>OZ014520.1:160662929-165462929 GCA_963966055.1 Lathyrus aphaca | reverse complement strand
GTGTCGCTCCCACCAAATGACACCTGGTCAAGATAGGGGTACAGACGCGAACGGTCGGCAAAAGGGGAAAATGAAGAGAAAAGAGTCACCAGCTAGGCATTTTTATCCCGAAGGAAAGGTAATGCTGCATAAACCTGGAAAAAGATGGATAGACGGTTGCGAACTAGAGAAACTGAGAAATGGGGTTGGTTACAACCTGGGAAGGTATTAGCACCCAGATTGTCTGTCGTACTCGACGGGATCCACGCTTGAAAGTTTGTGTTTAAAGGGGTTGTGTCAGTGCTATTTTGTGTGCAAAAGTTGGAAAAGAATGCAAGTGTCAGTGCAAAAGAAGTGTGAAGTGAATAAAAGAAGTGTCAGTGTAAGAAAAGAATGTGAAGCTCAAGACTATGAGGCTTAAAGAATAATGCTGGAAGGAGGGGGAATATACAGAGACTTTTGTTCGATAACTGTTAAGTTATGCCTACGTATCCTCTCGTGCAATGAGGAAGTCAGAATACCGTAGTTCGACTCAAAGAGACTGAAAGATAAATTGACTGATGAACTGCCTATTTGTCTATGCTCAAGTGTATGACCTGTCTGGCCCAGGTGCAAACTGTCTTGCATTAGACGGAAGAAGCAAGTTCTCGTTTGTGAGTGAAGATGATGAGAAAAGAATCCCAGAGGAGACGATTATTGTTTGTTTTTGGTATTTTCAATCTTTTATTGCTTTTTTTGGTGTTTGTCATAAGAAAATGAGCTTAAGCCTAAACCAAGGGTTAGTAAACTCATCACATCCTCCCTCTGATTAGGGGTAATGAGAATACCTTAAGTATGAAGTAAGCACTTCACACTTAATCACCATGATGTAGGATTAAAATCATTAACCTACTTGTATTTATTTAGATGTTTTTGGAGTTTTTGTTTAGTGTTAAGTAATAAGTTTAAGCCATAATCAAGGATTTAATGGACCCATTACACCATCCTAATAGAAGGATAATAGATGAGAACATTTAAGCTGAGAAAGGCTCCTCAACTTAATCCATGATTAGGGATTAACCTCATGACAAAACAAACCTTTATTAGAGTGGATTTTAGTTAATGGTAATATTAAGAAGTGGATTTTATGATTTGCAAGACAACTTGAGGGGGACTTGTCCATTAACACTAGGGTTAGTCCTTCTTAACCAATTAAGGAAGAAATAGAACCCTAATGCAAGGCCCAAGTTACAAGCTTGATGTCTTAGTGATTATTAGGTGGATTGATTAAAGGAATTAAACACATTAAGGGTTGAGCACTTAGGATTAAAGTTATAAAATCCATCCTAATAGAAGGATGCAGGCATAAGCTTAATCACAAAGCCTTAAAACCTTTAAGGTTTAGTCCTTGATTATGAGGTGAGAAGAGGAAACTCAAAGATGACACAAAGGTAAAACTAATGGGGGACTAATAAAACCCTAATTTTCAACATGCTTGGGTGTTCCTAGGGTTAATGAGTCTTGCAAGAATATCTTCAGAGAAACCAACAAGGAAGAAGCAGATGAAATGAAAAAGAAGCAGCAAGAAGCAAGACAACTTGCTTCACTTAAGAAGACAAGTTGCTTGAAGAAAGAAGGAGGAGAAAGAGCATGAATGAGAAAGCTCACTCTAATTAACAAGTAAAAATGCAGCAAAGATGCATAAGGGGGATGAGAAGAGGTTATGAGAAGTGAAGGCAAATTCACTTCTCAAACACTTACCACCTGAAAAGTTAGCAAAGGAAATAAAATGAAATGAAATTGATGCAAGGATGCAAACCAAAATCAGAAGCACAATCATGATGCAAATGACATTGTGAGATGGTATGAAAGCATGTCAAGTGATATGAATGTTCATACAAGAAATGAGAATGCAAATGAGACAAGTAAGAAGCATGAAAGTTCATGAAAACTTATGAAATGCAATGGATGCATAACATGGAAAATGGATGATGCAATGATCAAACATGATTGCAATATGTCTTAGGATGTCTTATATTTCATGTGGATGCACACAAAGTCATGGCAAGTTCATGTATGCAAGCATATGAAGAATGAATGCAAATGAAGGCAAAGATTAGGGTTATATGAACATGTGAGATGCAAAACTCAAAAACAGAAGCAAATGATAAGATAAAAAATTGAAAATGGGATCAAAGGTACCCTAAACCTATACAAGTTCACTACCCAAAGAGGAAGACCTAACTCTTAACCTAATGGAAGTTATGATTTTCCTAAGTTTGCTAGGGTTTTAAGGTACCTCACAAAGAAAAATGCAAAACAAATAAAAAATGAAAGATAAATTCATGCCAATTTTATCCTAGAAACTACATGATATGTGGAATGCAATGCAAAAAGAACCATTATCAAACTCTTCATGGTTAGGCAGAAAATAATTTTCTAAGTTAGGGACAAAATATTGATTTTTAAGAACCCTAAATCCAAAGAAAAATGTCAAGATGGATCAAGAACCAAAAAGAAATTTGTATGAATGGTTTGATAATGTCTCTAAATGTGTCAAGATGCAATGTAATTTTTTTGGTGATTTTTAGAAACTTAAATGGTATTTTAATTAATTAATTTCCATTAATTAATTAAAATAAACATTTAAATATTTTAAAAATACAAATTTTATGCAAAAAATAAAATAAAAATTATTTTCAGAATGAGAAAAATATTTAGAACCATGATGCAAAAAATAAAATTTTTGAGATGAGTTTTGCTATTTTTAATAAAATGCACAAGAAAATGCAAATAAAATGAAAATAAAATTAATTTTAATGCAAAGTAAACAGATCCTGAGGTCCAGATTCAAAGTTGAAAGGAAATGGTTGACCAACGCGCTTTTGGACGGCTGAGATTTGTCCTGATTAATTAAACCTAATTAATTAATTAAATGAAGGATTAGGGTTTAATCAAATGATCTGAGCCTTTGAAACACGCGCGGGAAGCAAGATCTGATGGCTCACGTTTAAACCTCACTAATTACACTGATTAGGGCTAATGAGTTTCAGGTGACCGGAACAGTGTTCCGGTCATCTTCTCCGGTGAACCGAAAACCTAAAATCTTCTATAGGTTTCTAAACTCTTAAATTCTTGCCCAGAAATGATCCCCACTCATCACTAATCCTAAATCCCCAAACAAAATCCATTTTTCATCCATCAAAAAGCCAAATCGAAGCAAAACGTCTCTAGGGTTAAAACTTTCAGAGACTCCATACATGCTCAATATCTCACCATTTTGAAAAATAAATACATCAGAATCATCAGCACAACATAAGGATTCGATTAAGAACTTAAAAATAAGATTCTGAGAAAAAATTTCTTGAGCTATACCTGAGATTGAACCTCCTGATTCTGGGCTTTCTGGCTCTTCCCTTGATGCAAGTCCACTCCTCTAAACCTCCTGATGATGAAATGAAGCTTAGAAAACCTTGAGAGTGGCTAGTTTTGAGATTCCAGCTCTGATGTAGCAGATTTGGAGGGTTGTGTATGTGATGTTTTAGGCTGTTTCAGTGCTTGATTCTTGATCCATGGATGGCATATGACTTCTTGGTGAAGAAAAGTTTGAGGTTTGATGGCTGTGGGAAGAGTTTCGAAGAGATGAAGAAATTTGCAGATTTTGTGAATCCTGGCTTATGGGAGAATGCTGGCTTGTGTGTGTGTGTGTTTTAAGTCCTTGAGGTCCACATATTAAGTTTTGATTGGGCAGAAGGTTGGTAATGTCACAGTTTGATTGGTATGGGCAAAGATGCAAAAAGTCATGATTTTGTGTACCATAGGTATGGCTCGGGTCAGAGGAGGAATATGGACATGGCTGGGCTCAGCATGGATCAAGGAAGGCCTTTGGATTGTTTTTGTGCAGCTGTAATGGCTGAGGCAAGTGGTAGCATGACTCTTGCAACTTTTCCCTCTTTGGAATTCTTTGTGAACCAAGGCAATGAAACCTATGAACTCTTGGGCAATTTACAGCAAAATGGACCACGTGAAGTTGTTATGATGCTTTGAGATCACTTAGTAACTAATCCAATCATTAGAAGTCCCTTTTTGCAAAAAATCCATTCTTGAAGATTCACGAGAAATGCCTTATGGTGACTTGTAATTCAAGGCATGAAAATGAGAAATTCCTTGGGAAATTCTGAATTATAGATCATATATGATGTTTGTGTAATGGTTAGAAGTCAAATTGAGGTCACAAATTGCCTTGGCAAGTGGTTTTGCAAGTTTCCCTCTTTGGTGCATACGTGGAATTTTGTGATTTTTCCCAACTTTGCAAGACCATAACTTGTGTTCTATGATGAATTAGATCAAGTTCTTGTACTTTTTTGAAAAGGGAATGATCCAATCTACAACTTTCATGACCAAGAATTTTTCATTTGAAGCCTTTTTGAATCAAAAAGAGGAGGTTGAAAAACTTTCCCAAAATGGTAATTTTGCATTACAAGTCACTTTCCCAAAATGGCAACTTTGCAAATGGCTTGAAATTCTTCAATTTTGTGAACTTCTAACTTCTTCTAAGATAAAATAAAGATCATATACACCCAAAATGATGGAGAAGACCCTTTGGTTGGATGATTGGGGGCCTCAGATGCCCTGATTTTGCACTGACTTGTTCAAGAAGTCATCTATTGAACATATGCCTTCCCCATTGAATTTCTTCATGAAAATTGGTATGCATGATCCTCATATCATATAGAGACCAATAGAAATAAGAATGACCAAAAAATTTGGAGTTATGGCCTCTGAAACCAAAACCCTAATTTTAGGTCATCTGTGCAGTTAAACCTGGCTCTACTTCCATGCCTCCTCAGTTCTTGTTATTTTCTGACTTTCTTGATCTTGGGAGGATATAATATGATGTTTGAACATACATGGACCCTCTTGAGATGATTGAAGACCTTTGGAGTGGCTCAGATGGCTCAGGGATTGCTCAGATCACAAACCCTAGATGCAGATGACTTTGAACCAATGCAATGAAGCAAAAATGCAACATGAGATGATATGATTGAATTTATGCAAATGAAAAGAATCACAAGCCATGGTGAAATGAGTGAGGGAAAATTTTGGGTGTTTACAGAAGGCAACCAAAAGGGGAAACCTTAGGAGGTGCAGATGGCGATCATAGAACAATTGACTTACGTGTGTGAATATTATTTTTAATTATTTATCTTATAGTTAGTAATCTAAGTCCAAATTATTTTTCAATTGTTCTTTACACTCCCTAAATTGGTAACCACACAATTTAAATATTTACAGAAATTTAAAGGCATGATTTAAAAGTTTCTACGCTATTACATGGCTTAGGGGCAGTTACATAATAATCGATGCGGAAAAGAAAACCTAAGCTATTACATATAGGAAACAGTTACATAATAAGGGCGAAAAATAAATTACATATTTTGCAACCTATACAATTTTTCTAAAAAAATAAATAAAGTAATTTAAATAAGAAAAGAACATAAATTATAAATAATTAAGATTTTTATTAGATTAAGTTTCTTTCGAAAAATCATGGTTTGAAAAAGGGTTAACAAAAGAAATTAGGGTTTAATCAGTTTTTTTTATAAAATAAATTAAATTAGGTTTTAGGTTTAATGAAAAATTTAAGGTTTAGGAAAAATTTTAGGGTTAGGTTTTGGGAAAACATTTAGGGTTTGAGGCAAAAAATCAGGGTAGTTAGTCATGAAAATTTTAACTTATATTAAAAGAAAACCTAATTTTTTTTAGAGAAAATAATTAAATGAAAATGAAAAAAAAAGTTATGAGATTTATTTAAAGAAAAAAAGTTAGCGAAGGTAATTAAATTGATTAAGATTATTATTTAATTAATTGGATAATTAGAAAATAATTCAATAAAGGAAAATAGGAAATAATAACCAGGTTTGCACAAAATGAGGGAGTCAGGGTTTGAACCCACACCTTTGCCCTTCAAGCTACCTTCTCCATACACTGGGCTGCACATGCGTTGTGGTTAGTAAACGACATCAACCAATTATATAATAAAATCATAAAAACAAATAGGTTATAAAAAAACTGGAGGTTGTATTCAATCTCAGGCCCTCATGTTCATTTGCGCGTCCTACTCGCCACCAGGCTATCTGTGTTCAGGTATCAATAACACAAAACAAATACATTATAAAAACAAATCAATATTCAAATTTCTAAAACCGCGCCATTCATCATCTTCAAGCTCATGACCTGCGTATTTTCCTAAACATCACCAACACGTACGGTTAGATCAAATTAAGAACACCAAAAGACTTCCCATAACCTGTACAATCCAAATATATCATTCAAAAGTTTTTAAATAACCTAAATCATAAAGCCCCAAATTCGAGCTTAAAACCCTAACAATGACACTACTCGATTCCGACCATGGAACTTCACATAAATAGTCCAGAAAGCATCCTTGCATCATAACAAACCAAATCAATTGTTAAATTTAGTTTATAACAAGTAAATGTATGAGAATCAAAAAATGTAAAAACAAGAACAAATGGGATTCATTTATGGCAATTGAACATGAGTTTGATGGTTATGATGATTGGGATAGGTTTAGAGAGTCTCAAAGATTGATTTACCACCTTCAAATCACTTGGAAACAGCTTGAAACCACAAAATCGAATTTCAATTTTTCTTGATTTTTTTTGAAGTTTGAAAGTGCTCTATTTTCTGAATTTTTTCGTCCTCAATCCTTATGCCTTGGTTGTGTATATGTACTGAGACATTTAGGTTAAGAAGATTGGGCATTTGGGTGGGTTTTATGTATTGCTTGAAGATGAAGAAACCACATTGCCAAAATTGTCAAAAAAAATCAAATTTTATCATGCTATATTGGTCTTGTACGAATTTGGCAATGATCAATCACTTTAAACAACAAATATTTGATCCAAAAATAAATCTTAGATCAAATATTTGATTTTTCATAATTTATTTCAATTAAAATTGAATTTAAATGCTTAAAATTCAATATAATATACAATAATTAATAAAAATCTGAAAAGTTGATCATTGGGTCGTGAATAACCTTATCTCCAAGTTTGGATGGAAATATTATAGGCCCATTTGAAGAAATCTTGAGTTTAGACCATTTTTGCTTCATACACCTCTTCAAAAAATTTCAACTTCAACAAGACATAACTTTCTTAATTTTTATCTCATGAAGGTGTTCTAGGACGTTTTAGAAATATTAGAGTGTCCTCTAACTTCTCCTTTTGGTATGAAGTCCATATTATTTTCCATTTTTAAATTATGAGCTTTTGAAAAAGTTGACTTTTTGTTGATTTTCAAAAGGACATGTAATGTCTTGGCTCATATCTTTGAAATAAAGCATTTTTGGACTTGGCTTGCGAGACACAAAGTTGTAGAGAATTGAATTTCCTTCAAAATGAGATTTGGATGGGAAATTCTTGATGAAGTATGGGAAAGTTATGGCTGGTCAAAGTTCAGTTGACTTTTCCTGCACGAAACCCTAATTTAGCAACTTCTGATTCTTGATGATTCTGAGGTTTCCTTGATGAATCAAGATCAACCCTTGATAAAATTATTAATTTCACCACATAATCTTGATGTTGACCAAAAATCTTGAAGTTTGAATTTATGTTGACCACATTTGACTTTTTGACCAAGTTAACTAATTTTTAGGTATCTAAGCATCTAACTGGCCAAACTTGTATGGAAGGCCTTGAAACTTGACATGAGGATTGTTTGAAGTATGTGGGGTATCATGAAGTCCATTTGAGGATTTGGAAGTCCACCTTTCTTGGGGGAAACTCAAAACCCTAGTTTCAGATCCATTGCTTAGGAAAAAGCTTTGTCTAATGAAATCTTCAATCTTTCTGTGCAATTGAGAATCTTGTGACTATTAGGTGACCTCTTGAGGCATATCATCTTGAATATGGGAGGGAAAATTTTGGGGTACAACAGCTTCCCCTGTTCAATTTTCTGAAACCAGAGGAGTTAGATTGGCCTGTACGTCATTCGTGACTTGAAGGTTGAAGAGGATTGAACACTAAAGCCCAAAAATTTTCACTCGCCGATGCGCAAAGTAATAATGTAGGTCGGTTGTATTGCTTGAATGGACTTAAAGATGCCAATCAGAGTATTCGGAGATGGGCTTATAGATGCCATCCAAAGTACCCGTTGGTAAGAGTATCAAAATGTGTATATTTTTGACTCTATCTAAATGTTGTTACTGCACTAAGTATCAGCACTAAATCTTTGTTTAGATCGTCTCTGAATTGTCTCTGTAACATATCCCGTACTGAGTATCAGCACTAGATCTTCGTATAGATCGTCTCTGAATTATATCTGGGGGAAAGATATCATGTACTAAATATAAGCACTAGATCTTCGTATAGATCGTCTTTGACCCGTCTCGAGTAAAATATCTTAATTTGAAGTGTCAGAAGTAAATCTTCGTGTTGATTATTTCTGAAAATATCCTACACTAAGTATCAGTACTAGATCTTCGTATAGATCGTCTCTGAACTATCTCAAGGACCATATCTTGAATTAAGCATCAGTACTAGATCTTCGTATAGACCATCTCTGAATTGCTTCTGGAAAGTATCCTGCACTAAGTATCAGCACTAGATCTTCGTATATATCGTCTCTAAACTATCTCAGGGATAAAAAGATATCCTGTACTAAGCATCAACACTAGATCTTCATATAGATCGTCTCTGAACTGTCTCAGGGAGTTGGTAATGTCTGTGAACTATCCTAAAAAAAGAAAGGTTAGTTTTATGCAAGATTATCTGATGTATGTACGTATAGAATGACGTTCTTAATGCAAATAAGAATGTCGTATGCGTTATGGATGCGTACTCCATGACATGATGTAAATGATGTATGTATGAATTATGTAGTCGAAGCACATGAGTAGCTTTGTATGACAACTGCTAGCTGGGGAAAATAAATCCTGATTCGTTACTGAGGAATGTGAAGACTTCGTTCCCGTCTCGTTTTAGAATATTGTACTTAGGACCTCCCGTTTTCCATTCGTCGCACTTCTTATTGAAAGATCAAATTCCTGAATTCCCTGACTGAGGATAAAAGAGACGAACATTCCCCTGGGAGACTTATCCGATCAAGTGTCAATTCTTTGGAGGCTATCTTGCTTGAGAGAAATCTGCTTGAGAATCTCGTAGAGTCGGAAGTACAAGAGGCTACTTGGAGTATTTGTTAGAATATATCCGTAAAGATTACTCTGTGGGGATGAACCGGCGAAGATTCATTGGATTCCTACCTCCGATGGTCCTTAGTAAATGCTATTATTGTATTTTATGCATTTCTTTTAAACATCAATCATATTCAAAAACATATGTACATTCAAACATAATCAACAAACGTCTTCGCTTAAGTAAACAGGGCAAAATAAACCTAAATTCAAAAATAGAATTATATTTATTTAGAAAGTGGCCTATAAATAGGCAATTTTGAACAAGGAGACGAAAATCCTAATAAGAGGAATTCGTCGTAGAAAAAGAGAGAGTACAAAAACAAGGAAAAATAGCTATGTGTAAGTGATCCCATCAAGTTTTAACTCTGCTATCGCCATTATATTCAAGTATCTCAAATCTTGATGTCAGAAGAGAAATGATTGGACTGATTTGCACCTGTTTGAACTTGATATAGGTAGTACAACTAGTTGAGGTTACATGGGTGATCCAACGAGACATAGTCGTACACTTTAATCCCTAACTTTTTCCTGGACTACCCTTTCAGGTTTTCAGTCCACCGGGATACCCTTTTTTGCCCAAGCCGCCTTTTCAGGTTTTCGACTTGCCGGGTTTACAATTTGTTTTATATATATCCCTAATTTTTGCACGAACCCTTTTGGTTTGCCAGGATGCCCTTATTTTTTACTAGGCCAGTCAACCTAACAGGTCTCTTTTTATGCATAGTATTTTTTGACTATGTCTGCGTTTACAGGTTGCGGGAAATCTTCACCATCCATAGTAGTAAGCATCATAGCACCTCCAGAAAATACCCTCTTGACTACAAATGGCCCTTCATAGGTGGGAGTCCATTTGCCCCAAGGATTACCCTGTGGTAATATGATACGCTTGATTACCAAGTCTCCAGCCTGATATACTTGTTGCTTGACCTTCTTATTAAAGGCTTTGATCATACACTTATGATACATCTGACCATGACAAACAGCTGCGAGCCTCTTTTTATCAATAAAGTTTATCTGGTCAAGTCGAGTCTGAATCCATTCATCTAGATCTGCATCTTTCATAATTCTCAAGGAAGGGATCTGAACTTCAATAGGTAAAACTGCTTCCATACCATAAACAAGAGAGAATGGGGTTGCCCCGGTTGAATTACATATTGTGGTACGATAACCATGAAGAGCAAATGGTAATATCTCATGCCAATATTTGTATGTCACTGTTATCTTCTGCAAGATCTTCTTAATATTCTTGTTGGCAGCTTCCACTACGCCATTCATTTTTGGTCGATATGGAGAAGAATTGTGATGCTTAATCTTGAACTGCGTGCAAAGTTCAGTAATTATAGTATTGTTCAGATTAGTACCATTATATGTGATAATCCTTTCGGGGATGCCATATCTACATATAAGATTATGCTTGATAAACCGAGCTACAACATTATTGGTAACAGAAGCAAACGAGGCCGCCTCTACCCACTTTGTAAAGTAATTAATAGCAACGTGTCGCTCCCCGGATTTCCATCCTGGTACAAACGCGAAAGTGGCGCGGAAAAGGAATAGAGTCTCCAACCAGACATTTTTATCCCGAAGAAGGGGAATGGTAATGCTGCACAAACCAGAAGAAAAAAAGAGGAAGGACACAGGTCCTACGAACCAAAGAGACTGAGTTCGGGAGTCGGTTACGACCTGGGAAGGTATTAGCACCCAGATCGTCCGCCGTACCCGACGGGATCCACGCTTGCAAAGGAACTGTTTCAAAGGGTGAAGAAATGAAAGCTGCTGCAAAGGAAATGAACTGAACTGAATAAAAGAAACGAAAAGGGAACTGAAAAAGAAAAGAAAAGGAAAAAAATGTAGGGAAAATAAAGATTGTGCTCGAACGGGCCCTACCCCGCTGCCTACGTACCTCATCAGGATAATGAGGATCAGAGACGCCGTAGTTCCCCTAACTAGGGGTAACAAGGAAATTGCTTGTGAATTAAGGCTTGAACTGCCTATGCCATTGCTCAGGTGTTGCAGACTCGGACGACGAGTGCGTAACCTTCTTGCAAAGTGACAAGTAGGAGCAAGTTCCCGTACAGAGCGAAGGAGATGAGAAAAGAATTCCCGAAGGAAAGACGCTTATTGTTTGTTTGTGTTTTTATGAAGCTTTTATGAGTGTGTCACAAGGAAGTGAACTCAAGCTCCTTTCAATGGAATGTGCACTTGTCACTACATTCCAAGATGGAATAATAGAACAAGCACACTCAAGTAAGGAGAAGATCCCCAAAACTTGAACCCAAAGATTAGGGCCTAAGCTCACTAACTTGTTGAATTATTAAGTGTTTTTGGTATTTACAGATGAAGAAGTGTTTTTTATGCTTTTCTTGATGAAGAAGATACCTTGATCAGACTTGTACATCACAAGATAAACTTGTACTATCCCAAGATGGGAAGACCACAAGCATACCTCATGGGATAAGGCTATGGATCAAGACATCACTTCAAACTTATTAAGATGTTTTTTATGGTTATGAGATGAGAAGAGAAGAAGAACCAAAAGGATCACAAAGGCAAAATTCTAAAGGGGAACTAAAGAATCCTAAGTGTTAACATGCATGGATGTCCTAAGGTTAGTGTGGTTTTCTATCCTAATGAAGAAAGAAAGAAGAAGAGAAGAAGAAGATAGAAGAAGGGATGAGCAAGGCCTAAGCCCAACAACAAAAGAGTTATCTCAATAAAGAAATGAGAAGAAGAGAATGAGATTTGGAGATGTGGAACTCAACTCCCACACCTCACACTTACCATAGCCCCTGCAAGGTTAGTGACATGTATACAAGTAAAGTGAAATGAACAAAATAACATGCTAACATCATACAAACATAAGTGAAATGATATGAACAAATGCACAATGCAAATGCAACTCAAAAGAATGAGAGATGAAGCTTACAAGTCAAAATGATGCAACATGAAACACATATGCAAACTTATGTAAACTTATGAAAGATGCAAAGCAAAATGCACAAGACATGGACTCAATGCACACAAACAGAACCAAAACAAGTCAAAGAAAGGCTTAAGAAGCCAACAAGATGAAGAGAATGGAGGTACAGGACCAAACAATCACAATATGGAGGTGAAAGAAGTAAGGAAGAAGTGAAAGCACACTTAAGAAATGAAAGAACTTAAAGGTAAGCAAGACACCAAAATTTTCTAAGACTCAAACCCTAAGCTAGGACCAGGAAGGTATCCATACCCCAAAGGAACCCCAAATGAGAAGAAGAAGTTGGCACAAGTGCCCTTCTTGGCTTATAAGAGAGCTAATGAACCAAAAGAAACAAAATGGGACAAGGTGAGAACAAAAATCCACATTAAATCAACCTAGCATCTAAAAATTCCACAACATAAACCAAATGACCTTCAAACATGATGAATCAATTAGCCAAAAGGATTTGGAAAAATTCAGAAGCAAACTAGGTCAAATGGAGGCAAGAACACAAACTAGGGTTAATAACTTCCAACACAAGTCAAAGGACCAAGACCAAAGGAATAAAATTCTAAAAATCAGAGGAAAAATCACACAAGAATTAAATCATCTTAGGAATCCAGAGCAAAGAGAATGAACACAAAACTCAAAATAATGAACCCTATGGAAATTAGACAAGGCAGTGTACTAAAAAAGAACTTAAAAAGAAGCTAATTGAAATGAGGAATTAATTATGACACGTGGAAATTAAAAAAATAGAAAATAAAAATATGGAAAAATAAAAGACACTCAAAAGATGACTCAAGAATATTTTTGGAATTGTTTAATGACTAGAACTATTTTTAATAATTGAAAACTAAAATGGATAAAAGAAATAAAGAAAAGAAAAATAAAATATGAATAATTGGGCTGGGGGGCGCTGGAAGTAAGGATTCACGTTCAAGATGATTGGGCTGAGAAAACTGGGGGTGTGAATAACAACACCAAGCCCAATAAGCCGGCGCAGGAATATGTGACTTATGGTGAGAATTATGAAATAAAAACTGGAAAAAAAAAGATCCACAAGATGCATCCAACGCACCCTGAAATGCTCTCATTAAATGACATGGCATAATGCTGCCTTCTGAGTGGATGGTACATGATAGCTAGTGTGTGCTGCGAAACAAAATGTATTAAAATGAAATAAAGAAATCACGTGAGATGGAGGAGGGGATTAGGGCTACGTGGTAAGATCCTGCGCGTACAAGGGACAAATCTGATGGTTATGGACTCATCTCCTACCTCACAAACCCTAATAGAAACATATGCAGTTTCCGGTGACCGGAACTAGGGCTCCGGCACCGGAATTCAAACCAGACGCACAAAACTCAACACAAATGAACCAAAATGTCCAGATTAGGTAATTGAGCTACACTGAATTCAAAAATGAGATCAAAATCTTCTAAAACTCAATGAAACATTTGGATCGAAGAAAAGAAAGTTTGACCATCAAAACTGAAATCCAAATAACTCAAGCTACAATGCATCATTTTCAAAACTATAAAGTGCAGCATACTCAGTGAACATCATAGATCATAAAACACCTAATCAATTTCATTTCTAGATCTCAAGATTTGGAACCATACCTGAGTTGCAGATCTGGATTCAAAGTGTTAGAAGACCAAATAATGGATGCAATGCACTCCTCTTTCACTCTAGATGCAAAATAAATGCATCTAAAGTCTTGAATGAAGCTGGATCTAGAGATTTTCTCACACCTTCCCTGAAATGGAAAGGTGGTTGATCTTGAAGGAGAGCTTGAATGAATATGTGATTAAGGATCCTTAGCTTTCACTGATCACGAATCCATAATTGGTTTTTGAATTGAGCACTTGTGTGAGGAGAAATGAGAGAAAATGCAAATGTTGCATAAACTTGGAAATGAGAGAATGAGAGAGAGGTTGAGCTTTCTGAAACCCTAGCTCCTTTTATGTGATCTCACAATGCAATGCTGAAGAAATGCCAAAGTTTGCACGTGTGGATCATGAGATATTTGTGAATTTGCAAAATTTGCAAATTGTGAGGGAAGCATGCTCTCCTCATGCTTTGCTTGGCCTCTCAGCACATAGGCAAGCCTTTTCCAACCCTTGATCATAATCCAATCAATTTCGGCCCTTGGATTGAGGTATCACACTTTACTCATGATTTTGCAAAATATCCTCTTTGTAAGCAACAAACTTGTAGTGCACGAATTTGGGAGTTTCTCTTGAGCAAAGTGATCCAAATGCTTTGTATTTTATCATTGGAAACAAACTTGAACCATACCAAGTCTTGAAAACAAGTTTTGGACATTTTTGCTTTGGGTGCATGCATGAAAAATTGAATTTGCCCTAATTTTGGTGAGTTTTTCGAAGGACCCCTAGAGCAAACCATAAATCCCATGAAAATGTAATTGTACTTTTTGAAAATGGGAGCCCTTAATCTCCAACTTTCATGTTTGACTTTGGTCCATTTGAAGAATTTTTGATCATGTTAAGGCCATTTGAAAATTAGGGCAAAAGTTGCCAAATTTGGAAATTTCTCAAAACCAAGTTTGTACCATTTTTGCAAAAAACTTCAAATCTCCATGATTCTTGATCTTTGATCATTCCAAACCTCTTATAACATTGTAAGGACCCCTCTAGGCCAAAAAAGTTGGGTTAGACCCCTTGAAATCACACAGTTTACTTTTTAAGGGCACAGTTGACCAATTACTTCATCTGCAAGCAACTAAAGAATTCTCTGACTTCCACATGGAATTTTCTCATAAAATTTGGTACCTAGGATCCTATTGAAATATAGAAGACTTTGCCAAAATGAAATGGCCAAAGTTGTGGAGTTTTGATGCTTGAATCTCAAACCCTAGTTTAGGTGCCTTGTATATGAGCTTTGCCTTGTCCTGGAATCTCTGATGATCATGAAATCTTCTGAGCTTTTGCAAATGGACTTGATCTTGTAATTGGAGTGTAGACCCCTTATAATACTTGTATACAACCATTGGGACCCTTTTCATGGCTTGAAATGCTTCAAGGACCTCCACAGATGACCATATGCTTGATGCTAGGACATGAAGAATGTTATGCCTCATCTTTCCATGCTAGGATGCTAAGAAAATGATATGTTCATGATGAATATGCTATGATATGATGCTTAGAATGAAGAGGGAAAATTTGGGGTGTTACACAATGAGAATGAAGCAATGTCCATTGGAAGCGGTAGGTTTGATCTCACCAATCATATCAATTCCCCACATGGCAATAGGCTAAAGAGAAGTCAGAACATTCAATGGAACTGGAGGTACATGTACTTTATCAACATAGATCTGGCACTTATGACAAGTTTTAGAGTGCTGATAGCAGTCAGCTTCCATGGTAGACCAATAATAACCTGCTCTCAAAATTTTCTTAGCCATTGTATTCCTAATAGAATGAGTACCAAAGATCCCATCATGCATGTCTTCCATAATTTTTCTTGCTTCCTTCTCACCCACACAACGAAGCAAAGTCGAATCGTGATTGCGCTTGTACAAAATTCCATTACTCAGGAAAAACTTGGCGGAAAATCTCCTCAGAAACTGTTTGTCATTGATAGATGCCCCTTAAGGATACTCCTGAGCTTCGAGATATCTTTTTACTTTGTAGAATCAAGGTTTCTCTTCTACTCCCTCAGTATCAACCTCATAATAGTATGCTGGCTGATCTAACCGACAAATGGTAATTCTCGGAGCTTCCTCATCCCAATTGATTTCAAACATAGATGACATGGTGGCTAATGCATCTGCCAACTAATTCTCTTCTCGCAGAATATATCCAAAAGTAATCTCTTCGAAGTATGGAATTAAAGACGACACATGCTCTCTATAAGGAATGAGATTTGGATGTTTTGTGTCCCATTCACCTTTAACCTGACTAACTACCAGGGATGAATCCCCATACACATTCAAGAATTGGATCTTCATCTCAATGGCAGCTTTGATACCCATGATACACGCTTCGTATTCAACCATATTGTTGGTACAATCAAAACAAATTCTAGCAGTAAATGGTGTATAACAACCCTCAAGAGAGATAATCACAACACCAACACCATTACCAAGCGCATTAGAAGCTCCATCAAAATCCATAGTCCATCGGGATCCCTGCTCAGGTCCTTCATATTGTCTAGGTTCTTTAGTAATAAGCATAATATCTTCATCCGGAAATTCAAAGTTCATAGATTGGTAATCATCCACTGCTTGATGAGCCAAATGATCTGCTACCACACTTTCTTTAATTGATTTATGAGTAGTGTACTGGATGTCATATTTTGTCAAAATCATTTGCCATCTTGCTATTCATCCGGAGAGAGCAGTTTTCTCAAATATGTACTTGATATGATCCATCTTTGAAATCAATAAAGTGGTATGAGTCAACATATACTGTCTTAGTCCGCGAGCAGCCCAGGCCAAATCACATCAAGTTTTCTCGAGTAGTGAGTATCTTGTTTCATAGTCGGTAAAATTTTTGCTAAGGTAGTATATTGCTTGCTCTTTTTGACCAGACTCGTCATGTTGCCCCAACACACACCCCGTTGAATTGTCTAGCACTGTTAAGTACATAATCAAGGGTCTTCTAGCAACTGGTGGCATCAATATTGGAGGTTCTTGTAGATTTTCTTAATCTCATCAAAATCTATTTGGAATCCGTCGTTCCATTCCATTACTTGATCTTTCTTCAACAATTTGAAGATTGGCTCACAAGTAGCAGTTAATTGGAAAATAAATCTTGCAATGTAGTTCAGGTGTCCCAAGAAACGTCTGACTTCCTTCTCAGTACGGGGAGCGGGCATATCTTGTATAGATTTTACCTTTACAGGGTCAACTTCAATACCTTTACCACTGATAAGAAAACCCAACAGTTTACTAGATCTAACTCCAAAGGTACATTTGTTTGGATTTAATCTCATCTTGTATTTCTTCAACCTCTCAAACAATTTGTGCAGATGATCAAGATGCTCTTCTCCAGTCTCAGACCTGGCTATCATATCATCAACATATACCTCTATCTCATGGTGAATCATACCATGGAACAAGGCTACCATAGCATGCTGATATGTTGCCCCGACATTCTTCAAACCAAATGGCATTACCTTATAACAGAAGGTGCCCCACTGTGTGACAAACGTAGTCTTCTCCATATCTTTAGGTGGCATCTTAATCTGATTGTAACTAGAGAAACCATCCATAAAAGAGAATACCTTGTGTTGAGCAGTGTTGTCTACTAGAACATCAATATGTGGAAGCGGAAAATCATCTTTGGGGCTAGCTTTGTTCAAATCCCTGTAATCCACACACATGTGTACTTTACCATCTTTCTTAGGCACTGGTACGACATTTGCAACCCATTGATGATAGGAAGTGACAGCTAGGAACCCTGCATTAAATTGTTTCATCACTTCTTCCTTAATCTTTTCTGACATTTCAGGACGCATACGACGAACTTTCTACTTTATTGGACGACAACCTTCCTTCATTGGTAGACGGTGAACCACAATATCAGTATCAAGCCCTCACATATCTTCATAATGTAACACCCCAAAATTTTCCCTCTCATTTTCATGGCATTTAGCATGTCACATTGCATACTTAAATCCATATCATGGCATAAAGCATTGCATCATAACAATCATAGCTAGGGCATAAGGCTTGTGATCAATGAATGAAGAAATTGATGTTCTCCAAAGGAAATCAAAGGGTTACATGGCTTCTCAACATTGTTCAAAGGTTCACAACATACCACAAGATCTCATTTGATTCCCCCAGTCACAAAGAGAAGTGGATTGATCAAGGAATTCAAGCAGTGCAACATCTCCTAACAAAAAGGGGTGAAATTAGGGTTTCTGATTAAATGAGCTTCCCAAGGAGATTTTGGTTCAAACTTTATCTCATTGCTTTCTAAATGATGTTAAGTACACAGGGTTGAAATTTTATCCATTGAATCATTTTGGGAGGTCTTCAGTTGATCAGTTACTTGAAAATCAAGGAATTAGGGAAAAGTCAACCATGCTGAGTAAAAAGTCAACTCCTAACTTTTTGAGGTCAAATTCATGAAATTAAGGTTACAAGGAGTCTATGGACCAAATTTGATCAAGAAATGATGGAGGGATCATTAGAAATCAAGAAAGTCAAGACTTACCATTTTTGGAAAATTTGGGTTTCCAAAAATGGCAAGTTTTGGCCATTTTACAGCCAACTTCAAGAGAGGCCTTCTCCCAAAATAAAGGTAAAATTAAAATTTCACTTGGGATGTATGAAAGAGGGCATCCTAATATTAAAATCCATAGGTGGAACATGTTCATAACATTAAAATTGAAGAAGTTCTGATCATTCAAAGTTTGTGCAAACTAGGGCAAAACCAAGGCAAGCCTTGCATCCTGCGCGCGTGCCAGGCCAGACATTTTTCCAAACATGTGGTGTGCAAGAAGTATGGACCAATTACTCCATCAAGATGACTTCAAAATGAAATTTTGGCCAACATGAAAGTTGTTCCTCTCTATGTTTTCTGCAAGATTGATGTTGGACAAAATTTTATTTGATCAATATTTCATGGACATATGAGGGGTCAAAGTAGGGTTTTCATCCTGATCCACCATGGGCACAAATTTCCAAGGCATGCCAAATTCATGCAGGCCAAGAATTCAGTCATGTTACCTTATGTTCAATGTTACTTTTGAGTGACTTAAAGGCCATATCTTATCTTGGATTGAACATCAAACATGTTCTATGAAACATCCTCTTTAATTTGATCACAAGAACTACCTTAATTGGTGACTTGAGCTTGAAGGTTCATCTCATGGAAGATCAACATTTCCATATGGCTTTCTTGAGTGCTAATTCATTTAATAATGGTTGATCATGATTTGATTTTATTCAGTTCAGTTAGCAGGCTTCATTCAGCTTGTTATGATCACAAAGCTCATAATCTAGAGTGCAATTTATCACACATATGCATGTGTACACTAGTTGCCATGCACCTTATGGAAGATTCAATCAAGTGAGAAGTATAGCATTGAACTCATATTGCATGGGTCTCAGCTTCACCATACATCAAGCAAGCCTCATCATAAGCCATGTTCTTCATCACACTTGATCACATTGAACAAAACTCGAGCTCAACAAACTGAACTCACCATAACTAACTCAAAACAAAATTGACTCAGTTAAACATAGTTCTACCTGTTAACTATGGTGAGTTAATAGATTAACCTCACTTATAAAAGCCAAGGCTCTAACATAATTGGGGGTACATAATCATTTTGCTAGGATCACCACAAAATCACACTTCACATTGCTCTAAATTCTCTCTGCATTTTGGGAGAATATTCTCTGCATTTTGCTCTCTACTTCTCTGATCACTCATCCACGCATTGTAATCTTCATCCATCCATCATCACCTTCATCTTTTGCACATTCCCCATGGCTGAACCAGTTTGAATCTTCAAGAACAAGCTGCATTGATTTTCTGCATTTTTAACATTTCAGCAAGGATTCAAGCATTGCAGAGTGTTTATTTCACTCTTTGAAGGTCAAGATCAGTTGTAGAAGGCATTCGAACCTCCTTTATGGCTTTATTCAACATTTGAAGATCTTCAATCACAAGTTTCATCTTGATCTTCACTTTCTCTATTTCATGTTTTTTTGATCATTTTGTGTGGTATGGAGCTTACTAGAAGCAATGGATTCACTGGCTAGTTGATATGCACATTAGGTGCATAGTTTCAGTTTTAGGGGAAAAAATTCACCCATTATATTTTCATTGTATATGCATGATTAGAGGAATTTGTACCTGGATTAGTGATGCACATTACCTATGGAACAATTATGTGGTTATAGTTTTCATTTCCATGGTGTTTTGAGATTTGCCCTAGCAGAGAGTCACCGGAGAAGATGACCAGAGGTCTTCCCCGATGACAGAATAATGCCCTAGCCATTTCCATGAAATTAAGTCATAGCCCTTGGGTTGTATTAATCTGACGTTCCTCAGCGTGCCAGCGAATAAATGAGGAGCATCCTCATCACGTGACTCTCTCTCTAAGCCTAGTTGACTTTGACTCTTATAAGTGTGGACCATTAAATCATGTGTTGCATAGTCTCTCCCTCTCAGCCCTTGATCTTGCATACTTATTAATTTGAAACTTCATCATGGCCTTAGGATGAGCATACTTTTTTGGGTCCATCTCACGCGTGCGTTTTACATACCTTTTCCCCTTGTTGACCAAGCCTGATCTTTCCGATTAATCCAATGGATCCAGATCAGGTCAATTTTGTTGACCTGAGGTTCATGAGATAACCAGTGGGCCATTTGCGCTAAATACACCCCCAGGTTTGAAAGCCCAAGGTCATTTGAACTGAAATCATTTCTGAACGCACCCCTCAACAATTCACTTTTTTTTTTCTTTTTTCTTCTTCACTTCATTCCAATTTAATTTTCTTAAAAATACCAAATCAATTCTAAAAATCCTAAATAAATTCATACATCATATTTGGATTTTTTCCAAATTCTCTATAATTTTTAATGTCATTTTTCTTTTACTTTTTATCCAGGATTAATTTTTCCTTTAATTTCTTTTGGTTTCTTCTCATTTGTGACCACTTTTTCATCTCCATTTTATTTCTATCAAACCAAAAATGATATGGATACCATTCTTTTTTCCCTATCCAAAGGACACATTGAGGATCCTAAAAATATATTTCCTTTATTTTTTAGGTCATGTTTGGTACCATTTTGAGCCATTTATTTGAACATTGTTCCATAAAACCCTAATTCACTTCACATATTTATTTGATTGAGTTAAACTCCAAATATTTGGGAGATATTTTAGAGCTTTGTTATCCCCTAGAATATGATTTTGAATCTTGAGTTTCATATTTTTTCCAGGTCTTTTGATATTTTTTTAAGCCCATTGTGTTATAGGTCACATTTTAGGGTTTATTTTCTTATCCTTCTAATTCAATTTGAGTAAGGAATTTATCCCATCCACTTGAGATCCTCAATGTGAGTACCTGGAGTCCTATTAGATGTCTTTAGATGATGTGTACCCATTTTAGGTCCTTACCTTTGGAATTTTGGGTTACTTGATCCTTAAGTCACACATATGTTCATGTATGCTAACTTTGCCTTAATTCTCATTCTTCCCTCATCTACACATTTCCAAGCCAACTTTGTGAATATGATTGTCATAATATATCATTTTTATACATCTTGTTAGTGTCCCACATCCATATTCATGTCATAAATTCAATTCATAAGCCTTTGTGGTTCTTTTAGTGTCATGTGGTGCCTTAAGACCTCAAAATTATTTCTTTTGGTCCCTTAACCCTAATGCCATTCATTCTAACTAATTTGTGGTTGATTTTGGAGTTTAAACTCCATCTTAACTTTTCATAAAGCCCATATTTTTTGTATGGATAGTTCATCTTTGTTTGTTCATGCTTGACTTTTCTTCTAAGTCTTTTCCTACTTTTGAAATCACATGTTCAATTCTCATTCTCATTCTTCAACTTTATGATTGAATCTTTCTAACTTGGATCTCTTTCTTCCCTCTTTGCTTTGCATCTTAGTACACTTTCATTTAGTGTTGGGTTCTGGTTTTAACATTCACCTTTGACTTCATTCAAGTTTATATTGCACTTTCATTCAAATGTTTCCATCTAAATTCACCTTGATTTCTATTAGGATTTAGCACCTCATTAGGACATAGATTGTAGTTGTTTGATTTCATAACATTAGAATACTTTAATAGGGTTTAGCTAATGACTTTAGAAGTCCTTTTATCATTTAGGATCCTTTAGATCTATGTCTTAACTCTAGGAAGTCCTTTGTTCTTTTCCTTAGCTAATCTGAGTTAGTTTGAGCTTTTGCCATGCTTTATGTTTTCAATATGCTTTGTAAAGCTAACCTTTGTTTTGTAGGGAGGTTGAGGTAAGCCTTTTTCATACAACGTCTTTTTCATTTTCTTTATGCTCTCAAATTGTGGTTGTCTTAGCCCTTTAGGCTTTGTCTTGTACAACTTCATGTTTCCCCTTTCTTAGAGAACAACTTGACTTCCTTAGGAAGTAAGTTGAGTTTTAATTCTCTTCCCTTCCCTTCCTTTTCTCATTAGGATTAGAAAACCACACAAACCATTAGGACCCCTTTTGCATGAAATAAACAATTTAGGTTTATGTCTTAGTCCCCTTAGTTTCTTCCTTTACAACTTGAGTCATTCTTTCTCATCTCATAAAGAAAAAACAATAAAACACCTAATAAAGGTTGAATATTATCATACGACAAAAGACTTTGTCGTGGGTTACTTATACACGTCCTGTTTCAGGGCAAGGTGTAAGGCATCTACCACGATGAACAAGTCTTAGTATGAGAAAGTTTCACAAACAAACTCAAAAAATTTCTCTAAAAGACAAACAATAAACAACATTCGTCTTTTCTTGCGGGAACTCTCTTCTCACCTCATTCACTCTCAATGTGAACTTGCAATGACTTGTCTCATTTGCAAGAAAATAAATGCACTCGTTTAAGGCAAGCCTGTAACACCTGAGCATAGACATAAGCAGTTCCATCTCTTAAAAAACACAAACATAGTTCTCGCCTTAGTTAGGTGAACTACACCGACTCTGATCCTCATTTTCTCGTTGAGGTATGTAGGCAGTGGGGTAGGGCCCGTTCGAGCACACTCTTTATTTTCCCTACATTTTTCCTTTTCTTTTTGTTCTTTTTTTTCTAGTTTCCTCTCTCATCCCAGTTCAAGTTAGCAGTTCTTTTGTTCAGCAGCATCTTATTTCTCACCTTTTGAAACAGACTAACAAGCGTGGAACCCGTCGGGTACGGCGGATGGTCTGGGGTGCTAATACCTTTTGAGATCGTAACCGACTTCTGAACCAAGATCTTTGGTTCGCAGGACCTTGTACTTTCCTTCTCTCTTCAGTTTGTGCAGCATTACCTTTCCCATTCATTCGAGATAAAAATGTCTGGCTAATGACTATCTTTTTCGCGTCACTTTCGCGATTGTACTAGGATGAAAATCCCGGGAGTGACACATAAGACCAAGCAAAGATTTCCACATAATCATTTATCATCTAGATCAACCTGTTTATAACATTGTCTTCTAACTCAGCTCATATCTTGACCTTTTTCATATCTTTCTCAGTTCCCAAATACACAACTTTTATTGGTTCTTCATGCGGCTGTATAACTTTCTCTTCTTGTTGTAGCAACCTAGCAAGCTCTACAGGCACTTAAAAATCTTCCTCATCTCCATCCTCGACTTGATAGATCGGATTCTCGAAGTCATAATTGGAAATAACAGAACTGTTATCAATAGGATCCAGAGTGGATGAGGATCTGCATTTTAGTGACGTGGGTGTGTGTAAGAACACATAGCTTTTGATAAAGGACAAATAAAAGAAAGACAAAGAGCGCAATATTTACGAAAGAAAAAATGTCCGTTGATTTTATTGAATGAAAATATGCAAATGAAATGACATCCCTAACAGGCATACCCTAGTGCCTCAGGCAAGGCACAAGGCTTCGAAATATTTTAATTGTTCAAAATTACAAAATAAAAAACAAGAAAAAATAGCATTTACTCCTGACTAAAGGAGATAGGAATAACTTCTTCAACCTTCCAATTATTGAGCCTATTGCCAATGGTAGGAAAGATCCAACTGTCCAGGTTGTAGTCTTCATCAGAATCTTCTGAGATTCTGCAGTAAAACCCAAACCAAACTTATCAGACTTGTAAGGAATGTCAGGAAGCTTCCCCCAAATAGTACAACCACCTTCTTCAACTATAGCTCTAGCATCCTCCAGAGAGGCCATTGTAGAAGGTACTCTAGTAGTAGCAGGAACTGGTTTAACAACAGGGATAGACTCAGCAGCAGGAACAATCTGAGGAACCACTTCAAATGTTTGGCAAGGAGTCTCAACAAATTCACCCTCAATCTCAACATACTTGAAAGTGTTTACATGACTGGTCATATACTCTTCTTCACCATAAACAATGAGAATCTTGTTTTTTACTGGATATTTCAGCTTCTGGTGTAAAGTGGAACTCACAACACCTGCCCCATGTATCCAAGGACGCCTAAGTAAGCAGGAATAGGAAGGACGAATATCCATCACATAGAAGGTAGAATAAAAAACTTGAGAACCCACTTTGTTTGGGAGGTCAACTTCTCCGTGCACCATCCTTCTTGAACCATCAAAGGCTTTCACCACCAAATTACTGGGTCTTAGCACAATATCTTCAAAGTTGAGTTTGTCCAGAACATCCTTTGGTAACACATTTAATGAAGAACCTTTATCCACCAAAACATGAGACAGAGTAGTGCCCCTACACTCAATGGAGATATTCAGAGCTCTGTTGTGGTTTCTTTTGGCAGGAGTTAGATCAACATCAGAAAAGCCTAAGCCATTATCAGTTGTAAAGTTAGCAACACAATTTTCGAACTAGTCCACAGAGATCTCATGTGGTACATGGGCAGACTTTAGGAATTTCACTAAAACCTTAGCATGTGATTCAGAGCACAACAATAGAGACAACATAGAGATTTTGGAGGGAGTATGCCCCAATTGCTCAACAATATTATAATCACTCTTGCGAATGATCTTCAGTACTTCATCCATTTGCTTAGAGAGGTCTTCAGTAGCTGGTGTTTCAGCCTGAACAGGATCAATCACTCGTCCTTTGCCCCAAGCTTCA
Source organism: Lathyrus aphaca (assembly GCA_963966055.1). Classification (NCBI taxonomy): domain Eukaryota; kingdom Viridiplantae; phylum Streptophyta; class Magnoliopsida; order Fabales; family Fabaceae; genus Lathyrus; species Lathyrus aphaca. The sequence continues at coordinate 165,438,033 of OZ014520.1, read as the reverse complement.
GTACTTGGCCCAGGGTTAGAGATATGAATTGGAGCAGCAGTAGTCTTTGAAGTGTCTTATGGAGAGAAATTCTTCCACTCCTAGTAACCTTACTAGTCCCAACAATATTGTTGATATCAAGATTAGTATCTGCAGCAGGTATATCAGTTAGAGGCTCTTGCTTGATACCATGGATATAAACATCAGAACCATAATTCCAAGGGATAACCTTATCAGAAGAATATGGAATTGGACCAGGAGTAGTAATAATCAAGGGAGCCACCTTTGGCTTAACAATAATCTTCACAGGACCTTTAGAAGTAATTCTCACAGGACCCTTGAAAGTAATCTTCACAGGAGTACTAGTAACCACAAACACATCTTCAAGCTTCAGGTCTTGGGCAAGCCTTCACATAAGCTCTCTACAGAAGGGATCTTCTCAAACAATATAGTATGGTTATCCATCAGACGCTGAATACCTTCTTTCAGCTTCCAACGGTCACTGGGTTAAGAGGCACAGTAAAAATAGTCTTCATTGCAACCTGGAAATAAACCGGCTTGTAGAAGATTCTTCTTAACAATGGACAGAGGAATAGTCACATGAGTCACCAAAGAAATATAAGAATCATCATCAACAACATTAACGTCTTCTCATGTTTGGGAATTGGAGCAGTAATCACATTAGGAGTCTCAGGAGGATCAAACTCAATTTCTCCAGCATCAATCATATCCTGAATTTTATTCTTCAATGCCCAACAGTTATTAGTATCATGACCTGGGCAATTAGAGTGATATGCACACCTTGCATTAGGATTATAACGAGGAGAGGTAGTATTGGGATTCTAAGGAGGGTCCCTCAAAGTAATCAACTCTCCTTTCAACATGTGTTGCAGAGCTTGAGCTAATGACATATTGATCTTTGTAAATTGACTCCTAGGTGTACCTTGCTTAGGCTGACTTTTCTGTTGTTGATCTTGTTGTCCAGGTGCATGATTAGAAATTAGGACTGCTCCCACAAATTGTTTATTCCTATTACGACCCTGTTGGCCATACACAACATTAGATTCTTTCTTTCCATTAGAGGGCTTCTTGGTGGTACTCGAAGAGGAAACCATTTGTATCTTACCACTTCATATTCCATTCTCCATGCATTCTCCTGTCATTATCAGCTCAGTGAAACCAGATGATGAACTTTCAATTAGATGACTATAGAAAGGACCAGTCAGTGTACTCATAAACATGTCAACCAATTCCCTGTCAGTTAAAGGAGGTTGAACTCTACTTGCAAGATCTCTCCATTTCTGGGCATACTCCTTGAAGCTTTCTTTAGAACCCACAGTCATGCATTGGAGTTGCATGTGAGCTGGTGCTAAATCTGAGTTATATTGATATTTCCTATAGAAGGCCTCAGTAAGATCATTCCAAGTACGAATATTGGTACTCTCAAGTTGATTGTACCATTCCAATTGAGCTCCAGATAAACTCTCTTGAAAGAAATGAATCCACAGCTTCCTGTCAGCAGTATGTGGTTGGATCCTTCGGACATAAGATCTCAAATGCAGCTTTGGACATGAAACACCATCATATACCACAAAAGTAGGGACCTTGAAACCAATAGGGATGACAACTACAGAAATCAAAATCAGATCTTCAAAATCTAACCCAGAAGTCTTCTGCAATTCCATGGCATTCACACGGTCTTCCAGTAACTTATATTTCTCATCACTAGTTGAATCATGGTAATAATTCCCCCCATAATCAGAATTCACAGTAGTACCACGTAGACTTTCTTCTTTCGCAGAATCTTCATCTCCAGGGTTTTCAACCTCATCACCAGTCTTGATCGGAGCTCTGAACCTTCTACCTAGATTGATGAAGCCAATTGATTTTTTTGTCTTCTTCTTTTTCTTGGCCAGGAGTGCCTTCAGCTCTTCTTGTCCATTGGACAAGTTCAGGATCATCTCTTGGAATTGGGTGTTTTGAGCTTGAAGATCCTTAACAGATTGTTCGAGAGCCATTTCTGCTGAAATACATAACGAGAAGATGAGAAACCTGTTGTGAAAACCTGTTATGCAATGATATGGTATGTAGATGCATATGCAATGTTTTCAAGGACCGGAAGATTTAAATTTGTTAAAATCAACAAAAATAAAACTCTTATTAGTAGGCTTGAAATAATATTGCCCCTTGGGCTTACAAATTAAAGAAAACAAAACTTATAAAGAAAATAAAACATATGAGATTTAAGTCTCCAATGGACGCTTCCTCTTGGTGTTGAGATATGTGTTGAGATTCCGCTCCTCGTGAAGTTTCTTTGTTAGCTCCAACAAAGGTATCTTTTTTCTCCTTCAGTTAGATCCAGGACTTCTACAGTTCTTCTAAATCAGTAGGCATATCCGGATGAAGAATGGTATAAGGAACATCTCCTTCAACAATAGGCTCAACAGTCATCGGTAGAACAACATGATATGGCATCATAAGAGTCTGAGCATGAGACCGCACCCATCTGAGGTAAGGTTCCATAGGAATGAAGTATTTTGATTCCAGAGTATTGCTATCAACCTTGTTCACCTTACTCCAAGCTTGTATAAACCTTTGACGGTAACCTTGAAGATCGTTGTCATAATCAAACACAATACCTTGAATAAGCATGTCATGAGGAACATTACTCCGAGCATAACCAAATTGACGTAGTGCTAAAGAAGGATTATAAGTAATGCCCCCTTTTATGCCAAGGAGTGGCATATTAGGGAACTCTCCACAACGGTCAATGATAGTGTCATTTTCCATAGATTGGGAACACCAATGAATATCTGAATGAGAGAGTGACATTATAATTTTAGACCACCTCAAACCTTGTTCATTCTTCATCACGGACCAAGGAAGGTGAGAAATAAACCACCTAGATAGTAGAGGTATGCAACACATCAGAGTTCCTCGCGCCTTTGTAGTACGAGTGTGAAGAGAGTGTGAGATATCTCTAAGCAAGGTCGGCAGCAGATTGTGAGTCAGAAATATGTTTATGGCGTGTAGATCTATGAATTAGTCTGGATTAGGGAACAATACCAAACCATAAATCAGCAAGGCTAAGATCTCCTCAAAAGCATCGTAACTCATAGTATCCAAGAACACCTGAGCCTTCTCTATCAATACTTTGGCAAGAATACCCTTAACTCCACTTCTTGTTTCTAGGACAATGTCTGATTTCTTCAAGTGTAGGGTTGCAACAATGACTTCAGGTTTAGGCTCCTTCTCTAAGCATGTGAAAGGTTTTTGATCAAGGATAGGCACACCAAGTAGCTTGGATAATTCTTCCATTGTGGGCACCAGCTGATAATCGGGAAATGTGAAGCAATGATGTTTAGGATCAAAGAACTGGAACATGACACTCATCATATCTTCATCAAATCCTGAGGTAACCAAGTCAAGTAGATAACCATGCTTCTTGATGAATTGGGAGCTTTCAGGAAGTTTTGAGACCAAATTCTTAAGCTTAGAAGGTATCCCTATAAATTTGATTCGGATAGTGTTCCTACGAGTGGAAGCCATAACTTGCAACAAAGAACAAAGATAAATCCTTTGGTCCTTGAAATGGTTAGTGAGAATTCTATGCTTATAATGTCATGATGTTATGTTCAATCACAAACAAGTGGCACACACAAGCAAGTCACACAATAGCCCTAAGTTTAAAAGGCTTGCATGATGTTTATAGGTAAGTACCCTCCCCACTGAATTTTAGTTGGTTCATCTTGTCTTAGTAAAAGTAACCAGGTTCTAAGGGATCAAAATAACACTGATCCTTCTCAAAGGTTGTTGTTCAGTAAGCAATTGACTTGCCAACCAAAACTCCCCAAGATTAGAATCTCAATGAGTGTAGCATCGAGTATCAACCAACTTTAGACTTCACCAAAGTTGGTTATCTCACTACTTTCTAAAGGCCAAGATGGGTCAATTAGGGTTCTAAAGGATAGTTAGTGTTAATGACAACATATGGCAGCCTCATATTATCCTCAACTTACTTAAGGAACATAAGCACTAACCAAGAAGTCACACTAACTGTAGCCACGAGATCAACCATATCGGTATACGCCATACAGTTTCCTTGGCCTATTGCCACTTACCTAAGGTACACTAGATCCGGGTTAGGATCTTTCACACAGTAACCCCATAACAAGCACTTAAAGATAAATCAAGCAAATAAAACAAGTAAGTGATCTAATTCCTAAGGTAACCCCTCTTTTACTTAGGAATCCCCAGCAGAGTCGCCAGTTTTGTAACACGGTGGGAAAACTGACTTGGTGTTTTTGTTTGACAAAAACATGTGCGGATAGCAAGAGTCGCCACCGACTTTTATTTTATCCAATAGGAAAGGGTATAAAAGAACATGAAAGACCTTAAAAGATTCTGAGTTCGGGGGGTAGGTTATACAAAGGGAAGGTGTTAACACCCTTTGTATCCATGGTTATCCATGGGCTCTTAGTTACTTAGCTCACTTTAACTTGTTTGAAAAAGGTGTAGTGTGTGTTTAGAAATTTTTTATAAGTCTTTATAATGATCCTCGTATGGATGTATACAAAGTCTTGAGTTTGAAAAGATTTTAAAAGTGGGGTGTGAAAAGAGTGTTTTTGAAAGTGTGAGCAAGTAATTAAGTGCTACCTACCCTAAGTTGGTCTTTCATGTTTCTTTATTTCCTTTCAAGGGTAATATTGTCCTTACTATTAAGGAGTAAGTAGTCATTACCTTGGATTTGATTAGGGATGGGCGTAGGGTCATCGTATGGTTATAGAAAGCAACTTGTAGGGATGTCTTAGCAATTCGAAGGGACGATCATCATTTTTTCCGTAGGGTCATCGAGGGGCAAAATCATTATTTCGTAGGCAACTTCGAAGGGACTATGATCTTTTAATCTTGAAGGGATTATGATGATATTTGTTTGAAGGGACATTTCTTTAAGACACCCCCACATTCGAGGGACTTGACCATATATTGAAGGCAACCAAGAGGGGAAACCTTAGTGTGCAGATGGCGATCGTAGAACGATCGACTTATGTGTGTGAATATTATTTTTAATTATTTATCTTATAATTAGTGATCTAAGTCCAAATTATTTTTCAATTGTTCTTTGCACTCCCTAAATTACTAACCACGCAATTTAAATATTTACATAAATTTAAATGTAGAATTTAAAAGTTCTTATGCTATTACATGGCTTAGGGGCAGTTACATAATAGTCGATGCGAAAAAGAAAACCTAAGTTATTACATATAGGAAACAATTACATAATAAGGGCGAAAAATAAATTACATAAATGGCAACCTATACAATTTTCCTAAAAAATAAATAAAGTAATTTAAATAAGAAAAGATCAGAAATTATGAATAATTAAGCTTTTTATTAGATTAAGTTTCTTTAGAAAAATTATGGTTTGAAAATAATTAGGGTTAACAAAAGAAATTAGGGTTTAATCAGTTTTTTCTTAAAATAAATTAAATTAGGTTTTAGGTTTAATGAAAAATTTAAGGTTTAGGAAAATTTTTAGGGTTAGGTTTTGGGAAAACAATTAGGGTTTGAGGCAAAAAATCAGGGTAGTTAGTTATGAAAATTTTAACTTATATTAAAAGAAAACTAAATTTTTTTAGAGAAAATAATTAAATAAAAATGAAAAAAAAAGTGTTATGAGATTTATTTAAATAAAAAAAATTAGAGAAGGTAATTAAATTGATTAAGATTATTATTTAATTAATTGGTTAATTAGAAAATAATTCAATAAAGGAAAATAGGAAATAATAACCAGGTTTGCACAAAATGAGGGAGCCAGAGTTTGAAACCACACCTTTACCCTTCAAGCTACCTTCTCCGTCCACTGGGCTGCACATGCGTTGTGGTTAATAAATGACATCAACCAATTATATAATAAAATCATAAAAACAAATAGGTTATAAAAACAACTGGAGGCTGGATTCGATCTCAGACCCTCATGTTCATATGCGCGTCCTACTCGCCACCAGGCTACATGCATTCAGGTATCAATAACACAAAACAAATACATTAAAAAAACAAATCAATATTCAAATTTCTAAAACCGTGTCATTCATCATCTTCAAGCTCATGACCTGCAGATTTTCCTGCAAAATTGTTTTTGTAGGAAATCCTGCGTTTTTCCTAAAATCACCAACATGTACGGTTAGATCAAATTAAGAACACCAAAAGACTTCCCATAACATGTACAATCCAAACATATCATTCAAAAGTTTTTTAAATAACCTAAATCATAAAGCCCCAAATTTGAGCTTAAAACCCTAACAATGACACTACTCGATTCCGACCATGGAACTTCACACAAATAGTCCAAAAAGCATCCTTGCATCATAACAAACACAAATCAATTGTTAAATTTAGTTTATAACAAGTAAATGTATGAGAATCTAAAAATATAAAAACAATAACAAGTGGGATTCGGTTATGGCAATGGAACATGAGTTTGGTGGTTATGATGATTGAGATAGGTTTAGAGAGTCTCAAAGATTGATTTACCACATTCAAATCACCTGGAAACATCTTGAAACCACAAAACTGAATTTCAAGTTTTCTTAATTTTTTTTAAAGTTTGAAAGTGCTCTATTTTCTGAATTTTTTCGTCCTCAATCCTTATGCCTTGTGTCGCTCCCGAAGATTTACATCCCGGTACAAGCGCGAACGGTCGGCGAAAGGAGAAAATGAAAGTGAATATGAATAGAGTTGCCAGCTAGGCATTTTTATCCTGAAGGAAAGGTAATGCTGCATAAACCTAGAAAAAGAATGGATAAGACGATTGCGAACCAGAGAAACTGAGAAAGGGGGTTGGTTACAACCTGGGAAGGTATTAGCACCTAGATTGTCCGTCGCACTCGACGGGATCCACGCTTAAAAAAATTGTGTTTAAAAGGGGTATGTGTATGTGATGTCTGTGTGGAAAAGCTAAGAATGAATGTACAAGTGTCAGTGCAAAAGGGTGAATTGCTCAGGAACTGAGACTTAGAAAAGAATGCTGGAAGAGGGGAAGACACATAGACTTTTGTTCGATAACAATTAAGTTATTCCTACGTATCCTCCCGTGGAATGAGGAAGTCAGAACACCGTAGTTCGACTCAAAGAGACTGAAAGATAAAATTGACTATGAACTGCTTACTTGTCTATGCTCAAGTGTATGACTCGTCTGGCTCGAGGGCTAACTGTCTTGCATTAGACGGAAGAAGCAAGTTCTCGTTGGTGAATGAGTGTGATGAGAAAAGAATCCTGAAGGAGACGATTATTGTTTGTTTTTTGTGTTTTCAGTTTTGTTATTGTTTTTGGTGTTTTTCATAATTTAATGAGCTTAAGCCTAAATCAAATGCTTGTAAACTCATTATATCCTCCATGATTAGGGATAATGAGCCTACTTAAGTATGAGATAAGCATCTCTACTTAATTACCATGATGATGTAGGATTAAGATCATTAACCTACTTGTGATTAATTAGATGTTTTTGGGTTTTTGTTTAGTGTTAAGTAATGAGTTTAATCTCTAATCACAGATTAGTGGGCTCATTACACCATCCTAATAGAAGGATAATAGATGAGAACACTTAAGCTGAGGAAGATACCTCAACTTAATCCATGGTTAGGGATTAAATTCATTATATAAAAGCCTTTATTAAGTGAATTTTAATTAAGGGATGAGATTAAGAAATGAGTTTTATGGTTTGTAAGACAACTTGAGGGGGGACTTATCCATTAAACACTAGGGTTAGTCCTTCTTAACCATAAAGGAAGAATTAGAACCCTAATGTAAGGCCCAAGTTACAAGATGAAGTCTTAGTGATTATTAAGATGGTTTGATTAAGAGGTTTAAACAAATTAAAGGTTTAACACTTAGGATTAAATTTATACACTTCATCCTAAGAGAAGGATGCATGCATAACCCTAATTCCAAAGTCCTAAAACTTTAAGAGTTTAGTCTCTGATTATGAAGATGAGAAGAGAGACTAAAGGAGACTCAAAGGTGAAAACAAAGGGGGACTAATCACAACCATAATTATTATCATGTTTGGATGTTCCTATGGTTTGTAAGGCTTGAGAAAGATCTTCAAGGAAGCCACCAATGGAAGAAGCAGATGAAAGGAGGAAGAAGCAGAAGAAATAAGTTACTTACTTCATTGAAGAAGATAAGTAACTTAAAGGAAGAAAGTGAGAAAGAATGAACACAAGTGAACAAGTTCACTTCAAAGAAACCAACAAGATGCATATGTAAAAGAGAAATGAGAAGTGAAGGCAAATCCACTTCTCAAAGTAACTTACCACCTGAAAATGTTAGCATGAGTGCATAAAGTTCAAGGCATAAAGAAATGGAATGAAATTAGATGAGATGAGATGAAATGAACAAAGTCAGAAGTGTTTATGCAATGTTAATGTCATGTGATATGATGCAAATGCATACAAAGTGCATATGAATGAACATACAAGAGTGAGATGTCATGTAAGCATGCTTTGAAGTTTGAAAACACATGAAAGTTATTGAAATGAAATGAATGCAAATCATGGAAAATGAATGAAGAAATGATCAAACATGATTCTAACATGTCCTAAGATGTCTAAGATGACATATGAATGCAATAAATGTCATGGCAAGTTCATGTATGGATGCATATGCAAGATGAATGCAAATGAACATGAGAAATTAGGGTTATATGGAAGTATGTGATGCACATGAACAAAACAGAAGCATATGACATGATTAAAATTTGAAACCAAGCTCAAACAAACCCTAATCCCATACTAGGCCATACCCCAAAGGAGAAGGTCAGAAGCCTTACCACTCAAAAGTTATGAATTTCCTAAGTTTCTAGGATATTTTGGGTGATTCTCAAAGGAAAATGCAAACAATTCAAAAATGCAAGATAAATTCATGAGATAAATGACCTATAAACTACATGATATGCACAAAACAATGCAAAAAGAATCATCTTCAAACTCTTCTTGGTTAGGCAGAAAATATTTTTTCAAGTTAGGATTCAAAAATATGATTTAAATGGCCCTTAATTGAAAGAAAATTCTCAAGTTATGATCAAACCTAAAAAGAAATTTGTGTGAAGAGTTTGAAAATGTTTCTAAATGCAAAGAGATGATTCATGATTTTTTTTATCATTTTTAGAAACCTAAATGTATTTTTAATTAATTAAAAGACTTTAATTAATTAAAAATAACATTTAAATATTTTTAAAAATACTTTTATATGCAAAAAATAAAATAAAAATCATTTTCTAATTAAGAAAAATATTTGAAACAAAAATGCAAAAGGAAATATTTTTTGAAAGCTTTTTGGTATTTTTAATTAATTATACAAAAGAAATAGAAAGAAAATAAAATAAAATGAATAAAATGATAAAGTCAACGCATCCAATGGCTGAGATTTGAATAAAAATGGTGGGAATTGACTGACGCGTTATCCAATGGTCCACATTCAAACTGGCTAAATGATTTTAATTAAATTAATTAATCAGAAATTAACTTAACTGGACTAATCTGAGCCGTACGCGCGCTAACCTAAACAGGATCCAAGGGTGGGAAATCAATCTGGGCAACTAACCCTAATTAGGGTTTTAATGATTTTCAGGTGACCGGAGCTAGCTCCGGTCATCTTCTCCGGTCACTCAAAATCCCAACTTCTTCCCTAGGTCAAATTAGAACCTCTAAAGCTCCAGAAATGATCTACTACCCTCCCCAAACAAGAATCCATCATCATTTAACATTTATATTTCATCATAAGCAAGAATCAAATCAAACAAAATTTTCGGGCAAGCTTTCAGAACAACCATACATGCTCATTTCTCAATCATTTTCAAAACTAAACATATCAGAGTGATCTAGAGAACATGTAGAATCATTCTAAAACTTAAAAGAAGGTTTCTGGAAAATTTGTTCTTGAGGTATACCTGAGTTGAAGCTTTTCAGTTTGGAGCTTTCTGACCTCCTCTCTTGTGCAAAACCACTCCACTGACCCCCCTTGTGCTTCTGAAAGGCTTAGAACAAGTTTGTTTTGGCTGGTTTGAGATGTTTGGTTCTGATAACTCAGAAATCGTATTTTTGATTTTGGGGGTTTCAGGCCATGGTGAGGGATGTTTTGTGTCCTATGAGTGATTTGAAGATGATTGGTGAAGTTTGTTTTGAAGTTTGATGGCTGTGTTTTGAGTTTCGAATAAGGGAAGGTTTTTGATAATTTTGTGAATTCTGAGTGTTCCAATCTTTCAGGCTCCAATGTGTTATGGAATGAGGTCCTTAGGGTTTGCATAAGAGGTTGTGATTGGTCAGAGAGTGGGTGGTGGCTCAGTTTGATTGGTATGGTGTGAAATGCAAAAAGTCAACATTGGTTATACCATGGGCATGGGTCATGGCAGGAGTGGTTCCAAGGCATGTCTGACCTCAACTGGCTTTGTGGAGTGCCCTTGGATCAAAGGATTGCAACTGGATGGCTTAGATGAAGAGATGTCATGCTTTATGCAAAATTCCCTCTTTGAAGTTTCTTGTGAATCAAGTCATAAAAATGCCAAATCCTTGGGCAAATTCTGATGCTTAGAAGTTGCCTTCGCATATTATGAAGTGTAGAAGTTGATTAGAGGTCATTAGAATGCTTGAACATGCTATTTTGCAAAATCCCTCTTTGACATGAAACTTGAAATTTTAGGATTTTTGCCAACTTTGAAAGGCCATATCTTGAGTTCTAGGATGAATCAAGACATGTTCTTGTACTTTTTGAAAAGGGAAAGACCTAATATACAACTTTCATGACCAAGAATATTTCATTTGAAGCATTTTTGGTTGAGAAAGAGGAGGTTGAAAAACTTTCCCAAAATGGAAAGTTTCCATTACAAGTCATTTCCATTTTTGGCAAGTTTGCAAATAGCTCAAAATTCTTCAATCTTGTGAACTTCTAACCTCTTCTAAGATCAAATAAAGATCATAGAACTTCAATTTGATGAAAATACCCCTTTGGTTCCATTATTGGGGGCCTCAGATGCCCTGATTTTGACTTAACTTGCTTAAGAAGTTACCCAGTGAACAGATGACTTCCAGAATGAATTTCTTCATAAAACTTGGTACATATGATCCTTATAACATCTTAAGAACATTAGAAACAAGAATGGCCCAAAAATTTGGAGTTAAGGTCTTTGAAACCAAAAACCCTAATTTGGGTCATCTGTGCAGTGAAAACCCTAGCTTTGCTTCCATGCCTTGCCAGTTCTTGTGATCTCTTGACTTCCATGAACTTTGAGGAGTATAATATGATGATAGAACACACATGGACCCTCTTGGAAAGCTTTGAGTCCTTTGGGATGGCTCAGATGGAATCTTGGATTGCTCAGATCACAAACCCTAGATGCAGATGAACTTGAACTATGCAGGTGAAACAAATATGCAATGTAATGTGGTATGCTTATGCTTATGCAAATATGAAAGATCACAAGCCATGGTGTGATATGGGTGAGGGCAAATTTGGGGTGTTTACAGCTGCCCCTATTCAAACATGAGTTAACTGTGCAGGATGTAAGCGACGGGCTTAACAGACAAACAAGATAACTTGTGGTTGAATACCAAAGACAGTCCAAAATTTGCACTCACTGGATAGAAGAAGAAAAGGGATATAAATTGTAAAAAGTATGATAGTATGATTATCAAATGAAAGCGATGGAAGACGACCATCGAGCAGAGGATGTCTGCTGGGGATAAAGTAGTAAGCAAAGCAATGACGGGGACGGCCGACAAGCTGGGGAAAGTAAAGATACCATGACGGGGACGGCCATCAGGTAAAGAAACAAGATTCTCTGGGGATTGTAGTAAAGGCAGTGATGGGGACGACCATCAGGCTTGGAGAGTAAAGTAAACAACAATGGGGACGACCATCGGGTTAAAGAATAAATGAAATAAGCATGATGAAGGACGATCATCAAGAGGTGAAGGTAGATCACCTAGCAGGGTACGACTGCTTTCGGGGTTTATCACGGCATAGGACGAATGTTGGATAACAAGGTCAACGATGAGGATGGCCATCGGATAAATGATGAGGGATGGTCATCAAAAGGTGAAGGACGATCACCTAGCAGGGTATGGCTGCTCTTTATCACGACATAGGACGAATGTTGGATAGAAAAAGGTTCCACTAATGGGGACTCCACTGGGGAAGGGATGAGGGACGGTCATCCAAAGGTGAAGGACGATCACCCGTCAGGGTACGACTGCCGAAAGTATCACGACATAGGACGAATGTCGGATAAAAGAAAGTTGCTTTGCTGGGGAATGGTAAACACGGACGAGTGCTTACGCTTTCGAGAATAAAAAGTATAAGTGTTTTGACGCTGTGTATAGATTAAATATGCGGACGAGCATCCTTAAGACCATGATACGGACGAGTATCAGTAGAAACAAACGCTGACGCATGTTCAGAGATGATGGTACAGACGAGTACCAACTGGTTAACAAAGAACACGGACGAGTGTCGAATCTGTTGAGGAGTGATATATATACAAGATACGAACGAGTATCATAGACTTATGTACAAGTATGAGTGAGTATTGGTTTATTGGTGAAGTATGAGCAAGACACGGACGAGTGTTCAACTTGTTGGGTAAAGTATGACACAGACGAGTGTCAAAAGAGAAATGTTATAAGTTATGAACAAAAATTTATATGTGGAAATGTAAAAAGGTGTTCTGGCGACCTGTGGGGATAGGATGACACGGACGGGTGTCGAAAAAAGAGTGTGTTATAAACAAACATTTGGTTTGCAACAAGTGTTTTGGCAATCATGCCGGGGGTGTATGACATAGACGAGTGTCAAAAGAGCATGTAGGTAACTGTATTTGAAAATGCAAAGGGGGCGCTTTGGCTTATATCTGCGGGGAATAAGACGACACAGATGAGTGTCGAAAAGAATATATATGAATATAAACAGGCATTTATGTTGGAGAGTGCAAAGGGGACGCTTTGGCTTTTATTTGCAGGGGATGTGAGTTTTTGTATACATTGCTGATGAAATACTGATGGTAATTGTAGGTGATTGGCTCGAACCTGGCTTGTGATCATGCAAATGTTTGACTTTTTCCGTAATGCTCCGTATTAGACGGAATGCTACGCTTATTTGGTGAATATGATGCAAATGTTATGATTATGCAAAAAGAGAAAACCAAGTCTGGGATTCGGATCCCGCTGGGATAAAGATCTCTGGCTGATCTGCTTGAAGGGATGTCCCGGCTGGGGAAGAAATCACTGGTAGATCTAACTGACAGGAAAAATCTGCTTGGGGAAATAGATCATTGATGGATCTATCCGAAGAGAACAACTCATCTGGGGAGAGGGAAGCTTTCATCACTTTGTTGGGTAAGAGTTTCAGGCATTGCTCTCCTGGGGAGGGACTGGAAATTCTGTGAGGAGATTTGGCTGGGGGTGCTCCTGTTGAATAGACCTGTGCTGGGGATGAGGAGGCTTTAACAACTTTGCTGGGGAAAAGCATTTCAGATTGCTCTTCCGGGAATTTTTGCCTGCTGGGGATGCGATGCTTGATATGCCCCATGTTGCGTATTGAATACCTGCAATCTGTTAAGACAAAAGAAATGCACAAGTATCCCGAGGTATCCCTTACCGGATTCCGTCATAGGAGTTAGATTTTTCCTGAAAGTGATATATTTCCTGCAAGCATTTATTAAAAATGGCTCATTTGTTTTATGCAAGTGTTGTATCATGAATAATGGACATTTTGCAAACGAAACATAAAAATGTACAAAACGAGGTGTGACTGAAAACTCTGATTTTATTAATCTGGGTTCCCTGAATTGGAAAATACAATCAAAGAAACAAATCTCTTGAAATGAGGAGATTGCTATAAGTTGAGAAAATAAAAGTGTTGGCAAAGTTGACAACGCTCCAGTGAGCTTCCTTTGCTATGACCTGTATGATCTTGATGTTCTTCTCATCTTGCTTTCTGAAGAAGGTTGATTCTGACCGATGCTTTATCCTTTCGAAGCTTACCAGGTTGTGAACGATACAGACGAATTCAGAATGCAATTGTTCGCTTATTCCCTGATCTTGCGTGGATCGCCCTTTCGGGTTTTCAATCCACCGGGAAACCCATTTTTGCCTGAGCTGTCCAATGCGGCTTTTCAACTCAGCGGGTGTACATATTTTTTTATTTTCCCTTATTTTTGCCCGAGTCTTTTTTTCTGTTTTTGACTCGCCGGGATGCCCTATTTTTGCCTGGACTTACATTTTGTTTTTATGTCCAACGGGTCATTTTATGCGAAGTATTTTTTAACTGCATCTGAATTCACAGGGGATAAGAAATATTCACCATCCATAGTAGTGAGCATCACTGCTCCACCAGAGAAAAACTTCTTTACTATGAATGGACCATCGTAGTTTGGAGTCCACTTGCCCCTGTGGTCTGTATGAGGAGAAATGAGTCTTTTCAGCACAAGATATCCTACTTGGTATTCCCGAAGCCTGACTTTCTGATCGAAGGCTTTCTTCATCCTTTTCTGATATAACTCCCCATGACAGATGGCAGCTAGCCTTTTCTCTTCGATCATATTCAGTTTATTGTACCGAGACCGGACCCATTCTGCTTCGTCCAGCTTTACATCCATCATTACCCGTAAGGAGGGTAGTTCAACTTCAACAGGTAGGACTGCCTCCATACCATACACAAGCTAATAAGGTGTTTCCCCAGTAGACATTCTAATTGAGGTTCGATACCCATGCAAGGCAAATGGTATCATTTCATCTCAGTCTTTGTATGTAACCACCATCTTTTGCACAATCTTCTTAATGTTTTTGTTAGCTGCCTCAACAACGCCATTCATCTTTGGCCTGTAAGGAGAAGAGTTGTGATGTTGGATTTTGAAGTCCCGACACAGTTCTGCCATCATTTTGTTGTTCAAGTTGGAACCATTATCATTAATGATTCGCTCGGGAACCCCATATCGACAGATGATGTCTCTTTTCAGAAATCTGGCTACCACTTGCCTGGTGACATTTGCATACGAAGCTGCTTCGATCCATTTGGTGAAGTAGTCAATGGCTACCAGGATGAATTTGTGGCCATTTGAAGCAGTTGGTTCAATATTTACAATCATGTCAATGCCCCACATGGCAAAGGGCCAAGGTGAAGACATCACGTTCAAAGGATTCGGAGGCACATGCACTTTATCTGCGTAGATCTGGCATTTGTGGCACTTTCTGGCATAGGCACAACAGTCTGCGTCCATTGTGATCCAGTAGTAACCTGATCTTAACAATTTCTTAGCCATTGCATGTCCTCCAGCATGGGTACCGAAAGATCCTTCATGCACCTCGTGCATCAGCAATTCTGCTTCTTTCTTATCAACACATCTGAGCAGAACCATGTCAAAGTTTCGCTTGTATAATGAACTATCAGCATTAAGGAAGAAACTACCAGCCAGCCTTCTTAATGTCTTCTTATCATTGGATGATTCCCCAGGTGGGTATGTTTGATCCTCTAAGAAGCATTTGATATCATGGAACCAAGGCTTGTCATCTTTGGCAATGTCCACAGAGAATATGTATGCTGGTCGGTCTAGTCTGGATACCGAAATCCGAGGCACATAATTTGCAGTTTGAACCTTGATCATGGAGGAAATGGTAGCCAAAGCATCTGCGAACTGATTTTCGTCTCGAGGGATGTACTCAAGTTTGACCGTTGTGAAGAAAGTCAATAATCTCCTCGTGTACTCACGGTATGGAATCAGATGCTCTTGGTGAGTGTACCATTTGTCGTTGGTCTGATTGATTACCAAAGCCGAATCTACGAATACCTTCAATGTCTTGATCCTGAGGTCAATGGCTTCCTCAAGACCCATGATGCATGTTTCGTACTCTACTTCATTATTAGTGCAAGCAAAAGTGAGTTTCGCCGAGAAAGGCATATGAATTCCTTTAGGTGTAATGAGCACTGCACCAACTCCACGACCATTCATATTGACAGCCCCATCAAACATCATTGTCCAATCTTCTTTTGGATTAGGCCCTTTAGTGTGAATATGCTCTTCATGGTCTTTTTCTTTTAGGAACATGATGTCTTCATCAGGGAAATCAAATCTCATGGGCTGGTAATCATCAATGGGTTGCTCAGCTAGATAGTCAGACAGTACACTGCCTTTGATGGCCTTTTGAGATGTATACTGAATGTCATACTCTGTCAGAATCATTCGCCATCTTGCAACCCTTCCGGTAAGTGCTGGCTTCTCAAATATATACTTGACGGGGTCCATTTTTGAAATCAACAAGGTAGTGTGAGTCAGCATATACTGCCTTAGTCGGCGAGCAGCCCACGCTAAAGCACAACAAGTTTTCTCGAGCAATGAATAACGTTGTTCACAGTCGGTAAACTTTTTGCTTAGGTAGTATATTGCATACTCTTTTCGACCAGACTCGTCATGCTGGCCCAGCACTCACCCCATTGATCCTTCTAATACTGTCAGGTACATTATTAGAGGTCTTCCTTCAACTGGAGGCATAAGAATTGAAGGTTCTTGCAGGTACTCCTTGATTTTGTCAAAAGCCTTCTGGCAATCTTCATTCCACCTGACCGTTTGTTCCTTTCTTAACAATTTGAACAGGGGCTCACAGGTTGCAGTGAGGTGAGATATGAACCTTGATATGTAGTTCAATCTACCTAAGAACCCCCGGACTTCCTTTTCGGTCCTTGGTGCAGGCATCTCCTGAATGGCTTTGACTTTGTCAGGATCTACTTCAATTCCCTTCTTACTTATGATAAATCCCAGCAACTTACCAGAACGTACCCCGAATGTGCACTTGTTGGGGTTTAGCTTCAGCTGATACTTTCTCAGACGCTTGAACAACTTCAGCAGATTCACCAGATGGTCTTCTTCAGTGAGGGACTTGGAAATCATGTCATCCACGTAGCATTCAATTTATTTGTGGATCATATCGTGGAATAACGTCACCATAGCCCGTTGATAAGTTGCACCGGCATTCTTCAGTCCAAATGGCATTATCTTATAACAAAATGTGCCCCAAGGTGTGATGAAGGTTGTTTTCTCCATGTCTTCGGGTGACATCTTGATCTGATTATACCCAGAAAATCTATCCATGAAGGAAAATACCGAGAACTAAGCTGTGTTGTCGACCAATACATCAATGTGAGGTAATGGGAAATCATCCTTCGGGCTAGCTCTGTTTAGGTCCCGGTAATCCACCCATATCCGTACTTTTCCATACTTCTTAGGCACAGGTACAATGTTAGCAACCCACAGCGGGTAACTAGTTACAGCAAGGAAACCGGCGTCCCACTGTTTTTGTACCTCCTCTTTAATCTTCATGGCCATATCCGGGCGGGTACGGCGTAGCTTTTGCTTCTTTCAAGGGAAACTTGTGCATATCAATGTCCGTATCTAGACCTGGCATGTCTTGATAGGACCAAGCAAAGACGTCGACGTATTCTCGAATCATGTCAATAAGTTGTTCTTTTACTAAAGCTTGCAGACTGGCCCCAATCTTCACTTCTTTCAAATCCTCCTCGGTACCAATATTAACTGTTTCAACCTCCTCCTGATGAGGAGTGATCACTTTATCTTCTTGCCTCAACAACCTGGCTAACTCTTCTTGTAACTCATAGTCTTCTTCAACCCCTTCATCGGCTTGATTAATTGGATTGTCGAAGTCATACAAGGTCATAGCGGTGCTGTTGTCGGTGCAATCTGGAGGGTAATCTCTGCAAGGGTTGAGATTTGTTCGTTTTAGTGATCAATTTTAATCTTGTTTAGAAAAGTGTAAAATGAAGTTATTTATTTTGAAAACATTGCCATTTTATTGTTTTTTACAAAAGTAAAAAATGAAAAGACAGTGAGCGAAAAAAGAGACTTGTTTGCAAAAGATGTCCGATATTCATTGATAATCCATTTGCACAAAATTACAATATGGCCCTATTACAAAATGAGTCCTGACACCTTGGACAAGATGCAGGACTTGATGCATGCTGAAAAAAGTAGGAAATAATAATTACTCTGCAGGAGTAACCCTTATAATTTCCTGGGAAGACCAGTTAAGGACTTGGTGACCCGGTATCCTTAGAGGTATCCAGCTCTCCAGGTTGAGGTTGCTTTCCGCCTCGTCTTCCAGGTTGTTAACAACATCTGGGGTGAGCATCCCTCACTGATGAACTTGGACTCCTTGATTGATCTTGTCAGAATGGTTTGTAACCCAAACCGAATCTGTCCTCCTTCTTCTCCACCGACAGCAGCTTGCCCCAGTCTTGGGCATTTCCATCTTCAACAACCTTTCGGGCTTGCTGATAGGAGACAATTTAAGTACCCATCCTATCCTCCTGGGATGCAGCAAATACTTCAGTCGTCGCCTCATTGACGTTCAGAGCCTCGAACCCCTGGCTCATAGTTTCATGGATTTCATCATCCATCTCAATGTATTTGTATGTAGCCAGATGGCTAACAAAGATGTCTTCTTCACCACAGATGGTAATAATTTGTCCTTCCCACTCATATTTCAATTTCTGGTGAAGGGTCGATGTAACTGCACCAGCAGCGTGAATCCATGGTCGACCCAACAAACAGCTGTAGGCCGACTGAATGTCCATCACATAGAAAGTAGTCTGAAAGACCTGCAGACCAATTATCACTAGCAGCTCCACCTCTCCAAGAACATACCTCTTGGAGCCATCAAAATCCCTGACCACCAGATTTCTTGGTCAGAGAGCTATACCATCATATTCGAGCTTGACAAGAGCTTTCTTCGGCAAGACATTGAGTGAGGACCCAGTGTCAACAAGAACATGAGAGAGCACAACTCCTTTACACTCTAGGGTGATGTGTAAAGCTTTGTTGTGGTGACGTCCTTCTGTTGTCAAGTCAGCATTGGTGAAACCTAGCCCATGGCTAGTATTGACATTAGACACCACTGTCTCAAGTTGATTCACTGTGATCTCCTCCGGCACGTAGGCAGCGTGCAAGACTTTGAGTAGTGCATCCCGATGAGCTTCGGAACACAACATCAAAGATAAGATGGAGATCTTAGAAGGAGTCTGGTGGAGCTGATCCACAACTTTGTAGTCACTTCTTTTAATTATCCTCATAAATTCATCCAAATCCTGATCAAAGGATGATTTATGAGTCTCTTTAGGTGCAGGTTCTTCAGGTGCCACACTTTTCCCTTTGGCTTTGGCAGCAGCCTTTGCCTCATTACTGGTCTTTGGAGCTTGTGACGCGAAGAGACGTCCGCTTCGGGTGAAGCCTCCGCCTCCCCCGACATTATCCACTTGGGGGGGGGGGGGTGAACCGAAGAATCTAGAAGGACTCTTTCTCCATTGTAGTAAAGGTCTGCACCATAGTGCCATGGTACATCATTGTCTTTGTCATATGGAATAGGCCTCGACACCGTGATGGTGAATAGGCTCACTGCAGTGGAGGTTGGGACCGTTATTGTTTGCGGATCATAGAAGATGGTGACAGGACTTCTTGTGGATGTTGGTGGTGATGAATTGAAGCTTGGTTGTTGCTGAAACTGTTGCTGAGATTGTTGAAAGTTGCTGGAGTTTGGGACCGTTGTAGGGTCATAATAAATAGTAACTGTGGAGACATCATTGTTGGTGGTTGCTGAAGTTGTAGAAGTGGATGCAATGGAACTGTTGTTTGTTGAAGTGATGGAAGAAGCGATTGCTGGAGTTGTAGACGAGTCGGTGGGAACAATTGTTGTTGCAGTTGTAGGAGAATCATTTGTTGTTGACAAAGGAATTGCTGGTGTTGTAGAAGCTGTTGTGGTTATTTGCAGAATGCCTTCTTTAATCAAGCCATTAATGTCATTCCTCAAGCTTGCACACCCGTTCTCGGAAACCTTGCAAGATTCACAACAGGCCTCACAACCTGGAAACACTTGACATTTCAAAAGCTGAGCTTTAACCTCTTCCAGAGGTGTCTGAATACTTGCAATATCTTCAATCAAACTCATGGGTGAGCCTTCCTCTATAGCATTAATCCTTGGCCCACCGTGGCTTGGCATAGGATTTTTCATGACATTGGGAGGTGGTTCAAAGTTCAGGGCTTTTGAATCTACCAGATCCTGGACCTTCATATGCAGAGCCCTGCATTTTTCCGTGGAGTGACCAGGTGCATTGGAATGAAAAGCACACCTAGCGTTGACATCGTAATTTCTCGAAAGGTTCTGAGGATCAGGTGGAGCCAATGTCCTTAACTCAACAAGATTGAGCTTTAGGAGTTGTGGCAGCAATATGGCATATGGCATTGGAATAGGGTCAATCACCCTGTTGATCTGAGATAGCCGTTGTTGAAAAGGGCGTTGTTGTTGATTGTGGTTATTACTGTTGTAGGATCTTTGTTGAGGAAATTGTGGCTGTTAAGGAAAGTGTTGTGGTTGTTGAGTATACTGAGGAGTAGGGATAGTGACGACAGCAACTGATCTGGGCAGATATTGGGGTCTCCCTCTTCCCATATGTACAAAATTTGTTTCACCGGATCTGCGGGGCCCTGCGAATGGCTTCCTTGCACTGATTGAACTGGCGCCGTTGTCAGAAATCTTTCCCATATTCAGTAAGCTCTCAATTCTTTCCCCAGCTATAACCACGTCTGCAAAGCTGGTGGAAGAAAATGCAGTCAATCTGTCAATATAGGTACCTTGGAGAGTATTCATGAACATATCTGCCATCTCCCTCTCTGACATCGGGGGCTGAATGGCAGCAGCTAGTTGCCTCCACCTTTGGGCGTACTCTCTAAAGCTTTCACGGGAAGTTTGTGACATTCCCATCAGGAGGGTTCTGTTTGGAGCCATGTCCAAATTATACTGATATTGACGGATGAAAGCTTCTGCCAAGTCTTTCCAATTTCTAACTGTGGCCCTGGTCAGATGGGAATACCACTCTCGGGATGCCCATGTCAAGCTATCCTCAAAGTAAAACATCCACAACTTCTCATCCATGGTGTAGGCTTTCAATCTCCCCAGGAAAGATTGGAGATGGGTACGTGGGCAGGATGTGCCATTGTATCTTTCAAAACATGGAGGTTTGAACTTATGAGGAATTCTAACCCCCTCCACTAATCCCATGTCCATGACATCAAAACCCAGAGAGTTTTGGGATTCAAGAGACCTTAGCTTCTCTGCTATTTCATCCAGCCGGCGGTCGTAGACTTTGTCTCCAGCCCCAACCACAGTAAACTATTCTTCCTGAGGGTCCTCCTGCAAGGCCCTTCCTCCGGTGTTACCTTGAGTGTTCCTTATAGCATTGATGTTTGGGTTCAGATGAGGTCCAAACTCTGGTGGATCCATACAAGGTTATACGTGATCGTTGTTACTAGTACCCTCTGTACCTGGATGGTTTTCCTCGGGAGTTTGCCGCTCGACTAACTCTCTTAGTCTCTCCTGGCTCTGAGCCAAACCAGTCATCACTGCCATAAATTAATTCATTTGGACCCTCATTTATGTCCTTTCATTGGCCATTTGGGTCCTCACATCAGTCAAGTCTTGTTGAACTTGATCCATCTGTAATCCCGGAAGGTTGTTTCTTGTCGGATACTAGTGCACTCTATTGACAGAGAACACTCTTCTGCGAGCAATGTTTCCTGAAATCACAACAAAGTGAGAAACAACAACAAAACAAAAACCTACAAAACAAAGAAAAGATGTTAGTATGCAATGCATGATGCCTATTTGTCTTCCAAGGGTATCCGGTTTGGTTATTTGGTTTTGACCTTTCCAGACCTCGAGGAAATGCTGATGTTGAAGAGAGATAATGCCCATAAAATAATACAAACCATATATTACAAAAGAGTGAGGATACATAGTTTGATTACAATAAAAATCCCCATGGTGGGTCAAAATACAACAACAAAATCAAAGAGTACAAACGAAAGGAAAGTATAAGTACAAGGAAATCAAACATCCAATCCAAAGTCATCCTCCCTGACTTCCTTCAGGAGAGCCTCAGTTACTGGGCCTACTGGGTGCTCTGTAATGGTCCTGATGAGGAGGTTCCTGGTGGCAATGGCACTGGTCAACTTCTTGTGCTTATCCTAATCCTTTGACCTCTTCAACCCCGCCCAGAGTTTCAATTCAGAGATCTCCTTCTGTGCTGCTAACAAAGCCTCCTGATTCTTCTTCTCACTAGCCTCCAGCTGCTCTATCCTAGCTTGGGTTCTCTGATCTTCCTGTGCACAAGTTTCAGTGATCCTGATCCACCTAGCCTGACTTTCCTCTAAGTAATGCTCAGCTCTGGCCTTCTGAGTCTTAGCTTCCTTGCAAGCATTCTTCAGTACTAACTCCCCTGCTCTAGCCTTTCTGATGTAGTCATCCGTCTTCTCAATCTTGGTCAAGTGATCAATCCGGAACTTCTCTAACCTTTCATTATCTAGACGGCTGTCATTCCTCTCCCAGAGGGTCTTCTTCAAGGCTTTAGAGAGTTGAGTATTCCTTTCCTTTAATTTCTCAAACTCCTCCAAACTGACAGTAGCTGCAAGCTGCACTGCCGATGGTCCAGGTGCATCCTCTAAAGTGAATGGCATACGGGTGATATGCGCCCTGGTACGAGACCAGTCAAGATACTGAGTTGAAGCTATATTGTTGCACTTGCCATGGATAGTTGTCCCCTTAGTCTGAATATTGTCCCAGGCCCATGCTGCCTGTCTGACAATGGCAAGATTGTGCTGGATGTCACAATAGAGGGTTTTTGTCAAGTCTTGCCCTCTTGGGGGATGTACCAAAGCATACCCTAACTGTCTCTTGAAAAGCAAAGGGTTGTAGTTGATGCAACATTTTACTCCAATCAAGGGTACATTGGGATACTGCCCGCAGCTAGTAATGATATCTTTGCCCTTGGTGCTCTGAGTGCACCATCTGATGTCTTCTGATGTAAGGGCAATCAATCTCTTAGCCCAGTTCCTTGGCTGATGAGGATTCAGGAAAGTGTCTAACTTCGGCAAGTGCCTTAACAACCAACAGTAGAAGAGGGTTGCACAACATCTGACCAGTCTTCCCCTTTGCTTCTCATTCCCTTGGTGCACTGAGTAGTAAAAGTCTCCAAGCAAGGTAGGAACTGGGTTCCTTAGTAAGAACAGGTGAATAGCATTCTTGCTTACAAACTTTGGCTCGTCTACAAACAAGATCACTCCATATATGCTGAGGGCTAGAAGTGCACAAACAACATCCCACTTCCCTGCTGCAGCATGCAGGGTGGCCTGGGAGATCAAGAAGTCCAAGTGAAGGCCTGGGATTCCAGCCTTGGTGGTCATGCTCTGATCAATGAGGGTAGGCTCCAAGTGAAAGGCCTTAGCTATATCTTCATTCTTGGGAGCAACCATCTCAGGGTTGAAAGGAATCCCTCTCCTGACAGGGACACCTAACAACATGGAGAACTCTTCCATCAATGGTCCTAACTGGAAATCAGGGAATGTAAAACATCTGAGAGGAGGATCATAAAACTGCAAGCAGGTGTGAATCATGCTCCTCTGGGATGGATCCAGGTCCATGATCATGTCCAATATTCCTCCATAATGTTCCCTGAATAAAGGGACATGATCAGGAGTAATGAGAGACTGGATCTGTCTGAGGCCTGTCAGAGTGGGCTCAAAGAAATGATAGGTGATGTTGCTCTTTCTGGAAGTGTCCATGCTGACAATGGATGCTGGTGAAGAAGACTAAAAGTAACTGCTGATGAAAGCCACTGAAAAAGATGCTGAAGAAGAGTCTCTGATGAAAACAACTAGAGAAGAGTCTCTGATGAAGATAAACTGATGAAGGTGCTGGAGAAGAATCTCTGATGAAGACAACTGGTAAAAAGAGCTGATAAGAAATCTCTGGTGAAGATAACTGATGCAGAAGCTGGTGTAGGTAGCTGAAGGAATCTGAGCAGCAGAACAAGTCAAAACCAAACCAAAGATAAGATGTGGATACCCTGTAAAACAAATAGACAAATGTTAAACGATGCAAAATGATGTATGCAGAATGATATGCAGAGGGTTTGTGATCAGGTGTTGGATCTGTTATCTGCCTTGATAGGGTCCATGTGTGTTCATAAGTCCGGATGAAGGCTTAGAAAACCAGTAACCAGGTGGGGGACTCAAATAAAGAGTCACAAGTCCAGGGTTTCACAAGAACTGTCCAAAATGATACAACCTTAAAACAACATTAGTAACATGGGTATGATGAGGCCAAGGGTTCCTGCAAACCTGTAAACATCCCAACCCCTCACATGTATTGTTCTAGAACAAGGATCCTCCGACTTGGATCAGTTATGAGAAGTGTAAACACTTCTAACCCGGAGGTACAGTGTTTACAATAACCATAAAATATCCTCCTCTAATTCACCTCAGATGCTGAAGGTCATAAAAGGTCATCCAGACTTAGCAGGCTTCCCAGATAGCCCTAGTACTACAGGAAATTCGTAGCACAAAGTTCTCAAGAAGAAACCCATGTCTGAACCGTGTTTCATATTCCCGCACCAGACCGAAATGGAATGGGAAAGAATATGAAGCCACTCTATCCTTTGTGTCACTCAGGTCCCCGGTATGGAACCTTAATCACTCAAAAATCCCTCCCACCAAGGTAAACACAGATCCAGCACAGATGATGATAATAGTATGACATGCATAAAACTGTAAATGAAAGCAATAAATAAAGCTGTACAGAAATAAATAAATAAAGCAATAAATAAATAAGCACAAGTAGCACATAACCCCCGTAAACACAAATCAAACAAGCACTAGGAGAAACCCACAAAAAGAACCAGAAGCCCTGGTTGCAAAATAAGGCACTCCCCAGCAGAGTCGCCAAGCTGTCGCTTCCGAAGATTTGCATCACGGTACAAGCGCGAACGGTCGGCGAAAGGAGAAAATGAAAGTGAATATGAATAGAGTCTCCAGCTAGGCATTTTATCCCGAAGGAAAGGTAATGCTGCATAAACCTAGAAAAAGAATGGATAAGACGGTTGCGAACCAGAGAAACTGAGAAAGGGGGTTGGTTACAACCTGGGAAGGTATTAGCACCCAGATTGTCCGTCGTACTCGACGGGATCCACGCTTAAAAATATTGTGTTTAAAAAGGGTAGGTGTATGTGTTGTCTGTGTGCAAAAGCTAAGAATGAATGTACAGGTGTCAGTGAAAAAGGGTGAATTGCTCAGGAACTGAGACTTAGAAAAGAATGCTGGAAGAGGGGAAGACACATAGACTTGTTCGATAACAATTAAGTTATGCCTACGTATCCTCTCGTGCAATGAGGAAGTCAGAACACCGTAGTTCGACTCAAAGAGATTGAAAGATAAAATTGACTGTGAACTGCTTACTTGTCTATGCTCAAGTGTATGACTCGTCTGGCTCGAGTGCTAACTGTCTTGCATTAGACGGAAGAAGCAAGTTCTCGTTGGTGAATGAGTGTGATGAGAAAAGAATCCTGAAGGAGACGATTATTGTTTGTTTTTTGTGTTTTCAGTTTTGTTATTGTTTTTGGTGTTTTGCATAAGTTAATGAGCTTAAGCCTAAATCAAAGGCTTGCAAACTCATTATATCCTCCCTGATTAGGGATAATGAGCCTACTTAAGTATGAGATAAGCATCTCTAATTAATTGCCATGATGATGTAGGATTAAGATCATTAACCTACTTGTGATTAATTAGATGTTTTTGGGTTTTTGTTTAGTGTTAAGTAATGAGTTTAATCTCTAATCACAGATTAGTGGGCTCATTACACCATCCTAATAGAAGGATAATAGATGAGAACACTTAAGTTGAGGAAGATACCTCAACTTAATCCATGGTTAGGGATTACATTCATTATATAACAAGCCTTTATTAAGTGGATTTTAATTAAGGGATGAGATTAAGAAATGCGTTTTATGGTTTGTAAGACAACTTGAGGGGGGACTTGTCCATTAAACACTAGGGTTAGTCCTTCTTAACCATAAAGGAAGAATTAGAACCCTAATGTAAGTCCCAAGTTACAAGATGAAGTCTTAGTGATTATTAAGATGGTTTGATTAAGAGGTTTAAACAAATTAAAGGTTTAACACTTAGGATTAAAGTTATACACTCCATCCTGAGAGAAGGATGCAGGCAAAACCCTAATTCCAAAGTCCTAAAACTTTAAAAGTTTAGTCTCTGATTATGAAGATGAGAAGAGAGACTCAAAGGTGAAAACTAAGGGGGACTAATCACAACCCTAATTATTATCATGCTTGGATGTTCCTATGGTTTGTAAGGCTTGAGAAAGATCTTCAAGGAAGCCACCAATGGAAGAAGCAGATGAAAGACGGAAGAAGTAGAAGAAATAAGTTACTTACTTCATTGAATAAGATAAGTAACTTAAAGAAAGAAAGTGAGAAAGAATGAAAACAAGTGAACAAGTTCACTTTAAAGAAAACAACAAGATGCATATGAAAAATAGAAATAAGAAGTGAAGGCAAATCCACTTCTCAAAGTAACTTACCACCTGAAAATGTTAGCATGAGTGCATAAAATTCAAGGCATAAAGAAATGAAATGAAATGAGATGAGATGAGATGAAATGACCAAAGTCAGAAGTGTTTATGCAATTTTAATGTCATGTGATATGATGCAAAGGCATACAAAGTGCATATGAATGATCATACAAGAGTGAGATGTCATGTAAGCATGCTTTGAAGTTTTTAAAACACATGAAAGTTACTGAAATGAAATGAATTCAAATCATGGAAAATGAATGAAGAAATGATCAAACATGATTCTAACATGTCCTAAGATGTCTAAGATGACATATGAATGCAAGAAATGTCATGGCAAGTTCATGTATGGATGCACATGCAAGATGAATGCAAATGAACATGAGAAATTAGGGTTATATGGAAGTATGTGATGCACATGAACAAACCAGAAGCATATGACATGATAAAAATTTGAAACCAAGCTCAAACAAACCCTAATCCCATACTAGGTCATACCCCAAAGGAGAAGGTCAGAAGCCTTACCACTCAAAAGTTATGAATTTCCTAAGTTTCTAGGGTTTTTTGGGTGATTCTCAAAGGAAAATGCAAATCAATTCAAAAATGCAAGATAAATTCATGAGATAAATTACCTATAAACTACATGCTATGCACAAAACAATGCAAAAAGAATCATCTTCAAACTCTTCTTGGTTAGGCAGAAAAGATTTTTTCAAGTTAGGGTTAAAAAATATGATTTAAATGACCCTTAATTCAAAGAAAATTCTCAAGTTATGATCAAACCTAAAAAGAAATTTGTGTGAAGAGTTTGAAAATGTTTCTAAATGCAAAGGGATGATTCATGATTTTTTTTTGTTGATTTTTAGAAACCTAAATGTATTTTTAATTAATTAAAAGACTTTAATTAATTAAAAATAACATTTAAATATTTTAAAAAATACTTTTTATATGCAAAAAATAAAATAAAAATCATTTTCTGATTAAGAAAAATATTTGAAACAAAAATGCAAAAGGAAATATTTTTTGAAAGCTTTTTGGTATTTTTAATTAATTATACAAAAGAAATAGAAAGAAAATAAAATAAAATGAATTAAATGATAAAGTCAGCGCATCCAATGGTTGAGATTTGAATAAAAATGGTGGGAATTGACTGACGCGTTATCCAATGGTCCACATTCAAACTGGCTAAATGATTTTAATTAAATTAATTAATCAGAAATTAACTTAAGGGACTAATCTGAGCCGTACGCGCGCTAACCTAAACAGGATCCAAGGGTGGGAAATCAATCTGGGCAACTAACTCTAATTAGGGTTTTAATGATTTTCAGGTGACCGGAGCTAGCTCCGGTCATCTTCTCCGGTCACTCAAAATCCCAACTTCTTCCCTAGGTCAAATTAGAACCTCTAAAGCTCCAGAAATGATCTACTACCCTCCCCAAACAAGAATCCATCATCATTTAACATTTATATTTCATCATAAGCAAGAATCAAATCAAACAAAATTTTCGGGCAAGCTTTCAGAACAACCATACATGCTCATTTCTCAATCATTTTCAAAACTAAACATATCAGAGTGATCTAGAGAACATGTAGAATCATTCTAAAACTTAAAAGAAGGTTTCTGGAAAATTTGTTCTTGAGGTATACCTGAGTTGAAGCTTTTCAGTTTGGAGCTTTCTGGCCTCCTCTCTTATGCAAAACCACTCCACTGACCCCCCTTGTGCTTCTGAAAGGCTTAGAACAAGTTTGTTTTGGCTGGTTTGAGATGATTGGTTCTGATAACTCAGAAATCGTATTTCTAATTTTGGGGGTTTCAGGCCATGGTGAGGGATGTTTTGTGTCCTATGAGTGATTTGAAGATGATTGGTGAAGTTTGTTTTGAAGTTTGATGGCTGTGTTTTGAGTTTCGAAGAAGGGAAGGTTTTTGATAATTTTGTGAATTCTGAGTGTTCCAATCTTTCAGGCTCCAATGTGTTATGGAATGAGGTCCTTAGGGTTTGCATAAGAGGTTGTGATTGGTCAGAGAGTGGGTGGTGGCTCAGTTTGATTGGTATGATGTGAAATGCAAAAAGTTAACATTGGTTATACCATGGGCATGGGTCATGGCAGGAGTGGTTCCAAGGCATGTCTGGCCTCAGTTGACTTTCTGGAGGGCCCTTGGATCAAAGGATTGCAGCTGGATGGCATGGATGAAGAGATGTCATGCTTTATACAAAATTCCCTCTTTGAAGTTTCTTGTGAATCAAGTCATAAATATGCCAAATCCTTAGGCCAATTCTGATGCTTAGAAGTTTCCTTGGCATATTATGAAGTGTAGAAGTTGATTAGAGGTCATTAGAATGCTTGAACATGCCATTTTGCAAAATCCCTCTTTGACTTGAAACTTGAAATTTTAGGATTTTTGCCAACTTTGAAAGGCCATATCTTGAGTTCTAGGATGAATCAAGACACGTTCTTGTACTTTTTGAAAAGGGAAAGACCTAATCTACAACTTTCATGACCAATAATTTTTCATTTGAAGCATTTTTGGTTGAGAAATAGGAGGTTGAAAAACTTTCCCAAAATGGAAAGTTTCCATTACAAGTCATTTCCATTTTTGGCAAGTTTGCAAATATCTCAAAATTCTTCAATCTTGTGAACTTATAACCTCTTCTAAGATCAAATAAAGATCATAGAACTTCAATTTGATGAAAATACCCCTTTGGTTCCATTGTTGGGGGCCTCAGATGCCCTGATTTTGACTTAACTTGCTCAAGAAGTTACCCAGTGAACATATGACTTCCACAATGAATTTATTCATCAAACTTGGTACATATGATCATTATAACATCTTAAGAACATTAGAAACAAGAATGGCTCAAAAATTTGGAGTTAAGGTCTTTGAAACCAAAAACCCTAATTTGGGTCATCTGTGCAGTGAAAACCCTAGCTTTGCTTCCATGCCTTGCCAGTTCTTGTGATCTCTTGACTTCCATGAACTTTGAGGAGTATAATATGATGATAGAACACACATGGACCCTCTTGGAAAGCTTTGAGGCCATTGGGATGGCTCAGATGGAATATTGGATTGCTCAGATCGCAAACCCTAGATGCAGATGGACTTGAACTATGCAGGTGAAACAAATATGCAATGTGATGTGGTATGCTTATGCTTATGCAAATATGAAAGATCACAATCCATAGTGTGATATGGGTGAGGGAAAATTTGGGGTGTTTACACCTTGGTTGTGAATATCCTTATCTCCAAGTTTGGATGGAAATATTATAGGCCCATTTGAAGAAATCTTGAGTTTAGACCCTTTTTGCTTCATACACCTCTTCAAAATTATCCAACTTCAACAAGGCATAACTTCCTCAATTTTTATCTCATGAAGGTGTTCTAGGACATTTTATCAAGCTTAAATTCTCCTTTTGGTCCCATTTCTATATCATTTTCCATTTTTAAATTATGAGCTTTTGAAAAAGTTGACTTTTTGTTGGTTTTCAAAAGGACCTGTAATGTCTTGGCCCATATCTTTCAAATGAAGCATTTTTGGACTTGGCTTGTGAGACAAAAAGTTGTAGAGAATTGAATATCCTTAAATATGAGCTTTGTATGGGAAATTATTGATGAAGTATGTGAAATTTATGGCTGGTCAAAGTTCAGTTGACGTTTTTTGCACAAAACCCTAATTTAGCAACTTCTGATTCTTGATGATTCTGAGGTTTCCTTGATGAATCATGATCAAACCTTGATCAAATGATGTATTTTACCTCATAATATTGATGTTGACCAAAAATCTTGAAGTTTGACTTTATGTTGACCACAATTGACTTTTTGACCAAGTTAACTGATTTTTAGGTATCTGAGCATCTGACTGACCAAACTTGTATGGAAGGCCTTGAAACTTGACATGAGGATTATTTGAAGTATGTGGAGTACCATGAAGTCCATGGATGAGGCTTTGTCTGATGAAAGCTTCAATCTTTCTGTGCAATTGAGAATCCTGTGACTATTAGGTGACCTCTTGAGGCATATCATCTTGAATATGGGAGGGAAAATTTTGGGGTACAACAGCTTGTGTGCCACTTTGTTAACTTATGGGGCTTTTCCCCTTTTTTTTTGTGTAATCTGAACGACTTTGGTCTGGTGGTCGGCTAATATATATATATATATATATATATATATATATATATATATATATATATATATATATATATATATATATATATATATATATATATATATATATATATATATATATATATATATATATATATATATATATATATAGAGAGAGAGAGAGAGAGAGATTCGCGTTGCTTACTTGCTTGGAATAATTTGATTGTTGTATGAAATAGGAGTTTGCTCGAGTCGTTTTTGACTGGCTCGACTAGTGTATGGAACTTGTCGAGGAGAGAAAGTAGTTTTCACTCATTATAAGGACTAGGATCTCGATTGAGGTCCTGATCCCACTAGGCTTGGACTTAACCCATCGCGAGTTAGGGGTCCTTCCACGTTGCTATGGCGAAGGGAGATCTCGGTCGAGGTATCCCCATTAAGCATATGATCTGTTTGTCCCATGAATAGAAACATGCATTCGTTACTAGAGAGACGTACTTATGCCAAGGTACGTTCCTGAGGCCGAGCATTTACTCTTCCTATTGTCGGAAGGTCGTCGGCAGTTAATCCCATCGCTAGGCGGATCTTAATTGTAATATT
Organism: Lathyrus aphaca; assembly: GCA_963966055.1. Classification (NCBI taxonomy): domain Eukaryota; kingdom Viridiplantae; phylum Streptophyta; class Magnoliopsida; order Fabales; family Fabaceae; genus Lathyrus; species Lathyrus aphaca. The sequence continues at coordinate 165,406,881 of OZ014520.1, read as the reverse complement.
GTTTTAGCTTTTCAGCGTTCCATGGTCGAGCAAATGGTTCTCCGTTTATGTGTTCTATGTAATAGGCCCTGGTGCCTATTTTAGATTTGACCTGGTATGGGCCTTCCTAGTTTGCGGTGAGCTTGACCTTACGAGAGTCCTATTGGTTTCTGTGCGGGAGGAGGCTTCTTGCTTGGAATTCTCGTTTGATGACTTTGGCATCATACCGTAATGTTATCCTTTGTTTCAGGGATGATTTACAGAGATCCGCTCCTAATCAGATCTCTTCGACTAGGTCGAGCTCTTCCCTTAGGGATTCATCGTTAAGTTCCTCTTCTAGAGGGGGCTTCTGTCCTTCAAGAAGGCTCTCTAATTTCCACGGGGATGACTGCTTTTGTCCCATATGTCATTTGGAATGAAGTTTCCCCGGTGGTCGAATTTGGAGTTGTCCGGTAGGCCCAGAGTACACTGTGGAGTTCTTCGACCCACCTTTTCTTTGCTTCACCAAGTCTTCGCACAAGGCTTCACAAGATGACTCTTTTAGCCGACTCGGCTTACTCGTTAGTCTGAGGATGATCGACTGACGCAAAGTGTTGCTTGGTGCCTGTCTTGGCGAAAAAATCTTGGAATTTCTTGTTAGTGAATTGTGTGTCATTGTCCATTATCAAGGCTTGGGGCATGCCAAACCTGGCTAGGATGTTTCTTTTATAAAAGCGCAAAATGTTGAATGCAATGATCCTGGCCAGAGCCTCGACTTCTATCCATTTGGTGAAATAGTCGATGACCATGATTTGATATTTATTTTGAAAGGAACCTACTGTGAAAGTACCGAGGATGTTGATTCCCCATTGAGAGAACTACCATGGTGAAACATTATCTTGAGTGCGTCGGAGGGTGCAAAGTGCATCTCCCCATGGTATTGGCACTTGTCGCACTTCTTCACATGTTCTTTGGTGTCATTTTGTTGTACCCAAAAATTTTCCCTCCCACAATCAATACAATCTCTCTCAAGATTTCTAAATGATCATAAGGTCCTCAAGACTCCCAATTGGTCAAGAAGTATGGAAGTTTCCTCAGACAATGCTTCCTCCTAAGCCAAGTGTCCAAAGCTAGGTATTTTTGTTTCCTCAGGTTAAAATGATTTTCAAGACCTCAAGTGAGCTTCATAACATCCCACATGTACTCAAGAATCCCCATGTCAAGTTTCAAAGTTTTCCCAATAAGTTTTCCCAATCAGATGATCAGATATGCAAAAATCAGTCAAAGTAGTTAAAAAGTCAAACTGAGGTCAACTGTGGTCAAATTAAAGTCAAACTTCAAGATTTTTTTGCCAACATCAAGTTTATGAAGTAAAATTCATCATTTGATCAAGGGTTGATCATGATTCATCAAGGAAGTTTCAGATCATCAAGAATCAAGAGTTTCTAAATTAGGGTTTTCTTAAGGAAAGTCAACTGAACTTTGACCAGCCATAACTTTCACATGCTTCATCAAAAAATTCCCATCCAAGGCTCATTTTGAATGAAATTTAATTCTCTACAACTTTGTGTCTCACAAGCCAAGCCTAAAAATTCTTTATTTAGAAGGTATGAGCTAAAACATTATAGGTCATTTCAAAAGTCAACAAAAAGTCAACATCTTCCAAAGGGCATAATTTGAAAATGATAAGGGATATGAACATTAGACCAAAGAGGTTGGTTAGAGGAATCTTTAATCTTTCTAAAATGTCCAAGAACACCTTAATAGCTTTAAAATTGAGGGATTAATGCCTTGGCAAAGTTGGGAAATTTTTGAGGGGTATATTGAACAAATGAGGTCTTAAAACCAAAATTTTCCAAATGGGCTTGCAATTTTGTAATCCAATCCTTACAATTACATCATGCACGACCCAATGCTTATTTTTTCAGATTTTTATAGTTTATTTTATATTTATTTTGATTTTATTCATTAAAATTCAATTTAAATATATATAAAATATGAAAAATCAAATAAAGCATGAAATCTTTGATTGAAAATCATTTGAATTATATTTAGAATGATTGGAAATCAACTAAAGTCAGATTGGACCAAAAATAGAAAGGTTAGATGAGATTTTTTGAATATTTGAAAGTGAGGAAACTTCATGATCAAGCAATCTTCAAAAGCCCATAAATCCACAAGTTTCTGACCTAAATTGGATCACTACATATACACAAACAAAAGCATACACTAGGGGACGCATTTTCTGCCTCCAAGAACACCATTCCAACTTCAAAATTTTCAAAGAAAACTCATATTTGGTTTGTGAATTTCAGGTACTTTCAAGGCCAAATAAGGATTGCATTAGCTTCCTTGGAGATCACTGATTATAATTCAATCATCATTTGCATCAAAATCATGCAAAATCGTGGAAACCGAATTGATGTTCATGCTTGTTTTTGGTTTTTTCGATTGTATTGATTTAACCATGATAAATTGTTTTTGATTGCTTAATATTGTTTGTGATGCAGTAAGGAACGTTTCTGGGCAATTGTATTGAAGAACCATAGCCTAAACCGTATTCCACCATGTTTAGGGTTTCGTAAACTTGAAATTGGGAACCACTGTTAAAAGCAATTTCACATGAAATTGATGGATCAATTGGACTTAGAGGACTGTTATTGATTGATTTGTGTTATTCAAATGTATTTATATCATGTGTTGTGAATTTTTGAATGTACAAGACATGTAGTGACAGACAAAACTCGTCACTACAAGCTTTAGTGACAGGCAAAGTGTCACTATAGCCTAATACGACAGCTAGAGGAAGAAGAAGAAGGGTGGCGCAAATTTTGAATTTGAAACTTTGATTTATTTTATTAGTTTTTGTTTGTAGTTATTTTTCAGAAGTGCTGCTTGGCTCAGTTGGTTGGGCGTACGCGTATTGAGGCAGGAGGATTGGGTTCGATCCCTGGTTCCAGCGTTTTTTTTCACATATTTATTTTTGTTTGCAGGTTGAAAATATAATGGCTGCGTCTCATAGAAATATCACCAGCGCATGCTGGCTTGGTTGGTTTTGTGTTGCGTTATTGAGGTAAAGGACCTGGGTTCAAATCCCAGGTCCTATCTTTTTGGCTATTTTCCTCTTTTTCTTCATATTTCTTATTTTTTTCTATTTTCTTTCTTTTAATTAATTTATTTATTTAATTTAAAACCAATAATGTTTTTTTATAAGTAATCAAACTTTGTATTTTTTATTAACTTCATAATTTTTCTTAATTATTTATTTTGATTAATTTTATAATATTTTTGTACCTAACTTTTATTATATATATATTTTGTAAATAAATATCTAACTATTTTAAAAAATCTAATTATTTAAAAAAACCCTAATTTCTTTAACTAACCCTAATTTTTTCCATTAACCCTAAAAGCTTAATTTATTTTCTTAAACTCTAATTAAAATGTTTTTATAATAACTTTTTATTTTTATAAATTTTTAATACTTTATCCTTTTATTATTATTATTAAATCATAAAAACTTATATTATTTTAAAAATTCTAACTTTTCTCTATTATTATTATTTTTCTAATATTTATTATTATTGCTTATATTTGCTTTAATATTATTATTATTTATTATCCAATTATATTGTAACTATCCCAAAGCCATGTAATAATTCTAGATTTATTTTCCGTCTTTTATTTTCTTATGAATATTTTATTGTGTGGTTAGTAAATAGGGTGTGGAAACTATTTGTAATTAATTTAATTTAGATAACTAATTTAAAAAAGATAAATATTTGAAAATAAACACTCACACACGTAAGTCGATCTTTGATCGCCATCTTGCACTTCCTAGGGTATTCCTCTTGGTTGCCTTAAAATAAAATGGTCAAGTCCCTCGAATATAGGGATGTCTTAAGCAAAGTCCCTTCAAGTATAAATCATCATAGTCCCTACAATTTAAAAGATCAATTTCCTTCGAGATTGCCTACGGAATAATGATCTTGTCCCTTCGAATAAATGATGATAGTCCCTACGAATTGCTAAAGACATCCCTTAAGTTGCCTTCATTGACCATACGATGACCTTACGCCCGTCCCTTAAACATCCAAGGTAATGACTACCTATTCCTTAATAATAGGGATAGTCTTACCATTGAAAGAACATATAAGAACATGAATGACTTAGTCTAGGGTAGGTACCTCCTAGTTACTTGCTCACTTCTTAAAATTACTTTTTACACCTCACTTTCTTAAACATTTTTCAAAACAAGGCTTTGTATACATTCATATGAGGATCATTACAAAGTACTTAGAAAATTTCTAATCACACACTGCACTCTTCAAAAACAATTTAAGTGAGCTAAGTAACTAAGAGCCCATGGATAACCATGGATATAAAAGGTGTTAACACCTTCCCTTTATATAACCTACCCCCCGAACTCAAGTCTTTTAAAATAGGTCTTTCCTGTTCTTTTATGTCCTTTCCATTTGGATAAAATAAAAGTCGGTGGCGACTCTTGCTATCCGCAACATGACTAAAAGTCAGTTCTCCCACCGTGTTACACATTCTTCATGGCCGGCAAATAGTAGCCTGCCTTTAATGCCTTTTAGGCTAAGGACCCGTCGCCTAAGTATTGCACGTTTATACCTTCATGTATCTCGTGCAAGATGTCATATATGAAATCTTCCCCGACACACTTGAGAAGTGGGATAGAGAATCCTCATCGATAAAGCTTGTTGTCTATCAGGACGTAAGAAGATGTGCGGCGCCTGGTGGCGCTGGCTTCCTTGTTGTCCTCAAGAAACTCGCCTATTGTTAGGCAGTGATATACTGGAGTCGTCCAACAATTTATGTTACCTATGATGTTGACATCGATGATCTCGGAGGGTTTTTCGATACTAGGGCGGGGAAGTGTCTTCTGAATGACGACCTTGTTCCCTCCTTTCTTCCATGTACTTTCTAATTTCGACAGGACATTTACCCGTGTATTACGGTCACGAGGAATGTGCTGGATGGTCTCGATTTTTTGAGTCTAAAGATTCTAACTGCAATTATACAACCTAATCGCTAGTAATAAAAGACATCGATCGCACAATGTCATACCCCAAATTTGTCCTACCTTTATTATTTTACTTTCTGTTTATCAACCATTAGTAAAAAATTCAAAAAAATGCATTTATTATTTTCAGACTTAAAAAATTCAAATTTTCTTTTTATATTATCATAAGTTTTTATTTTATTTTATTTTAATTATTTAGTCATTATAGAAAAAAAAATATATAAAAAGATCTGTTATTATTATTAAAACCATTTTACATAGGTCCATTGTCTCTCTTTTATTTTTTTTAAGCCCATCACCAAAAATTTCTTCCATATTCTTATCTTTTATTATTCTCTTTTATCATTATTTCCATTATTATTATTATTATTATTATTATTATTATTATTATTTTTATCTTTTTATTTTTATTACTATTTTTTTCATATTATTTCTTATTTGATTATTATTAGTTTTTCTATTATTATTATTATTATTATTATTATTATTATTATTATTATTATTATATTCCTTGTTTTTTATTATTATAGAATACTTATTATTATTCTTATTAATTTTGTTACTTCATTCTTTCCAACAAATTCCACTGACCCCACTTATATCACAGCCTGTCCACAATTCCATTTCCTCCATCACACTGCTCGCACAAGTCCCGTACACGCATTACCACTCACAAATATCAACTACTCACCACTGGTATTCCCTCTCATAGTACACAAATGCCACTCACAATTTCCTCTCTACATAACCCACTCATGAATATCCTTTCGAGGGGGGCCAAAACTATTTTCTTTCTTCGTCTCCTCTCATTTTTCGGTAACAATATTTCTCAGTGTTTTTTTTTGAAACTCACCACCACCGTATTTCCTCAACATTTCCACACCAAAACCAAACCTGCATAATATTCTTTCTTAACCAAACACAAATTCAAAAAAAAACAAAGGAAGAAAGAACTGTGACGAAAATCATCACTTCCGAACCACCCGTGCACAAACCTTCATTTTCATCACACCCTTTCCATCTTCAATCAGTAAACATACTACTCAAAATCATCAAACCTCATAAACCCACATACCAAAATGTCACCACCATCTCCCTACAACACAAACCGCAACCGTGAAACCAACTAAACCCACTAGCCGTATCCACCGCGCAAACCACAAACTCACCGAAAAAGCAAAGCGCCGCCACCACCTTCACCCAAAGCCGAAAATCTCCACCGTGAAACATCATCACAAATCACTGATATAAATACAAACAGAACCCACAGAACACAGTCCGGCCAGAACCACCGCAAACCGTCGTTAAAGCCGACATCCAAACCGCGAGCGTTTGAAGCCATCGCCGAGAGAGCGAGATATCGAATTAATTGTTGACCTGTTGGAAACGAAAACGCGATTCGAGGGATGAGAAGCCGTGAGTCACGAGAAAGCAACCAAGAGGGGATCGAGAGCATTGAAGGAAGAACACTGGAGATCAAGGATGCCGGCGTCGTCTTTTTTGTGAGAAGGGGTGGATAACGTGTTCTGAGTTTTGTGAGGTATAAAATTGTTTTAACTTTGTTTTAAGCTGATTTGTTTTTTTTGTGGCTTTTGAATCCTTTTCACATTAATCATTTTTTTATTTGTTTATTATTGTCTGTGATTGGGGCTTTGGAAGCCCGTCTGATTTTATTTCCGGCATACCACCGAATCCACATCATATACCTCTTTGTACTTAGCATGTTCTATTTTATTTTTATTATTTGTCTTACCTTTTTTTATTTATTATTTTGTTCTTCTTTATGTGTATATTCATAAGGCTAAAAATTATTCTCTGTTTATTTTACACACACACACACACATATATATATATATATATATATATATATATATATATATATATATATATATATATATATATATATATATATATATATATATATATTCTCCTTTGCTAATTTATATTTCTCTTTTTGTAAATATATATATATATATATATATATATATATATATATATATATATATATAATGATAAATATGTATTCAAAATATTTGTATTAATTTTAATGGGCCAATGACATAATAAAAGGCCGATGTTTCGCCCGATTTCGTTAAATCGGTGATACTCGGTCAATATGAGGCCCTCCTTTTAATTAGTTTTTTTTTATGTTATTATTTTGACCAATAAACATTCAATTTTGTTTTATTTTATTCTTTGTATCAATATTATCAATTTATTTATTAATTTGTATTTATTATTTTATTCTAATTTAATTATCGCGATTCAATTCAATTTTTTTATTTATTATCGCATTTCAAAAATAACGATTCGACTCCTCATAGAACGATTTCTTTAAACCGGCTCTAAGGAAGTGAACGAACCAAATTTCTATGCGTCCGAAAAGGTCCAACGCCTTCGAACAGTTGCATCCGAATATAAAGGCCGAACGCCTTCGAACAGTTCAAAAAACACTGCACACACGCTTTCTCTTGGGCGAATTACAACGAGACCCTTTATTTTTCGCAATCCCGTGTAACTTACATGTATCCCTCTCCCTTTATTTTGTACGCATTTTTATTTTCCGTTTTTATCGATTTAGTTTAGTTCGCGAATCCTTGGTCCAACGCCAAGCGGTTTCACTTGCACACTCTCACTTTATTTTTTCTGTTTCGTTTATTAGGATCCACCTCACCTTGCGAGCCGATGCTTTGTGCTTCGCTAAACAAACCACAAAATAAACCTCCATTCGCATGCACCCTCTAACCTCAAAAAACCAAAACGATTCTTTTTAGATCCAAACCCTTGATCCAACATCAAGCGGTCATTAGGTAATAAAACACTTTAATAAATACGAGAAAAATTATAGGCCACGAGCCTTAAGCGGTAGAAAGGAGGATAACGAGTTCTCGTTACTCGCTCCGATTATTTCGACGCAAGACGCTCGTCTTGTTGGACGGAATAAACTATCCATAGTTTTTAGTGCAATTCGACTCCTAAACCCTTTCATCGAAGAAAGGTAATAAAATCAACAACCAATACCCTTAGTAGGCCGAACTACGAGGCTCTGACTTTCCCATTGCACGCGGGAGTACGTAGGCACAAGGATCTTAGTCCTTGTCGAGCACCTAGGATCAATCTAACTTATAATTCAACTCATTTCCCTCTAACAAGTAACTCATTAAGCATATGCATCCTTTCGCGTGTGATAACTTAGATGGTTCCCATCGAGTACGATGGATGTAGGGGGTGCTAATACCTTCCCCCTACATAACCGACTCCCGAACCCATGAAATGGTTTCGTTGACCTTTGTCCTTATCTCTCTCTTCCCGGGTTGTATCTATATCTTCCCTTTCCCTCTTCGGGAATAAATAGAATTACGTGGCGACTCTTCAGTCTGTCCAGCCCGCGGCTCCCGTCCTTTCGGATCGCGTGAGGTCGTATTTTTCGGGGTGCGACAGCTGGCGACTCTGCTGGGGACTGGTTCACCCCTATGCGAGTCAAGCCTAGTCTAGTTTCCCACGCTTGTTTTGATGTTTGCTTTTATGCTTTACTTGTTTATTTTTATCGCTTTCTTTATCGCATTCCATCTTATATATCTTGTGGCTCCTTGGTACTATAATTTGGATCGAAACTTTGCAAAAGAAACTTGAGGGAAAGGCTCTATACCCGGGCTTGCGAGTACAAACATAAGTTAGCGAGGTTGTGTAGTATGAGCTCCCGAGAGAACCACTCTCGTGGATTTTCGATACGAAAGCCTCACTTGGAGTAGATTCTAATGAGAATAATGACAACCGTCAAGTCCTTGGCGTGTGTGCTCAGTTGCTTTCATTAGGGTCACCAACTCTGAGGACCTTTAGAACCCTTTGGTTAAAACATCGATTGATGGTCGCGTAGTATAGGCTCCCGAGAAATTTGTTCTCGTGGGTTGTCAATACGAAGACCTCGCTCAGAATAGACATTCTCAATGGAGTTGATTGACTGTCAAGAGCTGACATGTGCATCAAACATTTGAGCAAAGTCCATAACTCTGAGGCTTTGTTTAAGCCTTGTGTCGATGATCGCGTAGTATAGGCTCCCGAGAGAATTTTCTCTCGTGGGTTGTCGATACAAAGATCTCACCCAAAATAGATTCATATGGGGGAGTCAATCAACCGTCATGCTTATGGTGTGTGTGATGAACAACCATATGAATTGATAAATTTGGGATCCCTAAAACCTTAGAGTCTACCCGGTGAGTTCCTGATCAGAGTATCCTCCATCTGTACCTTGGGCTCATGAGACCCTGATCTTGTGATCCTGGATTCTGACATTGCATATCACTTCATTTGCATTAATTATTCATCTTGCATTTAATTCCAAAATTCAAAAACTCATTTCATGTTCCTCCATCTTCAGTAAATCAAGCTGGTTTCCCGACGCCCGTATCGTGCTAGACGCCCGTACTTGACTCGAGCCAACACTAGAAGACTAATGGACGTGATTCAAGAAGAGCAAGATGTTATGAGGGAAGAGATTGACTCAGTCAAGAACAAGATTGACCAGATTTACGAGACCATACAAGCTTTGGCTAGGATGGAAGAACGCCGCGAAGCTGCTGCCGCAATGAACAATGCTCTAGTGCAAGGATCTGCCTCGCGAGCAATGCCTTCAGTTCAAGTTCCAAATCCTTTGGTCTATGGTTTGCCTCCAGGATTCACTCCTGCTGTTGAGGAAGTCACTTCTCAACCAATACCTACCTCTGGTGTCACTGTTGGTGCTATTCCTCAAGCTCAACCTATTCCAACTCAAGTCCAGTTTCCTCATGCTGAAGAGGATCATCAAGTTGAGTATGAGATGCATACTGTTGTTCCAATCACCAATCCTCATGATGTTCAAGAGTCCGAAGATATGAAGATGTGTCGTGAATTAGCTGAAAAACTCCGAATCATGGAAGGACACAACTCAACTTCTCTGAGTGCCTCAGACATGTGCTTAGTTCCAGATGTTGTGATCCCTGCTAAGTTCAAACTGCCAGAGTTCGATAAATACAAAGGCCTCAGTTGTCCTGAGCTTCATTTGAGAATGTACTGCAGAAAAATGGCCGCTCATGCCAAAAATGATAAGCTTATGATCCATTGCTTCCAAGACAGCCTGTTTGGAGCATCTCTAGAATGGTACATGCAGCTCGAACGCAACAATGTTCGTACCTGGCTTGATCTATCGGATGCATTCAAAAAACAGTACAAGTACAACACTGACCTTGCTCCTAACCGTACTCAACTTCAGAGTATGACTCAGAAGGAGAGCGAATCCTTCAAAGAGTACACCCAACGCTGGAGGGAGTTAGCTGCCAGAGTGCATCCGCCATTGGTTGACCGTGAATTGATCGACATCTTCATGGGTACCTTACAGGGGCAATACTACGAGAAGCTGATCAGCAGTGTATCTTCTGGATTTTCAGACATGGTGATGGTCGGAGAAAGAATTGAAGAAGGTTTGAAAAGTGGAAAATTCCAAGGAGGTTCTAACAGCAAAGCCAATGTCAAGAAGCCTTTCAACGGATACAAAAAGGGTGAAACCAATGCCATTTCTGCTGCAAGTGGGAATCCGCAATAGAATGCACCTACTCCAATTCCCTACTACCAGTACCCCTATGTTGCTGCTGCGTAATATGCTCATATGCCATATCAGCCAGTTCCTCCAATGCCTTACCAGTCAGCTATTCAAGCTCCATTTCCACCTCAGATGGCTTATCAACCACGTCCATATCATATGGTCGCTGCTGCGCAATATGCACCTGGACCATACCAGCAACCAACTTATCCACAACGGCCTGGTCAACAACAACAACACGCTCCTCAACAGCGTCCACCATATCAACAAAGAGGATATGATAGACACATTGATCCCCTGCCTATGACATATTCTGAAATCTTTAATCAACTGATGGCAAAAGGATCTCTTACTTTGAAAGATATGCCACCTCAGACTTGTAATGCCCGGAACTACGATACCAATGCTCGCTGTGAGTATCACAAAGGCGCTCCAGGTCACACAATTGAGAACTGCCATTCCTTCAAACACATGGTTCAAGATATGATCAACTCTAAGGATCTCACCCTCACTCTGAGAAATGCAAATGTCCAGAACAATCCATTGCCGCCGCACGGTGCCAACAAGTGAAGACATTTGAAGGGGTTGTTGAAGACCAAGTTGAGTAGTCTCCAACTTCGAAGTAGTCAAATCAAGAGTAGTTTATTCCTCAAATCAAGGCAGCCAATGCCATTTATCATTTCCGCATTCCTGTTATTTTGTAATGTTTGTTTAAGTACTATTTGATTTGAACATTATCGTTTGTACTTGGTTTTGTTAATGTTATGTTTGTGCATGTTTTGAATCAATCTATTCGCATTTGCTCATTATTTATCATTTATCGCAAAAATCACAAAAATATTTCCTCACGTCACTTTAGCAAATATTTGAGGGAGGATGATGAAAACAAAATACCTATAACTGTTGCGGTATGCTTTCGGATAAAACCTCGTCAATGATGTACAAGCATTCGTTCAAATCCCCAAACACTGGAAATATAAGGAGTTAATCCCTAGTCAACTACTTCGAGCCTAGAAGTAGGAGTTTTCTTTCGGATACAACCATTACATCTAACCCGGGGCAGGGTAGTTGTTCAGTTAACCTGACTACACCTTCAAATCGCAAGATGAGACATCCCGTCAGAGGACCATCAACAAATGACTTGGCAGTCACGACATTCAAAATACAAAAAAATATAGAAAAGCCACTAAATTGAGCACCCGAAGGGAGACTTAGACAAAAAAAGCAAATCAAAGGAGGAGTTCAAATCCTCATCAAAAGCAAAACAACTATCAGTGACCATAAAATCAAGAATCAAAGGGTCACCAGCAAAATAAGATGACTGTCATTTTCAAGCAAACTTTAAAGCTTCATCTTCACTCTTGCAAAGTCAAAATAAATGCATGTGTAGAGTTAAACTGAACGTAGGACTGGAGAATATCACGAAGAAGGGGTGGGTACAAATCAAACTTTGAGCCTATTATCCTTTGTTTCTCAAACTATTAACCAGACCACGTTACAACCCTCAAAAGACCTAATTGAGGCGCGGTTTATTCTGAAAGCATGCTACCAACAAGGTTGCGTAAATTGACTCCCATATATTTGCTAATCTTCAATCTCGATTGCACAATATTCTTACTGCATCCTTCACGCACTTTCTAAATCAGCACCTCGTGTAGACTAACGGTCCATCCGTCACACTATCACAATCATTCAAATAAATTGACTTTTTCAAAACTTACATGAACTTTACATTAACACTACCATTTGTATATGGATAATTTAATTGCAATTCAGTGCTTGACATCAGTACAATCCTAACAAGGGGCAATCAAAAGAGAAATTTGAACTTCATTGGTGCCAACATGAATCAATACTACCTCAACAGTCCAATCAGGGGCAATTTATTTCAAAGTCCATTAATCAGGGGCAAATCATCTTCAAACGACTCAATCAGGGGCAGGCTCTTACCAAATCCAGACTCTGGGGCAGATCATGCCATGGTCATTGTCAAAGTTTCCCCACCAGAATTCTCTCCAATACTTTACAGACCGGGGCAAGCAAACAAGGAGCAAACCTCTCTATCTCTACTCCCCAGCTGAATATGCAGTCCTTGTTAGGTGTTGGCAATCATTCGAAGCAAAATCAGTCTTCAGGTGTCAATTAAGTCGCTTCGCTCATTCGCAGATAACCGAACTTGGAGCTTTCAGATCCATCTTCTGACCGTACATCGTCGAAGATCGAGTGTCGGGGAATCAAACCCTCCACCCACCCAAAGTCCAATCGTTATTGGCAACTACCAAACCAAAAGTCCACCAAGCTGGCACCTTTCAATCGCTCATATGCATCATTATACCTCATCAACGTCATAAGCATCGTTTACATCAATCATTTACAGCGTACGCAGCATATGCATACCTGAACAAGTCAAATGTTCATGTCACCCAACACTTTAAACTTTCAGTATTGCATAAACACTTGCATCGTACTTCCATCATTATGGAATACCTTTCCAAAAATCAAACAAATAAGCATAGTTGCATAATTCAAGATCCAGGATCAGCACAAGTTTCCAGTCCTTTCCCCAGCGGAAGTCAGGATCATATCAATCGAAGATTCCAGGTATCTCCTCGGCGGATTCAATGGCCATATTTAAATTTCGTTCGCCTATCATCCTCTGTTGATAGTGATTCTTTATTTTTCTGTCTTTCGCCTATCATCCTCTGTTGATAGTGATCCTTTATTTTTTCTGTCTTTCGCCTATCATCCTCTGTTGATAGTGATCCTTTATTTTTCCTGTCTCTCGCCTATCATCCTCTGTTGATAGTGATTCTTTATTTTTCTGTCTTTCGCATATCATCCTCTGTTGATAGTGATTCTTTATTTTTCTGTCTTTCGCCTATCATCCTCTGTTGATAGTGATTCTTTATTTTTCTGTCTTTCGCCTTATCATCCTTTGGGGATAAGTGATTTTATTTTCAGTTATTCGCCTTATCATTCCTGGGTGATAAGTGACTTTATTTTTCAGTTATTTGCCTTATCATCCTCTGGTGATAAGTGATTTATTTTGTCAATTTGTTTCTTGCTGTGTCACCCATTATTTCCAATTTTAATTATGTGTTATTTTCACATTTTCTTTCTTTGTTGGACAAATTTGGAGTCTGTTAATATCTAATTATCTTATACCTTGAAAGATCAAACGCGAGCCGGTTCATCTTACTCGGTCTAAGCCAATTCGATAGGGGCATCTGTCATACCCCAAATTTGTCCTACCTTTATTATTTTACTTTCTGTTTATCAACCATTAGTCAAAAATTCAAAAAAATGCATTTATTATTTTCAGACTTAAAAAACTCAAATTTTCTTTTTATATTATCATAAGTTTTTATTTTATTTTATTTTAATTATTTAGTCATTATAGAAAAAAAAAATATAAAAAGATCTGTTATTATTATTAAAACCATTTTACATAGGTCCATTGTCTCTCTTTTATTTTTTTAAAGCCCATCACCAAAAATTTCTTCCATATTCTTATCTTTTATTATTCTCTTTTATCATTATTTCCATTATTATTATTATTATTATTATTATTATTATTATTATTATTATTATTATTATTATTATTTTTATCTTTTTATTGTTATTACTATTTTTTTCATATTATTTCTTATTTGATTATTATTAGTTTTTCTATTATTATTATTATATTCCTTGTTTTTTATTATTATAGAATACTTATTATTATTCTTATTAATTTTGTTACTTCATTCTTTCCAACAAATTCCACTGACCTCACTTATATCACAGCCTGTCCACAATTCCATTTCCTCCATCACACTGCTCGCACAAGTCCCGTACACGCATTACCACTCACAAATATCAACTACTCACCACTGGTATTCCCTCTCATAGTACACAAATGCCACTCACAATTTCCTCTCTACATAACCCACTCATGAATATCCTTTAGAGGGGGGCCAAAACTATTTTCTTTCTTCGTCTCCTCTCATTTTTCGGTAACAATATTTCTCAGTGTTTTTTTTTAAACTCACCACCACCGTATTTCCTCAACATTTCCACACCAAAACCAAACCTGCATAATATTCTTTCTTAACCAAACACAAATTCAAAAAAAAACAAAGGAAGAAAGAACTGTGACGAAAATCATCACTTCCGAACCACCCGTGCACAAACCTTCATTTTCATCACACCCTTTCCATTTTCAATCAGTAAACATACTACTCAAAATCATCAAACCTCATAAACCCACATACCAAAATGTCACCACCATCTCCCCACAACACAAACCGCAACCGTGAAACCAACTAAACCCACTAGCCGTATCCACCGCGCAAACCACAAACTCACCGAAAAAGCAAAGCGCTGCCACCACCTTCACCCAAAGCCGAAAATCTCCACCGTGAAACATCATCATAAATCACTTACAAATACAAACAAAACCCACAGAACGCAGTCCGGCCAGAACCACCGCAAACCGCCATTCAAGCCGACATCAAAACCGCGAGCGTTTGAAGCCATCATCGAGAGAGCGAGAGATTGAATTAATTGTTGACCTGTTGGAAACGAAAACGCGATTCGAGGGATGAGAAGTCGTGAGTCACGAGCAAGCAACATGAGAGGATCGAGAGCGTTGAAGGAAGAACACTGGAGATCAAGGTTGCCGGCGTCGTCTTTTTTGTGAGAAGGAGTGGATAACGTGTTCTGAGTTTTGTGAGGTATACAATTGTTTTAACTTTGTTTTAAGCTGATTTGTTTTTTTTGCGGCTTTTGAATCCTTTTCACATTAATCATTTTTTTATTTGTTTATTATTGTCTGTGATTGGGGCTTTGGAAGCCCGTCTGTTTTTATTTCCAGCATACCATCGAATCCACATCATATACCTCTTTGTACTTAGCATGTTCTATTTTATTTTTATTATTTGTCTTACCTTTTTTTTTTATTCTTCTTTATGTGTATATTCATAAGGCTAAAAATTATTCTCTGTTTATTTTACACACACACACACACACACACACACACACACACACACATATATATATATATATATATATATATATATATATATATATATATATATATATATATATATATATATATATTCTCCTTTGCTAATTTATATTTCTCTTTTTTGTAAATATATATATATATATATATATATATATATATATATATATATATATATATATATATATATATATATATATATATATATATATATAATGATAAATATGTATTCAAAATATTTGTATTAATTTTAATGGGCCAATGACATAATAAAAGGCCGATGTTTCGCCCGATTTCGTTAAATCGGTGATACTCGGTCAATATGAGGTCCTCCTTTTAATTAGTTTTTTTTATGTTATTATTTTGACCAATAAACATTCAATTTTATTTTATTTTATTCTTTGTATCAATATTATCAATTTATTTATTAATTTGTATTTATTATTTTATTCTAATTTAATTTTCGCGATTCAATTCAATTTTTTTATTTATTATCGCATTTCAAAAATAACGATTCGACTCCTCATATAACGGTTTCTTTAAACCGGCTCTAAGGAAGTGAACGAACCAAATTTCGACGCGTCCGAAAAGGTCCAACGCCTTCGAACAGTTGCATCCGAATAAAAAGGCCGAACGCCTTCGAACAGTTCAAAAAACACTGCACACACGCTTTCTCTTGGGCGAATTACAACGAGACCCTTTATTTTTCGCAATCCCGTGTAACTTACATGTATCCCTCTCCCTTTATTTTGTACGAATTTTTATTTTCCGTTTTTATCGATTTAGTTTAGTTCACGAATCCTTGGTCCAACGCCAAGCGGTTGCACTTGCACACTCTCACTTTATTTTTTCCGTTTCGTTTATTAGGATCCACCTCACCTTGCGAGCCGATGCTTTGTGCTTCGCTAAACAAACCACAAAATAAACCTCCATTCGCATGCACCCTCTAACCTCAAAAAACCAAAACGATTCTTTTTAGATCCAAACCCTTGATCCAACATCTAGCGGTCATTAGGTAATAAAACACTTTAATAAATACGAGAAAAATTGTACGCCACGAGCCTTAAGCGGTAGAAAGGAGGATAACGAGCTCTCGTTACTCGCTCCGATTATTTCGACGCAAGACGCTCGTCTTGTTGGACGGAATAAATTATCCATAGTCTTTAGTGAAATTCGACTCCTAAACCCTTTCATCGAAGAAAGGTAATAAAATCAACAACCAATACCCTTAGTAGGCCGAACTACGAGGCTCTGACTTTCCCATTGCACGCGGGAGTACGTAGGCACAAGGATCTCAATCCTTGTCGAGCTTCTAGGATCAATCTAACTTATAATTCAACGCATTCCCCTCTAACAAGTAACTCATTAAGCATATGCATCCTTTCGCGCGTGATAACTTAGATGGTTCCCATCGAGTACGATGGATGTAGGGGGTTCTAATACCTTCCCCCTGCATAACCGACTCCCGAACCCAGGAAATGGTTTCGTTGACCTTTGTCCTTATCTCTCTCTTCCCGGGTTGTATCTTTATCTTCCCTTTCCCTCTTCGGTAATAAATAGAATTAGGTGGAGACTCTTCAGTCTGTCCAGCGCGCGGCTCCCGTCCTTTCGGATCGCGTGAGGTCGTATTTTCGGGGTGCGACACACAGAGACTCGAAAATCAACCTAGCGTTATCGGGTGTTACTATGTTTAGCTAAGGCGAGTGATATTTTTAGTTTTAAAAGGCGAGAAAGTAATTAAGTAAAATAATAATAAGGATTTCGATACGTAATTGATTCGCCTTCGCGAATTCAATAGAGGGCCGGCGTATTAAGGTTTGTTAAGTTATCTCTCCGTAGAAACTGTCGGTTTAAAAGTCGTTAACTCACACTCTCGTGGTCTTGCCTATTACTATACTCCTAAGTTCAATTGAGCGCTCTCGCTGTGTCAATTCAAGTTAGAAATACTTTTTGGAAACCTAAAGTTTCTAATTGGTTTTAAAGCGCTTCCGATGTATTTAAAATAATGCCCGATTTCAGCTATCCAATTACGATCTCACACTCCCGTGGTCTTAATCCAAATCTTTTATACTTTCTTACTCTCGTAACTAAAGTTGTTTATATTAAGAAATTGAAGCCGAAAAGTAACTTAATTTAAGATATTAGCCTATTTCTATCGAAATCGTTCCGGTTAGACAATTACATACCGATTAACGGTTTAGCCAGACATATTAAATAAAAACATAGAAAGCTAGAAGAAGAAGAATTTCATAATAATAATAAATGGCATAATAATTAAACAATAAAGCATTAAAATAGAAATCTGGTTGCAATGTTCTTGATCAACCAAACTTGAAGAAAACTAAAAACTAAAACAATTATGTTGTGGCTAGAAAGAAATAAAGAGTAATAGTTTCCTATTGATGGAGACTATCACTTTGGGTTAGTAATGGAAAACTAGAAACAGTGCTGGAAATAAATCTGAGCTTCGAACAAAAATATGGCAGCAATTCGGTAACAAAGTGAAGCTCCCTTTGGACTTGACAATAGCTTCTATTTATAGCTTCTAAGCTTTGGTTTGTTGAGAATTTGACTGAATGGATTTAGCTTAGGCCTTTACTGATGAAGCTGGACTAGGTTTGAATAGTGTGGAGAAAACTTCTCTGTTGAATGAGAAAAATACGAACAACAACTCATTCTGTTTTGACTTCTGGTACGCAAATAGGTTTCTAGAAAATTAGCTTGTGACAGTCGACTTAAACTTGGGACGGTCATCTTGGGTTGGTGACGGTCGTCATTCATCTGTGACGGTCGTCCCACGGTAAAAGTGCACAAACCTCATTTTCTCCTTCTATTTTGCTTCATTTCTTGTCCAACAAGTCTCATTTTCATAATTTGCTTCCAAAAGTCAAGTTTAACTGAATATCTGCAAAACAAACACAAAACTCGCGTAATGTCGTTCGAAATGTATAAATTAACAAGTTAAATGATCGGAAACTATACTAAATAATCGATACAAATTCGAGTTATCACTGGACTTCCCATGACCTGAATTGTGCCAACTTCTGCTGCACCAACGCTAAATATTCGACCAAGTGATCATTCTTGGCTTGGTATTCCCCTTTTACTTGTGATGCTGTAACACGGTGGGAGAACTGACTTTCTATAAATGTTGCGGATAGCAAGAGTCGCCACCGAATTTTATTTTATCCATAAGGAAGGGACATAAAAGAACAGGAAAGACCGTTTTGAAAAGAGTTAGGTTCGGGGGGTAAGTTATATAAAGGGAAGGTGTTAACACCCTTTATATCCATGGTTATCCATGGGCTCTTAGTTACTTAGCTCACTTTAGTTTTTTTTGAAAAGTGTAGTGTGTGATTAGAAATTTTCTAAGTACTTTGTAATGATCCTCGTATGGATGTATACAAAGCCTAATTTGAAAATGTTTGAAAATATTGTGAGGTGTGAAAAGTATTTTTGAAGAGTGAGCAAGTAACTATGAGGTACCTACCCTAAGCTAAGTCGTTCAAGTTCTTTTACGTTTCTTCAAGAGTAAGACTATCCCTATTATTAAGGAATATGTAGTCATTACTTTGGATTTGATTAAGGGACAGGCATAGGATCATCGTATGGTCAATGAAGGCGACTTAGGGGTGTCTTTAGCAATTCGTAGGGACCATCATCATTTATTCGAAGGGACAAGATCATTATCGTAGGCAACCTCAAAGGGACTTGATCTTTTAATTCTTTAAAGGGACAATGATGATTTATTCTTAAAGGGACTTTGCTTAAGACACCCCTATATTCGAGGGACTTGACCAATTAGATAAGGCAACCAAGAGGAATACCATAGGAAGTGAAGATGGAGATCAATGATCGACTTACGTGTGTGAGTGTTATTTTTCAGATATTTTATCTTTTTTAAAATTAATTATCTAAATCAAATTAACCACAAATATGTTTTCACACCCTATTTACTAACCACACAATTTATATTAAAAAATAAAAAGCGAAAAGAAAATTCTAAACTATTACAAGGCTTATGGGCAGATACAAAATAATCAAATAAAAAGGAATTATAAAGCAATAATAATAGATATAATAAAAATAACAACAGTAATAAAGAAATAATAATAAAGCACAAATAATAATACGATTAAATAGATAAATTAAAAATTAAATTAAAGTTATAAAAATTAATTAGGTTTAGAGAAATATTAGGGTTTAGAAAAAATTGGGGTTTGTTAGAATTAATTTAAAAAAAAAGATTTTTAAGAATTAGTTAAAACTTAATTAATTTATTTATAAAATTATATAAAAAACTATTAAAATAAAGTTATTATTACATAAAAAAATGTTTCACTCTTTTTAAAGAAATAGTAAAGTTTTAATTTAAGAAAGAATTATTTTTTGTGGTTTAAATTTAATAAATTAGTTAAAGTTAATAATAAAATAAGATTGGAAAATAAGAAGAAGAAAAAAGAAATTGATAAAAAAGACAGGACTTGGGAATTGAACCCAGACCCTTTACCTCAATAACCCAGCATAAAACCAACCAGGCCAGCGTGCGGTGATGTTAATAATATAGACCAAAATCATCATATGTTCAACCTGCAAAACAAAACAAATTATATAAAAAAAATGGGGGACCTGGGGATCGAACCCGTCCCCCCAAGCTTACCAACGCAGAGTATCAGCCACTGGGACACATGCCTGTGTGTGTTAATATAATGGAAACAAAAAATAATAAAATAAGTCAATTTCAAATTCCAAATTTCGCGCCCAGCCATCATCTTCTTCCCAGAACCATCCAGTTAGGCTATAGTTACAGTTTGACTGTCGCTAAAGCTTGTAGTGACGATTTTTATTCGTCACTACAGGTCCTGCAAATTGAAAAATTCACAATACATGAAATAAATACATTCTAATGGTACCAATCAATCAATAACAGTCCTATGGATCCAATTACTCCACCAATTTCATTCTAAATTGTTTATATCTGTGAGTTTCCAAATTCGACCTCAAGAACCCTAACAATGGTGGTTGGCCGAATATGCATCAAACTTCAAATTAATTAGCCCAGAAAGCATCTACACATTGTCACAAACAATATTAAACAAACGAAATTAATTTATAATGCGTAAATTGAAGGATTCTAAAATTTCAAAAAATATGACAAAAACGAATTCGGTTTGTATGATTGGAGATGTATATGATGATGTTAATGATTGGGATAGTATCAAGGACCCTCAAGGATCATTATTAAAGCTTCAAAACACTTGGATAAGACCTGCAAGCAAGAATCCGAATTAGAATTTTTTTGTAGAATTTGAAAGCTTCAAAGTCCTCTTTGGCTGCTCAAAAATCGTCCCTTCTGCTTGTGTTAGGTTTGTGTACTTATATGGAATGAATTAGGTTAAAAAAACTGATGGATTTGTGGACTTATGAGATAACTTGATCATGAAGAAATCAATCACCATAAATGTTATAAAAATCACACCAAACCTTGCTATTTTGATTTAATCTGATTTCAAATGATTTCCAATCATTCTAAATATAATCTCAATGATTTCCAATCAAAGATTTCATCCCTCATTTGATTTTTTATATTTTATATATATTTAAATTGAATTTTAATGAATAAAATTCAAATAAATAGTAAATAAATAATTAAAATCAGAAATCTTTGGCATTGGGTTGTGTTTGATGTTACCATGAATATTGGATTGCAAAATTACAAGCCCATTTGGAAAAAATTAGATTTAAGCCCTTATTTTCTTCATACACCCCTTGAAAATCTCCTAATTTTGACAAGGCATAAATCTCTCAATTTTAAGGTTATGAAGGTGTTCTTGGACATTTTAGAAATCTTATAGAGTTCTCTAACAAACCTCTTTGGTCTCATGTCCATATCGTTCACCATTTTCAAATTATGCTCTTTGGAAAAAGTTGACTTTTTGTTGACTTTTTAAATTACCTGTAATGTTTAGCTCATACCTTCAAAATGAAGCATTTTTAGGCTTGGCTTGGGAGACACAAAGTTGTAGAGAATTCAATATCCTTCAAAATGAGCTTTGGATGGGAAATTTTTGATGAAGCATGTGAAAGTTATGGCTGGTCAAAGTTCAGTTGACTTTTCTTAAGAAAACCCTAATTTAGAAACTCCTGATTCTTGATGATCTGAAACTTTCTTGATGAATCATGATCATCCCTTGATAAAATGATGAAATTTACTTCATAATCTTGATGTTGGCAAAAAATCTTGAAGTTTGACTTTGATTTGACCACATTTGACCTCAGTTTGACTTTTTAACTACTTTGACTGATTTTTGCATATCTGATCATCTGACTGGGCAAGCTCTTTGGGAAAGCTTTGAAACTTGACATGGGGATTCTTGAGTTTATATGGGATGCCATGAATCTCAATTTAAGCCTTGAAAGTCATTTTAACCTGAGGAAACTCAAAACCCTAGTTTTGGACACTTTGCTTAGGAGGAGGCATTGTTTGCGGAAACTTCCACACTTCTTGATCAATTGGGAGTCTTGAGAACCTTATGATCATTTACAAGTCTTGAGGAATATTGTCTTGATTGTGGGAGGGAAAATTTTGGGGTACAACAGCTGCCCCTGTTCAATTTTCTGAAATCTGAGGAGTTAGATTGGCATGTAAGCCATTCGTGACTTGAAGGTTGAAGAGGATTAAACCCCAAAGCCCAAAAATTTGCACTCGTCGGTGCGTAGAATGATATTGTTGGTTGGTTGTGATGCTTGAATGGGCATAAAGATGACATTCGTAGAAAAAATCTTTAGATATATTTCTTTGAGAGGGAAGCAATCCAAAATATGAAGATCTAGCCTTTGGGTGGATAAACAACGACCCAAGGTAATGATATGGCTTTTGAGAAGAATAAACGATGTCTCAAAATAGCCTTCAGGAAGAATAAACGACGTCCCAAAATAATGAGATAACCTTCGGGAAGAATAATCGACGGCCCGAGGTAACAAAATGGCTTTTGAGAAGATAATCGACGTCTCAAAATATCTTTTGGGAAGAATAAACGACGACCCAAAATGAGATAACCTTCGGGAAGAATAAACGACGGCCCAAGGTAACAAAATGGCTTTTGAGAAGATAATTGACGTCTCAAAATAGTTTTTGGGAAGAATAAATGACGGCCCAACATGAGATAACCTTCGGGAAGAATAAAGGACGGCCCGAGGTAACAAAATGGCTTTTGAGAAGATGATTGACGTCTCAAAATAGCTTTTGGGAAGAATAAACGACGACCCAAAATGAGATAACCTTCGGGAAGAATAAACGACGGCCCGAGGTAACAAAATGGCTTTTGAGAAGATAATCGACGTCTCAAAATAGCTTTTGAGAAAAATAAACGACGGCCCAAAATGAGATAACCTTCGGGAAGAATAAACGACGGCCCGAGGTAACAAAATGGCTTTTGAGAAGATAATCGACGTCTCAAAATAGCTTTTGGGAAGAATAAACGACGGCCCAAAATGAGATAACCTTCGGGAAGAATAAACGACGGCCCAAGGTAACAAAATGGCTTTTGAGAAGATGACTGATGTCTCAAAATAGCTTTTGGGAAGAATAAACGACGACCCAAAATGAGATAACCTTCAGGAAGAATAAACGATGGCCTGAGGTAACAAAATGGCTTTTGAGAAAATAATCGACGTCCCAAACTAGCTTTTGGAAAGAATAAACGACGGTCCAAAATGAGATAACCTTCAGGAAGAATAAACGACGGCCCAAGGTAATGAGATAACCTTCGGAAAGAATAAACGACGGCCCAAGGTATCAATATGGCTTTTGAGAAGAATAAACGACGTCTCAAAATAGCCTTTGAGAAGAATAATCGACGTCCCAAAATAAGTTGTTGATGAAGTTTATCTGCTGGAGAATTAACCTGAAAAACAAGGCTAGTTCGGTGCAAATATCATGATATATATAACATTCTGCAAGATAATATTTAATGAGAATGCGTATGATATGATATGATGTATGTATGAATTATGTAGCTGAAGCGTATAGGTAGCTTCGTAGAACAACTGCTGACTTAGGGAAAAAATCCTGATTCGTTGCTGAAGAGTATGAAGACTTCGTTCCTGTCTTGTTTGAGAACATCGTACTTAGAACTTCCCGTTTTTCGTTCTTCGTACTTCTTATTGAAGGATTAAGTTCCTGAATGTCCTGACTGGGGATAAAAGAGATGGACATAGATCCGGGAGACCTATGTAGTTAAGTATCAATTCTTCGGAGGATATGAAACTGCTTGGAGACTTCGTAGAGTTGGAAGTATAAGATATTACTTGAAGTACTCCGTAAGAATATCCGTAAAGATTAATTTGTGGGGATGAACCGACGAAGATTCGTTGAATTCCTACCTCCATTCGTTCTTAGTAAATGCTATTATTGTATTTTATGCATTTCTGGTAAACATCAATCATATTCAAAAGCATATATACATTCAAACATAATCAACAGACGTTTTTCGCTTTAGTAAAAGGGAAAAAGCAAACCTGAATAAAGAGGGAAAAGTAAAGGTGAATACGAAAAATGGAATTTTATTTATTTAGAAATTGGTCTATAAACAGGCAAGTTTTAACATGGAGACGAAAATCCTAGTAAGAGGAATCCGTCAAAGAATTTTTTAAAAACAAGGAAAAATAGCTATGTGTAAATAATCCTATTGAGTTTCAACTTTGCTATTGCCAATATCTTCAATTATCTCATCTTCAGCTGTCGGAAAAGAAACGATTGGATTGATCTGTATCTGTCGAATTTGATGTAGATAACACAACTAGTAAAGGTTACATGGGTGATCCAACGAGACATAGTCGTACGCTTTAATCCCTAACTTTTGCCTGGATTGCCTTTTCAGGTTTTCAATCCACCGGGATACCCTTTTTTGCCCAAGCCGCCTTTTCAGGTTTTCAACTTGCCGGGAGTACATTTTTTTTATATATATCCCTAATTTTTGCCCAGGCCCTTTTGGTTCGCCGAGATGCCCTTATTTTTGCCTAGGCCAGTCAACCTAGCGAGTCTCTTTTTATGCGTAGTATTTTTTAACTATATCTGCGTCCACAGGCTGCGGGAAATCTTCACCATCCATAGTGGTAAGCATCATGGCACCTCCAGAAAATACCCTCTTAAAAACAAATGGCCCTTCATAGGTGGGGTCCATTTTCCCCTGGGATCACCCTGTGGTAATATGATACGCTTGATTACCAAATCACCAGCCTGATACACTTTGCTGTTTAACTTTCCTATTGAAGGCCTTGATCATACGTTTCTGATACATCTGACCATGACAAATGGATGCTAATATTTTCTCATCAATCAAGTTTATCTGGTCAAGTCGAGTCTGAATCCATTCATCTTCATCCAAGTCTGCTTCCTTCATAATTCTCAAAGAAGGAATCTGAACTTCAATGGGTAAAACTGCTTCCATACCATAGATAAGGGAAAATGGGGTTGCCCCTATTGAAATACGATAGTGGTACGATAACCATGAAGAGTAAATGGTAACATCTCATGCCAATCCTTATATGTAACTGTCATTTTTTGCAAGATCTTCTTAATATTCTTGTTGGCGGCTTCCACTGTGCCATTCATCTTTGGACGATATGGAGAAGAATTGTGATGTTTAATCTTGAACTGCGTGCAGATATCAGTAATCATGGTGTTGTTCAGATTAGTACCATTATATGTGATAATCCTTTCAGGGATGCCATATCTGCATATAATATTATACTTGATGAATCGAGCCACAATATACTTGGTAACAGAAGCAAATGAAGCTGCCTCTACCCATTTTGTGAAGTAATCAATAGCCACAAGGATGAAACGATGTCCATTGGAGGCAATAGGTTTGATCTAACCAATCATATCAATGCCCCACATGGGAAAAGGCCATGGAGCAGTTAGAACATTCAACGGAACTGGAGGAACATGAACCTTATCAGCATAAATCTGGCATTTGTGACAAGTTTTGGAGTGTTGATAACAATCAGCTTCCATGGTAAACCAATAATAACCTGCTCTAAGAATCTTCTTAGCCATAGTATGCCCACTAGAATGAGTACAAAATATCTCATCATGCATATCTTCCATAATCTCTACTTCTTCTTTCTTATCCACACAATGAAGCAAAGTTGAATCGTGGTTGCGTTTGTACAAAATTCCATTACTCAGGAAGAATTTAACAGAAAATCTCCTCAGAGACTTCTTATCATTGACAGATGCCCCTTCAGGAAACTCTTGAGCTTCAAGATACCTTTTCACTTCATAGAACCAAGGCTTTTCTTCTGCTCCTTCAGTACCCACCTCATTGCAGTATGCAGGTTTATCAAATCGATCAATAGTAATTCTCAGAGCTTCATCATCCCAACTGATTTCAAACATAGAAGCCATGGTGGGTAATGCATCTGCCAACTAATTCTCTTCTCGTGGAATATGTCCAAAGGTAATATCTTTAAAGTACGAGATCAAAGACAACACATGCTCTCTGTAAGGGATGAGATTAGGATGCTTGGTGTACTAATCTCCTTTAACTTGAATAACTACCAGGGCTGAATCTCCATATACATTCAAGGATTGGATCTTCATCTCAATGGCAACCTTGATACCCATGATGCATGCTTCATACTCAGCCATATTATTGGTACATTTAAAACAAAGCCTTGCAGTAACTGGTGTATAACAACCTTTAGGAGAGATAATCACAACACCAACACCATTACCAAGCGCGTTAGAAGCTCCATCGAAAACCATAGTCCATCGGGATCCTTGTCCAGGTCCTTCATATTGTCTAGGTTCTTTAGCAACAAACATAATATCCTCATATGGAAACTCAAACTTCATAGATTGATAATCATCCACTGCTTGATGAGCCAAATGGTCAGCTACTACACTTTCTTTGATTGCTTTCTGAGTAGTATATTGTATGTCATATTCTGTCAAGATCATTTGCCATCTTGCTATTCGTCCGGAGAGAGCAAGTTTCTCAAATATATACTTTATTGGATCCATTTTTGAAATCAATAAAGTGGTATGAGTCAACATATACTGTCTTAGTCGGTGAACAGCCCATGCCAAAGCACAACAAGTTTTCTCGAGCAGTGAGTATCTTGTTTCACAGTCGGTAAACGTTTTGCTAAGGTAGTATATTGCCTGCTCTTTTCGACCAGACTCGTCATGTTGCCCCAATAAACACCCCATTGAGTTATCCAATACTATCAAGTACATAATCAAGGGTCTTCCTTCAACTGGTGGCATCAATATAGGAGGTTCCTGTAGTTACTTCTTGATCTCATCAAAAGCTATCTGGCATTCTTCGTTCCATTCCATTACTTAATCTTTCTTCAATAACTTGAAGATTGGTTCACAAGTAGCAGTCAACTGGAAAATAAATCTTGCAATGCAATTTACTTGTCCCAGGAAACCTCTAACTTCTTTCTCAGTACAAGGAGCAGGCATCTCTTGTATAGCTTTTACCTTTGCATGATCCACTTCAATACCTTTACCACTGACAATAAAACCCAGAAGTTTACCAGATCTAACTCCAAAAGTACACTTGTTTGGGTTCAATCTTAACTTGTATTTCTTCAACCTCTCAAACAATTTATGCAGATGATCAAGATGCTCTTCTTCAGTATGAGATCTGGCTATCATATCATCCACAAATACCTCTATCTCATGGTGAATCATATCATGGAACAAAGCTACCATAACACGCTGATATGTTGCCCCAGCATTCTTCAAACCAAATGGCATCACCTTATAACAGAAAGTGCCCCATTGTGTAACAAATGTAGTCTTCTCCATATCTTTAAGTGCCATCTTAATCTGATTATACCCAGAGAAACCATCCATAAAAGAGAATATCTTATGTTGAGCAGTGTTGTCTACCAGAAAATCAATATATGGAAGTGGAAAGCCATTTTTGGGGCTGACTTTGTTCAAATCCCTGTAATCTACACACATGCGTACTTTACCATCTTTCTTAGGCACCGACACCACGTTTGCAACCCACTGAGGATAAGAAGTAACAACTAAAAACCTGCATTGAATTGTTTCATTACCTATGCCTTAATCTTTTCGGACATATCAGGACGCATACGAAAAACTTTCTGTTTTATTGGGCGACAATCCTCTTTCACTGGTAGACGGTGAACCACAATATCGGTATCCAGCCCTGGCATATCTTCATAAGACCAAGCAAAAATTTCCACATAGTCATGTAACATCTGAATCAACCTGTTCTTAACACCATCTTCCAACTCAACACCTATCTTGACCTCTTTCCTGTTTTCATTAGTTCCCAAGTTCACAACTTCGATTGGTTCCTCATGTGGTTGTATAACTTTCTCTTCTTGTTGTAGCAATCTAGCCAACTCTAAAGGCACTTCAAAATATTCTTCCTTTCCATCCTCGGCTTGATAGATCAGATTCTCGAAGTCATAATTGGCAATAGCAGAATTGTTATCAATAGGATCCAGTGTGGATGAAGATCTGCATTTTAGTGACGTGGGTGTGTGTAAGAACACATAGCTTTTTTTTTATAAAAGGAAAAAGTAAAAGAAAGACAAAGAGCGTAATATTTACGAAAGCGATAAACGTCCATTGATTTTATTGAATGAAAATATGCAAATGAAATGACAACCCTAACAAGCATACCATTGTTCCCTGGGCAAGACACAAGGCTTAAAAGTATTTAATTGTTCAAAGATACAAAAATTAAATTTAGAAAAATAAAAAGCATTTACTCCTGACTAAAGGAGATAGGAATAACGTCTTCAGCCTTCCAATTGTTGAATCCATCACCCATGGTATGAAATATACAATCATCCAGGTTGTATCCTTCATCATAATCTTCCACAACATTGACTTGGTCCTTTATGATTCCTCTATGAGTGATACGAGCATCATGAGCACGACGAACAACCTTCTGAGATTCTGTAGTAAAACCCAAACCAAACTTGTCAGACTTGTAAGGAATGTCAGGAAGCTGACCCCAAATAGTACAACCACCTTCTTCAACAACAACTTTAGCATCTTTGAGGGAGGCCATTGTGGGAGGTACTCTGGTGATCACAGGAACTCTTTTAACAGCAGGGATGGCTTTAGTAACAGGAACGGCTTGAGGAAATACTTCAAATATCTGGAAAGGACTCTCAACAAATTCACCTTCCATCTCAACATATTTAAAGGTATTCACATGACTGACCATGTATTCTTCTTCACCATAAACAGTGACAATCTTTCCTTTCACCAGATACTTCAATTTCTGATGTAAAATGGAAGTCACAGCACCTGCCCCATGGATCCAGGGGCGCCCAAGCAAACAGGAGTACGCAGGACGAATATCCATCACATAGAAAGTGGAATCAAAGACTTGAGAGCCTACTTTGATTGGAAGATCCACCTCTCCATGCACCATTCTTCTTGAACCATCAAAGGCCCTCACCACCACATTACTTGGTCTCAGCACTACATCCTTCAAGTTGAGTTTGTCCAGAACCTCCTTAGGTAATACATTTAATGAAGAACCATTATCAACCAACACATGAGACAAAGTAGTGCCCCTACACTCAATGGAGACATGCGGAGCTCTATTATGATTTCTTTTAGCAGGAGTCAGATCAACATCAGTAAAACCCAAACCATTATCACTAGTTAGATGAGCAACACAATTTTCAAACTGGTCCACAAAGATTTCATGTGGCACATGAGCAGTCTTCAGGAATTTGATTAAAGCCTTGGCATGGGCTTCAGAACACAACAGCAGAGATAGCATGGAGATTTTAGAGGGAGTATGCCCCAACTAGTCAATAACATCATAATCACTCTTGCGGATGATCTTCAATACTTCTTCCATCTGCTTAGAGAGGTCTTCACTAACTGGTGCCTCAGCTTGGATAGGTTCAATCACTGGTCCTTTTTCCCCAAGCCTCAGTACTTGGCCCAGAGTTAGAGATATGAACTGGAGTAGCAGCAGTCTTTGAGGTGTCTTCTAGAGAGAAAGTTCTTCCACACCTGGTAACCTTACTGGACCCAGCAATATTTTCCACATCAAGATTAACATAAGTAATAGGTGTATTAGTCAAAGGCTCTTGTTTGACACCATGGATATAAACATCAGAACCATAATTCCAGGGTATAGCCTTGTCAGAAGTGTATGGGATAGGACCAGGAGTAGTAATAATCATTGGAGCCACCTTTGGCTCAACAATAATCTTCACATGACCCTTAGAAGTAATCCTCACCGGACCATTCGAAGTAATATTCATAGGAATCTTGTTAACCATAGCCACATCTTCAACTTTCAAGTCTTGTGCCAAACCTCCACACAGACTCTCTATAGAAAGAGTCCTCTCAAATAGTATAGTATAGTTATCTATCAGGCGTTAAATACCTGACCTCAGCCTCCAACAACTATCAGGTTTGTAGGCACAGTAAAAACAATCTTCCTTGCAACCCGGAAATAAACTGGCTTGCACAAGTTTCTTCTTGACAATCAATAGAGGAGTAGTTATTTCAGCCACAATACGAACATAAACAACCTCATCAACAACATTAACAGTCTTCTCATGTTTAGGCATAGGAGCAGTAATCACATTAGGAGTTTCCGGAGGGTCAAACTCAATTTCTCCATTCTCAATCATATCTTGAATTTTGTTCTTCAATGACCAACAACTATTAGTATCATTGCCAGGGCTATTAGAATGGTATGCACACCTTGCATTGGGATTGTAACGAGAAGAGGAAGTATTGATATTTTGTGGTGGGTCCTTCAAAGTAATCAATTTCTCCTTTCAACATGTGTTGCAAAGCCTGAGCCAACGACATATTGATCTTGGTAAATTGCCTCCTAGGCTTGGGATGACTATTATGTTGTTGCTCTTGTGGTGGAGGTGTAGGATTAGAAATCAAAACAGCTCCCACATATTGGTTACGATTATTACGATCATGTTGGCCATACACATCATTGGATTTCTTCTTCCCATTAGGGGGCTTCTTGGTGGTACTTGAAGAAGAAGCTATCTGAATCTTTCCACTTTGTATCCCATTTTCCACACGTTCTCCAGTCATTATCAGCTCAGTGAAGCCAGATGATGAGCTTCCAATGAGATGACTATAGAAAGGACCAGTCAATGTACTCATGAACATATCGACCAATTCCCTGTCAGTCAAAGGGGTTTGAACTCTACTTGCCAGATCTCTCCATTTCTGAGCATATTCCTTGAAACTTTCTTTGGCATCCATGGACATGCTTTGGAGCTGCATGCAAGTTGGTGCTAAATCAAAATTATATTGGTACTGCTTACAGAAAGTCTCAGCAAGATCATTCCAGTTGCGAATGTTGGTACTCTCCAGTTGATAATACCATTCCAGTTGGGACCCAGACAAACTCTCTTGAAAGAAATGAATCCATAACTTCTTATCAGGAGTAATGGGTTGAATTCTTCTGACATAAGACCTCAAATGCAATTTTGGACAAGACACACCATCATACACCACAAAAGTAGGAACCTTGAAGAAAATAGGGATGGAGACTCCAGAAATCAAACTAAAATATTCAAAGTCAAACCCATAATTCTTCTGTAGTTCCATGGCATTCATTAGGTCCACCAGCATCTTATACTTCTCTTCACTAGTAGGATCATGATAATAGTTCTCCTCATAATCAGAATCTTCCACAGTATCATGGAGACTGCCTTCTTCTTTCTCAGAATTTTCAGATCCAAGATTCTCAACCTCTTTATATGTATTGACTGGACCTCTGAATCTTCTACCCAAGTTGATGAAGCCCACTGGGCTTTCTGGTCTTCTTCTTTTTCTTGGTCAAAAGTGCATTCTGCTCATCTTGTCCCCTGGAGAAATTCAGAATCATTTCTTGAAATTGTGCATTCTGAGTCTGGAGATCCTTGACAGTTTGTTCAAGAGCCATATTTGCTGAAATAAACAGTGAGAAGATAAGATATCTGTTTATAAGAAACCTGTGATGTAATGATATGGTATGTATATACATATGCAATATTTTCAAGGACCGCGGGATTTAAATTTGTTTAAAGAAAACAAAATTTTATTAGTAAATGTTTAATATAAGTTTGGTCCCTTGGGCTTACAAAGAAATAACAATAAAGTACAAAAAAGATAAATATATGGGGTTTTAAGTCTCCCATGGACGCTTCCTCTTTGTGTGGAGGTACTTGTTGAGGTTTTGCTCCTCGTGAAGTTGCCTTGTTAGCTCCAGAATTCTTTCTTGACCAACTCTAAAATGAGTCTCAAAAGTATCCCTTTGCTCCTTCAACTGAATCCAGGACTTCTGCAATTCTTCCAAATCAGTGGGCATGTCTGGATGAAGGATGGTATAAGGAACATCTCATTCAGCAACAGGCTCCATAGTGATTGGTAGAACAGCGGGATATGGCATCATAAGAGTCTGAGCACGAGATCGCACCCATCTGAGATAAGGCTCCATAGGAAAAGAATACTTTGGCTCCAAAGTCTTGCTATCAATCCTATTTACCTTGTTCCAAGCTCGTACAAACCTTTGACGGTAACCCTGAAGATCGTTGTCGTTGTCGAACACAATACTCTGAATAAGCATGTCATGAGGACCATTACTCCGAGCATAACCAAACTGACGTAGTGCTAAAGAAGGGTTGTAGGTAATGCCCCCTCTTATGCCTAGAAGTGGCACATTAAGGAACTCCCCACAACGGTAAATGATAGTAACATTCTCCATAGATCGAGAGCACCAATGAATGTCTGAATGAGAAAGTGACATGATCCTCTTAGACCACCTTAACCCTTGGTCATTCTTCATCACTGATCGAGGAAGGTGAGAAATAAACCACCTAGATAGTAGAGGTGTGCAACACATCAGAGTTCCCCTCACCTTCGTAGTACGGGTGTGAAGAGAATGTAAGATATCTCCAAGTAATGTAGGCACTGGGTTGCGAGTCAGAAATATGTTGATGGCATGTACGTCTATGAACTGGTCTGGATTAGAGAATAACACTAAGCCATAGATCAATAGGGCTAGGATCTCCTCAAAAGCATCATAACTCACAGCCTTTAAGAACACTTGAGCTTTCTCCATCAATACCTTAGCAAGAATACCCTTAACTCCATTTCTTGTTTCTAGGACAATGTCTGATTTCTTCAAATGTAGGGCTGCAACAATGACTTTAGGTTTAGGCTCTTTCTCTAAGCCTGTAAAGGGTCTCTGATCAAGAATTCCTCCATTGTAGGAACCAGCTGATAGTCGGGGAATGTGAAACAATGATGTTTAGGATCAAAGAACTAGAATAGGACACTCATCATGTCTTCATTGAACCCTGAAATGACTAGATCCAGTAGGTGACTATGCCTCTTGATGAATTGGGAGTTTTCAGAAACTTGAGAGACCAATTCTTTAAGCTTAGAAGGTATCCCTACAAAGTTGATCCGGATTGTATTCCTACGAGCAGAAGCCATGACCTGCAACAAAGAACAAAGATAAATCCTTTGGTCCTTGAAATGGTTAGTGAAAATGCTATGCTTATGATGTCATGATATCATGATGCTATGCTCAATCACAAACATGTGGCACACACAAAAAATTCACACAATAGCCCGAGGTTTGAAGGCTTGCATGAGGTTTAAAGGTAAGTACCCTCCCCTGAAGTTTAGTTGGTTCATCCTGTCCTACAAAAGTAACCAGGTTCTAAGGGATCTCAATATCACGGACCCTTCCCAAGGGTGGTTGTTCATTAGGCAACTTAATTGCCAACCAAAACCCTCCAAGTTTAGGATCTCAATGAGCGTAGTATCGAGTATCAACCAACTTAAGTCTTCACCGAAGCCGGCTATCTCACTACTTTCTAAAGGCCAAGATGGGATAACTAGGGTTCTAAAGGTCAGTTAGTGTATTGACAACATATGGCAGCCCCATATTATCCTTAACTTACTTAAGGAACATAAGCACCAACCAAGAAGTCACACTAACTATAGCCACCAGATCAACCATATCGGTATACGTCGTACAGTTTCCTTGGTCTATTGCCATTTACCTAGTGTACACTAGATCCGGGTTTGGATCTTTCACACAAAAAGACCAACAGAAAAGTAAAGCAAACAAAGCAAGCAATTAAGTGATCTAATTCCTAAGGGTACCCCTCTTTTACTTAGTAATTCCCTAGCAGAGTCGCCAGTTCTGTAACACGGTGGGAGAACTGACTTTCTATAAATGTTGCGGATAGCAAGAGTCGCCATCGACTTTTATTTTATCCATAAGGAAGGGACATAAAAGAACAGGAAAGACCGTTTTGAAAAGACTTGGGTTCGGGGGGTAGGTTATATAAAGGGAAGGTGTTAGCACCCTTTATATCCATGGTTATCCATGGGCTCTTAGTTACTTAGCTCACTTTAATTGTTTTTGAAAAGTGTAGTGTGTGATTAGAAATTTTCTAAGTACTTTGTAATGATCCTCGTATGGATGTATACAAAGCCTAATTTGAAAATGTTTGAAAATATTGTGAGGTGTGAAAAGTATTTTTGAAGAGTGAGCAAGTAACTATGAGGTACCTACCCTAAGCTAAGTCATTCAAGTTCTTTTATGTTTCTTCAAGAGTAAGACTATCCCTATTATTAAGGAATATGTAGTCATTACTTTGGATTTGATTAAGGGACAAGTGTAAGGTCATCGTATGGTCAATGAAGGCGACTTAGGGGTGTCTTTAGCAATTCGTAGGGACCATCATCATTTATTCGAAGGGACAAGATCATTATCGTAGGCAACCTCAAATGGACTTGATCTCTTAAATTCTTTAAAGGGACAATGTTGATTTATTCTTAAAGGGACTTTGCTTAAGACACCCCTATATTCGAGGGACTTGACCAATTAGATAAGGCAACCAAGAGGAATACCCTAGGAAGTGCAGATGGTGATCAATGATCGACTTACGCGTGTGAGTGTTATTTTTCAGATATTTTATCTTTTTTAAAATTAATTATCTAAATCAAATTAACCACAAATATGTTTTCACACCCTATTTACTAACCACACAATTTATATTAAAAAATAAAAAGCGAAAAGAAAATTCTAAACTATTACAAGACTTATGGGCAGATACAAAATAATCAAATAAAAAGGAATTATAAAGCAATAATAATAGATATAATAAAAATAACAACAGCAATAAAGCAATAATAATAAAGCACAAATAATAATAAGATTAAATAGATAAATTAAAAATTAAATTAAAGTTATAATAAAAAAATTAGGTTTAGGGAAATATTAGGGTTTAGAAAAAATTGGGGTTTGTTAGAATTAATTTAAAAAAAAAAGATTTTTAAGAATTAGTTAAAACTTAATTAATTTATTTACAAAATTATATAAAAAAAACTATTAAAATAAAGTTATTATTACATAAAAAAAATGTTTCTCTCTTTTTAAAGAAATAGTAAAGTTTTAATTTAAGAAAGAATTATTTTTTGTGGTTTAAATTTAATAAATTAGTTAAAGTTAATAATAAAAGAAGATTGGAAAATAAGAAAAAAAGAAATTGATCAAAAAGATAGGACCTGGGAATTGAACCCAGGCCCTTTACCTCAATAACGCAACATAAAACCAACCAGGCCAGCACGCGCTGGTATTAATGATATTGACCAAAATCATCATATGTTCAACCTGCAAAACAAAACAAATTATATAAAAA
Organism: Lathyrus aphaca; assembly: GCA_963966055.1. Classification (NCBI taxonomy): domain Eukaryota; kingdom Viridiplantae; phylum Streptophyta; class Magnoliopsida; order Fabales; family Fabaceae; genus Lathyrus; species Lathyrus aphaca. Next base: position 165,371,586 of record OZ014520.1, on the reverse strand, counting down.
AAATAAGGGACCTGGGGATCGAACCCGTCCCCCCAAGCTTACCAACGCAGCGTATCAGCTACTGGGACACACGATTGTGTGTGTTAATATAATGGAAACAAAAAATAATAAAATAAGTCAATTTTCAAATTCCAAATTTCGAGCCCAGCCATCATCTTCTTCCCAGAACCGTCCAGGTAGGCTATAGTTACAGTTTGACCGTCGCTAAAGCTTGTAGTGACGATTTTTATTCGTCACTACAGGTCCTGCAAATTGAAAAATTCATAATACATGAAATAAATACATTCTAATGGTACCAATCAATCAATAAAAGTCCTATGGATCCAATTACTCCATCAATTTCATTCTAAATCGTTTCTATCCGTGAGTTCCCAAATTCGACCGCAAGAACCCTAACAATGGTGGTTGGCCGAATATGCATCAAACTTCAAATTAATTAGCCCAGAAAACATCTACACATTGTCACAAACAATATTAAACAAACGAAATTAATTTATAATGCGAAAATTGAAGGAATCGTAAATTTAAAAAAAATGTGACAAAAACGAATTCGGTTTGTATGATTGGAGATGTATATGATGATACTGATGATTGGGATAGTATCAAGGACCCTCAAGGATCATTATTAAACCTTCAAAACACTTGGATAAGACCTGCAAGCAAGAATCCGAATTAGAATATTTTTTGTAGAATTTGAAAGCTTCAAAGTCCTCTTTGGCTGCACAAAAATCGTCCCATCTGCTTGTGTTAGGTTTGTGTACTTATATGGAATGAATTAGGTTATTAAACCTGATGGATATGTGGACTTATGAGATAACTTGATCATGAAGAAATCAATCACCATAAATGTTAGAAAAACCACACCAAACCTTCCTATTTTGATTTAATCTGATTTCAAATGATTTCCAATCATTCTAAATATAATCTCAATGATTTCCAATCAAAGATTCCATCCCTCATTTGATTTTTTATATTTTATATATATTTAAATTGAATTTTAATGAATAAAATTCAAATAAATAGTAAATAAATAATAAAAATCAGAAATAGTTGGCATTGGGTCGTGCTAGATGTTACCATTAAGATTGGATTGCAAAATTACAAGCCCATTTGGAAAAAATTAGATTTAAGCCCTTATTTTCTTCATACACCCCTTGAAACTCTCCTAATTTTGACAAGTCATAAATCTCTCAATTTTAAGGCTATGAAGGTGTTATTGGACATTTTTGAAATCTTAAAGAGTCCTCTAACAAACCTCTTTGGTCTCATGTCCATATCTTTCACCATTTTCAAATTATGCTCTCTGGAAAAAGTTGACTTTTTGTTGACTTTTTAACTGACCTGTAATGTTTTAGCTCATACCTTCCAAATGAAGCATTTTTAGGATTGGCTTGTGAGACACAGAGTTGTAGAGAATTCAATTTTATTTAAAATGATCTTTGGATGGGAAATTTTTGATGAAGCATGTGAAAGTTATGGCTGGTCAAAGTTTAGTTGACTTTTCTTAAGAAAACCCTAATTTAGAAACTCCTGATTCTTGATGATCTGAAACTTTCTTGATGAATCATGATCAAACCTTGATCAAATGATGAATTTTAATTCATAATCTTGATGTTGGCAAAACATCTTGATGTTTGACTTTGATTTGACCACAATTGACCTCAGTTTGACTTTTTAACTACTTTGACTGATTTTTGCATATCTGATCATCTGACTGGGCAAGCTCTTTGGGAAAGCTTTGAAACTTGACATGGGGATTCTTGAGTTTATATGGGATGCCATGAATCTCAATTTAAGCCTTGAAAGTCATTTTAACCTGAGGAAACTCAAAACCCTAGTTTTGGACACTTTGCTTAGGAGGAGGCATTGTCTGGGGAAACTTCCACACTTCTTGATCAATTGGGAGGCTTGAGAACCTTATGATCATTTAGAAGTATTGAGGAATATTGTCTTGATTGTGGGAGGGAAATTTTGGGGTACAACATATGCCACGAGCTGAGAATCAATGTAAATTTTAATTTCCTACGTGCCTATGACTTTTCCCAAGCGGAGTCCTGCCAGGAAAGCTTCATACTCAGCCTGACTATTAGACGTTGGTGAAGATAGAACCTAAAATACTTCTATTGTGAGTCACTCTTTGTTCTCAAGGATGATCCTTGATCCACTTCCTGAGAAGCTAGATGCCCCATCAACGTAAATGACCCACTTATGGGCGCTATTTTGGGTGGTTTCCGCGAGAGTCATCTCAGCCAAGAAATCGACCAGGGTTTGTGTATTCAGAGCCTTTTTGCTTTCGTAGTGTATATCGAATTCAGCTAGGTCTAGTGACCATCGCAATATTCTTCCAAACATATCTGGTTGGGAAAGCGATTGTTTGATGGGTTGGTCGGTTTGCACGACAATGATGTGCTCCAGAAAATAGTGTCTTAGCCTTCTGGATGCGTTTACGAGGGCGAGGGTGACCTTCTCTATTTGCTGGTATCTGAGTTCTGGTCCCTGCATGGCTTTGATCATAAAATATACGGGCTCTTGCCTTTCTGGGTTTTCTCTAATAAGAGTTGCGCTGATGGCCTCGCTATTGATGAAAAGATATAGGTAGAGGATCTCCCCAGTTGTGGGTCTGGATAAGATTGGAGGTTCTGACAGTGCTTGTTTAAGGTGTTGTAGGGCCTACTCGCACTCCTTTGTCCATTCAAATGCTGCTTCCTTTCGAAGTAACTTAAAAAAGGGTGACCCGTGTTTGGCAGATATTGCCATAAAGCGTGATAATTATGTGAGCATATCGTCTAGAGAATGAATATACTTCGTCGAGTTGGACATAGGGAATTTCGAGAAGGCGCGACACTTGTCGGGATTAGCCTTGATTCCTTTTTCCGTAAGATAGAAACCGAGGAACTTCCCTGCTCTTGCGCCGAAAATGCATTTTTCGAGGTTAAAGCGCATCTTGTATTTCCTCGCCTGGTCGAAGACTTTATGGAGGTGGGATGTGTGATCAGACTCCTGGGTGGATTTAACGATCATATCATCTATATAGACCTCGAGCATGTCTCCTATTTGGGATTGGAAATACTTGTTCATCATACGTTGGTACGTGGCCCCCGTGTTCTTCAGTCTGAAGGGCATTACATTGTAGTAATAATTTCCCGACAGGGTCATGAAGGCGGTGTGCCTCTTATCTTTTTTGGCCATCGGTATTTGATTGTACCTTGAATAAGCGTCCATAAATGATAGGAGTTTGAAATTTGTATAACTATCTCCTAATTTGTTTATGTCAAGCAAAGGATAAGAAGATTTTGGGCAAGCTCGGTTAAGATTGGTGTTGTTGTACCCAAAATTTTTCCCTCACATCTTCAAGACAATATACCTCAAGAGGTCTCCTAATAATCACAAGATTCTCAGTTGCTCAAAAGGATGCAAGGTTTCATCAGACAAAGCCTCCTCCTAAGCAATGGACCTTAAACTAGGGTTTTGAGTTTCTCAAGGAAAATTGGACTTCCAAAGCCTCAAGTGGACTTCATGGTGTCCCATATAATTCAAAGGATACTCATGTCAATTTTCAAAGCTTTCCCTACAAGTTTGGTCAGTCAAATGCTCAAAAAGTCAAAAATCAATTAACTTGGTCAATAAGTCAATTGTGGTCAACACAAAGTCAAACTTCAAGATTTTTGGTCAATATCAAGATTATGATGTGAAATTCATAATTTTATCAAGGGTTGATCATGATTCATCAAGGAAACCTCAGAATCATCAAGAATCAGGAGTTACTAAATTAGGGTTTTGTGTAGGAAACATCAACTATACTTTGACCAGCCATAACTTTCACATGCTTCATCAAAAATTTCCCATCCAAAGCTCATTTTTAAGGAAATTCAATTCCCTACAACTTTGTATCACAAGTTAAGGTTAAAAATGCTTCAGTTGAGAGATATGAGCCAAGACATTACAGGTCCTTTGAAAAGTCAACAAAAAGTCAATTTTTCAAAAGCTCATAACTTAAACGTGCAAGATCAAAATAGTAAGATTTCATCTCAATTATTGACCAAATTAGAAACATCCTTTCTTAACCTCCAAGCAACTTCAAATCCATCAAAGAAGGCCCAAAATTTAACGTAATTTCCATCTACTATAAACATACAACAAGACCAAATGGCACAAGGATGAAATTATGAGCTCACCAACCCTTATCATTCTTCAAAAATTTCAAGAAAAACTCAAATTCGGTTTCATCATTCCATCCAATTACCAAAGGTTTTGAAGGCTGCAATAGATTCCTTGAGACATTCTGAACATAAACCAATCATCACCATCATCAAAACATCACGAAATCATGCAAACCGAATTCGTATTCTTGCTTTTTTTTTCTTTTCGATTTCACTGATTTAAGCATAATAAATTGATTTTGATTGCATAATGTTGTTTGTTTGATTGTGTAGAATGATTCTAGACAACTTAATTTGAAAATCGATGCAAGAATCATAGGATGCCATTGTTAGGGTTTTGAGCTTCAAAATTGGGAACCATGGCTAGACACGATTTCGCATTAAATTAATGATTCAACTGGACTCAAAAGACATCCTTTGATCAATTTGCATCATTAACATTGATTTATTTTGTGTGTATGTTAATTTTTGAAAATGCAGGGGTTTTAGTGACGGACGAAAACCGTCACTAAAAGTTGTTGCTACGGATGAACTGTAGCTATAGCCTAAACGGACGGACCAGCGAAGAAGAATGTCCTTTGGCGCGTTTTTATATTTAAAAATTTGTTTTATTTTATAATCAAATTTTGTTGCTTCTTTGACACGCGCAAGTGCGCAACCCAGTGGCTGGAGATATGCTTGGTGAAGCCAAGGACCTTGGATCGAATCCAAGCTTCCCCCATTCTTTTTTGGCCCTTTCTTTTTCTGGTTATATTCTTTGTTATATTTTCTAATTATTTTTCTAATTAATTATAATTAACTAATTAATTAATTATTCTAACCATTTTTTTTCTAAACAATTTCATAAAACTTTTTAATCATTTTCTTTAATAATATATTAATTTTTTTTCATAAATAAAATTTTATTTTTTTTATTATTAATTTTGTAATTAATTTATAATTAACTCAATAACTAGGGTTTAATCGATTTTAACTTTGATTTTCACTTTTCTAACCCTAATGTTTTTAACATAATCCTAAAATATATTTTCTCAAATAAAATTTTAATTAATTAATCTCTTTATTAAATTTCTTATTATTGTATAATTAATGTAATAATGTTTATCTTCTCGCATTTTCTTTAATTATGTAATTTCTATCGATTTATAATAGCTAATTAGGGTTTTATTTCCGCACTTTACTTTGTGCAATCCCCTAAAAAAATTAAATGTATCCCCCTCCCCATGATGTAATAGTCTAGGTCTCTATTTTCTGTTTTTTTTTTAAATTTCTGCTAAATATAAACTGTGTGGTTAGTAAATCTAGGATGTGAAAAGAATGTATGCAAAAATAATTGGACCTAGCCCACTAACTTCTAAGATAAATATTTGAAATTAATATTCACACACGTAAGTCGATCATTATACGATCGCCATCTGCACCCCTAGGGTTTCTCCTCTTGGTTGCCTTACGAAATATGGTCAAGTCCCTCGAACGTGGGGGTATCTTAGTAAAGTTGCCTACGAATAAAATCATCAAGTCCATTCAAATAAAATATCATAGTCCCTTCAAGTCCCTACGAGTAAATGATCTAGTCCCTCGACGACCCTACGGAAAAATGATGATAGTCCCTTCAAATTACTAAGATACCCCTACAAGGTTGCCTTCTATGACCATACGATGACCATACGCCCGTCCCTTTAACATCCAAGGTTAAGACTACTTACTAACTAAAAGTAAGGACAGTCCTACCCTTAAAGGAAAGAAATAACAAGAAAGACCTTACAAACTTAGGGTAAGTAGTTCTTAAGTGCTTACTCACTCCTTTTTCAAAATACTCTTTACACCCCCACATTTTCAAATACTTTCAAATTAAACACTTTGTATACACCCATAAAAGGATCATTACAAAGTTAAAGGCTTATTAAATATTTTCTAATCACACATTACACCATTTTAAAAACAAAAGTAAAGTGAGCTAAGCAGTTAAGAGCCTATGGATAACCATGGATACAAAGGGTGCTAACACATTCCCTTTGTATAACTTACCCCCCGAACTCAAATATTTTTCAACGGTCTTTCCTCTTCTTTTATTACTTTTCTTTATTGGATAAAATAAAAGTCGATGGCGACTCTTGCCATCTGCAACATAGTTTTTGGTAAACAAAAACGCCCAAGTCAGTTCTCTCAGTGTGTTACAGAATTGGCGACTCTGCTGGGGAGTACTGATTAAAAGAAGGGTTACCTTAGAGTTAGGACACTTTACTTGTTTGAATTGATTGCTTTACTTTTAAGGTTACTTGTTTTGGGCTACTGTGAAAAAGATCCTAACCCGGATCTAGTGTACCTTAGGTAAGTAGCAATAGACCAAGGAAACTGTACGGCGTATACTGATATGGTTGATCTGGTGGCTACAGTTAGTATGACATCTTAGTTGGTTCTGATGTTCCTTAAGTAAGTTGAGGATAACACGAGGCTGCCATATGTTTTCATTAACACTAACTATCCTTTAGAACTCTAATTGACCCATCTTGGCCATTAGAAAGTAGTGTGATAACCGACTTTGGTGAATTCTAAAGTTGGTTGATACTCGATGCTACGCTCATTGAGATTCTAATCTTGGGAGGTTTTGGTTGGCAAGTCAGTTGCCATACTGAACAACAACCTTTGAAAAGAATCAGTGATATTGGGATCCCTTAGAACCCGATTACTATTACTAGGACAAGATGAACCAACTAAACTTCAGTGGGGAGGGTACTTACCTATGAACTTCATGCTAGCCTTTAAACCTAAGGCTATTGTGTGACTTGTTTGTGTGTGCCACTTGTTTTCTTTGAACATAACATCATAACATCATGACATCATAACATAACATTTTCACTAACCATTTCAAGGACCAAAGGATTTTTCTTTGTTCTTTGTTGCAGGTTATGGCTTCCGCTCGTAGGAATACTATCTGGATCAGCTTTGTAAGGATACCCTCCAAGCGTAAGGAATTGGTCTCTAAAGTTCCCGAAAGCTCTCAATTCATCAAAAAGCATGGTCATCTACTGGATTTGGTTACTCCAGGGTTCAATGAAGATATGATGAGTGTTTTGTTCCAGTTCTTTGACCCTAAACATCACTGCTTCACATTTCCCGACTATCAGTTGGTGCCCACAATGGAAGAATTATCCATACTACTTGGTGTGCCTATTCTTGATTAGAAACCATTCACAGGCTTAGAGAAGGAGCCTAAACCATAAATTATTGCACCAACCTTACATCTGAAGAAGTCAGACATTGCACTGGAAACAAGGAGCGGAGTTAAGGGTATTCTTGCTAAAGTATTGATAGAGAAAACTTTGGTATTCTTGGATGTTATGAGTTACGATGCTTTTGAAGAGATCTTGGCTTTGTTGATATATGGCTTGGTGTTGTTCCCTAATCCGGACCAATTCATATATGTGTACGCCATTAACATATTTCTGACTCACAATCTTGTGCCTACCTTGCTTGGAGATATCTTACACTCTCTTCACACTCGTACAACAAAGGCGATAGGAACTCTGATGTGTTGCATACCTCTACTATCAAGGTGGTTTATTTCACACCTTCCTCGATCTGTGATGAAGAATGAACAAGGGTTGAGGTGTTCTAGAAGAATAATGTCACTATCATTGACCGTTGTGGATAATTTCCTAATGTGCCACTCCTTGGCATCAGATGAGGCATTACCTATAATCCTTCTTTGGCATTACGTCAATTTGGTTATGCTCAGAGTGATGGTCCTCATGATATGATTATTCAAGGAATTGTGTTTGATTATGACAATGATCTTCAAGGTTACCGTCAAAGGTTTATACGAGCTTGGAGCATGGTGAATAAGATTGACAACAATACTCTGGAGCCAAAATACTCCATCCCTATCGAACCTTGCCTCAGATGGCTCGTTCTCAGACTCTTATGATGCCATATCATGTTGTTCTACCGGTAATTGTTGAGCCTGTTGTTGAAGGAGATGTTCCTTATACCATTCTTCATCTTGATATGCCCACTGATCTGGAAGAGTTGCAGGAGTCTTGGATCTAACTAAAGGAGAAAAGGGATACATTTGAGGCTCAGTTTAATTTAGCCAAGAAAAAGTGTTGGATTTGACAAAGCAACTTCACGAAAAGCGGAACCTCAATACATATCTCAACACAAAGAGGAAATGGGAGACTTGAGTCTCATATGTTTATTTCCTTTGTAACTTTTCTTATTTTTTCCTTCATTGTATGCCCAAGGGGCAATTATATTTTAAAACTTACTAATAAATGTTTTCTTTTTGTTTTCCTTTAACAAATTTAAATCCTATGTGGTCCTTGAAAACATTGCATATGCATCTAAACACCATATCATTGCATAACGGGTTTCCACAACAGGTATCTTATCTTTTCGCTATTTATTTCAGCAGAAATGGCTCTCAAACAGCCTGTCAAAGATATTCAAGCTCAGAATGCCCAGTTTCAAGAGATCATCCTGAACTCTTCCAAGGGACAAGAAGAGCTGAAGGCACTCCTAGCCAAGAAGAAAAAGAAAACCAGAAAATCAGTTGGCTTCATCAACCTGGGTAGGAAGTTCAAAGGTCCAATCAAGACAGATGATGAGGTTGAAAATCCTGGAGATGAAGACTCTGCAAAGGAAGAAGATAGTTTACATGGTACTGCTGGGAATTCTGATTATAAGGAGAATTATTATCATGATTCGACTGGTGATGAGAAATATAAGTTACTGGAAGACCATGTGAATGCCATGGAATTGCAGAAGACATCTGGCTTAGATTTTGAAGATTTGAGTTTGATTTTTGGACTTGTCATCCCCATTGGGTTCAAAGTTCATACTTTTGTGGTATATGATGGTGTTTCATGTCCAAAGTTATATCTAAGGTCCTATGTCCGAAGGATCCAGCCACATACTACTGATAGAAAGTTGTGGATTCATTTCTTCTAGGAGAGTTTATCTGGAGCTCAATTGGAATGGTAATACCAACTTGAGAGCACCAATATTCGTACTTGGAATGATCTTGTTGAGGCCTTCTACAAGCAATATCAATATAACTCTGATTTAGCGCCGACTCGCATGTAACTCTAAAGCATGTCCATGGCCTCTAAAGAAAGTTTCCAGGAGTATGCCCAGAAGTGGAGAGATCTTGCAAGCAGAGTTCAACCTCCTTTGATTTACAAGGAATTGGTGGACATGTTCATGAGTATGCTGACGGGTCCTTTCTACAGTCATCTAATTGGAAGTTCATCATATGGTTTTACTGAGCTGATAATGACTAGAGAACATGTGGAAAGTGGAATACGAAGTGGTAAAATATAAATGGCTGCCTCTTCAAGTGCCACCAGGAAACCTTCTAATGGGAAGAAAGAATATAATGTTGTGTACGACCAACAGGGTCGTAAAAATAACCATAACCAATCTGTGGGAGCAATTATGATCTCTAATCCTGCACCTGCGCAACAGAATCAACAACAAAATAATCAGCCTAATCAGGGTACACCTAGGAGACAATTCACAAATATCAATATTTCATTGGCTCAGGCTCTGCAACACATGTTGAAGGGGGAGCTGATTACTTTCAGGGACCCTCCTCAGAATCCCAATACTACCTCTCCTCACTATAATCCCAATGCAAGGTGTGCATATCACTCCAAATGTTGGGCGTTGAAGAATAAAATTCAGGATATGATTGATGCTGGAGAAATTGAGTTTGATCTTCCTGAAACTCCTAATGTGATTACCGCTCCTATGCCCAAACATGAGAAAATTGTTAATATTGTTGATGATGGTTCTTATGTTTCTGCTGTGACTGATTTAACTACTCCTCTGGTAATTGCTAAGAAGAAGCTACTACAAGCCGGTTTATTTCCAGGATGCAATGAAGATTTTTTTTACTGTGTCTCTCAATCCAATGGTTGTTGGAAGCTGAAAGAAGGTATTCAGCGTTTGATGGACAACCGTACTATATTTTTTTAGAAGAACCCCTCTATAGAGAATTTATGTGAAGGTTTGTCTCAAGGACTGAAGCTTGAAGACGTGTTTGTGGTTACTAAAACTCCTATAAGGATCACTTCTAAGGGTCCTGTGAAGATTACTGCTGAGCCAAAAGTGGCTCCCCTGATTATTACTACTCCTGGTCCAATTCCATATTCTTCTGACAAGGTTGTCCCTTGGAATTATGGTGCTGATGTTTATATCCATGGTGTCAATCAAGAACCTTTAACTGATATACTTGTTGAAGATAATAATCTTGATATTTACAATATAGTTGGGACTAGTAAGGTTACTCGGAGTGGAAGTATTTTCTCTCCAGAAGACACTTTAAATACTGTTGCTGCTCAAGTTTGTATCTCCAAATCTGGGCCAAGTGTTGAAGATCGAGGCAAAGGACCAGTGATTGAGCCTGTTTAGGTTGAAACACCAGTTACTGAAGATATGTCTAAGCAGATGGAAGAAGTATTGAAGATCATGCGCAAGAGTGATTACAATATTGTTGAATAGTTGGGACATACTCCCTCCAAGATCTCTATGCTATCTCTATTATTATGTTCTGAGGCCCATGCTAAGGATTTGGTGAAATTCTTGAAATCTACGCATGTACCGCACGAAATCTCTGTGGACCAGTTTGAAAATTGTGTTGCTAACTTGACAACTGACAATAACTTAGGCTTTTCTGATGTTGATTTAACTCCTGCTAAAAGAAATCACAACAAAGCTCTGCACGTCTCTATTGAGTGTAGGGGCATTACTCTGTCTCATGTGTTGGTGGATAATGGTTCCTCGTTGAATTTGTTACCAAAGGTTGTTCTTGACAAGCTCAACTTTGAAGATGTTATGCTAAGACCTAGTAACGTGGTGGTGAGAGACTTTGATGGTTCAAGAAGAATGATGCACGGGGAAGTTGATCTTCCAATAAAAGTAGGTTCTCAAGTCTTTGATTCTACTTTCTATGTGATGGATATTCGTCCTGCCTATTCCTGCTTGCTTGGGCACCCTTGGATACATGAGGCAGGTGTTGTAACCTCTACCTTACACCAGAAGCTGAAATATCTAATGAATAGCAAGATTGTCACTGTCTTTGGTGAAGAAGAGTACACAATCAGTCATGTGATTACTTTCAAGTATGTTGAAATGGACGATGAATTTGTTGAAACTCCTTGTCAGACATTTGAAGTGGTTCCTCAAACTATTCCTGCTGTTAAGCCAGTTCCCGTTGTTTCTAGAGCACCTCATGGCTCCTGCAATGGCCTCCTTGAAGGATGCTAAAGTTGTGGTTGAAGAAGGTTGTTGTACTATTTGGGGTCAGCTTCCTGACATTCCTTACAAGTTTGACAAGTTTGGTTTGGGTTTTACTGCAGAGGCTCAGAAGGTTGTTCATCGTGCTCGTGCTATTCGTATCACCAATAAAGAAGCTCAGAAAGATCAAGTCAATGATGTGGAAGACACTGATGAAGACTGCAACCTAGAAGGTTGGATCTTTCCTACCATTGGCAATGGGCTCAACAATTGGAAGGCTGAAGATGTTATTCCTATCTCCTTTAGTCAGGAGTAAATGCTATTTTTTTTGTTTTTCTTATTTTGGTTTTGTAATTCGAACAATTAAAACTTTTTAAGCCTTGTGCCTTGCCCGGGGCACAATGGTATGCTTGTTAGGGATGTCATTTCATTTTCATATTTTCATTCAATCAAATCAATGGAAGTTTTTGCTTTCGTAAATATTGCGCTCTTTATCTTTCTTTTATTTTTCTTTTATTTTAATAAAAAAAGCTATGTATTCTTACACACACCCAAATCACTAAAATGAAGATCCTCATCTACCCTGGATCCCATTGATAACAGTTCTGCTATTGCCAATTATAACTTTGAGAATCCAATCTACCAAGCCGAGGTTGGAAATGAGGAAGATTGTGAAGTGCCCGTAGAGCTTGCTAGGTTGCTATAACAAGAAGATAAAGTTATACAACCGCATGAAGAACCAATCGAAGTTGTGAATCTGGGAACTAAGAAAGACAGTAAAGAGGTCAAGATAGGAGTTGTATTAGAAGACAATGTTAAGAACATGTTAATTCAGATGCTACATGACTACGTGGAAATATTTGCTTGGTCTTATGAAGATATGCCAGGGCTTGATACTGATATTTTGGTTCACCGTCTACCATTGAAGGAAGGTTGTCGCCCGATAACACAGAAGGTTTGTCGTATACGTCCTGAAATGTCAGAAAATATCAAAGTTGAGGTGATGAAACAATTTGAGGCAGGATTCCTAGTTGTCACTTCTTATCCTCAATGGGTTGCAAATGTGGTACCAGTGCCTAAGAAAGATGGTAAATTACGCATGTGTGTGGATTACATGGATCTGAACAAGGCTAGCCCCAAAGATGACTTTCCGCTTCCACATATTGATGTTCTGGTAGACAACACTGCTCAGCATAAGGTATTCTCTTTTATGGAAGGTTTCTCTATTTATAATCAGATTAAGATGGCACCTGAAGATATGGAGAAGACTATGTTTATCACACAGTAGGGCACCTTTTGTTACAAAGTAATGCCATTTGGTTTGAAGAACGCTGGGGCAACATATCAGCGTGCTATGGTAGCTTTATTCCATGATATGATTCATCATGAGATAGAGGTATATGTTGATGATATGATAGCTAGATCCCAAACTGAAGAGGAACATCTTGATCATCTGCACAAGCTGTTTGAGAGGTTGAAGAAATACAAGCTGAGATTGAATCCAAACAAATGTACCTTTGGAGTTAGATCTGGTAAACTATTGGATTTCGCTGTCAGTGGTAAAGGTATTTAAGTTGACCCTACAAAGTTAAAAGCTATACAAGATATGCATGCTCCCCATACCGAGAAGGAAGTCAGAGGTTTCTTAGAACGCCTGAACTACATTGCAAGATTTATTTTCCAATTAACTGCTACTTATGAGCCAATCTTCAAATTGTTGAAGAAAGATCAAGTAATGGAATGGAACGACGAATGTCAAATAGATTTTGATGAGATCAAGAAATATCTCCAAGAACTTCCAATATTGATGCCACCAGTTGCGGGAAGACCTTTGATTATGTACTTAATAGTGCTAGACAATTCAATGGGGTGTGTGTTGGGGCAGCATGACGAGTCTGGTCGAAAAGAGCAAGCAATATACCATCTTAGAAAAAAGTTTACCGACTGTGAAACAAGATACTCATTGCTCGAGAAAACTTGTTGCGCTTTGGCATGGGCTGCTCGCCGACTAAGACAATATATGTTGACTCATACCACTTTATTGATTTCAAAAATAGATCCTATCAAGTACATATTTGAGAAACCTGCTCTCTCCATTCGAATAACGAGATGGCAAATGATTTTGACACAATATGACATCCAGTATACTACTCAGAAGGCAATTAAAGGAAGTGTGGAAGCTGATCATTTGGCTCATCAAGCAGTGGATGACTATCAGTCTATGAACTTTGAGTTTGCGGATGAAGATATTATGCTTGTTACTAATGATAAAGAACCTAGACCGTATGAAGGACCTGAACAGGGATCCCGATGGACCATGGTTTTTTATGGAGCTTCTAACGCGCTTGGTAATGGTGTTGGTGTTGTGATTATCTCTCCTGAGGGTTGTTATACACCGTTTACTACAACACTTTGTTTTGATTTTACCAACAATATGGTTGAATATGAAACGTGTATCATGGGTATCAAGGCTGCCATTGAGATGAGGATTCAATTCTTGAATGTATATGGAGATTCAGCCCTAGTAGTTAGTCATATTAAAGGAGAATGGGACACAAAGCATCCAAATCTCATTCCTTACAGAGAGCATATGTTGTCTTTGATTCTATATTTTGAAGAGATTACTTTCGAACATATTTCGCGAGAAGAGAATCAATTGGCAGATGCATTAGCCACTATGTCATCAATGTTCAAAGTCAGTTGGGACAATGAAGCTCCTAGAATTACTATTGATAGATTAAATGAGCCGGTATACAGTTATGAGGTTGATAATGAAGGAGTAGAGGAAAAGTATTGGTTCCACGAAGTAAAAAGATATCTCGAAGCTCAGGAGTATCCTAGGGCATCTATTAATGACAAGAAGTTTCTAAGTAGATTTTCTGCCAAATTCTTCCTGAGTAATGGAATTTTGTACAAGCGCAATTACGATTTGACTTTGCTTCGTTGTATGGACAAGAAGGAAGCAAGAGAGATTATGGAAGACATGCATGATGGGATCTTTGGTACTCATTCTAGTGGGCATATGATGGCTAAGAAAAGTTTGATAGCAGGTTATTACTGGTCTACCATGGAAGCTTATTGCTATCAGCACTCCAAAACTTGTCATAAGTGCTAGATCTATGTTGATAAAGTACATGTGCCTCCAGTTCCGTTGAATGTTCTGAATGTTCCTTGGCCTTTTGCAATATGACGCATTGATATGATTGGTGAGATCAAACCTACCGCTTCCAATGGACATTGTTCATTCTTGTTGCCATTGATTACTTTACGAAGTGGGTAGAGGCAGCCTCGTTCGCTTCTATTACCAAGAATGTTGTGGCTCGGTTCATCAAGCATAATCTTATATGTCGATATGACATCCCTGAAAGGATTATCACAAACAATGGTACTAATCTGAACAATACTATAAAAGATGCAGACTTAGATGAAGACGAATGGATTCAGACTCAACTCGACCAAATAAACTTGATTGATGAAAAAAGGCTTGTGGCTGTTTATCATAGCTAGATGTATCAGAAGCATATGATCAAATCCTTTAATAAGAAAGTCAAGCATCAAGTATACCAGGATGGCGATTTGGTAATCAAGCGTATCATATTACCACAGGGTGATCCTAGGGGCAAATGGAATGCCACGTACGAAGGTCCATTTGTAGTAAAAAAGGTATTTTCTGGAGGTGTTATGATGCTTACTACTACTGATGGTGAAGACTTCCTACAACTTGTGAACGCAGACATAGTAAAAAAAACTACGCATAAAAAGAGACCCACTAGGTTGACTGGCCTAGGAAAAAATAAGGGCATCTCGGCGAACCAAAAGGGTTCGGGCAAAATTTAGGGATATATATATATATATATATATATATATATATATATATATATAATTTGTATACCCGACAAGTCGAAAACCTAAAAATGCGGCTTGGAAAAAAGAAGGTATCCCGGTGGACTGAAAACCTGAAATGGCAGTCCAGGCAAAAGTTAGGGATTAAAGCGTACGACTATGTCTCATTGGATCACCTATATAACCTCAACTAGTTGTTGTACCTGTATCAAGTTCAAACAGACGCAAATCAGTCTAATCATTTCTCTTCCGACAATAAGAGATGAGATACTTGAAGATAATGGCAATAACAGAGTTGAAACTTGATGGGATCATTTACACATAGTTGTTTTCCTTGTTTTTGTACTCGTTTAAAATTTTCTATGACGAATTCCTCTTACTAGGATTTCTGTCTCTTTGTTCAAACTTGCCTGTTTATAGGCCACTTTCAATATTAATACAATTCTATTTTCGAATTCAGGTTTACTTTTCCCTTTTTACTTAAGCGAAAACGCCCATTGATTATGTTTTGAATGTATATATGCTTTTGAATATGATTGATGTTTACCAAAAATGCATATAAAATAATATAAAATTACAATAATATCATTTACTAAGGACTCTCGGAGGTAGGAATCCCCAGCAAAGTTCATATCCAACGGATTGTCGCAGGTTCATCCCCATAGAGTAATCTTTACGGGTTTATTTCAGCAAAGTATTCTAAGTAGCCTCTTGTACTTCCAGCTCAACAAAGTCCCAGACATATTTCTCTCAAGCCTGATATCCTCTAAAGAGTTAACACTTAGTCGAATAAATCTCTCAGGGGAATGTCCGTCTTTTCTATCCCCAGTCAGGTTATTTATGAATTTAATCCTTCAATAAGAAGTACGAAGAACGGAAAACGGAAGATCCTAAGTAGAATATTCTGAAACAAGACGGGAATAATGTCTTCATATTCCTCAACAACGAATCAGGATTTATTTTCCCCAGCTAGCAATTGATATACAAAGCTACTAATAGGCTTCGACTACATGATTCATACATCATTTACGTCATATCATGGCATACACATCCATAATGCATATGACATTCTCTTTTATACTAAGAAAGTCATGCCATGCATGCATACATCAATGATCTTGCATAAAATTAATCTTTCCTTTTCAGGGTAGTTCACGGTCAGATAAATATTATCAATTCCTTGAGACAGTACAAAGACGATCGAAACAAAGATCTAGTTCTGATGCTTAGTTCAAGAAATTTTCCCAGAGACAGTTCGGAGACGATCGAAACAAAGATCTAGTTCGGATACTTAGTTCAGGGTATCTTTCCTCCCAGAGACAGTTTGGAGACGGTCGAAACGAAGATCTAGTTCTGATACTTAGTTCAGGGTATTCTCTAGAGACAGTACATAGATGATCGAAACGAAGATCTAGTTCTGATATTTAGTCTGGGATATGTTACAGAGACAGTTCAGAGACGGTCGAGATAAATATCTAGTTCTGATACTTAGTTCGGTAACAACATTCAGATAGAGTCAAATGTAGACACATTCTGATACTCCTATCAACAGACACTTTGGATGGCATCTATAACCCCATCTACAATTACTCCGAATGGCATATTTAAGCCCATTCAAGCAATAGAATCAACCAACAGTATTACTTTGCGCACCGACGAGTGCAAATTTTTGGGCTTAAGTGTTCAATCTTCTTCCACCTTCAGGTCACGAATGGCGTACATGCCAATCCAACTCCTCAGGTTTCAGAAAATTGAACAGGGGCAGCTGTTGTACCCCAGAATTTTCCCTCACATATTCAAGACAATATACCTCAATAGGTCTCCTAATAGTCACAAGATTCTCAGTTGCTCAAAAGGATTTAAGGTTTCATTAGACAAAGCCTTCTCCTAAGTAATGGACCTTAAACTAGGGTTTTGAGTTTCTCAAGGAAAATTGGACTTCCAAAGCCTCAAGTGGACTTCATGGTGTCCCATATACATCAAAGGATCCTCATGTCAAGTTTCAAGGCTTTCCCTACAAGTTTGGCTAGTCAAATGCTCAGATAGTCAAAAATCAATTAACTTGGTCAATAAGTCAACTGTGGTCAACACAAAGTCAAACTTCAATATTTTTGGTAGACATCGAGATTATGAGGTGAAATTAATCATTTGATCAAGGTTTGATCATGATTCATCAAGGAAACCTCAGAATCATCAAGAATCATGAGTTACTAACTTAGGGTTTTCTTTGGAAAAGTCAACTGTACTTTGACCAGTCATAACTTTCACATGCTTCATCAAAAGTTTACCATTCAAAGCTCATTTTGAAGGAAATTCAATTCCCTACAACTTCGTGTCTCACGAGCCAAGGCTAAAAATGCATCATTTGAGAGATATGAGCCAAGACATTACAGGTCCTTTGAAAAGTCAACAAAAAGTCAACTTTTTCAAAAGCTCATAACTTAAAACATGGAAGATCAATGGATATGGGACCAGAAGGAGTAGTTAAAGGACACTCTAAGCTTTCCAAAAGTCCTATAACACATACATGGGATAAAAGTTGAGAGAGTTATGTATTGTTGAAGTTGGGCAATTCTGAGGAGGTGTATGAAGCAAAAATGACCAAAACTCAAGTTTCTTCCAAATGGACCCATATTTTTCCAACCCAAACTCAATTATAAGATCATGCACGACCCATAGATCATAATATCTGATTTTTTATATTTAATTTATATTATATTGGATTTATTTCATTTAAATTCAATTTTAATTAAGATAAATATTGAAAAATCAAATATTAGATCTTAGGTCTATTCTAGGATCAAATATTTGATATGTATGATGATTGTAAGTGTCTAAATCCGTGCAAGACCAAAAGAGTATGATTTCATCTCAAATATTGACCAAATTAGAAAAATCCTTTCTTCACATCCAAGCAACTTCAAATCCATCAAAGAAGGCCCAAAATTTAACCTAATTTCCATCTACTATAAACATACAACAAGACCAAATGCCACAAAGACGAAATTATGAGCTCACCAACCATTATCATACTTCAAAAATTTCAAGAAAAAGTCAAATTCGGTTTCATCATTCCAGCTAATTTCCAAAGGTTTTAAAGGTTGCAATAGATTCCTTGAGAGATTCTGAACAAAAACCAATCATCACCATCATCAAAACATCATGAAATCATGCAAACCGAATTCGTATTCTTGCTTCTTTTTTTATTTTTCGATTTCACTTATTTAAGAATAATAAATTGATTTTGATTGCATAAAGTTGTTTGTTTGATTGTGTAGAATGATTCTGGACAACTTAATTTGAGAATCGATACAAGAATCATAGGACACCATTGTTAGGGTTTTGAGCTTCAAAATTTGGAACCATGGCTAGACACGATTTCGCATGAAATTAATGATTCAACTTGACTCATAAGACATCCTTTGATCAATTTGCACCATTAACATTGATTTATTTTGTGTGTATGTTAATTTTTGAAAACGCATGGGTTCTAGTGACGGACGAAAATCGTCACTAAAAGCTGTTGCTACGGATGATTTGTAGCTATAGCCTAAACGGACAGACCAGCGAAGAAAAAAGTCCTTTGGCGCGTTTTCGTATTTAAAATTTTGTTTTATTTTATAATCAAATTTTGTTGCTTCTTTGACACGCGCAGGTGCGCAGCCTAGTGGTTGGAGGTATGTTTGGTGAAGCCAGGGACCTGGGATCGAATCCAGGCTTCCCCCATTCTTTTTTGGCCCATTCTTTTTCTGGTTATATTCTTTGCTTTTCTTATTTTTTTTCTAATTATTTTTTTAATTAATTATAGTTAACTAATTAATTAACTATTCTAACCATTTTTTTCTAAACAATTTCATAAAACTTTTAAATCATTTTCTTTAATAATATATTAAAATTATTTTTCATAAATAAAAATTTAGTTTTTTTATTATTAATTTTGTAATTAACTTATAATGGACTTAATAACTAGGGTTTAAACGATTTTAACTTTAATTTTGAATTTTCTAACCCTGATTTTTTTAACATAATCCTAAAATTTATTTTCTCAAATAAAATTTTAATTAATTAATCTCTTTATTAATTTTCTTATTATTGTATAATTAATGTAATAATGTTTATCTTCTCGCATTTTCTTTAATTATGTAATTGCTCCCGATTTGTAATAGATAATTTGGGTTTTATTTCCGCACTTTACTTTCTGCAATCACCTAAAAAAATAAAATGTATCCTCCTCCCCATGATGTAATAGTCTAGGTCTCTATTTTCAGTTTTTTTTAATTTTTGCTAGATATAAACAGCATGTTAGTAAATCTAGGGTGTGGAAAAAATGTATGAAAAAATAATTGGACCTAGCCCACTAAACTCTAAGATAAATATTTGAAATTAATATTCACATACGTAAGTTGATCATTATATGATCGCCATCTGCACCCCTAGGGTTTCCCCTATTGGTTGCCTTACGAAATATGGTTAAGTCCCTCAAACGTGGGGGTATCTTAGTAAAGTTGCTTACGAATAAAATCATCAAATCCCTTCAAATAAAATATCATAGTCCCTTCAAGTCTCTACGAATAAATGATCTAGTCCCTCGATGACTCTACAGAAAAATAATGATAGTCCATTCGGATTACTAAGATACCCCTGCAACGTTTCCTTCTATGACCATACGATGACCCTACGCCCGTTCCTTTAACATCCAAGGTTAAGACTACTTACTAACTAATAGTAAGGACAGTCCTACCCTTAAAGGAACGAAATAACAAGAAAGACCTTACAAACTTAGGGTAAGTAGTTCTTAAGTGCTTGCTCACTCCTTTTTCTAAATACTCTTTACACCCCCACGTTTTCAAATACTTTCAAATTAAACACTTTGTATACACCCATAAGAGGATCATTACAAAGTTAAAGGCTTCTGAAATATTTTCTAATCACACACTACACCATTTTAAAAACAAAAGTAAAGTGAGCTAAGCAATTAAGAACCCATGGATAACCATGGATACAAAGGGTGCTAACACCTTCCCTTTGTATAACTTACCCCCAGAAATCAAATATTTTTCAAAGGTTTTTCCTGTTCTTATATTCCTTTTCCTTATTGGATAAAATAAAATTCGGTGGCGACTCTTGCTATCCGCAACATAGTTTTTGGTAAACAAAAACGCCCAAGTCAATTCTCCCACCGTGTTACAGGTGTAGTCAATGCATAGCCTCCATTTTCCATTAGATTTCTTAACTAATATAGTGTTCGAGATTCAGGTCGTATACCTGGCCTCAGATACAAAATTGGTCTCTAGAAGGTCCCTTACAAGTTTTTTAGTAGCTAAAGTTTTTTCCTCGAGCCGTTTGCATTTGTGCTGAGCAATTGCGCATGTAGATGAATTGATGGTGAGCCTGTGACACGCAATCTCAGGGGAGATGTCGTGCATGTCAACGACACTCCAAGCAAAGAGATCTACCTTGATGTGTAGGCATTGCTTCAGTTGCTCCTTCACATCCTCAAGAAGCCCTGTGCCGATGCGAACTCTTTTGTCTGGGTTGTCCCCGAAAGTTATTACCTCGAACTCTCTAACGGGAAAAAGGTGCAAGATGGTTGAAGTGTCCCCAGACGTGGCATCTTCAGACTCTGCTGGGATGCGAGAGTCAAGGTCGATGGTGTTGATTTGCAGAGTAGGTTTCTTCTCGGGTTGGACTTCTTTAGATAAGACGTCCTTGTCTCTTGCACGTTGTAACACGGTGGGAGAACTGACTTTCTATACATGTTGCGGATAGTAAGAGTCGCCACAGAATTTTATTTTATCCATAAGGAAAGGACATAAAAGAACAGGAAAGATCTATTTTAAAAGACTTGAGTTCGGGGGATAGGTTATATAAAGGGAAGGTGTTAGCACCCTTTATATCCATGGTTATCCATGGGCTCTTAGTTACTTAGCTCACTTAAATTGTTTTTGAAATGTGTAGTGTGTGATTAGAAAAATTTCTTTAAATACTTTGTAATGACCCTCGTATGGGTGTATACAAAGCCTAGTTTAGAAATTGTGAGGTGTAAAAGTAATTTTGAAGAGTGTGAGCAAGTAACTATGAGATACCTACCCTAGATTAAGTCTTTTATGTTCTCGTATGTTCTTTCAATGGTAAGACTATCCCTATTATTAAGGAATAGGTAGTCATTACCTTGGATGTGTTAAGGGACAAGCATAGGGTCATCGTATGGTCATAGAAGGCAACTTAAGGGGTGTCTTTAGCAATTCGTAGGGACTATCATCATTTATTCGAAGGGACAAGATCATTATTCCGTAGGCAACCTCGAAGGGATTTGATCTTTTAAACTGTAGGGACTTGATGATTTTATGAAGGGACTTTGCTTAAGACACCCCTATATTCGAGGGATTTGACCATTTGTTTTAAGGCAACTGAGAGGGGTAACCTAGGAAGTGCAAGATGGCGATCAAAGATCGACTTACGTGTGTGAGTGTTTATATTCAAATATTTAGCTTATTTAAATTAATTTTCTAAGTTATTTTTAATCACATTTAGGTTATACACACCCTAAGATTACTAACCATACAATAAAATATTTACAAAATAAAACAAAGATGGAAAATAAACCTACAAGTATTACATGGCTTTAGCAGATACATAATAATCAAATAAAAATCATAATAATAAATATAATAAGAATAATAAATAAACAATAATAAAATATTAGAAATAATAAAATAATAGCAATAATAATAATGATAATAATAATGAATAAAGAAATCAAAATTAAAATTTAAAAGAGAAATTATTTTTAGGTTAAATAAATATTATAAATTTTTTAGAGATTAATTAAGAAAATATAACAATTTAATAATAATAAGAAAAATATTAAATTATTTACATATTAATAAAAATAAAGATTAATATATTAATTAGGGTTTAGAAAAATAAGTTAAATTTTTAGGGTTAATAGAAAAATTAGGGTTAGCATTTTAATTAAGAAAATTAGGGTTAAACATTTTAGGTTTAAAGAATTAACTAAAACTTAAATAAATTATTTACAAATTATATAACAAAAATTAATATCATAATAAAAATTATTAGAAAGAATAATTAGTATTTATTTACAAAAAATATTTCATGATATAATATATTTAAGTTAAAATTAGGGTTAATTGATTAGTTAATTAGATAATTAAATAACATAATTATATAATAATTAAATTAAGAAAAGAAAAAGAAAACAAAACAAAAAACAGAGTTTTAAAAAAAATGGGGGAAGCCTGGATTTGAACCCAGGACCTCCCCATTACCTGACCAAGGCAATGACCACTGGGCTGCGCATGTGTAACACCTCAAAATTTGCCCTCATATTTATCCCTTTACTGGTGTATCATTTCGCACTCATCTGCATTTCTCACCAGGTCATTAACATCATAGTAGTTCATTTCATTGTTTCATAAGGCATGTGATCAGGGCTCAAGGAAATTAGGGTTTTGTACCTTATACGTATCTGGCAAGGATTGAAATAACAGAGAATATTCACTGGACTATGATTCCACTCCAAATGCGGTCGCTCAGTTGTGTCTCAATTCAGATGGGAGTTTGATTTAATTTTGGTCAAATTATCGAAAGATCACTGCAATTGCAAGGTTATTTTTGGACCACTGGACTATTTTTTAGACAAGGCATATTCAAAGTTCGGGCTGCCGTGTGTTGTGATTCATCGGGATATCGAGCAGTATTTTGTGTGAAGTCTGGTTCGAATCGTCAGTTTATCAGTGATTCATCCGGATTCGAACGGTCATGGCATGTTTCTGACAATTCGGAGAGTTGTGACTAATCAAAAAATATATATATTCAGTGGCTCAGAAGTGGTTGTGCTTATAGATTTGTGGAAAGATTTCAAGATATGTTTTGGGCCAAAATCAAGATTTCATTCATTACTTTGTTCTCATTGTTATAAACCGTTCCCGATTATTCCATTTCACTTTCATTTTTTTTCAATTTCCATCATTCTCTATGTTTTCATTAATCCATTTTCCAATTTCTTTTATTCATCTTTCCATTTATTCTTGTCCATACTCCAATTACCCATATAATTCTCTATTTATAAATTCTATTTTTTATCAATATTCATAACTATCTACCACAAATTCACTCCATTCGCTTTTAAACTCATCTATTCTCTTTTACAACCATGAGCCCAGTATGATTAAAGAGTTCACATTTTTGTTAGCCCATTTAAAGCCCATAGTCATATCTCATACAAGCCTAGTTGCCATTTAATTCTATTGTCAATACTCCTAACCAAGTTATAAATCTACCTTTATGTATTCTTAAACCATTCAAATATGTGTTTAATTAAAGTAACCATGTTTGCTTTTCCCAATTCAAGCCCAATTTCACTCATGGCGAGCCATCTTTTAGAAAAGAAACTCATTCATTATTCCATTTATTCCCTTTTAACCAATTCTCTAAACTATTTTCAAGGCCCAATCCATTTTCCCATTCTCTTAGAAATTTAGACAGGTCATTCTTTAAAAAAGGGAGGCACTAGTGTTTGGCATCAATAGAAAGCATCAGAATTTTTACGGAAAGCAAAAAATGCATAGCAGAGAAAATTACACAGGATGGGATTACAAAAAATTCATTTATAATTTCAGAAAAAATATAGTTACAAGGAAGTTTTTTTATCATTACACAAAACTCAAAGAAAATCATCATCAATCTTTATCAGCCATCACGAAAATCTCTTCAAAGCACCAGTGATACATTGCATCCTTATCACCGTTGTGATTATCTGCAGTATTCAAATCAATGCAAAATTTCAGAAGAATCGCACACAGAAGGAGGTTGAGAGAAAAAAGCAGATTCGGGGAAAAGGGGCATTTTCGAAGCAAGGTTGTCATCGTACCTCAAGGTTGTGTTCATCATCGACAATCAATCAAATCAAATCTTCAAAAATTGAAATCGGCAGAAACACCTCTTCATCAATCTTTCAACTTGCACCAATAATGATTTTCATCATTTGATTATCATATCAAGGCTTAGAATTATAGAAACATGAGAGGATGAATTCGAGATTTAAAAGAAAATCGGAGAAGAGCATAACTAAATGGACGTCACCGAAAGTCACTTGAAGCATCACTTACTAGTTACCGATTGGCTATGTGAAATGCGCAACGAAAAATAATAGAGTTGGCTCTGAGCAAGCATGAATCCATTTCCTTCAAAAAAAGGCAGGGAGGCAATTGAACTAGGATTTCAGCCCCGTGTGACAAGGGTATTCCTTCACTCTTTCTCGAGTCTCCAGCAACATACGTCAAAGCTCAAGCATATGTATCAACCTGCCATAACAAAGTTTGAAGAGAGTGAAAATTAAAGGGAAATAAGAAGAACCAGATAAGCCTAATAAGTGATAATCGGTTATAATAGAATCGCTAAGTGAAAGTGAAAGAGGAAAACCATAACAGAAAGTCAAAACAGAAAAACAGTTGCAATGATAACTGAATTGCAACAAAATTATAACAGAAAAAAGAGTAACTAACTATTAAATTGATTTCATAACAACTTGTAACAGAGGGTTTCTAGAAACTTCACCTGAGAATTGAATCCGCTTCTATAAATCAGAACCATGACACCACTTTCTCTTCTCTTTTTTTTGGGTTTGGCATTTTTTCTGCTCCCATTTTGATCTTCTTCTTCATCACAACTTCTTGATCTTTCTTCCTGGTCACCATTTCCTCTGAATTTTTTTCCCTTCCACTTGTTCTCACCCACTTTCTGTGAATCAGTTTTTTCCATTTTTCTGCATCATTACATCACTATCATATTTGGGCCATGGATCTGCAGTTTCGGTGATGTTCGAGGGTTCATCTTCAAGACCACAAATCACCACAAGAAATCATCACCAGAATTATCAGATGGAATTCATTACCTTCATTGATCGAAACAACATTCTGTGAAGCTGCATCATACGTCCAGATCCTTCTAAAACTCTCTATCCTTCGCCGTTATCGCCAAACTCAGAAATCGATCCTTATGACTCCAACATTTTAGGCTCTGTGATCTCCATCTTCTATAATCTACTGTTGCATCTGCATTATGGTCCCGGCTGCTATGTCAATCTTCGCCATTTGTATTTGTGACGAATCTGCAAACTCCTTGGTGAGTCCGTCTGCAACAAATCAAGAAGGTAACATATAAGTCAGTGCAATTCTGAGTTTGAGATTACAAAAGAATTCAAGGAAGAAACACGAAACTCGACGAGAAATCGCAAGCATTGTGCGGGCCGATCGTGTCTTGAACGTTCATCCGCGAACGGTTGTTGAATTTAGGGCTATGCGTTTCACTGTTGGCTCATCAAATACGAAGCAATTAGTGCGTCAATCGAACGATTCCACCACCAATCTCGCGACGGCATCAAAACAACATTCGCATCATTCTCGGCTTGTCATAGCAGCGAGTCGATTGTGAGTTACAAGGTAAGAATCTCGAATCAATTTTGAGGTAGATTTCTCGTCGTATTTAGATGCTCGTTTTTCTTAATGTTATTGGTGTGGTTGATTTTGGAGAATTCGTTAGGGTAGTGTTTGAATTTGAGAGGAGAGTTAAGAATAGGGTAAGATGTATTGAGGTTTTGGTGTGGGCTTCGCCGGAGGCTAGGTCAGAGGTATGAACGGTGGTGGTGGCGTGAGGAAGACGGAGCGAAACTTAGGTTTTCGGTGAGGTTAGAGGCAGTAGGTTTTTTTCGTTGTGGTTCGTGATGGCGGATTCGAAGAAGAGGGGTACGGAAGGAGATTGGTGGTAACGAGAAGGAAGAATTGGAGATGGTGATGGTTCGGACGGGAAAGAAACGAGGAGGGTGAGGATGAAGGGGAAGAAGGTCTGCGGCGGATGAAAGTGGGGAAGGGAAAGTAGGGTTTGCAACATTTCCCCTTATTTCGTTTTTGTCTTATAATTTAAATTCTATTCTTTTTTTTTGTTGTTTTTTTTTGTGTTTGTTAATCTGATTAATGAAAAGTATTAGGTTAATTAATAAGAATTATAATAGGATCAATGCAATAATAATGAGGATATTAGGAGGCATAATAGGCTATAATTGAGTTTAGCTTTTGGTTAATCACACCCCAAAATCCTGCGAAATTGGGCCTTTTGTTTTGCTGTTCGCACCCCCAATTATAGGCCCAACAGGAGAATAACAAAGTAAAACAATACTGTCTACACCCTCCCCATTTCCAGCGCTGGTGGGCTCAGTCCCATTACTATCTGCACTCCTCTTAGAAGCCCAATTAAAAAAAAGAACTAAAAATAATACTTGATTCACCCCCTGTTTTTTTTTTTAGGATTTAAATTTTTAGTTTTATATAGTTCTCAAGTTAAATCAATAAACAATAGTAAAAGTTATAGAAAAAATTCTAAAAAAATTCAGTAGCTTAATAATCCATTTTAGAAATTTTTGGTATTTTTATTTTCTGAATTTTGGTTATTTTTCGATTTAATTCTGATTTTTCTTTTAATTAGCTTTTATTGAATTTCCTTTAAATATACTTGAGTTTGTTCATTTTATTTTGGTAACTTCCAGTAACTTTTTTAGCCCACTCTTTTTACTGTAGTTAGATGACTAATAAAAGTACTTAGGATAATTTTTGTAGATTTTTTAGAATATTTTATCTTAGGTTTTAGAAGCTAATTCTTTAGAAATTAGAGATTAATTTGTAGCTGAAAATAATCAATTTTTAGGCCTAGTTAAATTCTGAATTTTTAGGATTCCTTTTGACATATTATTATAGGTAGTTTTAGGACCCTATAGAATAAATTTCATATTTTTTTCAGAACTTTTAATATTTTTTAGGATATTAACTTTTAGGCTTTGTTGCATATAATTTCCATTTAATTTAGGCCATGAAATGAAGTTCAATATAAAAATAGTCTAGATTAGATTTAGTTTTAGAATTTAATATGGACTTAGGTTAGTTTAAATTTGAAAGTTTAGGAGGAAAATATTAGGCTTGACTTGGACTTAGGACTTAGGCTTAAAGTTTCATTTTCATTAGAATTAGAATAAATAAATAGACTTTTAATTCATGCCTTTAAATGCATTTTTAGAATTTACTTCTTATATCCAATTTTATTGTTTTTGCCTTATCATTTGATTTTATAACTTGCATAGGCTTCCCCATTGTTCTTAGAATCAACTTAACTTCCTTAGGAAGTAAGTCGATTTCTAATAGTTGCTAGTTCCCTTCTTTAGGAATAGAAAACCCCATTAACCATAGGATCTCTTGTAAATAAATAAACAAAATTAGGATTGAGTCTTAGTCCCTTAGATTTTTTCCTTTCATCGACTTGAGTCATTCTTTCTCATCTTATAAAGAAAAGCAATAAAACACTTAATAAAAACCGAACAATCTTGTACGACACGAGACTTTGTTGCGGAGTGTTTATACGCGTCCTGTTTCGGGGCGAGGTGTAAATACTCACCGCGATGGATAGGTCTTAGTACAAGACAGATCACAAACAAATTCAAAAAAACACTTCTCATAAAAGACAAGAACAAATAACAAGCGACTATCCTGCGGGAACTTCTCTTTCTCATCTCATTCACTCATAACGCGAACTCGCGACTACTTGTCTCATTTGCAAGACGGTAAACGCACTCGTACCAGACGAGCCTGCAACACCTGAGCATAGACATACGCAGTTCCAGCATAAAAAACACAAACAAATAGTTCCCGCCTTAGTTAGACGAACTACGTCGACTCTGATCCTCATTATCCCGATGAGGTACGTAGGCAGCGGGGTAGGGCCCGTTCGAGCACATTCTTTATTTTCCCTACATTTCCCCCTTTCTTTCCATTTTCTTATCTCAGTTCATTTCTCATTTCCATTCTCATTCCAGTTAGCGGTTCATTTGTTCAGCAGCATATTATTTCTCACCCTTTGAAACAAACAAGCAAGCATGGATCCCGTCGGGTACGACGGACGGATTGGGGTGCTAATACCTTCTCAATTCGTAACCGACTCCCGAACTCAGATCTTTGGTTCGTAGGACCTTGTCCTTTCCTTCTTCCTCAGGTTTGTGCAACATTACCTTTCCCATTCATTCGGGATAAAAATGTCTGGCTGGCGACTCTACCCTTTCCGCGCCACTTTCGCGTTTGTACTAGGATGAAAATCCCGGGAGCGACAGATGGCGACTCTGTTGGGGAATGAACCTGATTCTTCCGGTTTCCCTTGTAGAGTCAATCCTAGCGCCTGTTTGGTTTCGTTTCTTTGGGTGTTTATCTGTTTGTTGTCGTGTGCTTTAGTTTAGCTTTACTGTTTTATTTACAGTTTTACTTTACAGCTTTACTTTACCGCATTTATTTACCGCTTTCAGTATTTTATTTTCCATGCATCATATTATACTGGATTGTCTGGCTGTGCTGGTTTTCATTTTTTCTGTGGGGTGGGAGTTACTGTGAGATAAGCCAAATACCCGGCTTGAGTGCACCATAGGATTAGCATGGACACATTGTGCTTGCATGGTTACATGATGAGTGGTGATGTGTTCCACACCCAGATTGCGACTGTCTCGGGACTATTCTGTGTGGGGGTTCTTCTCCACTTCAGGGTACAACCTTGATAGTTATGTGCATCTGGTGACCGATCATTGAGAACCTTAATGGAAACAACCCTCTCCAGTGATGACAGTGGCAGACCACATTTGTTGGCAAACCCACTCGCATCCGAGGGTCCATTGGGAACTCGCATAGGATGGCCTGGTTCTCTCATAGGAATTCAGTTAAAGCAAACTGTTCGTATGACGATAGTATTGTACCCTTCGGGATGAATGTACTATTGTTTCTCGATTCAGTGCTTGAAGCTGGAGACTTGTGAGGGATGCTTGTTTTTTCGGACTCAACTGAGACCTCACTGAGTAGTACATAATGCCAAACCGATTCCCTAATTTGGTCATGAGCTATTTCTCGGAAATGGTGAACGTATTATTGCTATTCGGCTTTGAGAGTCCGTGATGTTGACCCGAGTAGCACACCCGTGAGATTGGGAGGGGTTTACAGGTTTGCAGGAACCCTAATACCTTCAGCATACCCACTTTGCCTTTGGTTCAGTTTTGTGATCTGGATTTCTGTTCTTAAGATATCGATCCCGGATCAGAGGGATGATTATTGTGATATCTGGATTTTGAGACCTTGCACCGACACCTGATTATATGATTGGCACATCACAGACACTTCACTAATCACATGCCTTGTCTTGCATAAACATCATATCATCATTAATCATTTGTGTTTCTTTTATTCTCAGGGTCTACATTTACTCCCGGTTCCTGGCCATATCATTGCTTCAGAATGGAAGACGTCAAAAAGAGAACTGTGCACTACAAATTCTTCGATACCAAGATGGACCTGATCAACCAATTGGTGTCTCTGATTACCCCGGGTCATTTGGGCTACTTCAAGGAAAAGTATGGCGATATTCTGGATCTGGTATTCAACTTGGATAGTTCTCAGAGGAGTGCCATTCACACTTTGTTGCAGTATTACGATCCACGGCTTAGGTGTTTCACATTTCATGACTTTCAGTTGGGTCCTTTGCTGGAAGAATATGCTGAGATTATGGGAGTTTCAATCAAGGATCAGCTTCCTTTTAACTCGGAGATGACAAGACCGACTCACGATGACATTGCTAAGGCTCTTTATTTGAGCCCATCAGAGGTGTCTTCTAATCTGGTTTCCACCAAAGCAGGAGTACTTGGTTTTCCCTTAGAGTTTCTGGTCAGGAGAGATGAAGAATGTGCCGTGGAAAAGCAGTGGGATTTAGTTTGTGCCATCTTGGCGTTATCTGTGTACGGGATAGTTTTATTTGCCGATATGGACAAGTTTGTGGACATGAATGCTATTCATTTGTTTGTGTTGAAGAATCTGGTGCCCACCCTCTTAGGTGATTTGTATTATTCTGTGCATTATAAGAATGAGAAGAAGCGAGGAGGTCTTGTTAGATGTTGTGCTCCTTTATTCTACAAGTGGGTTATGAGACACTTGCCTACTACTGAGAGCTTTACGGATCCTAATTCTACTTGGGCTCAGAAGCTGAGTATTTTGTCTGCTGGAGATATCAGGTGGTTTACTTTGAGGTTGAAAGGAAGGAATTTCATTACCAGTTGTGGTAATTACCCTAATGTGCCTTTGTTAGGAGTATCGGGAGGTATCAACTACAATCCCATCCTCTTAAGAAGACAGTTAGGGTATGCGCTCAAGGAGGTTCCTGATGAGTCTGAATTATTTCAAACTTTCTATTTCCCGGTGAAAGACAATCTTCCTTTGGTCCAAAAAGCTGCAGGTTCCTGGAAGGTGATCAAGAGAAAGGGTATAGCATGTCTGGGCAAGAGCAACAATCGAATGTTCCCTAAATTTGAAGCTTGGATAAAGAAGGAGGTTCAAGCGGCTCTAGTTCCTTTTTCTGTACCAACTCTGCCTCCAGCAACGGTACCTTTGGAAGATTATCAGAAATTGGAAGCTTTGGTTAAACAGCTTAGGGTTGAAAATCAAGAGGCTCTTAATTCTTGTCAGAAACTGATGATCCAGAACCGTCAATTAGAAGATAGAGCTGTGCAAGCCGAGGAAATAGTTCGTCTCAAGCAGAAGGACTTTGAAGATAGAGAGCTCTACTTCCGGAAAAAGGGGTTAGCTGAGACTCACAAGACGGCCCAGCGCCGAAGAGAGAAGAAAGATCTGAGTGAAGCCACTGAAGCTGTTACCTTATGGCAGGAGAGATGGGACGACCATTTGAAGAAGCAAAAGGAGTTAGACGCCAAGCACAAGCAGGAAATCAAAAGTCTTCAGGATTCTTTGGATGGGCAGAAAGAACTCCTCAGGAAGGCTTATCATCAAGAGAAGGGCCGTCTCCAATGCTTAGCAGAAAGTCAACAAGCATTGAAGGAAGCTCAAAAGGAAATTGAAGACTTGAAGTTGAAAGCTGATGTGAAGAGGACGAAGGCCGAGTCGAGTCAAAGCAAGGAGAATGAGACAGCATTCCTACAGCAGATTGAGGAGTTACACGCTTCTTCTGATACGAGGGACCTCCTCATCCAGAGACTCATCCAGGAGCCCGGTCATCCAGATGTAGTTCAGCAGTTCCAGAACGTCAAGCGCCTTAGCTGGAGATTGAAAGATATAGAGTTCCCTAGGGTTTAATTTCATGTTATTGTACTTGGATTATCCACAGGCTTGTTGTGGGATTCCTTATATTTGATGTACTTTCGTTGTTATGGTGATTGGCACCCTTCGGGGACTTTGTATTTTCAAACTCCAGTTTATATGATTGATTTGTTCTGAATTTCTTGTTCGTTATTTGTTGCACCGACACGGGGTAATGAGCACCAATTCTCCACAGCCGTCATTATGTTTGAATATTAATTGGGTCTTCTTCCCAATTCTTATCTTCTTAATGCCAGGACCGGACACGGGAAAGGTCTCGGGAATAAAAGGAACACATTGCATTGCATACGCATCATTTGCATTTTGTTTTTGTCTTTGCAGGTTTTTCTACGGGATGTTTAATTTATTTGTGTTCAACAGGCAAAGATTGCGAGAGCCGCCAAGACCCGGTACCTTCGACAAGATATCCCTCATCGGTACGCGACCCGCAGCAATCAAAGAACAGCAATGGACGCCATGCAGACAGAGCTCAATGAAGTCCGTACCAAAATGGCAGAATTTATGACCCTGATGCAAGGGATGGCCCAGGGGCAACAAGAGCTGAGAAATGCAATTCAAGGGTTAACTCCTCCTAATACTAATGCTCAGGCGACCACTTCCGGCGGGCTAGGGGCTCCTCCCAACGCCAACAACGGCCCAGGTGGACCTCATGTTCCAGATCCAGCTATGGCAACGTTCCTTCCTGTGCACGACAGGCAGGAGGACCAATTCCAGTATTTCAACAATGATATGGGTTTCGGCAGTGATGGAAATCTTAATGACTTCTTGGTGCTTGCGGAGAAGGTCAAGGCCCTCGAGTGCAGAGACACTTTGGGGATTGACGTGTCAGATATAGGTTTAGTACCTGGGGTGGTCATTCCACACAAGTTCAGACCACCAGCATTTGATAAATACAACGGCAGCTCCTGCCCAAAAACGCACCTACAGGCCTTCTACCGGAAGATCGCGGCTCACACGCGAGATGAAAAACTCTGGATGTACTACTTCCAGGATAGTCTCTCAGGAGGGTCCTTGGAGTGGTACATGAAGCTGGAGAGGAGATCTATTAGAAGCTGGAAGGATTTGGGAGAAGCCTTCCTCAGACAATATCAGTACAACATTGACATGGCACCCAGCCGCACTCAGCTTCAGAGATTGACACAGAGGAGCTCGGAGAGCTTCAAAGATTATGCACAGAGGTGGCGTGAGGTAGCCGCCCGAGTGCAACCACCTTTATTGGAGAGAGAGATGGTCGACCTTTTCCTGAATACCCTCCCAGGGCATTTCATGGAAAGATTGGCTGGTTGTTCCTCAAGTGGTTTCTCGGACATTATCTTGACTGGAGAAAGAATTGGAAGCTGGCTCAAACATGGGAAAATTCAGAATGGAGGCACTTCGGTGTCTGGTATCAAGAAACCCTTTGTGAAAAGGAGGGAAGGAGAAACAGGTGTAGTGTACGCACAGAGGGGAATGATTAACCAAGGATATTATCAGCAAGTGGCCCCTGTCACTATTTCAACACCACCCGTTCAACAGCAGGTCCAGCCTCCACAGCCGCAGCGCTCACAAGGGTATCAGCCAAGAGCCCCTCGTCCATACTACTCTCAGAGGCCGAAGGATAGACATATTGAAGCTCCACCAATGTCTTACTCCCAACTTTTGAAGAATCTCCTACAGCTTCAAATGATTCAGCTCCGGACCTTGCAACCTCCGAAGCCAGGCCAAATTCCTGAGGGTTATGACTTAAATGCTAGATGCGAATTTCATTCTGGAGCTCCCGGCCATAGTACTGAGAATTGTAAAGCATTGAAGCATGTCGTTCAGGACTTATTGGATACTAAAGCGATCAATTTTTCTCCTTCTCCTGATGTGCTTCAGAACCCCATGCCTCCTCACAGGGGTACAGTTGGGGCAATTGATGAAGGGGAGAACTCGAATTTGGTGGATGATGTTGATGACTTGCAGACTTCATTGGTTGCTATCAAGGTTTGTTTGTTGAAGAAAGGTATCTTCCCTGGGTGTGAGGAAGATTGTTCGGAATGTGCTGAAGCTACCAACGGTTGTAAACAGTTGAAGGCCGGAATCCAAGGCATGATTGACGAAGGGGTGCTACAGTTTGACAAGATTGTGAAAGAAAGTGAAGTCTCCACAGTAACTATCTTTTATGATTCATCTCAAGTTCCTTCACGGGCCAGAGCGGCACCAATAACCATTACCACCGCTGGACCCATAATGTACCAAAGTGACAGAGCTGTTCCTTGGAATTATGGTGGCGAAGTGTACTGCAACGGCCAGAGGCAAGAGTTGACCACGACTAGTATAACCCCAGCTCAAGTAGAAAATGTTGGAGTAGGGGGTTTTACTCGAAGTGGAAGGTTGTTTGCGCCTGAAACACTGAGAAACAATGTGATACCGCCCAGAGATACTGCCGAAGCCCAAGCCAGAGCCAGAGGGAAGCAACCAGTAGTTGTCAATGATCCAACGCCATCAACTGATCCAGACCTCACCTTTGATAAAGAAGCCGAAGAATTCCTGAGGATCATCAAAAAGAGTGACTACAAGATCGTGGACCATCTGCAACAGACGTCGTCGAAGATCCCCATCTTGTCCTTGCTCATGTGTTCTGACTCTCACAGGAAAGCTCTCCTAAATATTCTGAACAAGGCATACGTGCCTCAGGATATCTCTATAAATCAGTTAGAAACGGTGGTGTCCAGCGTCAATGCCAGTCATGGATTGGGTTTCACAGACTTGGATTTGACTTCTGATGGACGTGCTCATAATCGGGCATTGCATATCTCTCTGGAATGTAAGGGTGCAGTACTTTCCCACGTGTTGGTAGATACTGGATCCTCTTTGAACGTCTTGCCCAAGAAAGCACTGATGAAGTTGGACTATGATGGAGTGGTTCTAAAGCCCAGTGATCTAGTAGTTCGAGCATTTGATGGGTCGAGGAGATCGGTGTTTGGAGAGGTGGAGTTACCTATCAAGGTAGGTCCACAAGTCTTCAATACCACTTTCTACGTGATGGATATCCAACCTGCATATAGCTGTTTACTCGGAAGACCTTGGATACATTCGGCAGGAGCGGTGTCGTCTACACTCCATCAGAATCTAAAGTTTGTATGGGAGGGTCAAATTGTGACTGTCAGCGGGGAAGAAGATATCTTTGTTAGTCATCTAGCTTCATTCAAATATGTGGAGATGGATGGCGAAATAGTCGAGACCCCATGTCAGGCTTTTGAGCCCTTGAAGTCTGAGCAAGCATCCGCAGTAGCAACTTCTCCTGAAGTACCGAAGAAGGGGGTTTCCATAGCCTCCTATAAACAAGCACTTGAATTGGTAGAATCTGGAATACGAGAAGGCTGGGGCAGTCCGGTAGAAGTGCCAGAGAAGAAAGACATGTTCGGGATTGGCTATCACCCTGGAAGATCTTCGTCTGAAACAAGTGCTAAAGGTTGTCAGAGCCTGGTTACTTTCACAAGCGCGGGAGTGGTAGACTACGAAAACATCAGTGCTGTACAGGATGACATTGTCGATAGTGATTGTGACTTAGATGAATGGATCAGGCCTGCCGCTCCAGGAACTCAGCTTAGCAACTGGACATCGGAAAGGCTTATTTCGGTCACCTCTTTCGAAGAGTAATAATGTTTTGTTTCTATTTTTCCTGTATTAAAGCACTATGTCTTGCCCGAGGCATAGTGGCTCTTTGTAAGGGTTCATTTGTTCATTTACACAATCATAAATAAAATTGACGTTTCACATTCATTCATGTTGTTCTCTGTCTTTCGTTTTTTACTTTTGTTTTTCAAAAAGAAAGAAAAGTTTTAAAATGGCAATGTTTCTCATTTTCTCAAGTTGTTGCTAAAGCCTTGCATGAATCATCATTCATGCAGGTGCTCGTCACCGGATCTTATCAATGACGACCCTGTTATGGCTGAGTATGACTTCGACAATCCAATTTATCAAGCCGATGAGGAAGGTGAAGAGGATTGCGATTTACCCGAAGAATTGGCCAGACTGCTTAAACAGGAGGAGAAGATGATTCAGCCGCATGAAGAAGATGTCGAAGTAATAAACCTGGGTACTGAAGAAGATAAGAAAGAAGTCAAGATCGGAGCTGCATTAGAAGAATCTGTCAAGACTCGTTTGATGACTATGCTTCGGGAATACGTTGACGTCTTCGCATGGTCCTACCAAGATATGCCTGGTTTAGACACTGATATTGTGGTACACAAGCTACCTCTCAGAGCAGATTGTCCTCCGGTAAAGCAGAAGTTGAGGCGCACGCGTCCAGACATGGCAATTAAAATAAAAGAAGAAGTGAAAAAACAGTTTGATGCTGGCTTCTTAGCCGTGACCAGTTATCCTCCGTGGGTTGCTAACATTGTGCCGGTTCCCAAGAAAGATGGCAAAGTCAGGATGTGTGTGGACTACAGGGATTTGAATAGGGCTAGCCCCAAAGATGATTTCTCTCTACCTCACATAGATGTACTTGTCGATAATACTGCTCAGTTTTCCGTGTTTTCCTTCATGGACGGATTCTCAGGCTATAATCAGATCAAGATGGCTCCCGAGGACATGGAAAAGACAACCTTCATCACTCCTTGGGGCACCTTTTGTTACAAGGTCATGCCATTTGGTTTAAAGAATGCAGGAGCTACCTATCAACGAGCAATGGTGACGTTGTTTCACGACATGATCCATCATGAAATTGAGGTTTATGTTGATGACATGATAGCAAAATCCCAGACAGAGGAAGAACACTTGGTTAACCTGGAAAAATTGTTTGACAGGCTTCGTAAGTTCAGATTGAGGTTGAATCCGAATAAGTGTACCTTCGGGGTTCGTTCTGGCAAGTTACTCGGCTTCATTGTTAGTGAACGAGGGATTGAGGTTGATCCGGCCAAGGTGAAAGCTATCCAAGAAATGCCTGAGCCGAAGACTGAAAAGCAAGTGCGGGGCTTCTTAGGGAGACTAAACTACATTGCACGGTTTATTTCTCACTTGACGGCCACGTGCGAGCCCATATTTAAGCTTTTGAGGAAGAATCAAGCCATTAAATGGAACGAAGATTGTCAGCAAGCCTTCGACCGAATCAAAGAATACCTATTAGAACCACCAATTCTTATGCCTCCAGTGCCAGGGAGACCTTTGATTATGTATCTGACTGTGCTTGAAGGATCGATGGGATGTGTACTGGGTCAGCAGGACGAGTCTGGTCGAAAAGAGCACGCCATTTATTACCTTAGCAAAAATTTTACCGATTGTGAGACGCGATACTCACTACTCGAGAAAACTTGCTGCGCTTTGGCATGGGCTGCTCGCCGACTAAGATAGTACATGCTGACTCACACTACTCTCTTAATTTCCAAGATGGATCCTGTGAAATACATTTTTGAGAAGCCGGCTTTGACTGGAAGAGTGGCCCGTTGGCAGATGATACTCACGGAGTATGACATACAATACACTTCACAAAAAGCGATCAAGGGGAGTGTTTTGTCAGAATACTTGGCCCAGCAACCGATCGATGATTATCAACCCATGAGGTTTGAGTTTCCGGATGAGGACATCATGTTCCTCAAGTCGAAAGACTACGAAGAACCACTTCCGGAGGAGGGGCCCGACCCTGAGTCCAGATGGAAGTTGATGTTTGACGGGGCTGTAAACATGAATGGGAGTGGAGTAGGTGCTGTTATTATCTCGCCAGAAGGGGTCCACACACCTTTAGCCGCTCGGTTGACCTTCGAATGCACTAACAATGAGGCAGAGTATGAAGCTTGTATCATGGGGATCGAAGAGGCAATAGACTTGCGAGTCAAGAACCTTGAGATCTTCGGAGGTTCTGCTTTGGTGGTAAATCAAGTCAATGGTAAATGGCTGGTTCATCAAGCTCGTTTAATTCCTTACAGAGATTATGTCAGGAGGTTGTTAACTTTCTTTACCAAAGTCAAGCTGAACTATGTTCCT
The DNA here is from genome assembly GCA_963966055.1 of Lathyrus aphaca. Taxonomy (NCBI): domain Eukaryota; kingdom Viridiplantae; phylum Streptophyta; class Magnoliopsida; order Fabales; family Fabaceae; genus Lathyrus; species Lathyrus aphaca. The sequence continues at coordinate 165,334,190 of OZ014520.1, read as the reverse complement.
AGAGACGAAAACCAGTTCGCCGATGCTCTCGCAACTTTGTCGTCCATGATTAAAGTTTGTCGAGAGAATTTCGTGCCTCGAATTTCGATCTCCCGGCTTGAAAGACCTGCTTATGTCTTTGCAGTTGGTGATGGTGAAGATAACAAGCCTTGGTACCACGACATCAAACAATTCCTAAAGGCTCAAGAATACCCGGCTGGGGCATCTAGTAAGGATAAGAAGACCCTTAGAAGACTGGCAGGAGGCTTCTTCCTGAATCAAGACGGTGTGCTGTATAAACGGAACTTCGACATGGTGCTGCTCAGATGCGTGGATAGACACGAAGCAGACCTGTTAATGCAGGAGGTTCACGAAGGCTCCTTTGGTACCCATGCTGGAGGACATGCCATGGCCAAGAAATTATTGAGATCAGGATACTATTGGATTACCATGGAATCTGATTGCTGTAAGTATTCCCGCAAATGCCATAAGTGTCAAATTTATGCCGACAAGGTCCATGTGCCTCCGAATCTGTTGAGTGTTATGTCTTCACCATGGCCGTTCGCTATGTGGGGCATCGCTATGATTGGAAAGATTGAGCCAACAGCTTCTAATGTTCATCGCTTCATCCTAGTCGCTATTGATTATTTCACGAAGTGGGTTGAAGCGGCGTCCTACACCAATGTCACTAAACAAGTGGTCGCCCGATTTATTAAGCGAGACATCATCTGCCGATACGGAGTTCCTGAAAGGATCATTACTGATAATGGTTCTAACCTCAACAACAAGATGATGGATGACTTGTGTCAAGACTTCAAAATAGAACACCACAACTCTTCTCCATATCGTCCGAAGATGAATGGAGCCGTCGAGGCGGCTAATAAAAACATCAAGAAGATTGTGCAGAAGATGGTTGTGACATACAAAGACTGGCATGAGATGTTACCATTCACGTTGCATGGGTACAGAACATCAGTACGTACTTCAACTGGGGCAACTCCATTCTCATTAGTATATGGTATGGAGGCAGTCTTACCAATCGAAGTGGAAATCCCCTCATTGAGGTTGATGATGGATATCAAGCTAGATGAAGCTGAGTGGCTCCGATCCAGGTATAATCAATTGAGCCTCATTGAAGAGAAGCGTCTAGCAGCTGTATGCCATGGAGAGTTGTATCAGCAACGAATGAAGCAGGCTTTTGACAAGAAGGTGCGACCACAGAGGTACACGCCAGGAGATTTAGTGCTGAAAAGGATTCTTCCTCCTCTCAACGATCACAGGGGCAAGTGGACACCCAACTATGAAGGACCGTTCGTGGTTAAAAAGGTTTTCTCAGGCGAAGCTTTAATGCTGACAACCATGGACGGAGAAGACTTCCAATCCCCTGTCAACGCAGACGCAGTAAGAAAATACTTCGTGTAAAAAGGACCCGCTGGATAAAAACAGAATAATAATCCAGGCAAAAATGGGCATCCCGGCGAGCCAAAAATAGAATAAAAGGCTCGGGCAAAAGTTAGGGAAATCTTGAAAAAAATGTACACCCGCTGAGTTGAAAAGCCACATCGGACAACTCAGGCAAAAAAGGGTATCCCGGTGGATTGAAAACCTGAAAGGGCGATCCACACAAAAGAGGGATTAACACGAACGACTACGATCTGCGAGATCCGTGACCTACCTATAGTTGAGGCTATCCTAAAGGTTGAAGATCAGTTCACTTACTTTTTCTCAAGAGGCAGAGCGAGCGGAGCGTCTTGAAGACATACGAGTCATAACTGGGTTGAGACTTGATGAGATTCACTTCTCACATTGCCAATAGGGTAGTTTGTTTTTCTTTTTAATTGTTCCCTCATTCCAGGGAACTGCTTCCTTTGTATTGCCTATTCAGGGCCACCTTTCCAAATCAATAAGAATTCAACTTCAGTCAATTGACTATTTTGCTTCTTTGTTTTTACTTTTTTCATCTAGCATTGATTGATTGTGAAGACGTCTAGCAAATGGTAACTTGCATTGTGTTATGAACATTTGAATGCTTTCTAACTCGTGCAGGAGAATAGAAACATTTAATACAACTCTGAAAGAGTGTCGAGATGCCCAGACAATGATTCATGCTACGAGCCTGGGGCAAGCAGGTCCCAAACTAACTCTCTATGTTGCAGGTACTATCGGTTGTGTTCATGCAGGTACAGGTATTGGTGTTGCTAACAAAGCTGACAACTATTATCCAGGAGGGGCATTCCTTCTTGTTTGAACAGAAACAGGTATCTCCCAGGGTGTTTCCAATCATCCCCAGCCATGTGGAAGTTGAAATTTCCCCCCCCCCAGCAAGGTAGCAGAGTGGGCGTCTTCCCCAAGCAGAAGCTTCCCTTCAGACAGGGTCAATTCTCATCAGTATAAGGAGTGTTTCGCTTCCCCAGCAGTTGTTTCCTCAGCAGTGTCATGCCTTTGGTTCTCAGCCAGATCAGGAAGTCCTTACTTCCCCGCCAGAGTTCAAGAAAGGTCCATCTCCAGCCGGGTCTTGGCACTCCAATCTCAAAGTCCAATTTATTTTTGGCAGTGGCAGCTGTTCAGAGCCGGTGAATTATTAACAGCATTCCCCGCAGAGTTGTTTCCTCCTTACAAGGATTAACCAGACCAGTGCATTGACCATCAGTCCCTCCCCAGTCGAGCTATCTGGGATACTTGCAGTCTCCTTATTAGGAGATCCTTTGCATTTTCATTCGCATAATCATCATTGCGTCTGCATCCTCCAAAGCGTAGCATTTCCATCGTCATGGAGCATTACGCCATAAATGCAAACATATGCATACTAGCATGGGCCAGTTTTGAGGTATATTACATAAGACCCGTTACATCTCCAATCAGATTGAAGTATTCCCCACAGAATGCAACTTCGTTTCCCAGGGTGGTTACTTATACCAAGTCTTGTTGTTATCCCCAGTTGAGTCTTGTTTCAGTACAACAGTCTCATTTTTTCACGTCTCCGTTTAAGTACAACGATCACGTCTTGGGCTCTCGTTTAAGTACAACGATCCCATTCTTTTCGAGTCTCCATTTAAGTACAATGGTCTCGTCTTTGAGTCTTGTTTCAGTACAACAGTCTCATTTTTTCACGTCTCCGTTTAAGTACAACGGTCACGTCTTGGGCTCTCGTTTAAGTACAACGATCCCATTCTTTTCGAGTCTCCGTTTAAGTACAATGGTCTCGTCTTTGAGTCTTGTTTCAGTACAACAATCTCTTTTTTTCGCGTCCCCGTTTCAGTACAACGGTCGCGTCTTGGGCTCTCGTTTAAGTACAACGATCCCATTTCTTTCGTGTCTCCATTTAAGTACAATGGTCTCGTTGTTGCACCCCAAAATTTGCCCTCACAATACAAGACTTTGTGTTCTAAGAAGGTTCACAAGGTTCACAAGTTTCCCAACACTTACAAGACCTTTCATGAGGTTCATGAAGTCTACAAGTTACTTTATGAAGGTTCACAAGGTTCACAAGTTCCACAATGCTTTCAATACCTTTCTTGAGGTTCATGAAGTCTACAAGTCACTTCTTGAAGGTTCACAAGGTTCACAAGCTTCTCAACATTTACAAGACCTTTCATGAGGTTCATGAAGTCTACAAGTTACTTCTTGAAGGTTCACAAGGTTCACAAGATTCACAATGTTTACATAACCTTTCATGAGGTTCATGAAGTCTACAAGTCACTTCATGAGGTTCACAAGGTTCACAAGCTTCACAATACCTCCCATGAGTATCACAAGACATTTTATGATGGTTCACAAGGTTCACAAGGTTCACAATTGGTCAGAAGAGTTGACAATTCCCTCAGACAATGCACCTCCTAAGCAGTGCATCCAAAACTAGGGTTTTGACTTTAATTAGGCTAAATGGACTTCCAAGACCTCAAGTGAGCTTCATAACATCTTATATGTGTGTAAGAACCCCCATGACAAGTTTCAAGACTTTTCTCAAAAGTTTGCTCAGTCAGATGATCAGATAAGTCAAAATCAGTCAATGCAGTTAAAAAGTCAAACTGAGGTCAACTGTGGTCAAACCAAAGTCAAACTTCATGATTTTTTGCCAACATCAAGTATATGAAGTAAAATTCATCATTTGATCAAGGGTTGATCATGATTCATCAAGGAGATTCCAGATCATCAAGAATCAGGAGTTTCTAAATTAGGGTTTCCTCAGTAAAAGTCAACTGAACTTTGACCAGCCATAACTTTCACATGCTTCATCACCAAGTCTCCACTCAAAGCTCATTTTGAAGGAAATTGAATTATCTACAACTTTGATCTTGCAAGTTAAGCCCAAAAATGCTTCATTTGGAAGATATGAGCTAAGACATTATAGGTCATTTCAAAAGTCAACAAAAAGTCAACCACTTCAAAAGAGCATAACTTGAGATTGGTAAATGATATGGATCTGAAACCAATGGGGTTATTTAGAGGACTCTTCAAGCTTTCCAAAATGTCCAAGAACACCCTCATACCATTAAAATTGAGGGAGATGTGCCCTTGCAAAGTTGGGAAATTTTGTGATGGTTTATGATGAAAATGGGGGTCTAGAACCAATTCTTTCCAAATGGGCTGGCCAAATTGTGATCCAATCCATACCATATCATCATGCACGACCCAAATGACTAAAATTCAGAATTTTTATTATTTTGTTTTTATTTATTTTGATTTAAATCATTAAAAATCATTTTAAATAAAAATAAAATATGAAAATAAGAGATTTTATGTGGATTAGGCTTCTAGAAAGTCTTAATTGATGATTGGAATGGAAAGGGAAGGAAATCATGAGATTGATCCAAAAATAGCAAGCCTTCATGAACAAATATTTGAACTTTAAGACATGATCAATTTCAATCTTTTTGAATCAAAATTTTCATACAACCAATCAATCTTTTTGACCTAATTGAGTCTCCTATAAGTACTAAACCTAATGCAAACATCCATTCACGAATTTTCTGCCTCCAAGGTAAGCTTCACAAATTGAAAAATCCTCCAAAAACTCATATTCGGATTTGGAATTCCAGGGCTTTAGAAGGTAAAAGAAGGACATGGCAAGCTTCATTAGACATCACTGATCATAAACCATCAATCATATGCATCAATACCATCTCATATGACTCTACCCGAATCAAACTTTGTCTTGAATTTCAATTTTTCGAATTCGATAACATATGCATTATAAATTGTTTTTAATGACTGATATGTGTTTATTATGATGCCTAGAACGATTCTGGACAATTGGATTGAAGATTCATGGCCTGAAACGAAATTCACCATAGTTAGGGTTTCGGCCAAGAATTAGGGTTTCGTGATTTACGAAATATAAATGATTTCTAAGACCATGGCTTGATTCGAATGGACCTCTGGACTATGTTTGTGTTTTCAATTTTGTGTAATTTCACAGTTTGGTTGACCATTGAGTTTCGTAGGTTTTGCTGGAACTTATTTTTCGCAGGAAAACTCATAGCTAGATTCGCAGGTAAAAACGCATGTATGAGGTTGAAGAAGAAGCTGTTGGCGCGTTCAAGAAAATTCAAATATCAATGAAAATATTTTATGTTTAATTGTTGGTTTGTTTGTCACACGCGCGCTTGTGTCTCAGTGGTAAGGCTGGTAGGCATATTGGGTGATGGCATTGGTTCGAATCTTGGCTGGGACATTTTTTTTCTTTTATTTTTCCAGGTGAAGCATACATAATATATTATGTTATATTACCATCAAAATATCAGGTAGGCTCTCCCAGCCAGGTGTTAATGCACGCGTATGTATAGCTATGAGGTCCTGGGTTCAACACCACCCCAGGCCTTTTTGTTTTTTTTTATTTTTCTTGATTTTTTCAGACAATGCACAAAAACAACTTCTCTTCCTTTCCTCTCACCTGCGCATGGAGTGGTCTGGTGGTATGCCTTGATGCTGGTAAACAAAGCCTCCTGGGTTCAAATCCCAGCCAGGTTTGTTTTGACATTTTTATTTCATTTTTTTGCTTTGATTAATTATATTTAATTGATTTTAGTTTTATTAATAAAAATAATTTTATAAAATGTTATTTAATGTTTATAATATTCAAAACTCATATTTTTCTCAATTTAAAAATTATTCTCTTTTACTTGGTAAATAAATTATGATATATATATATATTAGTTAGGATAAATTTTGTATATTAAATAAACCCTTAAAAATATTTTTCTAAACAAAACCCTAATTTTGTGAAAACCTAATTTTATTTTCTAAATAATTTGTATTTTCTAATTCTTTATATAATTATAATGTATATATTTATTTAATAAATTTTTTAGTAAATATAATAATTAATAAAAATTAAATTTTGTAAATATGATTAATTTTTGTGAATATGATATTTAAAATTTATTTTCTTCATATAATGTGTAAATATTTTAATAAATAATTGTTAATATATATTTAGAAGTAATTAAATTTGTGATGATTAAAATTTATAATTATATTATGTTTAAAATTTTTATGTTATAGTAATGATTTAATTATTCTTATTGCTAAATAAATGTTTATATATTAAAATTCAATTTTGTGTTTATTATTCTAATCATGTCATTATAATATTTTTTTTTAATTCTATTTATTTTTGCTTATTATTATCTTATATTTTTATTATTATTTCTCTAACCTTGTTTATTATTAATCATGTTATTACTAATATTTATTTTTGCTTATTATAATTTTACTAATTTTTATTTTTTATTATTACTAACCCTCATTATTGTTTATTTATTTATTTTTCACCTATTATTTATATTTTTGCTTCTATATTTATATTTTTGCTATTTATTATTTTTATAATTATTTTGTAATTGCTCCTCGGTGTAAAGTTTGTAAATATTTAATTATTTAATTTGTTTGCTATGGTTAGTAATTTAGGGAGTGCAAATATGTATTCTATTTAAAAATAAATTTAGATCATTTTAATTAAAGATAAATAATATTGAACACTCACACACGTAAGTCGGTTTTTTAATCGCCATCTCACATTTCTAAGGCTATCCCTCAATGTTGCCTAATCATAAGGTCAAGTGGGGTGTATAAAGCAAGTCCCTTAAAAGAAAAAATCATCAAGTCCCCACAGTTGCCTTCATAAAGACAGATGTCCCTCATATGTCCCTCACATCCAAGGTAATGACTACCTATTCCTTAATAATAGGGATAGTCTTACCACTTAAAGGATAAAGAACTGAAAAGACTTAAACTTTAGGGTAGGTACCTCCTAGTTGCTTGCTCACTTCATTTCAAATTTTCAAACACTTAACAAATTTCAAACAAATTTTCAAACACAAGTTTTTACGCATCCGTACATGGATCATTATTAACTCATATGAAAATTTTCTATTCACACACTACACTTTCAAAAACAATTCAAAAGTGAGCTAAGTAACTAAGAGCCCATGGATAACCATGGATGTAAAGGGTGCTAACACCTTCCCTTTACATAACCTACCCCCCGGACCCAAAAATATCTCTTAAGGTCTTTCCTGTTCTTTTATACCCTTTCCTTTTGGATAAAATAAAAGTCGGTGGCGACTCTTGCTATCCGCAACATAACTTAAAGTCAGTTCTCCCACCGTGTTACAGAACTGGCGACTCTGCTGGGGATTTAATAAAAGAGGGGTACCCTTAGGAATTAGATCACTTTAAATTGTTTGCCATGTTTGCTTTATATTATCTTGTTGGGCTCTTATGTGTGAAAGGTCCTAACCCGGATCTAGTGTACCTTAGGTAAATGGCAATAGACCAAGGAAACTGTACGACGTATATCGATACGGTTGATCTGGTGGCCATAGTTAGTGTGACTTCTTGGTTGGTGCTTATGTTCCTTAAGTCAAGTTGAGGATAATATGAGGCTGCCATATGTTGTCAATGCACTAACTAACTTTTAGAACCCTAGTTATCCCATCTTGGCCTTTAGAAAGTAGTGAGGTAACCGGCTTTGGTGCAGACTGAAGTTGGTTGACACTCGATACTACACTCATTGAGATCTTAAACTTGGAGGGTTTTGGTTGGCAAGTAAGTTGCCTTCTGATCAAACACCCTTGTGAAGGATCAATGATATTGAGATCCCTTAGAACCTGGTTACTTTTGTAGGACAGGATGAACCATCTAACTTCAGGGGAGGGTACTTACCTTTGAACCTCATGCAAGCCTTTAAACCTAGGGCTATGGTGTGACTTGTTTGTGTGTGCCACATGTTTGTGATTGAGCATAACATCATGACATCATCATGCATCATAAGCATAGCATTTTCACTAACCATTTCAAGGACCAAAGGATTTATCTTTGTTCTTTGTTGCAGGTCATGGCTTCTGCTCGTAGAAACACTATCAGGATCAACTTTGTAGGGATACCTCCTAAGCTTAAAGAGTTGGTTTCTCAAGTGTCTGATCATTCCCAGTTCATCAAGAGACATGGTCACTTATTGGATCTAGTCACTTCAGGGTTCAATGAAGACATGATGAGTGTTCTGTTTCAGTTCTTTGACCCTAAGCACCATTGTTTTACATTCCCTGACTACCAGCTGGTTCCTACAATGGAGGAGTTCTCTAAACTTCTGGGTATACCTGTTCTTGATCAAAGACCCTTCACAGGCTTGGAGAAAGAGCTTAAACCAGAGGTCATTGCTGCAGCCCTACATCTGAAGAAGTCTGACATTGTTCTAGAAACGAGAAGCGGAGTTAAGGGTATTCTTGCTAAAGTATTAATGGATAAAACTCAAATGTTCTTGAAGGCCATGAGCTATGATGCTTTTGAGGAGATCTTAGCCTTGTTGATTTATGGCTTAGTATTGTTCCCCAATCCAGATCAGTTCATAGACGTTCATGCCATCAATATATTCCTGAGTCACAATCCAGTACCTACATTGCTTGGAGACATCTTGCATTCTCTTCACACCCGTACTACAAGGGCAAGAGGAACTTTGATGTGCTGCATACCTTTGCTTTCTAGGTGGTTTATTTCTCACCTTCCTCACTCAGTAATGAAGAATGATCAAGGGTTCAGATGGTCCAAGAGGATCATGTCACTTTCTCACTCAGACATCCATTGGTGCTCCAGATCTATGGAGAATGTCACCATCATTGACCGTTGTGGGGAGTTTCCTAATGCGCCACTTCTAGGCATAAGAGGAGGCATCACCTACAACCCCTCCCTAGCTTTACGACAGTTTGGTTACGCTCGGAGTGATGGTCCACATGACATGTTGATTCAGGGCATTGTGTTTGATTACGACAACGATCTTCAGGGTTACCGTCAGAGATTCATACGAGCTTGGGGAAAGGTAAACCGGGTTGACAGCAAGACACTGGAGCCTAAGTACACTATACCTATGGAAGCTTATCTCATATGGGTACGATCTCGTGCTCAGACTCTCATGATGCCATATCCTGCCGTCCTACCAGTTACCATGGAACCTGTTGCTGAAGGAGACACAGCTTATACCATCCTTCACCCAGACATGCCTACTGATATGGAAGACTTGCAGAGATCATGGATCCAACTGAAGGAGCAAAGGGATACTTTCGAGGCTCGTTACAAAGCAAGCCAAGAAAGAATCCTAGAACTAACAAAGCAACTTCACGAGGAACGGAATCTCAACTCATACCTCAACATAAAGAGGAAACGTCCATGAGAGACTTAAAACCCCATTTTTTGTGTTCATCTTGATTATAAGCCCAAGGGGCAAACAAGTTTACTACTAATAAAAGTTTACCTTCTTGATTGTTTAAGCAAATTTAAATCCTGCGGTCCTTGAAAACATTGCATACGCATTTACATTCCATATCATTGCATCACAGGTTTATAATTGTGCACAGGTTTCTCATCTTCTCGCTGTTTATTTCAGCAATGGCTCTTGAACAAACAGTTAAGGATCTCCAGGCACAAAATGCACAGTTCCAAGAGCTGATCCTGAACCTGACCAAGGGGCAGGATGAATTGAAGACACTGCTGGCTAAGAATAAGAGTCCTGAGGACAACAAGGATGATCAGCTGAAACAACTACAAGCTGAGATGACAGAAATGAGGATCCAGATGAACGACCAGTTGGTCCTTATTCAAAGTTTAGCTCAGGGGCAAGAAGAGCTGAGAACCTTTGTCCAAAAACTTCAAAGTAATAGAGTCAGGGATCTGATTGTCAGCGAACCTCCGTTAAAACAAGCTGACTTGGTTGAAAGGAAGATGAGGATACAAGAAGGTAAGAGACAGGTTGCCACTGATTGTTCTTTAGTTGAAGAAAAAAGACCTGATAAGGTTAATCCACCTCAACACAAGGAATGTAGAAGGCAGTTTATCAAGTTCAGCACTCCAATGTCACAAGTTCTGCAATGCTTGTTGGAGATGAAGCTAATTTCCTTGGAAAATCCTCCTCAAAATCCTAAAACTTCCTCTCCTCGCTATAATCCCAAGGCAAGGTGTGAGTACCACTCCAACAGTCCTGGACATGATACTAATAGCTGTTGGGCATTGAAGAAAAAGATCCAAGACCTGATTGACGAAGGAATACTCGATGTTACGCCAGAAGGCCAGGTTGAGTTCTTCTATCGTCCATCAAGCATCAAAGTTTCCAGATAACTGGAGTGACAAGTTTAGAGGAAGAGACTTTGAGAACATTTGAATTTTCATTTGTAATTTCTCTTATTTGTTTGAACACTTACTATTATGTTAAACTTTTGTTTTCATTAATGCATTGCATATGTTTGTCTTGAATTAATCCATTCGTTCCACTATATTTTAAAACTATGCTTCTTATTTGTATCTTGTGATAATTAACTCCTGATAAAGCTATAAGCCTGTAGAGGGAGGATGACGAAAACAATACCATAATCTTATGCAGTATGCTTTTGAACAGACTATGCTGACGATGTACAGGCATTGTTTCAATTCCTAAACAGTGGATATATAAGGAAGTTAATCCCTAGTCAACCCTTTTGAGCCTATGAAGTAGGAGTTTTTATTCTCGCACAAATTAAAACCCTTATTCATAACCCGGGGCAGGGTAGTTACTCGGTTAAATCAAATATGCCAATTATCTGTGTTGTACACAACTAATGATGGTTCTCGGTAATCATTAAACCTGACAGTCAATATCCAACAAAAGAAAAGCTTACTAAGTCAAAACCTATGAAGGAGACTTAGTAAAACATTAAGACATCCCGCTGACTGTAACCTTGAAATAAACAGTTCAGGCAAAAAGAAGGGATAACAAAGTCAAAAGAAAAAAGAGGTCACTATGAATCCTCAACAAAGAAAGATGACTGAATGTTCAAATAAATTTTTGGTTTCTGAACCATCACAAATATCAGTGTTACAATACCAAAACTCTTTGGAACTTCAATGCATAAGTTAACTGAGCATAGGACTGAAGAACATCATGGAGATTGGGTTGGGGACAAATAAAATTTGAGCCTTTATCCTTTGTTTCTTAAACCATGAACCAGGCCACGTTATAACCCTTTAAAAGTCCTAACTGAAGCATGGTTAGTTCGAAAGCGTACTGCTACAAAAAGGTATCCTGACTCCTTTAGGGCTTATTATAAAACTTGAGTTAATATCACAGTTTTCAAAAAAAAAAAAAAAAAAAAAAAAACAGTTTTTCTAAAAAAAAATAACTTGTTTCAAAACTTCAAGACAGACATAAGCATTGCATTTTGAATATATTTGTTTGCATATACCTGAGTGTTTGACAAATGGAGAAGCTTACAGGATGAATGTTCAATGAACCAAAGTCCTTCCGATGAACAAAGTTGCTTCCTGGATGAAAGCCCATGTATACAAAGGGGCATAGTCATTATCTCCCAATCAAAGGGGCAGACCATGATATTGCCTAATTCATTTGGGGCAATCAGGACAAGATTCAACTATGTTTAAGCAGTCGGAGGCAGATCTCCTCATCTATCTAAAGTGCCAAGGGTAACATTACAAAGTTCATAATGCCAAGGGCATAGTCACTGTTTCCCAGTCAAGAGGCATACCAAGTTACTGTTCAATTCAGTTGGGGCAATTAGGTCCAGACTCAACTGTGCTTAATAGCCAGGGGCATTTTTCCTCATACAGTTGAATTACCAAAGGTGACATTACAGAGTTCACAATGCCAGGGGCATATGCTTATGGGGCATTCTGCTTGTTTCTCTTGAGGTAACTACATTCAGATACTTCCATTATGAGGCAATTCATCCTCAACCAAGGGGCAATGCTTTCTCTTCAAATCTAATACCCGGAGCGTATATGGTCCATCACTATTTGAAGACACGTTCCTCTCATTGTATTACCTTGATATTGGATTCTCAGCAGAAGCCATTGTGGAAATTAATTGTCTACGCCAGTAGTATCAGATGGTGTCAGTATCATGTCTTCAGATCCAGCTATGAGGATTTCGGGGAAGGTATTCAGGAAAGTTAAAAATTTCAGGAGCTCCAAATCCAATTGGTTATACACTCTCGAAGTTGAAACGTTTCTGTTCTCAAGTTCAGCTTTACTTTTCCCTCTAAATCCAGATTTACTTTTACCCTATTTCACATAAGCGAAACGTCCATTAGTTGGGCTTGAATGCATGTGTGCTTAATATGATTGATGTTTACCAGAAATGCATGAAAATGCAGTAATAGTATTTACTAAGGACGAACGAGGGAAGGATTTCAACGAAGCTTCGCCGATTCATCTCTACAAAACAGCTACAAACTCTCAGTAGGACGAATCCATCTTCACAAAGTCTTATCTCCCCTGGAATTTATATCCATCTCTTTTATCCTCATACGGATATACGGGAATTTACTTTCCAATAAGGGTACGACGAACGAAGACGGGAGGTTATATCTGCCCTACCATCAAACGAAGACAAAGGTTATGTATACCTTACTATCCCCAGCAGACGGGAGATTATATATACCCTGTTATCCCCAGCATACGGGAGGTTATCTATACCCTGTTATCCCCAGCATACGGGAGGTTATCTATACCCTACTATCAACAGCATACGGAAGGTTATGTATAATATATTCTTCAACAACGAATCGGGATTTATTTTCCCTGGCCAGCAGTTGTTATACGAAGACATCCAGACGCTTCCGGCAGTATCATATCATACATACATCATTTACACCATACCATAACATACATATCCATAGATACATAGTACATTATCTAAGTGCATCATATCATACATGCATACATAAAGTATAAACTAATATTATTATGCGGAATGTTACGTTGTTTTCAGGTTAATTATCCAACAAAGAAACTTATGATCATCAGGACTGCTCTATTCTCCTGAAGACATGCTGTTACATCAGGATTACTCCAGTCTCCTGAAAGCATATCATCAATCTCTCAGGACTGCTCTATCCTCCTGAAGACATGCTGTTACATCAGGATTACTCCAGTCTCCTGAAAGCATATCATCAATCTCTCAGGATTGCTCTATCCTCCTGAAGACATGCTGTTACATCAGGATTACTCCAGTCTCCTGAAAGCATATCATCAATCTCTCAGGACTGCTCTATCCTCCTGAAGACATGCTGTTACATCAGGATTACTCTAGTCTCCTGAAAGCATATCATCAATCTCATCAGGACTGCTCTATCCTCCTGAAGACATGCTGTTACATCAGGATTACTCCAGTCTCCTGAAAGCATATCTTCAATCTCATCAGGACTGCTCTATCCTCCTGAAGACATGCTGTTACATCAGGATTACTCCAGTCTCCTGAAAGCATATCATCAATCTCTCAAGACTGCTCTATCCTCTTGAAATCATATTATTACCTCAGGATTGCTCCATCCTCCTGACAGCTTTTATTACATCAGGATTGCTTCATCCTCCTGAAATCATATCATTACCTCAGGATTGCTCCATCCTCCTGACAGCTTATTATTACCTCAGGATTGCTCCATCCTCCTGACAGCTTTTATTACATCAGGATTGCTTCATCCTCCTGAAATCATATTATTACCCCAGGGCTGCTTTATCCTCCTGACAGCTATCATCATTACTTCTGGACTGCTTCATCCTCCAAGACATTTTTCAGAAGAACAAATCCTGACGTTCTTTTGACCCTTAAGGGCAAATCCTGACGCTCTTTTGGCTACTCGTTCAAGACATCTTACTCAGAAGAACAAATCCTGACGTTCTTTTGATCCTTAAGAACAAATCCTGACGTTCTTTTGGCCCTTGGAGAACAGACAAATGATCTGTACAAAGATCCATTCCCTAAATCCAATATATTTCCAGAAGAGATAATCATCATAAGATTTGTTTCTACTGGTCCATCCAACAACTCAAATCATGTTGCATAAATGATTCAGAGACGGCCTATACAAAGACCTAGTACTGATATCCAGTATCAACATAAAGACATCATCATATTCTGATACTTTAGATAGCATCTCTAAGCCCATCCCCAGTTCTTCCAAGTGGCATCTTTAAGCCCACTCAATCATATTCAACTAGCCATGCACTGGTGAGTGCAAATTTTTGGGCTTTTGTGTTCAATCCCCTTCAACCTTCTAGGTCACGACTGGCAAATATACCAATCTAACCCCTCAGGTTTCAGAAAATTGAACAGGGGCAGCTGTTGCACCCCAAAATTTGCCCTCACAATACAAGACTTTGTGTTCTAAGAAGGTTCACAAGGTTCACAAGTTTCCCAACACTTACAAGACCTTTCATGAGGTTCATGAAGTCTACAAGTTACTTTATGAAGGTTCACAAGGTTCACAAGTTCCACAATGCTTTCAATACCTTTCTTGAGGTTCATGAAGTCTACAAGTCACTTCTTGAAGGTTCACAAGGTTCACAAGCTTCTCAACATTTACAAGACCTTTCATGAGGTTCATGAAGTCTACAAGTTACTTCTTGAAGGTTCACAAGATTCACAATGTTTACATAACCTTTCATGAGGTTCATGAAGTCTACAAGTCACTTCATGAGGTTCACAAGGTTCACAAGCTTCACAATACCTCCCATGAGTATCACAAGACATTTTATGATGGTTCACAAGGTTCACAAGGTTCACAATTGGTCAGAAGAGTTGACAATTCCCTCAGACAATGCACCTCCTAAGCAGTGCATCCAAAACTAGGGTTTTGACTTTAATCAGGCTAAATGGACTTCCAAGACCTCAAGTGAGCTTCATAACATCTTATATGTGTGTAAGAACCCCCATGACAAGTTTCAAGACTTTTCTCAAAAGTTTGCTCAGTCAGATGATCAGATAAGTCAAAATCAGTCAATGCAGTTAAAAAGTCAAACTGAGGTCAACTGTGGTCAAACCAAAGTCAAACTTCATGATTTTTTGCCAACATCAAGTATATGAAGTAAAATTCATCATTTGATCAAGGGTTGATCATGATTCATCAAGGAGATTCCAGATCATCAAGAATCAGGAGTTTCTAAATTAGGGTTTCCTCAGTAAAAGTCAACTGAACTTTGACCAGCCATAACTTTCACATGCTTCATCACCAAGTCTCCACTCAAAGCTCATTTTGAAGGAAATTGAATTATCTACAACTTTGATCTTGCAAGTTAAGCCCAAAAATGCTTCATTTGGAAGATATGAGCTAAGACATTATAGGTCATTTCAAAAGTCAACAAAAAGTCAACCACTTCAAAAGAGCATAACTTGAGATTGGTAAATGATATGGATCTGAAACCAATGGGGTTATTTAGAGGACTCTTCAAGCTTTCCAAAATGTCCAAGAACACCCTCATACCATTAAAATTGAGGGAGATGTGCCCTTGCAAAGTTGGGAAATTTTGTGATGGTTTATGATGAAAATGGGGGTCTAGAACCAATTCTTTCCAAATGGGCTGGCCAAATTGTGATCCAATCCATACCATATCATCATGCACGACCCAAATGACTAAAATTCAGAATTTTTATTATTTTGTTTTTATTTATTTTGATTTAAATCATTAAAAATCATTTTAAATAAAAATAAAATATGAAAATAAGAGATTTTATGTGGATTAGGCTTCTAGAAAGTCTTAATTGATGATTGGAATGGAAAGGGAAGAAAATCATGAGATTGATCCAAAAATAGCAAGCCTTCATGAACAAATATTTGAACTTTAAGACATGATCAATTTCAATCTTTTTGAATCAAAATTTTCATACAACCAATCAATCTTTTTGACCTAATTGAGTCTCCTATAAGTACTAAACCTAATGCAAACATCCATTCACGAATTTTCTGCCTCCAAGGTAAGCTTCACAAATTGAAAAATCCTCCAAAAACTCATATTCGGATTTGGAATTCCAGGGCTTTAGAAGGTAAAAGAAGGACATGGCAAGCTTCATTAGACATCACTGATCATAAACCATCAATCATATGCATCAATACCATCTCATATGACTCTACCCGAATCAAACTTTGTCTTGAATTTCAATTTTTCGAATTCGATAACATATGCATTATAAATTGTTTTTAATGACTGATATGTGTTTATTATGATGCCTAGAACGATTCTGGACAATTGGATTGAAGATTCATGGCCTGAAACGAAATTCACCATAGTTAGGGTTTCGGCCAAGAATTAGGGTTTCGTGATTTACGAAATATAAATGATTTCTAAGACCATGGCTTGATTCGAATGGACCTCTGGACTATGTTTGTGTTTTCAATTTTGTGTAATTTCACAGTTTGGTTGACCATTGAGTTTCGTAGGTTTTGCTGGAACTTATTTTTCGCAGGAAAACTCATAGCTAGATTCGCAGGTAAAAACGCAGGTATGAGGTTGAAGAAGAAGCTGTTGGCGCGTTCAAGAAAATTCAAATATCAATGAAAATATTTTATGTTTAATTGTTGGTTTGTTTGTCACACGCGCGCTTGTGTCTCAGTGGTAAGGCTGGTAGGCATATTAGGTGATGGCATTGGTTCGAATCTTGGCTGGGACATTTTTTTTCTTTTATTTTTCCAGGTGAAGCATACATAATATATTATGTTATATTACCATCAAAATATCAGGTAGGCTCTCCCAGCCAGGTGTTAATGCACGCGTATGTATAGCTATGAGGTCCTGGGTTCAACACCACCCCAGGCCTTTTTGTTTTTTTTTATTTTTCTTGATTTTTTCAGACAATGCACAAAAACAACTTCTCTTCCTTTCCTCTCACCTGCGCATGGAGTGGTCTGGTGGTATGCCTTGATGCTGGTAAACAAAGCCTCCTGGGTTCAAATCCCAACCAGGTTTGTTTTGACATTTTTATTTCATTTTTTTGCTTTGATTAATTATATTTAATTGATTTTAGTTTTATTAATAAAAATAATTTTATAAAATGTTATTTAATGTTTATAATATTCAAAACTCATATTTTTCTCAATTTAAAAATTATTCTCTTTTACTTGGTAAATAAATTATGATATATATATATATTAGTTAGGATAAATTTTGTATATTAAATAAACCCTTAAAAATATTTTTCTAAACAAAACCCTAATTTTGTGAAAACCTAATTTTATTTTCTAAATAATTTGTATTTTCTAATTCTTTATATAATTATAATGTATATATTTATTTAATAAAATTTTTAGTAAATGTAATAATTAATAAAAATTAAATTTTGTAAATATGATTAATTTTTGTGAATATGATATTTAAAATTTATTTTCTTCATATAATGTGTAAATATTTTAATAAATAATTGTTAATATATATTTAGAAGTAATTAAATTTGTGATGATTAAAATTTATAATTATATTATGTTTAAAATTTTTATGTTATAGTAATGATTTAATTATTCTTATTGCTAAATAAATGTTTATATATTAAAATTCAATTTTGTGTTTATTATTCTAATCATGTCATTATAATATTTTTTTTTTAATTCTATTTATTTTTGCTTATTATTATCTTATATTTTTATTATTATTTCTCTAACCTTGTTTATTATTAATCATGTTATTACTAATATTTATTTTTGCTTATTATAATTTTACTAATTTTTATTTTTTATTATTACTAACCCTCATTATTGTTTATTTATTTATTTTTCACCTATTATTTATATTTTTGCTTCTATATTTATATTTTTGCTATTTATTATTTTTATAATTATTTTGTAATTGCTCCTCGGTGTAAAGTTTGTAAATATTTAATTATTTAATTTGTTTGCTATGGTTAGTAATTTAGGGAGTGCAAATATGTATTCTATTTAAAAATAAATTTAGATCATTTTAATTAAAGATAAATAATATTGAACACTCACACACGTAAGTCGGTTTTTTAATCGCCATTTCACATTTCTAAGGCTATCCCTCAATGTTGCCTAATCATAAGGTCAAGTGGGGTGTATAAAGCAAGTCCCTTAAAAGAAAAAATCATCAAGTCCCCACAGTTGCCTTCATAAAAACAGATGTCCCTCATATGTCCCTCACATCCAAGGTAATGACTACCTATTCCTTAATAATAGGGATAGTCTTACCACTTAAAGGATAAAGAACTGAAAAGACTTAAACTTTAGGGTAGGTACCTCCTAGTTGCTTGCTCACTTCATTTCAAATTTTCAAACACTTAACAAATTTCAAACAAATTTTCAAACACAAGTTTTTACGCATCCGTACATGGATCATTATTAAGTCATATGAAAATTTTCTATTCACACACTACACTTTCAAAAACAATTCAAAAGTGAGCTAAGTAACTAAGAGCCCATGGATAACCATGGATGTAAAGGGTGCTAACACCTTCCCTTTACATAACCTACCCCCCGGACCCAAAAATATCTCTTAAGGTCTTTCCTGTTCTTTTATACCCTTTCCTTTTGGATAAAATAAAAGTCGGTGGCGACTCTTACTATCCGCAACATAACTTAAAGTCAGTTCTCCCACCGTGTTACACTCGTCTTTGAGTCTTGTTTCAGTACAACAGTCTCATTGTTCGCGTCCCCGTTTCAGTACAACGGTCACGTCTCGGGTTATCATTTAAGTACAATGGTATCGTCTTCGAGTCTTGTTTCAGTACAACAGTCTCATTTGTTCGCGTCTCCGTTTCAGTACAACAGTCGCGTCCTGGGCTCTCGTTTAAGTACAACTATCCCGTTCCTTTCGAGTCTCCATTTAAGTACAATGGTCTCGTCTTCGAGTCTTGTTTTAGTACAACAGTCTCATTTGTTCGCGTCTCCGTTTAAGTACAACGATCGCGTCTCAGGTTATCATTTAAGTACAACGATCGCGTCTCAGTCTCATTTGTTCCATCTTGTCCTATTTTCTTTTTGTTGATGGTTATCGCCTGCGGCCGGTATACCATTGTGTTTCTATTCGAGGAGGGTTTTATGTACTGGATCCGAGGATCCCGTGTGAGTTGTCATTCGAGGATGGCATTCTTCCCAGCATATTCCCACCTGTCTTATTTTCCGCTACCTATTCAGAGGTCAAAATCAGAAAATACATAAATAAATAAATGGGCAGATGGCATTTCTGTTACCCTCAATGTGCAAATTTCCAGGTTCATTCGAGTATTCAATCACTCCATGCCTTGAACGTATAAAAGCTGTTGCAATTATTCGTTCAGGCTTGCAGATGATTGAATAGGGGCAACTGTAACACCTCAAAATTTGCCTTCATATTTATCCCTTTACTGGTGTATCATTTCGCATTCATCTGCATTTCTCACCAGGTCATTAACATCATAGTAGTTCATTTCATTGTTTCATAAGGCATGTGATCAGGGCTCAAGGAAATTAGGGTTTTGTACCTTATACGTATCTGGCAAGGATTGAAATAACAGAGAATATTCACTGGACTATGATTCCACTCCAAATACGGTCGCTCAGTTGTGTCTCAATTCAGATGGGAGTTTGATTTAATTTTGGTCAAATTATCGAAAGATCACTGCAATTGCAAGGTTATTTTTGGACCACTGGACTATTTTTTAGACAAGGCATATTCAAAGTTCGGGCTGCCGTGTGTTGTGATTCATCGGGATATCGAGCAGTATTTTGTGTGAAGTCTGGTTCGAATCGTCAGTTTATCAGTGATTCATCCGGATTCGAACGGTCATGGCATGTTTCTGACAATTCGGAGAGTTGTGACTAATCAAAAAAAATATATATATTCAGTGGCTCAGAAGTGGTTGTGCTTATAGATTTGTGGAAAGATTTCAAGATATGTTTTGGGCCAAAATCAAGATTTCATTCATTACTTTGTTCTCATTGTTATAAACCGT
Source organism: Lathyrus aphaca (assembly GCA_963966055.1). NCBI lineage: Eukaryota > Viridiplantae > Streptophyta > Magnoliopsida > Fabales > Fabaceae > Lathyrus > Lathyrus aphaca. The sequence continues at coordinate 165,314,014 of OZ014520.1, read as the reverse complement.
TCCCGATTATTCCATTTCACTTTCATTTTTTTTCAATTTCCATCATTCTCTATGTTTTCATTAATCCATTTTCCAATTTCTTTTATTCATCTTTCCATTTATTCTTGTCCATACTCCAATTACCCATATAATTCTCTATTTATAAATTCTATTTTTTATCAATATTCATAACTATCTACCACAAATTCATTCCATTCGCTTTTAAACTCATCTATTCTCTTTTACAACCATGAGCCCAGTATGATTAAAGAGTTCACATTTTTGTTGGCCCATTTAAAGCCCATAGTCATATCTCATACAAGCCTAGTTGCCATTTAATTCTATTGTCAATACTCCTAACCAAGTTATAAATCTACCTTTATGTATTCTTAAACCATTCAAATATGTGTTTAATTAAAGTAACCATGTTTGCTTTTCCCAATTCAAGCCCAATTTCACTCATGGCGAGCCATCTTTTAGAAAAGAAACTCATTCATTATTCCATTTATTCCCTTTTAACCAATTCTCTAAACTATTTTCAAGGCCCAATCCATTTGCCCATTCTCTTAGAAATTTAGACAGGTCATTCTTTAAAAAAGGGAGGCACTAGTGTTTGGCATCAATAGAAAGCATCAGAATTTTTACGGAAAGCAAAAAATGCATAGCAGAGAAAATTACACAGGATGGGATTACAAAAAATTCATTTATAATTTCAGAAAAAATATAGTTACAAGGAAGTTTTTTTATCATTACACAAAACTCAAAGAAAATCATCATCAATCTTTATCAGCCATCACGAAAATCTCTTCAAAGCACCAGTGATACATTGCATCCTTATCACCGTTGTGATTATCTGCAGTATTCAAATCAATGCAAAATTTCAGAAGAATCGCACACAGAAGGAGGTTGAGAGAAAAAATCAGATTCAGGGAAAAGGGGAATTTTCGAAGCAAGGTTGTCATCGTACCTCAAGGTTGTGTTCATCATCGACAATCAATCTTATCAAATCTTCAAAAATTGAAATCGGCAGAAACACCTCTTCATCAATCTTTCAACTTGCACCAATAATGATTTTCATCATTTGATTATCATATCAAGGCTTAGAATTATAGAAACATGAGAGGATGAATTCGAGATTTAAAAGAAAATCGGAGAAGAGCATAACTAAATGGACGTCACCGAAAGTCACTTGAAGCATCACTTACTAGTTACCGATTGGCTATGTGAAATGCGCAACGAAAAATAATAGAGTTGGCTCTGAGCAAGCCTGAATCCATTTCCTTCAAAAAAAGGCAGGGAGGCAATTGAACCAGGATTTCAGCCCCGTGTGACAAGGGTATTCCTTCACTCTTTCTCGAGTCTCCAGCAACATACGTCAAAGCTCAAGCATATGTATCAACCTGCCATAACAGAGTTTGAAGAGAGTGAAAATTAAAGGGAAATAAGAAGAACCAGATAAGCCTAATAAGTGATAATCGGTTATAATAGAATCGCTAAGTGAAAGTGAAAGAGGAAAACCATAACAGAAAGTCAAAACAGAAAAACAGTTGCAATGATAACTGAATTGCAACAAAATCATAACAGAAAAAAGAGTAACTAACTATTCAATTGATTTCATAACAACTTGTAACAGAGGGTTTCTAGAAACTTCACCTGAGAATTGAATCCGCTTCTATAAATCAGAACCATGACACCACTTTCTCTTCTCTTTTTTTTTGGGTTTGGCATTTTTTCTGCTCCCATTTTGATCTTCTTCTTCATCACAACTTCTTGATCTTTCTTCCTGGTCACCATTTCCTCTGAATTTTTTTCCCTTCCACTTGTTCTCACCCACTTTCTGTGAATCAGTTTTTTCCATTTTTCTGCATCATTACATCACTATCATATTTGGGCCATGGATCTGCAGTTTCGGTGATGTTCGAGGGTTCATCTTCAAGACCACAAATCACCACAAGAAATCATCACCAGAATTATCAGATGGAATTCATTACCTTCATTGATCGAAACAACATTCTGTGAAGCTGCATCATACGTCCAGATCCTTCTAAAACTCTCTATCCTTCGCCGTTATCGCCAAACTCAGAAATCGATCCTTATGACTCCAACATTTTAGGCTCTGTGATCTCCATCTTCTATAATCTACTGTTGCATCTGCATTATGGTCCCGGCTGCTATGTCAATCTTCGCCATTTGTATTTGTGACGAATCTGCAAACTCCTTGGTGAGTCCGTCTGCAACAAATCAAGAAGGTAACATATAAGTCAGTGCAATTCTGAGTTTGAGATTACAAAAGAATTCAAAGAAGAAACACGAAACTCGACGAGAAATCGCAAGCATTGTGCGGGCCGATCGTGTCTTGAACGTTCATCTGCGAACGGTTGTTGAAGTTAGGGCTATGCGTTTCACTGTTGGCTCATCAAATAGGAAGCAATTAGTGCGTCAATCGAACGATTCCACCGCCAATCTCGCGACGGCATCAAAACAACATTCGCATCATTCTCGGCTTGTCATAGCAGTGAGTCGATTGTGAGTTACAAGGTAAGAATCTCGAATCAATTTTGAGGTAGATTTCCTGTCGTATTTAGATGCTCGTTTTTCTTAATGTTATTGGTGTGGTTGATTTTGGAGAATTCGTGAGGGCAGTGTTTGAATTTGAGAGGAGAGTTAAGAATAGGGTAAGATGTATTGAGGTTTTGGTGTGGGCTTCGCCGGAGGCTAGGTCAGAGGTCTGAACGGTGGTGGTGGCGTGAGGAAGACGGAGCGAAACTTAGATTTTCGGTGAGGTTAGAGGCAGTAGGTTTTTTTCGTTGTGGTTCGTTTGAGGATTGGTTCGTGATGGCGGATTCGAAGAAGAGGGGTACGGAAGGAGATTGGTGGTAACGAGAAGGAAGAATTGGAGATGGTGATGGTTCGGACGGGAAAGAAACGAGGAGGGTGAGGATGAAGGGGAAGAAGGTCTGCGGCGGATGAAAGTGGGGAAGGGAAAGTAGGGTTTGCAACATTTCCCCTTATTTCGTTTTTATCTTATAATTTAAATTCTTTTCTTTTTTTTTGTTTTTTTTTTTTTGTGTTTGTTAATCTGATTAATGAAAAGTATTAGGTTAATTAATAAGAATTATAATAGGATCAATGCAATAATAATGAGGATATTAGGAGGCATAATAGGCTATAATTGAGTTTAGCTTTTGGTTAATCACACCCCAAAATCCTGCGAAATTGGGCCTTTTGTTTTGCTGTTCGCACCCCCAATTATAGGCCCAACAGGAGAATAACAAAGTAAAACAATACTGTCTACACCCTCCCCATTTCCAGCGCTGGTGGGCTCAGTCCCATTACTATCTGCACTCCTCTTAGAAGCCCAATTAAAAAAAAGAACTAAAAATAATACTTGATTCACCCCCTGTTTTTTTTTAGGATTTAAATTTTTAGTTTTATATAGTTCTCAAGTTAAATCAATAAAAAATAGTAAAAGTTATAGAAAAAATTCTAAAAAAATTCAGTAGCTTAATAATCCATTTTAGAAATTTTTGGTATTTTTATTTTCTGAATTTTGGTTATTTTTCGATTTAATTCTGATTTTTCTTTTAATTAGCTTTTATTGAATTTCCTTTAAATATACTTGAGTTTGTTCATTTTATTTTGGTAACTTCCAGTAACGTTTTTAGCCCACTCTTTTTACTGTAGTTAGATGACTAATAAAAGTACTTAGGATAATTTTTGTAGATTTTTTAGAATATTTTATCTTAGGTTTTAGAAGCTAATTCTTTAGAAATTAGGGATTAATTTGTAGCTGAAAATAATCAATTTTTAGGCCTAGTTAAATTCTGAATTTTTAGGATTCCTTTTGACATATTATTATAGGTAGTTTTAGGACCCTATAGAATAAATTTCATATTTTTTTCAGAACTTTTAATATTTTTTAGGATATTAACTTTTAGGCTTTGTTGCATATAATTTCCATTTAATTTAGGCCATGAAATGAAGTTCAATATAAAAATAGTCTAGATTAGATTTAGTTTTAGAATTTAATATGGACTTAGGTTAGTTTAAATTTGAATGTTTAGGAGGAAAATATTAGGCTTGACTTGGACTTAGGACTTAGGCTTAAAGTTTCATTTTCATTAGAATTAGAATAAATAAATAGACTTTTAATTCATGCCTTTAAATGCATTTTTAGAATTTACTTCTTATATCCAATTTTATTGTTTTTGCCTTATCATTTGATTTTATAACTTGCATAGGCTTCTCCATTGTTCTTAGAATCAACTTAACTTCCTTAGGAAGTAAGTCGATTTCTAATAGTTGCTAGTTCCCTTCTTTAGGAATAGAAAACCCCATTAACCATAGGATCTCTTGTAAATAAATAAACAAAATTAGGATTGAGTCTTAGTCCCTTAGATTTTGTCCTTTCATCGACTTGAGTCATTCTTTCTCATCTTATAAAGAAAAGCAATAAAACACTTAATAAAAACCGAACAATCTTGTACGACACGAGACTTTGTTGCGGAGTGTTTATACGCGTCCTGTTTCAGGGCGAGGTGTAAATACTCACCGCGATGGATAGGTCTTAGTACAAGACAGTTCACAAACAAATTCAAAAAAACACTTCTCATAAAAGACAAGAACAAATAACAAGCGACTATCCTGCGGGAACTTCTCTTTCTCATCTCATTCACTCACAACGCGAACTCGCGACTACTTGTCTCATTTGCAAGACGGTAAACGCACTCGTACCAGACGAGCCTGCAACACCTGAGCATAGACATACGCAGTTCCAGCATAAAAAACACAAACAAATAGTTCCCGCCTTAGTTAGACGAACTACGTCGACTCTGATCCTCATTATCCCGATGAGGTACGTAGGCAGCGGGGTAGGGCCCGTTCGAGCACAATCTTTATTTTCCCTACATTTCCCCCTTTCTTTCCATTTTCTTATCTCAGTTCATTTCTCATTTCCATTCTCATTCCAGTTAGCGGTTCATTTGTTCAGCAGCATATTATTTCTCACCCTTTGAAACAAACAAGCAAGCGTGGATCCCGTCGGGTACGACGGACGGATTGGGGTGCTAATACCTTCTCAATTCGTAACCGACTCCCGAACTCAGATCTTTGGTTCGCAGGACCTTGTCCTTTCCTTCTTCCTCAGGTTTGTGCAACATTACCTTTCCCATTCATTCGGGATAAAAATGTCTGGCTAGCGACTCTACCCTTTCCGCGCCACTTTCGCGTTTGTACTAGGATGAAAATCCCGGGAGCGACAGCATGCTAGATGGTAAAGAATCAACAACAACACATAATATATTCAACCTGCAAAATATGATGAAAAAGGAAAAAAAATTGGTGGGTGGTGGGATTCGAACCCCATCCCTTTCAGGTATTAAACAAAGCTCTTGCCATCCAGCCACATGGGGCGCGTCTGATATTATGTTGGTTACTAATTATTATATATTAAACCTGTGAAACATATGAAATAATCATCAAAAGGTACCAAAACCTGGGATCGAACCCAGGACCTTAGTCTCACACGCGCATGATTCCTACCACTGGGCTAGAAAACGTTAACTGAAATAATATAGAAACACAATAATAAAATATTAAACTCAATTTTGAAATCCCAGCTTTGGCGCCATCTGACTTCATCTTCTCCGATTTTCCTGCGAATTCATCTGCGCTTTTTCCTAAAAACTTACTTGCGAATCCAGCTTCGTAGGTTTTCCTGGCTTGCTTCAATGATCACCATAACTGTAAAATTTCATCAAATTGAAAGTACCATTGCATTCTTCACAACAAACCCAGTTCATTTACGTTTTTAGAATTTATTTATATTCATTATTTCGCAAAGCCCCAAATTAGGAGTATGAACCATAGCCATGGCAATTTACGTTATAGGTCATGAAACTTCAAGAGATTAGTCAAGAAACGATCTATGCATTCATACAAACATCAAAACAAGATCAAATTGCATTAAAAACATGTAAATAAATGAAATCAAAAAAAGATGTATTCAAGGAGAAGGACGATTCGGTTCAAGCATATTATGATGTTTTGAATGATGCAAATGATTGAGATAGCATCAATAATGTTCAAGGAACATGTTACAACCTTCAAAATTTCTTGATTTGGCCTGCAATCCAAAATCCGAATGTGATTTTTTTTGTGAAATTTTGAAATATAAATCCTATGCTTTTGCCTCTGATTTTCGTCCCTTGGTATTGTGTTATGTTCATGTACATATAGTGGATGAAATTAGGTCAAAAAATATGTCCCTTCTTTGGGCTTTTGGATAACTTGATGGTGAAGAAAGATATGATCTTAAAAGTAAGAAAAATCAAATATTTTCATACTCTTAAAGCTTTGCATGAATTTGGAGTGTATCCAATCAAGTTAAATGATGTTTATGATCTTCTAGAACCACAATCCTATCCAAATATTTGATTTATATATTTTATTTTGATTTAATTTGCATTTTAATGAATAAAATACAAATAAATACTAAATAAAAAATAAAATCAGATAATACTTGGTTTGGGTCGTGCTTGAGGATATCATGAAGATTGGATGGCAATTTGGTAGGCCCATTTAACAAAAATTGGTTTTAAGGCTTCATTTGCTTCACATACCTCCCAAAAATTTCCCAACTTTGCAAAGGCACAAATCCCTCAATTTTAAGGCTATGAAGGTGTTCTTGGACATTTTGGAAAGCTTAGAGAGTCCTCTAACCAACCCCTTTGGTCTCATGTCCATATCCTTTACCATTTTCAAATTATGCCCTTTGGAAAATGTTGACTTTTAAAAGGACCTATAATGTTTTTAGCTCATACCTTCCAAATGAAGCATTTTTGGGCATGGCTTGTGAGACACAAAGTTGTAGAGAATTAAATTTCCTTAAAAATGAGCTTTGGATGGGAAATTTTTGATGAAGCATGTGAAAGTTATGGCTGGTCAAAGTTCAGTTGACTTTTCCTATGAAACCCCTAATTTAGAAACTCCTGATTCTTGATGATCTGGAACTTCCTTGATGAATCATGATCAAACCTTGATAAAATGATGAATTATACTTCATAAACTTGATGTTGGAAAAAATATCATGAAGTTTGACTTTGGTTTGACCACAATTGACCTCAGTTTGACTTTTTAACTGCTTTGACTGATTTTTGCATATCTGATCATCTGACTGAGCAAACCTTTTGGGAAAGCCTTGAAACTTGACATAAGGGTTCTTGAAGACATGTAGGATGTTATGAAGCTCACTTGAAGCCTAGTTTAGGGTGCATTTCTTAGGAGGATTCTTTGTCTGAGGGAATTGTCAAACTTTCTGACTAATTGTGAACCTTGTGAACCTCTTGGGATACCTTGTGAACCTTGTTAACCTCTTGGGACACCTTGTGAATCTTGTGAACCTTGTGAACCTCTTGGGACACCTTGGTACACAATGCCTTGACTAGGGGAGGGCAAATTTTGGGGTGCAACAACTGCCCCTGTTCAATTTTCTGAAACCTGAGGAGTTAGATTGGTCTGTGTGCCATTCGTGACTTGGAAGGTTGAAGGGGATTGAACACAAAAGCCCAAAAATTTGCACTCGTCGGTGCGTAAAATAACATTGCTGATTGGTTGTATATGCTGGAATGAGCTTAAAGATGCCACTCAAAGGAACTGGAGATGAGCTTATAGATGCGATCCATAACATCAGAAGGTGATAGTATCTTTATGTTGTCACTGGATATCAGTACTAGGTCTTCGTATAGGCCGTCTCTGAATCATTCCTGTAACATGGTTTGAGTTGAATGTCAGCACTAGATCTTCGTATAGATCGTCTCTGCATTATCTTTGGGGAAAAATAATATCCTTCATTAGGTGTTAGTACTTAGATCTTCGTATAGATCGGCTCTGAACCATCTTTAGGAACATACTTTAATTTAAGCATCAGAATCAAATCTTCGTGGCGATCTTTTCTAGATTGCTTTTAGTAATATCTTGGGCTAAGTACAAGATCTTCGTATCGATCATTTATGTACCATCCCACTGATAAACTGTTGCATAGACCATTAGAAATAAATCTTCGTAGCGATTATCTCTTCTGGAAATATCCTGGATTAGGTAATAGATCTTCGTATAGATTATTTACATACCTTCCCAAGGATGAAAAGGATATCAGGATTAAATCTTCGTGGCGATTATCCCCTGAACTTCTTCTGAAAGAATCTTTTGGATTAAATTCTAGATCTTTGTATAGATCATTTACACATCATACCAAAGATAGTTGACCATCATAAATAGATCTTCGTAATGATTATCTCTTCTGGAAATATCCTGGATTAAGCACTAGATCTTCGTATAGATCATTTACGTACCCTTCCAAGGACAACTTGTATTGATCATCAGAAATGAATCTTCGTAGCGATTATTTCTGAATTAAGTATCAGCACTAGATCTTCGTATAGATCGTCTCTGAATTGTTTTAAGGAGTTGATAGTGTTTATATACCTGCAACTATCCTCAAAAGGAGCAGTTAGTTTATGCAATATTATTGTGATGTATGCATGTATAGCATGATGCTCTTAAGTAAGAATGTCATATGGATTATGGATGCGTATGCTGTGATATGATGTAAATGATGTATGTATGAATCATGTAGCCTGAAGTGTCTGGGTATCTCTGTATAACAAGTGTTGGCTGGGGAAAATAAATCCCGGTTCGTTACTGAGGAGTATGAAGACTTCGTTTCTGTCTTGTTTTAAGAACATCGTACTTAGAACCTTCTCGTTTTCGTTCGTCGTACTTTTTATTGAAGGAATAAGTTCCTGAATACCCTGACTGAGGATAAAAGAGATGGACATAGATCCAGGAGACTTAATTCTTCGGAGGATATGAAACTGCTTGAAGACTTCGTCAAGCGGGAAGTATAAGATATTACTGTATAGATATCCGTAAAGATTACCCTGTGGGGATGAACCGGCGAAGCTTTGTTGAATCCCTATCTTCGTTCGTCCTTAGTAAATACTATTACTGCATTTTATTCATTTCTGGTAAACATCAATCATATTCAAAAGCATACATACATTCAAACACAACCAATGGACGTTTTCGCTTAAGTAAACAGGGGAAAAGTAAACTTGAATTAAAACATGAGACTTTATTTATTTATAAAATGGCCTATACACAGGCAAGTTTGTACAAGGAGACATAAATCCTAGTAAGAGGAATTCGTCATAAAAGTTTTACAAAAACAAAGAAAAGCAGCTATGTGAAAAATAATCCTATTGAGTTCCAATTCTACTATTGCCATTATCTTCAAGTATCTCATCCTTTGTTGTCGAGATAGAAATGATTAGATTGATCTTTATCTGTTTGAACTTGATTCAGGTAGCACAACAGGTTGAGGTTACATGAGTGATCCAAACAAGACATAGTCGTACGCTTTAATCCCTAACTTTTGCCTGGATTGCCTTTTCAGGTTTTCAATCCACCAGGATACCCTTTTTTGCCCAAGCCTCCCTTTCGAGTTTTCGACTTGCCGGGTGTACAAATTTATATATATATATATATATATATATATATATATATATATATATATATATATATATATATCCCTAATTTTTGCCCGAACCCTTTTGGTTCGCCGGGATGCCCTCATTTTTGCCTAGGCCAGTCAACCTAGCGAGTCTCTTTTTATGCCTAGTATTTTTTAACTATGTCTATGTTTACAGGCTGTGGGAAATCTTCACCATCCATAGTAGTAAGCATCATGGCACCTCCTGAAAATACCCTTTTGACTACAAATGTTCCTTCATATGTAGGAGTCCACTTGCCCCTAGGATCACCCTGTGGTAATATGATACGCTTGATTACCAAGTCTCCAGTCTGATATACCTTTTGCTTAACCTTCTTATTAAAAGCTTTGATCATCCGTTTCTGGTACATCTGACCGTGACAAACAGCTGCCAACCTTTTCTCATCAATCAAATTTATCTGGTCAAGTTGAGTCTGAATCCACTCATCTTCATCCAAGCCTACATCCTTCATGATTCTCAAGGAAGGGATCTGAACTTCAATGGGTAGAACTGCTTCCATACCATAGACTAAGGAGAATGGGGTTGCCCCTGTTGAAGTACGTATTGTAGTACGATAACCATGAAGAGCAAATGGTAACATCTCATGCCAATCCTTATACGTAACAGTCATCTTCTGTAGTATCTTCTTGATGTTCTTATTAGCAGCTTCTACTGCACCATTCATCTTTGGACGATACGGAGAAAAATTATGATGCTTAATCTTGAACTGCGTGCAGAGATCAGTAATCATAGTGTTGTTCAGATTTGAGCCATTATATGTAATAATCCTTTCAGGGATGCCATACCTACATATGAGATTATTCTTAATGAATCGAGCCACAACATTTTTCGTAACAGATGCAAATGAAGCTGCCTCCACCCACTTTGTAAAGTAATCAATGGCGACCAGGATGAAACGATGCCCATTGGAAGCAGTAGGCTTGATCTCACCAATCATATCAATGCCCCACATGGCAAAAGGCCAAGGATCAGTCAACACATTTAACGGAACTAGAGGTACATGCACTTTATCAACATAAATCTGACACTTGTGACATGTTTTGGAATGTTGATAGCAGTCAGCTTCCATGGTAGACCAATAGTAACCTGCTCTCAATATCTTCTTTGCCATGGTATGACCACTAGAATGAGTGCCAAAGATCTCATCATGCATGTCTTCCATAATCTATGTTGCTTCCTTCTTATCCACACAACGAAGCAAAGTTGAATCATGATTGCGCTTGTACAAAATTCTATTACTCAAGAAGAACTTAGCAGGAAACCTCCTCAGAAACTTCTTATCATTAACAGATGCCCCTTCAGGGAACTCCTGAGCTTCAAGATACCTTTTCACTTTATAGAACCAAGGCTTTCCTTCTACTCCTTTAGTATTAATTTCATTACAATACGTGGGCTTCTCAAATCTATCAATAGTGATTTTGGGAGCTTCATCATCCCAACTAATCTCAAACATAGATGCCATGGTGGCTAATGCGTCTGCCAACTGATTCTCTTCTCTTGGAATATGTCCAAAGGTAATCTCTTCAAAATATGGGATCAAAGACAACACATGCTCTTTGTAAGGAATGCGATTTGGGTGCTTGGTATCCCAATCTCCTTTAATATGACTAACTACCAGGGCTGAATTTCCATATACGTCCAGAAACTGAATCTTCATTTCAATGGAAGCTTTGATACCCATGATACATGCTTCATATTCAGCCATGTTGTTGGTACAATAGAAACAAAGTCTTGCAGTAATTGGAGTATGACAACCTTCAGGGGAATTGATCACAACACCAACACCATTACTAAGCGCATTAGAAGCTCCATCAAAAACCATAGTCCATCGGGATCCCTGTTCAGGTCCGTCATATTGTCCAGGTTCTTTAGTAACAATCATAATGTCTTCATCCGGGAACTCAAAATTCATAGACTGATAATCATCAAATGCCTGATGAGCCAAATGATCAGCTACCACGCTGCCCTTAATTGCTTTCTGAGTGGTGTACTGTATATCATATTCTATTAAAATCATTTGTCATCTCGCTATTCGTCCGGAGAGAGCAGGTTTCTCAAATATGTACTTGATTGGATCCATCTTTGAAATCAACAAGGTAGTATGAGTCAACATATACTGTCTTAGTTGGCGAGCAGCCCATGCCAAAGCGCAACAAGTTTTCTCGAGTAGTGAGTATCTTGTTTCACAGTCGGTAAACGTTTTGCTAAGGTAGTATATTGCCTGCTCTTTTCGACCAGACTCGTCATGTTTCCCCAACACACACCCCACTATTAAGTACATAATCAAGGGTCTTCTATCAACTGGTGGCATCAAAATTGGAGGTTCTTGGAGGTACTTCTTGATTTCATCAAAAGCTACCTGGCACTCGTCATTCCATTCCATTACCTGATTTTTCTTCAACAACTTGAAGATTGGCTCACAGGTAGCAGTTAGCTAGAAATTAAATCTTGCAATATAATTCAGTCGTCCCAAGAAACCTCTAACTTCCTTTTCAGTACGGGGAGCATGCATTTCTTGTATAGCTTTTACCTTTGCAGGATCCACTTCAATACCTTTTCCACTGATAATGAAACCCGGGAGTTTACCAGACCTAACTCCAAAAGTACACTTGTTTGGATTCAATCTCAGTTTATACTTCTTCAACCTCTCAAATAACTTGTGCAGGTGATCAAGGTGTTGTTCCTCATTCTGGGACCTAGTGTCGCTCCCACTAAATGACACCAGGTCAAATAGGGTACAGACGCGAATGGTCGACGAGAGAGGAGAACACAAGGGTGAACTGAAAAGAGTCGCCAGCTAGGCATTTTTATCCCGAAGGAAAGGTAATGCTGCATAAACCTAGGAAAAGATGGATAAGACGGTTGCGAACCAGAGAAACTGAGAAAGGGGGTTGGTTACAACCTGGGAAGGTATTAGCACCCAGATTGTCTATCGTGCTCGACGGGATCCACGCTTGAAAGTTTGTGTTTAAAGGGGTAGTGTCAGTGCTATTTTGTGTGCTAAAGCTGGAAAAGAATACAAGTGTCAGTGCAAAAGAAATGTGAAGTGAAATAAAGGAGTGTCAGTGTAAGGAAAGAGTGCAAAGCTCAAGACTATGAGGCTTAAAGAATAAAGCTGGAAGAGGGGGAGTGGACAGAGACTTTTGTTCGATAACTGTTAAGTTATGCCTACGTATCCTCTCGTGCAATGAGGAAGTCAGAACACCGTAGTTCGACTCAAAGAGACTGAAAGGTAAATTGACTTATGAACAACTTACTTATCTATGCTCAAGTGTATGACCTGTCTGGCTCAGGTGCAAACTGTCTTGCATTAGACGGAAGAAGCAAGTTCTCGTTTATGAGTGAAGATGATGAGAAAAGAATCCCGAAGGAGACGATTATTGTTTGTTTTTGTGTTTTCAATCTTTTATTGCTTTTGGAGTTTGTCATAAGAAAATGAGCTTAAGCTTAAACCAAGGGTTAGTAAACTCATCACATCTTCCCTCTGACTAGGGGTAATGAGAATACCTTAAGTGTGAAGTAAGCACCTCACACTTAATCACCATGATGTAGGATTAAAATCATTAACCTACTTGTATTTATTTAGATGTTTTTTTGGAGTTTTTGTTTGGTGTTAAATAATGAGTTTAAGCCATAATCAAAGATTTAATGGACTCATTACACCATCCTAATAGAAGGATAATAGATGAGAACATTTAAGCTGAGAAAGGCTCCTCAACTTAATCCATGATTAGGGATTAACCTCATGACATAACAAGGCCTTTATTTAAGTGGATTTTAGTTAATGGTAAGATTAAGAAGTGAATTTTATGGTTTGTAAGACAACTTGAGGGGGACTTGTCCATTAACACTAGGGTTAGTCCTTCTTAACCAATTAAGGAAGAATTAGAACCCTAATGCAAGGCCCAAGTTACAAGCTTGATGTCTTAGTGATTATTAGGTGAATTTATTAAAAGATTTAAACACATTAAGGGTTTAACACTTAGGATTAAAGATATACACTCCATCCTAATAGAAGGATACAGGCATAACCCTAATCACAAAGCCTTAAAACATTTAGGGTTTAGTCCTTGATTATGAGATGAGAAGAGAAGACTCAAAAGATGACACAAAGGTAAAACTAATGGAGGGACTAATCAAACCCTAATTGTGATCATGCTTGGGTATTCCTAGGGTTTATGAGGTTTGCAGGAGACCTTCAAGGAAAAGCCACCAAGGAAGAAGAAAGATGGAAAGAAAAGAAGTAGGAAGAAGCAAGACAACTTACTTCAATTAAGAAGATAAGTTTCCTGAAGAAAGAAAGTGAGGAGGGAACATAAATGAGCAAGCTCACTCTAATACACAAGTAAAATTCAGCAATGATGCATAAGAGGGATGAGAAGAGATTGTGAGAAGTGAAGGCAAATTCACTTCTCAAACACTTACCACCTGAAAAGTTAGCAAAAGGAAGTGAAATGAAATGAGAATGAAATGAAATGCAAAGATGAAAGCCAAAGTCAGAAGCATGTTCATGATGCTAATGATGCAAAGAGATGGCATAAATTTATGTCATGAGATGGGGATGATCATACAAAGGATGGGAATGCAAATGAGACATGTAAGAAGCATGAAAGTTCATGAATGCATATGAAATGAAATGAAAGCAAAACATGGCAAATGGGTGATGCAATGATCAAACATGATTTCAATATTTCCTAAGATGTCTTATATGTCATATGGATGCATAAAATGTCATGGCAAGTTCATGTATGCAATCTTATACAAGATGGATGCAAATGAAGGTGCAAATTAGGGTTATATGATCACATGAGATACACAAGTCAAAAACAGAAGCAAAACATGAGATAAAAAATTGAAAATGGGATCAAAGGGACCCTAAACCTATACAAGTTCACTGCCCAAAGGGGAAGGTCAGAAGCTAAACCCTAAGGGACTTATGATTTTCCTAAATTTCTAGGGTTTTAAGGGTGATTCTAAAGGGAAAATACCAAACAAATTGAAAATGCATTATAAAAATGAAACAAAAATGTTTTTAGATGCTTAAAAGTATGCATAACACAATGCAAAAAGAACCATTCACAAACTCAACTTGGATCAAAAGTTATGAATTTTTGAAGTTAGGGTTAAAAATATTCAAATTAAAGAACCCTAATTCAAATGAAAATTGTCAAAGTATGATCAAAACCAAAAAGAAATTTGTGTTGTGAGTTTGTAAATATTTCTAAATGTTTTAAAATGCTCTCTGAATTTTTTTGGGATTTTTAAATACCTAAATGTATTTTTAATTAATTAATTTTCATTAACTAATTAAAAATAATCATTTAAATGATTTAAAAATATTTTTTTATGCAAAAAATAAAAATAAAAATATTTTTGGGTTCTGAAAATTGATAAAAGATTCAATAAAAATTTCCAGAATATTTTGATGTATTTTACTATTTTTATAAAATTCGTACAAATTAAAATTAAATAAAAATTAAATAAAAAGAAAGTATGCCAAAGGGAAGGACATGATTTGATCTGGGCTTGGAAAGTTTGACTGGGCGCGCATCTGGACGGCCCAGGTTCAAACTTCCTTAATTTGATTTAATTAAAGATTAATCCCATAATTAATTTTAATGATTCAATCCTAACCACTCACACACGCGCGGGAAAGCTCATCCAACGGCTCACATTCAAAACAAACCCTAACCCTAATTAATTAAATAAATCACTTTCAGGTGGCCGGAAATGACCTCCGGTCATCTTCTCCGGCCACCCCTCCCCTGAAAATTTCCCAAAATGCTCCCTAGGTCATTTCTGGAGCTCTAAAGCTCCAGATTGCTTCCTTTCACCTCCCTAAGCTCATCCCTAACCTCAAACTCCATTTCTTTTCACTCACAAACAAGATTCGAAGCAAAGTATAAAAATGGCAGAAATTTCAGACAAGTCATACACCCTCAATTCTCAACTATTTTCAATAATTCAAAGTTCATCATGCTCAGGGGATCACACTTAACCATTTAAGAACTTAAAATAAAGCTTCTGGAAAAATGAATTCGCATAGCTACCTGAGGTGAAGCTTTCAACCTTGGAGCTTTTTGGCTGCTTCTCTGGCCCAAGATGCCTTTAATGAACCTCCTGAGGAGTTTGCAATGCTTGGATGAAATTTTTTATGGTTGGTTTGTGAGATTGATGCAGTTCAGTTCAAAGGGGGAGAGAAATCGTGTTTTTGATATGGGGGGTTTCAGGGCAAGGTGATGGTTGGGAAATGATCAGTGGTTCATTGTCAGTTGTTCTATGAAGTTTGTTTTAAGGTTTGTGGCTTGAGTGCTGAGTTTCGAAGAAAAATGCATAAGAGGGAGTTTTGGTGTATGCTGAGTTGTGGGAGGATTCAACCTTGCTTGTTGTATGAAAAGGCTTGCTTTTGGTCCATGTATCAATCCTTGATAGGTCAGAGAGTTGTTGGTGGCCTATGTTGATTGGTATGGTTCATTTTGCAAAAAGTCAAGGTTAGGTGTCCTTTGAAGTATGGGCTGTTTCAGGCCAAGGACAAGGGGGTGTCTGGCGCAGCTTGATTCATGGGCAACCATGGAATTCGGATTGAGGCCAAATAGCAAGTGGGATGAAGTTTGTGGGTGGTTTTGCAAATTTCATGAAGTTTGGCCCTTTCTTGATTTCTTCATGCACAAGTCATGAAACTTGAGAATTCTTGGCACAAATCTGACTTTTAGGCATTGCATTATGTTTGTATGATGATTAGAAGTCACTTTGAGGTCACAAATTGAATTGGCATGAGGTTTTGCAAAAATCCCTCTTTGACATGAAACTTGAAATTATGTGATTTTTGTCAACTTTGGAAAGCCATAACTTGAGTTCCAAAATGAATTAGACCTTGTTCTTGTACTTTTTGAAAAGAGAATGATCCAATCTACAACTTTCATGACCAATAATTTTTCATTTGAAGCATTTTTGGTTGAGAAAGAGGAGGTTGAAAAACTTTCCCAAAATGGAAAGTTTACATTACAAGTCATTTCCATATTTGGCAACTTTTGGTTTAGCCCACTTTTCTTCAAATTTGTGAACTTAAAACCACTTAAATGATCAAATAAATACCATATAACTTCATTTTGATGAAAAATCCATTTTGGTTCCATGTTGGGGGGGCCTCAGATGCCCTGATTTAGCTCTGACTTGCCCAAGAAGTTACCCAATGATCAGATGACTTTCACAATGAATTTTTCCATCAAACTTGGTATGCATGATCCTTATATCATATAGAGACCAATAGAAACAAAAATGACCAAAAAATTTGAAGTTATGGCCTTTGAAACCAAAACCCTAAATTTAGGTCATCTGTGCAGTTAAAGCCTGGCTCTGCTTCCATGCCTTCTCAGTTCTTGTGATTTTCTGACTTCCTTGATCTTGGGAGGATATAATATGATACTTGAACATACATGGACCCTCTTGAGATGATTGAAGACCTTTGGAGTGGCTCAGATAGCTCATGGATTGCTCAGATCACAAACCCTAGATGCAGATGACTTTGAACCAATGCAGTGAACCAAAAAATGCAACATGATGTGATATGATTGAACTTATGCACATGAAAAGATCACAAGCCATGGTATGAACTTTAGTGAGGGAAAATTTGGGGTGTTTACAGCTGCCCCTATTCAAACATGAGTTAGTTGTGTAGGATGTAAGCGATGGCTTACCATACAAACAAGATAACTTGTGGTTGAATACCAAAGACAGTCCGAAATTTGCACTCACTGGTTATGAAGAAGAAAAGGGATATAGATTGTAAAAGGAAGTAAAGTATGATTATAAAGTGCGGGCGACGAAGGACGATCGTCGAGCAGAGGACGACTGCTGGGGATAAAGCAATGACGGGGACGACCGACATGCTGGGGAAATAAAGAGATCATGATGGGGACAGCCATCAGGGAAAAATAATAAGATTCTCTGGGAATTAAAGGTTAAGGAAATGATGGGAACGGCCATCGGGTTAAAGAAACAAATGGAGTAAATGATGAGGGACGGTCATCAAAGGTGAAGGACGATCACCTAGCAGGGGACGGCTGCTCTGTTGGGGATAACATGAGGGACGGTCATCTAAGGTGAAGGACGATCACCTGGCAGGGTACGGTTGCCGAAAATATCACGACATAGGACGAATGCCAGATAAAAAGAGTCGACGATGGGGACGGCCATCGGGTTAAAGAAACAAATGGAGTAAATGATGAGGGACGGTCATCAAAGGTGAAGGACGATCACCTAGCAGGGGACGGTTGCTCTGTTGGGGATAAGATGAGGGACGATCATCTAAGGTGAAGGACGATCACCTGGCAGGGTATGGCTGCCGAAAATATCACGACATAGGACGAATTCCGGATAGAAAGAGTCGAAGATGGGGACGACAATCGGGTAAGCATGATGAAGGACGATCATCAAGAGGTGAAGGACGATCACCTAGCAGGGTACGGCTACTCTCGGGGTTTATCATGACACAGGACAAATGTCAGATAACAAGATCAACGATGGGGACGGCCATCGGATAAAAATGATGAAAGACGATCATCAGGAAGGTGAAGGACGATCACCTAGCAGGGGATGGCTGCTAAAATATCGTGACATAGGACGAATGTCGGATAGAAAGGGTTCCTGTAATGGAGACTCCGTCGGGGGAATGATGAAGGACGATCATCTAAAGGTGAGGGACGATCACCTAGCAGGGTACGGCTGCCAAAAGTATCATGACATAGGACGAATGTCAGATAGAAAAGAAATTTTGATTTTTACTGGGGATTTGCTGGGGATTCTTCTGGGGAATGGTAGACACAGACGAGTGTCCACATTCAAAAAAAGGAAAAGTATAAGTGTTTGACGCTGTGTATAGATTAAAGATGCGGACGAGCATCCTTAAGACTATGATACGGACGAGTATCAGTAGAAACAACTGCGGACGTGTGTTCAGAGATGATGATACAGATGAGTATCAACTGGTTAACAAAGAACACGGATGAGTGTTGAATCTGAGAAAAGATAAGTGGTGTATACAAGATACGAACGAGTATCCGTATGAGTAAAAAGTATGAGTGAGACATAGACGAGTGTTCATCTTGCTGGGGAGAGTATGATACAGACGAGTATCATAAGAGAAAATGTGTAAGTTATGAACTTATAAGTGTAAAAGATATTTTGGTGATCTGTGGGGATAGGGTGACACGAACGAGTGTCAAAAGAAGTGTATTATAAACAAGTGTTTGGTTTGCAACCATGCTGGGGAGTGGTGACACGGACAGGTGTCAGGAGAGTATATAGATATCTGTTTGTGCTTTATATTTGCAGGGGATGATATGACACGGACGAGTGTCGAGTGAGTATATATGTACATTAGTGAGTGCAAAGGGGATGCTTTGGCTTTCTGTTGTGACTGTGGGTCTTTGTATATATATATATATATATATATATATATATATATATATATATATTGCTGATGGAATGTTGATATATACGGGTGTTTGATTGAAAACATGACTTGTGATTATGCAATATGTTTGATTTTTGCCGTAATGCTCCGTATTAGACGGAATGCTACGCCCTGAGGGGGAATATGATGTGAATGCTATGATTATGCAAAGATACCAATCCGGGATTCGGATCCCGTTGCTGTGAAGATATCTGATTGATCTTGCTCGAAAGGATATCCCAGCTGGGGATAAGATCATTGGTAGATCTGATACAGATGATTCTGCTTGGGGAAATAAGTCACTGATAGACCTATCTTGGTAATGAGGAGCCCAGCTGGGGACGCGAAAGCTTTCTTCACTTTGTTGTGCGATCTTCAGACATTGCTCTTCTGGATAGAGGCTGGAGCTCTGCGGGGAGATGGTTCCTTGTCTAACACTTGGCTGGGGAGGAATGATCACTGAACGATCTTCCTAGTGATTTTTTGTGGGGACCTTGCTGAGGATGATGAACTCAGTTGGGGAAATGAGCCCCTTCTGATGTTGCTTTAGAGAAAGTGCTTGGAGAAGTGGTGTCTAACAACTCCAATGGTGAGAAAGCATCTCTGGTGCCATTTGGAAGATGTGCTGAGGAAATAATGATTTGACAGCTTGCTGGGGAGAAGCTTTCATGCCCCATATTGCACTTTGAATATCTGCAATCCTGTTATGACTAAGAAACGTACAAGTACCCCGAGGTATCCCTTACCGGATTCCATCATAGGAGTTTAGACATTCCCGGGAGTAAGTAATATATTTCTTGCAAGCATGTGATTAGAAAAAACGCATCTGTATTTATGCAACCATTATATCAAGGATATCAGACATTTTTGCAAATAAAGTGTTCGAGACAGAGTGTGACTGAAAATTTGATTTTATTAATTTGTGTGCCCTGAATTGGCAAGTACAGTCAAAGAAACAGATCTCCTGAAATGAGGAGATTGTTACAAATTGAGAAACAAAAGGTGCTGGCAATGTTGATGACGCTTCAATGTGCTTTCCTTTTGCTATGACTCGTATGACATTGACGCTCTTCTCATCTTGCTTTCTGAAGAAGGCTGATTCTGACTGATGCTTGAACCTTTCGAAGCTTGCCATGTTGTAAGTGATACAGACGAATTCAGAATGCAGTCGTTCGCTTATTCCCTTATTTTGCGTGGATCGCCCTTTCGGGTTTTCAATCCACCGGGATACCCATTTTTGCCTGAGTTGTCCAATATGGCTTTTCAACTCAGCGGGTGTACATTTTTTATTTATTTTCCCTTATTTTTGTACGAGTCTTTTATTCTGTTTTTGACTCGCCGGGATGCCCTATTTTTTCCTGGACTTACATTTTGTTTTTTATGTCCAGCGGGTCATTTTATGCGAAGTATTTTTTAACTGCATCTGAATTCACAGGGGACAGGAAGTCTTCACTATCCATAGTACTGAGCATCAGTGCTCCACCAGAGAAAACTTTCTTCACTATGAATGGGCCATCGTAATTCGGAGTCCACTTGCCCCTGTTCTGTATGAGGAGGAAGAAGTCTTATCAGCACAAGATCTCCTACTTGGTATTCCCGAAGCCTAACTTTCCGATCGAAGGCTTTCTTCATTCTCTTCTGATACAGCTGCCCATGACATATTGCGGCTAACCTCTTCTCTTCGATCAGACTCAGTTGTTCGTACCGGGATCGGACCCATTCTGCTTCATTCAGCTTAACATCCATTAGTACCCGCAAGGAGGGTAATTCAACTTCAACAGGTAGGACTGCCTCCATACCATACACAAGCTGATACGGTGTTGCCCTAGTGGATGTTCTAATTGATGTACGGTACCCATGCAAGGAAAATGGTAGCATCTCATGCCAGTCTTTGTATGTGACCACCATCTTCTGCACAATCTTCTTGATATTCTTGTTAGCTGCCTCAACAGTGCCATTCATCTTTGGCCTGAAAGGAGAAGAATTGTGGTGTTGAATTTTGAAGTCCTGGCACAGTTCTGCCATCATTTTATTGTTCAAGTTGGAACCATTAGCAGTAATGATTCGCTCGAGCACTCCATACCGACAGATGATGTCTCTCTTTAGGAATCGGGCTACCACTTGTCTGGTGACATTTGCGTACGAGGCTGCTTCAACCCATTTGGTGAAATAATCAATGGCTACCAGGATGAATCTGTGGCCATTGGAAGCCGTCGGTTCGATCTTTCCAATCATGTCAATGCCCCACATGGTGAAGGGCCAGGGTGAAGACATCACATTCAAAGGATTCGGAGGCACATGCACCTTGTCTGCATAAATCTGGCATTTGTGGCCCTTTCTGGCATAGGCGTAACAGTCTGCATCCATTGTGATCCAGTAGTAACCTGATCTTAGCAATTTCTTAGCCATTGCATGTCCTCCAGCATGGGTACCAAAAGATCCTTCGTGTATCAACAAGTCTGCCTCTGCCTTATCAACACATCTGAGAAGTACCATATCAAAGTTCCTCTTGTATAAGGAACCATCGACATTCAGGAAGAAACTACCAGCTAGCCTTCTTAATGTCTTCTTGTCATTGGATGATGCCTCAGACGGGTATGTTTGATCTTCCAAGAAGCATTTGATGTCATAGAACCAAGGCTTATCATCTTTAACAACATCTGCTGAAAATACGTATGCTGGTCTATCAAGTCTGGATACTGAAATCCGAGGCATAAAGTTGGCAGCTTGAACTTTGATCATGGATGAAATGGTAGCCAAAGCATCTTGTTGCACCCCAAAATTTGCCCTCACAAGACAAGACTTTGTGTACTAAGAGGTTAACAAGGTTCACAAGGTTCATAAGACATCTCATGAGGTTCACAAGGTTCACAAAGTTCACAATTAGTCAGAAGATTTGACAATTCTCTTAGACAATGCATCCTCCTAAGCAATGCATCCTAAACTAGGGTTTTGACTTTAATCAGGCTAAATGGACTTCCAAGACTTCAAGTGAGCTTCATAGCATCTTATATGTTTTTAAGAATCCCCATGACAAGTTTCAAGACTTTTCCCAAAGGTTTGCTCAGTCAGATGATCAGATAAGTCAAAATCAGTCAAAGCAGTTAAAAAGTCAAACTGAGGTCAACTGTGGTCAAACCAAAGTCAAACTTCATGATTTTTTGCCAACATCAAGTATATGAAGTAAAATTCATCATTTGATCAAGGGTTGATCATGATTCATCAAGGATATTTCAGATCATCAAAAATCAGGGGTTTCTAAATTAGGGTTTCCTCAGGAAAAGTCAACTGAACTTTGACCAGCCATAACTTTCACATGATTCATCACATTTTTTCCATACAAATCTCATTTTGAAGGAAATTGAATTCTCTACAACTTTGTGTCTCACAAGCCAAGCCCAAAAATGCTTCATTTGGAAGGTATGAGCTAAGACATTATAGGTCCTTTTAAAAGTCAACAAAAAGTCAACAACTTCAAAAGGGCATAACTTGAGAATGGTAAATGATATGGACATGAAACCAATGGGGTTGGTTATAGGACTCTTCAAGCTTTCCAAAATGTCCAAAAACACCCTCATAGCATTAAAATTGAAGGATTTGTGCCCTTGCAAAGTTGGGAAATTTTTGGTTGATTTATGAAGAAAATGGAGGTTTAAAACCAAATTTTTCTAAATGGGCTTGCCATGTGATGATCCAATCCTTACAAATACCTCATGCACGACCCAACCCTCATTTATTCATATTTTTTATTATTTTTATTTTATTTATTTTGATTTTATTCATTTAAAATCATTTAAAATCAAAATAAATAGATAAATCAAATATTTAAATGGGATATTGCTTCTAGAAAATCATAAATGTGACTTGGATCAAATTGATATAAGAATCATGGTGATTGGCTTGAAATAGAAAGGTCTTATTCAAGAATATTTGAAATTTAAGCTTGAATCTTTTTCAATCTTCAAAATCCAAAAAGCCCATGCAATGATCAAGTCTCTTGACCTAATTTGATTCTACTATAAGTAGACAACATAACCTAATGCACAAGACACGAATTCCTGGCCTCCAAGAGTAAGTTCACATATTCAAAAAGTCACAAAAATTCAAGATTCGGATTCCAAGTTACAGCCACTTTCAAGGCAATTTGAAGGTTGCAACTTATTCCTGGATGTTCATAGAGTGATTTTGGATCATAAACAACATCTAAAACATCTCCATATGCATAAACCGATTCATCATATTCATAATATTTTTTATTTTCGATTTTGCGTATTGACTGGATTTTAATGAGTTTTGATCATTGTTTCGTGTTTGTATTAAGTTGTTGATTGATTCTGGATGGTTTGATTGGAGTTTCATTGCAGGTGTGAGAAGTTGCCATGGCTAGGGTTTCGGCCAAGCAATTAGGGTTTTGCTTAAACCTAACATAAATAAATTCTAAGAACATAGAACAATCATGTGAACTCTGGGGATCATAATGCACCAATTAATTTTAAGAAATTTCACTGTTTTGATGGTAATCCAATGTTCGTAGGTTTCTGTATTTGAAAATTCGCAGGAAACTTCATAGGTAAATTCGCAGCAATAAGCGCAGGTCTGGAGGAAGAAGACGAAGCTCTTGGCGCCATTTGGAAATTCAAATACTTGATATAATATTTTTAGAATTATTTGTGGTTTTGTTTCACAGACGCAGCGTTGGCCTGTTGGTGAGAGATGCACGCGTATGACCTTAAGGCTTGTGTTCGAATCCTGGCTGCAGCAGTTTTTCTTATTTTTCTATTTTAATTGCTAAACTTAAAATATAATGAATTGTGATGCATATATTATCAGATGCGCCCTCCCGGATGGAATGGTAAATGTGCTTATGTAATGCGTGAAGGTCCTGGGTTCAAATCCCCCCAGGCCTTTTGTGCTATTTTCTTTTGTTTTTCATGATTTTTCCAGGAAGATAACAAAACCAAGTGGAGGTGGAATGCTATCAGCATGCGCGCAGCAGCCCAGATGGTTTTGGAGAGCCTTCATCCAGGTAAAGGACCTGGGTTCAAATCCCAGGTCCTATTTTTTAGGGTTTTATTTTCATTTATTTTTGATATGTATGTTTTATTTTTTTATTAATCAAAATAAATTTCTAAAAAATATATAAAAACATTTTCTAAGTAAACTTTATTTTGTTAAAACAAAATTTTCTTGTTATTTTCTTAAAAAAATTAAATTAGTGTATTTATGTTTATATGTATTTATATTTTATATAATGTTTAAATTAATTCTTAAAACCTTAATATAGTTAAAACCCTAATATTTTCATAAACCAAGATTAACCCTAAAAATATTTTTTCTAAAACCCTAATTATTTTCATATAAATGTTAATTATGTTTCTCTATTTTTATTATTATTATTTATTTATATTATCATTACATGTAGTCTTATCTAAATAATGTAAATAATTTTAAATCATAATTAATCCTATTTTCATAATATGTATGTATTCTATAACTTGTTTATAATTTAATTTTTATATGTAAATAATTTTTAATATATGCTTAAAAATAATTAAAACTTGTTAATTTAATTTTGTAAAAATATAATTTATTATCATAATATGTTTATAATTAACCTAATTTTTTTTTTATAATTTGTAAATAATTTAAAACTTTATGATAATTAGTATATAATTGCTTATATTTTCTTCTTAAATAATAATTGTTTATATAAAAAAATTGAACTTTTAATTATTATGCTAATATTCTTATTATTAATGCTATTTATTTTCATATTTATTTTATTATTACTAACCCCATTTATATATTATGATTTATTATTATTATTATTATTTACTAACCCAATTATATTATTATTATTTATTTTGGCTTATTTATTTAATTTTGCTTTAATTATTATTATTATGTAATTGTTCCCTTTATGTAATATTGTAATAGTAATATTTAATATTTATTTTTAAATGCTATGGTTAGTAAAATAGGGAGTGTAAACATGTTTGTATCTTAAAATTGAATTTAGATCACTAATTTAAAAGATAAATATTTAAAATTGTACACTCACACACGTAAGTCGATCTTTGATCGCCATCTCACTTCCTTAAGGATACCTCTCATGTTGCCTATTACAAAAAGGTCAAGTAGGGTGTATAAAGCAAAAGTCCCTCATCTCACATCATCTAGTCCCTTAACAGATAAAAAGATCAAGTCCCTTCGAATGTTGCCTTCGTAATGATCTTGTCCCTTTCGAATAAAGATGATAAGTCCCTTCGAATTGCTTATACACCCCACAGTTGCCTAAATAACAGATGACCATTCATTTGTCCCTCACATCCAAGGTAATGACTACCTATTCCTTAATAATAGGGATAGTCTTACCATTTAAAGGATTCAAGAACAGAAAAGACTTAAACTTAGGGTAGGTTCCTCTTAGATACTTGCTCACTCTTCAAAACATTTCAAACACTTCACAATTTCAAACAAATTTTCAAAACAAAGGTTTTATACGCATCCGTACATGGATCATTATCAAACACTTAAGAAAATTTCTATTCACACACTTCACATTTCAAAAACATTTTAAAGTGAGCTAAGTAACTAAGAGCCCATGGATAACCATGGATGTAAAGGGTGCTAACACCTTCCCTTTACATAACCTACCCCCCGGACCCAACATTTTTTTAAAAGGTATTTCCTGTTCTTTTATGCCTTTCCTTTGGATAAAATAAAAGTCGGTGGCGACTCTTGCTATCCGCAACATAACTAAAAGTCAGTTCTCCCACCGTGTTACAGAACTGGCGACTCTGCTGGGGATTTAATAAAAGAGGGGTACCCTTAGGAATTAGATCACTTTAAAATTGTTTTCCTTGTTTGATTTATACTTACTTGTTGGGATCTTATGTGTGAAAGATCCTAACCCGGATCTAGTGTACCTTAGGTAAATGGCAATAGACCAAAGAAACTATACGGCGTATACCGATATGGTTGATCTGGTGGCCATAGTTAGTGTGACTTCTTGGTTGGTGCTTATGTTCCTTAAGTCAAGTTGAGGATAATATGAGGCTGCCATATGTTGTCAATACACTAACTGACTTTTAGAACCCTAGTTATCCCATCTTGGCCTTTAGAAAGTAGTGAGATAGCCGACTTTGGTGAAGACTGAAGTTGGTTGATACTCGATACTACACTCATTGAGATCCTAAACTTGGAGGGTTTTGGTTGGCAAGTAAGTTGCCTACTGAACAACCACCCTTGTGAAGGATCAATGATATTGAGATCCCTTAGAACCTGGTTACTTTTGTAGGACAGGATGAACCAACTAACTTCAGGGGTGGGTACTTACCTTTAAACCTCATGCAAGCTTTCAAACCTAGGGCTATGGTGTGACTTGTTTGTGTGTGCCACATGTTTGTGATTGAACATAACATCATGACATCATCATGCATCATAAGCATAGCATTTTCACTAACCATTTCAAGGACCAAAGGATTTATCTTTGTTCTTTGTTGCAGGTCATGGCTTCTGCTCGTAGAAACACTATCAGGATCAACTTTGTAGGGATACCTGCTAAGCTTAAAGAGTTGGTTTCTCAAGTGTCTGATCACTCTCAGTTCATCAAGAGACATGGTCACCTATTGGATCTAGTCACCTCAGGGTTCAATGAAGACATGATGAGTGTTCTATTTCAGTTCTTTGATCCTAAGCACCATTGCTTCACATTCCCCGACTATCAGCTAGTTCCTACAATGGAAGAGTTCTCTAAACTTCTGGGTATACCTGTTCTTGATCAAAGACCCTTCACAGGCTTGGAGAAGGAGCTTAAACCAGAGGTTATTGCTGCAGCTCTACATCTGAAGAAGTCTGACATTGTTCTAGAAACGAGAAGCGGAGTTAAGGGTATCCTTGCTAAGGTATTAATGAATAAAGCTCAAGTGTTCCTGAAAGCTATGAGTTATGATGCTTTTGAGGAGATCTTAGCCTTATTGATTTATGGCTTAGTGTTGTTCCCCAATCCTGATCAGTTCATAGACGTTCATGCTATCAACATATTTCTGAGTCACAATCCAGTGCCTACATTGCTTGGAGACATCCTACATTCTCTTCATACCCGTACTACAAGGGCACGAGGAACTTTGATGTGTTGCATACCTTTGCTTTCTAGGTGGTTTATTTCTCACCTTCCTCGCTCAGTGATGAAAAATGAACAGGGGTTCAGGTGGTCCAAGAGGATTATGTCACTCTCTCATTCAGATATCCATTTGTGCTCCAGATCTATGGAGAATGTCACTATCATTGACCGTTGTGGGGAGTTTCCTAATGTGCCACTTCTAGGCATAAGAGGAGGCATTACCTACAACCCTTCCTTAGCTCTACGACAGTTTGGTTACGCTCGGAGTGATGGCCCACATGACATGTTGATTCAAGGCATTGTGTTTGACTACGACAACGATCTTCAAGGTTACCGTTAGAGATTCATACGAGCATGGGGAAAAGTGAACAAGGTTGACAGCAAGACTCTGGAGCCTAAATACACTATTCCTATGGAAGCTTATCTCAGATGGGTGCGATCTCGTGCTCAGACTCTCATGATGCCATATCCTGCTATCCTGCCAGTTACCATGGAACCTGTTGCTGAAGGAGATACTCCTTATACCCTCCTTCACCCAGACATGCCTACTGACATGGAAGATTTACAGAGGTCCTGGATCCAGTTGAAGGAGCAAAGGGATACTTTCGAGATTCATTACAAAGCAAGCCAAGAAAGAATCCTGGAACTAACAAAGCAACTTCACGAGGAGCGGAATCTCAACTCATACCTCAACACAAAGAGGAAACATCCATGGGAGACTTAAAACCCCATCTCTTGTATTTATTTCATTTTATTTTCTGTAAGCCCAAGAGGCAAAACAAATTTATTACTAATAAAAGTTTACCTTCTTGATTGTTTAAACAAATTTAAATCCTGCGGTCCTTGAAAACATTGCATGCGCATTCACATACCATATCATTGCATCACAGGTTTGTTGTGCACAGGTTTCTTATCTACTCGCTGTTTATTTCAGTAATGGCTCTTGAGCAAACAGTTAAAGATCTCCAGGCACAAAATGCACAGTTCCAAGAGCTAATCCTGAACTTGTCCAAGGGGCAGGATGAATTGAAGACACTGTTGGCCAAGAAGACTAAGAAGACTAGAAGGTCAGGTGGCCTGATCAACATGGGAACAAGGTTCAGAGGTCCTGTCAGGACCAAAGAACCGGTTGAAGATTATGAGTCTGAAGAGTCTGAGAAAGAGGGAGGCAGTCTCCACAACACAATGGGGGACTCTGATTCTGAGGCTAACTACTATCATGAGCCTAATGAAGATAAATTCAAGATGCTGGTGGATAGAATGGATGCTATGGAGTTGCAAAAGTCTTCTGGGCTGGATTTTGAAGACCTGAGTCTGATATCTGGGGTAGTCATACCCATTGGTTTCAAGGTTCCTACTTTTGTTGTTTATGATGGGGTCTCTTGTCCCAAGCTACATCTGAGGTCTTATGTCAGGAGAATCCAACCTCATACTGCTGATAAGAAGTTGTGGATCCATTTCTTCCAAGAGAGCTTATCTGGAGCTCAATTGGAATGGTACTATCTGTTGGAGAGTGTCAACATCCGTGATTGGAATGATCTTGCTGAAGCCTTCTATAAGCAATATCAATACAACGCTGATTTAGCCCCCACTCGCATGCAGCTACAAAGCATGGCTATGGGTGCTAAAGAAAGCTTCAAGGAATATGCTCAGAAGTGGAGAGACTTGGCTGGAAGAGTACAACCCCCTCTAACTGATAGGGAGTTAGTTGATATGTTCATGTGTACGTTGAATGGTCCTTTTTACAGTCATCTCATTGGAAGCTCATCATCTGGCTTCACTGAGTTGATAATGACAGGAGAGCGCGTAGAAAGTGGTATAAGGAGTGGCAAGATTCAAGTGGGTACTTCTTCATCAGGTGCTGCAAAGAAGCCTCCCAGTGGGAAGAAAGAGTCAAATGTTGTTTATGGTCAACCTGATCGTAATAGAAGGCATCAGTCTGTGAGTGCAGTCCATATCTCTAATCCAACTCCTGCAACAACAGAGCAGCCACAGGGAAATCAACAGAGAGCTAGAAGGCAGTTCACTAAGATCAACATGTCAATGGCCCAAGCCTTGCAACACTTGTTGAAGGTTGAACTTATCACTTTGAAGGATGCTCCTCAGAATCCTAATGTTACCTCTCCCAGGTATAATCCCAATGCACGATGTGCATATCATTCGAATTGTCAGGGACATGATACTAATAGTTGCTGGGTCTTGAAGAACAAAATTCAAGATATGATTGAGGTTGGAGAAATTGAGTTTGACCCTCCGGGTACTCCAAATGTGATTACTGCTCCCATGCCAAATCATGGGAAGACTGTCAATGCCATTGATGAAGATTCACATATTTCTTCAGTTGCAGATTTGACTACACCATTGTCTGTTATCAAGAAGAAGTTAGTACAAGCTGGGTTCTTTCCAGGTTGTCGTGAAGATTGTGTCTATTGTACTTATAGACCGGATAGTTGCTGGAGGTTGAAGGACGGAATTCAACGCCTCATGAATAATTACACCATAGTGTTTGAGAGGACACCACCTTCTGTGGAGAGTATGGTGGATCATATTACTAAAGGTAAGAAGATTGAAGAGGTGGATATGGTTGATAAAGTGCCGGTAAGGATTACTTCAAAGGGACCCGTCAAAATCACTCATAAGGGTCCAATTAAGATTACTGCTGAAGGCCCTGTGAAGATTGTTGCTGAAGCTAGAGTGGCTCCTGTGGTCATTACCACTCCTGGTCCTATTCCATATACTTCTGATAAAGCTGTGCCTTGGCATTATGGGTCTGATGTTTATATCCATGGTGTTAAGCAGGCACCCTTAGCTGATATGCCTGTTGATGTTGATAATATTGCTGGATCTAGTAAGATCACACGAAGCGGAAGAGTTTTCTATCCTCCAATTACTTCCAAGAATGCAGTTACTCCAGCTGCTACCTCCACCACTGATGCTCGGGGCAAAGGTCCTGTTATTGAACCTATACCTACTGATGTGCCAGCTGCTGATGATCTTTCTAAGCAAATGGATGAAGTGTTGAAAATCATTCGCAAGAGTGATTATGACATTGTTGATCAATTGGGGCATACCCCCTCCAAGATTTCTATGTTGTCTTTATTATTGTGTTCAGAGGCTCATGCCAAAGCCTTGATCAAGTTTCTGAAGACTGCTCATGTACCAAATGAAATATCTGTTGACCAGTTTGAAAATTGTGCTGCACATTTGACCTATGATAATGGGTTAGGTTTCTCCGATGCTGATTTGACTCCTGCCAAGAGGGATCATAACAGGGCTCTACATATCTCAATTGAATGCAGGGGCACTACCCTGTCACATGTATTAATAGACAATGGTTCCTCTCTGAATGTGTTGCCCAAAGAAGTCCTGAATAAGCTTAGTCCTGAAGATGTTATGTTGAAACCCAGTAATATAGTGGTGAAGGCTTTTGATGGTTCGAGAAGAGTGGTGCATGGAGAAATTGATCTCCCAATCAAAGTTGGTTCTCAGGTTTTTAATGCTACCTTTTATGTCATGGATATTCGTCCGTCATATTCTTGTTTGCTTGGGCGTCCCTGGATCCATGGGGCAGGTGCTGTAACCTCTACATTACATCAAAAGCTGAGATATCCAGTAGAAGGGAAAGTTGTTACTGTCTACGGAGAGGAAGGGTATATGATTAGCCACGTGAACACCTTTAAATATCTTGAAGTGGAAGGTGAATATGTTGAAACTCCGTGTCAGACATTTGAAGTGGTTCCCTGGATTGTTAATGATTATGAAGCTCCTCCTGTTGTTAAGAAAGTTCCTATGGTCACCAGAGTACCTCCAACAATGGCCTCCCTCAAAGATGCTAGAGCTGTGGTGGATGAAGGTGGTTGTACTATTTGGGGTCAGCTTCCTGATATTCCGTACAAGTCTGACAAATTTGGTTTGGGTTTCACTGCAGAGTCCCAGAAGGCTGTTCGTCGTGCTCGTGCTGTTCGTATCACCAATCAGGGGATTATGAAAGACCAAATTAATGCTGTGGGTGACTATGATGAAGACTACAACTTGGATGCGTGGATTTTTCCTACTGTGGGTGCTGGGCTCAACAACTGGAAAGCTGAAGATGTTATTCCTATTTCCTTTAGTCAGGAGTAAATACTATTACTGTGTTGTTGCTTTTTAAGTTTGTAATTTCTTAAACAATTGAACTCTTAAGCCTTGTGCCTTACCCGGGGCACAATGGTGTGCTTGTTACGGGATGTCATTTCATTTGCATACTTCATTCAATAAAAATCAGTGGACGTTTCGTTTTCGTAAATATTGTGTTCCTTGTCTTTCTTTTATTTTGTTTTTGTTTTATCAGCTATGTGTTCTTACACACACCCACATCACTAAAATTGCAGATCCTCATCCACTCTAGATCCTGTTGATAACAATTCTACTATTGCCAATTATAATTTCGAGAATACGATCTATCAAGCTGAAGACGGAAATGAGGACGATTGTGAAGTACCTGTAGAGCTTGCTAGGTTGTTACAACAAGAAGAGAAAGCTATACAACCACATGAAGAGCCAGTCGAAGTTGTGAATCTGGGAACTGAAGAAAACAGGAAAGAAGTCAAGATAGGGGCTGATTTAGAGGATAATGTCAAGAGCAGGTTGATTCAGATGTTACATGATTATGTGGAGATCTTTGCCTGGTCCTACGAAGATATGCCAGGGTTAGATACAGACATTGTGGTTCACCGATTACCAGTGAAAGAAGATTGTCGTCCAAAGAAGCAGAAGGTTCGTCGTATGCGTCCTGAAATGTCAGAGAAGATCAAAGCAAAGGTAATGAAACAGTTTGATGCAGGGTTCTTAGCAGTGACTTCTTATCCTCAGTGGGTTGCGAATGTGGTACCGGTACCTAAGAAAGATGGTAAGGTACGTATGTGTGTAGACTACAGAGATTTGAACAAAGCCAGCCCCAAAGATGACTTTCCACTTCCTCATATTGATGTTCTGGTAGACAACACTGCTCAGCACAAAGTATTCTCTTTCATGGATGGTTTCTCTGGTTACAATCAAATCAAAATGGCTCCTGAAGATATGGAGAAGACAACATTTGTTACACAGTGGGGCACTTTTTGCTATAAGGTGATGCCATTTGGTTTAAAGAATGCAGGGGCAACATATCAGCGTGCTATGGTGGCTTTGTTTCATGATATGATTCATCATGAGATAGAGGTATATGTGGATGATATGATAGCCAGGTCACAGAATAAAGAGCAACATCTTGATCATTTTCATAAATTGTTTGAGAGGTTGAAGAAATACAAGTTGAGATTGAACCCAAACAAGTGTACTTTTGGAGTTAGATCTGGTAAACTCCTGGGTTTCATAGTCAGTGGAAAAGGTATTGAAGTGGATCCCGCAAAAGTGAAAGCTATACGAGATATGCCAGCTCCCCGTACTGAGAAGGAAGTTAGAGGTTTCTTGGGACGATTGAATTACATTGCAAGATTTATTTCCCAATTAACAGCTACCTGTGAGCCAATCTTCAAGTTGTTGAAGAAAGATCAGGTGATGGAATGGAATGATGAGTGCCAGATTGCCTTTGATGAAATCAAGAGATATCTGCTGGAACCACCAATTTTGATGCCACCAGTTGATGGAAGACCTTTGATTATGTACTTAACAGTATTAGACAACTCAATGGGGTGTGTATTGGGGCAACATGACGAGTCTGGTCGAAAAGAGCAGGCAATATACTACCTTAGCAAAAAGTTTACCGACTGTGAAACAAGATACTCACTGCTCGAGAAAACTTGTTGCGCTTTGGCATGGGCTGCTCGCCGACTAAGACAGTATATGTTGACTCATACTACCTTATTGATTTCGAAGATGGATCCAATCAAGTACATATTTGAGAAACCTGCTCTCTCCGGAATAATTGCAAGATGGCAAATGATCTTAACAGAATATGATATACAATACATTACTCAAAAGGCCATTAAAGGAAGTGTTGTAGCTGATCATTTGGCTCATCAAGCAGTGGATGATTATCAGTCAATGAATTTTGAGTTCCCTGATGAAGACATTATGATTATTACTAAAGAACCTGGACAATATGACGGACCTGAACAAGGATCCCGATGGACTATGGTTTTTGATGGAGCTTCTAATGCACTTGGTAATGGTGTTGGTGTTGTGATTAGTTCCCCTGAAGGTTGTCATACCCCAATCACTGCCAGACTTTGTTTCTATTGTACTAATAATATGGCTGAGTATGAGGCATGTATCCTGGGTATTAAAGCTGCTATTGATATGAAGATTCAGTTCCTTGATGTGTATGGAGATTCAGCCCTGGTAGTAAGTCAGATTAAACGAGATTGGGATACCAAGCATGATAACCTCATTCCTTACAGAGAGTATATGTTGTATTTGATCCCACATTTCAAAGAAGTTACCTTTGGACATATTCCACGAAGAGAGAATCAGTTGGCAGATGCCTTAGCCACCATGGCATCCATGTTTGAGATCAGCTGGGATGATGAAGCTCCCAAGATCACTATTGATAGATTTGAGAAGCCTGCATACTGCAATGAGATTGACACTGAAGAAGCAGAAGAAAAGCCTTGGTTCTATGAAGTGAAAAGATATCTCGAAGCTCAGGAGTTCCCTGAAGGGGCATCTGTCAAAGATAGGAAGTTTCTGAGGAGGTTTTCTGCTAAGTTCTTTTTGAGTAATGGCATTCTGTATAAGCGCAATCATGATTCAACTTTGCTTCATTGTGTGGATAAGAAGGAAGCAACTGAAATTATGGAAGATATGCATGATGGAATTTTTGGCACTCATTCTAGTGGTCATACGATGGCAAAGAAGATATTGAGAGCAGGTTACTATTGGTCTACCATGGAAGCTGATTGCTATCAACACTCCAGAACATGTCACAAGTGTCAAATCTATGCTGATAAAGTACATATACCTCCATCACCATTGAATGTGCTGACTGCTCCTTGGCCCTTTGCTATGTGGGGCATTGATATGATTGGCGAGATCAAACCTACTGCTTCTAATGGGCATCGTTTCATCCTGGTTGCTATTGATTACTTTACTAAGTGGGTGGAGGCAGCTTCATTTGCATCTATTACCAAGAATGTTGTGGCTCGATTCATTAAGAATAATCTCATATGTAGGTATGGCATCCCTGAAAGGATTATTACTGACAATGGCTCTAATCTGAACAACACTATGATTACTGATCTCTGCACGCAGTTCAAGATTAAGCATCACAACTCTTCTCCGTATCGTCCAAAGATGAATGGGGCAGTTGAAGCTGCTAATAAAAACATTAAGAAGATTATACAGAAGATGACTGTGACTTATAAGGATTGGCATGAGATGTTACCATTTTCTCTTCATGGGTATCGTACTACAATACGCACTTCAACAGGGGCAACCCCATTCTCCTTAGTTTATGGTATGGAAGCAGTTCTGCCCATTGAAGTTCAGATTCCCTCCTTAAGAATTATGAAGGATGCAGGCTTGGATGAAGATTAGTGGATTTAGACTCGATTTGACCAGATAAATTTGATTGATGAGAAGAGGCTGGCAGCAGTTTGTCATGGCCAGATGTACCAGAAACGGATGATCAAAGCTTTTAACAAGAAGGTTAAGCCGAAGGTATATCAGGCTGGTGATTTGGTAATCAAGCGTATCATATTACCACAGGGTGATCCTAGGGGCAAGTGGACTCCAACATATGAAGGACCATTTGTGGTCAAAACAGTATTTTCAGGAGGTGCCATGATACTTACTACTATGGACGGTGAAGACTTCCCACAGCCTGTAAACGCAGACATATTTAAAAAATACTACGCATAAAAAGAGACCCGCTAGGTTGACTGGCCTAGGAAAAAATAAGGGCATCCCAGCAAACCAAAAGGGTTTGGGCAAAAATTAGGGATATAAAAAAAAATGTACACCCGGCAAGTCGAAAACCTGAAAAGGAGGCTTGGGCAAAAAAGGGTATCCCGGTGGATTGAAAACCTGAAAGGGCAATCCAGGCAAAAGTTAGGGATTAAAGCGTATGACTATGTCTCGTTTGGATCACCCATGAAACTACAACCAGTTGTACTAATTACTCAAGTTCGAACAGATAAAGCTCAATTCAGTCGTTTCCGTCTCGACAGCAGAAGATGAGATACTTGAAGATAATGGCAATAGTAGAATTGAAACTCAATAGGATTATTTCCCACATAGCTGATTTTCTTGTAAAATTTTATGACGAATTCCTCTTACTAGGATTTTTGTCTC
This sequence comes from Lathyrus aphaca, assembly GCA_963966055.1. Classification (NCBI taxonomy): domain Eukaryota; kingdom Viridiplantae; phylum Streptophyta; class Magnoliopsida; order Fabales; family Fabaceae; genus Lathyrus; species Lathyrus aphaca. Next base: position 165,278,616 of record OZ014520.1, on the reverse strand, counting down.
CTTGTGCAAACTTGCCTATGTATAGGTCACTTTTTGATATAAATAAAATTCCATCTTTGAATCCAGACTTACTTTTACCCTATTTACATAAGCGAAACATCCATTGGTTGTGTTTGAATGTGTGTATGCTTTTGAATATGATTGATGTTTACCAGAAATGCATAAAATGCTTAATATGATTGATGTTTACCAGAAATGCATGAAAATGCAGTAATAGTATTTACTAAGGACGAACGAGGGAAGGAATTCAACGAAGCTTCGCCGGTTCATCCCTACAAATCCCCAGTAGGACAAATCAATCTTTATAAAAACTTCGAGTCACATATCCCCTGGAATTTATATCCATCTCTTTTATCCTCATACGGATAGTCAGGAATTTATTTTTCCAATGGGAGTACGACGAACGAAAACGGGAGGTTATGTATACCCTACTATCGAACGAAGACGGGAGGTTATGTGTACCCTACTATCAAACGAAGACGAGAGGTTATAAATACTATACTATCAAACGAAACGGGAATGAGTCCCTCATATTCTTCAGCAACAAATCGGGATTTATTTTCCCTGGCCAACAGTTGTTATATGAAGATATCCAGACGCTTCAAGCTGCATGATGCATACATACATCATTTACATCATATCATACATATACATAGATACATAATACATTACTTAAGTGCATCATATTATACATGCATACATAATGCATAAGCTAATATTATCTTGCAGAATGTTATAATCTTGTTTTTCAGATTAATTCTCCAGCAGACAGATTTCATCAACAACTTGTGACTTTGGGCCGTTGTTTATCTTCCCAAAAGTTATACCTCAGGACGTTGTTTATCCTCCTGAAAGCTATCATGACCTTGGGCCGTTGTTTATCTTCCCAAAGGTTATATCATTTCCTCGGGATGTTGTTTATCCTCCTGAAAGCATATCATTACCTTGGGCCGTTGTTTATCTTCCCAAAGGTTATATCATTTCCTCGGGACGTTGTTTATCTTCCTGAAAGCATATCAAGACTTTGGGCCGTTGTTTATCTTCCCAAAGGTTACATCATTTCCTCAGGACGTTGTTTATCTTCCTGAAAGCTATCATCATTACTTCAGGACGTTGTTTATCCTCCTGAAAGCATATCATTACCTCAGGACGTTGTTTATCCTCCTGAAAGCATATCATTACCTCAGGACATTGTTTATCCTCCTGAAAGCTATCATTATATCTTCATATTTTGGACTGCTTTATCCTCCAAGAAATGTATCTGAAGAATTTTTCTCCAAGTGGCATCTTTAAGCCCACTCAAGCATATTCAACTAGTCATCATTACCACTCTACGCACCGGTGAGTGCAAATTTTTGGGCTTTTGTGTTCAATCCCCTTCAACCTTCCAGGTCACGACTGGCAAATATACCAATCTAACCCCTCAGGTTTCAGAAAATTGAACAGGGGCAGCTGTTGCACCCCAAAATTTTCCCTCACAAGACAAGACTTTGTGTACTAAGAGGTTCACAAGGTTCACAAGGTTCATAAGACATCTCATGAGGTTCACAAGGTTCACAAAGTTCACAATTAGTCAGAAGATTTGACAATTCCCTCAGACAATGCATCCTCCTAAGCAATGCATCCTAAACTAGGGTTTTGACTTTAATCAGGCTAAATGGACTTCCAAGACTTCAAGTGAGCTTCATATCATCTTATATGTGTTTAAGAATCCCCATGACAAGTTTCAAGACTTTTCCCAAAGGTTTGCTCAGTCAGATGATCAGATAAGTCAAAATCAGTCAAAGCAGTTAAAAAGTCAAACTGAGGTCAACTGTGGTCAAACCAAAGTCAAACTTCATGATTTTTTGCCAACATCAAGTATATGAAGTAAAATTCATCATTTGATCAAGGGTTGATCATGATTCATCAAGGATATTTCAGATCATCAAGAATCAGGGGTTTCTAAATTAGGGTTTCCTCAGGAAAAGTCAACTGAACTTTGACCAGCCATAACTTTCACATGCTTCATCACATTTTTTCCATCCAAATCTCATTTTGAAGGAAATTGAATTCTCTACAACTTTGTGTCTCACAAGCCAAGCCCAAAAATGCTTCATTTGGAAGGTATGAGCTAAGACATTATAGGTCCTTTCGAAGCTTGCCATGTTGTAAGTGATACAGACGAATTCAGAATGCAGTCGTTCGCTTATTCCCTTATTTTGCGTGGATCGCCCTTTCGGGTTTTCAATCCACCGGGATACCCATTTTTGCCTGAGTTGTCCAATATGGCTTTTCAACTCAGCGGGTGTACATTTTTTATTTATTTTCCCTTATTTTTGTCCGAGTCTTTTATTCTGTTTTTGACTCGCCGGGATGCCCTATTTTTTCCTGGACTTACATTTTGTTTTTTATGTCCAGCGGGTCATTTTATGCGAAGTATTTTTTAACTGCATCTGAATTCACAGGGGACAGGAAGTCTTCACTATCCATAGTACTGAGCATCAGTGCTCCACCAGAGAAAACTTTCTTCACTATGAATGGGCCATCGTAATTCGGAGTCCACTTGCCCCTGTTCTGTATGAGGAGGAAGAAGTCTTATCAGCACAAGATCTCCTACTTGGTATTCCCGAAGCCTAACTTTCCGATCGAAGGCTTTCTTCATTCTCTTCTGATACAGCTGCCCATGACATATTGCGGCTAACCTCTTCTCTTCGATCAGACTCAGTTGTTCGTACCGGGATCGGACCCATTCTGCTTCATTCAGCTTAACATCCATTAGTACCCGCAAGGAGGGTAATTCAACTTCAACAGGTAGGACTGCCTCCATACCATACACAAGCTGATACGGTGTTGCCCCAGTGGATGTTCTAATTGATGTACGGTACCCATGCAAGGAAAATGGTAGCATCTCATGCCAGTCTTTGTATGTGACCACCATCTTCTGCACAATCTTCTTGATATTCTTGTTAGCTGCCTCAACAGTGCCATTCATCTTTGGCCTGAAAGGAGAAGAATTGTGGTGTTGAATTTTGAAGTCCTGGCACAGTTCTGCCATCATTTTATTGTTCAAGTTGGAACCATTAGCAGTAATGATTCGCTCGAGCACTCCATACCGACAGATGATGTCTCTCTTTAGGAATCGGGCTACCACTTGTCTGGTGACATTTGCGTACGAGGCTGCTTCAACCCATTTGGTGAAATAATCAATGGCTACCAGGATGAATCTGTGGCCATTGGAAGCCGTCGGTTCGATCTTTCCAATCATGTCAATGCCCCACATGGTGAAGGGCCAGGGTGAAGACATCACATTCAAAGGATTCGGAGGCACATGCACCTTGTCTGCATAAATCTGGCATTTGTGGCCCTTTCTGGCATAGGCGTAACAGTCTGCATCCATTGTGATCCAGTAGTAACCTGATCTTAGCAATTTCTTAGCCATTGCATGTCCTCCAGCATGGGTACCAAAAGATCCTTCGTGCATCAACAAGTCTGCCTCTGCCTTATCAACACATCTGAGAAGTACCATATCAAAGTTCCTCTTGTATAAGGAACCATCGACATTCAGGAAGAAACTACCAGCTAGCCTTCTTAATGTCTTATTGTCATTGGATGATGCCTCAGACGGGTATGTTTGATCTTCCAAGAAGCATTTGATGTCATAGAACCAAGGCTTATCATCTTTAACAACATCTGCTGAAAATACGTATGCTGGTCTATCAAGTCTGGATACTGAAATCCGAGGCATAAAGTTGGCAGCTTGAACTTTGATCATGGATGAAATGGTAGCCAAAGCATCTTGTTGAACCCCAAAATTTGCCCTCACAAGACAAGACTTTGTGTAATAAGAGGTTCACAAGGTTCACAAGGTTCATAAGACATCTCATGAGGTTCACAAGGTTCACAAAGTTCTCAATTAGTCAGAAGATTTGACAATTCTCTCAGACAATGCATCCTCCTAAGCAATGCATCCTAAACTAGGGTTTTGACTTTAATCAGGCTAAATGGACTTCCAAGACTTCAAGTGAGCTTCATAGCATCTTATATGTGTTTAAGAATCCCCATGACAAGTTTCAAGACTTTTCCCAAAGGTTTGCTCAGTCAGATGATCAGATAAGTCAAAATCAGTCAAAGTAGTTAAAAAGTCAAACTGAGGTCAACTGTGGTCAAACCAAAGTCAAACTTCATGATTTTTTGCCAACATCAAGTATATGAAGTAAAATTCATCATTTGATCAAGGTTTGATCATGATTCATCAAGGATATTTCAGATCATCAAGAATCAGGGGTTTCTAAATTAGGGTTTCCTCAGGAAAAGTCAACTGAACTTTGACCAGCCATAACTTTCACATGCTTCATCACATTTTTTCCATCCAAAGCTCATTTTGAAGGAAATTGAATTCTCTACAACTTTGTGTCTCACAAGCCAAGCCCAAAAATGCTTCATTTGGAAGGTATGAGCTAAGACATTATAGGTCCTTTTAAAAGTCAACAAAAAGTCAACAACTTCAAAAGGGCATAACTTGAGAATGGTAAATGATATGGACATGAAACCAATGGGGTTGGTTATAGGACTCTTCAAGCTTTCCAAAATGTCCAAAAACACCCTCATAGCATTAAAATTGAAGGATGTGTGCCCTTGCAAAGTTGGGAAATTTTTGGTTGATTTATGAAGAAAATGGAGGTTTAAAACCAAATTTTTCTAAATGGGCTTGCCATGTGATGATCCAATCCTTACAAATACCTCATGCACGACCCAACCCTCATTTATTCATATTTTTTATTATTTTGATTTTATTTATTTTGATTTTATTCATTTAAAATCATTTAAAATCAAAATAAAATAGATAAATCAAATATTTAAATGGGATATTGCTTCTAGAAAATCATAAATGTGACTTGGATCAAATTGATATAAGAATCATGGTGATTGGCTTGAAATAGAAAGGTCTTATTCAAGAATATTTGAAATTTAAGCTTGAATCTTTTTCAATCTTCAAAATCCAAAAAGCCCATGCAATGATCAAGTCTCTTGACCTAATTTGATTCTACTATAAGTAGACAACATAACCTAATGCACAAGACACGAATTCCTGGCCTCCAAGAGTAAGTTCACATATTCAAAAAGTCACAAAAATTCAAGATTCGGATTCCAAGTTACAGCCACTTTCAAGGCAATTTGAAGGTTGCAACTTATTCCTGGATGTTCATAGAGTGATTTTGGATCATAAACAACATCTAAAACATCTCCATATGTATAAACCGATTCATCATATTCATAATATTTTTTATTTTCGATTTTGCGTATTGACTGGATTTTAATGAGTTTTGATCATTGTTTCGTGTTTGTATTAAGTTGTTGATTGATTCTGGATGGTTTGATTGGAGTTTCATTGCAGGTGTGAGAAGTTGCCATGGCTAGGGTTTCGGCCAAGCAATTAGGGTTTTGCTTTAAACCTAACATAAATAAATTCTAAGAACATAGAACAATCATGTGAACTCTAGGGATCATAATGCACCAATTAATTTTAAGAAATTTCACTGTTTTGATGGTAATCCAATGTTCGTAGGTTTCTGTATTTGAAAATTCGCAGGAAACTTCATAGGTAAATTCGCAGCAATAAGCGCAGGTCTGGAGGAAGAAGACGAAGCTCTTGGCGCCATCTGGAAATTCAAATACTTGATATAATATTTTTAGAATTATTTGTGGTTTTGTTTCACAGACGCAGCGTTGGCCTGGTGGTGAGAGATGCACGCGTATCACATTAAGGCTTGTGTTCGAATCCTGGCTGCAGCAGTTTTTCTTATTTTTCTATTTTAATTGTTAAACTTAAAATATAATGAATTGTGATGCATATATTATTAGATGCGCCCTCCCGGCTGGAATGGTAAGTGTGCTTGTGTAATGCGTGAAGGTCCTGGGTTCAAATCCCCCCTAGGCCTTTTGTGCTATTTTCTTTTGTTTTTCATGATTTTTCCAGGAAGAGAACAAAACCAAGTGGAGGTGGAATGCTATCAGCATGCGCGCAGCAGCCCAGATGGTTTTGGAGAGCCTTCATCCAGGTAAAGGACCTGGGTTCAAATCCCAGGTCCTATTTTTTAGGGTTTTATTTTCATTTATTTTTGATATGTATGTTTTATTTTTTTATTAATCAAAATAAATTTCTAAAAAATATATAAAAACATTTTCTAAGTAAACTTTATTTTGTTAAAACAAAATTTTCTTGTTATTTTCTTAAAAAAATTAAATTAGTGTATTTATGTTTATATGTATTTATATTTTATATAATGTTTAAATTAATTCTTAAAACCTTAATATAGTTAAAACCCTAATATTTTCATAAACCAAGATTAACCCTAAAAATATTTTTTCTAAAACCCTAATTATTTTCATATAAATGTTAATTATGTTTCTCTATTTTTATTATTATTATTTATTTATATTATCATTACATGTAGTCTTATCTAAATAATGTAAATAATTTTAAATCATAATTAATCCTATTTTCATAATATGTATGTATTCTATAACTTGTTTATAATTTAATTTTTATATGTAAATAATTTTTAATATATGCTTAAAAATAATTAAAACTTGTTAATTTAATTTTGTAAAAATATAATTTATTATCATAATATGTTTATAATTAACCTAATTTTTTTTTATAATTTGTAAATAACTTAAAACTTTATGATAATTAGTATATAATTGCTTATATTTTCTTCTTAAATAATAATTGTTTATATAAAAAAATTGAACTTTTAATTATTATGCTAATATTCTTATTATTAATGCTATTTATTTTCATATTTATTTTATTATTACTAACCCCATTTATATATTATGATTTATTATTATTATTATTATTTACTAACCCAATTATATTATTATTATTTATTTTGGCTTATTTATTTAATTTTGCTTTAATTATTATTATTATGTAATTGTTCCCTTTATGTAATATTGTAATAGTAATATTTAATATTTATTTTTAAATGCTATGGTTAGTAAAATAGGGAGTGTAAACATGTTTGTATCTTAAAATTGAATTTAGATCACTAATTTAAAAGATAAATATTTAAAATTGTACACTCACACACGTAAGTCGATCTTTGATCGCCATCTCACTTCCTTAAGGATACCTCTCATGTTGCCTATTACAAAAAGGTCAAGTAGGGTGTATAAAGCAAAAGTCCCTCATCTCACATCATCTAGTCCCTTAACAGATAAAAAGATCAAGTCCCTTCGAATGTTGCCTTCGTAATGATCTTGTCCCTTTCGAATAAAGATGATAAGTCCCTTCGAATTGCTTATACACCCCACAGTTGCCTAAATAACAGATGACCATTCATTTGTCCCTCACATCCAAGGTAATGACTACCTATTCCTTAATAATAGGGATAGTCTTACCATTTAAAGGATTCAAGAACAGAAAAGACTTAAACTTAGGGTAGGTTCCTCTTAGATACTTGCTCACTCTTCAAAACATTTCAAACACTTCACAATTTCAAACAAATTTTCAAAACAAAGGTTTTATACGCATCCGTACATGGATCATTATAAAAAACTTAAGAAAATTTCTATTCACACACTTCACATTTCAAAAACATTTTAAAGTGAGCTAAGTAACTAAGAGCCCATGGATAACCATGGATGTAAAGGGTGCTAACACCTTCCCTTTACATAACCTACCCCCCGGACCCAAAATTTTTTTAAAAGGTCTTTCCTGTTCTTTTATGCCTTTCCTTTGGATAAAATAAAAGTCGGTGGCGACTCTTGCTATCCGCAACATAACTAAAAGTCAGTTCTCCCACCGTGTTACACATCTGCAAACTGATTTTCATCTTGAGGGATATACTCAAGTTTGACCATTGTGAAGAATGTGAGTAACCTCCTCGTATAATCCCGGTAGGGAATCAGATGCTCCTGGTGAGTATACCACTTGCCGTTGGTTTGATTGATTACCAGAGCTGAATCTCCGAATACAGTTAAAGTCTTGATCCTGAGGTCAATGGCTTCCTCAAGACCCATAATACAAGCTTCGTATTCAGCTTCGTTGTTAGTGCAGTTAAAGGTGAGTTTTACCGAGAAAGGCATGTGAACTCCCTTAGGTGTAATGAGTATTGCACCAACACCACGACCATTCATATTAACAGCCCCATCAAACATCATAGTCCATTCTTCTTCTGGGTCAGGCCCTTTAGTGTGAATAGGCTCTTCATGATCTTTTGCTTTTATGAACATGATGTCTTCATCAGGGAAGTCAAATCTCATAGGCTGGTAATCATCAATGGGTTGCTCAACAAGATAATCAGACAATACACTGCCTTTGATGGCTTTCTGAGATGTGTACTGAATGTCATATTCTGTGAGAATCATGTGCCATCTTGCAACCCGTCCGGTAAGTGCTGGCTTCTCAAATATGTACTTGACTGGATCCATCTTTGAGATCAATAAGGTAGTGTGGGCCAACATATACTGCCTTAGTCGGCGAGCAGCCCACGCTAAAGCACAACAAGTTTTCTCGAGCAGTGAATAATGATGTTCACAGTCGGTAAACTTTTTTCTTAGGTAGTAAATTGCATACTCTTTTCGACCAGACTCGTCATGTTGGCCCAACACACACCCCATTGACTCTTCTAATACTGTCAAGTACATTATCAGAGGTCTTCCTTCAACTGGAGGCATAAGGATTGGAGGCTCTTGTAAGTATTCCTTGATTTTGTCAAAGGCCCTTTGGCAGTCTTCATTCCACCTGACCGTTTGTTCTTTCCTTAACAACTTGAACAAGGGCTCACAGGTTATTGTAAGATGAGATATGAACCTTGAGATGTAGTTCAATCTACCTAGAAACCCCCGAACTTCTTTTTCAGTCTTCAGTGCAGGCATTTCTTGGATGGCTTTGACTTTGTCAGGGTCAACTTCAATCCCTTTTTCACTTACAATAAATCCCAGTAGCTTACCGGACCGCACCCCGAATGTGCATTTGTTGGGGTTTAACTTCAATTGGTACTTCCTCAGATGCTTGAACAGCTTCAACAGATTTACCAGGTGGTCTTCTTCTGTGAGGGACTTGGCAATCATGTCATCCACGTAACATTCAATTTCTTTGTGGATCATGTCATGGAATAATGTTACCATAGCCCGTTGATAAGTGGCACCAGCATTCTTCAGTCTGAATGGAATTACCTTATAACAGAATGTGCCCCAGGGTGTGATGAAAGTTGTCTTCTCCATGTCTTCAGGTGACATCTTGATCTGGTTATATCCTGAAAATCCATCCATGAAGGAGAATACCGAGAACTGAGCCGTATTGTCGACCAATACATCAATATGAGGTAATGGGAAATCATCTTTCGGGCTGGCTCCATTCAGATCCCGGTAATCCACACACATCCGTACTTTTCCATCCTTCTTAGGCACAGGTACAATGTTAGAAACCCACGGCGGGTAACTAGTTACGGCAAGGAAACCAGCGTCCCACTGTTTTTGTACCTCTTCTTTTATCTTCATGGCCATATCCAGACGAGTACGGCGCAGCTTCTGTTTTACTGGCGGACAGTCTTTCTTTAGAGGCAGCTTGTGCATAATAATGTCGGTGTCTAATCCTGGCATATCCTGATAAGACCAAGCAAAAACATCCACATATTCCCGAAGCATGTCAATAAGTTGTTCTTTCATTGAATCTTGCAGACGGGCCCCGATTTTAACCTCCTTCAAGTCTTCTTTTGTACCAAGATTAACCGTCTCAACTTCCTCCTGATGAGGAGTGATAACCTTCTCCTCTTGTCTCAACAACCTGGCTAGTTCTTAAGGTAGCTCATAATCTTCTTCAACCCCTTCATCGGCTTGATTAATCGGATTGTCAAAGTCATACGAAGTCATAGCGGTGTCGTTGTCAGTGCAGTCTGGAGGGATCTCTCTGCAAGGGTTTAGATTTGTTCATTTTAGTGATCAATTTTATCTTATTTAGAAAAAGTGAAAATGAAGTTATTATTTTGAAAAACATTGCCATTTTATTTTTGTACAAAAAATGAAAAATAAAAAACAGTGAGCGGAAAAAGAAAAGACTCATTTGCAAAAGATGTCCTGATATTCATTAATTGATCGTTTGCACAAAATACAAGATGGCCCGATTACAAAATGAGCCCTGACATCTTGGGCAAGATGCAGGACTTGATGCATGCTAAAAGACAGGAAATAATAATTACTCTGCAGGAGTAACTCTTATAATTTCCTGGGAAGACCAGTTTGAGACATGGTTTCCCGGGATCCTTGGACGTATCCAGTTTTCCAGGTTGCGCTCATCTTCTGACTCATCTTCCAAACTATTCACAGCATCCGGGGTGAGCATCCCCCCGCTGACAAACTTGGGCTCCGTTGCAGCCTCTGGTTGATCTTGTCGAGTTGGTCTGTAACCCAACCTGAACCGGTCTTCTTTCTTCTCAACTGGCAGCAACTTGCCCCAGCCTTGAGCGGTACCCTCCTCAACAACCTTCCGGGATTGTTGATATGATGTGATGGAAGTCCCAGACACAGCAGATGCTTCATTAATATTAAGGGCTTCAAACCCCTGACTCATGGTCTCGTGGATTTCCCCATCCATTTCTATGTACTTGTACGTAGCCAGATGGCTAACAAAGATGTCCTCCTCCCCATAAACGGTGATGATTTGGCCTTCCCACTCGAATTTTAACTTCTGGTGAAGGGTAGACGTAACAGCGCCAGCGGAGTGGATCCAGGGTCTACCCAACAGACAGCTATAGGCCGGCTGTATGTCCATCACAAAGAAGGTAGTTTTGAAGGTCTGCGGGCCAATCAACACAGGCAGATCAATCTCCCCAAGCACTGATCTTTTAGAGCCATCAAATGCTCTCACCACCAAATTACTCGACGCAATGCCAAGCCATCATACTCCAGCTTCACTAAGGCTTTCTTTGGTAGAACATTGAGTGACGACCCAGTGTCCACCAGTACATGAGACAGAACAGCACCCTTGCATTCCAAGGTGATATGCAAAGCCTTGTTATGGTTGCGTCCCTCCGTTGTTAAGTCAGCATTGGTAAAGCGCAGTCCATGATTGGTGTTGACATTTGCAACCACAGTTTCTAGCTGATTAATAGTAATCTCCTCCGGCACGTATGCTGCGTGCAGGACCTTCAATAATGCATTCCTGTGAGCTTCGGAACACATTAACAGTGATAATATGTAGATTTTGGAGGGTGTTTGGTGGAGCTGGTCCACCACCTTGTAATCACTTCTTTTTATTATTCTCATGAACTCGTCTACATCTTTTTCAAAAGATGTCTTCTGAGTTTCTTTGGCAGATGGCTCTTCTGATACCACATTCTTTCCTTTTGCCTTAGCAGCAGCTTCTGCTTCAACATTGGGTCTTTGTGTTTGTGAGGCAAAAAGGCGTCCTCTTCTGGTGAAGCCTCCGCCTCCCCCAACATTATCAATTTGTGGTGAAGAGTTTGATGAATCCAAGGCGATTTTTTCCCCATTGCAGTAAAGATCAGAGACGTAGTGCCAAGGTATGGCATTACTGCTTTCATAAGGAACAGGCCCCGGTATTGTAATGGTAACTGGGCTGATTGCTGCAAAAGAAGGAACTGTAATAGTGTGAGGATCATAGTATATTGTGACTGGAGATCTGGCAGGAGGTGCCACAGTTTGTTGTTGGAAATTGCTGCTGGGAGGAACATTTGATGGGTCATAGTAAATTGTAACTGTGGAGACATCTTCATTAATTTTTGTTGGCGTTGTAGAAGATTCTGTTAATAAAGTGGATGCTGATGTTGTAGAAGAAACAGTTGTTGAATTTTGACTTGTTGAAGTGATGGATGGAGTAATTGCTGGTGATGTTGATGAATCAGTAGGAATGATTGTTGTTACTGTTGTAGGAGAATATGTTGTTACTGAAGGAATGTTTGTTGATGTTGTAGGAGATCCCATTGTTGTGGAGACAAGAGTTGCTGCAGGAGTTGTTGAAGTAATTTGCAAGATTCCATCTTGGATAAGGCCATCTATGCCAATCCTTAGCTCTTCACAACCATTACTAGCTATCTTACACAATTCACAGCAGGCCCCACAGCCCGGGAACACTTGGTATCTTAAAAGTTGAACTTTGACTTCAGCCAGTGGTGTTTGAATATGTGTAACATTATCAATCAATGCAGATGGTTGGTCCTCCTCAATAGCATTAATCATAGGCCCACCATGATTAGGCATAGGATTTCTGTTGACGTTCGGAGGAGGTGCGAAGTTGAGGGCTTTAGAATCAACCAAATCATGCACCTTCATCTGTAATGCCCTACACTTCTCAGTATTGTGACCAGGTGCATTGGAGTGGAAGGCACACATGGCATTAACATCATAATTCTTTGGGAGATTGAGAGGATCTGGTGGTGCCAACGTCCTTAACTCAACTAGGTTAAGCTTCAGGAGTTGTGGCAAAAGAGCAGCATAAGGCATAGGGATAGGATCAATCACCCTATTTGCCTTAGATGGTCTCTGTTGAAAGGGACGCTGTTGTTGGTTGTTATTGTTGTTGTTGTAGGTTCTCTGTTGCAGGAAATGAGATGGCTGCTGATAATGATGTTGTTATTGTTGTTGAGGATATAATGGTTGTTGCGGAACTGGAGCTGGGATGGTAACAACTGCTACTGAGCTGTGAGAATACTGGGGCCTGCCCCTGCCTGCATGGATGGTATTAGTTTCACCCGTCCTTCGGGGTCCTGCAAAGGGTTTTCTAGGGTTATTGGAAGAACTTGCACCGTTGTCGGAGATCTTGCCCATCTTCAAGAGACTTTCAATTCTCTCACCAGCTATAACCACATCAGCAAAACTGGTAGAGGAGAAAGCAACAAGCCTATCAATATAAGTCCCTTGCAAGGTGTTCATGAACATGTCAGCCATTTCTCTTTCTGACATGGGTAGTTGGACAGCAGCAGCAAGTTGTCTCCATCTTTGAGCATAATCCCAGAAGCTCTCTCTAGAAGACTGAGACATGCCCATTAGAAGAGTTCTATTAGGAGCCATATCCAGGTTATACTGATATTGCCGGATGAAAGCTTCGGCCAAATCCTTCCAACATCTTATGGTGGCTCTAGTCAAATGCGAATACCATTCTCTTGAAGCTCCAGTCAGACTGTCCTCAAAGTAGAACACCCATAACTTCTCATCCATGGTATAAGCCTTGAGTCTTCCCAAGAAAGATTGCAGGTGAGTACGTGGACAGGAGGTACCATTATACTTTTCAAAGCATGGGGGTTTGAATTTGTGGGGAATTCTCACCCCATCTACTAGTCCTATATCCATCACATCGAAGCCCAAAGAATTCTGAGATTCCAAAGATCTTAACTTTTCAGCAATCTCATCCAATCTTCTATCATATACCTCATCTCCAGCCCATATAACAGTAAACTGTTCTTCCTGGGGATCTTCCTGCAGGATTCTGCCCCCAGCAGTATTACCTTGAACATTCCTCGGGATGTTAACTTCTGGATTCAGATGGGGTCCATATTCTGGTGGGTCAATACGAGGTTGCCCCTGTTCATTGTTGCTGGTTCCCCCTGTTCCAAGATGAGGCTCCTCAGGAGTTTGTCTTTCCACCAGCTCTCTCAGTCTTTCCTGGCTCTGGGCTAAGCCAGTCATGGAAGCCATGAATTGAGACATCTGGTTTCTCATCTCTACTCTCTCATTGGCCATCTGATTTCTGACCTCAGTCAGGTCCTGCTGTACTTGCTCCATCTGAATGCCTGGAAGGTTGTTACGCGTAGGGTACCGGTGTGTGCGATTGACAGGGAACACTCGGCGACGAGCAATGTTTCCTGAAATCACAACAAAGTTAGAAACAAAAATAATAACAAAACCTACAAAACAAAAACAAAGTTAGTATGCAATGCAGTATTCTTATTTGTTCTCCAAGGTATCCGGTTTGGTTCTTGGTTTTGACCTTTCCAGACCTCGAGGAAGATGCTTGATGTTGTTGAGAAAAGAAGCCCAATGAAAACAAACTAAAATATATTACAAATGATGAAACATACATAGTTTGTTTTACAATACATGCCCATGGAGGGTCAAAAATATAACAAAAGGAAAAGTACATCCAAATGAAAGAACAACAAGCAAAGGGAAATCAAACATCCAATCCAAACCCATCTTCTCTGACCTCCTTCAGGAGTGCCTCAGTCACCGGACCAGCTGGGTGCTCTGTAATGGTCCTAATGAGGAGGTTCCTGGTAGCAATGGCAGTAGTCAGCTTCTTATGCCTGTCATGGTCCTTTGATCTCTTCAAACCTGCTCTGAGCTTCAACTCTGATATCTCTTTCTGTGCAGCCAACAGAGCTTTTTGCTGCTTCTTCTCATTGGCCTCTAGCTGTTCAATCTTGGCTTGAGTCTTCTGGTCTTCTTGTGCACGGGCTTCAGTGATCCTGACCCACCTAGTCTGGCTTTCTTGCAGATAGTGCTCAACCCTAGCTTTCTGAATCTTGGCCTCTTTGTAGGTATTCTTCAATATCTGTTCCCTAGCCCTTGCTTTCCTTATGTAGTCTTCTGTCTTTTCAATTTTGGCAAGGTGCTCAACCCTGAGCTTTTCCAATCTCTCAATGTCCAGACGACCATCACTTCTTTCCCAAAGAGTCTTCTTTAAGGCCTGAGATAGCTGCTCATTCCTTTCCTTCAACTTTTCAAATTCCTCCAGGCTAACTGTTGTTGCAGGTTGTACTGTAGATGGTCTAGGCATGTCTTCCAAGGTGAAAGGAATTCTGGTAATCTGAGCTCTGGTACGGGACCAGTCTGAGTATTGGGCTGAAGCAACATTGTTACATCTTCCAAGGATGGCTATCCCCTTTGTCTGGATGTTGTCCCAAGCCCAGGATGCTTGTCTGACAGCAGCTGAATTAGGTTGCACTTCACAATATAGGGTCTTAGCTAAATCTTGTCCTCTGGGAGGGTGAACCAAGGCATATCCCAATTGTCCTTAAACAGTAAAGGATTGTAGTTGATGCAACCCTTTACTCCTATCAGAGGCACATTTGGGTATTGTCCACAGCTGGTGATAATGTCCTTGCCCTTGGTGCTCTGGGTGCACCATCTAATATCATCTGAAGTTAAGGAAATGAACCTCTTGGCCCAATTCTTCTGTTGGTGTGGGTTCAAGAAAGAATCTGATTTAGGTAGGTGTCTTAGTAGCCAAGAATAGAACAAAGGAGCACAACATCTGACCAACTTCCCCCTTTGTTTTTCATTCCTCTGAAGGATGGAATAGTAAAAATCTCCCAGCAGTGTAGGTACTGGGTTCTTCAGAAGAAACAAATGGATGGCATTCTTACTGACAAATTTAGGCTCATCTGCAAACAGTATAGCCCCATATATGCTGAGGGCTAACAGTCCACAGACTGCCCTCCACTGCCCCAATGAAGCCTTCAGGATGGCCTGAGAAATCAAGAAGTCCAAATGCAAACCAGGAATCCCAGCTTTTGTTGTCATACTTTGCTTAATAAGGGCAGGCTCCAAGTATAGTGCCCTTGCTATCTCTTCATTCCTAGGAGCAGTCATCTCTGGGTTGAAGGGGATCCCCCCTCTGATAGGGAATCCAACCAATAAAGAAAACTCTTCCAGCAGAGGCCCTAACTGAAAGTCTGGAAAGGTGAAACATCTCAATGGAGGGTCATAAAACTGCAAGCATGTATGGATCATGCTCCTCTGAGAAGGATCAAGGTCCATAACCATATCCAAGATACCCCCATAATGTTCTCTGAACAGTGGGATGTGGTCAGGGGTGATAAGTGACTGGACCTGCCTGATACCAGTCAACACAGGCTCAAAAAAGTGGTAGGATATGTTGCTCTTCCTGGGAGTAGCCATGAGTGCTGCTGAAGAAGCTGAAGATAAGTGCTGATGAAGATCACAGACTAATGTTGGAAATAAACCACTGGCAGACTAGTGCAGGTGGTGATAGAGATAACTGAAGCAGATAACTGGTGAAGACAGCTGAAGCAGAGGTTTATGCAGAAGAAGGGGTCAAAACCAAAACCAAGATACAATGAAGTGGATACCCTGAAAAGCAAATAAACAAATGTCAAATGATGCAATGATGATATATGCAAATGATATGCAAGGGTTTGTGATCAAGCTGGATCTGATTATCTGTCCTGATATAAAGTCCATGTATGTTCAAAAGTCCAGATGGAGGCTTAGAAATCCAGTAACCAGGGTGGGGGACTCAAATAAAGAGTCACATGTCCAGGGTTAGTCACAAGAACTGTCCAAAGTGGAGTACTCTTAAACAAAAACAGTAACAGGGTATGATGTGGCCAAGGGTTCCTGCAAACCTGTAAACAACCCAACCCCCTCACATGTAATGTTCTAGAACAAGGATCCTCAGACTTGGATCAGTTATGAGAATTGTAAACACTTCTAACCCTAAGGTACAGTGTTTACAATAACCATAAAAGATCCTCCTCTAATTCACCTCAGCTTCTGAAGGTCATAATAAAGGTCATCCAGACTTAGCAGGCTTCCCAGATAGCCCTAGCACTACAGGAAATCTGTAGCACAAAGTTCTCAAGAAGAAACCCACATCTGAACCGTGTTTCATATTCCCGCACCAGACCGAAATGGAATGGGAAAGAACATGAACCTCTCTAGCCTAGGTGTCACTCAGGTCCCAGGTATAGGACCTTAAACTCTCAATGGAACCCCACCCACCAAAACAGAAAACCAGATCCAGCAATGACAGTATGAAATATGCAAAACCGTAAAGAAAGCAATAAACAGAGCTGTACATAAAGAAATAAATAAAAGAACAATAAATAAACACACATAGCACATAACACCCCAGTAAACACAAATCAAACAAACGCTAGGAGGAACCCACAAAAAGAACCAGAAACCCTGGTTACAGTATAAGGGTCCCCAGCAGAGTCGCCAAGCTGTCGTTCCCACTAAATGACACCAGGTCAAATAGGGTACAGACGCGAACGGTCGGCGAGAGAGGAGAACACAAGGGTGAACTGAAAAGAGTCGCCAGCTAGGCATTTTTATCCCGAAGGAAAGGTAATGCTGCATAAACCTAGGAAAAGATGGATAAGATGGTTGCGAACCAGAGAAACTGAGAAAGGGGGTTGGTTACAACCTGAGAAGGTATTAGCACCCAGATTGTCCACCGTACTCGACGGGATCCACGCTTGAAAGTTTGTGTTTAAAGGGGTAGTGTCAGTGCTATTTTGTGTGCTAAAGCTGGAAAAGAATACAAGTGTCAGTGCAAAAGAAACGTGAAGTGAAATAAAGGAGTGTCAGTGTAAAGAAAGAGTGCAAAGCTCAAGACTATAAGGCTTAAAGAATAAAGCTGGAAGAGGGGGGAATGGACAAAGACTTTTGTTCGATAACTGTTAAGTTATGCCTACGTATCCTCGCGTGCAATGAGGAAGTCAGAACACCGTAGTTCGACTCAAAGAGACTGAAAGGTAAATTGACTTGTGAACAGCTTACTTATTTATGCTCAAGTGTATGACCTGTCTGGCTCAGGTGCAAACTGTCTTGCATTAGACGGAAGAAGCAAGTTCTCGTTTATGAGTGAAGATGATGAGAAAAGAATCCCGAAGGAGACGATTATTGTTTGTTTTTGTGTTTTCAATCTTTTATTGCTTTTGGAGTTTGTCATAAGAAAATGAGCTTAAGCCTAAACCAAGGGTTAGTAAACTCATCACATCTTCCCTCTAATTAGGGGTAATGAGAATACCTTAAGTGTGAAGTAAGCACCTCACACTTAATCACCATGATGTAGGATTAAAATCATTAACCTACTTGTATTTATTTAGATGTTTTTTTGGAGTTTTTATTTGGTGTTAAATAACGAGTTTAAGCCATAATCAAAGATTTAATGGACTCATTACACCATCCTAATAGAAGGATAATAGATGAGAACATTTAAGCTGAGAAAGGCTCCTCAACTTAATCCATGATTAGGGATTAACCTCATGACATAACAAGGCCTTTATTTAAGTGGATTTTAGTTAATAGTAAGATTAAGAAGTGAATTTTATGGTTTGTAAGACAACTTGAGGGGGACTTGTCCATTAACACTATGGTTAGTCCTTCTTAACCAATTAAGGAAGAATTAGAACCATAATGCAAGGCCCAAGTTACAAGCTTGATGTATTAGTGATTATTAGGTGAATTTATTAAAAGATTTAAACACATTAAGGGTTTAACACTTAGGATTAAAGTTATACACTCCATCCTAATAGAAGGATACAGGCATAACCCTAATCACAAAGCCTTAAAACCTTTAGGGTTTAGTCCTTGATTATGAGATGAGAAGAGAAGACTCAAAAGATGACACAAAGGTAAAACTAATGGGGGGACTAATCAAACCCTAATTGTGATCATGCTTGGGTATTCCTAGGGTTTATGAGGTTTGCAGGAGACCTTCAAGGAAAAGCCACCAAGGAAGAAGAAAGATGGAAAGAAAAGAAGCAGGAAGAAGCAAGACAACTTACTTCAATTAAGAAGATAAGTTGCCTGAAGAAAAAAAGTGAGGAGGGAACATGAATGAGCAAGCTCACTCTAATACACAAGTAAAATGCAGCAATGATGCATAAGAGGGATGAGAAGAGATTGTGAGAAGTGAAGGCAAATTCACTTCTCAAACACTTACCACCTGAAAAGTTAGCAAAAGGAAGTGAAATGAAATGAGAATGAAATGAAATGAAAAGATGAAAGCCAAAGTCAGAAGCATGTTCATGATGCTAATGATGAAAAGAGATGGCATAAATTTATGTCATGAGATGGGGATGATCATACAAAGGATGGGAATGCAAATGAGACATGTAAGAAGCATGAAAGTTCATGAAGGCATATGAAATGAAATGAAAGCAAAACATGGAAAATGGGTGATGCAATGATCAAACATGATTTCAATATGTCCTAAGATGTCTTATATGTCATATGGATGCACAAAATGTCATGGCAAGTTCATGTATGCAAGCTTATACAAGATGGATGCAAATGAAGGTGCAAATTAGGGTTATATGATCACATGAGATACACAAGTCAAAAACAGAAGCAAAACATGAGATAAAAAATTGAAAATGGGATCAAAGGGACCCTAAACCTATACAAGTTCACTGCCCAAAGGGGAAGGTCAGAAGCTAAACCCTAAGGGACTTATGATTTTCCTAAATTTCTAGGGTTTTAAGGCTGATTCTAAAGGGAAAATACCAAAAAAATTGAAAATGCATTATAAAAATGAAACAAATTTTTTTTTAGATGCTTAAAATTATGCATAACACAATGCAAAAAGAACCATTCACAAACTCAACTTGGATCAAAAGTTATGAATTTTTGAAGTTAGGGTTAAAAATATTCAAATTAAAGAACCCTAATTCAAATGAAAATTGTCAAAGTATGATCAAAACCAAAAAGAAATTTGTGTTGTGAGTTTGTAAATGTTTCTAAATTTTTTAAAATGCTCTCTGAAGTTTTTTGGGATTTTTAAATACCTAAATGTATTTTTAATTAATTAATTTTCATTAACTAATTAAAAATAATCATTTAAATGATTTAAAAATATTTTTTTATGCAAAAAATAAAAATAAAAATATTTTTGGGTTCTGAAAATTGATAAAAGATTCAATAAAAATTTCCAGAATTTTTTGATGTATTTTACTATTTTTTTAAAATTCGTACAAATTAAAATGAAATAAAAAGTAAATAAAAAGAAAGTATGCCAAAGGGAAGGACAGGATTTGATCTGGGTTTGGAAAGTTTGACTGGGCGTGCATCTGGATGGCCCAGGTTCAAACTTCCTTAATCTGATTTAATTAAAGATTAATCCCATAATTAATTTTAATGATTCAATCCTAACCACTCACACACGCGCGGGAAAGCTCATCCAACGGCCCACATTCAAAACAAACCCTAACCCTAATTAATTAAATAAATCACTTTCAGGTGGCCGGAAATGACCTCCGATCATCTTCTCCGGCCACCCCTCCCCTGAAAATTTCCCAAAATGCTCCCTAGGTCATTTCTGGAGCTCTAAAGCTCCAGATTGCTTCCTCTCACCTCCCTAAGCTCTTCCCTAACCTCAAACTCCATTTCTTTTCACTCGCAAACAAGATTCGAAGCAAAGTATAAAAATGGCAGAAATTTCAGACAAGTCATACACCCTCAATTCTCAACTATTTTCAATAATTCAAAGTTCATCATGCTCAGGGGATCACACTTAACCATTTAAGAACTTAAAATAAAGCTTCTGGAAAAATGAATTCACATAGCTACCTGAGGTGAAGCTTTCAACCTTGGAGCTTTTTGGCTGCTTCTCTGGCCCAAGATGCCTTTAATGAACCTCCTGAGGAGTTTGCAATGCTTGGATGGAATTGTTTATGGTTGGTTTGTGAGATTGATGCAGTTCAGTTCAAAGGGGGAGAGAAATCGTGTTTTTGATATGGGGGGTTTCAGGGCAAGGTGATGGTTGGGAAATGATCAGTGGTTCATGGTCAGTTGTTCTATGAAGTTTGTTTTAAGGTTTGTGGCTTGAGTGCTGAGTTTCGAAGAAAAATGCATAAGAGGGAGTTTTGGTGTATGCTGAGTTGTGGGAGGATTCAACCTTTCTTGTTGTATGAAAAGGCTTGCTTTTGGTCCATGTATCAATCCTTGATAGGTCAGAGAGTTGTTGGTGGCCTATGCTGATTGGTATGGTTCATTTTGCAAAAAGTCAAGGTTAGGTGTCCTTTGAAGTATGGGCTGTTTCAGGCCAAGGACAAGGGGGTGTCTGGCACAGCTTGATTCATGGGCAACCATGGAATTCAGATTGAGGCCAAATAGCAAGTGGGATGAAGTTTGTGGGTGGTTTTGCAAATTTCATGAAGTTTGGCCCTTTCTTGATTTCTTCATGCACAAGTCATGAAACTTGAGAATTCTTGGCACAAATCTGACTTTTAGGCATTGCATTATGTTTGTATGATGATTAGAAGTCACTTTGAGGTCACAAATTGGCTTGGCATGAGGTTTTGCAAAAATCCCTCTTTGACATGAAACTTGAAATTATGTGATTTTTGTCAACTTTGGAAAGCCATAACTTGAGTTCCAAAATGAATTAGACCTTGTTCTTGTACTTTTTGAAAATAGAATGATCCAATCTACAACTTTCATGACCAAGAATTTTTCATTTGAATCATTTTTGGTTGAGAAAGAGGAGGTTGAAAAACTTTCCCAAAATGGAAAGTTTACATTACAAGTCATTTCCATATTTGGCAACTTTTGGTTTAGCCCACTTTTCTTCAAATTTGTGAACTTCAAACCACTTCAATGATCAAATAAAGACCATATAACTTCATTTTGATGAAAAATACATTTTGGTTCCATGTTTGGGGGCCTCAGATGCCCTGATTTAGCTCTGACTTGCCCAAGAAGTTACCCAATGATCAGATGACTTCCACAATGAATTTTTCCATCAAACTTGGCATGCATGATCCTTATATAATATAGAGACCAATAGAAACAAAAATGACCAAAAATTTTGAAGTTATGACCTTTGAAACCAAAACCCTAATTTTAGGTCATCTGTGCAGTTAAAGCCTGGCTTTGCTTCCATGCCTTCTCAGTTCTTGTGATTTTCTGACTTCCTTGATCTTGGGAGGATATAATATGATACTTGAACATACATGGACCCTCTTGAGATGATTGAATACCTTTGGAGTGGCTCAGATAGCTCATGGATTGCTCAGATCACAAAACCTAGATGCAGATGACTTTGAACCAATACAGTGAACCAAAAAAATGCAACATGATGTGATATGATTGAACTTATGCACATGAAAAGATCACAAGCCATGGTATGAACTTTAGTGAGGGAAAATTTGGGGTGTTTACACCTGGCTATCATATCATCCACATATACCTCTATCTTATGGTGAATCATATCATGAAACAAAGCCACCATAGCATGCTGATATGTTACCCCAGCGTTCTTCAAACCAAATGGCATCACCTTATAACAAAAAGTGCCCCATTGTGTAACAAATGTAGTCTTCTCCATATCTTCTGGTACCATCTTAATCTGATTATAACCAGAGAAACCATCCATGAAAGAGAATACCTTATGCTGAGCAGTGTTGTCTATCAAAACATCAATATGTGGAAGTGGAAAGTCATCTTTAGGACTAGCCTTATTCAAATCCCTGTAATTCACACACATGCGCACCTTACCATCCTTCTTAGGTACCGGTACCACGTTTGCAACCCATTGAGGATAAGAAGTCACAGCTAAGAACCCTGCATCAAATTGTTTCATCACCTTTGCTTTAATCTTTTCTGACATTTCAGGACGCATGCGAAGAACCTTTTACTTTTTTGGATGACAGTCTTCTTTTACCGGCAGACGGTGAACCACAATGTCAATATTCAACCCTGGCATATCTTCATACGACCATGCAAAGATCTCCACATAATCACGTAACATCTGGATTAATCTGTTCTTAACACCTTCTTCTAATTCAGCCCCTATCTTGACATACTTCTTTAGGTGCCCCTCCTTAATGGGGATCCCAATAGCATCTTTAAGGTGTATGTAGTCTTCAGTCACATGCTCGTGGCTGCGATGAAAACGGTAGTATTTACTTTTTTTAGTATTAGCCTTAGAAGTTGTTGGTTTGGGAAAGCGAACACCTCCCTGTTTGAACTCGGTATTGATGCACTCAGTCAGAATCTTCTTGCAGGGACTGTGAGGATGGTATATTCTGAGAAATGGCCTGCGGGTCCTTTGCTCTCTTGAGTACGATCATCTTTGCACTTCTCACATCGAGGAGCTTCAATGTCATCCCTCTATTTGTAAGCTCGCATGCTTTTCTGATTCCTCGAATCTTTGGTCTTGTATGCAGCCTCTTTCTCTTCATACTGGATGTAAGCATGTGCTTTGTGGAGGTATTCAACGAGCGAATGAGGAGGCCTAATCCCCACGGCTTTACGGAACTCGTTATTAGGACGCAAACCTTTCTCCAGGATGTATCTTTTCATGCGATCAGTGGTGTGTCCCTCCACTCTTTCTTTGTTGAACTTGTCTATGTAATCTCATAGAGGATCTTCTTTACCTTGGATGATTCCTTCGTGGGTGGCGTTGGATTTGGGGTGAAGCCTGAATACGGTGAAGTTCCTTGTAAATTTATTTCTCAAGACTCTCCATAACGTGAATGGATCTCAAGGGAAGGTGTTTATACCAGGACATGACCCCTTTTCGTAACATGATGAGGAATAACTCCTTCGACATTATGATAGTGGAACATGGCCTCGAGGTTTTCTATACGATCGTCAGGATTTGTGGTCCCGTCGTAAGTGGCCAAATGAGGAGGTTTCTCAAGTCCGCGAGTGTAACACGGTGGGAGAACTGACTTTCTATAAATGTTGCGGATATCAAGAGTCACCACCGACTTTTATTTTATCCAAGTGGAAAAGACATAAAAGAACAGGAAAAACCTATTTAAAAAAAAGACTTGAGTTCGGGGGGTAGGTTATATAAAGGGAAGGTGTTAACACCATTTATATCCATAGTGATCCATGGGCTCTTAGTTACTTAGCTCACTTAATTATTTTGAAAGTGTGAAGTGTGTTATTTAGAAAATTTTCTAAGTACTTTGTAATGATCCTCGTATGAATGTATACAAAGCCTTTGTTTTGAAAATGTTTGAAAATTGTGAGGTGGGAAAAGTATTTTAAAGGGTGTGAGCCAATAACTTAGAGTTCCTACCCTAGGCTAAGTCATTCATGTTCTTTGATATTCTTTCAAGGTTAAGACTATCACTATTATTAAGGAATAGGTAGTCATTACCTTGAATTTGTTTAAGGGACGGGCGTAGGGTCATCGTATTGTCAATGAAGGCAACTTAGAGGGTGTCTTTACCAATTGGGAGGGACTATCATCTTTTACCGAAGGGACAAGATCATTATCGAAGGCAACATCGTAGGCAACATCGTAGGGACTTGATCTTTTAAACTGGGGAGGGACTAGACCGTTTGCACTTGTATGGATTTTTGCTTAATACACCCCCATTTTCGAAGGACTTGACCATATAAAGGAAAATTTAAGAATGGTAACCCTAGGAGGTGCAGACGGAGATCATAGATCGACTTATGTATGTGAGTGATTATATTCAAATATTTAATCTTTATTTTTTTAGTTATCTAAGCCCATTTTAATCAAATATTTCTTTTCACACCCTAGTTACTAACCATGCAATTATATTTACAGAAAGTAAAAGCGGAAATTAAATATTCTATGCTATTACATTGGGGGAGGGGTATACATTTTTTTGAGGGATGACAAAAAATAAAAGACAGAAAATAATCCTACACTATTACAGGATAGAAGCAGTTACACAATTAAACGAAAAATAAATCTATACAATAAAAATAAATCAAGTAAATTAATTGAAAATAAAGAAGAAATTAATTTTTACGAAAAATTAGGGTTTAAAGAAAACATTTAGGATTTGATAAGGGTTTTTTTATAGAAAAAAACAGGATTGTTAAGAAAATTAGGCTTTTAATCTTAATTAATTAATTTATAGGTTTAATTAAAAACTAATATACCAAAAAAATAATAATTATATGGTAATAATATTAAAATTTATTTACTAAAATTAATTTAGGAAAAATATTTTGAGGAAATGATTTCAAGGTTTAAGAGTTAATCAATATTTAATTAGTTAGTTAATTATTTAGTTAATATAATATAATAATATAATAATATAAAATAAAAAAAAAAAGGAAAATCGCTCAAAAAAGAGTATGGGGGGGTCAGCCATGATCGAACACGCCCCCCCAAGAGGCCACAAACGCGCCCTAGCCAACTTAGCTAGCAAACCTGCGTGATCATAATTTGAAACAAATTAATTATAAGATAAAATAAGAAAGAAAATATGTTATGAGAAAAAAATTGCTGGAGGCCAGACTTGATCCCTCGCCCTCAACTTCATATGCTTCGCTCTTTACCACTAGACCACATGCGTTGTGGTGTTAATCAAACCAAACAATTAAATTATAAAAAATAAAAAAAATTCAAAATCAGGAATTCGCGCCAAACCAGTCTTCTTCAACCTTGGGATTTCGTAGGTTTTCCTGCGAAATTTCCTGCCAAAGTTCCTGCGAACTTATTTTCGTAGGAATTTCTGGATCCTTTCAAAGACCATGAAACCTACAATGTTTTTCAAAATTGAACCAACCATTGTGTGTCCCATAACAAATCCAGTCTTTTTATGCCTTTAGAATCAATTAATATTCATTAAATCGTAAAACCCTAAATTGAAGACATAAATCCTAATAATGGTGCACGGCTGTTTCTATACCAAAAGCCAAATCAAAGTATCTAGAATCCTTCTAAACCTTCAAACAAGCAAGAATATACAAAGGGAATCGATTAATGATGCACAAATAGAATGAATCGAAAAAAATAAAGAAACGATGAACATGAATTTGGTTATGGCATATGGATGCGAGTTGAGTGATGCAAATGATCAGGATATCATCAAGAGACATCAAGGATCATGTCTCAACCTTTAAAACACCTTGATACCACCTGCAAGTAAGAAACCAAATTGGTGTTTTTTGGGGAAATTTTGGAAGATTTAATGTTATGTCTTGGCTGCTGAATTTCGTCCCTCTGCATTTGTTTATGTCTGTATATATGTGGTGAATAGAATTAGGTCAAACTTGGGACTTTAGATCATGGATATTGGTTACTTGAGTGTGAAGAAATCCCACTTCTATTTTTGCAAAATAAATCAAATATATCATTACCATAAACAGCTTGCACGAAATTGGATGGTCTCAATCAACTTAAATGCCATATATTTGGTTCTAGAACAAATATTTGATCCATTATTTGATTTTTATTAAAATTGAATTTTAACAAATAAAATCCAAAATAATATAAAATAAAATTATAAAATCATAATAAATGGTCATTGGGTCGTGCATGACTTTATCTTTGAGATTGGGTTGCAATTTTATGGGCCCATTTGGAAAATTTTGAAGTTAAGACCTTTTTTGCTTCATACACCCCTTAAAAATTTCCCAACTTTGACAAGGCACAACTCCCTCAATTTTAAGGCTATAATAGTGATCTTGGACATTTTAGAAATCTTAGAGAGTAATCTAACCAACCTTTTTGGTCCCATGTCCATGTCGTTTACCATTTTCAAATTACGAGCTTTGGAAAAAGTTGACTTTTTGTTGACTTTTAAAAGGACTTATAATGTGTTAGCTCATACCTTCCAAATGAAGCATTTTTAGGCTTGGCTTGTGAGACACAAAGTTGTAGAGAATTCAATTTCCTTCAAAATGAAATTTGGATGGGAAATTTTTGATGAAGTATATGAAAGTTATGGTTGGTCAAAGTTCAATTGACTTTTACTATGAAACCCTAATTTAGAATCTTCTTGATTCTTGATGATCTGAGCTTTTCTTGATGAATCATGATCAACCCTTGATCAAATTATGAATTTTACCTCATAATATTAATGTTGACAAAATATCTTGAAGTTTGACCAAGAGTTGATCACAGTTGACCCCAGTTTGACTTTTGTTTACCAAGTTGACTGATTTTTGAATACTTGAACATTTGACTAGTCAAACTTATTGGGAAAGCTCTGAAACTTGACATGGGGATTTTTTAAGACATGTGGGATGTTATGAAGCCCACTTGAGGCCTTGGAAGTCCATTTAGCTTGGTGAAGTTCAAAACCCTAGTTATGGATCCATTGTTCAGGAGGAGGCTTTGTCTTCAATCCTGTGAACCTTGTAAACCTTGAGAAATCTTGAGACACATTTCCTTGATTGTGGGAGGGAAAGTTTTAGGGTATAACAACTGCCCTTGTTCGATTTTCTGAAACCTGAGAAGTTAGATTGGCATGCATGCCATTCGTGACTTGAAGGTTGAAGGGGATTGAACACAAAAATCCAAAATTTTGCACTCATCGGTGCGTAGAGTAACACTATTGGTTGGTTGCATTGCTTGAATAGGCTTAAAGATGCCATTCGGAGACAAAGTTCTTCAGATATACTTCTTGGAGGATAAAGTTGTCCAAATAGTAGATTGATGCAATCTTTGGG
Organism: Lathyrus aphaca; assembly: GCA_963966055.1. NCBI lineage: Eukaryota > Viridiplantae > Streptophyta > Magnoliopsida > Fabales > Fabaceae > Lathyrus > Lathyrus aphaca. Next base: position 165,251,523 of record OZ014520.1, on the reverse strand, counting down.
GGGATGTAGCAACCCAAGAGGTTATTTGATGTGACCCTGGAGTGTAGAGCAGTCCAAGATATTGTGATATAGCTTTTGGGAGGACAAAAAAGCCCAAGGTATTGTGATATAGCCTTTTGGGAGGATAAAGCAACCCAAGATATTGTGATATAGCTTTTGGGAGGATAAAGCAGCCCAAGGTATTGTGATATAGCTTTTGGGAGGATAAAGCAGCCTAAGGTATTGTTGTTGATGACATTTATCTGCTGGAGAATTAACCTGAAAAACAAGATTAGTTCTATGCAAATATCATGATATATATAACACATATCAAGATGATATCTCATGAGAATGTTGTATCTGTATGATATGATATGTATGTATGAATTATGTAGTTGGAGCGTATGAGTAGCTTCGTAGAACAACTGCTGGTTGGGGAAAATAAATCCTGATTCGTTGTTGAGGAATATGAAGACTTCGTTTCCTTCTAGTTTTGGAATATCGTACTTAGAATCTCCCGTTTTTGTTCACCGTACTTCTTATTGAAGGATTAAATTCCTGAATATCCTGACTGAGGATAAAAGAGATGGGCATTGCTCCGGGAGACTTATTCGGTCAAGTATCAATCCTTCGGAGGATATATTGTATTTGAAATGAAACTATTTGAAGACTTCGTAGGATTGGAAGTACAAGATATAACTTGAAGTATTCCGTAAGAATATCCGTAAAGATTACTTTGTGGGGATGAAACGACGAAGATTCGTTAAATTCCTATCTCCACTCGTTCTTAGTAAATGCTATTATTGTATTTTATGCATTTATGGTAAACATCAATCATATTCAAAGGCATATATACATTCAAACATAATCAACAGACGTTTCTCGCTTTAGTAAAAGGGGAAAAGTAAACCTGAATAAAGAGGGAAAAGTAAACCTGAACAAAGAGGGAAAAGTAAACCTATATAAAGAGGGAAAAGTAAACTTGTATAAAGAGGGAAAAGTAAACCTGAATTCGAAAATGGAATTTTATTTATTTAGAAAGTGGCCTATAAACAGGCGAATTTTAACACAGAGACAAAAATCCTAGTAAGTGGAATTCGTCGAAGAAACTTTAAAAAAGTACAAAAACAAGGAAAAATAGCTATGTGTAAATAATCATATTGAGTTTCAACTCTGCTATTGCCATTATCTTCAAGTATCTCATTCATTACTGTCGGAGTAGAAACGATTGGACTAATCTGTATCTGTTGAATTCTACATAGATAACACAACTAGTAGAGGTTACATGGGTGATCCAATGAGACATAGTCATACGCTTTAATCCCTAACTTTTGCCTGGATTGCCTTTTCAGGTTTTCAATCCACTGGGATACCCTTTTTTGCCCAAGCCGCCTTTTCAGGTTTTCGACTTGCCGGGTGTACATTTTTTTTATATATATCCCTAATTTTTGCCCGAACCCTTTTGGTTCGCCTGGATGCCTTTATTTTTTCCTAGGCCAGTCAACCTAGCGGGTCTCTTTTTATGCGTAGTATTTTTTAACTATGTCTGTGTTCACAGGCTGTGGGAAATCTTCACCATCCATAGTGGTAAGCATCGTGGCACCTCCAGAAAATACTCTTTTAACAACGAATGGCCCTTCATAGGTGGGGGTCCATTTTCCTCTGGGATCACCCTGTGGTAATATGATACGCTTGATCACCAAATCACCAGCCTGATATACTTGCTGCTTAACTTTCTTATTGAAGGCTTTGATCATACGTTTCTGATACATCTGACCATGACAAACAAATGCCAACATTTTCTCATCAATCAAGTTTATCTGGTCAAGTCGAGTCTGAATCCATTCATTTTCATCTAAGCCTTCCTCCTTCATAATTCTCAAGGAAGGAATTTGAACTTCAATGGATAGAACTGCTTCCATACCATAGACAAGGGAGAATGGGGTTTCCCCTATTGAAGTACGTATTGTGGTACGATAACCTTGAAGAGAAAATGGTAACATCTCATGCCAATATGTATATGTAACTGTCATCTTCTGTAAGATCTTCTTAATATTCTTTTTGGTGGCTTCCACTGCACCATTCATCTTCAGACGATATGGAGAATAATTATGATGCTTAATCTTGAACTGCGTGCAGAGGTCAGTAATTATATTATTGTTCATATTAGTACTATTATCTGTGATAATCCTTTCAGGGATGCCATACCTACATATAAGATTATACTTTATGAATCGAGACACAACATTCTTGGTAACAGAAGCAAACAAGGCTGCCTCTATCCACTTAGTGAAGTAATCAATAGCAACAAGGATGAAACGATGTCCATTGGAAGCAGTAGGTTTGATCTCACCAATCATATCAATGCCCCACATGGCAAAAGGCCAAGGGACAGTCAGAACATTCAATGGAACTGGAGGCACATGAACTTTATCAGCATAAATCTGGCATTTGTGACAAGTTTTGGAGTGCTGATAGCAATCAGCTTCCATGGTAGACCAATAGTAACATGCTCTCAATATCTTCTTAGCCATGGTATTCCCACTAGAATGAGTACCAAAGATCCCATCATGCATGTCCTCCATAATCTTTGTTGCTTCCTTCTTATCTACACAGTGAAGCAAAGTTGAATCATGATCGCGCTTGTACAAAATTCTGTTACTCAGGAAAAACTTAGCAGAAAATCTCCTCAAAAACTTCTTATCATTGACAGATGCCCCTTCCGGGAGCTCTTGAGCTTCAAGATACCTTTTCACTTCATAGAACCAAGGCTTTTCTTCTACTCCTTCAGTATCAACCACATTACAGTATGCAGGTTTATCAAATCGATCAATAGTAATTCTGAGAGCTTTATCATCCCAACTGATTTCAAACATAGATGCCATGGTGGCCAATGCATCTGCCAACTTATTCTCTTATCGTGGAATATGTCCAAAAGTGATCTCTTCAAATTACGGGATCAAAGACAACACATGCTCTCTGTAAGGAATGAGATTTGGATGCTTGGTGTCCCAATCTCCTCTAACTTGACCAACTACCAGGGATGAATCTCCATACACATTCAAAAACTGAATCTTCATCTCAATGGCAGCCTTGATACCCATGATGCACGCTTCATATTCAGCCATATTATTGGTACAATCAAAACAAAGTCTTGCAGTAATTGGTGTATAACAACCTTTAAGAGAGATAATTACAACACCAACACCAATACCAACACCATTACCAAGTGCATTAGAAGCTCCATCAAAAACCATAGTCCATCGGGATCCTTGTTCAGGTCCTTCATATTGTCTAGGTTCTTTAGTAACAATCATAATATCTTCATCCGGAAACTCAAAATTCATAGACTGATAATCATCCACTGCCTGATGAGCCAAATGATCAGCTATTACACTTCCTTTAATTGCTTTCTGAGTAGTGTAATGTATGTCATATTCTGTCAGGATCATTTTCCATCTCGCTATTCGTCCAGAGAGAGCAGGTTTCTCAAATATGTACTTGATTGGATCCATTTTTGAAATCAATAAAGTAGTATAAGTCAACATATATTGTCTTAGTCTGCGAGCAGCCCATGCCAAAGCGCATGAAGTTTTCTCGAGCAGTGAGTATCTTGTTTCACAGTCGGTAAACATTTTGCTAAGGTAGTATATTGCCTGCTCTTTTCGACCAGACTCGTCATGTTGCCCTAACACACGCCCCATTGAGTTATCCAATACTGTCAAGTACATAATCAAGGGTCTTTCTTAAACTGGTGGCATCAATACAGGAGGTTCTTGGAGGTACTTTTTGATCGCATCAAAAGCTACCTGGCATTCGTCATTCCATTCCATTACTTGATCTTTCTTCAACAACTTGAAGATTGGCTCATAAGTAGCAGTTAACTGGAAAATAAATTTTGCAATGTAATTTAGTCGTCCCAAGAAAACTCTAAGTTCCTTCTCAGTACGGGGAGCATGCATCTCTTGTATAGCTTTTACCTTTGCAAGATCAACTTCAATACCTTTACCACTAACAATAAAACCCAAAAGTTTACCAGATCTAACTCCGAAGGTACATTTGTTTGGATTCAACCTTAGCTTGTATTTTTTCAACCTTTCAAACAACTTGTGCAGATGATCAAGATGTTCTTCTTCAGTCTAAGATCTGGCTATCATATCATCCACATATACCACTATCTCGTGGTGAATCATGTCATGGAACAAAGCTACCATAACATGTTGATATGTTGCCCCAACATTCTTCAAACCAAATGGCATTACCTTATAACATAAAGTGCCCCACTGTGTAACAAACGTAGTCTTCTCCATATCTTCAGGTGCCATCTTAATCTGATTATAACCAGAGAAACCACCCATAAAAGAAAATACCTTATGTTGAGCAGTGTTGTCTACCAGAACATCAATATGTGGAAGTGGAAATTCATATTTGAGGTTGTCTTTATTCAAATCCATGTAATCTACACATATGCGTACTTTTCCATCTTTCTTAGGTACTAGTACCACATTTGAAATCCACTGAGGATAAGAAGTAACAGCTAGGAATCCTGCATTGAATTGTTTCATCACTTCTGCCTTAATCTTCTCTGACAATTCAGGACGCATACGACGTACTTTCTATTTTATTGGGCGACAATCCTCTTTCACTGGTAGATGGTGAACCACAATATCAGTATCTAGCCCTGGAATATCTTCATAAGACTAAGCAAAAATTTCCACATAGTCATGTAACATCTAGATTAACCTGTTCTTAACACCGTCTTCCAATTCAACACCTATCTTGACTTCTTTCCTGTTTTCCTCAATTCCTAGATTCACAACTTCAATTGGTTCCTCATGTGGCTGTATAGCTTTCTCTTCTTGTTGTAGCAACCTAGCCAGCTCTACAGGTACTTCACAATCTTCCTCCTTTCCATCCTCGACTTAATAGATCGGATTCTCGAAGTTATAATTGGCAATAGCAGAACTATTATCAACAGGATCCAGAGTGGATGAGGATCTGCATTTTAGTGACGTGGGTGTGTGTAAGAACATATAGCTTTTGATAAAGGAAACAAATAAAAGAAAGACAAAGAGCGCAATATTTACGAAAGCAAGAAACGTCCATTGATTTTATTGAATGAAAATATGCAAATGAAATGACATCCCTAACAAACACACCATTGTGCCCTGGGCAAGGCACAAGGCTCAAAAGTATTTAATTGTTCAAAATTACAAAATTAAAATTAGAAAAACAAAATAGCATTTACTCCTGACTAAAGGATATAGAAATAACGTCTTCAGCCTTCCAATTGTTGAGTCCATCACCATTGGTAGGAAAGATCCAATTATCCAGATTGTAGTCTTCATCATGATCTCCAACAGCATTGACTTGGTCCTTTATGATTCCTTGGTTGGTAATACGAACAACGCGAGCACGACGAATAACCTTCTGAGATTCTGTAGTAAAACCCAAACGAAACTTATTAGACTTGTAAGGAATGTCTGGAAGCTGACCCCCAATAGTACAACCACCTTATTCAACCACAACTTTAGCATCCTTGAGAGAGGCCATTGTAGGAGGTACTCTGGTAATCATAGGAACTTTTTTAGCAGCAGGGACAGGCTGAGGAGCAGGAACCACTTCAAATGTCTGGCAATGAGTTTCAACAAATTCACCCTCCATCTCAACATATTTAAAAGTATTCACATGACTGACCATGTATTCTTCTTCACCATAAACAGTGACGATCTTGCCTTTCACTAGATACTTCAGCTTCTGATGTAAAGTGGAGGTTACAACACCTGCCCCATGGATCCAGGGGTGCCCAAGCAAACAGGAGTTCGCAGGACGAATATCCATCACATAGAAAGTAGAATCAAAGACTTGAGAGCCTATTTTGATCGGGAGATCCACTTCTCCATGCACCATTCTTCTTGAACCATCAAAGGCCCTCACTACCACATTACTTGGTCTTAACACAACATCTTCATGGTTGAGTTTTTCCAGAACCTCCTTCGGTAACACATTCAATGAAGAACCATTATCCACCAACACATGAGATAAAGTAGTTCCCCTACACTCAATAGATATGTGAAGATCTCTAGTATGGTTTCTCTTAACAGGAGTCAGATCAGCATCAGAAAAACCCAAACCATTATCACTAGTCAGATGAGCAACACAATTCTCAAACGGGTCCACAGAGATATCATGTGGTACATGAGAAGTCTTTAGGAACTTGATTAAGGCCTTAGCATGGGCTTCAGAACATAACAACAGAGATAACATAAAGATTTTAGAAGGAGTATGCCCCAATTGGTCAACAATATTATAACCACTCTTGCGGATGATCTTCAATACTTCTTCCATCTGCTTAGAGAGATCTTCAGTAACTGGTGCCTCAGCTTGAACATGTTCAATCACTTGTCCTTTGCCCCGAGCCTCAGTGCTTGGCCCAGAGTTATAGTTATAAACTAGAGCAGCAACAGTCTTTGAGGTGTCTTCTGGAGAGAAAATTCTTCCACTCCTGGTAACCTTACTAGACCCAGCAATATTGTCAACATTAGGATTAACATCAGTAGCAGGTGTATCAGTTAAAGGCTCTTGCTTGATACCATGGATATAAACATCAGAACCATAATTCTAAGGTATAGCCTTATCAGAAGTATATGGAATTGGACCAGGAGTAGTAATAATTATTGGAGCCACCTTTGGCTCAGCAGTAATCTTCATAAACCCTTCAAAAGTGATCCTCACTGGGCCCTTGGAAGTGATATTTACAGGACCTTTGGAAGTAATCTTCATAGGAGTCTTATCAACCATAGCTACATCTTCAAGCTTCAGATCTTGGGCCAGACCTTCACATAAACTTTCTACAAAAGGGGTCTTCTCAAATAATATAGTACGGTTGTCCATCAGACGATGAATACCTTCCTTCAACTTCCAACAACTATTAGGTTGATAGGCACAGAAAAAACAATCTTCATTGCAACCCGGAAGAAAACCGGCTTGCATCAGCTTTTTCTTGACAATGGATAGAGGAGTAGTTAATTCAACTATAATATAAATATAAGAAACTTCATCAACAACATTAATAGTCTTCTCATGCTTAGGCATAGGAGCAGTAATCACATTAGGAGTTTCAGGAGGGTCAAACTCAATTTCTCCATTTTCAATCATATCCTGAATTTTGTTCTTCAACACCCAACAACTATTAGTATCATGTCCAGGACTGTTGGAATGATATGTACACCTTGCATTGGGATTGTAACAAGGAGAAGAAGTATTGGGATTCTGAGGAGGATCTTTTAAGGTAATCAACTATCCTTTCAACATGTGTTGCAAAGCCTGATCCAACGACATATTGATATTCGTAAATTGCCTCTTAGGCTTGGGATGACTATTCTGCTGCTGCTCTTATGGTGTAGGTGCAGGATTAGAAATCAAAATAGCCCCACAGATTGGTTACGATTATTATGACCATGTTGGACATACACAACATTGGATTCCTTCTTCCCATTGGAAGGCTTCTTGCTGGTACTTAAAGAGGCAACCATCTGAATCTTTCCACTTTGTATTCCATTCTCCACATGTTCTCCAGTCATTATCAGCTCAGTGAAACCTGAGGATGAGCTTCCAATAAGATGACTGTAGAAAGGACCGGTCAACGTACTCATAAACATATCAACCAATTCCATGTCAGTCAAAGGGGGTTGAACTCTACTTGCAAGATCTCTCCACTTCTGAGCATACTCCTTGAAGCTTACTTTAGAACCCATGGACATGCTTTGGAGCTGCATGCGAGTTGGTGCTAAGTCAGAGTTATATTGATGCTGCTTATAGAAAGCCTCCGCAAGATCATTCCAATTATGAATGTTGGTACTTTCCAGTTGATAATACCATTCCAATAGAGCTCCAGACAAACTCTCTTGAAAGAAATGAATCCACAGCATCCTATCAGGAGTATATGGTTGAATCCTCATGACATAAGATCTCAGATGCAACTTTGGACATGACACACCATCATACACCACAAAAGTAGGAAATTTGAAACCAATAGGGATGGAGACCCCAGTAATCAAGCTCAAATCTTCAAAGTCAAACCCATAAGTCTTCTGTAGTTCTATAGCATTCACCCGGTTCTCCACTATCTTATATTTCTCCTTACCAGTCGAATCATGGTAATAATTCTCCTCATAATCAGAATCTTCAGTAGTACCATGGAGACTTCCTTCTTCTCTCTCAGAATTTTCATCCCCAGGATTTTCAACTTCCTCATCTGTCTTGGCTGGACCTCTGAACCTTCTACCCATGTTGATGAAGCCAACTGGTTTTCTATTCTTCTTCTTTTTCTTGGTCAGAAGTGCCTTCAGCTCATCTTGTCCCCTGGACAAATTCAATATCATCTCTTGAAATTGGGCATTATGAGTCTGAAGTTCCTTGACAGTTTGTTCGAGAGCCATTTCTGCTGAAATAAACAACGAGAAGATAAGATACCTATTGTAAGAAACCTATGATGTAATGATATGGTATGTAGATGCCTATGTAATGTTTTCAAGGACCATATAGGATTTAAATTTGTTTAAAGAAAAAAAAACAAAACTCTTATTAGTAAATGTTTTAATATAAATTGCCCCTTGGGCTTACAATGAAAGGAAATAAGAATAAAGTACAAAGAAATAAATATATGGGACTTAGGTCTCCCATGGACGCTTCCTCTTTGTGTTGAGGTATGTGTTGAGATTCCGCTCCTCGTGAAGTTGCTTTGTCAGCTCCAGAACTCTTTATTGACTAGCTCTGAACTGAGTTTCAAAAGTATCCCTTTGTTCCTTTAGTTGGATCCAGGACTTCTGCAGCTCTTTCAAATCAGAGGGCATATCTGGATGAAGGATGGTATAAGGAACATCTCCTTCAGCAACAGGTTCCACAATAATTGGTAGGACAATAGGATATGGCATCATAAGAGTCTGAGCATAAGATCGCATCCATCTGAGGTAAGGTCCCATAGAAATTGAGTAATTTGGTTCCAGGTTCTTTCTATCAACCTTATTCACTTTACTCCAAGCTCGTATAAACCTTTGATGGTAACCTTGAAGATCGTTGTCGTAGTCAAACACAATACCCTGAATAAGCATGTCATGAGGACCATTACTCCGAGCATAACCAAACTGACGTAGAACTAGAGAAGGGTTGTAAGTAATGCCCCCTCTTATGCCAAGGAGTGGCACATTAGGGAACTCCCCACAACAGTCAATGATAGTAACATTCTCCATAGATCGAGAACACCAATGAATGTATGAATGAGAAAGTGACATGATCCTCTTAGACCACCTTAACCCTTTGTTAATTCTTCATCATAGATCGGGGAAGGTGAGAAATAAACCACCTTGATAATAGAGGTATGCAATACATCAGAGTTCCTCGTGCCTTCGTAGTACGAGTGTGAAGAGAGTGCAAGATATCTCCAAGTAAGGTAGGCATTGGATTATGAGTCAGAAATATGTTGATGGCGTGTATGTCTATGAACTGGTCTGGATTAGGGAACAACACTAAACCATATATTAATAAGGCTAAGATCTCCTCAAAACCATCATAGCTCATACCATCCAAGAACACCTGAGCTTTCTCCATCAATACCTTAGCAAGAATACCCTTAACTCTGCTTCTCGTTTCTACGACAATGTTTGATTTCTTCAAATGTAGGGCTGCAACAATGACTTCGGGTTTAGGCTCTTTCTCTAAGCCTGTAAAGGGTCTCTGATCAAGGATAGGCACACCCAGTAGCTTGGAGAACTCCTCCATTGTAGGAACCAGCTGATAATCGGGGAACGTGAAGCAGTGATGTTTAGGATCAAAGAACTGAAATAGGACACTCATCATGTCTTCATTGAACCCTGAAGTAACTAGATCCAACAAGTAACCATGCTTCTTGATAAATTGGGAGATTTTAGAAACTTTAGAGACCAATTCCTTAAGCTTAAAAGGTATCCCTACAAAGTTGATCCGTATAGTGTTCCTACGAGCAGAAGCCATGACATGCAACAAAGAACAAAGATAAATCCTTTGGTCCTTGAAATGGTTAGTGAAAATGCTATGCTCATGATGTCATGATGTTATGCTCAATCACAAACATGTGGCACACACAAACAAGTCGCACAACAACCCTAGGTTTAGAGGCTTGCATGAGGTTTAAAGGTAAGTACCATTCCCCTGAAGTTTAGTTGGTTCATCCTATCCTACAAAAGTAACCAGGTTCTAAAGGATCTCAATATCACTTATCCTTCCCAAGGGTTGTTGTTCAGTAGGAAACTTACTTGCCAACCAAAACCCCTCAAGTTTAGGATCTCAATGAGCGTAGCATCGAGTATCAACAACCTTTAGACTTCTCCAGAGCCGGCTATCTCACTACTTTCTAAAGGCCAAGATGGGTTAACTAGGGTTCTACAAAGTTAGTTAGTGTAATGATAACATATGGCAGCCTCAAGTTATCCTTAACTTACTTAAGGAACATAAGAACCAACCAAGAAGTCACACTAACGTAGCCACCAGATTAACCATATCGGTATACATCGTACAGTTTCATTGGTTTATTGCTACTTACCTAGGGTACACTAGATCCGGGTTAGGATCTTTCACACAAAAGCCCAACAGATAATATAAAGCAAACAAGACAAATAATTAAGTGATCTAATTCCTAAGGGTACCCCTCTTTTACTTAGTAACTCCCCAGCAGAGTCGCCAGTTCTGTAACACGGTGGGAGAACTGACTTTCTATAAATGTTGCGGATAGCAAGAGTCACCATCGACTTTTATTTTATCCAAGTGGAAAGGACATAAAAGAACAGGAAAGACCTATTTTTAAAAAAAGACTTAAGTTCGGGGGGTAGGTTATATAAAAGGAAGGTGTTAGCACCCTTTATATCCATGGTTATCCATGGGCTCTTAGTTACTTAGCTCACTTAATTGCTTTGAAAGTGTGAAGTGTGTGATTAGAAAATTTTCTAAGTACTTTGTAATAATCCTCGTATGGATGTATACAAAGCCTTTGTTTTGAAAATGTTTGAAAATTGTGAGGTGGGAAAAGTATTTTAAAGGGTGTGAGCCAGTAACTTAGAGTTCCTACCCTAAACTAATTCATTCATGTTCTTTTATATTCTTTAAAGGGTAAGACTATCCCTATTATTAAGGAATAGGTAGTCATTACCTTGGATTTGTTTAAGGGACGGGCGTAGGGTCATCGTATGGTCAACGAAGGCAACTTAGGGGGTGTCTTTAGCAATTGGGAGGGACTATCATCTTTTACCGAAGGGACAAGATCATTATCGAAGGCAACATCGTAGGCAACATCGTAGGGACTTGATCTTTTAAACTGGGGAGGGACTAGATGATTTATACTTGTATGGATTTTTGCTTAAGACACCCCTATTTTCGAGGGACTTGACCTTATAAAGGCAACTTTAAGAAGGGTAACCCTAGGAGGTGCAGACGGCGATCATAGATCTACTTATATGTGTGAGTGATTATATTCAAATATTTAATCTTTATTTTTTTAGTTATCTAAGCCCATTTAATCAAATATTTCTTTTCACACCCTAGTTACTAACCACACAGATATATTTATAGAAATTAAAAGCGGAAATTAAATATTCTACGCTATTACATTGGGGGAGGGGCATACATTTTTTTGAGGGATGACAAAAAATAAAAGACAGAAAATAATCCTACACTATTACAGGATAGAAGCAGTTACAAAAGTAAGCGAAAAATAAATCCATACAATAAAAATAAATCAAGTAAATTAATTGAAAATAAAGAAGAAATTATTTATTACGAAAAATTAGGGTTTAAAGAAAACATTCAGGATTTGATTAGGGTTTTTTTAGAAACAAACAGGATTGTTAAGAAAATTAGGGTTTTAATCTTAATTAATTGATTTATAGGATTAATTAAAAAACTAATATACCAAAATAATAATAATTATGTGGTAATAATATTAAAATTTATTTACCAAAATTAATTTAGGGAAAATATTTGGAGGAAATGATTTTAAGGTTTAAGAGTTAATCAATATTTAATTAGTTAGTTAATTATTTAGTTAATATAATATAATAATATAAAAAAGAAGGGAAAATCGCTCAAAAAAGAGTATGGGGGGCTCAGCCATGATCGAACACGTCCTCAGGAGGCCACAAACGCACCCTAGCCAACTGAGCTAGCAAACCTGCATGATCATAATTTGAAACAAATTAATTATAAAATAAGAAAGAAAATAGGTTAAGAGAAAAAAATTGCTGGAGGCCAGACTCGATCCCTCGCCCTCAATTTCATATTATACGCTCTTTACCAATGGACCACATACGTTGTGGTGTTAATCAAACCAAACAATTAAATTATAAATAAATAAAAAATAAAAATCAGGAATTCGCGCCAAACCAGTCTTCTTCAACCTTGGGATTTCTTAGGTTTTCCTGTGAAATTTCCTGCCAAAGTTCCTGCGAACTTATTTTCATAGGAATTTCTGGATCCTTTCAACGACCATGAAACCTGTAATGTTTTTCAAAATTGAACCAACCATTGTGTGTCCCATAACAAATCCAGTCTTTTTATGCCTTTAGAATCAATTTATATTCATTAAATCGTAAAACCCTAAATTGAAGACATAAACCCTAATAATGGTGCACAGTTGTTTCTATACCAAAAGCCAAATCAAAGTATCCAGAATCCTTCTAAACCTTCAAACAAGCAAGAATATACAAACGAAATCGATTAATGATGCACAAATAGAATGAATAAAAAAAATAAAGAAACGATGAACATGAATTTGGTTATGGCATATGGATGCGAGTTGAGTGATGCAAATGATCAAGATAACATCAAGAGACATCAAGGATCACGTCTCAACCTTTAAAACACCTTGATACCACCTGCAAGTAAGAAACCAAATTGGTGTTTTTTGGTGAAATTTTGGAAGTTTTAATGTTATGTCTTGGCTGCTGAATTTTGTCCCTCTGCATTTGTTTATGTTTGTATATATGTGGTGAATAGAATTAGGTCAAACTTGGGCCTTTAGATCATGGATATTGGTTACTTGAGTGTGAAGAAATCTCACTTCTATTTTTTCCAAAAAATCAAATATATCATTACCATAAACAGCTTGCACGAAATTGGATGGTCTCAATCAACTTAAATGCCATATATTTGGTTCTAGAATAAATATTTGATCCATTATTTGATTTTTCATATTTGATTTTTATTAAAATTGAATTTTAACAAATAAAATCCAAAATAATATAAAATAAAATTATAAAATCCGAATAAATTGTCATTTGGTCGTGCATGACTTTATCTTTGAGATTGGGTTGCAATTTTATGGGCCCATTTGGAAAATTTTGAAGTTAAGACCTTTTTTGCTTCATACACCCCTTTGAAATTTCTCAACTTTGACAAGGCACAACTCCCTCAATTTTAAGGATATAATAGTTATTTTGGACTTTTTAGAAATCTTAGAGAGTCCTCTAACCAATCGTTTTGGTCCCATGTCCATATCTTGTACCATTTTCAAATTATGAGCTTTGAAAAAAGTTGACGTTTTGTTGACTTTTAATAGGACCTATAATGTTTTAGCTCATACCTTCAAAATGAAGCTTTTTTAGGCTTGGCTTGTGAGACACAAAGTTTTAGAGAATTAAATTTCCTTAAAAATGAGCTTTGGATGGGAAATATTTGATGGAGTGTGTGAAAGTTATGGCTGGTCAAAGTTCAGTTGACTTTTATTTTGAAACCCTAATTTAGAAACTTCTTGATTCTTGATGATCTGAGATTTTCTTGATGAATCATGATCAACCCTTGATCAGATGATGAATTTTACCTCATAATATTGATGTTGACAAAAAAATCATGAAGTTTGACCTTGAGTTGATCACAGTTGACCCCAATTTGACTTTTTTTTACCAAGATGACTGATTTTTGAATACTTGAACATCTGACTAGTCAAACTTATTGGGAAAGCTCTGAAACTTGACATGGGGATTCTTGAAGACATGTGGGATGTTATGAAGCCCACTTGAGGCATTGGAAGTCCATTTAGCTTGGTGAAGTTCAAAACCCTAGTTCTGGATCCATTGTTCAGGAGGAGACTTTGTCTTCAATCCTGTGAACCTTGAGAAATCTTGAGACACATTTCCTTGATTGTGGGAGGGAAACTTTTGGGGTACAACAGCGAGAAATGCTGGTTTGCATGATTTCATGACTCAATGGCCCACGATTTCCTTCATTGTTGCTGCTGTTGGACGAGGTATATGGGACCAGCTTCGGCGAAGACTTATACTTTGGTGATGGGGGCGTCGGGTATCGTTGTATTGGGACTTCTTAGTGCCTTGGTTCGTTTCATTCGGGGAGTGACGTGGTTTCCGAGGAGGAGAATGATTGCGCTTCTTTGTCCTTTCTGGATGGGATCCTTCTGGCCTTTCTTGATCTGTTGGGGGAGAAAGATCTCTGGAATCTTTCTTTTTGTGTTTTCGAGGAGGAGACCATGAGCGACGTGGAGGGTTGCGAGTCCCTCTGCGATGGTGTTTCCTAGAAGGAGAAGGAGAGCGACGATCACCCTCGAGCATCTGTATGCGCTCGTTTTGTTGGAATATGGCCAGGTTGGCGTTGTTGAGCACGACAATGAAAGCCTGGGTGCTGGTGCTAACGTCCAACGAGACATGAATTGGTTCAGACACATGATCCCTTTGAATGATTAATAAGTGTTTCAGATTGTCGGAGGATGCCCCTCATGGTGGTTGGCATCGTGATGGGTTGTTCCACGGTTGCCGGGGTTTTCTCCATCGCTAAGGAGGATGGTGATAAGTTCATTCACAGTCTCATTGAGTTGGGAAGCCATGAAAACAAAAAGATGATATGATCTTTGATCTTGAGTTGAAAAGAAAGGATCTTGTTCAAGAAAGACGGGAGAGCTGCAAGATTCCCACAGACGGCGCCACTATACATAAATGATCCATACATGTCCTCGTGGCCTTTAGTTGGGGCTGCAATGATGTTGGTAGGACAGGGGGTGTTGTATGTCCAAGGTACTCCGAAGCTCAAGTATTTTTCAGGGTGAAGCAAACTAAAGCCTTAAGAAAGTATGTAAGCGATTAGAATTGAATACCTGACCCTCCCAAAAGAGAGGGTATTTATAAGGGCATATGGTTGAGATTTGCAGGTGCGTGGTCATTGACTAAGTTCAATTGCCTCCAATAATCTCGGGGGGTGGGCAGTTGGCCGCGTGATAGACGTTAAGTGCGTGTGGGGGAGATCCCCAACGAATATATTCTAACGGCTCTTTTTCGAAATGGTCTCAAGGTCTTGGATCGCTTGTTATGCTTGTGCCCAGAGTTAAGCTGGATTGGGCCTTAATTGGACGTAAGGCACCTGCTAGGCCAGTCCAGAACACTTTGTATTTATTATATGTGAAATCAATTATGCAGGTCGATGTGTCAAAAATATTGAAACAATTTATTTTTTGGAAATTCTTGATGCATACCATAAATTATGAATTTATGAAATTTTCAGTATAACAAAAATTTAAAATTTCTGGAAGTTTTGGTAAGTTTACTTAAATTTAATATTTTCCGGTATAACTTCACCGAAAATTTTGAAATTTTCGGTAAAGGCTACCGAAAATTTCAAAATTTCCGTTATATGTCTCACAGGAACGATAGATCACAATAATTTTTTTGAAATTTCCGATATTATCACGAAATTTCCGATATACTACAGTTAATTTCATCATTTCCAAAAAAATTTGAAAGATAAAAAAATAAATTCGCTAAAATTTTGGGGTGTCAGGTCTAAGTGGGGATGTAAAGTTAAATGTTTCAAATTAAGTTTTAGATTTCTAAATTTTGAATCCAATTTTTTTTTAAAAAAAGTATATAATGTCACGTTTATAATAATATTTAAAAAAAAAATTGAATTGTTTAAAGAGAATACTTCAGTTTTCCATTAAATTTTAATTTTAAAAGACTTTATTATACAAATTGTTTTAGATATATATGATGATCAATGAACTATTCATCAAATAAAAAGTCAAGATTTGTTAGATAATATAAATTTGACATTTGGAAAAGTCAATAAGAGAAAATTATAAATAATTAGCTAGTTTCAAGGAAAGTTATAAATTGTTTAGCAAATGTTTTAAATAATTGTTATTATTTGTAATGAAGTACTAATCAGAAAGAAAGTGAAAGTTAAAATAATAAAGAAAAAGTTCCAACGAGAAGTTTGTTTATGATACTAATTTCAATTTTTTTTTTGGAAATTGGTATCCAACCATTTTACTGACTAACTAATCCAACCGGACCCCTATAGTCCACCATGAGGGCAACCCGTTTTACTCTAGAGCAAGCTTTGTGCGGACTGGCCCAATCAATGATTGTTTGCATCACATCTGTTTCGAACTCAGGACCCCAAAAGAAGCATGCCCTTAGGACCCAAGCTCTCTGCCGCAAGGCTAACCCCAGTGGGTTCTATTTTTAATATTATTATTATAACAATTATTAAGGCAATTAAATTGATTTGCCAACATTTAGCTTCAGAGCTTGTTACATTAAAATGGTTACAAGTTCAAGCATTAATCATGTTTTGTTGGTGCAAACAATTGTTTTCAAGTTCAATGGAAGATCAAATTTTCCTATGTGGAAACGGTTGATGGAGTTGTGTTTAGAAACCAAGTATGGAGAAATTATGAAGAAAGGTTTTATTGAACCAACTAAAGAAGATAAAGGAAAAGCTGATGAGAAACAAGTTGAGAAATACCATCAACTCAACGAAAAAGTTTTGGTTTTGATATATCAATCTGTGGAGCTATCTGTTTTTGAGAAAAAAAATCCATGCCAAATAGATAAAGAGGCTTGGGAAATCTTACTTAAAACATATGAAGGTGCTGACTCACTTAAACGAACGAGGTTGCAAGGATTAAAACGCCAGTTTGAGTTAATGGAGCAAGGAAAAGATGAAAACATTCATGGATATTTTTCACGAATGGACAAACTAGTTAATGAAATCCAGCGAAGATGACATAAATGAGAAAGATGTTATGGAGAAAATGATGTTCATTCTTTCAACTCGTTTTGATTACGTAGTAGCATTAACAATTGAAGAAGGAAAAGATGTCACGACAATGACTTTAAATGATTTGCAAGCATCTTTGGAGCCACGTGAGATGCGGATGAACGAGAGATCAAGTGGCACATTTGAGCAAGCAATAAAAGCTTAAACAAATGTGAGAAATGAGGTACCTGTGCAAAGAATGCCAAACCACTTTCAAATAGGACATAGTTCCAAAGGTAATTAGAGGAATTCTCAAACTGACTTAAGCCAAAGCACACGAGGTAATGGCTCTTTTCAAAATAAATCTAATATTCAATGTCCCAAATGTCAAAAGTACGGACATTTTCAATCAGAATGCAAATCTCATATTCAATGCCATAATTGTAAAAAGTATGGTCACTATAGTCGAGAATGTTGTGCTAAATCATTGAATATTAGAGATAGTCATGTTCGAGTTGTAGAAATTGAAGATGATATGAAAATGGTGCTTACAACATGTCATGTTATAGCTGATAAACATGATGATTAATGGTTGCTAGATACTGGTTGTAGTAACCATTTAAATGGGAATAAGGAACTATTTAGTAACTTATATGAAAGTTTCCGCAACATAGTCAAGCTTTGTGATGATTCAAAACTTCAAGTTTAGGGAAAAGGAAAGATCGCTATCAGATTGACGGATGGATCTTTGAATTATATTTATGATGTATTCTATGTACCTAGTATTTGTCAGAATATCTTAAGTGTTGTAAAACTTGCTGAGAAAGGCTATGATTTAAACTTCAACAAAAGAGGTTGCACTACCAATGATACTGAGATGGGCCACATAGCAAATACAAGCATGTCAAGGAACCGTCTATTTCCAATGAACATTAAGTATGGTGCTAATATGTGTTGCAAAACGGTAACTATTGATGATAATTGGCTTTGGCACATGCGTCTTGGGCACTTCAAAGTTTGAAAGCATAAATTTTCTTGCAAATAAGAAATGGGTTACTGGTTTGCCTGTTATCTAAGTTCCTGATCAATAGTGTGAAGCTTGTGTAGTAGAAAAGAAGCATTAAGATCCTTTTCCTAAAGAGATGTAATTGAGAGATACAAAACAACTTGAGCTTGTGCATTCTGATTTATGCTATGTGGAAGTACCATCCAATGGAGGTAATAATTATTTTATTACTTTCATTGATGACTTTAGTAGGAAGACGTGGGTTTATTTTTTGAAAAATAAATCAAATGCTTGTGATGTACTCAAAAGATTTATGGCGTATGTTGAAAGACGAAATGGTTATACTCTGAAAACCTTAAGAACTGATAGGGGAACAAAGTATATTGTATGTGATGATTTCTTGAGAAATCATGGAATTAAGCATCAAATGACTGCAAGATACACTCCTCAACAAAATGGAGTGCCAGAAAGGAAGAATAGAACAATCATGGATAATGTGAGAAACATGCTTCATTGCAAGAATTTACCCAAGAGTTTTTGGGCTGAAGTAGTAACTTGTGTAGTGTACCTTTTAAATAGGTGTCTAGAGAAAAGTATTCGTGATAAAACTCCACAAGAAGCTTGGAGTGGGCAACATCCAAAATTGAGTAACTTGGAAGTTTTTGGTTGTATTGTTTATCATGTTCTAGATCATCTGAGGAAGAAGCTTGATGACAAGGCAAAAAGTGAATATTTGTAGGATATAGTGAAAAAAACAAAAGCCTACAAATTTTACAATACACAAACTTAAAAGGTAGTCATCAACATGGATGTTACCTTTGATGAACATGGATCATAAGATTTGTCAGAAAATAAAAAGAGTTGTTGCATGTACCAATCACTATAAATGAAGTAGATGACAAAGTTAATGAGCCATCCACTGAACAAACATTTGATGAACCATCTACTGTACCAACACAAGACTTACCACCTCGTAGATATCCACAACGGGACATCCACCTCCTCACTCAAAAGATTATGAAGTTGGTCAAGATGATGATCCTGATGATATGGAGGAAGAAATGAATTATTGTTCCTTATTTGCTGATTGTGATCCTGTGACATATGCGGAAGTAGCCAATAAAGATTATTGGATGAAAGCAATGGATGAAGAAATTCATGCAATTGAGAAAAATAATACATGTGAGTTAACTACACTTTCATAAGTAATGAAGTCAATTGAGTTAAGTGGGTGTACAAAATAAAGTACAATCCAAAAGGGTACAAACAAAGTTATTAATCGCGGCCGCTCCCGGCGCGATCCCAGGCGGTCCGGCCGGGGCGGCCCTCCTCCGCGCGCTATATGAGGAGCGAATCTCATGTTGCAAAAAGCGGTCGATTCCGGCGCTTTCGCGGGTAGCGCTTCGCTCTCTGGGCGGAGCGGGTTACTCGATTTTACTTCTGTTTGATGTATGTTTGATGTTGATGTATGTTTGATCTTAGAAATAAGAAGATGAATGGGAAGAAGATGAAGTTGTGGGGTGGGGAAGAAGATATGCAGCCGCATTTTTTTTTGTTTTTAAAAGAGAAACCCTAATTTTTAGAGTGGAATAGTGGATCTGGATCCGGATCCGGGTTGCATTAAAAAGTATTACATTTGAATTATCCCATTTGCCGTACACCTTTTTCTCTTTTCAAGACAATGTTCCAACTCCCAAGATAACTTTTACACTAACCAATTAAAGCTCTAACATTATCTTTCATTATTATTATTATTTTTATTATTATTATTATTATTATTATCAATTCTTTTTTCTCTACCTTATTACTTGAAAAATCTTATTTTATAAAGTTTTTAATTATTTTTCCTATAATTATTATTAGGATGATTCAATTCTTTATTCTCTATTATTATTATTATTATTATTATTATTATTATTATTATTATTATTATTATTATTATTATTATTATTATCAATTCTTTTTTCTCTACCTTCTTACTTGAAAAATCTTATTTTATAAAGCTTTTAATTATTTTTCCTATAATTATTATTAGGATGATCCAATTCTTTATTCTCTATTATTATTATTTTATGTATATAAAATTATATATAATTTATTAATTTATTAATTTATATAATTAATCTAAAAATTTATCCCTCTATCCGCTATCCCGGTATCCCATTTTTAAAGTCGACCGCTCCGCTCCGCTATCCGGGATTAATAACTCTGGGTACAAACAAAAACCCGACATTGCTTATTTTGAAGTTTTTGTTCTAGTTGCTAGAATGGACACAGTACGCGTGATTCTTTCTTGTGCTACCCAAAATCAATGGAAGGTATTTTAGATGGATGTCAAGTATGTCTTCTTGAATGGTGTGCTCGAAGAAGAAGTTTACGTAGAACAACCTCCAAGTTATTTACAACAAGGGAATGAAGGTAAAATGTACAAGTTGAAGAAAGCACTATATGGATTGAAGAAGGCCCCTAGAGCTTGATACACATGTATTGACACACATTTTATCAATAATGTATTCCATAGAAGTCCATATGAGCATGCTTTATACGTCAAAGCAAACAAGGATGAAAAAATGTTGTTATTGTTTGCTTATATGTGGATGATCTTATCTTCACTAGTAACAATAATAAATCGTTAGCAAATTTTAAGGAGAGCATGTCCACTCAATTTGAAATGACATATATGTGCCAAATGTCTTATTTTCTAGGCATTGAAATGAAGTAGACAAATGAGGGAATTTTTATTTCACAGAAGAAATATGCATCAGATACTCTGAAAAAATTTAAGATGGAATCATGTAAACTAATGTTGACTCCAATGAAAGAAAGATTGAAATTAGAAAAGGAAAGTAGCGGTGATCTTGTCAATTCAACAAATTTCAAAACGCTAGTGGGAAGCCTCAGGTACTTGACAACAACAAGACCTGATATACTTTATGGAGTTGGACATATAAGTATATTCATGGACTTGCCAAAACAATCACATTGGCAAGTTGCAAAGAGAATTTTGAGGTATGTCAAAGGAACAATTGATGAAGGAATTTTTTATTCAAATTCTATCAAGCCAGATTTGATTAGATACACAGACAATGATTGAATAAGTGAAACTGGAACTTGAAAAAGACATTCGAATTATGTTTTCCTTCTTGGTACAAGCATATTTTCTTGGTCCTCTAAGAAAAAACAAGTAGTTGCTTTGTCAACAGCAGAGGCAGAGTACATAGCAACAACAAATTATGCTACTCAAACAGTTTAGTTACGAAGAATATTAAGTGAATTACAACATCATCAAGATGGTCCAACGAAGGTATTATGCGACAACAAATCAACGATTGCTCTAACAAAGAATCCAGTGTTTCATGGGCGTAGCAAACATATTGACATTAAACATCACTACATTCGAGACTTGATAAGAGATAAAGAAATTATGGTGGAGTATTGTACTTCGGAAGATCAAATTGCTGATATTTTATCCAGTGTTTCTTTGGCGTAGCAAACATATTGACATTAAACATCACTACATTCGAGACTTGATAAGAGATAAAGAAATTATGGTGGAGTATTATACTTCAAAAGATCAAATTACTGATATTTTTACAAAGCCACTAAAAACCAATTTATTCTTGAAGATGAAGAATTTTCTGAGAATGATGAAGTCAAATTTAAGGGAGAATGTTAAATAATATAAATTTAGCATTTGGAAAAGCCATTAGAGATAGCTATGAATGGCAGCTACTTTCAAGGAAAGCCATAAATTGTTTGACAAAAGTTAAATATGCATTTTCTCAATTGTTATAAATAGTTGTTCTTACTTGTTCTGAAGTACTTATCAGAAAGAATGTGAAAATTAAAACAAAGGAATGTGAAAATTAAAACAAAAAAGAAAAAGACTCCAACGATTTTTTTTACGCTTAGAATAAATTTGTTTATGATAGTAGTATTTTCAATATTATTATTATAACAACACAATTATATTAAGGCAATTAAATTCATTTGCCAACACTATTGATTTTTTTTTTTCAAAAAATATTGAATAAATTTATATACAACACAATATAGTAAAACAGATACAAAATATAATCATTAATTACACCAACAGTTCTTGTGAAAATTCCATAAGAAAACAACTATTCCCTCCATCCCATTTTATAAATCCTTAATCACTTTTCTCAAACACATATACTTAGGGCCGGGTAGGCACAAAGGATCAAACCATTGATCTTTGAGTAAAAAATAAAGATCTTTACCACTACACTAACTACTTAATTTCAGATTTATAATTTATAAAAAATTAATAATCTTGAGGCTCCTATTTTTTTGAGACCTGGACTGTGGACCTGGTTACCCGGGTCCAAGAACGGCCCTGTGAATACTATAAAAAGGGATGAAGGAGGTAGTTATGATTTTCTAATTGATTTTTCTATTTTCTGAATGGATTCCCTTAATTCTTTCTTATCATTTGACCTTGAAGGAGAAAGAACAATGTCATTCCAAACAGAACCAGGTCTGACATAGTTGTATTCATTATATAATTCATAGATGGAATCTGCTTCAGTATTCACATTGCTTATCGTATTCAATAATTTGAGAACTTTAGGATCCACTTGCAGGTTATTGGAATCATTCTTCCACTCTATTATCTGTAATATGCAGTACAACTATGTTTACCATTTTGACATACTAATGTTAATAGTGTAAAATCCACCACTTCATCGAAAATATTATGCAAAATTGTTTGTTACCTTTGGTGGACCACCAACAACATTTGTGCAATAGAGCCTAGCACTGTCAACAAGTTTGCAGTATCTTGGAAAGGCATTAGCAAATTTTTTGTGAGATTCCAATTGTGATTTCACTCTCACTGCCCTTTTGGTCACTATAGCTCTCCTGTCCAAATTTCGATAAAAAATGTTAACAATCATATTTCTACAAAATCACAATTTAGCAAGTTAGCTGAACTTACGGGCAATTATTACCTAATGCCTCTAACGACAGCAAGATAGGCGTCACAAACCACACCAACTAGAACAATTTTGTAAGGCTTTCGAGTGTGCTGTTCCGCTCTATAATTTTCCTCTGGTTGGTGTTCTTCTACTGGCTCATTCACTTGCTCCCAATAATTTTCAGTAATTGTCCCATCTTTAGCTTCTCTATATCCTGGCCCCATTCGATACGTATATTTGTGAACATTTCTTGCCATGGCAATAGTTTGCTCTAGAAAAGGTTCCCATGCTAAGGTACCATCCATGATCACATCTCGCCCCTTATTTAATGCTGTCACTAGCAGAGATGATGCAGCATCAGTGGAAGTCTTATGCACCTGTTTAAATTTTGATGACAAACTAATTAGGGAATACACTGAAAATAGTAACATGAAAGTTTCACAAAATAGAAACATACCAGTTCAGCACTTTGAAGCATTTCATCATGGTGGCCCTTAGAGTTAAGAACTCTATATATGATATCACTCTCCTTAAAAGCATCTGCTTCAACGACCACAACATTTGAAGCAGCTTCTGACCAAAATGATCTGCCAAAACCATTTAATTAGGGGCGAAACAAGGGAAAAAAAAGGTGAAGGGTGCCAAAATTTAACACATGTCATAAGATCATTTTTTTTCTCATTTTGGATACACATGGTTCATATCATTTGCAACAATTGAATAATGATCTATTATATGGAAGAAGTAGAGTTAAGGTGATAGTTACTCTCTGAGAATGTCTTTAAGAACAGTGCTTTTTCCAGATCCCATGCCTCCACCCATAAGCAGCAACACTGGACTCCTCTCACTCTGGACAATGGAAACCTTGACATCACAACCTTGAGAGTCGCCCTTTATTGCTTTAATCTCTTCAACCAATGTAGAGAACACTCTTGCCACCTTTAGTTTCTTTGTTACTCTCTTAAACCTATGTTCCCTATAAACATAGCATAGCACCATATTTAATTACTCTAACTTATTCAGTCTTAATCATTAACATCTCAACTTACATAATACTAATATGCCTATTTCTTATGCCATCCTAGATAAGTGAATAATAGTAGTATTATAGCATTTTGAATCTTTTCTTATATAATGGTGTGGCATTTCCTTGTACCAATTAAAAATTTAACAAAAAGAAAAGACATTTTAATTACTCTATTTTTGAAAGGTTAATTTGAAGCAAAGTGTGAATGGATTATTAATTGGTTTGTTTGGCTTGGATTATAATTACTTAAAAAATCACAGATATGGTTTACTATACTTGATTTACGGTGTAAAAATATTTACACTAACATTACATTAAAATTCGGTCTTAGGCTCTCTCTGTTATTTAAAAAAAAAAAGCATCAAAATTAAACTCAAAATTAGATATAAATTTACCTTGTGGCTGCCAAAAGAATGTTTTTGAGATTTATTTTCTGTTGGGACTGAGTACTTAATACCTATGATTAAGACAATTAAATAAATTAACATACATTTATATATGTCAAATGAACAAAAGCATGTCTCAACTTAATAGTTAATATATTTCCCAAACTATAAAATTCTTTCTTAAATAACATATTACACATACATCTAATTAGATATCACCACCTCATATTTGTAGAGATATTTTAGAAGTCGATATAACAAAGTGCTATAATAATGAAGTGAATTTATTTTCCAAAAGAATAGTGAGACATGAGTGAACACGTGTAATTTTTTATATTAGAATTATGTACCTGACTAATGATAAATGAAGCTCGGTTCCAATGAAAAGCAAAATAACTGAGGATGCATCTTTCAAACTCATCAATCAATTTTGCATATAGCACATTAGCGTCCTCTCTATCGGCTAAATATTGATATATACTTTCTTTACACCCTTCTGAATTTCTCAAGTAGTTCTGTGCCAATCTGCACAGCTCTGGAACTTCACCAGCATCTACAAACCCCATTTGCCTAGCTGCAAAGACAAATATACAAGTAGGCATGGTATCAATTCGACAATAAGACTTTCAATTTTGAGATTTTCTTCATGTTTAGGGTTTAGCAATTGGCGGTGAGTTTTCCGGAATCATGATGTGTAGATTTTGATAAAAGCTAAACGATACTTTGAAGTTTCAACAAAGTCATAGTAGCAACACAAATTCATCAAATTCACGGCCAATCTTAACATGTATACAAAATTAAACAGACAAGTAAAAGTAAAGTGAGTAACTAGCAAGAGAAATCAAAGTTACAGAAGAAGAAGTTACCAACATAGTGAGAGAAAATCTCAAGCTTGGCAACACGGCCTGAATCCGTTTGACGTAAGTAAGGAACGATCTTCTGCTGGTCTACCATCACTGACCGTAAGGTGTTTGTGAAAATGCATAAACCAAAATCACTACCTTGAAGATGCATGTTGTTTGAAGACTCAGAAATAATCATAGATGGATGTAGAAAGGGGAATTTGGATGGATGAATAAATAGATTATTTTGAAATATAAAGAATGATAAAAAATGAGACTCTGACTATTACTAATGGTCTTCGCGAAACACGTTCATCGTGACTTCTTTGGAAAAAATGGCGACTTGCTTTTTTGGATTTAGTGTAATAAAAAGCTCTAAGTTTAAAGCATCTCACGTCACCTGATGACGTACTCCTGTTTTATAGTGGAAGGAATTGACCACGTTTTTACTATGCCATTTCATGATTACTTCCACTTACTTACTCTCCGACTCCTATAACTTTTCATATTCTTGTGCATACTATCTTTGTAGTATTTTCCTATAATTTTAAGATATGCCAATGCAAAACAATTTTAAATTTCTAATAGATTGTATTCGACCAAATTAATTTAAAATTAGTCATATTACATTTTATTTAATGGAGATGCATTCAATAGGGTAAAAAACTCTTACATTCATATTTAATTCAAATATATTATTCTATCATATCATACAATTTTAATTTAAAAATTTTAGTTTGATTTTACGGGATATATGATCGTTATTAATTGACAGTTAACATTGTCGGCACATGTACTCAAAATTGACATAAGACGTCATGTCCATTGATGCATGCATGTTAGACATGTCAATGCGTATGTCGCATGCATTGTTGTCCTAAGAGGATGCGTCATTTCCTCCGGTGCATGCATATTGGCCTTAAGTAGAGGCGTTTTTCCCCCTGACGCCTATGTTTAACTATTTTTTATAAATAGGTTATTCTCTCTCCACCATTTGTTACTTATCTTCTTATTTGTCCTTCAAAATGTCTTATATCAATAAAAATTGTCAATCTATTTTATTTAGTAGTAAATCATCCGATGAAGATCCAATTTTAGAACACTGAGACTTTCGAGCATCTTGAGAAGAGCTTGATCCGTTGGTTAGATAGAGACATTGAAGACGGTAAAAAATTAGGAGAATTGAAAGCCTTGGTGCAGTGCTTACAATTTTGTTCGGCGTATCTATTTCGGTTCAAATACATGTGTTGTTAGGGCGACCATTTTTCTTTCTTCATATATTCTTGTTGTGTCAAACTATGTCCCTTAATATGTAGGCCAATAATCCTCATTTGATACCACCGGAAAGCCATTGTTGAACACATTGCATACGTTTATGACTTTATATATGGAAGACAATATGTTCAAAGGGTCCTGACAAGCATGTGAACATGTCTCTATGATATGGGTGTAAGGCATACAAAAGATTTGAAACTTCCTGCAATCGCACCAACCTCTATCTAGATCGACTTGATACTATCCCCCTTAGCCTTCTCTCATTATAGTCCATTGTCTTCTATACACTAAACCAACCTTTTTATGACGGTCAAATATTGCAACCACGTGTGTGTTAGCTTTGGAATTTTCCTCCTTAATAAATTTCATACAACTTTCACTGAACAATTACCCCAATTGTAACACTAAACTTCATTTGAACCTTTGGTCTCGAATAGTGACCCTAACCTTAAATAGGTTGCTCTCACAAACGTGATTATCGATAGGTTTTTGATGTCTTTGAAGATATAGTACATTGATTCAACAAGATTTGTTCTCATGTGGCTAATCGTTAACCATTATCGAATGTCATGATCCACTTCTCCACTATAATATTAATGATCCACCTTAATATATTTGCATTTTTCAATTTGATCTCTTCGCGGTAGTATTGGAATGATGGTCCTGTTAATGCATATCCTGCATTTATAACTTTCTAATGAAGAATCTTGTCTTTGATCTTCTGCATGAAGTTTTGTGTGATATGTGTAATGCAGTAGACTTGCGTAGAAGAAGGATCATGTCAATCGTTATTAAGGTTATTGTATGCACTCTCAAAAGATGGATGTTTGTCTAAAATTAAACATAGGTTGGGTTGCAGACCAATGTGTAATAGGAGATTCTTGAGAAATAAACTCCATCCACCAACATTCTCCCCTTGAACCAGAGCGAAGGCAATCGAAAAAATATTATTGTTACCATCTTGTGCCACTTCCATGAGTAACGTTCCTTTATATTTCCCTTACAACCATGTCCCATCAATTTGAATAATAGATTTGCAGAACGTAAAACCTTTGATGCATGGTTCATACACCCAAAAGAGTAGATGAAATATTTTATTTCCATTAACACAATATTTGTCTAGGGTAAATGCCGACAGTTTCTCCAAAATTGCAATCTTTTTCGTATACCCGTTCAATATACTTAGTCATCGTTATCAATACCTTCTTGTATGAGGGAGTATAATTGTATCGTAGAACAATATGGGAGATTATTTTACTCACCTTATATGACAGATCCTTGCTAATGGATCAAGTCATTAATGATTTGAATTGGTTAGCAGTCATGCAAGAAGAATTAAGGGAAATCGAGAAGAACAAGACCTAAGAATTTATTGAAAAAACAATCAAGAATACAATTGATGTGAAATGGGTCTACATGTTGAAGCTAAGGTCAAATAATGAGATTGTTAAGCACAAATCAAGACTGGTAGCAAGAGGTTTTTTTTTGCAAAAATCCTGGTCTTGATTTCGACAAAGTTTATGCACATGTGGCAATGCAGGAAACCATCAAAATTGTTGTATCAACTACAACATACAAAGGATGGAAGATACATCAATTAAATGTAAAGTTAGCATTTCTAAATGGACCTTTGGAAGAAGAAGTCTATGTCATTCAACCACCAGGATTCAAAATCAAAGGGCACGAGTCGAAGGTATATAGGAGGAAGACTTTTTATGGTTTGAAGCAAACCCTAAGGTCTTGGAATAAGAGAATATATAGCTTCATGCTCGAAGCATGTTTCTCAAAATGTATCTTAGAACATGGAGTGTATGTCAACAATGCAAGTAGGCTTAATCGAGTCATCATATGCTTGTGATCTTACCTAGTGATCAGAACTTTAATGATTGCTGACGTGGATCTTCAGGCGATCAGGAGAACGGGTAGGGGTGTACCTGTAAGGCACTCTAATGCCAAAGTAAGAACAGGTGCAAGAGTTAGCAAGTACGAGTAAAGTGTTTAAGGAGAGAATATTCAATACCTGACCCTCTCAAGTGAGAGGGTTTATATAAAGAACCCCCGGCGCGTGGCCAACGGTCCCTATTTTTGGGTCTGGATCGCGGATCCCCCAAAAATAGGTAACTGCCAGGATGGGAGCGAGGACGAGCATCCTGCTCGGGAGACATTTGTGTCGGGCACAGATCCTCGAGCGAGGTCTGTCCTGGTCGATCCTGGGTGGTCCATGTCCTAGCCGAGCAGGATCCATAAACGAGGAGGAGAGACCGGGCACCATGGAGGTGGATCCCTTGGATGATGAATTATTGAGTCGTTTCTGGGGCAAAAAGGGTTGTGCCATACTTGGTAATTGGTTCAGTCCAGAACAACTTGTATGTGGACGAGTCGCTGATTACAAGTATATATGAAGCATACATAAAAGAAGTCAAGTCAAAACTGATGCAGGAATTTGAAATATATGACCTAAGGAACTCGTCATATTTCTTAGGGGTGAAGTTTAAAGACATAAGTGAAAAAGTGTTTTTGCACCAGACTAAGTATGCCCAAGACATTTTTAAGATGTTCAAGATGAGTAACATTAATGCAGTTGTTACACCATTGGAGACTGGAGCACAGTTAAGAAAGGAAGTTAAGAAAGGAAGCAAATGAGGAGTTTGTAAGTGCAACATTGTACAAACAAATCATTGATTCCTTGAGGTATATTTGCAATATCATGCAAGACATTTGTTAAAGTGTCAGATTGTTAAGCACGTTCATGGAGAAGCCTCAAGAATGTCAGCTAACAATTGTCAAAAGGGTGTTGAGATACATCAAAGGTACGATTGATCATGGTGTGTTGATGTCGAGGAAAAATAAGACCAACACAGTTGCAGAGCTATATGGCTACACTGATTCAGATTTCGGTTAAGATCAAGACGAGAAGAAGAGTATTTCAGGCTACATATTCATGATTGGAGGGACCCATTCTCATGGAGTTCAAGAAAGCAAAGTGTTGTGGCTTTGTCATCTTGTGAAGCTGAGTATGTACCTACATCATATGCAACATGGATAGAGATGCTACTCGAAGAGCTCAAGATGATGAACCTAAGAAAATGAAGTTGTTTTTCGACAAGAAGTCAGTGATCGATCTGGAGAATTATCCTATGTATCATGGTCGAAGTAAAAACATAGAGATAAAATATCATTTTTGAGGGATCAAGTAAACAAAGGAAAGTTTGAACATGAGCATTATAAGACAAAATGTCAATTAGTTGATATACTCACCAAATCCCTGAAGAAAGTCAGGTTCGACGAGTTGAAGAAAATCATTGAGATGAGAAGTCTTGAAAACATGAATTAGGTTGTGTATTAGAAGTTGTAATTCGATGTTTTGTAGAAAATGTAGTTTTCAACTATGTCAAAGTAGCTGGTCAAAGTAGAATGAATCAACTGTATTCGACAGAGTCGAATACAACATATATATCTTGTGTCGAAATCAAAATATAACTTTGTATAATTTAGGCTTTGGTTGTACCATGTATGGTTTGGACTTGGGTCTTGGATGCCTATATATAGGTATATCTTTGTAGTTTTCATATAACAACTTCATTATAATTGTTTCAGTTTTATTCAATAATACTCTTTTGCTTTCTTCTTTCTTTTTAAAATCTTAATCGTTCCATCAATTCTAATACTCATTAAGTTTTATATCTAATACAAGGAAGAAAAAAAATTAAAAATTAAAAATAAAAATAGAAATAGTTAGTTTGCGTTTTTTACTCTAACAAAATCTAATTTGTAATTTTTTATTCAAGTAATTTAGTTGATTTGTAATTGTTATGTTCATAGATTGTATATTTTTCTTCTTATAAGAGTGTGCTTGGAGATTTATTTTCTTACTTGGGTGGTTGTTCCACCTCTTCCTAGAAATTTGTTGTTAATTATAGGTGGATATTTAATGTCAAAGTGGTAGCCGATGAACTGGTGGATCAATTAAAGGCTCAGTTTGTGGAAAAAGTCTATACTTGGATTTATGGTCATACATTTTTCTCATTGCAATTATGACATTAGTGCGCCTCATTATAGTTTTGGTGTCATGAAACAGTTGGTCTTTATTTCATCATTATTTAAGTTGACTATCAAAAAGGTTTCCACCTATTTGACTTGAATAGAGTTTAAAATTTATTAGGGTCAAACCGTAGTTAAATAGAATTTCGTAAAATATTTGCCAGAAATAATCTATAGTTAAATAAGGTCTCAATTTTTTTTATACCGAACCTATAAAAATTTGAGACTACTCTCCTGAATTGGGCAGAGTTTAGTATGAAAATTGCAAAAGTACTTTCAATTTATTGAAGAATGTATTAAAAAAAAAATACAAAATTGTCTTTTACAGACAGAATAAAACTCATGGTTTTACTGATATTTATTTTTCCAAGAAACCTTTCATTTTTTAATTTTTCTGTCAGATCTTGAGTTGGATTAACAGCACCAACGGTTATTGAGTTGAATGTTCCATGATGTTTCCTGCAGTACAAGAGAGAGATGGAGCAAAGTTAGAGAAATTCAAAACAAAAAAGTTTCTATAGTGCAAACCTTCTTTAAAAGGAACTTTTTCTTTTACTAGTCTAACATATACTTTCACTTTTTCAAACCAAAAAAAATTGGATATATGTGCTGTTTATTTTATACATCAAATCTTATTCATATGTGACACAAACAACACTTTGTCATATTTATATCCTTCAAGATATAATTCTATATCAAATGGTTTACAGGTAAAGTTCTACTCCAATTATAAATTTATCAGACTCGATAATTGACAAGCAATACTGAGATAAAGCAAAAGCTATCTTTATTGTTGTGATGAATTCATATCTTCAATTAATCTAAGCAAAAGTTGTATTTTAAACATAATTGATTTGATAATTTTGATTCACGATTTTATGAAACTGAAAGTCGAGCCATGTTTACCTGTGTGAATGTGGTAGATTATTCTGTTTGTTGGCATTGTTTGATAGCACCTAACCTTTTGGCAAACATGGAAACAATTGGCTCTGAATTTCTCAATCTTGAAAAAGGGGTAACATGATCGATATTATGCTTTGATATGTGATCATTATTTCTCTTCTCATCCTTTAGAGCAATGGAAGAAGCCTCTTTGTTGATACAACAGTTAGGCAGTTTTTTAGTCTCAATGAGCAACTGCTTATCACCAAATTGTTCTCTAGTCTCTTCAACATTGCAGTTATTCGATGTGTTATTCTTCCGGTGTCCATGACTGTTGACAAAATTTATCGGCCTGATCTGATCAAGAGCCGGAGATTTCACGTCATCCTGGCTAGATTGTGAGAATCCTTTCATCATGTTTGAAATCAGGTTCTTGAATGAGCTATCCCTTTCAACCTGAAATTTAGAATAGGATAAAGTTTCTTGAATTTGCATTTTGACTTTTTTACTCTCAATTATCACTTCTTGTTTACATCTCTTCCTACTAGCCAAAAGCAACTCCTTACTGTGATAGTTTTCGCAACTTAAATGAGCGCCGTTCTTATTGTATGGCAACATCATTTCATTGACCTTGGATTTGTTTTTATTCGGGACAGATTTTGAAACAAGAACTCTGCTTGATGCAGCAGAAGTAGCTGCTTCGCAGTTGAAAGATGATATTATATATGTTCCTAGAGCACCCGAACATTTTTCTTCGATCACTTGTTCGACTCTAGTACATGAGCCATCCTCTAATTCAACCACCTTGTTGTCAACACAAGTGTACATACCTTCTTCGCAATGTTTCCTTGGTGAAGGTTTTCGTTCGAAGCTAGGTTTAGAGTCGTTGTCTTGAGACCTTCTGTCGATATGACCTGAAGAAAATCACGACGCAGATGATATTTCAGACATGAAAAAAGATAATTAACTTGAAAGTGTCTTTTACTAGGATGCATTGTCGCATACAATGGCACGTAGAAAACTAGAAATCAATAATAGTTTAAAAAAATGAAAGTGATTGAATGTAACCACATGTGGTCAGATACTTACATGTGTCACCAAACACGCATTTGATATAGGATTTATTTTCGACGATTGAGGAAAATTGATATAAAATTATGTACAAATATCAATAGTTCTAGAATATGTTCCAAATCATGACAGTATCCTAAAATAGCAAAATCTGTTTTCCTTACATCTATAGGAGGCATAAGGGATGTAATATTTACCTGTATCATGATGTTCATATGGTTTACATTCTGGAATGATGACAACGGAATCACTTGTCGGAGGCCTTATAGGAATATTCGTCGAAGAAACATCACTCTCGGCACAAATTCCAGTAAGAGGTTGAACAAAAACATCATCCATAGGTTTATCATTGACAGAATTTCCACAAGTAACACTTTGTAGCAGAGCAAGAACCATACTACTAGGCTCAACATCGCGGAAAGGCGAAGTATTTTTGTTCTTAAAACTCGAATCAACACATTTAAGACTGAAACCTTTATCTGGAGACCAAACTATTTCAGATAAAGGGTCCATGGCAGAAACTTTTGTGTTTGCCTTAGAAGCTGCATTTGCACCTACACTTGTCTCATTTTTTAAATTTCCCTTATGAAATTCACCAGAAAAATTCAACATGAGTTCTAAACCTGTCTTTGGTTTCATTTTCTTGCTTCTTTTGAACTCAACTTCAATATTCAGCGGCAGAAGTTTCTGAAATATAGTTACAATCAAGATTAGCCCAATTAGTTCATTAACACAAAGTTCACTATCAATAGGATAAGACATAAAATTATTATGAAATTTAGTTAGATGGATTAAGATCAAATTAATATTATCCTATTAATTAATTAATTAATTAATTAATGATGTGAAACAAACATATACATATACATAGAAAGATACAGTATCATTGCAGAAACATAAGCATACGGATTAATTCTATAATACACAATAATAATAGGGTATGGTTTTATGTGTTTATACTCTTAATAAATAATGATGATATAGATTGTACATGAATTGTAAGATACAAAGGTACTCATACAAAAATGGAAAGAAGAAAAAAAGTACAAACCTCTTTGTTTGGTTTAGGAAACACAGAAAATGTGTTTGGTATGTGGATTGGAGAGAGAGAAGAGATAGTCCAGTAGGAGCAATCTTGGAGGGTAAGGATCTGCCACGTAGATCTATGTCATTCCACTAACATCCATTGACATGGACATTAATTCATTCTTGCTAGCTGTTATTCTTAACATTATTGATGTTGATAAAAATTAAAGTTGAAATAATGGACAAAATCAAAATACATGAAAAAGTGAAGTGTATATAAAAATAAAATTAACTTTTTGTTTTTTATTTAATCTTGGGTGGAAATCCATAGTCACTATCTATGTATAATACAAGAAAGGTCAGCAAACTAAATTGAGGAAAAAATTGGTCAGCGAGGTAAATTTAGGACAAAATTGATAAGCAAGGTAAATTTAGGGCAAATATTTTTCTTCACAGCCAATAATTTTTTTTATATATATATTTTATGACTTTTTAATAAAATAGAGTAAAAATGTTAATTCAAATAATATGTTTTAATTTTTTTAATAAGTATGATTTTTATTTTTATTTTTATTTTATATTGTCGCTCCCGGGATTTTCATCATAATACAAATGCGAAAGTGGCGTGGAAAAAGAAGAATAGTCGTCAGTCAGACATTTTTATCCCGAGGAAAGGGAAAGGTAATGCTGCACAAACATGTGAGAAAGGAAAGAACGAGGTCTTGCGAACCAAAGAGACTGGGTTCGGGAGTCGGTTACGTGAAGGGAAGGTATTAGCATCCCTTCACGTCCGTCGTACCCGGCGGGATCCACGCTTACTCGCATTGTTTCAAAGGGTATAAACATCTGCTCCATCTGTTGCTGAACTAGGAAAAAAAGAACGGGAACAATGTAGGAAAAAGAAAGAAGTGTGCTCGAATGGGTCATACCCCACTGCCTACGTATCTCATCGGGAATGAGAATCAGAGTCAACGTAGTTCCCCTAACTAGGGATGAAATTTATTTGTTTGTGTTTTTTATGATTGAACTGCTTATGCCTATGCTTAGGTGTTGCAGGCTCGTCTGGTACAGGTGTGTTTACCGTCTTGCAAAAGACAAGTCGAAGCGAGCTCTTTCGTTAAGAGCGAAGGAGATGAGAAGAGAATTCCCGCATGAAAGATGTTTGTTGTTGGTTTGGAGTTTTTTATTTGAATTTGCATAAGAGAGTGTATTCAAGTCTCATTTAATGGAGTATGTACTTCTTACATCACTATGAAATGGAATGGATAAAAAGCACATCTAGGTAAGGAGAAGACCTCCAAACCTAGTTTCAAAGACTAAGGCTCAAACACATTAGCCTATTTTACTTGTTAAATGTTTTTGTTGTTTTTGGATTAAGAAGTATTTTTTAGTTTATGTTTGTGAATCATCCTCGTGCTAAGACTTATTCATCATGATAGATACCTGTTGTACCCCTAAATTTTTCATCCCACAATTAAGGCAATGTATCTCAAGATTTCTCAAGGTTCACAATTGGTCAAAAGGATTGAAGGTTTCATTAGACTAAGCCTCCTCCTGAACAATGGATCCAGAACTAGGGTTTTGAATTTCTCCAAGCTAAATGGACTTCCGAGGCCTCAAGTGAGCTTCATAACATCTCACATGTCTTCAAGAATCCCCATGTCAAATTTCAGAGCTTTCCTAATAAGTTTGACCAGTCAAATGTTCAAGTATTCAAAAATCAGTCAACTTGGTAAAAAAGTCAAATTGAGGTCAACTATGGTTAACCTAAAGTCAAACTTCAAGATTTTTTTGTCAACATCAAGATTATGAGGTAACATTCATCATTTGATCAAGGTTTGATCATGATTCATCAAGAAAATCTCAGATCATCAAGAATCAAGAAGTTTCTAAATCATTATAGGTCCTTTTGAAAGTCAACAAAAAGTCAACTTTTTCCAAAGCTCATAATTTGAAAATGGTAAAATATATGGACATGGGACCAAAAATTTTGGTTAGAGGACTCTCTAATCTTTTTAAAAAGTCCAAGATCACTCTCATAGCCTTAAAATTGAGGGAGTTGTGCCTTGTCAAAGTTGGGAAATTTTCAAGGGGTGTATGAAGCAAAAAAGGTCTTAACTTCAAAATTTTCCAAATGAGCCCATAAAATTGCAACCCAATCTCAAAGATAAATTCATGCACGACCCAATGACCATTTATTCTGATTTTTAAATTTTATTTTATATTATTTTGGATTTTATTTGTTAAAATTCAATTTTAATAAAAATAAAATATGAAAAATCAAATAATGGATCAAATATTTGTTCTAGAAGCTTTTAAGAAACATTTAAAGTGATTAGATGCCATCCAATTTCATGCAATTCTATTTTGGAAGGGATTTATTTGATTTTTTGACAAAAATAGAATTGGGGTTTCTTCATGATCAAGTAACATCAAAATACATCCAAAAACCCAATCTTTTTTGACCTAATCATACTACTATATGTATACAACAAGACCAAAGCATGAGGACGATTGGAGAGGGCAGAAAATACAATATTCACACTTAAATTTTTGTTTAAAAAATTCAATTTTGATTTCTTAGTTGCAGGCTCTATCAAGGTGTTTTAAAGGTCTAAACACAATCCTTATAGCTTCTTGATGTCGTACCCATCATCATCATTACAATTACGTAAGAATGCATGAACCGATTCAAATGTTCTTTTCTTTTTTTTTAATTTCAATTTCCTACATTAGCACAATATAAATTGTATCTAACCTTGGATTATTGTTTGTTTGGATGTATAGATTCTTTCTGGTTTGTTTGTTTGAGGTTTCGTTGCAGGAATTGCCCGACACCATTGTTAGGGTTTAGAGCTTGAGTTTGGGACTTCCCAATTCAGGCATTTTCAATTACATTTAAGGGCATATTCGAACTCATTACCTTTTGGGCAATTGATTGATGTAGTTATTTGGGACTAATCGTGCGTGTTTGTTGATATTCAAAATTTACAGGTTTTTTAGCTACGAATATTTCGTAGCTAAATCGAAGCAAGAACCGTAACTAAATCCTGTGTCCAGAGGTAGGAGGTGAAGTCAGCGCGCGCGTTTCTGGAATTAAAAAATTAGACATATTTTGTTTATTAGTGTTTGCGTTAATTTTCACAAATGAGCAGGTGTCCCAGTGGCCAAAATGTGTGCGTATTGAGGTTAAGGGACTGGGTTCGATCCCAGATTTTCCATCCTTTTTTATTTTACTTGGTTATTTTTTAGATTTATTATTTATTTTGTATTGTGAAGGTATTATACCAGCTGCGCATGCAGCCTGGTGGTTGAAGGCAATCCTGGTGATCCCTAGGACCTGAGTTCGATTCCCAGGTCCCTTATTTTGGCCATTTTTCTTTCTTTTCTCACATTTTAATTAGAATTAACTTCTTAATTAATTGAATTAATTCTAAAACAATTAATTTATTAAAACTAATTAAAAATCAACCATAAAAATAATTTCTTAAATACTTTCTTAAAAATAATAATAATAATTTCATTGTTTTTTTTTCTATTTAATTTTTCATTTAATTTAGAATGTTACTATTTTTTTAATTAACTTGTAAATCAATTAATCGTTTAATCACTTTAATTTTCTTGAAATTTCTTTTAAAAAATCATTTTTTTAATTAATGTGTTTTTTATACATCTCACATAAATGATTTTGATTAATTTGTAAATAAATTTAATTAATTAGATTTAGATTTAATAAACCCTAATTTTATCTAAAAAATCTAATTTTCTTAATTAACCCTAATTTATCTTTTTTTAATAATTTTGTTTTATTTATTGTTATTTTATTTAATTATTTATTTAGAATAATATTCTTTGCTTATTTATTTTTGCCTTATTTAAATTTATTAGAAAAATATATATGCTATTATTATTGTAATTTATTTTTATGCTTGATTATTGTGTATCTGCCCCAAAGCGATGTAATAGTGTAGGATTTACTGTTTTTCGCCTTTTATTTATTTAATTTAATTTATGGTTAGTAAATAGGGAGTGCAAAACCTAATTGATTAAAAAAAGGACTTAGATAATTTAATTAAAAAGATTAAATATCTGAATAAAATCACTCACACACGTAAGTCGATCTATGATCGCCGTCTGCACCTCCTAGGGTTACTCTTCTTAAAGTTGCCTTTATATGGTCAAGTCCCTCGAAAATGGGGGTGTCTTAAGCAAACGACCCTACAAGTATAAATCATCTAGTCCCTCCCCGGTTTAAAAGATCAAGTCCCTACGATGTTGCCTACGATAATGATCTTGTCCTTTCGGTTTAAAAGCTGATAGTCCCTCCCAATTGCTAAAGACACCCCTTAAGTTGCCTTCGTTGACCATACGATGACCCTACGCCCGTCCCTTACGCAAATCCAAGGTAATGATTACCTATTCCTTAATAATAGGGACAATTTTACCCTTGAAAGAATATAAAAGAACATGAATGACTTAGTCTAGGGTATGAACTCTAAGTTACTGGCTCACACCCTTTAAAATACTTTTCATGCCTCACGATTTTCAAACATTTTCAAAACAAAGGTTTTGTATACATCCATACGAGCATCATTACAAAGTACTTAGAAAATTTTCTAATCACACACTTCACACTTTCAAAACAATTAAGTGAGCTAAGTAACTAAGAGCTCATGGATAACCATGGATATAAAGGATGTTAACACCTTCCCTTTATATAACCTACCCCCCAAACTCAAGTCTTTTAAAATAGGTTTTTCCTTTTCTTTTATGCCCTTTCCATATGGATAAAATAAAAGTCGGTGGCGACTCTTGCTATCCGCAACATATATAGAAAGTCAGTTCTCCCACCGTGTTATAGAACTGGTGACTCTGCTAGGGAGTACTTAGTAAAAGAGGGGTACCCTTAGGAATTATATCACTTAATTGTTTGCTTTATATTATCTGTTGGGATTTTGTGTGAAAGATCCTAACCCGGATCTAGTGTACCCTAGGTAAGTAGCAATAGACCAAGGAAACTGTACAACGTATACCGATATGGTTGATCTGGTGGCTACGTTAGTGTGACTTCTTGGTTGGTTCATATGTTCCTTAAGTAAGTTGAGGATAACCCGAGGCTGCCATATGTTGTCATTACACTAACTGACTTTGTAGAACCTTAGTTAACCCATCTTGGCCTTTAGAAAGTAATGAGATAGCCGGCTTTGGAGAAGTCTAAAGTTGGTTGATACTCGATGTTACGCTCATTGAGATCCTAAACTTGGGGGTTTTGGTTGGCAAGTAAGTTGCCTACTGAACAACAACCCTTGGGAAGGATCAGTGATATTGAGATCCCTTAGAACCTGGTTACTTTTGTAGGACAGGATGAACCAACTAAACTTTAGGGGAAGGGTACTTACCTTTAAACCTCACGCAAGCCTCTAAACCTAGGGTTGTTGTGTGACTTGTTTGTGTGCGCCACATGTTTGTGATTGGGCATAACATCATGACATCATAAGCATAATATTTTCACTAACCATTTGAAGGACCAAAAGATTTAGCTTTGTTCTTTGTTGCAGGTCATGGCTCCTGCTCGTAGGAACACTATCCAGATCAACTTTGTAGGGATACCTTCTAAGCTTAAGGAATTGGTCTCTAAAGTTTATGAAAGCTTCCAATTCACCAAAAAGCATGGTTACCTGCTGGATCTAGTTACTTCAGGGTTCAATGAAGACATGATGAGTGTCATATTCCATCTCTTTGATCCTAAACATCATTGCTTCACGTTCCCCGACTATCAGCTGGTACCTACAATGGAGGAATTCTCCAAACTCCTGGGTGTGCCTATCCTTGATCAGAGACCCTTCACAGGCTTAGAGAGAGAGAGCCTAAACCTGAAGTCATTGTTGTAGCCCTACGTTGGAAAGCTATGACAATGTATCATCCAATGGTAGAGGAAAATATTACTTTTGAAGTGGAAAATAATTATTTATTTTATGTCGATTAAAAATACCAATTTTTGTAAATGAAATTCATGAACCATAAAACATGCAATTTAAGGTATTGTGAGGAAACCTTACCATAAACCAATAATATGGCCTAGTAATGTAACTAGAAATTATTAGATGGTATTGTTTGTACAATTAATGCCCAAGTATGTTTTCTTAGTTTATGATTTATTGTACTATGATGGTGAGCTTTTAGAATAAAAATGTTTAACTTGTGAGGTGATTAGAACTACCCTAGGTTGATACGAAACCGTTGGTGAGGTTGCTAGTGGTTTGAGATGAGTATTACACTGAGTCCCATGGGAAGCCTTTCCCATGAAGTATTGAGTAACAATTGAGGTGGGTATTACATTGAGTCCCACGTGAAGTGTCGAGAGAGTTGTATGGATATTCCATCTTATTTTGGTTCATTTTAGAGAAGTGAACAAAGACTTGAGTAGTGGTTAGATTCGAACCTTTAGAGTCGAGAGAACTCTAGGATAGGGAACTCACTGAGATGTTGTTATCTCACCCCACTATTGTT
This sequence comes from Lathyrus aphaca, assembly GCA_963966055.1. Taxonomy (NCBI): domain Eukaryota; kingdom Viridiplantae; phylum Streptophyta; class Magnoliopsida; order Fabales; family Fabaceae; genus Lathyrus; species Lathyrus aphaca. The sequence continues at coordinate 165,211,525 of OZ014520.1, read as the reverse complement.
GTAGCTTTTCAGGTTTCTTTTGTAGGTTTGATTTACAAGTGGAGTTATGCTCGGGATGTTTCAAGAGAAGCATAGACTTAGTTTTTCCACTGTGTATTTATCTTTTGTACAATAATGGATATTGTATTGATCTTAGTATTTTTATTTTAGCATGATTTCCATGTCTTGTACCATAGTTGTATTGTTTTTAGAATTGGTCAAGAATGTAAATTATGTTATAAGGCACTTATGATGGTGTCAATACAAAATAAACTCTTGTATAATGATATTCTAGGTATTTATTATATGAGGCGTTACATACAAGCATGTCAAGCTCACATAGAAAACAAGTACAAATAAGTCACCAAGAAAGTCACATAAGGCAAAGGTGTTTCATACTTGAAATGAATGACAAAAAATGCAACATGACATACAAATATGGATGATTATGCATGAATTCATAGGCATACTTGATGTATACTACAAATGAGATGAAGATATGGCCATGTAAAATACATACACACAAGTACAAGAAGCATGGGATGAATGACATAGGAGAATTAGGTCAAAGTTGATCACATGATGCATCACACAAACCAAAAGAAAAACACGTGTCAAATGGACCTATAAATGACCAAACAAGACCTATAAGAGTCTAAACAAACCTAGAAAACCCCTACAAGTGACCTCAGATGATGGCATAAATTCCTTCAAGCAATTATGGTTAAGGAAGTGATGAGAATGGTTCATGTAAAGTAACTTCAATCACAAGTAACCAAGAACATACCAAACAATGTTCAAAAAATATTTCTTATGCTATGTTAAAGAAATCTTTGAAGTTGGAGTGTTAAAATTGAAACAAAACCAAAAGAAAATAAAAGAAAATGTTGAAAATATGGTGAAAAATGCTAAAAATCAGCAACACAAAATTACAAAAGTTAGTTAATTTATGAACATGCTTCATAATGTTTTCTATGATTTTAGGATGCTCAGAAGTGATTTTAGAAAAATTAAAATGAAACTTGTATGAAAATAAAATGAAAATGGAAGAACATTGATCAGAGGGTATCACACTAGCAATCTGCACATTTTAAAATGTAATTAGGCTCAACAAGGGGTGGGGAGATCAAAAGGATCCCAATCCAATCACCTAAACTAGTCAGCACAATCAACATGCCTATTGTGAACTTCAGTTAACATAATTGACTTGATCAACACCACATGATTAATCACACACACTCAGTTAAGTCAACAAGATCAAGGAGTATACGCTATCAACGGTTCATAAACGCGTGCATTACAAGTCACATGAGGAAGCAAACAACCTGAATTATTATGAAATAAAAAATCATGTGCAAGACCTCATCCTTTTTAATGTGTTATCATCAGTTGAGCCTTTGGATCTAAACATTGGACGACCTAGATTATATCTTCCTAAAAAATTCAGATGATAAGAAAATATGAACCAGGTGCTGGAGTCCTAGATCCAGTCACCTTCTCCGATGAACATGCCACAATTTTTTTCCATAAATCATCAAATTCACCACAGTTCGAATCTAAACTACATGCTGATTAAGAATAACACATTTATTTTCTCAAATAATTCAAGAATAAGGCAGATCGAAGAAAATAAGTTTGATATGAAAAATTCCAGATCCACATAATATCCATAATACACGTCTATTTCTTAATATAAACATATCTGAATAATCAACACACAATCATGAAGACAAAGCACATATAAAATTCAAGATCTATGAGCTTGAAAATTGCACCAACCTGAAACTTGCAGAAGTGAAAAAACTCCTAGAAATAATTTGAATCTCTAATTGCAAAATAAATGCAATTAGAGCTTGAATATGGCCTAGATCTTGAGATTTGAAGCAAGAGGATCTTGAACTTGACTTGGTGAAATACTTGATTAAAGCTCCAAATGTTGATTGATTCTTGTTCTATGGACTTCACTGATCAAGAATGTGAAGAGAAAACTCAGGAAAACCCTGTGAGGAGAGAGAATCCAAGAAGAGAAAGTTTGGTGCAATTTTGTGAAATCTGAAAATGCGATGAACCCTAGCTCTAACCAGTGGGGTTAAGAGCTTTTATTTGGTGAATTTTGGGACTAACCATGTTAGAGATCCATTAGATCCATGGTTAGTTAGATTAGAGTGAATTTGCAAAATTACAACTTGGAGTGTTCATGGATAATCACACGTGCATGGGCATGATCATCTGCATGGTAAGCTTTCATATTAACCATTGATCAACATTGGATTAAGTGGTTGGCTTGTGGATGCTTGGTTTTCAAGTTTTGATCTTTTATGCATTTTGGCTATTTGAAAGTTTCATGAGAAATAAGCCATGAAATAGAGTGATTCAAAAGACAGTTTTGCTCCAAATGAAATGTACTTTGAGTTTATGAACTGAATTAGGAAAGTAGAACCAATGCAAGTCATTTAGAAGGCTTTTTGAAAAAGTGAAATATTTGGTGCATGTAAAATACCCTAAAACACACCCTTGAGTCTTTTGGTCATAAATTGAGATTCACAAATGATATGAGGAAATGATATTCAACTTTCATGATTGGAAAAAATTCATTTGAAGAATTTTAGATGATGAAAAGTCAAGTTGAATGTGGCTTAGAAAACTTCCAAAAATGGAAAGTTCAAATTACAAGTCATTTCCAAATTTGGTATTTTTGCCATGAACTTTGATTCTTGATGAATGATGGAAATCTTGACATTTTAGGACCAAATGGAGATATAGGACCTTGAAAATCGTGATTTAGACCTTAAGAATCCACAATTGACTTTTCTTTCTCCACAATTGACTTTTACTTAGATCACAAGTAACTGCCTGATTGAAAACCTTCCTCAAGGGACCAATGCACCAAATTGTATCCATGAAAACTTGGTAACATATAGAAGACCATAGGGACAAGTTAGAACCAAAAGTCCTTTAAGAGACCCCTTGGAACCAAAACCCTAATTTGGGCCAGGTGTTAGGAGATGTTGCACTGCTTGGACTTTTTGACCAATCCACTTCTTCTGGTGACTTGAAGTATCATTTGAGGTTGTATGGGATGTGAGAGACCCTTGAGACTTGTTGAGACAATTGGCTCTTGTTCTTGGCCTTGTATGATCATACACTTTGATGAACCACTAACCACATGCCTTAGGCTTCAACCAATGAATGTATGCTTTCTTTTCTTTTGATTTAAATGCAATGCAATGCATGGGAATGGTGTCGCTCCCGGGATTTTCATCCTAGTACAAACGCGAAAGTGGCGCGGAAAGGTAGAGTCGCCAGCCAGACATTTTTATCCCAAAGGAATGGGAAGGGTAATGTTGCACAAACCTGAGGAAGAAGGAAAGGACAAGGTCCTGCGAACCAAAGATCTGAATTCGGGAGTCGGTTACGACCTGGGAAGGTATTAGCACCCCAGATCGTCCGCCGTACCCGACGGGATCCACGCTTGCTTGCTTGTTTCAAAGGGTGAGAAGAAAAAACTGCTGCTGAATAAAACCGCTAACTGGAATGGAAATGAGAAATGAGAAAGGGAACTGAAAATGAAAACTAAACTAAAGAATGGGGAAAATGTAGGGAAAATAAAGAATGTGCTCGAACGGGCCCTACCCCACTGCCTACGTACCTCATCGGGATAATGAGGATCAGAGTCGACGTAGTTCGCCTAACCTAGGCGGGAACTATTTGTTTGTGTTTTTTACAGCTGGAACTGCGTATGTCTATGCTCAGGTGTTGCAGGCTCGTCTGGTACGAGTGCGTTTACCGTCTTGCATGTGTGACAAGTCGTCGCGAGTTCGCGTTGTGAGTGAATGAGATGAGAAGAGAAGTTCCCGCAGGATAGTCGCTTGTTATTTGTTTTTGTCTTTTATGAGTTTTTATATGAATTTGGCACAAGGAAGTGAATTCAAACTCTTTTCCATGGAATGTACACTTGACTCTACATTCCAAGATGGAATAATAGAATAAGCATACCCAGTAAGGAGAATTTATCCAAGACTGGTTTCCTAGGATTAGGGCTTAAGTTCACTGGCTTGTTGAACTTTATTAAGTGTTTTTGTTGCTTTTGTGAAGAAGTATTTTTTAAGTTTTTCTTTGTGAAACAACTCCTTGATGAGACTTGTGCATCATTATAGACAAGCTTACACCACTCCAAGATGGAATGAATGCAAGTGCTTCATGGAATAAGGCTATACACAAGGAATCCTTCCATTTATTTGTTAAGTGTTTTTGGGTTTTGTTTGAAGATAAGAAGAGAATGACTCAAGTTGCAAAAAAGGCAAAATCTAAGGGACTAAGACTCAATCCTAATTTAATTGATTTATTTACAAGTGGTCCTAATGGTTAATGAGGTTTCTAAGCCTAATGGAAAAAAGGAAAAGAAGAGAAAGAGAATGAGAAACTAACTTACTTCCTAAGGAAGTTAAGTTGTTCTAAGGAAAGGGAAAACCTAAAGGCAAAGCACAAGGTGCTAAGGCAAACACAATTAAAATGCATAAAAGATGGGAATGAAATAATGCTTACCTCAATCTTCCCCCCTACAAAACAAAAGTTAGCATGACAATGCATATTGAAAATAAAATCAAAGCATGAAAGCGATTAAGTACCATAAACGTCCTAGAATGGAACTAGGGTTAAAAATAAGACCTAAGTCTAAAGGTGAAGGTACCTAAAGGTCACATGACTTCTAAAGTCAGTAGATACATGTTATAAGTCCCTAAGGATGCTAGGATACCTCACAAGGCCAAACTATGTCAAACTATGTACAAAAAGTTCGCCTAAGTTCACATGAATGCAAATTAGGGTTTATGGATGAAGTATGAATGCATATGGCTTATAAACATGAATTAATAAATGAAATGAACATCAAAGTCAGTAGTGAATGCTTATGAAGATGGATGAATTAATATACAATCATGGATGCAATTGTTTAGGCATATGGAGCAATGAGAAGAAGATATGAGAAGAAACGAACAAAAATTGCATAAGATCGCACATGATGCAAACTAAGGAAGAATGGCATGTGAATATGCATGAAATGATTATGGGTCAGTAGCATACAAGGTATGAGATGCAATTAGAATGCATGAATAGGAATTAATTATTTCCACATAATTCAAGTTAACATGAGAAGAGATTAGCAACCCGTTTAAGTTAAACTAGTTCACATAAGTATGCACTTTGAAACATTAAAACAAACCAAATGAATATGGTTCAAAAAGTGACCTATAACTGGAATTAAGGACATAAAAATGACCTATAATAAAATCCTAAAAGCTACCAAAAATTCCTCAAGAAAATGGCATGAATGCCTTCTTAAATCCTAGGATATGGAGCAAATACACACATGAATCAACCTAGGATCTAGGTGACATGGAAAAATAGCAAAAAGCCTTTAAAAATTATGAAATTAAATCCCTGGAATAATAAAGTCATTATCACACATTGTCCAAAAGGATTTCACAAAATTATGCACCAAAGTGCCAAAACAATTCCTTGACTAGCAAGGTAGCAATGAATGATCACCCAAAAACAACTCCACAAAGTGGATCAAAAAGGGCACTAAAAATTATGAAAAAAATGCCTAATGAGCATTAAAATGTCACAAATTACAGTGATTAATCACACACAAAAAATAGGTTTCACACCTATGGGGAAAAATTGATTTTGGTCCCTTATGCCAAAACACTCCCTTTTGGGACAGCTTGTGATCTAAAATCCGAATTAATTATTAAAACCACCCAAATCTGGAAATAAAAAATATGACAAATTAATTAAGAGGATGAGGGTCACTCATGAATTTTTCCAGAATTTTATCTCACCTAAAACTATTTTTAATAAATGTTACGAAACGGACAAAAAAGTGGATTTTAAGGGGAAGTGAAAGGAGGCGATCCTAATGGTTCTTAACCTAATCCCTAAGTTCCAGAATCGATACATATCAACATAAATCACAAATATATCCAATGCCTCAGGTGGGAGGGCTCAGTATGCTCCTTAAATTATATGGTCCTAAACCGCATACAACTAAAATGGTGCTTAAAGAACCGAAAACGTCGAAATTACTTACTTGAATGACGTGTCGATTCTTCATTAAAGAAATCCGAAAAATACCCCAAGCAAACTTTGTAATCTCCCATGAGCAAAATAAATGCCCATCTTCCATAGTGGCTTTGTGAAGCTCACCCATAATTGAAATCGATCCAAATCGATCAAAAACCATGGATACTTACCTCCAAATTAGCCGCAAACTAACATTAAAGCCATCAACAAAGTGCAATATCAATAATTGAAATTCTGTGATCAGGTATGAGATGTCCTAAGAGATGTCCCAACACTTGATAGGACACTTGACAAATTTAACCAAAACTTAAATAGCAAGAAAAGTAAACAACACAGAAGTTTGTTAACTCAGTTCAGTGTATAACCACACCTACATCTGGAGGCTACCAAGCCAGGAGGAAATCCACTATTAGTAATATTAATTCTAGACTTAAACCACCCTGTTTAATCTATCACTTAATAACTACCCAATGCAATTTCTACCTAAGACACACCTTAGATATGAGTACCCTACTCACTCCCCCTCAATCACACAGTGATCAAGTTTACAAGTTTACAGAAATTGAAGACATCCTTCAAACAATACAGCTTGATCTTACTTCACAGTTTCAATCAAGTCACAAATGCACTTTTGCTTAAAAGCTCATAAAGTGGTACATAAAAACAACCTGCTATTAAAACACTAGACACCCTATTTGGTCTTCTGAAATTCGTACTCAATTCTATGAGTTTCTGTTGATTAAATAGGTATCTGAATTTTGGGCTTTCTGTAGAATGGTCCAGCCCTAATGCGCAGCAGCTTCCACCTTGAATTTAGGGTTTGTTACCTCCTAGATTCTAGGTGATTTAGGTCTTCTGTTTTAATCTAAATCTTCAATATAAAACTCCCTACAGATGCGCCTTGTTCTGTTTTCAACCATCATTAATTAATTCCAGATAATTCTCCTTAAATATCTCTGATCAGTTAATCATTAATTAATTCTGGTAGCAGGTCTGAGATGTCTCAACATCTGTTGGGACATCCTGAAAAACTGAACAGAAGTTATTTACACAATGTCCCAACATCTGATGAGACATCCTGAACTAAGTTCACATAATCTGTTTGATAATGTCCCAACATCTGATAGGACATTCTGAACTGAATTTAATATTTCTTGTTTGGTCAAAAATTCTGCCAATTCTTAAACATCTACAAACTCCCCCTTTGGCTAATTTTTGGCTAACATCTTTTCTGGTTTTCAGAGTGCAGCAGAAGTTCTTTTTATCAGAGTATATCATTACTTTTCTGTTGATTCTTATTTGAGATTACTCCCCCTCAAACATATATGTATCCAGTCTTGTTTCAACAGAAATATTCATCAATACACACTTATTCAGTTCAGGCAGAAACAAACAGATTTTTCATTTATAATTAAACAGCAGTACAATTTGTTGTTGTTGTTCTCCCCCTTGTTAGTCACAAAATTTGGAGCCAAAGACACTATTATCCAGAAATACAAAGCAGTGTTTTCATTACAATTTCCTCACGTACAAAGATCACTCAGATTCATCACTCTCAGTTGCTTCCTCATCTTCTGTTTCAGCTTCACTTGTTTCATCAGATTCACTGTCTTCATCAGAGGCATTGTGTTCATTAGAGGCAGCTTTCTGGTCTTCTTCACTCTCCAACCTTTGAATGATTTCTTCAAGCTTCTGCTTTCTAGCTTCAAGCTCTTTGCAGGTGCTTTTGAGTTCAGTAATTAAAGCCTTCTTGGAGATTGGAGTCTTAGCAGTGGAGGATCCTGCAGATGTCCCAGAAGGGGCTTCAACATCTGCAGCATGATGACTAAGAAATAACTTGTAGTGAAAAGCCAAGGGGCTTTCTCTTTTGCAGGCTGTGTCCTTCTCAGTTGAAATCCCAGGATATTGGCTTAATATTATACCACATAGCAATGAAGGAAAAGCTATTGGTAGTTTTGTTGCAGAGGAGCTGGCATGCTTCATGGTTTGATCAAACCAGACCAGTTGAGATTGAAGAGGTGTGGTTGGTAGGCACCCAGTTAGCTGTACCAATCCTGTTCAACATGGCATAATTTCTGGTAAGCATGCTCACTGAGAGCTTTCCCTTCACAGGCCATGCCTTGACCTGGTTTGCTGTGATCACTTTACAGACTTGATTATCTGTTTTACCTAGCTCATTTGGTCCATCTGTTTCTCTTCCTAGGTACTCATTTATGATTTGGGGGGAAAACTCTACACATTTACCTCTAACAAAAACTTTTTGAAACTCAGAGGACTTACCATTTGAACAATCCTCCTGGAGATTAACAATGAACTCTTTGACAAGAAGTTCATAGCAGGGAGAGAGGTCTGAGACTGTCTTGAACAGTCCTGCAGCAGAGATGAGGTCAATCAGTTCTGTGCACTCAAGTGCATTGCTGCTCAGTTCTCTTTCCAGGGCAACCCTTCTTTGGTACACATATTTCCACCTGTTGACACTGGAGACATGATGGAATGATATGTTGTCCAAGGGAGCTTCTGGAACAGCAGTTGAAGCTCTGGAAGGTGCTGGTCTCTTCTTGGGAGGAGATGTTGGGACATCTGATTCAACATCTGAATCTGATGGTGTGGCAGCTTTCCTTTTCTGAGTTTGGACTTTACTCCATTGTTTTGATGGCCCAAAGGTGACTTTAGCTTTGCCTTTCTTTGGAGAGGCTTTCTTCTGCTCAGGAATTGCTGCTTCAGCTTGCATCTTGCCTTTCCTGGACCTTAGCCTTTTGGCTATGCTTGGTTTAACAGATGCTATGATTTTTGCATCAGAGTCCTGCTCCAGATTAACCACTGGAGGAGATTGAGCAGTCTCTTCTTCAGTTCTTTGATCAGCAGGGATTTGATCTTCATTTGATGCTTTGATCTGATCCTCAGAGGTTTCTTTATCACTTTCACTTGAGGCCTTTTTCTGGTCCTCAGTCTGTTCAGTATCAGCTTCAGATGAATTTTCTTTCTCTTCTGCAGATGTTCCAACATCTCTTGGGACATCTTGTTCTGCAGGAGTGTCCTCTGCAGTTTGAGCTGGTTCTTCTTGAGGTGCAGGCATGGTGTTCAAAGGAACTGAGATCCCACTCACCACTCTTTGTTCAAAGAGAATTTGGTTGACAATCTCCTTGATGGAATCATCAACATATTTTGAAGATTTTGGGGGCATGTTAGCAGGAGAGGGAATGCCTTTAGCTTTGCTTCTGACTTGATCTTTACCTCTCTTTGGAGTTCTTTCCTTTTTAGTGTGAGAAGCGCTTCCCCTGAGTTCGTCCAATGGTGTTGATTGCATTGGTACCACAGAGATGGGAGTGGCATGAACTACGTCTTCCTGGTTGAGAACTTCCTCAGTTGTGTTAGGGTTTTGAGACATTGTTGAGGAAGATGGATAGAAAGCTTTAGGGTTTTTAATTTCTGGAGAATAGCTGGTTAATGTGAATCGCTTGTGATAGTATGATGGGAATCTTGATAGCTGATTATAAGCAGTTACTAAATAAGTAGCCGTTACAGTGCAAATGATTAGAGCTGGAATTCCCAAGGATCTTGTCCAGATTAGTTTTGCCATCTGGACCTTATGCCAAACAATGTCATATGACATGTTGGCACATCTCATTAACTGCTAGATATCACATAAACAGATTCCAAGTTTTCCCCTTAAGTTCTCAAATTGTGTAGCATCCAATGCTTTGGTAAAGATATCAGCTAACTGCAGATTTGTAGCTACATGCTCCAATGAAATCACCTTTTCTTCTACAAGATCTCTGATGAAATGATGTCTGATATCAATATGCTCTGTCCTGCTATGTTGGATAGGATTCTTTGATATGTTGATTGCACTTAAGTTGTCACAGTACAATGTCATGACATCCTGTGGGACATTGTACTCAGAGAGCATTTGCTTCATCCAAACCAACTGAGAACAACTGTTACCTGCTGCTATATACTCAGCTTCAGCTGTAGATAAGGATACACAATTCTGTTTCTTACTGAACCAAGAAATCAGATTGTTTCCTAGAAAGAAACATCCTCCTGAAGTGCTTTTTCTGTCATCAGCACTTCCTGCCCAATCAGCATCACAGAAGCCAGTGAGAATTGGTTTGCAACCATGAAAATATATTATGCCATAGTCACAAGTACCATTAACATATTTAAGGATTCTCTTGACTTGATTGAGATGACTGACTTTTGGATCAGCTTGGTATCTTGCACAAACTCCTACAGCAAATGCAATGTCTGGTCTGCTATCAGTCAAGTATAACAAGCTTCCAATCATGCTTCTGTATAAACTTTGATCTACATTCTCTCCCTTTTCATCTTTAGTCAGCTTTAAATGTGTGGGGGCAGGAGTTCTTTTGTGAGCAGCATTTTCCATTCCAAATTTCTTGACTATATTCTTGGAATACTTGCTTTGTGAGATGAACATTGAGTCTTCCATTTGCTTTATTTGTAGACCAAGAAAGTAGGTTAACTCACCTACTAGACTCATTTCAAATTCAGATTCCATCTGCTTGACAAAATGTTTGACCATCTTATCAGACATCCCACCAAAGACAATGTCATCAACATATATTTGAGCAATCATGACATTTCCTTCTTCATCTTTAACAAACAGGGTTTTATCAATCCCACCTTTTCTGTATCCTTGCTTGATAAGAAATGTGGTTAGTCTCTCATACCATGCCCTTGGAGCTTGCTTCAAACCATAAAGTGCTTTCTTTAGTTTGTATACATGATTTGGACAGCTTGGATCAACAAATCCTTTAGGCTGTTCTACATATACTTCTTCATTAAGATAGCCATTTAAAAAGGCACTTTTCACATCCATTTGAAATAGCTTGAACTTTAAGATACAAGCAATTCCCAACAGTAGTCTTATTGATTCAAGCCTTGCTACTGGTGCAAATGTTTCATCAAAGTCTACCCCTTCAATTTGAGTGTATCCTTGAGCTACAAGTCTGGCTTTGTTCTTTGTAACAACTCCTTGTTCATTTGACTTGTTCTTATACACCCATTTTGTTCCAATCACATTTATGTCATCAGGTCTAGGAACAAGATTCCACACTTCATTCCTTGTGAATTGACCTAATTCATCTTGCATAGCACAAATCCAATATTCATCAGTGAGAGCTTCCTTGATGTTTTTAGGTTCTATTTTGGAAACAAAACAAGAACTTGAAATCACATCTCTTGATCTAGTGCTCACACCTCTGTTGGGATCACCAATTATTAAATCTTTGGGATGATCCTTCTGTATTCTGATGGAGGGAGGTTTGCTTGATTCTTCTGTCCTTGTATTAGTTTGATTGAAGTTATATTGATCATTCTTTTCTTCAGCTTCAATCTTGATATCAGCAGATGTTCCAACATCTTCTGGGACATCTGTAGGAGCATCATCAATTATCACATTTATAGACTCCATGATAACCTTGGTTCTAGAATTAAATACTCTATATGCTCTGCTGTTTATAGAGTATCCAAGAAAAATCCCTTCATCACTTTTAGGATCCATTTTTCTCCTTTGCTCCCTATCTGCCAGAATATAGCAGTTACTTCCAAACACATGAAAGTACTTCACAGTGGGTTTTCTGCCCTTCCAGACTTCATATATTGTGGACAAAGTTCCTTTTCTCAAGGTAACTCTGTTATGGATGTAGCAGGCAGTGTTCATAGCTTCAGCCCAGAAATACAGAGGTAATTTTTTAGCATGGATCATAGCTCTTGCTGATTCTTGAATAGTTCTATTCTTTCTTTCAACAATCCCATTCTGTTGAGGAGTGATAGGAGAAGAATATTCATGATTGATTCCTTCTGAAGAGCAGAAATCTAAGAACTTTTGATTCTCAAATTCCTTTCCATGATCACTTCTAATTCTGATCACACAGCTGGATTTTTCCCTTTGCAATCTTTGACATAATTCTTCGAATACCTCAAATACATCTGACTTTTCTTTGATGAAATTTATCCATGTATATCTTGAAAAGTCATCAACCACCACATAGGCATACCTCTTACCACCAAGGCTTTCAACTTGCATAGGTCCCATGAGATCCATATGTAAAAGTTCCAAAACTTTGGAAGTTGTCAGATGTTGGAGCTTTGGATGGGACATCTTGGTTTGCTTGCCTATTTGACATTCACCACATATTTTGCCATCATCAATCTTCAGTTTAGGAATACCTCTTACAGCATCCATAGATATGATCTTCTTTATGCCTCTGAAATGAAGATGACCTAGTCTTTGGTGCCACAGTTTCACTTCTTCTTCTTTAGCTAGAGAGCAGGTTGAAGTGAGACTGAAGTCTTGTGGTTCCCACATGTAACAGTTGTCTTTAGATCTGGCTCCTTTCATTACAACCTCTTGTTCATTGTTAGTCACTATGCATTCAGTTTTGGTAAAGTTTACACTGTACCCTTGATCACATAACTGACTTATACTGATCAGGTTAGCAGTTAAACCTTTAACAAGCAGCACATCATCTAGTCTTGGAACATCTTGACAGTCCAAGGTTCCAACTCCCTTGATTTCTCCTTTAGCTCCATCTCCAAAGGTCACATACCTGGATGAATGTGATTTTAAGTTTACTAGCAAATTCTTCAATCCAGTCATGTGTCTTGAACATCCACTATCAAAGTACCAGTCTTCTTTAGCTGATACTCTCAGTGATGTATGTGCTATGTATGCAGTATTTGTCTTTGACCAGATGAGTTGAGATTTCTTTTGATGCCTCTGCCCTGTGTGTTGTTTATCAGCTGATCTCCAAGATTGATTGTTGATCTTGTTCTTGAGTATGTGACTTTGATCAGTTTGAATGCTGGTTTTTGGTCTCCACTCTTTCTTGATGATCTCTGTCTTTTGCTTAGGAGATTGCTGATTTATTTGATGTCTATGCAGCACTTTCTTGGTACCTTCTACTTTCTGCTTGGAAGTTTGCTGATACATCTGATTTGGATATCCATGAAGCTTATAACAATGAGGTTTGATATGTCCAAATCTTCCACAGTGATGACATCTCCATCTTTGATACTTCTTCTTCATTTTGTTCTTTTCAGAATGTTGAGACATCTGTTGGAACATTATGTTTGACTTTGTGTTTCTTTCATGATGTTGAAGCATCTGTTGGGACATCTTGTTAGACTTTATGGATTTTGAAGCTGTTTTGCTAGAGCTAGCTTCATCTTTATTTGCTCTGTTAAATCCCAGTCCACTTTTATCCCCTGAGTGCTTATTGTTGTTGAGAATCACATCCAGTGTATTTGAGCTGCTGTTCAACATTCTAACAGATTTGGACATATGTTCCAACTTGGAGTTGAGAAGACTTACTTCACTTTTCAAGGTGTCAATGATTTCTTGATCATTTGCTTTTTCATCTTCTAATGTCTCATTCTGCTTCTTTAGCTTTATAACCTCACTGCATATTTCAGAGCTTCTTTTGTATAGATCTTTGAATGCTTGCTCAAGTTCTTCATAAGTAAGCTCTCCACAACTGGAATCACTATCATATTCACACAGTCCAGCTAAAGCAGTAATATGCTTAGCTGATTCTTCTTCTGAATCTCCTCCTGAGTCTTCATCAGACCAGGTTACAGATAGTCCCTTCTTTTGTCTTTTTAAGAAGGTAGGACATTCCTTCTTGATGTGTCCATATCCTTCACATCCATGGCACTTGATTCCTTCTTTACTGGTCTTTTCAGCATAATTTGACTTTTTATTAGCATCATAAGGTCTCCTGTTCTCAGAAGAGTTTGTGTATTTTCCACTGAATTTGGATTTGCCATCCATTCCTCTGAGAATCTGTTTGAATTGTCTTCCAAGCATAGCTAGGTTTTCTGATAAGCTTTTACCATTTTCTGATTCATCATCTTCTTCTTCATCAATATTTGACACCAATGCTATGCTTTTGTTCTTTTTAACATTTGTGTCATTCATTCCCATCTCAAAAGTTTGAAGGGAACCAATGAGTTCTTCAACTTTCATGGAACATATGTCTTGAGCTTCTTCTATTGCTGTGACTTTCATGTCAAATCTTTTTGGCAAAGATCTGAGAATCTTTCTTACCAGCTTTTCATCAGACATCTTTTCTCCCAAAGCTCCAGAAGTATTGGCTATATCCAAGATGTTCATGTAGAACTCATGAATTGATTCATCTTCCTCCATCCTCAAGTTTTCAAACTTGGTGGTGAGAAGTTGAAGTCTTGACATTTTCACTTTTGATGTTCCTTCATGAGTTGTTTTGAGAGTGTCCCAAACATCTTTGGCCAGCTCACAATGATGCACAAGTCTGAAAATGTTCCTATCAATGCCATTGAATAGGGCATTTAAGGCTTTTGAGTTTCCTAGTGCTGAATCTTCTTCCTCCTTACTCCATTCTTCTTCAGGTTTCAGCACTTTTGATCCATCTTTGGTGTCTTGGATAGGATGATCCCATCCAACATTTACTGCTCTCCATGCCCTGTTGTCAAGTGATCTTAAGAATGCAATCATTCTTGGCTTCCAGTAGTCATAATTAGATCCATCCAGTATAGGTGGTCTATTTACTGACCCTATATCTCTGTCCATGTTACAGAATTTGTTTTCCCTAGATCTCACCCAGTATAAACAGGCAGGGTGCCTGCTCTGATGCCAATTGAAATTCTGTGATCAGGTATGAGATGTCCTAAGAGATGTCCCAACACTTGATAGGACACTTGACAAATTTAACCAAAACTTAAATAGCAAGAAAAGTAAACAACACAGAAGTTTGTTAACCCAGTTCAGTGTATAACCACACCTACATCTGGAGGCTACCAAGCCAGGAGGAAATCCACTATTAGTAATATTAATTCTAGACTTAAACCACCCTGTTTAATCTATCACTTAATAACTACCCAATGCAATTTCTACCTAAGACACACCTTAGATATGAGTACTGTCGCTCCCGAGGATTTCCATCCTGGTACAAACGCGAAAGTGGCGCAGAAGAAGAATAGAGTCGCCAGCCATGCATTTTTATCCCGAAGAGAGGGAATGGTAATGCTGCACAAACCAGAAGAAAGAAAGAGGAAGGACACAGGTCCTGCGAACCAAAGAGACTGGGATCGGGAGTCGGTTATGACCTGGGAAGGTATTAGCACCCCAGATCATCCGCCGTACCCGACGGGATCCACGCTTGCAAAAGAAACTGTTTCAAAGGGTGAGGGCATGAAAACTGCAGCAAAGAAAATAAAACTAGAACTGGAAAAGAACCGAATAAGAAACAAAGAGAAAAAATGTAGGGAAAATAAAGATTGTGCTCGAACGGGCCCTACCCCGCTGCCTACGTACCTCATCGGGATAATGAGGATCAGAGACGCCGTAGTTCCCCTAACTAGGGGTACTAAAAGGAAATTGCCTGTGAATTAAAGGCTTGAACTGCCTATGTCAATGCTCAGGTGTTGCAGGCTCGGACGACGAGTGCGTTACCGTCTTGCAAAGTGACATGTAGGAGCAAGTTCGCGTACGGAGCGAATGAGGTGAGAAAAGAAGTCCCGAAGGAGACGCTTATTGTTTGTTTTGTGTTTTTTAGAAGTTTTTATGAGTGTGTCACAAGGAAGTGAACTCAAGCTCTCCCCAATGGAATGTGCACTTGTCACTACATTCCAAGATGGAATAATAGAACAAGCACACTCAAGTAAGGAGAAGATCCCCAAAACTTGAACCCAAAGATTAGGGCTTAGGCTCACTAACTTGCTTAATTATTAAGTGTTTTGATTATTTACATGAAGAAGTGTTTTTTATGCTTTTCTTTTATGAAGAAGATACCTTGATCAGACTTGTGCATCACAAGGCAAACTTGTACTATCCCAAGATGGGAAGACTACAAGCATACCTCATGGAATAAGGCTATGGATCAATGCATCACTTCACATTTATTAAAGTGTTTTTTTTTTAAGAGTTTTGAGATGAGAAGAGAAAAGAACCAAAAAGGATCATAAAGGTAAAATGCTAAAGGGGGACTAAAATAATCCTAAGTGTTAACATGCATGGATGATCCTAGGTTTGTGAGGTTTCTATCCTAAGAGAAGAAGAAGATAGAAGAAGGGATGAGAAAGGCCTAAGCCCAACAACAAAGGGTTAGTTCAAATAACAAAAGGGGAAAGATGAAAAAAGTTGAAATGTGGATAAACATCCACACTTCTCTTACCATGAGCCCCTGAAATGTTAGCAAAATCCAACAAATCAATCACCACAAACATGGAATTAAACATGCTCAAAGGTTCTTGAAAACAAAAGTCAAACAACATGCCAAGCATTGCGAATGCACGACTTACGCGTCGAAAACATGAGAGCATACATCAAACAGCAAGCAAATCACCCTAAACATCATGATTAATGATCATACAATGAGTCATGGCAATTAGCACAAGCAAAGGGATCAAACAAACTCAAAACAGCCCTGAAAAACCATTCTGCATCAGTGTTAACCGGTTAACCATATGCGTTAACCGGTTAACCAGTCAAAACCTGCACCAAACACGCAGAAAAACAGGGCGTTAACCGGTTAACCATATGCGTTAACCGGTTAACACTGTAAAAACAGCAGCAAATTCCTGCAGAAAACAGCATTTCAAAAACAGCTTATTCAAATAAGCTGCACCAGACCAGCACTCAATTACACATGGAAAAATAGATCAATGCACATCAATCCATAACATTATGCTCATGCACACTAACAATCGGATCCGGACACCAATCAAACAATCAAATCATGCAACACAATCAATTACACAAACACATGGTGGATCTAAAGCACAAGCAATGCAAATAAGCTAAAAACAGAGTTGGATCTGAAATTAAACCAACCTACAAAGCGGAGGTATGCTTTGGTAATTGTTGATTATGCTGAAAATGATAGATCTCGCGCAAAACCTTGAAGATCCGATGCTAATCTCCACCCTCCATGCAAAATAAATGCAAGATCAAGCTCTTGATGCAGAATTTTGATCCAAAAGCACTTCTAGATCCCAAACCAGATCTGAATCACCAATTAAACCAGCAAAAAGATGTAATGAAACTATGGATGGAGGTCTAGTTCCAAGATCTACACACCTCAAGGCAAGGTTGTGTGATCTTCAAAGAGGAACTTTGAGTGATTTGGAAAATTGGGAGAGAAAAGTGAGAGAATTGTGAGTGAGAGGAATGAAAATTCAGAAGTGGGAGTGAAAAATGAGGGAGAGATCCCTTGGTTTGGAGAGAAATGGAATATATATGGTTTAGGGTTGGGGCCCAAAAATCTTGGTTTGGGATCCAAAAAATATGGCTTGGTAATGTGATTAGGTTTTAGGGTTGGAAAGAGGTTTGGATACATGCTCTAGATCTTTCTCAAATTCAAATGAAATTCAAATGAATAAAAATCAGAAAATTGGAAAATGGAGCCAAAACCACATGCTGAAATTTGCTGCTGGAAATTCAAATTTCGCAGCTGTTAACCGGTTAACCATATGCGTTAACCGGTTAACGCATGCAAAATTTGAATTTCCCCCCTTTTGGTAGGAAACTTCAAAAATGATGCCGGTGCCCGCCGTTTCAAGCTGATTTTGATCCTTTCATTCTTTTTAAGCTTTGAACCTGATACAGAGCTTGTGCAGAGTGATCCTGTGAGACTTTTTGCCTGGTCACCATGC
Source organism: Lathyrus aphaca (assembly GCA_963966055.1). Classification (NCBI taxonomy): domain Eukaryota; kingdom Viridiplantae; phylum Streptophyta; class Magnoliopsida; order Fabales; family Fabaceae; genus Lathyrus; species Lathyrus aphaca. The sequence goes on along the minus strand of OZ014520.1, from coordinate 165,193,807 downwards.
TCTCGATTTTTATCTGTGGTGCTTCGAACTTTCCAGATGGTTGGTCATATGCCTTATGCTAGAACATGTGAGTGTTATGCCTCATTTTTCTATGCAAAATGCTAAAGACATGATCCGTTATGATGACTATGATGCGATATGATGCTTAAAATGAAGAGGGCAAATTTGGGGTGTTACAGCTGCCCCTATTCAATCATCAGTTAATCCGAAAAGGACGATAGCAGCGAGCTATCGACCATTCAAGATAAACTGTGATTGAATACCAAGAAGACCAGAAATTTGCACTCTGACGAAGAATGCAACACCGGGGAATAAACCCGACCAGATGACGCTCTGGGGACTGCAGGGGAGAAAGAAGCGGACGAGCTTCTTCCAAGTTGGAAATGATATCTGAAATAAGAACAAATTGACAGACGAGTCTTCAAACAATCCCGTGACGCCAGGAGCTGGACAGACGAGTCCTTCAACACTTCAAGACAATAATCTGAGACAGACGAGTCTTCGAATGACCTGTGACGCCAGGTGCAGAGAGCGGACGAGCCCTTAAAGAACTTCAAAGTATCCTGAGATAGACGAATCTCCTTCACTAATCCTTACGCAGATAAGTGGAATAAGACGGACGGGTCTTCTTCGGATAACCCTTACGCAGGCTCCGGAAATGCATATAAGTCTGTGGGATAGACATGCAACCAAGGTAGGCGAACCTTCTTCATATATTATCCGCGGATATATGGTATAAGACAGACGAGTCTTCTGAGCAAACCTGTTACGCCAGGTGCAGCTACCATAATTGGTGCTTGAGACAGACGAGCCTCCTTCGGATTTACCTGTTACGCCAGGACCGGTAACCATTTCGACATTCAATTCCCACTGTCAGGATTCGAAACCTCTTCAATACAGACGAGTATTGGGTGATCATCAAGACAACACAGACGAGTGCCCTAAGTCAATGATACAGACGAGTATCAGACGATGATCTGAGAAACACAGACGAGTGTTTCAGGCGATGATACAGACGAGTATCAGCCACTGGTATAGACGAATACCAGAAGTTCAAACACAGACGAGCATTTGAAGTAGTCACAGAGGTATCTTCACATTCAGGTGCAAGCTAGCACAGACGAGTGCTGAGAACGATACAGACGAGTATCCAGGCAAAGCAAACGAGCTTCAAAACACAAACGACTTCTGGGGAATAAAAGCAGACGAGCTTCGACCAAACACAGACGAGTGCCGGGTTTTGCAGACGAGCAATAGCGGAGAATACATATCAAGGCACAGACGAGTGCAGCGAAGGATCCCATACCGAACACAGACGAGTGCTGGGAGGTTGCAGACGAGCAACAACAAATATCATATCAGAACACAGACGAGTGTTGAGGAGTTGCGGACGATGCTGGGGACATCTCCAAGCACAGACGAGTGCTGGGATTTGCAGACGAGCAAACAACAACGGATACAATCAAACACAAACGAGTGTTGAGGAGTTGCGGACGAGCAACAGATGAGCAACAGGCACGGACGGGCGCCGAGCAACCTTCAAAGGAGTAACAAGCACATATGAGTGCTAAAAGATGCGGTCGAGCATCAAATAAAGATGCGAGCACGGACGAGCACTGGGCACTTCTTAGGGAATACGCCTCAAATAAAGAGGAACGACATGCACGGGCGAGTGCTGCAGGGATGCGGACGAGCACCAAATGAAGATACGCGCCCCAACGAGTACAGGCAACTTCACTGGGGAGAGAAAACTTCAAAGACTAACAAGCACGGACGAGTGCCGAGAGCTGCGAATGGTCATCAATCAAAGATGCTAGCACAGAAGATTGCTGGAGAGTACCTCAAATAAAGAGGAAACTGCCGGGGAAAAGGCACGGACGAGTGCTGAAAGAGGATGGGCATCAAATAAAGATGCGAGCACAGACGAGTGCTAATAGATATAGACTCTATTGGGGAAAGCAAACGAGCAATACCACCGAGCTAACACATACGAGTGTTGAAAGATGCAAACGAGCAGCAATAAAACATGATACATTATTGCTGGGGATAACTCCGCTTAAAGACAACACATACAAGTGTTGAAGATTGCAGACGAGCAACAAACGGATGCCTGATCGGCAATAAGAGATACGACTCTGCAGGGTAATCCAAGTCAAGAGGTCTGGATACACATTCTGACTGAGGTGATGAATATCTGGCTGCATCATCAAATACCCAAAGTACGGCAACTTTGCTGGGGACATATTTCACTGACGGAAGCGAAAATCAAATATGACCACTGTGGGAACAGGAACATCCTCAGACTTGGCTGGAGAAGCTTCTTGGGCAAACACTCTGACTGGGGAGAGCATCTGATGACTCAGGACTCTGAGGGGATATCAGGCTTTCAGGTACCTGATAGGCATACTCTGATGGGGATAATGGACTACTAATTCCATCTCTGATGATGCCAGGCTTTCGGGCACCTGCTGGGTATACTCCGCTGAGGAAGAATGAAATGCTACTTCACTGGGGAAGAAAAGCTTGCTTGGGCGGCTGTCAAGGCCTGCTTGGAGAAAAAATCTCTGCTGGAGATGCCAGTCTTCAGATACCTGCTGGGAAAGGAAATCTCTGCTTGGGGGATACCCTACTGGGGAAGTACTCGGCTGGGGAGGTACTCCGCCGGGGAATATTAAATCGCTTGAGAGAATGCGACGCCAACCTGCAACCTGCAACAACAGAAAACACACGCGTGTCCCGGGGATTTGCATGGAATGATCGGTTCATCCATCGTCACCCGACGCTCAAAGAGGGTTACAGTTTCCCTGCATGTCAGTTTTCTTTTCAAAATTATCACCATGTTTAGATGCAATGCTATTTTTGCCGAAAATTCAGGACATTTTGCAAACAAAAATACACACACACAGCTTTTTTGACTGAATATTATTTTTATTGAATGGCCTCTGAATAGGCAAAGATTTACATCAGGAAGCAACCACCTGGAAAGAGATAGCCACTAAAAATTGAGAAAAGAAACTATCCTAATGGCAATGTACCCGGCATTCCAAGGAGTTCCATTTCTGCTATGACCTGCATGCCTTCAAGACTCTCCATTCTGTTTCGGCTTTCTGAGAAGACGAGGGGACTGTTTCCTATCCTTCCGATATTGTCAAACTGTACGAAACGATGAGGTGGTTCAGATGACTCGGATCGCAGTTGTTCGCTTGTTCCCTTATTTTGCGTAGATCGCCCTTTCGGGTTTTCAATCCACCGGGATACCCTTTTTTGCCTGAGCTGTCCAATGCGGCTTTTCAACTCAGCGGGTGTACATTTTTTTTTTTGTTTATTTTCCCTAATTTTTGCCCGAGCTTTTTATTCTGTTTTTAGCTCGCCGGGATGCCCTTTTCTTGCCTGGACTTACATTCTGTTTTTGTGTCCAGCGGGTCTCTTTATGCGAAGTATTTTTTAACTGCGTCCGAGTTAACAGGAGATGGGAAGTCTTCCCCATCCATAGTGGTGAGCATCAGTGCCCCTCCTGAGAATACTTTCTTCACTATGAATGGTCCTTCGTAGTTTGGGGTCCACTTGCCCCTGTTATCTGAACCTGGAGGAACGATCCTCTTCAATACAAGCTCTCCCACTTGATACTCTCGAGTACGTACTCGTTGGTCGAATGCCCGCTTCATTCTCCTCTGATAAAGCTGACCATGACAGATAGCCGCTAATCTCTTTTCCTCAATTAGACATAGCTGATTGTAACGAGCACGCACCCATTCAGCCTCATCCAGCTTGACATCCATCATCACGCGCAGTGAAGGAATCTCTACTTCAACAGGCAGGACTGCTTCCATGCCATACACTAGAGAGAAGGGAGTTGCCCCTGTTGATGTCCTGACCGACGTTCGGTACCCATGCAAAGCAAACGGTAACATCTCATGCCAATCCTTGTAGGTGACAACCATTTTCTGCACAATCTTCTTGATATTCTTGTTAGCTGCCTCTACCGCACCATTCATCTTTGGTCGGTAAGGAGAAGAATTGTGATGCTGTATTTTGAAGTCCCGACATAAGTCTGCCATCATCTTGTTGTTGAGATTAGAACCATTGTCAGTAATGATCCTTTCGGGCACTCCATATCTGCATATGATATCTCTTTTCAGAAATCTTGCCACCACTTGACGAGTGACATTGGCATAAGACGCTGTGTAAACACCCCAAATTTTCCCTCACCCATTCACACATGACTTGTGATCATCTCATATGCATAACACAAAACATATCATCTCACATCTCATTTTGATTCACTGCATAGCTTCTAAGGCATCTGCACCTAGGGTTTGTGATCTGAGCAATCCCAAAGCATCTTGAGCCATTCCAAAGGCCACCAATCAATCCAAAGGGGTCCATGTGTGTTATTATATCATGTTACATCCCCACAAAGTCAAAATTGCAGAGGGATCACAAGAACTAGGGTTTGAGTGGATGCAGAGCCAGGATGAACTGCACAGTTGACTGAAAATTAGGGTTTTGGTTTCAGAGGCCATAACTCCAATTTTTTTGGTCATTCTTGTTTCCATTGGTCTCTATATGGTATAGGGAGTTTGCATATCAATTTTCATGAAGAAATTCCATGGGGAAGTCATCTGATCAAGAGTTGACTTTTCAGACAAGTCAGTGTAAAATCAGGGCATCTGAGGCCCCCAATGACCCAACCAATGGGTGATCTTCATCATTTTGAGTGTATATGACTTTTATTTGATCATGGAAGAAGTTTGAAGTTCATAAAAATCAAGAATTTAGGGTTTTGGCAAAAGTTGACTTTTTGGGTTTTGTTGACTTTTCAAGAATGCACCATTTTAGGTCAATTTTCAAGCCTTGATTCATGATCCAAAAAGGCTTCAAATGGAAAAACTTTGGTCATGAAAGTTGTAGATCTCATCTTTCCCTTTTCAAAAAGTACAAGAACATGATCAAACTCTTCTTGGATCAAAAGTTATGGCCATGCAAAGTTGCCAAAAATCATTGTTTTTCAAGTCATGCACCAAGTGGAAATTTTGCTAAGTCTTGAATCAATGCATGATTGCTGCCTCAAATTCATGTCAAACCAGCATGTGAATGTTCTCTAAGTCACAAAAATCAGAAATGGACCAAGTTTGCTCATGGTTTGGTTCATGTAACAAGGCATTTCCATGGAAAACCATAAAGTTAGCCAACTTGCATTTTCACTCATGACTACTTCACCAACTTATGACATTGGCTGCTGACTTTGGGCTAGCCTCTCCCTCACCTTTTGCTGCACCAGCACCCAACTTGTACTTGCCTAGTATCATGCCATGCCCTATCTTACACAAAAGTGGATTTTTGGCAAAAGTAGCCTCACCTATCCCTGCAGGCCAGGTCACATCTCACAGCCACTTGCATTTGTTTATTCATTCATTTTGCTGGCCATATCACATGAAAACCAAGGCTGAAACATAGACATTCAACACTTACACACAAACACCCCAACTTGCAACTTCATTTCGAATTTCATTACACAGCCTGCAAACACCCAAACTTTTGCCTCCATTCATCTCACCTTGATCTATAGAACACAAAGCATCAAGAGAAAAAGCCTGAAACAGCTAGAAACACCCACTGCCATCACCAACTTTCATTCTGCAGATTCAGTCGAATCTCCTTCCTCAGGTCACAAACACACAAACCTTCACCACAAACCTTCTCTACACATTGCATAGACCTCAAACAACCCATCACCATGACTTGAAAGGGCCAGAATCTCAACTGCCATTGTTGACTGAGCTTGGAGCAGTTCTCTTCGAAACTCATCATCCAGCAAATATAAATTCATTTTGAGCATTCAAGCAACTTTGGGGGACCAAGAGGAGCAGATTGAGCAAGGAGAAAAGGCCTGAAAGTTCCAAGATCCAAGTTTGCAAATCTCAGGTAGCTCCAAATTAATTTTTCCAGAAATCAATTTGATTGTTACAAACTTGCTCTACATGTCTTGCTGATCATTCTGGTACCATTGGTTTTGAAAATGGTTGCGTTTTGAGAGTTTAATTGCTGTTTGAAGCTCACGAACCCTAGAATTTGTGTTCTTCGATTCAGCTTGTTTAGGTTAAATAAATTTGTTTTAGGTTAGGGGTTTGGTTCGTGAGGTGTTGGGGATCATTTCCCATAGCTTAGTTTTCATTTATTTTGCGTTTTGGGAGGTTTTGAAGATTTTCAGGTGACCCTCTGGCCGGAGAAGACGACCGGAGGTCTTCTCCGGCCACCTGAGTGTAATTAGGGCTTAATCCAGTGATTAATGCCAGTTTGAATTTCGAGCGTACGATTCCCTTGACTTGTTGACTTCCCTCCCATTCTGATGGCCCAGATCATTTCACTTATGCCCTAATCCACGTGTTAGCCTAATTAATTATTATTTAAGTTAATTTGATCTGAGGCAATCCTGGCCCCTCATTCTGGCGCGCAGTCAATGGATTCAAACCCAGGATAAATCTCACGCGTCCAATTTGATTACTTCTCTCTTTATTCAATTTTTAATTCATTTATTTTCAATTAATTTGCATAATTTATTTAAAATAGTTAGAAAATCATAAAAATTATGAAACTTTTTCTTTAAGGTTTTATTAATTTTTATGACACAAAAACATTTTTATTTTATTTTTTATCACTGAAAAAGTATTTTTAAATATTTAAAAGATTATTTTTAATTGATTAATGAGAATTAATTAATTAAAAATACTTTTAGGTATTTAAAAATTACAAAAAAATTCATGAAGTGTTCTAAGACATTTAGAAACATTGTCCAACCTTCAAACCAAATTTCTTTTTTGATCTTGATGCATGTTAAGAATTTTTCATTGAATTAAATCATTTTTGATGCATTATTTTGATCACATGTTTAAAAATTCATTTCTGCCTTTTGGTGAAGGTTGAGACATTGATTCTTTTTGCATTGTTTTCCATTTGACATGTACTTTCAAGGATAAAAAGGCCATGATTTGATCTTGCATTTTCTAATTGATTGGTATTTCTTTTGTTACAAACCCTAAAGAACCCTAATAACTTGTAAAAATCATAACTTGAGTTTGGTTGAGAGTTGAGAGTTCTCCTTTGGGCAGTGATTCATTATAGGTCTAGGGTTTCTTTGGGTACCATTTTCCATTTTTTATGTTAAGGTTTGCTTCTGTTTTTGGTTTATGTGTGATGTTTGATCCATGAACCCTAATTTGGGCCTTCTCTTGCATCCTCCTTGCATTCTCTTGCATAATTTGACTTGCCATTGCATTTTGTGCATTCTTATGATTCATTTGACATCTTAAGACATGTATGAAGCATCATTGATCATTACATTACATATTTGCCATGTCATTTGTCTTGTATGTTTCATAACATTTCATGCTTGTTCATGCTTCTAAACTTGCATCATCTGCATCCATGGCTTTGTATGAACATCTCATTGTCTTGTCTCATGTTCATAGCACTCCATAGCATCATCATCATCATCAACATGCTTCTGGTTTTTGCTTATCATATCATTTCATTTCATTTAGCATTGTATTGCATTTGCTTCTAACATTTCAGGTGGTAAGTAAATTTGGGAAGTGAATTTGCCTTCACTTCTCACAACTTTTCTTTTCATCTCTCTTGCATACCTTGCTGCATTCTTATGTGTGTTTGAGTTTGAGCTTGCTCATTCTCCCTTCTTCCCACTTTCTTTCTTCAAGTGACTTGACTTCTTGATTGAAGTAAGTCACTTTACTTCTCTTGATCTTGTTCATCTGCTTCCTGGTGGTTCATCTGAAGATTGTTCTTGAAAGCCTCACAAACATTAGGACCAACCAAGCATGATAATGAATTAGGGTTTTGATTAGTCTCCCCCATAGTTTTTACCTTTGTGTCTCTCCTTGAGTCATCTCTTCTCACCTCATAATCAGGGACTAAACCCTCAAGGCTTTAAGACTTTGTGATTAAGATCATGCCTGTGTCCTTCTTTTAGGATGGAGTGTATAACTTTAATCCTAAGTCTTGGACCCTTAAGGTGTTGAAATCTCTTAATTAATCCATCTAATAATTATCAAGACATCACACTTGTAACTTGGGCCTTGCATTAGGGTTCTAATTCTTCCTTAATTGGTTAAGAAGGACTAACCCTAAAGTTAATGGACAAGTCCCCCTCAAGTTGTCTTCCAAATCATAAAAAACACTTCATCATCATACCACTAATTAAAATCCATCTAATAAAGACTTGTTTTGTCATGGGTTTAATCCCTAATCATGGATTAAGTTGAGGAGTTTTCCTCAGCTTAAACATTCTCATCTATTATCCTTCTTTTAGGATGGTGTAATGAGTCTGTTAAATCCCTGATTATGGCTTAACCTCATTATTCAACACTAAACCAAAAACACCAAAAACATCTAAATAATCAAGTAGGTTAATGATCTTAACCCTACATCAAAGGTGATTAAGTGTGAGAATCTGACTTCACACTTAAGGTAATTCTCATTACCCCTAATCAGAGGGATGATGTGATGAGTTTACCAAATCCATTGATTTAGGTTTAAGCTCATTATCTTATGACAAACTCCAAAAAGAAATAAAAGACTGAAAACTCAAAAACAAACAATAATCGTCTCCTCCGGGATTCTTTTCTCATCATCTTCACTCACAACCGAGAACTTGCTTCTTTCGTCTAATGCAAGACAGTTTGCATCTGTGCCAGACAGATCATACACTTGAGCATAGACTGCAAGCAGTTCACAAGTCAATTCATCTTTCAGTCTCTTTGGGTCGAACTACGGTGTTCTGACTTCCTCATTGCACGAGAGGATACGTAGGCATAACTTAACAGTTATCGAACAAAAGTCTCTGTACATTCCCCCTCCTTCCAGCTTCTTTCTCTTAGCCTCATTGTCATGAGCAATTCATTTCATTCCCGATCTCACACTGACACTTTCATACTTCACATCACTTATACACTATACACTGACACCTGTACATCTTTTTCCAGCTATTTTATACACAGATTGCACTGACACTACCCCTTTAAAACACAAATCTTTCAAGCGTGGATCCCGTCGAGTACGGCGGACAATCTGGGTGCTAATACCTTCCCAGGTTGTAACCAACCCCCTTTCTCAGTCTCTCTGGTTCGCATACCGTCTTATCCATATCTTTCTAGGTCTATGCAGCATTGCCTTTCCTCCGGGATAAAAATGCCTAGCTGGCGACTCTATTCATCTCCAGTGAGTTCACGGCTGTGTGTTCTCACTGTTCCCTTCGCCGACCGTTCGCGTCTGTACCTTCATCTGATCCATTTTTTCATTTGTCGGGAGCGACAGCTTGGCGACTCTGCTGGGGATATGTCTGCAACCAGGGCTTCTGGTTCCTTTTTGTGGGTTCCTCCTAGCGCTTGTTTGATTTGTGTTTACTGGGGTGTTAGGTGTTATTTGTGTTTGTATATTTGCTTTATTTACTGCTTTCTGTACAGCTTTATTTATTGCTTTCTTTACAGTTTTCATATATATCATACTGTCATGCTGTCTGTGTTGGATCTGGATTGTTTTGGTGGGTTGGGGTTCCATTGAGAGTTTAGGTCCTATACCTGGGACCTGAGTGACACCTAGGCTAGAGTGAATCATATTCTTTCCCAGTCAATTTTCAGTCTGGTGCGGGAATATGAAACACGGTTCAGATATGGGTTTCTTCTTGAGAACTCTGTGTTGCAGATTTCCTGCAATGCTAGGGGGATCTGGGAAGCCTGCTAAGTCTGGATGACCTTTTAGTATTGACCTTCAGAAATTGAGGTGAATTAGAGGAGGAATTGTTATGGTAATTGTAAACACTGTACCTCCGGGTTGGAAGTGCTTACACTTCTCATAACAGATCCAAGTCTGAGGATCCTTGTTCTAGATCACTACCTGTGAGGGGGTTGGGTTGTTTACAGGTTTGCAGGTACCTTGACCTCAGAATACCCTGTTACTTTGACTTCGTTAAGAATGCTTCATGTTGGATAGTTCTTGTGATTCTAAAACCCTGGACATGTGGCTCTTTATTTGAGTCCCCTACCTTGGTTACTGGATTTCTTAGACCTCCATCTGGAATTCTTAGACACACATGGATCTATACCAAGGCATTTATTCAGATCCAGCTCAGTCACAGACCCTTGCATTTCATTTGCATGCATACTCATTGCATCATATTAACATGTGCTTATTTGTTTTTCAGGGTATCCATTGTTCATCAGGTTTTGGTTTTGACCCCATCTGCAGCTTTGACCCATTTTCACCAGCATCTGTTTCAGTTTTTAGCTGTCTGCTTCAGCACCAGCCAATCAGTGTCTCTCTCTCTCTTCTCAGCATTGTCATCAGCACTCTACCCAGTCTTCAGCATCATGGCTCCAAAGAAAAACAACATTACCTATCATTTCTTCCAACCAGACTTGTCAGACCTCAGGAGGATCCAAACCCTGATTACACCAGAGTACATCCCTTTGTTTAGGGAGCATTATGGGGACATACTTGACTTAGTTATGGACATGGACCCATCTCAGAGAAGCCTGATCCATACCTGCATCCAGTTCTATGACCCCCCATTAAGATGCTTTACATTTCAAGACTTCCAGTTGGGTCCTCTTTTGGAAGAATACTCATCTTTGACTGGTTTGCCTATCAAGAGGGAGATCCCATTCAATCCTGAAATGGATTTTCCCAGCAATGGGGAGATAGCCAAAGCTTTGCACCTGGAACCTGCCTTGATTGAACAACGCATGACCTCTAAATCTAGTGTCCCTGGGTTTCAGCTGGACTTCTTAATCTCTCAAGCTAGTCTGAAGGCCTCCCTGGGGGAGTGGAAAGCTGTTTGTGCTCTGTTGGCTTTAAGTGTGTATGGAATTGTGTTATTTGCAGATGAGCCCAGATTCATCAGCAAGAGTGCAATCCATTTGTTCATCTTGAAGAACCCAGTGCCTACCTTGTTGGGTGATCTCTATTACTCAGTACATCAGAGGAATGAGAAACAGAGAGGGAAGTTAGTGAGGATTTGTGCTCCACTATTCCATGCCTGGCTTCTCAAGCATCTACCTAAGACAGATGCATTCCTAAACCCTCACCAGCAAAGCAACTGGGCAAGGAGACTTTCTGTCCTAACTACAGCAGATATCAGGTGGTGCAATCAAAGTACCAAGGGCAGAGACATAATCACTAGCTGTGGGCATTTTCCTAATGTGCCTTTGGTAGGAGTCAAGGGAAGTATCAATTACAACCCCCTGCTGTTCAAGAGGCAATTGGGTTATGCACTGGTTCATGCTCCTAGGGAAAAGGACTTGGCTGAGACCCTCTACTGTGAGAACAAGGTCAGTTTGACAACTGTTAGGCAGGCTGCTTGGGCCTGGGATCATATTCAAACCAAGGGAGTCACCATTCTTGGGAAGTGTAATAATGTGGCATCAGCCCAATATCATGAGTGGTCCTATGCTAGGGCCCAAATCTCAGGATTGCCCTTCACCATCAAAGACATGCCTGAGTCATCATCAGCACCACCCCCTGCTACTATCAGCCTGGAAGAGTTTGAAAGTCTGAAGGAAAGAAATGAGAAGTTATCTCAAGCCTTACAGAAGACCCTCCGGGAAAGAAGTGAAGGTGTGAGGGAGATTGAAAGATTGGAGAAGCTGAGAGTTGAGCACTTGACTAAAATTGAGAAGTCTGGAGAGTACATCAACAAGTCTAAAGCTGGTGAGCAGATTCTGAAGAATGCTTGTAAAGAAGCCCAGCTCCAGAGAGCAAGAACAGACTTGTACTTGAAAGAGAGTCAGGCCAGATGGGTCCGGATCACTGAGGCCCGTACTCTAGAAGACAAGAGAGTTCAAGATAAGATGGAGCAGATGGAAAAAGCCCTGGCAGCAGCCCAGGAGGAAAATTCAGAGCTAAGAATCAAAGCTGGAGTGAAGAAATCCAAAGATCAAAGTCAGAACAAGAGGTTGACTGCAGCTGTTGCAACAAGAAACCTTCTCATTAGAAGTCTCACGGAGCGTCCGACTGATCCTGTGACCGAAGCACTTCTTAAGGAAGTTCGTGAGGATGAGTTTGGCCTCGGAGTTTGATCATTTGCTTGTTGCTATTTCTTTTCATGTACTTTTGCTTTTTGATTATGTATTTTGACCCCTAGAGGGCTGGTGTTGTAAGAATGAACAAGTTGTATTTGTTTCATCTTATGTAATATATTTGTTGGTTTCCATCTGAGCTCATTTCAGGAACAACCTCAAGCAGTATCATCTTCAAGGGTCTGGAAGGGTCAAAACTGAAGACCAAACCGGATACCCTTGATAGCAAATAAGCACAATTGCATTGCATACTAACCCTTTTGTTTGTTTTGTAGGTTTTGATTTATTGTTACTAACCTCTGTTGTGAATCTCAGGCAGTATTGCTCGTCGCCGGGTGTTTCCTCTCAACAGGCCACACAGGTACCCAACTAGAAGCAACCTTCCGGGCATCCAAATGGACCAGTTGCAGCAAGACCTCAATGAGGCCAGAACCCAGATGGCTAATGAAAGGGTGGAGATGAGAACCCAAATAACTCAGTTCATGGAAGTGATGAATAATTTAGCTCAAAGCCAGGAGAGGCTTAGAGTTTTGGTAGAGGGAAGAACTCAAGATGACCCCCATGTGGGAACTGCTGGCACCAGTAACAATGAAAGGGTGCAACCACATGTTAACCCCCCTGTGTTTGGTCCACATCTACATCCTGAGGTTCACATTCCTGCAAACGTTCAAGGAACAGCTACTGCAGCCAGAGTACTTCAAGAGGATCCTCAGGAGGACCAATTCACAGTCATGGGTGCTGGAGAGGAAACCTATGATAGGAGATTGGATGAGTTGGCTGAGAAGTTGAGGTCTTTGGAATCCCAAAATTCTTTGGGGTTCGATGTCATGGACATGGGTTTAGTAGAGGGGGTCAGGATCCCTCATAAGTTCAAGCCTCCTTGTTTCGAAAGATATAATGGGACTTCTTGTCCTCGAACCCATCTGCAATCTTTTCTCGGAAGATTAAAAGCTTACACCATGGACGAGAAATTGTGGATGTTCTACTTCGAAGATAGCTTGACTGGAGCATCAAGGGAATGGTATTCCCATCTGACAAGGGCAACTGTGAGATGCTGGAAGGACCTGGCAGAGGCCTTCATCCGACAGTATCAATACAACTTAGACATGGCACCCAATAGGACTCTCCTGATGGGCATGTCACAGTCGTCAAGGGAAAGTTTCCGTGAATACGCTCAAAGATGGAGGCAATTGGCTGCTGCCGTTCAACCACCAATGTCTGAGAGAGAAATGGCAGACATGTTTATGAATACTCTCCAGGGAACGTATATTGACAGGTTGGCTGCTTTCTCTTCCACCAGCTTCGCCGATGTTGTCATAGCTGGGGAGAGAATCGAAAGCCTGTTGAAAATGGGTAAGATATCTGATAATGGTGCAAGCTCGTCCAGTGGTACAAGAAAGCCTTTTGCAGGCCCGAGAAGATCTGGCGAGACCAATGCCATTCACACCCACAGGGGCAGGCCCCAGTATGTTCCAAGAACAATAGCAGCAGTCACAATCCCTGCTCCAGCTCATCCTCAGCCCGTTTATCAACCTCCTCAACAAAATTTCCAACACCAACCCCAGTACCAGCAAAATCAATATCCTCCAAGAAACAACAACAACAACAACTCCAACAACAACAATCAACAGAGGCCATTCCAACAGAGGCCCTCTCAAGCTAACAGGGTGATAGACCCGATTCCAATGCCATATACTGCCTTATTGCCACAACTTCTGAAACTCAACCTAGTTGAGCTAAGAACGTTGGCACCTCCGGATCCAAACAGTCTACCAAGAAACTATGACTCCAACGCTAGGTGTGCTTTTCATTCCAACGCACCTGGTCACAGTACAGAAAAATGCAGGGCTCTGCATATGAAGGTACAGGACTTGGTAGACTCCAAGGCTTTGAATTTTGCACCTCCGCCCAACGTCAACAAAAACCCAATGCCACACCATGGTGGTCCCCGGATTAATGCTATTGAAGAAGACCAACAGTCTTATTTGATAACTAGTGTGGATCAGATCAGGACACCATTGGTGGAAATCAAAGCTCAACTCCGTGAAAATCAAATATTTCCAGGGTGTGAGCTGGGGTGCCCTTATTGCAATATTTCATGGAATGGGTGTGAAGACTTGAGGAATGGCATTGACAGCCTTATCAAGAGTGGCCTCTTACAAATCACTACATCATTTCCGGCACATCCGGCAGCTTCATCAACAACGGTTTCAGACCCTCCTACAAATGCAACAACTATTGTTCCCAATAATTCAACAACCACATCAGCAAGTACTTCATCTGTCCTTCCAAATGACCAGTTTTCAACAGTTTCTCCTGCTACAACATCAGCTTCATTCCATTTCGACTCTCCATCTACAACAACAACAGTCCTTCCATCAGGACCTCCTACAACTCCAGCAAACGATCATGAAGATGTCTCTACTGTTACCATCTTCTACGATCCAGAAAATAACTCCGCCTACCACTCAGAGGGTGCTGCTCCCACTAGAGCACCAGTTACTATCTTTTATGATCCACAAACAATTGCAGTCCCTTCAGCAGCATCAATCAGTCCGGTTACCGTCACAGTACCTGGACCTGTACCGTATGAAAGCAACAGGGCCATCCCTTGGCACTATGGCTCTGACGTGTACTGTGAAGGGAAAAGAATCACTCTGGAAACATCAGCACCTGCACCACAAATTGATAATGTGGGCGGAGGCGGAGGCTTCACCCGAAGCGGACGTCTCTTTGCTTCACAAGTCCAAAGACCTAATGCCGAAGCAGAAGCTGCTGCCAAGGCAAAGGGTAAAGGACCGGTGCAGGAAGATCCAGCTGTCAAAGAAGCCCTGAAGACTCCGTTTGATCAGGAAGTTGATGAGTTTATGCGGATCATCAAGAAGAGTGACTATAAAGTTGTGGATCAGCTTCATCAGACGCCGTCCAAAATCTCCATCCTCTCACTGCTCATGTGCTCCGAAGCCCATCGGAATGCACTACTGAAGGTACTGCACGCAGCTTACGTGCCCGAGGAGATTACTGTCAACCAATTGGAAACCGTGGTTGGTAATGTTACTGCTAGCAATGGGCTAGGGTTTACCAATTCTGACCTGACAGTGGATGGCCGCAATCACAACAAAGCCTTGCACATAACCATGGAATGCAAAGGAGCTGTCCTTTCACATGTGCTGGTGGACACAGGATCATCCCTGAATGTCTTACCAAAGAAGGCTCTGGTGAAGCTTGAATATGATGGACTGGCATTGAGACCCAGCAACCTGGTGGTTAGAGCTTTTGATGGCTCGAAGAGATCGGTTCTGGGAGAAGTAGAGCTGCCCGTGACAATTGGCCCGCAGACTTTTAAAACTATCTTTTATGTGATGGACATTCAGCCCGCCTACAGCTGTTTGTTGGGTAGACCCTGGATTCACGCCGCTGGCGCAATAACGTCTACCCTTCACCAAAAGTTAAAATATGAGTGGGAAGGCCAAGTTGTCACCATCTGCGGGGAGGAGGATATATTTGTTAGCCATCTGGCTACTTACAAGTATATTGAAATGGATGGAGAGATCGTTGAAACCATGAGCCAAGGTTTTGAGGCCTTGAACGTGAATGAAGCATCTGCTGTTTCAGGGATCTCCATGTCGTCATACCAACAAGCCCGGAAGGTTGTTGAGGAAGGAACTGCCCTAGGCTGGGGCAAGGTTTTAGCTGTGGAGGAAAAGAAGGACAAGTTTGGGTTGGGTTACAAACCAACTCAACATCAAGTGAAGGCTGCTGGAGAGCCTGGTTTTGTCAGTGGGGGAATGCTTACCCCCGATGCTATCAACTGCCTGGAAGACGAGCTGGAAGAGGAGCGCAACCTGGAGAATTGGATTCGTCCAAAGGTCCCGGGAAGCAGTGTCTCGAACTGGTCTTCCCAGGGAATTATAAGTGTTACTCGAGCAGAGTAATTATTATTTCCTGTATCTTTTATAGCATGCATCAAAGTCTTGCATCTTGCCCAAGATGACAAGACTCATTTTGTAATCAGGGCCATCTGTACTTTTGTGCAAACAAGATTAAATTAATGAAATATCAGACAATCTTTTTGCAAACGAGTCCTTTTCTTTTATGCTCACTGTTTTTTCCATTTTTCTTTTTGTACAAAAAATAAATGGCGGTGTTTTCAAAATGATAACTTCATTTCACTTTTTTCTAAAGCAAGATTAAAATCAATCACTAAAATGAACCGACTTAACCCTTGCAGAGAGTGCCTTCCTGACAGCACCGACAACAGCACGGCTATGACATCGTATGACTTTGACAATCCGATCAATCAAGCTGAAGAAGGGGTTGAAGAAGAATACGAGCTTCCTGAAGAGCTAGCCAGGTTGTTAAGACAAGAGGAAAGGGTCATCACTCCTCACCAGGAGGAGGTTGAAGTGATTAATCTTGGTACAGAGGAAAATGTGAAAGAGGTCAAGATCGGGGCCTGCCTGCAAAACTCAGTGAAGAAGCAACTGATAGATTTGCTTCAAGAGTATGTTGATGTGTTTGCTTGGTCATATCAGGACATGCCAGGGTTGGATACCGACATAGTTGTGCACAAGCTGCCTTTGAGAGAAGAGTGCCCTCCAGTCAAGCAAAAGCTACGCCGTACTCGTCCAGACATGGCTATGAAAATCAAGGAAGAGGTACAAAAGCAATGGGATGCTGGATTCCTTGCTGTAACTAGCTACCCACCGTGGGTTGCTAACATAGTACCTGTGCCTAAGAAAGACGGCAAAGTAAGAATGTGTGTTGATTACCGGGATCTGAACAGAGCTAGCCCAAAGGATGATTTCCCATTACCTCACATTGATGTATTGGTGGATAATACGGCTCAGTTCTCGGTATTCTCCTTCATGGATGGATTTTCAGGATATAACCAGATTAAGATGTCACCTGAAGACATGGAGAAGACAACATTCATTACACCCTGGGGCACGTTCTGCTACAAGGTAATGCCATTTGGGCTCAAGAATGCCGGTGCGACGTATCAACGGGCTATGGTAACATTATTCCACGATATGATTCATAAGGAAATAGAATGTTATGTGGATGACATGATTGCCAAGTCCCTTACGGAGGAAGAACATCTGGTGAATCTGCTCAAGTTGTTCAAGCGTCTGAGGAAGTATCAACTGAAGCTGAACCCCAACAAATGCACATTCGGGGTGCGATCCGGTAAGCTGCTGGGGTTTATTGTAAGTGAGAAAGGGATTGAGGTTGACCCTGATAAAGTCAAAGCCATCCAAGAGATGCCTGCACCGAAAACTGAGAAAGAAGTTCGAGGGTTCTTGGGTAGGTTGAACTACATTTCAAGGTTCATATCTCACCTCACAGCGACCTGTGAACCCTTGTTCAAGCTGCTAAGAAAGGAACAGACGGTCAGGTGGAACGAAGATTGCCAGAAGGCTTTTGACAAGATCAAAGAATACTTACAGGAACCTCCAATCCTCATGCCTCCAGTTGAAGGAAGACCTCTGATTATGTACTTGACAGTATTAGAAGAATCAATGGGGTGTGTACTAGGTCAGCGTGACGAGTCTGGTCGAAAAGAGTATGCGATATACTACCTAAGCAAAAAGTTTACCGACTGTGAACAGCGTTATTCACTGCTCGAGAAAACTTGCTGTGCTTTAGCGTGGGCTGCTCGCCGACTGAGACAGTACATGTTGACCCACACTACTCTATTGATCTCAAAGATGGACCCAGTTAAGTACATTTTCGAGAAACCAGCTCTTACCGGACGGGTTGCAAGATGGCAGATGATTCTCACAGAATACGACATACAGTACACATCTCAGAAAGCCATCAAGGGCAGTGTACTATCTGAATATCTTGCTGAGCAACCCATTGATGACTACCAGCCTATGAGATTTGACTTCCCGGATGAAGACATCATGTTCATTAAATCAAAAGATCATGAAGAGCCCATTCACACCGAAGGGCCTGACCCAGAAGAAGAATGGACTATGATGTTCGACGGGGCTGTTAATATGAATGGCCGTGGTGTTGGTGCAGTACTCATTACACCCAAAGGAGTTCACATGCCTTTCTCGGCAAAGCTCACTTTCAACTGCACTAACAACGAAGCTGAATACGAAGCTTGCATTATGGGTCTTGAGGAAGCCATTGACCTCAGGATCAAGACATTGACCGTATTCGGAGATTCAGCTTTGGTAGTCAATCAGACCAACGGAAAATGGTACACCCACCAAGATCATCTGATACCTTACAGGGATTATACAAGAAGGTTATTGACTTTCTTCACCACAGTCAAGCTTGAGTATATCCCTCGGGACGAGAATCAGTTTGCGGATGCTCTTGCTACCATTTCATCCATGATCAAAGTTCAAGCTGCTAACTTTGTACCTCAGATTTCAGTATCGAGACTTGATAGACCAGCATATGTATTTGCAGCGGATATTGCTAAAGATGATAAGCCTTGGTTCCATGACATCAAGTGCTTCTTGGAGGATCAAACGTACCCACCTGGGGCATCTTCCAATGATAAAAAGACTTTGAGGAGGCTCGCTGGAAGTTTCTTTCTGAACACTGATGGTTCCCTATACAAGAGGAACTTTGACATGGTACTCCTCAGATGTGTCGACAAGACGGAAGCAGATTTGCTGATGCATGAAGTGCACGAAGGATCCTTTGGTACCCATGCTGGAGGACATGCAATGGCTAAGAAATTGCTAAGATCAGGCTATTACTGGATCACAATGGATGCAGACTGTTGTGCTTACGCCAGAAAATGCCATAAATGCCAGATTTATGCAGACAAAGTACATGTGCCTCCAAATCCCCTGAACATAATGTCTTCACCATGGCCCTTTGCTATGTGGGGCATTGACATGATTGGCAAAATTGAGCCAACTGCTTCGAACGGCCACAGATTCATCCTGGTCGCCATCGACTATTTTACCAAGTGGGTTGAAGCAGCCTCATATGCAAACGTCACCAGGCAAGTGGTAGCTCGATTTCTGAAAAGAGATATCATCTGTAGATATGGAGTGCCCGAGCGAATCATTACTGATAATGGTTCTAATCTCAACAACAAAATGATGGCTGAATTATGCCGGGACTTCAGGATCCAACATCACAATTCTTCTCCTTACAGGCCAAAGATGAACGGCGCTGTTGAGGCAGCAAATAAGAATATCAAGAAGATTGTGCAAAAGATGGTAGTCACCTACAGAGACTGGCATGAAATGTTGCCATTTGCCTTGCATGGGTACCGCACATCAATCAGAACATCCACTGGGGCAACACCATATCAGCTCGTGTATGGTATGGAAGCAGTCCTACCAGTTGAAGTTGAACTACCCTCCTTGCGGGTATTGATGGATGTCAAACTGAGCGAAGCAGAATGGGTTAGGTCCCGATACGAGCAACTGAGTCTGATCGAAGAGAAGAGATTGGCTGCAATCTGTCACGGACAGCTATATCAGAAAAGAATGAAGAGAGCCTTCGATCAGAAAGTCAGACACCGAGAGTACCAAGTAGGGAATATTGTGCTGAAAAGAATCCTCCCTCCTCATACAGACCACAGGGGCAAATGGACTCCGAATTATGAAGGACCATTCGTCGTAAAGAAAGTTTTCTCTGGTGGAGCACTGATGCTCAGCACCATGGATGGTGAAGATTTCCCGTCCCCTGTGAATTCAGATGCAGTTAAAAAATACTTCGCATAAAATGACCCGCTGGACATAAAAACAGAATGTAAGTCCAGGCAAAAATAGGGCATCCCGGCGAGTCAAAAACAGAATAAAAGACTCGGGCAAAAATAAGGGAAATAAACAAAAAATGTACACCCGCTGAGTTGAAAAGCCGCATTGGACAACTCAGGCAAAAATGGGTATCCCGATGGATTGAAAACCCGAAAGGGCGATCCATGCAAAATAAGGGAATAAGCGAACGACTGCATTCTGAGTTCGTCTGTATCACCTACAACTTGGTAGGCTCCAAGGGATCAAGCTGCAATCAGAATCAACTCTCTCCAGAAAGCAAGACGAGAAGAACGTCATTGTCATACGAGTCATAGCAGAAGAGGAAGCTCCTTGAAAGCATCGCCAGCATCGCCAGCACTTTATTTTCTCAATTTGTAACAATCTCCTCATTTCAGGAGATATGTTTCTCTGACTGTATCTCGCCAATTCAGGGCACACGAATTAATATAATCAGATTTTCAGTCATGTCTCGTTTTTTACATTTATGTTTTGCAAAGAGTTGTCTGATGTCTCTAAAAACACAATTGCATAAGTACAGATGCCTTCTCTAAAAATAAAACACATGCTTGCAGGGAATATACTTACTCTCGAAAGTACTTATTTCCTATGACGGAATCCCAGTAAGGGATACCTCGGGACCTTTTGTACGTTTCCTTATCTTTGCAGGATTGCAGGTATCCAGAACGCGACCTGGGGCATGCAAGTTACGACTCAGCAACTGGCAAATCGTTATCAACTCGGTCTATCTCCCACGTGGCAATGGGATGTGCCCATCTCCCCAGCGGAGCTGTCAAATCAGCATACACTCAATCTCAGTATCCGAGATACTCTATCCCCAGCTGAGTTGCTCCCCATCGCTCTCCCCAGCTAAGTTGCCTCTCACTTCCCCAGCCGGGTTGCCATTCTTCAGAATATAGAAATCAGGGAATCATCTCCCCACAGAGCTTCAGGCCTCTATTCAGAAGAGCAGCGCACGAAGAAGTCACAACAGAGAGAGAGAAAGCTTCTACAAACCCCAGCTGGGTCCCGTATTATAAGAATATGTCAATCGACGACGTATATCCCCAAGCAGATACAACTACAGATCTATCGATGATCTCATCCCCAGCTGGGATGTTCACTTCAAGCAGATCGAGCAGAGATTTTTGCAGCAACGGGATCCGAATCCCGGATCGGTGCCTCTTTGCATAATCATAGCATTCGCATCATATTCACCCTCAAAGCGTAGCATTCCGTCTAATACGGAGCATTACGGCAAAAATCAAATGCATAGCATAATCATAAGTCATGTTGTGAGTTGAACACTTGTAAATATTGACAATCTGTCGGCATACAGAATACATCCCCATCAGAGTCCCAGCAAAAGCAGCTGCCTTTCAAATCACAAACACCAGTGCATAACCCCTTTTGACACCCGTCCGTGTCATCTTTCCCCAGCGGGTTGCCTGAATATACTTTACAAACAAGATCACCAGTATTGCAGATATTTCCTGACACCCGTCCGTGTCAAATCACCAGCAGAAAGCCAAAGACACCCTCTTTGCACTCACATGTACCCATATATACTCATCCTTGACACCCGTCCGTGTCATATCCCCAGCATGGTCGCCTATGCCTGTATACACTTTCTTGACACCCGTCCGTGTCGCATCCCCAGCAAGTTCACTTACACTTTCATCACCCATATACTTGTTAATATTATATTCTTCTTTCTTGACACTCGTCCGTGTCATTCTCCCCAGCAGATAATGCTCATCTATACATATCCACTACCCATTGGTACACTTATGCAGATACTCGTCCGTATCTTATATACACCATGTATATCCCCGCAGATTCGACAGTAGTCCTTGTTCTTTGTTAACCAGTTGGTACTCGTCCGTACCATCATCTCAGAACATTGCGCCTAATGTTTGTTTCTACATGATACTCGTCCGTATCATAGTCTTAAGGATGCTCGTCCGCATCTTTAATCCATACACCGTGTCAAACACTCATGTCTTCGTGAGTATAGATACTCGTCTGTGTCTACTATTCCCCAGAAGGATACTTTCAGATGCAACACTCGTCCGTGTTCCTTGTCAATCAGTTGATACTCGTCCGTATCATCAGCTCCGAGCACGTGTCAGTTTGTTTCTGCATGATACTCGTCCGTATCATAGTCTTAAGGATGCTCGTCCGCATCTTTAATCTATACACAATACCAAACACTTATACCTTTTGTTTCTTGGATGTAGACGCTCGTCCGTGTTTACTATCTCCCCAGTAGATCACCAACAAATTTCCTTTTTATCTAACACTCGTCCTGTGTTATGATAAACTTTGAGAGCAGCCGTCCCCTGCTAAGTGGTCGTCCTCCACTTCTTGATGGTCGTCCTCCATCATGCTCATCCGATGGCCGTCCCCATCGTTGATTTTAGCAGCCGTCCCCTGCTAGGTGGTCGTCCTCCACCTTTTGATGATCGTCCTTCATCACTTTATCCAATGGCCGTCCCCATTGTTGATTTTAGTTGTCTAACACTCATCCTGTGTTATGATAAACTTTGAGAGCAGCCGTCCCCTGCTAAGTGGTCGTCCTCCACTTCTTGATGGTCGTCCTCCATCATGCTCATCCGATGGCCGTCCCCATCGTTGATTTTAGCAGCCGTCCCCTGCTAGGTGGTCGTCCTCCACCTTTTGATGATCGTCCTTCATCACTTTATCCAATGGCCGTCCCCATTGTTGATTTTAGTTGTCTAACACTCATCCTGTGTTATGATAAACTTTGAGAGCAGCCGTCCCCTGCTGAGTGGTCGTCCTCCACTTCTTGATGGTCGTCCTCCATCATGCTCGTCCGATGGCCGTCCCCATCGTTGACCTTTGCTATCCGATGACCGTCCCCATCGTTGATATTTTTGGCAGCCGTACCCTGCCAGGTGGTCGTCCTCCACCTTTGATGGCCGTCCCCATCATATTTCTTTTATCCCCAACAGAGCAGCCGTCCCCTGCTAGGTGATCGTCCTTCACCTTTGATGGCCGTACCCCATCATCCGTTTATTTCATTTATTCTTTAACCCGATGGCCGTCCCCGTCGTGGTCCCTTTTCCTTTTAGCCCGATGGCCGTCCCCATCGTTGGTTACTTGACCTTTATGAACTTGATGGCCGTCCCCGTCATGTTTCATTTATCCCCAGAGAACTTTGCAGCTTTATCTTGATGGCCGTCCCCATCATAATATACTTGTTTTTCCCCAGCTAGTCGGCCGTCCCCGTCTTAGCTTTACCTTTTTTCCCCAGCTAGTCGGCCGTCCCCGTCTTAGCTTTACCTTTTTATCCCCAGCATGTCGGCCGTCCCCGTCATCGCTTTATTTCCTGCACTTTACCAGCATGTCGGCCGTCCCCGTCATCGCTTTGCTTCACATACCACCTTACCCAGCTGTCGTCCTCTGCTCGACGGTCTTCCTCCGTCGCCCACACTTTACAATATACTTTATTTGCTTTTACAATCTATATCCCTTTTCTTCTTCATTTCTGTGAGTGCAAATTTTGGACTGTCTTTGGTATTCAACCACAAGTTATCTTGTTTGCCTGTTAAGCCGTCGCTTACAACCTGCACAGCTAACTCATGCTTGAATAGGGGCAGCTGTAAACACCCCAAATTTTCCCTCACCCATTCACACATGACTTGTGATCATCTCATATGCATAACACAAAACATATCATCTCACATCTCATTTTGATTCACTGCATAGCTTCTAAGGCATCTGCACCTAGGGTTTGTGATCTGAGCAATCCCAAAGCATCTTGAGCCATTCCAAAGGCCACCAATCAATCCAAAGGGGTCCATGTGTGTTATTATATCATGTTACATCCCCACAAAGTCAAAATTGCAGAGGGATCACAAGAACTAGGGTTTGAGTGGATGCAGAGCCAGGATGAACTGCACAGTTGACTGAAAATTAGGGTTTTGGTTTCAGAGGCCATAACTCCAATTTTTTTGGTCATTCTTGTTTCCATTGGTCTCTATATGGTATAGGGAGTTTGCATATCAATTTTCATGAAGAAATTCCATGGGGAAGTCATCTGATCAAGAGTTGACTTTTCAGACAAGTCAGTGTAAAATCAGGGCATCTGAGGCCCCCAATGACCCAACCAATGGGTGATCTTCATCATTTTGAGTGTATATGACTTTTATTTGATCATGGAAGAAGTTTGAAGTTCATAAAAATCAAGAATTTAGGGTTTTGGCAAAAGTTGACTTTTTGGGTTTTGTTGACTTTTCAAGAATGCACCATTTTAGGTCAATTTTCAAGCCTTGATTCATGATCCAAAAAGGCTTCAAATGGAAAAACTTTGGTCATGAAAGTTGTAGATCTCATCTTTCCCTTTTCAAAAAGTACAAGAACATGATCAAACTCTTCTTGGATCAAAAGTTATGGCCATGCAAAGTTGCCAAAAATCATTGTTTTTCAAGTCATGCACCAAGTGGAAATTTTGCTAAGTCTTGAATCAATGCATGATTGCTGCCTCAAATTCATGTCAAACCAGCATGTGAATGTTCTCTAAGTCACAAAAATCAGAAATGGACCAAGTTTGCTCATGGTTTGGTTCATGTAACAAGGCATTTCCATGGAAAACCATAAAGTTAGCCAACTTGCATTTTCACTCATGACTACTTCACCAACTTATGACATTGGCTGCTGACTTTGGGCTAGCCTCTCCCTCACCTTTTGCTGCACCAGCACCCAACTTGTACTTGCCTAGTATCATGCCATGCCCTATCTTACACAAAAGTGGATTTTTGGCAAAAGTAGCCTCACCTATCCCTGCAGGCCAGGTCACATCTCACAGCCACTTGCATTTGTTTATTCATTCATTTTGCTGGCCATATCACATGAAAACCAAGGCTGAAACATAGACATTCAACACTTACACACAAACACCCCAACTTGCAACTTCATTTCGAATTTCATTACACAGCCTGCAAACACCCAAACTTTTGCCTCCATTCATCTCACCTTGATCTATAGAACACAAAGCATCAAGAGAAAAAGCCTGAAACAGCTAGAAACACCCACTGCCATCACCAACTTTCATTCTGCAGATTCAGTCGAATCTCCTTCCTCAGGTCACAAACACACAAACCTTCACCACAAACCTTCTCTACACATTGCATAGACCTCAAACAACCCATCACCATGACTTGAAAGGGCCAGAATCTCAACTGCCATTGTTGACTGAGCTTGGAGCAGTTCTCTTCGAAACTCATCATCCAGCAAATATAAATTCATTTTGAGCATTCAAGCAACTTTGGGGGACCAAGAGGAGCAGATTGAGCAAGGAGAAAAGGCCTGAAAGTTCCAAGATCCAAGTTTGCAAATCTCAGGTAGCTCCAAATTAATTTTTCCAGAAATCAATTTGATTGTTACAAACTTGCTCTACATGTCTTGCTGATCATTCTGGTACCATTGGTTTTGAAAATGGTTGCGTTTTGAGAGTTTAATTGCTGTTTGAAGCTCACGAACCCTAGAATTTGTGTTCTTCGATTCAGCTTGTTTAGGTTAAATAAATTTGTTTTAGGTTAGGGGTTTGGTTCGTGAGGTGTTGGGGATCATTTCCCATAGCTTAGTTTTCATTTATTTTGCGTTTTGGGAGGTTTTGAAGATTTTCAGGTGACCCTCTGGCCGGAGAAGACGACCGGAGGTCTTCTCCGGCCACCTGAGTGTAATTAGGGCTTAATCCAGTGATTAATGCCAGTTTGAATTTCGAGCGTACGATTCCCTTGACTTGTTGACTTCCCTCCCATTCTGATGGCCCAGATCATTTCACTTATGCCCTAATCCACGTGTTAGCCTAATTAATTATTATTTAAGTTAATTTGATCTGAGGCAATCCTGGCCCCTCATTCTGGCGCGCAGTCAATGGATTCAAACCCAGGATAAATCTCACGCGTCCAATTTGATTACTTCTCTCTTTATTCAATTTTTAATTCATTTATTTTCAATTAATTTGCATAATTTATTTAAAATAGTTAGAAAATCATAAAAATTATGAAACTTTTTCTTTAAGGTTTTATTAATTTTTATGACACAAAAACATTTTTATTTTATTTTTTATCACTGAAAAAGTATTTTTAAATATTTAAAAGATTATTTTTAATTGATTAATGAGAATTAATTAATTAAAAATACTTTTAGGTATTTAAAAATTACAAAAAAATTCATGAAGTGTTCTAAGACATTTAGAAACATTGTCCAACCTTCAAACCAAATTTCTTTTTTGATCTTGATGCATGTTAAGAATTTTTCATTGAATTAAATCATTTTTGATGCATTATTTTGATCACATGTTTAAAAATTCATTTCTGCCTTTTGGTGAAGGTTGAGACATTGATTCTTTTTGCATTGTTTTCCATTTGACATGTACTTTCAAGGATAAAAAGGCCATGATTTGATCTTGCATTTTCTAATTGATTGGTATTTCTTTTGTTACAAACCCTAAAGAACCCTAATAACTTGTAAAAATCATAACTTGAGTTTGGTTGAGAGTTGAGAGTTCTCCTTTGGGCAGTGATTCATTATAGGTCTAGGGTTTCTTTGGGTACCATTTTCCATTTTTTATGTTAAGGTTTGCTTCTGTTTTTGGTTTATGTGTGATGTTTGATCCATGAACCCTAATTTGGGCCTTCTCTTGCATCCTCCTTGCATTCTCTTGCATAATTTGACTTGCCATTGCATTTTGTGCATTCTTATGATTCATTTGACATCTTAAGACATGTATGAAGCATCATTGATCATTACATTACATATTTGCCATGTCATTTGTCTTGTATGTTTCATAACATTTCATGCTTGTTCATGCTTCTAAACTTGCATCATCTGCATCCATGGCTTTGTATGAACATCTCATTGTCTTGTCTCATGTTCATAGCACTCCATAGCATCATCATCATCATCAACATGCTTCTGGTTTTTGCTTATCATATCATTTCATTTCATTTAGCATTGTATTGCATTTGCTTCTAACATTTCAGGTGGTAAGTAAATTTGGGAAGTGAATTTGCCTTCACTTCTCACAACTTTTCTTTTCATCTCTCTTGCATACCTTGCTGCATTCTTATGTGTGTTTGAGTTTGAGCTTGCTCATTCTCCCTTCTTCCCACTTTCTTTCTTCAAGTGACTTGACTTCTTGATTGAAGTAAGTCACTTTACTTCTCTTGATCTTGTTCATCTGCTTCCTGGTGGTTCATCTGAAGATTGTTCTTGAAAGCCTCACAAACATTAGGACCAACCAAGCATGATAATGAATTAGGGTTTTGATTAGTCTCCCCCATAGTTTTTACCTTTGTGTCTCTCCTTGAGTCATCTCTTCTCACCTCATAATCAGGGACTAAACCCTCAAGGCTTTAAGACTTTGTGATTAAGATCATGCCTGTGTCCTTCTTTTAGGATGGAGTGTATAACTTTAATCCTAAGTCTTGGACCCTTAAGGTGTTGAAATCTCTTAATTAATCCATCTAATAATTATCAAGACATCACACTTGTAACTTGGGCCTTGCATTAGGGTTCTAATTCTTCCTTAATTGGTTAAGAAGGACTAACCCTAAAGTTAATGGACAAGTCCCCCTCAAGTTGTCTTCCAAATCATAAAAAACACTTCATCATCATACCACTAATTAAAATCCATCTAATAAAGACTTGTTTTGTCATGGGTTTAATCCCTAATCATGGATTAAGTTGAGGAGTTTTCCTCAGCTTAAACATTCTCATCTATTATCCTTCTTTTAGGATGGTGTAATGAGTCTGTTAAATCCCTGATTATGGCTTAACCTCATTATTCAACACTAAACCAAAAACACCAAAAACATCTAAATAATCAAGTAGGTTAATGATCTTAACCCTACATCAAAGGTGATTAAGTGTGAGAATCTGACTTCACACTTAAGGTAATTCTCATTACCCCTAATCAGAGGGATGATGTGATGAGTTTACCAAATCCATTGATTTAGGTTTAAGCTCATTATCTTATGACAAACTCCAAAAAGAAATAAAAGACTGAAAACTCAAAAACAAACAATAATCGTCTCCTCCGGGATTCTTTTCTCATCATCTTCACTCACAACCGAGAACTTGCTTCTTTCGTCTAATGCAAGACAGTTTGCATCTGTGCCAGACAGATCATACACTTGAGCATAGACTGCAAGCAGTTCACAAGTCAATTCATCTTTCAGTCTCTTTGGGTCGAACTACGGTGTTCTGACTTCCTCATTGCACGAGAGGATACGTAGGCATAACTTAACAGTTATCGAACAAAAGTCTCTGTACATTCCCCCTCCTTCCAGCTTCTTTCTCTTAGCCTCATTGTCATGAGCAATTCATTTCATTCCCGATCTCACACTGACACTTTCATACTTCACATCACTTATACACTATACACTGACACCTGTACATCTTTTTCCAGCTATTTTATACACAGATTGCACTGACACTACCCCTTTAAAACACAAATCTTTCAAGCGTGGATCCCGTCGAGTACGGCGGACAATCTGGGTGCTAATACCTTCCCAGGTTGTAACCAACCCCCTTTCTCAGTCTCTCTGGTTCGCATACCGTCTTATCCATATCTTTCTAGGTCTATGCAGCATTGCCTTTCCTCCGGGATAAAAATGCCTAGCTGGCGACTCTATTCATCTCCAGTGAGTTCACGGCTGTGTGTTCTCACTGTTCCCTTCGCCGACCGTTCGCGTCTGTACCTTCATCTGATCCATTTTTTCATTTGTCGGGAGCGACACGCTGCTTCTACCCACTTGGTAAAGTAATCAATCGCGACCAGAATGAAGCGATGACCGTTCGAAGCAGTTGGCTCGATCTTCCCGATCATGTCAATGCCCCACATAGAGAAAGGCCAAGGAGATGACATGACATTCAGCGGGTTAGGAGGAACATGCACTTTATCTGCATATATTTGGCACTTGTGGCATTTACGAGCGAACGAACAACAATCTGCATCCATTGTCATCCAGTAATACCCTGATCTCAGCAGTTTCTTTGCCATAGCATGCCCTCCTGCATGGGTACCAAAAGATCCTTCATGGACTTCCTGCATCAACAAGCTTGCTTCGTGTCTATCCACGCATCTGAGCAAGACCATGTCGAAGTTCCTCTTATACAAAACCCCGTCTGTGTTCAAGAAGAAACTAGCAGCAAGTCGTCTCAAGGTCTTTTTGTCTTTGGAAGATGCCCCTGTTGGGTATTCTTGCTTCTCCAGGAACAACTTGATATCAAAATACCAAGGTTTCTCGTCAGACACGGCGTCTACAGAGAAAGCATAAGCCGGAGAGTCAAGCCTGGAGATGTCAATTCTGGGCACAAAGTTCCAACATAGGACTTTAATCGACGAAGAGAGAGTGGCCAAAGCATCGGCAAATTGATTTTCGTCGCGTGGTATGTATTTGAGCTCAACTGTCGTGAAGAATGTCAACAGTTTTCTAGCATAATCCCTGTACGGAACTAGATGCTCTTGATGTGTATACCACTTGCCGGTAATTTGGTTAATGACGAGGGCTGAATCTCCGAATATGTCGAGGTTCTTAATCCGAAGATCAATTGCCTCCTCTATTCCCATTATACACGCCTCGTATTCCGCTTCATTGTTGGTGCAGCCAAAAGTAATTTTGGCAGCGAAGGGTAAATGAACACCTTCAGGAGTAATGAGTACGGCACCAACTCCACGACCATTGATATTGACAGCCCCATCAAACATCAACTTCCATTTGGATTCAGGATCAGTTCCCTCCTCCGGAAGTGGTTCCTCATAATCGTTTGTTTTGAGGCACATGATGTCCTCATCAGGGAAATCAAATCTCATCGGCTGATAGTCATCCTCAAGAGGTTGCTGAGCAAGGTATTCCGACAATACACTTCCTTTGATGGCTTTCTGAGAAGTGTACTGGATGTCGTATTCCGTTAAAATCATCTGCCATCTAGCAACCCTTCCGGTCAATGCTGGTTTCTCAAAGATGTACTTGACAGGATCCATCTTGGAAATGAGAAGTGTAGTATGGGTCAACATGTACTGCCTCAGTCGGCGAGCAGCCCATACCAAAGCGCAGCAAGTTTTCTCGAGCAGTGAGTATCGGGATTCACAGTCGGTAAACTTTTTGCTGAGGTAATAAATGGCGTACTCTTTTCGACCAGACTCGTCATGTTGGCCAAGCACACACCCCATCGACCCTTCTAGCACGGTCAAGTACATGATTAATGGTCTCCCCTCCACTGGAGGCATCAGAATTGGAGGTTCCTGCAAGTATTCCTTTATTTTGTCGAAAGCCCTTTGGCAATCATCATTCCACCTGACCGTCTGCTCTTTTCTTAGCAGTTTGAATATCGGTTCGCACGTGGCAGTTAGGTGAGATATGAACCGAGAAATGTAGTTCAATCTACCTAAGAACCCGCGCACTTCTTTTTCTGTCTTTGGTACAGGCATATCTTGAATAGCTTTCACTTTAGCAGGATCTACCTCAATTCCTCTTTGACTTACAATGAAGCCCAGCAATTTTCCAGAACGCACTCCGAAAGTGCACTTGTTCGGATTCAACCTCAATTTATACTTGATCAATCTGTCGAACAACTTCTTCAGGTTAACCAAATGCTCCTCTTCGTCTTTGGACTTTGCAATCATATCATCCACATAACATTCGATCTCCTTGTGGATCATGTCATGGAACAACGTGACCATCGCCCGTTGATAAGTTGCCCCGGCATTCTTCAGACCAAAGGGCATGACCTTATAGCAGAACGTTCCCCACGGGGTAATGAACGTTGTCTTCTCCATGTCTTCCGGCGCCATTTTTATCTGATTATAACCGGAGAATCCATCCATGAAGGAGAACACTGAGAATTGAGCAGTATTGTCGACCAACACATCAATGTGTGGCAACGGAAAATCATCCTTCGGGCTTGCTCTGTTCAAATCTCTATAGTCAACGCACATTCGGACCTTGCCGTCCTTCTTAGGTACTGGTACGATATTAGCTACCCAAGGCGGGTAACTAGACACGGCAAGGAATCCGGCATCCCACTGTTTCTGCACCTCCTCTTTAATCTTCATCGCCATATCTGGGCGAGTTCTTCTCAATTTTTGCTTTACAGGAGGACAATCTTCTCTCAGGGGTAGCTTATGCATCACAATGTCGGTATCCAACCCTGGCATATCTCGATATGACCAAGCAAAGATATCCACATACTCTCTCAGCATACTGATCAGCTCTTGTTTGACGTCGGCCTGCAGATTGGCCCCTATCTTGATCTCTTTCTTCGCATCTTCACTACCAATGTTGATGGTCTCAATCTCTTCTTGATGAGGCTGAATAACTCGTTCCTCTTGTTTCAACAATCTGACCAATTCTTTAGGGAGGTCACAGTCTTCCTCAACCCCTTCATCAGCTTGGTAGACTGGATTATCAAAGTCATGCATAGTCATAGCAGGAACGTTATCCGAAGAATCCGGATGATCAGCACTGCACAAATGATGTGCTTGTTCAGAATCTGCTTATTTTGAAAAGAGACGCTAACACAAAGCAAAAAAGGAAAACACATTGCCATTTTTATATTGTTTTTTTGTGAAAAAGTTTAAAAACAAAGAAAGGGAACACAGTTTGTCTGAAAATGTCCTTTTATTTCATAGCAAAATAACAATGCGAAACAAAAATGGTGGCCCAATACAATGGATCCAAGCATCTTGGGCAGAATGCTGGACTTGACAATGCAGTATGCTAATAAAAGGAAACAAACAATTACTTTGAGAGCCAGGTGACTTGAACGATGTCCTCAGCATACCAATTTCCTAGCTCCTCACCGGGTGCGCACGGGCGGATCCAATTGTTGTCCCAGTCTTTGTCACTGTCCCCGTCTTTGCTTGCCATACAGATTTGATCACGGTTGAGCAACCCAGCACTTGTGAACGCAACAACCTTACCACTCTGAGTAGACCCTCCAGGTTGATACCCTAAGCCGAATTTATCATCCTTCTTTTCCATCTCCAACAGCTTGCCCCAGCCCTGGACATTGCCTGATTGGACGGCCTCTTTTGCTTCCTGGTAGGAGTGAATTGACGTGCCTTCGTTGTTTTTCTTCACCGGAGTCAAAATACTGACGTCTGCCTCAAACGCTTGGCACAAAGTCTCGTGAATTTCTCCGTCCATTTCCACATATTTAAACGTCGACAGGTGACTGACAAAAATATCTTCTTCCCCGCAAACTGTGATGACTTGGCCGTCCACCACATATTTAAGCTTTTGGTGCAGGGTTGAAGTGACGGCTCCAGCTGCGTGTATCCATGGTCTGCCCAACAAGCAACTGTACGCAGGCTGGATGTCCATTACATAGAAGACACTCTTGAAGACTTGAGAGCCTATCTTGACAGGCAATTCAACCTCTCCGAAAACTGATCTTCTTGAACCATCGAAAGCTTTAACCACTAGATCACTCGGCGTCAGAATAACCCCATCAATGTTAAGCTTCATCAACGCCTTCTTCGGGAGCACATTCAAAGAAGAGCCTGTGTCCACCAGAACATGGGATAACACAGCGCCCCTGCATTCCATCGTGATATGCAGTGCTTTATTGTGATTTCTTCCTTCCGGAGTAAGGTCTCGGTCAGTGAAGCCTAAACCATGGCTGGCATTAACACTTCCAACAACAGCTTCGAGTTGATTAACAGTGATTTCTTGAGGAACATAGGCCATTTGAAGTACTTTCAGCAAGGCTTCTCGGTGCGCGGGAGAGCACATCAACAGTGACAAAATAGAAATCTTTGAAGGCGTCTGGTTCAGTTGATCAACCACCTTATAGTCACTCCTTTTGATGATCTTCATAAATTCCTCTACCTCCTTTTCAAATGTCCCCTGCCCAGCCACAGGGGTATTCGCCTCATCATTCGCAGTCTGCTTTCCTTTGTCTTTGGACGAAGCTTCGGCCTCGGGATCCTTTCTCAGTGCAGGAGGAGCAAACAAACGGCCACTTCGAGTAAAACCTCCAACACCTCCTACATTCTCAATGGTCAAATCAGCAACAGGTCTACTTTCCATCTTCTGTCCTGCCACATAGACATCAGAACCATAATGCCACGGAATGGCTCTATCATCATTATACGGCATTGGCCCAGGTACCGTTATAGTCACAGGACTAATCTGAGGAGCGTAGGTGATAACTGGCCTCTGTCTGACGGGCATATCAGCTTCGTCATAGAAGATAGTAACGGTTGACACATCATCAGCCTCTTCATTACTAATCTTGCTAAATTGCAGAGATCCATCATCAATCAACTCTTGCAAACCTGTCTTCAATTTCTCGCAGCCATTCACAGCACTTGCACAGTCTTCACAATCGAGAGAACAACCAGGAAACACTTGACCCTTCAACAGTCTCTCTTTCACCACTTTCAACGGCGTCTTGACTTCACCAATACTTAGTACCAAACTCGACTTGTCATCGCGCTCAACAGCATTAACTCTTGCCCCGCCATGGTGAGGTATAGGGTTCGAGTGGACATTCGGTGGTGGTGCAAAGTTGATTGCCTTTGAATCCACGAGATCTTGAACTTTATGATGTAGCGCCCTGCACTTCTCGGTTGAGTGCCCGGGTGCCCCTGAATGAAAAGCGCATCGCGCGTTGACATCATAACCAGCTGGAAGCTCTCCAGGAGGTGGTGGTGCCAAAGTCCTCAATTGAATAAGGTTCAAGTCTAGTAGTCTCGGCAACAAGGCAGCATATGTCATCGGAATAGCTTCAATCACCCTGTTAGCAGGACGAGTCTGCCTCGGCTGATAAGGTCTTTGCTGGTAGTTGGCTCTAGGTTGTTGTTGTGGTTGCTGTTGTTGCTGTTGTTGTGGTGGAGGTAACATTTGTTGTACGGGAGCTGCAGGAATAGTGACAGCAGCCACATGCCCATAAGGTCTTCTGTAACCACGGCCCTGGCTTCGACCGAATACAGCATTGGTCTCACCTTCTCGCCTTCTCGGAGGTCCGCTGAAAGCTTTCCTCGCTCCACTTGAACTACTAGCACCGGGGTCTTGTATCTTCCCCATTTTCAACAGTGTTTCGACCCTTTCTCCCGCAATGACAATATCGTTGAACTTTGTAGCAGAACTTGACGCCAATCTTTCAAGAAATACTCCCTGGAGGGTACCCATAAACATATCGGCCATTTCATTCTCTAACAAGGGGGGTTGCACCCTGGCAGCTAGCTGACGCCACCTCTGGGCGTATTCTTTAAAGCCTTCTTTTGCTGTCTGAGCCATATGTTGCAACTGGGTGCGATTTGGAGCCATATCCATGTTATATTGGTACTGCTTCACGAAGGCCTCGGCGAGATCTTTCCAGCTCTTGACATTGACCCTGCTGAGTTTCATGTACCACTCAAGGGAAGCTCCCACTAAGCTGTCCTGAAAGTAATACATCCACAGTTTTTCATCGTCTGTATGCGCGGCAATTCTCCCGACATACGATTGCAGATGGGTCTTTGGGCAAGCAGTGCCGTTATACTTCTCGAAAGTAGGAACCTTGAATTTGTACGGGATTCTGACTCCCGGAACCAAACCCAAGTCTGTTATATCGAACCCCAAAGAACTCTGGGACTGAATAGCCTTGATTTGCTCAGCCATCTCTTCAAACCTCTTGTTCATTTCGACCCCTTGACCCTCGGTCTCATCAAGTAAAGTGAATTGGTCCTCCTGGTGATCCACATGAATGTTATGCATCCCGTCATTGACTACGGTCGCCCCTGGTGGTATAACCTGAGGTCCAGCCTGTCGTGCGCCCGCACCGGCATGATTATCAGCATTAGCAGCAGCAGCAGCGTTCCGATTCTGATTCTCCACCATCTCTCGCAAACGTTCTTGATTCTGCCCCATTCCGGCCATTAACGTCATGAAGTTATCCATTCTCTGCCTCAGATCTGCCAAATCTGCCTGCATTTGATCCATGGCTCTCTCTCTGTTAACCTTGGTTGGGTATCTGTGCACTGCTGGTCGTTCTCGAACCTTACGAGGAGCTATTGCGCCTACAACACAAAACCCGTTAGTAATTGATGCGACACCTGCAAAACAGACAAACAGGTTATATGCAATGCAATGCAACTGTTCATGTTCCCAACTTTAAACATTTGGCATGCCCCAGTTCTGGCATCTATCTCGGCAATCACTTTTTATCTTTCAAACTTTCTCTTTGATAAGTGTTCAAATATTAGCAGTATCTAGACAAACGAGTCTTGCACATTCAAAACGATAACTTGTACATTAATACTGAGTAGGGACAAACCACTATAGGCTAAAAGTCAGAATACATCCCAGAATATTCCCCGAAGGATTACAAACCAGTACATAAAGATAAAAGAAATAAAAGCAAGACTCCTACAACAAGCCTGTAGGTAGTCTGAAAAATAAACTAAGCTAAGGATCCCGGCTCTGCCACCTCCGCCTTGCTTTTCTTGACACCTGCCCTCAGCTTGAGCTCTTCAATCTCTTTCCTGGCTTCCTCCAGAGCTAATTGACTTTGGACTAGCTGCTGGGTCCTCTCCCTCCGGATGGCGTGGGCTTGTTCCATTTCCTCTTTCTTGAAAGCCATCTGAATCTCAAAGAACTCTTCCTTCTCTTTGAATTTCTTTTGGTCTTCATCCCTTTGGCCTTTCAGCCAAACAATGGACTGTCGAGCGCTCTTGAGAGTCTTTAAAGTCTCCTTGTGCTTGGCTTCTCTTTGCGCTTCCATCATACCCAATCGATGGAAATGGGCTTCTCTTCCGGCAAAATCTTTCTCTTTGTTTTCCAAGGAAGCTTGGAGCTTCTGCAGCTTGTCTTCGACTTCCTTCTTAGCTCTATTAGCCTGGTGGTATAAGCTTACCATCTCAACATTCTCTACTCTGACCGCTTGCAGCTGAGCTTCTAGCTTCTTGTACTCCTCCAAGGAAACCGTACTGCTCGGACTTGGTACCTCTCGAGGATAAAGTGGAGCTTCGACTGAAAAAGGCATGAGAATTGCCTCGATATGCCTTTGCAACCATTCAGCATATGGTGGATATGCCTTGGGATCAACTCGACCGAAGTCTTTCTTCCCTTTCCTTTTCCTGTGATCCCAGGATTGAACGGCTTGTTGGACTAGCTCTCCGTTTCCGTCAGCAGGAAAATATAAGGATTCAGCAAACATCTCCATCTGGGGAGAATCCTTCAAAGGGTAGCCAAACTGCCTTCTGGCTAATGTCGGGTAGTGACTGATGACACCTTTCCTTCCTAGCAAAGGTACTCCAGCAAACCTCCCGCAACTAACCATCAACTCCTTTCCTAGCAAATCCCTGTCATAACCCCAAGCAATGTCTTCTTCAGTTAATCCCATCAGCCTTCTGGACCATCTCCATTCATCTCGCAGATCCTTGAAGGCACCTGATTTAGGTAACTGTCTAGCGAACCATTCGGCAAACAAAGGAGCACAGCAGACCACTGGACCACCTCTACCCTTCTCGTTTCTGTAGTGGACACTAAAATAAAAGTCACCCAATAAAGTAGGCACTGGATTGCCTCTTGCAAAGATTGAGATCACTTCTAAGCTGACAAACTCTTTCTCTCCGGGAAACAAGCTAGACCCATATACCATCAATGCAAGCAAAGCTCCAAAGTCGCTCCACCTAGCCTCTGTAGCATACTTCTCAGCCTCTGGGGTAAGCACGCTCCAGGGTAGACCTCTGCCTTTACTCTCTTGCAAAGCCTTTCTGACCGAAACAACTGGCAACCTACAAACCTTGGCTATGTCTTCATCTTTGAGCACAACCTCTGACCCGTAGAACGGCAATGTCTCTCTGATCGGAATACTCAGCATGCTGGAGATCTCTTCCAATGTCGGAGCTAAGATGTAACCTGAAAGAACAAAGCAACGCAGCAAGGGATCATAAAATTGCAACAAGGTATGCAAGCTGTCCTTTTGGTCTGTAGTAGGCTTGTCCACAAACTTCAGTATCTGGCCATATCTTTTCTTGAAGTTTCCTAAGACTTGATCGTTCATCAAACCTGCTAACCTCTGAACACTTTTAACTTCCGGCTGAAGAAAGGTATAATGCACATTCTTTTTTCTTGGATCTCTTTTGATTTCTGCCATGGAGATAAGAATACCAGAACTGGGAACAAATGCGAGCAATGCCCTGAAAAATGGGAAACATAAACAGTTAATGCAAAGAATGATGCAAATGCAATGCAATGCAAACATATGACCAACGGGGACCATCTGAACTGGCACACTGACAAAGCCCTCTGAATAACTAGCAATCTCAACAGTTCACTGAGTCACACCCTCTGATAATCACAACCCTCTGATCAGAATCACAGTATCAAGAAATCCAGAATTCCAGGACCATAACTTTGGAACCACAAATCTTATTCACCGGACCAAAGATCATAACTGAACAAATGAGTGTATGTTGAGGTCATGGGTTCCTGCACACCTGTAAACACCCCCCCAATCTCACAGGTAAAAGGCTCCGGGTCAGACATCACGGACTCTCAAAGCCGAATAGCAATAATACTTTCACCATCTCCGAGAAATGGCTCATGACCAAATCAGGGAATCGGTTAGGCATTATGTACTACGCAGGGAGGCCTCAGCTGAGTCCGGGAAAAACAAGCATCCCTTATAAGTCCCCAGCTTCAAGTGCTGAAATCGAGAAACAATAGTACATTCAGCCCGTAGGATACAGTACTAATGTCATACGACCAGATGCTTTAACTGAGTTCTTATAAGAGAACCAGGCCATCCTATGCGAGTTCCCAGTGGACCCTCGGGTGCGAATGGGTTTGCCACAAAATGTGGTCTGCCACTGTCACCACTGGAGAGGGTTGTTTCCACAAAGGTTCTCAATGATCGGTCCCCAGCTGCACATAACTGTCAGGGTTATGTAATGAGAGAGGAAGATCCCCAAATCAAGACATTTCCAAGACAATCGCAACCTGGGTGTGGAACCCACTACTACCCTCATGACAAGATCTCATGAGGCCAAAGTGGAACCACTCTAAGTCCTATGGTGCACTCGAGCCGGGTACTTGGCTCACATCTCTCAAGAACCAGTAACTCCCATCCCACCAAAGAAAACCAGTCCAGACAGTCCAGTATATATACATGATGCAGAAAATAAATACTGAAAACTGTAAATAAAGCTGTAAATAAAGCTGTAAATAAACAACAATAAAATACAATAAGCCACATCAAACAAACATCACCCAATGAAACAGAAACAAACAAGCGCTAGGAGAGACTCTCAGGGGAACCAGAGATTCTGGTGTATTTCCCCAGCAGAGTCGCCAAGCTGTCGCTCCCGAGGATTTCCATCCTGGTACAAACGCGAAAGTGGCGCAGAAGAAGAATAGAGTCGCCAGCCATGCATTTTTATCCCGAAGAGAGGGAATGGTAATGCTGCACAAACCAGAAGAAAGAAAGAGGAAGGACACAGGTCCTGCGAACCAAAGAGACTGGGATCGGGAGTCGGTTATGACCTGGGAAGGTATTAGCACCCCAGATCATCCGCCGTACCCGACGGGATCCACGCTTGCAAAAGAAACTGTTTCAAAGGGTGAGGGCATGAAAACTGCAGCAAAGAAAATAAAACTAGAACTGGAAAAGAACCGAATAAGAAACAAAGAGAAAAAATGTAGGGAAAATAAAGATTGTGCTCGAACGGGCCCTACCCCGCTGCCTACGTACCTCATCGGGATAATGAGGATCAGAGACGCCGTAGTTCCCCTAACTAGGGGTACTAAAAGGAAATTGCCTGTGAATTAAAGGCTTGAACTGCCTATGTCAATGCTCAGGTGTTGCAGGCTCGGACGACGAGTGCGTTACCGTCTTGCAAAGTGACATGTAGGAGCAAGTTCGCGTACGGAGCGAATGAGGTGAGAAAAGAAGTCCCGAAGGAGACGCTTATTGTTTGTTTTGTGTTTTTTAGAAGTTTTTATGAGTGTGTCACAAGGAAGTGAACTCAAGCTCTCCCCAATGGAATGTGCACTTGTCACTACATTCCAAGATGGAATAATAGAACAAGCACACTCAAGTAAGGAGAAGATCCCCAAAACTTGAACCCAAAGATTAGGGCTTAGGCTCACTAACTTGCTTAATTATTAAGTGTTTTGATTATTTACATGAAGAAGTGTTTTTTATGCTTTTCTTTTATGAAGAAGATACCTTGATCAGACTTGTGCATCACAAGGCAAACTTGTACTATCCCAAGATGGGAAGACTACAAGCATACCTCATGGAATAAGGCTATGGATCAATGCATCACTTCACATTTATTAAAGTGTTTTTTTTTTAAGAGTTTTGAGATGAGAAGAGAAAAGAACCAAAAAGGATCATAAAGGTAAAATGCTAAAGGGGGACTAAAATAATCCTAAGTGTTAACATGCATGGATGATCCTAGGTTTGTGAGGTTTCTATCCTAAGAGAAGAAGAAGATAGAAGAAGGGATGAGAAAGGCCTAAGCCCAACAACAAAGGGTTAGTTCAAATAACAAAAGGGGAAAGATGAAAAAAGTTGAAATGTGGATAAACATCCACACTTCTCTTACCATGAGCCCCTGAAATGTTAGCAAAATCCAACAAATCAATCACCACAAACATGGAATTAAACATGCTCAAAGGTTCTTGAAAACAAAAGTCAAACAACATGCCAAGCATTGCGAATGCACGACTTACGCGTCGAAAACATGAGAGCATACATCAAACAGCAAGCAAATCACCCTAAACATCATGATTAATGATCATACAATGAGTCATGGCAATTAGCACAAGCAAAGGGATCAAACAAACTCAAAACAGCCCTGAAAAACCATTCTGCATCAGTGTTAACCGGTTAACCATATGCGTTAACCGGTTAACCAGTCAAAACCTGCACCAAACACGCAGAAAAACAGGGCGTTAACCGGTTAACCATATGCGTTAACCGGTTAACACTGTAAAAACAGCAGCAAATTCCTGCAGAAAACAGCATTTCAAAAACAGCTTATTCAAATAAGCTGCACCAGACCAGCACTCAATTACACATGGAAAAATAGATCAATGCACATCAATCCATAACATTATGCTCATGCACACTAACAATCGGATCCGGACACCAATCAAACAATCAAATCATGCAACACAATCAATTACACAAACACATGGTGGATCTAAAGCACAAGCAATGCAAATAAGCTAAAAACAGAGTTGGATCTGAAATTAAACCAACCTACAAAGCGGAGGTATGCTTTGGTAATTGTTGATTATGCTGAAAATGATAGATCTCGCGCAAAACCTTGAAGATCCGATGCTAATCTCCACCCTCCATGCAAAATAAATGCAAGATCAAGCTCTTGATGCAGAATTTTGATCCAAAAGCACTTCTAGATCCCAAACCAGATCTGAATCACCAATTAAACCAGCAAAAAGATGTAATGAAACTATGGATGGAGGTCTAGTTCCAAGATCTACACACCTCAAGGCAAGGTTGTGTGATCTTCAAAGAGGAACTTTGAGTGATTTGGAAAATTGGGAGAGAAAAGTGAGAGAATTGTGAGTGAGAGGAATGAAAATTCAGAAGTGGGAGTGAAAAATGAGGGAGAGATCCCTTGGTTTGGAGAGAAATGGAATATATATGGTTTAGGGTTGGGGCCCAAAAATCTTGGTTTGGGATCCAAAAAATATGGCTTGGTAATGTGATTAGGTTTTAGGGTTGGAAAGAGGTTTGGATACATGCTCTAGATCTTTCTCAAATTCAAATGAAATTCAAATGAATAAAAATCAGAAAATTGGAAAATGGAGCCAAAACCACATGCTGAAATTTGCTGCTGGAAATTCAAATTTCGCAGCTGTTAACCGGTTAACCATATGCGTTAACCGGTTAACGCATGCAAAATTTGAATTTCCCCCCTTTTGGTGGGAAACTTCAAAAATGATGCCGGTGCCCGCCGTTTCAAGCTGATTTTGATCCTTTCATTCTTTTTAAGCTTTGAACCTGATACAGAGCTTGTGCAGAGTGATCCTGTGAGACTTTTTGCCTGGTCACCATGCTCTCGATTTTTATCTGTGGTGCTTCGAACTTTCCAGATGGTTGGTCATATGCCTTATGCTAGAACATGTGAGTGTTATGCCTCATTTTTCTATGCAAAATGCTAAAGACATGATCCGTTATGATGACTATGATGCGATATGATGCTTAAAATGAAGAGGGCAAATTTGGGGTGTTACAAGTACCCTACTCACTCCCCCTCAATCACACAGTGATCAAGTTTACAAGTTTACAGAAATTGAAGACATCCTTCAAACAATACAGCTTGATCTTACTTCACAGTTTCAATCAAGTCACAAATGCACTTTTGCTTAAAAGCTCATAAAGTGGTACATAAAAACAACCTGCTATTAAAACACTAGACACCCTATTTGGTCTTCTGAAATTCGTACTCAATTCTATGAGTTTCTGTTGATTAAATAGGTATCTGAATTTTGGGCTTTCTGTAGAATGGTCCAGCCCTAATGCGCAGCAGCTTCCACCTTGAATTTAGGGTTTGTTACCTCCTAGATTCTAGGTGATTTAGGTCTTCTGTTTTAATCTGAATCTTCAATATAAAACTCCCTACAGATGCGCCTTGTTCTGTTTTCAACCATCATTAATTAATTCCAGATAATTCTCCTTAAATATCTCTGATCAGTTAATCATTAATTAATTCTGGTAGCAGGTCTGAGATGTCTCAACATCTGTTGGGACATCCTGAAAAACTGAACAGAAGTTATTTACACAATGTCCCAACATCTGATGAGACATCCTGAACTAAGTTCACATACTCTGTTTGATAATGTCCCAACATCTGATAGGACATTCTGAACTGAATTTAACATTTCTTGTTTGGTCAAAAATTCTGCCAATTCTTAAACATCTACAAACATGAATTAGTACATGAAATGAACATCAAAGTCAGTAGTGAATGCTTATGAAGATGGATGAATGAATATACAATCATGGATGCAATTGTTTAGGCATATGGAGCAATGAGAAGAAGATATGAGAAGAAACGAACAAAAATTGCATAAGATCGCACATGATGCAAACTAAGGAAGAATGGCATGTGAATATGCATGAAATGATTATGGGTCAGTAGCATACAAGGTATGAGATGCAATTAGAATGAATGAATAGGAATTAATGATTTCCACATAATTCAAGTTAACATGAGAAGAGATTAGCAACCCGTTTAAGTTAAACTAGTTCACATAAGTATGCACTTTGAAACATTAAAACAAACCAAATGA
Source organism: Lathyrus aphaca (assembly GCA_963966055.1). Classification (NCBI taxonomy): domain Eukaryota; kingdom Viridiplantae; phylum Streptophyta; class Magnoliopsida; order Fabales; family Fabaceae; genus Lathyrus; species Lathyrus aphaca. The sequence goes on along the minus strand of OZ014520.1, from coordinate 165,151,687 downwards.
ATATGGTTCAAAAAGTGACCTATAACTGGAATTAAGGACATAAAAATGACCTATAATCAAATCCTAAAAGCTACCAAAAATTCCTCAAGAAAATGGCATGAATGCCTTCTTAAATCCTAGGATATGGAGCAAATACACACATGAATCAACCTAGGATCTAGGTGACATGGAAAAATAGCAAAAAGCCTTTAAAAATTATGAAATTAAATCCCTGGAATAATAAAGTAATTATCACACATTGTCCAAAAGGATTTCACAAAATTATGCACCAAAGTGCCAAAACAATTCCTTGACTAGCAAGGTAGCAATGAATGATCACCCAAAAACAACTCCACAAAGTGGATCAAAAAGGGCACTAAAAATTATGGAAAAAATGCCTAATGAGCATTAAAATGTCACAAATTACAGTGATTAATCACACACAAAAAATAGGTTTCACACCTATGGGGAAAAATTGATTTTGGTCCCTTATGCCAAAACACTCCCTTTTGGGACAGCTTGTGATCTAAAATCCGAATTAATTATTAAAACCACCCAAATCTGGAAATAAAAAATTTTAAAAATTAATTAAGAGGATGAGGGTCACTCATGAATTTTTCCAGAATTTTATCTCACCTAAAACTATTTTTAATAAATGTTACGAAACGGACAAAAAAGTGGATTTTAAGGGGAAGTGAAAGGAGGCGATCCTAATGGTTCTTAACTTAATCCCTAAGTTCCAGAATCGATACATATCAACATAAATCACAAATATATCCAATGCCTCAGGTGGGAGGGCTCAGTATGCACCTTAAATTATATGGTCCTAAACCGCATACAACTAAAATGATGCTTAAAGAACCGAAAACGTCGAAATTACTTACTTGAATGACGTGCCGATTCTTCATTAAAGAAATCCGAAAAATACCCCAAGCAAACTTTGTAATCTCCCATGAGCAAAATAAATGCCCATCTTCCATAGTGGCTTTGTGAAGCTCACCCATAATTGAAATCGATCCAAATCGATCAAAAACCATGGATACTTACCTCCAAATTAGCCGCAAACTAACATTAAAGCCATCAACAAAGTGCAATATCAATAATGAAGAATTAATATCTAATGTCAAGAACTTAATTAAGAATTGATCGAATTCTAATCCACAATCTAGTGAACACTTAACATTCTAAAAATCTCAATTAACAATACACCTAACAATTAAAATCTACTCAAGAATTCAATTAAAGTCCCAAAAAACAATAATTATTAAACCAAACTAATCAATCTTAATACAAACACTAATTACCATTTCCAAACTTAATCCTCAAATCTTCAAGAGATTAAATCAAAATAACAACAACATTAAATTAATAATAACAAAAAGACAACAGGGGAGGGGTAAGTTGAAACCAAGTGGTGTGATTAGAATTCTCATGGCCCCAGGCCCAAAATCAATTCGTAGGAGGGCTGTGAAGATGAATTGAAGGGTGTAGATATCTATCTAGGACCTGCAGGCCCAATCCGTAGGGAAGGAGACGCAAAAGGGGTGCAGGCTGGAAACGCAGTGTGTGGATAGTGATTCCATGATGAAAGATAGTTAAGCCCAATTCCAGAATCCTCTTTAACCTACCACTATCAGCAAGAAGCGAATGAGCATCTCAAACCCTATCCCTTTCCTTTCTTGCAACCGCGGCGGATTTCCTCCGTCTCTCTGAACATCGACGAATCAAAACAAATGTCGTCAACGTCATCCTCTGTTTTACGATCCCGGTTCTGTTCAATCCGTTTGCAGCTTTCTTGACTTTCTTGTGATGTCTACGGAGTTTCTTCCATTTTCCGAGAATCGCACGGCTCCAGCGTGTTCTTCCTTTGGCTGATGTAGCGAGGACTCGATCGGCGGTTTCGCGGACTTGACCGGCGACTCTAGGTTTGGTGGTTGCCGGGGAATTGATCCGGCTGAGAGCTTCGATTAGCTTTCTGGAGTAGTTGTTCTGGTCATATTCAGATCTCCACCGCATGAGAGTGAGGGAATTTTGATCGGCGGGGATATCTCCGATTTTGCGGCGTTTTTTTGTGATTGGATTCTTGCAAAGTGTGGGATGGTTCGAATGAATCCATCGATGAATTGGAGTCGGATTGTTGAGTTGTTTGAAGATTGAGTTGAGAAATTGATTGAAGAGATGGAATCGAAGAAGATGAGGATGGTTTGTTGTATGGTAGGAATTGTGAGGAGATGATGATTGATGCAGTGAATTCTGATATTACCATCGGTTGAAGGTTTGAAGATGTAGGCTTTTGAGGGATTGAAGTGGTTGTGAGATTGATGAAGAGTGATGGTTGTTGAAGTGAGTAGAAGCTTGATTGAAGAAAATTGAGAGTGAGTCGAAGATGGTTCTCCAGATTGATATCTGAAGTTGAAGTTTTGTAGAGATCTCTTCTTTTTTTTTTGTTCCTCCTCTGTCCCTTTTGTTATGCTGTGATCTATCAGTTACACTTGTAACTGATTTTTCTGGTTTTTCCGGTTTAATCTAACTATATTAACCGTTTTTCCTAACTGTTTTTTTCTCCTTCTTTGCTGATCTTTTTCCAGATTTTTTTGTTATGAGATGTTTTCATCAATAATTCTGTTCCCTTTTCCTATTATATCCATTGATGCTAAAATAAAAATGAACTGATGTTTGATCCCCTGTCATCTATATTTTTCTGAAGATAAGACTTGTGATTATTTGGTGGTGATTATAAATGGAGGAGCTAATCATGGATATTGAAAAACTTGAATATTTGATAGTAAAAAGATTTTTTTAAAAATGGTCTAAAAAATGAAGAAGAGAAAAAAAAATGAGAATTGGTTAATAAAAATTGGATATGGATTTAAAGGTCATGGACTCAAAACTATGGGCTTTAACCCAAACATTAGCACAAGCTTAGCAAAAGAAATTGATATTTGCTTATGACAATGACAAGTGGTTATTGAATTGAAATTTGAATAAAATGGATACTAGGGTAAAAATCTCTAAGAGATGGATTAAGAATGAATTAAGGAAAACAACTTGGATAATGACCGTGGTTTAGAAATTGGACTAGCGAAAAATTTGTGGATATTAGACAAAGGGAACTTGGTAAAAAAAAAATGGATTATTGAATGAACTTGGGTAGAAACTTGGGTGAGTTTAAGAAACCTGACAACAAATGGGCTTGGAATTTTGTTAATGGGCCTTGGTGATACTTTGGAGCATGGTAAAGAACAAGAAACATTTATAATCACTGATAGAACTTGAAACTAAATGAGAATCAGTTGAACTTGAATAACTCTTTTACCAAGAAAACTATAAACCTTGCCAGCCGTGATTAAGTCAAACTCACAAACTCAAATGTAACCATCCTCGAATAAAATTTAATCCTCCTTTTCCATAAATAAAACTTCGTGGCAAAACGATAATCACTTGAGCGGTCGAGAAAGCAACAAGGTCCTGACCATAATACGAATTCGCAACATAATTGCCCGCAATTTCACTGTAACTAGTTAATGTTCGGAGGCACCGTTAAAGATGGGATGCCTGAAAACAAACACGATCACCCAAAAGGTCCTGGACACATATAAACCTTTAACCTAATGATCTTCAGATAGTGACTACCCGAAAGTTCCATGAAGAATAAGAAAACTACGACCCCATGCTCTATGAATCCATGAAATGCATGATTACAAATGATATGATCTAATGAGAAATGCAGGTGACATGCGAAGCTACAAGCCAGTTAAGGTAAAAAAGTGAGGGCAAATTTTGAGGTATTACAGCTGCCCCTATTCAATCATCTGCAGACCTGAACGGATAATTGCAACAGCTTTTAGACGTTCAAGGTATGGAGTGATTGAATACTTGAATAAAACTTGAAAATTTGCACACTGAGGGTAATAGAAATGCCATTTGCCCATTTATTTATTTATGTATTTTTTTTTTTTGATTTTTGACCTCTGAATAGGTAGCGGAAAATAAGATCAGGTGGAAATATGCTGGGAAGATTGCCATCCTCGAATGACAACTCACAAGATCCTCTGATCTAATACGAAGCCATCCTCGAATGGAGACGCAAAGGTATATCAGCCTCGACCAATAACCAAACACAAAAAGAAAATAGGACAAGATGGAACGGGATCATTGTACTTAAATGATAACCCGAAACATGACCGTTGTACTGAAACGGAAACACGAGGAAATGAGATTGTTGTACAGAAACAATACTCAAAGACGAGACCATTGTACTTAAATGGAAACTCGAAAGGAACGGGATCGTTGTACTTAAACGAGAGCCCAAGACGCGACCGTTGTACTGAAACGGAGACGCGAAAAAATGAGACTGTTGTACTAAAACAAGGCTCAAAGACGAGGCCATTGTACTTAAATGGAGGCTCGAAAGGAACGGGATCGTTGTACTTAAACGAGAGCCCAAGACGCGACCGTTGTACTGAAACGGAGACGCGAAAAAAATGAGACTGTTGTACTGAAACAAGACTCAAAGACGAGACCATTGTACTTAAATGGAGACTCGAAAGGAACGGGATCGTTGTACTTAAACGAGAGCCCAAGACGCGACCGTTGTACTGAAACGGAGACGCGAAAAAATGAGACTGTTGTACTGAAACAAGACTCAAAGACGAGACCATTGTACTTAAATGGAGACTCGAAAGGAACGGGATCATTGTACTTAAACGAGAGCCCAAGACGCGACCGTTGTACTGAAACGGAGACGCGAAAAAATGAGACTGTTGTACTAAAACAAGACTCAACTGGGGATAACAACAAGACTTGGTAGAAGTAACCACCCTGGGAAACGAAGTTGCATTCTGTGGGGAACACTTCAATCTGATTGGAGATGTAACGGGTCTTATGTAATATACCTCAAAACTGGCCCATGCTGGTATGCATATGTTTGTATTTATGGCGTAATGCTCCATGACGATGGAAATGCTACGCTTTGGAGGATGAAAATGTAATGATGATTACTGGATGCAAATGCAAATGCAAAAGGGGTCTCCCGATGAGGAGATAACAGACATCCCAACTGGCTTGACTGGGTAGGAACTGACGATCACTGCATTGATCTGGTTAATCCTTATGAGGAGAAGACAACTCTGCGGGGAATGTTGTCAATGATACACCAGCTCTGAACTGCCGCCACCGCCAAAAATAAATTGGACTTTGAGATTGGAGAGCCCAGACCCTGCTGGAGATGGACTCTTCCTGAACCCTGGTGGGGAAATGAAGACCTCCCGACTTGGCTGAGAACCAAAGGCATGACACTGCTGAGGGAGAAATTACTGGGGAGGAAAGACATTCTTTATACTATTGAGAATCACCCTTGTCTGAAGGGAAACTCCTGCTTAGGGATGACACCCACCTTCTGTTACCTTGCTGGGAGAAATTTCAACTTACACATTACTAGGGATGACGGGTGATGTCAATGATAAAGCTTCAGGCTGAAGATAAAAGCTCAAGCTGCCACTTACTGGGGATAAGAGATAAATCCTCTCGTGTTGGGAATGAGAGATGTAAGGCGTATCATGCTGGGGATGAGAGATGATGATACCCTTCTTTTCAAGAAGTACCCTTCCATGACACTTGCTAAAGAACCATGATCGACGAAGTCCGCAGATGAAACAACCCTTGCAGTATTGTGCTGACACTGGCTTTGCCCATAGACTCTGGGTTGATAGATTGTCAATTGATCTGAGTGAACAATGGTTCTCTGAAATTTTCAACTCGCCTCAGACTAAGATCCCTCGGAAGTAAATGTCTCAAGAGGATTTTACAGAAAACATGGCATATGAAATGCCTCAGTGTCTTCAAACTCTTGGAGAGATTCGTTGGATCTCGAAATAACTGCCCCAGACTGCATAGCTTGTGAAAGAATTTGCCTCGTGAGGATTCATGAAAAACCTCATATCACTGTGAGATAGTGTGCCTCAGTATTTTGAACCTTGGGTAGGTGCTTCTAATTAACCGTCTTCAGGAGAAAGTAACTTCCAGTGCTCTTGGGGTGGCCTGCCCCAATACATGTCTTGAAGTGATCACCTCTGAATGACTGCTTTGAAGAAAACACCCAGATCAACTATTCTTTGAGAGATTGGATCTCGAAGTGATTGCCCCAGTTTGACCGAAATTTGAATAATGCTTCCGCCTGATGGCTCTTTGAGAGATTTGAATCTCGAAGTGATTGCCCCAGCTTGGCTGAATTTTGAAGAGATTGCTCGATATGATTGCCCCGGATTAGTTGGCTCTTACCAGGAATGTTGGGAAAGTCCCTACTCGATGGAGTTTTCTTAAAAAGTGCACCTCGACAGATTGTCCTTCGGAAGTTTCAGACTTCTCAACTTGGCCAGATTAAGCTTCTGGACTGAAGTTTCGTATGTGAATTTTTATGATGCCCAACAAATATATGCAAGCAGAAAATGTTTATTCTAAGAATGAAAATTCTAATGCAACACACATGTTAATCTTGAAGTTTTACTGTAAAAAGATGTCGCCAACCTTTGTGAGTGAATCACTGGTTAAGATACGACATTGATTTTTGATGAATGAAAGCATGCACATGCAACACCAACAAAGAGATTTTAGCACAACTCATAGGAGTCAAGAACGCGATCTTGTGGTAGTACGCTCTCAAAAATAACCCTGTTTCAGTTAGGACTTTTAAGGGTTGTATCGTGGCCTGGTTCACGGTTATAGAAACAAAGGATATAGGCTCGAAATTTATTTGTGCCCACCCATCTTCGTGATGTTCTTCATTCCTATTTTCAGCTAGCTTTCACAAGCGCTCACTTCTCAAAAAGGGTTTTGTGATGGTTAAGGAACCAATTACACTAACATTTTAAGCACCAATTAGGTTGTTGTTTGGAGTCAGTCACCCCTCTTATCTTTGGTGTCTGTGCCACACGACTTTGTACTTGTTCAAGGATCTTCCTGGTGTAATCCTTTTTGTCTTTCGCTTTTGCATTATTTGATTATCCCTAACTTTTGCCTGGACTGATTCTTGTGAATCTTTGATTGTGAAGTCCAGCGGGATGCCCTAATTTTTGCCTAAGTCGCTTGTTTTCAAGTTTCGACTTAGCGGGCTTTCTCATTCATTTTTTTTCAATTCTTCTTTTTTTTGAACAAATCGTGTGACACTGTTAGTCTTGATGGATTTGAAAGGATCATGATTGTCTCACTTCTTGGTTGATGAGGGATAACCATTGTGGTCTCTGGTCTTTGGACCTCTTGCTTGGGATAACCACTGTGGTTTTTGGTTATTGGACCTCTTAATTTGGTACAACGAAAGGTAATGGATCCTCATATGTGCACTCCTTTTTGAAATTTGAACGCTCGATCAAACTAGCTGACGCCTACCCTGCCCCTGGGTTAAATGCAAGGGTTTTTTCATGCGAAAAGAACCTCCTACTTCAAGGCTCAATGGGTTGGCGAGGGTCTATCTCCCTTATATCTCCGGTGTTTAGGATTTGAAACAATGCTTGTACATCGTCAACAGGGTCTTTCTCAAAAGCACACAATTAGAGATTTTTGCGTTTTCATTTCGTCATCCTCCCTGATAGAGTTTAAGCACAACAGTTGGTATTGCAATGCACATACACAAAATCATGAGTGAATACGAATGGATTACTTCAAGAAAAACATGTGCATTTTATTATGGTTAACATTCAAAAACAAATAAGTTTCATGCATGCATACAAATGTTTAAACAAACAATATAAACTACAAATGAAAAATGCAGTAAAGAAGCTGAACATTGCCGTCATTGAGGAGACTTGACTCCATATGGACTTATTGCTTCTGAAGATGCCTTTGCATATTGGGAGACCCATTTGATGAGGAGACTTCAATATGTGAGAAGACTTTCTGGCATGATGACCTTTGAATCGATCAACTTCGGGACCTTGTCTTCACCTTTACCTCTGAAAGACTTGCAATCTTCAATTAAAAGGCCAGGTGCCCCAGAATGGCAATTATACTTGGAATTGAAACCCCAAAGGAAGCTTTGTCAGAGATGATCCTGATGCGTCTAGCTCAACCAGCTCGAATTTGAGTAAATAAGGAAACTTGTTACACGTACGACCTCAGAATATGATCAAACTTCTTCTCGAGTTGTTCTGGCCTTTACCCATATGCTTTGGTCCTAATACTCTCTTAGGAAGCTGAGGTTGGATGCAGACAAACGACATCTGGGGGGAGAGGTTGATAAATGAAGTTGATAAATAAGGTTGCTCGGAAAGATCTCAGGTGATCTCCTGCCTACGTATCTCCATTGACCAATGGAGAATCAGAGCAGCGTAGTTCCCCTCAATAGGGATGAAAATAGCTTCGTTTCTTTGACACCACATTCAAGATTTCTATAACCAAACTCATTTGAGTCTTCACCTAGTTGACTTCCTGTTTCAACAGTTTCTGGTTCTGAAATAAAGTTTATACCTCTGCCCTGAGTGGCCTCAGCTGGGTCTTCCTTTGATTACCTCCGCCCGGAGTTGCTTCAAATATATACCTTGATAACTATGATTCAATTTGTCCATTCTGATGAGAAATCAAGTCAGGAAAAGAATTTGTCTCTGAACACCTGTCAAGAATGCAAGGATGTATGCAAATGCCATGTTCAATTATTTCTGAGGAATCTATCTGCTTTGATTCAAGTTTTGATACAGAAAAATCCAACAACATGATTCAGATATGTGATCCACAGAAATAATTAAACATGTGTGCAGAAATGCTATGATGTCATGTATGCAACAGGCATGTGATCAATGATCCGATGTTGGTGCCGGTGTTGAGCAATGAGTCAAGTGTCTGAATAGAACCATAATAGCAGCACCGTCTCTGTATAGAACCCCATAACTGAGAACCCAATAACTGTAGAACTGGATCACATAATAGAATAGTCACCGATGGTGTTGAAGTTGAACAACGAGCCAAGTGTCTGTGGAGAGTCATAATAACAGTCACAATATCAAGGTCACAATGGTAATCACAGTAACAATTTCTCTGAATAGAAATCCCGAATCTTAGAATCAGAGAAACATAGAACACTGATCAATACTGACAAAGTGGGTATGTTGAAGTTTAGGGTTCCTGCAAACCTGTAAACCCCTCCCAATCTCACAGGTGTGTTACTCGGGTCAACATCACGGACTCTCAAAGCCGAATAGCAATAATACGTTCACCATTTCCGAGAAATGGCTCATGACCAAATCAGGGAATCGGTTTGGCATTATGTACTACTCAGGGAGGCCTCAGCTGAGTCCAAGGAAACAAGCATCCCTCATCGGTCCCCAACTTCAAGCACTGAATCGAGAAACAATAGTACATTCATCCCGAAGGGTACAATACCATCGTCATACGGACAGCTTGCCTTGACTGGGTTCCTATGAGAGAACCAGGCCATCCTATGCGAGTTCCCAGTGGGCCCTCGGATGCGAGTGGGTTTGCCAACAAATGTGGTCTGCCACTGTCATCACTAGAGAGGATTGTTTCCACTAAGATTCTCAATGATCGGTCCCTTGACTGCACATAACTATCAAGGTAGCGTATTGCCCCAGAAAGATTCTGGAACCAATACATTCCCAAGAAGGTCGCAAGTCAAGGTGTGGAACTCACTACTACCAATATAGCAAGATGCCATGAAGCCAAAGTGGAACCACTCTAAGTCCTAGGGTGCACTCGAGCCCCGGTTACGAGCTCATCTCACAGTAACTCCCATCCCGCAGAAAAAATGAAAACCAGCACAGCCAGACAGTCCAGTATAATATGATGCATGGAAAATAAAATACTGAAAGCGGTAAATAAATGCGGTAAAGTAAAGCTATAAAGAACTGTAAATAAAAATAGTAAAGCTAAACTAAAGCACTCAGCATCAAACAGATAAACACCCAAAGAAACAAAGCCAACAGGCGCTAGGATTGACTCTACAAGGGAAACCGGAAGAATCAGGTTAGTCCCCAGCAGAGTCGCCAGCTGTCGCTCCCGGGATTTTCATCCTAGTACAAACGCGAAAGTGGCGCGGAAAGGTAGAGTCGCCAGCCAGACATTTTTATCCTAAAGGAATGGGAAGGGTAATGTTGCACAAACCTGAGGAAGAAGGAAAGGACAAGGTCCTGCGAACCAAAGATCTGAATTCGGGAGTCGGTTACGACCTGGGAAGGTATTAGCACCCCAGATCGTCCGCCGTACCCGACGGGATCCACGCTTGCTTGCTTGTTTCAAAGGGTGAGAAGAAAAAACTGCTGCTGAATAAAACCGCTAACTGGAATGGAAATGAGAAATGAGAAAGGGAACTGAAAATGAAAACTAAACTAAAGAATGGGGAAAATGTAGGGAAAATAAAGAATGTGCTCGAACGGGCCCTACCCCGCTGCCTACGTACCTCATCGGGATAATGAGGATCAGAGTCGACGTAGTTCGCCTAACCTAGGCGGGAACTATTTGTTTGTGTTTTTTACAGCTGGAACTGCGTATGTCTATGCTCAGGTGTTGCAGGCTCGTCTGGCACGAGTGCGTTTACCGTCTTGCATGTGTGACAAGTCGTCGCGAGTTCGCGTTGTGAGTGAATGAGATGAGAAGAGAAGTTCCCGCAGGATAGTCGCTTGTTATTTGTTTTTGTCTTTTATGAGTTTTTATATGAATTTGGCACAAGGAAGTGAATTCAAACTCTTTTCCATGGAATGTACACTTGACTCTACATTCCAAGATGGAATAATAGAATAAGCATACCCAGTAAGGAGAATTTATCCAAGACTGGTTTCCTAGGATTAGGGCTCAAGTTCACTGGCTTGTTGAACTTTATTAAGTGTTTTTGTTGCTTTTGTGAAGAAGTATTTTTTAAGTTTTTCTTTGTGAAACAACTCCTTGATGAGACTTGTGCATCATGATAGACAAGCTTACACCACTCCAAGATGGAATGAATGCAAGTGCTTCATGGAATAAGGCTATACACAAGGAATCCTTCCATTTATTTGTTAAGTGTTTTTGGGTTTTGTTTGAAGATAAGAAGAGAATGACTCAAGTTGCAAAAAAGGCAAAATCTAAGGGACTAAGACTCAATCCTAATTTAATTGATTTATTTACAAGTGGTCCTAATGGTTAATGAGGTTTCTAAGCCTAATGGAAAAAAGGAAAAGAAGAGAAAGAGAATGAGAAACTAACTTACTTCCTAAGGAAGTTAAGTTGTTCTAAGGAAAGGGAAAACCTAAAGGCAAAGCACAAGGTACTAAGGCAAACACAATTAAAATGCATAATAGATGGGAATGAAATAATGCTTACCTCAATCTTCCCCCCTACAAAACAAAAGTTAGCATGACAATGCATATTGAAAATAAAATCAAAGCATGAAAGCGATTAAGTACCATAAACGTCCTAGAATGGAACTAGGGTTAAAAATAAGACCTAAGTCTAAAGGTGAAGGTACCTAAAGGTCACATGACTTCTAAAGTCAGTAGCTACATGTTATAAGTCCCTAAGGATGCTAGGATACCTCACAAGGCCAAACTATGTTAAACTATGTACAAAAAGTTCGCCTAAGTTCACATGAATGCAAATTAGGGTTTATGGATGAAGTATGAATGCATATGGCTTATAAACATTGAAATTCTGTGATCAGGTATGAGATGTCCTAAGAGATGTCCCAACACTTGATATGACACTAGACAAATTTAACCAAAACTTAAATAGCAAGAAAAGTAAACAACACAGAAGTTTGTTAACCCAGTTCAGTGTATAACCACACCTACATCTGGAGGCTACCAAGCCAGGAGGAAATCCACTATTAGTAATATTAATTCTAGACTTAAACCACCCTGTTTAATCTATCACTTAATAACTACCCAATGCAATTTCTACCTAAGACACACCTTAGATATGAGTACCCTACTCACTCCCCCTCAATCACACAGTGATCAAGTTTACAAGTTTACAGAAATTGAAGACATCCTTCAAACAATACAGCTTGATCTTACTTCACAGTTTCAATCAAGTCACAAATGCACTTTTGCTTAAAAGCTCATAAAGTGGTACATAAAAACAACCTGCTATTAAAACACTAGACACCCTATTTGGTCTTCTGAAATTCGTACTCAATTCTATGAGTTTCTGTTGATTAAATAGGTATCTGAATTTTGGGCTTTCTGTAGAATGGTCCAGCCCTAATGCGCAGCAGCTTCCACCTTGAATTTAGGGTTTGTTACCTCCTAGATTCTAGGTGATTTAGGTCTTCTGTTTTAATCTGAATCTTCAATATAAAACTCCCTACAGATGCGCCTTGTTCTGTTTTCAACCATCATTAATTAATTCCAGATAATTCTCCTTAAATATCTCTGATCAGTTAATCATTAATTAATTCTGGTAGCAGGTCTGAGATGTCTCAACATCTGTTGGGACATCCTGAAAAACTGAACAGAAGTTATTTACACAATGTCCCAACATCTGATGAGACATCCTGAACTAAGTTCACATACTCTGTTTGATAATGTCCCAACATCTGATAGGACATTCTGAACTGAATTTAACATTTCTTGTTTGGTCAAAAATTCTGCCAATTCTTAAACATCTACAAACTCCCCCTTTGGCTAATTTTTGGCTAACATCTTTTCTGGTTTTCAGAGTGCAGCAGAAGTTCTTTTTATCAGAGTATATCATTACTTTTCTGTTGATTCTTATTTGAGATTACTCCCCCTCAAACATATATGTATCCAGTCTTGTTTCAACAGAAATATTCATCAATACACACTTATTCAGTTCAGGCAGAAACAAACAGATTTTTCATTTATAATTAAACAACAGTACAATTTGTTGTTGTTGTTCTCCCCCTTGTTAGTCACAAAATTTGGAGCCAAAGACACTATTATCCAGAAATACAAAGCAGTGCTGTCATTACAATTTCCTCACCTACAAAGATCACTCAGATTCATCACTCTCAGTTGCTTCCTCATCTTCTGTTTCAGCTTCACTTACTTCATCAGATTCACTGTCTTCATCAGAGGCATTGTGTTCATTAGAGGCAGCTTTCTGGTCTTCTTCACTCTCCAACCTTTGAATGATTTCTTCAAGCTTCTGCTTTCTAGCTTCAAGCTCTTTGCAGGTGCTTTTGAGTTCAGTAATTAAAGCCTTCTTGGAGATTGGAGTCTTAGCAGTGGAGGATCCTGCAGATGTCCCAGAAGGGGCTTCAACATCTGCAGCATGATGACTGAGAAATAACTTGTAGTGAAAAGCCAAGGGGCTTTCTCTTTTGCAGGCTGTGTCCTTCTCAGTTAAAATCCCAGGATATTGGCTTAATATTATACCACATAGCAATGAAGGAAAAGCTATTGGTAGTTTTGTTGCAGAGGAGCTGGCATGCTTCATGGTTTGATCAAAGATAAAAGCTCCATAGTCCATCTTGGTTTGAGTACCCACATCATAGATGAATCTGGCCAGACCAGTTGAGATTGAAGAGGTGTGGTTGGTAGGCACCCAGTTAGCTGTACCAATCCTGTTCAACATGGCATACTTTCTGGTAAGCATGCTCACTGAGAGCTTTCCCTTCACAGGCCATGCCTTGACCTGGTTTGCTGTGATCACTTTACAGACTTGATTATCTGTTTTACCTAGCTCATTTGGTCCATCTGTTTCTCTTCCTAGGTACTCATTTATGATTTGGGGGGAAAACTCTACACATTTACCTCTAACAAAAACTTTTTGAAACTCAGAGGACTTACCATTTGAACAATCCTCCTGGAGATTAACAATGAACTCTTTGACAAGAAGTTCATAGCAGGGAGAGAGGTCTGAGACTGTCTTGAACAGTCCTGCAGCAGAGATGAGGTCAATCAGTTCTGTGCACTCAAGTGCATTGCTGCTCAGTTCTCTTTCCAGGGCAACCCTTCTTTGGTACACATATTTCCACCTGTTGACACTGGAGACATGATGGAATGATATGTTGTCCAAGGGAGCTTCTGGAACAGCAGTTGAAGCTCTGGAAGGTGCTGGTCTCTTCTTGGGAGGAGATGTTGGGACATCTGATTCAACATCTGAATCTGATGGTGTGGCAGCTTTCCTTTTCTGAGTTTGGACTTTACTCCATTGTTTTGATGGCCCAAAGGTGACTTTAGCTTTGCCTTTCTTTGGAGAGGCTTTCTTCTGCTCAGGAATTGCTGCTTCAGCTTGCATCTTGCCTTTCCTGGACCTTAGCCTTTTGGCTATGCTTGGTTTAACAGATGCTATGATTTCTGCATCAGAGTCCAGCTCCAGATTAACCACTGGAGGAGATTGAGCAGTCTCTTCTTCAGTTCTTTGATCAGCAGGGATTTGATCTTCATTTGATGCTTTGATCTGATCCTCAGAGGTTTCTTTATCACTTTCACTTGAGGCCTTTTTCTGGTCCTCAGTCTGTTCAGTATCAGCTTCAGATGCATTTTCTTTCTCTTCTGCAGATGTTCCAACATCTCTTGGGACATCTTGTTCTGCAGGAGTGTCCTCTGCAGTTTGAGCTGGTTCTTCTTGAGGTGCAGGCATGGTGTTCAAAGGAACTGAGATCCCACTCACCACTCTTTGTTCAAAGAGAATTTGGTTGACAATCTCCTTGATGGAATCATCAACATATTTTGAAGATTTTGGGGGCATGTTAGCAGGAGAGGGAATGCCTTTAGCTTTGCTTCTGACTTGATCTTTACCTCTCTTTGGAGTTCTTGCCTTTTTAGTGTGAGAAGCGCTTCCCCTGAGTTCGTCCAATGGTGTTGATTGCATTGGTACCACAGAGATGGGAGTGGCATGAACTACGTCTTCCTGGTTGAGAACTTCCTCAGTTGTGTTAGGGTTTTGAGACATTGTTGAGGAAGATGGATAGAAAGCTTTAGGGTTTTTAATTTCTAGAGAATAGCTGGTTAATGTGAATCGCTTGTGATAGTATGATGGGAATCTTGATAGCTGATTATAAGCAGTTACTAAATAAGTAGCCGTTACAGTGCAAATGATTAGAGCTGGAATTCCCAAGGATCTTGTCCAGATTAGTTTTGCCATTTGGACCTTATGCCAAACAATGTCATATGACATGTTGGCACATCTCATTAACTGCTAGATATCACATAAACAGATTCCAAGTTTGCCCCTTAAGTTCTCAAATTGTGTAGCATCCAATGCTTTGGTAAAGATATCAGCTAACTGCAGATTTGTAGCTACATGCTCCAATGAAATCACCTTTTCTTCTACAAGATCTCTGATGAAATGATGTCTGATATCAATATGCTTTGTCCTGCTATGTTGGATAGGATTCTTTGATATGTTGATTGCACTTAAGTTGTCACAGTACAATGTCATGACATCCTGTGGGACATTGTACTCAGAGAGCATTTGCTTCATCCAAACCAACTGAGAACAACTGTTACCTGCTGCTATATACTCAGCTTCAGCTGTAGATAAGGATACACAATTCTGTTTCTTACTGAACCAAGAAATCAGATTGTTTCCTAGAAAGAAACATCCTCCTGAAGTGCTTTTTCTGTCATCAGCACTTCCTGCCCAATCAGCATCACAGAAGCCAGTGAGAATTGGTTTGCAACCATGAAAATACATTATGCCATAGTCACAAGTACCATTAACATATTTAAGGATTCTCTTGACTTGATTGAGATGACTGACTTTTGGATCAGCTTGGTATCTTGCACAAACTCCTACAGCAAATGCAATGTCTGGTCTGCTAGCAGTCAAGTATAACAAGCTTCCAATCATGCTTCTGTATAAACTTTGATCTACATTCTCTCCCTTTTCATCTTTAGTCAGCTTTAAATGTGTGGGGGCAGGAGTTCTTTTGTGAGCAGCATTTTCCATTCCAAATTTCTTGACTATGTTCTTGGAATACTTGCTTTGTGAGATGAACATTGAGTCTTCCATTTGCTTTATTTGTAGACCAAGAAAGTAGGTTAACTCACCTACTAGACTCATTTCAAATTCAGATTCCATCTGCTTGACAAAATGTTTGACCATCTTATCAGACATCCCACCAAAGACAATGTCATCAACATATATTTGAGCAATCATGACATTTCCTTCTTCATCTTTAACAAACAGGGTTTTATCAATCCCACCTTTTCTGTATCCTTGCTTGATAAGAAATGTGGTTAGTCTCTCATACCATGCCCTTGGAGCTTGCTTCAAACCATAAAGTGCTTTCTTTAGTTTGTATACATGATTTGGACAGCTTGGATCAACAAATCCTTTAGGCTGTTCTACATATACTTCTTCATTAAGATAGCCATTTAAAAAGGCACTTTTCACATCCATTTGAAATAGCTTGAACTTTAAGATACAAGCAATTCCCAACAGTAGTCTTATTGATTCAAGCCTTGCTACTGGTGCAAATGTTTCATCAAAGTCTACCCCTTCAATTTGAGTGTATCCTTGAGCTACAAGTCTGGCTTTGTTCTTTGTAACAACTCCTTGTTCATTTGACTTGTTCTTATACACCCATTTTGTTCCAATCACATTTATGTCATCAGGTCTAGGAACAAGATTCCACACTTCATTCCTTGTGAATTGACCTAATTCATCTTGCATAGCACAAATCCAATATTCATCAGTGAGAGCTTCCTTGATGTTTTTAGGTTCTATTTTGGAAACAAAACAAGAACTTGAAATCACATCTCTTGATCTAGTGCTCACACCTCTGTTGGGATCACCAATTATTAAATCTTTGGGATGATCCTTCTGTATTCTGATGGAGGGAGGTTTGCTTGATTCTTCTGTCCTTGTATTAGTTTGATTGAAGTTATATTGATCATTCTTTTCTTCAGCTTCAATCTTGATATCAGCAGATGTTCCAACATCTTCTGGGACATCTGTAGGAGCATCATCAATTATCACATTTATAGACTCCATGATAACCTTGGTTCTAGAATTAAATACTCTATATGCTCTGCTGTTTATAGAGTATCCAAGAAAAATCCCTTCATCACTTTTAGGATCCATTTTTCTCCTTTGCTCCCTATCTGCCAGAATATAGCAGTTACTTCCAAACACATGAAAGTACTTCACAGTGGGTTTTCTGCCCTTCCAGACTTCATATATTGTGGACAAAGTTCCTTTTCTCAAGGTAACTCTGTTATGGATGTAGCAGGCAGTGTTCATAGCTTCAGCCCAGAAATACAGAGGTAATTTTTTAGCATGGATCATAGCTCTTGCTGATTCTTGAATAGTTCTATTCTTTCTTTCAACAATCCCATTCTGTTGAGGAGTGATAGGAGAAGAATATTCATGATTGATTCCTTCTGAAGAGCAGAAATCTAAGAACTTTTGATTCTCAAATTCCTTTCCATGATCACTTCTAATTCTGATCACACAGCTGGATTTTTCCCTTTGCAATCTTTGACATAATTCTTCGAATACCTCAAATACATCTGACTTTTCTTTGATGAAATTTATCCATGTATATCTTGAAAAGTCATCAACCACCACATAGGCATACCTCTTACCACCAAGGCTTTCAACTTGCATAGGTCCCATGAGATCCATATGTAAAAGTTCCAAAACTTTGGAAGTTGTCAGATGTTGGAGCTTTGGATGGGACATCTTGGTTTGCTTGCCTATTTGACATTCACCACATATTTTGCCATCATCAATCTTCAGTTTAGGAATACCTCTTACAGCATCCATAAATATGATCTTCTTTATGCCTCTGAAATGAAGATGACCTAGTCTTTGGTGCCACAGTTTCACTTCTTCTTCTTTAGCTAGAGAGCAGGTTGAAGTGAGACTGAAGTCTTGTGGTTCCCACATGTAACAGTTGTCTTTAGATCTGGCTCCTTTCATTACAACCACTTGTTCATTGTTAGTCACTATGCATTCAGTTTTGGTAAAGTTTACACTGTACCCTTGATCACATAACTGACTTATACTGATCAGGTTAGCAGTTAAACCTTTAACAAGCAGCACATCATCTAGTCTTGGAACATCTTGACAGTCCAAGGTTCCAACTCCCTTGATTTCTCCTTTAGCTCCATCTCCAAAGGTCACATACCTGGATGAATGTGATTTTAAGTTTACTAGCAAATTCTTCAATCCAGTCATGTGTCTTGAACATCCACTATCAAAGTACCAGTCTTCTTTAGCTGATACTCTCAGTGATGTATGTGCTATGTATGCAGTATTTGTCTTTGACCAGATGAGTTGAGATTTCTTTTGATGCCTCTGCCCTGTGTGTTGTTTATCAGCTGATCTCCAAGATTGATTGTTGATCTTGTTCTTGAGTATGTGACTTTGATCAGTTTGAATGCTGGTTTTTGGTCTCCACTCTTTCTTGATGATCTCTGTCTTTTGCTTAGGAGATTGCTGATTTATTTGATGTCTATGCAGCACTTTCTTGGTACCTTCTACTTTCTGCTTGGAAGTTTGCTGATACATCTGATTTGGATATCCATGAAGCTTATAACAATGAGGTTTGATATGTCCAAATCTTCCACAGTGATGACATCTCCATCTTTGATACTTCTTCTTCATTTTGTTCTTTTCAGAATGTTGAGACATCTGTTGGAACATTATGTTTGACTTTGTGTTTCTTTCATGATGTTGAAGCATCTGTTGGGACATCTTGTTAGACTGTATGGATTTTGAAGCTGTTTTGCTAGAGCTAGCTTCATCTTTATTTGCTCTGTTAAATCCCAGTCCACTTTTATCCCCTGAGTGCTTATTGTTGTTGAGAATCACATCCAGTGTATTTGAGCTGCTGTTCAACATTCTAACAGATTTGGACATATGTTCCAACTTGGAGTTGAGAAGACTTACTTCACTTTTCAAGGTGTCAATGATTTCTTGATCATTTGCTTTTTCATCTTCTAATGTCTCATTCTGCTTCTTTAGCTTTATAACCTCACTGCATATTTCAGAGCTTCTTTTGTATAGATCTTTGAATGCTTGCTCAAGTTCTTCATAAGTAAGCTCTCCACAACTGGAATCACTATCATATTCACACAGTCCAGCTAAAGCAGTAATATGCTTAGCTGATTCTTCTTCTGAATCTCCTCCTGAGTCTTCATCAGACCAGGTTACAGATAGTCCCTTCTTTTGTCTTTTTAAGAAGGTAGGACATTCCTTCTTGATGTGTCCATATCCTTCACATCCATGGCACTTGATTCCTTCTTGACTGGTCTTTTCAGCATAATTTGACTTTTTATTAGCATCATAAGGTCTCCTGTTCTCATAAGAGTTTGTGTATTTTCCACTGAATTTGGATTTGCCATCCATTCCTCTGAGAATCTGTTTGAATTGTCTTCCAAGCATAGCTAGGTTTTCTGATAAGCTTTTACCATTTTCTGATTCATCATCTTCTTCTTCATCAATATTTGACACCAATGCTATGCTTTTGTTCTTTTTAACATTTGTGTCATTCATTCCCATCTCAAAAGTTTGAAGGGAACCAATGAGTTCTTCAACTTTCATGGAACATATGTCTTGAGCTTCTTCTATTGCTGTGACTTTCATGTCAAATCTTTTTGGCAAAGATCTGAGAATCTTTCTTACCAGCTTTTCATCAGACATCTTTTCTCCCAAAGCTCCAGAAGTATTGGCTATATCCAAGATGTTCATGTAGAACTCATGAATTGATTCATCTTCCTCCATCCTCAAGTTTTCAAACTTGGTGGTGAGAAGTTGAAGTCTTGACATTTTCACTTTTGATGTTCCTTCATGAGTTGTTTTGAGAGTGTCCCAAACATCTTTGGCCAGCTCACAATGATGCACAAGTCTGAAAATGTTCCTATCAATGCCATTGAATAGGGCATTTAAGGCTTTTGAGTTGCCTAGTGCTGAATCTTCTTCCTCCTTACTCCATTCTTCTTCAGGTTTCAGCACTTTTGATCCATCTTTGGTGTCTTGGATAGGATGATCCCATCCAACATTTACTGCTCTCCATGCCCTGTTGTCAAGTGATCTTAAGAATGCAATCATTCTTGGCTTCCAGTAGTCATAATTAGATCCATCCAGTATAGGTGGTCTATTTACTGACCCTATATCTCTGTCCATGTTACAGAATTTGTTTTCCCTAGATCTCACCCAGTATAAACAGGCAGGGTGCCTGCTCTGATGCCAATTGAAATTCTGTGATCAGGTATGAGATGTCCTAAGAGATGTCCCAACACTTGATATGACACTTGACAAATTTAACCAAAACTTAAATAGCAAGAAAAGTAAACAACACAGAAGTTTGTTAACCCAGTTCAGTGTATAACCACACCTACATCTGGAGGCTACCAAGCCAGGAGGAAATCCACTATTAGTAATATTAATTCTAGACTTAAACCACCCTGTTTAATCTATCACTTAATAACTACCCAATGCAATTTCTACCTAAGACACACCTTAGATATGAGTACCCTACTCACTCCCCCTCAATCACACAGTGATCAAGTTTACAAGTTTACAGAAATTGAAGACATCCTTCAAACAATACAGCTTGATCTTACTTCACAGTTTCAATCAAGTCACAAATGCACTTTTGCTTAAAAGCTCATAAAGTGGTACATAAAAACAACCTGCTATTAAAACACTAGACACCCTATTTGGTCTTCTGAAATTCGTACTCAATTCTATGAGTTTCTGTTGATTAAATAGGTATCTGAATTTTGGGCTTTCTGTAGAATGGTCCAGCCCTAATGCGCAGCAGCTTCCACCTTGAATTTAGGGTTTGTTACCTCCTAGATTCTAGGTGATTTAGGTCTTCTGTTTTAATCTGAATCTTCAATATAAAACTCCCTACAGATGCGCCTTGTTCTGTTTTCAACCATCATTAATTAATTCCAGATAATTCTCCTTAAATATCTCTGATCAGTTAATCATTAATTAATTCTGGTAGCAGGTCTGAGATGTCTCAACATCTGTTGGGACATCCTGAAAAACTGAACAGAAGTTATTTACACAATGTCCCAACATCTGATGAGACATCCTGAACTAAGTTCACATACTCTGTTTGATAATGTCCCAACATCTGATAGGACATTCTGAACTGAATTTAACATTTCTTGTTTGGTCAAAAATTCTGCCAATTCTTAAACATCTACAAACATGAATTAGTACATGAAATGAACATCAAAGTCAGTAGTGAATGCTTATGAAGATGGATGAATGAATATACAATCATGGATGCAATTGTTTAGGCATATGGAGCAATGAGAAGAAGATATGAGAAGAAACGAACAAAAATTGCATAAGATCGCACATGATGCAAACTAAGGAAGAATGGAATGTGAATATGCATGAAATGATTATGGGTCAGTAGCATACAAGGTATGAGATGCAATTAGAATGAATGAATAGGAATTAATGATTTCCACATAATTCAAGTTAACATGAGAAGAGATTAGCAACCCGTTTAAGTTAAACTAGTTCACATAAGTATGCACTTTGAAACATTAAAACAAACCAAATGAATATGGTTCAAAAAGTGACCTATAACTGGAATTAAGGACATAAAAATGACCTATAATCAAATCCTAAAAGCTACCAAAAATTCCTCAAGAAAATGGCATGAATGCCTTCTTAAATCCTAGGATATGGAGCAAATACACACATGAATCAACCTAGGATCTAGGTGACATGGAAAAATAGCAAAAAGCCTTTAAAAATTATGAAATTAAATCCCTGGAATAATAAAGTCATTATCACACATTGTCCAAAAGGATTTCACAAAATTATGCACCAAAGTGCCAAAACAATTCCTTGACTAGCAAGGTAGCAATGAATGATCACCCAAAAACAACTCCACAAAGTGGATCAAAAAGGGCACTAAAAATTATGGAAAAAATGCCTAATGAGCATTAAAATGTCACAAATTACAGTGATTAATCACACACAAAAAATAGGTTTCACACCTATGGGGAAAAATTGATTTTGGTCCCTTATGCCAAAACACTCCCTTTTGGGACAGCTTGTGATCTAAAATCCGAATTAATTATTAAAACCACCCAAATCTGGAAATAAAAAATTTTAAAAATTAATTAAGAGGATGAGGGTCACTCATGAATTTTTCCAGAATTTTATCTCACCTAAAACTATTTTTAATAAATGTTACGAAACGGACAAAAAAGTGGATTTTAAGGGGAAGTGAAAGGAGGCGATCCTAATGGTTCTTAACCTAATCCCTAAGTTCCAGAATCGATACATATCAACATAAATCACAAATATATCCAATGCCTCAGGTGGGAGGGCTCAGTATGCACCTTAAATTATATGGTCCTAAACCGCATACAACTAAAATGGTGCTTAAAGAACCGAAAACGTCGAAATTACTTACTTGAATGACGTGCCGATTCTTCATTAAAGAAATCCGAAAAATACCCCAAGCAAACTTTGTAATCTCCCATGAGCAAAATAAATGCCCATCTTCCATAGTGGCTTTGTGAAGCTCACCCATAATTGAAATCGATCCAAATCGATCAAAAACCATGGATACTTACCTCCAAATTAGCCGCAAACTAACATTAAAGCCATCAACAAAGTGCAATATCAATAATGAAGAATTAATATCTAATGTCAAGAACTTAATTAAGAATTGATCGAATTCTAATCCACAATCTAGTGAACACTTAACATTCTAAAAATCTCAATTAACAATACACCTAACAATTAAAATCTACTCAAGAATTCAATTAAAGTCCCAAAAAACAATAATTATTAAACCAAACTAATCAATCTTAATACAAACACTAATTACCATTTCCAAACTTAATCCTCAAATCTTCAAGAGATTAAATCAAAATAACAACAACATTAAATTAATAATAACAAAAAGACAACAGGGGAGGGGTAAGTTGAAACCAAGTGGTGTGATTAGAATTCTCATGGCCCCAGGCCCAAAATCAATTCGTAGGAGGGCTGTGAAGATGAATTGAAGGGTGTAGATATCTATCTAGGACCTGCAGGCCCAATCCGTAGGGAAGGAGACGCAAAAGGGGTGCAGGCTGGAAACGCAGTGTGTGGATAGTGATTCCATGATGAAAGATAGTTAAGCCCAATTCCAGAATCCTCTTTAACCTACCACTATCAGCAAGAAGCGAATGAGCATCTCAAACCCTATCCCTTTCCTTTCTTGCAACCGCGGCGGATTTCCTCCGTCTCTCTGAACATCGACGAATCAAAATAAATGTCGTCAACGTCATCCTCTGTTTTACGATCCCGGTTCTGTTCAATCCGTTTGCAGCTTTCTTGACTTTCTTGTGATGTCTACGGAGTTTCTTCCATTTTCCGAGAATCGCACGGCTCCAGCGTGTTCTTCCTTTGGCTGATGTGGCGAGGACTCGATCGGCGGTTTCGCGGACTTGACCGGCGACTCTAGGTTTGGTGGTTGCCGGGGAATTGATCCGGCTGAGAGCTTCGATTAGCTTTCTGGAGTAGTTGTTCTGGTCATATTCAGATCTCCACCGCATGAGAGTGAGGGAATTTTGATCGGCGGGGATATCTCCGATTTTGCGGCGTTTTTTTGTGATTGGATTCTTGCAAAGTGTGGGATGGTTCGAATGAATCCATCGATGAATTGGAGTCGGATTGTTGAGTTGTTTGAAGATTGAGTTGAGAAATTGATTGAAGAGATGGAATCGAAGAAGATGAGGATGGTTTGTTGTATGGTAGGAATTGTGAGGAGATGATGATTGATGCAGTGAATTCTGATATTACCATCGGTTGAAGGTTTGAAGATGTAGGCTTTTGAGGGATTGAAGTGGTTGTGAGATTGATGAAGAGTGATGGTTGTTGAAGTGAGTAGAAGCTTGATTGAAGAAAATTGAGAGTGAGTCGAAGATGGTTCTCCAGATTGATATCTGAAGTTGAAGTTTTGTAGAGATCTCTTCTTTTTTTTTTGTTCCTCCTCTGTCCCTTTTGTTATGTTGTGATCTATCAGTTACACTTGTAACTGATTTTTCTGGTTTTTCCGGTTTAATCTAACTATATTAACCGTTTTTCCTAACTGTTTTTTTCTCCTTCTTTGCTGATCTTTTTCCAGATTTTTTTGTTATGAGATGTTTTCATCAATAATTCTGTTCCCTTTTCCTATTATATCCATTGATGCTAAAATAAAAATGAACTGATGTTTGATCCCCTGTCATCTATATTTTTCTGAAGATAAGACTTGTGATTATTTGGTGGTGATTATAAATGGAGGAGCTAATCATGGATATTGAAAAACTTGAATATTTGATAGTAAAAAGATTTTTTTAAAAATGGTCTAAAAAATTAAGAAGAGAAAAAAAAATGAGAATTGGTTAATAAAAATTGGATATGGATTTAAAGGTCATGGACTCAAAACTATGGACTTTAACCCAAACATTAGCACAAGCTTAGCAAAAGAAATTGATATTTGCTTATGACAATGACAAGTGGTTATTGAATTGAAATTTGAATAAAATGGATACTAGGGTAAAAATCTCTAAGAGATGGATTAAGAATGAATTAAGGAAAACAACTTGGATAATGACCGTGGTTTAGAAATTGGACTAGCGGAAAATTTGTGGATATTAGACAAAGGGAACTTGGTAAAAAAAATGGATTATTGAATGAACTTGGGTAGAAACTTGGGTGAGTTTAAGAAACCTGACAACAAATGGGCTTGGAATTTTGTTAATGGGCCTTGGTGATACTTTGGAGCATGGTAAAGAACAAGAAACATTTATAATCACTGATAGAACTTGAAACTAAATGAGAATCAGTTGAACTTGAATAACTCTTTTACCAAGAAAACTATAAACCTTGCCAGCCGTGATTAAGTCAAACTCACAAACTCAAATGTAACCATCCTCGAATAAAATTTAATCCTCCTTTTCCATAAATAAAACTTCGTGGCAAAACGATAATCACTTGAGCGGTCAAGAAAGCAACAAGGTCCTGACCGTAATACGAATTCGCAACATAATTGCCCGCAATTTCACTGTAACTAGTTAATGTTCGGAGGCACCGTTAAAGATGGGATGCCTGAAAACAAACACGATCACCCAAAAGGTCCTAGACACATATAAACCTTTAACCTAATGATCTTCAGATAGTGACTACCCGAAAGTTCCATGAAGAATAAGAAAACTACGACCCCATGCTCTATGAATCCATGAAATGCATGATTACAAATGATATGATCTAATGAGAAATGCAGGTGACATGCGAAGCTACAAGCCAGTTAAGGTAAAAAAGTGAGGGCAAATTTTGAGGTATTACAAATGGTATGCTAAATGTTATGAAAAAGGGAGGGAAAATTTTGGGGTGTTATTGAAGGAAAATTGCGATCTAAACGCAGCGGAAAACAAAAATTTCCTTTAGTGATCCTTACGAATGAGCATGGTCAGTGATAGAATCGTTACCTCTTTGTGGCGATTCAGATCTTTGATGCAGCGATCACAAGCGTTGATGAAGTGCAACGCCTCTACTCAGTCCACACGAACAGCTTCCGGTCACAGTGCTAGCTGCTTACGAACGGAATTATTTGAGTGAGAAAAGAGAATCAAAAACGAAATTGCATCAAGTGAAAGCTTCATCACAAGGGTTCCTTTTATAGACTCTCTTGTGGGCTGCGGGCTAAAAGCCCAATTCACATGATCCATAATAATATTATATATTATTATAATAACTATTATTATAATAAATATATTTATTTTATTATTATTTTATAACCATTATAAAATAACAATAATTATTATTATATTATCCGAATTTCTATTTTCACTTAAGTGCACCGTACCTTACGGTGTTCCTTTGATTTCTCTATCTCTCATCAAACTGTCCTTATGTGTGTGACCCTGTAGGATTTCGTTAACATTGGTAATTATATTAAATTATATATTTAACATAATAAACAGTGAGCGGTATCTAGCAACACATCACTGCTACCCAAGTCACGAAAATGTCATGTGATCTGACAAAACCTTTTTCGTGATAATATATGTTTGTACAATTACCCTTTTGCCCCTATGTCTATATTGAACACAAGGCATACACTGTGTCATCCTTGTCCAATTCAATATTGGGCCCTTAGACATTTCTCCTGTTATGCAGGATTGGCAAATTCCATCTAGGACACTCATGTCCCTCAGCATGCTTCGTGGAGTGCCCATCAACTGTCTTTATGATCATCCAGTTACGGATAATGTTTGATCAGCAATAAAGCACCCGACTCTACATCTAGGGTCCATAGTGGTTTCAGGTCGAAGGGTGGTAATACACCATTATCACCATGAGAATAACTTATGACACTTTGCATAACATACTATGTAGTATTCTCATAGCGGGTCAATCCGGTATAAATATTACTCCTAATATTTATACCTATGTCAAGACTTGATAACTCTTTATCCATGATCCATGAGATGTGATCATCAGTCTATCTTCATAATAGTCTCAATGCTTTAATGTTATCCCACTTTGCAATAAAGCTTGACTACGGATATTTTAAGAATAATGTCTTTATGTTTAATGGGATCTCATGATTAAGTCACACTTAACATTTCATTAAACAGACTAACTATTCTAGGGACTTTATTATTCTGAAAGACAAACATAATAAAGAAATGCCTTTTATTATTAAACGAATAATCTGATACAAGTACCAAAAAGTATTGGCCTCTAGGGCTTACACCAACAATCTCCCACTAGCACTAGAGCCAATTAGGCATACCCTTAATACCCATAGATCTAGTATGACCATCATGCTTCTGTTGCGCAAGAGGCTTTGTTAATGGGTCAGCAATATTGTCAAGTGTAGGTACTCTGCATATCTTCACATCTCCCCGATCGATTATCTCTCGAATGAGGTGATAACGCCTAAGTATGTGTTTGGATCGTTGGTGAGATCTAGGCTCCTTAGCTTGTGCGATAGCACCATTGTTATCACAATATAAACCAATGGGATCCACAATGCTAGGGACTATGCCAAGTTCACTAATGAACTTCTTGATCCAAACAGCTTCCTGTGCTGCATTTGAGGCAGCAATATACTCGGCCTCAGTTGTAGAATCAGCAACTGTTTCTTGCTTTGAACTTTTCCAGCTCACAGCGCCACCATTGAGACAGAACACATAACCAGATTGTGATCTAAAATCATCCTTATTTGTCTGGAAGCTAGCATCAGTGTAACCAATTACATCAAGCTCTTCCTGACCTCCATATATCAAGAATGAATCCTTAGTCCTTCTCAAGTACTTAAGGATATTCTTGACAGCTACCCAGTGAGCATCACCGGGATCAGATTGGTACCTACTCGTTGCACTTAATGCATACGAGACATCTGGTCGAGTACATAACATGGCATACATGATAGATCCTATTGCAGATGCATATGGAATCTTATTCATGCGATCCCTTTCTTCCTTAGTTGAAGGGGATTGTGTTTTTGATAAACACAGACCATGTTGCATAGGTATGAATCCTTTCTTGGAATCATGCATATTAAAGCGTCTCAACACTTTATCTATGTATGTACTCTGACTTAGGCCAAGCAGTTTTTGTGATCTATCTCTATAGATCCTAATTCCTAATATATAGGCTGCTTCACCTAGGTCTTTCATAGAAAAACAATTCCCTAACCAATTCTTCACTTGTTGCAAGGTAGGGACATCGTTTCCAATGAGTAATATGTCATCTACATATAATACCAGAAACACGATCATGCTCCCACTAACCTTCTTGTAGACACAAGGTTCATCTTCATTTTTGATGAATCCATATTGTTTTACGGTTTCATCAAAACGAAGATTCCAGCTTCTGGAAGCTTGCTTCAATCCATAGATTGATCGCTGTAACTTGCATATCTTTTGGGCATCTTGTGGTATGTCAAATCCTTCAGGTTGTGTCATGTACACATCCTCAAGAAGATTCCCATTAAGGAAAGCAGTTTTGACATCCATCTGCCATATTTCATAATCATGATATGCAGCGATGGCAAGTAAAATACGAACAGATTTAAGCATTGCAACTGGTGAAAAGGTTTCATCATAGTCAACCCCATGAATTTGTTTATAGCCTTTTGCAACCAGTCTTGCTTTATAGGTATGTACCTTACCATCCATGTCAGTCTTCTTCTTGAAGACCCACTTGCATCCTATAGGGTTAACTCCTATAGGAGGTTCTACCAAGGTCCAAACCTGGTTTGTGTACATGGAATCCATTTCAGATTTCATGGCTTCTAGCCACTTCTCAGACTCAGGACCAGTTATGGCCTCTTTGTAGGTCACAGGCTCATCTTGATCCATGAGTAATACATCACCCTGATCACTTATGAGATATCCATATCTCTCAGGTTGGTGACGTATCCTGCTTGACCTACGCTGGTCTTGTTCTACTTGAGCAGGTTGCTCTTCCACAACTACTTGTGTTTCCTGCTCTAGTCCCTCCATAGGTGTTTCAATGTTTTGTGATTCTTGAATTTCTTCAAGCTCTATTTTCCTCCCACTGTTTCCTTTGGAAATAAAATCCCTTTCCAGAAAGACTCCAGTTCGAGCGACAAACACTTTGCCCTCAGAAGGATTGTAGAAGTAATATCCTCTTGTTTCTTTAGGATACCCCACAAATAAGCATTTGTCAGATTTGGGCTCAAGCTTGGTTGAAATTTGTCGTTTGACGTAAACTTCGCAACCCCAAATCTTCATGTAAGACATATGTGGTTTCTTACCACTCCATATCTCATATGGTGTCTTATCAACCTTTTTGGATGGAACATGGTTAAGTGTGTAAGCTGCTGTTAATAATGCATGTCCCCAAAAGGAGTTTGGAAGATCGGCGTGACTCATCATGGATCGGACCATGTCTAACAAGGTTCGATTTCTTCTCTCAGATACACCATTCCATTGTGGTGTTCCAGGAGGAGTAAGTTGGGATAGAATCCCATACTCTTTTAGATGGTCATCAAATTCTAGGCTTAAATATTCACCGCCTCGATCTGATCGAAGAACTTTAATATTCTTACCTAGTTGGTTTTGTACTTCATTCTTGAATTCCTTGAACTTTTCAAAGGACTCAGATTTGTGTTTCATTAAATACACATATCCGTATCTACTGAAGTCATCAGTAAAAGTGATGAAGTACTGAAAACCTCCTCTGGCTGGTATGTTCAGTGGTCCACATACATCAGTATGTATGAGTGCCAAAAGATCATTAGCCCTTTCACCTTTTCCTGTGAATGGGGACTTTGTCATCTTTCCAATTAAACAAGATCTGCATGTCTCATATAATTCATAATCAAAAGAGTCCAAGAGTCCATCTTTATGGAGTTTGGAAATGCGTTTCTCATTTATGTGGCCTAATCGACAGTGCCAAAGGTAAGTTGGATTCAACTCATTAGGTTTCAACCTTTTAGTATTAATGTTATAAATTGGCATTTCAAGATCAAGGACATATAGTCCATTATTCATTTTTGCAGTAGCATAGAATATATCATTCAAATAAATGGAGCAACAATTGTTCTTTATTATGAATGAAAAACCAAACTTGTCCAAACAAGAAACGGAAATAATATTCCTGCTAATTGCAGGTACATAATAACAATTCTCTAACTGAATTATTAAACCACTAGGTAAAGTTAAAACATAAGTTCCTACAACTAAAGCAGCAACCTTTGCTCCATTGCCAACTCGTAGGTCAACTTCACCTTTTGCCAAATCTCTACTCCTTTTTAGCCCCTGCACATTAGTACAAATGTGAGAACCGCATCCAGTATCTAATACCCATGATGCAGAAGTAGATAAATTAATTTCAATAACAAAAATACCTGAATTTGAAGTCTCTACTCCATTTTTCTTATCTTCCAGGTACTTTGGGCAATTTCTCTTCCAATGTCCGGTCTTATCGCAATGGAAGCAAGTGCCCTCCTTTGCTATTCCTCCACTAGGCTTCAAAACAGGAGGAGTGGGTTTGGGTTTGGCAACTTCCTTGCCTTTCCCTCTACCACCCTGTTTGATGGGCCTCTTGTTCTGTTTCTTTCCATTACTGACCATCAGAATGGATTTCCCTTTTGTCTTCATATTCTGCTCAGCAGTTCTCAACATGCCTAGCAGTTCTGGAAGACTTTTGTCCAAGTCATTCATATTGAAATTCAGGACAAACTGACTGAAGCTCTCTGGCAACGATTGCAAGATCAGATCAATCGCAAGTTCCTTTCTAAGGGGAAACCCTAATCTGTCAAGGTTCTCCACATACCCAATCATCTTGAGTACATGGGGACTTACAGGGGCTCCCTCAGCTAACTTGCTGTTAAAAAGGGACTTTGAAACCTGAAACCTCTCATTTCTTGCTTGCTCTTGATAAAACATTTTCAGATGTCCGATCATATCGAACGCAGACATGTTCTCGTGTTGCTTTTGCAACTCAGAGTTCATGGTAGCAAGCATGAGGCAAGCAGTTTCATTGGCATCATCGAAATGCTTCTTATAAGCATCTCTTTCTGCCTTTGGTGCAGAACTAGGAGGTTCCTCCTCAGGAACTGGTGTCTCCAAGACATACAACTTCTTATCGTGCTTGAGGACAATCCTCAGATTACGGTGTCAATCCAGGAAATTTGTCCCAGACAATTTTTCCTTATCTAGGATGGATCGCAAAATATTGTTCGATGTGTTTGTTGTCATGGTAATCTACAAGAGAAATATGAAAATATAAGTATCATTAAAACAACATATTTAATTAGGCCTTTAATCAAATATGCTCCCACTATTTTATTCAAAACAAATGACCCTCATCATTTGATTCGGAAAATCTCGTTGGAAGACTTTCTAGTGGGTCGAGATCCATGTTTCACTTTGTTTTAAGTCAGCGTTAGGCTGATTACACAAAACTAAGTTATTTAGGTAGGAACTCTTTCCAATTGTATCTCATACAACTCTCGAATATTTTCAATTGGGTGAATAACTCCTTATTCTGATCCATCACATGAATCATTCCCAATTCTTGCTTCTAAACATGTATAATCTTATTATAATTTGTTTAGTTAAGTTTGACCCATTGTTTTAGCAATTGGATATTACAATTATCCCATCACACCTTACTAATATAAAACATGCACCTCGCGTAGGCGAAACCTACAATGCTCGATACTAGTCTTGATGAGTGCTAAAAATTGGAAAGCATAAACTTAATATTTAATTTTGAGGGAATTTGTTATTAGTTTGATCTCACCGGCTTAACATGCAAAACGTCTCTCACATGCATCAACATACAATTACATGCATCAACATACATATAAAAAGATACAATTATGGCCCCTAACGCAATTGTTCTCTCAAGCCAATGAGAGAACCTAAGCTAACCTAATAACGATCTAAGCTTCTCCAAGCATGATCTCCAAGGTTATCCTCCTTTAATATTGAATACTTCCTTTTTCTTCATAACATAATATTACATTACATATAAGAAAACTCGTTTTACATACGAGGGAGTGAGATGAGAAAAGAAGTTACATAAAGAGATTGAGAGAGAGGCACGACACGCAGGCCGTATTTAAAAATCCCAAAACAATAATAAAGGATAAACTAAGGCCATAACTGATCACCACAAATAAATAATAATAAACACACTTTTATTATTAGTTTAAAATTCCGATAATTGAATAAACTAAATTAAATTTCGGCTGATTGATCACACTTTGCAGACTTAGCCGGGAAAAGTCTGCGGCAATACAACACTTGTACTGCCATTAATCCTAATGCAACAATTTCATGCCGTCAAACACAACTCGATTGATAACTCAATATGATAGATCAACATGTCATTGCTTCACCATACTAACGTCGGATTCCGAAGCGAATGAAAATGATGATCTTTCAAAAGAATTACAATCCTTATGTGATTGAATGGATGAAATCAAAACAGTATATCCCATATACCATCTTTGCATCAGAATTTCTTATATCTTATATAAAAGTGATCGATCTAATTGTGTAACCTATGGATGATCAATGTATCGCACAACTTCACCATACTAATGTCGGTTTCTGAAGCATAATCAACATCAATCATCCAAATCGTACACAACAGATGCCAAATTTAATTAATCGTTTATTGTTAAATTCATTCTGTGTTTTAATCGAATCAAATACAGAAAAGACGGAAATTTAACAGCTATCAGATCCATGGTTTCGTAACCAGGCTCTGATACCACTGAAGGAAAATTGCGATCTAAACGCAGCGGAAAACAAAAATTTCCTTTAGTGATCCTTACGAATGAGCATGGTCAGTGATAGAATTGTTACCTCTTTGTGGCGATTCAGATCTTTGATGCAGCGATCACAAGCGTTGATGAAGTGCAACGCCTCTACTCAGTCCACACGAACAGCTTCCGGTCACAGTGCTAGCTGCTTACGAACGGAATTATTTGAGTGAGAAAAGAGAATCAAAAACGAAATTGCATCAAGTGAAAGCTTCATCACAAGGGTTCCTTTTATAGACTCTCTTGTGGGCTGCGGGCTAAAAGCCCAATTCACATGATCCATAATAATATTATATATTATTATAATAACTATTATTATAATAAATATATTTATTTTATTATTATTTTATAACCATTATAAAATAACAATAATTATTATTATATTATCCGAATTTCTATTTTCACTTAAGTGCACCGTACCTTACGGTGTTCCTTTGATTTCTCTATCTCTCATCAAACTGTCCTTATGTGTGTGACCCTGTAGGATTTCGTTAACATTGGTAATTATATTAAATTATATATTTAACATAATAAACAGTGAGCGGTATCTAGCAACACATCACTGCTACCCAAGTCACGAAAATGTCATGTGATCTGACAAAACCTTTTTCGTGATAATATATGTTTGTACAATTACCCTTTTGCCCCTATGTCTATATTGAACACAAGGCATACACTGTGTCATCCTTGTCCAATTCAATATTGGGCCCTTAGACATTTCTCCTGTTATGCAGGATTGGCAAATTCCATCTAGGACACTCATGTCCCTCAGCATGCTTCGTGGAGTGCCCATCAACTGTCTTTATGATCATCCAGTTACGGATAATGTTTGATCAGCAATAAAGCACCCGACTCTACATCTAGGGTCCATAGTGGTTTCAGGTCGAAGGGTGGTAATACACCATTATCACCATGAGAATAACTTATGACACTTTGCATAACATACTATGTAGTATTCTCATAGCGGGTCAATCCGGTATAAATATTACTCCTAATATTTATACCTATGTCAAGACTTGATAACTCTTTATCCATGATCCATGAGATGTGATCATCAGTCTATCTTCATAATAGTCTCAATGCTTTAATGTTATCCCACTTTGCAATAAAGCTTGACTACGGATATTTTAAGAATAATGTCTTTATGTTTAATGGGATCTCATGATTAAGTCACACTTAACATTTCATTAAACAGACTAACTATTCTAGGGACTTTATTATTCTGAAAGACAAACATAATAAAGAAATGCCTTTTATTATTAAACGAATAATCTGATACAAGTACCAAAAAGTATTGGCCTCTAGGGCTTACACCAACAGTTATATCTTCCCCTATTCAATCAATCATAGACATGAATGGATGATAGCAAGGGCTTTCAGACATTCAAGGTATGAAGGGATTGAATACACAAATAAATTGGAAAATTTTCACTCTGTGGATAAAAGAAAATATGGTGGAAATGCTGGACGGAAACCATAAAGTTATAACTTTACTAGGGATAGGATAGAGAATAACGACCTCAGATGAACTCTCGTGGAATGAATGCTGACCTCGATCGACAACACAAGGAAACACAAAAGCAACAAGACCGACCTCAAGCGGACTTGGAAAATAATACCATCCTCAAATGATAAACTCGAAATAAACGAAACTGATCTCATATGGAATCAAAAGATACATAAAAAATGGGACAAAGACTGGCCTCGACCAGACTCTATAGGGAGAAATATTGACCTCGATCAATAAACTTAAAATGGCCTACCATCCTCAAATGATAGCCACAACATACAAGACCAACCTCGGAAGGTCTTGAAAAGAGAATGTCATCCTCTAATGACAACTCAAAATATAAAACTGACTGCAGACAGAATCAAAATGGTGTATCGGCCTCGGTCGACAACCAAAAGATACAAAGACTGACCTCAGACAGTCTTTGCAAAAGAGAAATATTGACCTCGATCATTTAACTCAAAAAGGTCTACCAACCTTGAATGATATCCATCACAACTAGAACAACCTCGGAAGCACTTGAAGAAGAGAATGCTATCCTCGAATGACAAATCAAAATAGGAAATTGACTGCAGATAGAATCGAAATGGTATATTGGTCTCGGTCGATAACTAGAAACATAAAGACTGACCTCGCACAGACTTTGCAAAAGAGAAATATTGACCTCGATCAATAAACTCAAAATGGTCTACCATCCTCGAATGATAGCCTCAACAACAAGACTAACCTCAGAAGGACTTGAGGAAGAGAATTTCATCCTCGAATGACAACTCAAAATACGAAACTGACCATAGACAGAATCGAAATGGTGTATCGACCTCGGTCGATAACCAAAAACATAAAGACTGACCTCAGACAAACTTTGCAAAAGATAAATATTGACCTCGATCAATAAACTCAAAATGGTTTACCATCCTCAAATGATAGCCACAATGAACAAGATCAACCTTGGAAGAAATTGAAAAAGAGAATGTCATCCTCGCATGACAACTCAAAATACGAAACTGACTGCAGATAGAATCAAAATGGTGTATCGGCCTTGGTCGATAACCAAAAACACAAAGACTGACCTCAGACAGACTTTGCAAAAGAGAAATATTGACCTCGATCAATAAACTCAAAATGGTCTACCATCTTCGAATGATAGTCACAACAACAAGATTAACCTCAGAATGACTTGAACAAGAGAATGTCATCCTCAAATGACCACTCAAAATATGAAATTGACCGTAGACATAATTTAAATGGTGTATCAACCTTGGTCGATAACCAAAAACACAAAGACTGACCTTAGACAGACTTTGCAAAAGAGAAATATTATCCTCAATCAATAAACTCAAAATGGTCTACCATCCTCGAATGATAGCCACAACAACAAGACCATCCTCAAAAGGACTTGAAGAAAAGAATGTCATCCTCGAATGATAACTCAAAATAAGATCCTCAGATCTAACACGAAACCATCCTCGAATGGAATCGAAAGAGAAAACCATCCTCTGATGATAACTTAAATAAACATTCTTCACGAGGGAACAAGCCAAAAGACTCGACTGGGGAAAAAATGGACACCAAAAGGATTTACAAATATTCACACCTAGGTATGACCGAAAAGAAACTGTTGAGGAACGAAATGAACAAACTTTTGGAGATACCTGTAACACGGTGGGAGAACTGACTTTAGTTATGTTGCGGATAGCAAGAGTCGCCACCGACTTTTATTTTATCCAAAAAGGAAAGGGTATAAAAGAACAGGAAAGACCTTAAGAGATATTTTTGGGTCCGGGGGGTAGGTTATATAAAGGGAAGGTGTTAGCACCCTTTACATCCATGGTTATCCATGGGCTCTTAGTTACTTAGCTCACTTTTGAATTGTTTTTGAAAGTGTAGTGTGTGAATAGAAAAATTTTCAGAATAGTTAATAATGATCCATGTACGGATGCGTAAAAACTTGTTTTTGAAAATTTGTTTGAAATTGGTTAAGTGTTTGAAAAATTTGAATGAAGTGAGCAAGTACATAAGAGGAACCTACCCTAAAGTTTAAGTCTTTCTGTTCTTTATCCTTTAATTGGTAAGACTATCCCTACTATTAAGGAGTAGGTAGTCATTACCTTGGATGTTAGGGACATGTGAGGGACATTCTGTTTTATGAAGGCAACTGTGGGGTGTATTAAGCACTTTTGGAGGGACTATCATCATTATTCGAAGGGACTTGATTTGTAAAGGCAACCATTAGGGACTTGATGATTTTTTCTTTTAAAGGGACTTGCTTTATACACCCCACTTGACCTTATGATTTAGGCAACTTGAGGGATAACCTTAAAAATGTGAGATGGCGATTAAAAATCGACTTACGTGTGTGAGTGTGTAATATTAATTATCTTTAATTTAAATGAGCTAAATTTATTTTAAATAGAATACATGTTTTTGCACTCCCTAAGTTACTAACCATAGCATGAAATTAACTATTTAAATAATTACAAAATTACACCAAGGAAGCAATTACAATAATTATAATAAGCAATTAAAATAAATAGCAAATAAATATAAATATATAAGCAAAATATAAATAATAAGCAAAAAATAGTAAATTAACAATAAATAAATAATGGGTTAGTAGTAATAAAAATTAGGAAATAGGGGTTAGTTAAAATAATAATAACATTAAATAATAATCAAAAAGTTAGTAATAATAAAATAAGAGAGATTAATAAATAATAAAAATTAGTGGAATAATAATAATATAATAAAATTAATAAAGCAAAATAAATAACATGGTTAATAACAATAATAAAATAGAAACACAAAAATTGGATTTTAATATATAACATTCATTTAGAAATTAAAATAAAAATTTTAAACATAATGTAATTATAAATTTTAATTATTACAAATTTAATCACTTTAAGCATATATTAACATTTATTAAAAAAAACAATTATTTACACATTACAAGGAGAAAATAAGTTTTAAATATTATATTCACAAAATTAATCATATTTATAAATTTTAATTTTACTAATTATTATATTTACAAAAATTATACCAAATAAATATATATTATAATTATGTAAAAAAAAAAAATTAGAAAGTAAAAATAATTTAGAAAATAAATTAAGATTTTGGAAATTAGGGTTTATTTTAGAAAATATTTTTTAGGGTTTATAATATAAGATTATTTTAATTAATATACATATTATAATTTATTTACATGATTATAAAAATAGTTTTCAGAAAGAAAAAAAAGAAATATAGAATTTTGAATTACATTGAACATATATCTATAACATTATTTTAATTATATTTCTATACATATGATTTTAATAATTAAATAAAATATAAGAAAATAGAAAAATTGCAAAAAAAGATAAACTTACCTGGCTGGGATTTGATCCCATGACATCACGCTTGCCAGCAACAACAATAACCACCAGGCTAGCCCACACGCAGGCAACAATGAAGGGAGGAGAATTTGTTTTGTGCTTTGCCTGGAAAATCCAGAAAAATAAAGAAGCAAAAAGGCCTGGGGTGGGACTTGATCCCAGGACCTTCTGATTACAAGCATGCACGCGTATCCGCCTGGCTGGGAGAGCCTACCTGATGACAAACCACCAAACAATAATAATATATGATATTCAATGTATAGATGAAAACAAACCAAAAGTAATTGCCATGACCAGGATTCGAACACAGGTCATGTTGCCAATA
Organism: Lathyrus aphaca; assembly: GCA_963966055.1. Taxonomy (NCBI): domain Eukaryota; kingdom Viridiplantae; phylum Streptophyta; class Magnoliopsida; order Fabales; family Fabaceae; genus Lathyrus; species Lathyrus aphaca. Next base: position 165,114,332 of record OZ014520.1, on the reverse strand, counting down.
CGCATACGCTTCCTTCCACTGGGACAAGCTGCGTGCTTGTGATAATAAACAACAACAATTCATTATATTTTAAAACAATAATTTGAATGAGAATTTCGCGCGGGAGACAGCCTTCTTCTTCCTTGAGATTCGTAGGATTTTCCTGCGATTTCTCATGCAGGTTTACCTGCGAATATTGCTGCACATTCTTCATTACTCAAACCTGCGAAATTGAAACTTACACAAAACAACAACGATTCATAAAATTGATCAATGTTTTGTGATCCTCACAGTCCATACATCAATTCTACGTTTCCAGAATTCGTTTATATACATTCAAACGATAAACCCTAATTGTGAGATTATGAACCCTAACATGGCCGTTTGCGTTTTAGACACTCATTCTTCAATCCAATTGTCCAGAATCGTTCTAGGGATCAAGATAAACACATATCAGTCATTAAAAAAAATTCATAATGCATATATTAATGGATTCGAAAATTTGAGTTTCAAGAGAAAGATGAGTTCGGGTAGTGCCATATGAGATGGTATTGATGCGTATGAGTGATGATATAGCTTCCACAATGTCCAAAGAACATCTCTATGTTCTTACTTTACCTTTAAACCTCTTGTATGAGTGAATCCGAATGTGGCTTTTGGATGAATTTTTGAACAATGGAGCTTACCTTTGGGCTGCTGGAAATCGTGAATGAGAGCTAGGGTTGTGTTTAGTATATATATGTGAATCATTCTAGGTCAAAATATTGATTAGTTATGTGGAAGTTTGGATATTTGAAGATTGAAAAAGATGGTGTCATGAAATTCAAATATTGGCTCATGAAAGCTTGCTATTTTTGGATAAATCACATGATTTCTTTCTCTTTCAACTTCAATCAACATTGATGAGATTCTAGAAGCTCAATCTTCATCCAAAAATATATTTTCATATTTTATATTTATTTAAAATGATTTTTTATGAATTAAATCAAAATAAATAAAAATAAAATAATAAAAATTATGATTTTTAATCAATTGGGTCGTGCATGATGATATGATATGGATTGGATCATAATTTAGCAAGCCCATTTGGAAAGAAGTGGTTTTAAACCTCCATTTTCAACATAAACCATCATAAAATTTCCCAACTTTGCAAGAGCATATCTCCCTCAATTTTAAGGGTATGAGGGTGTTATTTGACATTTTGGAAAGCTTGAAGAGTCCTCTAAACTACCCCATTGGTTTCAGGTCCATATCATTCACCAATCTCAAGTTATGCCCTTTTGAAGTTGTTGACTTTTTGTTGACTTTTGAAATGACCTATAATGTCTTAGCTCATATCTTCCAAATGAAGCATTTTTGGGCTTAACTTGAAAGATCAAAGTTGTAGAGAATTCAATTTCATTCAAAATGAGCTTTGATTGGAGACTTGGTGATGAAGTATGTGAAAGTTATGGCTGGTCAAAGTTCAGTTGACTTTTACTAAGGAAACCCTAATTTAGAAACTCCTGATTATTGATGATCTGAAATCTCCTTGATGAATCATGATAAACCCTTGATCAAATGATGAATTTTAATTCATACACTTGATGTTGGCAAAAAACCATGAAGTTTGACTTTGGTTTGACCACAGTTGACCTCAGTTTGACTTTCTAACTGCATTGACTGATTTTGACTTATCTGACCATCTGACTGAGCAAACTTTTGAGAAAAGTCTTGAAACTTGTCATGGGGGTTCTTATATACATATAAGATGTTATGAAGCTCACTTGAGGTATTGGAAGTCCATTTAGCCTGACTAATGTCAAAACCCTAGTTTTGGATGCACTGCTTAGGAGGTGCATTGTCTGAGGGAATTGTCAACTCTTTTGACCAATTGTGAACTTTGTGAACCTTGTGAACCATCATAAAATGTCTTGTGAACCTCATGGGAGGTATTGTGAAGCTTGTGAACCTTGTGAACCTCATGAAGTGACTTTGTAGACCTCATGAGCCTCAGGAAAGCTTTGTAATCATTGTGAATCTTGTGAACCTTGTGAACCTTCAAGAAGTAACTTGTGGACTTCATGAACCTCATGAAAGGTATTGAAAGCATTGTGAATCTTGTGAACCTTGTGAACCTTCATGAAGTGACTTGTAGACTTCATGAGCCTCATGAAAGGTATTGTAGATGTTTGAGAAACTTGTGAACCTTGTGAACCTTCATAAAGTAGCTTGTAGACTTCATGAACCTCATGAAAGGTTATATAAGCATTGAGGAACTTGTGAACCTTGTGAACCTTCTTAGCACACAAAGTCTTGTATTGTGAGGGCAAATTTTGGGGTGCAACAGCTGCCCTTGTTCAATTTTCTGAAACCTGAGGGGTTAGATTGGTACATTTGCCAGTCATGACCTGGAAGGTTGAAGGGGATTGAACACAAAAGCCCAAAAATTTGCACTCACCAGTGCATTAGAGTGATACAGATGGCTAGTTGAATATGATTGAGTGGGCTTAAAGATGCCACTAGGGGAAAGTTCTTCAGATATATTTCTTGGAAGATAAAGCAGTCCAAAATATGGAGGTATAATGAAAGCTGTCAGGAGTCTGGAGCAGTCCTGAGGTATTGATGATATGCTTTCAGGAGATTGGAGTAATCCTGATGTAACAGCATGTCTTCAGGGGGGATGAGAAGTTATCAGGAGGCTGGAGCTGTCCTGAGGTAACAATATAATTTCAAGAGGGTAGAGCGATCTTGAGAGATTGATGATATGCTTTCAGGAGACTGGAGTAATCCTGATGTAACAACATGTCTTCAGGAGGATAGAGCAATCAATAATGATAACCCTAAAGCAGTCTTGAAGTAATAATATGATTTCAGGAGGATAGAGCAATCAATAATGATAACCCTAAAGCAGTCTTGAAGTAATAAGATGATTTCAGGAGGATAGAGCAATCAATAATGATAACCCTAAAGCAGTCTTGAAGTAATGAGAAGTTGTCAGGAGGATAAAGCAACCCTGAGGTAATAGAGAACCGTCAGGAGACTGGAGTAATCCTGAGGAAATAATATGATATGCTTTCAGGAGACTGGAGTAATCCTGATGTAACAGCATGTCTTCAGGAGGGTAGAGCAATCCTGATGATCATAAGTTTGCTTGTTGGATAATTATCCTGAAAACAAGGTAACATTCTGTATAATAATATTAGTTTATGCTTTATGTATGTATGTATAATATGATGCACTTAGGAAATGTATTATGTATCCATGTATATGTATGTTATGGTATGATGTAAATGATGTATGTATGATATGACACTGCTGGAAGCGTCTGGATATCTTCATAGAACAACTGCTGGCCTGGGAAAATAAATCCCGATTCGTTGTTGAAGAATATGAGGAACTCATTCCCGTCTTGTTTGATAAGAGGGTATACATAACCTCCTGTCTGCTGGGGATAATAAGGTAGATATAACCTCCCGTCTGCTGGGGATAACAAGGTATAGATAACCTCCCGTATGCTGGGGATAGTAAGGTATACATAACCTTCGTCTTTGTTTGATAGTAGGATAGATATAACCTTCCCGTCTTCGTTCGTCGTACTCTTATTGGAAAGTGAATTCCCGAATATCCGTATGAGGATAAAAGGGATGGATATAAATTCTAGGGGAGATGAGACTTTGTGAAGATGGATTCGTCCTACTGAGAGTTTTGTAACTGTTTTGTAAAGAGGAACCGGTGAAGCTTCGTTGAAATCCTCCCCTCGTTCGTCATTAGTAAATACTATTACTGCATTTCCATGCATTTCTGGTAAACATCAATCATATTAGACATTCATGCATTTTTGGTAAACATTAATCATATTCAAAAGCATACATACATTCAAACACAACCAATGGACGTTTCGCTTATGTAAATAGGGTAAAAGTAAATCTGGATTCAAAAGATGGAATTTATTTATATCAAAAAGTGACCCATACATGGGTAAGTTTGTACAAGGAGACATAAACCCTAGTAAGAGGATTTTGTCATAAAGTTTTTACAAAACAAAGAGAATCAGCTATGTGGGAAACAATCCTATTGAGTTTCAATTCTACTATTGCCATTATCTTCAAGTATCTCATCTTCTGTTGTTCAGACGGAAACGATTGGATTGAGCTTTATCTGTTCGAACTTGAATGAGTAGTACAACTGGTTGCAGTTTCATGGGTGATCCAAACGAGACATAATCATACGCTTTAATCCCTAACTTTTGCCTGGATTGCCCTTTCAGGTTTTCAATCCACCGGGATACCCTTTTTTGCCCAAGCCGCCTTTTAAGGTTTTCGACTTGCCGGGTGTACATCTTTTTTATATATATCCCTAATTTTTGCCCAAACCCTTTTGGTTTGCCGGGATGCCCTTATTTTTGCCTAGGCTTGTCAACCTAGCGGGTCTCTTTTCATGCGTAGTATTTTTTAACTATGTCTGCGTTTACAGGCTGTGGAAAGTCTTCACCATCCATTGTAGTAAGTATCATGGCACCTCCTAAGAACACTGTCTTGACTACAAATGGTCCCTCATATGTTGGAGTCCACTTGCCCCTAGGATCACCCTGTGGTAATATGATACGCTTGATTACCAAGTCACCAGCCTGATATACCTTTGGCTTAACCTTCTTGTTAAAAGCTTTGATCATTCGTTTCTGGTACATCTGGCCATGACAAACTGCTGCTAGCCTCTTCTCATTAATCAAATTTATTTGGTCAAGTCGAGTCTGAATCCACTCATCTTCATTCAAGCCTGCATCCTTCATAATTCTTAAGGAGGGAATCTGAACTTCAATGGGCAGAACTGCTTCCATACCATAGACCAAGGAGAATGGGGTTGCCCCTGTTGAAGTACGTATTGTAGTACGATAACCATGAAGAGCAAATGGTAACATATCATGCCAATCTTTGTAAGTAACAGTCATCTTCTGTACAATCTTCTTAATGTTCTTATTAGCAGCTTCAACTGCCCCATTCATCTTTGGACGATACGGAGAAGAGTTGTGATGCTTAATCTTGAACTGTGTGCAGAGATCAGTAATCATAGTGTTGTTCAAATTAGAGCCATTGTCAGTGATAATCCTTTCAGGGATGCCATACCTACATATGAGATTACTCTTGATGAATCTAGCCACAACATTCTTAGTAACAGATGCAAATGAAGCTGCCTCCACCCACTTCGTGAAGTAATCAATAGCAACCAGAATGAAACGATGCCCATTAGAAGCAGTAGGCTTAATCTCACCAATCATATCAATGCCCCACATGGCAAAGGGCCAAGGAGCAGTCAACACATTCACTGGTGATGGAGGTACATGGACTTTATCAGCATAGATTTGACACTTGTGACAAGTTCTGGAGTGTTGATAGCAATCAGCTTCCATGGTAGACCAATAGTAACCTGCTCTCAGTATCTTCTTTGCCATAGTATGACCACTGGAATGAGTGCCAAAGATCCCATCATGCATATCTTCCATAATCTCAATTGCTTCCTTCTTATCCACACAACGAAGCAAAGTTGAATCATGATTGCGTTTGTACAGAATCCCATTACTCAAAAAGAACTTAGCAGAGAACCTTCTCAGAAATTTCCTATCTTTGACAGATGCCCCTTCAGGGAACTCCTGAGCTTCAAGATATCTTTTCACTTCATAGAACCAAGGCTTCTCTTCTGCCCCTTCAGTGTCAATCTCATTGCAGTATGCAGGCTTCTCAAATCTATCAATGGTAATCTTAGGAGCTTCATCATCCCAACTGATCTCAAACATGGATGCCATGGTGGCCAAAGCATCTGCCAACTGATTTTCTCTTCGTGGAATGTGCTCAAAGGTAATCTCTTTGAAATGTGGGATCAGAGACAACACATGCTCTCTGTAAGGGATGAGGTTATCATGCTTGGTGTCCCAATCTCCTTTGATCTGATTAACTACCAGGGCTGAATCTCCATACACATCAAGGAACTGAATCTTCATATCAATAGCAGCTTTAATACCCAGGATACATGCCTCATACTCAACCATGTTATTAGTACAATGGAAACAAAGTCTGGCAGTAATCGGGGTATGACAACCTTCAGGGGAACTAATCACAACACCAACACCATTACCAAGTGCATTAGAGGCACCATCAAAAACCATAGTCCATCGGGATCCTTGTTCAGGTCCGTCATATTGTCCAGGTTCTTTGGTAATAATCATAATGTCTTCATCAGGAAACTCAAAATTCATTGACTGATAATCATCCATTGCTTGATGAGCCAAATGATCAGCAACAACACTTCCTTTGATGGCCTTCTGAGTAGTATACTGTATATCATATTCTGTCAAGATCATTTGCCATCTTGCAATTCTTCCGGATAGAGCAGGTTTCTCAAATATATACTTGATTGGATCCATCTTTGAAATCAACAAGGTAGTATGGGTCAACATATACTGTCTTAGTCGGCGAGCAGCCCATGCCAAAGCGCAGCAAGTTTTCTCGAGCAGTGAGTATCTTGTTTCACAGTCGGTAAACTTTTTGCTAAGGTAGTATATTGCCTGCTCTTTTCGACCAGACTCGTCATGTTGCCCCAACACACACCCCATTGAGTTGTCTAACACTGTTAAGTACATAATCAAGGGTCTTCCATCAACTGGTGGCATCAAAATTGGAGGTTCTAGCAGATATCTCTTGATTTCATCAAAGGCAGTCTGGCACTCATCATTCCATTCCATCACCTGATCTTTCTTCAACAATTTGAAAATTGGCTCACAGATGGTAGTTAATTGGGAAATAAATCTCGCAATGTAATTCAATCGTCCCAAGAAACCTCTAACCTCCTTCTCAGTACGGGGAGCTGGCATCTCTCGTATAGCTTTCACTTTTGCAGGATCTACTTCAATACCTTTTCCACTGACAATGAAACCCAGGAGCTTTCCAGATCTAACTCCAAAAGTACACTTGTTTGGGTTCAACCTCAACTTGTATTTTTTCAACCTCTCAAACAATTTATGCAAATGATCAAGATGTTGTTCTTCATTCTGAGATCTGGCTATCATATCATCCACATATACCTCTATCTCATGATGAATCATATCATGAAACAAAGCCACCATAGCACGCTGATACGTTGCCCCTGCATTTTTCAAACCAAATGGCATTACCTTATAGCAAAAGGTGCCCCACTGTGTCACAAATGTTGTCTTCTCCATATCTTCAGGTGCCATCTTGATTTGATTGTAACCAGAGAAACCATCCATAAAAGAGAATACCTTATGCTGAGCAGTGTTGTCTACCAGAATATCAATATGAGGGAGTGGAAAGTCATCTTTAGGGCTAGCCTTGTTCAAATATCTGTAGTCTACACACATACGTACCTTACCATCTTTCTTAGGAACTGGTACCACATTTGCAACCCACTGAGGATAAGAAGTCACTGCTAAGAACCCTGCATTGAACTGTTTCATTACCTCTGCCTTGATCTTTTCTGACATTTCAGGACGCATACGACGAACCTTCTGCTTCTTTGGACGACAATCTTCTTTTACTGGCAAACGGTGAACCACAATGTCTGTATCCAACCCTGGCATATCTTCATAAGACCAAGCAAAGATCTCCACATAGTCGCGTAACATCTGAATCAACCTGCTCTTGACACTGTCCTCTAAATCAGCCCATATCTTGACCTCTTTTCTGTTTTCTTCAGTTCCCAGGTTCACCACTTCGACTGGCTCTTCATGTGGCTGTATAGCTTTCTCTTCTTGTTGTAACAACCTAGTAAGCTCTACAGGTATTTCACAATCGTCCTCATTTCCGTCTTCAGTTTGATAGATCGGATTCTCGAAATTGTAATTGGCAATAGTAGAACTGTTATCAACAGGATCCAGAGTGAATGAGGATCTGCATTTTAGTGATGTGGGTGTGTGTAAGAACACATAGCTGATAAAGCAAAAATAAAAGAAAAGAAAGACAAGGAACACAATATTTACGAAAACGAAACGTCCACTGATTTTATTGAATGAAGTATGCAAATGAAATGACAGCCCGTAACAAGCACACCATTGTGCCCCGGGTAAGGCACATGGCTCGAAAGTTTTATTGTTCAAGAAATTACAAATTTAAAATATGACAACACAGTAATAGTATTTACTCCTGACTAAAGGAGATAGGGATAACATCTTCAGCTTTCCAATTATTGAGTCCAGCACCCATAGTAGGAAAAATCCATGCATCCAAGTTGTAATTTTCATCTTGATCTCCCACAGCATTAATATGGTCCTTCACAACCCCTTGACTAGTGATACGAGCAGCACGAGCACGACGAACAGCCTTCTGGGACTCTGCAGTTGATGGACTAAAGACGTGTCTACTTATGCGTCTAGCGGTATCTTACTGCAAGTGCACAGCCTATCGAAGTAATATTTAAGATTATCGATCCACAGGGATTCTATGGTTACTTAGTGCTAGATGAACTTTCTAGTTTAGCTAAGACGAATGGTTGTCACGATTTTTTGTTGGTTTTTAAGACTATTAAAGGCGAAATTAAATTTAAGTTTTAATTAAGTAATTCTAAGGCGGTCGGTATGTAATTATATTAACTTAGGTGGGTCAATCTAACCTAGGCTTATTTAAGATGTTCACTTAATCTATTCGGTAGAGATTACTAGTTTAAATACCCTCAACTCACACTCTCGTGGTCTTATATCAGATCTTATCCCTAAAGCCCTATGCCTGCTCTCGCTAGCCCATAAGTGTTTAGAGGTAATTTTTGGAAACTAAGTAATTCTAATTTATCTTAAAGCGCTCTCGCTGTGTTTAATTTAAATGCCTAACTTTAGCTATCTGGTTAAAATCTCACACTCTCGTGGTCTTGACCTAACCTAATACTCTTTTCTTACTCTCGTAACAAAAAGGTCTTTTTACTTAAAAAGTGTCAGCCAGAATGTTAAGTGATTAATTATTTTTAGCCTACGGTTATATTTTACCGGTTAAGTTTGTTCTAACTACATACCGCCCTAAGGTGTTTAGTTACTCATTTTTGTTGAACCAGACAGAGGCAGAGAAACAGTAAACAAAATATTCATGGCAGAAAAATAAATAAATAACATAATATTAAATTGCAAATAATAAAAACCTGGTTAACAATAAAATGGCAGACTCCTTCTTCCACAGACCGGAAAGCTTGGAGTAATTGGCGGAAATCGAAAATAATGCAAAATCTGATGGTTTAGAAACAAGTAATTTTTATAACAATTTCCTGATGTTGGAAATTGTTATAGGTTGGGTTTGGATACAATAAAAATAGAATACTGAAAATAATGCTGAAATAAAAAGGGTTGCTAAATAATTCGGCAGAGCTTCCGCAGGAAAATAGAAAAAATGCTCTGTAGTTTCTTCATAAAACTAATGCTATTTATAGAACTTCAATTGGGCTGGATTTTTGGGCTTCAATTTGAATGGGCCTTCCTATTTTTGTGGAGAAAATGTAGGTAGTGGCAAAAAATTAGGAAACCATCTCTTTCACGTAATGCCTTCACGTTGCCTTGGTCAAAAACCTAAAATAGTCATTGTCACGGTCGTGACACTTCTCTCACGGTCGTGAGGCCTTCTTTTGGGGTGTCACGGTCGTGACACCCTAGTGACGACCGTGACTGCAACAAATTATGCAGTTTTGCAGGAAGCTTCATTTCTTCATCTTTTTATGACCGATTTTGTTCCTTTTTCTCTTGATTCACGATTTAGCTCCACATAATGGTGTACCTGCAAAACGGTAAGAAAAACTCGAGAAATCGAGTGTTAAAACGGTAATTATTCGATAAAACGCCAATGAAAACTAGCAATATAATCGATACGTTTTCTCGTTATCAGCAGTGAAACCCAAACCAAACTTGTCAGACTTGTATGGAATATCAGGAAGCTGACCCCAAATAGTACAACCACCTTCATCCACCACAGCTCTAGCATCATTGAGGGAGGCCATTGCCATTGTTGGAGGCTTTCTGGTGACCACGGGAACTTTCTTTGCAACAGGAGGAGCTACATAATCATTAACAACCCAAGGAACCACTTCAAATGTCTGACACGGAGTTTCAATGTATTCACCTTCCATTTCCAGATACTTGAAGGTATTGACATGGCTGACAAAGTATTCTTCTTCTCCATAGACAGTAACAACCTTTCCATCCACCGGATATCTCAACTTTTGGTGCAATGTAGAGGTTACAGCACCTGCCCCATGGATCCATGGACGACCAAGCAGACAAGAGTATGAAGGACGAATATCCATCACAAAAAATGTAGCAGTAAACACCTGGGAACCAACTTGGATTGGAAGATCAATTTCCCCATGCACTACTCTTCTAGAACCATCAAAAGCCTTTACCACAATATTACTGGGCTTTAGCACAGCATCTTCAGGACTCAGCTTGTTCAGGACTTCCTTAGGCAACACATTCAAGGAGGAACCATTGTCTATCAGCACATGTGACAGGGTAGTGCCCCTGCATTCAATTGAAATATGCAAGGCCCTGTTATGATCCCTCTTGGCAGGGGTCAAATCAGCATCAGAGAATCCTAACCCATTGTCATAGGTCAGGTGAGCAACACAGTTCTCAAATTGGTCAACAGAAATTGCACTGGGTACATGAGCAGTCTTCAGAAACTTGATCAAGGACTTGGCATGAGCCTCAGAACATAACAACAAGGATAGCATAGAAATCTTTGAGGGAGTATGCCTCAACTGATCAACAATGTCATAATCACTCTTGCGAATGATTTTCAATACTTCTTCCATCTGTTTAGAGAGATCATCAGCAGCTGGCACATCAGTAGATACAGGCTCAATAACAGGACCCTTGCCCCTAGCATCAGTGGTGGAAGTAGCAGCAGGAGTAACTGTATTCTTAGAAGCAACTGGAGGAGAGAAGACCCTTCCACTACGAGTGATCTTGCTAGATCCAGCAATATTGTCAACATCAACAGGCACATCAGCTACAGGCTCTTGCTTAACACCATGGATGTAAACATCAGATCCATAATGCCAAGGCACAGCTTTGTCAGACGTATACGGGATAGGACCAGGAGTAGTAATGACCACAGGAGCTACCCTGGCTTCAGCAACAACTTTCACAGGACCTTCAGCAGTAATCTTGATGGGACCCTGATGAGTGATTTTAATGGGACCCTTTGAAGTGATTCTTATTGGTACTTTGTCAACCATGTCAACCTCTTCAATCTTCCTACCTTGAGTCAGATGATCCACCATACTTTCTACAGACGACGGAGTCCTCTCAAACACTATAGTATACTTATCCATGAGACGTTGAATTCCATCTCTCAATATGAAGCAACTATCCGGCTTATAGGTACAATACAAACAATCTTCACGACAACCTGGAAAGATCCCAGCTCGTACTAACCTCTTTTTGATAACAGACAGTGGTGTGGTCAACTCCATAACTGAATAGACATGTAGATCTTCCTCAATGGCATTGACAGTCTTCTCGTGATTTGGCATTGGAGCAGTAATCACATTGGGAGTACCCGGAGGATCAAACTCAATTTCTCCAGCATCAATCATATCTTGAATTTTATTCTTCAAGATCCAGCAGTTATTAGTATCATGTCCCTGACAGTTTGAATGGTATGCACACCTTGCATTGGGATTGTACCTGGGAGAGGTAACATTAGGATTCTGAGGAGCCTCTTTCAAAGTAATGAGTTCAGCCTTCAACAAGTGTTGCAATGCCTGAGCCATTGACATATTGATCTTCGTGAACTGCCTTCTAGCCCTCTGTTGGTTGCCCTGTGGCTGCTCTGTTGGTGCAGGAGTTGGATTTGAAATATGAACTGCACTAACAGACTGATGTCTTCTGTTACGATCAGGCTGACCATAAACAGCATTGGATTCCTTCTTCCCAGTGGGAGGCTTCTTTGCAGCACCTGATGAAGAAGTACCCATTTGGATCTTACCATTCTTTATACCATTTTCTACTCGCTCTCCTGTCATGATCAACTCAGTGAAGCCAGATGATGAGCTTCCAATGAGATGACTGTAGAACGGACCATTCAGCGTGCACATGAACATATCAACCAATTCCCTATCAGTCAAAGGGGGTTGAACTCTTCCAGCTAAATCTCTCCACTTCTGAGCATATTCTTTAAAACTTTCTTTGGCACCCATTGACATGCTCTGAAGCTGCATGCGAGTGGGGGCTAAGTCAGCATTGTATTGATACTGCTTATAGAAAGCTTCAGCAAGATCATTCCAGTCTCTGATGTTGACACTCTCCAACTGATAATACCACTCCAACTGAGCTCCAGATAAGCTCTCTTGAAAAAAATGGATCCACAACTTCTTATCAGCAGTGTGGGGTTGAATCCTTCTGACATAGGACCTCAGATGCAGTTTGGGACAAGAGACCCCATCATAGACAACAAATGTAGGAACCTTGAAACCAATGGGTATGACTACCCCAGATATCAGACTCAAATCTTCAAAATCCCACCCAGATGACTTCTGCAACTCCATAGCATCCATCCTATCCACCAGCATCTTGAATTTGTCCTCATTAGGCTCATGGTAGTAATTAGCCTCAGAATCAGAGTCCCCCATAGTATGGTGGAGACTGCCTATCTCTTGCTCAGACTCTTCAGATTCATAGTCTTCAGCTGGTTCTTTGGTCTTGGCAAGACCTTTAAACCTTCTTCCCATGTTGATCAACCCAGCAGACCTTCTAGTCTTCTTAGTCTTCTTGGCCAGCAGTGCCTTCAATTCATCTTGCCCCTTGGACAGGTTCAAGATCAGTTCTTGGAATTGTGCATTTTGTGCCTGAAGATCCTTAACTGATTGTTCAAGAGCCATTGCTGAAATAAACAGCGAGGAGATGAGAAACTTGTGCACAATATAAACCTGTGATGCAATGAAATGCTATGGGAATGCATATGCAATGTTTTCAAGGACCGCAGGATTTAAATTAGCTTAGACAAACACGAAAGTAAACTTTTATTAGTAATAACTTGTTTTGCCTTTTAGGCTTACAAAAAATGAAATGAAATAAGTACAAAAGATGGGGTTTTAAGTCTCCCATGGACGTTTCCTCTTTGTATTGAGGTATGAGTTGAGGTTTCGTTCCTCGTGAAGTAGCTTTGTTAGTTCCAGAATCTTTTCTTGGCTTGCTTTGTAATGAGCCTCGAAAGTATCCCTTTGCTCCTTCAGTTGGATCCATGATCTCTGCAAGTCTTCCATATCAGTAGGCATGTCTGGGTGAAGGATGGTATAAGCTGTGTCTCCTTCAGCAACAGGTTCCATGGTAACTGGTAGGACGGCAGGATATGGCATCATGAGAGTCTGAGCACGAGATCGTACCCATATGAGATAAGCTTCCATAGGAATAATGTACTTAGGCTCCAGTGTCTTGCTGTCAACCCTGTTTACCTTTCCCCAAGCTCGTATGAATCTCTGACGGTAACCCTGAAGATCGTTGTCGTAGTCAAATACAATGCCCTGAATCAGCATGTCATGTGGACCATCACTCCGGGCGTAACCAAACTGTCGTAAAGCTAGAGAGGGGTTGTAGGTGATGCCTCCTCTTATGCCTAGAAGTGGCACATTAGGAAACTCCCCACAACGGTCAATGATGGTGACATTCTCCATAGATCTGGAGCACCAATGAATGTCTGAGTGAGAAAGTGAGATGATCCTCTTGGACCATCTGAACCCTTGCTCATTCTTCATTACTGAGCGAGGAAGGTGAGAAATAAACCACCTAGAAAGCAAAGGTATGCAGCACATCAAAGTTCCTCTTGCCCTTGTAGTACGAGTATGAAGAGAATGCAGGATGTCTCCAAGCAATGTAGGCACTGGATTGTGACTCAGGAAAATGTTGATGGCATGAACATCTATGAACTGATCTGGATTGGGGAACAATACTAAGCCATATATCAGCAAGGCTAAGACCTCCTCAAAAGCATCATAGCTCATGGCCTTCAAGAACATTTGAGCCTTATCCATTAGCACCTTGGCAAAAATACCCTTGACTCCGCTTCTCGTCTCTAGAACAATGTCAGACTTCTTCAGATGTAGAGCTGCAGCAATAACCTCTGGTTTAAGCTCCTTCTCCAAGCCTGTGAAGGGTCTTTGATCAAGAACAGGTATGCCCAGAAGTTTAGAGAACTCCTCCATTGTAGGAACCAGCTGGTAGTCAGGAAATGTAAAGCAATGGTGCTTAGGGTCAAAGAACTGAAACAGGACACTCATCATGTCTTCATTGAACCCTGAAGTGACTAGATCCAATAGGTGACCATGTCTCTTGATGAACTGGGAATGATCAGATACTTGAGAAACCAACTCTTTAAGCTTGGCAGGTATGCCCACAAAGTTGATCCTGATGGTGTTTCTACGAGCAGAAGCCATGACCTGCAACAAAGAACAAAGATAAATCCTTTGGTCCTTGAAACGGTTAGTGAAAATGCTATGCTCATGATGCATGATGATGTCATGATGTTATGTTCAATCACAAACATGTGGCACACACAAACAAGTCACACCATAGCCCTAGGTTTAAAGGCTTGCATGAGGTTTAAAGGTAAGTACCCTCCCCTGAAGTTAGTTGGTTCATCCTGTCCTACAAAAGTAACCAGGTTCTAAGGGATCTCAATATCATTGATCCTTCACAAGGGTGGTTGATCAGAAGGCAACTTACTTGCCAACCAAAACCCTCCAAGTTCAAGATCTCAATGAGCGTAGTATCGAGTGTCAACCAACTTCAGTCTGCACCAAAGCCGGTTACCTCACTACCTTCTAAAGGCCAAGATGAGTTAACTAGGGTTCTAAAAGTTAGTTAGTGCATTGACAACATATGGCAGCCTCATATTATCCTCAACTTGACTTAAGGAACATAAGCACCAACCAAGAAGTCGCACTAACTATGGCCACCAGATCAACCGTATCGATATAGGTCGTACAGTTTCCTTGGTCTATTGCCATTTACCTAAGGTACACTAGATCCGGGTTAGGACCTTTCACACATAAGAGCATCCCAACAAGATAATATAAAGCAAACAAGGCAAACAATTTAAAGTGATCTTAATTCCTAAGGGTACCCCTCTTAAATTTAAGTCCCCAGCAGAGTCGCCAGTTCTGTAACACGGTGGGAGAACTGACTTTAGTTATGTTGCGGATAGCAAGAGTCGCCACCGACTTTTATTTTATCCAAAAAGGAAAGGGTATAAAAGAACAGGAAAGACCTTAAGAGATATTTTTGGGTCCGGGGGGTAGGTTATGTAAAGGGAAGGTGTTAGCACCCTTTACATCCATGGTTATCCATGGGCTCTTAGTTACTTAGCTCACTTTTGAATTGTTTTTGAAAGTGTAGTGTGTGAATAGAAAAATTTTCAGAATAGTTAATAATGATCCATGTACGGATGCGTAAAAACTTGTTTTTGAAAATTTGTTTGAAATTGGTTAAGTGTTTGAAAAATTTGAATGAAGTGAGCAAGTACATAAGAGGAACCTACCCTAAAGTTTAAGTCTTTCTGTTCTTTATCCTTTAATTGGTAAGACTATCCCTACTATTAAGGAGTAGGTAGTCATTACCTTGGATGTTAGGGACATGTGAGGGACATTCTGTTTTATGAAGGCAACTGTGGGGTGTATTAAGCACTTTTGGAGGGACTATCATCATTATTCGAAGGGACTTGATTTGTAAAGGCAACCATTAGGGACTTGATGATTTTTTCTTTTAAAGGGACTTGCTTTATACACCCCACTTGACCTTATGATTTAGGCAACTTGAGGGATAACCTTAAAAATGTGAGATGGCGATTAAAAATCGACTTACGTGTGTGAGTGTGTAATATTAATTATCTTTAATTTAAATGAGCTAAATTTATTTTAAATAGAATACATGTTTTTGCACTCCCTAAGTTACTAACCATAGCATGAAATTAACTATTTAAATAATTACAAAATTACACCAAGGAAGCAATTACAATAATTATAATAAGCAATTAAAATAAATAGCAAATAAATATAAATATATAAGCAAAATATAAATAATAAGCAAAAAATAGTAAATTAACAATAAATAAATAATGGGTTAGTAGTAATAAAAATTAGGAAATAGGGGTTAGTTAAAATAATAATAACATTAAATAATAATCAAAAAGTTAGTAATAATAAAATAAGAGAGATTAATAAATAATAAAAATTAGTGGAATAATAATAATATAATAAAATTAATAAAGCAAAATAAATAACATGGTTAATAACAATAATAAAATAGAAACACAAAAATTGGATTTTAATATATAACATTCATTTAGAAATTAAAATAAAAATTTTAAACATAATGTAATTATAAATTTTAATTATTACAAATTTAATCACTTTAAGCATATATTAACATTTATTAAAAAAAACAATTATTTACACATTACAAGGAGAAAATAAGTTTTAAATATTATATTCACAAAATTAATCATATTTATAAATTTTAATTTTACTAATTATTATATTTACAAAAATTATACCAAATAAATATATATTATAATTATGTAAAAAAAAAAATTAGAAAGTAAAAATAATTTAGAAAATAAATTAAGATTTTGGAAATTAGGGTTTATTTTAGAAAATATTTTTTAGGGTTTATAATATAAGATTATTTTAATTAATATACATATTATAATTTATTTACATGATTATAAAAATAGTTTTCAGAAAAAAAAAAGAAATATAGAATTTTGAATTACATTGAACATATATCTATAACATTATTTTAATTATATTTCTATACATATGATTTTAATAATTAAATAAAATATAAGAAAATAGAAAAATTGCAAAAAAAGATAAACTTACCTGGCTGGGATTTGATCCCATGACATCACGCTTGCCAGCAACAACAATAACCACCAGGCTAGCCCACACGCAGGCAACAATGAAGGGAGGAGAATTTGTTTTGTGCTTTGCCTGGAAAATCCAGAAAAATAAAGAAGCAAAAAGGCCTGGGGTGGGACTTGATCCCAGGACCTTCTGATTACAAGCATGCACGCGTATCCGCCTGGCTGGGAGAGCCTACCTGATGACAAACCACCAAACAATAATAATATATGATATTCAATGTATAGATGAA
This sequence comes from Lathyrus aphaca, assembly GCA_963966055.1. NCBI lineage: Eukaryota > Viridiplantae > Streptophyta > Magnoliopsida > Fabales > Fabaceae > Lathyrus > Lathyrus aphaca. The sequence continues at coordinate 165,097,237 of OZ014520.1, read as the reverse complement.
AACAAACCAAAAGTAATTGCCATGACCAGGATTCGAACACAGGTCATGCTGCCAATACGCATACGCTTCCTTCCACTGGGACAAGCTGCGTGCTTGTGATAATAAACAACAACAATTCATTATATTTTAAAACAATAATTTGAATGAGAATTTCGCGCGGGAGACAGCCTTCTTCTTCCTTGAGATTCGTAGGATTTTCCTGCGATTTCTCATGCAGGTTTACCTGCGAATATTGCTGCACATTCTTCATTACTCAAACCTGCGAAATTGAAACTTACACAAAACAACAACGATTCATAAAATTGATCAATGTTTTGTGATCCTCACAGTCCATAGATCAATTCTACGTTTCCAGAATTCGTTTATATACATTCAAACGATAAACCCTAATTGTGAGATTATGAACCCTAACATGGCCGTTTGCGTTTTAGACACTCATTCTTCAATCCAATTGTCCAGAATCGTTCTAGGGATCAAGATAAACACATATCAGTCATTAAAAACAATTCATAATGCATATATTAATGGATTCGAAAATTTGAGTTTCAAGAGAAAGATGAGTTCGGGTAGTGCCATATGAGATGGTATTGATGCGTATGAGTGATGATATAGCTTCCACAATGTCCAAAGAACATCTCTATGTTCTTACTTTACCTTTAAACCTCTTGTATGAGTGAATCCGAATGTGGCTTTTGGATGAATTTTTGAACAATGGAGCTTACCTTTGGGCTGCTGGAAATCGTGAATGAGAGCTAGGGTTGTGTTTAGTATATATATGTGAATCATTCTAGGTCAAAATATTGATTAGTTATGTGGAAGTTTGGATATTTGAAGATTGAAAAAGATGGTGTCATGAAATTCAAATATTGGCTCATGAAAGCTTGCTATTTTTGGATAAATCACATGATTTCTTTCTCTTTCAACTTCAATCAACATTGATGAGATTCTAGAAGCTCAATCTTCATCCAAAAATATATTTTCATATTTTATATTTATTTAAAATGATTTTTTATGAATTAAATCAAAATAAATAAAAATAAAATAATAAAAATTATGATTTTTAATCAATTGGGTCGTGCATGATGATATGATATGGATTGGATCATAATTTAGCAAGCCCATTTGGAAAGAAGTGGTTTTAAACCTCCATTTTCAACATAAACCATCATAAAATTTCCCAACTTTGCAAGAGCATATCTCCCTCAATTTTAAGGGTATGAGGGTGTTCTTGGACATTTTGGAAAGCTTGAAGAGTCCTCTAAACAACCCCATTGGTTTCAGGTCCATATCATCACCAATCTCAAGTTATGCCCTTTTGAAGTTGTTGACTTTTTGTTGACTTTTGAAATGACCTATAATGTCTTAGCTCATATCTTCCAAATGAAGCATTTTTGGGCTTAACTTGCAAGATCAAAGTTGTAGAGAATTCAATTTCCTTCAAAATGAGCTTTGAGTGGAGACTTGGTGATGAAGTATGTGAAATTTATGGCTGGTCAAAGTTCAGTTGACTTTTACTAAGGAAACCCTAATTTAGAAACTCCTGATTATTGATGATCTGAAATCTCCTTGATGAATCATGATCAACCCTTGATCAAATGATGAATTTTACTTCATACACTTGATGTTGGCAAAAAATCATGAAGTTTGACTTTGGTTTGACCACAGTTGACCTCAGTTTGACTTTCTAACTGCATTGACTGATTTTGACTTATCTGACCATCTGACTGAGCAAACTTTTGAGAAAAGTCTTGAAACTTGTCATGGGGGTTCTTATATACATATAAGATGTTATGAAGCTCACTTGAGGTATTGGAAGTCCATTGAGCCTGATTAATGTCAAAACCCTAGTTTTGGATGCACTGCTTAGGAGGTGCATTGTCTGAGGGAATTGCCAACTCTTTTGACCAATTGTGAACTTTGTGAACCTTGTGAACCATCATAAAATGTCTTGTGAACCTCATGGGAGGTATTGTGAAGCTTGTGAACCTTGTGAACCTCATGAAGTGACTTTGTAGACCTCATGAGCCTCAGGAAAGCTTTGTAATCATTGTGAATCTTGTGAACCTTGTGAACCTTCAAGAAGTAACTTGTGGACTTCATGAACCTCATGAAAGGTATTGAAAGCATTATGAATATTGTGAACCTTGTGAACCTTCATGAAGTGACTTGTAGACTTCATGAGCCTCATGAAAGGTATTGTAGATGTTTGAGAAACTTGTGAACCTTGTGAACCTTCATAAAGTAGCTTGTAGACTTCATGAACCTCATGAAAGGTTATATAAGCATTGAGGAACTTGTGAACCTTGTGAACCTTCTTAGCACACAAAGTCTTGTATTGTGAGGGCAAATTTTGGGGTGCAACAATACCACTGTTTTATTGAGGAATTATTCCAACTTCTGGTGTATGGAACCAAAACTGGCTTATGCTTCGTATGCATGTTTGAATTTTACCATGGCGTAATGCTCCATAATGACGGAAATGCTACACTTTTAGAGGATGCAAATGTAATGATGATCACTAAATGAGAATACAAAGGGATCTCCTGATGATGAGGTAAGTGGTATCTCTGGAAACTTTACTAGGGAAGAAACAATCATTAATCTAATTTCATGTATCCTGCAGGGAATGACATCTCTGCTAGCAAGGATGTTAATGATATAATGGTTTTGAACTGCCACCGCTGCCAAAAATAAATTGGACTTTAAGAAATTGAAAAGTGATGATCCTGCTGGGGAATTTGATTGGGGAGATATGTCACCTGTAGAACTCTATTGGGGCATTAACGACTTTCTGACCTGACTGAGGAAAGAGTTCGTTGATACTCTGCTGAGGAAGAATTTTGTTGGGGAATCACCCAGGCACAAGGCCCTCTGTTGGGGAGAGATGCCAATTAATATTGGACTTTGGTCGGGGGAAATTATGGACAACATTGTGCAAGAAGGAAAACCATCTAACTTCTCACTACTTTCGTCGCTGCTAGGGAATAAGGAATCCTCACGTACTGCTGGGGACAAGAAGACTCTTTGCTTGGGGATATCAACTTATTGTTGCCCTGCCGGGGAAGACTTCAGTCTTCGATTCTACTAGGAATGATAGAGAACATTAATGAGAGTGCTTTCTGATGAGGATAAAATCGCAGGTCTAAAGGTAGAAGAAGAAATTGATGACGCGCGATATAGAATTCAAATTTTGTATATTTTATATTATTTGTTTATTTCATTTGATAATCACCAGCGCACGTTTGGCTAGATGGTTGGAGTATTGGTCCTATCACTTTGAAGGTGTAGGTTCGAACCCAGCCTTCAACATTGATTTTTTTTTAATTTATTCATTTGATTTTGTTTTATTATATAATAACTTTATTTCAGGTGTATTACTACCAGCGCGCGCAACCTAGTGGTTAGGGCTCGAGGTTTGAAGCTAAGGGCGTGAGTTCAACTCCCAACCAGGGTATTTTTTGGCAAAACCTGGTTTTTCATTCTATTTTCCTTAATTTCTTTAATTTGTTTAATTAATTATTTATTCCTTTAAACATGGTTAACCCTAGTCCTTAACCTATTCTAATTTTATTTTAATCTTTTTTCTTAAAACTAAAACATTTTCATAATAACATTTAGTTTTTTTTATAATTTTATTTTATATCAAAAATTGATTAACTAATTTATATTTTCTTAATTTAGCCTTAAACCCTAAACCCTAAAATTTTTCCTAAACCCTAAAAGTTTTCCTAAGCCTCAAACTTTTTAATAAACCTTATACCTAATTTTATTTTCTTATTATAGTTTCTTTCTTTTATTCGCTTTATTTATTTGTTTAGAAATTGTATAGGTGGCATTATTGTGTAATTTATTCATTCTTATTATGTAATTGTTTCCTTTATGTAATAGATTAGGTTTAAATTTCCATTATTATTATTATGTAGCTGCCCCGAAGCCATGTAATAGTGTATGCATTTTTTACTTTCTGCTTTTAAATTTCTGCCTTTAAATTTCTGTAAATATTCAAACTGCGTGGTTAGTAACATAGGGCGTGCAAGAACTGAATGAAAATAAAATATGGACTTAGAAAATTAATTATCAAGATAAATATTTGAAACCAAGATTCACACATGTAAGTCGATCGTTCTACAATCGTCATCTGCACTTCCTAAGGTTCCCCTCTTGGTTGCCTCACTAAATGGTCAAGTCCCTCGAAAATGGGGGTGTCTTAAGCAACTGTCCTTACATTTAAATCATCAAGTCCCTTCAAAGTTAAAAAGATCATAGTCCCTTTGAAGTTTCCTACGGAACAAATGATCTCGTCCCTCGATGACCCTACGGATAAAATGATGATAGTCCATATGAATTGCTAAAGACACCCCTACAAGTTGCTTTCTCTGACCATACGATGACCCTACGCCCGTCCCTTAATAAATCCAAGGTAATGACTAATTAATCCTTAATAATAAGGACAGTCTTACCCTTGAAAGGAAATAAAGAAGCATGAAAGACCAACTTAGGGTAGGTAGCGCTTAATTACTTGCTCACACTTTCAAAAACTCTTGTCACACCCCACTTTTAAAAATCTTTTCAAACTCAAGACTTTATATACATCCATACGAGGATCATTACAAAGACTTATGAAAATTTTCTAAACACACACTATACCTTTTTCAAACAAGTTAAAGTGATCTAAGTAACTAAGAGCCCATGGATAACCATGGATATAAAAGGTGATAACACATTCCTTTTATATAACCTACCCCCCGAACTCAAAATCTTTTAAGGTCTTTCCTGTTCTTTTATACTCTTTCCTATTGGATAAAATAAAAGTCGGTGGCGACTCTTGCTATCTGCACATGTTTTTGTCAAACAAAAACACCAAGTCAGTTCTCCCACTGTGTTACAACGCATAATCAAGCCATATTTTTTGAGTTGAGAACTCAGAACCCTAGTGACTAGATGTTCCTACATGAGAAGACTTGAGAAGATCTCAAGCATCTTTGGCCACCATATATATGTTATTAACTTCATTTAATATGACAATCAAATCTCAAGATCCAACCCATACACTTCCTTAAATCATGGGTGTGCATGATTTCCTTCTTTATCCTTAACAACATGACTTCCACAAATTTTGGTGAAAATTTTCCAAGAGCTTCTTTTACATTGATCCCAATAGAGCTACCATTCTATCATTCCACCCATTCATCATACAATACCAGGAAAAAAAACTCCTTTAAGCTCACCCAATAGATAGAACAGGGTGTCAGCTCTGATGCCAATTGAAATTATGGCACTCTAACACATGAATTAATACTGATGTCCCAATATCACAGTACAAAGTCAAGAAAAATGTTATGACATCTTCTGGCCAATAGAACAATTTTATCAAATTATAAATTATGTAGAATTAAAATGCATAATGATAAATAATACAATTAATTTTTAACCTAGTTTGGTACAACATCACCTACATCTGGGGGCATCCAAGATAGGAAGGAAATTCACTATGAGAGCATTAGTTCAAAGCTAAACTCCCCCGTTTACAATTTATTGTCATCACTACCTTGTGCAACTTCTACCTAGAAACCCATCTAGATATGAGATCCCCCATCACTTCCTAACAGTCACAAACCAGTGACAACACCTCAAGAAACCAAAAAGAAGAAGAACACTCTTCCAAATACAATAATTAGTTTTGCTTAAAAACATCAACCAAGAACAATACACTCTTACTTAAAATCTTTAGAGTGAACAATAAACAACATACAATCAGTTTACCACAATGTATCAAAAGATACAAGGGTGACTTACAAAGTCACACTAAAGAGACTTTCAAAACCTAAGACTATAAAACCTTCCCCTAATTTTTCAAAAGTGAAAGTCGTGAATACATTAGATCTAGGCTGCTCTTTAAATACTCCTCAACAGTCCATGGAATTCAAAATCTTCACCCATATATTTCTTGATCCACACGCTAAGGGATGCATCAATAATGCAAAGAAATCTCCTTAAATCTTGGAACAAATCATAAAGTTTCCAAAATTGTCTCAACATCCAATTTTAGGAACTTATGAACAGTTGTAAATCAAATCAAATATTCCAGATTAAATCTTCTTATCCTGCGAAAATAAATGAGATATATCCAAAAGGAATCTAACAAAATCAAAACAAATATGTCAAGAATAAAATAATATGTACTGATGTTCTGGTTCTTGTCACACCCTAAATTTTGACCGGACTTTTTTCAAAATTTGCATTCATCTGATACTATTCCATCGCAATATCGATAGTCATCCACTCTTGCATTTTCCGGAAGAAAAAATTTTCATTGATCATACATTTTTATCATTTAATGTCATTAGTCGTATTTTATTCTTAAATTCTTATTTTATTCGATTTTAGAACTTAAAAGAATTTGTCTATATTTTAATCCCTATTTTGGAGTTTGATTCAATTTTAAATTTTAGAAATTTTGATCAAATAAAATTTGAAATTTTGTTCCTTCTTATTCCAACTTTAGATTTTTTTTAAATTTTTTATTATTATTATTATTATTATTATTATTATTATTATTGTTTTCATTTTCCTTTTTTTTATTTCCAAAAAAAGAGAAACAATTTTCTATCATTATTAGACTTAGTTCATATCCTTAATCTTTTTTAATTTAGTTTAGTTAAGTTTTTTAGTTTTAATGTATATCTAATTTTAATTTATTTTGATTTAGAATTAGTTTTACTTTATTTTATTTTTAGTTTTTTAAGTTTAGTTTAATTTTTAATTAGAATTTATAGTTTATTAGTTAATTTCTAGATTTAAGTTTATAGTTTCAATTGTTTTATGTTAATTAGATATTTTTATTTGTAAGACCAACTTAAAGTAAAATTATGTCCATGATCTGCTACAACCAATCGACGACAACAACAACTCACACATGCATCCCTCTGCATCCCTTTGACCAAACCCTGGGGACAATACACAACCCTGCAACACGCCAAACACATAGCCCTGATCCAAGTATTTCATCCAAATAGTTATACACAATCCTGCACCATAAAAAACACTTTTCATACAAACCAAAAGGGATTCAAAAGGGAGAAATGAGAATAAAAAGAGCAGAGATAAAGGGAAGAAAAAAAAAGCGCAGAAAAGAGAGAACAAAAGGGCATTCAAAAAAAAGATACAAAAAAAACTGACAATGAATTTTCTTCATCATCAACTCCTAAAAACCCTTCTCGGCACCCTCTTTTCTTCGGGACTTCACCATAAATCCAAAATAAAAACCTCTAACTGACTGAACACAAAAATCAACTTGAATTCGTTCAGACCTAAACCGTAATACTGCCACTCTCGACCCTTTGAACGCAACAAGAAACAAATCACCTCACACTTCAACACCACCTTCAATATTCTTCCTTCAACCTTCATCAAACACAACCACCATTCATCCTCCATAAAAAAAAGCACACACGAAAAGCCTCTTCTATGCTTCATAACAACAACAACCATCACATAACCTTTCAAAACTCTACAACAAAACTAACGACCTTCGCCCAAACACACCGCAAAACCGAAGGGTCTGAAACGAGACCACCATAACCGAAACCACCATGAGAACCATAATCGCAGAAACAAAAAAAAATTATCATAAGACCTTCATAAATCCGAAACCCAACCAACTCCCACCGCTGATCCGACGAACCGAGATTCACAAATCAAACCACGAAACCGTCCAAATCGTACAACCGCTCACCACCTTCAAACTCATCCGAAAACTCAAACCACAAATCGAAAACATCCCTGAGTAAACCAAACCTTTTTTGAGCTAAATCCATAAACACCACCATCCAAAATGAATTCGAACACAACCCAAAACGCAGGCGACAAACCTTAGACGATCGGAGAGAATCGTGTTGAGAGTGAAAACGAGCATACCACGAGAGATAACTGAGACGGAGGCATACATTCTTTGAGGGTGGGTCTTTGTTTCTTTCTCAGAGTCGTGTGATTTTTCTGATTTTTGACTGTCTAACCCTTTTAATGTTTGTTTTTATATATTTTTCCTTATGTGGTTTAATTAAACCTTTCTTGGGTTTGCTTGGGTCAAGCCCATGATGTTTCTACACCATACACACACTCCTGATTTTACACTGCCATCTCTCCCTCTTCAAAGTTTTTTATTTTTGTATTTTAAGTCACGGGTTAGGCCCATCTATTCTGCTTCACACACCACACACAAGCCCGTTAAACCCCCTCCATGTTCTCATTTTGATTCTTAATCCATTTAATTTAGTTAAGTTTTTTCTTAGTTTTTCTTTACTTACATTTAATGAGATCTTATGTTATTATTTTGTCTTAGAAAAATATGTTTTGTGAACTATTTGGTAATTTCTTTATTTATATTTCTTTGATTTTATTTTTTATTTTATCTTGGATCGATGATATAACAAAAGGCCATGATTAGTCGGTTTTGATAAATCGATAAATTGTGACCAATATGAGGCCTATATAGTTTAGTTTATTTCATTTCATATTTTATTTCATTTTATTTAGTCTATTTATTTTACTTATTTTAGTTTTGCATTTTAATACAATAAAAACGCTCTACTCCTTATAGAACCATTCTAACAATTGAATTGGTTCTAAGGTAGTAAAAGAGTTACATTTCGACGGTTACGAATAATTAAGACACTGCACACACGCTTTCTCTTGGGAAAATTACAACGATACCCTTTATTTCATCGCAGCCCCGTGTAACTTACTTGTATCCCTCTCCCGATTATCTTGTACGCATTTTATTTATCGCTTTTAATTCACTCGCTAACCCTTGGTCCAACACCAAGTGGTTTCACCTGCACACTCGCACATTTCATTCGGTTAGGGTTTCTTATTACTAGGAGCACCCCTAGGGACTAGGAATCGAATCCGCTTAATCAATCAAACAATCAACCTCCATTTTCACTTCACCCGTAAGTCGATTGCTTCGTGCATCGCCATCTAACCTTTCTAACTTAAGAAGCATTCAAACTATTTAATTATATGAAAGAACTGAACTCTTGAGTCTAGCATTCCATGGGTTCTTGAGTGGATCATTCCTGAGGCTCGCCCCACGGGACGTGATTCATTTGCCCTTTCGTCTTTCAAAACACCTAATTATTACAAATAAAAATATGAAAGAACTGAACTCTGGAGTCTAGCACTCCACATAGTTCTTGGATGGATCATTCCTGAGGCCAGCCCCACGGGACGTGATTCATTCGTTCTTTCGTACTTAAAACACTTAAAACATCCAACTTCCTCGAAAGGATGAGACATGATTCATCCCCATAGGAAAGCTATTTCTCTTATTCCCACAAACATAAAAATCAATTTTCTCAAACAATTTCTCTCAAGGAAGAATGTGGAAATCACTTGTTGATCATATATCCAAGTTCGAAGCTTCTTCCTCTTATATTTTTCTCCCTTAACTGTTTATGGTGGAATAGGTGAGATATTTCTCTCAAAGATGACGACTTGTCTCTTTCTTTCAAATCCAACTTAAAACACACCCAACAAATACAAAAATCATTTTCCATATTAATTAAACGGAGGAACTGAATTCTGGAGTCTAGCATTCCACATAATTCTTGAATGGATCATTCCTGAGGCCAACCCCACGGGACGTGATTCATTCGCTCTTTCGTATTTCAAGACACCTAATTACATATCAAATAATGAAAGAACTGAATTCTGGAGTCTAGCATTCCACGGGTTCTTGAGTGGATCATTCATGAGGTCAGCCCCATAGGACGTGATTCATTCGCCATTTCATTCTTAAAATACTAAACAAGATCAAACCTTTCTCTAAACAAATATTGTTTAAGCTCTTTCTATCTTGCAAATAAGCTAGCGCTTCAGCCTCTTATCGCGAGCAGATAAGCCAATGCTTAGCAGTTAGAAAGTGGTTTAAACAATTGTTCATTAAAAAATACCAACAAACCGTAGTAGCACGAACTACGAAGCTCTGACTTTCCCATTGCGCAAGGGAATACGTAGGCACAGGGATTTTAATCCTTTGCGAGCACAATAATAAAAATTTAATCATTTCTCCGTCATAAATCACAATAATAATTAAAACTTTTTTCCCTAAAACAAACATCTTAGCAAACCATTTAGAAGACAAAGACATAAATCAACATTTAATCGCATAGTTAGACTAAGAGGTTCCCGTTGAGTACAACAGACGTGAGGGGTGCTAATACCTTCCTCTTGTGTAACTGACTCCTGAATTTAGAACTTGGTTTCGTTGACCATTTCTTATCCTATTTAGGTTGTATCTATATCTCCCTTTTCTTTAGTTAGAATAAATAGAATTAGGTGGCAACTCTGTTGTTTTTCCGCGTCCGTCGTGAGGATCGTATTTTTCGAGGTACGATAGTACTACATGTCATAACATCTGTCAGAACGTCTTCTTTCAAGGTAAACTGATCAGCATGTCAAAACATCCCACAAGTCTTATTGTGAAACATGTTTTAGCAAAATTGCTTCCAATCCTAAAACCATGGAATCAACACTCTTATTTTACTTTTTCGTAAGTACGGTTGGCGCCCACCGTGGACCTGGTAAAATTGACCTGGGACACACTTATTATCATTCACTTATCATATCCATCTCCTTCTCTGGGAGAAAGGAGAAATAAGTCACAAATCTAGGCACCATAATATCTAAAGTTGAGGAGGAATGGTTGGTCACCATGTTGAGGAGGAATGTCAATTTATTCTCTTACGCGCCCACGAACATGTTAGAGATAGATACCATGGTGTTCTTCCATCACCTCACCATATATTCCACCATAAAGAAGGTATCTCAAAGGAAGTGAAAGGCGGGAAAGGAGAAGCATACAACCATCAATGAAGAGGTTCATAAGCTAAGGAGTGTTGGCTTCATAATCGAGGTTAAATACCTGCCATATCTGGCCAACATGGTTTTGGTTCGAAAATCTTCAAACAAATGATGTATGTGTGTCGACGTCACGTACTTAAATGTCGCCTGCCCTAAGGAACCATATCTATTTCCTAATATTGAGTGTTGATTGATGGTTCCTTTGGTTACAAAATCTTGAGTTTTATGGATGCCTACTCATGCTACAGTTATATAAAGATGGATTTTGTGGATGCGTCCAAGATGACATTCATGTCCAACCATGGAAACTAATGCTACAACCATTTGGGTTGGAGAACGCATATGCTACATAAAAAAAGCTAATGGATATTGTATTCTAAGAACATATAGGGTGAAACCTAGAAGTCTACATCAATGATGTGATTGTGAAGATGTTAAAAGGAAAAGCCACGATGCAGACCTCAAAGACATCTTGGATCAATCAAGAGGTATAACATGCATTTAAATCCCTCCAAGTTTTCTTTGTCATCCAGGTGGGTAAGTTCCCGAGACTTATGTTAAACAGGAGAAGGATAAAGGTGAATCCAAAAAACAAAATTAAGCCAGGTATGAGTGCAACTTTCCAATCAGGTGTATTTTGAACGATTTCAAAACTAGTGTTAGCATTTATGTACAATGGACGGTATTATATAGGTATAGATGTGCATTTTAGCATTAGGGAGCATGACAACATGTTGAAAAATATTTAGAAAAGATTCTTGCATCAAGAAATGGGTTTATGCATTAATAACTCATTTTTATGGGAAAATGATTTATGTGTTGACACATAGAAGAAGAATAGCTTTATGTGTCGGCACACCCGTGATTCAGGTCGACACATAGAAGAAAAAGTTTTCTATGTGTCGACACATCCATCTTATAGGTTGACTCATGTGCTGGAGTATTAAAGCATGTAAGGCTATGTTAGATGTGTTGACTCTACCGGTCGACACATGACCTATATTGGTCAACACAAGATTTGCATAGGTCGTCATATACATCAAAAATATTGAAAAATTCCATTGTTTTCCATTCCTTTTGCTTCATACTTGCTCATATATATATATATATATATATATATATATATATATATATATATATATATATATATATATATATATATATATATATATAGATATATAGATATATATATATATATATATATATATATATATATATATATATATATATATATATATATATATATATATATATATATATATATATATATATATATATATATATACTTGTTACTTGCATCATTCCTTTTCAATGATTTTGGTAAAATCATAAACGAAACCTGAAACATACTAAGAGTCTTCTTAATATTCAACCTTGGTTTATGCATAAACACAAACAAATAACATATATTCATTCATTATTTAGGTGCCATTTAGAAACAAGTTGATTAGCTTGTGGTATTGTAAATTGGGTTGAGATCTTAGGGGGGTTTCAAATAAGAAAATCAATGTGGGGTTTTCCTTCAACATTAAAGTGGGGATTTGAAGGTTTTAGACAAGATTACTCAAGTTTGGATTTGATCAAGTGAAGGCTTTGAAGAGTTGCAGTTCTTGCAAAGGAGTAACATGAGACGATGGATCATCTTGGTAAATCTTGTGTTAAAATAATTCAGAATTTGGATTCGATCGAGTGAAAGCTTTGAAGGGTTACAATTCTTGCAAAGGAGTAGTGTGAGATTGTGAGTCAAATTGGTATTGTTGGTTGACTTGATCAAGCTCAGATCAAGGAAAGAGAAAGTGTTAGGATCAACATTATACTTAGGTTTCGTAGGGCTGAATTGTTACATTTCTCTTGTAAACTACATTTGCAAAGTAACGTTAATTTCATGATCTCAATTTGAATTCAAATTGAGGGCAAACATACCCATAGTGAGGCTGGTTGGTGAATTTTCTAAGCAAATCCTTGTGTACTCTATCTATCTATCTCTTTTACATTTTGTTTGCAAATTGTCGAGTTCATCATTTGTGTGATTAATTGGTTTGGTAAATTCTTTTAAAAACGAGTTGATAAATGTTTTGTTGAGTTGATCACAATTCTTTGGATTTTGATTGGATTTTAAGATCAACAAAATTATAAAAAAATTCCAAACTAATTCGATTGCACAGTAGGTGTTCGATAATTTGCCTCAATAGTATTTTTGTGTGATTTATCATTGGATATAACATTGTTTTTTGAGTAGCTTTCAAGAGATTATGATTGAAACTTATTGATTGAATAACTTATCATTATCTTCTATTTGTTTTCACATATGCATATCTGAGCTTTTCGATAGTCGTTTGGTTTAGACGATAATTCACAATTTGGATTCGATCGAAGGTTTAGGGTTGTGGTTCTTGCAAAGGAGTAACACGAGACGGTGAATCAAATTTTTATTGTTGGGTGACTTGATCAAGCCCAAATCAAGGGAAAAGAAAGTGTTAGGATCAACATCAAACTTAGGTTTTGTAGGGTTGCATTGTTGCATTTCTCTTATAAACTACATTTTCAAAGTAAGGTTAATTTCATGATATCAATTCGAATTTAAATTGAGGGCAGATGTACCCACAGCGAGCTGATTAGAGAACTGCCTACACAAATCCTTGTGTAATATCTTTCTCTCTATCTATATATCTCTATATCTCTCTCTTTATCTCTCTCTCTCTCTCTCTCTTACATTTCATTTGGAAATTGTTGAGTTCATCATTTGTGCGATTAATCCGTTTGGTAAATTCATTTCAAAATGAGTTCATAAATGTTTTTTTAGTTGATCACAATTTTTTGGGTTGTGATTGGATTTTAAGATCAACAAAACTATACAAATTTCCCTACTAATTAGACTGCACACAAGGTGTTCGATAATTTGCCTCAATAGTATTTTTGTGTGATTTATCATTGGATATGACATTGCTTGTTGAGTAGCTTTCAAGAGATTGTGATTGGAACCTACTAATTAAATAACTTATCATTATCTTCGATACGCAAACCCGATACCAACTCAAACCCTCTAAGAATAGCCTTAATGCTCTAAAGATTCCTCCAAGATCATTCGCCTACCACCAAAGTGTCGTCCGCGAATTGAATACTTTCAAAGTGAATAGTTTCGTTGAAAGAAAAACCAACAAAATCACCCGCCAAAACGACTTTCCTCATCGTAGCCGAAAGCCCTTCCGCTATCAACAAGAAGAGAAACAATGAAAAAGGATCACATTGACAAATACCTCTAGAAACCCAAAAATCATCAGTCGGGCTCCCATTCACCAATATAAAAACGAAACTGTTAAAGACTAGGGTTTTCATCCAACCTCTCCAACGATCCCTAAAACACATTCTCCCCATTATATACCTGGAAAAAAAACCTTAAAAAGATGCAAGTGTACGCCTTCTCGAAATCAACTTTCAACATCATACAACTACTATTAGACTTCTTTGTATGATCCATAATTTCATTGATTGTAAGAACCCAATCCATCATGTTCCTACTTGGCACAAAGGACGATTAAGTAGGAAAAATGAGCTTCCTGACAACCAACCTCAAATGATTGGAGAGTAATTTGGCAAGGATCTTGCAAAGTCTTTCAATAATACAAATAGGACGATAATCAACCAAGGAATTAAGTTGTCAACTTTGGGAATCAAAGTAAAAAAGAAGAAGTTGTAACCGCTTTAGGGAGAACACCCCCGAATGAAATTCATTAACAAACTCACACACATCATTTTTCACGACTAACCAACAAGCTTTGAAGAAACGCAAGCTAAATCCGCCTGGGCCCAGACTTTTGTCACCATCGCAATTCCACACGACCTCCTTAATCTCATCCTCCTAAAAAGGCTCCTCAGGCTTAAAACTCTTCTTCTCGGATAACTCTTCAAAAAGAATACTATCCAAGGTTGGTATAGCCGGGAAAGATTCGTGAAACCTATTATGAAAATGATTTGTTACAAATATGTCAGTTTTGTCCTATTTATGATTCTTGAGACATTTTGAGAAGTAATATTAGATAAAAATTAATATTTATTTTTTTAAATAAAATTCAAATACATTTAAAATTTTATGTTTTTTAATAATATTTAAATATTTGATTTTTTTAAAATAACATTAACACATATATTTAATTTTCAGTAGTTTTCAATATTTTAAAATAGTTTGTGATTTTAGTTTGTAAAATTGAGAATATGAGAATAATAAGTTGAGAGTATTAATTAGGAAGCATAATTGAAAAATAAACATTAGAATTACATTTGAAACTAAAATGTGACACTTATTTTATGATAAATAATTTTATAAGATACGATAGTTATTTTAAAATACAGTGAGAGGGAGTATATAATATGAGAGCATAATAAACAAGATTGTAATGGTTCACTACAAGATTGTAATGGCTCAATTGAGAGTGTGTTTAACCCTTTTACTTATTAAGTTATACTAAATGTTGTGTAGTAAATACAACCAAGTTAATAGGTGCAATACTTTAAGATATATCAGTCTAGAAATATGAGATTTCTCACTGCTCTCTATTTAAAAGATTAGTATAATGAACAATTGTGTGTATATTTGATAACAATGAAAATACAAAAGAGTTGTTCACATTATTTTTAAAAGTTAATATTGTATATATTTTTCTATTACAATAATTCACTTCAAAACATAAATACAAAATATTTTCATAATTCATATTTTGTTGTTAAAAACCAGACATGGGATGAGGAATGTAGTTTATAAAACAAAACTAGGGCTAAGAATAAGATCCAACTAGAACATAACCATACTTCATTATGGAGTTTTCATGCATAATCTTTGACCCACATTGCATTAAAAGTGAGGAGTGTGTTATGATTGTATTCTTAATATAAAAAGAAGATTAAAATTCAAAGCTTCACTTTGATTGATTTGGTACTCCAAAAAAGAAGTTATACCCTACTCTTGCAACAAATAAAGCAAAATTAAAGGTCTAAAAACTATTCTTTGCAACACTCTACAAGCAAAGCCAATGGACAAAAAGTCAAGTGTAAAAAGATTTGTTACAACTTTTTCTATACATCAATTATTTCACAAACAATTTCAAAGGAATGATCAATGTTTTGTTCGATTTAATTACTATATTATGTTAAGGACTCTTATGTATGGCCAAAGCAATTATATAATAAGCTGGACAAACATGCATATGTTTTAAAGGCAAGAAAAACAAAGATTATGCTAATGATTTTTCAAAAAAAAAACAAAAAACCACATTTTTCATTGGTAAATCAAAAGAAAAAAAAACATACATTTTCATGAAAAGATTAAGAGAAAAGACCTGATCATTGGATCCTCTTGGAAACGAAAGATATGAATTGAATTGTAATCAACAAGACAACATGAGATACTTTGAGGTGAGGGGAATGAAGCCTGGTCCGAGATTATTCTCAAAGATTGTTATATGCTTGTGAAGAATGGTCTCGAACCAGACAATATTCCCCTCAACTTCTTGGTATGTTTCTATGGAGACAAGTGAGGGAGAGAAAGGATTGATTTGAGAGAGAACTGATTGATTTTGAATTGGCCCTGCATTGTTTTTCATGGTCCATTATATACGTGAAGTTGAGAAAATGTGTGGGGTCAGAAAACATGGTTTCTTACTTTATAAAAGTTTTATAGCTCCTTCCATCTTATCAAGCCTTTTTCATACCCATTGGTAAGATTTGTTTAAGAATTGGTGATGTAAAACTAAGAAACAGTTATAATAAGGTCCATTTTTCTTATTCAAAGTAAATGGTTTCAAATCAATAAAAAAGAAATTGGTCGATTAGTTGTTCAAAAGTAAACAATACCTCTTTTAGCATCTCTTAAAGACCTGCCAAAGTTCCCTTTAAGTCCTACCTACCTTACCAATCTCTTACCAAACAATGCCTATATGCTTTGCTCTTTTTCTATTAGATTTTATATAAATCAAATTAGGCACTTCTAAATTCATGAACTAAATTATAGACATGATTTAATAAACATCTTATTTGCAGTATATAGGACAAATATTTATTAAAATAACTTATGAATAAACTTAAATAAATTATATATATATATATATATATATATATATATATATATATATATATATATATATATATATATATATATATATATATATATATATATATATATATATATATATATATATATATTGGCGGATCCAAGACCCTGACTCAGGGGTGCAAAATATTTCATACTAATAAATTATTATAATTATATCTATAAAAGTAAAATATTTAACAAAAAAAATAGTACCCAAATTATAACTTATTCAAAAAATTACATACATGTTTTATAGTTGTCCTTTTCGCGATTTCATATTTTGAAATCGTTGAATAATCGGCTCATTATCAATATCCTTCAATACATCACTCTCAATATAAGTCACCAAACAATCGTTCATCCATTCATCCCCCATTCTAACGCAATCTAGTTTTCACAATCTTCATAGCAGAAAAGGATCGTTCGACGACTTCTGTGGAAACAGGAAAAATCATTGCTAACTTCAAAAGTTGATAAACCAATAGATAAACAACATGTCTTCTAGTTTCAACCAACTTTTTTTAAAAACCGTCAATTCCTTTCAAGGATGTAAATTCAATACTACTATGCATATCAATGATATAAGTCTCAAGTTGATTATCAAGCAACATCAAACTAGTTTGACAAAATTCTCCTGGATAAAACTTTGCAAATTCAACTAATATTTCCATGTCAAAAGAAGAGAACAAATTTGTTGGATTCAAACATGACATGCAAATGAGCAATCTACTATTTGTCTCATTAAAACGATTCTTAAGTTCTTGAAGTTGCATGTCCACGATAGTAAAAAATAATTCAATGTGATAATGTTTCTCTACTGTGATAGACTCGACATTACTTCCACGTCTTGATCTTCGCGAAAAATATATAGCATCCATGTTTTGAATGTGAATGTCATGCATATTGCAAAATAAATTTACTTCATCCAATAAAGATTTTCATCAATCAAACACTCAACAAAGAGACATACTCAACAACAACTTCAAACACTCAATCAAACAACATCGTTAATTTCGTCTGATTTCAAAATTAACACAGTTCTAATTTAACAACAAAATCATCAAACCCTAATTTCTAATTTAAAAAAACCCTAAATTAACAAAACCTTAAAATCAATATATCATACCTTAATAATTTCAATGTTGAAGATAAATGCTTCTAAATTGACTATGATTTAACATAATAGCTAAAAACACATCCGAAATCGATAAAAAAAAATTGCTAGTGAAAGCATGAGCAATTAAGTTCGATACACCGTTGGAACTGTTAATGAAAAAGATGAGAGAAACTAGAGTTAGTGAGAGAATTAGAGAGAGAAGTGAAAAATTAAATTGAGAATGTAATTTTTTTATTATTAATCTTTTGATATCTAATTATTTGTTATTTAGTTCAATTTATTTACAATAAATAATTAAGGGTATTATTTATAAAACATCATTAATATTATATTAATTAGAAAATAAAAACTAAAATTAAATATTATTTTTAAATATAATTATTATATTTAAATAATTTGTATTCTTTGACAGAAGAATTGAAAAGTGGCTTAAGTGATTATAATGGGTACAAAGTGCAAACCTACAAAATCTAGGGGGTGCAAATAAAATAAAATAAAATATAGATTATTAGTGTAAATTTAAAAAGTTGAGAGGGTGCAGTTGCACCCCTGACTACCATGTAGATCCGCATATATATATATATATATATATATATATATATATATATATATATATATATATATATATATATATATATATATATATATATATATATATATATATATATATTTTAAGTTAATTTTGTAAGCTATCTTGAATAATTTATAAAATTAAACTTAAAATTTTATATATAAAAAAATAATTAAGGGTTTTGATAAAGGCTAGTAAACAGTGCCACAAAACTTATGTTAGACTATAAGTTTTAATAAATCAATTGGTTTATCCTTTATTTTATTATCTTAATTTTTAATTGGTAGATAATTTTTGTTTTTGTTTTGTCGAGACTCGTCTCATTTATTCTGTAACATGATCTGAATATCTTTTTTACTCTATTTAATATATTACTTGTTTAAAAAAAAAACAATTCAAAGAAGTTCTATGTGTATATTATTGCAAACTTGTGACATGTAATGGATACATTGGTATCACTTTTTGTTATGTATTTAGAAAACTTGGATGGAGTTAGTTGCTAATAGAGCTGATGTTGTGAGAGTGAGTTAGGAGTGATGAGTGAAAGTGTTTAAAGAAAAAAATGTGTGTTTCATGATATTGAGAAGGGTGTTTAAAGGAGTTTTCTTTTGCTTTCGACTTTGGAAAAAGGGAAAATTGATGAGAAATGAATAGAAACTCTTGTTGATGAATGATACTCCCAAATGGCATCAAATCAAGCTTTATAGTAATTAAATGCAATTTCAATAAATGCAATTAAGGAAGAGTAATCCTTACTTTGAAATATCATGGCACTAAAAACTGGTCCATCAAATGAAAGGAAGAGAATAGAAGAATTATGGAGAAAGTGATAAAGTAGTATAAACTTAGGGAATGTAATCGATAGCATAGTCAAAAAGAAAATAAGAATGAGTAAAATCTTTGGTTGCACGATGTGAATTCATAATCAGACTTTAACAAATTATTGTTTATGCAACAGTCCAAAAAATACCTGTATTGTGTACACTGCATAACATATTAAATTTCCAAACATTTGTTGTCTTCAATCAAAACCAGAATCAGACCTCCTGATAATTATCACAAAACTTAACTTAGTAGCTTTCGCATATACTAATTTAAACATATGATCATGTAACATTTGGCTCACCACCTTGTGGATAATTAGTCTAGTTGACAACATCATAGTGCAATATATCTACAACTATTGAAACAAAGTCAATCAAATATTACATTGGTCTGAAAGGTTCCTTTCCAACAAGGTTTGATAGGTTTCAAAAGCTTTATTTTGAATAATATCTACATTACTAAAACAAGAAATGTTGAAATAAAGATTGATGTGTGACCAAATGAAATTATTGAATAAAAATGAAACTTTATGTGAGGATTTTAAAAAATTAAAATAGAGTTTAAAATGCAATTTAAGAAACTAATTACATACATAAAATAATGGCAAAAATCATCTCTCGGTCCTTTAAGTTATTTTAAAGTACCAAAAAAATCATTTAAGTTTTATTTGTAACGATTGGGTCCTTGAAGTTTACTAAATCGTACGTTGTTGCTCTTTTTTAATAATTTCGTTAAAAAAACGTATATGTGGCATTGACGGAGCTGAGTTGACAGTTAATTTAGATGAGTTATTTTTTGAACCATGTTGATTTGACTTTTATGTTATTATTAAATTGATTAAGGATTATTCAATTGATTTAGTTGAGTTAGATTAGTTAAAATTGAACCCTAATCTTCCTCTCCTTCCTTCTGAAAGAGAATTATATCCACATTTTTGAACTGACCTACTTGTCTTCTTAGAAAAAGGGCAGATAAAGTGAAGGTGTAGAGCACAACGAAATGGTCCAGCACTACTAGAATTCTTTGATGACTTCCCTAATTCATCGTATGTTTTCTCCCAAGATTCTTTTCTTTCATTCCTTTCACATTCTTCGGTTAAACTTCCATGGTCAAGCTTTCCCGAGGAAGGAACCTCCAGTATTTTCATGTCTAATGATTACTTGGAAAAATCATCTTTGTTTAGTAAATTCCCCAAGGTAGAAGTACCATTTGTGTTTCTCTAATCTGTAGATTTCGTTTTATTTACAATATTTTTTTACTAAGGGGAAGTTGTGTTGGAAGACTCGAGAGTGATTTTCTAGCGCAAGAATGTCTACTCATTTATAACCAAAACATCAGAAATTGATATACAACCAAGTAAATGTCATATGATTTTAAAACAAAAGCATATAATTTTGAAACATTCATATATAATGCAAGTTTAAAAGCGAAAAAGGAGATAAATGGGATAAGAGTTGAGTCGTCATTTATAGATTACAAATCCATTTTTAGGGTTCAAGTTGAGTGATTTGGGGATTTAGATATAAAATCCAGAAATATAGTAAAACACAAACACAAATACCAAATCAGCAAACCTGAAAGCCAACTCATCTCAGTTAAAGGGCAAGTCAGCTCCGTTTTTGCCACATCTGCATTTTTGTAACGGAACTTTTAAAAAAGGTAACGATGCAAACGCTTGTTAACTTAAAGGATCAAATCCTTACAAAAAAAACTTAAAGAACATTTTTAATACTTTTAAATAACTTAAAGGACCTACAAAGTAATTTTTCCTTAAATAATATATTTTAGAAAATTTATTCTAGTCAAATTGTGTTTAGAAGAAAGTTTCTAAAAATGAACATGGTAGGATTTATAATTAGGGGGTTACTTTTTCTATCCTAAGAGTTACTCACGCACCCATGTGAAAATCCCAAAATGTCATTGGAATTCAAAATGCATTTTCTGAAGCACCCAAACGTACCTATATTTCAGAAAAATTCGGAAATGTATTTCTAGAAACTATTAGAGTCAAAAACCAGAAACAAATGCAAAAGTATATGTAGAAAATATTAGTGGTGTACATAGGTTGGGTCAACCCACCCA
Organism: Lathyrus aphaca; assembly: GCA_963966055.1. Taxonomy (NCBI): domain Eukaryota; kingdom Viridiplantae; phylum Streptophyta; class Magnoliopsida; order Fabales; family Fabaceae; genus Lathyrus; species Lathyrus aphaca. The sequence goes on along the minus strand of OZ014520.1, from coordinate 165,075,694 downwards.
AAAAAATTCATAAAAATGAGTTGGGTCGGGTAATTGGGTGGATATGGGTTTAAAAATTAAAAAACCCATTAAAAAATTTGGGGTTTGGGTAAAACCGGACTCAAACCCACAAAACTCACTAACCCACTAATCAAACATTCATTATTATAATTTTAATAATTTTGATGAATATTAACTTAATTGTTACAATTTTTGTCTTTTGAACATTTACTAATTTAGTGAAGTATAACTTTAACTAATTTTAAATATTTCACTCTTTGGTTATTTTGATACTAATACAATTTTATGTCATACAACTTTAATTTGTTTGTAGTATTTTATGATAATTTTTATTAGTTATGTTGTCATTTATTATTTTATTAAAAATAATTACAAGTAGGTTATCTAATTTTATTTAAGAAGATAAAAATGTTGAATAATTTTTATGAAAATACGATGATTCATCATTTAGTTATTTATCATTAATAAAATAGAAAAATTATTTGGGCAACCCACTATTCAACCCAATCCAACCCGAAAATTAGTGACTTTGTCCAAACTGATCCATTGATATTGTGGGTGGTTATTTTACCTCGCCCAAACTGGAGTGTCCTATATGGGTTGGGTATTGGATTTGGCCAAATCCAACCCAAATCGGCTCATGTACAACCCTAGAAAATATAGCATAAATTAACACCAATCATTGTTATAACATACATTAAAAACAAAATATTACATAGATAATCATTAATGTAAATCTACGAATACATTTCATAATAATATAGGGTGTTTCAACAACTTCAGAATATCTTTGATCGATCTCACAATCATCGAATCCACCTCGATCAGACCTTTTATTTTGTAACGATGAAATGTACTTCATATAATAGTTAAATCATCATCCATCTTCATCTCAAACTTGCTTAATTGTATCTTCCATTTATTGTTAATCGATGGTTAACGATAATAAAGTGTCACAACTCTTCGATTTTTTGGATACAGATTCTCTAATATTGATTTTAGATCGACAAGATGTGAGATCTCTGAGAACCTAAATTTAAGACGGGGCTCCTCGCCATTGAAGTACACAAAAACGAGATATGCATATTGAGACCATATGTGTGGGTTGTGTGTGTTTGTGCTAACAAGTATAGTGACACGCATATTTATACAAGTTTTAGATCAATAGGGACCTTAGAACCCCAATTTTGTCTCAAAGGTTATTCCAGAGATGTAATTTCGGATACACCATGTTTCTTTTATAAGAATTAGGGTGATTCCAAAAATTAAAATTTGAATAAACCCTTGTTATCATTTTTTTTAATAATATGGGGTGAGTTCAAATATTTGAAAAAACTTGAACAAAATGCAATGACTTAGAATCCATCCATTACACATAATTCGATCGATTAGATTTCTAGGAGGGGCACTCCGAAGTGAAAAACAAGTTTACGATAAATTGTATCTTGTCATATCAACGTATACCCTATTATATGCACTTGCTATAAGATGACCTATTTCAGGGGAATAACAATCATTTTCCCTCCATTTCCGGACCAGTAACACAAGGAATAAGAGATTCGTGAATTGCATTGAAATGTTCTTTTTCCCCTTATAGTGTTATGTATGATTCTTTTTGCGCCTTCAATTATTTGATAAATTGTTGGAAGACAAGTGTATGATTCTACTCTCATTTATCGAGAAAAGCATAAATAGCTCAATAATCGTAGTTACCGTCACCCTCAACATTAATAATTTGTCCAATGTATTTGTGCATAAAAATCGACATCTCTTTGATGTTTTTTATTTTTGTTAAAGGTCGTGAGGGAGATGGTTTGCTAATGTGAGCACCTTTGAGAATACTTTTTTTTAGATTTTAAAGTAGGAGAATTCAGAAAAGTGTGTCAACATATTAAAAATGGGAAGGAAACTGCATCACTAAGTTGTCACTCAGTGTTGTTTTGACCTTCTTAGAATCACTCTTTTTACCGGTTGCGGTGTTGGTTTCAAATATGTAGTTACTAGATAGGCAATCTTCCTCAGTTGCTCTTTGATATAGAGCTTCATGTTGTCATCGACTTTCAAAAATCTCTCTTGAATTAGTTCCCACTTGGTCAAGATAAATATATTTGATATATCGTCCTTCATCACACCATCATCATCAAAGTGGGGTATTTTCCAATGGGTATAAACCTCATCCATCTATATTGGTCTATAAAGTTTCACCTTCTTTGAAATTAAACAAGCACGTGGAAGACTATATGTCTTCCAAATTATACAACCACACTTTGAGTTATCTGAACCCAGTTTCTTATAACGTTTGACTTCGTGAAAAATAAAGTTAAATCCTGCTTGAAATATATTTTCCACCAACTATGAATAGAGATCGTTGTCTTTGAATCTATGTTCCAACATTGTAATGTTGTAACCAAATGATGGTTTATCTCATTATGATGTTTTAGGATCATTTGGTTCACAAAGTTCCAATATCTACACAAATCACCTTTAATATTTCCCAACCAATTCTTCAATAGAGGATGGGCAGACTCAAATCGGTTAGTTTTTCTATTTTCAAAGTGTCTAACCAGATCGGTCTAAGCACAAAAAATTCTCTCTTTCACATATTCTAAAATTGTACTTTTAACATATTTAAGAAAATCCAAATATTTCTGACACACCTTCTTGAAAAGTATAACAGAAGCAACATATAACTCTTTCATAGAAGAATTTATTATAATATTCCATACATTTATTATTTTTTTCTATTATCAAACTAGTTTTGACCATTTTCTCATCTTCACCCTTTATTTATTTGGCCCCCATTGCATGCTTAAGTATACTTCTCATATTTTTTGTGATGTGATACATACAAAGTAATTCATATGATGTAGAAAATATTATTACAACTGAATTCATCAATGTGTTATTACAATATTTGGCAATGGCCTTTGGCAAGTTTTATTAGGTCTTAAATATTGTCCAACACATTTCTAAAGGCCAAATAATGTTGTCCTATTTTAATTTTTTCAAAAATGCAAACCCAATGGAAAAGTATTTTTCGTAGAAGTAACGCAAACAATTTCCATTAGTAGAAACATGTACCTGTTGTTTTTATATGTTGAATCAATAATAAGTGCATTGGAAAATGTTCTAGAAAACTTTATGGAATAAGGATGATTCCAAAATATATCTCGAACAGTTTCTCTATCCTCGCACACTCGATACCTATATACATAATCGTTATCAACCCAAAGCTTCAATAACTGTTATATTTCAGTTCAATCAGATATGATTTACAATCCTAAATTGGACCTTATCAATCTTATATCTAGATGGCACCCAACAAAAATGATTATGTGTAGTTGTTGTGCGTATGCATAGAAAATGATTGAAGATGGTGAAATTTTTTTTGTATGTTTTTTGGTTTCAATGTTTTGAAAATGATGCATGAGTGAATAATAGAAAAAACAAGACTTAGAAATTTTACAAGTATTTGGAGTTTTCAAAACAGTATGTGTCGACCTATGTCATGAGTGTGTCAACCCATAGAAGCATTTCAGCTTCTATGTGTCGACCTAAGACAACCTAGGCGTCGACCTCATGCAGGCAGGGACTTTGGCTTTTCCAAGGCTCAGCATGTGTCGACCATAAACACACATGAGTCAACCTTAAGGTCCGATAAGTCAACTTGTAGGTCCTATGTGTCGATGAATACTAGACAAAACTTTAGTTCTTACAAAAACTTCAATATGTGTCAACCTCAAGCTATAATGTGTCGACCTAAAGACCATTTTTTGACATAAAAATTTAATTTTGACTTGTAAAAACATATCTAATCTTATTTTAAGTGTCATAAGATAAAAATGCACATCTAGACATAGTGGATAAGGTCCAATATACACAAATACTAAGTGTCATAGTTCTAACATCATTCAAAACATTTCTAAAAGGAAAATGCACTTACAGTTCATCGGTGTGGATCAACCAATGAACTCGTTTACTCAAACTAAACAAACCCATAAGTTATTTGAATTCGTTAAATTACGGATGTACCCGACCTAAGCCGCAACAATCTGTATAATTTTGGTTCGGATATCGGGTTTGAGTTGCTCAACCTACGGATATGTTAATGTGACATTAGTAATTTCTTTTTATTATTATTATTATTATAAATAAAAATTTAAAATTAATATCTCACTACTAACTACAATTTTGTCACAAAAAAAAAATCATTTACCAACAATACTACTACTAGAACAATGAGTTACAAAATTCTAAGACTAAGTGTTGTTTCTTATTTTATTTTGTACAAGTTCCAACCTACATGTTTTATAGAAACTAACTTTCAAACGGGAACTCTCATTTTTTAAGTTTGGGTAAACGAGTTCATTGGTCGATCCACACTGATGGACTGTGAGTGCGCTTTCCTTTTAAGGTGCACCGCTTTTTTAAGGTGCACCGCGTAAAATATTAACAGTGTCAATTTTTTTAAGTTTGATTTTAACATAAACTATTTATATGATGAGATCTTTCAGATACTGATAAAAAAAATTGTACTGCGTAATATTCATAAAGGATGTTACGATAATTTAGAGGATGACATACCATTATTCAACCGATTGTTTTCAATTAAATCAATAATGTGAGTAGAATAATTTAGAGATTAGAAAAGGATATTACGGTAAAAGAAAATACATTACAAAAAAACTAAATTTTATAAATATCAACAACTTGAAATTACAAATAAATACTGCTTCCAATAGTTGAACTTGAACATACAACTTGTAACCCTATAAGTCTAACCCAATTAGCAAATCTAAATATATTGTGTAATAAAAAAAATTATATGCATTTGTATTATTTGTGTATAGTAACTTTATTTATTTTTATCAAATATACAATAATTGTGACATAATTAATACAATCATCCACTCAATTGATAAGTCTTTGAACTTTCACAAAATCATAAAGACATCAATTCCTTATGCAATTTTTCAGTTCCTTTTTCCTCACTCAAATTCACTTATTCATTCTTCATATTTTCCTTTAAATCTTCATAATCATGACTTCAACTGCCATTTTGATTGTCTTCGAAAGTAATTTCAAAAATGATCACAGACTATATATTGATTAGAACAACTCAAATTATGGGCAAGCATAACAAATTTTCTTTAGCAAAAATACATTAAAGTGCAAGCTTAAAATCGAGTTGCTCTTGAACATTAAATTTATGAGACGTTAGATTTACATATTACACTAACAATAAAAAAATAATTGCAATACAATGTTTTTCTTAACTACTATACAAAATTTGGTATACACATAGCAAGACTTCATGGTATTGCATTGAAGTTTTTCTTCTTTGACCTTTTGTTTCGTATCCACTTTTTCTCTATCTCTTGTTCACAAAACCAAACTTGCTAGACACTTATTTCTAATAAATGACACTGATAGGAATAAAGATGATGTTATAGAGTGTTTTAATTATTTTTAAAGAAGATTTAAGGGATAATGAAAAAAGAAATTAAAGCTCTAGTTGAAAATCATCATCTTTGTAAATTTATGAGTGTCTCTTAATTTTAATTAATGGTCAAACTTTTCACTCTTGTTCCCAGTGATTTCAATCATTATTAAGTTTGAATATTTTTTTTCTTATATCTCTCTTGTCTATGTGTTGGTTATGCTCCAAAAAAAAGAATTACAAAAAACAAAAATTAATAAATTTCAAAAAGCAAGAAATTACAATCAAAACAAATTTGTATTAATAGTCGGTTTAGAACATGGAAATAATCAATAGATAAATAAAACCTAAATTTTAAAGGGTAAAATTATTAATCGATAGAATAATATGGATCTTGGGCACAACAGTCTTCCATGAAAACGATTTGTAACCACCACATATCTCTTTTTTTCCATATGGTTATGTATTGTATTTCACTCATAAGAATACAGATGTATAAAACCCATTAAAAAATTAACAATTAATGGAATAAAGTGCAGATGGTACCATCGCCTTAGAGTATGGATTTCACCGGGCTCGATTTTCCTTGCTTATGCACCATTTTTCTCTCTTCTTAAATTTATATCTATGATTATTATACATTCTTGCATTAATACTACACCAAAGAAAATTTAAAAAAAAAAATGAAAAAGACATCAAATACAAAGATCATGAGAGAGAGAGAGACATTGGTCATAAAAAATAAAAACCAGATTAGTATATCTTAGATTCAATGTTGGAAACGATTTAGTGTTGGAAACACTGATATTTGGAAAACACAACAAAATCATGTGTTGTTATGCATTTATGCTGTTAGACCGTCACAACAATCTATCTACTTGTATTGCTCTCCCAATTGTCACACTGCTTCACTGTTAAAAAAAATAACATGAGATATCATACAAACATAGGAAAGAAAAAAAGAAAAGTTTTAATGTAGAATTTTTCAGAAGTTGTTTTTTTGTTTGAAATGAAAATTTAAAAAACAATGGTTAAATAAAGAAAGTAATTATGACAACAACAAAAAAACAACCAACCCCCTTTCCTTTGTGATCAAATGGCACAATAATTCTTCTATTATAAACTTGAACTCACTATCAGATTTTAGAGCAACCAATTTTATAACTTTTTTCAAAATATATAAGTAAGCAGTATATGATTTATCTTTCTAAACTATGTAATTTAATCTAATTGAACAAAAATGATTAAGAAAGGGATGGATAAAGAAAAGAAATAAAACATAGGAGGTTTACATTGGTAATGACGTTTGAGGGAAGTTTTTGTATTCCATTTAAATAGAGGAGTTATAGAGCAGTTATTGTTTAAATAAATAAAAAGTATTTTTATCAATTAAAATTAAAGGTAATTATGGAATAAAACTAAAGTATTATAAGAAGAAGAAAAATAGGTCACTCCAAAATTATCTATTCCCTTTATATATATATATATATATATATATATATATATATATATATATATATATATATATATATATATATATATATATAGAGAGAGAGAGAGAGAGAGAGAGAGAGAGAGATGTATAGATAACAAGTTTTGTAGACTTTTCTAATATTATCAAGTGTTATATCATGTAGATAAATTTTATTACACATTATATAATGTGTTTCATTCAATTTGAATGTTATAAATGAGTGTAATTATATTGAATTTTGTTACAACTTTTTTGTAATGGAAAAAAAAATTATCAATTTTTTTTATTTGAAGCACAACTTATGAACTCAAGTCAACACAATCCATAAATGAACGAATCGGTTTGGTTCGATTTGACTGTAAAATTGTGGGTTGGACGATGAACCTAATTCATTGAAGTTTGAACCGATTTGGTCCCTGGTTAGACCAATCCCAATTCAATCCAACTCATGTACACCTTGGGTGTTCACGGTGCGATGTGGACGGTTTTGACGCTAAAAATAAACTAAACCGGAAAAGAAAAAGTTTACGATTTTGTTAGGTTCAATTGGCTTTTAAAAATAAAATAAAATCAAAACAAAACAAACAAATACGATTTGGTTTGGTTCGATTGGTTCAATTTTTTCCAAAATATCTAATGAGTCATACAACTCATATAAATGACAACATAACATTTTTATTTAGTTATTCATACATTGTCAAATAACAAAAAAAAAATAATCATCATTTTTAAACAATAACTTCTTATTTAATATATAAAAATTAGATTATACAAAAAATAATAATAATAATAATAAACATAAAACAATATCAAAAATATTATAATGAAATAAACAAAATATAGGAAGTTAGAAATTAGTGAAGATGAAAAAAAAAAGAATATAAGAAATTAGAGATTAGACAAGATAAACGATAAAAGCAAAATTGGAAGATAGAACATTAGCATAAAAATGAGAAGGTGAAAAAAAAATAAGAGAATAGAGTTAGAGAAGAAGAGACAAGATGTATCTGATGAAGAAGGCATGATACTGTTAAAAGAGATTTGAGAAGACTGAAACTAAAATCCTGAGTGTGTGGAAGAGAAAATCATTTGTAACAGTAAGGTTGAGGTATAATAGGTATAGGTATGGATTGTAACATAACGTGATTTAATTCGATTTGCAAAATACAAACCGCAAATCAAATTGTACTGCATACTTTTGTTAAAATATTACTCAAATACGTCCAAACTAAAAGCGGTTTTCGATTTGATTCAATTCAATATACGATTTTCTATTGGATTTATTCGATTTTGAACACCCATATATACATCCTTAACAATGACCTAGTATTCACATTATTTTATAATTGATTCATATCATATAGATTCGATATAGTTTTATGTTGGTCGTCGACTGTCCAACACAATTTTATCCGGGTTTAAAACCAACAATACCTAACAAAACTTACATAGGCATCATTTTCCAGTTTGTAGTTAGGTTTTTATATCTGGGTAGGACGACGAACCTTTGTTGGATTATTGCTGTTCAGTGAACAGCATCATTTTCCAATAACTTCAAACATTGTGACCCTGAAGTTCATTCAGACAGACAATGCTTAAATAGCTCCTATGAGCAATAGGATTTTCATTTTTACAAAATAAGTTGAGATAAATTACAAATAAACATTTTCACATATCAAAACACTGCACACAGAAACAAGTGCTTATAAGTTAAAGGAAATAAAGTCAACACACCCTTCAGAAAGTTGCAAGAAACAATACTCCATTCCCCAAAAACACTTAAATTAGAAGTGAAAAAACTCTAATCTCATTGAAAACTTGACTGGCTGATGATATCCGAATCTGCCTGTCCAGTCACGTTCATCGTATTAATTTCTTCTATCAGGTCGGTATGCTCGGTCTTGTTTTCGAGACCATCCACGCCACTGTCATTGTTCACATTACTCAAGTTACCATTGTTAGCATTTGAAGTGCGATGTTTTCTCTGAGCAACAGCGCCTTTCTCCTTGACCCCTTCAAATGAATTATTTGCACCACTGTTGCTCTTTCGCCGGCCCAGCTTTGGAGATTTTGCACGTGTCGGTGGTAGCTGGTCCATACATGTTAACTTTTGTCATGAACATGTTTATGCATACATAATTTGATGATTATGTGTTGTCTTTTATGTGACTGTCGATTAAATTTGTTGACAGATTAACATGAACTACAACATTGTCTTTGCTGCAAAGATTTAACCTCCTACATGATACTGTTATAAGGGCCTATTTGGATTGACATATTTGAGTGTGTTTACTGACATAAGCACTTGTGAGATTTGACATGTCTCTAAGTTATTTACAACTTATTTCCTTAACTTTGCCATGATAGCTTATAGAAAAATGGCTTAATGCTTATTTATAAATAGTTTGACTTCATTTTATCCTTTGGCATAAAAATAGCTTTTGCATAAGCACTTATATGACAAACACTTAATTAAGTTGTTATCTAAACAGATCCTAAGTATAAGTACAAGAACATTACGTACCTTCTTCAATTCAACCTTTGGTGGAGGCCCCTCATGGTAAAAACTTGGCATAGGGCTTGCTTTAAACTTTAAACTCCTCCTCAGCTGTTTGATGGCTTCCTCTTTCTCTTCCTTAAATGTTGAAGAAATTAGAGTGAGAAAACTAATAAAGTTTATATTTATATTTTATACTCGAAAAAGAAGCAACAAAACGGCAATGTAATTCTTGGTTTTGGAGATGATGAAGAAAGTCTTTTGTACCTTGCTCCTTGCTTCACTTTGATTCTTCTCCGCTTCCATTGCTTGTTGCTTTTCCTCTAATTTTGAATAAAACTGGCACACATAAAAAGGGACCATGCATTTTAAAAAACTTTTATGTTTGTTTTATCAGTGGAATTGGGTATAGAAAGCGTCTGAAGTAAAGAGGCTCTAATTAATCCACAAGTTTTACCTCCTTCCTTCTTTGTGCTCGCTCAGTCGACCGAAAGCTTGGAGCAGAAGCAACGGTTGCCCTGGACTTGTATGAGTGCACAGAAGCAGCAGTTCTTTACATGGTCAAGGAGCGACATCAATTTCATAAAATGAATGAATCATTGCAAGAATACGAAAAACATGAGATAAGATTTTAACACCCTTCAACAAAAAGTTTTAAAAGGATACATAGATGCAACTGAACAAGAATCGTCCTCATCAGAATGCTTCTTGTTATCAGGTTTCAACGGTTTTCTTGTGACTGAAGGAGGCTTCAACTAAAAGACATTAACAGTCAAAATAAATGTTTCAAGACTAATTCTGAGCGCAAAGTAACAAATTAGCCATAAATAACTCATCAATCTATTCGACAATCGAGGAAGCAGATTCAACATCAGTATATACCTGATTCTGTTTGAGCATATTTGAAGTTAGCACTTTCTTTTTATTTACGGATTTTACTCCGTTGCCGCCCTTGTTATCTTCTTCAAAAGTAGGACGTGTTACAATTGTAGCACGCCTCTCAGTTGCTAGAGAAAATGGTTGCGGAACAGTAGGTTTGATTTGAACACTTCCATTACATTTACCACGAATACCCCCAACAGAAGGTCTTGCACCATGCTTCACAGCATCTCGCGGCTTGTCACTACCCCTTGTTTTATGCAATTTCGAGTTTTTCCCATTGAGAACACCCTCAAAACCCGAGGCTAACTTCTCATCGTTTTTCCTAACGTTAGCTACATCAGACGCCGCCTTAACAGAAACTTCTGTCGTACACTCCTTCACCTCATATTCCTTTGCGCTCTCCCCTGAACTATGATGTTCCATAGTCTCATTGATATGCTCATAAGCCTCTGCAATATTGTGATTAATATCAGTTCCAGTTTCATGAACCGAATCATGCGAAACTCCATCGGAATAGACTACAACATGATCTGGCTCCTTGATGACACAAATATCCGAATCTTCTATTCCCATTGCACTCTATAACAAAGAAAGCGTCAGAACAAAAGAAATTAAATTGTTATCTCTTAGAACATATCAATACTAATATGTATATAATTTATAAATACTCTTACACCAAACATGCTACAAATTTTTAACTATTTTAATAAACCCTAAAAGGTATAAGAATATTCTCTAGAAATCATAATAATTGTTTACAACAAAAAAAAAGTTGAACTATGGGACCAAAGATTAATTTTAAAAACCAAGTAACAAATAGGACAAATTCCAAAAGCATTGAAGTTGTTAGCATATAAACAAATAACATATTAAAATATAGAACAAATTAACATTATCTACCAAAGTAAAGTAAAACAAAAACACATAAAAGGAAAGTAATGAAATTGGTTGTCAAGCATCTTGAATCAATGATTAAAACTCTAATAATTCAAAATTAACAACTCAATAACTATATGATTAACAACAAAGCATCATATACCAGACAAACTAAGTGGTTGGTTTAAAGAAACAAGACAGAAACGAAAGATTGTGAATTGTAAAATTCAAATGTACACATTATTATCATTATCCCAAAACTGGATCCAACCAAACATCAACAATAGTAACAATTGAACAGCATCGTTAAAACAAAGAAACAAACAGGGATTAGAACAGATCTTAGGAAGATGAGAATGACTTACATTTGGAGGTTTGGATCTGGAGAGAAATAATGGAAGTCACTGTGTTTGTTTGAGTTATTATGAGTTCGTAAATTTTGGAGTTTTTGTTTTGTTTAATGTTGTGCTTTTATTTATATGTGTTTAGTCGGTCTCACGCCGTTTCTTGACGGTGTTAAGTTCCACCTTTCCCATTTTTGAATTTGAATTTCTGCCAAATTCTACTGTCAAAGCTTCATTATTTATTTATATTTAATAATTTTTACTTTTTTATTTTAATGGAATGTTTTGGGTGTTGCTTTTGTTTCCCCCTACATCTGTTTGAAAAAAATTACTTTATCAAAATGCTTTTTTTAGAGCCACCAGTTATAAGCTTTTGAGAATCAATCATTTTCAAATGTTACTAATTGGGTTAGCTTATTGGTAGCATTAGGAGAATAAATAATAAATCAATCAATATAAATTTAATAAGAAGAAAAAGTTAGAAAATCAACAAATAAGTTGCATTAGTAATTCAGAGTTCGACCTAAGAAATCATAAATTTGTCTAAATATTATTTCTATGAGGAGGAAATCTGATATTCTCTAAATCTTCGTTGAACTCCTTTAAACTATCGAACTAAAATATTTAATTTAAAAAATATATTAAAAAAGATATAATAATAATAATAGTAAAAATATGTATAATATTGAATTAGATGAATATCATGGGTTAAAAAGTTTTACAAAAACATAAATGAGAGTGGTTATAATCTCATTCTGGACGTAAAGTACAAATTAATAGTGTCGGTTGTCATTATATTATATTATATCCACACATTTATTATATAATATGTTGTATTATTATCCAGCTAAGCACACTTAATTATCTCACTAATATAACTAATTAAAAAAACTCAAACCTTTTATAAGATGATAGTTTTAGCTCTTTTTTTTTTCACTTCTAAGGATGACCACAAAACATGATGTCCATATCTTTGTATAAAAGCGATTAAAAGAAAAGACACTTCATCTAAAGCTTTGCTTAGACTCTATAATATACTTGACTGCTCTTGTATAACCCCTTGATAAATGCCCAACACCCTCTTGCAATTTTTCTATAATCATATTTACCATTTTATAACTTATACTATAATCATATTAAAGGCTATTTTAATTATAGTGGCTAAGTTTTTGAATGCAACATGTGGATAATTGACAAAGGTAAGATGTCTTTTCCTTGCATACAAGAATGGTCCAACTACAGGGATATAATAACACTATTCTGGTTGGGTATATGTGAAATTTGAATTTTATTTGATTACTAAGGTGTAACAGAAATATATTACATGTCCTTGTCTTGCAATGAGAGTCAACACAAGTCATTACTACATAAGATATTATGTTACTGAAGGGACAATTTGGCTAAGGTGAAAGCCAATACTTTTACACCATTTGACATGTCTTCAATACTAGAAAATTCTTCAGGCTTATGGCTGTATCCTGCAAAAGCGACAAGAAGAATATTGATAAAGATGTTAGAAACACGAACACCGGGCACGAGACTGACAAGTCAACATCTGTAATAATTTTAGAAAATAGAAGTAATTGAACGTAATAACATGGTGGGTTTTGTGCGGTGTCGGACACCAGACATGTCTTCAATCTGAAATTTTGGCGTTACAAGGTTCAGCTTGATTGTTGATTGCAAATAGCACAAAAGGAACAGTAAATAAATACCTTTGTAGCATGGAATGAAAATCATGCCCATTGGAGACACCCTGAAATTACATAACATACATGAGTAGCAGATAGTTTATATAAGCACAATTAAACCCGTTTGAACCTGTCTTGTTGCAGATACCTGGCCATAAACAAAGAGTCGTGATAGGCTCGACTAATCATTAACTTGCTCGTCAAATTTAGCTCTTTTGTTGCAGTTTCCATTGCATTGATGACTGCTTTATCAGATGGGGCCGGTGGATCCTGATTGATGACATGAAACTCGGAGAGCTTGACACCCCGTGTTTTGGTTATTCTAATTGCTGTTTCATGGATTTTATCAATAACTTGGTTTCTTCTTTCCTCATCGATGTCCCTAGTGTCTGCAAAAGCACAAAACAATTGCAACGTAAATATCTATGTTACCAACTATAGTATGCTAGTAACTGGAATTATTATACTACAACTCTTGTATAATTGTCAGGTACGACTCAAGTTTCTTGTAAAGACATACCAATTTCTATGTGCGATTTGCTAGGGATACTATTGATTGCTCCAGGATGCAGTTCCAGGATACCTTGTAAAATAAGAGTTTGTTTTAAATGAAGGTGCGCTTTTGTTTAATTAAATTGAGGTGCTGCAATAATAACTCACCAACAGTGCCAACAGTATCAATAGATCCAGATTCCAAGACATGTTTCTCAACAGCCAGGGCTAATTCGGCAGCTGCAAGACCAGCATCATTTCTGCTCCATGAAATTTAAAAATTATACTTTGAACTTTAGAGGTCGTGAATTAAGAAATTTCAACTTCAAAAGGGATTGATGAAACAAACTAGCAAATATAACACAATCAAGCAATAGTGCACTACTATTGAAAAGGATAAGGATGCAACCTATGGAAGAAAATGAAAATATATATTTTAAGATAGCAAGCAGCCACCTGTTAGGCATAAGGACGGCACCTGCATGGCCACCATTGCCTTCGAATTCAACCCTTAGACTTGCTGGAGCTGCAATGGCAGTGACTATGCCTATAGATATGCCTGGATCAAGAAACAAATGACATCTTACGATCATTTAAAGTTTTGGCCAACACAAAGGATATGTTAGCCCAGAAATATGTACCTTCATCCTCCAAAATAGGCCCTTGTTCTATGTGCAGTTCTACAAAAGCAGAATATGTTCCTTTCTTTAAAAACACGCTAGATAAATCATTTTCATCTTTTGCGTATCCAGCAGACCTTGCAGCATCTAAGAAGGATATGTTCTGACTATCAATTATTGTCTTGAGAGTATTTACAAGATTCTCACTCCCAGCCAATAAGCGGCTGCACAAAAGTAACAAATGTTGAAACTTAGAGTAGAGGAGTATGGTGTCTAAATTAGTCGATCAAAGTAACAACGTCTGTTTCTGACCTTCCTAGGCAACTTATTCCAAAGCGTGTGGGTTCTTCTGATGTGAATAATATGACTTCCAATGATCTTCTAGGTTTGAAGCCAGACCTGTAAAAGCAGAGAATTGTAGAAATTATCAATCGTACGCAGTTTTCGTGAAAACGTGGCTTTCCAAACACACTATATATGACAAATTCATCCTTTGAAAATCATTTATACAGACTAATACAGAACAGTGACAGGCCGTTGTAAAATTATAGATGCCCAGACTTCCAACCTTGCTCACTAATAGTCAGAAGAAACCAATTAATGATGACTATCAATATCATATTCTGCACATTCAATTAAATCCTGTATCAGCCATAATAAGAAACACAACCTTTTCAGGACATTGATGGCTTCAATAGCACCTAAAACACCAACAACTCCGTCGTATTTTCCCGAATAAGGTATAGCATCAATGTGCGAACCTGTTGCAACTGCAGCAAGCTCGGGTTCACTGCCATCCCTACATAAAGTATGCACAGGTATAGAAGCTCGTAAATATTGTTGTGTTAGAATTAGAACATAGAAGCTCATGGAATGGTTATTAAATTCAGAAAGCTTTCGAGGACAAACATTTGAGGAACAAACACTCACCAACGACCAAATATGTTACCAACAGCATCCTCTCTCACAAATAGACCAGCAATTCCCATGAGGTTTTTTACATACCTACAGATTGAAGACAATACTAAAGTTTATAAATTCGAATATCTAACATTCTAAAGTGAAATGAGTCCAAAAAAAAAAAAAAGTGAAATATAGTCAAGCTCGTCGTTGACTACTTTATTTAGACATAGGGTCTGTTTGGATGAGCTTATCTACGGCCATAAGTTTCGTGAGACTGTTTGGGAGATAGCTAATGTGAGCTATCTTCAAGATAGCTAATGCGAGCTTAATCATAACTCATAAGTGTTTATTTTAATAAGCACTTGTGCTATAAGATGCAAATAAGCTGTTTATCTAAACATGCCCTTAATGTCATTCATATATATATACAAAAATTAGAAGGAAAAAAACATACACATCCTTTGATTCAATGTATGTTTTTTTGCACAGAATCACTATCATACCTAAATTTATAGCAATACAAACTAATCATCTCATTCTATTCAAATACCTAGACAATATTTCCCCTTCATTTAACATTTACTAATTGATTAAAATGCAACAATTCTGTAGCACTTTGTATCTAATTCAAGTGAACATAGTATAAAATATGTAAAATTTGAAACTTTAACCTTCGAGCTAAAACATCCTTGTGAGTATACAAAACCCTGGTTACTGCTGGGGCAGGTGCGTCAGAAAATCCTGAAAGTTGATCAATCTAAGAACAAGGTAGAGTTAAAAATGTCAAAAATTTAGAATGAGAAGGCAGAAAAAGAAATATGTGAAATAGTGAATGATTGGGCACCTGGTTCTGCAGACCCTGAGCGTCAACAGATAGTGAAGAGATGGAAGTGGGTTCGTGAATTGAGTAACCGGAGAATTGTTCGATGGTTGAGATGATTGAAGGGTCGTGTTCATGTTGATGGGCTGAAATTGAAATGCATAAGCAGAAGAGTAGAATGATGCAGTGATGAACCATTTCTGAATTTGTTGCTCAAATTTTCATCATCCAGATAGCCACTCGCATTGAGATATAATAATAAGATGCCTTTGCACGTGCACACCCATCATGTGAAATACAAATATCATTAATTTGTTAATAATTGTTGGGCTTAATTCAACCACTTTGTCAACGAAAAATACTGAGTTATGTAAATAATATTATTTAAAGGGTAAAATAGAAAAAATGTATTAGAAATTGAAATGGATCATTTTGAAATCTAGTTGACTCAGGGACAAATAGATCAAGTTAACTATAAAATCCTTACCATACATGGATAGGGAACAATTAAGACAAACCAATGAACTAGTTACAAAACCATTGGTCGATGTATCAATGACCATACTAACCTTCATCGGAGACACTACCAAATTCAACTTGATAACTCGATCATGAGATATGAACAGATGTGTCACACATGTATCAATGATAGCAATCAAATGGACACTATTTATGAGACGTACCTCGAATCAAATTATTTGACGTGGAAACCTTAACACCATTAAGAGCAATTCATTTTCCTCTGACCATTTTGGCCTACACCTAGGTCCTTCTTCAGGTTTTGACAATAAGTGTTGATGTGACTTTGCTCTCCACATTTGAAATAAGTCGGAGAGATATTCTTGTCATCATAGAAACAATGATATTCCTTCTCACACCTAAAACAAGTTGGGATGAAGGGAATGACTATTTTATTTGTTCTTTTCTCATTTGTAGCTTTATGATTTCCTTTGACACCTAGATTTGCATATGACTTACCACGATTTTGATTAGAAAACTTATTCTCATTTACACTCTTATAATGAGAAGATCTAGTTTTGTTGTCTTCATCGTAGATCCTACACTTGTTAACCAACATTGATTGCGCTGTAAAATAAAAATCGGTGAAATAATCTGAGAAGCGTTGATTGCGCTGTCATCAAGGATTTACCGCGTATTATGCTAATCCTCCAGGATTTAACATACTCTTCTCAAAAGATAAAGGATACAGAACTTGCAAGATTACTTTTAATTTTGACCCAAAATATCTTTTTATGATAATGATTAGCTAAGAAAATATCTTAAAATTTGTTACCAAGACCGACATTTTTTTAAAATACATTAAAATTTAGAAAGAACAATAATGATTAGCTAAGAAAAAAATGTCGATTGATTAGTTCAAATAGAAAGTTGATATTAAATAATAATATAAGAAATCTCTATTAAAAATAATATAATCAAAATTATATTATTAGATGAAATAAAAATCATAATTTATGTGTAAATCATAAATAAAATTAGTTGTAAATGATATAAATAAGTGGAATATAATAAATAATGTAAATCATAATTTTTATTAAATAAATTGTTTACTTCATAATTTATGTACATTTTACATATACATTTTAATATATATGAAATGAAATATATATTTAAAAAATGATAACATATAATAAAAATAATTTAAATGATAATATTTTAAACATGATCTTTAAACAATATAAACATAAATATATAAATACTTCTGAATATTAAAAAATAAATAAAAAGTAAAAGTAAAATAGAATTAGTGCAATTCATAATATAATTAAAATTAAAAAGAAAATAGTTAGTTTATAGTATATGAAGAGGTCTGCATGTATCCAAAAGAAATAACTGAAACGATGCAATGCTAACCAAACATGTTGAAGTGTCCATAAAATGGGTTAACTCAATGTACTTGTTACAAAAACTAACGGAAAAGAGAAAGAAAACTCACAACTTGCAATGACACAATGGGACAAACTTTGTACCAAAAACATGATCTGACGGTGTCGTCAAGACCATGGCCTCCGACGATCATGGAGGACGAAGTATCAATCAGTGATAGATACTTCAAACGATTCAGAGAGGTTGAAATGTATTTAATGTTCATTCTTGCGGGTATGCATGCAACTCTATCATACTCAGGTTTATAATGTTTTGGCTCTTTTGTTTTTTTATCCAGGATTAATGAAGAAACAAATGTTGGGATGCTCAACAACCTGCTTGAATCCGAAGTGAACGCAGCAAGGTAAACCATGGTCTTGACTCTATTTAGTAACAGTTAGGGTTTTTGTGTTGACATATTAAATTTAGGGTAACATTATGCTCTGTTATTGGGTGATAATTTCTACAATGATGTTCTGTTATTTAGACATGTTTGTAAGAAATTGGTTCATATTTAGTTCAGTGTTTTTAGGTTGTTAGATTGTATTTGCTTCTGGTCGTATCGGTTGCGGCGAAATTTGTATTCAATTTTTACTCCAAGATATGGGATATTACTCAGTCTTGTCTATTTTCCCCACTGTGTTTTTCATTATTGTTTTACCATGAAACAATAAGCATTCTTGTTTATGCAGTTCTTATGGAAACGTGAAAGAAAAAGTTGTCGCGTTACGGAAACAAGAGAGTGCTCCAAATTTTTATATTTGAAATATAATTAATAAATATAATATAATGATGGTTAATAAATGTATATAAAATATTGAAATGTAATACTAAGAGACCCATGCATTTGTACGGGTCACGGTTTGCACGGGTCACGCAATATCATTTTTTAATTCTTAGAATAGTAAATTAATATAATATAATGAATTTTACAAAATATATATACAAATTAAGTAATTTTAACCAGTCGAAAATGTATATTTTAGAAGAAAAAATAATATTATTATGAATTCAGTTCTATTAAATAATCATACAAAATAAAAAATAAAAAAAGAGTTTGTGAAATGAATAAAAAGAAAAAGAAAATTTTCAACATTTGAAAATAATAATTTTGTGTCTTAAATAGAGACAATTGATAATTATAATAAAATATATATTTTGATGATAGTGACCCGTGAAAAAAAAAAGAGAATTTTTTATATTTGAAATATAATTAATAAATATAATATAATGATGGTTAATAAATGTATATAAAATGTTATTATTTTTAATTGTTGGAATAATAAATTAATATAATATAGTGTATATATATATATATATATATATATATATATATATATATATATATATATATATATATATATATATATATATATATATATATATATATATATATATATATATATATATATATATATATATATATATATATATATATATATATTAAGTATGTTGACCCGTCAAAAATGTATATTTTAATAGAAAAAATAAATATTAACCTGAACTCGGTTGTATTAAATAATCATACAAAAAAAAGAGTTTGTGAAAAGAAGAAACAAAAAAAAAAAAAAAAAATTTTAACATTTGAAAATAATAATTGTGTCTCAAATAGAGACAATTGGTAATTATAATAAAATAGATATTTTGATGATAGTCATCCCTAGAAAAAAAAAACGAAATTTTTTAATATTTGAAATATAATTAATAAATATAATATAATAATGGTTAATAAATATATATAAAATATCATAATTATAATAATAAACGACTCGTGCGTTCGTACAGATCACGGTTCACATGGGTCACACAATAGTATTTTTTTAATTATTAGAATAGTAAATTAATATAATTTAATAAAATTTAAAAAATATTGACAAATTAAGTAATTTTGATCCGTCGAAAATGTATATTTTAGTAGAAAAAATAAATATTAATATGAACTCATTTTTATTATACAATCATACAAAATAAATTAAATAAAAAAGTTTGTGATTAGGCCGTGTGCGTGCGCTATTAGGCCATGTGCGTGCCTGATTTTTCGGATGAGTGCTCTAGAGATTTTGCCAAGATTCCATACAAGCGGCCCCACTTGACACTCATGTAGGTGATTTCATCAAATGTATGCTACAAATCATACATCACCCATAAGGGATATGAAATACATTAAAAACTATAAAATCTTATTCTCTCTTTAATGCAGTTTCTAGCATTTTCTCGTTCACACCATGAGAAAAAGACGAAAGAAAAAAATAATTTAATTAATTTTTGGTGCTAGCAGAACTAACAAGTAACTTGTTATTACCCATATGAATCTTCTTCATGGGATCTCCAATCACAAAGGTTGGATTCCCTCACTTGTTTATTTCAATTAGCTTAAGTCTCATTCCTCTCGATGTGTCACAAATTACTTTCCTCCCCAGGGGTTTTGTCAGAGGGTCATCTAAATTTACTTCTGACTTCACATAATTGATTGATATTATTCCATCTTTTAACAGTTGTTTTACTACATTATGTCTCAGTTGAATATGTCTATTTTTACCATTTAATGACTTGTTCTTTGCCACGACTATTGTCGATTGACAATCACAATGCAATGACACTGATGGAGTTGGTTTTATTCCTAAATGAATATTAGTTAAGAGGTTTCTTAACTACTCAGCTTCACTACCAGCCAATTCTAGAGCTATGAACTCTGATTCCATAGTTGATCTAGCAATAATGGATTGCTTGACCGACCTCCACACAATTGCACCTCCACCGAGTGTAAAAACATAACCACTAGTGGATTTTGTCTCGTCTGAGTCAGATATCCAATTAGCGTCGCAATATCCTTCTAATACAGCGAGAAATCCATTATACTCAATACCATAATTCATGGTACCTCTCAAATATTTTAGAACTCTGGAAAGAGCCTCCTAATGATCTTGATTGAGGTTATGTGTATATCTACTCAATCTACCTACTGCATATACAATATATGGTCGAGAAAAATTCATTAAATGCAATAAGCTCCCAATAATTTGAGCATATTGAGTTTGATCAATAGGGTCACCTTTATTCTTCTTTAATTGAGAGTTAGTATCATAAGGGATACTCACTGACTTTGAATCATAATGACCAAACTTCTTTAGAAGTATCTTAACATAATGTTCTTGAGATATTATTATAATATCATTCTTCCTTATGATTTTAACTCCCAATATTACACTTGTTTCACCCATATCTTTTATTCTGGACTGCCCCATGACGGCACGCACGGCACGGCCCAATAGGCGTCGAGCATAGGCCCATACGTCTGGGCTGATGAACGTGTCGGGCAAAAGCCCAGACATCTGAGTCGATGACACCCCACCTAGACATCCCACTACGTGTCGAGCAGAGACACACGCATACCACCAGTCGACCTTCCTTCACACGTCACATGCCCATAGTACGGGCATACGCACTATGTCGGGCAGAAACCATGTCTGCCAGCTCATCTGCCACGTCACCCAATTGCCCTGCATTATCTCCTGAGGGATAGGGGCAGTTGGACCAGGGAGCAGACCTTTGGTCTAGGTCTTCACGCTTCTTACGCGTTCCTTGGCAGCTCCTCCTTGGGCCTAGCTAGATCAAGCCCATTAGGAGCCTTGGCCCAGCGCTGGGGGCTCAATATAAATACCCTTTCATGGCAAAGGGTCAGGTATTCTCACTCACTCTGAAATAACATTAACTCTGTACCTTTTCTGACTTGAGCATCGGAGTACTTTGCAGGTACACCCCCTCTCTCATCTCATTCTCTGGCCCAGTCTTCAAGTCCTTGGAAGGCCCTCCTGATCAGGTAAGATCATCTTTCATTTCAAATTTTGAAGCAAGAAATTTTTTGGTTCTAATTACTATATCAATACAAGTAACAAAGATGAACATGTTGTCAACATACGAATATATAATCACACATTCATTATTCAAAGATTTTTTGTACACACATTTATCAACTTCAATAGATGAAAACCCATCACTAATCAAAACTTGATTAAATTTTTCATGTCATTGTTTTGGTGCTTGTTTTAAACCATATAATGATTTTAAGAAGTTTACAAACTTTATTTTCTTAACCAGAAACTACACATCCTTCGGGTTGTGACATATAAATTTCTTCTTATAAATCTCCATTTAAAAATGCAGTTTTTATATTCATTTGATGAATAACCAATTTATAAATAGAAGCAAGAGCTATTAAAACACGAATTGATGAAATTCGGGTTATTGGAGCAAAAGTATCAAAATAATCGATTTTTTTAGTGAAACCTTTTGCTACTAATCTAGCTTTGTATTTTTCAATAGAACCATCAGGAAAGTATTTTTTTCTTAAAAATTCATTTACAACCAATTGGTTTTGCTCCTTTTGGTAAATCAACCAAAATCCAAGTATGATTTTTTTGAAATTGAATCCATTTTGATTTTAATAGCTTCTTTTCAAAATTTTGCATTATGAGAAGAAATTGCTTCATAAAATGTTTGAGGCTCATTTTCTACAAGATATGTATAAAAATCACTTCTGAAGGATGTCTCTTTTCTTTGTCTTTTACTTCTTCTTAAATCATCACTTGAATTTTCATTTGAAACTTCTAAAGAAGGTTTATGAACAACTTTTTCAATTTTAAGAGGAATTTTTTTTCTAAAAATTCAACATTTTTAGTTTCAACAATAGTGTTATTAGCAAGCACATCACTTTTAAGAACAAGAAATCTATATGCAGCACTATGTTCGACATAACCAATAAACAAACAATCAGATGTCTTAAAACCTGTTTTTCTTTTCTTTGGATCAGGCAACATGACTTTTGCTAAACACCCCCACACTTTTAAATATTTCAAAGTTGGCTTATAACTTTTCCATAATTCATATGGTGTTTTACTAGTAATTCTATGTGGAATTCTATTTTGCAAAAAACATGTGGTTAACAAAGCTTCGCCCTAACATTCATCATTTCTTTTAAAGTCCTATTTTTTTTATTTCAGCTACTCCATTTGATTGAGGAGAATAAGGGGGAGTTACTTCATGAATTATTCCTTCTTTTTTACAAAAATCATTAAAGGAAATATACTTTCCTCCTCTATCAAATCTAACTCTTTTTATTTTTCTATTTAATTGATTTTCTACCTCAGCTTTGTATAAAATAAACTTATCAAACGCTTCATCTTTATGTTTTAACAAATAAACTTTAGTGAACCTTGAAAAATCATCTATAAAGTTATATAATAATTATTTCCTCCTCTAGATGTAGTTTGTTTTAAGTCTCCTAAATTGGGATGAATAAGACTAAGAAGATCAAATTCACGTTGCACATACATACATTTTTTCTTTGTTAATTTTGATTCTATACAAATATCACACTTACCGGATTGCTTATTATTTAATGTAATCATATCAAGACTTTGCATTCTATTAATATAAGAAGAATTAACATGTCCTAATCTAGCATGCCATATATCATAAGAATCAATCAAGTAAGCAAAAGAAGAAGAAGAAGAAGAAGAAGAAACTTTATTACTCATAACTTCAGAGATGTTCAATACAAAGAGTCCCTGGTCACAATAACCTTTTCCCAAAAATGCATTATTCGTTGTCATTACAATCTTGTAAGATTCGAATGACACTTTAATCCCACCCTTGCTCAAAAGAGACACAAAAATTAAATTAGTCCTAATATTAGGAACATGCAATACTTCACTTAAAGCCAAAGTCTTTCCTGATGTGAGTTTTAACATAAATTTTCCTTTTCCTGAAACTGCAACAGTTCGAGAATCACCAAGGTAAACTTGTTCTTCTCTATCCCCCACAGTAGTGTAAGAGGTAAAAGCATCTATATTAGCACAAATGTGCCTAGTAACCTCGGAGTCTACTACCCATTTGTTTACATCAGTCACAATATTTGTTTGAGCAATGGCAACAACAATAATATCATCCCCTTCAACCAAGTTAGCTTTAGAAGGATTGACATTCCTCTTGCGATGTTTGCACTGATGTGCATGATGACCTGGCTTACCACAAATATAACATTCTCCTATATTTTTAAGTGAGATTAGTAACACGTGGAATAAAATTATTATGATTATTATGACCAGGTTTATGATTGTACCTCTTTTTGTGAAACTTATTATGAGTATTATTTTGGACCAGATTTGCTCGAGAAACAAAAAAAAAAAATTGCCTTTGCAGCCTTACTTTCCTTTCTATTGGTATCCTCGATAATGATGTGGGTGATCAAATCTGCCAAAGGTAATTGTTTTTGCTTGTGTTTGAGTTGATTCTTGTAATCCTTCCATGATTCAGACAATTTCTCAATGAGAATTCCAGCAACAAATGGTCTAGCAAAGTAATGTTTTCAGCTTTCAATTCTTCCAACAGCTTATGGTACTCGTTGATTTGTATCTTAATGTCTTTATCTTCTAACATTTTCCAATGGTAGTAATTTCTAATCACAAATTTTTGTTTTCCAGCATCTTCAGTGGTATACTTTAGATTCATCGAATCCCATATCTCATTTGCCTCCTTGTAAGAGCAGTAGAGATCGAACAAATCATTAGAAAGTGTACTTAATATTGTGTGTCGACATACCTTGTTTGCATGTGTCTATTGATCGATGATTTTTTAAATTGTGGTTGACGTTGGTTTCAGTTCTAATAGAGCAGAGGAAACACCATGCATGTCAAGGATGGAGTGAACACGCTCATACCATCTGCGAAAACTTTGACCATTGAAAACTTCAATTTTGGACACGTCGGGGAATGGTTTAGTGTAATTGATCGTCGACAAAATGAAAGTTGATTGTTGTTGAATAATTTCAACATCGTTGGTTTGAGGTTGACGATTAGAGTCATCACTGGAATTGTCTTTGATAACCATGAAATCCTTGAGATTGTTGTATAATCTGCTATGAAGACCTGTAAAATAAAAATCGGTGAAATAATCTGAGACACGTTGATTGGGCTGTCCTCTAGGATTTTTCGTGTATTATACTAATCCTCCAGAATTTAACAGACTCTTCTCAAAAGAAAGAGGATCCAGAACTTGCAAGATTACTTTTAATTTTGACCCAGGATATCTTATTATGATAAAATATAATAAAATTAGTGAAAATACAAAGTTATAAAGTGACACCCATTTTCTTTTCTGTACATGATATTTGTTTTAATATATCATCTCCAAAACTTTCATTCTTGCTTTTTATATCACCAAATAACTTAATAAAATAATATAAGAATTATTAGTTTTGAATTCTCAAACGGATCATCCAAATTAACGTATCGAAACCTTATATATTAATGTCCATTATTTTCCAACGGCAATGTATGTAAGTTCAATGTACCAAAATTCCAATAAGATATATACAATAAAACCTAATTAATTTCTCATTTCAAATAATTAAATTAAATTTTAACTTATGACTTGAAATTATTAACATAAAAATGAAACATTAATTTTATTGAATTTTAATTTTATCAAGTAACTTAATAAAAATAATATTTTGATAATGATTAATTAATATAATACAATATTTATTTGTCAAGATATTTTAATCTATACTAATAATTATTATTTTTTAAATAAATAATAACTACAACATCTCAAAATTCTCACACTTAGACCCTCCAACATTTACACCATTATAGTGCGGGCAATATCTTGATAACTCCTCAAACTTGGCCGCATAGTCAGCCACATTCATGTTGCATTACTTTAGCTCCAAAAACTAAATCTCCTTCCGGTTACAGACATCAGTTGGAAAATATTTGTCCAAGAACTCACTATTGAAATTATTCCAAGTGATAGCAGTGTCAATAACTTCCAATCTATGACGGATATGCTCCCACCATAATTCAACTTATTTAGACAACATATGAGGTCCAAACAACACTTTTTGTGCATCAGTACATTCCATGACTTTGAAAATCTTTTCAATCACCTGAGTCCAAGTCCGGGTACCTTCAGGGTTGTACCTCCCCTTGAATGTGGGCAAGTTGTTTTTTAAGAATTTTCCTAGCCCACAAAACTCATCAGCTTCACTATTCTTATTTTGTTTAGCATGCAAAGCTTCATTGGCTTGAGCCATCACACGAGTCATTGCCTCGATATTATCAGTAATCGCACGATCGTTTCTGTCAGTCATTTCTTCCTGTACAACCAATCATACACAAGTTAAGTAGTCGTAATAGTAAAGAAATGAGGATTACGGGAAACAAACAACACTGACAGCATCAACACCCATGTTGTGTGTAAGGGTACCATAAGTTCTCAACATCTAAGGTCGAATTGACTGAACTACTCTGATACCAACTATATAACACCCTTAATATGATTTATAAAATAGTGCGAAAATATGAAGACAACAACCATGGTGTCACATTTACAACCCCAAACTTTAATTCAAAAAAGGAAAAATTTTAATTCAAAAGGCTTGACATTAGCGACATCAACATGATTTTAAAATAACTTAAAATAAGAAAACATAGCAAGATAATTTATTCAACACATTTTAAGGTCTTAGCTACTCCCTAACCCGATGTCTCAATTATGGACAAATTTCATATTGCAATTACACTTTAATATTTCAACAACTCTTCATAATTATTAGAATTTTCTTTTACGATTTTGTTGCACATAATTATTATAATTATTGTCCAAAAGAAAATGTGGCTGTGCAAAATTATCACAACTATAATAAATAATTCAATTATTATTAAATAAGTGGCCCATTAGCTCAGTTGGTTAGAGCGTTGTGCTAATAACGCAAAGGTCGCAGGTTCGAGACCTGCATGAGCCAAATTTATGATTTTTTTCAACTTATTCACCATGTTTTCTTCTCTTCCTTGGAATAACTTTGTGGTTGCTCAATGTAGCCAATTTCATTAAAGCTCACATACATTGCTACAAAGATAGAAACTTCATGCTATTCTGCTCCTTATTCTTAAGAGTAATCCTTGGCTATCAGGACCGGTCCTAGGGATAAACCATTAAGGCTACTGCCTAGGCCTCACTTTTTATTTTATATTTATATCATCTTAATCAATTGTTTTTTTTTAAATAACCTTTTAAATTATGATATAATAATTAAACAATAATACCTATTTAGAATATATAATATGTATTGTTTGATTTGTTAATTTAAAAATCAAATATAATAAATTTTTTAGTTATTTAATATAATAGAAGACTTAATATATAAACTTTTTCTTATAATTTTGGCATTGTTTTTCAATTATGATTTTTCTAAATAATAAGAAGAGTGTTTAGATGAGTTAATTTTATTATTGATTAATATAAATATTGAATGAAGTTGATTATAAAAAAAATGATAGTTTTACATCCTAAAACATCTAAACTATTTAATTTTAACTTTCGCCTCAAACCTCGAGATGTGTTGGATCGGCCCTGTTGGCTACAAGTCTAAATTATACTTCTCTATCTTCTCAGTTTTATTACACTCTGTCTTACATATCCATTTCACACTAGATGTATTAACATTAGTAGATTACATAGTTAAACCTCATGTTTATTTCTAATGACATTTTATTGTAAATTAAAAGGTTAAACCATACCAAGACATTCTTGTTGTGAAATTTGATAACATATCAACCACACCAAGAATATTTATGTGTGAGACAAAGAATAAAGACAACCAAACTAAATGTCATCAAGTAAAAAAGTTAACATGCAAAAAAGTGTAAGCAAATCCATAATAAGTAAGAGGAAGGTAAAAAAGGGACTACAAAAAGAACTAATTTACCTAGTTTGATAAAACTAATCTAATTTAGGGAGATAACATCTCTCCAATTAATATATTTTCAAAATTTATTACAAGAGATTATAAATGAGTTGTAAGAAAAATAATTTTATAAGTTCCAAAGAACAAATCTTATTTCATACTCAATTGTTTTCTAATCTCTCCAACACTCTATATATGAATCACACAAATTCAAAGTATTTCTAAATTCCCTTAGATACCTCCAAAAGTTGCCAAATTTCAAGAAAAACTCCAAGAAAATTTTGCCCTTGTCTTTCTAACTAGGATTGTCACATCTTCCCTCTTTCTATTTTTCTCTTACCAAGAAAAGTGATAGAGATTTATATTTATAATATCCCGAAACCTTAAAAGGTTAAATATCCAATACTGATAGGCAAACAAGCTCATGTCACTCATGGACCAATCAAACTATTGACTTGTTAACCCATTAACCTAGTCAACTGTTGACCATTGAATGAATAAACCAGTTGACCTTTCACCCCATTGACTATTGACCGAACATTAACTTTTTGACCAAAGTTAATCGCCCCAAAAAAAGTTCTCCTCTCACCAATTGAGTTTTTGAGACACACTTCCACAAATATTCACCTTAAGTTTGTCTTAGAGTTTGTTTTTAGTCACCTGAAGTTTGGCTTGTTCATTGTATTATTCAGTTTGATTAGTGGATTATGACCTTGCTTGAGAGAGGCAAAATCACCTTGGCGATTGTAACACCCTTCTAACCCCACGAAATAAAACACAATAATTACTTAAATAATTCAGAGTATATCTCAGAAAGGGGTCACATTTTCTTCATAAAACGTCTCAACAACAATCTTGCTCTGTAACACGGGTTTTCAAAACATTTAGAATATCACTTATTTTACAAATCAATAATAAAATTAAACTTTGCAACGAAATCATAACTTCATAATAACTTCATTTATTTCATCAAAATATTAAGACCTTAGGTCATTGTCAACAATCAACATTAACTAAAAATCAACATTTAGTAGCTCATAAAAATCGTCCTAAGTAACAAACAACATAATATTCACTTAAGCGTGTGTCCTACCCGATATTACATCTATCAGAGCAATGTTACCATACCTAATTGAATAAACTACGAAAAGCAATACTTCAAGCTACATCCATGCACCGAGTTTATTCTTGAGTATCTGCAAGATGGCATAATAGACCATCACCAAAGGCAGGGAAGGTGAGTAATCACGAATCAGTATAAATGACATAAAGTAAAGATAATCATGCAACATACATCATAATTCTCACCCGTCACATCCTAAAACTCATCAAACATCTACTAAACATATATGCATCATGCTATGCCACCAAGAATGAGATTCAACTTCATAAATGCATGTGGTACTGATTTCAACATGTGATGGACATTAAGTCATCTACCTTCCACAATGGATCACAACATAAACAACAATACCCCAATCCACACAATGGTATTGAAGCCTCCATCATCATAAGTATGTCATGAATGCAATGATGCAACAACATTAACATAATCAACATAATAAACACTTGCATCAGCATTCATGTAAATATTCATCATACTCTTCATACGACATCTATACATCAGTCATATAATCTATCAACATATACTCATCATCACATAGCAATCATAAACATCATATTATAGCATCACAACTCCATTTCATACAAAATCATCATAATTCATTTGATCGTCATGTTCATCACATAGTAAGTATAAACATCGAAATATTCATATCATCTATTTATTTCGTCATAGCATCATTATAGTATCATCATTCACATAACTCATACAGTCATAAGCAATCAATACATAATCATCATATAAGTTCAACATATAATTAACTTACATCTTAACTTCATTTTTATCATGAAATGATCATTAATACATCAACATAAATCATGGCAACAAGTATAATATATCACGACATCAATACATCATGTCTACACATCATTAGATAATTTCCTGCAATTAAATCATTAAATTTTCACTTCCAGGTCTCGCTAAGAAAATCCCTTGTTCGTTAAGCGGCCTCCTCTTGGGTTGGGGAAAATTCATATTTTTTAACTACGAGGCTAAGCAAGCAAGGCAGATTTGACAGAAAAACCCTGCAATGACAGCAAAACTCCTGCTACGATTTTCACTCAAAAACCATCCTTTCACCATTTTTAATCACAAATTTCAGTATAGAACCTATAACTAATACACATACATCCTTTACAACACACAACACACATCAATTCATCAATAATCCCTCAATTCTACTAATCAAATCCTAGGTTTTTCCCTAAAACCCCAACTATCCCCATTACCTAAACTCTACATCAAGAACATTGAAAAGTGATACTCCCCATACCTTAAAATGTCGCTTCTTAGGGTTTCTCTTCAAATTTCGCCGGAAATTCTTCAAGTCCTAGCCTCTTCTCCTTGTTTCTCAGAGTTTCTCATTTCTCCTTCAAACTGTATCGTGAAAACTGATCGTATCCCAAAACCCTCAACTTCCTTTTGTCAGTCTTACCCCAAGGACCCCAAATATGCCTTCCTCATTCTACCCTTACTAATTCTCCACAAAAGACCACTATACCCTTCATACCTTTAATTCTCCTTATTTTAATTAATAAATAATAATTTAAATAATATCATATAATTATTCTTACTACTAATATTATTAAAATAATCTCACCACAATGCATCGTGCCACATAACCATATATCGTCAAAATCACCTTATATCCTCAAATAAGCAACAATCAATCATAATCAAATTTCGGGTGTTACAACTCTCCCCCACTTAAAAAAAATCCGCCCTCGAAAATTACCCGAAGAAAATAGAGTCAGATACAACTTCCTCATAGGATCTTCATGTTCCCAAGTCCAACACACCAGCCATCAACATATCACCCAAGTACTTAATACTCCTCCCTGTCTGACCACCCGTTTGCAGATGCTAAACAAAACTCCTCCTCAACTCAGTGCCTAAAGCACCCATCCAAACTTCCCAGAACCTCGTCGGAAATCTTGCATCTCTATCCCAAGTAACCTCATGGTTTCCTTAATGGACATCCCAACTAATTTCAGCATAGAATAATTAACACTCATTGGTAAGAAATGAGCCGAATTAGTTAATCCATCTACGATCACCCGAATCGAATCATTCCCCTTTATCGTCTTCGATAAACCTGGTCCAAAATCCATAAAAATACTATCCCATTTCCATTATAGAATATTCAACGAACGCATTAGACCCAAAGGCCTATGATGCTCCCATCTTCGATCTTTGGCAAATCAAACACGCATACACAAACTCAACAATAACCTCCCTCATAACCGGCCACCAAGTAACTTCTATAAATCCTGTTACATCTTAGTAGCACCGGGATGAATGCTCAATCTACTTCGACAATCTCCCTCTAAAATACTCTTCTCAATTTCTGATACATCTAGAATACACACTCTATCTCGGAACTTCATCACATCATTCTCATCAATTCGAAATTCACATATGTTACCCTGATTAATCATGGTCAGCTGATCCGCCAACTTCAAATCAAATTGTTGTCCTTCTAGAATTTCTCCCATAGTATCATTAGTCAGTTTCAACATTCCCAACTACATACTGTCAGAGGTCGTCTCACACCTTAAGCCCATATCTTTGAACTGCTCAATCATTTCAAGTTTTCTCACTATAAGCATCGACATATGCAATGTCTTCTGCCTCAAAGCATCTTCAACCACATTTTCTTTACCCGAATGGTAACTCAAGTCAAATTGAAATTCTTCAACAATTCCATTTGTTTCCTCTGTCTCATATTCAACTCTTTCTAAACAACAAGTGCTTCAAACTCTTATAATTGCTTAACACCTCAATTCTAGATCCAAAAAGATAATGTCGACAAATCTTCAACACAAACACCACGTCTGTCAATTCTAAATCATGGGTAGGATAATCCCTTCAGGAACTCTTAATTGTATAGAAGCATTAGCAACCACTTGACTATTTTGTACCAACACTCCACCAAGACCTATCTTTGTAGCATCCTGAGACTTTCCTTGCTTAAATCCCACTGATTCAAGACTTATGCGCAATCAATCTACTTGATTAAGACTTTTATTGCTCAAACACATATCGTGATACTTACATGGCTCAAGCATCTTGGTGACAAACTTCCTTGCCTAATCAATCCACTTGATTAAGACTTTCAATGCTTTAGCACATAACATGAGACGTACATGACTCAAGCATCTTGGCGAGAAACTTAATCTAAATTGCTACACAAGTTTAGCAAAATAAAGAACAAGTTGTACTTGATACAAATATCAAAGGTACGGGAAAATCACCATAACAAATACCTAAATCACTTAAGATATCTAAGATATCCAATGTGTAAGAAATCTTCAGGCTTTTACAATTACAACCTACAATAGAAAAATATGCATACTCGAAGTGTTGATAATTGCTGATCTTGTTACTCCTCCATCAAGTTGATCCTTGTTAAAGATTCAATTTGAACGTGCAACCACTTATATAACATTTGCAGCAGACTAGTCGTTGGGAGAGATAACTTGATCAACTGTCTTTACATTACTCTATAGTACAAGAGACGTTGAAGATAGATACACCAAAATATCATGATCCATTGTGTAACATGTTTAACCGTTGAGTTTTCAATGAGATCATGTACTATATAGAGTCGTTGAGAGTGGATATTTATAAAGCATGTCAACCTTTCTTGAGCCTTGTGAACTTAGACTTTAGTTGACAAACTAATTTGACAATGCATATTGCTTTCTGCAGTACGGATAACTTCAACTTTATCACCAACTTTGAATGATCAGCAGAGCCCAATTTACATTCACCAAGTGTAGAGACAATATGTTGCTTCTTCTGATGCTGAAACCTTCAACTTTAAAGTCTATGTGAGACATCAATTAAAGAGTGTTCTTCAAATTATGTACCACCAAAAGCTAGCAATTAACCTACTCTCTCTAGTGTGCCTTTGTATATAAGATTCTGAATATAAGTATAAGTATTAGAAACTACATACATGAAACACACATCAAAATATACCATTGTACTTTCAATACTTTGTTATCATCAAAACCTAAGAAATATATGTCATGAACAAAACATGTTCTAACAGTTTGGTGCACACACTCAACAAATGAAGGGATATCAACACATAATACCTTAAAATCCTACAAGTGTTGCTCAAACTCAAGCACATTATGACTTTGTTCAATAGATCCATGACACACCTTTTCCTATTATATTCGACGTACTCCATTCATTTCGAACTAATATTTTTTGAAATATGAAATACACACAACGTATGAAATGAGGACGAGAACACAACTTCCATGGCGCTCATCATGGAAAGTTCCTAATCTGTCACCATGACCTTCAAACACAACTTCTCAGATGTGAACAACTCATTTAATTTCTCTAATGCTCATGTGAGTTTTTCCTCTGTTCATGTTCCAAGTAGGCAAATTGAACCGAAAAAGTCAACTTCGTTGACATAACATCGACAATATCAAGTAGAGTGTGTGCATTGTGAGTCTGAGTTCGTTAAGGGTATATTATTTGTTCTAACCATTTTCATATATTGTTATTCTATGATTGTCTATTGACAATGATTGTAATTTTTCTCCGATTTTAGAATTTTCAAATTATATTTTCAAATTGTAATTGTATTCCTTTTTTTCTCCATGCTTGTTTGGTTTTTTCCCCAAAACCACCAACACCACTTATTTACTCATGTGAATGAAAATATTTTTAGTCCTTAAAATAAAATTCATTTAGTTTTAAACAAAATATAATTATTTGTTATGGAATTTAAGTAATTCTTAATTGTAAATACAAATTTTCAATTTTATTATTTTATTACATTAGTCATTTTTTAAAATTAAAATAACATCTTTAATAATACTACTGTATGCTTTCCTTATAAAAAAATATATATTTAATAAAAGTTTAATAATATTTTTCAAGTTATAATATTATTAGTCGTCTTCACCACAGTAAATTTGATATAATTATTCTTAATAAACATATATAATTTTAGATAACTTAACTACTTGATAGTAATTATTTGTTAAAAAAATATCAATAATTTAATAGATTATATTTCATAAAAAACAAAAGTATATACATTTTGATAAGTTAAAAATACAACGAACTGTAAAAATTTAAACAAACTCATCTATAAATCTATTTTTTAAACTCATCTATAAATCTATTTTTTATAAATAAATTTATCATACATTGCATTGCGAGTATTTATTGAAATGCAATGCATATTATATGTATTAGATCCAAAATTATATTTGAAATAATGATAATGAAAAGTTGTGATAAATTAATGTGTAAAATTTATATTTGAAATAATGATAATGAAAAGTTGTGATAAATTAATGTGTAAAATGTTTTACAGAAATATTTTGGTTCAAAAACTGAATCACGCCCAGTGGGACTCGAACCCACAATCGCTTGATTAGAAGTCAAGCGCCTTATCCATTAGGCCATGGGCGCCTTGTGTCTTGATTTTGAATTTATCTTATAATAAACAATTAAATACCAAATAATCAGTCTCTTTAATTTCTCAATCCGTTTTAATTAGTCTTCTAATCCTTAATTAATTAAATTTAAATTCTATAGCACCCAAAATTAACATAGTTGCCTGTTCCAGACCGTGATCGATGGAGGAGAAGAAGCGACACACATGCTTGAAACTGCACATTAATGGAGTAGAAGAAGAAGCAATATTCGTGAAGGGAACTTGGTTTGATACACACTTCAACCTCTCCATCACCGATGGTTCCACTGCTTGGTACTGCCACGGTACTACTAATCACCAACTTCTTTTCACTTCTCTTTCGTATTCCATTAACCGTTTTCTTCAAGTTTTGATTTTGTTTTGTGGGGTTTTGAATTTTGTCAGCATCGGAGGAGGATTTGAAGCAGCGCGCTGCTCAGTGGGACCAGCCAGTTTCAGAGTATGTGAAGCTGTCTGAGCGGTATTTAGGGTTTCAGCAACCTGGTTCTGTATACGCATTTGCTGATGCCGGTGATGGTCATAAAAGGGTAAATATAGCCTACCAAGTGGTTGTTATTTGTTCACAGTTTATTTTGAAATATTTGTTTGTCACAAAGGTGCTCCTTTCAGTTTTGCCTATTGATGTTTGTGTGAATGTTGCAGTTGTCATGGACGTTTGAGAAGGGAGGAATGACGCTGTATTGGCGATGGAAATGCATGCACTCTCCTGATTCCAAAAAAACTACTGCAGAAATATTGGATTTTCTCATGGATGCAAACATCAGGCTTAGTGTATGATAACATTCTGCTCAACTTTTTTTAGTGCATTTTTCATATAAGTAATTACAATCAACCTCATTAGTATGCATCATGTTTCTTGGTATGTTCGTTATGGCTATTTACCGGAGATGTCATGCCTGGGATGATAATTGGAAACAAATAGAACTTGCTATGTTTAATGGTATGAACTGTGAAGTGGGGTTTAAGTGAATGATTTATCATTTGCATTAACAATTTATCTATGACAGAGGAGGTGATAGGTGAAATGGTAAAATCCTGCATATCATTGTTTCATTACCAATTTGCCGTTGCAATTATTATCTTCTGTGAGAGAAATCATTGTTTTGAGAAAAGTTGTTAACCATTCTTGTTACTCACATCCTCAATTCTAATCTGGATAGAAGGTGCAAAAGTAGCTACAACTAAATTGGGAAAAAATTGATTCTTTAATCCTATTGTGTACAAATTTTACCATTTAGTGTCACCTGTGATTTAGATTTGATATTTTAATATTTCAATTGCTTAATGAGCTTTACAAAGATTTTAAATGAGCTGAGATGACCTTAACTTTATAGAACTTAAACTTGATTGACTTTCGAGTTCTTCAATTTAGAGTATTTCAGCTTGACAGTTAAATATGCACTCTGGTTATTAGATTACGCACAATTGCTGGCTCACAATTCATGATTTGACAATCTGTTCGTATTGATGTTTTCAGTAAAAAAATGTATATTATTCGTTACATTTTCTGAGTGTGTCTATCATATATTGGCACTATGGAAAATTTCAATTACAGTTGGACTAAACATAACCTAATGCTTAGCTGGTCGAAATAATACTGTTTTGTACTAGTGTGCATTCAACACCTATTGCTCTATTTTACATAAACCTTAAATTGAAATGTTCTTTTCAATAATAAAAAATGCTTTCTTTTTTTATTATCATTTCACCATAAACTAAAGTCTTAAACTTGAGTAAAATGGGGTTTCTAATAGCACTTTTTTCATATGAATAAAATTAGTGAAATAATCTCTTATTTTTCCAAATCCGGCTTGAATTAGAATAGCATGTACTTATATCCCTCATCCCTTTTCTTTAGTATAGTTAGACATCTCTGTTTTATATGCATTTTCAGGAAGAAGTTGTCATAAAAACAGAATTGTTTGAGAAGACGAAAGTAGAAGCTGAAAAGTGCTTGGCCCAGAGTGAGAGAATAGCCAATGAGAGGGTGGAATTTGAATCTGAAATCTATACAAAGGTAACTTTTTTACTCTCACTTTGCATTTGTTTTTTTCATCTCTGTTTGTCCATTGAACGTTTTGACCTGAATGGTTTACCGGCATAGTATTGCTAGGCCCTGTATCACTTAAGAATGCCATTGGTCCTACTTCTGCTAGATTGCTCATACAATTAACTGATTGAACTAGTTATTTTTCCAATATTGAATCCATTCATAACTGTGTTGAATTTCTAGCTCTTAAGTTTATGTTGACAACTGTTGGAATTTCCGCCTTCATTGCGGTCCGCCCTTAGTCACCTAAATTGCGGCATTTGGTTTGCCTTCATTGCAACCTCCAACACCTTCATTGTGTTGGGTTTGAAGGGGTGGATTTAGTCCCACATTGCTTAGAGATATGACCTTTGTTGTCTTTATAACCGGGGGCAATCTTCACCTTACAAATCCATTTTTTAAGGATGAGTTAGTTCCAACCAAATTCTAAGAATATCTGTTCAATATTTTTTGGTGGAACTCGGTAAAAAGAACTGAACAATATATTATTGAATTGAAGTGTGATGAGCTGATTCAATATTTTTGGTGGAACTCGGTAAAATGAACGAAGCAACAGTGTATTATTGAATTGAAATGTGACGAGCTCAAGAGCTTTACAATGTTGAAAATGTAAAAAACATTGATAAACCAGAGTTCAAGAACACTTTATCAGAGCATTATGCTTCTAACCAGTGAGAAAACTCTCCTGACCAAATCTAACAATTTTTCTGAATGCCTTTCCTCACCTCTGTCACTCTAACCACATAGACATTCCATTCCTAACAGAATGCTAGTGCAGTCATACGCCACGTCTCTAACTCCTCCTTCTCTAACTTCCCTATTCAGCTTACTTGTTAGGCCCAAATCCAGGGTCCTATCATTTTTAGTGTGGGAGGACATTTCTGGTGTTGTATGATGTAGGTAGCTCCTACAATGAGAAAAAGGATGATTGTGTTAAATATTAATTTGTTGTTTTATGACGCTTTTCATTACTTGTACTATGCTAATATTACAAATCTTGCATTTTTGTCTTTACTTTCATGTATCCAACTGAATCTGCAGATATTACAAATATTGTGTTATTTTTTAGTTTCTGGGGGTCTTAAATTCAAAGAAAGCAAAATTGAGAGAGCTTCGAGACCAGCTGTCAAAACAAGATAACAATGACAAACATCCTCAAGAGGAAGAAGATGCAGAAAAAACAGAGAGTTTTGATGAAGAAAGTGATTATGATAAAAGCGACGAAGACGAAGGTCCTCAAACGTGTATTACTAGCTCTTCAAAGGATGTGGTAGCAAATAAGCCTTCACGTCGAAGGGGAAGCAAGCTCTCATGACTAATTATCTGCACTAACTAGCAATAGTTTATTTTTCATCTTGGATTTTAAATCTGTACAAAAATCACTTAATTTCCATAATAACGATGATATGTTTTAGGCGAATTAATTATTATCGGATCGGGTAGACGGACTTGTAGCTGGTCGTGGTGAGAATCAGATATCAAGCTATCGAGTTAACTTGAATCGCAAAACATTTTACGTTCACCATCGATTTTAATTTAATCAAAAGGAAAAGGGAATAAAGATCGTAAAAACGCTAATTGTGGAGAATCCAGGTTCTGGGGTTGGTTATACCCGAAAAATATATTAGAATCCTAAGCATCTGTAGTATCCTACATGGTCCTCTTGTTAATATTTGTGTTATTGTTATTATTGTTTGTTAAAACTAAAGGAATCTAAGGTTTTTATTTTTAATGGTGAACGAACACTTGATTGTAATCAAGGTTCGGAGAGGGAAGTAAGTGTAATGGCAAATACCTACGAGATTTAATAAACTTTGACCAAACTGGAAGAAAAAAAAATCCAACCCAACTCCTAGGATTTGGTTGGTTTTTAATTTGGCTCAGATTTGTCCGATTCAAATCGAACCCCTGCTTATATGTGCTGTGATTAAATCAAATTACTCTCATTTTTCTTCATCATTTTTATTAATAGTCAACCCTTATCCTTATCAACGTGTCCTTGCCCTCATATATAATCAAATATCAAGGTGATCCAAATTGAGAGGGCTTATTAAATCCTGAAAGGCTGCACGAATACCATACGAAAACTTTCTCTTTTGCATTTTTAATGTTTTGTTTTTTCTTTTTCGTTTTATAAGTAAAACTCAAATATTTAGTTTTTCTTCCTGTAACATCATTTCTTTTCAATAATTTACAATTATTATTATTATTATTTTTTTGTTTTTTTTTCCACCCTTTTATTCTTAGGGGAAAGGAGTCCCTAGTAATCTAGAGGACGTGTCGAAAGGTGATGATACTGACTAAACATTGTTCCTACCAAGAATTGAATTTGTTTACCACTCAAACCTAAGTGCTTGATTAATTTAGTATTATTGATGAATTAATAAATAATGCTGCACTGAATTTTGAAAACAATATTTGAATAAAAACAAAATTGTTGAGCAAATGACATTTTAAGAGAAATACATTTTCATAATTTTGTTCAAAATTAAAATAAAACCAACATGTATAATATATGCTTGTTAAACAAGATGACTGATTACGTGAAGTCATAAAATTTGACAAATTTGTATCCGTATAAATTTTGACAATAAAATTGAATCGTCAAATCATGCACAATTCAGCAGCCATTAAACGTCTAATAAAAAAAGCCATAAGATTGCCACCAAAAACTACTATAAATACCCCATAATATATTGCAATGCTTTATATATCACAAACTCAACAATTGCCACACAGAAAAAGTAGACACAGATTCATATACAGATCCAAGAATCAAAACAGCAAAAATGTCTGATGATGAATGCAAAGGTAAGAGTTCATGGCCAGAATTAGTTGGAGTGGATGGAAAGGTTGCAGAGGGTAGAATTGAGAAGGAGAATCCATTGGTGGATGCTATAATTGTTCCAGATGGATCTTCTGTCCCCTTTGATTTTCGATGTGATAGAGTTTGGGTTTGGGTTGATAAAGATGGAATTGTTAATAAGATTCCAACTATTGGATAAAATCTTTCTACACTCATCATCATACATGGAATTTAACTTGTATAATTATGCTCCAATGTACTCATTAATTTAATAATGTTTGAATAATAATAATAAGAATAAGGAGCTAGTTTCTTTCCAATTACTATATACTACTACTAAATGTTATTCAAACATGTGTGTACATGTTCTACTTTGTAAATTAGTGGATAAATTGTTTTCATACATGTAATTGGTACTGCTCCAACAATGATATTTGCATCCGTGTGTTATATATTTATTATTCAATTTAATAAAATTAAAAGGATGTCTCACGAATTCGTGCTCCAATTGATAACCGACACTATATCATTATTAGACTCGAGAGCATTGGTGTACCAGTACAAAATCATATCTGAAAGAACACTAACCTCAAAGAACAACAACGTCAGGCTGTTTAATTACCAGTTTCAAAAACCCAAAACAAACATCTTATGAATGACATACTATTGGGAGGTAAAATAATAATGACCGATGATGATCAAGTTTATCAGGAAGTTGTAAATACAAGGTTAGTAATTGTGGCCCACTATAGAAAAATCAAATGAATAATGAAATTCAATTAGGAACATTGATAACTTGTTATCCATTCTTTAATTGATAAAAATAGAAAGGATGAGAACAACAACCTCAGACAACAACAACCTCATATTGTTCAATTACCATTTTCAAAAGACCCTTCCTTCCCGAGTCTTCGGCAATGGTGATTGCTTTTGCCTCTCCCTTACCTTTCTCTGGCAACAATCCAGATACAATTATCCCACAAAAATTCAAAAGAAAAACTCTATACTTATTAGCCGACTCGGAAACTATCCAACCTATTAAAGAAAGAATTATCAGACGCGATGTAAAAAAAAGGTCCAGCGATTTGATTACGTTGTTTGCGAAGGTGCTTTAAGACATCTTATTAATAACATGCCATTAAAATGAAGCTGAATCAGAAAGATCATCAAAGTTTCGAATCACTGTATGCTTATTCAGTGAAACATGTGCTCCCTACATCAAAACAGTATTGCAGGGGGATAGGACCCAATTTCATTGTGATAAGCTGTTTACACAAGTCAAAAGTTAGGAATGGTTGAAATCATAACTTTTGATATGTGTAAACAACTCATCACAATGCAGACCCTATATTATGCAGATGCTAATCATGTAATTAGGAGGTAGGAGTAATAGTGTTATTTTTACAAAACTCTCCTTTCCATACATGTAATATACAATAGAGGTGGGGTTTTTTAGGATTTTGCATTAGTGATAAAAGTCAATCCTCACTTCGAGAGAGGGTTGAGCATAAGAAGGCTCAAATTTGTGTATTGTCAGACAAGCAAAAGAAGAGTTTCTCAAAGGTTGTGTCATGCATATGCGTAAAGTATAAATATGCATTTCACGCAAACACGTAATCACCTCGCCATGAAACAACTCTTCACCGAACATCAGATTCAATTATAAAAAAAATCATCACTGGCTTTATATGGAAACCAAACAATATAAACCATCATTGCAGGCATACATGTAATATACAATAGAGGGTAGAGGTTTAGGATTTTGCATTAGTGATAAAAGTCAATCCTCACTTCGAGAGAGGGTTGAGTATAAGAAGGCTCAAATTTTTGTATTGTTAGACAAGCAAAAGAAGATGTTCTCGAAGGTTGTTTCACACATATGCGCAAATTACAAATATGCATTTCACACAGACACATAATCACCTCGCCAACAACTCTTTGACCGAACTTCAGATTCAATTATAAAAAAACCATAACTTCCTTTATATGGAAACTAAACAATACAAACCATCATTGCAAGCATAGTACAGATAGATACAGTGATGGTTGATGGGAAAGTGAGGTAAAGTACCAAGGGAATCCATAAATCTGGTTGAAATGGAGTAAGAAAATGAAGGAGCAACAAACTTAGTTGAGTTCCAACTGAAAGAAGAAAGGGAGACAGAGAAAGAAGAAAATGGAGCCACGTGGATATAATTAGGAGGATTGGAGGCCAGTTTTGGTTGATCCACAACATTATTTTTTCTTATATGATAGATTGAACACTTGTCCAAATACAACCGTCTGAGTATCTATGAGCCTAGCATCACTATAATTATAAGACCATTAAATAAAATACACAAGAGAATAAAATATTTAAAGCAATTGATAAGTAAGTAAACGAAAGACAAAAGTATGCTCACATTCAGAACTTCTTTCCGAAACTTGTCAGTAATAATATCATCAAAAAGACCCAAGGTCGTGTTCCTACGTAGTCGTTAATTCATTTATGAAAGGATCACCATTATGGAGCATACCAATCGAGTAAATGTCCCATTCGGTTTTCCATTTTAATGTAAAAGCCAACTCGAATTTTAAGATGGTATTAAGTGGTAGGGGGTATTTCGATGGATCTGTAATTCCAGCCTGTAATTTGAAATTTTAGGTTATTTGTACCATATGGATAATATCCGATGAAAATGTATGAATCAAATACACGAGAGAATGAAATATTTGAAGTAATATATAAGTAAGTAAACGAAAGGCAAAAGTATGCTGACAATGAGAACATCTTTCTAAAACTTGCCAGTAGTAATATCATTAAAAAGACCTAAGGTCGTGTTGCCTGGTAGGTATCAGGTGTTTGTTAAAATCTGAACAGATGTTCCTCCAGTAAATCTCACCAGCGAGAGTTTCATACGTTCTACGTATGATTTAATGGTAACCTCTCACTGTATGCAATCATATAAGGAGTTGGAACAACAAACTATTGTATGGAAACTAAACAATACAAACAATCATTGCAGGCATAATACAGATGGAGCCATTACATGGAAACTGAATAATACAAACCATCATTACAGGCATAGTACAAATGTTCCTCTAGTAAATCTAACCAGCGAGAGTTTCATACGGTCTACATATGATACAATGCTAACTTCTTATTGTATGCAGTCATATAAGGAGTTGGAACAACAAAATGGATAGCACAACCCTGTGAAAGATAAAAACACAAATTAGTTTACAAAAAACACAAGAGTTTGGAAAAATTCCTTTACCCAAAACATCTAACTGTTATGGAGTTCCCTTAACCAAAACATAAGAATGTAAAACAGAAAGATAAGACACCCATAATAGTTAAAACCTTAAAGCAAGATAATTGAAAAATACACAAGATATGGATCCTGAAGCGAGTATATCTAACAAAACCTCAGAAATAAAAGGCGAATGGCAGAAATATGAGACACGTTCGTCATACATACCTCTCTGTAGATGAAAACCATTACGAAATGTTCCTTGTTGTTACATGTTATACAACATTTATTATCTACTCGTACATCAACCATCAACAACTCGTTATTATCGTTTATGTCAGAATTCCCGTGCGAATGATGCATCTTAGCTATGGAAGACGAAATCTGAGAGACGAGCCATGAGAATATCAGATGTAGCTTAGATGTGGAAGAAATCATCCGAGAGAGTAAATAATTCAAACCTTTGTATGGAAACTAAGAAATAGAAACCATCATTGCAAGCATAGTATAAATAGATTGAGTGATGGTTGATGGGAAAGCGAAGTAAAGTACTAAGGGAAGGGAAAAATCTGGTTGAAATGGAGTAAAAAAATGAAGGAGAAACAAACTTAGTTGAGTTTCAACCGAACAAAGAAAGGGAGACAGAGAAAGAAAAAAATGGAGCCACGTGGATATGCTTAGGAGGATTGGGGGGCAAATTTGATTTTTCCGCAACATTGTATTTTCTTATATGATAGATAAATAACTT
Source organism: Lathyrus aphaca (assembly GCA_963966055.1). Taxonomy (NCBI): domain Eukaryota; kingdom Viridiplantae; phylum Streptophyta; class Magnoliopsida; order Fabales; family Fabaceae; genus Lathyrus; species Lathyrus aphaca. The sequence continues at coordinate 165,032,587 of OZ014520.1, read as the reverse complement.
TTTTTAAAAACTATATATGTTTTTAGATTTTATAAGATTTAAAATTTAATTTCATAAAAAAAAACACTTTTACTCCCTATTAAATTTTTTAGGACTAAAGTAATTTTTTTTTTCAACATAAAAACTATTGTTACATACTGCGGCAATATTATGGATGACTAAAATTTTAACTAAAATTGAATAGATCTAAATACATTTAAGCTAAAATAGAATTTCAATATCTTATTGCTGACACCTAAAATTAATCTAAGTTATTAGTAGCGATTATTTCCATATGATGTATCCATTTACACTTTGATAAATGTCTTAAGGCATGTTTGGTTTGGTGGCAGAGAAAATGTGTGTCTGGTTTTCACGGTACCTTAGAAGTTACAAAGTGTAGCTTCTGGTTTTCACGGTAGAGAACCCTTCAAATGCGTATCCAAACATGCACTTAGTATAAACCAACCATCATCTTCAACATGCAAGCAGTCTAATCCTCAAAAACCTAATGAACCACCACAAATACAGAGAATGCAACCTTTGTGATCCACGTGAATAGTAAGTAATAGTGACCACATCCTTTATTAGACAACAAATTTATATGGGAATATATTAAATCATGTATCATTTCTCTCAATAATTTGTTAATATTTTAAATCCATGTTTTATATTGAGCTTCAACATGCTAGAAGATTGGAGACTAAACAAGATAATTTTGACAAATTTATTGTCACATCTATCGTTTATCGTTTAGGGAGCACAAGGGTACTAGGGATTGAGACATACATTATAATAAAAATTATTCGATCGTCGGAATGACATGGCCTTCATAGATTCAATCGAATCATATACAAAAACACCTTAAAGATGAGAAAAACCTAAGAAAGAGGGGGTGGATAATGTTGAACGATTTAATTTGTTTCACATAAAAATCAAGTTAATCACGTGTGCTTGAATATAAGGAGGTAAGGAAAGAGAGGTTAAACACATAGTGTTTATCTTGGTTTATCCCCATAACTCAGAGCATGTCAAGTCCCCTCATAAGGGATGTTTTAACTATAATCAAACAAACTACAGAGATCATTAAGATATTTTCTAGTCCAATTGACCTATATATTAGATTTTTCAAACTCAAATAATTTATCCTAACTAGATCTCTTTGTCTTTTAAAAGAATCTTGCTAATACATAATTTGGGGAGTTTAATTTGATAAATGAATAAATGATATAGTATTTACAAATAAGCCTTAACATAGGATTTAAACAAATTTAAGTACAAATGCAAGTTTTTAATCTTTCAATTGAAATCTTATACAATGAAATCTTCCTATGGAAGTCTAGCTATGTATATTTCCTTGAGACAACAAGGATCTTCGTGTGGTGTGATTGCCTCGAGAGGCAGCATGGATTTTCATGTGGAAGTTCAATTATATATATTGTCATGAGAGGCGACAAAGATCTTCTTGTAAAAGTTCAACTATGTGATTTCCTCGAGGGTCGATAAGGAACCATCCGTGAAGGTCTAGCGATGTGATTGCCCTGAGGGGCGGAAAGGATATTCCTCTGGAAGTCTAGCTATGTATATTTCCTTGAGTGGTGACAATGATCTTCCTTTAGAAGTCCAACTAAGTGATTTCTTCGAGGGGCAACAAGGATCCTTCCGTGAAAACCCGTCGATGTGATTTTCTTGATGGACGACAAGGATCTTTATATGGAAATCCAACTATGCATATTGCCTTGAGAGGTGGCAAATATCAAAATAAGATTTAGTTAGACATCCAACCATTGATGCTTAATGTAACACCCCAATTTTATAAATTATTTAATAAAGTAATTACTATGAATATGAGTGGTATTTTTGAAAATTATAAGTGAAGAATTGTTTATTTAAATAATAATATAATGATAATGTGGTATTATTGGAATATTATTATTAAATAAATAAAATAATAAGAATTGGAGGTCTAAGGGGCAATGTGGTAAATCGGTATGGTTTTATGAGAAGGGAAAAAGGGGAATCATTTTTTCATTCATCGTGTTTTAGTGGAAAGAAGAAGTTGGCGCCGGAGAAAGAGGAAAGAGAGAGAAAAACAAGAGACCTAAAGCTCCAAAGATCAAGATTGTTCAAAGAATCGATTGAATCTAAGGTAAGGGTGGGAGAAAGGGTTTTATATTGGTGATCTAACATGAAAGGGTAATTGGGAGTTCCTTACTCCCTTAGGGATTTATATAATATAATTGAATTTGGTGAATTCATGATGTGAGTATGAATAATATGATGATTGATTGTGTATGTTTGAGATTTTGATGTTGATTTGCATATATATATATATATATATATATATATATATATATATATATATATATATATATATATATATGTGTGTGTGTGTGTGTGTGTGTGTGTGTGTGTGTGTGTGTGTGTGTGTGTGTCATGAAAATTGAGTTATGAATGTTATTGAGAATGGAGTAATTGGAGAGGATGAAGAAAAACTAGAATTTTACTAATTTGATTTGTAAATGTTAGACTAGGTGACTGATTAATGTTAGAAGCATAAAATAGTATTAATTGGGATGTTTTGGGGTGCTAAAAGTGAAATAAAATGAACTGAATTCGGACTGGTGTGAAAATCCACATCAGGTTGGAGTTTAGCGCAGATAGCAATTGGACAAATCGCAGTGCTCGCTCAGCGAGATGGAGCTCTCTCAGCGAGCGAGGGAAAATGAGAACCCCAAGAGCTGGTCGCTCAGCGAGCATAGAGCTCGCTCAGCGAGACCTGGAGCGTGAGAAATTATATTTTTATTATTTTATTCTGAAAATCACTGAATACTTATTTAATTCTTTAATAGTGTCTAGGACTAAATATGGTGTAACTGGGACAATGTTCGTTCCTTTAGTTTGAGGATAGCATCCATGTGTAACTGTAGGACCTGACAACCGATAATTAGTGCATGAGTTTTATATGATTAATTCTATTTGTATAACTTTATTAATTGATCAATTTGAATGTATCGATTATGAAAATGTGTATTATGTGTCCTGTACAAACCATATGATGGAACGATTGATTACCGATGAAGGATTTGAGGACCGGGTTATGTTGGGTAATTACTTGAGGCATAGTTGAGGATGAAATTAGTGAATAGTTAATAGGACATGATTACCGGTAATTAGTAAGGATATATGTTCCCCTGTTGATTTGTATAACTTTTGATGATGAACCATATGGATTATATTGATAATATGCATTGAATATTGTCTGATTTTTATGTGACCCATGTGATGGGATATGTGATAATTTATGAGGATCAGGAGGATCGTGATATGTATGATTATGTTCATGCATGTATTTTGGTATGCATACTCGAGTTTTCATATGCATGTACGGTAGAATAATCATGTCTCGAATGGAGCGTAAGTGATTATTCCGATTCATTGTGAATCGAGGTGTGGGGATGATCATGCCTCAGTAGGAGCGTAAGCGATACATCCGGTCCGAATCGATGGACATTTGTTGTAGTCGGTACCTTATTTGCATTGTGCCATGGAGTCACTTTTCATTTTATTGAATGAAAGATATGTGAAATATGCTATGTGATATGTGTTGGTGATTTGTGTGAAACATTTGATTGATTGAATAATATATGATATGTGTGATGAATAGAGGTGAGATTACCCTTTAAGATGTTATTTGCACCGTTAAAATATTGAATTGTTTTCTCACCCCTTTGTTGTTTGGTTGCGTATGTGCTTCTTCGGAAGTACAAATGATTCAGGTACTTGAGTATGCTCGGAGTACGAGTTGCTTGGTTGAGTCTTAGGAGTCGCTCTGATACGTAACACGAGAGTTGAAGATCTTTGTTGTCTTATTTATTTCTTGTTAGTAATAGTTATGTATCACATTTTGTTGAAACTTGTAAATCAAGAGAATTGTTGAATGTTGTAGATATTTGGCGAATTGTCGTATGATGAATAAAAAGATATATATTTTCCGCTGTTTTATTAAAGACATATGTGAACTTGATTTTTGTTGAAAAGGTAGCATCCCACTTTTGATAAAAACTCTAATTTTCTTAATAAATAGTTATTTTATTTAACTGGGAAAAGTGTGTGTTACAATTGGTATCATAGCAGGTTCGTCCGTCTGGCCAGGTTGTCACGTGTCGTTTGTCCCTGAGTATGCAATGTGTGTGTGGAACAGTATCTGTACTTGCTTGTTTGCTAGCTGTTTGTTTGTAGGTCTTAGTTGAATATAAGTGGGGGATAAGTTATTGCTTCTCTAGAGTGTGGGCTTGTAGTGAGTTGGAATTGCAGTGGTGCATGGGTGGCTAAAGTTTGTGTTAACTGTGGATTCGCTAGTGAAGCAACTTAGTTCACAAGATGCGAGGAACGCTATTAGAATTGGGAGATATGGTTTATGACCATCATGATTGTCGGCTATCTATTGACAAATTGAGGAACTGATCACCCTCAATCCCTTGTTGATAATAGACAGAATCGTGTTGGATGCATAAGACATATTTTTCAGCTAAGATAGTATGTTCAGTAGATTGTTTGGAGTTAAGCCAAAGTTATTAGTGGTTTAAAAGAGTAGATGTGGATTCCGATATCCGGAAAAGAGATGGATTTGAGGATTGAGTATGTTGATTAGATATTACTGATGGTTACTCCTCAATGAGTAGGAAGTGAATTTTTGAGATGAACAATTGTAAGAAGTTGAACGTTGTAATTGCTGGGTACGTAGAGGAGCTTTTGAGAGGGGACTCTGATGTTTGACATGGTTGCATATATGGTATTGATTGGGAGTGAGGTTACCGCGATGGACCTCCTGTAGAGTCCGAATTGTAATTGTGTTTTGAAGGATATATTAGAGGTGTGGTTATAAGGAAAGGTGGAACTATTCCTTGATCGGCCCCTGGTACTAAGAGGAATAGTGGGAGGATTCATCGACAAAAAGGAATTGTAAGAGCAAAGGTGCCTTTTGGGGAAAACTTAGGTGTTATTGATATAGGAAAATGAGGATGTAAAGTTGCATGTTGATTAGTGAATATTATAAGAATTCACCATTGTAATGGGAATAAATTGGATTCGATTAATAAAGGATCAATAGTGAGCTGGACTTCATTCTCATAGTATTGTTGTTCTTGTGAGTTAGATTATCGTGCCTACCAGAAACTTGAGTTAGTTGGGACTTAGTGAGCATAGTATAAAGGGAATGTGGTAATTGGAACCAGGTGTTGACAAATCATGTTGGATGAATTTACTGCGTTGAGGGATGTGGAATAGAGATTGAGGAGGTAAGTATTGAGTTATGTTATGGCATAGTATAATAAGAGGTGGATGAGTTTTTGAAAGTATGAAGGTGTAAATTTTGTGGAAATTAATTATAACCATGTGACTTCACAATGTAGTGATGTTGGGTCATTGCCTTAGTAGCGTGGTATATGTTGATACAGAGCATGAATAGTTTCGTATATGTTTTTGAGATGGTGAACTGTAAGCTACAAGATTGGTTAAAATCTATTTGTCGTGATTAATTATGGGATGAAACGAGAGAATTATAAGTACCGTTGTATGTTTTTGGATTAATAAGACAAAAGTAAAATAGTGAGTGTGCAATGTGTATTTTTCTGGAATTTATGAATTAAATGTCTAGTTAACATAGAATTTGAGACGTTGGAAGGATGATCCAACGGGAGAGTAGAAGTAATGTGAAACTATGAAATGATCATGGATGTTGTGTAGAAGAAAGTAGTGACTAGTGTGTATTAAAGTGAGTATGGAGTGTGAATTGTACCTCCCATATTTACTTGGATAATTTGAGATGATAACTTTTGGAAGATGTCATGATCTATGATGAAAGTAGAATTTTTTTTTTTGTAGAACATTGGAAATTGAAATAGGAGAATTGGAAAAGGTACGGTTATATACTAAGTTATAGAGGATGATTTTTATGTCCAGGTGTAGATGAGTTTGATTGTGTTGTTCAGGGGAAGGTATAAGTATGAGTTGTCCGAAGCAGATGTGATCTACAGTGATGGAAACGAGTAAGTTATAAGAGATTAGAATGTAATTGGATTTAGTTAGTTGTTATTGTAGGTTATAAAAAGTTTTCCAAGTTCGTATTTTGTTGTTCGGATAACTTGTGAAAGATAAGTTGTTTGTTGAGAAAGGTTGTTTGGAGGTAGAATGCTGGAGAGCCGGAGTAAGAGTTAGTTGCGATTACAGTCTTATTTTTTATTTATTTTAACAAGATGTAAATAGAATGTTGGATAATGATTGTGATAAGTTGATTGGTCATTGGTACCTGATCGTAAAGTTATAATTGATATTATGCTATGGGAGGGAAATTATGGAAGTATTTATCTTAACCATGGATTGGAAGTAGATGAGAGTGAAATTGGGTTGAGTATCCGTTAATATTATTACTACGATTGAAGATTAGAGTGTTTGGTAATCACATGAGCATGCAATTCCGATTTGATCGGGAAGAGTGGAGTATGAGACGACTAAGATGGTCGGAATGTTTGAGGTAAGGAGTCAGAAATGTTTCCTATGTTTGCATTGATAGTTAAAAAGTTGGAATTGAGTTAGAAGTCAGGAGACTCCAGTTTGGATATTGAGGTATGTTAAGTGAATAATTATAATTCTGGTGAAGTTTAGAAAGAGTTGAAGTTAGATGTGAATTTAATGGAATAGATAACTGCGGGTAATCAGAGTGCGCAACAGAAGAGTGAGTGGTGTAATTGTTTATACGTAAATGGTTAGTAAAGACTCAAAATATGGAGCAATATGATTTGTTGAGACATTGAGACTATTGAACGTTCCGGAAATGAACGGGTAATAGTGTGAGGTTATCTACATATCGAGGATGGCGAGATATGCAAAGATATTAATATATGTAATGTATGAGCTTCATTGATGGATTATGTTGTTTCGGTGGAGAAAACTGCAAGGTTAGTCCGTTATCAGTGTTGTGGAAGTTAGACAATGTATATCGTGAAATTTTGGTTTCTGTTCTTTTGTCGCCTCATTACCTATGGTGAGGGTTCGAGTGCGTGTAACTAATTCCTATTATGGGGATTAGGGAAATGTTACCTATGGTGATGGTAGAGATTTTGTTTGTGTTATATGTCAGGTTTATAGCTGCGTGTTGTGAATTGATGATGGTGGTGAGTTGTTGTTATGGGAGTTGTCTTGGTGCTACTATTGTTGTTTTAGGCTAATTGTAGAGTTGTCGGTTATGACAAGGGAGTGATTAGCCGGGTGAGAGAGTATATCTAAGTAGTTCCACTGAGTACTATTTTCGAGGACAAAAATAATATAAGTGGGGGAGAGTTGTAACACCCTGATTTCATAAATTATTTAATAAAGTGATTATTATGAATATAGGTGGTATTTTTGAAATTATAAGTGAAGAATTGTTTATTTAAATAATAATATAATGATAATATGGTATTATTGGAATATTATTATTAAATAAATAAAATAATAAGAATTAGAGGTCTAAGGGGCAAGGTGGTAAATTTTTATGGTTTTATGAGAAGGGAAAAGGGGAATCATTTTTTCATTCATCGTGTTTTAGTGGAAAGAAGAAGTTGGTTCTGGAGAAAGAGGAAAAGGGATAGAAGAGCAAGAGACCTAAAGCTCCAAGATCAAGATTGTTCAAAGAGTCGATTGAATCTAAGATAAGGGGGGATAAATGGTTTTATATTGGTGATCTAACATGAAAGGGTAATTGGGAGTTCCTTATTCCCTTAGGGATTTATATAATATAATGGAATTTAGTGAATTCATGATGTGAGTATGAATAATATGATGCTTGATTGTGTATGTTTGAGATTTTGATGTTGATTTACACACACACACACACACACACACACACACATATATATATATATATATATATATATATATTGAGTTATGAAAATTGAGTTATGAATGTTTGTGTGTCATGAAAATTGAGTTATGAATGTTACTGAGAATGGAGTAATTTGAGAGAATGAAGAAAACCTAGAATTTTAATAATTTGATTTGTAAATGTTAATCTAGGTGACTGATTAATGTTAGAAGCATAAAATAGTATTAATTGAGATGTTTTGGGGTGCTAAAAGTGAAACAAAATGAACTGAATTCGGACTGGTGTGAGAATCCATAGCAGGTTGGAGTTTAACGCAGATAGCGATTGGACAAATCGCAGTGCTCGCTCAGCGAGATGGAGCTCGCTCAACGAGCGAGGGAAAGTGAGAATCCCGAGAGTTGGTCGCTCAGCGAGACCTGGAGCGTGAGAAATTATATTTTTATTATTTTATTATGAAAATCACTGAATACTTATTTAATTCTTTAATAGTGTCTAGGACTGAATATGGTGTAACTGGGACATTGTTCGTTCCTTTAGTTTGAGGATAACATCCATGTGTAACTGTAGGACCTGACAACCGATAATTAGTGCGTGAGTTTTATATGATTAATTTGATTTGTATAACTTTATTAATAGATCAATTGTAATGTATTGATTATGAAAATGTGTATTATGTGTCTTGTACAAACCATATGATGGAACAATTGATAACCGATGAAAGATTTGAGGATCAGGTTATGTTGGGTAATTACTTGAGGCATAGTTGAGGATGAAATTAGTGAAGAGTTAATAGGACATGATAACCGGTAATTAGTATGTAAGGATATATGTTCCCCTGTTGATTTTTATAACTTTTGATGATGAACCATATGGATTATATTGATAATGTACATTGAATATTGTCTGATTTTTATGTCACCCATGTGATGGGATCTGTGATAATTTATGAGGATCAGGAGGATCATGATATGTATGATTATGTTCATGCATGTATTTTGGTATGCATAATCGAGTTTTCATATGCATGTATGGTGGAATATTCATGTCTCGAATGGAGCGTAAGTGATTATTCAGATTCATTGTGAATCGAGGTGTGGGGATGATCGTGTCTCAGTAGGAGCGTAAGCGATACATCCGGTCCGAATCAATGGACATTTGTTGAAGTCGGTACCACATTTGCATTGTGTCATGGAGTCACTTTGTATTTTATTGAATGAATGATATGTGAAATATGATATATGATATGTGTGAAACATTTGTTTGATTGAATGATATATGATATGTGTGATGAATAGAGGTGAGATTAATCTTTAAGATGTTATTTGCACCGTTAAAATATTGAATTGTTTTCTCACCCCTTTGTTGTTTGGTTGCGTTTGTGCTTCTTCGGAAGTACAAATGATTCAGGTACTTGAGTATGCTCGGAGTACGAGTTGCTTGGTTGAGTCTTAGGAGTCGCTCTGATACGTAACACGAGAGTTGGGGATCTTGGATGTTTTATTTATTTCTTGTTAGTAATAGCTACATATCACATTTTTTTGAAACTTGTAAATCAAGAGAATTATTGAATGTTGTGGATTTTTGGCGAATTATCGAATGATGAATAAAAAGATATATATTTTTCGCTGTTTTATTAAAGACATATGTGAACTTGATTTTTGTTGAAAAGGTAGCATTCCACTTTTGATAAAAACTCTAATTTTCTTAATAAATAGTTATTTTATTTAACTGGGAAAAGTGGGTGTTACACTTAATGATAGTATAATATGGATAATGTTGGTAGAGTTGTGTATTTGTCCTAATATGACAATATGGTTCTCATTACAAGTATATTCTAAAATTCTGGTATAGCAGATTACAAATATCCTATGAGAAGTCGAAACAACTAATCTATGCACTTAACACAATGGCATGAACATAAATATAGTTGCAGAAAATAAATGAACACAAGGAATTGTTAACCCAGTTCGGTGCAATCACACATACTCTGGGGGATACCACGCCAGGGAGGAAATCCACTATAAACAGTATCAATTCAGAGTTAAACCCACCGTTTACACTCCTCACTTAATCACCACCCAATGCAACTTTTATCTAAGAACTCTTAGATAAGAGACGTCTCTCACTCCCCCTCAATCACACACAGTGATAAGCAAACAAGAAACAAACAGAAACGAAAACATTCTTTAAAGACATAACTTGATCTTGCTTAGAAGTTTCAATCAAGAACAATACATTTGTGCTTAAAAGCTTAGAGTGAACAACTTACAACTTAATAAAATTAGTCAAATTCCAACATCAAAGTGATGTGTGAATGACTCACAATTAACAACTTAAACTTAAACACCCTAAAACATAATACACAACTTTCACACTCTAATCTCTCTGCCTCCAATTAGGGTTGCACCACTGTTAAATAGAGAACAGTCTTTATGGCCTTGGGCAAAGAATCCAGATAGATCTGCAGAAGTAATGAAATCAGACAGATTTGATCTTCATTAAAAACTGATTGATCTTCAAATCTCTTTTGAACAAATTGCACAAAAATAGAAACATCAGATCTTTCCAAAACAAACGAGGCAGTCTGCTCTAAAGATTCCATAAATAACAACCTAAAAGATATGAAAATATATTCAAATATATGAAACATAACAACTTTTGTTAATCATAAAATTCCTCCTTGATTTTCGCCACCAATCAGACTAATCACATAAACAAACACCTGCTAAAAATCCTTCAGAATCAAATCACAACTTTCTGCAAAGTTGCCCAGAACTGACAGACAGATGTTAAAACATCTGCTCTGACATCACAAAACAACAATAATGTCATGATAGTTGAAGATGTTTCAAAATTTGGCTCAGCATCTGCCAAGTATTATAACCACATCTGTACTGATGTATGAGCAACTATGTCAAGACTTCTTATCTGACAACTTGCAAAACCTGCTATAGAACTTGTTCTTCAGCATATTAGAACATCTTGTCCAATATGTTACTGTCAGGTTAGTTTTACCAAAATTAATGTCAACACCCACATTTGCATAACTAACATATTCAATTTGTCTTTCTCTATCATAGTACATGACCTTCAAAGAATCTCCGATAAGGGAAAGGTGGCTGTAAAAATATTTTATCATTGTTAAGTATTATAATGTCGTGTAATAATAGATAAAATATTATATATCATAGAAGAATTTATTTATGCATAAAATTTATTATTTAAGAGTTCAACCAACTTTCAAATTCATACAATGATTTGAGAAATTAAGTAATTAATGTAGCACTTAAAATATATAATTACAATGTTGAAATGTAACGAAATTTTAAATTTTTGTTTAAATCACAACCTAATTTTATTTGTAAAATATATGTTAAATTGTAATTTATAAATTAAATTAGATTTAAATGATATTTTTTTTTTTTTTACAAATTTAAGCTAAAACGAAGAGAGAAAGAATACCAAAAAACTATGAAATGAAATTGCATTGGATTTCACTGAAATTAATTGATAACTTATATGAGTGATATCTTAAATATGTTCAAAATATAAGTGCAATTTCAATATGTTTTTCAAACAAATAACAAAAAAGTTGTAAAGGTATGATGAACCAATTGTAAACAACAACGCCAGTTATTCAATCATAAGCTAATGGGTGTTTAGAAAATGAAAACAACAAACAGTGATGTAATTTACCATTTATACATGAATATTCTTCATAGTCATTCAAGTTTCACTTATCAATAACACATTTGATCTCTAAATGAATTTAAAGCATCAAAGATGTTGTATTCAAATGTACGAGTTACAAACCATAACAAATCAGCATGGCAATTGCAGATAATCCAAGTTGATACTCGAAATTCTAGTATGTAGAAGAAATAAACCAAATAGTTTTAATGTATTTCAGTGATTAATGGATTTTCAGTTGACAATTGAATTGAAATATATTTACGTTGGAATAATTTATGAAACTATGAGGAGTTAAATGTAAAATAATAGTTAATAATAATAACTTAGTAGTCCCTCCAACTTCAAAAATTACTCGACTTTAATCCAACTACAATCAGGGCATAGCAATCTACCGACTTGATCCTTCAACTTAATTCATCAACTTGTCTTTTTATTTTGAATAAATCCTTCTTTCATAAACAATCTCCATCCATAAATCCACGCACTTCTCAACCCGACCGATACGAATTCATGAATTCATGCTCTCGCTAGTCCGTAACAACATCTCTTCAACAACCTTTCACTCTTGTAATCAACATCAACTTTGAACTAACTTCGACATTTCAACAACAGTCCGGGGGTCAAGCTTCTCCCCCACTTAATTCCAACCAACACCTGCAGACAACGACTAAAAACTAACAACAAATACCGACAGTGTTTCACACACATGCCACGTACTAAGAGATTAACAACACTAGACAACATTGGCCGGACGGACCGACCTGCTCTGATACCACTAATGTAACACCCCAAATCTACCCGGCGGAAAAATCATAATTCAGAGTTTCAAAAATTTCAACAACAAAACAGAATGCCACATTTTTCAACTTCAACAAATTCATTTAATTTCGTAAACATCGATACATAACACTTTCAATCAGGATGAAACTATAACGTCAACTCTTATTCATTTCTTTAAAATAAAACAACTTTTACAAATAGGCAGCGGATTCACAATATTCAACTTTGCATCATTTAACATCTTATTCAACCTATCAACTTGGTAATAACACATTTCGCATTGAAACAACTTAACTCAACAACAACATAATATAATAACAAAACAACTAAGCGTTCATCCCCCCGAGTGTTACGTATCAGAGTGACGACACCGACTTGATTACGAAAGTAAGCAACTCTAAACTGGAATACCTGCACGTTACCAATCAATGTAACATTCAACAACAGAAAGGGGTGAGATATCGAACCATATAAACAAGAGTATGATAATTAATACGTTTGGTAGAATCATACAATTTTCACACTATCCACAACAACGTCTTACTAAACACCCCAAACAACCAACATATTTTATCATCTTAATTCACACATCAACATAATCAATTCCAACTATAACCTTAGCATACACACCTTCATCAACTTCGACGAACGTTTACAACATATTCAACTCCTTCAATATTAGCATAATTGACATTACAAACATAAGTATATAAACAACTCAGGCAACATAATCCTATAATCAACTCATCCATCATAATAATATAATCAACTTGGCGACATAATCAACTTATCCAACATAATAATATAATCAACTTAGCAACATAATCGACTTGTCCAACATAATAATATAATCAACTTAGTAACATAATCAACTTGTCCAACATAATATATAATCAACTTAGCAACATAATCAACTCATTCAACATGAACTACTTACTCAACATAATCGACTTAAACCACTTAATCCACTTAAATCTACATAAACTACTTATTCAACTAGAGCAACATAAACAACGCAAACAACATAATCAATGCGACACGGGATGCGACTCGACTGTGCATATGCATGTGGTACCATTGGAGTAAAACTCCCAACTTAAAATATACCAGGTTATCGAGGTATCTGCAAGGCATAAGCCTTCAACTTAATAAATTTGCCAATCCAGGCCAACGTGGTGAGCATCCGCTCCAACTTTGAAAATGCAATGTATGCCATAACTACAACGACACAACACATAACCACGACCAACTCGAAACAACATACAACAAACAACATCGCAACTTTAATTCAACATGATTCAACTTTGGCAATAGGCCTACAACTTATATACATCAACGTTGGTCATGCGACCTACAACTTTAATATCAACATTGGTCCTTCGACCTTCAACTTAACCATGCCCATAAATCGGAACAAAACAACATACTCGACGACACGCGAAACTCACACATTTAGACACGAATTCAACAAAGTAAACCGACCAAAATATCCTACTAATTATCATAATTACCTCGACAATTTTCGTTAAATTCCGGAAAACTAATTTTTCCCGTATAAATCGGCTAAATCGACACTATTTTATGATTAAATTACTATTCCGGTTAATTTTTTTTTCTTCCTGATATAACTACTTCTACTGCAACCAAATTATCTGTCATAAACCTGTTAGAGATGATAACATACTAAAGTATATTACTTCCCTATATCGTCTCTTAATAACCAATTAACATTGTTATATAATTTACCTATAATACTACAATTCACTTAACACATTTGTAAAAATGATAGGCACTACAATGATTAATGGATCACTTTTAGAAACAAGTTGTCAATTAACGAAACAACTATCATATTAACTTATTAATTAATGTCATCATATACATTAATTCATGCACTTAGTTTATGTATATGTATTCTACATCACGTTAGATTTTTATACTACCATGTATTGAAGTATCACACTTAAGTATCACACTTGATTATGTTTCTATCAATATTAGTATAATGCTTTTCATGTTACAGGAAAATAAGAAAAGGAAAAAGTGAAGTGTTTCACATATATTATCAATCTCTTATATGATAAATGTTGTTGTCACATGTTTCCCAAATAAACATATCAATTTAATAATAAGGGAAAAAGAGGTGTCCTAAACGTCGTCATCATCATATTAATATTTCCGATTACCCCTTTTAAATCCCAATGTAGCCACCGCCAGCCACTTAACAAAATGGCTTTTTCACAAAGCCTATATGGCTTGCGCCATTTAATCAAGTGGCCACCGCCAGCCACTTTTTCTTCACAAACCCAAGTGGCCCTCGCCACTTTGGCTATGATCATATCTCAGGGAGCAAGTGGCTCCTGCCACTACTACCGGTCTCTATGTTATTGTTTTATCGTCCTCAAAATAATTTTTTTTCAAATTTTCTCGCAACACAGTAAAACCAATAAAATCAACACAAACAGAACAACGCATAATCAATAAAAATCAACTATCAGACAACAATTTCACACAACCAATTACTGCAATAATAAGTTACATGTCTTTATACACAACATCAATATCAAAAAGAACTCGACAACCTAACTACCCAATCATAGTATCATTTATCAAACCCGGTTATAAAGATTGAATCTCACCCTTACCTTAATAGGTGGCCGCTTCGAATCTCCGAGCGACTTTCCAATTTGGCTTCCGACGGCGACTTCTCGTAACCGCTTTCTCCACTTTTCCTCGTTCTCCAATTTCACGTTCCACTTTTTCTCAACTTCCACCGATACTACTTCTCATCTTGACTAATTCTCCTTTTATTTTCTCTTTATTATAATAATAATAATCCAATTATAACTAATGGGCCTAACTGCAACACCCCCTTAATTTGCTATTCGAACACGGTTTCAAGCCCACTAATTAATCTACTACAACAACTATAATATTTGCTCCGATAATATTTCTATGGCTTCCGACTTATTTTCCCGACTTAACGACTTAAATTCACCACAACACCAAAATTTAATTTAATAATTCACTACTAATTATTTTCTCCAGACTTAATTAGATTATCTTCCGATTATTAACCAAATGGTCTAAACAACCCGATCGATATATCCAACAATAAACGAAAAATACTTCATATCTTCTTCCATAACTTATATCAACTTAATTAATTAAATTCGACCTAAACCAACTTATAATTATCAACACAATATTCCGATATTTTGGAAATCAACTTAAATACGCAAATCACCGCAAATCAACACAATACAATACACTTATATTTAATTAAATAATTAATTAAATAAACGGGCGTTACAACCACCGTCCATCCAATGGGCGGCATAGTGTAAGTATGCATGCAGAAAATTAATATGTGTCAGTGTACCGCACATGCAATGGGCGGCAGTGTGTAGGTTTGTCTGACACGATGCAGCATGCCGCACATCCAATGGGCGACAGTGTCTAAAGTGGTCTGACACGTTGCAGCATACCGCACATCCAATGGGCGACAGTGTGTTAAACATGTCTGAATGTTTGACTAACGATTTATGTGTATAATTTCCAATAGAAATTCTATAAAACTATCACATTATACACCAACTCAAACATTCATAAAATTCATCACATTCAAAAATGACTCAAAGAGAAAATTATATTATTTGTGCACATTGTAATGGTAGTGTGGTTGTAACTGATGAGGTCGGATATAGCTTCAAAAATACTGAAATTTGTCGTTTCAATATTAATAGAAGATCAACATTTCAACATTTTAAAGAGCGACTAGTTATGAAGATGGGAGCATGTGGCATTTCTCAAATTACATACAGAAATGTTGTCCATTTTGGGAACAATAATTTTAAATTTGTTCCACTGAAAGTTCGTGACGATGAAGATGTTGAATCCATGTTTTCGAATCATGAATGTTATGGATTTCCATCTATTGAGGTATATATCAAATTTGAACAATGTCAACTAACCCAACAGTCACAGGTTATCAATGCATCTAAAGGAGATGAACTAACAATAATACCATACGAAAATGTTGAGGAAGAAGATGTTGAAGAAAAGACCGAAGCACAGGTAGATGACTTGTACATAACAATATTCGAAGAAGGAGTCAATGTTCAGGATGACACCGATGAACAACACATTCCAGTTGGAAATGTTTTCTCACCACCTGCCCACATGACAAACATTTCCTCGGATGCAGATCAAACATCAGATGAATGGCCGCACATGCCTCGTCTTCCGGTGGAAGGAGACATAACAATGGGTAATCAATTCAAAACTAAATCTGACTGTGTGCTTGCAATAAAATAATATCACATGAAACACAGTGTAGATTTTAGGGTGAAGGATTCCGATAAAAAGGGATATATCATTTGTTGTAGACACGATACGTGCAAGTTTCATCTGGTAGCGTCGTATCGTAAAAGAAGTGATTTGTGGGAGATAGGTATTATGAACCCACTTCACAGTTGTTCAACAACCATGTTTGACCAAGATCATCGACAACTTAGCTCGCAATTAATGTCTCAACTTTTAATGTCTTTTGTAGACAGTGATCCATCTA
Organism: Lathyrus aphaca; assembly: GCA_963966055.1. Lineage (NCBI taxonomy): Eukaryota > Viridiplantae > Streptophyta > Magnoliopsida > Fabales > Fabaceae > Lathyrus > Lathyrus aphaca. Next base: position 165,015,701 of record OZ014520.1, on the reverse strand, counting down.
TCAAGGTGAGCATTTGCATTGCAAAGATTGTTCATGAGTACAAGTTCACGCCGTCGTACAGGAAAACATGGATTGCGAGGAATAAAGCTATTGAACAAGTATATGGTAACTGGGAGAAGTCATACACAGAACTTCCACATTTCCTATTGGAACTTAAAAAATTTGTTCCGGGGACAGTGCTAGAAATGGAAACATTACCCATGTACACTGATGAAGGAACACTTGTTGAAGGGAAGCAAATCTTTCACCGGCTATTCTGGGCATTCCAACCATGCATTAGAGGTTTTGTATATTGCAAGCCTATCTTAGAAATTGATGGAACCTGGTTATATGGTAAGTATAAAGGGACACTGCTTATGGTTGTTGCACAGGATGGCAACAGTAATATTTTCCCAGTTGCTTTTGCACTTGTTGAGGGTGAGACCGCTGAAGGTTGGGTTTTTTTTTTACGAAACTTGAGAAAACATGTTGCTCCGCAACCAGATCTATGTTTGATTTCAGATAGACATGTATCCATTGAAAGTGCATACAATAATCCAGAAAATGGTTGGCAAGATCCTCCATCTGTACATGTCTATTGTATCTGACATATTGCTCAAAATTTCATGAAAGAAATTAAGGACAGGAACCTCCGGAAAAAAGTCATTAACATGGGTAATAATTTTTTTCAGCCTCTCTAACATTATATCTTTGTCAATTATGTTATTAACTTAAACATTATATATATATATATATATATATATATATATATATATATATATATATATATATATATATATATATATATATATATATATATATATATATATATATATATATATATATATATATATATATATATATAGGATATGCTTTAAACCAACCAATGTTTCAGTATTACCGGAATGAAATAACTATGGCAAATGGTGATTCTTTAAGGTGGCTAAATAATATTCCTGTTGAAAAATGGACAAGAGCATTTGACAGGGGTCGACGTTAGGGTCACGTGACAACCAACCTTGTTGAGTCACTGAATGGATTATTTAAAGGCACCCGTAATTTACCGATTACATCATTGGTTAGTGCAACATATTATAGATTGGATACACAATTTGCTGAGAGGGGTGCAAAATGGAGTGCAGTATTGAATTCAGGGCAAATATTTACAGACAACTGCGTAAAGGTTATGAAAGAAGAAACAGCGAAATCCAACACACATCAAGTCAGCATTTTTGACTACAATAACAATACTTTTAGTGTGCGGGAAACTATGGATCACGGTGAAGGGAAACCTATGGGTCGTTACAGGGTGAACCTAATAGAAGGGTGGTGTGATTGTGGAAAGTTTCAGGCATACCGTGTCCCTTGTTCACATGTTATCGCTGCATGTTCAAGTGCTCGCAACGATGCATACGTACTTTTGTCAGGCGTTTACAGGGTTTCAAAACTAATTGGAGTATACAACACAAGTTTTCCGGTGCTCCCGTACAATGACTATTGGCCAGTTTACGAGGGAGATCAAATTTGCCATAATCCAAGAATGCGAAGGAACAAGAAAGGTCGCCTAGTCAGCACACGCATTAGAACATAAATGGATACCGTTGACAAGCTGGAGAGAAAATGTTCCAGGTGTCGTCAAACTGGTCACATCCGAACTAAGTGTCAAAATGTCGGAACTAGTAATAGTTAGTGTTTTATGTTGTTATCATGTATCACTTTCATATTGCAATCAAGTCTCTCAATTTTCTTAATCATTAATCATTTAGATTTAAATATATTTAACCACAACAAAGTTACAAAACAACACAAATACATTTAACATTAATTCAGCAACACAACACAAACATAACAACACAACACAAACATCTGACATCAAAAATAAAAATTAAACTAGAACACACGAACACAACATTTGATACAACATTTCTAGCTTATTACAACAAGCAACTTGATTTCATTAATTCCAAACAGCATTTCTCTCGCTTCCTTGTAGGTCCTGATTCGCACCCACCCACGACGAAAATCATACCTCTCAACACTTCTGATTTTCTCCCCTTCTTCAATTTCTGCTTCTAACCAACGTTTTAGTTCCCTCATCAGCTGATCTAAACTATATATATATATATATATATATATATATATATATATATATATATATATATATATATATATATATATATATATATATATATATATATATATATATTCCAGAAGAGCATATCCAATACCGGTTTCTCTCTAGAAAAAATGACTTTGCCCCAACGACGATAATAATGCATCTTAACTGATATTTTTCTCTCCAAAATCAATTTTCCTCTGCAAAAAAATGGACCACATAACACCACTATTTATATTAGATATGAACTGAGATTTAATAATAAAATATTAAAAGGTACCGTCCATTGAATGAGCGACACTGTACTTTAATAATATAATATTAAAAAGGTGTCGTCCATTGAATGGGCGACACGGTACTTAAATAATAAAATATTAAAAACCTACCGCCCATTGCAGTGGCGAAACTGTTTTTCGATTAAAAATATAATAAAATTATTTATTAACTAAAATTAACATTAAATATTATTTTTTTATTTTTAAATATTAATTATTAATTTATATTATTATTTATTATTATTTAATAATTTTAACATTTACTAAATACAAATTATTATTATTAATTTTTAATATTATTAATTTATCAAATACTAATATTATTTAATATTATTATTAATATTTTAAATTACTTAATAATCTAATTAATTATTAAAAACACAAAACAAAGTAAAAAAATTCAAAAAGAAAATTCGTTCAACACTGCCACCCATTCAAAGGGCTGTATAGGAAAATTTTGTACACTCCTGCTCATTCAATGGGCGGCAAAGATAAAAAAAAAAACTGATTTTTTTGAAACAATGACATATTAAAATATATGGGGAAAAAATGGTATATTGGATATTATATTTTAATATTATGGTAAGTTGGAAAAAAATTCCATTTTTTCCATGGTTCAGTAAATAATTATGGCATGTTACATCAGAATAAAAACTTTGAAATACTTAAAATTATGTCTATATCGAAACTCTATATACCTTAGCATGTCTGATATTGATACATGTTTTTTTGGAGGAAAAGATGAGCCATGTTAGCTAAAAAAAATAACTCAATTTGTGCAAGAAATGACAACATTAATTGCAAGTTGTATAAGAAAAATTCCGTCATATTAACAATTTACACCTTAAGTATGAGTATGATCCAAAACGATTTGGATAAACTTAATGTGACAAATTAAAAAGTATTACAAAAATTGACATGATCAATGATAGGAAAAATATTATTCAGTGGTAGTTCCAAATGTTAAAACTAACATTGTATTCTTATACGAACACATTATAACAATCATGCATAGATGAAGTTCTTAGAGGATATCAGACAACCTTACAATTATATTGTACACAACATATGAAACCAACAAAAAGTGAGGCATGATTTATAAGATTACTCCTTTTTTATGTGCTTGACCTTAGTTGCATATTGCATTGGAGTTAGGACTTCATTTTGCAAAATATCATCTAGAGAAGTTGGGACTGCAACCCTCTTTGCAAGGGTCTTGCTTGAGCATGTTGACAGGCAGCAATCACTCTTAGCAGAAGTTTGTGGGAGTACAGAGAAAGTATGCTCGACTAATTTGTTCTCCTTAAAAGACAGAAGTAAACTGTAAATACATTTGGTTGTAATACCATATGATAAATATACAAGCGTATGTAGCAGATTAAGAATGTACACACACAATAGGAGCTTGTTGAATGTCGACTCCAAGGTCTGAATCCATCACGAATAATGTAAGCTTTGAGGTAGGCTGGCAACATTGATGATTTAAAAACTTAATAAAAATCCCCTTAAGTGTTGATGAACACCTCTTCACAAGGAAAATGATAAAAGTTATAATGTATTGATGAAGTTGAATTCAAAACACATCAAGTAATGTATAATAGAAATCACATGTAACGCAACAACTGTCATTTATTGCAAAATGTAAACAACTATGCATATAAATAAAACTCGGGTAAAACAATTCACAGATGCAAATAATATGAAGAGTTGCATATAAAAATACTACTGCATATATAACTACTACTGCAACTAAAAAAATTTGCATATAAAACTACTACTGCATCTGAAAGCACTTGCAGGTATGAAAAGCATCACAAAACTACCACTGCATCAAATCATAAATATTTTCAATAGGACGTTGGAAAAACATGTAGGTGAGGGAACATTTCTAGTTGTGGAATTGGAAATTTCCAAAATTCGGAGGGTTCACATAATGGCATTGAACATTTTATTTCTTAGTCATATACATTGGCAAGTTGCATTTCTAGATCTTATTTCATGTATTTGTACCTAGATAGTGATTTGTTTATTTAGAAGTTGTTTTGACTTGTCATTATCAAACTTAGTAATTAAATTTACATTGGAATAAATTTTTCTTTTTTTCCCTACTATAGTTAGTGCATGCTACTGCTAGATAAGTGGTGAGCAACACAGTTTATATAAAACTACTACTGCAACTTAAAATATTTGCATATAAAACTACCACTCCAACTAAAAGCACTTGCAGGTATGAAAGGCATCACAAAACTATCATTGCATATAAATATTTATGATTTAAAATGAAAACTTCATATTTTAAAAGCAGAAACTTCATATTTTATAAGCTAAAGCAGAGACGGATAAAAAAATTTCATATTTTCATGAAAATGAATATCTATTATCAGAAACTGAATAAAAAGTTTTGGGTTAAGTAGAAAATGAATTTTAAAAGCATAATTTTTATTTCATGAAACTTAATATTAAAATCATAATAATTTACTTTCAGAATATCATAACTACATGAAATACTTGCAGGGTAAAGTAGAAATACTCCATGAAACTTCATTTAAAAACCAGTAAATACAAACATCAATCTGTGACAAGATCAATAAATCATGGATGTTTATAAGCAGTAAACCTTGTATTGATGGTTGTTGGAATTATTCCAAAACCTATGAGAATTCTGTAGCTATCACGCAGTAGAAACGTTAGAAGAAAGAAGAGTAAAAATAGAGAAGAAAAATTAAGGTTCTTGAGAAAAATTGGAAAAGATGAATGTTGTTGCCTACTAACCATGAGACTTTCTTTCTCTTATTGCTACTCACTCTGCAACTGCAGAACTGTGAGTGAAATAATGTTGTGATATTTTACAATGAGGGAAACTCCCTATTTATAGAATTAGGTTTGCATGCATCTCAAGACAAAGCCCAAAACTATAAAAGCTCAAAATATCTATTATGAAATAAATCTAATCTAGATCAAATCAAATATTTCCTTATGTCGAGCAACCTGCTTCGACACAAGGAATTACAATTTAACACACCACCTAATTCATTGTGTCTAAGCTATCTACGTTCATCATAGACCTTAGGTTCTTGAATACTTCGACCTGCACTCCTTTCGTCATGATATTTGCATCTGATTCTCAGTTCTGCAGTGTTCCAAATTCATCTTCCTATCTGCTACCTGCTCTCGAAGATAATGGAACCTCATTTCGATGTGCTTGCTTCGACCATGTGCTATCGGATTCTTCGCCAAATTGATAGTTGACATGTTGTCGATCTTCATGTTGATTGCTCCATGACTCTTTGATGTAATCTCTTTGACCAAGTTCACCATCCATGTTGCTTGACATGCACTAAGAGAAGCATCTATGTATTCTGCTTCGCGTGATGATAATGCCACTACTGGCTCCTTTCTCGAACTTCAAGCAACTGGTGCACCACCTAACATAAACACATATCCATCAGTGGATTTTCGATCCTCAGCATCACTACACCAACTAGAATTTGTCTATCCCACTAACTTGCATTCTTTTCCTTCATCAGTTGATGGAAATAAAATGCCATAGTCAGAGTTCCTTTCAAATACCTTAGTATCCTCTTCGCCGCTGCTAGGTGTGATACCTTTGGCTTTTGCATGAATCTACTCACCATACCAACACTGTATGCTAAGTCAGGCCTTGTGTGACAAAGGTATCGAAGTGACCCAATAAGTCTTCTGTATTGTGTTGGGTAAATATCATCTTCTTCTAAATCTTTCAATAGCTGAAATCTGGGCTCAGCTGGAGTCGAAGTTTGGTTGCAATCTTGCATCTCAAATCTCTTAAGTATTTCGCCTGCATATCTTCTTTGATGCATCATCAAACCTCTACCACTCTTGTAGAATTCGATGCCAAGGAAATATGAGAGATTTCCCAAGTCTGGCATTTCAAACTCCTCACTTAGGCCATGTTTGAAATCTTCGATCTCCTTTTTGCAACTTCCTGTTATCAACTGGTCATCGATATAGAGACATAGTATAAGCAATTTACCATTGCTTCTTCTTACATGTATTCCATGCTCAGTTGTGCACTTCACAAATTCCTTCTCCCTTAGAAAGATGTTTATCTTCTTATTCCAAGCTCTTGGAGCTTGCTTCAGTCCATACAGGGCTTTATGCAACCTGTACACCTTTCTCTCTTCGCCTTGTTTCACAAATCCAGTTGGTTGTGCAACATACACTTCTTCATCTAAGGGGCCATTTAGGAATGCACACTTCACATCCATCTGACACATCTGCTAGTTATTCATGTTTGTTAGACCAACAACCAACCTGATTGTTTCGATCCTAGAAACAGGAGAAAATACTTCGTCGAAGTCAATTCCTTCCTTCTGAAGAAAACCTTTCGCCACAAGTCTCACCTTGTGTCGAGTCACTTCCCCTCCGGGATTCAACTTCACCTTGTATACCCACTTCACATCAATTGCCTTGAGGCAATTCGACAAGTGACCAAGTGTTATTGACTTCGATGGACTTTATCTCCCCATTCATTGCTTTCACCCACTTCGAATCTTTCAATACCTCAGCTGCATTGACAGTTTCTATATCTTCATAGAAAGCATAATGTACCAGCTCACCTTCTTCATCGACCACATCATCTGATATAATCACACATTCTTGCAACCTTGCAGGCATGTGTCTTGTTCTTTGAGGTCTTCTTGGGTCTGCTTCACCTCTAACATCTTCTCGTCGAACATCTTTTTCGACTTCACTAGCTGGTTCTTCACATAAGAATTCAATTGAATCTTTCTTGACATTTTCAGTCAAATCTCATTCTTTAAGCTCATCTATGATCACGTCCCTGCTGATCACAACCTGCTTGTTTCCTGGGTCAAACAACTTGTAACCTCCAGTAGAATAATATCCTATCATAATCATTTGAATAGACTTGTCATCAAGCTTCCTTCTCAACTGATCTGGCACATGCATATGTGCTATAGATCCAAATACCTTCAGATGACTCAAGCTAGGCTTGACACCAGACTAACACTCTTCTGGCGTAACTCCTTCTAACTTCTTCGTCGGACATCTGTTTAAAATTTACATTGCAGTCGACACAACTTCTCCCCATAGTTCTTTGAATAGATGCTTGCCATTCAACATACTTCTCACCATGTTCATGATGGTTCGATTCTTCCTTTTTGCAATTTCATTCTGTTGTGGAGTGTAGGGTGGCACCACCTCATGCATAATCCCTTATTTTACGCATAATGCATCGAAATCTTTCGACATATACTCTCCACCACCATCAGTCCTCAAAATCTTGAGCTTTCGACCACTTTGTCTTTCGACCATAGATTTAAACTTGGTAAATACATCGATCACTTCACTTTTCTTCTTGATCAGGTAAGTCCATAATTTTTGACTGAAATCATCTATTAAAGTGACAAAGTATCTATTACCTCCAATTGAATCCACCTGGATAGAACCACATACATCAGAGTATATGACTTCAAGAATTGCCTTCGACCTTCTTCTTCCATCCTTGCTAAAGCTATTCTTGTGTTGTTTCGAATGAGCACATTCTTCACACACTTCGTTTGGGATGTCGATTTCTGGAAATCCTGAAACCATATTTCTTCTCTTCAAATCTCTGATGTCTTTAAAATTGAGATGACTAAGTCTATAGTGCCATAACCAGTCATCTTTGCTAGCTGCACTTGCAAGGCACTTATGCTCCATCACATTTAGTTCAATCTTGAAGGTTCTATTCTGAGACATTGGAGCCTTTAAGATCAACCTACCACATGCGTCGACGACTCTCATCACCTTGTCTTCGATCGACACCTTGTAGTTCTTTTCGACCAACTACCATATACTGAGCAAATTGCTCTTCATGCCTGGTATGTAGGAAATTACTGACCTCTTGTCATCCTTCCTCTTAATCAGAACATCACCAATACATTCAACTACTAGAGTATTGTCATTTGTGAATTTCACCTTGTTCTTCATTGAGGGCTTCATGTTGACAAACCAATCTTTCCTACCAGTCATGTGTGATGAGCATCCTGAGTCCAAGTACCATTGATCTTGGAATCTCTCTTCATCTCTTGTTGTGACCATCAGCAACATCTCTTCTTCTTCATGTTTTGCCAAATTAGCATCATAATCTTGATTCTTTTGCTTTTCTGGACAACCACTAAAATAATGACCATACTTCCGAAAATTGAAACACTGAATGTGACTCTTGTCCGCCTTTCAACCACCACCTATTCCTCTACCTGTAGCACCACCTCTTTGGTTGCCTTGATTCCAGGGTTTTCTCTGATTCGACCAGTTTGCTTTTTTCTGATTTTGACTAGTCGAATTGTTGTAGCCACCTCTGCTTTTGTTGTCGAACACCTTTCCTTTGCCTTTCATATCTCTTGTTGATTGCGCCTGCAAAGCCACATCACTCTTCGACTTCCCTGCTGCTTTTTCAGCCATTCTTTGTTCATGAGATTCAAGCGTACCTTGAAGCTCTTCTTTAGTCACCTTCGACAAATCTTTTGATTCTTCTATGGCTACTACAATATGGTCGAACTTTGGAGCCAACGAAATTAAAATCTTTGAGACAACTGCTTTCGTTGTCAGCACTTCTCCGCATGCTTTGATTTGATTCACAAGTTTTGTAACTCTTGTGAAGAAATTTGTTATGCTTTCATTGTCTTCCATATGAAGCAATTTTTAAGCCCTTTTGTGAGTTTGTAACCTCACCTCTTTCACCTTCTCTGCACCTCCAAACGATTTCTCAAGAATCTCTCATGCTTCTTTTGCAGACTCTACATCACTAAAATTTTCAAAGTTATTCGGATCAACACATTGATGGATTATAAAGAGAGCTTTATAATCTTTCTTCTTCAATTCTTTGTACGCAGCTTTTTCCTCTTCCATTGCGTTCTCTGCAAGCGTTGTTACTCCTTCCTTCACAAGATCCCATAAATCTTGATAACAGAAAACAACATACACCTGCATGCACCAATTCTCATAGTTATCCTTCTTGAGAATCGGAAGACTCGCTGGAAAATGCCCATTCGGATTATTCATTGACATCGCGTTTTTGCCCTTGAATCTCTTTCCCTTGAATCTCCTCTGATACCAGATGTTGGAATTATCCCAAAACCTATGGGAATTTCGTAGCTATCACGCAATAGAAACATTAAAAGAAAGAAGAATAAAAATTAGGGTTCTTGAGAAAATTGGAAAAGATGAATGTTGTTGCCCACTAACTGTGAGACTTTCTTTCTCTTATTGCTACTCACTCTGCAACTGCAGAACTGTGAGTGAAATAATGTTGTGATATTTTACAATGACGGAAACTCCCTATTTATAGAATTAGATTTGCTTGCATCTCAAGACAAAGCCCAAAATATCTATTTTGAATTAAATCTAATCTAGATCAAATCAAATCTTTCCTTCTGTCGAGCAACCTGCTTCGACACAAGGAATTACAATTTAACAATGGTGACGGTACGGAAGCTGAGAGAAACGATGAAAAATGAATTGATGGTTGTTTAGAAGAAGAGATAAATGATGAAGAGGGAATCAATGGTTTAGTTATTTTGAAGAAGAGACAAAAAATGAAGAGTAGTTGCAGCAAAGTGTAAGACAACAGAGAGAAAGGGTGTAATGTGGTTTTGTTGGTAAGGAGGGAAAAGGAAATTTTTTATGGTAGCTAAAGGATAAACGAAACATGGCAACTTATGAGAGAGGTTGCAGTGGATTAATTTTTTGGCATTTTTTAGTTACTGACATGCCCTTTTGTCGGTGTTAAAAAAATTTAGTGAAAAGGCAAATTGGTAAAGTTAGATAATTTGATTTTGAAGGGTTAAATAGTAGATTGTAGTACTGACAAATATTTATTAAATTGTAATTAAAAGTTTTATCAATAAAGGATATACAAAAATTAATAATATAAAATAAGTATTAATGTAAATTTATGTTGTAAAATTAAGCCATCAATGGAACAATCAAAATTAATAATTACAAAGTAAAATGATATGAAATTTTAAATTATTATTACAGTTGCAATTAATTCTTATTAGAAAATGATAAATATGTATATTAAATTGTAATTAAAAAAGTTAACCAATAACAGTAAATGACGTTATAAAGATATCGTATTTATCCTGTTTTCATTAACTTTAGTTTTGTTTTCTATTTTGCAGAAGATTTTGTGGGAGTTGTTCATAATGTTTGTAGATCTCCTTACGAAATACTGATTCTGTTTTATTGCTTCTTCATGTTTATGTATATTTTACGACATTTTATGATTTTATTTTATGGTTTGATTTTACGGTCTGATGAAGTAAGTTGGGAATTACTTATTACTTAACTTTTATAGTCTGGTGAAAGGGTTGAAAGTGGATTCACATTGTTGTTGGTGTAACAAGGGTTTGTGGTTTAGAGGTTGTGAAAGGTTTGTATGATTGCACGTAGCTTTATGTTGGTTTTGAGGCAGATTTTCTATGTCTAATTGTTGGTGTGAAATTGCAGGTTCTAAGGTTCTGCAAAAAGGGTTTTTTTTAGCCAGTTTTCATCGTTCTTAAATCTTATATGCTACTATTTGTACAAGGTAAATTGATTTTAAACTTTTATTCTACTTATATATGTAAAATGTATCAGTATGATGGCAAATGCACTAATTGTAGTCTGTAGTATCTTGCATTATGTTGAATGGAAGAATGTCACAAGCCGAATTGATAGTAGCGTTGCAAGTGAGCGTTTTTATGTTGGTTTTATATTCACATAGAATAGGATAGTTAAACTTCCTTGGAATTAAGCTTAGATTTTTGTTGATTTGTTGGATGTGGACAAGTTTTCATCATGGACCCTTGATGAAATCCAGCTTTAAAGCTCCAGGCTCAAGACGTCATTCACCGAATAGGATAATATAAACCTACTAGGTTTTGGTTCTTGATCTTCTGCATTCTCAAGCTATGTCTTTCTTCATAATCTGAATACTTAATATTTTTATATAGATTTGTGAAGTTTGTCATTGCAAACACAATTGAGGAGCAGTTTTTTATATGTGTTTTGATTGCTGTTAGAATCCATTTTCTGCAATTTTTATTTTCAAAATAGTTTTTTTTTACTGATAGGTTTATCACGATTTCTATTGATTGTTATTCTGAATTGTGAAATTTATCTGTGTAGGAAAGTAAACTTACTATGGTCGTGGGTACTGTAACAGATGATATCTACAGGCTCTGTTAGGATTTTTGTTTTTCTTCTCTTCCTAGAAATGTTGTTTGGTATTTTCTTGATTTTTTTATTCTACCGTATATATTACGGTTCAGTATGGCAAGTCCTAATATAGGAAACTTATCAATTCATGAGGACGGCGTAGATGAGGGATTATGCTTCAACTTAGAGGAAGAAGGAGAAGATGTTGTGGATCTACAGTGGTGCCTAGTAGGGAAGTTCATGTGTGATAAACTCATCCATGTGAAAACGATGAAAGTGAGAGTGGCAGATATGTGGAGACCAGTGAAGGGTGTTACAATCAAACAAACAACATAGGGTTTGTTTATGTTTCACTTTTCACACAATCTCAATATGGAATCTGCGTTGAAAGGTGGACCTTGGACCTTTGATACTCATCTTCTAATTCTTGAGAAGGTCAAGGTGGGATTCCAAATTGAAAACATTCATCTATTCCATGTAGAATTTTGGGTGCAAGTTCACAACCTTCCGGCGGGACTCAGGTTGGAGATGGTTAGGAAAGCTATGGTGAATCTCATTGGAACATTTGTGGAGTATGATAAGAACAACAACATGAGCTTCTGGCGTCAGAACATGAGGATTAGAGTTAAGATGGATGTTTGAAATCTATCTTCGGTATGTCGTGTCACGTTGATTAACCCGGTTTGTCTAGTTTACCCATCTTTTGGTTGTCTTTCTATAGAGTTCTGGTATCTATTTTGAATCGGATTGACTCTATCAAAAAACGTTTTCTATGGGAGGTAGCTAGGAGAAATCGAAAATTCATTGGGTGTGTTGGGAGATTGTTTGTAGGCTGAAATTTTTGGAGGGCTTGGGCGTCATTAATCTGGTTGATTTTAAGCTAACTCTTCTAGCTAAGTGGAAATGGAAGATATTAGAGGATACTAAATCTTTATGGAAGGATGTTTAAAAAAGTTGTTACAACTTTATCGAAGGGAAGGTCATGTTGGAGGATGGTAGAGTGTCTAAGTCTTTTTCCAGCTGGTGGAATACTTATTTAAAAGGGGGTTTCTTCTTACTTTTGTTTCTCTTTTGAAGGTTGTATTCAACATAAGTTAGGCGAAGGGAATGCGATTCCTTTTTGGTCTGCTTCGTGGCAGACTTCGACTCTGTTAAAGGATCTCTACAGAACTTTGTATGCTGACAGAAATAGGAAGTTCGTATCAGTGGCCAAGATGGGAGTTTTCTCCAATAGAATTTGGTATTGGGGAGATTTCAGTTTACCCGAAACAATTATTTTGTCTGAATCTGATACTTTTTGGTCCTTTGTGAATCTGTTTGCTGACTGCAGGCCCTCTTATGGTAAGCAGGATTTCATCCGTTGGAGCGTTGGAGAAGAACCAGAGTTTGTGGTTCGTAGTGTTTACCAGCTGCTGGAAAATGGCAGGGAAAAGGTTTTGTTGCATCCTTACCAAGCCAAATCCTTCAATTTGTTATGGTCGCTTAAGATGTCGTCTAAATTCATTTTATTTGAATGTAAGTTGCTTTAGAAAAAGACAATAATGTTGGATCAATTGGTGAAGAGGGGGTGGCAATCAACGACAAGATTTATGTCCTTTGCAAAGATGCGGAAGAAGATTTATCGCATCTGTTATTCTCTTGTCATTTTGCAGGTTTGGTTTGGAACTGTATTAGAGACTGGTGTGGTTCAATAGCGATTTATGAAATATGCTTATGGTCCTCTTTTCTGTGCTGGTGTGGTTCAGGTAATAGTATGTCGAAAAGATCAAAGTTGGGTCAATTTGGTTTGTGATCGTTTGGTGTCCGTGGAAAGCGAGAAACAATTATATTCTTAAGAATGTTTCTATTTGTTCGAATGATGTTTGTTTGTAGATTAAAATTATGGCTTGGAAATGCTCTATCCTTAATGAAATTTTCAACTCCAACTTTAATTTTCTAGCATTTTGTATGGTTCCTCTTGGGTCTTAAGCTAGCTTTTAGTTGGTGGTAATTTCTCTTAGGAGGCTACTTGTATTGTAAGTGTGAATACCCCTTGTATTCATATTTAGTTCCAATTGCTTTTAAGAGATAAAAAAAGAAAGAAATATTACATTCCAAAAACAATGTTATCTGAATAACAATAGTCTAGTAATTTAAGGTTTTAATTAATTTAAACTATATTTTTTTTTGAAAATCAAAATTAAATAATATAAAACTGCAGACATAAGGAATGCCCCAAAGTAATACATTGGTATCCATAAACAAGCCAACAAACCAATATCCCACCAAAACCAATAAACCACACCCAAAAAACTTCCCAAAGTCTACCATTACAAAGGTTAAAAAAACCCAACACAACCAGCAAAACAGGAATAAGATGACCTGGGCACTAACACAGACCATTGACAAAAACATTACACCAAGATGACCCGACCTAACGCCCTACTCGTATACTCCGCCCAACAACACCAACTTCTCAACACCACAATACACAACAGAAACAATATAACATTCTGCCAACCGATCCAACTGATACCATTGAACCTCAAAATCACCTCTCTATTAGATCACCATAGCAATAACCATAATCTATATAATAGCTCCAATGAGATCAATTTAAAAAGGTGATTGCAGCAGCTACGAAAATGCGGAACATGAGATATACCCATATGTAACACGGTGGGAGAACTGACTTTTAATTAAATGTTGCGGATAGCAAGAGTCGCCACCGACTTTTATTTTATCCAAAAGGAAAGGACATAAAAGAACAGGAAAGACCTTAAAAGATTTTGAGTTCGGGGGGTAGGTTATACAAAGGGAAGGTGTTAGCACCCTTTATATCCATGTTTATCCATGGGCTCTTAGTTACTTAGCTCACTTTAAATTGTTTTTAGAAAGTGTAGTGTGTCATTAAAAAATTTCTAAGTACTTTATAATGATCCTCGTATGGATGTATATAAAGACTTTGTTTTGAAAATTTGTTTGAAATGTGAAGTGTAAAAGAGTATTTTTAAAAGGTGAGCAAGTACTTAAGAGGAACCTACCCTATGTTAAGTCTTTACTGTTCTTATATGTTCTTTCAATGGTAAGACTAGCCCTATTATTAAGGAATAGGTAGTCGTTACCTTGGATGTGATAAGGGACATGTGAAGGGACATCTGAATTTAGGCAACTGTAAGGTGTCTTTAGCAATTCGTAGGGACTTATCATCTTTTATTCGAAGGGACAAGATCATTTATCATAGGCAACCTCGAAGGGACTTGATCTTATAAACTTAAAGGGACTTGATGATATTTTAGGAAGGGACTTTTCTTAAGACACCTTACTTGACCTTAGAATTAGGCAACATGAGGAGTAACCCTAGAAAGTGTGAGATGGCGATCAAAGATCGACTTACGTGTGTGCGTGTTTATTTTCAAGTATTTATCTTATTTAATTAGTTTTTTAAGTTATTTTAATTACACATAGTTATTCACACCCTATAATTACTAACCATGACAATAATAATATTTACAATAAATAAAATAGAAACAAAAATAAACCTACGACTATTACATGGCTTTTGCAATTACATAATAATAGAAATAATTAATAATAAGTATAATAAATAAGCAATAATTTAAATTGGTTAGCAATAATAATAATCATAAGAAAAGTGGTTAGCAAAAATATAAAGAATATAAAATTTTAAGAGAATATTTTTTAAGTTGAATAAACAATTTTAAAGAATTTTTTTAAAAGAAAATAAGATAATTATAATAATAAACAATATAATAGTTATTTAAAAAAAGATTAATTATTGAATTATAGTTTATAACATAATTAAATTAAATATTAAAGTTGATAAAAAATTAGGGCCTGGGTTAGAGAAAATAGGGTTTTGTATTTTAATTAAGAAAAAAAATTAGGGTTAGTCTTTTAAATTTAGAAATTAAATAAGATTTAAATAAATTGTTTACAAATTATAAAAAATAATATTTACATACCAAATTATTTATTAGATTAATTAAAATGATTAATCAAGAAACATTATAAGATTAATAAAAATATAAGGGTTAATTAGTGTTTAAATAAAATTAACAATTATAAAACAAATTAATTAATATAAAATAAATAAAAACAAATGGTAAAAAGAAAGGTGGGGAGGCCTGGTTTTGATCCCAGGACCTCCCTCTTACCATAACTAAAACCCTGTCACTGGGCTAGCGCGTGCTAGCAAACAAAGAATGAACAACAATCATTAAATATAAAACCTGGTAAATATGATAAATAAAACAAAAAAAAATGCAAACCCTGGGAATCGAACCCAAGTACTGAAGCCATTCACACGCGCATCCAACCAACTGAGCCAGCATCCCACTTGTGAAACATAATACAACCAATTCATAAAATATTAAAACGAAATTTCAAAAATCAGAAAGCGCGCGCTGCCTTCATCTCCTACCTCCAGCCCTGCGAATTTTCCTACGAATTTTGCTACCAATTTACCTGCGAAATCTTAACCTGCAGGAAACCCTACGAAACTCATACAGTACCATTTACGTACAATTTTTTCAAATTAAGCACATAAATATGATCCAGATAGTATTTGCAATTGATTTATGGTTTTAGAATGCATTTATATTCACTTAATCGGGAAACCCTAATTTGAAGGTTATGAACCCTAAAATGGCATTCTACGATTTGGCCATGGTTTCTTAAATCCAATCACCCATAATTCATCACAAACCTTCACTAAACACAAATCAACAAACAAAACTCATTAATAATACATGAATGATCAAGAACGAAAAATCAAAAAAATATGAAAAAGCTTGGATCGGGTTTGTCAATATGGGATGTTATGGAACAATGTGATGATCAGGTTACACTCAATGATGTTCAGGGAACATGTCTCAACCTTCAAAATGCTTTGGAAGGACCTCTAGCAAGGAATCCGAATCAAGCTTTTTGTACCAATTTTTGAAGTTTGAATATTGTTCTTGAGGCTGCCAAAATCGTCTCTTGTGCATTGCTTTATGTTGTATATATATAATAGAACAAAATTAGGTCAAAAAATCAATCTTTACTTTGGACTTTTGGATAGTTAGAGATTGAAAAAGATAAGCTTCCAAAAATTGAAAAATCTTGATATATCCTTACTATTTTTGGATGATCTGATTTTGTATAATCCCAATCACTTCTAAATGACCATTAAGACTTTCTAGAACAAAAATCTCATCAAATATTCACACTTTTATATTTTATTTTGATTTAAAATGATTTTTTATGTAAAAAATCATAATAAATAAAATAAAATGAATAAAAATTTTAATAAATAATTTTTAATTCGTGCATGATGTCATGGAAGTGTTTGGATCATAAAAATGCAAGCCCATTTGGAGAAATTTGGTTCTAAGATCCCATTTGCTTTATAAACCTCTCAAAAATTACCCAACTTTGCAAGGGCACAAATCCCTCAATTTTAATGCTATGAAGGTGTTCTTGGACATTTTAGAAAGCTTAGAGAGTCCTCTAACCAACCTCTTTGGTCTCATGTCCATATCTGTTACCATTCTCAAGTTATGCTCTTTGGAAGTTGTTGACTTTTTGTTGACTTTTGAAATGACCTATAATGTCTTAGCTCATACCTTCCAAATGAAGCATTTTTGGGCTTGGCTTGTGAGACACAAAGTTGTAGAGAATTCAATTTCCTTAATAATGAGCTTTGGATGGAAACTTTTTGATGAAGCATGTGAAAGTTATGGTTGGTCAAAGTTCAGTTGACTTTTCCTATGAAAACCCTAATTTAGAAACTCCTGATTCTTGATGATCTGAAATCTCCTTGATGAATCATGATCAACCCTTGATAAAATGATGAATTTTACTTCATATACTTGATGTTGGCAAAAAATCATGAAGTTTGACTTTGGTTTGACCACATTTGACCTTAGTTTGACTTTTTGACTGATTTTAGCCTATCTGATCATCTGACTGAGCAAATCTTTTGGGAAAGTCTTGAGCAAATCTTTTGGGAATGTCTTGAAACTTGACATGGGGATTCTTGAACACATATAGGATGCTATGAAGCTCACTTTAGGCCTTGGAAGTCCATTTAGCCTGATGAAAGTCAAAACCCTAATTTAAGATGCATTGCTTAGGAGGATGCATTGTCTGAGGGAATTGTCACACTATCTGACTAATTGTGAACCTTGTGAGCCTCTTGAGATACATTGTGAACCTTGTGAACCTCTTGGGACACCTTAGTACACAATGTCCTATCTTGGTGAGGGCAAATTTTGGGGTGCAACAGCTGCCCCTATTCAATTTTCTGAAACTTGAGGGGTTAGATTGGTATATGTGCCATTCGTGACCTGGAAGGTTGAAGGGGATTGAACACAAAAGCCCAAAAATTTTCACTCGCCGGCGCGTAAATTAATATTGATGATTAGTTGTATATGCTTAAGTGGGCTTGAAGATGCCACTTGGAAGAACTGGAGATGGGCTTATAGATGCCATCCATACTATCAGGTGGTGATAATATCTTGATGTTGATACTGGATATCGGTACTAGGTCTTTGTATAGGCCGTCTCTGAATCATTTATGCAACATGGTTTGAGTTGAATGCTAGCACTAGATCTTTGTATAGATCGTCTCTGCATTATCTCTGGGGAAAAAGAATATCCTTCATTAAGTGTCAGGGCTTAGATCTTCGTATAGATCGTCTCTGAACCATATCTAAGAACATACTTTAATTTAAGTGTCAGAACCAAATCTTCGTGGCGATTTATTTCTGAATTAAGTATCAGTACTAAATCTTCGTATAGATCGTCTCTGAATTGTTTTGAGTTGTTGAATTAACCAGTAGAAATAAATCTTCGTGGCGATTATCTCTTCTGGAAATAACCTGGATTAGGGAATAGATCTTCGTATAGACCGTTTGCCTACTATCCAAGGATAAAAGAATATCAGGATTAAATCTTCGTGATGATTATATCCCTTGAAAATATCCTGGATTAGGGAATAGATCTTCGTATAGACCGTTTGCCTACTATCCAAGGACAACTTGAGTAATGATTATCAGCAATGAATCTTCGTGGTGATCATCCCTGAATTAAGTGTCAGCACTAGACCTTCGTATAGATCGTCTCTGACTTGTTGTGAATTGTTGATAGTATTTTATCTGTATATAACCATCCTGCAAGGAAAAGGTTAGTTTATGCAATATGTATGCATGCATGGCATGGTGCATCTAAGTAAATGTATTATGCATTTATGGATATACTATGGTATGATGTAAATGATATATGTATGAATCATGCAGCCTGAAGCGTCTGGATATCTTTGTATAACAACTGCGGACTAGGGAAAATAAATCCCGATTTGTTGCTGAAGAATATGAGAACCTCGTTCCCGTCTTGTTTGATAGTATAGTATTCATAACTTCCCTTCTTCGTTCGTCGTACTTATATTGAAGGAATAAGTTCCTGAGTATCCTGACTGAGGATAAAAGAGATGGACATAAATTCAAGGGGAGATGTAACTCAAAGTATCTATAAAGATAGATTTTCTCTACTGGGGATTTGTAGTTGTCTTGTGGGGATGAACCGGCGAAGCTTCGTTGAATTCCTACCTTCGTTCGTCCTTAATAAATAATATTACTGCATTTTATGCATTTCTGGTAAACATTAATCATATTCAAAAGCATACATACATTCAAACATAACCAATGGACGTTTTCGTTTAGGTAAACAGGGTAAAAGTAAATCCGGATTCAAAGATGAGATTTTATTTATTTTTATAAGGTGACTTATACACAGGCAAGTTTATACAAGGAGACAGAAATCCTAGTAAGAGGAATTTGTCGTAAAAGTTTTACAAAACCAAGAAAACAACTATGTGAGAAATGATCCTATTGAGTTTCAGTTCCACTATTGTCATTATCTTCAAGTATCTCATCTTCTGCTGTTGAGACGGAAATGATTGGATTGTTCTTAATCTGTTCGAACTTGAGTTAGGTAGCACAACTAGTTGGGGCTATATGAGTGATCCAAACGAGACATAGTCATACGCTTTAATCCCTAACTTTTGCCTGGATTGCCCTTTCAGGTTTTCAATCCATCGGGATACCCTTTTTTGCCCAAGCCGCCTTTTCAGGTTTTCAACTTGCCGGGTGTACACTTTTTTATATATTTATCCCTAATTTTTGCCCGAACCCTTTTGGTTCGCCGGGATGCCCTTATTTTTTCCTAGGCCAGTCAACCTAGCGGGTCTCTTTTTATGCGTAGTATTTTTTAACTATGTCTGCGTTTACAGGCTGTGGGAAGTCTTCACCATCCATAGTAATAAGCATCATGGCACCTCCTGAGAATACCTTCTTGACTACAAATGGTCCTTCATATGTAGGAGTACACTTGCCCCTAGGATCACCCTGTGGTATTATGATACGCTTGATTACCAAGCCACCAACCTGATATACCTTTTACTTAACCTTCTTATTAAAAGCTTTGATCATCCTTTTCTGGTACATCTGACCGTGACAAATAGCTGCCAGCCTTTTTTCATCAATCAAATTTATCTGGTTCAGTCGAGTCTGAATCCACTCATCTTCATCCAAGCCTGCATCCTTCATGATTCTTAAGGAGGGGATCTGAACTTCAATGGGAAGAACTGCTTCCATACCATAAACTAAGGAGAATGGGGTTGCCCCTGTTGAAGTACGTATTGTAGTACGATAACCACAAAGAGAAAATGGTAACATCTCATGCCAATCCTTGTAAGTAACAGTCATCTTCTGTAGAATCGTCTTAATGTTCTTGTTAGCAGCTTCTACTGCCCCATTCATTTTTGGACGATACGGAGAAGAGTTGTGATGATTAATCTTGAACTGTGTGCAGAGATCAGTAATCATAGTGTTGTTCAGATTAGAGCCATTGTCTGTGATAATCCTCTCAGGGATGCCATACCTGCATATGAGATTATTCTTAATGAATCGAGCCACAACATTCTTGGTAACAGATGCAAATGAGGCTGCCTCCACCCACTTTGTAAAGTAATCAATAGCAACCAGGATGAAACGATGCCCATTAGAAGTAGTAGGCTTGATCTCACCAATCATATCTATGCCCCACATGGCAAAAGGCCAAGGAGCAGTCAACACATTCAATGGAGCCGGAGGTATATGCACTTTATCAACATAGATTTGACATTTGTGACATGTTCTGGAATGTTGATAGCAGTCAGCTTCCATGGTAGACCAATAGTAACCTGCTCTCAATAACTTCTTTGCCATGGTATGACCACTAGAATGAGTGCCAAAGATCCCATCATGCATGTCTTCCATAATCTCTGTTGCTTCCTTCTTATCCACAAAACGAAGCAAAGTTGACAAATGCCCCTTCAGGGGACTCCTAAGTTTCAAGATATCTTTTCACTTCATAGAACCAAGGCTTTTCCTCTCCTCCTTCAGTATCAATCTCATAGCAGTATGCAGGCTTCTCAAATCTGTCAATAGTAATCTTGGGAGCTTCATCATCCCAGCTAATCTCAAACATAGATGCCATGGTGGCTAGTGCATCTGCCAACTGATTCTCTCCTCGTGGAATATGCCCAAAAGTAATCTCTTCAAAATATGGGATCAAAGATAAAACATGCTCTCTGTAGGGGATGAGATTTTCATGCTTGGTATCCCAATCTCCTTTAATCTGACTCACTACCAGGGCTGAATCTCCGTATACGTCCAGGAACTGAATCTTCATCTCAATGGTAGCTTTGATACCCATGATACATGCCTCATATTCATCCATGTTATTGGTACAATAGAAATAAAGTCTTGCAATAATTGGGGTATGACAACCTTCAGGGGAAATGATCACAACACCAACACCATTACCAAGCACATTAGAAGCTCCATCAAAAACCATAGTCCATCGGGATCCTTGATCAGGTCCGTCATATTGTCCAGGTTCTTTGGTAATAATCATAATGTCTTCATCTAGGAACTCAAAACTCATTGACTGATAATCATCCATTGCTTGATGAGCCAAATAATCAGCTACAACACTTCCTTTAATGGCCTTCTGAGTAGTATAATGTATGTCATATTCTGTTAAGATCATTTGCCATCTTGCTATTTGTCCGGAGAGAGCAGGCTTCTCGAATATGTACTTGATTGGATCCATCTTTGAAATCAATAAGGTAGTATGAGTCAACATATACTGTCTTAGTCGGTGAGCAGCCCATGCCAAAGCGCAGCAAGTTTTCTCGAGCAGTGAGTATCTTGTTTCACAGTCGTTAAACTTTTTGTTAAGGTAGTATATTGCCTACTCTTTTCGACCAAACTCGTCATGTTTCCCCAACACACACCCCATTGAGTTGTCTAATACTATTAAGTACATAATCAAGGGTCTTCCATCAACTGGTGGCATCAAGATTGGAGGTTCTAGAAGATATCTCTTGATTTCATCAAAGGCTGTCTGGCATTCATCATTCCACTCCATCACCTGATCTTTCTTCAATAATTTGAAGATTGGCTCACAGGTAGCAGTTAATTGGGAAATAAATCTTGCAATGTAATTCAGTCGTCCCAAGAAACCTCTAACTTCCTTCTCAGTACAGGGAGTTGGCATCTCTTGTATAGCTTTCACTTTTGCAGGGTCTACTTCAATACCTTTTCCACTGACAATGAAACCCAGGAGTTTACCAGATCTAACTCCAAAAGTACATTTGTTTGGGTTCAATCTCAACTTGTATTTCTTCAACCTTTCAAACAGCTTATGCAGATGATTAAGGTGTTGTTCTTCATTTTGGGATCTGGCTATCATATCATCCACATATACCTCTATCTCATGATGAATCATATCATGAAACAAATCCACCATAGCACGCTGATATGTTGCCCCGGCATTATTCAAACCAAATGGCATCACTTTATAGCAAAAGGTGCCCCACTGTGTAACAAATGTAGTCTTCTCCATATCTTCAGGCGCCATCTTGATTTGATTGTAACCAGAGAAACCATCCATGAAAGAGAATACTTTATGTTGAGTAGTGTTGTCTACCAGAACATCAATATGAGGAAGTGGAAAGTCATCTTTAGGGCTGGCCTTGTTCAAATCCCTGTAATCTATACACATACGTACCTTACCATATTTCTTAGGTACCGGTACCACATTTGCAACCCATTGAGGATAAGAAGTCACAGCTAAGAACCCTGCATCAAACTGCTTCATCACCTCTGCTTTAATCTTTTCTGACATTTCAGGATGCATGCGACGAACCTTCTGTTTCTTTGGGCGACAATCTTCTTTTACTGGTAAATGGTGAACCACAATGTTTGTATCCAACCCTGGCATATCTTCATATGACCAAGCAAAGATCTCCACATAATCCCGTAACATCTGAATTAGTCTGCTCTTAAAACCTTCTTCTAGTTCAGCCCCTATCTTGACTTCTTTCCTATTTTCTTCCGTTCCCAAATTCACAACTTCGATTGGCTCTTCATGTGGTTGTATAGCTTTCTCTTCTTGTTGTAATAACTTAGAAAGCTCTACAGGTACTTCACAATCTTCCTCCTTTCCATCTTCAACTTGATAGGTCGGATTCTCGAAATTATAATTGGCAATAGTAGAACTGTTATCAACAGGATCCAGAGTGGATGAGGATCTGCACTTTAGTGATGTGGGTGTGTGTAAGAACACATAGCTGATAAACAAAAATAAAAATAAAAGAAAGACAAGGAGCACAATATTTACGAAAACGAAACGTCCATTGATTTTTATTGAATGAAGTATGCAAATGAAATGACATCCCGAAAAAAGCATACCATTGTGCCTCGGGCAAGACACAAGGCTTAAAAGTTTAATTGTTCAAAATTACAAACTTAAAATAAAAACACAGTAATAGTATTTACTCCTGACTAAAGGAGATAGGAATAACGTCTTCGGTCTTCCAATTGTTGAGCCCATCACCCATGGTATGAAAGATCCAATCATCCAGGTTGTAGTCTTCACTATAGTAACTCACAGCATTGACTTGATCTCTCATGACCCCTTGATTAGTGATACGAACAGCACGAGCATGACGAACAACCTTCTGGGATTCTGCAGTAAAACCCAAACCAAACTTGTCAGACTTGTAAGGGATGTCAAGAAGTTGACCCCAAATAGTACAACCACCTTCTTCAACCACAGCTCTAGCATCTTTGAGGGAGGCCATTGTAGAAGGAACTCTTTTAACAACAGGGGGAGCTTCAGTAGTAGGAACGACCCAAGGAACTACTTCAAATTTCTGGCAAGGAGTCTCAACATATTCACCCTCCACCTCAACGTATTTAAAAGTATTCACATGACTGACCATATATTCT
The DNA here is from genome assembly GCA_963966055.1 of Lathyrus aphaca. Taxonomy (NCBI): domain Eukaryota; kingdom Viridiplantae; phylum Streptophyta; class Magnoliopsida; order Fabales; family Fabaceae; genus Lathyrus; species Lathyrus aphaca. The sequence continues at coordinate 164,991,822 of OZ014520.1, read as the reverse complement.
TCCTCACCATAAACAGTGACGATCTTTCCTTTCACCGGATATTTCAACTTCTGATGTAGAGTGGAAGTTACAGCACCTGCCCCATGGATCCAGGGGCGCCCAAGCAAATAGGAGTACGCATGACGAATATCCATTACATAGAAAGTAGAGTCGAAGACTTGAGATCCTACTTTGATCGGGAGATCTACTTCTCCATGTACCACTCTTCTTGAGCCATCAAAGGCCCTCACCACTACATTACTTGATCTTAGAACCACATCTTCAGGACTGAGCTTGTTCAGAACCTCTTTGGGGAGTACATTTAATGAATAACCATTGTCCACCAGCACATGAGACAATGTAGTGCCCTTACATTCAATGGAGATATGTAAAGCTCTGTTATGGTTTCTCTTGGCAGGAGTCAAGTCAGCATCAGAAAATCCTAACCCATTATCATAAGTCAGATGTGCAACACAATTCTCAAATTGATCCACAGAAATATCATTTGGCACATGAGCAGTCTTCAGGAACTTGATTAAAGCTTTAGCATGAGCCTCAGAACACATCAACAAAGATAACATGAAGATTTTGGAAGGAGTATGCCCCAACTGGTTAACAATATCATAATCACTCTTGTGAATGATCTTCAGCACTTCTTCCATCTGTTTAGAAAGATTTTCAGCAGTCGGTATCTCAGCTTGCGTAGGTTCAACCACAAGACCTTTGCCCCGAGCATCAGTACTTGGCTCAGAAGTGGAGGTAGTAGTTGGAGGAATTGCACTTTTGGAGGTATCCCGAGGAGAGAAAATTCTTCCACTTCGGGTGATCTTACTAGATCCAGCAATATTATCAACATCAAGATTATCATCAGTAACAGGTGTATCAGTCAAAGGTTCTTGTTTAACACCATGGATATAAACATCAGAACCGTAATTCCAAGGTATAGATTTATCAGAAGTATAAGGAACAGGACCAGGAGTGGTAATAATCATGGGAGCCACTCTAGCTTCAGCAACAATCTTCACAGGGCCTTTAGCAGTAATCCTGATAGGACCCTTAGAGGTGATCCTGACAAGGCCTTTGGAGGTAATCTTTACTGGCACTTTATCAACCATGGCCACATCTTCAAGCTTCGTACCCCGAGTTAGATGCTCACACATACTTTCCACAGAAGGAGTTCTCTCAAACAATATAGTGTAGTTGTCCATTAGGCATTTAATACCATCTTTCAACTTCTAGCAGCTATCAGGTTTGTAGGCACAATAAAAACAGTCTTTGTTGCAACCTGGAAAGAATCCAGCCTGCATCAACTTCTTCTTGATAATCGATAAGGGAGTAGTCACATCTGCTACTGAGGAAACATATGAAACTTCATCAACAACATTAACAGTCTTCTCATGATTTGGCATGGGAGCAGTGATCACATTTGGAGTCCCAGGAGGGTCAAATTCAATCTCCCCAGCTTCAATCATATCTTGAATCTTGTTTTTCAACACCCAGAAGTTATTGGTGTCATGTCCCGGACAATTAGAATGATAGGCACATCGTGCATTAGGATTGTATCAAGGAGAGGAAGTATTAGGATTCTGAGGAGGGTCCTTCAAAGTAATGAGTTCCCCTTTCAACATGTGTTGCAAGGCTTGGGCCAGTGACATGTTGATCTTGGTGAACTGTCTTCTAGGCTTTTGTTGATTATTTTGTGGTAGCTCTGGTGCTGCAGGAGTAGGATTAGAGATATGAACTGCTCCCACAGATTGATGACTTCTGTTACGACTATGTTGACTATACACAGCATTAGACTCCTTCTTTCCACTAGGGGCTTCTTAGCAGTGCTTGATGAAGAGGCACCCACCTGTATCTTACCACTTCTTATACCACTCTCCACACGTTCTCCAGTCATTATCAGCTCAGTGAAACCAGATGATGAGGTTCCAATGAGATGACTATAGAAAGGAACATTCAATGTACTCATAAACATATCCACTAACTCCCTGTCAGTCAGAGGAGGTTGAACTCTGTCAGCCAGGTCTCTCCACTTATGGGCATACTCCTTGAAACTTTCCTTAGCACCCATAGACATGCTTTGGAGTTGCATGCGAGTAGGTGCTAAATCAGCATTATATTGGTATTGCCTATAGAAGGCCTCAGCAAGATCATTCCAGTCATGAATATTAACACTCTCCAGTTGATAGTACCATTCCAACTGAGTTCCAGACAAGCTCTCCTGGAAGAAATGAATCCATAACTTCTTGTCAGCAGTATGTGGTTGAATCCTCCGGACATAGGATCTTAAATGCAGCTTGGGACATGAGACACCATTGTACACCACAAAAGTAGGAACCTTGAAGCCAATAGGTATAACCACTCCAGATACTAAACTCAGATCTTCAAAATCCAGTCCAGAAGATTTTTGTAGTTCCATAGCATTCATTCTGTCTACCAGCATCTTGTACTTATCTTCACTAGCAGGATCATGATAATAATTTGCTTCAGAATCAGAATCTCCCACAGTATCATGGAGACTTCCTCCCTCTTTCTCAGAATTTTCAGACTCATAATCCTCAATCTGTTCCTTAACCTTGATGGGACCCCTGAACCTTCTTCCCAGATTGATAAGGCCTCCTAATCTTCTAGTCTTCTTCTTCTTCTTCTTAGCCAGCAGTGTCTTCAACTCATCTTGCCCCTTGGACAAATTCAGAATCAATTATTGGAATTGTGCATTCTGAGCCTGGAGATCTTTGACAGTCTGTTCAAGAGCCATTTCTGCTGAAATAAACAGCGAGAAGATAAGATACCTGTTCATAAGAAACCTGTGATGCAATGATATGGTATGTAAATGCGTATGCAATGTTTTCAAGGACCGCAGGATTTAAATTTGTTTAAACAACCAAAAAGTAAACTTTTATTAGTAATCAATAAATTTGTTTTCCTCTTAGGCTTACAACAAAAAAATGAAATGAATACAAAAATGGGGTTTTAAGTCTCCCATGTACGTTTCCTCTTTGTGTTGAGGTATGAGTTGAGATTTCGCTCCTCGTGAAGTTGTTTTGTTAGCTCCAGGATTCTTTCTTGACTTGCTTTGTAATGAGTCTCAAAAGTATCTCTTTGCTCCTTCAACTGGATCCAGGATCTCTGTAACTCCTCCATGTCAGTGGGCATGTCTGGATGAAGAATGATATAGGAAGTATCTCCTTCAGTAACAGGCTCCATGGTAACTGGCAGGATATGGCATCATAAGAGTCTGAGCATGAGATCGCACCCATCTGAGATAAGGTTCCATAGGAATAGTGTACTTTGGTTCCAGAGTCTTGCTGTGAACCTTGTTCACTTTACCCCATGCTCGTATAAACCTTTGACGATAACCTTGAAGATCGTTGTCATAGTCGAACATAATACCCTGAATAAGCATGTCATGAGGACCATCACTCCGAGCGTAGCCAAACTGACGTAGAGCTAAAGAAGGGTTGTAGGTAATGCCCCCTCTTATGCCAAGGAGTGGTGCATTAGGGAACTCCCCACAACGGTCAATGATAGTAACATTCTCCTTGGATCTAGAGCACCATTGAATGTCTGAATAAGAAAGTGACATGACCCTTTTAGACCACCTGAACCCTTGTTCATTCTTTATCACTGATCGAGGAAGGTGAGAAATAAACCACCTAGATAGTAAAGGTATACAATACATCAGAGTTCCTCGTGCCTTCGTAGTACGGGTATGAAGAGAGTGTAGGATGTCTCCCAGTAATGTAGGCACTGGATTACGAGTCAGAAATATGTTGATGGCATGTAAGTCTATGAACTGGTCTGGATTGGGGAACAACACTAAGTCATAGATCAATAGGGATAAGATCTCCTCAAAAGCATCATAACTCATAGCCTTCAGGAACACTTGAGCTTTCTCCATCAATACTTTAGTAAGAATACCCTTAACTCCACTTCTTGTTTCTAGGACAATGTCTGATTTCTTCAAAGGTAGGGTTGTAGCAATGACTTCAGGTTTAGGCTCTTTTTCCAAGCCTGTGAAGGGTTTTTGCTCCAGGATAGGTATACCCAGAAGCTTGGAGAACTCTTCCATTGTAGGAACCAGTTGATAATCGGGGAATGTGAAACAATGATGTTTGGGGGTCAAAGAACTGAAACAGGACACTCGTCATGTCTTCATTGAACCCTGAAGTGACTAGATCCAGTAGGTGACCATGCCTCTTGATGAACTGGGAGTTTTAAGAAATTTGAGAGACCAATTCCTTAAGCTTAGGAGGTATTCCTACAAAGTTGATTCGGATAGTATTCCTACGAGCAGAAGCCATGACCTGCAACAAAGAACAAAGATAAATCCTTTGGTCCTTGAAATGGTTAGTGAAAATGCTATGCTTATGATGCATGATGTCATGATGTTATGCTCAATCACAAACATGTGGCACACACAAACAAGTCACACAATAGCCCTAGGTTTAAAGGCTTGTATGAGGTTTAAAGGTAAGTACCCTCCCCTGAAGTTTAGATGGTTCATCCTGTCCTATAAAGTAACCAGGTTCTAAGGGATCTCGATATCATTGATCCTTCACAAGGGTGGTTGTTCAGTAGGCAACTTACTTGCCAACCAAAACCCTCCAAGTTCAGAATCTCAATGAGTGTAGCATTGAGTATCAACCAACTTTAGTCTTCACCAAAGCCGGCTATCTCACTACTTTCTAAAGGCCAAGATGGGATGACTAGGGTTCTAAAAGTCAGTTAGTGTATTGACAACATATGGCAGCCTCATATTATCCTCAACTTGCTTAAGGAACATAAGCACCAACCAAGAAGTCACACTAACTATAACCACCAGATCAACCATATCGGTATACGCCGTACAGTTTCCTTGGTCTATTGCCATTTACCTAAGGTACACTAGATCCAGGTTAGGATCTTTCACACATAAGAGCACCCAACAAGTAATGTAAAGCAAACAAAGCAAACAAATTTAAGTGATATAATTCCTAAGGGTACCCCTCTTTAAATTAAATCCCCAGCAGAGTCGCCAGTTCTGTAACACGGTGGGAGAACTGACTTTTAGTTAAATGTTGCGGATAGCAAGAGTCGCCACCGACTTTTATTTTATCCAAAAGGTAAGGACATAAAATAACAGGAAAGACCTTAAAAAGATTTTGAGTTCGGGGGGTAGGTTATACAAAGGGAAGGTGTTAGCACCTTTTATATCCATGGTTATCCATGGGCTCTTAGTTACTTAGCTCACTTTAAATTGTTTTGAGAAAGTGTAGTGTGTGATTAAAAATTTTCTAAGTACTTTATAATGATCCTCGTATGGATGTATATAAAGACTTTGTTTTGAAAATTTGTTTGAAATGTGAAGTGTAAAAGAGTATTTTTAAATGGTGAGCAAGTACTTAAGAGGAACCTACCCTATGTTATGTCTTTACTGTTCTTATATGTTCTTTCAATGGTAAGACTAGCCCTATTATTAAGGAATAGGTAGTCGTTACCTTGGATGTGATAAGGGACATGTGAAGGGACATCTGAATTTAGGCAACTGTAAGGTGTCTTTAGCAATTCGTAGGGACTTATCATCTTTTATTCGAAAGGACAAGATCATTTATCGTAGGCAACCTCAAAGGGACTTGATCTTATAAACTTAAAGGGACTTGATGATATTTTATGAAGGGACTTTGCTTAAGACACCTTACTTGACCTTAGAATTAAGCAACATGAGGAGTAACCCTAGAAAGTGTGAGATGGCGATCAAAGATCGACTTACGTGTGTGCGTGTTTATTTTCAAGTATTTTTCTTATTTAATTAGTTTTCTAAGTTATTTTAATTACACATAGTTATTCACACCCTATAATTACTAACCATGACAATAATAATATTTACAATAAATAAAATAGAAACAAAAATAAACCTACGACTATTACATGGCTTTTGCAATTACATAATAATAGAAATAATTAATAATAAGTATAATAAATAAGCAATAATTTAAATTGGTTAGCAATAATAATAATCATAAGAAAAGTGGTTAGCAAAAATATAAAGAATATAAAATTTTAAGAGAATATTTTTTAAGTTGAATAAACAATTTTAAAGAATTTTTTTAAAAGAAAATAAGATAATTATAATAATAAACAATATAATAGTTATTTAAAAAATGATTAATTATTGAATTATAGTTTATAACATAATTAAATTAAATATTAAAGTTGATAAAAAATTAGGGCTTGGGTTAGAGAAAATATGGTTTTGCATTTTAATTAAGCAAAAAAATTAGGGTTAGTCTTTTAAATTTAGAAATTAAATAAGATTTAAATAAATTGTTTACAAATTATAAAAAATAATATTTACATACCAAATTATTTATTAGATTAATTAAAATGATTAATCAAGAAACATTATAAGATTAATAAAAATATAAGGGTTAATTAGTGTTTAAATAAAATTAACAATTATAAAACAAATTAATTAATATAAAATAAATAAAAACAAATGGTAAAAAGAAAGGTGGGGAAGCCTGGTTTTGATCCCAGGACCTCCCCCTTACCATAACTAAAACCCTGCCACTGGGCTAGCGCGTGCTAGCAAACAAAGAATGAACAACAATCATTAAATATAAAACCTGGTAAATATGATAAATAAAACAAAAAAAATGCAAAACCTGGGAATCGAACCCAGGTACTGAAGCCATTCACACGCGCATCCAACCAACTGAGCCAACATCCCACTTGTGAAACATAATACAACCAATTCATAAAATATTAAAACGAAATTTCAAAAATCAGAAAGCGCGCGCTGCCTTCATCTCCTACCTCCAACCCTGCGAATTTTCCTACGAATTTTGCTACAAATTTACCTGCGAAATCTTAACCTGCAGGAAACCCTACGAAACTCATACGGTACCATTTACGTACAATTTTGTCAAATTAAGCACATAAATATGATCCAGACAGTATTTGCAATTGATTTATGGTTTTAGAATGCATTTATATTCACTTAATCGGGAAACCCCAATTTGAAGGTTATGAACCCTAAAATGGCATTCTACGATTTGGCCATGGTTTCTTCAATCCAATCACCCAGAACTCATCACAAACCTTCACTAAACACAAATCAACAAACAAAACTCATTAATAATACATGAATGATCAAGAACGAAAAATCAAAAAAATATGAAAAAGCTTGGATCGGGTTTGTCAATATGAGATGTTATGGAGCAATGTGATGATTAGGTTACACTCAATGATGTTCAGGGAACATGTTTCAACCTTCAAAATACTTTGGAAGGACCTCTAGCAAGGAATCCGAATCAAGCTTTTTGTACCAATTTTTGAAGTTTGAATATTGTTCTTGAGGCTGCCAAAATCGTCTCTTGTGCATTGCTTTATGTTGTATATATATAATAGAACAAAATTAGGTCAAAAAATCAATCTTTACTTTGGACTTTTGGATAGTTAGAGATTGAAAAAGATAAGCTTCCAAAAATTGAAAAATCTTGATATATCCTTACTATTTTTGGATGATCTGATTTTGTATAATCCCAATCACTTCTAAATGACCATTAAGACTTTCTAGAACAAAAATCTCATCAAATATTCACACTTTTATATTTTATTTTGATTTAAAATGATTTTTTATGTAAAAAATCATAATAAATAAAATAAAATGAATATAAATTTTAATAAATAATTTTTAATTCGTGCATGATGTCATGGAAGTGTTTGGATCATAAAAATGCAAGCCCATTTGGAGAAATTTGGTTCTAAGATCCCATTTGCTTCATAAACCTCTCAAAAATTACCCAACTTTGCAAGGGCACAAATCCCTCAATTTTAATGCTATGAAGGTGTTCTTGGACATTTTAGAAATCTTAGAGAGTCCAATAACCAACCTCTTTGGTCTCATGTCCATATCTTTTACCATTCTCAAGTTATGCTCTTTGGAAGTTGTTGACTTTTTGTTGACTTTTGAAATGACCTATAATGTCTTAGCTCATACCTTCCAAATGAAGCATTTTTGGGATTGGCTTGTGAGACACAAAGTTGTAGAAAATTCAATTTCCTTCAAAATGAGCTTTGAATGGAAAAATTTTGATGAAGCATGTGAATGTTATGGCTGGTCAAAGTTCAGTTGACTTTTCCTATGAAAACCCTAATTTAGAAACTCCTGATTCTTGATGATCTGAAATCTCCTTGATGAATCATGATCAACCCTTGATAAAATGATGAATTTTACTTCATATACTTGATGTTGGCCAAAAATCATGAAGTTTGACTTTGGTTTGACCACAGTTGACCTCAGTTTGACTTTTTGACTGCTTTGATTGATTTTAGCCTATCTGATCATCTGACTGAGCAAATCTTTTGGGAAAGTCTTGAAACTTGACATAGGGATTCTTGAACACATATAGGATGCTATGAAGCTCACTTGAGGCCTTGGAAGTCCATTTAGCCTAATGAAAGTCAAAAACCTAATTTAAGATGCATTGCTTAGGAGGATGCATTGTCTGAGGGAATTGTCACACTTTCTGACTAATTGTGAACCTTGTGAGCCTCTTGAGATACCTTGTGAACCTTGTGAACCTCTTGGGACACCTTAGTACACAATGTCCTGTCTTGGTGAGGGCAAAATTTGGGGTGCAACACCATAGCTGCTCCACCACAACAACACAACTACAAATTACAAATGATCTGTCACAACCTTTCTAACAAAACAACACCAAAAAAACCATAACAAAATCAAATACACCACCACCACGACTTCGTAACACACCAATACTGCAACCATTATAACTCTGATAAAAAAAATTTCCAAAGGAAGAGAAATAAAAGTTGCAGCACAACTGCTACTGCATATACCAGATGCACCAACAAAATAACATAAAAATAGCAATCCATAAATAATATTCAACATACTATGCAACACCCATTTTCTCGAGATACAAATATAATTACACCCACCAGACACCTGTTGAACTCTAAAAGATACCAGAAACCAAACCAATATCCTCAAGACATAAAAAGCAACTAGATTCAACCTCAACAAATAGACTACCACTCCAGTCCCACCAAACTGACCCCAATCAAGCAAATCTCCTATACAACACCACTTTCACCAATACCTACATTGCAAACAAACACACCAACAACACTCCACAAACTCCACACTCCAAAATTTACTCATATCCAACCTAAACAATCTCTTGGATGAGTAATCCATTGATGAAATTCATATGAAAAAACTTTGATCTTACCTTTCAACCATTGCCAAGATAACAACTGAATCTCCTATAAACACTCTGCAATACTACTTTCCAAATTCCTAAAAATCTTACCATTCCTTCGACGCCATATTGACCACAAACACGCATACTAGATTACCAAAACCCTCTCCCTATTTACTTGCCCACCACTCGCTATTCCTGCAAAATGAAAAAAAATCTTCTTTACCAAATTATGCATAACAAATTCAATTTAGATCCACCCTAGGACCTCACTCCAAGTCAACCAAGCTGACAGACATTTGAAGAAAATGTGCGCAACATTTTCCTCAGCCCCATAGCCAACGGGACAAGAATTTTAATATGCTACTAGGGCGCCCCTACTGAGCAAATTGTCTAAATTTGGAATTCTATTTTGCCAAACTCTCCAGGATAGTAGCGAAACCTTAAGCGGCACATAACTATTCCAAACCTCTCAAATCTATATTGTCTCCTATCATAGATACCAACCCCTCCATGATCGACAAATAGGAAATTTTAACAATATACTTCTTACTACCCCAATACCACTTATCAGATACATCATTTTTCAAAACTATATTCTTAACCATATCTTTAAATTCTTCAACACCCCTTATGGATACCTCATTCAAATTAATACACCAGTTCTTACTCCACTCTTCTTCACTTCCAACACTATCTACCATATCTTTCACATCAATATTTTCACAGCCACTAGATTATACAATGTAACACCCCATTTCAACCCGGCAATAATCGATAAAATCATAGTGATAAAATTTAACTTAATAAAACAATTAGGATGTCACATTTCAACTTTAAAACACGTTTTCATTTAATCAAATAATACATTGATACATAACACTTTTAATTCAGATGAAACTATAATAACAACTTTTATTCATTCTTTGAAACCAAAACAACTTTCACAACTACGGCGGATTCTCAAATATTCAACTACACGTGGTATAACATTTTTGTTCAATTTAAATAACTTAGTAACAACATATTTTCATGGAAACAACAACAAAGCAATTAAGTGTTCATCCCCTCGAGTGTTACATATCAGAGCATGGACACCGACTCGAACTAACGAAGATAACAATCTTCCTTCAAGCTAACATGCATGTTACCAACATAGGGGTAACATTCAAACATAAGGGGTGAGATATCGAACAATATAAACAAGAGTATGATAATTAATACGTAGATAGAATCATACAATTTCACTACTATCCGACAAAAATAACAACTTAACAATCACCCACATCTATCAACATACTTTATCAACTTATTACACATATCAACATTTACTACATAATAAACATAAACAACATAACTAATATGACAACTTTATCATCATAACCCTATAAGAACTTTATCAATGAAATCATATAAGCATCTTCATCAACATGATCACATAATCAACTTAATCTACTTCATGACCTATTCAACATAAACACATAATCCACTTAAGTAACATAATCTACTTCATCGACATAACCCATATAATCAACTTAATCAACATAAACAACTTCATCGACTTAAGCAACATAAACAACTTCATCAACTTAAGCAACATAAACAACTTCATCAACTTAAGCAACATAAGCAACATAAATATTGTAACACAAGATGCGACTCGACTATACATATGCATGTGGTATCATTGAAGTAAAACCCCCAAATTAAAATATACCAGGTTATCGAGGTATCTGCAAGGCATAAGCCTTCAACTTAATAATTTTTCCAATCCAGACCAATGTGGTGAGCATCTGCTCCAACATAGAAAAATGCAATGTATGCCATGATCACAACGATACAATACATAGTCGCAACCAACTCAGAACAACATTAAACAAACAACATAACAACTTTAATTCAACACGATTCAACTTTGGCCATAGGCCTACAACTTTATATAAATCAATGTTGGTTATACGACCTACAATTTTAATATCAGCATTGGTCATTCGACCTGCAACTTAAATAATCAACGTTGATCCTTCGACCTATAACTTAAAACCGTCCATAAATCGGGAAAAAACAACATATTCAACGTACAAGAAAATCCACACATTCCACACATATTCAACAAAATAAATTGACTAAATCACCTACTAATTATTACTAACTACCTCGACAATTTTCGTTAAATTCCGGACAACTAATTTTATCGCGTAATTTCACCCGGTCAACTAAATCCGTACTATATTACACTCAGATATCGCTACTACTAAATCCCACTGAATCTGTTAAATTTCCAGCTTACTGATACATTCACCTACTGCTACAATTTTCTTTCTGTCATCAATATTCCATTCTGCTAAAATATACCACTATCTGTAAATTCCTCATTTCTGCTACAACCTGCTAACAGCTTACTACTACTATTTATGAATTCTACCGTATTATATTTATTGCTCTATAATATACTATCTATTAATTAATCCAACTCGTTATTTAAAGTGATTAAATCATCCAACCATTAAATGTATGGCTAAGAATATTATGCAATTAAAACAACAAAGTGGCCCTACCCTAAACCATATGGCTTGCGCCACCAAGTAGGTGGCTCTCACCACACAATAAGGTGCTTGTGCCACTCACTCACATGGATCCCACCACACTAATGTGGCTTGCACCATGCCTCATACAACCTAGGTGGCTCTCACCGCCTCATCAGGTGGCTTGCGCCACCTCTCACAAAAAGCGGTGGTCCCCACCCACAATTTTTCAGTTTTCTTCTTCTTGTTTCCGCTTCAGTTTCTAGCATTCTCTTCCGGTTTCATTTCCAAGTTTCCCAACTTAATTCAATCTTTCCATATAGCTTAAATCCCAACCCGTAAGGAATTCACAAAAAACCGATTACACAGTTATGTCAGCGAAACATATCTTTCACAGCAAATTCGGAACAACATAATCAATACCAAATCAACACAGACAATATAGAAATTATAAAATCTTAAACTCACATACTAATTATCATAATTCGAGTTATATAATTTGAACCCCGCCCTTATCTTAAATTGATGGCCGCTCGAATTTCTGGTCGACTTTCTGACTTGGCTCCGACGGCAACAACTTATGTATTTCCTCTTTCTCCAACTTTCCTCGTTCTCATTTGTCATACCCTAAATTTTGACCAGAAATTCTAATTTGTTGTTCATTTGACGCATTTTTATCGCAATATCATTAATCACTCATTTTACATTTTTTGTCCATTTTTTCTTTCTTCCCTCATAATAATGCGTTTAGTTCCGTTTCGAGTTACTTTCGTTTATTGTAGATTTTAATTTCAATTAAAAAGAAATACGTAGAATGTCGTCTCATTTTATAGTTTAACTGTTATACTTTTTAAGTTAAGTATTTATTTTAAACTGTTTAGAATTAATTAGCTCAATTTTCGCATTAGTGTTAATTTAATCATTATTCAATTAGTTTTAGTTAGACAATTTTAATTAATTAATTTTGTTTTAAAGTATATTATTTTGTTTCTATTTAGTCTTAATGTCTTTTTTTTATTTATTTTTAATTCAACTTTTAGTAAGATTTATTATGTTATCTTAGATTAATATTTTTTTTTAGTCTAATAAGTGTTATTATTTTTCTTTATTAATACTTTTAATCTTTATTTTATTTTATTTTTTTTATCATCTTCAATAGTCCAATCTCAATTAGTCTTGTTACTATGTTTCTATACAAACCAAAACCTTTGACCAACTTTGTCAAGTTTAATCCCCATAAATCATTTAATTCTGCACATAATCTTGTGCTACTTTTACACCAAAACAACATCATTTCAAACCTGCACCAAAAGGTGAAGAAACAAGTCAATAGAAAAGTAGAGGAATGACTTTTTCAAGAAACTTTTTCTGCAAAAAAAAAGGGAACCATTGTTATGACCACTGGCTAAGAAACAGAGAAGGGGGATAAACCATTAAATAAAAGAGGAGGTGACACTTTAACCTACAGAGCACCTCAATCAACAACAACACAATGCCGCAACCCTCTTAAAACTAGAAGGAGCCGTCCACAAAAAAAGGCTGGACCTACAGCCAACAGGCCTTCCTGCAAAAACAAAACAGAGGGAAAATCTTCAAAAAGATTCGAAACAACTTTCAAAGGGGAAGAAATAAAACCATTTTTTTTTACACACATAAACGAAAAAATAAGAACCAAGCAGAAGCAAAACACCTGCAGAACAAAACTTGACCCTTCCTTTCTTCGACCTCATCATCCCGTCATTGTTAAAACCACTTTCCTCTTCATCTTCAAGGGGGATCTTCAACTGAGATTTTCTTCTCCCTCAGCAGACCTGCAATAACCCACCTTTCATCACCCTTTGTTCAACCCATCACCACTCACCAAAACCAAACCTCCATCCACACAATTCTTTCCTTCAGACAAACCACACACCACCCTTCATCATCATTTTTGCAACCTTCTCCCTTCCGCCTCTCTTCAACAATCTCCGAAAACAACCAAGACTTCTTCACCTTCACAAACACAACAACTCAATCATCTCCTACACCACGAAGCCAATCCACCTTCGGCTACCACCACTGCCGAACCGAAACACGCACAGTAAAAGAAAACACATCAAACAAGACCTTAACCCACCTTCCTCCATCCTTAATGCTGAATCAACCAACAACAACAACAAAAACCTTCAAACCGAACCTGCAAACCATTTCAACTCACCCTGTCCGCACCTTCAAAACCGTTGGCCATAACTCGCCATCATCCCTCTGAACTCACTACCGAAAACGACCTTTAACACTTCGAAGCACCCTTTCCCTCATCAACATCTCAAGAGCATATTTGAATCGACCATCCAACTCGCAATCCCATTCTGCAAACAGAACAACCAACACCGTTTTCACCCTCACAAATCCCTATGAAACACACAGAATACAACCTGCAACTCTCATAAACACACAGAACAGACCTGTTAATCACTCCAAACAGATACAAGTTAAACCTTCACACACAGCTCCTTCAAGACCGTCACACCATTTTTCAACATCAAAACAGACCTTGCTCACCACCACTTTCGACGCCCTTTCGAACCGTCGAAACCCCACACAGCACACCCATAGCATCATCTTCGAATCCGACCCTCAACAAGACCCGGCCATCACTCGAAAATAGAATCTGTTGAAGCCGTTTTTTCCCTCACCCTCTTTAAACCACAACACAGCAAAAACGCAGAAAGGAGAAGAGGCGAGAATTTGAAACTCATCGAAACAAAATCCGCAAAAACCCTCAAACCTTGTTCGCCGTCATCAACCTTCATCTCAATCCAGTCGCGAAACTCATCTCACACGCGAAACCGATTGAAAGTCGATCGCGAGCCGCCCCTTCATCTTCCGTCAAAACCACCCTTTCTCAGTCGTAACTAATCTTCGATCCACCACCTTCACCGTGCCGCTTACCACGAGCCGAAACCCTAACCTCTGAGCAAATCACCGAATCCACGGCAAAAACCTTTGAACTTCACAAACAGAAACCCATCCTAACCGCCTCCTCCGCCCTTTCGAAACCCTCACCACCGAATCCAACCTCACCCAACTCCATCGCCGCCATTTTGAGACGCAGAGAGAGACAAGAGATTCGCGAGAGGCCGAGATTGATGAAATTGGAAAACGCGAGTGAGACAGACCAAGAAGCAGAGTGAGGCGCGAAGAACTGAGAGTGGGTTCTTCTGTTTTCCTTTGTGGATTGTATTTTCTGAAGAAAAGCTGAAGAGGTTTATGAATGTGTTTTCTTTCTTTTTTCATTATTTTATTTTATTTAAAACCTAATGCTTTTTTTTTCTCTTTTTCTTTTTCTCATTTTAATTATTTTCTATTAGTTTATTTTCTCATAAAATGCAGACTTGGGCTAAGCCCATTGTGGGTTCAAATTTCTATCAGCCCATCTTTTCCTACGCCAAACCCTTACCATTCCATTTCTTTTTCTTCTTTTTTAAAATCTCATCATAATCTTTCTTGATAATTTTTACTTTTGATTAACCTTGGTTAAAATGTTAGTTTAGAATTTTATTTATTGTTGAGCATAATTTGGTTAATTTAGTTTGGATTTTTTGAATTTGTTAATTAATAGTTGTTGATTTTGTTTAAGATTTCTGCTAATGTTTGCTTAAAGTTTTCTTTAAACCGTTTTAGACATTGTTAATCATGTGATTAGAATAGGTTGAACTTTTAATTATGTTTGAATCTTATTCGAATTTATTTAATTGATCTTGATTAGAACTTTTGTTGTCTTTTAGTGTTTTCCGAGTAGAATTTAATTCTAGTTGATGTTTTAGTAAACTTCCTTTATTAAAGTAATGCCATTAGCCATTTTGTGAGACAACAATGTTGACATAGGAGTTAGACTCGTTACTTGAATTCGGCTGCTTAATGATACATTGGCGTGCTTTGAGTTTTCTGACGAACTTTCTTAAACCTCTCTTGTGTATATGGAAGAGGCAACGGACCTTCTCCGTTAGGTATCGTTGAGCAACTTTATCTCTTTTACGTTTCAATTTAGTTCTGACGCCGCATTCGCGTTTATTTGATTATCAGTACCTCACTGTCATGTATAAACCATAAAACGTCTAAAAAAACATTTATCCAATTTATTTAATTTAAATTACGAAAAAAAGGAACTCCGGAGTCTAGCATTCCGCACGTTCTGGATTGAACCGCAAATGGGCTAGCCTCACGCGTTGGTTCAATCACCATTCGTAGAAAACAAATTCAATTCATCTTAATTAATTTACGAAAAAAGGAACCCCGGAGTCTAGCATTCCGCACGTTCTGGATTGAACCGCAAATGGGCTAGCCTCACGCGTTGGTTCAATCACCATTCGTATAAAATAATTCAAACCATCTTATTAATTAACGTACGAAAACAGAATTCTGGAGTCTAGCATTCCGCACGTTCTGGATTGAACCGCAAATGGGCTAGCCTCACGCGATGGTTCAATCACCATTCGTATTCAAAACAATTCAATAATCTTAAAGGATCAGGCATGATTCATCTTCATAGGAAAGTTGTTCCTCCTATCCCCACAAACACAAACAAAATTCTTACAAACGATTACTTTCAAAGGAAGAACGTGGCATTGCTTGTCGATCTTATATCCAAGTTTAAAGCTTCTTCCGATTTTATTTATTTTCGAAGAAAGAATGTGGCATTGCTTGTCGATCTTATATCCAAGTTTAAAGCTTCTTTCAACTTCTCATTTCTCAAACGTTTGTGGTGGAATAGGTGAGATACTTCTCTTAAAGATGACGACTTGTCTCTTTCTTTCAAATACAAATTAAAACCTACCAACCAATTCAAATCATTTTCATAATTAATTAGCGAGTAACTGAACTCCGGAGTCTCGCACTCCGCACGTTCTTGAATGAAACCGCAACATGGGCTAGCCCCACGCGTGGTTCATTCGCCCTCTCGTTTTAAAACACCCTTAACAAAGATCAAACATCTTTTCTCAAACGAACACTGTTTAGATCATTCTATCTCTCAAATAAGCTAGCGCTTCAGCCTCCTATCGTGAGCAGATAAGCCAACGCTTAGCAGTAGAATGCATTTTCAAACAATCGTTCAATTAAAAAACACAAATCGTAGTAGCATGAACTACGAAGCTCTGACTTTCCCATTGCACAAGGGAATACGTAGGCACGGGGATTTTAATCCTTCGCGAGCACAATAATAAAAAAACTCTAATCTTTCCCTCGTAATAATAACTGAAATATCTCCTTAAAAGAAATCTTAATCATTAAAAGAAGACAATAATAACAAGTTAACATTTTAAGCGCAAACTAGACTAAGAGGTTCCCGTTGAGTACAACAGACGTGAGGGGTGCCTAATACCTTCCCCTTGCGTAACTGACTCCCGAACTTAGATTAGTGGTTTCGTTGACCATTCTTATCCTTATTTAGGTTGTGTCTATATCTCCCTTTTCTCTCGTAGAATAAATAGAATTAGGTGGCGACTCTGTTGTTTATTTTAGGATCGTATTTTTCGAGGTGCGACAGCTGGCGACTCTGCTGGGGACATTATTTGCCTTGTGCATAAGAGAATCGAGCCTAGCTTAGGATAGTTCGCGTTTGTTTGCTGACTTGTTTGATTGTCTTCCTTATTTACTGTTGATATTCTATCTATGGCTTCCTTCTTTATTATTTGCTCATTATATCTGCCTGTTGGATCTCGGGATATCACGGGTTTGAATTTGTATTTGAGTTTTAAAAAAGAAGAGGGAACACCTAAGTTAGAATTGGATGTTATTAGTGTTAGTCTCCAAGGACTCTCTCCTTGCACGCCTAACATGAAAGCTCCCCCAGATAGTTAGACTTTTCGTAAATCTTGTCACAACGCAGCTAGCCTGCAGCGGGACCTGATTCATGAAAGGGCTGTGATTCTGGGACCCCCTAGAACCTGTTTCAATTTTGGTAGTTGTGTAATGTTAGGCTCCAAGGACTCGCTCCTTGCACGCCTAGCATGAGAACTCCACTCAAGGTAGACCTTATCGTTATTATCGTCACAATGCAGCCAGCCTGCGACGGGGCGTTAGTACGATAAACGTCCGTGACCTTGAGTATCCTTATACCATCACCATAGACGCTACCCTGTGAGTGGGTGTTATGGGTAAAGAATTTAGAACTCTCCACTTAAGGCTTACCAGTTAGGAGATTCCAAGTTACTTGCACCTTGGATCCAACACCTTGCCTTTATATCCAATTCTGGAGCTGTTTATGTTTGTGATTTTGAGCATTCTGAGATTTGCATTCATTCGCATCTCATTTGCATTTGCATTGCATATCATCTTCCAACAATCCAACTCACCCGTGTCTTATTCTCCGTCAGTCAACTGTACTCGACCAGTCACAAGAGAAAGATGGACCAACTTGAGCAGGAAAACAGGGAGCTTAGAAGTGAAGTCACGACTTTGAGAAATCATATGGAAATATTCTCAACTACAATGAAGACTCTAATAGACAGCCTTGTGCAGGAGAACACTAAACTCCAGGAAGAGATTCACATCTTAAAGATTGATAGAGGGCGATTGATTTCTTTGGCCAAAGATCTGGTCATTTCTCAGCGTCGGTCAAATTCTACCTCTACTCGTCAGCGACGTCAGAATCAGCGGAGGTCTCCAAACAGTCCTGAAGGAGCGGCCCATCAGTTTGACCCAATCCCAATGACCTACAGTCAATTGTGGTCTCATTTTTCCCGGAACTCAATAATGACACCCAGAAAGACCAGAGTCACGAGGTCTCGGTCCCGTGGGATCAATCCAAATACCAGTTGCGAATTTCATGGTGGAGTATTGGGGCATCCGATTGAAGAGTGCAAAGTCTTCCAGGAAAAGGTTCAAGAGATGATCGACTACGGGGTGTTGACCTTCAATGGAGGAATCCCATCTGTGGACGGAGTGCCTTTGTGCTGATAGAAAAACTCAAGAAGGTCTTCTCCAAGTCAGTTTGTTACTAGAGCCTGAAATCAGTTCCTCAATACGCCTGATTGTTCGATGTTTTGGAGCTATCCTCTCAGATGTTTAGCTCGTTTACTGCTTTTCATATGTATTTTGCTATGTTTGTTAATGCATTTTGTTTTGGCATGTAAGAACTTATTTGTTTCGAATGATTAATGAAATGAATATGTTTGTCTCGAAGTAATCCATTCGTATTCACTCATAATGCTTTTTCAACTTTATAATGCCAATATTATCCCATCTCTTGCCTAGGCAGAGAATTGGAGGGAGGATGACGAAATTAAAACACAAATTCTCTAGTTGAATGCTTTTGATTAAAGCCCTTCTGACGATGTACAGGCATTGTTTCAAATTTCCAAACACTGGAGAAATAAGGAGTTAATCCCTAGTCAACCACTTCGAGCCTAGAAGTAGGAGTTTCTTTCAGATATTTCAAACCCTTACGCTTAACCTGGGGCAGGGTAGTGTTCAGTTAATCTGATTACACATACAAATCATAAGATGAAACATCCCATCAGGGAATCCACTACAATCAATGACTTGACAGTCACGATTTTCAACCTTCCAGTAAAAAAAAAAAGAAAAAAGAAAAAGAAAATCCCTCTAAGTCAAACCTACAAAAGGACTTAGACACAAAAAAAAGATCAATAGAATAAGTCATTCGTGAGAGGTCCTCAAATCCTCAACCTCAAATACATAAGATTTAGTGACCGCCATACCAAAGTTAAGGGGTCACTGATATCCATAGAGGACAAATAAGATGACTGTCATTTCAAGCGGACCTTGGAGCATTATCTCTACGCTATCAAAGACAAATGTATATGTCAATTTAGCTGAACCTAGGATTGGAGAACATCACGGAGAGTGGGTGGGCACCAAATAAACTTTGAGCCTTTATCCTTTGTTTCTAAAACCGTGAACCAAACCACATTACAACCCTCAAAATTCCTAATTGAAGTAGGGTTTATTTCGAAAGCACACTCGATGAGAAAATGTTTCCCGACTCCCATGAGCTTGGCTCAAAAATTTGTGTTGGCTTTATAAAAAAAATGAATATCACCTCCTAGCTAGTGATTCGGTCAAAGGCTATTGTGAAAATCTTTTCAAAAAAAAAAACTTCGAGACAAACACGTGTGTTGCATTAGCAGTCTTAACATTAACCTTTTTGCTAGTTAGCATTTGCTTGATATCATAGAAACCTATGTATGAGCACCAGTGATGAGCTTAATCTCTTGAAATTTGAAACTCTGATGAGTAATTGAACAACCATTTCAGAGAATGATCACCCCCAGGGGCATGTTGCTTGAAAACCTTGCCAGACAGGGGCAAATTTCTTGAAGACTTTGCCAGCCAGGGGCATTTTGCCTGAAGACTCTGCTAGACAGGGGCATGTTGTTGGAATACTTTTCCAGATAGGAGCAGATTGCTTGAAAACTTAGCCAACCAGGGGCAAGTCGTTTCTCAATTTGTGCTTACACATTCTTATCATCCCTAAAAGGATAAGTATTGAAGACTCATTTGTACCAAGTACAGTTAATCTGAGGCAGTGACGTCGAGATTCGACGAATCTCTACAAGAGTTTGAAGACACTGGGGCATCTTGAATGCCAAACCTTCTATAAAATCCTCTTGAGATGATCTCTTCTCACAAACCATTTTTGTGGGCGCATGACCACATGTTCTCCTAAGCAAGACGCTCTTGAGATTCTCCTTGCAAGTATTTCCAGATATTGGAGTCCTCACGCCAAGTTGCTATGGTATGTCAGGGGCATGACTCATTATTTTCTGGTGGATTCGTTTACTACTTAGTGCTTCCAGTGAGTTACTAAGCCTAGTACCCCATTTGATCCTTGATTCAAGCTTCTCCAGCTGAATCTAATTTTCTCTCCCCAACGGAGTACAAATTTACTTCATCCTAAGCAAACATAGTTTGTATGTTTGTCTCCCTCTGAGGGACTTTGAAGTTAGAAGTTTTGCTTGGGTTTATTTCCCAAATGAAGTGTTTTCCTCTCCTCAAAGTGATTTGAGCTTTGTAGCAGGACTTGTTCCATGGATGGCTCTTTACCCTATCCTCAGTAATTGCGTACACTTTGACAAGATTGGTCGAGTATTCGTTTGTTGTGATGTTTATTTCATCACCAGTGTATCTCTTGTGTCTGTTTTGTCTGTTTGTCAGCATAAACATAACGCATATACATACATGTACATCATAAATGAATTCATATTCATATGCATATTCATGTCACATTCATTAATGCATACCTCCTTCACCTTGGTCGCGTTTATCCCCAAGTGATGTGTCTCTCTCAAAATAGAGTTGTCAGCCTTAGGCAGAAAATGTACGTTCTTTCTAATTCCCCACTGAGTTCTTACCCTCGTGGAAGATTTTTGCTTTAGTTCCCCTTTCCACACTTGGATAGGATTAATCCCCAATTGAGTTTATTCCTCATGGGTTAGTGTCTTGCTTGACAGTTTCTTTCCAGCTCGTTCCTGGATTGAATTTTGATCGTTGGCAATTTTTGATCGAACTACCAATTGGAAAGTGCATTTATTTTGCACCTGTTATTGATTTGTCTCGCAGAAGAAATTTGTTGGAGGTTTCCATTGAGAGAAAATTTTGCTCTCCAGCAGTGTTACTACAACATTCCTTTGAATTACTTATACCTGACAACAAGTGGCCGTCTCTTTATTTGAGAAGCTTGTTTTGTCTTCGAACTTTTGAGTAAATCAACAGATGGCGGTTTCTTTTCGAGCAGTCGTTCCATCCCCAGCAATTCCAGATGGAAAATGGATACATTTTGCACCTTCGGATGCTTAGTTTCCCAGAAGGAATTTGTTGGAGGCTTCCATTGAAGACAAATTTGTGCTCTCCAGCAGTGTTGTTACAACATTCTCCTGGATTATTTATACCTGACAACAAGTGGCAGTCTCTTTATTGGAGAAGTTTGTTCTTATCCCTGGACCTCTAATCGGAATCAACAAGTGGCAGTCTCCTTATTTGAGAAGCTTGTTTCTTATCCACGGATTTCCCAGTAAATCAACAGATGACATTCTCTTTTCGAGCAATTTGTTCATCCTCAGCAAGATTTTTGTTCTATCAAATGGCATCTCCCCTGTTCAGCGGAGAAGTTTGGTATGAATTTAATTTTCAACAAATGGCATCTCATCCAGACAAGGTGAGAAGTTTGTTCGGCAAATGGCATCTCATCTAGACAAGGTGGGAAGTTTGTCGTGATTCCAATTTTCAACAAATGGCATCTCATCCAGACAAGGTGAGAAGTTTGTTCGGCAAATGGCATCTCATCTAGACAAGGTGGGAAGTTTGTCGTGATTCCAATTTTCAACAAATGGCATCTCATCCAGACAAGGTGAGAAGTTTGTTCGGCGAATGGCATCTCATCCAGACAAGGTGGGAAGTTTGTCGTGATTCCAATTTTTCAACAAATGGCATCTCATCCAGACAAGGTGAGAAGTTTGTTCGGCAAATGGCATCTCATCCAGACAAGGTGGGAAGTTTGTCGTGATTCCAATTTTTCAACAAATGGCATCTCATCCAGACAAGGTGAGAAGTTTGTTCGGCAAATGGAATCTCATCTAGACAAGGTGGGAAGTTTGTCGTGATTCCAATTTTCAACAAATGGCATCTCATCTAGACAAGATGAGAAGTTTGTTCGGCAAATGGCATCTCATCCAGACAAGGTGGGAAGTTTGTCGTGATTCCAATTTTCAACAAATGGCATCTCATCTAGACAAGATGAGAAGTTTGTTCAGCAAATGGCATCTCATCCAGACAAGGTAGGAAGTTTGTCGTGATTCCAATTTTCAACAAATGGCATCTCTTCCAGACAAGTTGAGAAGTTTGTTGAGAATTTTTCCAATTTCCGTCAAATGGCTATCTCTTCCATACAAGTCGAGAAGTTTGAGCGTGAAATTGTTCTTCGTCATATGGCTGTCTCTTTCAGAAGAAGGGAATTATGATGAATGTTCTATCAAATGGTTATCTCTTCCATACAAGTTGAGAAGTTTGATATGAATCTCTTTTATTTTTCCAACAAATGGCTATCTCTTCCATACAAGTTGAGAAGTTTGTTGTGAATTTTTCAATTTCCGTCAAATGGTTATCTCTTCCATACAAGTTGATAAGTTTGAGCGTGAAGTTGTTTCTCCATCATATGGCTGTCTCTTTCAGAAGAAGGGAAGTATGGTGAGAGTTCTATTCAACGGTATCCTTAGTTGAATCTCGGCAGAAGATTTGACAATAGGTGATTCCTTTTATTTCTGGCAAGTCTCGGCAGAAGATTTCCAGTCAAACTCGGCAGAAGGTATTTTCTTTTATAAGCTTGACGATGGCATCTTGAGTTAAATCTCGGCAGAAGATTTGGCGACAGGTGTATCCTCAGTTAATCCTCGGCAGTAGGAATTCATTTTGGATACCTCGGCAGAAGGTATCTCATTCTTAGATTCTCTGGTAATCTCGGCAGAAGATCTCCAACAGCTTTCGATAAAATTTGTTTTCTTACCAAGATCTCGGCAGTAGATTTTTGGTTCATTTTGGTACCTCGGCAGAAGGTATCTCATTCTTAGATTCTCTGGTAATCTCGGCAGTAGATCTCCAGCAGACTTCAACAGAATTTGTTTTCGTTCCAAGATCTCGGCAGTAGAATTTTGGTTCATTTTGATACCTCGGCAGAAGGTATCTCATTCTTAGAATCTCTGGTCATCTCGGCAGTTAGATCTCCAGTAGACTTCGGAAGATTTGGTTTTCATTCCAGAATCTCGGCAGTAGATTTCTGTTTCGATGCACCAACAGAAGGTTTTTTCCAAATGAGGTTTCAAATCTCGGCAGTAGATTTCCTCAAAGTAGAATTTTGTTCAAAGATTTCGAGTCATCTTAGGACCTGTAGACAGTTGTCGTCTGGCTTCCCTCGAGAGAAAATATCTCGTATGGATTGTACTCCACTCATGTGCGTTTGATCCCCAGTAGTGTCAATTTTCTTCCCGACGGCGTTATAGCTTTTGTCTTGCATCTTTGCATCGCATATCATACCATTGTCGTCTGCATTTTCGGTCAAAATTTTAGGTATTCTGATATTTAATCCTCTTCCACCTTGAATGTTCAAAAAAACTTTGTTACTCGCACATTCAGGTTCTAGAAGATTAAATAGGGGCAGCTGTCATACCCTAAATTTTGACCAGAAATTCTAATTTGTTGTTCATTTGACGCATTTTTATCGCAATATCATTAATCACTCATTTTACATTTTTTGTCCATTTTTTCTTTCTTCCCTCATAATAATGCGTTTAGTTCCGTTTCGAGTTACTTTCGTTTATTGTAGATTTTAATTTCAATTAAAAAGAAATACGTAGAATGTCGTCTCATTTTATAGTTTAACTGTTATACTTTTTAAGTTAAGTATTTATTTTAAACTGTTTAGAATTAATTAGCTCAATTTTCGCATTAGTGTTAATTTAATCATTATTCAATTAGTTTTAGTTAGACAATTTTAATTAATTAATTTTGTTTTAAAGTATATTATTTTGTTTCTATTTAGTCTTAATGTCTTTTTTTTATTTATTTTTTATTCAACTTTTAGTAAGATTTATTATGTTATCTTAGATTAATATTTTTTTTTAGTCTAATAAGTGTTATTATTTTTCTTTATTAATACTTTTAATCTTTATTTTATTTTATTTTTTTTATCATCTTCAATAGTCCAATCTCAATTAGTCTTGTTACTATGTTTCTATACAAACCAAAACCTTTGACCAACTTTGTCAAGTTTAATCCCCATAAATCATTTAATTCTGCACATAGTCCTGTGCTACTTTTACACCAAAATAACATCATTTCAAACCTGCACCAAAAGGTGAAGAAACAAGTCAATAGAAAAGTAGAGGAATGACTTTTTCAAGAAACTTTTTCTGCAAAAAAAAAGGGAACCATTGTTATGACCACTGGCTAAGAAACAGAGAAGGGGGATAAACCATTAAATAAAAGAGGAGGTGACACTTTAACCTACAGAGCACCTCAATCAACAACAACACAATGCCGCAACCCTCTTAAAACTAGAAGGAGCCGTCCACAAAAAAAGGCTGGACCTACAGCCAACAGGCCTTCCTGCAAAAACAAAACAGAGGGAAAATCTTCAAAAAGATTCGAAACAACTTTCAAAGGGGAAGAAATAAAACCATTTTTTTTACACACATAAACGAAAAAAATAAGAACCAAGCAGAAGCAAAAAACCTGCAGAACAAAACTTGACCCTTCCTTTCTTCGACCTCATCATCCCGTCACTGTTAAAACCACTTTCCTCTTCATCTTCAAGGGGGATCTTCAACTGAGATTTTCTTCTCCCTCAGCAGACCTGCAATAACCCACCTTTCATCACCCTTTGTTCAACCCATCACCACTCACCAAAACCAAACCTCCATCCACACAATTCTTTCCTTCAGACAAACCACACACCACCCTTCATCATCATTTCTGCAACCTTCTCCCTTCCGCCTCTCTTCAACAATCTCCGAAAACAACCAAGACTTCTTCACCTTCACAAACACAACAACTCAATCATCTCCTACACCACGAAGCCAATCCACCTTCGGCTACCACCACTGCCGAACTGAAACACACACAGTAAAAGAAAACACATCAAACAGGACCTTAACCCACCTTCCTCCATCCTTAATGCTGAATCAACCAACAACAACAACAAAAACCTTCAAACCGAACCTGCAAACCATTTCAACTCACCCTGTCCGCACCTTCAAAACCGTTGGCCATAACTCGCCATCATCCCTCTGAACTCACTACCGAAAACGACCTTTAACACTTCGAAGCACCCTTTCCCTCATCAACATCTCAAGAGAATATTTGAATCGACCGTCCAACTCGCAATCCCATTCTGCAAACAGAACAACCAACACCGTTTTCACCCTCCCAAATCCCTATGAAACACACAGAATACAACCTGCAACTCTCATAAACACACAGAACAGACCTGTTAATCACTCCAAACAGATACAAGTCAAACCTTCACACACAGCTCCTTCAAGACCGTCACACCATTTTTCAACATCAAAACAGACCTTGCTCACCACCACTTTCGACGCCCTTTCGAACCGTCGAAACCCCACACAGCACACCCGTAGCATCATCTTCGAATCCGACCCTCAACAAGACCCGTCCATCACTCGAAAATCGAATCTGTTGAAGCCGTTTTTTTCCCTCACCCTCTTTAAACCACAACACAGCAAAAACGCAGAAAGGAGAAGAGGCGAGAATTTGAAACTCACCGAAACAAAATCCGCAAAAACCCTCAAACCTTGTTCGCCGTCATCAACCTTCATCTCAATCCAGTCGCGAAACTCATCTCACACGTGAAACCGATTGAAAGTCGATCGCGAGCCGCCCCTTCATCTTCCGTCAAAACCACCCTTTCTCAGCCGTAACTAATCTTCGATCCACCACCTTCACCGCGCCGCTTACCACGAGCCGAAACCCTAACCTCTGAGCAAATCACCGAATCCACGGCAAAAACCTTTGAACTTCACAAACAGAAACCCATCCTAACCGCCTCCTCCGCCCTTTCGAAACCCTCACCACCGAATCCAACCCTCACCCAACTCCATCGCCGCCATTTTGAGACGCAGAGAGAGACAAGAGATTCGCGAGAGGCCGAGATTGATGAAATTGGAAAACGCAAGTGAGACAGACCAAGAAGCAGAGTGAGGCGCGAAGAACTGAGAGTGGGTTCTTCTGTTTTCCTTTGTGGATTGTATTTTCTGAAGAAAAGCTGAAGAGGTTTATGAATGTGTTTTCTTTCTTTTTTCATTATTTTATTTTATTTAAAACCTAATGCTTTTTTTTTCTCTTTTTCTTTTTCTCGTTTTAATTATTTTCTATTAGTTTATTTTCTCATAAAATGCAGACTTGGGCTAAGCCCATTGTGGGTTCAAATTTCTATCAGCCCATCTTTTCCTACGCCAAACCCTTACCATTCCATTTCTTTTTCTTCTTTTTTAAAATCTCATCATAATCTTTCTTGATAATTTTTATTTTTGATTAACCTTGGTTAAAATGTTAGTTTAGAATTTTATTTATTGTTGAGCATAATTTGGTTAATTTAGTTTGGATTTTTTGAATTTGTTAATTAATAGTTGTTGATTTTGTTTAAGATTTCTGCTAATGTTTGCTTAAAGTTTTCTTTAAATCGTTTTAGACATTGTTAATCATGTGATTAGAATAGGTTAAACTTTTAATTATGTTTGAATCTTATTCGAATTTATTTAATTGATCTTGATTAGAACTTTTGTTGTCTTTTAGTGTTTTCCGAGTAGAATTTAATTCTAGTTGATGTTTTAGTAAACTTCCTTTATTAAAGTAATGCCATTAGCCATTTTGTGAGACAACAATGTTGACATAGGAGTTAGACTCGTTACTTGAATTCGGCTGCTTAATGATACATTGGCGTGCTTTGAGTTTTCTGACGAATTTTCTTAAACCTCTCTTGTGTATATGGAAGAGGCAACGGACCTTCTCCGTTAGGTATCGTTGAGCAACTTTATCTCTTTTACGTTTCAATTTAGTTCTGACGCCGCATTCGCGTTTATTTGATTATCAGTACCTCACTGTCATGTCTAAACCATAAAACGTCTAAAAAACATTTATCCAATTTATTTAATTTAAATTACGAAAAAAAGGAACTCCGGAGTCTAGCATTCCGCACGTTCTGGATTGAACCGCAAATGGGCTAGCCTCACGCGTTGGTTCAATCACCATTCATAGAAAACAAATTCAATTCATCTTAATTAATTTACGAAAAAAGGAACCCCGGAGTCTAGCATTCCGCACGTTCTGGATTGAACCGCAAATGGGCTAGCCTCACGCGTTGGTTCAATCACCATTCGTATAAAATAATTCAAACCATCTTATTAATTAACGTACGAAAACAGAATTCCGGAGTCTAGCATTCCGCACGTTCTGGATTGAACCGCAAATGGGCTAGCCTCACGCGATGGTTCAATCACCATTCGTATTCAAAACAATTCAATAATCTTAAAGGATCAGGCATGATTCATCTTCATAGGAAAGTTGTTCCTCCTATCCCCACAAACACAAACAAAAATCTTACAAACGATTACTTTCAAAGGAAGAACGTGGCATTGCTTGTCGATCTTATATCCAAGTTTAAAGCTTCTTCCGATTTTATTTATTTTCGAAGAAAGAATGTGGCATTGCTTGTCGATCTTATATCCAAGTTTAAAGCTTCTTTCAACTTCTCATTTCTCAAACGTTTGTGGTGGAATAAGTGAGATACTTCTCTTAAAGATGACGACTTGTCTCTTTCTTTCAAATACAAATTAAAACCTACCAACCAATTCAAATCATTTTCATAATTAATTAGCGAGTAACTGAACTCCGGAGTCTCGCACTCCGCACGTTCTTGAATGCAACCGCAACATGGGCTAGCCCCACGCGTGGTTCATTCTCCCTCTCGTTTTAAAACACCCTTAACAAAGATCAAACATATTTTCTCAAACGAACACTGTTTAGATCATTCTATCTCTCAAACAAGCTAGCGCTTCAGCCTCCTATCGTGAGCAGATAAGCCAACGCTTAGCAGTAGAATGCATTTTCAAACAATCGTTCAATTAAAAAACACAAATCGTAGTAGCACGAACTACGAAGCTCTGACTTTCCCATTGCACAAGGGAATACGTAGGCACGGGGATTTTAATCCTTCGCGAGCACAATAATAAAAAAAACTCTAATCTTTCCCTCGTAATAATAACTGAAATATCTCCTTAAAAGCAATCTTAATCATTAAAAGAAGACAATAATAACAAGTTAACATTTTAAGCGCAAACTAGACTAAGAGGTTCCCGTTGAGTACAACGGACGTGAGGGGTGCCTAATACCTTCCCCTTGCGTAACTGACTCCCGAACTTAGATTAGTGGTTTCGTTGACTATTCTTATCCTTATTTAGGTTGTGTCTATATCTCCCTTTTCTCTCGTAGAATAAATAAAATTAGGTTGCCACTCTGTTGTTTATTTTAGGATCGTATTTTTCGAGGTGTGACATCATTCTACTGATCAAAAACCTAGTTTCTATTTTCCTTTTTCTTCTTTTATTATAATTATTATTATAATTATAATCTCAACTGGGCTTACTAAATAACACCTCC
This sequence comes from Lathyrus aphaca, assembly GCA_963966055.1. NCBI lineage: Eukaryota > Viridiplantae > Streptophyta > Magnoliopsida > Fabales > Fabaceae > Lathyrus > Lathyrus aphaca. The sequence continues at coordinate 164,962,937 of OZ014520.1, read as the reverse complement.
ACGATTACTACTCCCAACGCAATGACTAAGCCCACTTAAGTAAAACACTCTTGTAATTCCATAATATTAATTCTAATATTATTTCTCCCGACTAAATCGACTAATTACCGACTATCAAATAAATCATCCAAACCACCAAATCAACATATTCAACCATAAAAAGAAAATATTTTCAATATCATTTTCCACAACTTAAATCAACTTATTTACTTAATCCAACTCAAACCAACTTAGAAACATCAACGTAACATTCTGATAATTCGGAACTGAACTCAAATCATCATAAACGACACAAACTAACGAAAATCAACACAAATACACGAATCAACGCAAATCAACACAATATAATACAAGTATATTTAATTAAATAATTAATTAAATAAACAGGCGTTACATACAACTCTAGATACACTTCTTTTACTTTCCTCCTTTCCAACAAAGGATCCTCCCAGAAGAATGTTTCCATACCATTTCCAATTTCTCTAGACAAATTCACCTCAAACCAGTTAGACTTTAAACACCCATCCTCTTTGTATAAATTTTGTAAATCTCTCCACCATATATAGCAATGTTTCTTCTCCTTACCAACACCTACACTATTCGGGCCATATCTACAAATTAAGATTCTTGCTCACACCTTATTTTTTTTCAGTTATCAATCTTCATTTCCATTTTCCTAACAGTGATAAATTGAATGCCTTCATATTTTTAATACCCAAACTACCCTTATCTTTATCCCAACATATCTTACTTCACTTGATCCAATGAATTCTTTTACGATCCGAATCGGCTTCTGAGAAGAAATTTTTAAATATCTTTTCCAGCTTATAAACAATACCAGCTGGTGCTTTATAAAACGATAGATAATACAGAGGAAGAGTGCTTAGAACATGCTTTAATAGAATGGTTCTCCCACCTAATGATAGATGTTTGTTATTCCACAATGATAGTCTTCTTCTCACAATATCGATCACCGGCTTCCACAAGCCTAATCTCCTATGATTACCGCCAACCAGCAACCTGAGGTATATGAAAGGAATACCACTAGCTTTATAATTAAGAGCCTTAGTTGCCTCCTCCAGCCAAACCTCACTTACATTTACTCCCATAATAGAACTTTTATGAAAATTAACTTTTAATCCTTACACAACTTCAAATATTTGCAACACTGGCTTAATAGTCCAAATACTTTTCCAGCTTTTATTCCCCATTACTATGGTATCATTCGCATACTAAATATGTGACACAATCACTTATCCTACTCCAAACTCATATCCCTCAAACTTCTTCATCTTCACACTCTTCGACATCAAAAGGTTCAGGCCTTCTGCCGCCAAAAGAAATAAAAAAGGAGATAATGGATCCCCTTGTCTTAATCCTCGTCGCAACACAATCTCTTACGTAGGGTTGCCATTAATTAATATCGACACTTTAGTTGTTCTCATACATTCGTTTATCCACTCTCTCCACCTCTCATTAAACCCCATCATTTCCATTATATGATCTACATAATCCTAATAGAATCGTATGCCTTTTCAAAGTCTGCTTTAAATAGAACTTCTTCTTTTTTCCTCCTCCTAGCATCATATACTAGTTCATTAGCTATAAGGATACAATCTCCAATTTGTCTACCTTCCAAGAATGCAAATTGAATTTCTACCACTACTGTATACATTACCCTCTTCAATCTTCTTGCAAGTATTTTTGCTAAAATATTATACATACAACCTACCAGAGAGATTGGTTTGAAATGTGACAACTTAACCGAATTTTCAACCTTTAGAATTAAATTTATAAAGGAAATATTTACTCGTTTAACCAATTTGCCATTTGAATGAAATTCAACAATGAATCTACAGAGATTACCTTTAATAATATCCCAAAATTCTTTGATGAAACCCAAATTAATACCATTCGGACTCAAACTTTTCAACCCCTCACAATCCCACATCGCTTTTCTAACCTCTTCCTCCGAAAATTCTGCAGTAAGATACTTGTTATCTACTGGATCAATCCTCTTAAAGTCAAAATCCCTAAGGATAACTCTTTTATCTTTGCAGTCCCTGTATATTTCTGAAAAGTATGCCAATGTCTCTTTCTTTATTTCTTGAGCTTCAACGAATTTTAATCCATCCTTCTCAATACACAATATCTCGTTCTGCTTCTTCCTACTTGAAATGTACCGATGAAAATACTTCATATTAGTGTCTTCTTCACTTAACCATTGCATCCGCGATTTTTGCCACTGCATATTAGTCTTCAATTTCATCAATGAGAACATTTGGTTAGAGAGCCCTTTTCAACTTCACCTCTTCTTCCAATAACAATTCTTCTTCTCCCTTACGATCCAACTTGTTAACTTTCTTTTTGGCTTCTACAATTTTCCCTTCTAAATTTTTGATATGTCCTTTACTCCACTCTTTGAGTTTCATTTTAATCAGCTTCAGTTTTTCTCTCAAAACAAACCTTCCCCATCCTTGCACATATAACTTTCTCCCAAATTCTTTAACAAATTTGTAATACCCTTCAAGATCTCTCCAACATTCAAATAATCAGACAAGTTTTGGACCCCAATTAACTACCATATCACTTAACATGATCAGATAGTGGTCAGATAAGCTTTTTTCCTAACATCGTTGAACACACTTAGGCCAATGTTTCAGCCAATGTTCCAGCCAACTTTCTGATACTAAAAATATATTGATACGACTCATTGAAGACCCAACTAAAATGGACCAGGTAAAACGCCTACCTTTCAAAGGAAGACCTATAAGATCGGCCTCAACTATGAAATCATCGAATCCTTCCATCTCAACTCTTCTATGATTCTCACCGATACCTTTCCTCTTGGACTCATATCTGATTACATTAAAGTCCCCTAATATGCACCAAATTCCATCAACTTTTGATTTTAAAATTTTCGTTATATCGTTCCACAACTTCCTCTTACCATTCCCATCACAAGGGGAATAAACATTGACAATATTAACTTTCTGACCTTCCTCCCCCCAACATCCTTTCACACAAATTAAGTTAAGACCTTTAATTTCCTCACATTTCTTGAAAACCTTGGAATTCCACAACAGAAGCAGACCACCCGAACTTTCTGCCGATACTCCATAACAGTTATCAAAGTCGACACCCCCCACAATTTCTCGCAATCTGAACGCCGATAAAATCAGGACAATTAGCTCGAATTAATTGGGCTAGATTCTTTTTTTCAACAATCTACCAAGCCCTATAATATTATAACTAATTAACTTCATGATTGATTATTATCCACCCTACCACTCACCTTTCCTACACCTCAAATTATCCTCTACCAGGACCTTTCCCCTAACCATCTTAGATGCCTTCTTTTCCCTATTTTCGTTCGTTGATATTCTATCTACAACTTTTGTTGCATTCCCTATAACGCCGACTCTTAATTCCTTAGTGAAATCCACCACACCTTTTAAAACTTCCTTCAAATCACCATGTGACACTGTCCAAGCCTTGATTTCATCTTCTTTAAATTTACCTCTTGACTCTTCTTGTTTCACCCTTTTCTTCTTCCTCTGTTTCCCAAAAGGAATTCCTCGTTGCAACATTATATTATTCTATAATTTCTTCTTCTACTTCATTATTTCTTTTCTTCTTTTCCTTCTTTCCTTCGAACTTGAGCCACATGATTGGATTAACCTCGTATTGGGCATACCAACACCGTCCTTTGTACTCTTTTCTCCATCACTCGATTTCCTATTCACCATATTTAACTCTTCTTCTTCTTCTCTGTTATGATCAAACTCAGATTGATTTGATGTTACCATAGCATTTCCTTCTTCGCCTTGGGAGACTTGCACAATTGATTCTGATAACCCTAAATGGACCTTATTCACTTTACTTACTGGCTTTTTCAACAGCCTTGCAAACTTGCTTCTGCTTAAATAATCATTAATAATTGAAGGTAAAAACTTCACAGACTTTCCTCTTACATACACCTTTTTATATTCCTTGTTGCCTTCAATTTTACACTCAATGGTAATGTTCACCATAAATTCTTTGACCACCTTTTCATAGTAAGGACCAATACCAGCTATAATATTCATTAACCCTTCAACTTTAAGTAACTCCATAATCTTTTTACAATCAAGAGCTTTTTTGCCTCACTTTCTTTCACAAACAATCCTTCTTTGGAAAACATACTTCCACTTTTGAACACTTATTTCAGAATGAAATGAAACATAGTCCATGGGAGCAGAGGGGACATTCACATGAATTCTCTTTCCACCAACCTTTCTCCTTACAATGTGCACAATGTCCATGACATCTTCTTCATCATTTGTCTCAGAGTTAATTGTTTGAACAAACTTTCCTTCCAGGGATTTCTTCTTAGTAGTTTTCTCTTCAACCTTTCTCTTCTTTCTCACAGATTTCTCTAGTGGAGTTTTCTCACTCACAACTTCAGTATCCTTCATGGAGGATTTGGGGGTTACATATTTCTACTTCTTATCTTTTGCCATATGAGCAACAAAGAGGGTCAAACTATTTGTCTACATTGTCACACGTTTTACCTTTAATTTCACGAGAAAAATCATATCATAATCAGAGATGTCAAACTCGGGAGACAGAACATGAAAAATCAGGAAAAATAATAAAAACAACAAAATTCGGAAGTCAAACTTCTGCAATACAAAATAACAAAACTCGAAAGTTAACTTTTGTATCCTCCTGAAACCAAAAATCACAAAAACGGAGCATGCCCAAATGCTCTAACTACAAATCTCAAAAAAATCTACATTCATGATTCATTAAATAACCTATTATACATTCTAATGTACGATAAACAATTTATTAAGCATTTAACTTCAAACTGATACACCACAAAACAAAAACAAAAAAAAGTAACAAAATGAAAAAATCATTGAATATGAGAAGTCAACGACTTTCAATTGAGTGGAATGGAATAGGTTGATTGATGTCCAAGCCTTGAATGCAATGCGATAGAAGTGGCGAGAAAGTTTGGAAAATGGTGGAAATTGAGTTTGTCAATTTTGTAAAATAAAATAAAAAGTATTAACTTTTAATGTATTAAATTAAAATCTATACTCTTATAAATAAATGATTTTGGTCTATTTTGTATTGAACCTAAGTGAAAAATTGCAGCAACTATCTTTCAAATTATTATTCTCTAGAGAATTCAATACTTAGCCTTTATCATATAGGACATCCTACGTCACTAAAACACGGAATAATCGATTAATTAATTAATTAGTAACTTAGCTAAGTTTTCCATAAGGAAGCCAATAAAACAAGGTTGATTTCAAAAGCCATAAACCAAAACTAATTATGTACTAAACTACAAAAGAAGACATTTGGTTTCTTGTAGAGATTTCAATTTTAAAAATAAGCAATAGGTTACCATCAATATCCTAGGTTGTACATACATGTGTCTCTTCCTTTAAAAGAATGGCTAGAAAGCGATTTTGATGAGAGCTTATTGGTACTTGCGAAATCCTAAATATATCAATCAACAATTCTTTTCTGTGAGAAATAAATTCTTCGATTAAGATGTTTGGAAATATACTTCAACGCGTTTTTGTTACATGTTTACATGTTCACACAGTCCTCTTTTTTCTTTTCTTTTCTCAATTTCTAATTAAAATTCTCATGCAATTGAGAAGTGATTATTTTTTATGTTATCTGGGCTAGGATACAAACCACAATAAAACATAAAGTTCAACAGTATCACATTTAAATTTATTGAAATTGATGAATCAGCAGCTTTACACTAGCATGCAAGATTGTTTTGCTTAAAGAATTCTAGTATGTAACTTTTCTTTACTGGATATGAAGATTTGTTCATCGGATAAGTTACATCATACTTATCCGACATCATAATTTATATCAAGTTTTTAGAATAATTTCATGTTTGTTCATCAGATCATTTAACTTTTATTTATTTATTCATGTTTCACACACACAAACATATATATATATATATATATATATATATATATATATATATATATATATATATATATATATATATAGAGAGAGAGAGAGAGAGAGAGAGAGAGAGAGAGAGAGAGAGATATTCTTTTACATATTAGTAATAAAAATCAAATATGTATTCTCAACTTCACAAAAATTTGATACATTAGAAGAGGTTATAAGATGGATTAAGGATGTTGGAATCAGACATAAGGTGGCTGTTATAATTACTCGTTCAGATACTAAAACAGGAAAGAGTGGGAAGAAACAGATCTAAATTTGAATCAATCTTCGTCTAGTTGTCAAACAAATCACCTAATCTTATTGTTAAGCAAATTAGCAATAAAATCATATACAATATTTGACCATAAACTCTTCCAAAATGCAACAGTATTGACATGTTGTGCAAGACCCATATGTCATACCTCAATCTATACCATTGCGTCTAGCATGTGTTCCTTCTACACCTCCATGCAACTTAAGAAAGCTAGATAATCTTGAAACTTTGATTACTTCTCCATGTTGTTGTTTTGCAAAATGTAGTCAATCCAATAGGAACTACAATCTCTCCTTTTGGAAAATTGTGGCAAAACAATTCTTCAAGATATAGAGCATATTCAGACCAGAACAAGTTACAGTCTTCTGAGCATACAATCATCAGTCTTCCAAATATCAGAGATAAGCTCAGCAGCGGAAAGTCAGTAGCATTCATCACTAATGCCACACAAAATAATTCTCTAGAATCAATAAGACATACATGCAATCATTCACAAGTTAGTAGCATATAATCCTACTAACTAACAATTATTAGCAAACAATCATTCACATACTTAGTCATGCATAACACAAACAATTAGTAGTTAATAACAGAATATGCAAAAATCTACTAACACAAAAGCTTACATCTAAAGGGTCAGATGTCTGGCCTGATGCTGCAACATTATCTCTTACCCAGATGGTTAGTACTTAACAAATACATGTGTTACCACAACAACTCCAAAACCAATGCTACTCCCCCCTTTTTGCCATAATTTGGCAAAGTAATGGAAAGAACAATTGTCTTCAGAGATCAGAATTGCATCTAACCCAGAGAAATACAAAATAGTATGATAGAGTCAAAAGACACATGTAGTTACCAATGAGGAATACCATTATCTGTAACCTCAATCTCCTGCAAGCTTCATCATTGTCTTCAACAGCTAATCAGCGTTATAAAGCTCCATAAGCCCATATACACTAGTGCCAAAAAAGTCTTCTTCAACCTTATTTGTAGATTCTCATTCTTCCATATATCTCTTTCTCATAATTCTATCAATAGAGGAAACCTTTATTCTTCCCACTCAATTGAAAGTTGATGGTGAAAGTTTCAAAAAAATTCCTCTATCAAACACTTTCATAAGCTCCTTGAACAACTTATCATAGCTACGACCATCATCAAAAATAATCTTCATGGTTTCTTCTCCTAGTTCCCTTTCAGCTTCAAACCCTCTTTGAATACTTCCAATTTTGAAAATTTGTTTCAGGATGGAATCACATATTATCCATGTGAGAAGAGGTGACATCCACATGAAATCTCTTTCCTACCACTTTTATTCTTAAGGTGGACACAATGTCTTGGACCATTTCAACATTTGTTCTAGAATCCCTTGGTTGAACAAACTTATTATCCACTTCAGACATAATAAGACACATTTTTCATCCTTCCTCTGAGTTTGAACCCCATTCAAAAACATGTCACATATGTTGTCTAGCACATCCATGGTGACATCTTTTTTAATGACATCATTAATCATTTGGTTGCTCCAAAGTAGTTGAGTGCAACTTCTTTCAACATAAGTACCTTAACAAGCACATGCATAGTTCTTTACTTGAAAATTAGGAAGGAAAATTACATCTTCTACCATACTTAACTCTAAGTCAGACTGCATTTGATGAACCACATGCTCTACCATGTTGTTTGACAGTACATAAACACATATGAGAGCTCTTTCAAGATTCTCATTGTCTTTCACAAGGACTTCCTTTATCAACTGAGCATTCTCTTTAGATATCAAAGCTTCTTTTGATAGAATCTTTTCAAGGGCAGTCCTCATTTGACATAAATACGTCATCATAATATCTTCATTAAGGAGAGACACATTACCAACATCATCATTCTTAGTAACACCCCAATCGACTAGATCAGACCCATCAGGAATTTCCTTGTTCATATGGATAGAACTGGCACAATCATTTACAACATCATCAATGTTGTCATTCCATTTATGATCCTTTTCATGAGTAGCCTTGTCACGAGACTTGGTCAAAATGTTATTCAACATGTAGACAAAAAGAAAATTTTCAATTTCAAATTCAAGTTCCTATTGAGGAAGGTACTTTGTTCATCCATCTAAATAGGTTTGAGCTTCATGATACATGACAATCTAGGTCTCAAACGGATGGTTCCAAAAGTATCAGCATCACAAACACTCATATCTTCTTTAACAAATAGCAAAGTGTTTCCTAGTAAGACAGTAACAACCTTGTTATCTATAGCACAAACTACACATAATCTTTCATCCTCACTTATCATATATTCACACAATGTCTCCACATGATTATGGGTATTAATAACACCACGGGTATTAACACCACCACCACCGCCCATGGTAGAATCAACCTGAACATCTTCATGGATATGATCATCATTCTCCTTAAGCTTTTGAGACTCTGTTAATATGTCATATGGTCGCGACTTCCCGAGTCTAACGGTTACTAACTGCAAGTGCACAATCTATCGCGTAGTAATAAAAGATATCGATCCCACAGAGACTCGATAATCAACCTAGTGTAGTCGGGTGTTGCTATGTTTAGCTAAGGCGAGTGATGTTTTAGGTTTTAAAGGGTTAAGAATTAATTAAATTAAATTAATGATATAAATTATCGGTACGTAATTGACTTCTCCTTTGCGAATTCAATAGAGGGTCGGCTTCTTAAAGTTTATTAAGTTATCTCTCTGTTGAAACTCTCAGTTTAAAAGTCCTCGACTCACACTCACATGGTCTTGCCTAATACAACACTGCTAAGTTCAATTGAGCGCTCTCGCTGTGTCAATTCAAGTTAGAAATACTTTATGGAAACCTAAAGGTTCTAATTAGTCTTAAAGCGCTCTCGCTGTGTTTAAAACTAATGCCCGATTTCAGCTATCTGATTATGATCTCACAATCTCGTGGTCTTAATCCTAATCTTTTAGACTCTCTTACTCTCATAACGAAAGTTAATTAAAACAAGAAATCAAAACCAGATTATAACTTAATTTAAGTTTTTAGCCTAATTCTATCGAATTCATTCCGGTTTATATAATTACATATCGATTAATGATTTAAGTTAACATATTAAATAAATAAAGGTAGAAGGAGAAAATTTTCATAATGTAAATAAATGCGATATTAAATAAATAAAATAACATTAAAATCAGAAACCTGATTGCAATATCCTTGATCAACCAAACTTCAAATATTGAACGAAAACGAAAATTGCAGTGGCTAGAAAAAAACAATAAAAATGGTGATAGTTTCCTAATGGCGGAAACTATCACTATGGTTTGGTAAAAGAAATAAAAATAAATGTAATACGGAAAATTTAAAGGCGAACTTCGCATAACAAAAATGGCAGAAATTGGACGTCAAACGAAGCTCTTCTACTCAAATGGTAGAGAGCTTTATTTATAGATATTGTGTTAGGGTTTGTTGAGAAAAATAAGGCTTGGACTTCGACTGGGCTTTGGACTGAGCTTCAAAGACTGAGTGAACTAGGGTTGAGAAGAATTCTCTGTGTGGCCGTAAAAATCTCTTTGAATATTTACTTATGTTGCTTGTTGTTACGGCTTTTGCGTTACTGAGTTATTAAGTTGAAACGAACGTCTTGCAATTGAAACGAACAACTTAAGGATGATACGATCATCTCATTGCCAAGTTGGGCGTCTGGACAAATGAGATAACCGTCGGGCCAGTGAGAGGACCATTTGACATCAAAAATGCAGAAATGCATTTTTCTGTCATTTACCTTCTGTTTTCCCTTGTTTCTTGTCTTAAATGCTTCCTTTTTGTATTCTTGCTCCAAATTATGTGTCCGATCGAATGTCTGCAAAACAAACACAATTTACGTATAATATCGTCCAAAACAAATAAATAAACATGTTAAATAATCATAAATCACATTAAATAATCGGTATGAATTCGAGTTATCAAATTCCCCCAGACTTGAATCTTTGCTTGTCCTCAAGCAAACAATCAATCATGATTTTAAATAGAATACCTCTACATGCAGATATGAAACAAAGTACCTATTTGTACGTGGTCGTGCAGCTTTATGTTAAATCAACCGATCTTAATTCGAACACTAAAAATACACTAATGACACTAAAAACGAATAACGTTATTAAACCCCCCCTTACAAACCAATCTGAATCATGTTGTTATAACTCAACCTGATGATCTTATATCTATTTCACCTGGTTTCATTCTGACGCAATCACATTAAGCCATTTACCTTTGCACGCGTATAGTGAAATAGCATGTTAGTGAATTTGATCCTTCTTTTCAAACAGGGTCTGGTACACGAGTGTGGTAACCCTTTATCAAACTGAATGTAATTCGTGGGGGATCGAACACCAATTCGCCCTACCGAGTTCATAACCAGATTCCTCTGAACCGAGTGACATCAGTCTTTTTGTTTTTCCTTTTGTGCAACTTGATTGTTTTACCAATGGCTTGCATAATCTTGATCTTTTTCTTTTTCTTCCTTTTTTGGCATTTTTTTGCGATCAATCACTTATTTGCATCAGCTTTCCACGTAGCTTGTACTTCAGGCGGTGCTGACTGCTAATATAAACTACTACAGGGCTAATTTAGACTTAAAGCTTAGACTTTGGTATAATAGGTATCCAAATCGATATCGTTTCTAAGGGTTCAAGGTGTTAAGGTTGTATAGGTTTTGTTAAGTCTTTCTCAGTTTCTCTAACATTTCCTATTAACCTATATACTTGAATTGGGAAATCTAATACCTTCTCCCACACTATCTTGGACATCATCCTTAATGTTGTGAGATATAGGTACACTTCTAAGAATTACAATAAAAACATAACAAAACTAAAAACAAGTAAAACTAATAACTAAAAAGAAACTACTCTTTCGGTGGTGGTGGTCTTTGGCCTCTGTCTCTGGCTCTGCCTCTCATGGCTCTCTGTCTGTAGATCGCTACATAATCGGGTATACCCTCTTAATGGGTGTACTCATGCAGCGCCTGGACTCTGCTTGTTAATCCTCCCAAAGCCTCGGTGTTGGCAGCTATCGGCCTTCCGTGCTCTGTCTGGGTCAACTCCATCCTCGTCATCCTTTGTGCTAAATCTTCATATTGCTTTTGTTGCACCTCCTGGTTTTGGATTATGGTCGCCATAATGTCATCCATAGACGCGGGTTTTTGATTCTTTCTCCAGCGTCTAGTGGATGTGTTGGTGCTTGCAAACTCAACGACTCTCTCCTCATCATCCAAAACCTGTTGGACTTTATCTACTCCGGCGTCTTGTTGAGCTTCCTATGCAGCCGCACCTAGTGAAGAGGCTCGGAGGTCGAAGTGCCAGTTGGCTCTGACTCTCACATCCGTCCTGGTGTGACAGGGCATGATGATGCTTCTGACAATTTTCTCGTTGATGACGAGGTTGTGCCTTCCATCCTTCCTTGCTCTGATCAGATGACTGGATTTGCATAACTCCATGTCAAGGTATATGACAGGTGCTCCATGCAGCTGGTTCAGGTTTTCCTCTAATCCCAACTAAAGCGCAATATCAATAATCATATCACCAAAGCAGAAGGGAGATTTCCCTCTGTTACAGATATATTTGATGTTGTCGAAGATGAAGGCGACGGGGTTTACTCGCATATCAAAGAATGCACAGTAAATCAAGAATAGCTCTCTTTGATTTACTTTGTGGTTGTTGGCTCTCCCGAAGATGACACTGGATACAACCCTATGAAAATATCGGATGGTGGGGTTTTGAATGTGCGTTGCATACAGCTCCTCTAATCCATCTTCTCTCTCTCTCCTGATAATTTCTCCCACAAATCAAAATCTCTGATCTTCCAGTCTCCCCCCTTCGGAATAGTTAGGTGAACACTTTCACCATATGGGAACCCAAACCACTCGTTGAATTGTTCTTGAGTCACGAAGAATTCCTTCACGAACATACGGAAGGTAATGTTCCCCATCAAGAATTGTGTTTCTCCCCTAGGTATGTGGTACTCGAATGAGCTAAGGAACTCCAGCACGAGCGAGCGTAGGTTGGCTGGTTGCTTCGGCAGAGCGTCGTGAGATGAGTCATATCCATTATATAGTTAATGTTATCGAGGAAACCCAAACGAGTTAGGCACTCCTCGTCATAACAGGTAATGTTGACTTGCCTCTCGCAGAACTCCTGAAAGCGAGACCGTTGGAGAACTCTGGCGTCTCCTTCTCTTGAAACTAATGTTGTTGTTCTATGCTCGACCATATTTAGAAGGGTGTAGAATAATGGAGATGAAGAATGGTGGCTAGTTTGATTAATTTGTGAGAAAGGGTGGTGGATGGTGTTGAAAGAATGTTGCTACTGATAACAAAATGATGAAACAGAATCGGAAAGAATGAGAAAATTGCTAAGAAAATGTTATGGAATGTTGTTGTGTGAAAATGAGATTGGAGAAGGCTATATTTATAGGAAAGAAGATCATGGTCGTTTGTAACAAAATGTAGTGGGGTAGCAACGACTCTGACGACCGTTAGAAAAATGAACATTGAGCATTGAGACGCCCTTCTGGACATTGTGACGACCGTCTGAAGCTTGAGACGGACGTCTCATAGCTTAGACGGTCGTTTGGCAAGAAAAATTCCAATTTCTAATTAAAATAAACCTACTCCTCTGCTTTGTACTGCTTCACACGTATTGTTACTGCAACTTAATTCATACAAGTGGGATATATAGCAGGTAACAAAATAAATTAAATGACAGTCATGCTATATATATCAGTACTGAAAATGAAAACTTTTCTCTAGAAGTAGGTAAATAATATTTAGCATTATATCAACTAGCAGTGCAACAATAAACGTATCAACTGATATATTTTAACACACATAACACATGATCCTTTTTAATACTAATTTTATAATATTTCTCAACTTCAATAGCAATCAAAATTCAAAGCTCTAGCAGATCAAGATAAAACCAAAGTACTTTATTAAAACTTAGCAAAATGCAAGAGTAATAATTCAAAATAAGCTGAAAATTTAAAATTGACTTAACATTAAAATTTGACTAAACTTAAAATACTAAAATTAAATAAAAAAATGCGAGAAAATTCTTATTAAATTGTTGATGAAAATCAACCACGACTTTTGCGGATTAAATCAACTGAATCTCTCAAATACTCAAACTGATCCATTGCCATATCTCTTAAAGTAATAATATCGACGCGCAAGTCGTGGATGTCGCATTGTATGGTTTGAATCTCAGTTTGTAAACTTTCTAAAGTAAGTTCGGGCTTTGTTGGAATTAGTGTAGGTGTTTTAAGTTTAAGTTCTTCTTCCAATTTAGGATTCGTTATTTCTTCAATCATATCCTCTGAGTCATAATAATTTGATGGAGTCTTAGGATCTATATTAGCTTCATACCAAGCATCACCTGGTTCATAAATTGGTTCATCCAAATCAAATAGCCATATTTCTCTCTTATGCGCACTAGTGAGCTCATGATCAAGTAATACTAAATCTGGCACAGCTTCGCCATTGATTAGGAGCGTGAAATGGTCAGGTCCACAGTCATACAACATTGCTCTCTCAAAACAAAAGGTGATATTCATAGGCCTAAACTCTCCAAGTGGGGTAATCTTAGCAAGACGGTGTCTAAATCCCATTGCTTAAGCAATCTTAGTAACTAATACACCTATCATAATTTGACGGTAATCACTCTGAATAATTTTGCAAAAGTTAGAAAACATAAATGTGACTGCATTAACCTCCCTGGAAGTGAAAGCACAATACATGATAAAAAATTCATCTCTTGAAACGGTGTTATCACTTTCAGCTTTTTCGAACAGTGTGTAAGCTAGGATCGTATGAAAATACATAATAGACTAGGGTGCTTATTATGATGCCAAATGAAAGTTTGTTCCTTATAGAAAATATTTCGAACATGAATTCCTAGACAATTGGTTTGATGAGTTAAACCAGAAACGCCATAATAGCAAGTACAAGATGATTTAGAAGAAAAACAATAAATAACACTATAGTTATATACCCAATTTGGTGAAACCATATCTACATCTGGAGGGTTGAATCTACAAACCAAGAAAGAAAATTCACTATTAGTAGTTTATCACAATTAGTCTTATAAGCAACAACAAACCCTATGTTGTTCAATGCCTCTTCCTGCTCACTTTCTTCTCAATCGCAGAACTCGTGATTGGAGATTACATCTCAATAATCAATGTTGAATGTTACCACTCAAATATATAAAAACATTATATGCCAAGTTATTAAAACATGGAGGAATACATAAAGATCTTGAAAATACAACTAAACTAGACAAAACTTTTATGTGAAGTTACTGAAACAAAGAGGTGAACATAAAATAACAATGACTCTTGTTGTAACATCCTAAATATCCCCCACATAATTTATAATAATATATCCGAGTAAATCAAAACATAAACAATTAGGATGCTACAATTCAATAAAATTTGCTCATATAATCAAACATGTAACACATACTACCTTTTTAAAAATTATCAATAATAATAATAATAACAACAATCAATCAATTAATCCAACTTCAACTTTTATTACTAGCAGTAGAAACGTCAACAACTGATCAATTATAGAAAATATAATTATGAAATAATATAATTAAAACGAAACATCAACATAGGAGATAACATAGATCTCCATCAACAAAAATAAACACATAAACGCCAACTCGCATTGCTACACATCAGAGCAGACACAAACACTAAAAAAATAAAAGGAACACATCATCTTCCACTTACATTCACGCTTCTACTACAGATTGTATGCATGATGCCCATGTAAAGGCAACATTCAAACAAAAGGGGTGAGATATCATAATTATATAAATAAGTACATGATAATAAGTAAGCATCATATTATTACATGCACAATCACACATTCTAACAACGCGCCTCCACACAATCAACACAACAACCATGCAAACACAATAATAATGCAACCAATATGCAATGTAATGAGACTCACCATCTTGAATCAATGCTAATGATACCTGTAATACCCTTCTAACCCCATGGAATAAAACACAACAATCACTTAAATAAATCATAGTACAGCTCAGAAAGGTGCTACAATTTCTTCATAAAACGTTTTAATAGTATCATTACTCCGTCATACGGGTTTTTCAAAATATTTAGAATTTTCATTTTCTTTCATAAATCAATAATTAACTAAACTCTGTAGCAGAATTATAACATCATAAAACTTCATTTATTTCATCAAAATACCAAGACCTTAGGTCATTGTCAACTATCATCAATAAATACAAACTAACATCTAGTAACTCAAGAAAATCATCATAACAGACAACATATTGTTCACTCAAGCATGACCCACCCGATGTTACATCTATCAGAACAAGACACCATATCACTAAATAAGTGGCGCATAAACAATACTTCCAACTACCTCCATGCACCAAGCTATTCTTGAGTATCTGCAGGATGGCATAATAGACCATCACCAAAGGCATGTAGGGTGAGTAATCACAAATCAATATAATCGACATAAAGTAAAGATAATCATATAGAAGTTCGACATATATCGACATAAAGTAAAGATAATCATATAGAAGTTCGACATATATCGACATAAAGTAAAGATAATCATATAGAAGTTCGACATATAGAAACACAACAAAATTCTCATTCATCAACACATCATCAAACTCATCAAACATCTAGTCAATAAATATGCATCATGTTATGCCACCAAGAATGAAATGCAATCCTTATAATATTCATGTGGTACCGATTCATCATCATGGATAGACAGTGGGCCATCAACCCTCCACAAGGGAACATAACATAAACAACATATCACTTCAATCTGCACAATGGGATTGAAGTTGCCAACAGACCGAATCCCCCATCATAATTATACCATGAATGCAACGATGCAACAACTTCAACATAATCAACATAATCGACATTTGCATCAACATTCATGTAAAATTTATCATATCACTCAACATACATTTACTTCAAATTCATCATACTATAGCATCACAACTTCATTTCAATGCCAAATCATCATAATTCATTGATCATCATGTTCGTCACATAGCATGTATACACATCAAAACATTCACCTCATATATTTATTTCATCATAGCATGATTAAGCAATTTCACTAATACATTTCACAATCCTCATAATAACATCATGCACATGCCCATCAATACATAAGAAATCAACGCATAATCATCATACAAGTTTCAACATGTAATTAACATCGTCACAATACAACACCCTATCGTTATCCTCTAGATCAACATAAGTATCATGTCATATTCAACACATAGCAACCTCTTTACAACAAAAATATCGCACAATATTTGACTACATCATAAACAACCACAATTGCATTTACCAGTTAAGTCACAACCCATCATACCTTAACCAATCACAATTGCATGGTATGCCATGACAACTTGACAATAACATCGTAAAACATCATAATTTACAATCACAACACACATTCATACAACCGATGTCCACATTTTACAATTCAACGTATAGGGACCTACAAGGAAACATATATGACACTTTGAATAGTTATAAATCTATCATTGAAAATAATTTAAACACAGAGTACATGAAACTAGCTTTCCAATAGTTTTAATGGCCACCCAAACAGACTTACGAGTCAAAAGTTATGAATTTTTGAAGTTTTCAAAAATTGTTGCTCTAAGGGCCCTCGCTAAGCGAGTGGGAGCTAGCTAAGCGAGCCCTGTGAATTTTCCAAAAATTCTTGCGATGACAGTATTCCCAACCTCAATTTCTTTGTGTCAAAATTACCCTTATGATCCTAATACTCTTTTCCAACTTTGCCCTCAAATTAGTCTCCATAATTTACCAACATATCCTCAAGACCTCTACTTCTTTTATTTTAATTAAATAATATTAATTTGAATAATCTAAAATAATTATCCTTAATATTATTATTCACTAAAATAATTCAAATAATCTCATCCTTAATACAACAACGGTCATCCAACACCAAATAATCGACAACAACAAGCTACACAATTAAATCAAAAAATCGGGGTGTTACAATACCAATATATAAACTCTTAGGTTCACCACTCTGATTCCCGCGTAGGATCAGAGCCCACCAATTCGTTACCATCACCATAGGTAACACTTTATTTATTTCATCACCATATGAATCAGCTACTTGCACCCGATCCATCATAATGGGATTGAGGCTCACCAAAATTATTTCTACCCTCACCATAGGTAACGCTTCAATAATTCCATCACCATAGGAATTAGCTACTCGCACCCAATCCCCACCATAGGATTTAGACTCACCAAAAATAGACCACCATCCAACACCATGAATGCATGCAACATATAACATACAACAACAACACCATGTATAATGACCTTCACCTTAGTCAATGTACTACACAAATGTTGGCCACCATGCACCAAACATATGCTATAATAGTTTGACAACATACAATATACCAAGCAACAACAA
Source organism: Lathyrus aphaca (assembly GCA_963966055.1). Lineage (NCBI taxonomy): Eukaryota > Viridiplantae > Streptophyta > Magnoliopsida > Fabales > Fabaceae > Lathyrus > Lathyrus aphaca. The sequence continues at coordinate 164,945,165 of OZ014520.1, read as the reverse complement.
TGCATTTAAAAATATGTCACACCACAACATAAATACTACAATGCATTCAAACGTCAACACACATCAATTTATTCATTTTCAGGTATTGAAACAAATTTTAGAATAAAGTTCGTTGCGATAACTTCCTAACGCTTTGAACGACACTCGAATCGGACACCCGGAACTTGAAATGTCAATTTATAACATTAATGCTAAAAGGATGAAACTTAACGATTTAGATATAATTTAACTTTGGCATTGTCGCTTAGGCCACATAAATGAGATGTGCATTTCCAATCTCCATAAAGATTGACTTTTGGACTCTTTTGATTAAGAATCATATGAAACATGAAGATCTTTTTTAATTGAAAATATGATAAAGTCCCCATTCACAAGAAAGGGTGAAAGGGATAATGATATTTTGGAACTCATACATATTAATGTTGGTGGACCATTAAATACATCAGTTAGAGGAGATTTTCAGTATGTCGTCACATTTACTGATGATTATAGTAGATATGGCTATATGTTTTTAATGAAACACAAATATGAATCCTTTGAAAAGATCAAGGAGTTCAAAAATGAAGTACAAAACCAACTAGGCAAGAATATTAAAACCCTTTGATCAGATTGAGGTGGTGAATATTTAAGCCTAGAGTTTGATGACCATCTAAAACAGTGAGTGATTTTATCCTAAATAACTCCTCATAGAATACCATAATGTAATGGTGTATTCAAGATAAGAAACCGAACCTTGTTAGACATGGTTCGATCCATGATGAGTCACGATGATCTTTCAAACTATTTTTGGGACATGCTCTATTGACATCATCTTATACACTCAATAGTGTTCCTTCCAAGAAGGTTGATAGGATACCATATAATATATGTAGTGGTAAGAAACCATATATGTCTTACATGAAGATTTGGGGTTGTGAAGTTTATGTGAAATTTAAATTTTCAACCAAGCTTGATCCCAAATATGACAAATTCTTATTTATGGGAAATCATAAAGAAACAAGAGGGTATTACTTCTATAATCCTTATGCGGAAAAATTGTTTATCTCTCAAGTTGGAGTATTCCTTGTAAAAGACTTTATTTTAAAAGGAATCAGTGGGAGAAAAGTAGAGCTTGAAGAAATTCAAGAATCACAAAGCATTTATACACATGTGGAGGAACAAGAGCAGGAAACACAAGCAGTTGTGGAAGAATAACTTGCTCAAGTATAACAAGAACAATGTAGGTCAAACATGATACATCACAAACCTGAGAGATATGGTTATCTCGTAACTGATCATGGTGATGTATTACTCATGGATGAAGATGAGATTGTGACCTACCAAGAGGTCATTATTAGTTTTGAGCCTGAGATATGGCTATGAGCCATGAAATCTGAAATGGATTCCATGTATACAAACTAGGTTTAGATATTAGTAGAGCCTCTTGTAGCAATTAACCCTATAAGATGCAAGTGGGTGTATGTCTTTAAAAGGAAGACTGACATGGATGGTAAGGTACATACCTATAAGGCAAGATTGGTTGTTAAGGGATATAAGCAAATTCATGGTGTAGACTGTGATGAAACCATTTTGTAACGCTCCAAACTGCTTTCAGGATTATCGACTGACTCCACATACCAACACGATTCTTTTTCAGCATGTTTTGTCCTCACTCACACGTTTTCCAAGAAACTTCCCAAACGTTCACCCATACAAATACTACTCCAAGACAGGCACACTTAAATATGAAGTTCTTATTTGTTAGGCTACCAAAAAAGAAGATGCATCTTGTTAGAATAGGTAGTATCAATCAATCCTTATAAGCATTCCTTCGACCATGGAGTCTCATCCTTGCACAACCTCGGGATCCCTATCATTTTGATGTGAATTCGACAACCACTTTTCGCCCTCTTTGGGCTTGAGTGTTACATCCACTTTCCATCCTCTTCGGCCTCGAGTCTTACATGCCCACAAAAGTATGCTTGGTTTATCTTTGGACCACATCTTACTAGGAAAGGTATGTTATGATACCATATGTAACACCTCCATACTGGTTTTAGGATTACTGATTGACCCCGTAAACCAACACATCTCTTTTCATTATGTTTTGTCCTTACTCACATACTTTCCAGGAAACTTCCCAGAAAGTCACTGTTAAGTGCCAAATTGGAGTTATATTTCATATTATTTGTGGCATTTTACAATGCTTTCTTGTTTAACCCTTGCTTTTAGTGTAAATACGTAATTTAACGCTTTTGATTTCCATTACTTGTATTATGATTTTTTCTTGCTTTTTGTATGTGTTTTATGCTTAGTTGGATACTTAAAGCCCATTGATGAAGAAGGAGAGTTGTAAAGATCATTTTCATGAAGTTTTGGAAGTACTAGCACGCTAAGATAACTTCCAGCACACTCCCAGCGTGTTCCATTCGGAGGCTACTGGGTTTTGACGCTTGGACCTCACTACAGCCGCGCTCAGCGTGATATGACTATTTGTCTCCTTTGGATCGGTGGTTCTAAGCATGTTCTGCATTCGTTTAGTGTCATGCCACTTAGAGGCAGATTTTAGGGAACCTTTATAAATATCTTTAGATATTTTATAGATTGTACCTTAATTTTTTACACTTTTAGAGTTAGAGATCATATTTCTAGGGTTTGAGAAGAGAAAATTCTTAGAGCATCAAAGATCAAAGTTTTACCGCATCAACTTTGGATTCTTCGACTTTTGATGCTTGTGCAACTTCCTTTCTTGCAACACAAGCTACCATGAAAATGGTTGGCTAAGTTCTCTCTTGTGTCAAGATTAGAGGTAGTTAACCTTACTAGTATTTGTTTTTTAATCTTTTGTATGTGAACAAGGTTATGATTAATATATGATGAAGTAATTTGTGTTTCTTGGATTTGTATGGTTTGGATTGAGCTAGAGATAAGATTTCTAAACCTTGATCTAGTTGCTTCATCTATTAACGATCAAGTTCCGGAGAAGGACTTGTGAATAAATATTTGCTTTGTATTGAACATCACGATTATTGTATTGATTGGTAATATGCAAGAGAAATTATCGGATCGGTACAATAACACTCACGATACCGGGACCGAGAGGATACATATTGAGAAGGTACATAATTTTATTAGTCGTAATCATATTCACATGCTTGATTGATTGAATACATATGAAAATTGTTATTAAACCCTAATGTTGGCATATCTCTAATAAAAATAAACAACTCTTTTATTTACAAGCATTGCTGCCAAAACAAGTGACAAAATTATGATACTGAACAAAACTTATTTGAAAAATTTCTCTTACAACCTTTAAACTATTGAACGGAGAGATATCCATGAAATCCCTATGGAGACGATAACAAAATCCCCCCACTAATACTCTTCCTACAAATTGGCGTCGTTGACGAGGATTGTTGTATGATATTGCAAAAGCATTGTGTTGTACCCCAAAATTTTCCCTCCCACATTTAAGATCATATACTTCAAGATGTCTCTTAATAGTCACAGGACTCTCAATTGGTCAAAATTGAAGGTTTCATCAGACAAAGCCTCCTCCTGAACAATGGATCTAGAACTAGGGTTTTGAGTTTCTCCAAGCAAAGTGGACTTCCAAGGACTCAAATGGACTTCATGACATCCCATACACCTTAAATAATCCTCATGTCATGTTTCAAAGCTTTCCCAACAAGTTTGGTCAGTCAGATGCTCAGATACTTGAAAAACAGTTAACTTGGTCAAAAAGTCAACTGAAGTCAACTGAGGTCAACTGTGGTAAACTCAAAGTCAAACTTCAAGATTTTTGGTCAACATCGAGATTATGAGGTAAACTTCATCATTTGATCAATTTTTGATCATGATTCATCAAGAAAACCTCAGAATCATCAAGAATCAAGAGTTTCTAAATTAAGGTTTTCATAGAAAAGTCAACTGAACTTTGACCAACCATAACTTTCACACACGTCATCAATAATTTCCCATCCAAAGCTCATTTTGAAGGAAATTCAATTCTCTACAACTTTGTGTCTCACAAGCCAAGCCTAAAAATGCTTCATTTGGAAGGTATGAGCTAAAACATTATAGGTCTTTTTGAAAGTCAACTTTTTCCAAAGCTCATAATTTGAAAATGGTGAATGATATGGACATGGGACCAAAAGGGTTTATTAGAGGACACTCTAATATTTCTAAAAAGTACTAGAACACCTCCATAGCATTACAATTGAGGAAGTTATGCATTGTTAAAGTTGGGAAATTTTCAAGGGGTGTATGAAGTAAAAAAGGCCATAACTCCAATTCTTTCCAAATGGGCCCATAAAATTGCAACTCAAACTTAAAGATGTCATGCACGACCCAATGATCAATTATTCTGATTTTTATTATTTATTTTAAATTATTTTGGATTTTAATCATTAAAATTCATTTTTAATTAAAATCAAATATGAAAATCAAATATTTGATCTAATGTCTATTTTTGGATCAAAGATTTGGTGTTTAAGATGATTGGAATCACACAAATTCGTGCAAGACCTTTGAGGAATACGGAGATTTAATTTTTTTTACATATTTTATCATGGATTTCTTCAAACTCAAGTAATCCACAAAAACTCATCAAAAGCCCAAATTTTTTACCCTAATTCATTCCATTATAAAAACACAACAAGACTTAAGTATAAATGGACGATTTTCTGCAGACCAATCACCATACCAACTTCAAACTTTTTTCCAAAAATTCAGCTTTCGAGTTTGACATTCTAGAGATTCTCAAAGCGTTTTAAAGGTCTAATATGCTCCTTGAGGCTTTTTGATACTATCCCAGTCATCAGCATCATCGAATACATCCCCAAATATGCAAACTGAATTGTTTTTGTTCTTTATTTTTATGACTTTCGATTTCATGCATTTGGACCTTATAAACTATATTTGATCAATGATTTATTTTTGTTTTGAAGTATAGAAGCTTTCTGGATAAACCATTTGGAGTTTCATGGTCGGATTCGATAGTTGCCATTTTTAGTGTTTCCACCTTAAAATTGAGGTTTTACAATTTAAATCGTTTAAATGATTTCTAAAAATATATTTGGATTGTGTGTGATGTGGAGATTGATTTGGTATAATCAATTTGAACAAATTGTACATGGATCGAATGTTATGGTGTTTGCAGGTTTACCTACAAATATAAAATGCGCAGCAAAACTCCCAACAAAATTCGCAGGAAATTTTGTAGGGACGAAGGTTGAAGACGAAGCCAATGGCGCTCTCTGAGAAATTCAAATTTCCACTTTTGTATTTAATTTATTTGCTTCATATAGTTATTACAACGCGTGCGTTGGTCTGATGGTTGGGGGCATGCACATGTGACACAGAGGACTAGGGATCGAATCCAGCCTCTGGCATTTTTTTTATAACTCAATTATTTTGCTTGTTTTATTATATATTGAATGTGTTTCAGGTATATATCACCAGCGCGCCTGTAGCCTATTGGATGGACTTGAAGGCTAGACTAAGAGGGTAATGAGTTCAATCCTCCCCTCCAACATTTTGGTTATTTCTCCTTTATTCTTTTTTTAAGTTATATATTTTATTTTTTCTAATATCCTTTTTTAAATTAACCTTTTTCTAAAAACCTTTTCTCATCACTTTTTATTATTATTAGTTTATTTCTTTTTTAGGTTAACATTTTTAATTAATTAGTGTCATTTAGGATTTAATAAATTTAATCTTAATTTAATTTTTAACCTAAACCCTAATCATTTTTAAATCTTATTTTTTATATAAACCTTAATTTTTTTTTAATTCTCAAACCTTAAACCCTTTTCCTCCTTTTTATGTTATTCATATAACCTGCCTTATTATTATTGCTCTGAAATTTTTATTATTATTTATTTTTTCGCCATTATTTTCATGTATCTACCCCGAAGCCCCGTAATAGTTAGGATTATTTATCTTTCATGTTTTTTTATTATTCCTGCTTTTATTTTATTTTATTATAACTGTGTGGGTTAGTAATATAGGGCGTGAAAAACCTAATTGAATTAACCTGGACATAGATCACTAAACAATAAGATAAATATCTGAAAAATAACACTCACACACGTAAGTCGATCATTCTATGATCGCCATCTGCATTTCCTAGGGTTCCTCTCTTAGTTGCCTTAATATGGTCAAGTCCCTCGAACGTAGGGGTGTCTTAAGCAGAGTCCCTACAAAATAAATCATCAAGTCCCTACAGATTTAAGAGATCATAAGTCCCTTCGAGGTTGCCTATGGAATAATGATCTTGTCCATACGAATAAATGATGATAGTCCCTACGAACTGCTAAAGACACCCCTACAAGTTGCCTTCAGTGACCATATGATGACCCTACGCCCGACCTTAAACAAAATCCAAGGTAATGACTACCTACTCCTTAATAGTAGGGACAGTCTCACCCTTGAAAAGAAATAAAGAAACATGAAAGACCAACTTAGGGTAGGTAGCACTTAATTACTTGCTCACTTTTTCAAAAATCTTATTCACACCCCATTTTCAAAGTATTTTAAAATTTAAGACTTTGTATACATCCATACGCGGATCATTACAAAGAACTTCTGAAAAAATTTCTAAACACACACTACACTTTCTTTTTCAAACAAATTAGTGAGCTAACTAACTAAGAGCCCATGGATAACCATGGATATAAAGGATGCTAATACCTTCCCTTTATATAACCTACCCCCCCCCCCCCCCCCCCCCGAACTTAGAATTTTTAAAAGGTCTTTCCTGTTCTTTTATACCCTTTCCTATTGGATAAAATAAAAGTCGGTGGTGACTCTTGCTATCCGCAACATAAATAAAAAGTCAGTTCTCCCACCGTGTTATACATTGCAATTTTTTTTAAGGTTTTAAGTTGTGTAATATATCACTTACCTCAGTTTTATTTTGCTTGTGATTTTAATATGTTTTATTTAATGTGCATCTCTTGTGTATGTGAGGAAATCTATCGGTGGATCAACTTTTTTATCCAGAGATTGAGACGACCGCTCGTAGAAATAATAAAAGAAGGAAGAGGAAACTAGCTAGGAAAATACAAGCACAAGGAGAATCTTCTTCACCAACCACCAATACAACGCCAATCATGGAAACACCACCACCAACACCAACTTATACACCATGTGTTAATAGTCTAAGGCTCAACCTTTAGTTTGAGAGAACCACCAACAATGGGAGGCACGCCGAGATGAAGACGTGGATCCTATCTTTAATGTACCAAAATCCATTCACGGGAATGGACCATGAAGACCCGTTTGCTCATCTCAATAAATTCCATGAAATCTCTTGTTCAACGGGAGCTCCAAAAAATGAGGAGGAATCGTTGTACAAAAGTTTATTTCCTCACTCATTGATTAGGAAGGCAAAAGATTGGTATCTTGATCAACCTACTCCTATCACGACAAATTTGAATGTCTTGGAAGAAAATTTCCTTGAACGGTTCTTCCCGCAATCTAGGTTTATGCAAGCGAAGAATTCTAAATTGATGTTTCCTCAAGGAGAAAATGAGACTCTCAATGATGCATGGGAGAGATTCAAGGCAATGTTAAGAAAATGCAAGGGACACGATTTTGATGAATTAACATAAGTTCACATCTTTCGCAATGGACTATAAGCCACTAGAAAAACTCCCTTGGATGCTACGGCGGGTAGTATTTAATGTCAAAAAGTATGGAAGAAGTGGTGGCCATCATTGCTAAGATGACACTAAACAATCATCAAAGTCAACACAACCGTGGAATTGTTAAAAAAAAGTGTCAGTATGTTTGAATTGGGAACGAATGATGCCATACTTGCTCAAAACAAACATCCATAGCAACAAATGGAACTCTTGACAAAGAAAATGTCGAGCCTTCCACAACAAATCAAAGAATTGCAAGAAGTTCCCAGCAACAATCAACAAGTGGCGAGTTGTGAGTTATGTCAAGGCGATCACCATACCGAATATTATTTATCGGTACTTGAAGAGAAAGTTAATTATACCAATCAAAACCAAGGGTTACTGTATGAAAGATCTTAACCCGGATCTAGTGTACCTTAGATAAATGGAAATAGGCCAAGAAAGTTGTACGGCGTATACCGATATGGTTGATCTGGTGGCCATAGTTAGTGTAACTTCTTGGTTGGTGCTTATGTTCCTTAAGTAAGTTGAGGATAATATGAGGCTGCCATATGTTGTCATTAACATTAACTACCCTTTAGAACCTTAATTGACCCATCTTGGCCTTTAGAAAGTAGTGAGATAACCGGCTTTGGAGAAGTCTAAAGTTGGTTGATACTCAATGCTAAGCTCATTGAGATCCTAATCTTGGGGGATTTTGGTTGGCAAGTTAGTTGCCTACTGAACAACAACCCTTGAGAAGGATCAGTGATATTAAGATCCCTTTGAACCTGGTTACTTTTGTAGGACAGGATGAACCAACTAAACTTCAGGGGAAGATACTTTCCTTTAAACCTCATGCAAGCCTCTAAACCTAGGACTATTGTGTGACTTGCTTGTGTGTGCCACATTTTTGTGATTGAACATAACATCATTACATCATAAGTATAGCATTATCACTAACCATTTCAAGGACCAAAGGATTTATCTTTGTTCTTTGTTGCAGGTTATTGCTTCCACTCGTAGGAACACTATCCTGATCAACTTTGTAGGGATACCTTCCAAGCTTAAGGAATTAGTCTCAAAGGTTCCTGAAAGCTCCCAATTCATCAAGAAGCATGGTTATCTACTTGACTTGGTTACCTTGGGGTTTGATGAAGGTATGATGAGTGTCCTATTCCAGTTCTTTGATCCTAAACATCATTTCTTTACATTTCCTTATTATCAACCGGTGCCCACAATGGAAGAATTCTCCAAGTTACTTGGGGTACCTATCCTTAATCAGAAACCTTTCACAGGCTTAGAGAAGGAGCCTAAACCTGAAGTCATTGCTGCAGCCCTACATTTGAATAAATCAGACATTATCCTAGAAACAAGAAGTGGGGTTAAGGGTATCCTTGCCAGAGTATTAATAGAGAAACCTCAGGTGTTCTTGAATGCTATGAGTTACGACGCTTTTGAGGAGATCTTAGCCATGCTGATTTATGGTTTGGTATTATTCCCTAATCCAGACCAGTTCATAGATGTACACGCCATCAACATATTTCCGACTCACAATCCAGTGCCTACATTACTTGGAGATATTTTACACTCTCTTCATATTCGTACTACGAAAGCAAGAAGAACTCTGATGTATTGCATACATCTACTATCTAGGTGGTTTATTTCTCACCTTCCTCGATTTGTGATGAAGAATGAACAAGGTTTGACGTGGTCTAAGAGGATGATGTCACTCTCTTATTCAGATATTCATTGGTGTTCCCGATCTATGGAAAATGTCACTATCATTGACCGTTGTGGGGAGTTCCCTAATGTGCCATTCCTTGGCATAAGAGGGGGCATTACTTATAACTCTTCTTTAGCTCTACATCAGTTTGGTTATGCTCGGAGTAATGGTCCTCATGACATGCTTATTCAGGGTATTGTGTTTGATTACGACAACGATCTGCAAGGTTACCGTTAAAGGTTTATACGAGTTTGTAGTAAAGTGAACAAGGTTGATAGTAAGACTCTAGAACCAAAGTACTCCATTCCTATGGAACCTTACCTCAGATGGGTGCGGTCTCGTGCTCAGACTCTTATGATGTCATATCTTGTTGTTTTACCGGTTACTATGGAGCTTGTTGCTGAAGGAGATGTTCCTTATACCATCCTTCATCTAGATATGCCCATTGATTTGGAAGAGCTGCAGAAGTCCTGGATCCAACTGAAGGAGCAAAGAGATACATTTGAAGCCCAATTCAGGATTAGCCAAGAAAGAGTGTTGGAGCTAACAAAGCAACTTCACGAGGAGCGGAATCTCAACACATATCTTAACACCAAGAGAAAGCGTCCATGGGAGACTTAATTCTTAGATGTTTTATTTTCTTTATAAATTTTGTTTGTTTTAATTTGTAAGCCCCAAAGGGAAATATTATTTCAAACCTACTAATAAGATTTTTGTTTTTTTTTTGTTTTTTTTAACAAATTTAAATCTTGAGGTCCTTGAAAACATTGCATATGCATCTACATACCATATCATTTCATAATAGGTTTTCACAACAGGTTTCTCATTTTCTCGTTGTTTATTTCAGCAGAAATGGCTCTCGAAAAATCTGTCAAAGATCTTCAGGCTCAGAATTCCCAACTCCAAGAGATGATCCTGAACTTGTCCAAGGGACAAGAAGAGCTGAAAGCACTCCTGACCAAGAAGAAGAAAACCAAAAAACCAGTTGACTTCATCAATTTGGGAAGAAGATTCAGAGCTCCAATCAAGACAAATGATGAGGTGGAAAACCCTAGAGATAAATATTCTACAAAAGAAGAAGGAAGTCCACATGGTACTGCTGTGAATTCTGATTATGAGGAGAATTGTTATCATGATTCAACTGGTGATGAGAAATATAAGTTGCTGGAGAACCGTGTGAATTCTATGGAATTATAAAAGACTCATGGGTTTGATTTTGAAGATCTGAGTTTGATTTCTGGAGTTGTCATCCCTATTGGTTTCAAGGTTCCTACTTTTGTGGTGTATGATGGTGTGTCATGTCCTAAGTTTCATCTGAGGTCTTATGTCAGAAGGATCCAACCACATACTACTGACAGGAAGTTGTGGATTCATTTCTTTCAAGAAAGCTTATGTGGAACTCAATTGGAATGGTACTATTAACTGGAGAGTATCAATATTTGTACTTGGAATGACCTTGCTGAGGCCTTCTATAGGCAATACCAATATAACTCTGATTTGGCACCAACTCGCATGCAACTCCAAAGCATGTTTATGGGTTCTAAATAAAGTTTCAAGGAGTATACCCAGAAGTGGAGAGATCTTGCAAGCAGAGTTCAACCTTCTTTGACTGACAGGGAATTGGTTGATATGTTTATGAGTACATTGACTGGTCCTTTCTACAGTCATCTCATTGGAAGTTCATCATCTGGTTTCATTGAGCTAATAATTGTCGCTCCCACCAAATGACACCCGGGGCCAAGAGGGTCACAGACGCGAACGGTCGGCGAAAGAGGAATGAGAACACACAGGAGTGAACTCAGGAGAAAAGAAAAGAGTTGCCAGCTAGGCATTTTTATCCCGGAGGAAAGGTAATGCTGCATAAACCTAGAAAGATATGGATAAGATGGCTGCGAACCAGAGAGACTAAGAAAGGGGGTTGGTTACAACCTGGGAAGGTATTAGCACCCAGATTGTCCGTCGTACTCGAAGGGATCCACGCTTGAAAGATTTGTGTTTTAAAAGGGGTAGTGTCAGTGAAATTTGTGTATCAATGAGCTGGAAAAGGATGTACAGGTGTCAGTATAAGAGAAGTGAAGTGTATAAGTGATGTGTCAGTGTAAGAACAAAAATGAAATGCTCAAGATCATGAGGCTAAAAGAATAGAGCTGGAAAGAGGGGGAATATACAGAGACTTTTGTTCGATAACTGTTAAGTTATGCCTACGTATCCTCTCGTGCAATGAGGAAGTCAGAACACCGTAGTTCGACCCAAAGAGACTGAAAGATGAATTGACTTGTGAACTGCTTGTTTGTCTATGCTCAAGTGTATGACTTGTCTGGCTCAGGTGCAAACTGTCTTGCATTAGACGGAAGAAGCGAGTTCTCGTTTGTGAGTGAATGAGATGAGAAAAGAATCCCGGAGGAGACGATTATTGTTTGTTTTTTTGTATTTTTCAGTCTTTTATTGCTTTTTGAAGTTTGTCATAAATTAATGAGCTTAAGCCTAAACCAATGGGTTAGTAAAATCATCACATCCTCCCTCTGATTAGGGGTAATGAGAATACCTTAAGTGTGAAGTCAGCATCTCACATTTAATCACCATGGTGTAGGATTAATATCATTAACCTACTTGTGATTAGTTAGATGTTTTTGTTGTTTTTGTTTAGTGTTAAGTAATGAGACTAAGCCATAATCAGGGATTAAACAGACTCATTACACCATCCTAATAGAAGGATAATAGATGAGAATGTTTAAGCTGAGGAAGACTCCTCAACTTAATCCATGATTAGGGATTAACCTCATGACAGAACAAAGCCTTTATTAAGTGGATTTTAGTTAATGATATGATGAAGAAGTGAGTTTTATGGTTTGTAAGACAACTTGAGGGGGACTTGTCCATTAACACTAGGGTTAGTCCTTCTTAACCAATTAAGGAATAATTAGAACCCTAATGCAAGGCCCAAGTTACAAGCTTGATGTCTTAATGATTATTAGGTGAATTGATTAAAGGATTTAAACACATTAAGGGTTTAACACTTAGGATTAAAGTTATACACTCCATCCTAATAGAAGGATACAGGCATAAGCTTAATCACAAAGCCTTAAAGCCTTTAGGGTTTAGTCCCCGATTATGAGATGAGAAGAGAAGACTCAAAGGGACACAAAGGTAAAAGCTAAGTGGGGGACTAATCAACCCTAATTGTTATCATGCTTGGAAGTCCTAGGGTTTGTGAGGTTTAGGAGAAAGATCTTCAGAGAAACCACCAGGAAGCAGAAACAGATGAAAGGAACAAAGAGAAGCAAAACAACTTGCTTCACTTAAGAAATCAAGTTGCTTGAAGAAAGAAAGTGAGATGAACAAGAATGAGCAAGCTCAATCCAAACACATACAAAAATGCAGCAATGGTGCATAAGAAAGATGAAAAGAGATTGTGAGAAGTGAAGGCAAATTCACTCCTCAAAGTAACTTACCACCTGAAAAGTTAGTGAAAGAAATGAAATGCAATGCAAATGAGATGAAATGGCATGATGCAAGACAAAGTCAGAAGCAAATACATGATGTTAACGATGTTAATAGATGATGCAAACATGAAACAAGGCATGAGGATGATCATACAAACATATGGAATGCAAAAGAAACATGCTTAGAACCATGAACATACATGAAAAGTTATGAAATGCAAATGACATACAACATGGCAAATGAAAGATGAAATGATCAAACATGATTCTAATGTGTCCTAAGATGTGTTATGAATCAAATGAATGCATAAAATTTCATGGCAAGTCTTGGTATGCAAGCAAATGAGAAATGGATGCAAAGGAAAGCACAAATTAGGGTTTATGATCAATACACCAAACAAAATTCAAAATCAGAAGCAAATGTCATGATAAAAAATTGAAAATGCAATCAGAGGAACCCTAAACCTATATAAACTCACTGCCCAAAGGAGAGGATCCAACTCTTAACCTAGTGGAAGTTATGAATTTTCTAAGATTGCTAGGGTTTTAAGGTACCTCATCAAGAAAAATGCAAAACAAATTGAAAATGCAAGATCAATTCATGCCAATTTAATCCTATAAACTACATGATATGCAAGATGCAATGCAAAAAGAATCATTGTCCAACTCTCAATGGTTAGGCAGAAATGAATTTTTGAAGTTTGGATCAAAATAATGCCTTGAAATGAAATTAATTCCATTGAAAATGATCAAAAGGCATCAAGAACAAAAAATAAATTTGGTTTGAGGGTTGGACAATGTTCTAAAATGTTTTTAAAGGTTACATGAATTTTTGTGATTTTTAAATACCTAAAAGTATTTTTAATTAATTAATTTTCATTAATTAATTAAAAATAAACTTTTAAATGATTTAAAAATAATTTTTTATGCAATAAATGAAAATAAAAATATTTTTGGTTTCTGAAAATTAATAAAAGGTTTGATAAAAATTTTCAGAATTTTTTGATGATTTTTACTATTTTTAATTAAATGTACAAATTAAATATGAAACAAATAAAAATAAAATGAATTTAAACTGAAAAATGAGAAAGTCAACAGATCAAATGGCCAGGATTCAAAATGGGACGCGCGCGAATTGACTAGGCGCGCATCTGGACGGCCAGCATTCAAATTCCCCTAATTATGATTAAACCCTAATTCAATGCCCTAATCACTTTCAGATGACCGGAACAGTGTTCCGGTCATCTTCTCCGGCAGGCCAAAATCCCTATCTCTCTTAATACGCATCAAATCCTCACCAAACTCTCCAGAATCAATCTATGAACATCACTAAGCATAAACCCTAACTCAAACAACATTTATTTTCACTGAATCAAGGGAAACAAGCAAGAACATTTTTACGGGAAAACTTTCAGATCATCATAACATGCTTGTTTCTGGCTCATTTTCAAAAATAAATAGATCCCCATGATCAGGGCAACATATAGAACAACATTCTAACAAGAAATTAAAGTTCTGGAAAATTTGTTCATCATGCTACCTGAGATTGAGCTTTCGAAACAGGGACTTTTTGGCTGCTTCTCTGGCTCAAACAAGCTCCAATGATCCTCCTTTGAAGCTTTTGACACTTAGTTGGAGTTTATGTGGCCTCTGGAGAGAGTTGGCAGAAGCTCAGGCCAAGGGAGTGTGAAAATCGTATTTGTGATGGGGGAGGTTTCAGGCCAAAACAAGGGTTGGTTTGTGATCAGTGGAACATGCTGAGATGTTCTATGAAGTTTGTTTGTGTGTTTGATGTTTTTTTGATGAGTTTCGAATGGTTTTGCATAGGAGGTGGAAAATGAGAATGATGTCTTCTTGGAGGTTTCAGGGTTGTGTGTCTTATGAGAATGAAGCCTTGGGATGTGTTTGTAAAGTCTGGATTGGGTAGAGAGTGGTTGTGTCACTGTGGGATTGGTATGGCTTCAAGTTGCAAAAAGTCAAGCAAGTTGTACTTGGAGGTATGGGCAAGTGGTAGGCTGAGATAGGGTCATGGTTGAGTTCAGCAAGGATCAAGGAATGCTTTTGGATCAGATTTTGTGAACTGAGGCAAGTGGATGAGAAGTTTTGATCCCTTTTTGCAAATTGTCACAACTTTGGCCCCTTTTGTAATTCTTGAAGTTTAGGGCATGGAACTTAAGAAATTATTGGGCCAATCTGAAGTTTAAGTCATGTATGATGTTTGTGTAAAGTTTAGACATCAATTAGAAGTCACAAATTGCCTTGGTACAAGAATTTGCAAGTTTCCCTCTTTGGTGCATAACTTGAAATTATGTGATTTTTCCCAACTTTGACAAGCCATAACTTTTGATCCAAAATGAATTAGGTCATGTTCTTGTACTTTTTGAAAAGGGAAAGATCCATTCTACAACTTTCATGACCAAAGTTTTCTCATTTGAAGCACTTTTGAATCAAAAAGCAAGGGTTGAAAAAGTTTCCCAAAATGGCAATTTTCATTATAAGTCAACTTTCCCAAAAAGTCAACTTTGCAAATGGCTTGAAATTCTTCAAATTTGTGAACTTCTAACATCTTCTATGATCAAATAAAGATCATACACAATCAAAATGATGAAGAACACCCTCTGGTTGGGTCATTGAGGGCCTCAGATGCCTTGATTTTGTACTGACTTGCTCAAAAAGTCAACTCTTGATCAGATGACTTCCTCATGGAATTTCTTCATGAAAATTGATATGCATGATCCCTATACCATATAGAGACCAATAGAAACAAGAATGACCAAAAAAGTTGGAGTTATGGCTTTTGAAACCAAAACCCTAATTCTAGGTCATCTGTGCAGTTAAACCTGGCTCTGCTTCCATGCCATTCTCAGTTCTTGTGATTTTTTGACATTCTTGACTTTGAGAGGATATAATATGATGCTTGAACACACATGGACCCCTTTGAAGTGATTGATGACCTTTGGAGTGGCTCGACTGGCTCTTGGATTGCTCAGATCACAAACCCTAGATGCAGATGACTTTGAATCAATGAAGTGAATAAAAAATGTGGTATGAGATACCATGATTGAATTCATGCATATGAAGAGGTCACAAGCCATGGTGTGAATGGGTGAGGGCAAATTTGGGGTGTTTACAGCTGCCCCTATTCAAACATGAGTTAACTGTGCAGAATGTAAGCAACGGCTTAACAGGCAAACAAGATAACTTGTGGTTGAATATCAAAGACAGTCCAAAATCTGCACTTACAGAATGAAGAAGAAAAGGGATATAGATTGTAAAATAAAGTATATTGTAAAGTGTGGGTGACGGAGGACGACCGTCGAGCAGAGGACGACTGCTGGGGAAATAGCAATGACGGGGACGACCGACATGCTGGGGGAAATGTGGGAAATAAAGCAATGACGGGGACGGCCGACAAGCTGGGGATAAAAGGGATTATGATGGGGACGGCCATCAGGTAAAGATATAAGATTCTCTGGGGATTAGTAAAAATGATGGGGACGGCCATCAGGTTCATAAAGTAATGTAAACAAACGACGGGGACGACCATCGGGCTAAACTGATGAAGGACGATCATCAGGAAAAGGAAAAGGGACCACGACGGGGACAGCCATCAGGTTAAAGAATAAATGAAATAATGATGAGGGACAGTCATCAAAGGTGAAGGAAGATCACCAGGAAAAGGAAAAGGGACCACGACGGGGACGGCCATCGGGTTAAAGAATAAATGAAATAATGATGAGGGACGGCCATCAAAGGTGAAGGACGATCACCTAGCAGGGGACAGCTGCTCTGTTGGGGAAAAGATGAGGGACGGTCATTTAAGGTGAAGGACGATCACCTGGAAGGGTACGGCTGCCGAAAGTATCGCGACATAGGACGAATGCCGGATAAAAGGTCGACGATGGGGACGGCCATCGGATGAGCATGATGAAGGACGATTATCAAGAGGTGAAGGACGATCACCTAGCAGGGGACGGCTGCTCTCAAGGTTTATCATGACATAGGACGAATGTCAGATAACAGGATCAACGATGGGGACGGCCATCGGATAAAATGATGAAGGACGATCATCAAAAGGTGAAGGACGATCACCTAGCAGGGTACGGCTGCTAAAAATCACGACATAGGACGAATGTCGGATAAAAGGTCGACGATGGGGACGGCCATCGGATGAGCATGATGAAGGACGATCATCAAGAGGTGAAGGACGATCACCTAGCAGGGTACGGCTGCTCTCAGGGTTTATCATGACACAGGACGAATGTCAGATAGAAAAGAAATTTTGCTTTGCTGGCGACCTACTGGGGAATAGTAAACACGGACGAGTGTTTACATCCAAGAAATAAAAGGTATAAGTGTTTTGACGTTGTGTATAGATTAAAGATGCGGACGAGCATCCCTAAGACCGTGATACAGACGAGTATCAGTAGAAACAAACGCTGACGCATGCTCTGAGATGATGATACGGACGAGTATCAACTGGTTAACAAAGAACACGGACGAGTGTCAAATCTGAAGGGACTCCTCTGGGGAATAGTAGACACGGACGGGTGTCTAAACTCAAGAAGACATAAGTGTTTGACACGTGTATGGATTAAAGATGCGGACGAGCATCCCTAAGACTATGATACAGACGAGTATCAGGCAGAAACAAACGCTTGACGCATGCTCTGAGATGATGATACGGACGAGTATCAACTGGTTAACAAAGAACACGGACGAGTGTCGAATCTGAGGGGATATGAGTGGTATATACAAGGTACGGATGGGTATCTGTATGAGTGAAACAGGAGTAATAAGTATGAGTGGTATTCAGGAGAGTGTTTAACTTGCTGGGGAGAGTACGACACGGACGAGTGTCAAAAGGGAAAGGTGTAATATAAACAAGTGTATGGTTTACAAAATGTTTAGGCAACTATGCTGGGGAAGGTGACACGGACGGGTGTCAAGGAAGTGGTATAAGTATGTATCTGTGAGTGCAAATAGGACGCTTTGGCTTTCTACTGGGGATATGACACGGACGGGTGCCAGGAAGTATCTGTATCTTTAGGGAAGGTGCCTTGGCTTTCTGCTAGGGAATTTGGAGAGTTTTCTGTATATCTCTGATGAATTGCCAGTATTCACAAGTGTTTGATTCAGAACATGGCTTATGATTATGCAATATGTTTGATTTTTGCCGTAATGCTCCGTATTAGACGGAATGCTACGCTTTGTGGGGAGAATATGATGCTAATGCCATGATTATGCAGAGATACCGATCCGGGATTTGGATCCCGTTGCTGAAGAGATTTCTGACTGATCTGCTTGCAATGGACATCCCAGCTGGGGATGAGATCCTTGGGAACTCTGCTTGGGGATTTGGTCATTGGTAGACCTATTTCTGGTAATGAGGGACCCAGCTGGGGTTTGTAGAAGATTTCTTCACTCTGTTGTGATTTCTTTGGGCATCGCTCTTCTGGATAGAGGCTGAAGTTCTGTGGGGAGGTGGTTCCCTGGCTTTTGTACTTGGCTGAGGAGGAAGTAAATGGCAACTCGGCTGGGGAGATATAATGAATGACAACTCAGCTGGGGAGAAAGTACCTACGGTGCTAAGACTGAGTGGATAATGATTTGCCAGCTGGCTGGGATGAAGCTTTCATGTCCCATGTTGTGCTTTGAATACCTGCAATCCTGAAAAGATAGAGAAATGCACAAGTAATCCCGAGGTATCCCTTACCGGATTCCATCATAGGAGTTTAGACACTCCCGGGAGTAAGTATATTTCCTGCACGCACGTATTTTTTTTGGAAGATAAGCATCTGTATTTATGCAATCAGACATCGGACATTTTGCAAATGAAAATAAGGTGTAAAAGACGAAACATGACTGAAAATCTGATTTTATTAATCCATGTGCCCTGAATTGGCGAGATACAGTCAAGGAAACAAATCCCCTAAAGTGAGGAGATTGTTATAAATTGAAAAACAAAATGTTGGCAATGTTGATGACGCTTCAGGGAGCTTCCCTTGGCTATGACCCGTATGACATTTGACGTTCTTCTCGTCTTGCTTTCTGAAGAAGGCTGATTCTGATCGACGCTCGAAACTTTCGAAGCTTACCAAGTTGTAAGTGATACAGATGAATTCAGAGGGCAGTTGTTCGCTCATTCCCCTATTTTGCATGGATCGCCCTTTCGGGTTTTCAATCCATCGGGATACCCATTTTTGCCTGAGTTGTCCAATGCGGCTTTTCAACTCAGCGGGTGTACATTTTTTTATTCATTTTCCCTTATTTTGCCCGAGTCTTTTATTCTATTTTTGACTCGCCGGGATGCCCTATTTTTGCCTGGACTTACATTCTGTTTTTGTGTCCAGCGGGTCATTTTTATGCGAAGTATTTTTTAACTGCATCCGAATTCACAGGGGACGGGAAGTCTTCACCATCCATAGTACTGAGCATGAGTGCTCCACCGGAGAAAACTTTCTTTACTACGAATGGTCCTTCATAGTTCGGAGTCCACTTGCCCCTGTGGTCTGTATGAGGAGGGAGGAGTCTTTTCAGCACAAGATCTCCTACTTGGTATTCTCGGAGCCTGACTTTCTGATCGAAGGCTTTCTTCATTCTTTTCTGATATAACTGCCCATGACAGATTGCAGCCAATCTCTTCTCTTCGATCAGACTCAATTGTTTGTATCGGGACCGGACCCATTCTGCTTCGTTCAGCTTAACATCCATTAACACCCGTAAGGAGGGTAATTCAACTTCAACAGGTAGGACTGCTTCCATACCATAAACAAGCTGATACGGTGTTGTCCCAGTGGATGTTCTGATTGACGTACGGTACCCATGCAAGGCAAATGGTAGCATTTCATGCTAGTCTTTGTACGTGACCACCATTTTCTGCACAATCTTCTTGATATTCTTGTTAGCTGCCTCAACAGCGCCATTCATCTTTGGCCTGTAAGGAGAAGAATTATGGTGTTGGATCTTGAAGTCCCGACACAGTTTTGCCATCATTTTGTTGTTTAAGTTGGAACCATTATCAGTAATGGTTCGCTCGGGAACTCCATACCGACAGATGATATCTCTCTTAAGGAATCTGGCTACCACTTGCCTTGTAACATTTGCATAGGAAGCTGCTTCGACCCACTTGGTAAAATAGTCAATGGCTACTAGGATGAAGACATCACATTCAGGGGATTGGGAGGGTGAAGGGCCAGGGTGAAGACATCACATTCAGGGGATTGGGAGGCACATGCACCTTATCCACATAGATCTGGCATTTATGGCATTTCCTGGCATAGGCACAACAGTCGGCGTCCATTGTGATCCAGTAATATCCTGATCTTAGCAAATTCTTGGCCATGGCATGCCCTCCTGCATGGGTACCAAAGGATCCCTCATGCACTTTGTGCATCAACAAGTCTGCTTCTGTCCTATCAACGCATCTGAGAAGTACCATATCAAAGTTTCTCTTGTACAGGGAGCCGTCAGTATTCAGGAAGAAACTACCAGCAAGCCTTCTCAACGTCTTCTTATCATTGGAAGATGCTCCAAGTGGGTATGTTTGATCCTCCAAGAAGCACTTAATGTCGTGGAACCAAGGCTTATCATCTTTAACAACATCTGCTGAGAATACATATGCTGGTCTGTCAAGTCTGGATACTGAAATCCGAGGTACAAAGTTGGCAGCTTGAACTTTGATCATGGATGAAATGGTGGCAAGAGCATCTGCAAATTGATTCTCGTCCCGAGGGATATACTCAAGCTTGACTGTTGTGAAGAAAGTCAATAACCTTCTTGTATAATCCCGATAAGGTATCAGATGATCTTGGTGAGTGTACCATTTGCCATTGGTTTGATTGATTACCAAAGCTGAATCTCCGAATACAGTCAAAGTCTTGATCCTGAGGTCAATGGCTTCCTCAAGACCCATAATACAAGCTTCGTATTCAGCTTCGTTGTTAGTGCAGTTAAAGGTGAGCTTTGCCGAGAAGGGCATGTGAACTCCTTTAGGTGTAATGAGTACTGCACCAACACCACGACCATTCATATTAACAGCCCCATCAAACATCATAGTCCATTCTTCCTCTGGGTCAGGCCCTTCGGTGTGAATAGGCTCTTCATGATCTTTTGCTTTTATGAACATGATGTCTTCATCAGGGAAGTCAAATCTCATAGGCTGGTAATCATCAATGGGTTGCTCAGCAAGATAATCAGACAATACACTGCCCTTGATGGCTTTTTGAGATGTGTACTGGATGTCATATTCTGTGAGGATCATTTGCCATCTTGCAACCCGTCCGGTAAGTGCTGGCTTCTCAAAAATGTACTTAACTGGATCCATTTTGGAGATCAATAAAGTAGTGTGGGTCAACATATACTGTCTCAGTCGGCGAGCAGCCCACGCTAAAGCACAACAAGTTTTCTCGAGCAGTGAATGACGTTGTTCACAGTCGGTAAACTTTTTGCTTAGGTAGTATATTGCATACTCTTTTCGACCAGACTCGTCATGCTGGCCCAATACACACCCCATTGACTCTTCTAATACTGTCAAGTACATGATTAGAGGTCTTCCTTCAACTGGAGGCATAAGGATCGGAGGTTCTTGCAAGTACTCCTTGATCTTGTCAAAAGCCCTCTGGCAGTCTTCGTTCCACCTGACCGTTTGTTCTTTTCTCAACAGCTTGAACAGAGGTTCACAGGTTGCTGTAAGGTGAGATATGAACCTTGAGATATAGTTCAATCTACCTAGGAACCCCCGAACTTCTTTCTCAGTCTTCGGTGCAGGCATTTCTTGAATGGCTTTGACTTTATCGGGGTCAACTTCAATCCCTTTCTCACTCACAATAAAGCCCAGCAGCTTACCAGATCGCACCCCGAATGTGCACTTGTTGGGGTTCAATTTCAGTTGGTACTTCCTCAGTCGCTTGAATAACTTCAACAGATTTACCAGGTGGTCTTCTTCTGTGAGGGACTTGGCAATCATGTCATCCACATAACATTCAATTTCTTTATGGATCATGTCGTGGAATAATGTTACCATAGCCCGTTAATATGTTGCACCAGCATTCTTTAGTCCGAATGGCATCACCTTGTAACAGAACGTGCCCCAGGGTGTGATGAAAGTTGTCTTCTCCATGTCTTCAGGTGACATTTTGATCTGATTGTATCCTGAAAATCCGTCCATGAAGGAGAATACCGAGAACTGAGCCGTATTATCAACCAATACATCAATGTGAGGTAAAGGGAAATCATCTTTCGGGCTGGCTCTGTTCAGATCCCGGTAGTCCACACACATCCTTACTTTGCCGTCTTTCTTAGGCACAGGTACTATATTAGCAACCCACGATGGATAGCTAGTTACAGCAAGGAACCCGGCGTCCCACTGCTTTTGTACCTCTTCTTTGATCTTCATTGCCATGTCTGGGCGAGTACGGCGTAGCTTCTGTTTAATCGGTGAGCAATCTTCTCTTAAAGGCAGCTTGTGCATAACAATATCGGTGTCCAACCCTGGCATATCCTGATAAGACCAAGCAAACACATCCACATATTCACGAAGCAGGTCAATCAGTTGCTTTTTCACTGAGTCTTGTAGGCAGGCCCCGATCTTAACCTCTTTCACATCTTCATCCGTACCGAGATTAACCGTTTTGACCTCCTCCTGATGAGGAGTGATAACCTTCTCCTCTTGCCTTAACAACCTGGCTAGCTCTTTAGGAAGCTCGTAATCTTCTTCAACCCCTTCATCAGCTTGATTGATTGGATTGTCAAAGTCATACGAAGTCATAGCTGTGCTGTTGTCGGTGCAGTCTGAAAGGCACTCTCTGCAAGGGTTTAGATTGTTCATTTTAGTGATCAATTTTAATCTTTGTTTAGAAAAAGTGAAATGAAGTTATCATTTTGAAAACATTGCCATTTTATTTTTGTACAAAAAGAAAAATGAAAAACAGTGAGCGGAAAAGAAAAAAAAACTCATTTGCAAAAGATGTCCGATATTCATTGATTGATTTGTTTGCACAAAATTACAAAGATGGCCCGATTACAAAATGAGCCTTGTCATCTTGGGCAAGATGCAAGACTTGATGCATGCTTAAAATATACAGGAAATAATAATTACTCTGCAGGAGTAACCCTTATAATTTCCTGGGAAGACCAGTTTGAGATACGGCTCCCCGGGATCCTTGGACGTATCCAGCTCTCCAGGTTGCGCTCATCTTCCGACTCATCTTCCAAGTTGTTCACTGCATCCGGGGTGAGCATCCCCCCGCTGACAAAATTGGGCTTCTCAGCAGCCTCTGATTGATCTTGTTGAGTTGGTTTGTAACCCAACCCAAATCTGTCCTCCTTTTTCTCCACAGGCAACAGCTTGCCCCAGCCTTGGGCAGTCCCTTCTTCAACAACCTTCCTGGCTTGCTGATAAGATGTCATGGAGGTCCCCAGTACAGCAGATGCTTCATTTATGTTCAGGGCTTCAAATCCCTGGCTCATGGTTTCATGGATTTCTCCATCCATCTCAATGTACTTGTATGTAGCCAGATGGCTAACAAAGATATCTTCTTCACCACAGATGGTGATGATCTGGCCTTCCCACTCGAATTTCAACTTCTGGTGAAGGGTGGACGTAACTGCGCCAGCGACATGGATCCAAGGCCTATCCAACAAACAGCTGTAGGCCAGCTGAATGTCCATCACATAGAAGGTAATCTTAAAAGTCTGCGGGCCAATCATCACAGGCAGATCAATCTCCCCAAGCACTGATCTTTTAGAGCCATCGAAGGCTCTCACCACTAAATTACTTGGACGCAGTGCCAAGCCGTCATACTCCAGCTTCACTAAGGCTTTCTTTGGTAGAACATTGAGTGAAGACCCAGTGTCCACCAGTACATGGGATAGAACAGCACCCTTACATTCTAGAGTGATGTGTAAAGCCTTGTTGTGGTTACGTCCCTCAGTTGTTAAGTCAGCATTGGTAAAGCCCAGTCCGTGACTGGTGTTGACATTTGCTACCATGGTTTCTAGCTGATTAACAGTGATCTCCTCTGGCACGTATGCTGCGTGCAAGACTTTCAGTAATGCATTCCTGTGAGCTTCAAAACACATCAGCAGGGATAATATGGAGATCTTTGAGGGAGTTTGGTGAAGCTGATCCACCACCTTGTAATCACTTCTTTTTATAATTCTCATAAACTCGTCTACATCTTGCTCAAAAGATGCCTTTTGAGTTTCTTTGATGGTTGGTTCCTCAACTACCACACTCTTCCCCTTTGCTTTTGCAGCAGCTTCTGCTTCGGCATTAGGTCTTTGTAATTGTGAGGCAAAAAGGCGTCCGCTTCTGGTGAAGCCTCCGCCTCCCCCAACATTATCAATCTGTGGAGAAGAAGTTGAAGAGTCCAAAGTGATTTTCTCCCCATTGCAGTAAAGGTCAGAGCCATAATTCCAAGGTATGGCATTACTGCTTTCATATGGAACTAGTCCAGGCACCGTGATGGTAACTGGACTGACTGCTGCAGAGGAGGGTGCTAAAATGGTGTGCGGATCGTAGTAGATGGTGACTGGTGACCTGGCAGGAGGTGCCACTGTTTGTTGTTGAAAATTGTTGTTTGGAGGAACATATGCTGGATCATAGTAAATGGTGACTGCTGAGATATCTGTTGGCATTGTAGAAGATTCTGTTGAATGAAGGGGTGCTGATGTTGTAGAAGAAATGGTTGTTGACATCTGATTTGCTGAAGTGATGGATGGAGCCATTGTTGATGATATTGATGAATTGTTCGGAATGATTGTCGTTGCAGTTGTAGAAGACTCGGGAATTGTTGTCAAAGAGATTGTTGGATTTGTAGGTGCTGATGTTGTGATCTGAAGTACACCACTTTTGATAAGATCATCTATGCCGCTTCTCAAGTTATCACACTCGTTGACCGAAATGTTGCAATAACCACAACCGAGCTCACACCCGGGAACATCTGGCACTCTAGGAGCTGAGCTTTAATTTCTACCAGAGGTGTCCGAATCTGCCCAACACTGGTGATTAAGAAAGATGGTTTATCTTCCTCAATGGCATTAATTCTTGGTCCTCCATGATTGGGCATGGGATTCTTGTTGACATTAGGCGGGGGTGCAAAGTTGAGGGCCTTAGAATCCACCAGGTCTTGTACCTTCATTTGTAAAGCCCTGCATTTCTCCGTACTGTGGCCAGGTGCATTGGAGTGAAAAGCACATCTAGCGTTGACATCATAATTTCTTGGAAGACTGGCTGGATCTGGAGGTGCCAATGTCCTTAGCTCAACTAGGTTAAGTTTCAGGAGTTGTGGCAATAAAGCGGCATAAGACATAGGGATTGGATCAATCACCCTATTTGCCTGTGATGGTCTTTGTTGAAAGGGTCTTTGTTGTTGATTGCTGTTGTTGTTGTTGTAGTTTCTTTGTGGCGGATATTGAATTTGTTGCTGATAATGTGATTGTTGTTGTGGTTGATATGCTGATTGCTGAGGAATCGGAGCTGGAATAGTGACAACTGCTACTGATCTGTGAAGGTACTGAGGCCTGCCCCTGGTGGCATGAATAGCATTAGTCTCACCGGTTCTTCTAGGTCCCACAAAAGGCTTCCTGGGATTACTCGACGAACTTGCACCATTATCCGAAATTTTACCCATCTTCAGAAGGCTCTCAATTCTTTCTCTAGCTATAACTACGTCAGCGAAGCTGGTGGAAGAAAAGGCAGCTAGCCTATCAATGTATGTCCCTTGTAGAGTGTTCATGAACATGTCGGCCATTTCTCTTTCCGACATGGGTGGCTGAACAGCAGCAGCAAGCTGTCTCCACCTCTGGGCATATTCCCTGAAGCTTTCTCTGGAGGATTGAGACATTCCCATCAGAAGGGTTCTGTTAGGAGCCATGTCTAAGTTGTATTGGTACTGCCTGATGAAGGCCTCAGCTAGGTCCTTCCAGCATCTAATAGTAGCTCTGGTCAAGTGAGAGTACCACTCCCTTGAAGCTCCAGTCAAGCTATCTTCAAAGTAAAACATCCACAGTTTCTCATCCATGGTGTATGCCTTAAGTCTTCCCAGAAAAGACTGCAAGTGAGTTCGTGGACAGGAAGTTCCGTTGTACTTTTCGAAGCACGGGGGCTTAAACTTGTGAGGAATCCTTACCTCGTCCACTAACCCCATATCCATGACATCAAAACCCAAGGAGTTTTGAGACTCCAGAGATCTCAATTTCTCAGCAATTTCATCAAGCCTCCTATCATAGGCTTCATCCCCAGCTCCCATCACAGTGAATTGATCCTCTTGGGGGTCTTCCTGTAAAACTCTGCCTGCAGTAGCATTCCCTTGAACATCAGTAGGGATGTTGATCTCTGGATGAAGATGAGGCCCATATACTGGTGGGTTAACATGAGGCTGAACCCTCTCATTGTTACTTGTTCCTCCAGTCCCTAGATGGGGTTCTTCTGGGGTCTGCCTTTCTACCAATGCCCTTAATCTTTCTTGGCTTTGAGCCAAGCCATTCATCACCTCCATGAACTGGGTCATTTGGTTTCTCATCTCCAGCCTTTCATTAACCATCTGGGTTCTGACCTCTGTCAGTTCTTGCTGTACTTGGTCCATCTGGATACCAGGAAGATTGTTGCGAGTAGGATATCTGTGTGGACGGTTGAGAGGGAACACCCGACGGCGAGCAATAATTCCTGAACCACAACAGAGTTGGTAATAAACAAAATAAAAACCTACAAAACAAAACAAAGGTTAGTATGCAATGCAGTATGCTTATTTGTTTCCAAGGTATCCGACTTGGTACTTGGTTTTGACCTTTCCAAACCCTAAGGAAGATGCTTTGATGTTGCTTGAGAGAGAGAGAGACTTAATGAAACAAACTAACAAATATATTACAAAAGGTGAATCATACATAGTTTGTTTTTACAACACATGCCCCTGAGGGGTCAAAATATAACACAAAAAGAAAAGTACATGAAATGGAAACAACAACAAGCAAATAAGTCAAACATCTAAGCCAAATTCATCCTCCTTAACTTCCTTCAGAAGTGCTTCAGTTACAGGACCAGCCGGATGCTCTGTAATGCTTCTGATGAGAAGGTTCCTGGTGGCAATAGCAGCAGTCAGCTTCTTGTGCTTGTCTTGGTCCTTTGACCTCTTCACACCAGCCCTAAGCTTCAATTCTGAAATTTCCTTCTGGGCTGCTAGCAGAGCCTCCTGTTGCTTCTTTTCATTAGCCTCCAACTGCTCAATCCTGTCTTGAGTTCTCTTATCTTCTTGAGTGCGAGCTTCAGTGATCCTGACCCACCTAGCTTGACTTTCCTTCAGATAAAGATCAGTCCTAGCCTTCTGAAACTGGGCCTCTTTACAGGCATTCTTCAAAATTTGCTCTCCAGCTCTTGATTTCTTGATGTAGTCCTCTGATTTCTCAATCCTGGCTAGATGCTCCACCTTTAGCTTTTCCAACCTCTCAATGTCTAGACGACCATCACTCCTCTCCCAGAGGGTCTTTTGCAGAGCTTGAGTCAGATTCTCATTCCTCTCTTTCAGTTTCTCAAATTCCTCTAGGCTGACAGTAGCTGGAGGGGGTGCTGTGGATGGTCCAGGTGCATCCTCAATGGTGAAAGGCATCCCAGAAGTTTGAGCCCTAGCATGAGACCATTCATAATACTGAGCTGAGGCCACATTGTTGCATCTCCCAAGAATGGCCATCCCTTTGGTCTGGATGTTGTCCCAAGCCCAGGACGCTTGTCTGACAACAGCTAGATTAGGTTTTATCTCACAATACAGGGTTTCAGCCAAGTCTTGCACTTTAGGAGGGTGAACCAGAGCATAGCCCAACTGTCTTTTGAATAGAAAAGGGTTGTAGTTGATGCAACCCTTTACTCCTATCAGAGGTACATTGGGGAACTGCCCACAACTAGTAATTATGTCCCTGCCTTTGGTGCTCTGGGTGCACCATCTGATGTCATCTGAGGTCAAAGCAGTAAGTCTTCTAGCCCAGTTCTTCTGTTGGTGAGGGTTCAGGAAGGCATCAGTTTTGGGTAAGTGTTTGAGCAGCCAGGTATGAAATAGAGGAGCACAACATCTCACCAATCTCCCTCTCTGCTTCTCATTCCTTTGGTGAACAGAATAATAGAAGTCTCCCAGCAATGTGGGCACTGGGTTCCTCAAAAGGAAGAGATGAATAGCATTCTTGCTAATAAACTTGGGCTCATCTGCAAAAAGTATAACCCCATATATGCTGAGGGCTAACAATGCACAAACTGCCTTCCATTCTCCCAAGGAGGCTTTCAGGATGGCCTGAGAAGTTAGAAAGTCCAAGTGTAGGCCAGGAATTCCAGCCTTTGTTGACATGTTCTGCTCAATCAAAATAGGTTCCAAATACAGTGCCTTTGCCACTTCTTCATTTCTAGGAGAAGCCATCTCTGGGTTGAAGGGGATACCACCCCTGACAGGTACTCTAATCAGAGATGAGAACTCCTCCAACAGAGGTTCCAGCTGAAAGTTCTGAAAAGTGAAGCATCTCAAAGGAGGATCATAGAACTGTAGGCAAGTGTGAATCAAACTCCTCTGAGAAGGGTCCAAGTCCATAACCATATCAAGGATGCCTCCATAATGTTCTCTGAATAATGGGATATGGTCTGGAGTGATAAGTGTCTGGACCTGCCTGATGCCAGCTAGCACAGGCTCAAAGAAATGGTATGAGATGTTGCTCTTCTTGGGTGCCATGACTGCTGATGAAGAGCTGAAAACAGATGCTGATGATGAAGACTGATACTGGAAGTGAGCCACTGATTGGCTGAGGATGATGATGGAGGTAGCTGAAGCAGGCAACTGATGAAGATAGCTGAAGCAGACAGCTGATGGAACAGAGGTCTATGCAGATGAAGGGGTCAAAACCAAGCCAGATGTAATATGGATACCCTGAAAAACAAATAAGCAAATGTTAAATGATGCAATGATGATGTATGCAAATGATATGCAAGGGTTTGTGATCAAGTTGGATCTGATTAACTGCCTTGATATAAAGGTCCATGTATGTTTAAGAAATCCAGATGGAGGTTCAGAAATCCAGTAACCAGGGTGGGGGACTCAAATAAAGAGTCACATGTCCAGGGTTAAATCACAAGAACTGTCCAAAGTGGAATATTCTTAAACCATAACAAGAAACAGGGTATGATGTGGCCAAGGGTTCCTGCAAACCTGTAAACCGCCCAACCCCCTCACAGGTGGTGTTCTAAAACAAGGATCCTCAGACTTGGATCAGTTATGAGAAGTGTAAACACTTTTAACCCGGAGGTACAGTGTTTACAATAACCATAAAAAAATCCTCCTCTAATTCACCTCAGTTTCTGAAGGTCAATAATAAAGGTCATCCAGACTTAGCAGGCTTCCCAGATAGCCCTAGCACTACAGGAGATCTGTAGCACAGAGTTCTCAAGAAGAAACCCATATCTGAACCGTGTTTCATATTCCCGCACCAGACCGAAATGGAATGGGAAAGAACATGAACCACTCTAGCCTAGGTGTCACTCAGGTCCCAGGTATAGGACCTTAAACTCTCAATGAACCCCACCCACCAAAACAAAAACCAGATCCAGCCAGATGATAATATGACAGTATGATATATAAAGCTGTAAAGAAAGCAATAAATAACTATACATAAAGCAATAAATAAAGCAAATATATAAACACAATTAGCACATAACACCCTGGTAAACACAAATCAAACAAGTGTTAGGAGGAACCCACAAAAAGAACCAGAAGCCCTGGTTACAGTATAAGGTATCCCCAGCAGAGTCGCCAAGCTGTCGCTCCCACCAAATGACACCCGGGGCCAAGAGGGGCACAGACGCGAACGGTCGGCGAAAGAGGAATGAGAACACACAGGAGTGAACTCAGGAGAAAAGAAAAGAGTCGCCAGCTAGGCATTTTTATCCCGGAGGAAAGGTAATGCTGCATAAACCTAGAAAGATATGGATAAGACAGCTGCGAACCAGAGAGACTGAGAAAGGGGGTTGGTTACAACCTTGGAAGGTATTAGCACCCAGATTGTCCGTCGTACTCGACGGGATCCACGCTTGAAAGATTTGTGTTTTAAAAGGGGTAGTGTCAGTGCAATTTGTGTATCAAGGAGCTGGAAAAGGATGTACAGGTGTCAGTGTAAGAGAAGTGAAGTGTATAAGTGATGTGTCAGTGTAAGAACAAAAATGAAATGCTCAAGATCATGAGGCTAAAAGAATAGAGCTGGAAAGAGGGGGAATATACAGAGACTTTTGTTCGATAACTGTTAAGTTATGCCTACGTATCCTCTCGTGCAATGAGGAAGTCAGAACACCGTAGTTCGACCCAAAGAGACTGAAAGATGAATTGACTTGTGAACTGCTTGTTTGTCTATGCTCAAGTGTATGACTTGTCTGGCTCAGGTGCAAACTGTCTTGCATTAGACGGAAGAAGCGAGTTCTCGTTTGTGAGTGAATGAGATGAGAAAAGAATCCCGGAGGAGACGATTATTGTTTGTTTTTTGTATTTTTCAGTCTTTTATTGCTTTTTGAAGTTTGTCATAAATTAATGAGCTTAAGCCTAAACCAATGGGTTAGTAAACTCATCACATCCTCCCTCTGATTAGGGGTAATGAGAATACCTTAAGTGTGAAGTCAGCATCTCACATTTAATCACCATGGTGTAGGATTAACCCCCCAAGGGTTACTGTATGAAAGATCTTAACCCGGATCTAGTGTACCTTAGATAAATGGAAATAGGCCAAGAAAGTTGTACGGCGTATACCGATATGGTTGATCTGGTGGCCATAGTTAGTGTAACTTCTTGGTTGGTGCTTATGTTCCTTAAGTAAGTTGAGGATAATATGAGGCTGCCATATGTTGTCATTAACATTAACTACCCTTTAGAACCTTAATTGACCCATCTTGGCCTTTAGAAAGTAGTGAGATAACCGGCTTTGGAGAAGTCTAAAGTTGGTTGATACTCAATGCTAAGCTCATTGAGATCCTAATCTTGGGGGATTTTGGTTGGCAAGTTAGTTGCCTACTGAACAACAACCCTTGAGAAGGATCAGTGATATTAAGATCCCTTTGAACCTGGTTACTTTTGTAGGACAGGATGAACCAACTAAACTTCAGGGGAAGATACTTTCCTTTAAACCTCATGCAAGCCTCTAAACCTAGGACTATTGTGTGACTTGCTTGTGTGTGCCACATTTTTGTGATTGAACATAACATCATTACATCATAAGTATAGCATTATCACTAACCATTTCAAGGACCAAAGGATTTATCTTTGTTCTTTGTTGCAGGTTATTGCTTCCACTCGTAGGAACACTATCCTGATCAACTTTGTAGGGATACCTTCCAAGCTTAAGGAATTAGTCTCAAAGGTTCCTGAAAGCTCCCAATTCATCAAGAAGCATGGTTATCTACTTGACTTGGTTACCTTGGGGTTTGATGAAGGTATGATGAGTGTCCTATTCCAGTTCTTTGATCCTAAACATCATTTCTTTACATTTCCTTATTATCAACCGGTGCCCACAATGGAAGAATTCTCCAAGTTACTTGGGGTACCTATCCTTAATCAGAAACCTTTCACAGGCTTAGAGAAGGAGCCTAAACCTGAAGTCATTGCTGCAGCCCTACATTTGAATAAATCAGACATTATCCTAGAAACAAGAAGTGGGGTTAAGGGTATCCTTGCCAGAGTATTAATAGAGAAACCTCAGGTGTTCTTGAATGCTATGAGTTACGACGCTTTTGAGGAGATCTTAGCCATGCTGATTTATGGTTTGGTATTATTCCCTAATCCAGACCAGTTCATAGATGTACACGCCATCAACATATTTCCGACTCACAATCCAGTGCCTACATTACTTGGAGATATTTTACACTCTCTTCATATTCGTACTACGAAAGCAAGAAGAACTCTGATGTATTGCATACATCTACTATCTAGGTGGTTTATTTCTCACCTTCCTCGATTTGTGATGAAGAATGAACAAGGTTTGACGTGGTCTAAGAGGATGATGTCACTCTCTTATTCAGATATTCATTGGTGTTCCCGATCTATGGAAAATGTCACTATCATTGACCGTTGTGGGGAGTTCCCTAATGTGCCATTCCTTGGCATAAGAGGGGGCATTACTTATAACTCTTCTTTAGCTCTACATCAGTTTGGTTATGCTCGGAGTAATGGTCCTCATGACATGCTTATTCAGGGTATTGTGTTTGATTACGACAACGATCTGCAAGGTTACCGTTAAAGGTTTATACGAGTTTGTAGTAAAGTGAACAAGGTTGATAGTAAGACTCTAGAACCAAAGTACTCCATTCCTATGGAACCTTACCTCAGATGGGTGCGGTCTCGTGCTCAGACTCTTATGATGTCATATCTTGTTGTTTTACCGGTTACTATGGAGCTTGTTGCTGAAGGAGATGTTCCTTATACCATCCTTCATCTAGATATGCCCATTGATTTGGAAGAGCTGCAGAAGTCCTGGATCCAACTGAAGGAGCAAAGAGATACATTTGAAGCCCAATTCAGGATTAGCCAAGAAAGAGTGTTGGAGCTAACAAAGCAACTTCACGAGGAGCGGAATCTCAACACATATCTTAACACCAAGAGAAAGCGTCCATGGGAGACTTAATTCTTAGATGTTTTATTTTCTTTATAAATTTTGTTTGTTTTAATTTGTAAGCCCCAAAGGGAAATATTATTTCAAACCTACTAATAAGATTTTTGTTTTTTTTTTGTTTTTTTTAACAAATTTAAATCTTGAGGTCCTTGAAAACATTGCATATGCATCTACATACCATATCATTTCATAATAGGTTTTCACAACAGGTTTCTCATTTTCTCGTTGTTTATTTCAGCAGAAATGGCTCTCGAAAAATCTGTCAAAGATCTTCAGGCTCAGAATTCCCAACTCCAAGAGATGATCCTGAACTTGTCCAAGGGACAAGAAGAGCTGAAAGCACTCCTGACCAAGAAGAAGAAAACCAAAAAACCAGTTGACTTCATCAATTTGGGAAGAAGATTCAGAGCTCCAATCAAGACAAATGATGAGGTGGAAAACCCTAGAGATAAATATTCTACAAAAGAAGAAGGAAGTCCACATGGTACTGCTGTGAATTCTGATTATGAGGAGAATTGTTATCATGATTCAACTGGTGATGAGAAATATAAGTTGCTGGAGAACCGTGTGAATTCTATGGAATTATAAAAGACTCATGGGTTTGATTTTGAAGATCTGAGTTTGATTTCTGGAGTTGTCATCCCTATTGGTTTCAAGGTTCCTACTTTTGTGGTGTATGATGGTGTGTCATGTCCTAAGTTTCATCTGAGGTCTTATGTCAGAAGGATCCAACCACATACTACTGACAGGAAGTTGTGGATTCATTTCTTTCAAGAAAGCTTATGTGGAACTCAATTGGAATGGTACTATTAACTGGAGAGTATCAATATTTGTACTTGGAATGACCTTGCTGAGGCCTTCTATAGGCAATACCAATATAACTCTGATTTGGCACCAACTCGCATGCAACTCCAAAGCATGTTTATGGGTTCTAAATAAAGTTTCAAGGAGTATACCCAGAAGTGGAGAGATCTTGCAAGCAGAGTTCAACCTTCTTTGACTGACAGGGAATTGGTTGATATGTTTATGAGTACATTGACTGGTCCTTTCTACAGTCATCTCATTGGAAGTTCATCATCTGGTTTCATTGAGCTAATAATTGTCGCTCCCACCAAATGACACCCGGGGCCAAGAGGGTCACAGACGCGAACGGTCGGCGAAAGAGGAATGAGAACACACAGGAGTGAACTCAGGAGAAAAGAAAAGAGTCGCCAGCTAGGCATTTTTATCCCGGAGGAAAGGTAATGCTGCATAAACCTAGAAAGATATGGATAAGATGGCTGCGAACCAGAGAGACTAAGAAAGGGGGTTGGTTACAACCTGGGAAGGTATTAGCACCCAGATTGTCCGTCGTACTCGAAGGGATCCACGCTTGAAAGATTTGTGTTTTAAAAGGGGTAGTGTCAGTGAAATTTGTGTATCAATGAGCTGGAAAAGGATGTACAGGTGTCAGTATAAGAGAAGTGAAGTGTATAAGTGATGTGTCAGTGTAAGAACAAAAATGAAATGCTCAAGATCATGAGGCTAAAAGAATAGAGCTGGAAAGAGGGGGAATATACAGAGACTTTTGTTCGATAACTGTTAAGTTATGCCTACGTATCCTCTCGTGCAATGAGGAAGTCAGAACACCGTAGTTCGACCCAAAGAGACTGAAAGATGAATTGACTTGTGAACTGCTTGTTTGTCTATGCTCAAGTGTATGACTTGTCTGGCTCAGGTGCAAACTGTCTTGCATTAGACGGAAGAAGCGAGTTCTCGTTTGTGAGTGAATGAGATGAGAAAAGAATCCCGGAGGAGACGATTATTGTTTGTTTTTTTGTATTTTTCAGTCTTTTATTGCTTTTTGAAGTTTGTCATAAATTAATGAGCTTAAGCCTAAACCAATGGGTTAGTAAAATCATCACATCCTCCCTCTGATTAGGGGTAATGAGAATACCTTAAGTGTGAAGTCAGCATCTCACATTTAATCACCATGGTGTAGGATTAATATCATTAACCTACTTGTGATTAGTTAGATGTTTTTGTTGTTTTTGTTTAGTGTTAAGTAATGAGACTAAGCCATAATCAGGGATTAAACAGACTCATTACACCATCCTAATAGAAGGATAATAGATGAGAATGTTTAAGCTGAGGAAGACTCCTCAACTTAATCCATGATTAGGGATTAACCTCATGACAGAACAAAGCCTTTATTAAGTGGATTTTAGTTAATGATATGATGAAGAAGTGAGTTTTATGGTTTGTAAGACAACTTGAGGGGGACTTGTCCATTAACACTAGGGTTAGTCCTTCTTAACCAATTAAGGAATAATTAGAACCCTAATGCAAGGCCCAAGTTACAAGCTTGATGTCTTAATGATTATTAGGTGAATTGATTAAAGGATTTAAACACATTAAGGGTTTAACACTTAGGATTAAAGTTATACACTCCATCCTAATAGAAGGATACAGGCATAAGCTTAATCACAAAGCCTTAAAGCCTTTAGGGTTTAGTCCCCGATTATGAGATGAGAAGAGAAGACTCAAAGGGACACAAAGGTAAAAGCTAAGTGGGGGACTAATCAACCCTAATTGTTATCATGCTTGGAAGTCCTAGGGTTTGTGAGGTTTAGGAGAAAGATCTTCAGAGAAACCACCAGGAAGCAGAAACAGATGAAAGGAACAAAGAGAAGCAAAACAACTTGCTTCACTTAAGAAATCAAGTTGCTTGAAGAAAGAAAGTGAGATGAACAAGAATGAGCAAGCTCAATCCAAACACATACAAAAATGCAGCAATGGTGCATAAGAAAGATGAAAAGAGATTGTGAGAAGTGAAGGCAAATTCACTCCTCAAAGTAACTTACCACCTGAAAAGTTAGTGAAAGAAATGAAATGCAATGCAAATGAGATGAAATGGCATGATGCAAGACAAAGTCAGAAGCAAATACATGATGTTAACGATGTTAATAGATGATGCAAACATGAAACAAGGCATGAGGATGATCATACAAACATATGGAATGCAAAAGAAACATGCTTAGAACCATGAACATACATGAAAAGTTATGAAATGCAAATGACATACAACATGGCAAATGAAAGATGAAATGATCAAACATGATTCTAATGTGTCCTAAGATGTGTTATGAATCAAATGAATGCATAAAATTTCATGGCAAGTCTTGGTATGCAAGCAAATGAGAAATGGATGCAAAGGAAAGCACAAATTAGGGTTTATGATCAATACACCAAACAAAATTCAAAATCAGAAGCAAATGTCATGATAAAAAATTGAAAATGCAATCAGAGGAACCCTAAACCTATATAAACTCACTGCCCAAAGGAGAGGATCCAACTCTTAACCTAGTGGAAGTTATGAATTTTCTAAGATTGCTAGGGTTTTAAGGTACCTCATCAAGAAAAATGCAAAACAAATTGAAAATGCAAGATCAATTCATGCCAATTTAATCCTATAAACTACATGATATGCAAGATGCAATGCAAAAAGAATCATTGTCCAACTCTCAATGGTTAGGCAGAAATGAATTTTTGAAGTTTGGATCAAAATAATGCCTTGAAATGAAATTAATTCCATTGAAAATGATCAAAAGGCATCAAGAACAAAAAATAAATTTGGTTTGAGGGTTGGACAATGTTCTAAAATGTTTTTAAAGGTTACATGAATTTTTGTGATTTTTAAATACCTAAAAGTATTTTTAATTAATTAATTTTCATTAATTAATTAAAAATAAACTTTTAAATGATTTAAAAATAATTTTTTATGCAATAAATGAAAATAAAAATATTTTTGGTTTCTGAAAATTAATAAAAGGTTTGATAAAAATTTTCAGAATTTTTTGATGATTTTTACTATTTTTAATTAAATGTACAAATTAAATATGAAACAAATAAAAATAAAATGAATTTAAACTGAAAAATGAGAAAGTCAACAGATCAAATGGCCAGGATTCAAAATGGGACGCGCGCGAATTGACTAGGCGCGCATCTGGACGGCCAGCATTCAAATTCCCCTAATTATGATTAAACCCTAATTCAATGCCCTAATCACTTTCAGATGACCGGAACAGTGTTCCGGTCATCTTCTCCGGCAGGCCAAAATCCCTATCTCTCTTAATACGCATCAAATCCTCACCAAACTCTCCAGAATCAATCTATGAACATCACTAAGCATAAACCCTAACTCAAACAACATTTATTTTCACTGAATCAAGGGAAACAAGCAAGAACATTTTTACGGGAAAACTTTCAGATCATCATAACATGCTTGTTTCTGGCTCATTTTCAAAAATAAATAGATCCCCATGATCAGGGCAACATATAGAACAACATTCTAACAAGAAATTAAAGTTCTGGAAAATTTGTTCATCATGCTACCTGAGATTGAGCTTTCGAAACAGGGACTTTCTGGCTGCTTCTCTGGCTCAAACAAGCTCCAATGATCCTCCTTTGAAGCTTTTGACACTTAGATGGAGTTTATGTGGCCTCTAGAGAGAGTTGGCAGAAGCTCAGGCCAAGGGAGTGTGAAAATCGTATTTGTGATGGGGGAGGTTTCAGGCCAAAACAAGGGTTGGTTTGTGATCAGTGGAACATGCTGAGATGTTCTATGAAGTTTGTTTGTGTGTTTGATGTTTTTTTGATGAGTTTCGAATGGTTTTGCATAGGAGGTGGAAAATGAGAATGCTGTCTTCTTGGAGGTTTCAGGCTTGTGTGTCTTATGAGAATGAAGCCTTGGGATGTGTTTGTAAAGTCTGGATTGGGCAGAGAGTGGTTGTGTCACTGTGGGATTGGTATGGCTTCAAGTTGCAAAAAGTCAAGCAAGTTGTACTTGGAGGTATGGGCAAGTGGCAGGCTGAGATAGGGGCATGGTTGAGTTCAGCAAGGATCAAGGAATGCTTTTGGATCAGATTTTGTGAACTGAGGCAAGTGGATGAGAAGTTTTGATCCCTTTTTGCAAATTGTCACAACTTTGGCCCCTTTTGTAATTCTTGAAGTTTAGGGCATGGAACTTAAGAAATTATTGGGCCAATCTGAAGTTTAAGTCATGTATGATGTTTGTGTAAAGGTTAGACATCAATTAGAAGTCACAAATTGCCTTGGTACAAGAATTTGCAAGTTTCCCTCTTTGGTGCATAACTTGAAATTATGTGATTTTTCCCAACTTTGACAAGCCATAACTTTTGATCCAAAATGAATTAGGTCATGTTCTTGTACTTTTTGAAAAGGGAAAGATCCATTCTACAACTTTCATGACCAAATTTTTCTCATTTGAAGCACTTTTGAATCAAAAAGCAAGGGTTGAAAAAGTTTCCCAAAATGGCAATTTTCATTATAAGTCAACTTTCCCAAAAAGTCAACTTTGCAAATGGCTTGAAATTCTTCAAATTTGTGAACTTCTAACATCTTCTATGATCAAATAAAGATCATACACAATCAAAATGATGAAGAACACCCTCTGGTTGGGTCATTGAGGGCCTCAGATGCCTTGATTTTGTACTGACTTGCTCAAAAAGTCAACTCTTGATCAGATGACTTCCTCATGGAATTTATTCATGAAAATTGATATGCATGATCCCTATACCATATAGAGACCAATAGAAACAAGAATGACCAAAAAAGTTGGAGTTATGGCTTTTGAAACCAAAACCCTAATTCTAGGTCATCTGTGCAGTTAAACCTGGCTCTGCTTCCATGCCATTCTCAGTTCTTGTGATTTTTTGACATTCTTTACTTTGAGAGGATATAATATGATGATTGAACACACATGGACCCCTTTTAAGTGATTGATGACCTTTGGAGTGGCTCGACTGGCTCTTGGATTGCTCAGATCACAAACCCTAGATGCAGATGACTTTGAATCAATGAAGTGAATAAAAAATGTGGTATGAGATACCATGATTGAATTCATGCATATGAAGAGGTCACAAGCCATGGTGTGAATGGGTGAGGGAAAATTTGGGGTGTTTACAATAATGACTGGAGAACGTGTGGAGAGTGGAATACGAAGTGGTAAGATACAAGTGGTTTCCTCTTCAAGTACTACCAAGAAGCCCTCTAATAGGAAGAAAGAATCTAATGTTGTGTACGGCCAACAGGGCCGTAATAGGAATAATCAATCTGTGGGAGAAGTCCTCATCTCTAATCCTGCACCTACACCACAAGATCAGCAACAGAATTGTCAGCCTAAGCCTAGGAGGCAATTTACAAAGATCAATATGTCGTTGGCTCAGGCTCTACAACACATGTTGAAAGGAGAATTGATTACTTTGAGGGATCCTCCTCAGAACCTCAATACTACATCTCTTTGTATCAATCCCAATGCAAGATGTGCATATCACTCCAACTGCCTAGGCCATGATACTAATAATTGTTGGGCATTGAAGAATAAGATCCAGGATATGATTGATGCTGGAGAAATTGAGTTTGATCCTCCTGAAACCCCTAATGTGATTATTGATCTTATGCCCAAGCATGAGAAGAGTGTTAATGTTGTTGATGAAGTCTCTTATGTTTCTATTGTGACTGATTTGACTACTCCTCCATCCATTATTAAGAAGAAATTGCAGCAAGCTGGTTTGTTTACGGGTTGCAATGAAGACTGTTTTTATTGTGCCTCTCAACCTAATGATTGTTGAAAGCTGAAAAAAGGTATTCAACGTTTAATGGACAACCGTACTATATTGTTTGAGAAGATCCCTTCTATAGAGAGCTTATGTAAAGGCCTATCCCAAGATCTGAAGCTTGAAGATGTGTTTGTGGTTACTAGTACTCCTGTGAAGATCACTTCTAAGGGTCCTGTGAGGATTATCTCTAAAGGTCCTGTGAAGATTACTAATGAGCCAAAGGTGGCTCCCTTGATTATTACTACTCCTGGTCCAATCCCATATTCTTCTGACAAGGTTATCCCTTGGAATTATGGGTCTGATGTTTATATCCATGGTATCAAGCAAAAGTCTCTAACTGATATACCTGTTGCAGATACTAATCCTGATATCGACAATATTGTTGGGACTAGTAAGGTTACTAAGAGTGGAAGAATTTTCTCTCCAGAAGACACTTCAAAGACTGCTGTTGCTCCAGTTCATATCTCCAACCTTGGGCAGAGTACTGAAGCTTAGGGAAAAGGACCATTTATTGAGCATGTTCAGGTTGAAACTCCAGTTACTGAAGACCTCTCTAAGAAAATGGATGAGGTATTGAAGATCATCCGCAAGAGTGATTATAATATTGTTGAACAGTTGGGCATACTCCCTCTAAGATCTCTATGTTGTCTTTATTACTATGTTTTGAAGCCCATGCCAAGGCTTTAGTGAAGTTCCTGAAGGCTGCTCATGTACCACATGAAATCTCTGTGGACCAGTTTGAGAATTGTGTTGCCAACCTGACTATTGATAATAGCTTGGGCTTTTCTGATGTTGATTTAACTCCTGCAAAGACAAACCACAATAGAGCTATACACATCTTCATTGAGTGTAGGGGCATTACTCTGTCTCATGTTTTGGTGGATAATGGTTCCTCTTTGAATGTGTTACCAAAGGATGTTCTGGACAAACTCAATTTTGAAGATATTATGCTAAGACCCAGTAACGTGGTGGTGAAAGCCTTTGATGGATCAAGAAGAATGGTGCACGGAGAAGTTTATCTCCTAATTAAAGCGGGTTCTCAAGTCTTTGATTCTACATTCTATATGATGGATATTCGTCCTTCTTATTCCTGTCTGATTGGGCATCCCTGGATACATGGGGAAGGTGCTGTGACTTCCACTTTATACCAGAAGCTGAAATATCCAGTGAAGAGAAAGATTGTCACTGTTTATGGTGAGGATGAGTATATGGTCAGTCATGTAAACAATTTCAAGTATGTTGAGATGGAGGGTGAATTTATTGAGACTCCTTGCCAAAAATTTGAAGTGGTTCCTCAGGTTGATCATGTTGTTGAGTCCATCCCTGCTGTTAAATCAGTTCCTGTTGTTACTAGAGTACCTCCTACAATGGCTTCTCTGAAGGATGCAAGAACTGTAGTTGAAGAAGGTGGTTGTACTATTTGGGGTCAGCTTCCTGACATTCCTTACAAATCTTACAAGTTTGGTTTGGGTTTTACTGTAGAATCTCAGAAGGTTGTTCGTCGTGCTCGTGCTATTCGTATCACCAACAAAGGAGTTCAAAAGGATCAAGTCAATACTGTGGTGGATTCTGATGAAGACTACAACTTGGATAGCTGGATCTTTCCTACCATTGCAGTGGGCTCAATAATTGGGAAGCTGAAGATGTTGTTTATATTTCCTTTAGTCAGGAGTAAATACTATTATTGTGTTTCTTATTTTTAAGTTTGTAATTTCGAACAATTAATCTTTTAAGCCATGTGCCTTACCCGGGGCACAATGGTATGCTTGTTATGGATGTCATTTCATTTGCATATCTTCATCCAATAAAATCAATGGATGTTTTTGCTTTTGAAAATATTGTGCTCTTTATCTTTCTTTTATTTTTCCTTTATCAAAAGCTATGTGTTCTTACACACACCCACATCACTAAAATGCAGATCTTCATCCACTCTGGATTTTGTCGATAACAATTATGCTATTGCCAATTATTACTTCGAGAATCCGATATATCAAGTTGAGGATGGAAAGGAGGAAGATTATGAGGTGCCTATAGAGCTTGCTAGTTTTATACAGCAAGAAGAGAAAGTTATACAGCCGCATGAAAAACCAATTGAAGTTGTGAATCTGGGAACTAAGAAAGACAGGAAAGAGGTCAAGATAGGGGCTGAATTAGAAGACAGTGTTAAGAACAGATTGATTCAGATGTTACATGACTATGT
Source organism: Lathyrus aphaca (assembly GCA_963966055.1). NCBI lineage: Eukaryota > Viridiplantae > Streptophyta > Magnoliopsida > Fabales > Fabaceae > Lathyrus > Lathyrus aphaca. Next base: position 164,903,946 of record OZ014520.1, on the reverse strand, counting down.
GGAGATCTTTGCTTAGTCTTATGAAGATATGTCAGGACTTGATACTGATATTGTGGTTCACTGTCTGCCAATGAAGGAGGGTTGTCGTCCAATAAAGCAGAAAGTTTGTCGTATGCGTCCTGAAATGTCAGAAAAGATTAAAGCAGAAGTGATGAAACAATTTGATGCAGGGTTCCTAGTTGTTACTTCATAACCTCAATAGGTTACAAATGTGGTACCAGTGCCTAAGAGAGATGGTAAAGTATGCATGTGTGTAGATTACATGGATTTGAACAAAGCCAGTCCCAAAGATGATTTTCCGCTTCCATATATTGATGTTTTGGTAGACAACACTGCTCAACATAAGGTATTCTCTTTTATGGATGGTTTCTCTGGTTATAATCAGATTAAGATGGCACCTGAAGATATGGAGAAGACTACGTTTGTCACACAGTGGGGCACCTTTTGTTATAAGGTAATGCCATTTGGTTTGAAGAACGCTGGGATAACATATCAGCGTGTTATGGTGGCTTTGTTCCATGATATGATTCACCGTGAGATAGAGATATATGTTGATGATATGATAGCCAGATTTCAGACTAAAGAAGAACACCTTGATCATCTGCACAAGTTGTTAGAGAGGTTGAAGAAGTACAAGTTGAGATTGAATCCAAACAAATGCACCTTTGGAGTTAGATCTGATAAGCTTTTTGGTTTCGTTGTCAGTGGTAAAGGTATTGAAGTTGGCCCTACAAAGGTAAAAGTTATACAAGATATGCCCGCTCCCCGTACTGAGAAAGAAGTCAGAGGTTTCTTGGGACGACTGAATTACATTGCAATATTTATTTTCCAACTAACCGCTACTTGTGAGCCAATCTTCAAGTTGTTGAAGAAAGATCAAGTAATGGAATGGAACGAAGAATTCCAAGTAGCTTTTGATGAGATCAAGAAATACCTCCAAGAACCTCGAATATTGATGCCACTAGTTGAAGGAAGACCCTTGATTATGTACCTAACAATATTGGACAACTCAATGGGGTGTGTGTTGGGGAAACATGACGAGTTTGGTCGAAAAGAGCAAGCAATATACTACCTTAGCAAAAAGTTTACCGACTGTGAAACAAGATACTCACTGCTCGAGAATACTTGTTGCACTTTGGCTTGGGCTGCTCGCTGACTAAGACAGTATATGTTTACTCATACCACTTTATTGATTTCAAATATGGATCCTCTTAAGTACATATTTGAGAAACCTGCTCTCTCCCGACGAATAACGAGATGGCAAATGATTTAACAGAATATGACATATATTATACTACTCAGAAAGCTATTAAAGGAAGTGTGGTAGCTGATCATTTGGCTCATCAAGCAGTGGATGACTATCAGTCTATAAACTTTGAGTTTCCAAATGAAGATATTATGCTTGTTACTAAAGAACCTAGACAATATGAAGGACTTGAATAGGGATCCCGATGGACTATGGTTTTTGATGGAGCTTCTAATGCGCTTGATAATGGTGTTGGTGTCGTGATTATCTCTCCAGAGGGTTGTTATACACCATTTACTGCTAGACTTTGTTTTGATTGTACCAACAATATGGCCGAGTATGAAGCATGTATTATGGGTATCAAGGTTGCCATTGAGATGAAGATTCAGTTTTTGAATGTGTACGGAGATTCAGCCTTGGTAGTTAGTCAGGTTAAAGGTGAATGGGACACGAAACATCCAAATAGCTTTCCTTACAGAGAGCATGTGTTGTCTTTAATTCCATAATTTGAAGAGATTACTTTTGGGCATATCCCACGAGAAGAGAATCAGTTGGAAGATGCTTTATCCACTATGTCATCTATGTTTGAAATTAGTTGGGATGACGAAGCACCCAGAATTACTATTGGTCGATTAGATGAACCAATATATTGTTATGAGATTGATACTGAAGGTGTGGAAGAGAAACCTTGGTTCCATGAAATGAAAAGATATCTCGAAGCTCAGGAATATCCTGAAGGGGCATCTATCAATAACAAGAAGTTTCTTAGGAGATTTTCTGCCAAGTTTTTCCTGAGCAATGGAATTTTGTACAAGCGCAATCACGATTCGACTTTGCTTTGTTGTGTGGATAAGAAGGAAGCAACGGAGATTATGGAAGAAATACATGATGGTATCTTTGGAACTCATTCTAGTGGGAATACAATGGCTAAGAAGATTTTGAGAGCAGGTTACTATTGGTCTACCATGGGAGCTGATTGCTATCAGCACTCCAAGACTTGTCATAAGTGCCAGATCTATGCTGACAAAGTACATATACCTCTAGTTACATTGAATGTTTTGACTGCTCCTTGGCCTTTTGCCATGTAGGGCATTGATATGATTAGTGAGATAAAACCTACCGCTTCCAATGGACATAGTTTCATTCTTGTTGCTATTGATTACTTTCCGAAGTGGGTAGAAGCAACCTTGTTTGTTACTAAGAATGTTGTGGCTTGGTTCATCAAACATAATCTTATATGTAGGTATGGCATCCTCGAAAGGATTATCACATACAATGGTATTAATCTGAACAATACTATGATTATTGACCTCTGCACGCAGTTCAAGATTAAGCATCATAATTCTTCTCCATGTCGACCAAAGATGAATGGCGCAGTGGAAGCCGCCAACAAGAATATTAAGAAGATCTTGCAGAAGATGACAATTACGTATAAAGATTGGCATGATATGTTGCCATTTGCTATTCATGGTTATCGTACCACAATACGTACTTCAACAGGGGCAATCCCATTTTCTCTTGTTTATGGTATGGAATCAGTTCTACCCATTGAAGTTCAGATTCCCTCTCTGAGAATTATGAAGGATGCAAACTTAGATGAAGATGAATGGATTCAGACTCGACTTGACCAGATAAACTTGATTGATGAGAAGAGGCTGGCAACTGTTTGTCATGGTCAGATGTATCAGAAGCGTATGATCAAAGCCTTTAATAAGAAAGTCAAGCAACAAGTATATCGGGCTGGAGACTTGGTAATCAAGCGTATCATAATACCACAGAGTGATCCTAGGGGAAAATGGACTCCCATATATGAAGGGCCATTTGTAGTCAATAGGGTATTTTCTGGAGGCGCCATGATGCTTACTACTATAGATGGTCAAGATTTCCCGCAGCCTGTGAATGCAGACATAGTTAAAAAATACTACGCAAAAAAAGAGACTCGCTAAGTTGACTGGCCTAGGCAAAAATAAGGGCATCCTGACGAACCAAAAGGGTTCGGGAAAAAATTAGGGATATATATATATATATATATATATATATATATATATATATATATATATATATATATATATATATATATATATATATATATATATATATATAATTTGTTGTACACTCGGCAAGTCGAAAACCCGAAAAGGAGGCTTGGGCAAAAAAGGGTATCCCGGTGGATTGAAAACCTGAAAGGGTAATCCAGGAAAAGTTAGGGATTAAAGCGTATGACTATGTCTCGTTGGATCACCCATGTAACCTCAACTAGTTGTACTACCTATATCAAGTTCAAACAGGTTCAAATCGATCTAATCGTTTCTATTCCGACAGCAAGGGATGAGATACTTAAAGATAATGGCAATAACTGAGTTGAAACTCAATAAGATCATTTACACATAGTTATTTTTCCTTGTTTTTTGTACTTCTTTTAAAAATTTCTACGACGAATTCCTCTTACTAGGATTTCTGTCTCCTTGTTCAAACTTGCCGGTTTATAGGCCACTTTCTAAATAAATAAAATCCTATTTTTGAATTCAGGTTTACTTTTCCCCTTTTACTTAAGCGAAAACGTTTGTTGATTATGTTTGAATGTATATATATTTTTGAATATGATTTATGTTTACCAGAAATGCATAACATAAAATAATAGTATTTACTAAGGACGATCGGAGGTAGGAATCCAACAAATCTTCGTCGGTTCATCCCCACAGAGTAATCTTTAGGGATATTCTTACGGAACACTTTAAATAGTATCTTGTACTTCCAACTCTACGAAGTCTTCAAGTAGATTCCTTTCAAATCTAATATATCCTCCGAAGAATTGAAACTTGGCCGAATAAGTCTCCCAGGGGAATGTCCATCTCTTTTATCCTCAGTCAGGGTAATCAGGAGTTTAATCCTTCAATAAGAAGTATGACGAATGAAAACGGGAGGTTCTAAGTACGATATTCCAAAACAAGACAGGAAAGAAGTCTTTATATTCCTCCACAACGAATCGAGATTTATTTTCCCCAACTATAAGCTATTACACGAAGCTACTCATGTGCTTCAACTAAATAATTCATACATACATCATTTGCATCATATCATACGCATACAACATTCTCATAAGAATATCATCTTGCAAAGTATTATATACATCATGACATTTGCATAGAACTAACCTTGTTTTCAGGTTAATTCCCCAGCAGACGAACATCGTCAACAACTTATTCTTGGGCTGTTATCCCCCTAAAGGTTACTTCAAACAATATCTTGGACTGCTCTATCCTCAAGGAGTACATATAACAATATCTTGGACTGCTCTATCCTCCAGGAATATATATATACTAATATCTTGGGCTGCTACATCCCTCAAGATTATATTCGGCAACGTCTTAGGCTGCTATATCCTCCAAGGCCATGAAAACCAATATCTTAGGTTGCTACATCTCCTGAGATTACATCTATATCTATATTGGGCTGCTATAACCCCCCAAGGGCTACCTCAAACAATATCTTGGTCTGCTATAAACCCCCACGATAATATCTTGGACTACTCTATCCTCCATTATTATACATAACAACATCTTGGACTACTCTATCCTCCAGGACCACACCAAAAAACCTCTTGGGCTGCTACATCCCCCAAGATTACATCAATCTATGTTTTGGACTGCTTTATCCTACAAGAGGTATATTTGAAGAACATTTTTCCAAATGGAATCTTTAAGCCCATTCAATCAATACAACCAACCAACAACATTATTCTGCACACCGACGAGTGCAAAGTTTTGGGCTTTAGTGCTCAATCCCCTTCAACCTTCAAGTCATGAATGGCGTACATGCCAATCTAACTCCTCAGGTTTTAGAAAATTGAACAGGGGCAGCTTTTGTACCCCAAAATTTTCCCTCCCATATTCAAGATCATATACTTCAAGAGGTCTCTTAATAGTCATATGATTCTCAATTGGTCAAAAGGATTGAAGGTTTCATCAGACAAAGCCTCCTCCTGAACAATGGATCTAGAACTAGGGTTTTGAGTTTCTCCAAGAAAAGTGGACTTCCAAGGCCTCAAGTGGACTTAATGACATCCTATACACCTTAAATAATCCTCATGTCAAGTTTCAAAGCTTTCCCAACAAGTTTGGTCAGTCAGATGCTCAGATACTTGAAAATCAGTTAACTTGGTCAAAAAGTCAACTGAAGTCAACTGAGGTCAACTGTGGTCAACTCAAAGTCAAACTTCATGATTTTTGGTCAACATCAAGATTATGAGTTAAAATTCATCATTTGATCAAGGCTTGATCATGATTCATCAAGGAAACCTCAGAATCATCAAGAATTAAGAGTTTCTAAATTAAGGTTTTCATAGGAAAAGTCAACTGAACTTTGACCAGCCATAACTCTCACATAATTCATCAAGAATTTTCCATTCAAAGATCATTTTTAAGGAAATTCAATTCTCTACAACTTTGTGTCTCACAAGCCAAGCCTAAAAATGCTTCATTTGGAAGGTATGAGCTATAACATTATAGGTCTTTTTGAAAGTCAACAAAAAGTCAACTTTTTCCAAAGCTCATAATTTGCAAATGGTGAATTATATGGACATGGGACAAAAAGGGTTGATTAGAGGACACTCTAATATTTCTAAAAAGTCCTAGAAAACCTCCATAGCATTATAATTGAGGAAGTTATGAATTGTCAAAGTTGGGAAATTTTCAAGGGGTGTATGAAGTAAAAAAGGTCATAACTCCATTTTTTTTCCAAATGGGCCCATAAAATTGCAACTCAAACTTGAAGATGAAGTCATTTTTAATTAAAATCAAATATGAAAATCAAATATTTGATCTAATGTCTATTTTGGGATCAAAGATTTGGTATTTAAGATGATTGGAATCACACAAATTCGTGCAAGACCTTTTAGGAATATGGAGATTCGATTTTTTTTACATTTATGATCATGGATTTCTTCAAACTCAAGTAATCCATAAAAACTCATCAAAAGCCCAAAATCTTTACCCTAATTCATTCCATTATAAAAACACCGCAAGACCAAAGCATAAGGGGACGATTTTCTGCAAACCAATCACCATACCAATTTCAAACTTTTTTCCAAAAATTCAACTTTCGGTTTTGACATTCTAGAGATTCTCAAAGCGTTTTAAAGGTCTAAATATGTTCTTTGAGGCTTCTTGATACTATCCCAGTCATCAGTATCATCGAATACATCCCCAAATATGCAAACTGAACCATTTTTGTTCTTTATTTTTATGCCTTTTGATTTCATGAATTTGGACCTTATAAACTATATTTGATCATTGATTTATGTTTGTTTTGAATCATAGAAGCTTTCTGGATAAACCATTTGGAGTTTCATGCGCAGCAAAACTCCCAAAAAAATTCGCAGGAAATTTTGTAGGGACGAAGGTTGAAGACGAAGCCAATGGCGCGCTCTGGGAAATTCAAATTTCCACTTTTTTATATAATTAATTTGCTTCATATAGTTATTACAACACGCACGTTGGTCTGATGGTTGAGGGCATGCACATGTGACGCAGAGGACTAAGAATCGAATCCAGCCTCTGGTGTTTTTTTTATAACTCAATTATTTCGCTTGTTTTATTATATTAAATGTGTTTCAGGTATATATCACCATCGCGCCTGTAGTCTAGTGGATAGACCTGAAGGCTGGACTAGGAGGGTCATCAATTCAATCCTCCCCTCCAACATTTTGGTTATTTCTCCTTTATTCTTTTTTTAAATTATATATTTTCTTTTTTCTAATATCCTTTTTAAATTAACCTTTTTCTAAAAACCTTTTCTCATCACTTTTTTTTATTATTAGTTTATTTCTTTTTTAGGTTAACATTTTTAATTAATTAGTGTCATTTAGGATTTAATAAATTTAATCTTAATTTAATTTTTAACCAAAACCCTAATCATTTTTAAATCTTATTTTTTATATAAACCTTAATTTTTTTAATTCTCAAATCTTAAACTTTTTTCCTCCTTTTTATGTTATTCATATAACTTGCCTTATTATTATTGCTCTGATATTTTTATTATTATTTATTTTTTCGCCATTATTTTCATGTATCTGCCCCGAAACCCTGTAATAGTTAGGATTATTTATCTTTCTTGTTTTTTTTTATTATTCCTGCTTTTATTTTATTTTATTATAACTGCGTGGGTTAGTAATATAGGCCGTGAAAAACCTAATTGAATTAACCTGGACATAGATCACTAAACAATAAGATAAATATCTGAAAAATAACACTCACACACGTAAGTCGATCATTCTATGATCGTCATCTTCACTTCCTAGGGTTCCTCTCTTGGTTGTCTTAATATGGTCAAGTTCCTCGAACGTGGGGGTGTCCTAAACAGAGTCCCTACAAAATAAATCATCAAGTACTTACAGATTTAAAAGATCATAAGTCCATTCGAGGTTGCCTATGGAATAATGATCTTGTCCCTACGAATAAATGATGATAGTCCCTACGAACTGCTAAAGACACCCCTACAAGTTGCCTTCATTGACCATACGATGACCCTACACCGTCCCTTAACAAAATCCAAGGAAATGACTACCTACTCCTTAATAGTAGGGACAGTCTTACCCTTGAAAGGAAATAAAGAAACATGAAAGACCAGCTTAGGGTAGGTAGCACTTAATTACTTGCTCACTTTTTCAAAACTCTTATTCACACCCCATTTTCAAAGTATTTTCAAATTTAAGACTTTGTATACATCCATACAAGGATCAATACAAAGAACTTCTGAAAAAATTTCTAAACACACACTAAACTTTCTTTTTCAAACAAATCAGTGAGCTAAGTAACTAAGAGCCCATGGATAACCATGGATATAAAGGATGTTAATACCTGCCCTTATATAACCTACCCCCCCCCCCCCCGAACTTAGAATTTTTAAAAGGTTTTTTTTGTTCTTTTATAACCTTTCCTATTGGATAAAATAAAAGTCGGTGGTGACTCTTGCTATCCACAACATAAATAAAAAGTCAGTTCTCCCACCGTGTTACACATTGCAATTTTTTAAAGGTTTTTATGTTGTGTATTATATCACTTACCTCAGTTTTATTTTGCTTGTGATTTTAATATGTTTTGTTTAATATGCATCTCTTGTGTATGTGAGGAAATCTATCAGTGGATCAACTTCTTTTTTATCCCGGGATTGAGATGACCACTCGTAGAAACAATAAAAGAAGGAAGAGGAAACTAGCTAGGAAAATACAAGCACAAGGAGAATCTTCTTCACCAACCACCAATAAAACGCCAATCATGGAAATACCACCATAAATACCAACTTATACACCATGTGCTAATAGTCTAAGGCTCAACCTTCAGTTTGAGAGAACCACCAACAATGGGAGGCACGTCGAGATGAAGACGTGGATCATATCTTTAGTGTACCAAAACCCATTCACGGGAATGGACCATGAAGACCCGTTTGCTCATCTCAATAAATTCTATGAAATCTTTTGTTCAACAGGAGCTCCAAAAAATGAGGAGGAATCGTTGTACAAAATTTTGTTTCCTCACTCATTGATTAGGAAGGCAAAAGATTGGTATCTTGATCAACCTACTCTGGAAGAAAATTTCCTTGAACGGTTCTTCCCGCAATCTAGGATTATGCATGCGAAGATTTCTATATTGATGTTTGCTCAAGGAGAAAATGAGACTCTTAATGATGCATGGGAGAGATTCAAGGCAATGTTAAGAAAATGCATGGGACACGATGTAACACGGTGGGAGAACTGACTTTTAGTTATGTTGCGGATAGCAAGAGTCGCCACCGACTTTTATTTTATCCAAAGGAAAGGGCATAAAAGAACAGGAAAGACCTTAAAAGATTTTTGGGTTCGGGGGGTAGGTTATGTAAAGGGAAGGTGTTAGCACCCTTTACATCCATGGTTATCCATGGGCTCTTAGTTACTTAGCTCACTTTAAAATGTTTTTGAAAAGTGTAGTGTGTGATTAGAAATTTCCTTAAGTACTTTATAATGATCCATGTACGGATATATATAAAGACTTTGTTTTGAAAATTTGTTTGAAAATGTGAAGTGTTTTTGAAATGTTTTGAAAAGGTGAGCAAGTACATAAGAGAAACCTACCCTAAGCTAAATCTTTTCTGTTCTTAAATATCCTTTAAGTGGTAAGACTATCCCTATTATTAAGGAATAGGTAGTCATTACCTTGGATGTTATGAGGGACAAATAAAGGGTCATCTGTGATTAGGCAACTGTAAGGTGTATTAGCAACTCGAAGGGACTTATCATCTTTTATTCGAAAGGGACAAGATCATTTACGAAGGCAACGTCGAAGGGACTTGATCTTATAATCTTTAAAGGGACAAGATGATTTTAATGAGAGAAGGGACTTTGCTTTATACACCTTACTTGACCTTTTATTTAGGCAACATGAGAGGTATCCTTAAGAATGTGAGATGGCGATCAAAGATCGACTTATGTGTGTGCGTGTACAAATTCATATATTTATCTTAAAATTAATGATCTAAATTCAATTTTAAATACAAACATGTTTACACTCCCTATTTTACTAACCATGGCAATTTAAATAAATAATAAAAGTTCTACAACTATTACATAATTTGCACAATTACATTATAATAATAATAAAATAACTTAAATAAATAAGCATATAATAAATAAATAGGTTAGTAATCATAAATAAAATAAATATAAAAGAGGTTAGTATAATAATATAATATAGGAAACAAATTAAAAGTTCAAATTTAAATAAATAATCATTTTTAAGAATTTTTAAGAAAAAGAAATAAATAATAATAATTATATACTAATAAATATGGTTAATGATTTAATAAATTAATTATATATACATTAGAAATATTTAATAATTATAATTACACAAGCATAATAAAAATAAGAAATTAAAATTATAAAATAAAATTAGGGTTTTGAATTGTTTAGAAAAATAAATCAGAGTTTATAAATATAATTAGGGTTTTGAATTGTTTAGAAAAATAAATCAGAGTTTATAAATATAATTAGGGTTTTAAGTACAAGAAATATTTTAATTTGATACCTAATTTTAAATTAATTATTTAACAAATGTACACATAATTTAATTTAAATAAATAACAAATTATATTTTTTTAGAAAATTTTTAGAATATATAAACATTTACATAATAAATTTTTAATTAGAAAACAATTTTTTTAGAATTAATTTGAATAAATAATAACTATAGAAATTAATAAAACAAATAAACCTTAAAAAAAAGAAAGAAAAGAAAAAAACAGGACCTGGGATTTGAACCCAGGTCCTTTACCTGAAATCACAAGAGAATCACCACTGGGCCAGCCTGCGCAGCTGATCAATATCCTCATTCCATTTTGTTTTGTTGTTAATCTGGAAAGAAAAAAAATTGAGCAAAAAATGCCCTAAGGCTGGTTTCGAACCAAGCTCCTTTGCAAACCAAACAAGACGTCTTACCACCAGGCCATACACGCTATCTGCAATTATGATACAAACAAATATATATAAAATAAAAGCATTTTTTAAAATCGGAATTTGGCGCCTTTGGACTTCGTCTTCTTCAAATTACCTGCGAATCCACTTAGGCTTTTACCTGCGAATTTACCTACAAACATATTTTCATAGGAATTCCTAGGTTTTTTCTTTAACCATGAAACCTGTAAAATTTCGCAAAATTGAATACACATATATGATTCTCACACCATTAGCAACCAAATTATGTCATTATAACTTATTTATATTTGTTAATTCACGAAATCCCAATTTGAGCTTCGAAACCCTAGTAATGGTGGTATTCGATTCTGGCCATGAAACTTCATCTAACTAACCCAGAAAGCATTGTTGCATCCTCATAAACACAAAACAATGGTTAGATACACCTTAAATCGAACATACATATCAAATCGAAAAAACCAAAAAAACAACAATATGAACAATTCGGTTAGAGTGTTAGACCATGAATTTGATGATTATGGTGATGAAGATATGTTATGGAAGCTTTAAAGGTTCAATTGCAACCTTAAAACTGCTTGAAAATGTCCAAAGAGAGGAATCCGAATTTGACTTTTTTGTGAAATTTTTGAAATTGAATTTGATGCTCTTGGCTGCCAAAAATTCATGCCTCTTGCTTGTGTTATGTTCTATACTTATAGATGAATAGAATTAGGTCAAAAAAAGTGATTGTCTTTTGGGCTTTTTGGATGCCTTGATGATGAAGAAATCTCATTCAAATTTTTGCCAAAAATCAAATCTTTTCATGCTCTAAAGGGTGTGCACGAATTTGGACAATATATAATCATGTTAAATGGCTTTGATGATTTTCTAGAAGAAGAATCATATTTAAATATTGATTTTTTTTATTTTATTTTGATTTAATAGGTATTTAAATGAATAAAATTCAAATAAATATTAAAAAAAATTAAAAAAAAATCAGAAATTGCATGGGTTGGGTCGTGCTTGGTGTTTTTGTAAAGATGGGATAGCAATTTGGTGGGCTCATTTAGCAAAAATTGGACTTAAAGCCTTATTTGCTTCATAAGTTTCCCTAAAATTTTCCAACTTTGCAAGGGCACAAATCCTTCAATTTTAATGCTATGAGGGTGTTGTTGGACATTTTGGAAAGCTTAAAGAGTCCTCTAACCAACCTCATGAGATGTCTTGTGAACCTTGTGAACCTTGTGAGCCTCTTAGTACACAATGACTTGTCTTGTGGAGGGCAAAATTTGGGGTGCAACACACGATTTTGATGAATTAACATAAGTTCACATCTTTCGTAATGGACTACAAGCCACTATAAAAACTCCCTTGGATGCTACGGCGGGTGGTATTTAATGTCAAAAAGTATGGAAGAAGTGGTGGCCGTCATTTCTAAGATGACACTAAACAATCATCAAAGTCAACACAATCGTGGAATTGTTAAAAAAAGTGTCTGTATGTTTGAATTGGGATCGAATGATGCCATACTTTCTCAAAACAAACATCCATAGCAACAAGTGGAACTTTTGACAAAGAAAATGTCGAGCCTTCCACAACAAATCAAAGTATTGCAAGAAGTTCCCAACAACAATCAACAAGTGGCGAGTTATGAGTTATGTCAAGGCGATCACCATACAGAATATTATCTACCGGTACTTGAAGAGAAAGCTAATTATACCAATCAAAGCCAAGGGTTCCAACCTCGTCAACCTTATCAAAGCAACAACCAAGGTTACCAACCACAAGGTGGTAACCAAGGTGACAATCAAGGATGGAGACCAGATGCCGGAACCTCAAATCGTCAAAACCAATATCAAAGTTACACCCAAGCTCCACAAGTTCCTAGTGCTAGTTCAAAAATGTAGGAAACACTCACATTGTTCATGAAAATGGAAATATTCACTCAAAAGAGTATGGATGCAGTCATAAGAAACCTTGAGACGCAATTAGGGCAACTATCTCAACAATTAGATTATCAACATAAAGATACATTTCTGGATAATACTAAAGTAAACCCCGATGCATCTTGAAAGAAAATCTTTACAAGGAGGGAAAGGAATAGTAAAGGTGAAGTTGAAAAAAATATTGAACATGAGAAGGTGTTAGTTGAAAAAATGTTGACAATGAAAATGTGGTAGTTGAAAAAGAAGGAGAAATAGTGGAGGAAGAGGAAGAAAAAAATGACGAATTAGTTGGAAAAAAAAGAGTTTGAGAAAATATGAAGGAGGAGAGGAAAAGAGAAAGTTGAAGGAAAAGGAGAAGTTGAAAGATGTTCCTATGAAAAATGTGTCATACCCCAATGCACCTTCAAAAAAGAAAGAGAATGATCGTCATTACGCATGATTCTTGGATATATTTTACCGCTTTCAAGTGAATATCTCTTTTGTCGATGCTTTAGATCAAATGTCGATTATGCCAAATTTATGAAAGATGGCCTTTCAAAGAAGAAAAGACATACGTATCTAGACAACATAATGTTGAATACTCATTGTAGTGTCATGGTTCAAAACACACTTTCGTATAAAGAAGGTGATCCTGGAAGGGTGGCTCTACCAATCACAATTGGTAGTGAATTCAAGTGCAATGCCTTGGTAGACATGGGAGCTAGCATAAATTTGATTATGTTGTCTTTGATAAGAAAGTTTGAAAATATGGAGGTGAAGGAAACTAATATGACTTTACAATTGGCGGACAGGTCACGAGCTCATCCTCACGGTGTTTTTGAGGATTCGTTGATAAGCATTGATAAATTCTTGTTTCCCGTCAACTTTGTGGTCATGGAAATGGATGAGGATGTTAACACCCCGATAATGCTTAGTAGGCCCTTTATAAAAACCTCTCGGATGATGATTGATGTGGATGAGGGGATTATGAAGGTACAGATAAATGAAGAGGAAATGTGTTTTACTCTTTTTAAAGGTATATTGTACTCTAGCCAAAGTGAAGACGAGATTTTTGAGAAAAAGAAGGATGAAGAGGGAATAATTAAAGATGAATTTCAAAGGAAGAATGAGGAAGCTAAAGAAGCAATGATGAAGTCTTGTTGGGATGTCTCATTTTGGTGTAAAAGTGGACCAAGGCCAGGTCGAAACAATGGTTAGGGAGAAAGTGTTCTGTTTTGGTAGCCCTGAGTTTTTCTATTTGTTTGTATGATATGTGTGATCACATTGGACCATCGAGCTTAAACGATGTTAAACAAAGCGCGTGTCGGGAGGCACCCCAACATTGTAAGTATTTACTTTTTTCATCTTACTGCATTTAATCGAGAGTTGAGAGTCGATTGTAAGCCTTTCTAAACAGACCTTGAGAGGTTGGGTACCACTATGCGCTCTTAGCGCGGTCACGTGGACTAGTCCCCTCAAGATTGGAACAAAACGGGTGTTTTAAAGAAGGAAGTTCAAATGAAAGGGTAAGAATTTTCTTTGTAGAAAATTAAACGTTTCATTTTCCCCCTTTCTCCCTTTATATTCCAAAGCCTTCTCTCATTCTCCTCTCATCCCATTTCATCACCACAAGCACCCACACTCTCAAAAGCACTACTTATCTCTCAATGTTTCAGCACTCTCTGCTCTCAAATCCAGGTTTGCATGTCCTTGTTTTTCTTTTAGAATCATAATACCCATTTGGGTGATGTTTATGTGAGTTTTTAGAAAACAAAGTTGTTAGGGTTTTGTGCTGTTTGATATTTGGAATTGATTTAGGATTGATTATACTAGTTTGATGTTTAGGTTTTAATTTTGTTGTTGATTTTAATGTTGTTAAACTTAAGGTCAGAAATTGGTTCAATTGCATGTGCATTCATGTTCCATAATAATGTCTTATTTGTTATGGGCATGGATGTTATGTTTGCCATTGTTGTTTGTTTGAAGAAGAAAGGTTGCGGAAATGGAATTTTCCTTGTTTTTGTGACCATGCTTAGCACGCTCAGAGCTTGCTTAAGCGTGGTTTGGTTCCCCTATTCTGCAACTTTTCAAAAGTTCTGACCTTTAGTTGTTATCTTTGTACATATTTGTTGTTAATTCTTATTGTATGTTTATGTATGACTGAGAGGGAATTAGGTTGTTGCAGAAGGCATTTTTGCCTGTCTGCACAACCGCGCTTAGCGTGCCTCTAAGGCCACTAAGCGCACATCCCTAGAGCAGTTGTGTGTTTTTATTTTCAAAACATCTTCGATTATTGTTATGACTTTTTTGATGGTTACATATGATTTTAAGGGAATTTACAGGTTTGTTATTTTACATGTTGGGTGTTGTTTTGATTGTTATTTATGCAAATGTCTAATAAACGTACTCGTGCGTCCACTGGCCAAAATTTCACACATAGGCATGAAACGCTTCCTACGATGCCCACATTATCCTCGGCCCATCTCAAGAGGAAAGATACCATGATCTGACAAAGATGGGCATTTGGAATGAAAGGCCATTTCACATCAACCACCAAGGAGATTACCATGCATGCTTAAGTATCATCGAGGGCCACAACTGGGAGAAATTGATGGAACATCCTACCAAGCTGAACTTTGATTTTGTTCGCGAATTCTATGCGAACATCATGCCATTTAAGGGTCAGGTTTACAACTTTCGTACCTATGTAAGTGGTAAGACCATTTTGTTCCTAGTGATGATGAGGCCAGAGATGGTGACCCCAGAGGTGCTTATACCAACAATGATAGTTGGACAGTGGACTCGGAAGACCCTGGCTCTAGTTGATGGATGTTTTGTTATGATATTTTGATGTAGTTTTTATTGTTTTTATGTTTTTGTTGTCTTGGATTGATATGTGTTGTTTGTACCATCCTTTTTAGGATGATGGATTGATTTATGTTTGGTTTTATTTTGTGTTATCCTTTTATGGATGAGTTGACAATAGTGTACACCAGGTTTATGTGTTACACTCTTTTTGTTTATGATATTTATGTTTTAGTATTATTGCTTGATAATATAGTAGAAAAAATTTAAATTTAAATTGTTTGGTCTTTAGTTTTTAACTTTGAAGGAACTATGAGTGTCGTGAATGATGAAACAATACACATTTGAGTGGTAATGATATGTGTAAGTTGAGGTACCGTGACAAGGTACAATATTTATCTCTTTCTAGACTTAGCATGATCATTGAAACTCTAGGCTTGTGAAAAATTAGCTAGCATGAATTCTTTCCTAATACTTTTTTCAATTAAGAACCATGTAGAACATATCTATTGTAAGGTAGCTTCCATTTGTATATATATATGTGGGAAACCGACATTTGTGTTTAGCTCGTTCTTGTTATGTTTAAATCTTGCATATGTGTGGTTTGTATGAATGAAAGAAAATGACTAAGGTAATTTTTGTGCACTTTGATAAAAACCATTTAACCAAATGATGAATGATCATTTTACCTTGTTAGTGAGAGAGTATTTGATACCCCTTTTGAGCCTTTCTATCAAGGTCCATGATTTTTATGAATTATGTAATTTTGCACAAGGAAAGTTTTTGAAAATGGACCTTGATATTTGATCAAAAAATGTGAACCTCAACCTTGTATGTTTGCTTATTGTGTTTTGCCTTAGATGTGTGAGAGCATTTGAAAAGATATATATGGTTGAATATAAAGTTGGGGAGAAAAAGGTAGATTGGTGCATCATAAGAATAAAAGTGGTTGTAAATAGAAAGAGTGAAAAAGAAACAAAGAAAAGAAAGAAATAATTTGAGAAAATAAATAAAATGGTTTGAATGGCCAAGAAAAAGAAAAACAAGATTGTAGTGCTACATCAATGAAAAGAAAACAAGAATGTGAAAGTTGTGGTGTGTATGAATATGAGGATATAATGCTCTCATAGGATTATACAATTTTATTTTCATAACTTGAGATATGATTATTTCTTATAACTCAAGCCACATTACAAACTTTGAAGTTCTTGAGATTCTTTCTTTCATACTTATTTTCACATTTTGTTTGTTGAATGCATAACTTGTCCCGGATGCTTGCATACTTATGTGTTTAGTGAAAAAACCTCATAATTGTTTTCATCTTTTGATGATTGTATGATTAAGTATAGTTCATAGTTGAAGTAGTATTCTTTAATAATACTTGATATATTTTCCACCTAGCAATAGTTTCATTTTCATGCTTTGTCTGAAGAGTTATGGTAAGAATTACTTTGCTTGTACTTCCTCTTTTTTAACCATTCAATTGTTGTTGTGTTTTCATTGTTGATTTCGATCTCTTGCATATAAGTTCGGGTTCTTTCTTGGTGTCACACCCCAAATTTTACCCCTAATTTTCCGCATCACGCATTCATCTCATCATTTACATGTTGGGCGTGTTTCGAAGCATTTTAGAGTCACAACAATTTTCGAGAGTTTGGTCCCTCTGATTCGTACGGCTAGAATATCCCCTATTGGGGTATTGTCAGTCCAGTTGCAAAATTAAGCTTCTTTTTCTTTTATTTTTTATTTATTTTATTTTATTTGTTTAGTTATCGTTCTAATTTAATGGGTTGGTTTTAATCCTAAATTTAACTTTAATTTAGAAAAAAACATTTTAGTTCAATTTTTTGATTTATTTACTTTTTGTTTTTTCGTTGTTCGAAATAACCCAAAAAAAATGTTTAATCCAATACTCATTTTAATTTAGTTTCTCATAGTGTACTTCATAACTCCATATGGTTCAAATATTGTTCAAATTCACTCTCAAAATTTCACAATCTTTTAATTCACGTTCATATTTATATTCAAATTATTTAAATTGAGGCATTTATCTTCCATATGTTCATTAGCATTTAACTTGTTCACATTTGTTCAAACTAAACCATTTGTGCTCATGGATGTCCTTGTCTTTCATGACTATTTCCATTCATTTCCTTCGTTCTAAATACACTCATCATTTATGCATATACATATTTGTTCATTCACATTCATGTTTGATAGTTTTTGAACCACAAGTTTACCATACACACTCACGTTTAATGTTACAACCAAAATTCTGAAAATATAACAAGACTTATTTTGCACCTAGCCAAAACTAAAAAGGGGTAGCATACATTCATTCATTTCGCATCATACGTTAGCATTTTGGTACATAGAGGTTTCAAGGAACAAACTACCCAAGTTACAAAGTTATAGACAATGAATATCATAACAAAAATAAACGATGGCCATATTTCTTGCGGATTTCTCGTTGTCTTCACAAGTTGTTCATGCCAAGGCTGAGTTGCGTATCGAATGTCATGTTTTTGTATACCTTGAGCTCATGCCAAACCTCCTTACCAAACAGCTCCAAAGTGTACATGTAAAAAAGAAAAAGAGTGACAAAGAGTATTAGAAACATGATAGATCCTGCAGAAAATGTATACTAAGCTTGGCAAATAATGAATAATTTGGAGATGTATACAAACCAATGTGTTATAGGACTGCATATCATCACTCTTACCAAGTATCAAATAACATTTTCAACTCGTTTTACTACACAATGTTACAAGGAATTCAAAACATCCATAAGTATGTCGAGAAAGATTTGCAGTAAACAGTTTTGGCAAGGGAAATCATTTCACAGTTTGTCACAATTGAGAGATCAATGTTTCACAAATCAAATTCTAGGAATAAATTCAGAAAGAAGCAGTAATGGTCATGTTCAAAGCATAAAACATCCAAAATTCATACACATAAACCAGTCCACATAGTCAGGAACAACAATCAACAATTTAGAACAATGAAAAAAACAGTTGGGACCACCATGAGCCTGTGCCGCAAACAGACAAAAGTCCGGAAATCGAAGGCAAAATAATTCTAACTAGTTCATTTCATCTTTAAAAAAAACAGGGGGAACCAAGTCAAAATTACACAATAGCAAGGGCAAGTAGAAAGTGTCAGCAGAGTAATAGAGTAGGGATGCAAGACCAATGTTTACACAGAAATGGCAATAAAAGTTTTCTTGATGCAAAAGGACACAGCAGACACAACCAATTGTTGGATTCTTGACAAAATTCTAAAGTATACAAATCTGTCCTAAAGAATGCCATCAGAAATTGAGATGAAAACCTTAGTTTCGAAAATATCATAAAGGGGATTCAACCCAAGACAAACGATCTCAGTTAAGAACCAACTGGTTCAATTCAATTGAAATAAAAAAAAATCTTCCAAGTTGCAAACCCTAAGTTTGGGATATAAAAGCAGAGTTCAGGTTGAGTTAAAAGGGGGGAAGAACATCAACAACCCTAGCCGCATACTAGTCAAAAATTTCAAAAAAAAAAAACTACAACCATTTTTTCACAAATCATCCGCACATCACAGAAAATACGAAAGACATACCCAACCACCATCAACATTGCAAAGTTAGCATCCTCCCTCAAAACGACGACCTCAAGCAACATACGAAGGAGAAAGCATAACGAAGAAAACCAGTTGTGAACAAATCGGAGCTCGACGTCGAGACATTGAGGCGAAAGCCTACGTACCTCAAATCAACTCGAACAAGACTTCCTCGTTGGTCGGTATGGTTTATACTCCTTGCTTCATCATTTGTTCCCTCTTGGTTGTTGATATTGAATCATTGATTGTTGGTCAAACAGGGTTTGGGGATTTTTCGATTTGGGGATTAGGGTTATTTGGTTTGTCTTTGTTGGTTTTCATGCGATGAAAATGATGATACGACAAAGTTTATTTCAAGAAAAAAAACACCATGGCTGAGTCGTTGAGTTGGATGCATAGTTATTTGGAAGCTTGCAAGGTCCTCTGAGGCCATCTTTTTCTTTTATTCCAAAAATTAGTGTTGTTTTTATGATAGAATGCATAGTATTAACTTTGTGGTTGGAGTTTTTTTTTATATTATTTCTTATGTTCACAATTACACACGCGCTTCCCGGTCTCAACTTGTCGCTCCCGGGATTTTCATCCTAGTACAAACGCGAAAGTGGCGCGGAAAGGTTAGAGTCGCCAGCCAGACATTTTTATCCCGAATGAATGGGAAAGGTAATGTTGCACAAACCTGAGGAAGAAGGAAAGGACAAGGTCCTGCGAACCAAAGATCTGAGTTCGGGAGTCGGTTACGACCTGGGAAGGTATTAGCACCCCAGATCGTCTGTCGTACCCGACGGGATCCACGCTTGCTTGTTTGTTTCAAAGGGTGAGAAATAATATAATTGCTGCTGAATAAATCCGCTAACTGGAATGGGAATGAGAAATGAGAAGAGAACTGAAATAAGAAAATGGAAATAAAGGGGGAAATGTAGGGAAAATAAAGAATGTGCTCGAACAGGCCCTACCTCGCTGCCAACGTACCTCATCGGGATAATGAGGATCAGAGTCGACGTAGTTCGCCTAACCTAGGCGGGAACTATTTGTTTGTGTTTTTTATGCTGGAACTGCGTATGTCTATGCTCAGGTGTTGCATGCTCGTCTGGTACGAGTGCGTTTACCGTCTTGCATGTGTGACAAGTCGTCGCGAGTTTGCGTTGTGAGTGAATGAGATGAGAAGAGAAGTTCCCGCAGGATAGTCGCTTATTGTTTGTTTTTTGTCTTTTATGAGAAAGTGTTTTTGAATTTATTTGTTTTATGAAACAGTCCCTTGATGAGACTGGTGCATCATGATAGACGAGCTTACACCACTCCAAGATGGAATGAATGCAAGTGCTTCATGGAATAAGGCTATACACAAAGGATCATTTCATTTTTAAGTATTTTTGGATTTTGTTTGAAGATGAGAAAGAAGACTCAAATTGCAAAAAGGACAAAATCTAATGGGAACTAAGACACAACCCTAATTTTCGTTTATTTACAAATGAGGTCCTATAGTTAATGAGGTTTCTAAGCCTAATGGGAAAAACACCTAAAACTAATAGAATGCAACTTACTTCCTAAGGAAGATAAGTTGCATCTAGAGCAAAGGGAAGACCTAGAACAACATTAATAAACATACAAAAAATATTGAAATTAATTGACTAACTAGAATTCAAAGACAAGCATATCAATTAAAGGCATGAATTAAAATAGTCCTATCTATTTATTCTAATCCTAATTAAAATGAAACTTAAGCCTAAATTCTAAACTAAAGTCAAACCTAATATTTTCCTTCTAAAAGTCAGAATTTAAACTAACCTAAGTCCATATTAAATTCTAGGATTAAATCTAATCTAAACTATTTTTTATTGAACTTTATTTTCATGGCCTAAACTAATGGAAAATACATGTAACAAAGCCTAAGAACTAATATTCTAAAAAATATCTAAACTTCTGGAAAAATTGTGAAAATTAATCTATGGGGTCCTATGACTACCTATAACATTGTGCTAAAGGGGATTCTAAAAAATCAAATTTTTACTATGCCTAAAAATTGTTTATTTTCAGCTAAGAATTATTTACTAACTTATAAGGATTACACCATTAAAACCTAATATAAAATGTCCTAAAAAATCCACAAAAATTAGCCTAAGTACTACTATGAGTCTTCTAACTACAGTAAAAAGAATGGTCAAAAAAAGTTACTGGAAAGTTAAGAACTAAAATCCACAAAATTATGTACAATTAAAGAAAATTCATTAAGGACTATTTACATGAAAAATCAACATAAAAGCAAAAATAAAGCAAAATCAGAAAAATAAAGTGTCAATTATTTCTAATATGAATTAAAAGTCTACTGAATTTTTTATAGAATTTTATGATAGATTTTCCTATTTTTTACGCATTATTTCTAAACTATTGGTAAAACAAAATTAAAATTTTAAAGAAACTAAAATGAAAAGGGGGGGTAGATTTAGTAACTTTCTAGTTGTTTTCATGATGGGCCCAGAATGAAGGGGTGCAGATAGCAAGGGGGGTAAGCCCATCTGCGCTGGAAAATGAGGGGAGGTGCAGAAAGGGATTTTTAGTTGTTTTTATATATGGGCTTGAAAATAGGGGTGCTGAAAGTAGAGGAGGAAAGGCCCATTTTCGTGAGAAGCTGGGAGGTGCAGGGAGCTATTTTTGGTGATTGTTTTCGTATTGGGCTTATGAGAGGAGGTGGAAATAGCAGCAACGAGATAGCCTACCGGACGATGACAAGTGTCACCGCCGGTATGGCTGAGGATCTAATTCTTATCCCTATCCTTAGAATTCAAACGGATTTAAATGGAATTATACAAAAATTAATTAACTTAATGAGGGTTAATTTGGATTAATTGTAGGACTAAAATTATAATTATTCTTAAAACTCCATTAATGGATTAACAAAAATCAAAAATTATAAAACAAAAGCAAATCTAACACTGAAGATAAACTAAACCCTAGCCCCTCTTTGCTTCTCCTCTTCGCCGCCGCGGTACCTTCCGCCCTCTTCTTCCTCCCTCATCCCGAAATCGCAACTATGATCTTCGTCCTAAATAAACCCCTCTATTCTTATTATAAATCGCAGCTCTCCTACGATCAATCAAAGTCAAGAACAACCAATAATCCAATGACTATTTCATGCAAGAGGAGTGCTAGCTTGTACCTTGTGAATCAAAGGAGGAATTGGTTCGAGATTCATACGATGAACGCTTGTTGAAGGATCGGAGCGTGAACTCTGCTTCCATTGATGATCCACGAATACGGTGGCTTTGTCGAATCCAAATCCAAGCCTTCGAATCGTTTGCCGAAGGTGCGAAAGAGATGACGATGCAAATTGATTTATCAAGATGTCTCGTGAAGGCGGTGAAGATGAGCGCTAAACGTCGAAGGCGATGGCCTGAAGAAGTTTGGAACAAAATAATCGCATTCGTTCGTGTAGATGTCTTGAATTGGCAGAATTTTTGACCAACAAGAAATATTGAATTCAGTTCAGAATGTCCTATCAAATGTTGGGACATTATCAAACAGAGTATATGAACTTATTTCAGGATGTCTCACCAGATGTTGGGACATTGTGTAAATGACTTAAGTTCAGTTTTTCAAGATGTCCCAACAGATGTTGAGACATCTCAAACCTGCTACCAGAATTACTTAATGTCTAACTGATCAGAGATATTTAAGGATAGTTATCTGGAATTGATTATTGATGGATAAAAACAGAACAAGGCGCATCTGTAGGGAGTGTTATATTGAGGATTCAGATTAAAACAGAAGACCTAAATCACCTAGAATCTAGGAAGTAACAAACCCTAATTCAAGGTGGAAGCTGCATGCGCATTAGGGCTGGATCATTCTACAGAAAGCCCAAAATTACAGATACCTATTTAATCAACAGAAACTCATAGAATTGAGCACGAATTTCAGAAGACCAAATAGAGTGTCTAGTGTTTTAATAGCAGGTTGTTTAATTGTACCACTTGATGAGCTTTTAAGCAAAAGTGCATTTGTGACTTGATTGAAACTGTGAAGTAAGATCAAGCTGTTTTGTTTGAAGAATGTCTTCAATTTTATTGAACTTGTAAACTTGATCACTGTGTGATTGAGGGGGAGTGAGTAGGATACTCTTATCTAAGTTGTGTCTTAGGTAGAAATTGCATTGGGTAGTTATTAAGTGATAGATTAAACAGGGTGGTTTAAGTCTAGAATTAATATTACTTATAGTGGATTTCCTCCTGGCTTGGTAGCCTCCAGATGTAAGTGTGGTTATACACTGAACTGGGTTAACAAACTTCTGTGTTGTTTACTTTTCTTGCTATTTAAGTTTTGGTTAAAACTGTCAAGTGTTGGGACATCTCTTAGGACATCTCATACCTGATCACAGAATTTCAATTGGCATCAAGGCAGGCACCCTGCCTGTTTATACTGGGTGAGATCTAGGGAATACAAATTTTGTAACATGGACAGAGATATAGGGTCAGTAAATAGACCACCTATTCTGGATGGATCTAATTATGACTACTGGAAGCCAAGGATGATTGCATTCTTAAGATCACTTGACAACAGGGCATGGAGAGCAGTTAATATTGGATGGGATTATCCTGTTCAAGATACCAAAGATGGATCAAAAGTGCTGAAACCTGAAGAAGAATGGAGTAAGGAAGAAGAAGATTCAGCACTAGGGAACTCAAAGGCCTTAAATGCTTTATTCAATGGCATTGATAGAAACATCTTCAGACTTGTACATCATTGTGAGCTAGCCAAAGATGTGTGGGATACTCTCAAAACAACTCATGAAGGAACATCAAAAGTAAAGATGTCAAGACTTCAACTTCTCACCACCAAGTTTGAAAACTTGAGAATGAAGGAAGATGAGACAGTTCATGAATTCTACATGAACATTTTAGAAGTAGCTAATACTTCTGGAGCTTTGGGAGAAAAGATGACTGATGAAAAGCTTGTAAGAAAAATCCTCAGATCTTTGCCAAAAAGATTTGACATGAAAGTCACAGCAATAGAAGAAGCTCAAGACATATGCTCTATGAAAGTTGAAGAACTCATTGGTTCTCTTCAAACTTTTGAGATGGGAATGAATGACACAAATGTTAAAAAGAACAAAAGCATAGCCTTGGTGTCAAATACTGATGAAGAAGAAGATGATGAATCAGAAAATGATAAAAGTTTATCAGACAACCTTGCTATGCTTGGAAGACAATTCAAACAGATTCTCAGAGGAATGGAAGGCAAATCCAAACCCAGTGGAAGATACACAAACTCTTCTGAGAACAGGAGACCTTATGATGCTAACAGAAGGTTAAATTATGCTGAAAAGACCAGTCAAGAAAAAGGAGTCAAATGCCATGGATGTGAAGGATATGGACACATCAGGAATGAATGTCCTACCTACTTAAAAAGGCAAAAGAAAGGACTCTCTGTGACCTGGTCTGATGAAGACCCAGGAGGTGATTCAGAAGAAGAATCAGCTAAGCATATCACTGCTTTAGCTGGATTATGTGAGTCTGAAAGTGAATCCAGTGATGGAGAACTTACTTATGAAGCACTTGAGCAAGCATTCAAAGATCTATACAAAAGAAGCTCTGAAATATGCAGTGAGGTTATAAAGCTAAAGAAGCAGAATGAGGCATTAGAAGATGAAAAAGCAAGTTATCAAGAGATCATTGACACCTTGAAAAGTGAAGTAAATCTTCTCAACTCCAAGTTGGAACATATGTCCAAATCTGTTAGAATGTTGAACAGCAGCTCAAATACACTGGATGTTATTCTCAACAACAATAAGCACTCAGGGGATAAAAGTGGACTGGGATTTAACAGAGTAAATAAATATGAAGCTAGCTCTAGCAAAACAACTTCAAAATCCATACAGTCAAACAAGATGTCCCAACAGATGCTTCAACATCAGGAAAAGAACACAAAGTCAAACATAATGTTCCAACAGATGTCTCAACATTCTGAAAAGAACAAAATGAAGAAGAAGTATCAAAGATGGAGATGCCATCACTGTGGAAGATTTGGACATATCAAACCTCATTGTTATAAGCTGCATGGATATCCAAATCAGATGTATCAGCAACCTTCCAAGAAGAAAATAGAAGTTACCAAGAAAGTGCTGCATAAACATCAAAGAAATCAGCAACCTCCTAAGCAGAAGACAGAAATCATCAAGAAGGTATGGAAACCAAGAGCTAGCACTGAAGCTGATCAAAGCTACAAGAACAAGATCAACAATCAAGCTTGGAGATCAGCTGATGAACAACACACAGGGCAGAGGCATCAAAAGAAATCTCAACTCAAATGGTCAAAGAAAAGTACTGCATATATAGCACATACATCACTAAGAGTATCAGCTAAAGAAGACTGGTACTTTGACAATGGATGTTCAAGACACATGACTGGATTGAAGAATCTGCTAGTAAACTTAAAATCACATTCATCCAGGTATGTGACCTTTGGAGATGGAGCTAAAGGAGAAATCAAGGGAGTTGGGACCTTGGATTGTCAAGATGTTCCAAGACTAGATGATGTGCTGCTAGTTAAAGGTTTAACTGCTAACCTGATCAGCATAAGTCAATTATGTGATCAAGGGTACAGTGTAAACTTTACCAAAACTAAATGCATAGTGACTAACAAAGAACAGGAGGTTGTCATGAGAGGAGCCAGATCTAAAGACAACGGTTACATGTGGGAATCCCAAAACCTCAGTCTCACTTCAACTTGTTCTTTAGCTAAAGAAGAAGAAGTGAAACTATGGCACCAAAGACTAGGTCATCTTCATTTCAGAGGCATAAAGAAGATAATATCTATGGATGCTGTAAGAGGTATTCCTAAACTGAAGATTGATGATGGCAAAATATGTGGTGAATGTCAAATAAGCAAGCAAACCAAGATGTCCCATCCAAAGCTCCAACATCTGACAACTTCCAAAGTTTTAGAACTTTTGCATATGGATCTGATGGGACCTATGCAGGTTGAAAGCCTTGGTGGTAAGAGGTATGCCTATGTTGTGGTTGATGACTTTTCAAGATATACATGGATAAATTTCATCAAAGAAAAGTCTAATGTATTTGATGTATTCAAAGAATTATGTCAAAGATTACAAAGGGAAAAATCCAGCTGTGTGATCAGAATAAGAAGTGATCATGGAAAAGAATTTGAGAACCAAAAGTTCTTAGATTTCTGCTCTTCAGAAGGAATCAATCATGAATATTCTTCACCAATCACTCCTCAACAGAATGGGATTGTTGAAAGGAAGAATAGAACTATTCAAGAATCAGCTAGAGCTATGATCCATGCTAAAAAGTTACCTCTGTACTTCTGGGCTAAAGCTATGAACACTGCCTGTTACATCCATAACAGAGTTACTTTAAGGAAAGGAACTTTGTCCACAATATATGAAGTCTGGAAGGGCAGAAAACCCATAGTTAAGTACTTCCATGTATTTGGAAGTAACTGTTATATTCTGGCAGATAGGGAGCAAAGAAGAAAAATGGATCCTAAAAGTGATGAAGGGATTTTCCTTGGATACTCCATAAACAGCAAAGCATATAGAGTATTTAATTCTAGAACCAAGGTTATCATGGAGTCCATAAATGTGATAATTGATGATGCTCCTACAGATGTCCCAGAAGATGTTGGAACATCTGCTGATATCAAGATTGAAGCTGAAGAAAAGAATGATCATTATAACTTCACTCAAACTGATACAAGGACAGAAGAATCCAGCAAACCTCCCTCCATCAGAATACAGAAGGATCATCCCAAAGATTTGATAATTGGTGATCTCAACAGAGGTGTAAGCACTAGATCAAGAGAAGTGATTTCAGGTTCTTGTTTTGTTTCCAAAATAGAACCTAAAAACATCAAGGAAGCACTTACTGATGAATACTGGATTTGTGCTATGCAAGAGGAATTAGGTCAATTCACAAGGAATGAAGTGTGGAATCTTGTTCCTAGACCTGATGACATAAATGTGATTGGAACAAAATGGGTGTATAAGAACAAGTCAAATGAACAAGGAGTTGTTACAAAGAACAAAGCTAGACTTGTAGCTCAAGGATACACTCAAATTGAAGGAGTAGACTTTGATGAAACCTTTGCACCAGTAGCAAGGCTTGAATCAATCAGACTACTTTTGGGAATTGCTTGTATCTTAAAGTTCAAGCTATTTCAAATGGATGTGAAAAGTGCCTTTTTAAATGGCTATCTTAATGAAGAGGTATATGTAGAACAGCCTAAAGGATTTGTTGATCCAAGCTGTCCAAATCATGTATACAAACTAAAGAAGGCACTTTATGGTTTGAAGCAAGCTCCAAGGGCATGGTATGAAAGATTGACCACATTTCTCATCAAGCAAGGGTACAGAAAAGGTGGAATTGACAAAACCCTGTTTGTTAAAGATGAAGAAGGAAATGTCATGATTGCTCAAATATATGTTGATGACATTGTCTTTGGTGGGATGTCTGACAAGATGGTCAAACATTTTGTCAAGCAGATGGAATCTGAATTTGAAATGAGCCTAGTAGGAGAGTTAACCTACTTTCTTGGTCTGCAAATAAAGCAAATGGAAGAATCAATGTTCATTTCCCAAAGTAAGTATACCAAGAACATAGTCAAGAAATTTGGAATGGAAAATGCAACTCATAAGAGAACTCCTGCCCCCACACATTTAAAGCTGACTAAAGATGAAAAGGGTGAGAATGTAGATCAAAGCTTATACAGAAGCATGATTGGAAGCTTGTTATACTTGACTGCTAGTAGACCTGACATAGCATTTGCAGTAGGTGTATGTGCAAGATATCAAGCTGATCCAAAAGTCAGTCATCTCAATCAAGTCAAGAGAATTCTTAAATATGTTAATGGTACTTGTGACTATGGCATAATGTACTTTCATGGATGTAAACCAATTCTCACTGGCTTCTGTGATGCTGATTGGGCTGGAAGTGCTGATGACAGAAAAAGCACTTCAGGAGGATGCTTCTTTCTAGGAAACAATTTGATTTCTTGGTTCAGTAAGAAACAAAATTGTGTATCCTTATCTACAGCTGAAGCTGAATATATAGCAGCTGGAAGCAGTTGTTCTCAGTTGGTTTGGATGAAGCAGATGCTCACTGAGTACAATGTCCCACAGGATGTCATGACATTGTACTGTGACAACTTAAGTGCAATCAACATATCAAAGAATCCTATCCAACATAGCAGAACCAAGCATATTGATATCAGACATCATTTCATCAGAGATCTTGTAGAAGAAAAGGTGATTTCATTGGAACATGTAGCTACAAATCTGCAGTTAGCTGATATCTTTACCAAAGCATTGGATGCTACACAATTTGAGAACTTAAGGGGCAAACTGGGAATCTGTTTATGTGATATTTAGCAGTTAATGAGATGTGCCAACATGTCATATGACATTGTATGACATAAGTTCCAGATGGCAAAACCAGTCTGGACAAGAACCTTGGGAATTCCATTCCTAATAATTTGCAATGTAACGGCTACTTATTTAGTAACTGCTTATAATCAGCTATCAAGATTCTCATCATACTATCACAAGCGAATCACATTAACTAGCTATACTTCAGAAATCATCAACCCTAAAGCTCTTCATCCATCTTCCTTGACAATGTCTCAAAACCCTAACACTCCTGAAGAAGTTCTCAACAAAGAAGACGTAGTCCATGCAACTCCCATCTCTGTTGTACCAATGAAATCAACCCCATTGGACGAACTCAGAGGAAGTGATTCTCATGCTAAAAAGCCAAGAACTCCAAAGAGAGCTAATGATCAAGTCTGCAGCAAATCCAAGGGAGGCATTCCTTCTCCAGCAAACATGCCTCCAAAATCTTCTGACTATGTGGATGCTTCCATCAAGGAGATAGTCAACAAGATTCTATTTGAACAGAGAGTGGTTAGTGGGATTTATATTCCTCTGAACACCATGCCTGCCCCTCAAGAAGAACAAGCTCAAGCTGCAGAGGACACTCCTGCTCAACAGGATGTCCCAATAGATGTTGGAACATCTGAGGAAGAGAAAAAGAACTCATCTGATGCTGATATTGAACAAACTGAGGACCAGAAAAAGGCCTCAAATGAAAGTGATGAAGAAGTCTATGAGGATCAGACCAAAGCCTCAAATGAAGATCAAATCTCTGCTGATCAACCAACTGAAGAGGAGACTGCTCAATCTCCTCCAGTGGTGAACCTGGAGCAGGACTCTGATACAGAGATCATAGCCTCTGTTAGACCTAGCATAGCCAAAAGGCTCAGGTCCAGGAAAGGAAAGATGCAAGCTGAACCTGAAATTCCTGAGAAGAAGAAAGCTACACCAAAGAAAGGCAAAGCTAAAGCTGCCTTTGGTCCAACAAAACAATGGAGTAAAGTCCAAACCCAGAAGAGGAAAGTTGTTACCCCATCAGACTCAGATGTTGAATCAGATGTCCCAACATCTCCTCCCAAGAAGAAACCAGCACCATCTAGGGCTTCAACTGCTGTTCCAGAAGCTCCCTTGGACAACATCTCATTCCATCTTGTTTCAAGTGTAAACAGATGGAAGTTTGTGTGCCAAAGAAGGGTTGCCCTTGAAAGAGAGCTAAGCAGTAATGCACTTGAGTGCACTGAACTGATTGACCTCATCTCTGCTGCAGGCCTCTTCAAAACAGTCTCAGATCTCTCTCCCTGCTATAAACTTCTTGTCAAAGAATTCATTGTTAATCTTCAGGAGGATTGTGCCAATGGTAAGTCTTCTGAATTTAGAAAAGTCTTTGTTAGAGGTAGGTGTGTAGAGTTCTCTCCTCAAATCATCAACCAATACCTAGGAAGAGAAACAGATGGACCAAATGAGCTAGGTAAAACAGATAACCAAGTCTGCAAGGTTATCACTGCAAACCAGGTCAAGGCATGGCCTGTTAAAGGAAAGCTCTCAGTGAGCATGCTAACAAGAAAATATGCCATGCTGAACAGGATTGGTACAGCAAACTGGGTGCCTACCAACCACACATCTTCAATCTCCACTGGTCTGGCCAGGTTTATCTATGCTGTGGGAACTCAGACCAAGCTGGATTATGGTGCTTACATTTTTGATCAGACCTTGAAGCATGCCAGCTCTTCTGCAACAAAGCTGCCAATAGCTTTTCCCTCTTTGCTATGTGGTATAGTTCTAAGTCAATACCCTGGGATTCTCACTGAGAAGGACACAGTCTGCAAGAGAGAAAGCCCCCTGGCATTTCACTACAAACTGTTCCTCAGTCATCATGCAGCAGATGTTGAAGCACCTTCTGGGACATCTGCAGGTCCTTCAACTGCTAAGACTCCAATCTCCAAGAAGGCATTAATTGCTGAACTCAAGAGCACTTGCAAAGAGCTTGAAGCTAGAAAGCAGAAACTTGAGGAAATCATTCAAAGGCTGGAGAGTGAAGGAGATCAGAAAGCTGCATCTGATGAAGAAACTGCCTCTGATGAAGAAGCTGAAGCTGATGAAGAAACTGAAAGTGAGGAGTCTGAGTGATCATTGTATGTGAGGAAATTGTAATGACAGCACTGAATTGTATTTCTGGATTAGTGTCTTTGGCCCCATAATTTGTGTCTAACAAGGGGGAGAACAACTACAACAAAATGTATTGCTGTTCAATTATGAATGAAAAATATGGTTGTTTGTGTCTGAACTGAATCAGTGTGTTTTGATAAATATTTCTGTTGCAACTAGAATGGATACATATATGTTTGAGGGGGAGTAATCTCAAATATGAATCAACAGAAAAGTAATGTTATACTCTGATAAAAAGAACTTCTGCTGCACTCTGAAAACCAGAAAAGATGTTAGCCAAAAATTAGCCAAAGGGGGAGTTTGTAGATGTCTTGAATTGGCAGAATTTTTGACCAACAAGAAATATTGAATTCAGTTCAGAATGTCCTATCAAATGTTGGGACATCATCAAACAGAGTATATGAACTTATTTCAGGATGTCTCACCAGATGTTGGGACATTGTGTAAATGACTTAAGTTCAGTTTTTCAAGATGTCCCAACAGATGTTGAGACATCTCAAACCTGCTACCAGAATTACTTAATGTCTAACTGATCAGAGATATTTAAGGATAGTTATCTGGAATTGATTATTGATGGATAAAAACAGAACAAGGCGCATCTGTAGGGAGTGTTATATTGAGGATTCAGATTAAAACAGAAGACCTAAATCACCTAGAATCTAGGAAGTAACAAACCCTAATTCAAGGTGGAAGCTGCATGCGCATTAGGGCTGGATCATTCTACAGAAAGCCCAAAATTACAGATACCTATTTAATCAACAGAAACTCATAGAATTGAGCACGAATTTCAGAAGACCAAATAGAGTGTCTAGTGTTTTAATAGCAGGTTGTTTAATTGTACCACTTGATGAGCTTTTAAGCAAAAGTGCATTTGTGACTTGATTGAAACTGTGAAGTAAGATCAAGCTGTTTTGTTTGAAGAATGTCTTCAATTTTATTGAACTTGTAAACTTGATCACTGTGTGATTGAGGGGGAGTGAGTAGGATACTCTTATCTAAGTTGTGTCTTAGGTAGAAATTGCATTGGGTAGTTATTAAGTGATAGATTAAACAGGGTGGTTTAAGTCTAGAATTAATATTACTTATAGTGGATTTCCTCCTGGCTTGGTAGCCTCCAGATGTAAGTGTGGTTATACACTGAACTGGGTTAACAAACTTCTGTGTTGTTTACTTTTCTTGCTATTTAAGTTTTGGTTAAAACTGTCAAGTGTTGGGACATCTCTTAGGACATCTCATACCTGATCACAGAATTTCAGTTCGATTGGCAACAGAAATGCAACATTCAGGTATGTCTTCTTTGGCTCGCTCTATTCATCGATTCCACATCATTTCTGCTTCTGATTATGTTCGTCGGTCTGGTATTTCGTCACTGATCTTGATAAAATTTGCAGGTCATGGTTCGAAGCTCTGTTGTTTTAGGTGGTATGAAGAAGTGACGAAGGAATGGTTATGGCATTGAAGAATGATGGACTATGTTGATAAATGCTAAAGGTGATGAGAAGAGGTTGAGGAAGGATGAAACTGGATTGCAAAAGAGATTGAGGAAATGGTTAAGAAAGAATTGGAGAGGATTCAGAAGTTGGACTTTGAACAAAAAATGGTGAAAAAATGGTGAAGAGGTTTGTGGTATAAGAAGAAGATTGAACAATGATTGGGGAAGGGTTTTGAAAAATTGTGGAAGAAGAAATGATTGAAGGAGAAGCTCCTGATTTATAGAAAATGCTTGAGGATGGTTCTGGAAAGTTCTCAGGTATAAGCAGTTATGATTCTGTTATTTTTTCAGTTATGGATTTTGTTAGGGATTCTGTTATGAGTTTGTGATTTCGGTTAGAATTCGTTGCAACTGACTTTTCTATTTGAATTTGCAGGTTTCCTCTTTTTGAAGTTTGTTGAAATTTAGTTGAAGACTTAAGCTATGCTGGATTGAAGGTTGATGTCGGTGCCGTGAATCCTTTGTTTCGTTCATTTTCACTGAAAATTCATTTGAATAACTATCTGGTCCGCTAAATGTTTATGAATGGGAGCGTTCATTTCCTTAGGATCAGATGTTAAAAGAGGTGAAATAAGGGATTCAGGGTCAGAACCATTTGATGTTTGTCGATGCACTGAGTGAACATTCCTCTTGGATAATTCGGGAAGTCTCATTTCAAATCTATCCTGCCTTTACATGTTGTGATTCTTGTAAGTTAAAGAAACCATCTGGAGGCCGAAATACAGTAGAAATTCTTTGAAGAGAGGGTGACTTCATCATTATAGGGGACGATGGTTCTTTGCAGCTATGACTCTCTGAAGAATCTTTCTCAATTTGGAAAGCTGCAGTCTTCTTGTAGTTGCGAACAGGCATTCTCTTTGGAAGTTTTGTGATGAAGATGAGGATTTGAGGCTTTTTCTTTGATCCTGAGTTCAGCCCCGTTTCTCTTTTTTTTAATTGTCTTCAGCTAGTTCTGTTTTATATCAGTTAGGACTTCTAACTGTATATTCCGCTGTGAAAGTTGTAACTGAATCTGTTATTATTATAACCGAACTCTGTTGAGTTCTTTATTTGAATATTTGGCTCTGGTTCTTGTTATTTGAATTTGATCTGAGGTTTTTTTTCTTCTGAATTTTTCAATGAAAATACGTTGTTCATATTTATTTATTTTTTGCTGCATTTTTGAATTGCTCATCCTTTGTATGCCTTGGTTGAGTTGCTTGCAAATTTGTGTGTGATGTACTAGGTTTTGACAGACCTTCTTGTGCAACGTCCTACAGCTGAAACTTGTAAATCATGGCTCAAAGGCTTGTGTATTGTACCGCTGAAATAGCTAGAAAAGAGTTTTCCCATTTTCATTTTCGTCGCAATTCTTACTGTTGTGGGCTTTGCGCTAGAAAGATAACATGGGCTTAACAATGATACTAAAAAACGGTGATGGATATTAAAGGGTAATGACATAGATGTAAATGGACTTGGAATTCCTTCTTATGAATTTTGTGGTAGCAACATATTATTGAGATGAGTTTGTAATGGGCTTATGTGGAATAGACTTTGGTGTAGAATTTAAAAATTGATACGGATAAGAAAAGTGAATTTAGAAAAAATGAAAAATGAACAAGAAAATGGATAATTTGGAGGGATAGTTTCACATAAAAATTTGGACCAAATGGGTAATTGGAATGTAAGGATAATCGGCCAAAATGGATCTGAACATGAATTAATTTGGTTTTAAATAAAAATGGATTATAGTTGGAAA
This sequence comes from Lathyrus aphaca, assembly GCA_963966055.1. NCBI lineage: Eukaryota > Viridiplantae > Streptophyta > Magnoliopsida > Fabales > Fabaceae > Lathyrus > Lathyrus aphaca. The sequence continues at coordinate 164,870,147 of OZ014520.1, read as the reverse complement.
AAAATGAAAATGCGGACATGATGATGGATCATGGATCATGGAGAGGAAAACCTAATTTTAGCCCGAAGTCAATCTGGATTTCCTTGCACAAGTTTCTGATCAAATGAACACATCCATCATTGAATCACTGGATAACATGTAACTTAAGGCACAACCATTTGAACCATCTAAGACTTGCCCATTTTTTGGCAAACAAGAGGACTTTTCCACCAAACACAACTTCGAGCTTTGAATACGCACTACTAGAGAAATAATCACTGGCCCAAATAGCTTGCAATTGAAGCGAACTCCCGATAGTTTGACCGAGATTAGGTCAAACACCCATCTGAACCGGATCATAACTGAACAACCACATCCGAAATGAAATCACTGCTATGCCCTATGCCTTTTTTTGTTTGTTTGAATGTTATGCTTCCCTTTTCTATGCATAGGTGCAATGCCATGTATGCAAGATGATATGCTAAATGCTATGAAAATGAGAGGGCAAATTTTGAGGTATTACAGTCGCCCCTATTCAATCATCTGCAAGCCTGAACGAATAATTGCAACGGCTTTTATACTTTCAAGGCGTGGAGTGATTGAATACTCGAATAAACCTGGAAATTTGCACATTGAGGGTAATGGAAATGCCATCTACCCACTTATTTATTTATATATTTTTGATTTTGACCTCTGAATAGGTAGCAAAAATAGAACCAGGCAGAAATATGCTGGGAAGAATGCCATCCTCGAATGACAACTCACACGGGATCCTCGGATCCAATACTAAAAACCATCCTCGAATAGAAACACGATAGTATACCGGCCGCAGGCGATAACCATCCACACCAAAGACTGACCTCGGACAGACTTTGCAAAAGAGACAAACTTACCTCAATCAGTAAGCTCAAAAAGTGAACTACCATCCTCGAATAATAGCCGCACAAAACAAAAACAAGACCAACCGCAGAAGGACTTGAAGAAAAGAATGCCATCCTCGAATGAAAATTCAAAAGATCCTCGGATCTAACACGAAACCATCCTCGAATGGAGACGCAAAGGTATACCAGCCTCGACTGATAACCAAACACAAAGCTGACCTCAGACAGACTTTGCAAAAGAGACAAACTGACCTCGATCAATAAGCTCAAAAAGTGAACTACTATCCTCGAATAATAGCCACACAAAACAAAAACAAGACCAACCGCAGAAGGACTTGAAGAAAAGAAATGCCATCCTCGAATGACAAATCAAAAGATCCTCGGATCTAACACGAAACCATCCTCGAATGGAGACGTAAAGGTATACCAGCCTCGACTGATAACCAAACACAAAGCTGACCTCAGACAGACTTTGCAAAAGAGACAAACTGACCTCGATCAATAAGCTCGAAAAGTGAACTACTATCCTCGAATAATAGCCACACAACAAGACCAACCTCGGAAGGACTTAAAGAAAAGAGATGCCATCCTCGAATGACAAATCAAAAGATCCTCGGATCTAACACGAAACCATCCTCAAATGGAGACGCAAAGGTATACCAGCCTCGACTGATAACCAAACACAAAGCTGACCTCAGACAGACTTTGCAAAAGAGACAAACTGACCTCGATCAATAAGCTCAAAAAGTGAACTACTATCCTCGAATAATAGCCACAACAACAAGACCAACCTCGGAAGGTCTTGAAGAAAAGAAATGCCATCCTCGAATGACAATTCAAAAGATCCTCGGATCTAACACGAAACCATCCTCGAATGGAGACGCAAAGGTATACCAGCCTCGACTGATAACCAAACACAAAGCTGACCTCAGACAGACTTTGCAAAAGAGACAAACTGACCTCAATCAATAAGCTCAAAAAGTGAACTACTATCCTCGAATAATAGCCACAACAACAAGAAATGCCATCCTCGAATGACAAATCAAAAGATCCTCGGATCTAACACGAAACCATCCTCGAATGGAGACGCAAAGGTATACCGGCCGCAGGCGGTAACCAGAAACAAAGAAAATAGGACAAGATGGAACTGGATCGTTGTACATAAACAAGAGCCCAAGCAAACAGGACTGTTCTACGAAACGGGAACCTGTGACGCGACTGTTGTGCCAAACAAGACGCGGAATAAGTGACCAACATTGACTTGAAAAGACAAGGATGTCTGAAAAATGATGTTGGTATCCTCTGTGCGGAGTACTTCAGGTTGAGAAGATGTTATATGTCATATGTAACATACCTCAAAACTGGCCCATGCTGGGGTGCATATGTTTGGATTTATGGCGTAATGCTCCACGACGATGGAAATGCTACGCTTGGAGGATGCAAATGTAATGATGATTATGCGTATGCAAATGCAAAGAGATCTCCTGATAAGGAGACTGCAGGTATCCCAGATGGCTTGGCTAGGAAGAGACGATGATCACTGTATTGATCTGATCCACCCTGATAAGGAGGAGATAACTCTGCGGGGAAGGTTGTCAATGATACACCGGCTCTGAACAGCCGCCATTGCCAAAAATAAATTGGAATTTTGAGATTGGAGTACCAAGACCCTGTTGGAGAGGGACCCTTCTTGGACTCTGGTGGGGAAGTGAGGACCCCCTGGCTTGGCTGGGGACCAAAGGCATGATACTGCTGAGGAAGCGATTGATGGGGAGGCAAAACACTCCTTATACTGCCGAGAATTGCCCCTGTCTGAAGGGAAACTCCTGCTTGGGGATGACACCCACCTTCTGCTACCTTGCTGGGAGAAATTTCAACTTCCACATGGCTGGGGATGATTGGAAACACCCTGGGAGACACCTGTTTCTGTTCAAACAAAAGGGAATGCCCCTCCTGGATAATAGTTGTTAGCTTTGTTAGCAACACCAGTACCTGTACCTGCATGAACACAACCGATAGTACCTGCAACATAGAGAGTTAGTTTGGGACCTACTTGCCCCAGGCTCATAGAATGAATCATTATCTAGGCATCTCGACACCCTTTCAGAGTTGTATTAAATGTTTTTATTCCCCTGCACGAGTTAGAAAGCATTCAAATGTTCACAACATAATGCAAGTCATAATTTTCTAGACGCTTTCACAATCAATCAATGCTAGATGAGAAAAAGCAAAAACAAAGAAGCAAAGTAGTCAATTGACTGAATTTGAATTCTTATTGATTTGGAAAGGTGGCCCTGAATAGGCAATACAAAGGAAGCAGTTCCCTGGAATGAGGGAACAACTAAAAGAAAAACAAACTATCCTATTGGCAATGTGAGAAGTGAATCTCATCAAGTCTCAACCCAGTTATGACTCGTATGTCTTCGAGACGCTCCGCTCGCTCTGCCTCTTGAGAAAAAGTAAGTGAACTGATCTTCAACCCTTGGGATAGCCTCAACTGTATGTGGGTCGTGGATCTCGCAGATCGCAGTTGTTCGTGTTAATCCCTCTTTTGCGTGGATCGCCTTTTCAGGTTTTCAATCCACCGGGATACCCTTTTTTGCCTGAGTTGTCCGATGTGGCTTTTCAACTCAGCGGGTGTACATTTTTTTCAAGATTTCCCTAACTTTTTCCTGAGCCTTTTATTCTGTTTTTGGCTCGCCGGGATGCCCATTTTTTCCTGGATTATTATTCTGTTTTTATCCAGCGGGTCCTTTTTACACGAAGTATTTTCTTACTGCGTCTGTGTTGACAGGGGATGGGAAGTCTTCCCCGTCCATGGTTGTCAGCGTTAAGGCTCCGCCTGAGAAAACCTTTTTAACCACGAACGGTCCTTCATAGTTGGGTGTCCACTTACCCCTGTGATCGTTGAGAGGAGGAAGAATCCTTTTCAGCACTAAATCTCCTGGCGTGTACCTCTGTGGTCGCACCTTCTTGTCAAAAGCCTGCTTCATTCGTCGCTGATACAACTGTCCATGGCATACAGCTGCTAGACGTTTCTCTTCAATGAGGCTCAATTGATTATATCCGGATCGGAGCCACTTAGCTTCATCTAGCTTGATATCCATCATCAACCTCAACGGGGGGATTTCCACTTTGATTGGTAGGACTGCCTCCATACCATATACCAATGAGAATGGGGTTGCCCCAGTTGAAGTACGTACTGATGTTCTGTATCCATGCAACGCAAATGGTAACATCTCATGCCAGTCTTTGTACGTCACAACCATCTTCTGCACAATCTTCTTGATGTTTTTATTAGCCGCTTCGACGGCGCCATTCATCTTCGGACGATATGGAGAAGAGTTGTGGTGCTCTATTTTGAAGTCTTGACACAAGTCAGCCATCATCTTGTTGTTGATATTAGAACCATTATCAGTGATGATCCTTTCAGGGACTCCGTACCGGCAGATGATGTCTCGCTTAATAAATCGAGCGACCACTTGTTTAGTGACATTGGTGTAGGATGTCGCTTCAACCCACTTCGTGAAATAATCAATAGCGACTAGGATGAAGCGATGACCATTAGAAGTTGTTGGCTCAATCTTGCTAATCATATCGATGCCCCACATAGAGAACGGCCATGGTGAAGACATGACACTCAACGGATGCGGAGGCACATGGACCTTGTCGGCATAAATTTGACACTTATGGCATTTACGGGAGTATTTACAACAATCAGATTCCATGGTAATCCAATAGTATCCCGATCTCAACAATTTCTTGGCCATGGCATGTCCTCCAGCATGGGTACCGAAGGAGCCTTCGTGAACCTCCTGCATTAACATGTCTGCTTTGTGTCTATCCACGCATCTGAGCAGCACCATGTCGAAGTTTCGTTTGTACAGCACACCGTCTTGATTCAAGAAGAAACCTCCCGCCAGTCTTCTAAGGGTCTTCTTATCCTTACTAGATGCCTCAGTCGGGTATTCTTGAGCCTTCAGGAATTGTTTGATGTCATGGTACCAAGTCTTGTTATCTTCACCATCATCAACTACAAAGACATAAGCAGGTCTTTCAAGACGGGAGACCGAAATTCGAGGCACGAAATTCTCTTGACAAACTTTAATCATGGACGACAAAGTTGCTAGAGCATCGGCGAACTGGTTTTCGTCTCTAGGAATATAGTTCATCTTGACTTTGGTAAAGAAAGTTAACAGCCTCCTGACATAATCTCTGTAAGGAATCAAACGAGCTTGATGAACCAGCCATTTGCCATTAACTTGATTTACCACCAAAGCAGAATCTCTGAAGATCTCAAGGTTCTTGACTCGCAAGTCTATTGCCTCTTCGATCCCCATGATACAAGCTTCATACTCCGCCTCATTATTAGTGCATTCGAAAGTCAACCGAGCGGCTAAAGGTGTGTGAACCCCTTCTGGCGAGATAATAACAGCACCCACTCCACTTCTATTCATGTTTACAGCCCCGTCAAACATCAACTTCCATCTGGATTCAGGGTCGGGCCCCTCCTCCGGAAGTGGTTCTTCGTAGTCTTTAGACTTGAGGAGCATGATGTCCTCATCCAGAAACTCAAACCTCATGGGTTGATAATCATCGATCGGTTGCTGGGCCAAGTATTCTGACAACACACTCCCCTTGATCGCTTTTTGTGAAGTGTATTGTATGTCATACTCCGTTAGTATCATCTGCCAACGGGCCACTCTTCCTGTCAAAGCCGGCTTCTCAAAGATGTATTTCACAGGATCCATCTTGGAAATTAAGAGAGTAGTGTGAGTCAGCATGTACTGTCTTAGTCGGCGAGCAGCCCATGCCAAAGCGCAGCAAGTTTTCTCGAGTAGTGAGTATCGCGTCTCACAATCGGTAAACTTTTTGCTAAGGTAATAAATGGCGTGCTCTTTTCGACCAGACTCGTCCTGCTGACCCAGTACACATCCCATCGATCCTTCAAGCATAGTAAGATACATAATCAGAGGTCTCCCTGGCACTGGAGGCATAAGAATTGGTGGTTCTAACAGGTATTCTTTGATTCGGTCGAAGGCTTGCTGGAAGTCTTCGTTCCATTTAATGGCCTGATTCTTCCTCAGAAGCTTAAAGATGGGCTCGCACGTGGCCGTTAGGTGAGAAATAAACCGTGCAATGTAGTTTAGTCTCCCTAAGAAGCCACGCACTTGCTTTTCAGTCTTCGGCTCAGGCATTTCTTGGATAGCTTTCACCTTGGCTGGATCAACCTCAATTCCTCGTTCACTAACAATGAAGCCGAGTAACTTGCCAGAACGAACCCCGAAGGTACACTTATTCAGATTCAACCTCAGTCTGAACTTCCGAAGCCTGTCAAACAATTTTGCTAGGTTAACCAAGTGCTCTTCCTCCGTCTGGGATTTCGCTATCATGTCATCAACATAAACCTCAATTCCATGATGGATCATGTCGTGAAATAACGTCACCATTGCCCGTTGATAGGTAGCTCATGCATCCTTCAAACCAAATGGCATAACCTTGTAACAAAAGGTGCCCCAAGGAGTGATGAAAGTTGTCTTTTCCATGTCCTCGGGAGCCATCTTGATCTGATTATAGCCTGAGAATCCGTCCATGAAGGAGAACACGGAAAACTGAGCAGTATTATCGACAAGTACATCTATGTGAGGTAGAGGGAAATCATCTTTGGGGATGGCCCTATTCAAATCCCTGTAATCCACACACATCCTGACTTTGCCATCTTTCTTGGGAACCGGCACAATGTTAGCAACCCACGGAGGATAACTGGTCACGGCCAAGAAGCCAGCATCAAACTATTTTTGTACTTCTTCTTTTATTTTAATTGCCATGTCTGGACGCATGCGCCTCAACTTCTGTTTTACCGGAGGACAATCTGCTCTGAGAGGTAGCTTGTGTACCACAATGTCGGTGTCTAAACCAGACATATCTTGGTAGGACCATGCGAAGACGTCAACATATTCTCGAAGCATAGCAATCAAACGAGTCTTGACAGATTCTTCTAATGCAGCTCCGATCTTGACTTCTTTCTTGTCTTCTTCAGTACCCAGGTTTATTTCTTCGACATTTTCTTTGTGCGGCTGAATCATCTTCTCCTCCTGTTTAAGCAGTCTGGCCAATTCTTCGGGTAGATCGCAATCCTCGTCACCTTCCTCATTGGCTTGATAAATTGGATTGTCGAAGTCATACTCAGCCATAACAGGGTCGTCATTGATAAGATCCGATGACGAGCACCTGCATGAATGATGATTCATGCAAGGCTTTAGCAACAACTTGAGAAAATGAGAAACATTGCCATTTTAAAACTTTTCTTTCTTTTTTAAAAACGAAAGTAAAAAACGAAAGACAGAGAACAACATGAATGAATGTGAAACGTCAATTTTATTTATGATTGTGTTAATGAACAAATGAACCCTTACAAAGAGCCACTATGCCTCGGGCAAGACATAGTGCTTTAATACAGGAAAAATAGAAACAAAACATTATTACTCTTCGAAAGAGGTGACCGAAATAAGCCTTTCTGATGTCCAGTTGCTAAGCTGAATTCCTGGAGCGGCAGGCCTGATCCATTCATCTAGGTCACAGTCACTATCGAAAGCGTCATTCTGCATCGCACTGATGTTTCCGTAGTCTACTACTCCCGCACTTGTGAAAGTGACCGGGCTCTGACAACCTTTAGCACTTAGTTCAGACGATGATCTTCCAGGGTGATAGCCAATCCCGAACATATCTTTCTTCTCTGGCACTTCTACTGGACTGCCCCAGCCTTCTCGTACCCCAGATTCTACCAATTCAAGTGCTTGTTTATAAGAGGCTATGGAAACCCCCTTCTTCGGTACTTCAGGAGAAGTTGCCACTGCGGATGCTTGCTCAGACTTCAAGGGCTCAAAAGCCTGACATGGGGTCTCAACTATTTCGCCATCCATCTCCATATATTTGAATGAAGCTAGATGACTAACGAAGATATCTTCTTCCCCACTGACAGTCACAATTTGACCCTCCCAGACAAACTTTAACTTCTGATGGAGTGTAGACGATACCGCTCCTGCCGAATGTATCCAAGGTCTTCCGAGTAAACAGCTATATGCAGGTTGTATATCCATCACGTAGAATGTGGTATTGAAGATCTGTGGACCTACCTTGATAGGTAATTCCACCTCTCCGAACACCGATCTCCTCGACCCATCAAATGCTCGAACTATTAGATCACTAGGCTTTAGAACCACTCCATCATAGTCCAACTTCATAAGTGCTTTCTTGGGCAAGACGTTCAAAGATGATCCAGTATCTACCAACACGTGGGAGAGTACTGCACCCTTACATTCTAGAGAGATATGCAATGCCCGATTATGAGCACGCCCGTCAGAAGTCAAATCCAAGTCTGTGAAACCCAATCCGTGACTGGCATTGACGCTGGACACCACCGCTTCTAACTGATTTACAGAAATATCATGAGGTACGTATGCTTTGTTCAGAATATTCAAGAGAGCCTTCCTGTGAGAGTCAGAGCACATGAGCAAGGACAAGATGGAAATCTTCGACGGCGTCTGCTGCAGATGGTCCACAATCTTGTAGTCACTCTTCTTGATGATCCTCAGGAATTCTTCAGCTTCTTTATCAAAGGTGAGGTCTGGATCAGTTGATGGTGTGGGATCATTGACAACTACCGGCTGCTTCCCTCTTGCTTTAGCTTGGGCTTCTGTAGTATCTCTGGGTGGTATCACATTGTTTCTCAGTGTTTCCGGCGCAAACAACCTTCCACTTCTAGTAAAGCCCCCTACTCCAACGTTTTCTACTTGAGCTGGGGTTATACTAGTCGTGGCCAACTCTTGCCTCTGGCCGTTGCAGTATACTTCACCACCATAATTCCAAGGAACAGCTCTGTCACTTTGGTACATTATTGGTCCAGCAGTGGTAATGGTTATTGGTGCCACTCTGGCCCGTGAAGGAACATGAGATGGTTCATAAAAGATAGTTACTGTGGAGACTTCACTTTCTTTTACAACCTTGTCAAACTGCAGCACTCCCTCATCAATCATGCCTTGGATTCCGACCTTCAACCGCTTACAACCATTTGTAGCTTCAGCACATTCCGGACAATCTTCCTCACACCCAGGGAAGATACCTTTCTTTAACAAGCAAACTTTAACAGCAATCAACGAAGTCTGCAAGTCATCAACATCACCCACCAAATTCAGGTTCTCCCCTTCATCAATTGCCCCAACTGTACCCCTGTGAGGAGGCATGGGGTTCTGAAGCACATTAGGAGAAGGAGCAAAATTAATTACTTTAGTGTCCAGTAAGTCCTGAACGACATGCTTCAATGCTTTACAGTTCTCAGTAGTATGGCCGGGAACTCCGGAATGAAATTCACATCTAGCATTTAAGTCATAACCCTCAGGAATTTGGCCTGGCTTCGAAGGTTGCAAAGTTCGGAGTTGAATCATCTGAAGCTGTAGAATATTCTTCAAAAGATGTGAGTAAGACATCGGTGGAGCTTCGAAATGTCTATCCTTCGGCCTCTGAGGGTAGTATGGACGAGGGGCTCTTTGCTGATACCCTTGTGAGCGCTGCGGCTGTGGAGGTTGGACCTGTTGTTGAACGGGTGGAGTTGAAATAGTGACAGGGGCCACTTGCTGATAATATCCTCGGTTAATCACTCCCCTTTGTGCGTATACTGCACCTGTTTCTCCTTCCCTCCTTTTCACAAAGGGTTTCTTAATACCAGACCCTGAAGCACCTCCATTCTGAATTTTCCCCTGCTTGAGCCAGCTTTCTATTCTTTCTCCAGTCAAGATGATGTCCGAGAAACCACTTGAGGAACAACCAGCCAGCCTTTCCATGAAATGCCCTGGGAGGGTATCCAGGAAAAGGTCGACCATCTCTCTCTCCAATAAAGGTGGTTGCACTCGAGCGGTTACCTCACGCCACCTCTGTGCATAATCTTTGAAGCTCTTCGAGCTCCTCTGAGCAAACTCTGAAGTTGAGTGTGACTGGGTGCCATGTCAATGTTGTACTGATATTGCATGAGGAAGGCTTCTCCCAAATCCTTCCAGCTTCTTATAGAGCTCCTCTCCAGCTTCATGTACCATTCCAAGGATCCTCCGGAGAGACTATCCTGGAAGTAGTACATCTAGAGCTTTTCATCTCGCGTGTGGGCAGCGATCTTCCGGTAGAAAGCCTGCAAGTGAGTCTTTGGGAAGGAGCTACCATTGTATTTATCAAAAGATGGTGGTCTGAATTTGTGTGGAATGACCACCCCAGGTACTAAACCCATGTCCGACACATCAATCCCCAAAGTGTCTCTACACTCGAGGGCCTTGACCTTCTCCGCAAGCACCAAGAAGTCATTAAGATTTCCATCACCGCTGAATCCCATGTCATTGTTGAAATACTGGAATTGGTCCTCCTGCCTGTCGTTCACAGTGTAACACCCCAAAATTTGCCCTCTCATTTTCATGCCATTTAGCATATCCTTTCATACATTGCATTGCATTTAGATCACAATTGCATCATAAACATACATGAATATACATCTCCATTTGAGATTTCACAGGTTGCGACTGGCCTTTATTTTTTCATGCGGAACGTGCACAAGAATCTTAGAAGAAACCAAAAGTTCTCGGTTGATTCAAAGGAGTTTAAGCAGAATATCAGTTTTATGGTGCAGTTTGCAAAAGTTGTAACTTATGCTCGGAAACTCATTTTGGCTTGAAACTCAATAGTTTAGACTATTTCGGTATTCTCTACAACTTTTGTGTTCGGCTCGGAGGCCAATTCATCAAGGAAAATGGCGGGAATTATTTGTTTTTGAAATTTCGGTTTCGCCGATTAACTGTGCTAGCGGTATTCAAGAGTTCGTAACTTCTGATTGGGTCAACATGTCTGAGAGATTCATATGCCAAAAGTTTCGTCTTGATATCCTTTCTAACTTTTGGGTTTTGGCCGAGAACTAATTCTTTGAAGAAGATCTCAGAATGTGCGAGTCTTTAGAGTCGACATAGTGAAAAACAGTACTGAACCGGTGAGTTTTGAACACTAAAAAATTCATAACTCTTGGATCGTTTATCGAATTGATGTCGTTTCGGTGCCTAAAATTCCGTTTAGATGTTATCTTCATTATGTGAATTCAGTTTGGGTTAGGTCTGAGCCGAAGGATCTCGAAAATGCGAATTACCAGTAAGGTTCTTTGATGCAGTGCATTGTCTGTCAGATTTTGTAAAATTCATAACTCGGTCAATTTTCATCAGATATCACCCGTTCTTGAAGCGTTGGTTCACAAATTTTATCCTCTTCAATTTCAAATACAAAAGTGAGTTCGAACGGTGCTCCAAAGATTGTCGTTTTGGTTTATTTCACAAAACTGAAGTGCTGAACCGAAGAAAAAGGCTGAAAGTGGTTTCACGAGAAAACTCATATCTCCCTCGTCGTTTGTCCGGTTGAGCTTAGATTTTAACACCAGGTCACTGACTCATAGATCTACAACTTTTCTGACAAAGTCGAGTCGAGATTATGCTCCGAAGAGGTTGACCTCGTCACATTTTCGAGTAGCGGACACCAAATAAGCCGAAAAAACAACTTATTCAGTGACGTCTTGCAGCTTAAACATATCGATCGCACTCGATTTTGATCGTATGACGTTCGTTATTTTTTCATTGCAACCGTGATTCAGAGGCGGACGATGTTGTGGAAGGTTCAGAGTCGAAATTTCTTGCCGAAGATATTGTTATTTTCACTTAAACCGAAATTCTACCTTTTGCCTTTCATTTTACACTCCACTATATATTCTTTTGACCCACAATTTGTCTCATAACTTCAATCATAATTTACAAACACCAAAAAAACTCTCACAAACTCTCACTAAAGGATCAAAGTTCATTCTCTCAACTCTTTCTCAAGAACACAACAACAACTTCATCAAGAACTCAAGAACACAACAATTCCGATCAAGCTTCCGATAGCCGAGCCGCCACGAACCACCACCTTCGGTCAACTTCACCACCGTGCGACCACCATCTTCCGCCGCCGGCAGCCACGCGGCCTCTCCTCCTCTCCTCCGTTCATGATCGCGTCTCACTTCCTCCGGATTCACAATTTCTTCGTCGATTCTTCATTCGGTAAGCTTCTTAAACTTTAATTCATGAATAATTGTTGCATTGTTTCTTGAATTGAATTTTGAAGTTGAATTCATATTATGGAGATTATGTGCATTGATTCTTGATGTGGTTGTTGATTGATGCTTGATTAATTGATCCTAATAATTGTTGTTGTGCATAATTGGAAATGATTGTTAAAATTGACATAGACTAATCGATGCATGTTAGATGTTTGATAAAATTCTTAAGAGAATTAATTATTGTGACTTGATATTGATTGAAGTGCTTGACTTTTGAATTCATGTTTGTTTCATTGTGTAAATTCGGAATAGGATAGGTTGAAGCTTAATTGTTGATGTTGTTCATATGTCGCGTGTCGATAAGTGCGTTTTGGTCATAACTTCCTAACCGTAGCGCGTTTTCGCGAATGTGAATAGTGTAAATTGACTTTGTTGATTATTCCGGAGCCATTGGTAAACTTTTTAGTCGATTTCGAACAATTTTTTCGGCTATTTCGCTACTGTCAGCCGATAAAATCGGCCAAAAAGTACCACTTCCGAGCGGAATTTTCAAAATCCGATTGCATATTTGAATCCGTTGGCACGTTTGCAAGTTACCATGCGATTTTCGTTCAATTCCGAGTCGGTGATTTTTGACGCGTTTTTTCGTTTTAAGGCTTTTTAAGTTCGGTTTGGTGCAATTTTGATGCATTGATCTTGTTTTGACTTGTACTTATGTTTGTTGATCATTTTCCATTCATTGCATGTAAATTTATTTGATTTTGGTTTGAATTTGCATGTTGTTTATGTTAGAGCATAAGTGCTGCCCCGTTTTGAAACGTAAATTTCAATGCATGTCCATGACTCGTACATTCATCTTTCTATTTGATTTTGAGTTGTGAGACATAGGTGCAACTTCCGGTTGCACCTCTTTTTTGTTTCTAATGTGTTTGTTGAGTTCATGCAAGGTTCTCGCAAAGATCTTAACGACGGTCGTTTGGTTGGTATTCCACTTTATTTGTGGGATACCTTTGGATTCAAATGATATTTTGTGTCGTTGTTTTTGTTTCGATTATGGGGGATCTTCACAAAAAAATTATGGAAGATGAGCATTTATTTTGCTCATGGGAGATTACAAGGCTTGGCTTGAAGTTTTTTTGGATTTCTTTTATGTGAAAGAATCGGCACTTCGACCAAGTAAGTAATCTCGATTCTTTACTTTAATGCATCATTCTAGTTGTATGCGACTTAGGATCATGTAACTTAAGGTGCATATTGAGCCCTCCCACCTGAGGCATTGGATTTATTTGTGATATATATTGATATGTGTCGATTTCGGAGTTTAGGGATTAGGTTACGGATTAGAGAATTCGATTCCTTTCACTTTCCCTTAAAATATCGTTTTTGCCCGTTTCGTCGCAATTATTAAAAATAGTTTTAGGTGTGATAAAATTCTGGAAAAATTCATGAGTGATCTTCTTCCTCTTAATTAATTTTTCATATTTTTTGTTTCCAGATTTGGGTGGTTTCAATATTTTATTTGGATTTTAGATCACAAGCTGTCCCAAAAAGGAAGGTTTTGGCATAAGGGACCGAAATCGATTTTTCCCCATAGGTGTGAGACCTATTTTTTGTATATGATTAATCACTGTAATTGGTGACATTTTGATGCTCATTAGGCATTTTTTTCATAATTTTTAGTGCCCTTTTTGATCCACTTTGTGGAGTTGTTTTTGGGTGATCATTCATTGCTACCTTGCTAGTCAAGTAATTGTTTTGGCACTTTGGTGCATAATTTTGTGGAATGCTTTTGGAAAATGTGAGATAATGACTTTATTATTCCAGGGATTTAATTTCATAATTTTTAAAGGCATTTTGCTATTTTTCCATGTCACCTAGATCCTAGGTTGATTCATGTGTCTATTTGCTCCATAACTTAAATGATAAGAAGGCATTCATGCCATTTTCTTGAAGGGATTTTTGGTAGATTTTAGGAGTTGATTATAGGTCATTTGTATGCCTTTAATTCCAGTAATAGGTCATTTTTTGAACCATACTCATTTGGTTTGTTTTGGTGCTTTAAAGTGCATACTTATGTGAATTAACTTTAACCTAAACTAGATTCTCTTCTCCTCTAAATAATAACTTGAATTATGTGGAAATCATTAATGTCTATTCATGCATTCTAATTGCATCTCATAACTTGTATGCTACTGAACCATAATCATTTCATGCATATTCACATGCCATTTTTTCTTAACTTTCATCATGTGCGATCTTATGCGATTTTTGCTCGTTTCTTCTCATATCTTCTTCTCATTGCTCCATATGCCTAATCCATTGCATCCATGATTGTATATTCATTCATCCATCTTCATAAGCATTCATTACTGACTTTGATGTTCATTTTATGCATTAATCCATTTTTGTAAGCCATATGCATTCATATTTCATCCATGAGTCCTAATTTGCATTTATGTGAACTTAGGTGAACTTTTTGTACATAGTTTGACATAGTTTGATCTTGTGAGATATCCTAGCATACTTAGGGACCTATATCATGTAGCTACTGACTTTAGAAGTCATGTAACCTTTAGGTACATTCACCTTTAGACTTAGGTCTTATTTTGAACCCTAGTTCCATTCAAGGACGTTTATGGTACTTAATCGCTTTTATGTTTTGATTTTACTTTCAATATGCATTGTCATGATGCTAACTTTTGTTTTGTAGGGGGGAAGATTGAGGTAAGCATTACTTCATTCCTATCTCTTATGCATTTTAATTGTGTTTTCCTTAGCACTTTGTGCTTTGCTTTTAGGCTTTCCCTTTCTTTAGAAACAACTTAACTTCCTTAGGAAGTAAGTTAGTTTCTAAGCTCTCTTTTCTTCCTTTCCTTTTCTTTCTTAGGATTAGAATACCTCATTAACTATAGGATCTCCCTTGTAAATAAATAAATAAAAATTAGGGTGTGTCTTAGTTCCCATTAGATTTTTCCTTTTCCAACTTGAGTCATTCTTTCTCATCTCATAAAGAAAAGCAATAAAACACTTAATAAAAACCGAACAATCTTGTACGACACGAGACTTTGTTGCGGAGTGTTTATACGCGTCCTGTTTCGGGGCGAGGTGTAAATACTTCCCGCAATGGATAGGTCTTAGTACAAGACAGTTCACAAACAAATTCAAAACACTTCTCATAAAAGACAAAAACAAATAACAAGCGACTATCCTGCGGGAACTTCTTTTCTCATCTCATTCACTCACAACGTGAACTTGCGATGACTTGTCTTTCATGCAAGACGGTAAACGCACTCGTACCAGACGAGCCTGCAACACCTGAGCATAGACATACGCAGTTCCAGCAAAAAAAAACACAAACAAATAGTTCCCGCCTAGGTTAGGCGAACTACGTCGACTCTGATCCTCATTATCCCGATGAGGTACGTAGGCAGCGGGGTAGGGCCCGTTCGAGCACATTCTTTATTTTCCCTACATTTCCCCCTTTATTTCCATTCTCTTTTTCCAGTTCCTTCCTCATTCCATTTCCAATTTCCAGATAGCCATTATTTCATTTCAGCAGCATATTATTTCTCACCCTTTGAAACAAATAAACAAGCGTGGATCCCGTCGGGTACGACGGACGATCTGGGGTGCTAATACCTTCCTAGGTCGTAACCGACTCCCGAACTCAGATCTTTGGTTCGCAAGGCCTCGTCCTTTTCCTTCTTCCTTAGGTTTGTGCAACATTACATTTCCCACTCCTTTGGGATAAAAATGTCTGGCTGGCGACTCTAACCTTTCCGCGCCACTTTCGCGTTTGTACTAGGATGAAAATCCCGGGAGCGACAGCTGGCGACTCTGCTGGGGATATAACCTGATTCTTCCGGTTTCCCTTGTAGAGTCAATCCTAGCGCATGTTGGCTTTGTTTATTTGGGTGTTTATCTGTTTGATGCTGAGTGCTTTAGTTTAGCTTTACTGTTTTTATTTACAGTTCTTTACAACTTTACTTTACCGCATTTATTTACCGCTTTCAGTATTTATTTTCCATGCATCATATTATACTGGACTGTCTGGCTATGCTGGTTTTCATTTTTTCTGTGGGATGGGAGTTACTGTGAGTTAAGCCAACTACCCGGCTTGAGTGCACTATAGGATTAGCGTGGACATGTTGTACTCGCATGGTTACATGATGAGTGGCGATGTGTTCCACACCCAGGTTGCGACCGTCTTGGAACTATCTTGTGTGGGGGTTCTTCCCCACTTCAGGATACAACCTTGATGGTTATGTGCAGCTGGGGACCGATCATTGAGAACCTTAGTGGAAACAACCCTCTCTAGTGATGACAGTGGCAGACCACATTTGTTGGCAAACCCACTCGCATCCGAGGGTCCATTGGGAACTCGCATAGGATGGCCTGGTTCTCTCATAGGAATCCAGTCAAGGCAAACTGTTCGTATGACGGTAGTATTGTACCCTTCGGGATGAATGTACTATTGTTTCTCGATTTAGTGCTTGAAGCTGGGGACCAATGAGGGATGCTTGTTTCCTTGGACTCAGCTGAGGCCTCCCTGATTAGTACATAATGCCAAACCGATTCCCTGATTTGGTCATGAGTCATTTCTTGGAAATGGTGAACGTATTATTGCTATTCGGCTTTGAGAGTCCGTGATGTTGACCCGAGTAACACACCCGTGAGATTGGGAGGGGTTTACAGGTTTGCAGGAACCCTAAACTTCAACATACCCACTTTGCCAGTATTGTTCAGTGTTCTATGGTTCTTTGATTCTGAGATCTGGGATTTCTATTCAGAGAAATTGTTACTGTGATTACCATTATGACCTTGATATTGTGACTCTCCACAGATACTTGGCTCATTGTTCAACTTCAACACCATCAGTGACTATTCTATTATGTGATCCAGTTCTACAGTTATTGGGTTCTCAGTTATGGGGTTCTATACAGAGATGGTGTCATTATTAGGGTTCTATACAAACAGTTGGTTCACTGCTCAACACCAGCATCACACCATTGATCACACGTATGTTGCATACATGACATCATAGCATTTCTGCATACATGTTCAGTTATTTCCGAGGATCACAAATCTGAATCATGTTGTTGGATTTTTCTGTATCAAAACTTGAATTAAAGCAGATAGATTCCTCAGAAATAATTGAACATGGCATTTGCATACATCCTTGCATTCTTGACAGGTGTTCAGAGAAAAATTCTTTTCCTGACTTGATTTCTCATCAGAATGGACAACTTGAATCACAATCATCAAGGTATATATTTGAAGCAACTCCGGGCGGAGGTAATCGAAGGAATACCCAGCTGAGGCCATTCAGGGCAGAGGTATAAGCTTTATTTCAAAACCAGAAACCGCTGAAACAGGAAGTCAACCAGATGAAGACTCAGATGAGCTTGGTTATGGAAATTCTGAACAAAGCTATTTTCATCCCTATTGAGGGGAACTACGCTGCTCTGATTCTCCATTGGTTAATGGAGATACGTAGGCAGGAGATCGTGCAAGATCTTTCCGAGCAACCTTATTTATCAACTTCATTTATCAACCTCTTCCCTCCAGATGTCGTTTGTCAGTATCCAACTTGAACTTCCCAAGAGTGTCCTAGGGGCAGAGAATACGGGTAAAGGCCAAAACAACTTGAGAAGAAGTTTGATCATATTCTGATGTCGTACGTGCAACAAGTTTCCTCATTTACGCAAATTCGGAGTGGTTAAGCTAATTGCATCAGGATCATCTCCAACAAAGCTTCCTTTGGGGTTTCAATGCCAAGTATGATTACCGTTCTGGGGCACCTGGCTTTTTAATTGAAGATTGCAAGTCTTTTAAAGGCAAAAGTGAAGACGAGGTCCCGAATTTGATCGACTCAAAGGTCATCATGCCAGAAAGTCTGCTCACATATTGAAGTCTCCTCATCAAATGGGTCTCCCAATTTGCAAAGGCATCTTCATAAGCAATAAGTCCAGACGGTGTCAAGTCTCCTCAATGACGGCAATGTTCAGCTTCTTTACTGCATTTTCCATTTATAGTTTATATTGTTCGTTTAAACATTTGTATGCATGCATGAAACCTATTTGTTTTTTAATGTTAACCATAATAAAATGCACATGTTTTTCTTGAAGTAATCCATTCGTATTCACTCATGATTTCATGTATGTGCATTGCAATACCAACTGTCGTGCTTAAACTCTATGAAGGAGGATGACGAAATGAAAACGCAAAAACACTCTAATTGTGTGCTTTTGAGAAAGACCCTGTTGATGATGTATAGGCATTGTTTCAAATCCTAAACACCGGAGATATAAGGGAGATAGACCCTCGCCAACCCATTTGAGCCTTGAAGTAGGAGTTTCTTTTTGCATGAAAAAACCCTCGCAATTAACCCAGGGGCAGGGTAGACGTCAGTTAGTTTTACCGAGCATTCAAAAAGGAGTGCAAATCTGAGGATCCATTACCTTTCGTTGTACCAAATCAAGATGTCTAATGACCAAAAACCACAATGGTTATCCCGAACAAGAGGTCCAAAGACCGGAAGCCACAATGGTTATTCCTCAACAACAAAGGAGTGAGACAGTCACGACCCTCGCAAAGCATTCAAGACAAACAGTGTCACACGATTTGTTCAAAAAAAAGAATTAAAAAAAAATGAATGAGAAAGCCCGCTAAGTCGAAACTTGAAAACAAGCGACTTAGGCAAAAATTAGGGCATCCCGCTGGACTTCACAATCAAAGATTCACAAGAATTCAGTCCAGGCAAAAGTTAGGGATAAACAAAATAATGCAAAAGTGAAAGACGAAAAGGATTACACAAGAAAGATCCTTGAGCAGGAACAAAGTCGTGTGATACAGACACAAAAGACAATAGGGGTGACTGACTCTAAACAATAATTTGATTGGTGCTTAAACCGTTAGTGTAATTGGTTCCTCAACCATCACAAAACCCTTTTTGAGAGGTGAGCGCTTGTAAAAGCTAGCTGAACATAGGAATGGAGAACATCACGAAGATGGGTGGGCACATATAAATTTCGAGCCTATATCTTTTGTTTCTATAACCGTGAACCGGGCCACGATACAACCCTCAAAAGTCCTAACTGAAACAGGGTTATTTTTGAGAGCATACTACCACGAGACCGCGTTCCTGACTCCTATGAGTGGTGTTGAAAGATCCTTGTTGGTGTTGCATGTGCATGCTTTTTATTATTCAAACAAATTTTATGTCGTATCTTAACCAGTGATTCGCTCACCAAGGTTTGCGACATCTTTTTCAGTAAAACTTCAAGATTAATATGTGTGTTGCATTAGAATTTTCATTCTTAGAATAAACATTTTCTGCTTGCATACATTTGTTGGACATCATAAAAATTCACATACGAAACTTCAGTCCAGAAGCTTAATCTTACCGAGTTGAGAAGGCTAAAACTTCCAAAGGACAATCTATTGAGGTGCACTTTTCAAGAAGACTCCATTGAGTAGGGACTTTCCCGACAGTCGTGGTAAGAGCCAACTAAGCCGGGGCAATCACGTCGAGCAATTTCTTCAAAATTCAACCAAGTTGGGGAAATCACTTCGAGATTCAAATCTCTCAAAGAGCCATCAGGCGGAAGCATTATTCAAATTTCAGCCAAACTGGGGCAATCACTTCGAGATCCAATCTCTCAAAGAACGATTGGCATAGGTGTTTTCTTCAAAGCACAGTCCATCAGAGGTGATCACTTCGAGGCTCGTACTGGGGCAGGCCATCCCAAGAGCATGGGAAGTACTTTCTCCTGAAGACGGTTAATCAGAGTCACCTATCCAGATTTAAAAATAATGGAGCAGAATATCTCACAGTGATATGAGGTTTTTCATGAATCCTCGCGAGGAAAATTCTTGCACAGACCATGAAGTCTGGGGCAGTTATTTCGAGATCCAACGAATCTCTCCAAGAGTTTGAAGACACTAAGGCATTTCATATGCCATGTTTTCTGTAAAATCCTCTTGAGACATTTACTTCTGACAGACCTTAATCTGAGGCGAGTTGAAAATTTCAAAGAACCATTGTTCACTCATGATTAGTTGACAACCTATCAACCCGGGGCTAGGGGCAAGGCCAGTGTCGGCACAGTACTGCAAGAGTTGTTTCATCTGCGGACTTCATCGATCAAGATTCCTTAGCAAGTCTCATGGGAGGTTATTTCTTGAGAAGAAGGGTATCATCGTCTCTCATCACCAGCATGAGACGCCTAACATCTCTCATTCCCAACATGAGAGGATTTATCTCTTATCCCCAGCAAGTGGCAACTTGAGCTCTTATCTTCAGCGGGAAGCTTTATCATTGACATCCTCCATCATCCCCAGTAGAGGTGGAAGTTGAAATCTCTCAATAAGGTAGCAGAGAGTGGGTATCATCCCCAAGCAGAAGTTTCCCTTCAGACAGGGGCAATTCTCAGCAGTATAAGGAGTGTTTTGCCTCCCCATCAGTATCATGCCTTTGGTTCCCCACCAGAGTTCAAGAAGGGTCCATCTCCAACAGGGTCTTGGCGCTCCAATCTCAAAGTCCAATTTATTTTTGGCAGTGGCGGCTATTCAGAGCCAGTGAATTATTAACAATTTTCCTCGCAGAGTTGTTTCCCCCTCATCAGGACAAACCAGATCAATGCAGTGATCATCGTTTCTCCCCAGCCAAGTTATCTGGGATACCTGCAGTCTCCTTATCAGGAGATCTCCTTTGCATTGTCATTTGCATCATCATCGCATTTGCATCCTCCAAAGCGTAGCATTTCCATCATCATGGAGCATTACGCCATAAATCCAAACATATGCATACCAGCATTGGCCAGTTTTGAGGTATATTACATAAGACCCGTTACATCTCCAATTAGATTGAAGCATTCCCCACAGAATGCAACTTCATTTCCCAAGGTGGATGCTTCTACCAAGTCTTGTTGTTATCCCCAGTTGAGCCTTGTTTCAGTACGACAGTCTCATCTTTTCGCGTCTCCGTTTCAGTACAACGGTCACGTCTTGGGCTCTCGTTTAAGTACAACGATCCCATTCCTTTCGAGTCTCCATTTAAGTACAATGGTCTCGTCTTTGAGTCTTGTTTCAGTACAACAGTCTCATTTTTCGCGTCTCCGTTTCAGTACAACGGTCGCGTCTTGGGATCTCGTTTAAGTACAACGATCCCGTTCCTTTCGAGTCTCCATTTAAGTACAATGGTCTCGTCTTTGAGTCTTGTTTCAGTACGACAGTCTCATCTTTTCGCGTCTCCGTTTCAGTACAACGGTCGCGTCTTGGGCTCTCGTTTAAGTACAACGATCTCGTTCCTTTCGAGTCTCCATTTAAGTACAATGGTCTCGTCTTTGAGTCTTGTTTCAGTACAACAAACTCATTTTTTCGCGTCTCCGTTTCAGTATAACGGTCGCGTCTTGGGTTCTCGTTTAAGTACAACGATCTCGTTCATTTCGAGTCTCTATTTAAGTACAATGGTCTCGTCTTTGAGTCTTGTTTCAGTACAACAAACTCATTTTTTCACGTCTCCGTTTCAGTACAACGGTCGCGTCTTGGGCTCTCGTTTAAGTACAACGATCCTGTTCCTTTCGAGTCTCCATTTAAGTACAATGGTCTTGTCTTTGAGTCTTGTTTCAGTACAACAAACTCATTTTTTCGCGTCTCCGTTTCAGTACAACGGTCGCGTCTTGGGCTCTCGTTTAAGTACAACGATCTCGTTCCTTTCGAGTCTCCCTTTAAGTACAATGGTCTCGTCTTTGGGTCTTGTTTCAGTACAACAGTCTCATTTTTTTTTCGCGTCTCCGTTTCAGTACAACGGTCACGTCTCAGGTTATCATTTAAGTACAATGATCCTGTTCCTTTTTGTCTTGTCTCAGTGCGAAGATAATGGATTGGTTGATACCATTTCCTGGTTAGATCGGTTGATCTTATTTGAGTCATGAATCGGTTGATATCATTTCTCTTCGAGTTGTAAATCGGATGATATTACATTCTCGTTTTCTTGGTTATGGATCGGTTGATACCATCTCCATGTTAGATCGGTTGATTTTATCTGAGTCATGAATCGGTTGATATCATTTCTCTTCGAGTTGTAAATCGGATGATATTACATTCTCGCTTTCCGGGGTGGATCGGTTGATACCATTTCCGTGTTAGATCGGTTGATCATATTTAAGTTATGAATCGGTTGATATCATTTCTCTTCGAGCTGTAAATCGGATGATATTACATTCTCGCTTTACGGGGTGGATCGGTTGATACCATCTCCGTGTTAGATCGGTTGATCTTATTTGAGTCGCAAATCGGTTGATGTTGCGCTAAGTCCTGTTTCGATAACAGGCATCTTCTATGGCTTGGTCCTGCCCAGCAGTCGCGTATTGTTTTCTTCATGGCTTGGTCCTTCCCAGCAGTCATATTGATTTGAGTTCCATTCCGTTAATGGTCTCGTTAAGCCCGTTACGCCAACAGGCACCCTCGGTGTGGCTTTGATTCGCTCAGCAGTCGCAGTGATTGCATTGATTCTATTCCACCTGGTTCTATTTTCGCTACCTATTCAGAGGTCAAAACAAAAAATATATAAATAAATAAATGGGCAGATGGCATTTATGTTGCCCTCAGTGTGCAAATTTTCAGGTTTTATTCGAGTATTCAATCACTCCATACCTTGAACGTCTAAAAGCTGTTGCAATTATCCATTCAAGTCTGCAGATGATTGAATAGGGGCAGCTGTAACACCCCAAAATTTGCCCTCTCATTTTCATGCCATTTAGCATATCCTTTCATACATTGCATTGCATTTAGATCACACTTGCATCATAAACATACATGAATATACATATCCATTTGAGCTTTCACAGGTTGCGACTGGCCTTTATTTTTTCATGCGGAACATGCACAAGAATCTTAGAAGAAACCAAAAGTTATCGGTTGATTCAAAGGAGTTTAAGCAGAATATCAGTTTTATGGTGCAGTTTGCAAAAGTTGTAACTTATGCTCGGAAACTCATTTTGGCTTGAAACTCAATAGTTTAGACTATTTCGGTATTCTCTACAACTTTTGTGTTCGGCTCGGAGGCCAATTCATCAAGGAAAATGGCGGGAATTATTTGTTTTTGAAATTTCGGTTTCGCCGATTAACTGTGCTAGTGGTATTCAAGAGTTCGTAACTTCTGATTGGGTCAACATGTCTGAGAGATTCATATGCCAAAAGTTCCGTCTTGATATCCTTTCTAACTTTTGGGTTTTGGCCGAGAACTAATTCTTTGAAGAAGATCTCAGAATGTGCGAGTCTTTAGAGTCGACATAGTGAAAAACAGTGCTGAACCGGTGAGTTTTGAACACTAAAAAATTCATAACTCTTGGATCGTTTATCGAATTGATGTCGTTTCGGTGCCTAAAATTCCGTTTAGATGTTATCTTCATTATGTGAATTCAGTTTGGGTTAGGTCCGAGCCGAAGGATCTCGAAAATGCGAATTACCAGTAAGGTTCTTTGATGCAGTGCATTGTCTGTCAGATTTTGTAAAATTCATAACTCGGTCAATTTTCATCAGATATCACCCGTTCTTGAAGCGTTGGTTCACAAATTTTATCCTCTTCAATTTCAAATACAAAAGTGAGTTCGAACGGTGCTCCAAAGATTGTCGTTTTGGTTTATTTCACAAAACTGAAGTGCTGAACCGAAGAAAAAGGCTGAAAGTGGTTTCACGAGAAAACTCATATCTCCCTCGTCGTTTGTCCGGTTGAGCTTAGATTTTAACACCAGGTCACTGACTCATAGATCTACAACTTTTATGACAAAGTCGAGTCGAGATTATGCTCCGAAGAGGTTGACCTCGTCACATTTTCGAGTAGCGGACACCAAATAAGCCGAAAAAACAACTTATTCAGTGACGTCTTGCAGCTTAAACATATCGATCGCACTCGATTTTGATCGTATGACGTTCGTTATTTTTGCATTG
This sequence comes from Lathyrus aphaca, assembly GCA_963966055.1. Taxonomy (NCBI): domain Eukaryota; kingdom Viridiplantae; phylum Streptophyta; class Magnoliopsida; order Fabales; family Fabaceae; genus Lathyrus; species Lathyrus aphaca. Next base: position 164,846,219 of record OZ014520.1, on the reverse strand, counting down.
CAACCGTGATTCAGAGGCGGACGATGTTGTGGAAGGTTCAGAGTCGAAATTTCTTGCCGAAGATATTGTTATTTTCACTTAAGCCGAAATTCTACCTTTTGCCTTTCATTTTACACTCCACTATATATTCTTTTGACCCACAATTTGTCTCATAACTTCAATCATAATTTACAAACACCAAAAAAACTCTCACAAACTCTCTCTAAAGGATCAAAGTTCATTCTCTCAACTCTTTCTCAAGAACACAACAACAACTTCATCAAGAACTCAAGAACACAACAATTCCGATCAAGCTTCCGATAGCCGAGCCGCCACGAACCACCACCTTCGGTCAACTTCACCACCGTGCGACCACCATCTTCCGCCGCCGGCAGCCACGCGGCCTCTCCTCCTCTCCTCCGTTCATGATCGCGTCTCACTTCCTCCGGATTCACAATTTCTTCGTCGATTCTTCATTCGGTAAGCTTCTTAAACTTTAATTCATGAATAATTGTTGCATTGTTTCTTGAATTGAATTTTGAAGTTGAATTCATATTATGGAGATTATGTGCATTGATTCTTGATGTGGTTGTTGATTGATGCTTGATTAATTGATCCTAATAATTGTTGTTGTGCATAATTGGAAATGATTGTTAAAATTGACATAGACTAATCGATGCATGTTAGATGTTTGATAAAATTCTTAAGAGAGTTAATTATTGTGACTTGATATTGATTGAAGTGCTTGACTTTTGAATTCATGTTTGTTTCATTGTGTAAATTCGGAATAGGATAGGTTGAAGCTTAATTGTTGATGTTGTTCATATGTCGCGTGTCGATAAGTGCGTTTTGGTCATAACTTCCTAACCGTAGCGCGTTTTCGCGAATGTGAATAGTGTAAATTGACTTTGTTGATTATTCCGGAGCCATTGGTAAACTTTTTAGTCGATTTCGAACAATTTTTTCGGCTATTTCGCTACTGTCAGCCGATAAAATCGGCCAAAAAGTACCACTTCCGAGCGGAATTTTCAAAATCCGATTGCATATTTGAATCCGTTGGCACGTTTGCAAGTTACCATGCGATTTTCGTTCAATTCCGAGTCGGTGATTTTTGACGCGTTTTTTCGTTTTAAGGCTTTTTAAGTTCGGTTTGGTGCAATTTTGATGCATTGATCTTGTTTTGACTTGTACTTATGTTTGTTGATCATTTTCCATTCATTGCATGTAAATTTATTTGATTTTGGTTTGAATTTGCATGTTGTTTATGTTAGAGCATAAGTGCTGCCCCGTTTTGAAACGTAAATTTCAATGCATGTCCATGACTCGTACATTCATCTTTCTATTTGATTTTGAGTTGTGAGACATAGGTGCAACTTCCGATTGCACCTCTTTTTTGTTTCTAATGTGTTTGTTGAGTTCATGCAAGGTTCTCGCAAAGATCTTAACGACGGTCGTTTGGTTGGTATTCCACTTTATTTGTGGGATACCTTTGGATTCAAATGATATTTTGTGTCGTTGTTTTTGTTTCGATTATGGGGGATCTTCACAAAAAAATTATGGAAGATGAGCATTTATTTTGCTCATGGGAGATTACAAGGCTTGGCTTGAAGTTTTTTTGGATTTCTTTTATGTGAAAGAATCGGCACTTCGACCAAGTAAGTAATCTCGATTCTCTACTTTAATGCATCATTCTAGTTGTATGCGACTTAGGATCATGTAACTTAAGGTGCATATTGAGCCCTCCCACCTGAGGCATTGGATTTATTTGTGATATATATTGATATGTGTCGATTTCGGAGTTTAGGGATTAGGTTACGGATTAGAGAATTCGATTCCTTTCACTTTCCCTTAAAATATCGTTTTTGCCCGTTTCGTCGCAATTATTAAAAATAGTTTTAGGTGTGATAAAATTCTGGAAAAATTCATGAGTGATCTTCTTCCTCTTAATTAATTTTTATATTTTTTGTTTCCAGATTTGGGTGGTTTCAATATTTTATTTGGATTTTAGATCACAAGCTGTCCCAAAAAGGAAGGTTTTGGCATAAGGGACCGAAATTGATTTTTCCCCATAGGTGTGAGACCTATTTTTTGTATATGATTAATCACTGTAATTGGTGACATTTTGATGCTCATTAGGCATTTTTTTCATAATTTTTAGTGCCCTTTTTGATCCACTTTGTGGAGTTGTTTTTGGGTGATCATTCATTGCTACCTTGCTAGTCAAGTAATTGTTTTGGAACTTTGGTGCATAATTTTGTGGAATGCTTTTGGAAAATGTGAGATAATGACTTTATTATTCCAGGGATTTAATTTCATAATTTTTAAAGGCATTTTGCTATTTTTCCATGTCACCTAGATCCTAGGTTGATTCATGTGTCTATTTGCTCCATAACTTAAATGATAAGAAGGCATTCATGCCATTTTCTTGAAGGGATTTTTGGTAGATTTTAGGAGTTGATTATAGGTCATTTGTATGCCTTTAATTCCATTAATAGGTCATTTTTTGAACCATACTCATTTGGTTTGTTTTGGTGCTTTAAAGTGCATACTTATGTGAATTAACTTTAACCTAAACTAGATTCTCTTCTCCTCTAAATAATAACTTGAATTATGTGGAAATCATTAATGTCTATTCATGCATTCTAATTGCATCTCATAACTTGTATGCTACTGAACCATAATCATTTCATGCATATTCACATGCCATTTTTTCTTAACTTTCATCATGTGCGATCTTATGCGATTTTTGCTCGTTTCTTCTCATATCTTCTTCTCATTGCTCCATATGCCTAATCCATTGCATCCATGATTGTATATTCATTCATCCATCTTCATAAGCACTCATTACTGACTTTGATGTTCATTTTATGCATTAATCCATTTTTGTAAGCCATATGCATTCATATTTCATCCATGAGTCCTAATTTGCATTTATGTGAACTTAGGTGAACTTTTTGTACATAGTTTGACATAGTTTGATCTTGTGAGATATCCTAGCATACTTAGGGACCTATATCATGTAGCTACTGACTTTAGAAGTCATGTAACCTTTAGGTACATTCACCTTTAGACTTAGGTCTTATTTTGAACCCTAGTTCCATTCAAGGACGTTTATGGTACTTAATCGCTTTTATGTTTTGATTTTACTTTCAATATGCATTGTCATGCTAACTTTTGTTTTGTAGGGGGGAAGATTGAGGTAAGCATTACTTCATTCCTATCTCTTATGCATTTTAATTGTGTTTTCCTTAGCACTTTGTGCTTTGCTTTTAGGCTTTCCCTTTCTTTAGAAACAACTTAACTTCCTTAGGAAGTAAGTTAGTTTCTAAGCTCTCTTTTCTTCCTTTCCTTTTCTTTCTTAGGATTAGAATACCTCATTAACTATAGGATCTCCCTTGTAAATAAATCAATAAAAATTAGGGCTGGATCATTCTACAGAAAGCCCAAAATTCAGATACCTATTTAAACAACAGAAACTCATAGAATTGAGTACGAATTTCAGAAGACTAAATAGGGTGTCTAGTATTTTAATAGCAGGTTGTTTTTATGTACCACTTTATGAGCTTTTAAGCAAAAGTGCATTTGTGACTTGATTGAAACTGTGAAGTAAGATCAAGCTGTTTTGTTTGAAGTGTGACTTCAATTTAATTAAACTTGTAAACAAAATCACTGTGTGATTGAGGGGGAGTGAGTAGGGTACTCTTATCTAAGTGAGTCTTAGGTAGAAATTGCATTGGGTAAGTATTAAGTGATAGATTAAACAGGGTGGTTTAAGTCTAGAATTAATATTACTAATAGTGGATTTCCTCCTGGCTTGGTAGCCTCCAGATGTAGGTGTGGTTATACACTGAACTGGGTTAACAAACTTCTGTGTTGTTTATTTTTCCTGCTGTTTAAAGTTTTGGTTAAATTTGTCAAATGTCCTATTAAGTGTTGGAACATCTCTTAGGACATCTCATTACAGAATTTCACATATGATGAAGTAATTTGTGTTTCTTGGATTTGTATGGTTTGAATTGAGCTAGAGATAAGATTTCTAAACCTTGATCTAGTTACTTCATCTATTAACAATCAAGTGTCGGATACGGACTTGTGAATAAATATACGCTTTGTATAGAACTTCACGATTATTGTATTGATTGGTAATGTGTGAGAACAATTATCGGATCGGTACAATAACACTCACGGTACAGGGACCAAGAGGATACGTATTGAGAGCGTACGTGATTATATTAGTCGTAACCGTGTTCACATGCTTGATTGATTGAATACATATGAAAAGGGTTAGCAAACTCTAATCTTGTCATATCTTTTATAAAAACAAACAACTCTTTTATTTATAAGCATTTCTACCAAAATAAGTGACAAACTTATGATATCGAACAAAACTCATTTGAATGTTCACTTGCAACATTTAAACTATTGAACAACGAGATATCTATGCAATCCTTGTGGAGACGATAACACCCCCCCCCCCCCACTAATACTCTTCCAACAGTCACCAAGCCAAATGCCACTCCAAGACAAGCACGTTTAATTATGGAGTTCTTATTTGTTAGACTACCAAAAAGAAGATGCATCTAGTTGGTATAGGTAATACCAATCAATCCTTATAAGCCTTCCTTCAATCATGGAGTCACATCCCTACACATCCTTGAGATTCCTCTCATTTCGATGTGAATTCAGCGATCACTCGCCGCCCTCTTTGGCCTCGAGTGTTACATCCACTCTCCGTCCTCTTCGGCCTCGGGTGTTACATTTTTCACCAACTGTAATGCTCAAGACTACTTTACTTACTGGAAATCTTCTTGAGGATGTGTACATGACACAATCTGATGGATTTGACATACCAGAATAAGCTCAAAAGATATGTAAGTTACAACATTCAATCTATGTGTTGAAGCAAGCTTCCAGAAGATGGAATATTCGTTTTGATGAAACATTAAAACAACATGGATTCATCAAAAAGTAAGATGAACCTTGTGTATACAAGAAGGTTATATATATGAAGGACTTGGGTGAATATATATATATATATATATATATATATATATATATATATATATATATATATATATATATATATATATATATATATATATATATATATATATATTAGGAATCAGTATCTATAGAGATACATCATAAATACTGCTTGGCCTAAGTCAAAGTACATACATAGACAAAGTTCTGAGATCCTTTAATATGCATGATTCCAAGAAAGGATTCATACCTATGCAACATGACTTGTGTCTATCAAAAACACAATCCCCTTCAACTAAGGAAGAAAGAGATCGCATGAATAAGATTACATATGCATCTGCAGTAGGATGTATTATATGTTATGTACTCGACTAGATGTCTCGTATGCTTTAAGTGCAAATAGTAGGTACCAATATGATCTCGGTGATGCTCATTGGGTTGATGTCAAGAATAACCTTAAGTACTTGAGAAGGACTAAGGAATCATTCTTGATATATGGAAGTCGGGAAGAGATCTTTGTAATTGGATACACCGATGCTAGCTTCCTGACAGATAAGATTGACTTTAGATCGCAATCTGGTTATGTGTTTTACTTAAATGATAACGGTGTGAGCTGGAAAAGTTAAAAGTAGGATACAATTGTTGGTTCTACAACTTATGTAGAGTATATTGTTGCCTCAAATGTAGCAAAGGAAGTTGTTTAGATCAAAAATTTCATTAGTGAACTTGGCATAGTCCCTAGCATTGTGGATCTCATTGATCTCTATTGTGATAATAATGGTGCAACCGCACAAGCTAAGGGGCCTAGATCTCACCAGCGATTCAAACACATACTTAAGCAATATCACCTCATTCTAGAGATAATATATAGGGAGATGTGAAGATATGTAGAGTACCAACACTTGACAATGTTGAGGATCCACTGACAAAGCCTCTTACACAAGAAAAACATGACGGTCATACTAGATTAATGGGTATTAGGTGTATGCCTGATTGGATCTAGTTCTAGTGGTAAGTAAAGTGTGTAATAGAACTTATTTTCTTTTCTTGACAAGCGATTTCGCGCGTACAAAAGCTCTATAAGTCATCAAAACCAATCGGACGGTTGACCACACTCCACACTTTCATGTGGAGTGAGTATAGGCGTTGTTCTTCATTAATCGTTTGTGATCATTCATCTAATTTTGTATCAAAGTTTTTAATCACCACAAGTGGTAACCGTTGCTATCATTGATCATGGTCATTCGTAAGGATCAAATAAAGATACATTTTTTGTTTTCCGTTGCGTTTTGTATCGCGATTTTTCTTCAGAGATTATCACTGACTGATCTTCACGTACTAAAAGAGAGCTTTTACTTCAAGGCGAAACTAACGAACCGAACAAATACTTCGTAAGACAATTCCCAAAAAATACAAGATTATGCAAGATGTAAAGCAAAAACAAGGGCTTGGGGGCAACTTTTTTCGGCTACCTTGAGACTCAAAGGATAAAGGAAAAATGATTATGTAAAAAGTAAAGCGCGTAATAGATCCTATTTTCTTTTCTTCACATGTGTTTCCGCGCGTACAGAAACCCTATAAGTCATCAAAATCATTCTTATTCATACATCACTTTTCACTCTCGTACCGAATTAGACATTCAAATATTAATCTTACAAGTCAGTCTTCTCTCCACCATATAGAAAATTAAAAACCACCATAACAAAATATGTCTCCTTATTTACCGATCAACTCTAACTTCACTACAGAAAAAGCTTAATCCCTAACCAACAATAAAAAAAAAATTCATTTAATTTCTTACAAATTCTTGAAAATTTTGTCATTGCTAATGACTATTTGATGATTTGTCAAGAATTTTGCTAATGACTATAATGTAAGTATCATATATAATGACTATATGATCCCACATAACAAAGCTAGTGGAAAAATAAAGGAAGACATGTATTACCATTGCTATTTTTACGAGGGAGTGTAGGTTATTTGTGGATATGATTTAATAAAAAGTTACAAAACAACAACATATGAACGCGTCTGATGTCATGTGCATTCTGTTTGCATGTCATTAAATAACCATAATCATAATCATATCATATATAGCAAACTATACGACAGCCTAGACAAAAGAAAACAAGTGTGAAAACACTAAAAATGTTCCATATCCTTAATTACATTTATTACACAATCACTTACATTGACGCGGCAAAATAATAATAATAATAATAAAATAAATTAAACAAGTAGTACTATATAACAACATAAACAGAAAGTGTAACCAAATCAAATATATATACCTTAATTAACCTATGTTTAGAGCCGGCTAATTAGAAAAATCCCATTAATAAAATGCCAAAACTAAACTCTCATTTTGATTAATATTGCCACATATTAGACTTAACCAATTATTTATTTTTCTTCAATATAAAAGCCCTTTCACCTTCCCATATTACTTTTATACATTTTCATCTCATAAAGTTGTTTTTGCTGAAATGAATTCAAGTGAAGAAGGTGATGAAGATCATGGTCAAGGAAAAAAACGTTCTTATGAATGTACATTTTGCAAAAGAGGTTTCACAAATGCTCAAGCTTTAGGTGGTCACATGAATATTCATAGGAAAGACAGAGCAAAAAGTAACAAAAAACCACAAATTTCAAACAAATTCTTCACCAAGGATGAAACTACTTCTCTGGCTTTTCCTTTTGTTTCTACAAATTCTTCACCTATGAGGCAAATGCAACAATATTTTCCAACAACAACAACAAATTATCTTGTTGAAAATTACCAACCTTCAAATGTGCATGGTTTTGGATATGATCAATATCCAAGATCTTCATCTAATTGGCCTAATTTGCATTTCAATCAAGAGCTTCAGGGTCCTAATTTGAGTCTTCAAATTGGTCAAACTCATCAAAGAATTAGGAGAGGAAATCAAGAAGAAAATGAAGTTGATTTGGAGCTGAGGCTTGGACATGATCCATGATGATTCATAGTTTCATATACTATATATTATTTCATCTTCTTTTAAGGTATATTAATGTTTTCACATTTCCTTATTTATTTTGTGTGATTAGAACAAGAGAAATATGAATAGCTATAATCCACATTGATTCATAGATAAGTGATAATATCTTGATTTTCTGACATAAAAATCATTACTTGTTAGGAGGAGATGGAAATGTTAGTAGCATGAAGAAATTAATATTAGTGCTATGTAAATGTAATCCATATTACTGATTAATTATTGTGATTATTATTATTATTATTAATTATTTAAATTCATTTATTATATGCATATATGAGAAGCATTGTATACATTTTTCTTTGGCAAAGGGGATATGAAGGGTTAATTGGTGAATAGAAAATGTGATCATTATCATGCACATGGGTTTCATTGTCTTGTTATACCAATTGGAAACATGACATTTCCACGTGAGATGTAGAACTTTAATTACTGTAGGTTGTAAAAAACGTGATAGTTGTTTGTTTTAAGGTTACAATCCTAATGTTATGTCTAACTTTTTAAAGCAATGTATAAGGATAGAGTAAGGTTAATCTTTAAAATAATAAATGAGATTTCAATTATTTGAAAACTGGTTTGAGGTGAGTTGGTTTAGTGGAAGAGGCTTAGAACTTTAATTCGGTTCAATTGAGGACTCTAGTGAATAGGAAAATCCTTATTTTAGGCTATGAAACAATTGGGCTTGTCAAACCGGTTTATGGAATATAAAGAAAATTATTCAAAATATATCCCAATTTCATATAATTATTTTCCGTTCGAAATGTTAATTTGCGGTTAAATAGGTTGATGTGTTTGTTAGTTGTAATTCAAATTAGTTTAGTTACAAGTTAGTTGTTAAGTTTGAGGTTAATCAAGCTTAACTAATTTTGGTTACTGGTTAACTTGCATCACAAGTAAACCATTTTCAGTGTTGCTAAGACCTCAACAAATGCATAACCAATGCTTATAATTATGCATCAAAGGCTGCACAAGATAAGGACAATGATAACTAACTTAAATAGATATTTTTCATCTAAAATGGCTTCCAAAGTTGTATATGTTTCATACAACAATTTTGAAACTTTTGGATGATAAGCACTTTTCCTATAGAGAGATACAATCACTTATTCTATAAGGTTCACTTGGTTAGCCATTCTCTTTTCCTTCAGTTCTTCTGCAAGAACTTGAATGGAATCCGAAACTTCAACCCTATACACATAAAACCTTGTAACAATCGCGAAGAAAACTAAGTTCAACAAGTTCAACAAAGCGAAAAACGCATAATAGTAATCAAGATGAGACTCATTCAGATTGTTCAAAATCCACCCTCTATGACCATGTTGCTTAGTTATGTGTGAAACTGTTGACAGAAGGAATGAACTTATGAAATTTCCGATGCCTAATGTAGTTGATGAGTATGAAGTTCCAACACTCTTCATGCTTTCCGGTGCTTGATCATAGAAAAACTCAATTTTCGCAACTTCTAAAAACGCATCCGCTGTTCCCATAAGTATAAACTGAGGAAGCAAAATGAAAATACTTAGAGGAACTTGTCCTCCACTTTCAACCAAACCATGTTCTTTTGCAACACTAAGTCTATATCTTTCTGTGAAAGATGCAATAACCATGATAATCGTGTGGATAACAAGACCGATTCCCATTCTTTGAAGAAGGGTAATCCCTCTCGGATTCCTGGTGATTCTCTGCATGATCTTAACGAAAAAACGGTCATAGAGCACTACACAGACAAGCAAAGACAATGTGACAAATGCACCTAAACTTGCTGGTGGAATTTTGAAGCTTCCAATATGTCTGTCAAGTGTTGTTCCTTGTTTTACAAAAAGAGTGTTTATTTGTGCCACCATTGTACTTGGAACAAATGTAGCAACCAAAATCGGAATCATCCTTAGCATTTGTTTTGTCTCTTCCACATGTGTAACTGTGCATAACATCCATGGACTAGTAGAGCCTGTTTTCACACATGCCTTGTCTAGGAACCTATACAATAAAATAACACATGTTTCATAATTTGAAATAACGAATCAATTGAATGGAACTACAACTGTCCATGTTGCGTGTAACATGTCTTCAATATGAAATGTCAATGTCGCATCAGACACCAGACACGTTTTTAATATGAAATGTCAATGTCGCATCAGACACCAGACACGTTTTTAAAATGAAGTGTCAATGTTGCATCAGACACCAGACACGTCTTTAATATGAAGTGTCAATGTCGCGTCAGACGCTAGACACGTCTTTAATATGAAGTGTCAATGTCGCGTCAGACGCCAGACACACATTCAATATAAAGTGTCAAGGTCGCATCAGACACTAGACACACTTCAATATGAAGTGTTGGTCCTAAAGTTATTCGAGTAAACATATATACCTCAATGTTGGAGTGGAATCAATTCTGTAAGTGTTACTCCCTTTCTTAGCATACTCTACCATATCAAGTTCATACAGTTCTTTAGTATCATTTGGAATCGGCACTTTCCGTTTTCTTAAAGCAGCAACAATGACCCTAGCCATTCTAGTGAAAGTACTTCCAGCAGGCAATTTATGTCGATAAAACGGCGTTCCTGCCAAGAATATCATAATTGATATCGCAAGTCCTAAAGTCGGTAAAGCATAACCAAGAGTCCAGCCAACATTATCTTGAACATAAACCAAAACAGTGTTAGCAAAAAGTGTCCCAAAGAAGATACTAAACATCCACCAATTGAAAAAGGAAAGCTTCTGTGATTTCTCCTTAGGATGAAAATCATCAAACTGGTCAGCACCAATAGTAGAAATGTTCGGTTTTGTTCCACCTGTTCCTATGGCTAGAGTATAGAGTGCACCATAAAACACAGCTAGTTGTAATGTTGAAGCTCTTTTGCATTTTGTTAGATCTATTTCAGTGCATGGAGGTGGCTTTAAACTGGAAAGTGACACTGCTAGTGTAAGCAGAGACATACCCTGCATGTTCCAACATAAGATCAATCAAAGAATTAAATTATGAATTTGTTGAATTTAAGACACTAATTAAAGCGTAACTATAATAACCATCAACTTGTCGTTGCAAAAGTTGACTATTACAGATTCATGTCTTTATAGTGCCACAACCCAACCCACTAGCCCCACAACCGCACATGTCAAGAACAGCATGGAAAAACTATGAAATCTTGGTCCAGTCCACTGTAGAATATTCTTGATTAATATGAAAAGAATAAGGCATGCTTTGAATCAAACTCACTGTGACTAGGACACTTTTCTACTACCTCAATGTCTTTTTCTCTATACAACACTGTCATGGGTCCAAATTTTGGAAAATATTCATATTAATATGTTCTCTATGAATAAAACTGTTTATTTAATAAAGACATATGACAATTTTTGTGGGACCAATATGATCCAAAAAAGTCAAGGATAAGCTTTGGAGGACTGGTTTGCGATTCTAGATTCTTTTGTGTGACCAACCAAATGCGTCCATTAATGTATTGCATATTTGGTCCTTTCATTGTTATTATACTCTATAAAAATAGATCTATTATTGGTTCATGGATAGCTACTGTTGACTTATACAACAATTGGGTCAAAAAGGTTAGGAATCATCTTACTTTTCATTTCATCTCATCTCGTTTTGATTCTTAAACACTTTTAAATAACATTTTTTTTACTATTAATATTTCAATAAATTCAATTACTTTAATAACTATATCAAGAACTAGGGGTGTAAATCTTAGCTGAATCTTCACCCATTTATCATCATGTTGCAATTGGGACAAAGCTATGGGGACCCATAAAGTCTAATAATTAAAAACTCCCACACCCAATTAGAGAAGAGACAAACAAACATGAATGGTTGGGCAAGATTAAAATTAAATTATGAACATCTATTTGATTGCTTACCGATAGATAAATGGTGGAAGCAATGAGAAAAGTCCAAAAACGACCAAGATGAGCATCAGCAACATAAGCACCTAGTATTGGTGTTATCCAAATAGTCCCGACCCAGTTGGTCACATTGTTTGAAGCAGTCACGGTTCCTTGGTTTAGCTTCTTTGTTAGATACAGAATCAAATTCGATGATATTCCATAATACGCCATTCTTTCGAATATTTCATACACTGCAGTAACCATCTTAATTAACATTGCTAATTACTAATAAATAAGGTTAATCACAATGTGAAACATTAATTAAAGAGATAGAGATTTTTTTACCAACAACAAAGGAACATGCTTTCCAACCACCGGTTTTGGATCTAAGAACTGGTTTTCCTTTGAGATTCACTGTTCCATCTTCTGTGTACTCCTCTTCCTTCACTACTTTTCCCTCTTCCATTTTTTCAACGCCAAAAATTTCTCACTTGGATGAGAAAAGAAGAGAAATGTTACTAAGGATAGGATACTCTATGATGAAACTAGACTGTATTTATAGAAACTTCTATCTACTTCAGATGGGCCCATGAGTGTTGATATTTCAACGTTGGCCTTTCATTTAGTGACATTAGTCAATAATTTGGAAAATGTATATTACTTTATTATATTCATTTTATACCATGTAAATTATTTTTATATTTCAAAAATAGAGAAGGAGTTTGCAACTGAACCCAAATTGATGAGTTTCAACTTTCTCTATCTTGGAGTCAACATATGATCCGTAACAAAACAATTGTGTTGTGTCAAGTGATGTAAATTAACCAAATAAAAGTAAATGACTTTTACACGTTTTCGTAAGCGTGGCAGTCTTCTTCTGCAAAGAAAATCTGGTAAGTGAGCTATGTGAATGAGCTGCTATATAGGAGTACTTCAAGATGAAGGAAGCTTAATTCATGGTGATTGAAAAAGTTATTGTTTTCTTGATTTTGCTTAACCTTGTTTAGTTTAGGAATGATAACATCTCTCTATTTATAGGATTTTATTTATAGTTTTATCTAAATCTATATTTTAAATATTTTATGAGACAGAGTTCTACACACTTTTATCTTATATATATTTCGATATTTTTCTATAATTCATTAATTATTTGATACATGAACTCGCATTAGTCTAGATGCATATTTCTATAATACAATACGTACATGTATCTAATACAAGTATTTATTGATAACACGTTACTCAACATTCTCCCCCTTAATGTGTTGTTCTTGAACTCCAATAGTCTTGGTAATACCGACTTTATATCTAGTTGGTACAACTTCTATTATTTTTGGACTGCAAGAAAAATTAATGTTTTAATGGTGTCCGAGACGTATCACATGGGCAATTGTCTCTTCTTAGTCAATATGAGTTGTTGTACATAACCTTTGCAACAAGTCTTACTTTTTCTTTTGGACTTAACTGATTGAATTATGTTTCACTTTGTAGACTCATTTTACACTAATAGTTTCTTTATCATTTGCCTTCTCCATTAGCTTCCAAATCTTTCTCTTTTCAATGGCATCTATTTTTTCTTACTTTGTCTTCCTCCAAACATTTTCTTAAAATGATTCTTCAAAATTTTCAGGTTCAATTGCTTAATAGTTGAATCTAACAAAAACATCATCCAACCTCTTAAATTTTAATGGAGTTAAGTTTAAAGATGATGAGCTAGAATTTGGCGAAGATAGTGTACTAGATGGAGAACTTGGTATAGATGGAACATTTTCCTCACATTCAGAAGAAGTTGGATTTTTCTCTAAAATAATTGTTGGAACTTTCTCTTCAACACTCTCCTTTTGCCAATTCCAAACAACATTTTCATCAAATTTAACATCTCGGCTGACAATCACTTTCTTGGTCTTCAAATTATAACGTTTATAGTCCTTTGACATAAAGCTATAGTCAATAAAGATGCATATGTCACTTGATTCTTCAACCTTTGTCCTCTTTACTTTGAAGGTGTAAAAGTACATAAGAAATGGAGGTTGAATTGTGTTTCGCTTTTCTTTAAGTTCACTTCTAGTCAGATATGCAGAGTCAGTACCGATGTTCAGATTCTGTCTATTTCATTAGCAACGAATACATAACAGAAGTAAAGTAAATAATCAGTAGAAGACACAAATATTTATTTTGGTTCCTCCCTTAACTGAAAATAGTCCAATCCCTTTGATTCACAAGAGTTTTTCATTATAATAACTCAGATTATAATTGTTTGTTCTTCTGCACAAGTCTTTACAATTGCTCAGACTCACGGTATGAGACTTTCCTTGCTTAGAGCACATGTTTAAGATTTACTCTTGTTCCAACCTTCATATCCAAGCATTCTGCTTCAAGATCTTCTGGCAAAGACATTCATTTGCTTAGAGCATGTGTCTAAGACTTCCTTTGTGTAGATTGATTGTCCATTACTAACTACTAATCCTTTGACCGAACCTCATACTATTGATCATTCAGACTGAGTCTTATCCTGCTCAGGTCCACACCTGAGACTTCTTGCTCAATCACACTAGCTGAATAAGACTTTCACAACTCAAGCACTCAAGCAAAAACCAGAAACCAACAATCTAGGAACCTTTCTTTTTTATTATATTATTTAGGGTTATTAGTCATTTCCCCTGCCATATAGCCGATTTTTGAATCCCATCCCCCCGTAAAAAAAAACTTGCAAGAAATCCCCTAACTTTTTTTAAAAAAATATTTGTCTTTTAACCTTTATCAGGCCAAATCATAATTTATTTTGACGTGGCATCATTTTTTATTATTTTTTGTTAAGATGAAATGTCAAATGTGTTTAATACTTTTTTTACAAACTAAAATACCCTTCAAGTTCATAACAAAAACTTCATCTTCTTCATTTTGCTTCCTCGTGTTCATTTCATGCCCTAATCCCAATTCTCCTTCAACTCTTTTATTGAATCATTCTTGTTTCTCCTTCTAACCCAGAAAAATGATTTAACCAATTTGTTATAACTCTAGAATTTCTTCAAATGACGAAATAACTCATAAATGCGGTCATAATATGTCCATGAAGATGTTTGTTTCAAAATCGGTTGCAAATTCTGGCAGAAAGTATTGGAAGTGTAAGTTTTGGGGTAAAGAAGATGATTGTAACTTATTCCATTGGGATGATGAGTTTTTTGGTGAAAGAGAAACAACTTAATCGGATAAAGAAGTCATAGATCTGATGAGGAAAATGAAGAAAGATTTTACCAAGAAGATGGAAGAAATGAAGAAAAAGGTTTACGGCTGTAGGAAGAAGATGGATTTTGTGATAGGTGTACTTATTGCTACATATATTTTTCTTATTGGTTCATGTAACAGATAGGTTGTAACATACTGAGTCATATGTTCATGTAACAGATAGGGTGTTTTTGTTGTACAAGGCTGTAATGAAGTCATTTTCACTGCAAAATTAGTGAAGTTGTTTTGTTTGTTATATAAGTTGTAATGAAGTTCTTTTGTTGTTGTTTTAATGAAGTTTTTGTGTTTGTTATATATAAGTTATAGTGCATATTGTCCATATTTTGAAGAAATCTAAATGGTACATATTGTCATTATATTGAAAGTAATCTAATTGGTGCATATTGTGCATAACATAATTGGTGCATATAGTCATTAAAGTGAATGCAATCTAATTGTAAACTGGTGCATATTGTGCATAACAGACTACAACAATTTTTTTTATTAGCGTTACAACCAAACTTAGAAGTTACTTGTGATAGTCTCACAAAAGAAATTACAATACAAAATAAAACATTATGTACCTAACAAAAGACAGATAACATAACTGTTTTTGATAACCAAAATGACACCTAATTACTGAGTCATTCTCCTTGCAATATCCTCCCACTTGTTTGATGTCTTCATATATGTCTCATCATCAAATACTAATGGTACATCTGAAGTTGAACCAGGCCCATGTTGGAGTACAAATAGAGTTAGGTTTTTGTTATTGATCCACATAGATTGTTTTGTGATATCATTGTCGTTCTACAATCGCGCTAGTTTCAAACTTAGTAGTAACAAAGGGGGTTTTGGTTTTTAGTAACGTTTCGTTTCGTTATAACAGATTAGAAAGCTAACGATAAAAATTATCGGGTTTTGAAGGTTTATAAAACACATGTCAAGGTTAGGGTTCGACAAGCTCTTTTGCATGGATAGAATCGGTCAAGCGGATGAACTTGTTTAGACGATAAACATAATCACAATATCCTCTCAAAATGTTTATTTCTAACACAAATTGTGAGTTTTACCATTTTGATCCATTGATGATCTCTCGCTCAATCTATCAAAAAGGCAACGTTCAAGATCAATACAAGGTGAACATCAAGTCTCATAACTATCTCTAGCATATGTTCTTTGATGGATGAAAAACCTAAATAAAGTGTGGAACACATTTCTCAATCATGAAGCACGTGAGGTATATATCATAAAGACAAAGTTTTTCACCATATATTTATCATCACAAGTTCATACATAATGATCAAAACTCATACATACAAAGGAAAGATTTATCTACCTTCTAACCTTGACACAAAAGGAGTTTAGCTAGCCATAACAATAGTAGCTTCCATTACAAGAAATAGAGGAAGAAGACAAAGCATCAAAGACAATCTCCCGACTATCGATGCGTCGAATCTTCAAAAACAAGGAAATATCTTGAGTTTAGGGTTTTTGTGCTAATAAAAAGTTTGTGGATCCACAAAATTTTAATTTAACCCATTATATAGGGGTTGAAAAACGCAGAGCTCGCTAAGCGAGCAGGAACTTGCTAAGGGAGCTCTCATTTATTGATCAAATCACCTTTGCTCGCTGAGCGAGCTTCAGGCCTCGCTAAGCGAGCAACTCTCTGGATTTTGCTGTTGTTGGTCGCTATGAGCTCGCTTAGCGAGCTAGTAGCGAGTTTCAAAAAATGCTTTTCTTCAAAAGTCTTCAAAAGAGTGCCCCATTGATTTGTGTTCTCCAATCCAATGGCAAAACCTAAAAATATAAAAACAAAAGTTATATAAGTGATACTATTAAAGCATTTAAACTATACTACGAATATTTATCGGAAACAACGGGAAAAAGCATCGGATAACAATTTAAGATCATGAATAGTGCAAAAAACCACATTACATATTAACACAATTTAGCACTTATCAACTCTCCCCAACTTGCTTCTTTGTTTGTCCTCAAACAAAGGTAAGATCAAATAGAAACAAGCAAAATATCGGAAAAAAGACAACACACAAAAATTGATGGTTCAAAATTAATTGATGTGCAACAAGTAGTGCTCAACTTCAAACAAAATCTAAACATGATTATGAACTAACTTCTAAACAAAAATAACAAGTAACTTATCACAAGCAATCAAATATTCAAACGGGAATCACTTACTTAACTCAGATGAGTTATGATCAATATCTACAAGGGACAAAACACTCTCAAAAGTAATTGTGCCAGCATCCAAAACAATTCATGCATTCATCTATCAAATTCAACAAGGAAAACAAGGAAACAAAGATCTCATTAGGGCTTCTCAATGTTATAACTTGGCAAGGGTGAACAAGAAAGGGATATATATATATATATATATATATATATATATATATATATATATATATATATATATATATATATATATATATATATATATATATATATCAAAAATTTGAAGAACAAGCCGGCTTAATCAAATTTCAATCCAATTCACTATTCCCCTTTCTTTTTCTTTTCTTTTCATGGTGCCCTCTCTTATAAGATTCAAATGCTTCTTTTACATTTCTTTTTGAGCAACTCACAATTGAGTGCAAAGCATAACAAATGACACATTTTTTCTATCCTCTTTTTCTTACAAAGAGGGACCATTTTTTTATATACCACACTAGTTCTTTTTCACACCACAAACACTCTACCCAACTTTAAACCACACCATACATAATGACAATGTTCTTCAAACGAAAGTATGTTCAAATAAAGGGGGTAAGTGTATTAAGAACAACTAGAATGAATCACATTGATTTTTCTTGATGATAACAACCATAATTGGTTTTCTCGGCATTTTTGCATACATTCAAATTGTGATTCATTCCATTGTGTGAAAACTCAAAAATGGTTAGCAAATGCTCACACATTTCACCGGGTAAAATAAAGCTAAAAAGAACATATGGTTTTTCTCAATTTCAAACAATTCCTTGATCACTTCAATGTTTCCAAGATTTACTAAAGAATACAAGATTAAGCATGAATCGTATGAGCTAAGAAACAATTACGACACTCTCTTTTGTGAACAATGAAGGTCACTCACAAAATCCTACAAACATACTAAACATAAGAAAAATAAAAGAAGAAACGATCAAACCATTTGGCATCAGTAAGAACTAGAACTCGTGTCATCATCATCAACATCAATATCATCATCATCAGCACCACCAACTGCCCCCTCGAAGAAGTAGGCTTGTCCTCACGCCATCTAGCATAAGCTTGAAACTACTCCATGGAACGCAAAGAATGATCCACATGCGGCTCCCTAATTTGAATCTGCAATTGCAACATAGATTCATACATAAAAGATAATGCATAATGATTATCCTCGTGCATAGCCCAGTTTACTGCAGAACTCGGATCAAGCGTGTGCCCAATAGAAGGTGCACGTCTAGGAGGAGCAGCAGCAGTAGAAGCAACAAGAGCAGCCCCAGAAGTAGGCAAGCAAAACCTGGTGACAAAATCATCATTAATAAAACCCAACTTCACATTCCCTTGTGAGGGAAGTGTGACACCAACTTGCTTTCACAAGGCCATGACTAGATCAGGATGAGTGAGCGTGCAAGTTGCTCTCGAACCATGAGGTGTACCATTAATAGCAATCCGCCTAAACTCTGCGGAGATAATCTAAGCAAGGTAGACCACCTTGCCAACCATAATACAATAGATGAGAGCGACCACCTCAATAGTAACATCGGAAGTGTGACTTTTCGGTATTAGGTTGTGCAAGAGAACCGACATAAAGATTTAAGCATAGTTGGACAAAGCTCCTCTTTTGAAACGCAACGGTGCTCCCGTAGAACTCACCTCATAAGAGTGGTCCTCAAAGCATATACACTATTTTATACGCTCAACATCCCAATTACTTTGAGCCTTTATCCTCCCAAAGTCACACAATCCATCATCTGATAATTGTACATTACTTCTCAGGTAACTACTTATGCTAGCCCTTGAGAAATCAATTGTTTTCCCCCTCACCCAAGTTCTATAAGCAAAAGGCTCACTTTCAGAACTGGTAGGAAGGGCGTTCGCGAAGAACTCCCTAACTATCTCAAGGTGAAACTCATGATGAGGTTCAAAAAGGACCGCATAATCTCTTACTTCCAAGTCTTCACCTACATTCCGTTAATACCCCACAAAGCTTAATCGAACAACCCTATCAGCCCAAACCGACCTCTTTTCCAAAAGCATATACCTTTCATGATGTGCCAGACTCAAGAAATGTGCCATATCAAAGATTACAGACGGAGGGCACCTAGAGGAAGATGATGATCCATCATAACCTCTTTTACTACTACCTGACATCTAAAAAACAAAACCACAGAAAACATGGGAAAAACGATAAAATTAGTCACTAAAAACAACATACAAAATTCTTAAAAATCCTAACAAATCCACAACAATTGCCCCATGTAACTTAAAACAACAGCAAAAAATGGAATTTTTCTGCAACTCCCAGGTCTCGCTAAGCGAGCAGGAGCTCATTAAATGAGCACTCCAAATTGTAGAAAAAATCCCCATTGTTACAGAGGCAATTCCACAAGACAAACACACTTAATGTCACTTCTAAACAACATATTGAAAGAGATAATTTACATGCATAAACCCTAACTAACACAAACATAAAACAATCTCAAATTTGTGCCCTAATTTCTCAATTTTTATACCCTAAGAAACATGCAATCATGATTTATAATAAATAGCTATATAGGGAGATAGTAGAGGTAATTAAGAAGCAAGAACAAGAGGAGTTTCTTCAAGAACATCACAAAACTTCCAAAAATGGGTTTTTACAAAAACTATGAAAAATTCATAAAAACAAAATTACCTTTGATGATGAAAATGGTGGGAGGTTTGGAAAAGAGAAGAAGAATAGCAAAAGTCTTGAAGCTTTGAAGGAGAGGAGAAAAAGGTTTGAACTCCTATGAAAATTTTGACAAAATGAATGGAAGAGACAACCATGGCCCTCTCCCTCCTTCATAACCTGAATTGGGTCGGGTTTGGCTAGATGGGCCCAGTTCAACAACCTATATTTTTTTAAAAAAAATTTATGCTCAGCTCGCTAAGTGAGCAATTTACTGGAAGTGAAAGTTCATTTTTTTCAAACACTCGCTAAGCGAGCTCTGCAACTTCAAAACACCTCCCAGCAGTAAAAAAACATTTTTTTAGCCTCCAAAACACACATAAACACCATATTTAACAAAAAGTAATAAAAAATTACAGAATTGAGGTGCCTCTCAACGAGCGCCTGTTTAACGTCGGATAAGCTCGACGGTCCATGATGATCAATGATCATCGAGGAAAATAGAACAATTCTCACAATCGAAGCTACCTCCAAGGTAGATTTTGAGACATTGGCCATTAACCGACCAACTATCTTTCTTTTCTAAATATTCGATCACCATCGCTCCATATTCTTTCACTTCCTTCACACGAAATGGTCCGGACCATTTAGACTTCAACTTTCCTGGAAAAAGCTTTAAATGGGAGTTGAAGAGTAAAACCAATTGTCCAACTTTTAACTCTTTCAGCTTATTTTTTTTATCATGATAAGTCTTTACTTTCTCTTTGTACAACCAACTTGAATGATATGTCGCATTTCACATTTCCTCTAGCTCACTTAGTTGCACTTTCCTTTTGGTTTCGACCGAGTTTGGATCAAAATTTAACAATTTTAAAACCCATAGAGCTTTATGCTCCATTTCAACTGGTAAATGGCATGTCTTGCCATAAACCATTTGGAATGGAGTTAAGCCGATTGGAGCTTTATAGGCAGTGCGATATGCCCACAAAGCCTCGTTCAATTTTTTAGACCAATCCTTCCTCGAGCCTGAGACAGTCTTTTCTAAAATTCTTTTTACCTCCCTATTTGATACCTCTGCTTGGTCGTTTGATTGGGGATGGTATGAATTCACAACTTTATGCGACACACCATAGTGTTTTAAAACACTTTCAATAGGTGTGTTACAAAAATGCGACCCACTGTCACTTATAAGCACACAAGGGGTTCCGGATCGAGCAAAAATGTTTTTCTTTAGAAATTATATCACCAATTTTCCATCCGCCCTCGGTGAAGCAATAACTTCAACTCACTTCGATACGTAATCAACCTCCACCAAAATATATTCATTTGTGAAAGATTGTGGAAATGATCCAACAAAATCAATGCCCCAACAATCAAAAATTTCAACCTCTTGGATATTTTGGAGGGGCATTTCATCTTGTTTACCAATTCCACCTGTTCTTTGACAAGTATCACAACTCCTCGCATGGAGATTTGCATCTTTGAAAATAATGGGCCAATAAAATCCTGATTGAATGACTTTAGTGGCCGTTCTAGATCCATTAAAATGTCCTACATACAGTGAGTTGTGACAATGCCAAAGAATGCTTTGAGCTTCGTCACTTGTCACACATCTCCTCAACAAATTGTCTCCACCAATTTTAAACAAATAAGGTTCATCCTACACATAAAATTGTGCATCCGACAAAAACTTCCGTTTTTTATTCCAAGTTAGGTCTCCGGGAATCCAACCAGTTTCTTTGTGGTTAGCAAAGTCGGCAAACCAAGGCCTAACTTGGACTCTAAACAATTTTTCATCCGGAAATTCTTCTCGGATTTCCATTTCAGATTTAGTCACATCCACATTGATTAACCGCGACAAATGATTCCCTATCAAATTTTCAAATCCTTTTTTTATCTTTAATCTCCAAATCAAACTCTTGGAGAAGTAGGATCCAACGGATAAGCCTTTGCTTAGAATTCAGTTTGGTTAGTAAATATTTAATCGTGGAATGATCCGTGTAGACAAAAACTTTTGAACCTATCAAATAAGAACAAAACTTCTCAAGCACATACACTATAGCTAGAAATTCCTTTTCAGTTGTCACATAATTCACTTGTGCCTCATTAATCACTTTGCTAGCATAATATATGGCATGGAAAGTTTTTCTTTTCTTTGCCCTAGCACCGCTCCAACGGCATAATCGCTTGCGTCGCACATAAGCTCAAAGTTTAAATTCCAATTCGCGCAATGATTATGGGAGTGGTGACAAGGTTTTATTTTAAGATTTGTAAAGCTATAAGACAAAGGTCATCAAAGATAAATACCCGATCCTTGTTAATAAAATTCGCCACTTTGGCAAAATCCTTGATGAACCGTCAAAAGAATCTCGCATGACCTAAGAAACTTCTAATTCCCTTTATGTTGGTCGGAGTAGGTAACTTTGCAATCACATCGACTTTAGCTTGATCCACCTCTAGACCTCTAGAAGAAACTTTGTGCCCAAGCACAATCCCTTTCGTCACCATGAAGTGACATTTTTCCCAATTCAACAGCAAGTTGGTTTTTACACATCTTTCTAACACCGTATCTAAAATTTTCAAGCAAAGATCAAATAATGCTATAAACACCAAAAAGTCGTCCATGAAGACTTCCATTGTCTTCTCAATAAGGTATGAGAAGATGGCTTGCACACATCTTTGGAAGGTAGCCGGTGCATTTCATAACTTGAAGGGCATTTTACGGTAGGCAAAAATTATGAAAGGACAAGTGAAAATGGTCTTCTCATGATCCGCCGGGTCAACCACAATTTGGTTGTACCCCGAATAACCATCCAAGAAATAATAGAATTGTTAACCGAACAATCTCTCAAGCATTTGATCCATAAATGGTAGTGGAAAATGATCTTTTCTAGTAGTTGCATTCAATCGTCTGTAGTCCATACACTTCTCCAACCCGTGAAAACCTTTGTCGGGATGAGCTCATTCTTTTTATTACGAATAACGGTAATTCCACCTTTTTTTGGCACAACATGCACGAGACTCACCCAAGGGCTATCAGAAATGGGATAAATCATTCCCGCATCAAGAAGTTTCACTACCTCTTTTCGAACTACCTCTTTCATTGTCGGATTCAAACGGTGTTGTGGTTGAGCTACCGCTTTGAAGTTTTCCTCCACGATAATCTTGTGCATGCAATAATATGGACTTATTCCTTTGAGATCAGAAAGAACCCATCCTAATGCTTCTTGATTTTTCTTTAACACATGAATCAAATGGGACTCCTCATTGATAGACAACACATTACTAATGATTACCAGTTTGTTTCCACTCTCATCTAAGAATGTATACTTCAAGTTTGAAGGTAGCACCTTCAATTCCACTTGTATTTTTCATCATTTTCCTCTTTTTTCAATTCTTCAACTTCAATCTCCCAAGGTTGCAATTCTTTCAACACCTTTAGTTCCTTCAAACACTCTTCAAGATCTTTTTCTTCATCACTAGTGAGTATGTCAATTTCCTCACCTAGTTCTCGTTCAAGAGGAGTTTCCACATGCACATGCTTTGCCACTTCAATTATAGCCATGTCAGATGCATCTATGCGGAAACTATCATGCATATCCTTTGAGTGCTCCATTGCTTTAAACAAATTAAAGGTAACCTCTTCATTAAACATCCTAACTTTCATAAGACCACCGTCGACGTCAATCATCATTCGGGTCATCTTCATGAAAGGGAAACCAAGTATTAAAGGTGCATCCTCATCTTCTTCCATTTCGATCACAATGAAGTCCACCAGAAAGAAAAACTTGTCAACTTTTACCAACACATCTCTTGCCACTCCAATCGGGTGAATGGTAGATTTATCGGCAAGTTGCAAAGTCATCCTTATGCCTTTGATTTCTATGTTCTCAAGCCTTTTCACAATGGAAAGAGGAATAAGATTTATGCTCGAACCCAAATCAACAAGACCATTTCCCACAATCATATTTCCAATTGTGACGGGTAAAGTAACACGCCCGAGATCGACTTCCTTCTTTGGAAGAGTGCGTTGAATGATCACACTCCAATTTACCGCAAGGATAACCGTTTCCGACTCCACACACTTCCTTCTTTTAGTGAGAATATCCTTCAAGAATTTTGCATACCTAGGCATTTGCTTAAGAGCCTCGGCAAACAGTAAATTGATTCGAAGTTGCTTGAATATATCCATAAATTGAGAGTATTTACTTTCATCATCTTTCTTTGTAGGCACATGAGGATACAACATATTTGTTGGAATTTGATTCATCACTTCTTTGCCCTTCCTAACTCTCTTATTTGTTTCTTTTTTCTTCTTATTCTCAACTTTTGTATTTTCAACTACAACCACATTATCAAGTTTCTTTTCAACTACTTCATCAATTTTTTTCTTCTTTTCAACTTCCTCCTCATCACAAACTTCCTCAACTATACCATCAATCTTTTCTTCTTCCACTATTTTCTCTTTTGGTTTGGCCATCTCCTTCCCACTCTTAGTAACAATAGCTTTACAATGCTCCTTAGGATTCACATGAGTGTTACCGAAAAAAGAAGGTCCCGGTTGGTTCTCGACTATTTGTTTCGTAAGTTGCCCAACTTGATTTTCTATATTTTTGATTGCCGCATCACTAGATTTTTGATTGGCCATAGACATTTGAATAAATTGATTCAAAGTGTCTTCTAATTTGAAGGTGTAACCGGAAGTGGTGGATCAAGATAAGGATTTTTCCAATTAGAAGAACCACCGCCATAACCTTGGTTATTTTGGTAATTACCTCTTGGTTGATATCATTGTTGTTGTTTATTTTGATAATGTTGTTGTTGAAAATGTTGTTGTTAGTAAGGTTGTTGTTGTTGATAAGGTTGTTGTTGTCTTTGGTACCCTTGATTGTCGTTCATGTAGTTTACTTATTCGGTTCCCAGTGGCGGACAAAATCCGGTATCGTGATCACCTTTGTATAATTTACAACTCGTAACTTGCTTGTTCTTGCTTGGATACTCATGCAACTCCTTAAATTATTGGGGAAGCTTTGACATTTTTTGTGTCAATAGCTCCACTTGGTGCAATAGAGGTTTATTTTGCGCAAGTATTGCATCATTCGTCCCTAGTAAAGAACTTCGGGTTTCTTCAAAGAATTGTTGCGATTTTGACTTTGTAAATCATTGAGAGCCGTGCAA
This sequence comes from Lathyrus aphaca, assembly GCA_963966055.1. NCBI lineage: Eukaryota > Viridiplantae > Streptophyta > Magnoliopsida > Fabales > Fabaceae > Lathyrus > Lathyrus aphaca. The sequence continues at coordinate 164,821,124 of OZ014520.1, read as the reverse complement.
TTGATAATATTTGTCGCTTCCTCCGCACTCTTTGATAACAAAGTTCCACCTGCATAAGCATCCAACAAAGTTTTACAATTCGGTTGGAGGCCATTTCTAAAAATGTGGATTTGCGTCAACTCATCGAACCCGTGACCTTTGCACTTCCGGATCATAGATTTGAATCTCTTACACGCTTCATTTAGGAACTCATTTATACCTTTAGAAAACATGGAGATTGCGGTTTTAGATTCCATGAAACACGGTTGTGCGAGAAGAATCTCTCAATGAACTTTTCTTCAAGAACATTCCAATCAGTCATCACAACGGTACTTTGATCAAGGTACCAATCCTTTGCTTTGCCAATCAAAGCACGAGGAAATAGTCTTCTGAACAAAGCTAGCTCTTATGGTGGATCGACTCCGGCCGCCAACGCTATCTCATAAAATTTTGTGAGAAAAGCGAAAGGGTCTTCGTGGTCCATTCCCTTGAATGAGCTTCTATATAATAAATTCAAAGTTCTCGTCTTCATCTCAGCTTGCCAACCATTTTGGGCGTTGTTGTCAAACTGAGCTATGTTGCATGGCTATTCACACATGGTGTCGAAGGTGGAGGTAGAGGTGGATTGAGACCCACCATGGTTGGTGTAAACTATGAAGTGAGTGGTGTTGAAGTAGAAGTTGAAATTTGTCCTTGTTCTCGCCTTTTTTAGCGAGTTGCCTCGTTCGCCGTGTCTTGCTATTCAATCTCCTTGTGATTCTCTCAATCTCAGGATAAAAAATAAGTTGGTCTGCAGGAAGTTTTCCTCGCATAAATAGAAGCTGCACACACTAACCAAACAAATTAACAAGTTCAAGAAAAAAAACTCAAACAAGTCTAAAACTTAAGTAACTATTGCAATGCTTGAAATATCAAATAACAATCCCCAACAACGGTGCCAATTTGTTGGAGTACAAATAGAGTTAGGTTTTTGTTATCGATCCATAAAGATTGTTTTGTGATATCACTGTCATTCTACAATCACGCTAGTTTCAGACTTAATAGTAACAAAAAGGGTTTTGGTTTTTAGTAACATTTTGTTTCGTTTGCATAACAGATTAGAAAGCTAACGGTAAAAATTATCGGGTTTTGAAAGTTTATTAAACACATGCCAAGGTTAGGGTTCGACAAGACCTTTTGCACGGATAGAATTGATCAAGCAGATGAACTTGTTTAAATGATAAACATAATCACAATATCCTCTTAAAATATTTATTTCTAACACAATTGTGAGTTTTACCATTTTGATTCATTGATGATCTCTCACTCAATCTATCAAAATGGAAACATTCAAGATCAATACAAGGTGAACATCAAGTCCCATAACTATCTCTAGCCTATGTTCTTTGTCGGATGAAAAACCTAGATAAAGTGTGGAACACATTTCTCAATCATGAAGCACACAAGGAATATATCATAAGACAAAGTTTTTCACCATATATTTATCATCACAAGTTCATACACAATGATCAAAACCTATACATACAAAGGAAAAACTTATCTACCTTCTAACCTTGACACAAAAGGAGTTTAGCTAGCCATAACAACAATAACTTCCATTACAAGAAATATATGAAGAAGATAAAGCATCAAAGACGATCTACCGACTATGTATCCACAAAAATCCTGTTCAACCCATTATATAGAGGGCTGAAAAACGCAGAGCTTGCTAAGCGAGCAGGAGCTTACTAAGATAGCTCTCATTTATTGATCAAACCGCCTTTGCTTGCTAAGCGAGCAACTCTTTGGATTTTGCTGTTGTCGGTCGCTATGACCTCGCTTAGCGAGCTTCAAAAATGTTTTTCTTCAAAAGTCTTCAAAAGAGTGCCCCCTTGATTTGTGCTCTCCAATCCAATGGAAAAACCTAAAAATATAAAAACAAAAGTTATATAAGTGATACTATTAAATCATTTAAACTATACTACGAATATTTACCGGAAACAATGGGAAAAACACATCGGATAACAATTTAAGATCATGAAAAGTGCCAAAAACTACACTACATATTAACACAATTTAGCACTTATCAGCCCACCAATTCTTTTTGCATTCCTCACACCTTTCAACCTCTCACTACACCTTTTTTTCACTATTTGAGTAACACTCTTCTTCTTAGAGGTACTTTTTGTCTTAGCAGCAGTTTATGTAGTAGGCTATGCAGAAGTTTGTGTAGAAGGCTCTGGAGCAGTTTGTGTAGCAGGCTTTGGTGCAATATGTGTAACAACCTTTGATGTAGTTTGTGTAGCAGGCTTTGGTGTGATTTGTGTAATAAACTCAGGTGTTGGATTAAAAACCTGCGATTGCTGATCTTCAAAGGCATTCATCATGTCATCAAACAATGCATCTAACTCTAGGTCATTTGTTTCATAGACACTTCCACTAACATTTGTCTCATGTCCTTGCTCAGTTGGTGCAACAAATGTATTTGGTGCAACAAATGTAGAGGGTTTGGTCCTTAGTGTTTTTCTCTGCACAAATAATAAGCATATTGGATAAGTCTATTTAAAAAAATAATAATAAGCAGTTTTAAGCATGAATTAGTACCTTTCTCTTCAATGCATTAGGATTTTGTTCCTTGCTCTGACACTTCCTTGAATTATGGTCAAATTTGTCACACTTTGTGCATCTATAAGCCACACCAAATCTCCTCATCCTTTACCCACTTTCATCTTGCTCTCTAAACCTTAACTTCTTAGTCCTTCCTGGACCCCTCTTATATTGATGTGGCAACATGTTCTCAATTTCCACTGTAGCCACATGTACATACCATTGATTGGACTGACATTATTTTCATAGCATGTTTTGTAAGCCTCTCTCATGTAACAAGGGTCAACAAATGTCTCAGGGTTCAAATTTTGATATTGCATTGCAGACACAACATGCATACGTGGTATTCCAACAAGGTCCGAAAAACCTCATGAAAACAACTCTTATTTCCAAGATCAACAACAATTTGAAGCCCAACCCACCCATATTCCATGTTGGTAGCCACTCTCCACTCATCACAGTTTCCTTATCTAATTTTTTCATAGGATTAGGCATAACATTGTGTTTCCATTTGTCAAGCTTAACTAGACTATTGGCAATCCTATTCATTAAATAGTTCATAATCCACTCTACCATTGTGAGGATTGGTTTATCCCTAGCTTGTATAATAGTACTTGATCTTACCTGATCAGGAGAGCCTTCCAAGGATTTGAGATTGGGCCAGAGAATAAGGTGAATGAAGGGGGGTGTACCTGCAAGGTGCTCCAATGCTTAAGTCAGAAGAGGTACAGAGTAAGGTTATTAGAAAGTGAGTTAGAATACCTGACCCTTTGCTGTGAAAAGAGTATTTATATTGAGCCCCCAGCGCTGGGCCAAGGCTCCTAATGGGCTGGATTAGCTAGGCCCAAGGAGGAGCTGCCAGGGGACGCGTAAGAAGCGTTAAGACCTAGACCAAGATCTGCCCCCTGGTCCAACTTCCCCTATCCCTAAGGAGACAATATAGGGGAGTTGGGTGACGTGGTAAGTGAGGTGCTGTTATGGTTCTGCCCGACATAAGCCAGATGCCCGTGATGTGGTCGATGATGTGTGGACGGAGACCATGGGACGGGCAACTCGCTCTTTGCCCGACACGTAGTTAGAGACCCGAGGAAACATCCCTCGGGTGAATGGTCCTACGTCTGACGTGTCCTCGTGCTTGGTCGTTTGGACACGGGCCTGACGAGCACTGGGCCATGCCGTGCATAATGCCTTGGCCCAGTCCAGAACAGGAGCCCCCCAAGTCGAGTCTCTGAGCCAGAGCGATGACTTATGTTTCAACTTGTGGTTCCCCGAGCTGACGGGGAAGTATGATAGTTCGACAGATGGGGTTGTAACAGACTTATTCGTGACTGATCCTTTCGCCGGAAATGTCGGGGATGGAGGTGATCGGTTGGTCTGCACCTCTTTTGTGGCAGACGAGGGTGTGACGTGGGGATGTGGCGTCTAGGTGAGTCGGGGAGACGGATAGGTGCCCGGGTCGTTTCAGTTTCTTATTTTGGAGAGACGTGTCTCAGACTTAATGGTGTCGCTTCGTTTAGTGTGCAAAGGCGGCGTAGGCAGGATAGGTAATGATGGCCTAGCGCGTTGGTCCACGCGCCAGGCAATATAAAAAGGGGTTGAGTAACTTCATTTCTACTTTTTTCGTTCAGACGTTCACCGGAGTTCTCCACATCCTCCATTGTTTGCTCGCTCATCTGTCTGAACCGCCGTCTCCGCCCGTCCTCCTGTCTGAACCACCGTCTGCTGCTCGTGCGCCACCGTACCCTTTTCAACTTAACTATGTCAGGTATGATTTTCCTTGTGACCCACTGTTTTTCCTTGTTGTTTTCCGTCAAATGTATGTTATCTTTGTGGAAATGTGGTTAGGTTTGACTTAGGAATAGTGTAGTGGACCGTAGATGTACAGTAGATGATAGAAAATAGGGTTAGGATCATACTGTACCAGGCATAAATTTCATGTGCCGGGCAATATTTGCATAGGCTATATGAAATTTCTGCCCGGCCTCCATAGAGTGCGCGTGTCACTGAGTTGAGTAGTTAGTGTCCGTCGCCGCTACGCCCTTTCACTTGACCTGCGGTGGAAGGGTGGATTTGATCTGACGTCGAATTCACTCTTTCTGTCTGCGTTTCAGGTGCTACCGGGCGTTTACGACCGAGGAGGGAAGATTCCGGGTCCTCGACCGAAGATGCGACAATCGCTCGTCTCCCTGTCGGGGATGGGAGCGTCCGAGATGGTACCGAACACGCCTCATCTTCCGGGCAGGTTGACTTCTCCTGGGTTGCGGACGAGCCTTTGGAGGAGGAATCATATTTTTGCGATGAGGCCATCATTGCTTACGCTATGGTCGAGACCATAGGTCGGGAGGATCCACCAAACTGGTACTGCTTCGCCCCCAAGGAAGAAGATCGCATTTGTCATCATTTCCCGGGGAAGCAGTTCACCATGTATGAATTTGCTTTCCGTGAAGTGGGGATTAGACTGCCCTTCAACTCCTTCCAGATGTCGGTCTTCAAGTGGCTTCGGCTGGCGCCGTCCCAACTGCATCCTAATGCTCTCGCATTTATGCGGGCATTTGAGTTAGTCTGCCAGTTCCTCGGCATTGGTTGCACCCGGGCTCTCTTCTTCCACGTCTTCCATCTCCAGTGGTCTGGCTCCCGTGGGCGTCATAGTTGGGTCTCTTTCAAGCAGCCCGTGCGTCTGTTCAAGGCGTACGAGGATTCTGTTCGTCACTTCAAAAACCGATGGTATGTGGTGATGCCGATCACTCGTGCTGTCCTTCACTCTCTATACTACTATCAACGGAAGCCAAACGGGGAGGAGACGCTGATGTCGAAGATACCGCTGAGGTGGCAGCGTGATCATTTCGATCTCTCCACGGCCCATTACCGGATCAAATATGCGATGCTCGACCAAGAGGATAGGCTCGTGTATAAGAAGTTGGTTGATTACGTGCAGAGCTTCAGCTTGGGGTTCTGGGCGAATCGACAGGGCGTGCCCTATCTGGATGAGGCCGGGGAACTAATCACCGAGACGCGCTATATTAATACGAAGGCTCTGCTCGAGTGTGATACCGAGGAGGAAGCTCTAGCGTTATTGAGTAGGTAGATTTTGTTTAGCTTTTTGTTTCGGTTAATGTCTTCGCTCGCTAATGTTTGTGTGTAATATTTTGCAGGTGCCATGCCCAGTGCCCGTGATCGGGTGTTGAAGTTAGCGAATCAGGTCGGTGCGGCTGACCGGGTGCCCAAGAAGAAGAAGAAGACTGTGGTCCGTGTCTTGGAGACCGCTGGTGATGCTGGGGCCGGTCCTTCGAATGTGGCGAGCGTGACTCCTTCCTCTCCTCCTCGGGCGATAGATATACCTGACAGCCCGCCGCTATCTGCCTCTCCCCTCCACAAACGGAAGCGTCCGTCGGGGACTCTTTCGAGGTCGTCGCTGGGAAGCCCGAATGGACCGGGCAGCTATATGCTACCTCCTTGCTATGTGGAGCGGTCGTTTTTCAAGGCCGAGGAGGCGATTGCGGTGCCGGCGCCCGAGGCCAAGGCTATTCTGGATCAAGATGCTGGTGCTCGGCGCAAAGATCTGGCTAGGGACATTGCTGCTGTCATCCGGGTGATGGAGACGGCCATGGTCTTGACCGACACTTCGGTCTCCACTGCCTCGCTGGAGGATGCTCTTTTGCAGGTCCGATCGGAGAAGGACAAACTGTCCAAAGACCTGTCGGACTACAAAGAGGAGCATCGGCTGCAGGAAGGGCTGAGCCAGAAGCTGGATGAGGTGGAGAAGGAGCGAGACCAGTTGAAGGCTGCTAAGGCGAGCTTGGAAGAGCAGGTGGCCGATCATCAAAAGTTGACCGAGGACAATGCCGGCCTGAGGGCTCAGATTGAATTTCTCGAAGAAAAGGTCCGTTCTCTGGCCGACGAGACCGAGGAGGAGCGTGCCCTTGGTTCGCGCGGTGAGCTGCTGGGGCATATCCGCACTCTCAATCAAGAGCTGGTGGCCGTTTTCAAAGAGGGTTTCGATAATGCTGTCGAACAACTTGGGCTTCTGAATCCCGAGTTGGTGACGGCGGGGTCGGCCCATAACTACTGTGTCAGGGATGGTGAGATCGTCTGCCCGTTCGAAGCGGAGGAAGAGCTGGGTGGTGAGGAAGAGGAGGAGGAAGAAGAAGTGCTCCGAGCGGAGTCTTAATTATGTAATTTTAATTTGTAGTTTTGTTATGGCCTGCGTGCCCGTTATGTACTTTGGCCTTCGGGCATTTGTAATCTGGCCTTCGGGCGTACTTGGCTTCGGCCGTTGTTATTATTTTTAATATATGAATGTTTTTGTTGTCATTCATTGTGTTCGTTTATGTTTGATATTTGCTTTTATGAATTCGTACTCTGCTCGACCTCGTTAATCTCCTCGGTTTAGGGAACCGATGAAGTGTCAGGCTTTGTGCCCGTTGGGATCGAAGCCCGGGTCCGTTGTTCGAACCCTGGTCTCGAGGCTTGGGCTTTCCCATCGCGAGCTGGGTGCCCTGCCTGTCCTGGTACTTCGACGTTGAGTCTTGGTCAAGATCCCACGCGTCGGGGAGGGTTGTGTTCGCTATGAGACCCCGGCTCGTTCCCGGGTCTCGTGGTTCCTCTCTGGGGTTTTGGAGACGAAGAGCGTGGTCGTACCACCCACGTTTCCCCGTGCTACATTTAGCTGTAATATTGTCTAAGTTTTTCTGCGTTCCATGGTCGAGCGAGTTGTTCTCCTTGTAGGTTTTCTAGGTAATAGGCCCCGTTGCTCGTCTTGTCGCGGACGCGGTAGGGGCCTTCCCAGTTGGCCGCCAGCTTGCCCTCTCTTGAGTTTTTCTGGTTTCTTCTGAGGACCAGGGTGCCAACCTGGAACTCTCTTCTTATGACTTTCGCGTCGTGGCGTAGTGCTATTTTTTGTTTGAGGGTCGTTTCCCTGAGGGCTGCTTCGGAACGTATCTCCTCGACCAGGTCGAGCTCGGCTCTGAGGGTTTCATCGTTCATTTCCTCGTCTAGGGGTTCCTCTATCCTCCTCGTCGGTGTCCGTATTTCCACCGGGATGACTGCTTCGGTGCCGTAAGTCAGTCGGAATGGGGTTTCCCCGGTGGTAGAATGCGGTGTCGTGTGGTAAGCCCATAGGACGCTGTGTAGCTCCTCGACCCATGCCCTTTTCGCCTCGCCGAGTCTGCGTTTGAGGCCACGTAAGATTACCCTGTTGGCCGCCTCTGCTTGCCCGTTCGTCTGCGGATGTTCGACAGATGTGAAATGCTGTGTGGTGCCCAGGCCAGCGACGAAGTCCTGGAATCCTCCGTCCGTGAACTGTGTCCCATTGTCTGTGACAAGTGCCTGGGGTATACCGAATCGAGCGAGGATGTTGCGTTTGAAGAACCGGAGAATGTTCTGCGCGGTTATTTTAGCCAGTGCCTCTGCCTCGATCCATTTGGTAAAGTAGTCCACCCCGACGATGAGGTATTTATTCTGATTCGATCCGGTTACGAAGGGTCTGAGGATGTCCATGCCCCACCACGCGAAGGGCCATGGGGAAGACAGTGATTTGAGGTCGTTTGGGGGTGCGAGGTGCATGTCGGCGTGTCGTTGGCATTTGTCACATCTTTTGACGTGCTCTTTCGAATCGCTTTGCATGGTCGGCCAGTAGTAGCCTGCTCGAAGGGCCTTTCGTGCGAGCGATCGCCCGCCGAGGTGTTGAGCGTTGATTCCCCGGTGTATCTCTCCAAGTATGTCGGGGACTTTCTCTTCCTCGACGCATTTAAGTAACGGGACGGAGAACCCTCTCCGGTAGAGTTTTCCTTCGAGGAGTACGTACGAGCATGCTCGTCGTTTGACAGTGGTCGCCTCTTTCGGGTCGGCTGGGAGCTCGTCTCTTGTGAGGTAATTGTAAATGGGTGTCATCCAACAGTGAGCATCCCCGATAGCGTTGACCTCGAATGGAGGAGGAAGTTTGTCGATGCTGGGTCGAGGAAGGATTTCCTGAATTACTGATTTATTCCCACCCTTTTTCCTCGTGCTGGCTAGTTTCGAGAGAACGTCTGCCCGTGTGTTGTGCTTGCGGGGTATGTGTTGAACTTCCCACCTTTCAAATTTGTCAAGCTTTTCTTTGACAAGGGACAAGTACTCGAGGAGGTTGTCGTTCCTGGTTTGGTACTCTCCTCGCACTTGTGAGGCCACGAGCTGGGAGTCAGTGGATATCTTTACCTCTTTCGCTCCCAGGTCTTCGGCTAACCGTAGGCCTGCGAGGAAGGCTTCGTATTCGGCTTGGTTGTTCGATGTCGGGAACGCCAGTGCCAATGATACCTCTATCAGGATCCCTTCTTCATTTTCGAGGATGATCCCGGCCCCGCTGCCTGACGTGCTAGAGGCGCCGTCGACGAAGATCGTCCATTTGTGGGCGCTCTCTGCTGGTGTCGGGCAGTGGGTCATTTCCGCGACAAAGTCGGCCAGTGCCTGGGCTTTCAAGGCTTTCCTACTTTCGTATTGTATGTCGAATTCGGAGAGTTCCAGTGACCACTTGAGCATCCTCCCGGCCATATCCGGACGCCCGAGCAGCTGTTTGATTGGCTGGTCGGTCCTCACCTTTATCGTGTGTGCGAGGAAATAATATTGTAATCTCCTCGCTGTATTGATGAGGGCCAGGGCGACCTTTTCGATTTGCTGATATCGGAGCTCGGGGCCTTGGAGTGCTTTGCTCGTAAAATAGATGGGCTTTTGTCCTTCGTCGGTTTCTCTTATTAGGACGGCGCTGACGGCCTCGGTCCCCACGGACAGGTATAAGTATAGGGTTTCTTTTTCTAATGGTCGTGATAAGACCGGGGGTTCGGACAGAACCTTCTTTAGATGCAGTAATGCTTGCTCGCATTCATCGGTCCAGTCGAAGGTAGCCTCTTTGCGAAGGAGTCTGAAGAATGGCAATGCGTGCTGGGCCGACTTGGCGATGAAACGGGAGAGTGAGGCGAGCACTCCATTGAGTGACTGGATCGATTTCTTGGTCCTCGGGGTCGGAAATTCCGAGAATGCCCGGCATTTGTCGGGGTTGGCCTCTATTCCTCTTTCGGTGAGATAGAAACCGAGGAACTTTCCTGCCCGTACGCCGAACGTGCACTTTTCGGGATTGAACCTCATTTTACACTGTCTCGCCTGCTTGAACACCTTTGTTAGGTGTCGAGCATGGGTAACCTCCTCGTGTGATTTGACGATCATGTCGTCCATGTATACTTCGAGCATGTCCCCTATTTCATCCTTGAAGACTTTGTTCATCATGCGTTGGTACGTAGCGCCAGCGTTCTTGAGCCCGAACGGCATCACATTGTAATAGTAATTGCCCGTTGGGGTCATGAACGCTGTGTGTTTCTTGTCTGTGGGCGCCATAGGGATCTGGTTATATCCACTATATGCGTCCATGAAGGACAAGAGTTTAAAACCTGCAGAGTTATCAACGAGCATATCTATATTAGGGAGGGGGAAAACATCTTTCGGGCAAGCCCTATTAAGATCAGTATAATCAACACACATACGCCATTTTCCATTATTTTTCTTAACGAGGACTACATTTGAGAGCCAGGTTGTGTACTGGGCTTCAGAAATAAAATTTGCCTCTAAGAGGTCTTTTACAGCTCGCTCGGCAGCCTCTGCCTTTTCGGGCGACTGCTTGCGCCTACGTTGTGCTATGGGCTTGGCTGCCCTGTCTAACGCTAGCTTGTGACACGCGATCTCGGGGTCCAGCCCGGGCATTTCTGCGGCGTTCCACGCGAAGAGGTCGGAGTTCTCCTTGAGGCATGCCACGAGTTCTTCTCTAGTTTCCTCGGGTAGTCCCTTACCTATCTTCACCGTCCTTTCTGGATCGTCCCCGAGGGGAATGAGCTCGAACTCTCCGTCGGGGATTGGTCGAACCGGGGCGAACTTCCCCTCTTCGGTCTCGTCCAAACCGATGCGACAGTCGAGGTCGATGGCATTAACTCCCCGGGGAGGATCCTCGGTCCTGAGTTTTTTGTTGTTGCAGTTGCTCTTCGTGCTGACCACGGTCTGTCCTTTCACTGCGGCGTCGTAGCATCGCCGGGCTGCTTCGATGTCACCGTGGATGGTGACCACACGTCCCAATTTGGTGTAGTATTTCATCTTTAGGTGGACGGTGGATGGGACCGCGGTGAGTTCGGGGCGTCCAAAGATGCAATTGTAAAGGGACGGACAGTCCACGACCAGGAATTGGATTTTGACTTCCCTGGCCGTTTCTTGTTCGCCGAAAGTGACGAGGAGCTCGACATATCCCCACGGTCTGGTTGTTGCTCCGTTGAATCCTTGGAGATCTGATCCGACGTAGGGGGCTAAGTTGGTCTTGTCTAGCTTCAGAGTCTTGAAGAGATGGACGTACATGATATCCACTGAGCTGCCTTGGTCGACCAGGATGCGTCGGACGTCGAACTGGGCCATCTTTGCCCTTATCAACAGTGGGATGCCCGAATTCGGGGATCCGCCCGGAAGTTCCTCCAGAAAAAAGGATATCGGGTTGGATTTTCCCCGGTACTTTGTCAGTGTCGCTTTCTGCTCGGGGGCAGTCAGTAGGAGTTCGTCGAACTTGCGTTTGACGGAGAGGGCAGCGGCTTCCCCGTTAATTCCCCCTCCCGATATCACCAGTGCGGTTGGGAAGTCTTCCCAGGGGCTGAGTGCAGCGATTCTGCCTTCGGGCAGTGATTCGGGGAGGAAGAAATCTTCCGGGCGTGACACGCAGAGGGCCACTTGGTAAGGAGAGTTGTCAGGGGGTGTTTCTTCCCGGGGTCTCTTCTTTTCTGGCTCGACATGTCTGGGAGCTTCGTCCTTCTTCGTATACTGCTTTAGGTGCCCCTCTTGGATTAAAATCTCTATTGCATCCTTTAAGTGGACGCAGTCTTCTGTCACGTGCCCGTGACTTCTGTGGAATCGGCAGTACTTGGATTTGTCGGTGTGGGGCTTTGGCGCATATGGTTTTGGGAACCTGACCCTGCCCTGCTTAAATTCAGAGTTGATACATTCTGCAAGGATACGCTCTCGAGGAGCTGTTAGTAAGGTGTACTCGCTATATCTGCCCGCGGGGCCTCTTCCTTCTCGGAGCTCGCGAGGTCTTTCTTCTCTTCGCTTGTCCCCGTTGCGACGGGGGATGCTCGTGTCCTCGCGTTTGGAGTGCTCGGTATCGCCGGCGTTACGTCCGCTGCGGGCGTTGTGTGCCACCTGTTTTTCCTCGTATCTGATGTAGGCCTGGGCCTTATGCAGGAGTTCGTTCAAGGTGCGGGGAGGCTCGATTCCGACGGCTCTGCTAAGCTCACTGCCGGGCAAGAGACCTCTTTCGAGGAGATACTTCTTCATGTGCTCGGTGGTATCCACCTCGACAGCTTCCTGGTTGAATCGCTCGATGTACGAGCGTAGTGTTTCATTCTTCTTCTGTACTATGGCTTCAAGGGTCGCCTCAGTCTTGGGGTGACGACGGGAAGCTGTAAAGTGTCTGGTGAACATGGACCTCATGACTCTCCATGACGTAATGGATTCAGGGGCCAAGCTTTTGTACCAAGCCATGGCCCCTTTCCTGAGGGTCGTTGAGAACAGTCGGCATTTGAGGTGCCCGGTTATATCATTACGGTAGTCGAGCATCGCGTTAACGTTGTCGACGTGGTCGTCTGGATCGGTAGTCCCGTCGTATACAGCCAGATTGGGCGGTTTCTCCATGCCTCTGGGGAGCGGAGCCTCCATTATTGCCCGTGATAAGGGACAGTGCAGGTCCTCCTCGTCGCTCCTTAAGGGGGATAGTTCGTTGTTGTCGGGGCTGTGCCCGTGCCTTGGTGATGCTCCTGCTCGGCCTTCGTCACGACGGGCGCGTGCCCTGCTGACGTGAGGTTCTGGGGAGCGACGTCCTCGCTTCTTTGTTGGTTCTGAACGTTGCTGTGTCCTCCCCTCCGGCTGGAGTCGGGTCTCTTGGCGCTCGGCTTCGAGGGCCATGATTCGTTCGTGCTGTTGATAGAGCATAGAACCGGCCTGATTGAGGGCATTTACCATGGCAATCATTGTGGCGTCTCCTTCGACGGGAACGGGAATGGGGTGAAATGTCTTTGCCCCTGAGTCGTGAGCATGAGGGGCAACCCCGTTGTTTTGTGGCTCTGGAGACGGGGTGGATGGACGACCGTCTCGAGCGTCTGTTTCGCGGGATGGTGGGCCGTCGTCCATAGTGTAATCGACGAGGGGACGGCTGCGCTCGCTAGGTTGTTCTCCGGCCATGTTGGAAGGACAGAAATAAATGAGCTTTGATCCTCTTTTGATGAAGATGGGGATAGCTAGTTCCCACAGACGGCGCCACTGATCTTACCTGATCAGGAGAGCCTTCCAAGGATTTGAGACTGGGCCAGAGAATAAGGTGAATGAAGGGGGGTGTACCTGCAAGGTGCTCCAATGCTTAAGTCAGAAGAGGTACGGAGTAAGGTTATTAGAAAGTGAGTTAGAATACCTGACCCTTTGCTGTGAAAAGAGTATTTATATTGAGCCCCCAGCGCTGGGCCAAAGCTCCTAATGGGCTGGATTAGCTAGGCCCAAGGAGGAGCTGCCAGGGGACGCGTAAGAAGCGTTAAGACCTAGACCAAGATCTGCCCCCTGGTCCAACTGCCCCTATCCCTAAGGAGACAATATAGGGGAGTTGGGTGACGTGGTAAGTGAGGTGCTGTTATGGTTCTGCCCGACACAAGCCAGATGCCCGTGATGTGGTCGATGATGTGTGGACGGAGACCATGGGACGGGCAACTCGCTCTTTGCCCGACACGTAGTTAGAGACCCGAGGAAACATCCCTCGGGTGAATGGTCCTACGTCTGACGTGTCCTCGTGCTTGGTCGTTTGGACACGGGCCTGACGAGCACTGGGCCATGCCGTGCATAATGCCTTGGCCCAGTCCAGAACAGTACTATTAAAAGATTTCACTCAAGTTATTCATCAACACATCACACTTAGGGTAAAAGCTAAAGGAATGCTTACACCATAACTCGGTAGGCACTCCCATCAACCACTTTCATGCCTTCTTATCCAGTTGCTTAAGCTCATTCATCTTTTTCTCCCAAGCCTGGAAGTATGTAGCTTTGGCAGCCCCCATCAATAGGTCCTTTATTGCAGCTCCACCACCAAATTTCTTCTTGAAATTGACATATAAATGTCTGAGGCATAATCTATGTTCAATATGTTCAAACATATCCTAAAAAACACTCACAAGACCCTGAAACCATAAACACACAAACAATAGATCTATGAAACCATAAATACACAAACAACTGAACAATGAATCCATAAATACACAAATAATAGAACAACGAAACAAAATATACGTATAAACACTTTGTAACTTTTGTTGATCTGAGATAAAAACATACTTTATTTCAACCCCAGTGTCTTTCATAACAATTGCATAAACCATTTTCAACTATCCTTTGTTTCAGTCCTTACTACACCAAAAGGCAAAGGATAATATTTGTCATTTGGATCCCTTGCCACAAAAACTAATAACTGCCCACCATAATGTGTCTTAAGGTGACACCCATCTACTCCAATAAAGGGTTTACATGTCTTAGTAAACCCTATCTTACAACCATCAAAGCAAAAATAAAATCTTCCAAATCTTGATGGTAGGGTTGGCAAGCGGCTTAGAACAATATTCAAATTTATTGAAACTAACGTACACAATTTACAATACAACTGAAAAAACCTAGAAAAAAGAAGATTTGTAATCAATACTACCTCTGTTTTTTATTATAAGTCGTTTTGGAAAAATATTTTATACCACAATATAAGTCATTTTATAATATCAATGAATCATTAATGTTATTTTTTCTATTATACGCTTAAATATTTATTATTCTATCTCCTTTTAATTATATAAATTTGTCTTTCCAATATTATTAATGAAATACAATTTTATAAAATCTTTTATAATTTTTTTTTTCATAGTACAATTATTATATTTCTTAATACATTTGAAAAAGTAAAAAAACCACTTATAATAAAAAAGATAAATTAATAGATAAAAGAATTAACCACTTATGAAATAATCCTCCAATGAATCCAATCAATTTTATCAATCCAAAAATAAATATTTCTCTTTGTTAAATGCTGCATACAACATACGATATTTAAACAAAACAATTAATTATTATTTTGATACAATTCTATTTATTTTCCCACACTTGATACCATTTGAACTAGTCATCCATGTTTGTTAAGGTTTTATATTTGTGTTTACAAAATCAATTTTGTATGAACGGATGATTCAGTATTCTTAATTTTCTATAATCCATAATAAAAAATTATATAATAATATATATAGGATACATGTGTTTTACGTTCTGCATATAGTGAAGCAGGAAAAACCCTAATCTCCAAAAACCCTCATTTCATTTCCCTTCGTTCTCCCTCAGATCCATTATGGCGAGAGCGGTAGCTTCTTCCTTCTCACGCCTCTCCACGCATTTCACCATGCGCATTTTCTCCACCACCACTTCCGCCGCCGCCGCCGCACTGGCAAAACCTTCACCCCTTACCTCCCGTCGTTTTATCCTCCCTATGTCCCAAGCCATACTGCAGTTGCTTACTCCAGCAGCTCGTTTCGGAGTGAGCCGCGCCGGTTACTCATCCTATTCACCGCTAAACTCGGGGTCCACCTCCTCCTCCTCCTTCAGCGACCGACCTCCTACCGAGATGGCTCCACTCTTTCCCGGTTGCGATTACAACCACTGGCTCATCGTTATGGATAAGCCCGGTGGTGAAGGTGCTACCAAGCAACAGATGATTGATGCTTACGTCCAAACCCTCGCCAAAATTCTCGGAAGGTAAATCACTTTTTAATTTTATGCTTATTTTTTTAGGTTTTTATTTTTGCTGTTAAAATTAACGCATTTAAATGCCCGTTTTGGATTATTGCATGTTAGATCTTCAGTTCTATTATACAAATGTATGTTTTGAATGCCTAAATTTGGTTTTAGCTTGATTTGAGTTACTGTTTCTAACTTATTTTGGCTTTTGTATTTCAATTTTGGTAATTTGGTTTTCAGTGAGGAGGAAGCTAAGAAGAAGATTTACAATGTGTCTTGTGAGAGGTACTTTGGATTTGGCTGTGAGATTGACGAGGAGACTTCTAATAAGCTGGAAGGTATTTGACTATTAGTTCGGTGGGTTATTATTTCAATTAAACTTTTAATTGATTTATCATGTAATGTGTATTGTATTGTTGTTTTGATTTGTGTAGGGTTGCCCGGGGTTCTGTTTGTCCTCCCTGATTCATATGTTGATCCAGAGCACAAGGACTATGGCGGTAAGGATTTAGTGTTATATTAATTTTATACTTGAACTGTTTTACCTTAGTTTGCATGGGTTCAATTCTTTTCGATCTTGGCAAAGTTATATCTTTCAATCCAATTAGTAATGGTTAGTTTTGAATGCTAATGGACTTAAGACAATCCCCACTTTACCTGTTCTGTTGCTTCACAGATTTTGTAGTGATACATTAAATCACTTGATGTCACCTCTTTCCCCAAGTCTCAAGTGGGATTTATTTTTTCTTCTTTTTCATTTATAATTAGTTGGTTATTTTATGCTTACCTTTTTATTTGTTAACTATGTAGAGACACGACTCTTGTTTTTAACATTTATATTGAAATGTCTTGTGTAAAGGAAAATATTGTCATATTGTTCTTCTTCTAGTTACACACCATAATCAATAACATAGAATATGTTTCTTAGTAGTCCATCTTGGCAATGCTGGTAACTCTCTGAGTAATGTCTAGCTTTGATTGCTAATGGACTGACATAGAATTCCCCTCCTTATGTTCTGTTCTTCCACACATTTATGGAGTTGTGCAGAATCATTGGAGTTGATACATACATTACATAGCAAAGAATGTACAGTTTATTTTAATTAATTGGTAACTTTTATTGTTGTTGTTGATGTTGTGAATCATGTTGATACAAGACTCTTGTTTTTATAATTAACATTGAAATGTCTCCTTTTAACAGAATTGGTTGTCATATTGTTCTTGTTCTAGTAACACACTTGGCAAGCACTACTAAACACACTTGGCAAGCACTATTAAATGACATAGAACATGTTTCTTAGCATATAATATATTTATAGAAGTCCATCTTGGCATTGCTAATAACTCCCTGAGTTATGTCTTGCTTTGAATGCTAATGGACTGACTGTGAAGTCCCCTCCATCTGTTCTATTCCTTCGCATGTTTATGGAGTTGAAGAATCATTGAAGTCGATACATAAATTACTTAGCATAGAATAGTCCATCTTGGCAATGCTGGTAACACTGTAATGTCTAGCGTTGAATGCTAATGGACTGACATAGAATTCCCCTCCTCATGTTCTGTTCTTTCACACATTTATGGAGTTGCAAAATCATTGGAGTTGATACATAAATTACTTAGCATAGAATGTGTTAAATAGAAGTCCATCTTGGCAATGCTGGTAACTCTCCGAGTAATGTCTAGCGTTAAATGCTAATGGACTGACATAGAATTCCCCTCCTCATGTTCTGTTCTTTCACATGTTTATGGAGTTGCAGAATCATTGGAGTTGATACATAAATTACTTAGCATAGAATGTGTTAAATAGTAGTCCATCTTGGCAATGCTGGTAACACTCCGAGTAATGTCTAGCGTTAAATGCTAATGGACTGACATAGAATTCCCCTCCTCATGTTCTGTTCTTTCACATGTTTATGGAGTTGCAGAATCATTTGAGTTGATACATAAATTACTTAGCATAGAATATGTTGGTCCGTCTTGGCAAAGCTAAAACTCCCATGCAATGTCTAGCTTTGGATGCTAAGGGACTGATAGAATTCCCCTCCATTTGTTCTATTCCTTCCCATGTTTATGGAATTGCAGAATCATTGTAGTTGATACATAAATTACTTGGCATATAATGTGTTAAATAGAAGTCCATCTTGGCAATGCTGGTAACTCTCCAAGTAATGTCTAGCGTTGAATGCTAATGGACTGACATAGAATTCCCCTCCTCATGTTCTGTTCTTTCACACGTTTATGGAGTTGCAGAATCATTGGAGTTGATACATTAAATTACTTAGCATAGAATATGTTAGTCCGTCTTGGCAATGTCTAGCTTTGGATGCTAATGAACTGATATAATTCCCCTCCATTTGTTCAATGTCTAGCTTTGGATGCTAATGGACTGATATAATTCCTCTCCATTTGTTCTATTCCTTCCCATGTTTATGGAGTTGCAGAATCATTGTAGTTGATACATAAATTACTTAGCATATAATGTGTTAAATAGAAGTCCATCTTGGCAATGCTAATAACTCCCTGAGTAATGTCTAGCTTATAACACTAATGGACTGCAGAGAATGTGAATTTCCCTCCTGTTCTTTCACTCTTAAATGGGTTTGAAGAGTCATTAGAGTTGATATACATAGTCTACTTGGGTATAGAATGTGTTTTTTTTTTGTAGTCCATCTTGGCAAAGCTAATGATTCTCCCAAGTAATGTCTAGCTTAGAATACTAATGGACTAACAGAGAATTCCCTCTTCCTGTTCCTTCACAATTAAATGGGCTCGCGTGGAGTTGTTGATACATAATTATTTTTTTCTCTTTTTGCAATTGTCGAGTATTATTCAGTTTTAGTTTCTTGAGAATATATTTTCATTGACTCGTTGATGATGCCACCTACTTGCATTGCTTAGAAATGTCTGATGCAATGAAGTCTTCTCATTTTTATTTTGTGTGCTTGACCATTCGCAGCAGATCGGAGTTAAGTTTTCATAGAATGTATTGATATGCTGT
Organism: Lathyrus aphaca; assembly: GCA_963966055.1. Taxonomy (NCBI): domain Eukaryota; kingdom Viridiplantae; phylum Streptophyta; class Magnoliopsida; order Fabales; family Fabaceae; genus Lathyrus; species Lathyrus aphaca. Next base: position 164,802,760 of record OZ014520.1, on the reverse strand, counting down.
CAGTACATCTTGCCAAAGCTTAATAACTCTTGGTTGTGATAGCCTTCGCTGTTTAATAGATGGCCCGAATATTCCCCATTTTTCATTTTTTTAAACACATTTGTATCTATTCGTCTCATTTCCGTTGGTTCATTGTTTTATCTTTTTAGTCTCTTTTCTTCATTATCTTTCATTTCGATATGTTAATTAGGGAGTTTATTGTTCTTTTATATTCGATATGCTCATTAGGGAGTTTATTGTTCTTTTATATTCTAAGTATAGTGATAAGTAAATGGTTGTCATATTCATGCTTTTGATTACCCTGCATGCATACTAAAATTGATTTAGCAGATCAATAAGAGGGTAAGGTCTACTTCTAGTTATGCAATACAGAGGGTGGCTTTCTTGCTCTAGCTATACTGTGTATTGTTGTATTTTCTTCTTTTTAGTTTTGTTCTTGTTTACCTCAGCTATTTATTTTGTTTTAATATGTCTACCCAGGCTAATAATTATTTTTAAATTATGACGGTGCAGCTGAATTATATGTGAATGGAGAGATTGTCCAGAGACCACCTGAAAGACAGAGAAGGGTGGAGCCACAGCCACAAAGGCACCATGACAGACCAAGATATAATGATAAAACAAAGTATGTCCGGCGCAGGGAAAACCAGAGGTGAATTGCCAATTTTAATTAAGGAAAGGGACCTGATGTACATAATGTGGAAGTAGAGCATTATTTGCAACTTCCAAAGTCATGCCTATGGAATTCTGGTGGTGTTAACCAAATGTGTGTAACCGGACTTGTATCAGGTGGATTCCTCTTTGTTATCGTTTATTCCTAAGAATAGAATATTTATCATGGACCTAAAACAGTTAAATCCTTTTAGAACCCAAAAAAAAATCTTGAGCATGTATTTTAAATGTTAAAAGTTGTCATACTGTTAAATAATTGGTTCTCCCTGGCATGAAATATCAGCTGTTTCAGGTGATTAATTTAGATATTTTTATCTAGAGGTATTCATTGGTTCGGGCAAATCTGAACCAAATTGGAATCCAAACCAAATCATGGTGTTTGTGTCAGAATTTTTTTTAGATCAGGCAAAATCCAAATTAAAATATGAAATCCAAACCAACTATATTTATTTATATATTTTATATCTTCATCATCATGAAATTTAGTATCAGATATTTGACTTCAAGAAGAAAAAAATGAAATATCATTTGTGACATTTACAACTTATATCATCTGTGACATTCACAACTTATATGAAGTAAAAAAATATGAAGAAATTTATATTATTATGGAAAATTAGTTTACCTAAATTAGGTAATTTAAAAAAATATTTTTTCACATTTGTTTCTCGTGTATATGATCGATCCAATTCAAATCAATATGTTATTTTTTGGTTTGGATTATATTGAAAAAACATAAAAATTCAGTTTTTTGGTTTGGATTTTATCGGAAAAACATAAAAATTCAATATAAAATCAATTCATATATTTTTGATTAGTTTGCAAATTAGATTCTTTCAAAACTTGTTATTGTGAATGTGTTAGTAGAGGTAGAAGTAGTAGGTAAAATTTACTTTCACTTTAAGTAGGTAGTAAAATGATAACAACTTGTTCATCTATTTAATTTAGTGGTAATTGATGCTGAATTTAGTAAGGAGGATTAGAGTCAGATCTCTTGATTGGGATGATGAGGATTACAGATCTCCTTGATTGGGATGAAGTAGATTACAGATCCTGATTGAGATGAGGCTGAAATAATCTCCGAATATCCTGATTGGGAGGAGGCTGAAATAATCTCCGAATTAGATAATGCAGTCTAAAGGATAAGAAACTAATGAGTGAAAAAAAAATGTAATTTTGAAATATTGCCGAAAAATGTAATTTTGAAATATTGCCTTGAAAAGGTTTAATTTAGTCGTAATTGAATACATTTTCTTCACGGCAAACCACTGTGTTGGGTTTAATTTAGTCGAAAAATGGCAAACAATTTGGCTAAATTCTCCATAACAAGGATTAGAAATGAGGTGTAAACTAATTAAAAAAACTTAGTGTGACATTAAGGATGTGTTTGTTTCAAAGTTTAATAAAATATTCTTGAGAATATAATTATAGGAATAGTATATTTTCACATTTGATTCAAGTTTTATAACATAATTTCAAGGTATTTTTTATTCTATGAAAACTTATTTATACATGATTTTTTTATTTATTTAAAGGATAAATATAACATTTCCATACGAATAAATTTAGTTAATTATAACTTCTCACTACCACTTATTTTTACTATTATTTTTATAATATAAAATTAGATTAAGATAATTATTTTTAAAAATCTAAATTTTTACCAAACACTTGAATTAGAATAATATTTTCAGAAATAATAATCTCAGAAATATAATTATAAGAAAATAAATTTAATCATTGAAACAAACTACATAAAAATTCAAGTTCGTTTATCTTAGTGCAGCTGAATGCTTTTAGAATACCACCATTGTTTTCTGCAGCCACGTTGCTTTGACAGGTGGTTTTTTGCAGTCACCTTGCTTTGACAGGTTTTTGATAACCAATAATACAGTGACATGTAAGATTAATAAGACCCACTTTAAAATTTTAAATGAATGTTATGGATATTTGAAAAATATACTTTAATTATTTAAATAATTGAAAATCTAAAAATATAATATATTAAATAAGTCTCATTTATATTTATCAAATTGAATGTGAATGCTCTTGTTTGTCTACTTAATTTTGAATAACGATAGATTTAAAGAAGTACTAATATTTTGTATATTTAGAGTTTTAAAATTCAATATAAACACTTTTACGAAAACTAATTGCTTAAAAAAAAAGTTGAAACCCTCCCCTTTCATCAATTGCCAATTATCATTATTTGATACTGGTATATAAAAGTTAAAGCAAACGTACCCTACACACATCACTTTACCACCATTCTTTTTATAACGTAGCTAGTCCTATAAAAATTGTTGCTTTAACCCCTATAAAGAAGATCTAATAAACCATCAAAATAACGTAAATTTTGTATGAATATGAAGCATTTACCTCACTACTTTTTCACCTTTAACTATTTCACATATATATAAGATTTTACAAGAACACCAAAAAAGAAAAGAAAAGAAAGTGTTATCTAAAGGGTTCAACGGGACAAGATTCTTCAAGAAAAACCGCTGCCTCAAAGCATTCAGCAGTCTCCAATGCTGATGCTCCCAAATCATGTTTGTAAACAAGTCCAAGATTGTACCATGCAGATGAGCTTGTTCTGTCAAGCCTTAATGCCTCAATAAGAAGGCTTCTAACAATTGAACATGATGATTGACCACCAAGTTTTCTCAGAACACAAGCTGTTGATATCAAACTTGGAACATGGTTGGGATCAATATCCAATGCTTTTCTATATGATTTCAATGCTTCTTGATGTAAACCTCTTGCTTCATAAAGTCCACCTGAATAAACCTAACTTATGATCATCTCTGCTATATCAAGAATATCCTAAATATTCTATTGAGCTTCAATAAATACCTGTAGAGTGCCATCTAGAAGCAGAATAGGGATCGATGGCCTCCGATTTGGCGAGACAAACTTCAGCATCACGCCATTGCGACAAGGCTGTGTATACATCTGTTAAATCATGCCACACTTCCATTTCTAGTCTTCTGTCGCGATTTCGCTTACACTGTACAAAAGAGAATTAACATTGTGTTAGAGTATTGTTATTCAAGCCTTATTTGATGAGTGTGTGTGTGTGTATTTTACCTTCATAGCTTTATTTGCATTTCCAAGATTTTTGTTTTGGACTTGAAGAATAGCAAGAAGAAAAGTGTATGTCTCAATAGCATTTTTTAATCTTCCTTGTGCAATCTGAATCTTAGCTTTAGTCCTCAACAATTCTCCTTGTTCCCATTTTCCACTTTGTTCTAACGCAGCATCGATAACAATCTCGGCATCCAAAAACTTTTTTTGAGCTGATAAAATTCTTGCTACTAGTATATATCCACTAATACTAGATCCACCTTGAAGCTTAATCAATTTCTTTGCATGATCGTAAGCGATTCTCAGCTTCCTATTTTCAGCATATTCTAGACAAAGATGATGAACTATGTAAGGATTAGGATCACTATCCTCCATTACTCTTTCAGAAGCTTTTAGAGCACTAAATGCTTGAGATTGTATCAAAACTTTCTCTGATTCAGAAGAAACTGACTTGGATTTCGCTGACAGTAGAACACCTAGTAAGCAATTCGCAATAGCTTCCATTTGATTGCATTTTCCATTCATCTGAGAAATGGCTTTGCTGGAAAATTTGATTCCATCTTCGACACAAACCTTATTGTCTGCACAAATTTTCGAAGCTAAAATCAATTCCTCTATGCAATCTGAGTTTACTGAGTTTTCTCTATTATTCAAAAAGTTCCTCAAGAGATCCAAAGCAACCATATTCGCGCCTTCGCCGCAGTAACAAAGAGCTAGAATGTAATATCTTCCTCTTGTCTCCATGGTTTCTGGAAGTAATTCCTCAACCTGTTGTGCTAGTGTCACGAATTCACTACAAATACTAAGAGCAAAAGAAAGGTGATGGATTATCGAAGGATCTTTTGATTTTTCTCTCAGCAGAATCCGAAGAAGAAGAATCGCTTCTTCTATGTTGTTTCTCGGCACAAAGGAACCGTCCAACTGAGACCGAAGCGGAGGAGAATCCGCTTCATAACCGCTGTATAAAAGAAACAAAGCAAATTCCTTTTGTATTCTTGCAGTTGCTTCATTGTCAAGATTCCAATGATAAAGCAAGGCTTTCCTAAATGATAAAACAACATCTTGAGGCGAACCCGCAAGGTTCCATAGCTCCGGAAGCAGTTCAACCGCCTTTGTTACCGTCTCTTGTAATTTACAATCTGAAACAAAGCTTTCAGGCCAACCTTCTGGTAATGCAGATTCAATAGTGTCTAAAATTGTTTTGCATGATTGAGCAGCTTCTGCAAAAATTCACTAAATTATAAAAACTTCGGCTCATGAAGCATTGACACAAAGAAAGACAAACTACACGATACTGATATTGACATGTTACACAGACACAACACAGACACCAAACACTACATTGATACTGACATGTCGACACAAACAAAAAAGTAGAAAAAAAAATCACCTTGAAACCTTCCAAGAGTCTTCAATGATTCAGCCTTAAGAAAAACAGCTTCAAGAAGTAAACTAACAGCATGTAATGACATAGAAGGCACATCATCATTTTGCAAACCGCGTTTATTATTCGATTCACATCTTCTAGATATAGACATTTTCATCTTGGGAATAACAGCAGCAATATCTATTCCTTCAAACACATGAAGTGCAGCTTCAATGTTTCCTTTCTGATACTCAAGTCTTCCTAACAAAGCTCTAGCTTCCTATTAGAAATAATCACTTATATGACAAACTATTATGCTATAAGCACTTAACTAAACTAGAAGCTTCAAGCAATCAAAGAGTTCAATGAAAGATGAAAGAACATTTGTTGATCTTACCTCATAGTTTAAGTAACCACTTTCGCGAAGAGACGATTCGGCTTCTTCAATGTTACTATTATCAACCTTAGCTTCATTTTCACCAGGACGAGAAGAATAGCCACTGGCAGTTGCTGAATAATCTCTAGTAGCAAGAGACTCTGATGAATAATTCATTTCATCAACACTTAACCTATCTCTTGAACACGCACACTTGATCATCTTCCTCAATTTTCTTCTCATACTATTTCCTGAAACATGATCAATAAAACATAATCAAAATTTCGGATCAAGAAAACAAAAGAAAACAAAGAATAAGAAGCTATAAAATCACACCTATGTTACAGAATTCAATTCAATGGTAGATGGTGTAAAAGGTAAAGAGTATAAATGATATGAATAAAAAAGATAGCTTTTGAATGATAGAAAAGTTTATAGGTTGAGCCCACAAAAACAAAATGAAATAAGCGTGCAAATAGGTTATTAAATTCAGGTACAAAGAAAGTGTAAGAATGATTTTTCTGTGTTAAGCAAAGAATCCAAAGCTGTAAATGATTTAGATAACCTTTTTATTTGTCTTTTTTGGTAATTTTCAATGTTTTCATGTTTGTTTGACTGGTTGTTAAGTTTAATGGTGTGAAAGTGTAACAATTTGTGTCTTCAACAACAGTTATGTGACAGTGCATTAAATTAGAAATATCTAACTTCTGAAATACTGAAGTTTGAATGTTGAACCAAAAGTGTAGGTAGAACATGACTTGTTCAGTATTATTTGTCCTTTTATTTTTATTTAATTAATTAATAATAATTTGTTTGCAAAATATTTAATTTTATAAATACTTAATAAAATATAAGTATTTTTTTTATCATTAGTCTCGTGACCACTATTTAATTACTAGTATAATGTATGGGAGAGTGCGGTGACCTTGTCCTGCCCATAACACACCAAGAACAAAATATAAATATATTTAATTACTTTAATTCAATTATAACAAAATGTTCCTCGGCTCAAATTTTATTTAGCACGTCTTATTTTTTTATTTATTTTTTTAATTTTTAAATTATAATACTTAATGAGATTTACTTTTAGTTGTGGTTTTGATTTTTTTTTAAAGAGATGTGTTAGATTTTCAACTATCATTTTTTTTATGGATTAAATTTTATGTCTTTTTTCTCTTTTTTATTTTTTATTAAATATTTTTTTAATTAAAAACCACCTCTTTTTAAATTTGTTATGCATTAAAATAAAAAATTTGGATCTTAATACTGTTGAAACAAAACCAACTTGAACAACAACCAATATTTACTCGATTCATTGATTAATCTTCACACCACTTTTCATTCAACTGATATACAAGGTTTGAAAGATTTACACTTGTTCCTCACACTTTAGAATTGATAAGAAGAAAATATAAAGACCAGAATAAAGATTGTTCCCCACTCTCAGGTCTATGATATATCCCTCAAGTATATTCTTAATGCAACCTATCTAACTAAAACTGATATTTCTGCATGGGTCTATGATATACGTATCAAACATTTATCTTACGGCTAATTCATTTTCCCAGCGGAATGTTTCAGTCAATTCCCAACAGACGACTTCACACAAAGGTTTTCTTGCCATTCCATATCCCTGATTTATCTTCCTCACATTACATCCCTTTTTAACGAGCACAATTTTGAATATTCTTGTATTTAATTCTCTTCTACTTTGAATGTCCGAAAAACTGTCACAATTCGTGCATTCAGGTTCAAGAAGATTAAATCAGGACAACTGCCATACCCCAAAATTTGTCCTATTTTTTTTCAATCTTTGTCTGGTTTATTGCTGCATCTCTCTACACACATAGTTCCCTTTTTAGCCAGTCATCTAGATACAATCATTCATTCGTCTGCATGTTCATGCCAAATCATTTATGTAACACCCCAAAATTTGATCACTCTTTTTCCTCATCATTTTCATATCATATAGCACATAATGTCATTCTCATATCCCATCATATGGCATAGAAAAATGAAGCATAAGCATCCATGACCAAGCATAGGACACATGATCAGTTCTCCAGTGGATTTGACTTTTCAAAGACAAAAATAAGCCAGGTGGTTTTGCAAGAAGCTCACAAAATATTCTCATAATTTTACAAGTTCAAAGTCATTCATAAGGCCATAGAAGGGATGAGAATCAAAATCAACTCAAACGGATGGCGCAGGTGCAATCTTGGAGTTTGCTACCTTAAGGAGGGAAATATTCAAATTTTGCATGTGTTAACCGGTTAACGGCCATGAAATTTGAATTTCTGCAGCAAGAAAGGCATGCATGTTTTTGGCTCCAATTCCAATTTTTAGATTTTTAATTCACTCCAATTATTTGAATATTGTGGGAAGGATCTAGAATGCTTACTAAGCCTAATTCCAAAGCTATTTCCAAATCAACTTTCTAAGCTCACTCCAAACCATATTTTTGGGCCCCAAACCTAAATGCTATATATCCCATTTCCCTCCAAACCAACACACACACTCTCATAATTCACACTTTTCAATTCTGAATTTCCGGAGCTCTCACATTTCTCTCATTCCTCTTCAAACCTTCAAACACTCAAAGTTCCTCTTCTTTGAAGATTATCAAATTTTGCATCGAAATTTGTTGATCTTGGAACTAGGCCTTCATCCATTACTTCCTATACATCCTTTTTATGGTTTTTGCTACTGATTCAGATCTGAATTTTTGCTTGGAAGTTGCCTTTGCATTAAGCTTTTGCATCAAGTTCATCTACTAGAATTTATTTTGCATTGTGTGTGAAGAAGAGCACCGAATCTTGGGAATTCTTTACTAGATTCAGCATTTTCAACTTAAACAACATTCACCAAAGCAAATCTCAGCTTTTTAGGTTGGTTAATTTCATATCCACCTCTGTTTTTAGCTTATTTGCATGTTCATGATGTAGATACATAACGTGCTTGTGTTGTTTGGTTGATTTGTGAATTAATCTATTGTGATGATGTTTGAGAATCTATTTGTGTTGATTAATGCTGAATTTGCTTTTATTTTCGTGCACAATTTATTGCTGAATTGTTGAAAGATTATTGAAATAAGCTGGTTTGGAAACTGACTTTTATGCAGGAATTTGTTGATGTTCGCACAGTGTTAACCGGTTAACGCGCTGTTTTGCTGACTGTTTGCTGCAGGTTGAGGTCCGTTAACCGGTTAACCCCTGGGGTTAACCGGTTAACACTGATGCAGAATGAATTTTCTGATTTGTTTTGGGCATGTTTGTTTTCTTTACCTCTTTTAATCATCATGAATCATTGTATTGACATTTTATGTGATAGTTTAGAGTGATTTGCATGCTGATTAATGTATGCTTGGGTTTCCTCGACACGTGAGTTTGCATGTTTCCAATATTTGGCATATTTGGTGATTTTGTTTGCTTGAAGCTTGAGTATGTTGATTATGTGATTTTGTTGACATGATAATACTTGATCAATTTGCTGGATTTTTATTGGAATGTGCTTCTAACCATGTAGGTGCAATGGTAAGTGAAGTGTGGTTGTTTTCCATATTTCAAATCTTCTTCCCTTAACTTGTCTTTAATTTCTTATTTGTCTTTGAGACGTGCTTTAGGCCATCACTTCTTTTCTTTTCTTCCCTTTGAGTTCAAATTAGATTCTTCAAGAGAAGTAAGTTGAATCTCATTCTTCTTTCTTCTTTCTTCTTATTTCCTTCTCTTCTTTAGGATAGAATTCAAACCCCATTAACCTAGGACCAACATTTTGCATTATAACTTCTAGGATGGTTAGATTCCCTTAGTTGTTTACCCTTTGCTCCTTTTGTTTCTTTTTTTCTCATCTTCATACAAAAACCTAAAAAACACTTAATAATGGTTGAAATAGTCTTGTGTGTAGGGACTTATGCCATGAGGCATTTGTATTCATTCCATCTTGGAATAATACACTTGTCTAGCATGATATACAAGTCTAATCATGTGACTACTTTCATAAAGAAAACCTTAAAAGGTATTTCTTCATCAAAAAACCCAAAAACATCTAATAAGTTTAACAAGTTAGTGAGCTTAGACCCTAACCCTTGGAAACAAGTCTTGGATAAATTCTCCTTACTTGGTGTGCTTATTCTATTATTCCATCTTGGAATGTAGTAGCAAGTACACATTCCATGGAAACGAACTTGAATTCACTTTCTTATGCCACACTCATAAAAAACACTGGACAAAGAATAAGCGTCTCTCCTTCGGGACTTTTTTTCTCATCACTTTCACTCCTTTCATGAGAACTTTCTCCTACTTGTCACTTTGCAAGACGGTAACACACTCGTGCCAGACGAGCCTGCAACACCTGAGCATTGACACAAGCAGTTCAAGCTTTTAAAACACAAGCAATCTTTCCACCCCTAGTTAGGGGAACTACGGGGTCTCTGATCCTCATGTCCAGATGAGGTACGTAGGCAGCGGGGTAGGGCCCGTTCGAGCACTCTATTATTTTCCCTACATTTCCCCTATTTCTTTTCTTTTCTTATCCAATTTCAGTCCTTTCTTTTGCAGCAACTTTCATTTCTTCACCCTTTTGAAACAGTTTCTTTGCAAGCATGGATCCCGTCGGGTACGACGGACGATCTGGGGTGCTAATTCCTTCCCAGGTTGTAACTGACTCCCGAACCCAGTCTCTTTGGCTCGTAGGACATGTGTCCTTCCTTTTATTTTCTTCTGGTTTGTTCAACATTACCATTCCCGTTCCTTCGGGATAAAAATGTCTGGCTGATGACTCTACCCTCTTTCCGCGCCACTTTCGCTTTTGTACCAGGATGGAAATCCAGGGAGCGACAATTTAGGTCATTCATTATCAAATGAATTCATCAAGCAACATCATTTGATTAAAGGGTTTTCCCTATCTAAAGCATTTTGGATCACATGGTTTGCATTAGGGCATTGACTTGGTTTTGGATTACAACTTACATTGGATCAACCTTGGTGGCTTGAATTCAACTGATCTTATAGGTTTGTGCATTGTCCATTAGTTTATTTGATTGGGATTTGAGGCCATATATTATGATTCATATTTCAGTTCAAAGCTATCATTCAAGCATTCAAATTCACGAATGTTCAAATTGAAAATGGAGACAAAGTTGGATTACTTGGAAAACAAGTTACAACTTACAATAGTCAAAGTTTTCTTTACAAAGTCACCAATCCCATTACAATAAATTCAAAATCAATTTCTATAAAAAAATACAATTTTAACCTAACAGTTAACTTTGGTAAACTATTGACTTTTTGATCAACCAATTAACCAAAGTCAACTTTCTACCCCTTACTCATTTCTCTCTGATATTTTCCATTTCCATTTGGAATAAATAAAGTTTGATGACGACTTTGTTCTATCTTTGAGCGTGTGATACAATCGGGTATTTTTTGCATCGCGACAACAATGAATTACACTTTGAACACACCACCTAATTCATTGTGTCTATACTTTCTACATTCATCACACTTCTTAACCTTCCGAACAAATCAACTTGCACAACTTTAGTCATGATGTCGTCTATTTGATTTTCAATTCTGCAATTATCCATGTGTAACTTTCCATTTGTTACTTATTCTCTAAGATAATGTAATCTCATTTCATTGCGTTTTCTCCTTCCATGTGTTATTAGGTTCTTAGCCAAGTTGATAGCATACGTGTTATAAATTTTCATAGTCATTGCTCCATGATTTTTGCCTTCAATCTCACCAATTAGATTCATAATCCATGCTGCTTGATAGGCCCAAAGAGAAGCAACTATATATTATGCTTCACATGATGATTATACTACAACTAGTACTTTTCTCGAGCTCGAAGAAACTAGCGCACCACCTAACATGAACACATAACCAACTCTAAATTTTCTATCATCAACATCATCACACCAACTTGAGTCAGTGTATCCTACAAGTTTGCATTCCTTTCCTCCATATTCAGCAGGAAACATAATTCTATAATATAGTGTTCATTTAAGATACCTTAGTATCCTCTTGGTGGCTTCAATATGTGATAACTTTGGCTTCTCCATAGACCTACTCACCATGTCCACAATATAAGCTAGATCAAGCCTTATGTGACAAAGATATCTCAATGATCTGATAAGTCTTCTATATTGTGTTGTATTGTAAGGCTGCAAGTTCACGATAATGCAAAGTAATATATTAAGATCGGACCCACAAAGAGATGAGTTTAAGTATTGATTTTTATCCTAACAATGCATAACTAAAGTGATCAAATATTCAGAGATTCAATGCGATTGGAATAAACTTAACAATAACAATTTAAAGAAACACGACATGGGGTACATGGTATCTATCCCAAATTACCCAATTAACTTTTTGATTTCAATTATGATAAAATAGATAGAAAAGTAGATAAAAATGTATTACACCCACTTTCGTGGCATGCATATATAAAAGTATTGTTGTCTCAACTAATCGACTTTATCAATTAAGAATGAGACACCTTGCCAATTGCGTCTCGTTATAAGTTGTTAGAAATCAACAGTCAGATGTCGAATCATTACCTTACGGTAGACGATCAGTATCTGCGTTGCCTCTACTTTCGCTAACTGACACAAATATATAAGATTTTGGATCGTAAAATAACTTTTAATCTCTCTATTTTCTCATGATTCATAAACATATAAGTTAATTGGGTTTCGGCATGAGATTGATCTCAAGACCCCTTGTCCCTAAATGACTACTCATTCATTGTGAGATAGATTGGAAATAAACAAGATAAACACATAACATGCATATAAAATAAATAAATTAAACGCAATTACAATAAAATGAAACAACCTGAAATAAATACAAAAGCTTAAATAAAATAAAGAAATCCAGAAAATACATCTTGATAGCAGAAAAGTAATTGAGAGCTTAAATCTAAAATTGAAAAAAAAAGTGTCTCCCTCATTCCAAGAAAGTGAGATAATATTTGTACATGATTTGATAAATAAATCCACTTAAATTCGTGCAACAATCATAATGGTCCCTTATGGATGAAAAAAGGCAGATTTGGAAGTCCAGAAGTCGGGAAACCGTTACGGAAGGCCAAAGTTTGTAGCAGAAACTGAGCCTGACACATGCAACATTGTCTGACAAGTGGGATGAGGGGAATGTTAAGGAATATGGAACGTGTCATGCAACACGGCCAAACCGTGTTCTTCTCAGGAAATTACTACTGTAATGCTTCAAGGGTTAGCATAACTCGTGTCAACTAACACGGCCAGACCGTGGTTGCCACGAGTCTTTTGTACTTTACATGATGATAATTCTACCAATGGTTTTTTCTCGAGCTCCAAGCAACTACTGCACCACCTAACATGAACACATAACCAAATGTAGATTTTTTTATCATCAACATCACACACAAACTTGAGATAGTGTATCCCATAAGTCTGCATTCCTTTCCTTCATCCATTGCAGGAAACAAAATTCCATAAGCTAGTGTTCCTTTAAGATACCTTAGTCTCCTCTTGGTGGATGCAATATGTGACAAATTCGGCTTATCAATAAATCTACTCACTATGCCTACAATGTAAGCTAGATCAAGCCTTGCATGACAAAGATATCTCAATGATCCAATAAGTCTTATATACTATGTCGGATTGATGCATTGCAAGGTCACAAGTGTACAATAATGCAAAGTAATATAATAAGATCGAACCCATAGGGAGATGTGTTTGAGTATTGATTTTAATCCTAATGATGGATAAATAAAATGACCAAATATTCAGAGATTCAGTGTGAAATGAAAAAACTTAAAAATAATAATATAAAGCAAAGCAGGACAAAGGGTACACGATATATATCCTGAATTACCTAATTAACTTTCCAATTTCAATTATGAGAAAAATAGATAAAAATTCACTACACCAACTTTTGTGGTGTGCATATCTAGAAGTGTCTCTGACATAACTAATTAACTTTCTCAATTGAGAACGAGAGAACTTTTCAGTTGCGTTTCGTTATCAATTGTTTAGAAATCCGCAGTCAGATGCCGAATCATATACATAACAAGATTTAGGTTCCCCCATACTCATTGGCACCAAAGGAATTATAAGAACTCAAAGCTGCAAATCATATACAAATCAAAGCTTTCTATTTTGGTTACGTCTCTAACTATACTTTGGAATTAAGTCTCTTTCTCGATTTTCCTTCCCTTTTGTTTAGACAATCAAATTGAGACAATTGAAATAATGATAGTCGAGACATAAACAAGATTGATTGGGAATTTTTTTCACACGAGATAAGCAATTACTTGTTATCTTTATTTGCAGATAAAATTACACACTTTTGTGTGTTTATATATTACCCATTTTGGCTTGACGTTTAGGGTTCAACCACCGTTGGGATAAATAATCGGGTGAGGGTTACCCAACTTAGGTGGTCCAATTGCCTTTTACCGCCATTTTTCATCTCTTTGGTGTTTTTATATATATATATATATATAATTCTGGTATAGCAGATCTCGAAGATGTCCTAACAGGATATTAGAACACTTGATCTCTGCCCAGTAAGACAAGAGTACAAACAACAAAAATAGTAAATTGCAGAAATTAAAGAACATGCAGAAGTGTTTACCCAGTTTGGTTTCACAAACCTACTTTGGGGGATACCAATCCAGGACCTCAATATACTATGTAGTATCAGATTAAGTCAAACTCCACCGTTTGTAACTTTACCTAAAACTACCCAATCCTAGTCTTCTACCTAAGACTCTTCCCAGGTATGACACTTTTCTCAATTCCCTGTCTATCACAACAGTGACAAAACACAAGTACAACTCAAATCACAATCCTCAACAAGTATTCAATCACAATACTAGAGAGGCTCACAAGGCATAAACCCTAAAATCTCACAAAACTCAATATTTGTTTGATACATAAATTAGGTTAAATCCACCCTATTTATAACCCTAAATAAGACTATATTTGGGATTCAAAAAGCACTAGTTTTGCTCCATAAAATATGCATAATATTCTTCTAAAGAATAGTTTCTTTAATCCAAAGTTTCCTAAAATGTCTCCACATCTTTAGAAACTTCTTTCGCAGCTTCAGCTCCTATAGGGATCCTCCTGGTTCCTTAATTTGAGCACCACCTAGGATAATCACACAACAACCTAAAAAGTGATTTAAATACAAATATTTAAAACATAATTAAAATAGTAACAGACAAAGAAATCGAATCCTCTTGATAGTACATCTTGTCTGACATCTTGATCTTCAATAACTCAGCAAGATAAGACACCTTGGCCAACATCTTCAATCAGTTTGTTTTACCAAAATCAATGCTAACTCACACGAGCCTTATATATATATATATATATATATATATATATATATATATATATATATATATATATATATATATATATATATATATATATATATATATATATATATATATATATATTCTCAACCGATCATACATGCAGTGTGAATCAACTTTATTCTAGAATGTACTCAGGAAGATAAGACACCTTGTCCAACATCTTCAATGTTTGTTTTACCAAAATCAATGCTAACTCATAGGAGCCTTACATATATATATATATATATATATATATATATATATATATATATATATATATATATATATATATATATATATATATATATATATATATATTCTTAATCGATCATACATGTAGTGTGAATCAAATTTATTCTAGAATGTCAAAATAAACTACATAGAAAGTACTTATTAGAGTCTGAGTATTATGATACGAAATACATTTTAGTCTCGTATCCTACTAAGGAAATTTAGGGTGTTTGGATAATACCGAATTTATCAACTTTCCTAGGGTCCCTATACTCAGCCTTTCATACCTTCAAAACTATATACTTTCTCGGGTATTTCACAAATTCAAAATCTTTTTCAGATTTTTTTAACTACCCTAATTTGGGGAAATATAAAAATGATACATACATACAAACAATCCTAAACAACACACAACAAAGAAAAATAAAATAGAAAAGGGACCCCCAAACTTAAATCAGACATTGGCCTCAATGTTCCAGTAAAGGTTAAAGGAGGTAAGAAGAAAACTCACGGAACACCTCACTGAGTAGGCGGGAAGCTCAACATAAGAGAAACATAAAACAAAAAGAATCTTCAAAAATAAACAACACAAGAAGTGTGAGTTGCCTCCTATGGAGCACTTTGTTTAACATCATTTTAGAATGACGGTCTTTGAGTGTCAGATAGTCAGAGTGAATCTTTCTTGGATGGCCATTTAACCATAATATTAGTGGTCATAGGGGTCCATAACCATCTATCTAGCCATCTCTCGTATCCACTAATCTTCATTTTCTTCTTTCTATGGGGTGGTTCATACCTTTGAACCCGTAGGGGTGGTTTTATGATATTCGTTTTTTTTTCTGTATTGAACCTTTTCATCTCCCACCATATGGGTCAACCTTCCCCTTGTAACATTAACAATTTACCTAGTTTCATAGTCCTATAATCTTATCTTTTTAGACATGACCTTGGTAAATGGTACATTGTGTAGCGGTAAAATCATGAGTTTAAGCTATTGATTACTTAACTCAAGGTAAACAGAGTCACTACCATGATTTTATTTTATTCCAAAAGGAAAAGGAAAAAAGAGTGAATAAATCCTAATGATTCTAAAAGCAATAAGCTAAAAGAATCAAGCAGAGAAAAGGTAAAGGGGTTGGTTACAAAATGAGAAGGTTTTAAGTAACCAAAATGCCTATGGTACTCCACATGAGCCCTTTGAAAAATTTATTGCTTTTGGTTTGAAAATGGTTTGTTAAAAGAGATTGAAGAGATGAGAAGAGAAATGTTTTTTTTAAGATTTTTGTGTTTGACGAGACATTCGTCTCATGCCTACGTACTCACGATGTGCAATGTAAGATCAAAACCCCGTAGTTCGTGGTACAAATAGTGAAAAATTAATGTGTTGGATTGATTTTAAAATGTAAAGATAAGTCGTCATTCTTTAGAAAATAATTCCGCAAGAAAGAATGAATCATATCTAAACATATGAAAATGGTTAAAAGGAAAAGTGAACGAGGGCTAAAAAAGGATTGAATGAGTTTTGCATTTTTTTAAAGTCTTATGAAAAAAGTTTCGATATGCTTATGTGGTTTAGCAATTATTAAGAAATGAAAGAAAAAAGTAAAGTCATTTGACCTAAGTCAAGGTTTGATTATGAATGTGGTTAATATTTGAAAACAAAAAAGGTTTTGAAAAGAGGGAGAAATTTTGAAAATTAAAGAAGTGGGAAGAGATGAAGAGGCTATCCTAAAACTTAAAGTAAAAGCTAAAGTAAGAACAATCTAACTGCATGGGGAGCACTCTTCGAAGCATAGGTAACAATAGGACTTCATCCTCATAAACAAGTGAACCAAATAAAGGCCGAGGTCTCCTATCCATAATAACTCGAGCAAAGGGAATGATCCTAAAATCTAAGTCCAATGCAAAGGATAGTAGCCATATTCCAAGATTAAAGTCACAAGTTTTTTAGAGGTTTAATTCTTTATTAATATTTTTGTGTCCAAATGGACAAAAGAAAAAGCACAAAGATATATAACCATAAACATAAACAATATGATGAATGATAAAGCATAATAAAAGCATAATAAAAGAGATAAGGAGCGATAGATAAAAATAAAGAGGATAAGGTGAGAGAAGGAATTAAAATGTTAATATAGTAATAATAGTAATGATATGTACATAATAATGGTATGATGAACTTAATCATCCACAACCAAAGAAAGTAACCGATTCCGCTTAATATCTTACACTATAGCGATTAATCGAGGCGATTTGATCCAAATTCAATGAAACTTGAAAGAAAATTGGGATACCCAAAGAAACTATGCATCAAGCTTCATAAGTCGTGGATCTTAACGCAAAAGACTAACCACTTTGGGATTACGCGACCAACACGAGGTCCGGTCCATGAAAGTGCAAGTATTCAATTGGATTTTTATTCCGAATTCGAGATACATTTAGGTCTATATTAAGCAATCGTCGAGTAATTTACGAAGTAATTACCATACAAATGAGGTCGGCCAATACCAATTAAGGTAAATGATTTTTGTGCTAATACATGTTAGAGAGATGATATAATGAATCATCCTCCGAAAACATGTCACACGAAAAGAAAAAGTGGTAACGGTCTAGTCTTAATCGAGATTTTATATTGATTTATCAAAGGCAACCTATCACGATTCCAAAGTATGAAGAATGATCCAAATGATCATTCATCCATAGATTTGAAATAATGAAGATTAAACATCTTTGAAAATCAACAATCATCGAATCAGAGATCTTATCGACCAAATGAAAAATAAGAGATGAAGAGAAATATGGATCTAATATTTTAAATCTCAAATCGATTAAACCATCATCAATATCAATCATCTCTCTTGGTGGGTAAAATTGACACCTAAAATCCATTGATATTGATGAGATTTTATAAAAAAAAAATCAAGATCTAAAATAATAATTCATAAAAGTAAAAAAACAATTAAAATCTTTTTAAAATCTTTTCTCAAAATAATTTTCCAAGTCTATAGAAATTAATAAAAAAAATATAGAAAAACAATTTATAATAACTATAAGCAAAATAAAGGGGAATTTTAACAAAAATAAAAATAAAAA
Source organism: Lathyrus aphaca (assembly GCA_963966055.1). NCBI lineage: Eukaryota > Viridiplantae > Streptophyta > Magnoliopsida > Fabales > Fabaceae > Lathyrus > Lathyrus aphaca. Next base: position 164,784,584 of record OZ014520.1, on the reverse strand, counting down.
TAGGAAGGGGGATGTATGCGCAGCATAATGGTGTGTGTGTGGATAGTAATGGATCTCACTTCACTCTTAAGCCCACACCATTCATAAGATGGAAATTGAACCTTGTACCCCTACAACTATCCCTGTACCCCAACACAATTTTTTTGGACGAAATTGCCCTCATATAAATAGTTTGTATTTTAAAAATTTACATTTTTTCTGCTCATTTTCGTAAGAAACAAACACTATCCAATTTTTTTTTTCATTTTTTTCGCTCCCGGATAATCCAGCCTTGCTACTTCTGGTTCAGTAAATATACACACCAGATAACTTAGTAAGCTAAATCCGGTTCACGTTTTTTAAAATTTACAAACCGGGTGTAGCCTCTATGCTACTCCCGGTTGAGTTTTTTTAAAAAAATACTCACCGGATGTAGCCTCTATGCTACTTCCGGTTGAGGCATTTTGTGTTAATACACACCAGATGTAGCCTCTATGCTACTTCCGGTGTGTTCCGTAATTTTTTTATTTTATTTTATTTTTTTATTTGTTTGTTAATATTTTTTTGTTTTCTTTACAGTGTCTCGAATCAGAGGCGCGACTGATATATTCATTGGCGATTGCCCGATGGAAGGGCAGTTCCTACGCATCTATACCAGCAAGAACTTGAGGCACTACAGGATGCTAATCCTGTTGCGCCTCATGTTCCACCACATCCACCATTCCCCGGAGGACCTTCTGATACCTCACTTTTGGTGAGGTACCAAAATCACGTTGCTCGACATTTGTGGGATGGAGAGGTATGGCAACCTATAACCTTTCAATAGTGAATAAATGTTATTTTAATTTTTAGTGGATAATAACATATAATATGTATCACTTTCAGGAGAGACGACCAACGAAGGAGCTTAAGGTTGCTGCACATGGCAGCAAACTTATAGGATGGGTTCCACAGATGCTCCCACCTCAGATAGAGGAATGGATATCTCAGTCAGGTCTATCGTCTCTTCAGAGGACCAGCTTATCCAGGATCGATACGAACCTCCTATCTGCATTTGTCGAGATATGGTATCCTGAGACTTCGTCTTTTCATATGTCGTTTGGTGAGATGACAATCACGCTGGACGATGTATCCTGCCTCCTTCACACACCTATTAGATGAGAGCTATTTATCCCTGCAGAAGGCATTACTGACTCAGATGCCATCAGTCTTGCTATTCGTCTTATGGGTATTCCGCTGGAGGATGCAGCCGAGAAGGTCCATGCATCTAGAGGTCCATATTATAGACTTGAATGGTTGAAGACTCAGTTTGTTCGTCTGCGATCTGAGGGGAGATTTGATTGTGCGGCCAGGGTGTATATGTTGTTGATACTTGGCTGCACTATTCTTACAGATAAGACCTTTACTCTGGTAGAGGCAAAGTATTTACCCCTGTTTGAGGACCTGGGCAGATGTGGTAGATACTGCTGGGGAGTTGTTGCACTTGTCACACTTTACAGATACCTCGGAGATGCTTCATTTTATTCGTGCAAGAAGCTTGGTAGATATGTCACTCTTCTACAGGTACAAATATTTTATTTTAAGTTACTTTATAATTTTCATATTATGCAGGTACAAATATTTTATTTTAAGTTACTTTATAATTTTCATATTATGTAGGTACAAATATTTTATTTTAAGTTACTTTATAATTTTCATATTATGTAGGTACAAATATTTTATTATAATATGTTTAACTAATAAATTTCATATTTTGATGACAATGTTGGATTCACTAGTATTTCCCAACTATTGGGAAGAGAGGTTGCTCGAAGATTTCTGGTGGTGCTGGTTCTCGACTTCCGAGGGCGATGAAGTGGTGCTACAAGCAATCGTCGATGAAGGTTAACGAGATCAGAGCTCAGTTAGATGGACTGACACCCAATGATGTGATATGGTGCCCATTCGAGGATCATAGGCAGCACAAGCCCTTTGATGATATCACACTATACAAGGGTGGTCTGCGATGGTACGTTACATCTGTCCTTTATTTACCTGACAAATGCTTACGACAGTTTGGATACCAGCAGTACGTACCATCACACCCCCTAACATTGATTCACTAGACATAGTCATTGACTGTGTCAGTTATCATCACAATGTTAGACGGGTGATTTAGCAAGCACGTTTTGCAGATGTTCCATATGATACAATGGCAAAGTATCTGGCTTGGTACTACACAATATCTCATCCTCGTTTGACTCCACCATCACGGGGAGGGGACATACAGGTTCCAATTCCTGAGTTTGATGGTGGACCGTCAAATCCGAGGTTATGGCATATTTCTCATGAGCTGAGTTGCTATCTGCAGCGTCACCAGGATGAGGATGATGATGAGTTTGTTGAGACCTTCCAAGCACTACGTCTAGCGCAGGGTGGACCGATTCCTCAGGATGATGCATGATCTTTTGTTGTAGTTATTTTTGTTGTAGTAATCTTTTGTTTTGTATATTCAGATAACTTGTATGGTTCATAATTATTCAGACGAAATGAAACTTATATTATTTATAAAGATTTGTATCGACCAAACTTATATTATTCATAATTGTTCACCCATCATAAAAAACTAAATAACATATTAAGAATAATGCTTTAGAAATATAAAAAAAAATGAAAACATATCATAATTTAATATGATTTGGGAGAATCGGGGTAAGCTTGTGCCAATGTAGTAACCGTCCAGAGAATCATGTTATCCAAGATGTTGCATCTGATGTGCGATTATTCAGCCAATCCACTGTGACGGGTGGTAAGGGAAATCCTTCGTTCATGTTGAGATGTTACAAAAATGAATATATATAATGTTAACCTGTAACAAAAATGAATAGATATAATATTAACCTGTAACAAAAATGAATAGATATAATTACCTGTTCTACTTCCCCTGATTTTTTCTTCAATTTTACTCTTATGTTTATATATTTGGGTGATTCGAGTCATATTATTTGGATCTCGCTCTTGCAAATACATATGTCTTGGAGGAACACAACATTTTGACAAATCTAAAATATGTTGTTGGTCATCTTCAGTGAGCCGGCTAATAAATGCATGACCTTCAAATCTATCAGGTAAACCATGGTTGTGAACTCCATATTCTACATCAATTTTCCAACCAGAACCATCCTTTGAAGGTGTTGATCTAACTTTGAAAGGACAGTCACATCTTTTGGAAGCACTTTGTGTTTCGTTTTCTCGTTCTTTGTCCTTTCCACCTCTATCGCATCCAAATATAACTTTTTCACTTCTTCCTCTCTTACCTGTCTTTGTGTCCGAACGAGTGATTATAATAGTAACCCTATTTCTGAGTCCAACCTCCCTTATCCATCGAGTCGCCTTTTCTCTTGTAGGAAATTTTTGTGTTATAGAGAATATCTTTGTAGTATCTACTTTTGAGTCATCCTTCACACATATCATCAAAGGCAGGTTCTTGTCTCCTAAAAAAAATTGGAAATATTATAAATATATAAAAAAAAAACGGAATACCGAGCCTTGCTACTTCCGGTTAAGAAATTCCACAACTAGATAACACATGCTTGCTACTTCCGGTTTGGAAATTTTCTGAACCGGAAAATGTAACAATGCTACTTCCGGTTTATAATTTTCTACACCGGATAACTAATCATTGCTACTTCAGGTTTGTAATTTTCTCAATCGGATAACTTACCCATTGTACTTCCGGTTCGTCTCATCCAATGTTAAAAAATATTATTTTTTTACTCTGACTTCACGGTAAATTTTTTATATTATTAATTAAATATTGAAAGGGCAAAATTGGAATTTAGAAATTATGTAGGGGTATCAGGCTGATTGTAGGGGTACAAGGTATAATTTCCTCATAAGATTTATTAAAATCAAATACAAGAAAAAGAAATCAAAAGATAAAAGGAATAAAAAACGCATTTCACTCTTCTTCTTCGTTGAAACAACTCAGTCGTGCACTGTTCATGTTCATGCTTCAATTTTCAGAGCTCCGCCAAATCGGAGCCGCAGAGCTCCATTATGGTATCGTTGCAATCAAGAGAACGAGAAGATCGAGAATATGTGATTGGTTTCAACTGACGCTGCACAAATCAAACGAATCAGAACCACAAAGTTTCGTCAAAAAAAACTTCACTACCTTCAACAATGGTGAGTATAATTCCAAACTCTTCCTCTCTTATTTGTGTGTTGTTATTGTGTTGTTGTTGATCCTAATTGATGAATTTATGGATGAATTTTGGATTTGAAAAAATTTGAAAAGATTGAAGGAAGATTTCAAATTGTCTTTGAAACTTTGTTTTTGATTTATACAGGGATTTGGGAGGCTTTCTAAGCTTGATCATTAAATGAAGGAGATGCCGAAATTATAGAGTTTGAGAGTGGATTTGAATTCTATTGATGATGCCGTTTTGTTCAAATTATTTTGTTTTGATCCATGGCAAACCCGTGCTCAGCTGCTGCGTTTTTCTTTCTTTTCCAGTGCATTTTGGTTTATGATAATATGCGTGATGTTATTTGTTCAGACTTGTTGCGTTTTGCTTCGTTCATGCCGTGTTTTGTTTCATCCTAATTTCGTGCTCACACTGCGTGCATTTTGCTGAGCTGATGGCGTGGAGTGTGGTTACTTGTTATTCTATTTTTCTTTTTTACAAATTTTGTTATAAAAACAAATGAGCCTCTTTGGAAATGTGGGCTTTTTTTTATTTATGAAAAGAATATTTGAAATGAATAAAAAAATAGGAATTAAAAATAGTAATGAATATAAGATTGGATATTTAAAAAAAATGGAAAAGAGAAAATTGGTTAAAATGATAATTTAGATAATTGAATTAAAAAAGGTGTATGAATCGGATAATCGAGAAAAAATGGTCATTGAATAATAATGGATAATAGAAAAATGGAAAATAAAATGGTTTAATTAGATATGATCGATTTTTGAAATGGATGAATATGGTAGAAAAAAGGATAATGGACTAAAATTGGATATAAAATTTGGATAATAAAGAAAAAAATGGAATTGGTTTAGGAAGAAAATTATTTATGAAATGGCCATGAACTAATTTTTTTAATGCAAATGAACCGACTACCACCACATGCACACAACCATGAACCATCTTGTAATATTCCACAAAAACCCTATGCTTAAATTGAATGAAACCACTTATGAACCAATGAAAGACTTGCACTTGAATCAATGACCATCTGAACCAAATTTGAAACTTGTTCTGATTATCAAATCCATGTTGAGGAAAATAATCCCATAGGTGATCACAATTGAATTGTCAAACACTCAATCAAGCTAATATGAATCAAACTTCAATATGTACCACTGCTCGATAACCTGAAGAATTTTAGCACACGACAACTTGACTTTGAATACGCATTGTCTGAGAAATAAACCACTGGCATAAACATCTTGCAGTTGAAACAATCTTTTGATAGTTTGACCAAGATTAGGTCAAACTTCCATCTGAATCAAATTATAACTGAACAACCTCATTAGACCTGAAGATATTGCCTTGTCTTTGAAAACCCGCACACAGACAGAAGAAGAAGAAAATTGCAACATATTTTTGGTATTTTTGTTAGTTGTTAGTAAATATAAGCAAATAAAGGCAAGTAAAAACACAATGATCCCCTGTGAGGTACAAACATGCAACTGAAAAGGATAGACGAACTAGTGCGTGATCTTGTTTGTATGCAAGATGCAGACGAGATGCGAAAAATCTTAGGATAAAAAATTAGGGTGTTACACATTGGTTTGGATATTTTCCATCAGGCTTAATACCCTTTTTGGCCCCATACCTATGACTCAGGGTCCATTTTGGTCCTCTTTATTTTAAAAGTTCCAAATTAGTCACTTAAATTTGTCAAACAGAATTAAACAAGTCCTTACCTTTAATTTTACAAACGCTGTCAATATTTGTATGCGTGGCATCCGACGTGGCATTCCACGTAATATTTTATTTTAATATTAAACAATTAATAAAATTAAAAAAAACACTCAATATCTCTCTCCCTGTTCACACGTCATCTTATTCTTCGCTTCTTACTTCCTCCATGGCCATTTTTTCCAATGACCTCATAAATCAACCAATTCATAAACCAAAAAAACCAGTCAATCAGTTTCTTCATCCTCAATATGAAAATAAACTTCAAAAATCTCTGAATCCATACCAATAATATTATTCCCAATTTCAATAAAACACCTAGATACCCAAAAATCAATCCAACATGTCTAAACAAGTCAATATGATGAACATTTTTCATCAAATTAAAGTATCACTTACCCCGCTCTACCAATCCCACATGCGTATGCGTACAGGAAAATAATACACCAACATAAGTAATATGATCAGGTTTTAAGTTACATTTCAAAATCTCTTCGAATAATTCTATCGCCTCATTTCCCAGACCATGTTAAGCTAGAGCTATAATCATGGAAGTCTATGTCAATGTATCCCTTTCAGTGCATATTTGATTGAATACTTTCCTTGCATCTTTGATACATCCAGATATTGGATACATTGTTATTAAAGCATTACCCACATAAATCAATGCCACTTCTTCCAGTCATATTGCAGTTGTGTGAAGCTGCTTACCATGATCCAAAGAAGCCAAGCTTGAAAAGACACTCACTATAGCTGCTAGGGTATAACGTGTAAATAGAGGTATAAAACATCGTGCAGTTTCAATTAGGGGATTTTAGGAAGCATTTAGGGTTTAGATTGCAATTTGGGGAAAATTAAAAAGTGTTACAACAACAAGGAAGAAAAAGGTGCTGAATAGATAATCCACCCCACCTTACATGTCACCTAAACTAACACCATTTTCCAGTATTTGACAAAAAAGACCACTTTGATTTTGTTAGGTAACGCAAGGGATAAATTTGGAACTTAAAAAAAGAGAGGACCAAAATGGACCTCGAGTCATAGGTACGAGACCAAAAAGGGTATTAAACATTTCCATTATTTTCATAGACATTTTGGATTGGCCCTTTACCCAAGCCCCTAAAAATCTTTGCGGGAAAGGAATTGGTGACTTGTATGAGCAACATAAAGGGCTTCTTTCTCTACCTCTTCAAAAACCTCCTTTTCGGGTGGTGTCAGAGGAATATCCTTAATCCCTACATTTTCCTCACCATAATTATTATTAACTTTTCTATTATTCACCCCAGAAATCTCAACTTGTTTTCCACTTATGGTTGTTACAAAATAAACATGCCCCTCGGGGGATGGTCCTTGAGGGATGTGTAAAAGCCGAGAGATTTGGGTATCCAATGTCTTGCTATGAGTCACAAGGGACTTAACCATAGTTGTTATCCGCCTAAGGACTTCACTACCATGGAGATTTTGTTTTCTAAGATCTTCATTTTGGAGATTTTGCGTCACAACAAAATTCTCCATTATATTTTCTAGGTTAGAGATCCTCGAAGTTTTTATTTCAATAAAATTATCCATTAAATTTTCAAGGTTGTTGTTGAGATATTGTTTTTTAGTTGTTTTCTAATCTAAGTTGTTGTTTTTGATTTGTTGATGTTATTGTTGTTGTTGTTGTTGTTGTTGTTGTTGTTGTTTAGTTGTTCTGCTACCATAAGTTATGAAAATCTATATGTTTTAGTTTAGTTGTTGTTATTGAGTTTGATTTCGAGATTGATATTGATATTGATATTATGTTTTTTGTGATTCTTTGTGCAAATATCATCTTGTTATGTCGAGTTGAGTTTATTATATCTAATGTCGATTATTTGTTTTACTAACCTATATTTGAACATATAACATATTAAATTGATTTTGGAAATAATCATATGAAAAATTATGTTATATCTGAACCTTATCTTCCATTGATTAATAATTTTCTAGCATTCTGCAACTCATCATTTATCTCATGCTCTTTTATCGTTAAAATCTCTCAAATACTTCTAATTTTCGTTCAACTTTCTTCCATTTTTTTCATTTTTCAAAGCATCAAATTTTATGCTTTCAAGAATGAATTAGTAGAAAAGGAAGTGTTGAATAAAGAACTTGAAACATTGAAGAGATTTTAATAAAAAAAAGAGCATTAAATGAATGATAGGTTACATGATGCTCGAAAATCTTTGATTAGTGTAAGTTGTTCGTAAAATCTAACACAATTGTTCATATATTATTTTCCTAACCAATTTTGAGAAGCTATATGTTCATTTAAGGTTTAGTGAAATAAGCAATCAACATTACATTTCATAAACTCAATCGTGTTTTACCTAGCGGTTGAATGTCAAAACTGAGGTGAATGGTGTTATACTCATCGATGTAATGTCAAAACCGAGGGGAAATATGTTTTCACCATTTAAGAATTCCAAAAAGGATCTCCATGGGGATCGAACCCATGACCTTTATACATTATCCGTCGGTTTTGTTAAAATTGAGAGGTAAACTGACATACTTTTCATGACGTTCTTCGTTACCCCGTCTATGAAACTGAGGTAAGACCTATTTTTCAACCTAGGTAAAAGGATTTTTCGTTGTGAAATATAGATATTTGTTATGGAAAATTTAGGTCTGGTAGTTATCTATTCATTTGAATATTGTGGTATTTTGGATCGAACTCTAGTGTCGACAAAGGTAACTTGATATTTCAACAGGATGCTATCAAAGTATATTAACTTGTAATTTAAGTTAGTATGTAAAGTCGTGTCTTGCTTGTAATTTCAATTATTTAAGTTAGCTTGTTCCCTAAGTTAGCTTGTGTAATATGTATGTGTGAAAAGGGTGAGAGAGGTTAATTGTTGGTATTCACTTGTAATCTTTGAACCCTTATTGAGAAAGTAAATAGTAAAAGAGTTTTAACCAATTTTCTATTCTTCTTCCTCTTTTCTCTATCCTTTGTAAAACCTAATAGGGTTTATTGTATTTGTTCAAGAAACTCAGTCTTGATCTCATAACTTTTTTTTCCTGTTATTGATGACATCGATTCTCAACAAAATGGTGCAGTGAGCGTGGAGGAGAAGATGTCGTCAACAAAGTATGAGATTGAGAAATTCACTGGTGTGAATGATTCCAGTTTGTGGTGCTTAAAGATGTAAGCCATTCTTATTCAAGAGGGTTTGTTAGAAGCGTGGAAAGGATCAAAGATGATGAAATCTAGTTATTCCTTTGTTTGTGTGCAGTTTGTTCCAAGGTGGAGATTTTTGGTATTTTGGATCGAACTCTAATGTCGACAAGGGTAGCTTGATATTTCAACAGGAATTGTGCATGCTGTAGTCGAAGTCTGTTCAAGCATGCTGTCAAAATATATTAACTTGTAATTTAAGTTAGTATGTTGAATCGGGTCTTGCTTATAAGCTCAATTGTTTAAGTTATCTTGTTCCCTAAGTTAGCTTATGTAATGAGTCTGTGTGTAAAACCCCATTAAGTTAGTATGTTAATTTTCTTATAAGTAGCATGCCAGTCTCTCATCTTTGTAAGAGTGGTGAAAATCCTAATTAGGGTGAGAGAGGTTAATTGTTTGTATTCACTTGTACTCTTTGAACCCTTTTTAAGAAAGTGAATAGAAAAACAATTTTAGCCAATTCTCTATTATTCTTACTCTTTTCTATATCCTTTGAAAAACCTAATAGGATTTCTTATGTTTGTTCAAGAAACTCAATCTTTTTCTCATATTTTGGTTTGTTCTTGACGACATCGATTCACAATAAATATTTTATATGGTGATTGTGACTTTATGATTGCTAGATTATTCATTCGATTGATTAAATTTAATTTGAGTCTTGTGTAAAAATTGAATTATGATAATTATTGTATTGCTTATTTAAGAAACTTTATCTTTCTCGGTTGTTGTGATTTTTGATAATTTAAGTTAACTGTGATATTCATTAAATCATAACTTTTATAAAATCTATTTTATCTTTTACTTTTGTTTGTTATTTGCGTATCTATTTGGAAACCTATTATTTTAAAAGTAAATATTTTTGAGAATATTTTAGGGGAACAATCTATTCAACCCCATCTAGGCCATTCAAAACCGATATTTTACCATAACAATTGGCTTTAGAGCTGATATTTTGGTAAGTTCTTGCAATTTCAAAAGTATATGATATGGGCTAGAACAATCTGAAGGGCGTGTTTAATAGAACCCACATATTCCAAAACAGAATCTATACGATTGAATTGATAAAATGTTAATTATTTGATACCCGTCTATTCAATGGCTAAGAGTTATGTGAAAAATATAATATCATCATGTTAAAAATTTATATATTCATTAATTTATAAATTTAAATTGAAGATATCTAACCAGGATTAAGGTGACAAAGTGTTAATGTCAATGTGCATAAATGGACACATAGCCACATGACTTGAAGACTTTAAATATTTCAATTATGTTTTGAAACCTGATTTATCATGAAGCTTAATGTGTAAAGAGGATAAAAGGTTAATGAAAAAAAGAAGCATTTCCTTGAAGACATTTACTTATAAGGTCATCATAAAGGAAAATGAAGATATCTCCTATGAAGATCCTTCAAAAGAAGAAGAAATTGATGTGTATGTTAATCAGGTCAATAATTATATAAAAAGATACAAAGATACGTGGTTTGAATGTGCTAAATCTCTATCAACATTGAGCTAATTAACCAATTTTGTTAAAACATAAACTCAAATGCAAAAAATAGTTAATCCCCATTTGATGGCAAAATACAAGCAAACAAATTCAGAACGTGTGGCTATTTCACTTCATTAATATCTTAAGAAGTGTATGAGAATTTCAATTAAGGCAAATGTATCTTATTGGAAGATCCTCAAAACAAGCAAAGGAAGATGTATCCAATCATATTTTTGATCGTATTGTGATTTTTCTATACAATTTTGTCGTTTTCTAACGGTACGTGTGCAACAATTTAGGTCCTAGATCATTGTAGTTGGTATGATCGTTCCTATCTCTCATTAACTTTCTTGTTGTGTGACTGATTTATCTTAAATAATATTATGTTTGAGATGTTTCTCATGTGTGATCATTTGATTGTGTTACACGTGCAAATCATGTTATTTGTATCTTGATCATTAACTTTTTTTCATCTACATCAAAATTATTTTTCATCTACATCTAATTTATTTTTCATCTTCATCAAAATTATTTTTTCATCTGCATCAAAATAATATTTTTATGGAATTAATTTTTTTAAATTCCTTTTGCATTAAATGGTTTTTATCATTAAAAATTTTAAGCATAAGGATCACATATTCTATTAGTTCAAATAGATGTTGATAATATTATTTTTGAATCTAATTACGAAGACATGTGTAAAAAAATTTCTAGTGTCATGCAGAGCGAGTTTGAAATGTATCTCATGGAAGAGTTTAACTACTTATTAAGATTACAAATCAAGCAAATGGAAGATAAGGGTATTCATTAGCCAAAGAAAGTAGTGTGTGGAGTTTCTCAAAAAGTATGACATGAAGAATTCCATAACAATATCAACACCTATGATGTCAAACATACTGATTGATAAAGATGAAAATATGCAGGGCGGGTTTTAAGTTTTTGAATCTAAGTACGAAGTCATGTGTAAAGAATTTTCTAGTGTCATGCAGGGCGAGTTTGAAATGTCTCTCATGGAAGAGCTTAACTACTTATTGGGCTTACAATTCAAGCAAATGGAAAATATGGGTATTCATTAGGCAAACAAAGTATTGTGTGGAGTTTCTAAAAAAGTATGACATGAAGAATTCCAGAACAATATCAACACTTATGATGTCAAACATACTGATTGATAAAGATGAAAATGGATATGAGATAAAGATCACTATATGGGTATAATAAGAAGTCCTCTTAATTAACAACAAATAAATATCATACTATTTTTAATATGTGTGTATGCTCTTCATTTCAAGTGGCACCTAGGAAATCCTTTTTTTAAGATCGTAAAATGATTTTTTTAGGTATCTTAACGGTTCCTTGATTGTATAAAACATAATTGTCTAAAGAATAGTGGAAGACTACACATTTTCAATGGTTCCTTGACCATAGTAAGAATTATAAAAACACAAGAAAAAAATACTTAAGTAAATTAAACAAAATGAATAATGGAAGAGATATAAAATAAAGCAAGTAAATTAAGAAAAAAAAAGATAAACCTGATTGTGTTGAATGACAAATCACTGTGGAACGCTTACAATAAAAAGAACGAAAGTAAAACTTAAACTCTACTAAGAACTAAACTAAGAACGAAAGATTGAAAGAAATTTGTGTATAATGTGATGTTAAGACCGAAAGCTTTTAATCTCTTTTCTTATAAAGGAAAATGATTCATAATAATGAGGTAGCAAAAGAATGCCACTTTAAAGTTAGAGTTTTGGAAGTTGGAGGGACGACACATGTTAGAGGTGTTGCCTCATAAAATACTTATTTTTTGCGTTGACTTTCAAGATTTTTTTACATTTCTACACGCTTGATAACATGGTAATATTTTCCAACACAATCTGACAGTGTTTCCTATTGTTAGTGATATTCATAGTTAAGCTTAGTATGTTGAATTTTTTTTAATATAACATACTTTATTAATTAAATTTCCAAAATAACATAACTTTGAAAAAAATTACCAAACTAACATAGTTTGGTAATGCATTCGCTATTTGAATTGAAGAACTAGTGCAAATTATGTTGAATTCGCCAAATGGATTTGCTAGCATCAAAAAAATTTGCCCAATTCGCCATTCCATTTGGCGAATGTGTTGTAATTGCATGCATGCATTCGCCAAATGGAATGTTGCATGTTTAGGGTTGTTTAGGGTTAGCAATTTTTTTACTATATATATGCCTCACTCATAAACATGTATGCCTCACTCATAAACATCAGATTTATCTCACTCCTTCCTTAGAAACCCTAAAAATTCATTCCTTTCAATCTCCCTCTCTCACAATATGGCTTCTCCCCGTCCATCTAGTTATGCATCGACACCGTCTTCCTCAACATCAGAAGAACCGCTTCCAAAATTTGATATTTTGAAGAAAAATGCTTTAGTGTTTTTCTCGGCAACAAAGCCTCCTTTGAAGATGTTGTTATGGAACCCCCAAACTTTGGAACACTTGCACAGAGAATTAACCCGCTGGTTAGAAGGAGAGATCGGCCACAAAGAAAAGATAATTAAAATTGAGAAGCGGGTTGTGGAGTCTGGTGTGACGAAATGGAGAAAAATTGTCAATGATGCAGGTGTTCTTTCGATGATGCTAGGCGGAGGTGAAGTTGTCCTGATGGTTCTGATAGGCTAGATTTGTTGAATGTTGCAGTTGTTCTATTTATGTATGGTCATGTTTGAATTTATGTATTTTTCCGTTTTATTTATGTACGGTCATTTTCTGAATCATGTATTTCCTTGTTTTATTTATGTATGTTCGTGTTTGTGGTTGTATGATTTTACTGATATGAATGAAACGAACTAGGCTTCCATTTAAAATAAATACGGTTACAATGATTTAATTTACGATGTTGAGCTTGGTCCAACGTTGGGACATTTTTTACGATTGTGACCGGGCTGACGACATGAACTACACAGTCTCACCATCTTATTCGCCGTATCCATTTCGGTGCGAATACGCGTGCTGTTAGGACGGCCTTTTTTCTTTCTTCGCATGTTCTCATTGTGCCAGACTAGTTCCCCGTTGTAGGAGGGCCAGTAGTCCTCATTTGCAACAACCGGAAAGCTTTTGTTGTAGACGTTGCAAAGATTGTGCACTTGGTAAACAGGGGATAGTAAGCCTGAAGGGTCCAACCGAACCTTCGAACATGCCGCTATGACATGAGAGCAAGGCATGCGAAAGGCTTGAAATTTTCCACAGTCGCACCAATTGTTATCAAGTTCTACCCGATAGGATCCCCTCAGTCTCCCTTCGTTGTGATCCATGATCTCATCAACATTGAAATGTCCCTTATTGCGGTTAAACACGGTGACCACATGTGTGTTAGACTTGGATGCTTCGTCTTTGATGAATGTCATAGAACTATCGCTGAACACTTGACCAGACTGTAGGATTGAACTCCACTTTGAACGCTTGGTGTCAAAAAGTGCTCCGAGCCTAAAGTAGGTTGACCTCACCAAAGCGGTTATCGGTAGGTTGCGGATTCCTTTGAAAACAGAGTTCATTGATTCAACGAGGTTTGTTGTCATGTGACCCCAGCGTTGTCCTTTGTCGTAGGCCCTGGTCCACTTATCTAAACGAATTTTTTTTTCCGTAGTTCATCTGGCGCCCATATTTAGCCCTCGACCATGAGCCTAACCCAGAAGATGCTGAAATTTGGACGGCAAAAACTCCAATCATCCGCTTCACTACAATTGAAATGCACCAAACAGATCGGGTGAAAATGCAGTTCAGAATGCAACAGGATATTCCGGGCCCTCCGACATGTTTGGGAGATTGGCATTTGAAAAGAGTAAGTGACATGTGGAACATGGAAGATTGGAGAGACTTTGCAAGGGAATTACGTCAACAATGGAGGGATCGACGCCAACATGTCCTAACTGACCAAGTGCTGCAAAATGTCAAACCAACTAGAGAATATTTAGTTTGGTTTAGGTCAGTTACTATGCAACAATGGGTGTCTGATAACCCATACTTGATTGACCCCCGCTCGCAGGCCGCAGCATACGCCCAACCACCAACTCCACAACATGACTACCCCACCCAATTCCAGCCATCGACTTCAAACACCCATAGGCCATTCATCCAAACACGTAACCCCTTCATGCCACAAACCCAATCACAACAACAAGAGCCTTACCAACACCAATATACCCCCGACAACCCCTTCATATCCACACCAACCTATAGCCCCCCACCTTTGTTTCGTTCTCAAAACGAGGCAATATCCTCATTTGGTCAAGCTTATCGTCCTCACCCAACCCAATCCAACCCAGCCCAACCTATCCGACCCAGATTTGAAAACATGAGCACACAACTCAGTTACGGCAACGCCTTTGGCAGCAACCTTCCACGAAATTGGGGACAAGCTGAATCATGGACTCAACAACAACTGCCTCCACCAAACACACAAATACAAGCGGAACCTCGACCACCTGGTGGTAGAGTTCGAAGACGGGGTCATCCCCGTGGATGTGGTACTGGGGGACAGTTAGATCGGGCGGGAAATTAGTTTTTGTAATGTCGTTGTTGAATTATTAATAATAATTTTCTTTTAATTTATATTTCTCTTTCTCATATTCTCTAATTTTCTTTTATATCAATAATTTTCTTTAAATATAATTTTATTTCATATTATAATTTTCTTTTATATATATATATTTATAAAAGAAAAAAAAATATATATATATATATATATAAGTATAAATATATATATATATATACTAATATATATATATATATATATATATATATATATATATATATATATATATATATATATATATATATATATATATATATATATATATATATATATATATATATATGAGTATATACTCATTCATATATATATATATATATATATATATATATATATATATATATATATATATATATATATATATATATATATATATATATATATATATATATATATATATATATATATATATATATATATATATACTTTTATATATATATATATATATATATATATATATATATATATATATATATATATATATATATATATATATATAGATGAATTACACAAAAATAACAAAAACATTAAATCCAAAAGTTAAAAAAAAAAAACACATAAACATGCATCAATCCATTTGGCGAATGTGTACATGAAATTACACTCATTCGCCAAATGGTATGGCGAATTAGTGAAATTTTTTTCATTCTAGCCAATCCAAATGGCGAATTCATCATATTTTTTACTTGTTCATCACATGGTTTGGCGAACATGCATCCAAACTATGTTAGTTTGATATTTTTTTTCAAAACTATGTTATTTAGGAAATTTAATTAATAAACTATGTTATATTAAAAAAAAATTCTAGTATGTTAATATTCTTACTGTTAATAACTAATTCAGTTAATGTAACTGTCGACTAAGCCTTAATTTATTAGGTCAGTATGCTTATATAAGCAATATCGTATATACTTGTAATAGCAGTGAAAATTACAATATCATTTTCTATTACAATTTTATCTTTTCACTCTCCTTCAGTTCTATTATCATCATCACATAGTGAAGATTCACCATCATTTACAGCAATACTCTACTGAGTGAAAAATAAAGAGTATCAAACTTTAACACCTATTTATCCTTCCTAATTTTTTGTGCTTTTAAAATCTATTCTGCTTTAACTTTAAACAATTTGTACTTAGACTTTATGTTGTTTGACTTTTGACCTCATCTACTCTACTATCTACATATCAAAAGTAGATTGCATGATTTGTCCATTATGCCCCTTTACCAAAACACTTTTATACAACATTATGGACAAAATCGTAATTAACAAATGTTACAATTAAAACATTCTTATGTATGACACATGTCATACACCTATTCTCTTTTTTCATTTAAATTTCAAATTTCAAATTTTAAATCTTCATTCAAATATTGCATATACTCATTCTCTCTTCATTCAAATTTCAAATCACTCTCATATTTTCCCCCACACTTTTTCATTTTTTTTATTTTTTTCTCTATTTATTTATTATCACTAAAAATACTAATAATCTATTTTTTTTTAATTTTAATAAAATTAAAAATTAATTTATCTCACAGGTCATTATTAACTTAATATATATTTTATTTTAATAAATATTTATCTTAATTGAGAGACAAATTTCTTATTTTTAAATATTAATTTTTTTATTTCTCCGTCTCATAATTCTTTTGTCTTTTTTTATATCATTATTTAATACAATTTAATTTATATGATTATTTTTTATTTTACAATTAAATATATTATTTTAAATTTGGTATTTGTATCAAAATACATTTCACATTGCATGAAATATTTTTTTTTATTTCACGAGTCATTATTGCATCAAAATTTTCTTTGTTGTCTTCATCTTACGAGTCGTTTTTTTCTTTTTTGCATGATTATTTAATACAATTGAGATTGTATAATTATTTTTTAATTTACAATTAAATAATTCATTTCAAATCCACATACGTATATAAATACATTTTATATTGTATCAAATATTATTTCTATTTTACGGGTCACTATACATATTTTATTTTAATCAATAATTATTTTAATTTGAAAGATAAAATCATTATTATCAAATATTAATTTTTTTTCATCTCACGAGTCAATTTTTTCTATTTGTATTTTAATACAATTGAATTTATATAATTATTATTCATTTTAAAATTAATAGCTAATATTTAAATTTAGATATATATATAAATATATTTTATAACGTTCTTAATTTACATGTCTATTTCAATTTAGTTTATACCATATTAAATAATTTTACCCGTATTTACGGGTATGTTCCTAGTTATACTTATATTTCCTCTTTTTTCTTCAAAAATCAATTTTACATGAAATGTAAAAAATCATCTAAGACTAGCATTAAACTAACAATTCTATCTAAATATATAAATATAAATAATGATTAATTCACATGTCATCAACTCACCACTCATATAAACCTCTTTTAAAGTGGTTTTTTATTCACCATCTCTTTTTCTAATTTGATGGTATTCACTTTTAAAATTATATTTAGAGAATAAATATTCACGAAACAATTTATCAAACAAATTATATATGCCTTGGATCAATGAAAGTAACTGATGTGATCATGCTATGCTATGATGTGATTCTTGAGTTTGGTTGATGTGTAAGTTAGAATCGATTTATTCAATTTGGTTTATTAGTAGCAGGAACATTTGGAGGGTAAGAAATAATATTATCTTCGTGATAAAATTTATAATCTTGAGTCAATATTTTATAGTATTGTTTTGTTATGCGGAGATGATTGATTATAGGGGCAAATAATCATATTAGTTGTAGTCTATACGAGTGGATAAAATTTCCCACAAATTTCTTGTAGTTGTCTCTATATTTAATTGTAATATCTCTTTTGGGTTGGAGAACTTTTTTTCTGGATTAATTCAAAATATTGCTTATACAAAAATGAGATGCTCATACCTGATAGTAATAGTGATAATAATAGTATGAGATATTGAAACCAACTCTAGGTTTAACATGTCGTCGAAGTCCGCTTAAATGATATTGTCAAATTAGATCTTGTATTATGATCCAATTATTTAAGTTAGCTTATACCCTAAGTTAGCCTGTAACGAGTAATTGTTAAAAAGTCTATTAAATTAATATGTTAATTTTCTTATAAATAACATACTAGTCTCTCATTTTCTGAATAAGGGAAAATAGGAAGATAAAACCCTAATTCAAAAGTGAGAGAGATTATTTGTTAATTTTGTATACATGTAATTTTATTTCAAGGGAAAGTAAAGAATAATTATTTATAACTAATTCTTATGGGTTTCTTGATCATAAAAAAATCTATTATATTTTGTTTCTAAGATACCATACAAATAATAATAATAATAATAATAATACCCCTAAAATCATTATCATTCCATATTTTATGATAATCATTTCTTTTGAACTAAAATTACATAAACAATGCAAAGACTTAAATTTCCTGGTTAACCATCTTTTACTCACCAATTCAAAAGTTTACTTTTGTTGAAAATAATGAAATATTATTTCTATTAAGTTGTTCCAATCATGACAAAGTGGGTTGTAGTTAATTGGCAATAAATGCTTCACATAAGTCCCACATTGGAAGTGGAGTAAAATTAAATAGCATTTATAAGACCCTTGGAACAATGTACTTTCCAAAGGAGCCAAAGAGGATAAAGTGCCACATAGTCATATGTGGTGGTCCCAAGCATTATGTCACCTGTCTCATACAAAACACCCCTCGCCGGTGGCTCCGGCTCCGAAACCGGATCCGAGGGCGTGGGCGTAGAGGCGCTAGTGGCGCTAGTGGCGCTAGTGGCGGCTTGTAGACGGCACTTGGGCTATTCGCGGCGTTAATGAGGCGGCGCTCCGGCCGCCTCCGGCGGGCGGCCCGGCCTCCAGATTTTATTCGTTGCCTAGAGTTTGATTTTGAATTTGAATTCGAAGTACATAACATTTCATGAAGTGGTGCATGACATTTTATTTGAACCATTGCAAATGTTCATTAGAGAGTGTTGTTTCATGAAGAGTTGCAAACTTCTGAAACGACAAATGCATGGCTATAAATATATGATTGTTACTTCCAAATTCATTACTCCAAAAATCTGATATCCTCTTCTATATGATTCCAAACGTTTTCCTTGCATTCGAATCTTCACCAGTCTTGTGCAGTTTCGAGAAAAGGCTGACTTATCCTGGGTATTCAGGCCGTTCCAACTCTAAGACAATTTGAGAGTGTGCTTGAAATACTTTTAAGGAAAGTGACTTCGTTCGCGATTCAGTCTGGATCCATTCGACCTTGAAGAATTATCTAACAATCTTAAAAGTATTTGTATCATGGATTCCGACGCTGCCGTTTCTAGCATCAAAGTTATGAATCAGGATCTTGTAAAATTGGATCGCTTCGATGGAAACAACTTTACCAGATGGCAAGACAAGATGACATTCCTGCTTACTGCACTCAAGGTTCACTATGTCTTGAATCCTGATCTGACACCTATTCCAGAACCAACTGAAGATGATTCTGACCAACTCAAGAAGGAGCGCATGCTGCGAAAGGAGGACGAATTACTATGCCGTGGACACATTCTGAACACACTGTCTGACCGTCTATACGACCTATACACGGACAATCCGTCGGCTAGAGACATATGGAATTCACTGGAGTTTAAATTCAAAGCCGAAGAAGAAGGTACGAAGAAGTTCTTAATTTCAAAATACTTTGATTTTAAATTTATAGATTCTAAGCCCATACTTCCCCAAGTGCACGAATTGCAAGTCCTGGTGAACAAAATCAAAGCGGTGAAAATAGACATTCCTGAAACTTTTCAAGTTGGTGCTATCATTGCTAAGTTACCAGCTTCGTGGAAAGGCTATAAAAAGAAACTGTTGCACAGTTCTGATGATTTTTCATTGGAGAAAATCCAGAAACATCTTCGAATCGAGGAGGAATCGAAGGAGAGGGAAAAATCAGAATCTGCGGGTCTTTCCAAAGCCAATGCTGTGTCCAACAAGGAAAAGAAAAAACATGATGTCAAGAAAAGTCACCTCGCACCAAAAAGGGACCATACCAAGTTCAAGAATTCTGGTGGTCCGAGGGGTCCTAAGAATGGATGCTTTGTATGTGGAAAACCTGGACACTATGCTCGAGATTGCAGGAACAATAAAGCAAAAAACGAGATCAATGCAGTCAATGCTAATGATGATATAATTGCTACTGTGAGCGAAATTATGGCAATCAAAGGCAAAGTCCAAGGCTGGTGGTATGATACGTGTGCCACGGTTCATGTCTCATATGACAGGGCTGCATTCAAAACATATTCTGAGACAAATGATGGACAAGAAGTACAAATGGGAAATGAAGTACGATCTAAAGTTGTTGGAACCGGAACGGTCGAACTCAACTTCACTTCTGGAAAGAAAGTTACTCTTGTCAATGTACTTCATGTCCCAGAAATGAATATGAATCTTGTTAGTGGGGATTTATTGGGAAAACCGGGTATTAAATCTGTGTATGAATCGGGCAAACTTATTTTAACCTGTAATGGTGTATTTGTTGGAAAAGGATATTCCGCTGAAGGAATGATCAAACTATGTATCACCAATAATATGATTAATGAAATTTCTAATTCTGCTTACATGCTTGATTCAGTTACTTTATGGCACAATAGATTAGCACATATTAGTATTAGTTCAATGAAGAGACTAATAAAATTTGGCTTGATATCATGTAATATCAAAAATTTAAATAAATGTGAATTATGTGTTAAATCAAAGATGATTAAGAAACCTTTCAAAAGTGTTGAAAGAAATACAAATCTGCTTGATCTTGTACATTCAGATTTGTGCGAATTTAATGGCATGTTGACCCGTGGGGGAAATAGATATTTCATTACATTCATTGATGATTGTTCTAGA
Organism: Lathyrus aphaca; assembly: GCA_963966055.1. Lineage (NCBI taxonomy): Eukaryota > Viridiplantae > Streptophyta > Magnoliopsida > Fabales > Fabaceae > Lathyrus > Lathyrus aphaca. The sequence continues at coordinate 164,763,531 of OZ014520.1, read as the reverse complement.
TACACATATGTATATCTCTTAAAGCATAAAGATGAAGCCTTTAATGCCTTTAAAATTTATAAAGCAGAAGTGGAAAATCAATTAAGTAGAAGTATAAAAGTCCTCAGGAGTGATAGGGGCGGTGAATACTTTTCTACTGAATTTGATGCATTTTATGAAGAACACGGTATAATACATGAATGTTCGGCGCCTAGAACACCACAACAAAATGGCATAGCCGAAAGGAAAAATCGAACATATCAAGAAATGATGAATGCAATGTTAATGCATTCTGAACTACCTTTCAATTTGTGGGGTGAAGCCTTATTATCCGCTTGTCACATAATTAATAGAATTCCTTTAAAGAAAACTGGAATTTCTCCATATGAGGTATGGAAAAACATGACACCAAATATTGGCTATTTTAAGGTGTGGGGGTGTGTGGCATACTACAAAAACATGGATCCTAAGAGAACCAAGTTGGGTCCTCGAGGGATAAGATGTGCCTTTGTAGGATATGCACAAAATAGCAAAGCATATAGACTTTTAAATTTAGAGTCTAATGTTATTGTTGAATCTCGGGATGTAGAATTCTTTGAAAATCTTATCACTAAGGATAAAGATTTAGAGTCGGCCATAAATAAAGAATCTTGTGAAGAAGATTCTTCTCGGATTGTAGAAATACAACCTGAAGGCACTTCTCGAATCATTGAATCACAACCTAAACCTAGGATAAGCAAAAGAGTCCGGAAAACAAAGAACCTAGGACCAGACGAAATTGATTCTCAATCCATTTCATTTTATCTGGTTGAAGGGAATAATACAAAGTTTATTAAAAGCATTCCGGTAATTCTTCAAGTCGGGGAAGAACCCAAAACTTATAAGGAAGCAATAGCTTCAAGAGACTCCTCTTTTTGGAAAGATGCTATCCGAGATGAAATGGATTCAATTATGTCCAACCACACTTGGGAACTTGTTGATTTACCAAAGGGATCAAGACCCATTGGATGCAAGTGGGTGTTTAAAAAGAAATATCATAGTGATGGTACATTAAACACTTATAAAGCAAGATTAGTGGCATAAGGATTTAGACAAAAGGAAGGTATAGATTATTTTGACACTTATGCACCTGTAGCAAGAACAACCACTATAAGGTTGTTATTTGCTTTAGCATCTTTGAATGATCTGATTGTTCATCAAATGGATGTTAAGACAGCGTTCCTAAACGGAGATCTCGATGAGGAAATCTACATGGAACAACCAGAAGGATACGTCCTTCCTGGAAATGAACGAAAGGTGTGCAAACTTGTCAAATCTCTATATGGCTTAAAACAAGCACCAAAACAATGACATCAAAAGTTTGATTCTACAATAATGTCAAATGGATTTATTCCTAATTCTTGTGACAAGTGTTTATATACAAAAGTGAATAATAACACTGTAATATTCTTGTGTCTTTATGTTGATGACATGCTAATAATTAGCAACAAACTTAATGGAATTTTAGAAACAAAAAGGTTTCTAACTTCCACTTTCAAGATGAAAGATCTTGGACTTGTTGACACAATTTTAGGAATAAAAGTTAAGCGAAATAGTGGGGGTTATGAACTTAACCAAACACATTATATTGAGAAAATGCTTGATAAGTTCAAACACTTGAAATTTAAGGAAGTCACTACTCCATTTGATCATGTAATCAAACTTGAAAAGAATGATGGAAGAGCAGTGGCTCAATTAGAATATGCAAGTGCGATTGGCTGTCTTATGTACTTAATGCAATGTACCAGACCCGATATATCGTTTGCAGTTAGTAAAATGAGTAGATTTACTAGTAATCCAAGTAATGAACATTGGAAGGCAATCACGAGGATATTTGGTTATTTGTTGAAAACCAAAGATCTTGGCCTTCATTATGGTAGGTTTCCTGCTATATTAGAAGGATATACTGATGCGAGTTGGATCTCTAATGTGGGAGATCATAAATCTACAACTGGGTGGATATTTACCCTAGCTGGAGGAGCAATTTCTTGGAAGAGCAAGAAACAAACATGCATCACTCTTTCGACCATGGAATCAGAGTTCGTGGCTCTCGCTTCCGCTGGTCAAGAGGCAGAGTGGTTAAGGGATCTTCTTTTGGAAGTTCCTTTGGCTAAAGACAATGTTTCAAAAGTGATGATACACTGCGATAGTCAGGCCACTTTGGCAAGAGCATTTAGCGAAGTGTATAATGGAAAGTCTAGGCATATAGGACTTAGACATTCGTTCGTGAGAAAACTGATTAAGGATGGAATCATTTCACTCACGTATATACGAACAAACTATAATTTGGCTGATCCGTTTACTAAGCCACTGGCCAGAGACTTAGTAAAAACAACCTCGAGAGGTATGGGGTTGAAACTCCTTGAGTAAGAGTACCGACAACGACGGTAACCCAATCCTAAGTTAACAGAACATTAACTTTAAGATTTTCAATGGGTAATAACAAGTCGTTGATTTGGATAATTGTCTAACATTTCGTGATTATGTTGACCTTGGAAATGAGGGTTGAGTTTTATTTTAAACTCTTAATGAAGTTCAATACCGAGGGTACGTATCTATTGGAAACAGATACAATATGAACTTCACCTATGTGAATTCTGAGATGGTGCCGTCTCAAAGTGAGAGTTGGAGTTTCTCTCATAAAAAATTCATGAAACAGGATAGCACATGGCCATAAATAAGTGCTAAGCGAGTTATGCAGAGGAAGAATCTTTAAGGAGTGTGTGTAAGGTAACACCGGTCTATTCATATGGATTCATGGTTTAAAAGCATTGCTACCTAATATTCCGATTAAACTTTGTGTTATCCTTACTAAGGTTAAGTTTAAAATCGAAAGATACTTAACTGTACTAACACTTCTTATGTCTTATTTCTGGAATTATTATTTTGTCATTATTAGAACAAGTGGGGGATTGTTGGAAATAATGAAATATTATTTCTATTAAGTTGTTCCAATCATGACAAAGTGGGTTGTAGTTAATTGGCAATAAATGCTTCACATAAGTCCCACATTGGAAGTGGAGTAAAATTAAATAGCATTTATAAGACCCTTGGAACAATGTACTTTCCAAAGGAGGCAAAGAGGATAAAGTGCCACATAGTCATATGTGGTGGTCCCAAGCATTATGTCACTTGTCTCATACAAAACACCCGGTGGCGACACCGGCTCCGGCTCCGGAACCGGATCCGAGGGCGTGGGCGTAGAGGCGCTAGTGGCGGCTTGTAGACGGCACTTGAGCACTTAGGCACGACGCATCGGAGCTGACTTATCCTGGGTATTCAGGCCGTTCCAACTCTAAGACAATTTGAGAGTGTGCTTGAAATACTTTTAAGGAAAGTGACTTCGTTCGCGATTCAGTCTGGATCCATTCGACCTTGAAGAATTATCTAACAACTTTTGTATCTCTTGTTTGTTATGTGTATTTTAGTAGGTTGGTCTGTTAAGAAAATATGCTCACAAATTAAGATTAATATGATGCCCAATTTCTATTACAGGTGGTAGTCCACTTAATATATTTTTTTGGAAATACATCTTCAAGTTCCTGCAAAAGAAATTTGAAATCAGATGGAAATCTATGTGTATTTGAGTTGGTGTGAAACAATTAAACTTTTTAACTCTCATTTTTTAGCCATTAAATTATTTATTTTTATTTTTATTATTCTATTTTAGTATATTTTTCTTGCTCTTTTCTCTCATTTTTTATCTTCTCTTACCTTTCATGGATTTAATGGTAAAAAGTACTTTTTTGGCCATGATGCACAAATGAACATTTGCTAAAATATCCTTTATGATTTTTTTCTTCTTTCAAATTTACATGGTCTCCCTAATTGTAAATGACTAGCTTTAGTACTACATTACATAAAACCCCATACTCGTGTTTTTTAATTGTAAAATAAACCTCAACTTATTTATCAACAAATATTTCTACACTTTCACACTATTCGAGTACGTACTTGTAATTTAATTAATTGGGTTTAGAAAAATAAGGAAAACACTTATTCTAGAATTTAACATGGATAATAAAGGAAACAAATAAAACCAAAAAATTGATGAAATATAGAATTGTGGTTGCCTACTATCTTGAGAGAAAAGAAAACATTTCTAAATTAAGAATTGTATGGAAAAAGCAAGGTATAGGGGGTGCCTGGCTACTATCAAAATAGTAAAAGAAATCACTTCCAAAATCAGAATTTGATGGATATATGGAAAGAATCATGGCGCTTATTATTCAGCATGCATGAATATTGAAGAAGATTAATGTCTGTTATAAAACTTAAAAATGATCTTTCTAACTTCTTAATATTAAGGGAATAAAAGAAGAATAAATACTTATATTTAATTCTTTCATTCAATGTTATCCGAGAAAATTTCATACATTAATATGATAAGCATAGTAATATTTTTAATTTCACTCATAAAAAAGTTTTTGAAGTAAAGGTCCAACGCAGAAACAATAGAAACTCAATAAAATGATATATTAGTCTATATTGCATGCAACATCAAGGATAGTACTGGTGCTCAGTGGTGCCACTGTCCAATTCCACCGCCTCCACCTCCTCCGCCAAATCCACCACCAGCCCCTCCACCAAAACCACCTCCAAAACCACCACCTTTGCCAAATCCTCCACCAGCACCACCGCCAGAACCTCCACCAGCACCAAATCCTCCTCCAATGCCACTACCCGAACCACCACCTAAACCTCCCCCTGAACCACCTCCAACACCACCACCTAAACCTCCGCCTGAACCACCTCCAACACCTCCACCAAAACCTCCTCCTTTCCCGATTCCACCACCAATACCAGTGCCTGAACCACCTCCAACACCACCACCTAAACCGCCACCTCCACCTGAACCACCACCTAAACCTCCACCTTTACCAATTCCACCTCCAATTCCGCCACCTTTTCCAAAGCCTCCACCACCACCAAGACCACCACCTTTTCCAATTCCACCTCCTACACCGCCACCTTTTCCAAAACCACCACCACCTCCAATACCTCCACCTTTGCCAATTCCACCTCCAACGCCACCACCTTTTCCAAAGCCTCCACCACCACCAAGACCTCCACCTTTACCAATTCCACCTCCAACGCCACCACCTTTTCCAAAGCCTCCACCACCACCAAGACCTCCACCTTTACCAATTCCACCTCCAACGCCACCACCTTTTCCAAAGCCTCCACCACCACCAAGACCTCCACCTTTACCAATTCCACCTCCAACGCCACCACCTTTTCCAAAGCCTCCACCACCACCAAGACCTCCACCTTTACCAATTCCACCTCCAACGCCACCACCTTTTCCAAAGCCTCCTCCACCACCCAGACCTCCACCCTTGCCAATGCCACCACCAATACCACCACCCTTTCCAAAACCACCACCTGCACCTCCTCCAATACCACCACCCTTTCCAAAGCCACCACCACCTCCTAACCCTCCACCATGACCACCTCCTAGTCCTCCACCTTTACCTATTCCACCTCCTACGCCTCCACCTTTTCCAAAACCACCACCCCCACCAAGTCCTCCACCTTTTCCTATCCCACCTCCTATCCCATGCCCTCCACCAAACCCTCCTCCACCTCCAAGTCCACCTCCCCCACCGGCACCTCCACCAAATCCTCCTCCACCACCTGCACCACCCCCAAGTCCTCCTCCTCCTCCAGCTCCACCTCCAAAACCACCACCTCCACCAGCTCCTCCTCCTCCACCAAATCCAAATCCACCTCCCTTACCAAATCCTAAAAGGTTCTTCTCCTCTTCACCATTTACATTTGCCACATTCCTTGCAACCACAATATTAGCCACAAAAACATGCGCACAAAGCAATAACAATAAACATACTTTCTTATTCCCTAGTAACATCTTTACTATATACCAAATCACTCACACCCACTTTACTCTATGGAAACTAGCATAATGAGAGCCTTTTATAACCCCAGGAAGGATATATGTTCTACCATATTGGTCCCCCAAACTCTTTAATAACTTTCAACTACTAACAATAGTAGCTCATCGCATTTAATGCATGCACACTATTTTCCCACAATTATTCACAGTGTTCGTTGCACCTGTTTTTCACACAAAAGAAGAAAAAGTTAAAATCCTAAACCTTTGTACACAACTTGATCAAACTGACACACTCTGACACTACAGTGACAATTCAAAATTCATCTCTTCTTGGCACCTCTCATCACGACGAAACTTCTTTCTTTCCTTCACCAAACTTGTATCCCTAAACAAGCCATAATTGTTAGAGAAATGTAACTTCAAGGTCGGTGCTGTTTGTTTTTCATTCAATGTCATGTGTACTTAATATGATATACACGACGGTGTGTTTCAACTTTCAATGAAAAAGCATCATGTACCTGTTTCTTTAATTTCTATTAATTTGTTAGATTGTATATTTCTCAAAGTTTAATTATGAACTGCCATTATAATATATATATTTTTAATATATAACCTAATCAAATTACATTGCATTATTGATATATATAGCTTGACACTAAAATTTGACATTAATATCACCGGATTTATACGTCAACGGTTTATTTTTTCAAACTTTTCTTAAAATAAAAAAATATTTATCAAAAATATTTAAAAAAATATAATTTTATAACACAAATATGATATTATGTCATTAACCAATTTCATAAATTCATAAATACATTGAGCACAAAAATGTATATTATTAACAATTTATTTTTCGTATAACATATTAACCATCTTCTCTACTTTATTAATTAATAAAATATATAATTTGATCAAATTGTATTAATCAAATTTTATATTTTATTAATCAATTTTATTTTACTATTTAATATTTTTTTATATTTAAGAATTAATTAACTAAAATTTAAACTATATTAATCAACTTTTAACACATTATTGATAAAAGTCAATTTACTATTTAAAACAATTTTTTAATATTAAAAAATTTAAATAATCATGTGAACTATATTATTCAATTTTTTATATTAAAATAATCAATTTTATTTGACCATTAATATTATTCTTTAATGTTAGAATACCTATTAATATACTATTTACACACTATTAATAAAAATTAAATTAGAGACGAAAAAATAAATTTAAGAGACAAAATTATAAATGTTATTATTTATCATATTTGTAAACACCGAAGGGTGTAAGAATTTAGTATCAAAATAATGTTTTTTAAATTTGTTTTTAGATTTGTTATATATTGATTTGATTGGTTGCAGAGTATAAAGAAATTAAACCGTATCTACTTTCTAACTTTTAGTACGATAAAAAAATAATGGAAGAATTATTATTGACGGTGCATGTTGAAAAGTGTTTTGAGACAAGATTTTATGGGAACCAGATCATATGCATATGTTGCATTTATATATTACTATAACTTCATTTCACAACATCTTATCATGATTATGTATTATAATCAATTTAATCTAAAATTGGGTTAATTAGTTAGGCAACTATATATAGAAAAGTAGTAGTAGTATTATAGGATAACATAATGGCCCCAACTAAGTGATACCTAAAAATTAAGTGTTATTATAGAGATGTTCATCAAAGTTTAGAAAGAAAAGCTGTCACTTTAATTTGATGTACCATTGCATGTGCATGGTAGATGGAAAATTTATTGTTGATGACTTTTGTTTTATTTTCTTTCTTTGAATTTGAGGCTGGCATCCATATTCTAGCACGTTAATTAATAGGAGGATAATGGAAAGAGAAGTCCAAATTATTAACTTCGCTTTCAATTTTTTCGATTTTGGGATTAAAGATGGTTAACTGAAAATGTAAAATAATTTTATATTATTAATAAAACTTTATTATTTTATTATATTATATTATTAATTTAAAAATTATGGATTGACGGTGTAAACTACATCTCCTAATTTTCTCATGCTATATAACGTTAATTATAGAATTAACTAAACCCTACTTTTTGTTTTTCTTGAAAATATATGGATTTTATAAAATTTTATTTTTATATACATTATGATCAATTTGATTTTCGCAATGTGTAAATCTTATAACACTAATGTAAGAATAATCTTTTTTTAAACAGCAAAGAAAAGCTATAAAAAAGAGTACAATATGAATATGAGAAAAAATACAATAAAGACTCTAACCTATACAAGCAAATAAATACAAAAGCACAATATCCTATGCCAAAAGAAACCCTTTATTGGATTTAAAAACCACTCAAAAAAGTAAAAAAATAATTAAAAAAAGACAATAACTGTCAGCCACTTTCTCTTAAAAGAAAGAAGAGAACAACAAATAAATATAAGACTAAAACACATTTTTGAACTCTAATTTTTAGATTAGGACCGGTCATCTAATTAATTTTTTTTATGCTGCTTCTTTAATTCAATTAACATATTTTAAGTTAGTCATTTTTTATGTGTGAATTTTTTTTATAAGGAAGATTCACTAAAAAAAGAGATAAAAGGAATCTCGAACCAAATTACAAAATTCGACCGCAACACGGTCAGCCTCAAAACCAACCACAAACAAAACCACTAATTACAAAAAAATCAAATGGGAATTTTGTCCAATCGTATAGACTATAATTCCGCCTTTTACGATTACCAAACACCAATCAATTCCAAGAGAATACAACAATGAAGTTCAAAATACTATTAGCATTACAAGTTATGTCATGAAACAACTTATTATTCCTATACCTCCATATATTCCAACAGCAAATAAACCAAATAGAATTTATATTCTCCTTCTTACTTCTACCTTTTAACCTGTTATACCACTCCAAAGCATGAGAAAATCCCGCTTGTTCGTTGATTCGATCTATGGCCACCCATTCACAAACAAATTCCAAACCAAAACAGAATTGAAACAATTAAAGAAAAGGCGTGTAGAATCTTTATTATTGCCAACCAAAAACAAACAACCCATGTCCTGAGAATTGATATTAATACCTCCCGCAACCAAATTCTTCTGCGTTGGAAGCCTATCAAGAAGTAATCTCCAAGAAAAGATTTTAACTTTCATAGGTATTTCTAAATTCCAAAGAATTTCCAAAACCTGAATTATCATTTCGTCCTCCAGCACCAACACACCCGCATTCGATACAACATCGTAATAAGATTTTACAGAAAAACCATTAAATAAATCTAGCCTCCACTTCTAATTATCATGTTTGTTAGCTGACAGTTGCACTGATTGAATGACATCTAAAACCTCCACCAGCATGTTGTTGATTTGAAGGGACGAAATGTCGAAATGTTCGCGAAGCCTCCAACTCCAACGGTCTTCAATCCAAGCCCCCATATAAGCGATACAAGCATCTTTCTTGCCACATAATTGAAACAGGTCGGGAAAATCAACTTTCAAGGTTGAATTACCGCACCACTTTGAATGCCAAAATAACACTCCTCAGTCATTGTCGACATCTGCTTCGATACTATTATGGAAGGATATCCCGTTGACCATTTTGTCGGCTTGAAGAACATCTTTCAACCAAAAGGAATCAGCTTGCAAAAAACCTACAACATTGTACATTTGCACTTTTCGACTCAAATTCCCGTACCGACTGACCAGAATAGACCTCTAAATCTCATTTCCTTCAATGCTAAACTTCCATAACCATTTGGAAAGTAAAGCTTTATTGAAAACTACAATATGTCTAATACCAAAACCATCACCATTCTTCAGTTTAAAAACCGTCTTCTAGCTAACCCAAGAAATGTATGCTCTAGATGAAATACCCGCCCAAAAGAATCTTCTTTGTATAACAATTAAGTCTTTTACTACCTTTTTGGGAGCTTTAAAGAAGGAAAGATGATGAATCTAGAGATTCGCTAGAACCGTATTAATAAGAGTGACACGACCTCCTATTGATAAGTTGCGACCTATCCATTTGGATAACCTTTGCTTCATACACTCAACGATCGGATGCCAAAACGAGATCTCCTTTGCTTCCCTCCAATATTTAAGCCTAGAAATTTAAATGGTAGGGAGTCCGATTTGCAATGAAGAAAGTTTTCCGCTGCTGCTAGGAAATCAGGATCAATTCCCACACCATATAAACAACTCTTAGAAAAATTGATTTTCAAACCTGACAAGGTTTCGAATCCCCGCAGAACAGCCTTAAAGGCCCACACATTTGATAAAGAACCGTCACCAAATAGAAGGGCATCGTCCGTAAATTGCAGTAAATTCACCGAAATACCATTGCTGAACTTGAAATCAGACATTAAGTTGAGAGAACCTGCTTTTCTGACTAAACAGGCCAGACCTTCGGATACGATTGCAAACAAGAACGGTGATAAAGGATCACCCTGCTTAAGACCTCTCGTTGCTTTGAAATCTTTTGAGGGACTACCTTTGATAAGGACCGAAAGAAAACAGTTGTACATCGAGCCTCTAATCCACTTCAGCCAATTATTTTCGAATTCCATATTAACTAACATTGCGTCCAGGAATTTCCACTCCACGCAGTCGTACGTTTGTGCGAAATCCACCTTAAATAACAAACACTTTTTCTTTTTTCTTCTAGCATAATCAATAGTTTCGTTAGCTACCAAGACGTCATCCAAAAATTGTCGGTTAGGATTGAAGGCCGTTTGATTGGGAGAAATAAATTTACCAATTATCGAACTTAACCGAATAGCGAGCATTTTGGTTCCTCTACCGAAGTATTCCCGACTTTGATTGCCGATATATTATTAATTAATGTGTTAGCATTTTTACTTTGTCTTTGTGTTCTTCTTTATTGAACTTCAAAATTTTCTTTTGTTAAACAACATTACAGTTCTTTAAAAAATTCTGTTTTTTCTCCATTCAAAATTAAAGTTCCACCGTTAATTTCACTTGCCATTTGATCCACATCTTCATTTTCATATTTCGTTCAAAAATTATTGGTCAATGGTGGAGACCGCACTTCTAGTCTTATTTTTAAGAAATTTTCCAACTCAAAACTATAAAACTATTGGTCGGTATTATAATGAAGCCGAGGATGTGAAAGAAATGTTTATCATGAAACAAAAAAGAAGATTAGAAGTATTATCAAAAGCCAAAGAAGAAAAAGGACTGGCATTGGTTGAACATAAAAAAAAAAAAAGAATTGATGCACAAAATCTTAGAATGAAGTACAAATCATCTAATTATTGATCATGGGTGGACTCAATACTACAATGAAGTGGATACAATTTTGAAGGAATTTTTTTCTATTGTTCTTATGATTAGGGTTGTTCATGAGGGAGAAAATCAAACCGAACCGAATTAAATCATAATAAAAATTTATTCGAATTGAACCAAACCATTTCAATTTATTTAGAACCGAACCGAATTAAAATTTTGGTTTGGTATACCATTTAAAAATTATGAACCGTACCAAACCGTTAGAAGACAAAATTTTCAAACCGAACCATTTATTAAAGAATCGAACCATTAAATTAATTTTCAATTTTTTTTAAATTTAAAACTTGTTTTAAGTATTTTAAATTTTTAGTTTTGGTTCGGTTCAGCTACAATTCAGTACGGTTCTATAATTGTTTTGTAACAATGTAGTTTGGTTCAGTACTAAACATAACGGTTCAGTTATTTTAACCTCAGTTCAGTTCAGTTCAACAGTTCAGTATAGTTCATGGTTTTTTTTTAACACCCCTATTTATGATGGTTTTATTGTGTAATTTAACATTGTAATCTAAAAATATGTTATTGAATTATGTAAACTGTTGTTGTTTTATGTAAGATGCAATTGTTCTTTTGGTGAAATGATGTTGTTGTTTTAATGGAATGATGATGTTTTTTTTAGAAACTCACTGATTTCATTAAGTCAAACCGGCACCAACAACAGAGATATAATCAAAAAGAGGTATACAATCAATCCAAGTTCAACTACCTACATATTTTTCAACATGGCTAAATTGTGGGCTTCAAGATTACTATCTTTAGAAATAAAGACAATAGAAGAAACATAAAAAGATGAAAGTAAATACCTACAATCAACAACAATAATTCTAAACGAGCGTCATCCAAAACACCGTTAATGTAATCCACACTGTTTTTTGAGTCAAATAAAAATGTCTTTGGAGCCCCTAGCCCTAGCCCATGAACCAATTCCATACTCCATCACAAGGCTATCATCTCATCTTGCCCAAGATCAAAGCAAAAGTTATGTTTCGAGCAAGCCGAAACCACCACACGCTGCTCCTCATCCTTCACAACACAACCAAAAGTGCAACCGTTGCTATCCATCATACCAGCATCCACATGGATGACCCATATCTCCTTGGGCATTCTAGAAAACTCAGGATTGAACTGCTCACAATTATCATCGTCTCCCCCTTTGTCCCGAGAACTGAAAAAACCCAGCCATCCCACGTTATTTCTGCCACACAAACAGGCGATAGCTTTTTTCCTTTATGAACCAAATTGTTTCTAGCACGCCAAATATTCCATAACATGTTAACAATGGATAAAACCCAGTCCTCAAAATCCATATCATTGGGATAGTGGTAGCAAAGGGAGGAAGAGAAGAAAACTTCTCGAGCAAAATCATAATGCGTGAATAAATGTTGTCTATTTTTCGTATGATCATGACATAATAGGTAATTAGGATCAAGGACCATAGCTTTAGACCTTAAAGAGCTTTTGAGAGGAATAATGTCTTTTGTGAGCCTCCAAATGAAATTCTTTGTCATTCCTTCCACCCTTTGACCTTCTCCCAAACTCGGTCTTTCACCATGTCAAACACAATTTTCTTGGACCTTCCGAAGACAACCGGGAGACCAATTTACTTTGCGTGACTCTGGACTTCCTTGACCCCCATGGCATTCTTGATACATTGAATAGAATCAGCCCGCACATTTCTACTAAAGGAAACTTCATACTTTTCCCAATTTACAATCTGGCCGGAAGCTTCACGGTACCTATTCAGAATATTCACTATGCAGACAGCTTCTTCAAGAGTATCTCTAGCAAAAACCAAGTTGTCATCCACAAACAGCAGATGTGAAATAGTCGGTGCTTGTCTTGCAATCTTTATCCCATTGAGCTTGCCAAGAAGAACCTCCTTTCTAATGAGCTCTGAAAAGACATTATCACCCAAGATGAATAAATAGGGAAATAAAGGATATCCTTGACGGAGCCCTCTATCCGCTTTGAAAAAATCCGGATTGGCTGGCCATTAAGGAAGATTTGATAAGAGACAGGGGATACACAACTCAGAAATAAATCCACAAATCTCCGAGAGAACCCCATAGATAATAAGGTCTGCCTAATAAAAACCCACTCCAAACGATCATAAGCTTTTGACATATTAAGCTTGATCGCTATGACTCCCCTTTTCCCCTAGTCTTTTTCTTTAACCAATGAAAACATTCAAGAGCAATGATTGCATTATTCGTAATCAACTTGTCCTTCACAAAAGTGTTTTATTCCTCATTGATCACATGTGATAATACTTTCTTCAGGCGATTTGCAATTGACTTCGAAACAATTTTCATAATCACATTACATAACCTTATAGGTCGGAATTCCGAAGGGTTGCTGGGATTTTTGCACTTGGGAATGAGTGATATAAAAGTAGAATTCAGAGGCTTAGGGTCAACATTATTGTTAAGAATGCCAAGAACAAGGGCAATAACATCCTGCCCCACAACTGACCATAATTTATGGTAAAACAGGGCCGGCAACCCATCCGGGATGGAGCCTTGAGGCCTGATATTTGGAAAATTGCTTCCTGCACATCAGAAGAAGTGAAAGGAGAATCACAACACTGTCTCAGATACTCGGGAAGGGAATTCTTGACAACTTCCTGAACAGAAGAAGGATTAGAAGTCTCATACATTCTAGAGAAATGGTTCACCAACAAAACTTCACAATTTTCCTCTCCTTGAAACCACTATCCCCTTCCATCTTTAACCTTATTGATTGAATTGGTCTTCCGTCTTTGTTAGGATTTTCCATGGAAAAACTTTGTGTTACGGTCATTGTGCAACCAAACAGCTCTGCTTTATTGACGCCATATGACTTCCTCCAATTTTAGCATATTATCACGTTGCAGCTCCAAAGCTTTGAAAGCCTTAATAGCCTCAGGATCAGCCCTTTAGTTTTCCTCCTTACTAAGTAAGTCTTCCAATATTTTCACTTCCTTAGATATATGCCCAACTCTGTACTTATGAAAATGGGAATCCAATTCCTTCATAGCTGAGATACGAAGAGACACAGATAAGGGATAACTTTTCCATAATGTTTCCACCAGTTTCCAGCAATCAGGATCCTAGAGCCACACTTCTTCGAATCTGAAAATGTGATGTCTCTTCCTCATATCCCTCTCCACTCTTCCCTCTATCTCAATAGAAATGGAAGCATGGTCAGATCCAAAGTGGCCCAGATGCTTCACAATAATCAGATCAAATTTACTGATAAAAACTCTCGATGCCAAAACCCTATCAAGTCTGCATTGGATGTTTTGATCATTGTGACGACCATTATTCCAAGTAAATGGATACCCAGTAAAACCAAGATCTACTAAACCAAAACTCTCCAAAGTATTTCGAGCTAAAACCAGTTGAGAAGAAGTCCTTGGAGCACCCTCAAGTTTCTCACTAGCCTCCACAATTTCATTAAAATCTCAAAACCAAATGTTTAGCTCCCTCTAATATTTATACATCTCCTTGATAAGCTTCCATGTTTTCCATTTGTTTCCCACTTCCAGGGTAACCATAAATCCCATGGAAAAGCTAATCTCCACCACCATGGCCAAGAAACACAGTACCATTGATATTATTCTTGGAATGAGATGAGACAACAATTGAAGAGTTCTCGTGCCACCACAAACATAATCCACCAGATCTTCTTCTTCCCTCTCTATCACAATCTACACCAAAACCATCTGAGAAACCCGAGCGAATTATGATAACATCAATTTCTTCCACCTTCAGGCAAGTTTCCATAAGGAACACCAAATCAGGGTTTTCCAAATGGAGGAGCCTTAACAAGACTCGAATTGCACAGGGACTCCCTATCCCCCTATAGTTCCAGCTCAAGTTTTTCATTGTTTTAGGATGTGTTGGGCCTCCAACACCACCTCTGGTAAAGCATTTGTGTCACTATCTGGAACTCCATTCCTTCTCTTCTTCTCACTACTACCACAATCCTCAATCTTCCCTTCGATAACCATCACATCAATCAAATGTCTTTACCCAATTTCACACTCCAAGTTCTTATTTTATGGCTTCTGAACTATCTTCGGAGCACTCTTCCTTGTCCATTTCTTTCCCTTATTCTTCTTCTTCTTCGCATTGCCTGGTTTTGCTTTTGGTCCTTTGTTAGAAATATCAAAAACTCCAAAAGATTCAGCTACTACCTCTATAGAAAGACATACTCCTGGTCTTGTAACCTGAATAAGTGTATCTTTTTCACCACGAACAATAGGTTGTTGGTTGACTTCAGCTTCCTCTGCATCCATACCTTTGCCTCTTCCCTCACACTTGCTTTGGCTTGACGAATTATTGTTGTTATTGAATAGGTTTTTGCTGCAGTTACTGGAGCTAGAATCCCGCTTACGATACTCTTCAATGATCTTTGGTAATGGGGAGGCGCGAAGCCAGAAGCCAAAGGATAATTCTTATTCATCAATGTCTTCAAAACTCTCATCTCCCAAATCTCCTAGACCTTCACAATCCTTAAGTTGATGACCGATTCTCCCACACACAAAACACAAATTTGGGAGCCTTTCGTACTTGAAATGGACTCTTAGGTTCTTTTCTTTAAACCTAACCACAATACCTCCCTTCAATGGGTTTTTGAGGTCTATCGTAACTTTAATCCGAAGGAACCTGCCATTTTTTTGAACATCCTTTGAATCCAGTTCTTCAAATCTTCCCAAAATGCCACCCAACTTTTTAGCCGTAACTTTCGTACGCAAAATTAGGGTTAACTCATAGATCCTAACCCAAAACAAACTAAAATGCATATTTAGGTCGGAAGATTGTTCTTCCCCTGATATCCTTTCAAGCACCAGTAAGTTGCGATCGAAACTCCAAGGGCCATTTTTCAGAACATTTTCCAGATCACGCTTGGTAGAGAATCTGAAAAGAAATAGATTCTTGCTGAGTTCTTGGGGATCAACCGGGTTCTTCGACCTCCAGGCGCTAATCATAGTGTTTGTGAAGCCTCTCGCATTGAAGTTGTCGTCGGTCCACAACTTCACAGCAAGGGTTCTTTGAAACACTTCTCCATCGCTCATCTTGTCGCTTTCAACTGTTACTCCTTGGAAAGCGGAACATCCTTCCACCTTTCCATATGAAAAAATGAAAAATCGATACACACAAAGGGAAGCACCGAACTAAAACTGAGAGACCAAGATACAATCGAGAAATCCTCTAAACAAAAAGGAGATATCAATCTGAGATTGGGAAAGTCAAAAGTTAGGAAAAACCAGAGATTTGAAGAAAAAACAAATCCTAGTTGTTAAGGGAAGGGGAAAAATTACGATAAGTCTAGAGAGAGGGGGGAACAACTCTTTCTAGACACGTGGAGCAACTCTCTCTAATGGAATGATGATGTTGTTATTGTAAAATAATGTTATTGTTATGTATATTTCCTATTGTTGTTTATTTGATACTATGTGTTAAATTGATGATGTTTTTCTATGTAATTATTTGGTCATTTAGCTTGACATCGGAGTTTATTTTGTCTCATCAATAAAAAAACTGTTAATTTATGAATATATTGCTATGTGCATCAGATTTAATTTAAATGGTGTGTAAATAGTGTACCCAAAACATTATGAATTTTTTTTTTAAAATAACCTAGTTTTATAAAAGTATTTTCAAAATAACATATGTTTCAAAAAAAATACCAAAATGACTTAGTTTTTATACATGGTCGCCACACTGATTGGCGAACATGTAGAAATCTTGAGGCAATTCGCCACTTGGTTTGGCGAACATGTAGAAAATTTGAACCAATTCGTTAATCGGTTTGGCGAACATGTAGAAATTTTGAACCAATTCGCCAATTGGTTTGGCGAATTCCCCTGCACTTAACACACGTTCGTCATTTCATTTGGTGAATTGCTTTATACTTTATGCATGTTCGCCCATTGGTTTGACGAATATGTTGGCAAACTAAGTCATTTTGGTATTTTTTTTGAAATATATGTTATTTTGGAAATATTTTTATAAAACTACGTTATTTTAAAAAAAAATTCAAACATTATACCCTATGTTTACATTAAATTGATATCATAAAAATTGAAACACATGGATTTAGAAATTTTTTAAATATTAAATCCTACAAATTGAAACCCATTCGTAACAAATTGAAACCCTAAAAATTGAAATACAAACTAATTCGTAAATTAAGAAAACAATCATAAATTTTGAAACAACAAACATATTTTAAAAAAATTGAAACATATTTACTACCATGATTTGAACTCAACCATCGATTCATATTTCTCAAGTATTGAAGATACACCTTCATCGTGTTATGCCTTCACATTTCTCTCTTCATGCATACTTCAATAAACTTAGAATTTTTTTTCTTCAACCAACCACGTTTGTGTCCTCTTCTGATGAACTTGTGAGTTTTGTTATTAATATTGCATGTTGGTATTCCTAACATCATTGCCAAATGGACTTATGACTTTGACTAACATGATTGACGAAAATATCTGATGTAAAGCAAGTTAATTAAATTAAAAGGTTAAAATATATATTTTATCCAATTCATATGGACGAGTTTTGGAAGAAAAAAAACTCCGTAAAAAAATATTTAGATTCCAATCTCGTAATTTCATATGACATTGATTTATAATTTAATTGATATTGTACTTACAATATAAAAAAGTTTTACATTGTCAGTGAATCATAACCATCAGATATTATAATAAGTTTGATTTTTATTTTAAAAACTTGTAAAATATAACAAACAAATGATGGTGATGAATTGACAGTGTAAAATATTTTACACTTATTGACTTTCTCCAACTGTATTTTTATCGTAAAGGATATCCTCAACTAGGGTGTCAAAACAGATTGTCTATCCCGCCAAAAGCCCGGAAAAAAAACAGGACGAACATGTCCGCCAAGGTGAAATGGGCATGAAATTCTAACCCGCCCCATCAAGGTGATGGATTGGCGGTGTAAACACCCCAAATTTGCCCTCACCCATTCACACCATGGCTTGTGATCATTTCATATGCATGAGCTCAATCATACCATCTCTTACCACAATTTTGATTCCTTGCATTAGTTCTAAGTCATCTGCATCTAGGGTTTGTGACCTAAGCAATCCAAGAGCTTCTTGAGCCACTCCAAAGGCCACCAATCACTTCAAAGTGGTCCATGTGTGTTCTTATATCATATTACATCCTCTCAAAGTCAAGAATGCCAAAGAATCACAAGAACTGGGATTGGTATGGAGGCAGAGCCAGGCTTGACTGCACAGATGACCTAAAATTAGGGTTTTGGTTTCAGAGGCCATAACTTCAAATTTTTTGGTCATTCTTGTTTCCATTGGTCTCCATATGGCATAGGGAGTATACATATCAATTTTCATGAAGAAATTCCATGGGGAAGTCATCTGATCAAAGGTTGACTTTCTGGACAAGTCAGTGCAAAATCAGGGCATCTGAGGCCCCAATGACCCAACCAAGGGGTGATCTTCATCATTTTGAATGTATTTGATCTTTATTTGATCATGGAAGAAGGTTGAAGTTCACAAAATTCAAGAATTACAAGTTTTTGCAAAGTTGACTTTTTAGGGCATGGTTGACTTTTCATGAAATGTCATTTTATGCCACTTTTTCAACCCTTGCTTTTTGATCCAAAAATGCTTCAAATGGAAAAACTTTGGTCATGAAAGTTGTAGATTAGATCTTTCCCTTTTCAAAAAGTACAAGAACATGATCTAATTCATTTTGGATCAAAAGTTATGGTGTGTCAAAGTTGGCAAAAATCACTAATTTTCAAGATATGCCTCAAATGAGAAACTTGCAAAAACTTTGTACCAAGGCATTTGTAACTTCTAATTCATGTATAACCATCACACAAGCATCACATGTGACCAAAAATTCAGATTGGACCAAGATTTTCTCATGTTTCATGGCCTTGGGAGCAAGAAAGTTTCATATGAACCAAAAGTGAACAACTTGAAAAAACCATCATCACACCTCACCCACTTGTTGCCTTGGCTGCTGAACCATTCTAGCATCTCTCACACACCATGCTGCGCCAGCCCACACACTTGTACTAGCCTAGGGCTCAACCCATGCTTTCCTTACACCAAAGTTGACATTTTGCAAAAGGCACCTTACCAATCAATAAAGGCCAAGTCACATCATCTGACCAATGAGATTAATTTATGCAAAGAAAATGCTAGCCATTTCACATAACAAGCCAGACTGAAACACACAAGATCATCACATTCACAAACTCACTCCATCAAGCAAAACCCTTCGAATCTCTCTCCACAACTCACAAACACATAAGCAAACTTCATAAACCTTTTCAACATCCCTCCCTGATCACTAAGCACCCTTCAAAACATCCCAAAGCTCAAAGAATCAGAAACACGATTCTTACACCATCCTGAACAGAACCTGCTCAAACCTTCAAACCAGCTACCACAAACCCTTTCCAAGCATTGAAAGCTTCTCAGGAGGTCAAGTGGAGTAGATTGCAAGCAGGAAACTAGCCAGAAAGTGTCAGAGATCAAAGCTCCAGTTCAGGTGAGCTTCATGAACATTTTTTCCAGGAGCCTGTTTTTAAGTTCTTAAATGATTCTCTATGTTCCACTGATCATGATGATATGTTTTGTTTCGAAAATAATTGAGTTTTGAGCATGTATGTTGTTCCTGAAATTTTTTGACCTAAACCCCTTTTGCTTCGATTCAGCCTTATTGTGTAAAATAAATGTGTTTTGGCTGTTGATTCTTACTCTATGATGTTTGGGGATGGATTCTGGGCAGAGAAATTAGGTTTTAGTGAGCTAGGGTGAAAGATAGCAATTTTCAGGGAGAATGCTGGCCGGAGAAGATGACCGGAAGTCTTCTCCGGCCACCTGAGAGTCATTAATATGTGATTAGGGTTAGGGCTTCAAGTTTGAATTTCAGGCGTTGGATGAGTTGACTGAGTCTTTTCCCGCGTGCATCCAATGGCTCAGATCATGTCATTAATTTTAATTAGGTTTAATTTAATTAATTAATTATGTTTAGCCAAGTTTGAATATAGACCACTAGATCTGGCGCGCAGTCAATGGTTCCTTTTCCAGATTCAATCCCAGCCCCTCATTTGGCATACTTCAGTTTATTTTGATTTTTATTTCATTTTTTTCTCATTTAATTTGTATAATTTATTTAAAATAGCAAAAATTGTTTAAAAATTATGAAACTTTTTGTCAAGAGTTTCATTAATTTTTAAAACACAAAAATATTTTTATTTTCATTTTTAGCATTAAAAAAGTATTTTTAATTATTTAAAAGTTTATTTTTAATTGATTAATGAAAATTAATTTATTAAAAATACTTTTAGGTATTTAAAAATCACCAAAAAATTCATGAATTGTTTTAAGACATTTAGAAACATTGTCCAACCTTCAAACCAAATTTATTTTTTGATCTTGATGCATTTTGAGAATTTTTCATTGAATTAAAATCATTTTTATGCATTATTTTGATCCAAACTTCAAAAAATCATTTCTGCCTAATCATGAAGAGTGGGACCTTGGTTCTTTTTGCATTGCATTGTGTTTAGCATGTAGTTTGTGAGATTAAATGGCCATGATTTGATCTTTCATTTTCCATTTGTTTGGTAATTTTCTTGTTTAGGAACCCTAAAACCCTAGAAATCTTGTGAAAACCATAACTTGAACTTGGTTAGGAGTTGAAACTTCTCCTTTGGGTAGTGAGTTAGTATAGGATTAGGGGTCCTTTGAGTGCATTTTCAATTTTTTATAATGATGTTAGCTTCTGATTTTGGTTTTTGTTTGATGTATTGTTCATAAACCCTAATTTGGGTTCCCATATGCATCCATCTTGCATTCTCTTGCATAACATGACTTGCCATGACATTTCAAGCATCCATTTGATTCATTTAACATCATGAGACATATTGAAAGCATGTTTGATCATTGCATCATGTATTTGCCATGTTGTATGCCATGTGCATCTCATAACTTTTCATGTATGTCCATGCTTCTTAACTTGCTTCATTTGCATTCATGAGCTTGTATGATCATTTCCATGTGCTGCCTCATGTTTGTAGCATCTCATAGCATCATTAGTATCATGTAAATGCTTCTGGTTTTGTTTCTCATCATGTCATCTCATCCCATTTTGCATTGCATTGTATTTCTTTTCTAACCTTTCAGGTGGTAAGTAATTTTGAGAAGTGAATTTGCCTTCACTTCTCACAACTTCTCTTCATCTCTCTTATGCATCATTGCTGCATTTTTGCTTGTGTTTGAGATTGAGCTTGCTCATTCCTCTCCTTCTTACTTTCTTTCTTCAAGTGACTTGACTTCTTGAATGAAGCAAGTTGCTTTGCTTCTCTTGATCCTTTCATCTGCTTCCTGGTGGTTCCATTGAAGATTCTTCTTGCAAACCTCACAAACCTTAGGAACAACCAAGCATGACAATGATTAGGGTTTTGATTGGTCCCCCATTTAGTTTTACCTTTGTGTCCCTTTGAGTTTTCTTTTCTCATCTCATAATCAGGGACTAAACCCTAAAGGCTTTAAGGCTTTGTGATTAAGCTTATGCCTGCATCCTTCTATTAGGATGGAGTGTATAACTTTAAATCCTAAGTGTTAAACCCTTAATGTGTTTAAATCTCTTAATCAATTCACTTAATAATCATCAAGACACCACACTTGTAACTTGGGCCTTGCATTAGGGTTCTAATTCTTCCTTAAATGGTTAAGAAGGACTAACCCTAGTGTTAATGGACAAGTCCCCCTCAAGTTGTCTTACAAATCATAAAATTCACTTCATCATCATATCATTAAATAAAATCCACTTAATCAAAGGTTTGTTTTGTCATGAGTTTAATCCCTAATCATGGATTAAGTTGAGGAGCTTTCCTCAGCTTAAACATTCTCATCTATTATCCTTCTATTAGGATGGTGTAATGAGTCTGTTTAATCTTTGATTATGGCTTAACCTCATTACTCAACACTAAACAAAAACACCAAAAACATCTAAATAATCACAAGTAGGTTAATGATCTTAATCCTACACCATGGTGATTAAGTGTGAGAAGCTGACTTCACACTTAAGGTATTCTCATTACCCCTAATTAGAGGGAAGATGTGATGAGTTTACTAAATCCATTGGTTTAGGCTTAAGCTCATTAACTTACATCAAATTTCAAAAAAGCAATAAAAGACTGAAAACTCAAAAACAAACAATAATCGTCTCCTCCGGGATTCTTTTCTCATCTTATTCACTCATAAACGAGAACTTGCTTCTTCCGTCTAATGCAAGACAGTTTGCACCTGAGCCAGACAGGTCATACACTTGAGCATAGACAAGTAAGCAGTTCACAAGTCAATTTATCTTTCAGTCTCTTTGGGTCGAACTACGGTGTTCTGACTTCCTCATTGCACGAGAGGATACGTAGGCATAACTTAACAGTTATCGAACAAAAGTCTCTGTATATTCCCCCTCTTCCAGCATCATTCTCTTAGCCTCATTATCATGAGCATTTCACTCTTGTCCTTACACTGACACTGTACATTTATACACATCACATTTCTTTACACTGACACCTGTACATCTCTTTCCAGCTCTTTTATACACAGATTGCACTGACACTACCCCTTTAAAACACAAATCTTTTAAGCGTGGATCCCGTCGAGTACGACGGACAATCTGGGTGCTAATACCTTCCCAGGTTGTAACCAACCCCCTTTCTCAGTTTCTCTGGTTCGCAACCGTCTTATCCATATCTTTCTAGGTCTATGCAGCATTGCCTTTCCTCCGGGATAAAAATGCCTAGCTGGCGACTCTATTCATCTCCAGTGAGTTCACTCCTGTGTGTTCTCACATTGTCCCTTTCGCCGACCGTTCGCGTCTGTACCCCATTTGACCCGGTTTCATTTTGGTGGGAGCGACAGCTTGGCGACTCTGCTGGGGAACCTTATACTGTAACCAGGGCTTCTGGTTCTTTTTGTGGGTTCCTCCTAGCGCTTGTTTGATTTGTGTTTACTGGGGTGTTATGTGCTTATTTGTGTTTGTATATTTGTATTTATTTTTGCTTTATGAACAGTTGCTTTACTGTTTTCTTTATAGCTTTGCATATTATCATATTGTCATACTGTGTTGCTGGCTGGATCTGTTGTTTGCTTTGGTGGGTGGGTGATTCATTGAGAGTTAAGGTCCTATACCTGGGACTGTTGGTGTAAGCCCTAGAGTCCAATACTTTTTGGTACTTGTATCGGATTATTCGTTTAATAATAAAAGGCATTTCTTTATTATGTTTGTCTTTCAGAATAATAAAGTCCCTAGAATAGTTAGTCTGTTTAATGAAATGTTAAGTGTGACTTAATCATGAGATCCCATTAAACATAAAGACATTATTCTTAAAATATCCGTAGTCAAGCTTTATTGCAAAGTGGGATAACATTAAAGCATTGAGACTATTATGAAGATAGACTGATGATCACATCTCATGGATCATGGATAAAGAGTTATCAAGTCTTGACATAGGTATAAATATTAGGAGTAATATTTATACCGGATTGACCCGCTATGAGAATACTACATAATATGTTATGCAAAGTGTCATAAGTTATTCTCATGGTGATAATGGTGTATTACCACCCTTCGACCTGAAACCACTATGGACCCTAGATGTAGAGTCGGGTGCTTTATTGCTGATCAAACATTATCCGTAACTGGATGATCATAAAGACAGTTGATGGGCACTCCACGAAGCATGCTGAGGGACATGAGTGTCCTAGATGGAATTTGCCAATCCTGCATAACAGGAGAAATGTCTAAGGGCCCAATATTGAACTGGACAAGGATGACACAGTGTATGCCTTGTGTTCAATATAGACATAGGGGCAAAAGGGTAATTGTACAAACATATATTATCACGAAAAAGGTTTTGTCAGATCACATGACATTTTCGTGACTTGGGTAGCAGTGATGTGTTGCTAGATACCGCTCACTGTTTATTATGTTAAATATATAATTTAATATAATTACCAACGTTACGAAATCCTACAGGGTCACACACATAAGGACAGTTTGATGAGAGATAGAGAAATCAAAGGAACACCGTAAGGTACGGTGCACTTAAGTAAAAAATAGAAATTCGGATAATATAATAATAATTATTGTTATTTTATAATGGTTATAAAATAATAATAAAATAAATATATTTATTATAATAATAGTTATTATAATAATATATAATATTATTATGGATCATGTGAATTGGGCTTTTAGCCCGCAGCCCACAAGAGAGTCTATAAAAGGAACCCTTGTGATGAAGCTTTTACTTGATGCAATTTCGTTTTTGATTCTCACTCAAATAATTCCGTTCGTAAGCAGCTAGCACTGTGACCGGAAGCTGTTCGTGTGGACTGAGTAGAGGCGTTGCACTTCATCAACGCTTGTGATCGCTGCATCAAAGATCTGAATCGCCACAAAGAGGTAACGATTCTATCACTGACCATGCTCATTCGTAAGGATCACTAAAGGAAAATTTTTTGTTTTCCGCTGCGTTTAGATCTCTATTTTCCTTCAGGGACCTGAGTGACACCTAGGCTAGAGTGAATCATATTCTTTCCCATTCCATCTCGGTCTGGTGCGGGAATATGAAACACGGTTCAGATATGGGTTTCTTCTTGAGAACTCTGTGTTGCAGATTTCCTGCAGTACTAGGGCTATCTGGGAAGCCTGCTAAGTCTGGATGACCTTTTAGTATTGACCTTCAGAAACTGAGGTGAATTAGAGGAGGAACTTTTATGGTTATTGTAAACACTGTACCTCCGGGTTAGAAGTGTTTACACTTCTCATAACTGATCCAAGTCTGAGGATCCTTGTTTTAGAACACCACCTGTGAGGGGGTTGGGCTGTTTACAGGTTTGCAGGTACCTTGACCTCAGAATACCCTGTTACTTTGATTTGATTAAGAATACTCCATGTTGGGACAATTCTTGTGATTCTAAACCCTGGACATGTGGCTCTTTATTTGAGCCCCCCACCTTGGTTACTGGACTTATAGACCTCCATCTGGATTTCTTACACACATGGACTTATATCAGAGCTTTTGATCAGATCCAGCTCAGTCACAAACCCTTGCATATCATTTGCATACATAATCATTGCATCGTATTGACATTTGCTTATTTGTGTTTCAGGGTATCCATCTTCATTTGGTTTTGGTTTTGACCCCATCTTCAGTATTGACCTATCTTCATCAGCACCTGCTTCAGCTATCAGCTATCTACTTCAGTCACCTGCACCAGCCAATCAGTGGCCCATTCTTCAGTATCATCATCAGCACTTGTCTCTACTCAGTCTCAACATCATGGCACCTAAAAAGAGCAACATCACCTACCACTTCTTCCAGCCAGAGTTAGCTGACATCAGGAGGATTCAGACCCTGATCACTCCAGACCATATACCACTGTTCAGGGAACACCATGGAGATATACTTGATATGGTTATGGATCTGGACCCCTCACAGAGAAGCCTGATCCACACTTGCCTTCAGTTTTATGATCCCCCACTGAGATGTTTCACTTTTCAGGACTTTCAGCTGGGCCCCTTATTGGAAGAATACTCATCATTAGTTGGTATACCCATCAGGGGTGGAGTCCCTTTCAACCCTGAGATGGTCTTTCCTGGTAATGAAGAGGTAGCAAAGGCATTGCATCTGGAACCAGTCCTGATTGGGCAGCATATGACTTCTAAGGCTGGAATCCCTGGCCTGCATCTGGATTTCTTGATCTCTCAAGCTACCCTGAAAGCTTCTTTAGGAGAGTGGAAAGCAGTCTGTGCTTTATTGGCCTTGAGCATATATGGGATCATATTATTTGCAGATGAGCCTCGATTTGTTAGCAAGAATGCAATCCATCTTTTCATCCTGAAGAACCCAGTGCCCACTTTATTGGGGGATCTCTACTATTCAGTGCATCAGAGGAATGAAAAGCAGAGGGGAAGGTTAGTGAGGTGCTGTGCTCCTTTGTTCCATACTTGGCTTCTCAGGCATCTACCCAGGACAGATGCATTTTTGAATCCTCATCAGCAGAAAAACTGGGCTGGAAGACTTGCTACCCTAACTTCAGCTGATATCAGGTGGTGCACCCAAAGCACAAAAGGCAGGGATATCATCACCAGCTGTGGGCATTTTCCCAATGTGCCCCTGATAGGAGTTAAGGGTAGTATTAATTACAACCCTCTGCTGTTCAAAAGACAACTGGGCTATGCACTGGTCCACACTCCTAAGGCACAAGACTTGGTTGAGACTCTTTATTGTGAGAACAAGCCTAATCTGGCTATTGTTAGGCAGGCAGCCTGGGCCTGGGACAATGTGCAGACTAAGGGGGTAACCATCCTGGGGAAGTGTAACAATGTGGCATCAGCACAATACTATGATTGGTCCCATGCCAGGGCTCAATTCTCTGGGATGCCCTTTACTATAGAAGATATGCCTGGGCCTTCCACAACACCACCTCCAGCAACTGTCAGCTTAGAGGAGTTTGAGAAATTGAAAGAGAGAAATGAGAAGCTGACCCAGGCCCTACAGAAGACCCTCTGGGAGAGGAGTGATGGTAGGTTGGATATTGAGAGGTTAGAAAAGTTGAAGGTGGAGCGCTAGAATTGAGAAGTCTGAGGATTACATTAAGAAATCTAGGGCTGGAGAACAAATCCTGAAGAATGCTTGCAAGGAAGCCCAATTCCAGAAAGCCAGGACAGACTTGTATCTGAAGGAGAGTCAGGCTAGGTGGGTCAGGATCACCGAGGCTCGTACTCTGGAGGACAAGAGGGTCCAAGACAAGATAGAGCAACTGGAAGCTAGTGCAAAAGAGCAGCAGGGAGCCCTGGCAGCAGCCCAGAGGGAGATATCGGAGCTGAAGATCAGAGCTGGAGTGAAGAGGTCAAAAGACCAAAGTCAACACAAGAAGCTAACTGCAGCTGTTACTACCCGGAACCTCCTTATCAGTAACCTCACGGAGCGTCCGGCTGATCCTGTGACCGAAGCACTTCTCAAGGAAGTTCGGGAGGATGAGTTTGGTCTTGGTGTTTGACCATTTGCTTGTTGTTGCTTTCATTCCATGTACTTTTATTTTCTTGTAATGTATTTTGACCCCTCC
The DNA here is from genome assembly GCA_963966055.1 of Lathyrus aphaca. NCBI lineage: Eukaryota > Viridiplantae > Streptophyta > Magnoliopsida > Fabales > Fabaceae > Lathyrus > Lathyrus aphaca. Next base: position 164,736,209 of record OZ014520.1, on the reverse strand, counting down.
GAGGGCTTGTATTTGTAAACAAACTGTGTACCATTGGCCTTTTGTAATATATGTATTAGTTTGTTCCATCCGAGTTTACTTCGAAAGCAACATCAACAGCATCTTCAAGGGTCTGGAAGGGTCAAAACTGAATGCCAAGCCGGATACCTTGAAAACAAATAAGCATACTGCATTGCATGCTAACCCTTTGTTTGTTTTGTAGGTGTTTGTTTTATTGTTGCTAACTCTGTTGTGATGTTCAGGAACTATTGCTCGACGCCGGGTATTTCCCCTCAACCGTCCGCACCGATATCCAACCCGCAGTAACCTACCGGGCATACAGATGGATCAGATGCAGCAGGACCTTACCGAGGCCAGGAACCAAATGACCAACGAGAGGTTGGAAATGAGGAACCAAATGTCACAGTTTATGGAGGTAATGAACAACATGGCTCAAAGCCAGGAGAGGCTCAGAGCACTGGTGGAAGGGAGAAATCAGGAAGATCATCAGCCGGGGACTGCTGGGACTAGCAACAATGAAAGAGTCCAACCTCATGTCAATCCCCCAGTCTTTGGACCCCACCTCCATCCAGAGGCCAACATCCCTGTCAATATACAAGGGACTGCCACAGCAGGGAGGGTACTGCAAGAAGACCCCCAGGAAGACCAGTTCACAGTGATGGGAGCCGGGGAGGAGGCCTATGATAGAAGGCTGGAGGAGATAGCTGAGAAATTAAGATCCTTAGAGTCTCAAAACTCTTTGGGTTTTGATGTTATGGATATGGGCTTGGTAGATGGGGTCAGGATTCCCCACAAGTTTAAGCCACCATGCTTTGAGAAGTATAACGGGACTTCCTGTCCCCGAACCCATCTACAATCTTTTCTTGGGAGGCTAAAGGCCTATACCATGGACGAGAAGCTGTGGATGTTCTATTTTGAGGATAGCTTGACTGGAGCTTCGAGGGAATGGTATTCCCATCTGACAAGAGCAACTATTAGATGCTGGAAGGACCTGGCAGAGGCCTTCATCAGACAGTATCAGTATAATTTGGATATGGCACCCAACAGGACCCTCCTAATGGGAATGTCACAGTCATCTAGAGAGAGCTTCCGAGAGTATGCTCAAAGATGGAGACAACTTGCTGCTGCTGTCCAGCCACCTATGTCAGAAAGGGAGATGGCTGATATGTTCATGAACACCCTTCAGGGGACTTACATTGACAGGCTAGCTGCCTTCTCATCTACCAGCTTTGTAGATGTAGTCATAGCCGGAGAGAGAATTGAAAGCCTATTGAAGATGGGTAAGATCTCAGACAACGGTGCAAGCTCGTCCAGTAATGCAAGAAAGCCTTTTGCGGGCCCAAGAAGGACTGGTGAGACCAATGCCATCCACACCAACAGGGGCAGGCCCCAATATGTTCATAGATCTGTGGCAGCAGTCACCATTCCCGCTCCAGCTCATCCACAACCAGCTTATCAACCTCCGCAGCAAAACTATCAGCAACAACCTCAGTACCATCAACAAAATCAGTACCCTCCGAGAAACTACAACAACAGTAACACCAACAACAGTAACCAGCAAAGGCCATTCCAACAGAGGCCATCTCAAGCCAACAGGGTGATCGATCCGATCCCTATGCCATATGCTACATTGCTGCCACAACTCCTGAAACTCAACCTAGTTGAGCTAAGGACATTGGCACCTCCAGATCCCAACAGTCTAACCAGGAATTATGACTCCAACGCCAGATGTGCTTTTCATTCAAATGCACCTGGCCACAGCACAGAAAAGTGCAGAGCCTTGCACATGAAGGTACAAGACCTGGTAGACTCTAAGGCCCTGAATTTCGCACCACCGCCCAATGTTAATAAGAACCCTATGCCAAACCACGGGGGTCCCAGAATCAACGCTATTGAAGAAGACAAGCCGTCTTATTTAATAACCAGTGTGGGTCAGATTCGGACACCGTTGGTAGAGATTAAGGCTCAGCTCCTCGAATTTCAAATGTTCCCAGGGTGTGAGTTAGGGTGTGCTTACTGCAATATCTCAGTAAATGGGTGCGATAACCTGAGGAATGGCATAGATGGTCTTATCCAGAGTGGCCAACTTCAAATCACCACATAATTTCCAACAAATCCAGCAATCTCATCAGCGGCAATTCCTGTAGCTCCTACAACTGCAACAACCATTATTCCCGACAATTCTTCAGTTTCATCAACTAGTACTTCATCTGTCATTTCCACTGACCAGATATCAACAAATGTTCCTTCTACAACTTCAGCATCACTCCATTTTGAATCTCCTACAACAACAACGTCCATCCTTCCGACAATATCTCCTACAACATCAGCAACAAATCATGAAGATGTCTCAACTGTCACAATATTCTATGATCCTGAAAACAACTCTGCCTACAACTCAGAAAGTGTTGCTCCCATCAGAGCACCAGTCACAATTTTTTATGATCCACAGACTATCACAGTCCCTTCTGCAGCTGCCATCAGTCCAGTCACTGTCACAGTGCCTGGACCAGTACCTTATGAAAGCAATAGGGACATCCCTTGGCACTACGGCTCTGACGTATACTGCGAAGGAAAGAAAATCACCCTTGAACCATCAACACCTGCACCACAAATAGACAATGTGGGAGGAGGCGGAGGCTTCACTCGAAGCGGACGTCTCTTTGCTCCACAAATTCAAAGACCCACTGCCGAAGCAGAAGCTGCTGCCAAGGCAAAAGGAAAGAGCCCGGTGCAGGAAGATCAAGCTGTTAAGGAAGCTTTGAAAACACCATTCGATCAAGAAGTTGATGAGTTCATGAGAATCATCAAAAAGAGTGATTACAAAATAGTGGATCAGCTTCACCAGACGCCGTCCAAGATCTCTATACTATCATTACTTATGTGTTCCAAAGCCCATCGGAATGCACTACTCAAAGTCTTGCACGCAGCTTACGTGCCTGAAGAGAACACTGTCAATCAGTTGGAAACCGTGGTTGGAAATGTTACTGCTAGCAATGGGCTAGGGTTCACCAATACTGACTTGACAACGGAAGGCCGCAACCATAACAAAGCCTTGCACATCACCATGGAATGTAAAGGTGCAGTCCTTTCCCATGTGCTGGTAGACACAGGATCATCCCTTAATGTCTTACCCAAAAAGGCCTTGGTGAAGCTAGAGTATGAAGGATTGGCATTGCGACCCAGTAATTTGGTAGTGAGAGCTTTTGATGGCTCTAAGAGATCAGTTCTGGGGGAAATTGAGCTGCCTGTAACGATTGGCCCACAAACCTTTAAAACGATCTTCTACGTGATGGACATTCAGCCTGCCTACAGCTGTTTGTTGGGTAGACCATGGATTCATGCCGCTGGCGCGGTAACGTCTACCCTTCACCAGAAGTTAAAATTTGAGTGGGAAGGCCAAGTCGTTACTATTTGTGGGGAGGAGGATATATTTGTTAGCCATCTGGCTACTTATAAGTATATTGAGATGGATGGGGAGATCCACGAGACAATGAGCCAAGGGTTTGAGGCCCTGAATGTTAATGAAGCATCTGTTGTATCTGGAATCTCCATGTCATCTTACCAACAAGCCCGGAAGGTTGTTGAGGAAGGAACTGCCCAAGGCTGGGGCAAGGTTTTATCTGTGGAGGAGAAGAAAGACAAATTTGGGTTGGGTTACAGACCAACTCAACAAAATCAAGCAGAGGCTGCTGAGAAGCCCGGTTTTGTCAGTGGGGGGATGCTCACCCCTGATGCTATCAACAATTTGGAAGACGAGCTGGAAGAAGAACGCAATCTGGAGAATTGGATTCGTCCAAAGATCCCGGGGAGCAGTATCTCAAACTGGTCTTCCCAGGAAATTATAAGAGTTACTCATGCAGAGTAATTATTATTTCCTGTATTTTTATAGCATGCATCAAAGTCTTGCATCTTGCCCAAGATGACAAGACTCATTTTGTAATCGGGCCATCTGTACTTTTTGTGCAAACAAGATTAATCAATGAAATATCAGACATCTTTTTGCAAATGAGTCCTTTTCTTTTCCGCTCACTTTTTTCCATTTTTCTTTTTGTACAAAAAATAAATGGCGATGTTTTCAAAATGATAACTTTATTTCACTTTTTAAACAAGATTAAAATCAATCACTAAAATGAACAAACTGAACCCTTGCAGAGAGTGCCTTCCAGACAGCACCGACAACAGCACGGCTACGACTTCGTATGACTTTGACAATCCAATCAATCAAGCTGATGAAGGGGTTGAAGAAGAATATGAGCTTCCTGAAGAGCTAGCCAGGTTGTTGAGACAAGAGGAAAAGGTTATTACTCCTCACCAGGAGGAGGTTGAAGTGATCAATCTTGGTACCGATGAAGACGTGAAAGAAGTTAAAATCGGGGCCTGCTTACAAGACTCGGTGAAGAGACAGATGATCGATCTGCTTCAAGAATATGTGGATGTGTTTGCTTGGTCTTATCAAGATATGCCAGGGTTGGACACCGACATTGTTGTGCACAAGCTACCTTTAAGGGAGGAATGCCCGCCGGTTAAACAGAAGTTGCGCCGTACTCGCCCAGACATGGCAATGAAGATCAAGGAAGAGGTACAAAAGCAATGGGACGTCGGGTTCCTTGCTGTAACTAGTTATCCACCGTGGGTCGCTAATATTGTGCCTGTGCCTAAGAAAGACGGCAAAGTAAGGATGTGTGTTGACTACCGGGATCTGAACAGAGCTAGCCCTAAAGATGACTTCCCATTACCTCACATTGATGTATTGGTTGATAATACGGCTCAGTTCTCGGTATTCTCCTTCATGGACGGATTTTCAGGATACAATCAGATCAAGATGTCACCTGAAGACATGGAGAAGACAACTTTTATCACGCCCTGGGGCACGTTCTATTACAAGGTGATGCCATTCGGACTGAAGAATGCCGGTGCAACCTATCAACGGGCTATGGTAACACTATTCCACGATATGATCCATAAAGAAATCGAATGTTATGTGGATGACATGATTGCCAAGTCCCTCACAGAAGAAGACCACCTGGTGAATCTACTGAAACTATTCAAGCGTCTGAGGAAGTACCAACTGAAGTTGAACCCCAACAAGTGCACATTCGGGGTGCGATCCGGTAAGCTGCTGGGCTTTATTGTAAGTGAAAGAGGGATTGAAGTGGACCCTGATAAAGTCAAAGCCATTCAAGAGATGCCTGCACCGAAAACTGAGAAAGAAGTTCGAGGGTTCTTAGGTCGATTGAACTACATTTCACGGTTCATATCTCACCTTACAGCAACCTGTGAACCCTTGTTCAAGCTGTTAAGAAAAGAACAAACGGTCAGTTGGAATGAAGACTTCCAGAAGGCTTTTGACAAGATCAAAGAATATCTGCAAGAACCTCCAATCCTTATGCCTCCAGTTGAAGGAAGACCTCTGATAATGTACTTGACAGTATTAGAAGAGTCAATGGGGTGTGTGCTGGGCCAGCATGACGAGTCTGGTCGAAAAGAGTATGCAATATACTACCTGAGCAAAAAGTTTACCGACTGTGAACAACGTTATTCACTGCTCGAGAAAACTTGCTGTGCTTTAGCGTGGGCTGCTCGCCGACTGAGACAGTATATGTTGACCCACACCACTTTATTGATATCGAAAATGGACCCAGTTAAGTACATTTTCGAGAAGCCAGCTCTTACCGGACGGGTTGCAAGATGGCAAATGATTCTCACAGAATATGACATCCAATACACCTCTCAGAAAGCCATCAAAGGCAGTGTACTATCCGAATATCTTGCTGAGCAACCTATTGATGACTACCAGCCTATGAGGTTTGACTTCCCTGATGAAGACATCATGTTCATTAAAGCAAAAGATCATGAAGAGCCTATTCACACTGAAGGGCCCGACCCGGAAGAAGAATGGACTATGATGTTTGATGGGGCTGTTAATATGAATGGTCGCGGTGTTGGTGCAATACTCATTTCACCAAAAGGAGTTCACATGCCTTTCTCGGCAAAACTCACTTTCAACTGCACTAACAACGAAGCTGAATACGAAGCTTGCATTATGGGTCTTGAGGAAGCCATTGACCTCAGGATCAAGACTTTAACCGTATTCGGGGATTCAGCTCTGGTAGTTAATCAAACCAACGGAAAATGGTACACCCACCAGGATCATCTGATACCTTACAGGGATTATACAAGAAGGTTATTGACCTTCTTTACAACAGTCAAGCTTGAGTATATCCCTCGGGACGAGAATCAGTTTGCAGATGCTCTTGCTACCATTTCATCCATGATCAAAGTTCAAGCTGCTAACTTTGTACCTCAAATTTCAGTGTCCAGACTTGATAGACCAGCATATGTATTTGCAGCAGATGTTGTCAAAGATGATAAGCCTTGGTTCCATGACATTAAATGCTTCTTGGAGGATCAAACATACCCACCTGGGGCATCTTCCAATGATAAGAAGACTTTGAGAAGGCTTGCTGGTAGTTTCTTTCTGAACACTGATGGGTCTTTATACAAAAGGAACTTTGATATGGTACTCCTCAGATGTGTTGACAAGACGGAAGCAGATTTGTTGATGCATGAAGTGCACGAAGGATCCTTTGGTACCCATGCAGGAGGGCATACCATGGCTAAGAAATTGTTAAGATCAGGTTATTACTGGATCACAATGGATGCAGACTGTTGTGCTTACGCCAGAAAATGCCATAAATGCCAGATCTATGCAGATAAGGTGCATGTGCCTCCCAATCCTTTGAACATAATGTCTTCGCCATGGCCCTTTGCTATGTGGGGCATTGACATGATTGGCAAGATTGAGCCAACTGCTTCAAATGGCCACAGATTCATCTTGGTCGCCATTGATTATTTCACCAAGTGGGTTGAAGCAGCCTCATATGCAAATGTTACAAGACAAGTGGTAGCCAGATTTCTGAAGAGAGATATCATCTGTCGATATGGAGTTCCTGAGCGAATCATTACTGATAATGGTTCCAACTTAAACAACAAGATGATGGCTGAGTTATGCCGGGACTTCAAAATCCAACACCACAATTCTTCTCCTTACAGGCCAAAGATGAATGGCGCTGTTGAGGCAGCTAATAAAAATATCAAGAAGATTGTGCAGAAGATGGTAGTCACCTACAAAGACTGGCATGAGATGCTACCATTTGCTTTGCATGGGTACCGCACGTCAATCAGGACATCCACTGGGGCAACACCGTATCAGCTTGTGTATGGTATGGAAGCAGTCCTACCTGTTGAAGTTGAATTACCCTCCTTACGGGTACTAATGGATGTTAAGCTAAACGAAGCAGAATGGGTCAGGTCCCGATACGAACAACTGAGCCTGATAGAAGAGAAGAGATTGGCTGCAATTTGTCATGGGCAGTTGTATCAGAAAAGAATGAAGAGAGCCTTCGATCAGAAAGTTAGGCACCGAGAGTACCAAGTAGGAGATCTTGTGTTGAAGAGAATCCTCCCTCCTCATACAGACCACAGGGGCAAATGGACTCCAAATTATGAAGGACCATTCGTGGTAAATAAAGTTTTCTCTGGTGGAGCACTGATGCTCAGCACCATGGATGGTGAAGATTTCCCGTCCCCTGTAAATTCAGATGCAGTTAAAAAATACTTCGCATAAAAATGACCCGCTGGACATAAAAACAGAATGTAAGTCCAGGAAAAAATAGGGCATCCCGGTGAGTCAAAAACAGAATAAAAGACTCGGGCAAAAATAAGGGAAAATAAATAAAAAAAAGTACACCCGCTGAGTTGAAAAGCCGCATTGGACAACTCAGGCAAAAATGGGTATCCCGATGGATTGAAAACCCGAAAGGGCGATCCATGCAAAACAAGGGAATAAGCGAACAACTGCATTCTGAATTCGTCTGTATCGCCTACAACTTGGAAAGCTTCAAAAGGATCAAGCTTCATTCGGAATCAGCCTTCCTCAGAAAGCAAGACGAGAAGAACGTCAAAAGTCATACGAGTCATAGCAAGAGGGGAAGCTCCTTTGAAAGCGTCGTCAGCATCGCCAGCACTTCGTTTCTCAATTTGTAGCAATCTCCTCATTTCAGGAGATATGTTTCCTTGACTGTATCTTGCCAATTCAGGGCACATGAATTAATAAAATCAGATTTTCAGTCATGTTCGTCTTGTACATTTTTTTTGTTTGCAAAGAATGTCTGATGTCTCTAAAAAAAACTAATTGCATAAGTACAGATGCTTTTCTCTAAAAAAAAAATAATAATAATAAATAATAAAAATAAATAATAAAAACACATGCTTGCAGGGAATATTACTTACTCTCAAAAGTATCTAAACTCCTATGACGAAATCCGGTAAGGGATACCTCGGGATCATTTGTGCGTTTCCCTATCTTTGCAGGATTGCAGGTATCCAGAACGCAACTCGGGGCATGAAAGCTTCATCCCAGCAAGCCGGCAAATCAACACTCACTCAGTCTTAACACTCGAAGCGCTTTCTCCCAGCTAAGTTGCCACTTGTTGCTTCTCCCCAGCCGAGTTGCCAATCGTTCTTCCTCAATCAAGTACAAAATCCAGGGGATCATCTCCCCACAGAATCCTCAGCCTCTATTCAGAAGAGCAACGCATGAAGGAGTCACAACAGAGTACAGAAGGCTTCTACAAACCCCAGCTGGGTCCCTCATTACCAGGATGGGTCTATCAGTGACTTATCTCCCCAAGCAGATACATCTCCTCAGATCCACCAGTGATCTCATCCCCAGCTGGGATATTCACTTCAGACAGATCGACCAGAGACCTTCGCGGCAATGGGATCCGAATCCCGGTTTGATATCTTTGCATAATCATGACATTTGCATCATATTCACCCACAAAGCGTAGCATTCCGTCTAATGCGGAGCATTACGGCAAAAATCAAACACATAGCATAATCATAAGCCATGTTGTGGATCGAACACTTGTGAATAATAACCATTCATCAGAATGCAGAATACTTTCCCCAAAATCCCCACCAGAGTCCCCAGCAAAAGCAGTTGCCTCACAATTCACAGATACCAGTATATACTCCTTTTGACACCCGTCCGTGTCATCACTCCCCGGTAAAGTCGCCGAACACTCTTTACAAACAAGACCACCCATATTACAGATACTTCCTGACACCCGTCCGTGTCAAACCACCAGCAGAAAGCCAAAGACATCATCTTTGCACTCACCTATTTGTATATACATTTCCTTGACATCCGTCCATGTCACTTTTCCCAGCACAGTAACATAAACACTTTGTATACCAGATATTTGTTTATACTATACTCTTCTCCTTTTGACACTCGTCCGTGTCACCCTCCCCAGCAGATAAATACTCATCTATACAATATTCACACTCATACTTATACAGATACTCGTCCGTATCTTGTATACACCATTTACATCCCCAGAGATTCGACACTCGCCCGTGTTCTTTGTTAACCAGATGGTAATCGTCCGTATCATCATCTCAGAACATGCGTCAAGCGTTTGTTTCTACCTGATACTCGTCTGTATCATAGTCTTAAGGATGCTCGTCCGCATCTTTAATCCATACACTGTGTCAAACACTTTTGTATTCTTGAATATAGATACTCGCCTGTGTCTACTATTCCCCAGAAGAATCCCCTCAGATTCAACGCTCGTCCGTGTTCTCTGTTAATCCGTTGATACCTGTCCGTATCATCATCTCTGAACATGTGTCAGTATTTGTTTCTACCTGATACTCGTCCGTATCATAGTCTTAAGGATGCTCGTCCGCATCTTTAATCTATACACAACATCTAAACACCTATACCTTTTATTTCTTGGATGTAAACACTCGTCCGTGTTTACCACTCCCCAGTAAAGTGAATTTTCTTCTTATCTGACATTCGTCCTATGTCATGATAAACCTTCAGAGCAGCCGTCCCCTGCTAGGTGGTCGTCCTCCACCTCTTGATGGTCATCCTCCATCATGCTCATCCGATGGCCGTCCCCATCGTTGATTTTTAGCAGCCGTCCCCTGCTAGGTGGTCGTCCTCCACCTCTTGATGATCGTCCTTCATCACTTTATCCAATGGCCGTCCCCATTGTTGATTTTGGTTATCTGACATTCGTCCTATGTCATGACAAACCTTGAGAGCAGCCGTCCCCTGCTAGGTGGTCGTCCTCCACCTCTTGATGGTCGTCCTCCATCATGCTCATCCGATGGCCGTCCCCATCGTTGACCTTTTATCCAGCATTCGTCCTATGTCGCGATATTTTCGGCAGCCGTACCCTGCCTGGTGGTCGTCCTCCACCTTAGATGACCGTCCCTCATCTTAAACCCAACAGAGCAGCCGTCCCCTGCCTGGTGGTCGTCCTTCACCTTTGATGACCATACCTCATCATCTGTTTATTTCATTTATTCTTTAACCCGATGGCCGTCCCCGTCGTGGTCCCTTTTCTTTTTAGCCCGATGGCCGTCCCCATCGTCGGTTACTTTGCTTTATGAACTTGATGGCCGTCCCCGTCATGTTTCATTAATTCCCAGAGAATCTTACAACTTTATCTTGATGGCCGTCCCCATCATAATCTCTTATTTTTCCCAGCTAGTCGGTCGTCCCCGTCTTGGCTTTACCTTTTATCCCCAGAATGTCGGCCGTCCCCGTCATTGCTTTATTTCCCACACTTTTCCCAGCATGTCGGCCGTCCCCGTCATTGCTCTTTACCCAGCAGTCGTCCTCTGCTCGACGGTCGTCCTCCGTCGCCCACACTTTACAATATACTTTATTTTCCTTTACAATCTATATCCCTTTTCTTCTTCATTCTGTGAGTGCAAATTTTGGACTGTCTTTGGTATTCAACCACAAGTTATCTTGTTTGCCCGTTAAGCCATAGCTTACATCCTACACAGCTAACTCATGATTGAATAGGGGCAGCTGTAAACACCCCAAATTTGCCCTCACCCATTCACACCATGGCTTGTGATCATTTCATATGCATGAGCTCAATCATACCATCTCTTACCACAATTTTGATTCCTTGCATTAGTTCTAAGTCATCTGCATCTAGGGTTTGTGACCTAAGCAATCCAAGAGCTTCTTGAGCCACTCCAAAGGCCACCAATCACTTCAAAGTGGTCCATGTGTGTTCTTATATCATATTACATCCTCTCAAAGTCAAGAATGCCAAAGAATCACAAGAACTGGGATTGGTATGGAGGCAGAGCCAGGCTTGACTGCACAGATGACCTAAAATTAGGGTTTTGGTTTCAGAGGCCATAACTTCAAATTTTTTGGTCATTCTTGTTTCCATTGGTATCCATATGGCATAGGGAGTATACATATCAATTTTCATGAAGAAATTCCATGGGGAAGTCATCTGATCAAAGGTTGACTTTCTGGACAAGTCAGTGCAAAATCAGGGCATCTGAGGCCCCAATGACCCAACCAAGGGGTGATCTTCATCATTTTGAGTGTATTTGATCTTTATTTGATCATGGAAGAAGGTTGAAGTTCACAAAATTCAAGAATTACAAGTTTTTGCAAAGTTGACTTTTTAGGGCATGGTTGACTTTTCATGAAATGTCATTTTATGCCACTTTTTCAACCCTTGCTTTTTGATCCAAAAATGCTTCAAATGGAAAAACTTTGGTCATGAAAGTTGTAGATTAGATCTTTCCCTTTTCAAAAAGTACAAGAACATGATCTAATTCATTTTGGATCAAAAGTTATGGTGTGTCAAAGTTGGCAAAAATCACTAATTTTCAAGATATGCCTCAAATGAGAAACTTGCAAAAACTTTGTACCAAGGCATTTGTAACTTCTAATTCATGTATAACCATCACACAAGCATCACATGTGACCAAAAATTCAGATTGGACCAAGATTTTCTCATGTTTCATGGCCTTGGGAGCAAGAAAGTTTCATATGAACCAAAAGTGAACAACTTGCAAAAACCATCATCACACCTCACCCACTTGTTGCCTTGGCTGCTGAACCATTCTAGCATCTCTCACACACCATGCTGCGCCAGCCCACACACTTGTACTAGCCTAGGGCTCAACCCATGCTTTCCTTACACCAAAGTTGACATTTTGCAAAAGGCACCTTACCAATCAATAAAGGCCAAGTCACATCATCTGACCAATGAGATTAATTTATGCAAAGAAAATGCTAGCCATTTCACATAACAAGCCATGCTGAAACACACAAGATCATCACATTCACAAACTCACTCCATCAAGCAAAACCCTTCGAATATCTCTCCACAACTCACAAACACATAAGCAAACTTCATAAACCTTTTCAACATCCCTCCCTGATCACTAAGCACCCTTCAAAACATCCCAAAGCTCAAAGAATCAGAAACACGATTCTTACACCATCCTGAACAGAACCTGCTCAAACCTTCAAACCAGCTACCACAAACCCTTTCCAAGCATTGAAAGCTTCTCAGGAGGTCAAGTGGAGTAGATTGCAAGCAGGAAACTAGCCAGAAAGTGTCAGAGATCAAAGCTCCAGTTCAGGTGAGCTTCATGAACATTTTTTCCAGGAGCCTGTTTTTAAGTTCTTAAATGATTCTCTATGTTCCACTGATCATGATGATATGTTTTGTTTCGAAAATAATTGAGTTTTGAGCATGTATGTTGTTCCTGAATTTTTTTGACCTAAACCCCTTTTGCTTCGATTCAGCCTTATTGTGTAAAATAAATGTGTTTTGGCTGTTGATTCTTACTCTATGATGTTTGGGGATGGATTCTGGGCAGAGAAATTAGGTTTTAGTGAGCTAGGGTGAAAGATAGCAATTTTCAGGGAGAATGCTGGCCGGAGAAGATGACCGGAAGTCTTCTCCGGCCACTTGAGAGTCATTAATATGTGATTAGGGTTAGGGCTTCAAGTTTGAATTTCAGGCGTTGGATGAGTTGACTGAGTCTTTTCCCGCGTGCATCCAATGGCTCAGATCATGTCATTAATTTTAATTAGGTTTAATTTAATTAATTAATTATGTTTAGCCAAGTTTGAATATAGACCACTAGATCTGGCGCGCAGTCAATGGTTCCTTTTCCAGATTCAATCCCAGCCCCTCATTTGGCATACTTCAGTTTATTTTGATTTTTATTTCATTTTTTTCTCATTTAATTTGTATAATTTATTTAAAATAGCAAAATTTGTTTAAAAATTATGAAACTTTTTGTCAAGAGTTTCATTAATTTTTAAAACACAAAAATATTTTTATTTTCATTTTTAGCATTAAAAAAGTATTTTTAATTATTTAAAAGTTTATTTTTAATTGATTAATGAAAATTAATTTATTAAAAATACTTTTAGGTATTTAAAAATCACCAAAAAATTCATGAATTGTTTTAAGACATTTAGAAACATTGTCCAACCTTCAAACCAAATTTATTTTTTGATCTTGATGCATTTTGAGAATTTTTCATTGAATTAAAATCATTTTTATGCATTATTTTGATCCAAACTTCAAAAAATCATTTCTGCCTAATCATGAAGAGTGGGACCTTGGTTCTTTTTGCATTGCATTGTGTTTAGCATGTAGTTTGTGAGATTAAATGGCCATGATTTGATCTTTCATTTTCCATTTGTTTGGTAATTTTCTTGTTTAGGAACCCTAAAACCCTAGAAATCTTGTGAAAACCATAACTTGAACTTGGTTAGGAGTTGAAACTTCTCCTTTGGGTAGTGAGTTAGTATAGGATTAGGGGTCCTTTGAGTGCATTTTCAATTTTTTATAATGATGTTAGCTTCTGATTTTGGTTTTTGTTTGATGTATTGTTCATAAACCCTAATTTGGGTTCCCATATGCATCCATCTTGCATTCTCTTGCATAACATGACTTGCCATGACATTTCAAGCATCCATTTGATTCATTTAACATCATGAGACATATTGAAAGCATGTTTGATCATTGCATCATGTATTTGCCATGTTGTATGCCATGTGCATCTCATAACTTTTCATGTATGTCCATGCTTCTTAACTTGCTTCATTTGCATTCATGAGCTTGTATGATCATTTCCATGTGCTGCCTCATGTTTGTAGCATCTCATAGCATCATTAGTATCATGTAAATGCTTCTGGTTTTGTTTCTCATCATGTCATCTCATCCCATTTTGCATTGCATTGTATTTCTTTTCTAACCTTTCAGGTGGTAAGTAATTTTGAGAAGTGAATTTGCCTTCACTTCTCACAACTTCTCTTCATCTCTCTTATGCATCATTGCTGCATTTTTGCTTGTGTTTGAGATTGAGCTTGCTCATTTCTCTCCTTCTTACTTTCTTTCTTCAAGTGACTTGACTTCTTGAATGAAGCAAGTTGCTTTGCTTCTCTTGATCCTTTCATCTGCTTCCTGGTGGTTCCATTGAAGATTCTTCTTGCAAACCTCACAAACCTTAGGAACAACCAAGCATGACAATGATTAGGGTTTTGATTGGTCCCCCATTTAGTTTTACCTTTGTGTCCCTTTGAGTTTTCTTTTCTCATCTCATAATCAGGGACTAAACCCTAAAGGCTTTAAGGCTTTGTGATTAAGCTTATGCCTGCATCCTTCTATTAGGATGGAGTGTATAACTTTAAATCCTAAGTGTTAAACCCTTAATGTGTTTAAATCTCTTAATCAATTCACTTAATAATCATCAAGACACCACACTTGTAACTTGGGCCTTGCATTAGGGTTCTAATTCTTCCTTAAATGGTTAAGAAGGACTAACCCTAGTGTTAATGGACAAGTCCCCCTCAAGTTGTCTTACAAATCATAAAATTCACTTCATCATCATATCATTAAATAAAATCCACTTAATCAAAGGTTTGTTTTGTCATGAGTTTAATCCCTAATCATGGATTAAGTTGAGGAGCTTTCCTCAGCTTAAACATTCTCATCTATTATCCTTCTATTAGGATGGTGTAATGAGTCTGTTTAATCTTTGATTATGGCTTAACCTCATTACTCAACACTAAACAAAAACACCAAAAACATCTAAATAATCACAAGTAGGTTAATGATCTTAATCCTACACCATGGTGATTAAGTGTGAGAAGCTGACTTCACACTTAAGGTATTCTCATTACCCCTAATCAGAGGGAAGATGTGATGAGTTTACTAAATCCATTGGTTTAGGCTTAAGCTCATTAACTTACATCAAATTTCAAAAAAGCAATAAAAGACTGAAAACTCAAAAACAAACAATAATCGTCTCCTCCGGGATTCTTTTCTCATCTTATTCACTCATAAACGAGAACTTTCTTCTTCCGTCTAATGCAAGACAGTTTGCACCTGAGCCAGACAGGTCATAAACTTGAGCATAGACAAGTAAGCAGTTCACAAGTTAATTTATCTTTCAGTCTCTTTGGGTCGAACTACGGTGTTCTGACTTCCTCATTGCACGAGAGGATACGTAGGCATAACTTAACAGTTATCGAACAAAAGTCTCTGTATATTCCCCCTCTTCCAGCATCATTCTCTTAGCCTCATTATCATGAGCATTTCACTCTTGTCCTTACACTGACACTGTACATTTATACACATCACATTTCTTTACACTGACACCTGTACATCTCTTTCCAGCTCTTTTATACACAGATTGCACTGACACTACCCCTTTAAAACACAAATCTTTTAAGCGTGGATCCCGTCGAGTACGACGGACAATCTGGGTGCTAATACCTTCCCAGGTTGTAACCAACCCCCTTTCTCAGTTTCTCTGGTTCGCAACCGTCTTATCCATATCTTTCTAGGTCTATGCAGCATTGCCTTTCCTCCGGGATAAAAATGCCTAGCTGGCGACTCTATTCATCTCCAGTGAGTTCACTCCTGTGTGTTCTCACATTGTCCCTTTCGCCGACCGTTCGCGTCTGTACCCCATTTGACCCGGTTTCATTTTGGTGGGAGCGACAGGCGGCGGCGAGCCAGTCCGCCTTCTTTATTTATTTATTTATTTTCCAATTTTAAAATACATAAATCCATTTTTAAAATACATTTATTTTCCAATTAAAAACAAAAGTAAAATGCTTTATTTTTTAAATAAATTAAAATACTTTATTTTTAAAAACAAAATAAATGTTGAAAGTAGGGCTGAAAATGAGTCGAGTTGAGTCGAACTCGTCTCGGCTCAGTTCGACTCGTTAAGAATTGGTCGAGTTCGAGTTCGAATTCGAGTTACTCACAAACTTCTTTTTCAGTTCAAACTCGACTCGTTAAGAAATTTTTGAGTTCGAGTTCGAGTTTCTCGCGAACTTTTTTTTAGCTTAAATTCGACTTCTTAGAAGTTCACATACAACACGGTTCAATTTGTTAGGTTTATCTTGTTAGGTTTAAATCGCTTATTTCACGGGTTTAAAGTTAATTTTTTTAAATCTATTATATATATATATATATATATATATATATATATATATATATATATATATATATATATATATATATATATATATATATATATATATATATATATATATTTGACATTTTACATTAATTTTTTAAAATAAAAAATATAGAAATAAAATAAAATTTATAAGATTGAAATTTATACGATGTTGATTCTATTTGTATAATTTTTTCTCTTAAAAATATAAATTATCAATTAAAATCGTTAGATTAAAAAAAACGGATTTAATATTTAGAGCAAATATTTAAACTTACTCTTAAAGACAATATAATTCATTTCATATATAATTGAGTTGACTCATTAACCTAACGAGTCGAACTATGTATAGTTCAAGTTCGGCTCATTTAGTTAACGAACTTAGTTTTTAGCTCATATTTGGCTCATTTGGTTCATGAACCTAGTTCAATGGTTTAATTATCGAATCGAACTTCGAATTTTTTCGAGTTGGTTTGGTTCATTGTCAGCCCTAATTGAAAATGATTTATTTAAAACAATCAATTTAAAAATATAAATATAAACTATTTTTCTCAAAAACATCTACTGGATGCCTCGTGTTACTAATACTACATTACAAATTTGAACACAACACATGCTTCAAAACTCACCTTAAAGGAGTGAAAATGTTACTTAAAAAAATATAAAGAAATTCATGAAAATGTTACTTAAAAAAAATTCATGAAATGTTACTTGAAAAACTGTTACTACATTACAACTTTCATGAAAATCTTTTAAAATAAGTGTGGAAGTGATATTGGAACATTGATGACATCTAATGGCATGTTGTGATACATGAAAAATGTAGTTTGTAAGCTAAGTTATCCTACTGTCACTAGTCAAAATACTTCATTTTCTGGACCATGTTTATAGATCTCCCGGTCAAGATTTATTGTATGAATATTGTGGTCATTTCTAGGTTATTGTATGAAATTGGTAAAAAAATGTTACTGCATTACAATTTCCAGGACCATGTTTATAAATTAGTACACTGCAGATATTTTGTAAATTTAATGATGTGAATTATTGATATTTACTTTAAATTGCATATTCATTTTACAGGTGAAAAATGGACTTACCAAATTTCAATTATTTTAAAACTTAATTTCAGTTAATTTATTACTATTATTTTATTTTAATTCATTATTTAATTTATTTAATTTTAATTTTTCTAGATTAATATCAGTTAATATTTAATTAATTTTTTTAGATTAAAACTTAGGGTTTAGGGTTTATTTTTTAAGTAATAAATATTAAAATATACTTAATATTTATATAGAGTTTCTTAACGTTTGATATATAAAGTTTGTATAACGTTTAAATATTTTAGTTAATATTTTATTAACATTTGTATTAACTAAAATATATAAAGTTAATATCTATAAATTTAATATATTTTAGTTAATATATATAAATTTGTACTTTAGTTAATATACAACGTTTAAATATTTTAGTTAATAGTTCATAATTATAAATTTTTTAATAATTAATATATATATATATATATATATATATATATATATATATATATATATATATATATATATATATATATATATATATATATATATATATATATATATATATATAGAGAGAGAGAGAGAGAGAGAGAGAGAGAGAGAGAGAGAGAGAGAGAGAGAGAGAGAGAGAGAGAGAGAGAGAGAGAGAGAGAGAGAGAGAGAGAGAGAGAGAGAGAGAGAGAGAGAGAGAGAGAGAGAGAGAGAGAGAGAGAGAGAGAGAGAGAGAGAGAGAGAGAGAGAGAGAGAGAGAGAGAGAGAGAGAGAGAGAGAGAGAGAGAGAGAGAGAGAGAGAGAGAGAGAGAGAGAGAGAGAGGGCCGGCCCAACACATACGGTGGCCTGAGGCGAATATTAAAATGAGATTTTTTTAACTTAATAAAAAAATTTATTTAAAATTTTATTTTACGAGCTTTTTGAGACGCAAAATCATTTATTAAATTATTGTAATCGATTTCATTTAGTATTTCTTTTTCAATCGACAATAAAGCCAATCCATTCAATCTTTGTTGAGACATTGTTGATCTTAAATAAGATTTAATTAATTTTAATTTTGAAAAACTTCTCTCGGCAGATGCAACTGTTATAGGAATTGTTAACATTATTCTATAAGCAATATATGCATTTGGAAAAGAATCAAGTCTCTTTATATAATTAAGTATATCAATTGGTGTGTCATTTTCTATTTTTATTATTTCTTTTAAAATTTGTAATTCCATAAATAAATCTAATCCATCAATATCAGTTTTGTCATTATGTTTTAATGATCTTTCAAGGTTAAAACAACTCTCTTTTAAATTTTCAACTTCAATGGATTTTAAAATCTCAATACTGAATAGAAAACCAAAAATATCACTATATATTTTAAATTGTTCAAATCTACTTTGAAATGAAGTGATTGCTTGATCTATTATATACAAGAAGTAGTCAATTTTAAATGATTCTTCGGGAGATTTTTTAAATTCATTGTAAATAATCTCATCAAATTGTTTTTTTCTACGAATAATACGTTTTTCACGAAATTTTGGTTCTATATCCATTTCAAAAGCAATTTCTTTTGCAGAAATCATAGCATTTTCAAATCCATTTTCCCTATATTTTTCAAAAAATATAATAAGTCCTTTCAATTGTTCTATAGCAACATCAATACGCATATCTTTTGATTGCATATTTTTACTAATAGAGTTTACAGCAAATAATATATCATACCAAATAATCATGCCTAATAAAAATTCAAAATTTTCAAGTTCATAAGTTGCTAAACATTCAGCTTCGCTTTTTATTTTAGGTTCATCGGTAATTTCACATAATTTCAGTAAAGCATCTCTTATTTGTAAAGTTTGAAATCTCAAAGCTTTCACGCTTTCAATACGACTTTCCCAACGTGTTTGTGACAATGATTTAAGTGTTAGGCTAGGGATATGATCTTGTAAAATTTTCCATCTTTTAGTAGACGATGAAAATAATGTATATATACGTTGCAACACTCCAAAAAAAGATGTAGCTTTAGGACAACAATTAGCCATATCACAAAGTAATAAATTTAAACTATGACAACCACGTGGAGTATAAAATGATCTAGGATTAATATCTAAAAATCTTTTTTGCACTCCTTGATGTTTTCCTTTCATATTAGACCCATTATCATAACCTTGTCCTCTTAGGTTACTAATATCAAGTCCAATAATATTTATCTCATTTATAATTGTATCAAAAAGACCTTTTCCAGTTGTATCATTTACTATTAAAAATTCTAAAAAATGTTCAGAAATTTGTATTGGAGTAGAAGAAATATCAACACATCGTAAGACAAAAGTCATTTGCTCTTGATGACTTATATCAGGAGTGCAGTCAAGTATAATAGAAAAATACTTTGCATTTTTTATTTTTTGAATAATTTTTGTTTTAATTTCATTTGCTATCAAACTTATTAATTCATTTTGTATCTTATGCCCAAGGTAATGGTTATGAATTTCTTTATCTTTAATTCGACGAATGTGTTCTTGCATTATAGGATCAAATTCAGCAATCATTTCAATAAGACTTAAGAAATTTCCATTATGTTCTTGATAAATCTTTTCATTTGTTCCACGAAATGCTAAGTTATTTTTTCCAAGAGTTTTAACAACTGCAATTATTCTAAATAAAACATTTCTCCAATGTTCTCTATCTCTATTTATTTGTTCTTGAACATGCGTGTCAATTGTTTTATTCTTTAACAATCTTGTTTCTAAATCAACCCAAGAACACATATTAACGATGTGTTCATTACTCATCTCATGACTCCTCAACTTAGAGCCCATATTTTTCCAATCCTTAATACCACAACTTGCTAATTTGCTTGTACTAGAAAGAGTATTAAACAATTTACAACAAAAACAAAATACTTTATCCAAATCTTGAGAATATATTAGTCATCTTCTTTCACATTTTTCTCCGTTTGATAATTTTTAATATAAAATGAGGAAGAAAAATGTCTTGAAGATTCATCCTTAGGAAAATCTATATCGGTAATTTTAAGGGGGCCTTTTTCTACTAATAAATCTCTCAAATTGGTACTAATATTTGTCCATTGACTTGGATCACATATATTTCTAACGGTGTCTACACTATCAAATTCTTCTATTAATAAATCACTATTTGTATTTTCATTACTGTCTAAATTGTTAACTTCATCTATATTATTAAGTTCTTCTTCAAATTTACTTTTTTTACTTGTTTTGATAAATTTATCTAAAGCTCCCTTTTGTGATTCAACTAAAGATTCAATTCTTTTTTTTTCTTCAATTTTGAACTTCCTGATTCAAATTTTTGAGTTGACATTCTTTTATTCTAAAATAAAATAAAAACTATTTTGCAGTACACACTAATATAAAACAAATAAAATTTACCAATAATAAAATTAAAACAAATAAAACTCACAAATAGTAAAATTAAAACAAATAAGAATATTAAAATTAAAATTAAAATATAAAATACCAAATAAATAAAACTTGTTTTTTGTAATACTTCTTTAATCTTGTAAAGGTGTATACAAGTAATTGGAATAGGAGGGATGAAATTAGAGAAAGTGAAAGACAAGGAATGAAGGATGACAATAAAGTTAAAACAATTGTACTACTATCTATTAGTATTAATATGAATTGATTTTGAGAGAGAGAAATTGATACTCATAAATAAATGAAATCATTATATTAAAGTGGCTCTTGAAATTACCAAAAAAAAGTGACTGTTTTGCAACGTCTAGAATTTAACTACCAGCATTATTGCAATGTATTAATGTTATATAATTATAATACCAATAGGCAAAGGAATTTAATAATACCACCAGCATTATTTCAACGTCTAGAATGTTAACTACCAGCATTATTAAAAGAAAAAATTTGAGGCCCTAGGCAAAGGCCTCACTTGCCTAACCTATGGGCCGGCCCTATATATATATATATATATATATATATATATATATATATATATATATATATATATATATATATATATATATATATATATATATATATATATATATATATATATATATATATATATATATATATATATATATTATTAAAGCGTATAATCCATATGTTAATACTGAATTTTTTTTTACTGTAAATTAATATTATATTTTATTTAGTTTAGTTTAAAATATATAATTATTAGTATATTGGCCTAATAATAAACTAAACTAAATACGTAATATATATATATATATATATATATATATATATATATATATATATATATATATATATATATATATATATATATATATATATATATATATATATATATATATATATATATATATATATATATAAAATAGGAAAATATAATTACAGTAGGAAAATAGTTTTTAGTTTCTTAGGTCTTAGTTTTTAATTGAAATATAATTACAATAGGAAAATATATAATTACAGTAAATTGACCAAATAATAAACTAAATTAAATATGTGATATATATATTTTAATAGGAAATATAATTGTTCTGAAAAAGTTGAACATATCTTTGTGGCCTTCAATGTAGGGTAACAACAACAACAGTGGAGGAGAGGTGGTTGGGGTACCTGCAAGATACTCCGACGATCAAGTAAGTTTCAGTGTGAGGATGAAAACAAGACAAAAGCGTTAAAAAAATTTAAATTGGGTAGGATTGAATTGAATACATGACCCTCCAAATGGGGAGGGTATTTATAAGGGCACATGGTCGATATATGTGGGCGCGTGGTCCTTGACTGGGTCCAACTAACTCCGTGAGTTTCGAATGAGCAGTTGGTCGTATGGTAATTGTCCCCAACGACTATGACTAACGATTATATTCCTTATTAGGCGTTGCCCAAATCTGGACTGGGTTGGGCCTTGTCCAGTTGCTGAAGGACAATGACTTAGGTTAGCGTGACGATTCATAAAATTCGCGAGGAGCGTTACGGGGACGTTTTGCTATGGTCGATGGAGAAAGGAGCCACTGTTAACGAGGCTAATGCTGTTAAAAACGTCGCTCTGAATGTCGAGCAGCTGTTCGCGATTCATGAGAGTTGCCTTTTTATCTTGGAATGTGTAAAGTTTCCTAGAGAATCTGAAACGCTTGGTATTTTAATGACACATGTGACGACACATTAACTGTTCTGATGATGCCTAGGGAATCTAGGCTTAGGTAATGATGGGCCTGTCCATTATGCTTCCCCATGCGAACAAGGATTCTATAAAAGGAGGGACTTGGACTCATTTGAATATTTCATTTGAAATCCTCCCCTCACCGGATTCTTTGCTCTGCAATTCTGCCCTCACCGGAGATTTCGTCACCGCCGCACCTTAGTTCATCTTCAACCGTTAGTGTCAACAATCTTCATCTTCTACCATGGATCAAGGTATAATCTTCATCTTCTTCCCTTGAATTTCTGCATATTTGGATGAATATTCACTATCTTCATGAATTTTTGGATTTTTCTGGAAATTCTTATGAAAATCATGAGGAATGTATGAACATTAAGATGAAAACCGGGTTTAGCGTAGAAGAACATAATTAGATCCTTGTAGGATGCTAGTTAGGAAGTTTTAGTGTTTGTAGTCAGACATTAGGTCTTTGTCGAGGATAGATATGCAGGTGGTACTTCTCCTCGTTAGCAAATTTAGGATTTGTAACTGAGGGGAATCCCTTGCAATCTTGTTTTGGACAAAGGGTTGAGTCAAGGATACGTCCTCGACCTTAGCATCGCCCTTTCACTTGTCCTGCGGTGGAAGGGTGGATTTGATATCATCGAATTCACTAGGTTTCCTCTGCTTTGCAGGTGAGAAGGTCAACGACAATGTCGACCATGGGTTAGATGGGAGCTCTTCCTTTGACGACACAACTGGTGTCGCGGATGTTCCTGATGGAGACAGGTCGTGGATTTTGGATGATCCTCAGGAAGCGGCATCGCATTTTACCCTCGACAACTCGGATGCGTGGAACCGTATAGAACGACAGAAGAATCAGGACATTATCAATAGGCTGACAATTGCTCATAAGCCTGATCAGCGGATATGTTCGCACTTCAACGACTTACGGTTTCCCATGTATGAGTTTGCTTTTAGGGAGGTCTGGTACCTCCTGCCCCTTACAAACTTACAAGGAGGAATTTTTACCCATTTGATGTTTGCGCCCTCGCAGCTCCACCTTAACGCCTTAGCATTCATCAGAGCATTCGAGATGGTGTGTCGTTATCTAAAGATATGTGCAACGATTAGTCTATTATATAAGATTTTTCACTTGTAGAGGAAGTCCCAAGGAGGTCGACACAGCTGGGTGTCGTTCAAGTAGTTGAGCAAACTTTTCAAAGCGTACTTAGATTCTGCTCGTGACTTCAAATAGTGGTTTTATGTGATCTAGTCGTGCGCCCAGATGGCCAAAGATCCTCTTTAATAAAGAGGTAGTGGACAGCGAGGAGAAGTTGGTGTCCTACTTTCCTTTGGAGTGGATGGCTGCCCATTTCCAACACGGGAGTGACCACTACATCATGATGTCGGAGGATCTGAACACCGATGATACAGATTCCTACCATACGCTTCTGAATTTCGTTGTGAGTTTCAGCCCGTCAGAGCTCATGGACTCGGATGATCATGTGCTCTTGAAGGCTGATAGGACGCCTGCTACGTAACCTAGGTTGATAAGTACCAAGGCCCTACTTAGCTGTCCGAGTGATGATATAGAGATGAGGCTCCTAGGTGGAGTTTTTTGTTTTGTTAGCCATGTATTTATCAATGTCACTGTCTAACTAATTATCCCTTTGTTTTTGTCATGTAGATAAGATGGCTAAATGCGTGAGTGCTTGGTCAAAGCTCATAGAGGGAACCTAAATAGGGGGCCCAAGGTCGAGGAGGAGCCTGCCAAGGATCAACAGAAAATTGACAAGTTCCTAGGGCCGACTTCAGCTACACCGGGAATTCCCCTGCGAAAGACTCTCCCGTTGAGAAGTCTAAGAAGAAAAAGGCCGCCCACCTAAGATCTACCCCAGCGAAAACTACAACCGGGGCCCCGAGCGGGAAGTTTGAGCTCCATCCTTGCCATATGCAGTCGAAGATCTTTGACGATGGGGAATCAATGGTTGTCCTCGAGTTAGAGGTTGCTGCTATTCTCTCCCAAGATACTACGGTGAGGAGGGCGCATTTATGTCGGGATGTTGCTGGCATGATGAGGATTTTGGGAGCTGATCTGGCCTTGGGTGACGATGATACTTTCCTGATGGCAGAGTACAAGAAGCTAAAGAAAGAGAACATCGACCTAGAGATCGATAATGCTTCCTTTTATATTAAAGTGCTCAAGATCCATCAGGAGTACGAGAAAAAGGTTGAAATACTAAAGCATTATAATGAGATAACCTTGGAGCGCAATGCTGCTGTAGAAGAAAATAAAAAGTTGAAGGCTAAGTTGGCACAAATAGAAGCTGAAACGGCTCATGCGTAGGCAGAGATGGAGGAGGAGCATGCCCTAAGGACTTGGGCTGAGCTGATCGACAAGGTCAGGGTTTTGTAGCAAGAAACTTATCGATGGTGACATTTGGTTTTGCTAATAACGTAGATTAGATCCGGGTGAGGAATCTCAACGTGGACATGATCGTTGATGGCACCGGCCCCTTGCATCATGTGGAGAATGGCGTGGTTATCCCCCTGATGTCGAGGAGTAATGCTTGGGTCTATGTGCCTGTTTTTGTTGGCTTGCGAGCCATTTTGTTGTCGGCCTGCGTGCCATGTTAATTTTACGGGGCTATGTCCCTTATTTGTGTAACTTATAACAATCGCGACCTGGTGGTCAGTATAAAATATAATTGTCACTTAATGCATGTTGTGGATGATTTATTTGCTTGACATAAATATATTTGCTTGAAATAGATATACGAATGTTATTTTTGCATAAGAGTTTTGCTCGGCGTAAATACAAGTTGTCTTAAGATTTTTTTATCGACTCATTCTGATATGCTCGACTGGTGTAAGGAACATGTCGAGGAGCAAAATGTGCTTTGGCCAATCACAGGTACTAGTGTCTTGGTTGAAGTCTTGATTCCACAAGGCTTGGACCTTTCCCATCGCGAGCTAGGGGTCCTGCCACACTGGTATGGCAACGGTGGAGCTCGATTGAGGTATCCTCGCCGGGCATAAAATTTGTTTTCGTTAAAATAAGGTTTGTATTTATACCAAGGTACATTCATGTAGCTGAGGGAATCCCTCCCCGTTGAGGGAAGACATCGTCTGCAGTTATTC
The DNA here is from genome assembly GCA_963966055.1 of Lathyrus aphaca. Taxonomy (NCBI): domain Eukaryota; kingdom Viridiplantae; phylum Streptophyta; class Magnoliopsida; order Fabales; family Fabaceae; genus Lathyrus; species Lathyrus aphaca. The sequence continues at coordinate 164,710,601 of OZ014520.1, read as the reverse complement.
CCATAACTTGGTAGTCGTTAACTGTAATATTGGTTGTGCTTTTAAGCATTCCATGTTCGAGCAAAAGGTTCTTTGTTTAAGTGTTCTAGATAGTAGGGTACCGTGCCTGTTTTAGACTTGACCTGGTATGGGCCTTCCCGGTTACTGGTGAGCTTTCCCTCGCACGAGTCTTTTTTTATTTATGTGCACGACGAGGTTTCCCACTTGGAAGTCTCGTTTGATGATTTTGGCTTCGTGGCACAATGTTATCTTTTGCTTTAGTGAAGCCTCACGAAGAGCTGACCCTGATCAAATTTCTTCGACTAGGTCGACTTCTTCTCTTAAAACTTTGTCATTAAGCTCCTCTTCCAGAGGGGCTTCTATTCGTCTGGAAGACTCCCTGATTTCTACGGGAATGATTTCCTCCGTTCCATATGCCATGCGAAAGGAGGTTTCTCCTGTGGTCGAATGCGGAGTAGTCATATAAGCCCATAGTACATTGTAGATTTCCTCGACCCATCTTTTCTTTGCTTCACCCAATCTTCATCTGAGACCTTGCAGAATGACCCTGTTGGTGGCTTTAGCCTGTCCGTTGGTTTATAGATGTTCAACAGATGTGAAGTGTTTCTTGGTACCCATTTTGGTGACGAAGTTTTGGAAATTTCCATCTGTAATTGTGTTTCGTTGTTAGTTATTAAGGCTTGAGGGAAGCCAAGTCGAGCGAGCACGTTCCTCTTTTAGAAACGCAATATGTTGAAGGCAGTGATTTTGGCCAGAGCCTCAGACTCTATCCACTTGGTGAAGTAGTCGACAAACACAATTAGATACTTGTTTTGGTAAGAACCTACTGTGAAGGGGTCGAGGATATTCATTCCCTACTGGGAGAACGACCATGGAGACGACATAGTCTTGAGAGCGTTAGGGGGCGCCAAATGCATATCCCCGTGACACTGGAACTTGTCGCACTCTTTTACTTTCTCCTTGGCGTCGCTCTGCATGGTCGACCAGTAGTAGCTTTCCTTCAGGGCCATGGGGGTTAATTACCTGCCACCCAAATGTTGCGTGTTAATGCCTTCGTGAATTTTGTAACACCCTTCTAAACCCCATGGAAAATATATACATAATCAGAGTAATTTATCATGCATCTCAATTAAGGGTGTCACACATGAGTTAAAATATCATACAACACCTGTCATGCTCAATAACACTTAAAATAAAATCATGCTTTTCAGATATATTTTTCACATTAACATGTAGCAGCGAAATCACTTTCATTAAGAATCTCATAACATTCAAGTCTCAAATAAACTTCATTCATTTAATCAACTTAGGCATAAAAGTCACTTCACCATAAAATTCAAATCAAATTAATAAAATAAATAGAGTATACAATTGTATCTCTCAAACATGAATCAAATGTTTCCCCAGTGTTACATGACCAGAGCACGACTCAAAACCCAAAATAAATAAGCAACTAAGACAACTACTCCAATGGCTACCTTGCGCTAGAAGCAACTCTACTCCTTGATACCTGAGCGATGTCGTATAAAACATCATTCCAACAGAAGGGTGAGAATTCATATAATTATCGAAATCATAAGATAATATATAATTTAAGGCATACAAGCATACACAATAATTCTCGCACTTCAAAAGTTTCATCAACATAATATCACTCAAATAGACATACTATTCACAAGTATATACTCACAATCCACAACTTCACAAATTCAACAATTCACATAATACACATAATCTCATATTGTAACCATAGACACAATGAGACTCGATGCAAGACTCAAATGCAACTCATGCATGTGGTACCAATCACTTGTTATCATTTTTCGGTTTTTACATTTAAACCGGGTCCGTCCTCTAGACCGATAACACACCAAAAGCCCGTCCTCTAAGCTTTCAAACCCGTCCTCTAGGTTTGGGACAAGTCACTAGCTTCCACGTAGCAAATATTGCCTCTTGACACAAATGATGCATGTGCAATTTCAATAATCATATGCAATCATGACCATTCCCTAATCTCAATATTCATGCATATCTCAATAATTCATCACAATCGAATTATCACATAATTGCACATACAAACATATTTTCAATTCCATATCCATCACTCCAATATTATCACCACACTTAGTATATAATACACAAAGTATCAACACAATTCAATCTTAATTCGCAAAACAGACGATATTGATCAAATATTGACTAATTAATCCATTCTCAATGACTAATTCAATGTCCAATAAATATTCAATATTCAATAACCATATACTCAAAATTATCACAAAATTAATCATCAAATTAATCACCAAATTAATCTCTAAATTAATCATCAAATTAATTTCCAAAATAATCATTAAGTGTATAATTAAAATTAATATACATTATTATTATTATTAATTATACTAATTGAAGATATAATATATAAATAATAATATATAAAAAATTATAGTTACAATACATTGTCCATTTACTACGTAAAAGAGCCTACTAGATACATACATAAAGTGGAAACATGTATTATGGGATTTCACTTGAAATAAGGTAGACATGATATTTATATTCTAAGTATGCCTTTTATGTTTTTAAATTTCTTTAAACATTCAGCAATTTAAATCCTAAAATCAATAAAACTTTAAACATAGTAATACAAAGAAATACTAAACGAAATTAATTATTTAATTTTCTTCCCTAGTGTATGACTAGTATTTTATTAATATTGATGTACGACCAATATTATATAGATATGAACATGGCTAGAAAAGTATAATCACCACATTTCACACTTCATTTATTACAAGGTAATAAAGGCATAGATACTACATCCATGTTTCACACACATTCATTTTCGGTTTACCTCAAAGCAGGAGGGATGCGATACCCACATTCAACATCATTATAATATCATTTGTTTTAATTAATGAGTTTTAGAACATTAATATATATCACTATCTCTTTTTTATAATATCTGCAAGATGTACAGAATCCAAGATGTAGCAGTAATAGGAATCCAACATATAGAAATTGCAACAATGTAAACATAACTACATGCTACTTTAGATTAAACAAAATCATAAAGTTACATTGACTTCACCAAACTCACTGTGATTCTTTGAAAGATTGGTTACTAATAGTATGAAAATGTAATTCCTCAGTTAATTCATACAACAACTAAATTCTCTAACAGAACACTCCAAACTAGCAATGCAGCTCAAAATCTCAAAATATTATAATATTCTTTTTTCGGAAATCACTCTAGTCATCATCAAATCATGTTTTAATTTTCGGTTACTAAATGAATCAATATAATATACCAAAACATCAATTTCAAACACAATCAATTATCACAAATCAAAGAGTTATATCAAAACCTAAAAATTATGGAATCATGGAAAAATTTGGGTTTCATCCTAACCATATTTCTACCCATTATACACTATCAAATAACCCCAATAATTATATAAAAACCCACCCTTACCTTGTTTTGTTGATGAATTTGTTCTTTGTTCTTGAGCTCCTCTTCTCTTCTCCTCTTTCTCTCCTTGGCCTCTTTTCCCCTTTCTATCTTCTAACCCTATTTTATCTCTTTCTCCTATTTTATCAATCTCACAATTTTCTCATAACTCTAATGGGCTTTACTCAATACACACTCACACTTATTATTCATACTCCCAATCTAGGCCCAATTAATAATTTCTATCAATTCTATTTTATTCCACTAATTAAAATAAATCTAATAAATTAAATAATTCAATTAAATCAAATACTTCAATTAAATTAATTAATTCGAATAATTAAATTAAATCACATAATTCAATTAATTCAATTAATTCAATTATATACAATAATTCAATTAAATCAATTAACCACAAAATCACACAATTAATCAATTAATATAAATAAATAAATAATTGCTAAAAATCAGGATGTTACAACTCTCCCTCACTTAAAAGATTTTCGCCCTCGAAAATTGCCTCAAACGAACAACACAAGAATAAACTCCATCATCAGACTCTCAAGTTCCCAAGTCACCTCCTGATTCCAATGCACAAGCTCTTAAAATATCCTTAAGTGATTGAATCGTCCTCTCCATCTAACCATCAGTCTGCGGATAATAAGTAGAACTAAAACGCAACTTCGTACCCAAAGCACTTTGTAACTCTCCCAAAATCTCGGATCTCTATCTGACACAATGCTAGATGGAATATCATGCAAGCTGGAAATCCTCTCTATGTACAACTTCGTTAACTTCTCCAACGGGTAATTTATTCTCATCGGAATAAAGTGAGCAAATTTCTTCAATCTATCCACAATAACCCAAATAACTTCAAAATTACTCGGTTTTCTAGATAAACCAAACACAAAATCCATCGATGTACTATCTTATTTCAATCAGGAATAGATAACAGTTGCATCAAACCCGACGATTTATGATGTTCAATCTTCAACTTCTGATAAATCAAACAAGAATACAAAAACTTTGCAATATCTACCTTCATACAAGGCCACCAAAATACTTTCCTCAAATCTTGATACATCTTAGTCGCACCCGGATGAATACTCAATCCAATACGGTGACCTTCCTCAAGAATACTCTTCTTCAACTCGACTATATCCCAAACACAAACTCGATCACGACACCTCATGATACCATTCTCATCAATCCGAAAATCACCACTTCGACCTTGATTGATCAAATTCAATCGATCTACCAAACCTAAATCAGATTTTTGACCTTCTCGAATCTCATCCAGAATACCACTAGTAAGCTTCAACATACCAATCATAAATCCATGAGAAGTCTCTTCACAAGCCAAACTCATATCTCGAAATTGCTCAATCATTTTCAACTCTATTACCATCATCATCGACATATGAAAAAATTTCTGACTCAATGCATCAGCTACCACATTTACTTTACCCAAATGATAATTCAAACCAAATTTATAATCCATTAAAAAGCTTCAACCATCTCCTCTTCCTCACATTCAACTCTTTCTGATCAGAGAGATACTTCAAACTCTTATGATCACTAAACACCTCAAATCTCGATCCAAACAAATAATGCTTCCAAAGTTTCAACACAAACATAACAACGATTTTGTCGGATCAGGAAAAATCAAAACAAGAGTTGTCATCAACCTTCTCTTAAGCTCTTGAAAACTTTCTTCACACTTTGTATCCCAAACAAAAGCTTAACCTTTTCTAGTCAACTGCGTCAATGGCAAAGATAACTTATCAAATACTTCAATGAATTTTCGATAATAACCATCCAAACTAAGAAAACTTCTAATCTCAAAAACAAATTTTGGAGCTTCCCATTGCGATACAGCTTCAACCTTCGATGGATCAACTGCAATACCTCTACTCGAAATCACATGGCGAATGAAATTCACTTCCTTCAACCAAAACTCGCACCAACCAACTGATTCATCAAATCATCAATCCATGAAAGTGGATATTTATTCTTGATAGTCACCTTGTTCAATTGTCTATAGTCCATACAAAGCCTCATAAAACTTTCTTTTTTCTTAACCAATAAAACTAGTGCACTACACGGTGATACACTCAGATGAATAAAACTATTCTCAAGTAGATCTTCAAGCTGACTCTTCAATTCTTTCAATTCTGATGCAGACACACGATATATAGCCATCAATACCGGACTAGTTCTAGGAATTAAGTCAATCATCAACTCCACCTCACGTTCCGACGGTAATTCATTTATCTCATCAGGAAAAACTTCCGGAAAATCACAAACAATTGGTAAAACACTCCACTTTCACTAATAATCAAAGTATCCATCAACATGAACATCTCAGCACCATCTTACACCGACTCATTCACTTGTTGTAAGCACTTGGCTTAACTTCAGATAATTCACTGTACACATCATTTAGGCTTGCAAGACACATCTATTCCATTCAACAGGATTACGTCTACTATCAACAAGAGATTAAGGGTGATCAGTTCCTCAATTTGTCAATAGACAGTCGACAATCATGATGAGGCATAAACAATCTTTACCAAACTTTAATAGTGTTTCTTGCAATCAACAGCACACCAACAAACATTCCACAAGTAAAACAACTCAGAGAAGCAAAAGCTTCTCCCCCACTTGTTACAATCCTACTCCTGCAGACAAAGGTTAGAAAACTAATGCGTATCAACAGTGTTTTCACACACATGTCGCATACCAGTGGACAAACAACATTAGACAACCTGGCCGGATGGACCGACCTGCTCTGATACCACTAATGTAACACCCTTCTAAACCCCATGGAAAATATATACATAATCAGAGTAATTTATCATGCATCTCAATTAAGGGTGTCACACATGAGTTAAAATATCATACAACACCTGTCATGCTCAATAACACTTAAAATAAAATCATGCTTTTCAGATATATTTTTCACATTAACATGTAGCAGCGGAATCACTTTCATTAAGAATCTCATAACATTCAAGTCTCAAATAAACTTCATTCATTTAATCAACTTAGGCATAAAAGTCACTTCACCATAAAATTCAAATCAAATTAATAAAATAAATAGAGTATACAATTGTATCTCTCAAACATGAATCAAATGTTTCCCCAGTGTTACATGACCAGAGCACGACTCAAAACCCAAAATAAATAAGCAACTAAGACAACTACTCCAATGGCTACCTTGCGCTAGAAGCAACTCTACTCCTTGATACCTGAGCGATGTCGTATAAAACATCATTCCAACAGAAGGGTGAGAATTCATATAATTATCGAAATCATAAGATAATATATAATTTAAGGCATACAAGCATACACAATAATTCTCGCACTTCAAAAGTTTCATCAACATAATATCACTCAAATAGACATACTATTCACAAGTATATACTCACAATCCACAACTTCACAAATTCAACAATTCACATAATACACATAATCTCATATTGTAACCATAGACACAATGAGACTCGATGCAAGACTCAAATGCAACTCATGCATGTGGTACCAATCACTTGTTATCATTTTTCGGTTTTTACATTTAAACCGGGTCCGTCCTCTAGACCGATAACACACCAAAAGCCCGTCCTCTAAGCTTTCAAACCCGTCCTCTAGGTTTGGGACAAGTCACTAGCTTCCACGTAGCAAATATTGCCTCTTGACACAAATGATGCATGTGCAATTTCAATAATCATATGCAATCATGACCATTCCCTAATCTCAATATTCATGCATATCTCAATAATTCATCACAATCGAATTATCACATAATTGTACATACAAACATATTTTCAATTCCATATCCATCACTCCAATATTATCACCACACTTAGTATATAATACACAAAGTATCAACACAATTCAATCTTAATTCGCAAAACAGACGATATTGATCAAATATTGACTAATTAATCCATTCTCAATGACTAATTCAATGTCCAATAAATATTCAATATTCAATAACCATATACTCAAAATTATCACAAAATTAATCATCAAATTAATCACCAAATTAATCTCTAAATTAATCATCAAATTAATTTCCAAAATAATCATTAAGTGTATAATTAAAATTAATATACATTATTATTATTATTAATTATACTAATTGAAGATATAATATATAAATAATAATATATAAAAAATTATAGTTACAATACATTGTCCATTTACTACGTAAAAGAGCCTACTAGATACATACATAAAGTGGAAACATGTATTATGGGATTTCACTTGAAATAAGGTAGACATGATATTTATATTCTAAGTATGCCTTTTATGTTTTTAAATTTCTTTAAACATTCAGCAATTTAAATCCTAAAATCAATAAAACTTTAAACATAGTAATACAAAGAAATACTAAACGAAATTAATTATTTAATTTTCTTCCCTAGTGTATGACTAGTATTTTATTAATATTGATGTACGACCAATATTATATAGATATGAACATGGCTAGAAAAGTATAATCACCACATTTCACACTTCATTTATTACAAGGTAATAAAGGCATAGATACTACATCCATGTTTCACACACATTCATTTTCGGTTTACCTCAAAGCAGGAGGGATGCGATACCCACATTCAACATCATTATAATATCATTTGTTTTAATTAATGAGTTTTAGAACATTAATATATATCACTATCTCTTTTTTATAATATCTGCAAGATGTACAGAATCCAAGATGTAGCAGTAATAGGAATCCAACATATAGAAATTGCAACAATGTAAACATAACTACATGCTACTTTAGATTAAACAAAATCATAAAGTTACATTGACTTCACCAAACTCACTGTGATTCTTTGAAAGATTGGTTACTAATAGTATGAAAATGTAATTCCTCAGTTAATTCATACAACAACTAAATTCTCTAACAGAACACTCCAAACTAGCAATGCAGCTCAAAATCTCAAAATATTATAATATTCTTTTTTCGGAAATCACTCTAGTCATCATCAAATCATGTTTTAATTTTCGGTTACTAAATGAATCAATATAATATACCAAAACATCAATTTCAAACACAATCAATTATCACAAATCAAAGAGTTATATCAAAACCTAAAAATTATGGAATCATGGAAAAATTTGGGTTTCATCCTAACCATATTTCTACCCATTATACACTATCAAATAACCCCAATAATTATATAAAAACCCACCCTTACCTTGTTTTGTTGATGAATTTGTTCTTTGTTCTTGAGCTCCTCTTCTCTTCTCCTCTTTCTCTCCTTGGCCTCTTTTCCCCTTTCTATCTTCTAACCCTATTTTATCTCTTTCTCCTATTTTATCAATCTCACAATTTTCTCATAACTCTAATGGGCTTTACTCAATACACACTCACACTTATTATTCATACTCCCAATCTAGGCCCAATTAATAATTTCTATCAATTCTATTTTATTCCACTAATTAAAATAAATCTAATAAATTAAATAATTCAATTAAATCAAATACTTCAATTAAATTAATTAATTCGAATAATTAAATTAAATCACATAATTCAATTAATTCAATTAATTCAATTATATACAATAATTCAATTAAATCAATTAACCACAAAATCACACAATTAATCAATTAATATAAATAAATAAATAATTGCTAAAAATCAGGATGTTACAACTCTCCCTCACTTAAAAGATTTTCGCCCTCGAAAATTGCCTCAAACGAACAACACAAGAATAAACTCCATCATCAGACTCTCAAGTTCCCAAGTCACCTCCTGATTCCAATGCACAAGCTCTTAAAATATCCTTAAGTGATTGAATCGTCCTCTCCATCTAACCATCAGTCTGCGGATAATAAGTAGAACTAAAACGCAACTTCGTACCCAAAGCACTTTGTAACTCTCCCAAAATCTCGGATCTTTATCTGACACAATGCTAGATGGAATATCATGCAAGCTGGAAATCCTCTCTATGTACAACTTCGTTAACTTCTCCAACGGGTAATTTATTCTCATCGGAATAAAGTGAGCAAATTTCTTCAATCTATCCACAATAACCCAAATAACTTCAAAATTACTCGGTTTTCTAGATAAACCAAACACAAAATCCATCGATGTACTATCTTATTTCAATCAGGAATAGATAACAGTTGCATCAAACCCGACGATTTATGATGTTCAATCTTCAACTTCTGATAAATCAAACAAGAATACAAAAACTTTGCAATATCTACCTTCATACAAGGCCACCAAAATACTTTCCTCAAATCTTGATACATCTTAGTCGCACCCGGATGAATACTCAATCCAATACGGTGACCTTCCTCAAGAATACTCTTCTTCAACTCGACTATATCCCAAACACAAACTCGATCACGACACCTCATGATACCATTCTCATCAATCCGAAAATCACCACTTCGACCTTGATTGATCAAATTCAATCGATCTACCAAACCTAAATCAGATTTTTGACCTTCTCGAATCTCATCCAGAATACCACTAGTAAGCTTCAACATACCAATCATAAATCCATGAGAAGTCTCTTCACAAGCCAAACTCATATCTCGAAATTGCTCAATCATTTTCAACTCTATTACCATCATCATCGACATATGAAAAAATTTCTGACTCAATGCATCAGCTACCACATTTACTTTACCCAAATGATAATTCAAACCAAATTTATAATCCATTAAAAAGCTTCAACCATCTCCTCTTCCTCACATTCAACTCTTTCTGATCAGAGAGATACTTCAAACTCTTATGATCACTAAACACCTCAAATCTCGATCCAAACAAATAATGCTTCCAAAGTTTCAACACAAACATAACAACGATTTTGTCGGATCAGGAAAAATCAAAACAAGAGTTGTCATCAACCTTCTCTTAAGCTCTTGAAAACTTTCTTCACACTTTGTATCCCAAACAAAAGCTTAACCTTTTCTAGTCAACTGCGTCAATGGCAAAGATAACTTATCAAATACTTCAATGAATTTTCGATAATAACCATCCAAACTAAGAAAACTTCTAATCTCAAAAACAAATTTTGGAGCTTCCCATTGCGATACAGCTTCAACCTTCGATGGATCAACTGCAATACCTCTACTCGAAATCACATGGCGAATGAAATTCACTTCCTTCAACCAAAACTCGCACCAACCAACTGATTCATCAAATCATCAATCCATGAAAGTGGATATTTATTCTTGATAGTCACCTTGTTCAATTGTCTATAGTCCATACAAAGCCTCATAAAACTTTCTTTTTTCTTAACCAATAAAACTAGTGCACTACACGGTGATACACTCAGATGAATAAAACTATTCTCAAGTAGATCTTCAAGCTGACTCTTTAATTCTTTCAATTCTGATGCAGACACACGATATATAGCCATCAATACCGGACTAGTTCTAGGAATTAAGTCAATCATCAACTCCACCTCACGTTCCGACGGTAATTCATTTATCTCATCAGGAAAAACTTCCGGAAAATCACAAACAATTGGTAAAACACTCCACTTTCACTAATAATCAAAGTATCCATCAACATGAACATCTCAGCACCATCTTACACCGACTCATTCACTTGTTGTAAGCACTTGGCTTAACTTCAGATAATTCACTGTACACATCATTTAGGCTTGCAAGACACATCTATTCCATTCAACAGGATTACGTCTACTATCAACAAGAGATTAAGGGTGATCAGTTCCTCAATTTGTCAATAGACAGTCGACAATCATGATGAGGCATAAACAATCTTTACCAAACTTTAATAGTGTTTCTTGCAATCAACAGCACACCAACAAACATTCCACAAGTAAAACAACTCAGAGAAGCAAAAGCTTCTCCCCCACTTGTTACAATCCTACTCCTGCAGACAAAGGTTAGAAAACTAATGCGTATCAACAGTGTTTTCACACACATGTCGCATACCAGTGGACAAACAACATTAGACAACCTGGCCGGATGGACCGACCTGCTCTGATACCACTAATGTAACACCCTTCTAAACCCCATGGAAAATATATACATAATCAGAGTAATTTATCATGCATCTCAATTAAGGGTGTCACACATGAGTTAAAATATCATACAACACCTGTCATGCTCAATAACACTTAAAATAAAATCATGCTTTTCAGATATATTTTTCACATTAACATGTAGCAGCGGAATCACTTTCATTAAGAATCTCATAACATTCAAGTCTCAAATAAACTTCATTCATTTAATCAACTTAGGCATAAAAGTCACTTCACCATAAAATTCAAATCAAATTAATAAAATAAATAGAGTATACAATTGTATCTCTCAAACATGAATCAAATGTTTCCCCAGTGTTACATGACCAGAGCACGACTCAAAACCCAAAATAAATAAGCAACTAAGACAACTACTCCAATGGCTACCTTGCGCTAGAAGCAACTCTACTCCTTGATACCTGAGCGATGTCGTATAAAACATCATTCCAACAGAAGGGTGAGAATTCATATAATTATCGAAATCATAAGATAATATATAATTTAAGGCATACAAGCATACACAATAATTCTCGCACTTCAAAAGTTTCATCAACATAATATCACTCAAATAGACATACTATTCACAAGTATATACTCACAATCCACAACTTCACAAATTCAACAATTCACATAATACACATAATCTCATATTGTAACCATAGACACAATGAGACTCGATGCAAGACTCAAATGCAACTCATGCATGTGGTACCAATCACTTGTTATCATTTTTCGGTTTTTACATTTAAACCGGGTCCGTCCTCTAGACCGATAACACACCAAAAGCCCGTCCTCTAAGCTTTCAAACCCGTCCTCTAGGTTTGGGACAAGTCACTAGCTTCCACGTAGCAAATATTGCCTCTTGACACAAATGATGCATGTGCAATTTCAATAATCATATGCAATCATGACCATTCCCTAATCTCAATATTCATGCATATCTCAATAATTCATCACAATCGAATTATCACATAATTGCACATACAAACATATTTTCAATTCCATATCCATCACTCCAATATTATCACCACACTTAGTATATAATACACAAAGTATCAACACAATTCAATCTTAATTCGCAAAACAGACGATATTGATCAAATATTGACTAATTAATCCATTCTCAATGACTAATTCAATGTCCAATAAATATTCAATATTCAATAACCATATACTCAAAATTATCACAAAATTAATCATCAAATTAATCACCAAATTAATCTCTAAATTAATCATCAAATTAATTTCCAAAATAATCATTAAGTGTATAATTAAAATTAATATACATTATTATTATTATTAATTATACTAATTGAAGATATAATATATAAATAATAATATATAAAAAATTATAGTTACAATACATTGTCCATTTACTACGTAAAAGAGCCTACTAGATACATACATAAAGTGGAAACATGTATTATGGGATTTCACTTGAAATAAGGTAGACATGATATTTATATTCTAAGTATGCCTTTTATGTTTTTAAATTTCTTTAAACATTCAGCAATTTAAATCCTAAAATCAATAAAACTTTAAACATAGTAATACAAAGAAATACTAAACGAAATTAATTATTTAATTTTCTTCCCTAGTGTATGACTAGTATTTTATTAATATTGATGTACGACCAATATTATATAGATATGAACATGGCTAGAAAAGTATAATCACCACATTTCACACTTCATTTATTACAAGGTAATAAAGGCATAGATACTACATCCATGTTTCACACACATTCATTTTCGGTTTACCTCAAAGCAGGAGGGATGCGATACCCACATTCAACATCATTATAATATCATTTGTTTTAATTAATGAGTTTTAGAACATTAATATATATCACTATCTCTTTTTTATAATATCTGCAAGATGTACAGAATCCAAGATGTAGCAGTAATAGGAATCCAACATATAGAAATTGCAACAATGTAAACATAACTACATGCTACTTTAGATTAAACAAAATCATAAAGTTACATTGACTTCACCAAACTCACTGTGATTCTTTGAAAGATTGGTTACTAATAGTATGAAAATGTAATTCCTCAGTTAATTCATACAACAACTAAATTCTCTAACAGAACACTCCAAACTAGCAATGCAGCTCAAAATCTCAAAATATTATAATATTCTTTTTTCGGAAATCACTCTAGTCATCATCAAATCATGTTTTAATTTTCGGTTACTAAATGAATCAATATAATATACCAAAACATCAATTTCAAACACAATCAATTATCACAAATCAAAGAGTTATATCAAAACCTAAAAATTATGGAATCATGGAAAAATTTGGGTTTCATCCTAACCATATTTCTACCCATTATACACTATCAAATAACCCCAATAATTATATAAAAACCCACCCTTACCTTGTTTTGTTGATGAATTTGTTCTTTGTTCTTGAGCTCCTCTTCTCTTCTCCTCTTTCTCTCCTTGGCCTCTTTTCCCCTTTCTATCTTCTAACCCTATTTTATCTCTTTCTCCTATTTTATCAATCTCACAATTTTCTCATAACTCTAATGGGCTTTACTCAATACACACTCACACTTATTATTCATACTCCCAATCTAGGCCCAATTAATAATTTCTATCAATTCTATTTTATTCCACTAATTAAAATAAATCTAATAAATTAAATAATTCAATTAAATCAAATACTTCAATTAAATTAATTAATTCGAATAATTAAATTAAATCACATAATTCAATTAATTCAATTAATTCAATTATATACAATAATTCAATTAAATCAATTAACCACAAAATCACACAATTAATCAATTAATATAAATAAATAAATAATTGTTAAAAATCAGGATGTTACAAATTTCGTGAAGGATGTCGGACACATTGTCCTCTTTGACACACTTGATAAGTGGAATAGAGAATCCACGACGATATAACTTATCATCGACCAGGACAGATGAGCATGCACAACACCTAGTTGCGTTGGCCTCTTTACTATCCTCGAGTAGCTCACCTATTGTTAGGTAGTTATATATTGGAGCCATCAATCAGTTTTTGTCGCCTATGGCATTGATGTTGAATACTTCAGAGGGTTTTTTGATACTGGACGAGGAAGAATTTCCTGAATGGTGGATTTGTTTCCTTCTTTCATTCTCATACTCGCTAATTTTGATAGGACATCTTCCCAAGAATTGCACTCGCGAGGGATGTGCTGGACTTCCCATGATACGAATTGTGCCAATTTTTGTCGTACCCGAGCTAGATATTTGACCAAATGATCGTTTTTGGCTTGGTATTCGCCCTTGACTTGTGATGCTTGGTATTCTTGTACTTGTAAAATCTTCAACCCGCAAGGAATGCTTTGTACTCGACTTAGTTATTCAATGTTGGGAAAGATAGGACCAGTGACACTTCTATCATGAGTCCTTCTTTGTTCTCGAGGATGATCCTTGCGTCGCTGCCCGGTGGGATAGATGCTTCGTCAACGTAAATGATCCACTTGTGGGTGCCACTTGGTGTTATTTCCATGAGGGTAATTTTGGCCATGAAATTGGCCAGGGTTTGGGCCTTTAGAGCTTTTCTGCTTTTGTAATGTACGTCAAATTTAGAGATCTCCAACGACCACCTCAACATTCTTTCGGCCATATCTGGTTGACCAAGCAACTGTTTGATGGGTTGGTCAGTCCGTACGACTATGGTGTGTTCCAGGAAATAATGCCTTAACCTTCTGGCCACATTGACGAGGGCAAGAGAAACTCTCTCAATTTGCTGGTATCTAACCTTGGTTCCTTGTAGGGCTTTACTCGTAAAGTAAACGGGTTTATGCCCTTCTGGGATATCTCTTACAAGAGCTGCACTGATGGCCTCGTTAGTGTCAAAGAGATACAAGTAGAGGACTTCCTCGGCAGTGAGCATGACGAGAATTATTGGCTCTAATAATGCTTGTTTGAGATGTCGTAGAGCCTGCTCACACTCTTCTGTCCATTCAAATGCTGCTTTCTTGCTAAGTAACCTAAAAAAGGGTGAAACATGTTGGGCGGATCTTGCTACAAAATTTGACAACGAGGTGAATGTCCCATTCATAGATTGAATGGATTTCTTCGAGTTGGGCGTAGGGAACTCCGATAAGGCTCGACACTTATCGGGGTTAACCTCAATTCCTTTTTTTGTAAGGTAGAAACCGAGGAACTTCCCCGCCTTCACACCAAAGGTGCACTTCTCTGAGTTGAAACGCATCTTACATTTCCTCGCCTGGTCGAAGACCTTTTGGAGATAGAATGTGTGATCAGATTCTTATATGGATTTCACAATCATGTCGTCCATGTAGACCTTGTTCATCATGCGCAGGTACATGGCCCCAATGTTCTTCAGTATGAAGGGCATTACCTTTTAGTAATAGATGCCCGACAGGGTTATGAAGGTAGTGTGCCTCTTGTCCTTCACAGCCATGGGTATCTGATTGTACCTAGAATAGGCGTCCATAAAAGTCAAAAGTTTAAAACCTGCATAATTATCTACTAATTTGTCTGTGTTAGACAATGGATAAGAATATTTTGGGAAAGCCCGTTTGAGATTGGTGTAATCAATGCATAACCTCCACTTCCCATTAGATTTCTTAACTAATACAGTGTTCGAGAGCTAGGTCATATACCTTGCCTCAATTACAAAATTGGCCTCTAGGAGATCTTTTACAAGCTTTTCAGCGGCTAAAGTTTTTTACTCAGATTTTTGCACTTGTGATGAGCAATCGTGCATGAAAGGGGATTGATGGTGAGCTCGTGGCAGGTGATCTTATAGGCAATGTCAGGCATGTCAGTGGCGCTCCAGGCGAAAAGATCTACGTTGCTACGCAGATATTGCTTTAGTTTCTCCTTCAGATATTTAGAAAGTCTTGCACCAATGCGAACTCCCTTGTTTGGGTTGTAACCGGAAGCTATAACTTCGAATTCTCCTTGGGCAGAGAGTGCAAAATAGTCAAGGAGGTGGTGTTAGATACTGCATCTTCAGATTACTCTGGGATATGAGAGTCGAGGTCGAAGGTGTTAATCTGTAAAGTAGGTTTCTTCTCGGGTTGAGTCCCCTCAGCAGGAACATCCTCATCTCTTACGCGCTTGCTACCCTTTGGTGCAGACTCTATCATTGTTTTCCCCTTGGTTGTGGCTTCAAAGCATCTTCGGGTGGCTTCAATGTCTCCGTGAAGAGTGGCTACGTGCCCCTTCTCTATATAGTATTTCATCTTAAGATGAACAGTAGAGGGAACGAAGATCAGTTCTAGGAGTGTGGGTCTTCCCAAGATGCATTGGTACAAAGATGGGCAGTTAATGACCAAGAAATGGGTATTGATCGTCTTAGAGGTGTCACTAAATGTGACCATTAGTTCAACGTAGCCCCAGGGTTTGGCATTTGCCCAATTAAAGCCTTGCAAATCAGATCCTACGTATGTGGATAAGTTCTTCTGGCCGAGCTGCAATGCTCGAAAGAGGGAGGTGTACATTATGTCGACCAAGCTTCCCTGATCGATGAGTATCCTTCGAATGTCCGTATTTTCCATCTTTGCATGTATCAGCAAAGGGATATGGGAGTTTGGGGGACCACCCATGAGCTCTTCCATGTAGAACGTGATGGGTTGAGATTTACCTCGAATCCTTTCGATGGTTGAGAGATAATTCGGGGTGGAATCGATCAAATGCTCGAGTTTCCTCCTAACTAAGCCAACCGTCAATTCGTTGTATCCCCCGCTCGAGATGAGCATGACCGAGGGAAATGCTTCCCAAGGAATATGCACAACAAAGTAGCCCATATCCTCGAAGCTTCGTAGGATGAATAAGTCTTCTAGTATAGATATCAACAAGGCGACTAGCATGGGAGCAGCTTCTCCAGAAATTTCTTCAACCTTCTTGGTCTCCTCCTGTTGAGGAGCTCCGTCTTTGGCATATCTCTTCAGATGCCCCTCCTTGATGAGGATTTCAATGGCATTTTTAAGGTGTATGCAGTTCTCGATCACATACCTACGACTGTGGTGGAAACGATATTACTTACTCTTGTCGGTATTGCCCTTGGAAGCTGTTGGTTTGGGGAAGTGAACACCTCTTTGTTTGAATTTAGTGTTGATGCATTCTGACATAATCTTCTCACAAATAAATGTGAGAATGGTATACTCCGAGAAACGTTCGATAGGACTTCTGCTCTTGCAAGGACAATCATCTTTGCGTCTTTTGCGTCGAGGAGTCTCGTCGTCATCCTTCTGCTTGTGGGCTCACGAGTTTTCCTGAATCCACGAATCCATGATTTTGTATGCAACCTCCTTTTCTTTGTACTGGATGTAGGCTTGCGCTTTGTGGAAGAGCTCGACAAGAGAATGAAAAGGCTCAATCCCACTGCTTTACGAAACTCGTTATTGGGGCGCAAACCTTTTTCCAGGATGTATCTCTTCATGCGATCAATAATGTGTATCTCCACTGCTTCTTTATTAAACCTGTCAATGTAATCTCGTAAAGGCTCATATTTACCTTGGATGATTCCTTCGAGGTTAGCCTCAGAATTAGGGTGACGCCTAGATGCGGTAAAATTCCTTGTAAATTGATTTTTTAGGACTCTCCACGATGTAATGGACCCAGGGGAAATGTGCTTATACTAGGACATGACCCATTTCCATAATGTGATGGGAAATAGTCTACACTTGATGGGTCCCTCGACATTGTGTTAGTGGAGCATGGCATCAATATTTTCTATGTGATCGTCTAGATCTATGGTCCTGTCATCGTGATCAACGAAGTAGGTTTGTCAAGCCCGCTGGGAATGCAGATCTCCATGATATTGCGATTCAATGGTCTATGGTTATCCTCGTCATCACTTCTGCTAGACAATGAATAAGGGGATATGTTGTAGCGAGGGCTTCTGCTCCGTCGACGAGGACGCACTACAACAAACAAGACCTTAGACAGCGCTTTTTTTAGCCTTAGACAGCGCTTTAAAGCGCTGTCTAAACCTCCGCTGCTAAAGGTTTAGACAGCGCTTTTTAAAATGTGAAAAGCGCTGTCTAATCCCCCACCCTTAGACAGCGCTTTGGCCAAAAGCGCTTTAAAAGACCCTTTTAATTTAAATTTTTTAGGTACACCTTAGACAGCGCTTTTCAAAAGCGCTGTCTAATCCCCCTACCTTAGACAGCGCTTTGGCCAAAAGCGCTGTCTAAGCCCCTCCTATTTTAATTTTTTTAGGTATACCTTAGACAGCGCTTTTGCCTAAAGCGCTGTCTAAGCCCCCCCCCCCCCTTAGACAGCGCTTTTGCCTAAAGCGCTTTCTAATCCCCCCCTTAGACAGCGCTTTTGGCAAAAGCGCTGTCTAAGGTATACGAAATTTTTTGTAGGATTTGTTTGTAACCACATTTTTTCCAGGTTTATAAACCAGAATTGGTACCTGTTTTCAACCAGATTTTTGCAGACAATTATCACATTTTATATATGCCATTTTGGCCTTTTTTTACCAATTTTTGGCTAACCAATTCAAACCAATTAAAACCAAATTTGCCATAAATGTATCAAAATATATACAAATGTATGTTTACATTTATAAGTCATTACATATACTACTACAAATGTACACATTAATTACACACTTTGAGCTCTATCATGTATTGACACCACTCCTCTTTGATTTCGTCCACTTGATCCTTTGTATAAGATGCACACTTGAATTCATCAAAGTACTACATAATAATATAACATATTTTGAATTAATTCCAACTATTTAATTATATGAGATATGTGTAAATATAAAAATAACTCATAAGTTAGAAATACATACATCGGTGGGAATCTCTAATCGGCCCAACATGAGAGTATCTCGAATAAACCTCAACATGAAATACCCGCAATCTATTTGATTACGTTGAATAGGACACTACATATGAAAAAAAAATATGGATTATAAATCCTAAGTTTTATCAAGTGTAGTCATCACTAATATAATAAAAAACGCGGTAATTAAAAATATACCGCCACTTTAATCCATGCAATGGAGTTGGCGCCCCTCCTTGAGGTTTGGATAACTCGTTGGGCCCGAAAAGCTTGTAGGACGCTAATAAAATAAAAATGAAGCAATTAGAACAATTCACATAAACTAAGAAAAATTTTGAACATTCTCACTTACGTGTCAATTAGGACCTTCATATCCGGGTATGTTGTCCAATCATTTCCTAACGAGTCAAGATAATACACAATTTCTCGGATAGGATTGATTGCGAGCAACAACCAATGTCCACTGTAATGATTAGGCAAATGTTAGATGGTAACTTGGAAAATAATTATAATAGATGAATTTAGAATGAAATGCTAACCCGGTATTAAACGGTATAAAAAACAACTTCTCCGCATCTTTATTCTCCACGAGGATCCGAAGAACGTACTCCGTCACGGTATCCGGTCTACTTATCATTAAACTATAGTTGACGGTCGCGGGTGCTAAGAATCCGAATGACACGTCCAAACCATTGGGGCGCATCAATTTGTCATACAAAAACCTAATATAAAAACATCATT
Organism: Lathyrus aphaca; assembly: GCA_963966055.1. Lineage (NCBI taxonomy): Eukaryota > Viridiplantae > Streptophyta > Magnoliopsida > Fabales > Fabaceae > Lathyrus > Lathyrus aphaca. The sequence continues at coordinate 164,690,616 of OZ014520.1, read as the reverse complement.
AACATAAAGTAAACATCATTAAAATAAGTTGTTTAATTAATAAAAAAAAGTAGTCCGGATTTACCTAACATATGTATTGACAACGTTGACGCCGATTTCTTCACGACCAAAAACTTGCATGAAGTCCTCATTACCAATCATTTGTTCGTAATCAAAGCCGAAAATCCCTACCTCCATAGGTATAGTCCGAACACCTCCGGTCGGTATATCGGTCATCTCTAGAAATGTCCTGAGGCACGACCTATACTTGGTGGTAGGTTTTTTCCTAGCTACGGACTTCTTAGCACCAGAACTTTGTACCCGTGCGGAGGCGTTGCTAACCTCCTTTTTTTGTTGTGCGGAGGCATTGCTAGCCTCATTTTCTTGAAGCTACATGTCATATAAATAGTTAGATCAAATTAAGAATGTAACAACTTCCATGAATATATGTCATATAATTGTATATTACCTCTTTTCTTGAAACCGTGGACTCGGTATGCCGTGGAATCGCACTATCTTTTGATTTGGATTGTGTGGGAGTCTATTTAACATAGGAAAATATGTAAGTAAAATTTTAAGCATAAATTTTAAACTTTGAATATACCAAGGAAGTTAACATAAGTTTTAATCATACCTCATATCCTACGCATATGAGGTTTGTCGGCCATGCAACAAACGAACCTACTGCTTCGTGCACCGTTGTTGCATCCGAATCATCGCTAGGATATGGTAATGCTGCATTCGGCTCAACTGCAATATCAACTGATACCTTCAAACATCCAGCAGGGAGCTCTCTAGTGTGGAGTAATACTCCGCTAACGTTATGCACTTTTCCCTTGCCAACCATCCGATAGTATGGTGACGACAAATACAGCTGACAATGGGAAATGCCCTAAAACCAATAATAACAAGAAATCGTTAATGTGTATATATGTCAAATACATAATTTAAGCAAATAGTTCAATTTAAGACAATTATATGTAATTACCTCTGGAATGTTCGGCTGAAAGGTACAGTTGATACTGTCTTTGTCCGAAGCATCTCTGTATACTGTTGAGGCGCTAGCCTCTCTTTCTCTCCTCAATGCATCAAGCTCAGCTTGCATGGCTTCCATTCTTGCATGAAGCTCCCGATTACTAGGAGCCTTTCCTTTTTTAATACTCAGGGAGGTCGGAGTGACTCCAAATCCCTTACCCCTCACCCGACCAGAATACTCAGGGACATCTAATGCCCGACCAAGTATGCTCCTAGTATCATCGGGAGATAAAGACTGAGATAGCTCCTCCTGAAAAATCAGATGAATATCGTACACTTGTCAAATATTTGTGTATAAAAATGTTATTCAATTAATGAAAAAATGTTATACTTACACATTTCTGGTATACTTGTAAAACTTCTTCTTGAGGAACTCCAGATTTGCCCACACGGGCTTCCTTGCACAAAACATGTGCAGGAAGAGATGATTCTGAACTTTCCTCCTTCTGCAGCTACACATTAAGTCATACAATTTGATCAGATAAAACTAATATATGATGAACAAATTTGTTATCGCAATTTATAAATACTTACCATGGATTGTTCTAACCGTCCATATCCGACACGTCCTTTTCGGTACGGATATGCGGGACTTGATGCTCTTTCCCGATTTGTAGCACTTATTCTTTGAAAAACCGGGTCTTGTCTTTTGGATTTGAAAGCTTCCCATTCTTCAGCCGATATCAAACTTTCATATTTTTTGGGAAGCTCCGCATCCACAAAATTACCATCCGCATCCTTTAGGAACTTGGATGATAAAAATGTCCGAAACCCTCTTAGAAGCTTTTCGGCCAATTTCATACAAAAGCCTCTTATTTCTTCTTCGATGTTAAAACATCGCTAAGAAAAACATACAGATTGATAGTTAGTATCGGTAATTGAAAAAACATAATTGATACCGTATAATTAAGGGCCAAATGATTGTACCTTTATCTCACTCCAAATTTTATCTTTGGACTCTTTCAGCTCTTTGTTTCTCCAATCATCACATGTAATGGGAATTTCATTCCTTACTAGTGCACCGATAAAACTAGTTAAGGTATGCCCATTAGGTTCTATAAGCTGTCCCTGGGTGCTCCAATAGACATCTAGTATGATGCCTCGAGATCTTCCTTGGACCACCCTTCTCATTACTGTGATGCCTCTTCGAATTTCTTCTTCCGCGGATACTTTTTTAGGAACTTCCTCAGGTTGGTCATCAGCCATGTCTAACCTGTAATAAACCAAGGAAACCATCAAATATCAAATATAACTTATAATCAAAGCAATTGAAAACAAAAAAATAAAGAAATCATGCATTATCATATATAACTTATAATCAAAGCAATTGAAAACAAAAAAATAAAGAAATCATGCATTATCACATATAACTTATAATCAAAACAATCGAAAAAATAAAATAAAGAAACCATGGATAATTTACCTAAGTCACTAACATCTCTTTCTTTTCTTTGTTGGAATATTAATCACTTGTTTCTTAGCAATGCGTACGGATGAATTGATCCAAATTCCCTCATTATGATCGTTTCTTATATATGACTCATCCGGTATAAGATCCTCAACTTCATCATTTCTATTCAACTCATTTCGTCTAATGCATGACTCATTCTCAACATCAATATCACATTGATCGACACCGCTATCATCAGTCACTTTGTTAGAGAAAAGCACTATAGACCATTTTGTACTCTTCGGGTCATTCACATAGAACACTTGTTTAGCCTGAGATGCTAGAATAAAAGGTTCATCTTTGTACCCCACCCTAGTAAGATCAACTTGCAAAAATCCAGACTTATCCATTCGTATGCCACTACTATTCACCCACTTGCAACCAAAGATGGGAATCTGAAACTTCTCGTAATCAAACACCCAAATGTGCTCAATAACTCCAAAATATGACAAATTTGCATATTTGGGGTTTAAGTCCTTCATACTTGATATATGCATTGCTTCAGCTAGCACGGTGACACCACTATTTTGCATAGTACTCTTATCATCTTGTTCTTTGGTATAAAATGTGTATCCATTAATTGAATATGCGCTATGAGAAAAAACATGCAAACTTGGACCATATGCCAAACATCTCAACCTTTCTGTTACCGAAGAAGGATCTGAAGAGCGCTTCAAATAAATATGATCCTTCAACCATTGTATGAAACTTTGATTGTGCTCTATAACTATCCAATTTTCATTTCTGTTCGGATTTAACCTTCGGAGTACATCCTTGTGCATTTCAACATATGGCTCAACCTCATTATTATTGTGCAGAACATACAAATGAACTTGATCCCGTTCATCCCTTGATATTGTCACAATTTTATTCCCAATTAATTTTTTACCTTCCATTTTGTCGAAAATCTGAGCTCTGGGGAGTCCAATCGATTGAACGTTAGACAAATATTCAGTACAAAACTCAACAGCTTCTTCAACAATGTATCGTTCAACAATACAACCCTCTGGTCGACTTCGGGATTTCACGTACCCTTTTAATATTTTCATATACCGTTCAGCAGGGTACATCCATCTCATATAAGCTGGTCCACACAACTGTGTCTCTTTCACAAGATGAACAACTAAATGAACCATTATGTCAAAAAAAGACGGAGGAAAATACATTTCAAGCTCACACAAGGTAATTACAATCTCTTTTTGTAGTGTTGGTAAGATCTCGGGATCGATCACCTTACTACAAATTGACCTAAAGAAAAAACACAATTTAGTTATGGAACTTCTTACTTTTTCTGGCAAAATAGAACGTATACCGATCGGTAGAAAATGTTCCATTATAACATGACAATCATGTGTCTTCAAATTCTTCAACTTGAGGTCTTTCATAGAAACAAGTCTTCTGATATCAGATGAGTATCCTTCTGGAACCTTAACTTCACTCAGAGACTTACACAAAATTTTTTTCTCCTTTCTAGATAAAGTAAAAGCAGCAGGTGGTAGATATGTTCGTCTTCCTTTCTTCACGGGTGCTAATTCAGTTCTCATTCCCATTTTTAACATGTCCTCCCTTGCTTTAAGGCCATCCTTAGACTTGCCTTTTATATTGAGTAATGTACCGATAACACTTTCAAATACGTTTTTTTCAATATGCATAACATCGAGAAAATGTCTCACGTACAAAGACTTCCAATATGGCAATTCAAAAAATATCGACCTTTTCTTCCACCCACCTTTCACAATCTTATGTGCAAAAGGCTTGCCAAACTCAGTACGCACATCTTTCACCTTTTCAAAAACTTGTTCACCTGACAATGCGGGTGGAGCTCTACGATGTTCGGTGTCTCCATTGAATGCTTTTCTCCACCCACGGTAGTGATGTTTAGAATGTAAGAATCTACGATGACCGAGAAACACATTCTTCTGGCAAAGTTCCAATCGAATCGTATCGGTTCCGTCTTCACAAACAGGACACGCACGTTGACCTTTAATGCTATACCCAGATAGATTCCCGTATGCTGGAAAATCATTAATTGTGCCAAACAACATCGCCCTCAAATTGAAACTTTCTTTCCTATATCCATCATAAACCTCCACACCGTTCTCCCACAAAATCTTTAAATCTTCGATCAGAGGTGTCAAGTATACGTCTATGTCATTACCTGGTTGTTTAGGCCCAGAGATTAACATAGATAACATCATGTACTTACGCTTCATACATAGCCACGGAGGTAGGTTATAAATCATAAGAATCACAAGCCATGTGGTATGTGAAATACTTTGAAGACCATGTGGGTTCATTCCATCAGTAGATAATGTCAATCGAAGGTTTCTTGCTTCTGATCCAAACTCAGGATAATCATTATCAATCTTCGACCACTGTGGTGAATCAGCCGGATGCCGATACTTTCCATCAGTAATTCTTTCATCTGCATGCCAAGTAAGATGTCTTGCATCGGTTTCACTACGAAACATGCGCCTAAATCTCGAAATTATCGGAAAATACCATAAGACTTTTGCGGGAGATAATCTTTCTTATATCGAGACAAACCGCATTTGGGGCACTCAGTTAACGTTGCATATTCGTTACGAAACAAAATGCAATCGTTAGGAAAAGCATGTATCTTATCATAGCTCATGCCAATAGAGCACAACATTTTTTTGCCTCATAGGTTCGATTAGGAAGAACATTATCATCCGGTAGCATTTCTCTCATAAGGGCCAACAACTCTGTGAAACTTTTATCCGACCATCCATTGCCCGCCTTTAAGTTGTACAACTTTAATACCGCAGAAAGTCTTGAGAATTTAGTGCAACCTTTGTACAACGGTTTCTCTGCATCGCTTACCATCCTCTCAAACATTTCAGGACAATCATGAAGATCTTCTTCCAGTGCTTCTACAATCTCTTCAACTCGATCACAATCATATGTTTCCGTGTCTTTGTCGTATGAAGCATAGGTCGTATTACTTTTTCCACTCGATTCAACATTCCCGTTAATTTTCTCACCATGAAATATCCAACACTGATAACTTTGATCAATTCCATGCCTCAGCAAATGCGATTTCAATCCATGTGCGTCAACCTTACCAATATAACAACAACGCAAGCAAGGACAATGCATTCGTCTGGGGTTTTCAGCGTGTTGAACAGCATACTTAACGAATTCCGCAACCCCACTCTCGTACTCTTTGGTCATTCGATCGGCACAGATCCATGTTTTATCCATGGTTTTCCTACTTAAAAAACGTATACATAACCAATGTTAATATAAACTTCAATAACGTATCCGATACGCCAATATACCAACTTTAATTACCTCATCACTTTCATTTTTTAAATTACAAGAATCAAACTTTTTCTATTACAATATACCTATAACTATACCTATAACTATATAAGAGTTCGTTCAATCATTTTATGGGAGAAATCTAAATGATGAGCTTGGACTTGAGCTCTTATAATGCAGCAGTACAAAGAAGCATGGTCTAATTGGTGTTTATCCTTCTCACTAGGAAAATACTTGCTAAGGGGGTACATGTAAATCATCATTCTAATTTTAAGAACCTCATAATTTTCATGATAAATTAAAGTTGACAAAATGAAACATATACACCATAATAAATTAAAAACTTTCCTTGAGAAAGAAAACAACTTAACAAATAATAAGCAAAAGTATATGCACAGATAAACCGGGAGAAACACATAATAACAAATAACAAATAATAACACTGTTATCAATATTTTTAATAACCCGGGAGAAACACATGCACAGATAAACAATAAACATTGAAGAATGTATATGCATTAGTTATAAAAGAAAACTGAGTTATGAAAAGTACTGACTTTTCCCTAACCAACCACAACCAGAACAAAAAGCTTGCTAAATCAGGGAAATGAACGATTCCTAAAAAAATCAAAACTGAAACACATACCGTAATGAGATTCTTCAAACACTTTAACTCTTGCAATACCTGAAACGAATGACTGAAATCCGAAAACAGAAATGACTGAATGACTGAAATGAAGAACTGAAACGAAGAACATGAATGAATGAATGAAAACGTGAACGTGAACGATTCAAACGTGAATGAATGAAAACTGAAACGTGAACGTGAAACTGAAATACATACCGCGATGAAAACGTGAACGTGAACGATTCAAACAAATTTCAATGACTTCAATGACTTCAAGTTCTTCTGGAAACATTCGCTGTTAGGGTTCGCTCTGAAAACGTTCGCAGGAGGGAAAACGAAAAGAACAGAGAATGAAAATAGAAGTATGAAATTTAATTTTAATTAGACCTTAGACAGCGCTTTTGGTAAAAGCGCTTTCTAAGGTATGCCTTAGACAGCGCTTTCCAAAAGCGCTTTCTAAACCCCCCCCCCCCCTTAGACAGCGCTTTTGGTTTTATTTATTTTTAATTTAAAAACTTTAAACAGCGCTTTATCAAAAGCGCTGACTAAGGTATATATATAAAAGCGCTTTCTATAAGCGCTGTCTAAGGGGGGTCTTAGACAGCGCTTTTTGAAAGCGCTGTCTAATACCCCCCCTTAGACAGCGCTTTCATTATTTTTTTGGACCATTTTCCGTGTTTAATTTTAATTTTAACCTTAGACAGCGCTTTCTATTAAAAGCGCTGTCTAAGATGCGCTGTTAAAAAGCATTTTTGGCGTAGTGACGTCGGGTACGGTCGTCATATCAGGACTTATGGTATCTTTGCTCCTCTTGTCTGGGGAGCGATGATGTCTCCGAGGAGGGGGACCATTTGCGTTTCTTCGCCTTTTCCGAACGAGATCCTTCTGGTTCTTATTGATCTGCGAGAGGGGAGAGATTTATGGAATCTTTATTCTTGTGCTTCTAGAGAGGAGACCATGATCTACGTGGTGGGCTGCAAGTATCTCCACGACGATGTTTCTCCGCGGGAGATGGAGAGTGACGATCATTTTCCAACATTTGTATGCTTTCATTTTGTTGGAAGATGGTCAAGTTGGCGTTATTGAGTGCGACAATGAGAGCCTGGGTGCCGGCGTCGGTGTCCAAAGGAACAAGGATTGGTTTGAACACATGATCCCCTTGAGGGACAGATGAGTGTTTCAGATTATTGGAAGACGAAGATGTAATGTGTCCCTCGTGGTGGTTTGTATCGTGGAGAGCAGTTCCACGGTGGCTAGGGTTGTCGCCATCGTTGAGGATGATGGTAACGAGGTTGTTGATAACTTCATTGAGCTGAGAAGTCATGAAGACAAAAAGAGATGGTAGAAAGTTTTGATCTTGGATTGAAAAGAAGGGATCTTGTTTCAAGAAAGATGGGGGAGCTGTTAGTTTTCCACAGACGACGCCATTATTCTGAACAAGTCGAACAGGTCTATGTGGCATTCAGCGTAGGGCAACAACAACATTGGAAGAAAGGTTGTTAGGGTACCTGCAAGGTACTCCGACGCTCAAGTAAGTTTCAGTGTGAGGTTGAAAACAAGACAAAAGCGTTAGAAAAATGTAGAATTGGGTAGGATTGAATTAAATACCTAACCCTTCAAATGTGAAGGGTATTTATAAGGGCACATGACCAGTATATGCGGGTGCGTGGTCCCTGACTGGTTCCAACTAACTCTGTGAGTTTCGGAGAAGCAGTTGGTCGCATGGTAACTGCCCAACGCGTGAAGGGGATGTCCCCAACGACTATGACTAACGACTATATTCCTTATTAGGCCTTGCTTAAATCTGGACAGGATTGGACCTTGCCCAGTTGTTGGGCATGTGCTAGTCCAGTCCAGAACAATAACAAAGTAAATAAATTGGTCTAGTGGTAGTGCCTTTTGTATGTGAAATGGAGGGCATGAGTTTAACAACATCATTCCTCATTATATTGGAGTTTTGAATTATTACATTTAACACCAAAATAATAAAATAATAATAAAAAATGGCATATGGAATTTAAAAAATAAATAATAATAAAAAATGTCAACTAAACCATCCATATAATTAAAAATTAAAAAAAAATGTTACCACGTCAAAGATTTTGCTGACTAAATTTTAAGAAGAGTCAAAACAGTGGAATATTCAAATGTTAGAGGAATTAAAAAAAATTACATGATTTTTTTCAAAACTCTCTCGTATGACAGAGACAAAATACCTATTAACTCTAAATTAAATAACCAATAGAAATTTTTTTTAATCAAAGGACCGATATAAATCTTGATCTAAAGATAAGAGATAAAAAAATATTAATACGTTTGGGGTGTGTGCATGTGTGGAGCCATGGCCTTTATTTGCTCCTTCAATGTTATTTTTTAATAAGCAATGATATTCAATAAAAGATAGCACAAGGGGTGCTATAAACCCAGAAAGAAACACGGAATATCTACATCCTCTTGATACAATCTAAAGATGCATATTGCACCATTCAAAAAACACACACTTGGGAGAGACCACCCTATTGAAAAGTCATTTCCAAAAAATCACCTTAATAGAATACATCACATCGGCTTCGGAAATTAAAACATCTTTCCATAGAAAAATGAAATTAAGGCATACTCCCTTCTTTCTTTTTTATAAGAAAAAAAACACATTTCACACATATCAATAAGTCTAATTAAAAGTCAATTAATTCTTTTACTTCTACAAAAATGAGTTAAGTATTTACAACATTACCATTTAGTAATTATTTAAAAAAAATATTTATAATTATAAGCCACCCTAATAATTAAGACATTAATTGATGGTCTTTACATCACTACAATTTTCATCTTCTATTCACGTGTTACATAGACTTTTCTTTTTCCTTCTTCTTTTAAAAATAGTTTGCCAAATTTTTATTCAAAATTTTGTTTTGTCGCTTTCCTCTCTCTTACTATTTGTTCATGATTACAACATCTCCTCAATTATAAACATATGCTCTCTAAACCTTGATTTTAACAAATCTTCTATAGAATTTTTGGATGATGAAAACATAACAACTTCCATGAATCATTCTCCAAACTTGGTGATGGATTACAACACATTATCTCTAGAATTTTTTGATAATGAAAATATCACAACTTTCATAAATCCTTCTTCAAGCTCTGTGATGAGTTACAACCAAACATCTTTAGACTTTTTTGAAGATGAAAATGTAGCAGCTTCCATGAACTGTTCTTCAAATTTGGAGATGGATTAGAATACAATAAATGGAGAATTGTTTGATGATTATGACATGTATCCTTCAAATATGATTGATTTATTTTCCGAAGAAAATGATAACGAAAAAGATAAAGAAAGTGCTCAAATAATATCTCAGGAAGGTACATCTATTTTTAGATTTTTTTAGATTATTTTTTTGAAAACTATTGATTTGTTTCTTTAAAAGAGGAATATATGTCCAGTCAACAACGATCAATTTGTGGAGCTTTCTATTGAACATCAAATTATTAATACCACAAGATCCAATAGTATGTCAAATTATTTAGATTTTTTATGTTATTTCTTTTTAATATTATTGATTAGTTTCACATTATTTATGCATTAAAATTTCCTTATATAAAACCCTTTTTTTTCCTATTCAAATTTTTGTTTCCTTATATAAAATCTTTTAATTAAATTGATTTTGTTGCTTTTTTTAGAACGCCACATCAATGATGAGACACATCCATCCCCCAAAAAAAAACATCATTTTCTAGACAGCAATCTAATAAAAATCATTTTTGAATTATTGTTACATTCAAGTTATAATGGAAAATTTAAAAAATGGACGGTTAAGAAGGTGGCTTCATTTTCGGTATCTAACGTTGTTATTTATCGAATTTGGAGACAATTGTGTGAAATGAGAGATGCTTGTCATAAGAAAACAAAAAATTGTGGTAAAAAAAGAGTTGAGATTGATTATGAGAAAATGCGTGATATTTCATTATTTAAGGATATAAATCTTCTGTCTTTATCTCGTGTGTTGAGCATTTGCAAAACAACGTTGTTTAGATATGTAAAAGAAAGAGTTTTACGTCAATATTCAAGCGCATTAACACCACACTTGAAAGATGATAATAATAAAGATCGACTTAGATTTTGTTTGTCTATGTGTGAGGAAAGTAGCATTCCTCATGATCCAAAGTTTAAGTCGATGCACAATATTGTGCATATTGACGAAAAATGATTTTACATATCTAAGAAATCTACGAACTATTACCTTCTAGCAAATGAGGTTGACTCATATCGTACATGCAAAAACAAAAATTACATTGAAAAAGTCATGTTTTTAGCGGCAGTTGCTAGGCCTAGATTTGACAATGAAGGTAACAAAATATTTTCTGAAAAAACTGGTGTGTTTCCTCTTATTAAAAAGTATTAGTAAGAAGGTCAAATGTTAATAGAGAAATAGGAAAACTTGAAACAATATCGATAACTTCTATCAATAAAGAGATTAGTCGAATGTTTTTAATTAATAAAGTTCTATTGGCCATCAAAGAAAAATGGCCACGAGACCAAACATTGGAAACAATTTACGTACAACAAGATAATTCACCTTCCTATGTCTCTATAGATGATGAAGAATTTTGTTGGGTGACTTCTGAAGGTGGTTTTGACATCCGTTTGACTTGTCAACCTTTGAATCATCATGACTTGAATGTTTTGGATTTGAGTTTTTTTTAATATTATTCTATCATTGCAATAAATGGAAGTGACTAACTATGTTGATGACCTTATCCAGATCGTGCAAAAATCTTATGACAGTTTATCTTGCAAAGCTTCAAATAAATTTTTTCTCACACTTAAATTATGTATGATTGAAATCATAAAGGTCAAAAGATCCAATAATTATAAAGTTCTTGATGTAAAGAAAGATGTAATATTTCATCAAGGAAGACTACATGCTGTACTAAAATGTGATGGTGAAATAGTTCATGAAATTAGTGAATATTTAGTCGATTAAATTATTGAATTACTTTGGAAAATGATATTATATTTTAAAGTAATAATTTTATTGTTGTTGAATTACTTTGGAAACACTAGTGCAGAAATGACTTTTTACATCGGGCGAAAATGACTTTTTACATCGGTTCCGAGTCCGATGTAAAGGCAGCCGATGTAATAAGTCATAGACATTTTACATCGGTTTTAGGACCGATGTAAAAAATATATCAACCACATCGGTTTATTTTTAAGTCTGATGTAAAAAAATATATAAATTTTTTTTTAATGTAAAAGAGACTTTTTACATCGGGCGAACGATAAAACCGATGTAATAGGTTGGCTTTTATATCGGTGCTTGCAAATAACCGATGTAAAAAGTGTGCCATACAGGGGACTTTTTACATCGGTTTCCCATTCGCCCGATGTAAAAAGTGTGCCATACAGGGGACTTTTTACATCGGTTCCCATTTAGCCCGATGTAAAAAGTTTGCCATATAGTACTTTTTACATCGGTTCCCCTTTCGCCCGATGTAAAAAGTACTGTAGAAAATTTATATAATTTTACTATTTTTTAGCAGTTCCTGTAATTTTTTTGGTACCTAATTATTTAGCAATTCCTGTAAATTTTTTTGGTACCTAATTTTTCCTTCACATAGACCATATTTAGGTCGCTATTTTCATATATTTCTCACCAATATTCAATAAACCAAATATCTAGTACACATATATTCTTCCAAATGTACTAGCTACACATATATTCTTCCAAATGTACTAGTATACACATATAGTCATCTCAATATATAGGAGGTTTATACTAAAATTTACTACTACAACAACAACAACAAAAAATACACATTCAACCAATATTCCCCACTTGAATATCAACTTACAATATCCACAAGAATATGAGTTGTAACTTCGGTAGAAAACACAAAAATCAAATTTCCTGAAAATAAATAATAACACCAATTAACCAAAAGACAACACCAAAGTCAATATCTTCAAATAGAGAATTCTATATATCTTACCAGATAAAGCTTAACTTTTATACAACTCAAAGAAACATGTTGCCCAACGGAGTCGCAAATCATACAAATCATCTTCTTTTAATTCTGTTGGGTCATTAAATACCTACAACACATAAATAACAATATAGAGTTATTTTGGAAAATTCACATTAAGTTGCAAAATGCAAAGTAAATAACAAAGTAAAGTTATATTTATTACCGTCATCCAATTATCGGTTATCTTTGCAGAGACAATATCCAACATATTTTTCATCACATAGTACCCACAATCATCAGAGTTATTTTGTTTCCTTGTCTACAAATGAATATATGACATCATTAGTGAATACTTATATGATAAAATTAAATTTATACTTATAATTTACACCACTTACTATGGGTCGAAGCCATGTAGGCTTTCTTCTAATGCCATGTGCCGCTTGATGAACCCCTAAAGCACTAATAAAGAAGGCAAAAAAACCATATAAAGCCACATAAAATATGGAATTACTTTTGTAACAAATTATGTATATAAGATATAGTGAACATAAAAGATAAACTTACTTTGTAACAAGTTTCGTCATAGTTTGATTAAGTTCCCGATGAAGTGAACAGAAGACGACCACCGTATTGTCTTTTGGACAAATGACTATTAATTGCCAATGAGATCTGTATGTGCGTGTTGAAGTACAAAAGTCAGAATTTCATATTAACAAAGTTATAAAATAGAATTTCATACACATACCCATGAATAAATGGTAGCAAGTGACACACTTTCTCTTCGTGATCACGTAACATGTCTTGTATGTATTTTCTAACTTTTGCTTCAGTTTTTGCCACATTATCAACATACGAACACAAAGCAGAGTCCAATATCCCATATACTTCTGATTGTGATGTATCAATACACATACGATGAATATACCTAATTATAACATAAACATTAGAATCAAAGTGACAGGAGTTATAACATATTAAAATATTTGAGAGTAATAAAAAAGAAAATATACTTACATGGACCATACTTGCAAAGTAGAAACGTCAAGCCAATGTTGTCCCATCAACAACTCTCTGATACATTTCGCTGACATATAAAAATTTGAGACATTCACACAATGACTTAATTCTAATTCAAAGTAATCCATTTGTGTGTCACTCCTTTTCAGAACCATTTTTACTAATCTCTCAACATTGTCTTCCTCTTCCATTTTGCTTACTTTTACAATTGAACAGCTTCCTTTTCCGCTTCCATCCATAGTTTCCCTTTGTTCAATGCAATTATTATTTGCTGTGCTTTGGGAGATACCCATAGACTTAAGTGTCTCCATGAAAGATTGTTGCATTGCCTTACGCTCTTCAACCCACTGTTGCGCTAAATCCGCTCTAATTTTTGCTTCCAATTGAGATGACAATTGTGCAAATTGTTAAGATACATCGATATCTTGTCTTTGACGTGATCTTCCAAAGAAAGTGCTCTGTTTATGATGTTTTCCAACACCACGAACACGGCCGCCATGCTCAGATGTTCCAATGGCTGCTGTTAAGATATCGTGACGTCCATCCGGAACAAATGCACCCTTTTCAACTTCTTCAACTAGAGAGTCCTACAAATGCACCACAACTTTGTCAATATAGTTTTTATCAAACAAAATTATAATGATACTTGAAGAATTTTACTTACAATTTTCTCTGCAACAACTTGTGTAGCATGTGATGTGTATTCTCCCCCTTTCTTTTGTCGTGCTCTCTTCCATAACTCATGGCGTGAAGGTGGAGATGGGCTACCCGTATCATCTAAATTAGAATCATCTCTCGATAATCTCCTTTCATTTATCATTTTCTCTTCAAGCAAACGATACCCTCCACGAGATAATACATGTGGGTATGCATTCTTAGCCACATTTTTTGCACCCTTTTCACTTTTTTCCTATTAAAAATTGAAAAAGTTACTAATCATACTAAACATAATAACAATGTTATTAAGCACAATAAACATAATAAAAATTTATAAGTCATACTAACCTTAAATTCAGATGAATCCCGAGACTTCAGAAATTCTTTCCATACTTCTTCTTTAATATAAGGATATCTGATATATGCAGGAGCGAGACCATCTTTGGGCTTTCTAATATATTCACTTGTGAGCTGTGTCTTAAAACCTCTCCATCGCTCTCCAGCATATTTAATCCATTCTTTCTTCAATGGATCCTTTTTTGCATCAAGAGGTTCTGGAATAGTGAAATGAGCCTACACATATAATATATAGCATATGTTATTAGCATATGAATATAAAACATAATTAGACATCAAAATATGCAAAAATACCTGAACATCAGTCCAAATGGCCTCTTTTATGTCATTATCTACGTTTTTCCACTCATCTTTCAAAATACTACATCTCTGTCGAGCAAGAGATGCTATGTAACTCTTAAAATTTGAAGCATTTTTACCAAAACCCGTACATTCATGGGTTCTTGGATCAAACTTCACCTTTATCTTCTCACCTGTTTGGTGAACTTTGTCAATTTGTGTCATTAAAGTAGGACCTCTAACTCTTTTTTTTTGTAGGGTCACTAGATGAAGAAGGGTTGTCTGTTGAATCAGCCATGTATCTGTTCACATAAAATATAAACAATTAGACATCAAATTAGACAAAAAATATAGCAAAAATTATAAAAAATTAGACATTAAATTAAGCAAACCATTAAATAAATAAATAAATAACTTACTAGTCCTCCCATATCCCTTCTTCATGATCTGTGCGAATAGCATGCATATCATCCTCTTCATTTTCTTCAATGAAGGTAGGCACATTTATTGAGAAAGGAGGAGTTTCGGAAATATCAAGGTTGGCATCTTGATTTTCATCACTATCATGCATCTTTCCTTGTATAACCACCGACCACCTTTTATCAGAAGGATCTGTGACATAAAACACTTGTTTTGCTTGAGACGCCATAATGAAAGGTTCGTCCGCATAAGCTAACTTGCTAAGATCAACCAATGTAACTCCAAATTCATCGATTCTTACACCACTATTGATATCAATCCATTTGCATTTAAATACAGGAACTTTAAACACAACATAATCAACTTCCCAAATCTCTTCAATCACCCCAAAGTAGGGTGTAGATGCCATAACCGAATTTTTATCTTTAGCACTAGAGAAGTGCATGGACTCGGCCACAATCATCACCCCACTATTTTGTGTGGTACTACGGTCATCCTTTGACTTTGTAGAAAAGCAAGTTTTATTAATATCATATCCATTCCAAGTTATTATGTTACATTTCGGCTCATAGGACAACCACTTAATTGTATTAGATGCACTATCATCATTAGCAATTTTCTCTTTAAACCACTCAGAGAAACTCTTATTGTGCTCTTTTAACAACCATCTTTCATTCATCTTGGGGTGCCTTTTCTTTATGATGCTTTTGTGAGCAGATAAGTAAGGTTGAACTTCATCCGTGTTATTCAAAATATACAAATGAGCTTGAACAACCACATCAATACTTAAACTCTTGACATTTAAACCTTGTGTACCCATACCCTCACATCTTCCATCATGACGAGACTTAGGAACCCCTACAGCATCCACTTCTGACAAATAGTTTGAACAAAACTCAATTGCCTCTTCTGCAATGTACCTCTCAACAATCGATGCTTCCGGCCGGTGTGGATTTTTTGTATAACCTTTTAGGATCTTCATGTATCGTTCTGTTGGATACATCCATCGTAAAAAAATTGGGTCACAAATTCTAATCTCCCTTACTAGATGAACAATCAAGTGAACCATAATGTCGAAAAATGAAGGAGGAAAATACATCTCTAATTGGCACAAGATAACTGAAGCCTCATTTTCCAAAACATCTAACTTTGATGGATCAATGGATTTACAACAAATTGCATTGAAAAATAAGCACAACCTGGTTATAGTCTTCCTAACATTGTTAGGCAATATCCCACGAATAGCCACTGGTAGTAGTTGTTGCATTAAGACATGACAGTCATGAGATTTTAAGCCAATTAGTTTGAGATCTTTAACAGATACAAGCCTCTTGACATTTGATGAGTAACCATGTGGAACTTTAATACTTTGTAAACACTCACAAAAACTTGTTTTCTCTTTTTTAGACAAAGTGTAGCAGGCAGGAGGCAAATATATCTTGTTGCCTATATGTTGTGGAGTTAACTCTTCTCGTATACCCATCAAACCCAAATCCACATGAGCATTATAACCATCTTTTGTTTTGCCATGAATGTTCAGAAGTGTTCCGAGTAAACTATCACATACATTTTTCTCCACGTGCATCACATCAATACAATGTCTTACATCAAGACTAGACCAATATGGAAGATCGAAGAAAACTGACCTCTTTTTCCATAAATTTTTCGTATTTGATTTCTTTTTGTATTTTCCAAACACAACATTAATGCCCTGTTGTCGTTGATAAACTTCCTCTCCAGTTAAGGGCTTTGGAGCTTCACCATGCTCTTGTTCCCCATTGAAAGCTTTTCGCAATCTACGATATGGATGATAACGAGCTAGAAATTTTCGATGTCCAAGATAAACAGTTTTCTTTCCTTTCTCAAGTTGGAGGTAACTCGTGTCTTCTTCACATATAGGACATGCATTATGCCCTTTAACTTTATAACCAGACAAATTACCATACGCCGGAAAATCGTTGATGGTGCAAAACAACATGGCATGCATATTGAAATGTTCACCAGAATACGCATCAAAAACATCCACCCCTTCATCCCACAATACTCTTAAATCATCAATCAAGGGACTTAGATAAACATCTATGTCATTTCCCGGTTGTTTTGGGCCCGAAATCATCATGGATAACATAATATATTTACGCTTCATGCATAACCTAGGAGATAGGTTGTAAATCATCAGGAGAACAGGCCAAGAAGAATGATTAGTACTTAGATTACCAAACGGATTCATTCCATCAGTAGAAAGTCCAAGTCTAAGGTTTCTCGACTCTTTGCCAAAATTTGGAAACAAAGAATCTATTTTCTTCCACTGCAAAGAATCAGCTACATGACGAATTTGTCCATCACATTTTCTTTCTTCGGCATGCCATCTAAGATTCCTTGCGTCATTTGCATTTGCGAAGAGTCTCTTGAACCTTGGAATTATTGGTAGGTACCATACCACTTTCGCGGGAGGACCCTTTTTGACAACCTCATCATCACTAGAATCACCATCTTTCTTTTTGTAGCGTGACGCCTTGCACTTCGGACAATGATTATAGTTTACATACTCTTTTATGTATAATATGCAATCATTAGGACATGCATGTATCTTTTCATACTCCAAACCCATTGGACACAATATCTTTTTTGCCTCATAATAACGATTTGGCAATACGTTACCTTCTGGAAGCATCTGTGTCAACAATTCAAGCAATTCGGTAAAACTTTTGTCAGTCCAGCCATTATTTGCCTTCAAATTAAACAATTTTAACACGGCTGACAAACGTGTAAAATTAGTGCATCCCGGGTACAAAGGTTGATCCTTGTCACTGCATAAAGTATCATACACATGTGCCTTTTTAAACGAATCTTGTCCAATATCACGCATCATATCTTCCAGACGATCATCATCCATTTCTACACCAATATCATCTTTTTGGGACACATTTGACTTTTCTACTACCTCACCGTGCCATATCCATTGTGTATAACTTTGACAAATCCCATGCCAAATTAGATGATCCGTGATTTCCTTCTTATTAAGTTTTGGTTCGCGATTTGCGCAACGAACACATGGACAGAGAAAAAGCACATCAACACTTTTTTCACCATTACTTTTAGGAGGAGGAAGATTTTTTTTAGCATTGCTTTCAGCAAACTGTAGAAATTCATTCACTCCATGTTCGTACTCAACACTTAATCGATTAGCTTTTATCCAACTACGATTCATACCTATGTTCCGGAATTAATGCATACAGATCAGATAAATTATTTAGACACCTATAATAAAGTAATGTATATAAAACTATATATATATATATATATATATATATATATATATATATACACACTATATATATATATATACACAAAACTATATATATATATATATATATATATATATATATATATATATATATATATATATATATATATATATATATATATATATATATATATATATATATATATATATATATATATATATATATATATAACAGTGCCTAAATATATATAAAACTACAATTGCAAACAGTACCTATATTTATAAATATATATATATATATATATATATATATATATATATATATATATATATATATATATATATATATATATATTAAAGAAAACAGTACCTAGGTTGTGGAGGAGACGGTGGCGGCGTGAAGGTGCGGTGGCGGCGTGAAGGAGACGGCTGTGCGAAGACGTACGGCGAAGGCGAAGGGGCGAACAGCTGCGAACGGCGGTGAATGCGCGAACGGCGAAGGACGAACAGCTGCGAACGGCGGTGAAGGCGTGACGGCTGAGCGGAGACGTACGGCTGCGAACGGTGAAGGCTGCGAACGGACGGCGTAGGGACGAAGGCTGCGAACGGACGGCGTAGGGACGAAGGCTGCGAACGGCGTAGGGACGACGGCTGCGAACGGCAAGGGGCGACGGCTGCGAACGGCAAGGCTGTGAGGAAAAGTTGCTGTGAGAGGAAAAGTTACTGTGAGGAAGAAAGAAGTTATGTTTTTAGGTTTTTAGGGTTTTAAATTTTTTATTGATTTTTTTAATTCGGGTTATATTAAAACAGATGTAACATGATATAAGTAATTTTTTAATTATGTTTTTAGGCTTGACTTATTACATCGGGTTACATAATAACCGATGTAATAGTATTACTAATTTTTTTTACCAAATTTTTTAATTCTTTATTTTACGAATTTTTTAATTAGGCTTGACTTATTACATCGGGTTAACTTTATAACCGATGTAATATCTTTTTGCGAATTATTTTTTTAAGCTTGACTTATTACATCGGGTTAACTTTTTAACCGATGTAATATCTTTTTTTAATGAATTTTTTAATTCTTTTTTTTAACGAAGTTTTTAATTATTTTTTTTAGAAACATATTACATCGGATTATTCAATAACCGATGTAATAGGGTGCTTTTTAGAAACTTTTCACATCGGGTATTTTGTAGAAACCGATGTAATAGGTATTTGTATTTTGAATTGTTTTTTTATATAGTTTTTTAAATCGGTTATTCTAATAACCGATGTAATAGGTATTTTAATTGTCTTTTTAATTGTTTTTTTAAATGGTTTTTTAAATCGGTTTTAGAAAAACCGATGTAAAAGGCTTTAGATGAATTTTTTGTTATTTACAAAACTGCCACCGCATTACTTTTTACATCGGTTTTTATCAATAACCGATGTAACATCCCTTATAACAATTTATGTTATTATTTACGAAACTGTCACCGCGTTATTTTTTACATCATTTTTAACAAATACCTGATGTAAAATTGTTTAACCAAATATCTTTTTTTAGTAGTGAAACTTATACTAGTTCATGGAGTATTTATTTTAGTCATGTGTTAGCTTGTTATAGTTTGATATTTATGGAACAATTTTATTCTTACTCCAACTACTGATGTAAAATTAAAATTAATCAAAATTGAGACAAAGTTATGCATATTAATACTATCCAAATTGAAAGTTATAAGATGAACCTCATTTTCGAAATTCCTTTGATAAAAAGTAGTGCATGCAAATGATAAAAATATAAATTTAAGAAAAAGAAAGAACATCATCATAGAGCTAAAAGTAAAAATGGTTGTGGGGTTGAATGAAAAAATATTCTCCAATGAGAGCTAAAAATAAAGGACACAGCAGTAACGAGGATTGTAAATAAAATCAAATGGGTTAATTGTATAACATTCAAAGATCATTCATAACAAATAAATATTCAAGAATAAAATCAAATGGGTTAATTGAATGAAATAGTGTCTTGACTGAAGGTGAATATAATTAAGAGGTCGTGAATTTTGAATAATTCCTTCATACTAATAATGCACCATTTTTATTTTTGGATATCTCCATAGAATAAAATTCAAGAAGGTATTAAACGTTGAACTCATGTATCTAATACAAGTATTTAATGATAGCACATTACTTAAAATTTCCCCATGTGATGTTTTTAAACTCCAAGATCTTCTCTTAATTTCTCGATTTTTTCTCTAGGAAGATCTTCAATTTCTTCTTGAATGAAATGATGTTTGATGGCTATATGATTTGTTCTTCTATGATTCATTTGATTCTTAGCCATAACAATGACATATATATCATCACATTGGATAGTCACAATTTCTTGTTTCTCACCAAAGTCTTCAAGTATTCTCTTCAACCATACTGCTTGTTAGGGCGTTAAACCAACTGAAATATATTCAACTTTCATAGAAGATTGAGCAACAATTTGTTGTTTCTTTAAGCACCATGAAACAACTTCTGAACCTAGTGAAAAAACATATCCTGAAGTGATTTTCATGTCATCCATGCAACCTACCCAATCACTACCGCAAAAACCAATTAACTTAGTTTCAACCTTTTGTCATATTTGATTCCATAGTCTAAAGTGTCTTGAATATATCTTAACACCCTTTTTGTCGATCCTAGATGGATATGGCTTGGATCATTCATGAACCGAGAAAGTATACTTGCTGCAAACATGATATCAGATCTTGTACTAGTGAGGTAAAATAGATTACCAATTAGGCTTCTATAGTTTACTAGAATCAACATTCTTTCAACCATATTCTGTCTTCAATTTTTCATTCACAACTAAACGTGTATAAGTTGGATTATAACCAAAAATTCCAAATATCTTCAATATTTTCTCAGCATTCTTTTTTGACAAATGAAAACTCCATCATTCTCTTGGTAAATTTAAATTCCAAGAAAATGATGTAGTAGGCCTAAGTCATTCATCTCATAACTCATCATCATTTCTTTTCTAAAATTTTCAATTAACTTTGAGTTATTTCCGGTAACGATTAAATCATCCACATAAAGTGCAAAAATTAAATATCAAACATACCTTATAGTTTGACATACAAACTAGGTTAATTCTTGCTTTTCTCAAAACCTTTCTTCATGAAAAAGTTGTCAATATTGCTATATCATGTTCTTGGTGTTTATTTTAGCCGATAAAGAACTTTCTACAATCTATAAACCTTTTCTTCTTGACCTTTAATCTCAAAGCCTTGAGGTTGCTCCACATAAAATTCTTCTTTCAATTCTCCATTTAAGAATGTCGACTTTACATCTAGTTGATAGAGCTTCCATGTTTTCTGAGTTGCAAAAGAGATTAACGCTCTAATGGTGTCGAGACGTGTTGTCACAGAATATGTATTCATTGTAAATATTGGGTTGTTGTGCATAACTCTTTGTAACAAGTCATTCTTTGTTCTTTTGGACTGAACCGTCTAGATTATGTCGCACGACCGTGGTGGTAAGAATCATTAATACAATCACACCTTACCTTACAACGGTTGGTCGGACGTGGTTGTATCCAATTTCCAATTGTTATGAGAGATGTTTCCGTAGTAGTGACAATTAAATATTAATTTGAATATATTAATGTATAATATTTACAAAAGTAGTATTGGATAGGAAAGAGATAAAACTTAGTGTGAGGAAAATCATTGTGTTGTTTTGGAGTGAAACAATATACATATCAATTTATTTTTGAATTTATAGTTAAGCGAGTCTAATGGGATACCCGCGACCCATATAGGATAATCCTAATGGGTAACATACTTTTAGGGTCAGAATATTTTTTTTTTGAAAAACATGGGTTATAATATTAAGGATCAAGCACTTTCATTTTCCGAGCTTGGTGGGTTGGCCCATATGGACTAGTCAATTTTGATGGCTCTAAGAAAAACACCGAAAAACTCAAATATCCTATAAGAAATTCTAGATATGATTTTGAAAAAGAAAATGATGAAGTATAAAAGAATAGATGAATTTGGGTAGAGAGGATTTCAACGGACTTAGATAAGTTCTTTAAATAGAATTTATGTTGTTATAATATTCTAAAAAACATGATGAAGATCTTCCTAAATATATCTGCAGAATTAGTGAATTTTTTTTATTATTTTAAATTTAGTCAAACTAAATAGTCATATATATATATATATATATATATATATATATATATATATATATATATATATATATATATATATATATATATATAATGTTATAGAGACTAAAAACATATACTATTAAAGTCAACATGATGAAGATCTTGAGTCAAGGGATTAAGTTTCCCGTAAATAGAAAACTTTGTTATCTGTATCTCTTCAATGTGTTGTTTTGGTGTAACCATTAATCTTCATTCAATGTGTTGTATGATGAAAATAGATTCACT
Organism: Lathyrus aphaca; assembly: GCA_963966055.1. NCBI lineage: Eukaryota > Viridiplantae > Streptophyta > Magnoliopsida > Fabales > Fabaceae > Lathyrus > Lathyrus aphaca. The sequence goes on along the minus strand of OZ014520.1, from coordinate 164,667,854 downwards.
GCAGATTAACTACATATTTTGAATAAGTTATTAGTCAAACTCTGTAGCTGATCTACAGTGAATCTATTTTCATCATACAACACATTGAATGAAGATTAATGGCTACACCAAAACAACACATTGAAGAGATATAGATAACAAAGTTTTCTATTGGCGGAAAACCTAATCCCTTGACTCAAGATCTTCATCATGTTGACTTTAAGTATATGTTTTTAGTCTTTATAACATTATATATACATCTCCGACTATTTAGTTTGACTTAATTAAAAAATGTTTTGCTAAAATTCACTAATTCCGTAGATATATCTGCGGAAAGTTTCAACGTAAAACAAAAAATGGTGCGTCCGAAAGTATATCAGCGAAATCAGGAAGGACATACTTGAAAACGAACATGGTATGTAAGAGACTCATGGGATAAGATAAGAAATCATCTTTTTCATAGACGTATATCTTAATTTTACACATGTCTTAGATTAACTGCATCTATCTGTTATATTTTTTTCACCCGCATATAAGTGTTTTTCATAGGGGTGGCAAAACGGATCGTGGATCGTCGGGCTGGTCCGCGCACCCTCCTAAAAACAACGGGTTGGATTGAGATTTTGGGGCCACTGTCCATAAAAACCAGTCCCACTAAAACCCGCCACCCGCCAAAGCTCGCTCCGCCAAAACCCGTCGCCCGCCAAAACCCGTCACGCCTATGAAATAAACATTTTTTAAGGCATCTTTCAAAAAAAAAAATCAATACCAAAATTGATTCCATAACTTATTTCCAAATATAAATTAATTTAGTTCCACCTTTCAAATAACCAATTTATACTTTTTTAATATTAGTTTAATAATTTTTTTATTGAAAAGTAAAAAAAAAACTTTTTAATTTATTTAAAAAAATATAAAATAAATACGGATTATATTTTTATGTCCATTTTAATTAGACGGATATACACACTCCTCTCTTTTTTTCCAGGCAAAATATGTTATTATTGTCAAACTTATTTTGAAAATATATATTATTGTCAACCTTATGGTAACAAAATATATGTTATTATTGTAACAAAATATAAAAAGAACTTGAATAAGATGTTCATGAGCATAACTATCTCAACAAAAAAAAAAAATTAAAACAAACATTAAGCATTATAAATCGACCTTGTTTTGACTAAGTCTAACATCTCTCAAAATCTTACTTATGTAGCATATCTTTGAGCTTAACATTTGAAACATTTTAGTTATGAAAAATAAAATAAAGTTTTATATATATCACTCTAATGAGCCTAGCATTCTCTAAGAATGTTTGATAAACTTGTGTTTTGAGCTTACCGTCTCAAAACTTATTTAGATGAACATGATATAAAAACAAACACAATTATTATTATTATTATTATTATTATTATTATTATTATTATTATTATTATATTTATTTTAAGAGTTTATGTTTATTAAACTTATGTAGGGAGGTGAAGGGTCTTTGAATTTTTTTAACAATAGTTTGGCAAAGAAAAAAAATCCTTCAATCCTTTAACTCTCCATAAAACAGGAAAATTATTCTGCAGCGGCCATATCCTTAATGATTATGTCCAACCACATAGATTCGATGATCGTAAGGTAAGAACTTTCCGGGTTGATACAGGTATCACCATTTCTAGTTTGATCACTTCCAAGCATAACATTCTGAATCTAGTTCAAATACATATTAAAGCTTCTGGAACATTCTTCTAACCACTGAACCTTCAATAATCTAAAAACAGGGGATTCATCCCTCCAATACATCTAACAGTCTTTTGCATTCTACATTGAAAAGTTAACAAATTAGTTATTCGGATCCCTTATACATAAAAATTTGCCTTTTTAGATAATATTTTTTGAACACAATTTGAATACTCTTTCATCATATATATGCTGACTTGAGCGTCAGAGTGTTAATTACCTTACAGATACATCTCCCCTATTTTTTGAACACAATTTAATTATCCTTTTATCATACACATACTGACTTGAGTTAACCTTGTAGATACATCTCCCCCAACTCCATTGTACCATAAGCTTTTCTTCGTCGTAGCATCTGTGACCACACATATTTTTGATTCCGATACGAAACATAAACTAATATTTTAAACCTTATGCCTCTAGTATGCCCGATTTGCAATCCTAAATTAATAGGAAACCCTTAGAAAATGGTATAATTTTTCATATTTTTAAAATAAATAAAAATTGTTATTAATATTTTTTTTCTTAAATTGTGAACTTATAAATATCAACAACTTATTTCTATTAATATATTATGAGAAAATATACAAAGAGATGTTGCGCCTATGGAACCCTAAAACATCAACTCACATTTAATCCAATTAATAAATATATTGGGTTACTCAAAATATAAATATTTATCTTCATACAAATTGATAAGATTAGAACTCAATATTATTACTAATCATAATTAATTGCCATTTATTCATATTATGTAAGATTAGTAGTAAAGGGACACATAAAAAAATTGATCATGTAATATTTAACATATTCTTATGTCCCCATAATTCTCATCTTAATTAATTTCTTATCGAATTTTTTATATTAAAATTTGAGAATCCTTAGTTTTTGTTGTTTAGTAAAAAAAAAGTTCCCATAGAAGTTTTGAATAAATATTTTATTCACGAAAACAAAAAGAAATGTTGAATAAACATAAGTGGCCATTCAATTTTTGGATGATTAGATATCCTTATTTATTATTATATTTATTTCCATTATATCAAATCAATTAAACTTATCCGGACTTTAATCTGACGAATCTATGAATTGTAAATAAATGTAACACAAGAAGCAATTCATTGTTTTTCCAGTTTATAAAAGCTAGAAGTCGAGGTATAAAAAAAAAGATATTTTATATATTTATGGAAATTGATCAAAACAGAATTAAAGATACAGATTAATTGATCCTCTTAGGCAACACTTCAATTGTCAAGTTATCCTTCTATTGGATTGTGCCTGGTTGTAGTATATGACTATATTTATATGTATCTTCTAAGTTACGACATCTGAAACACATTAGGAATGAATATTATTGGGAAAAATTTAAGTCTTGTATTTGTTAAATATAAAATTTACAAATAATTTATATAGAATAACACTCTTTATTGTACCAATCGGTATTATAGGATTGAGTTAAACCAAATTTTTATTCCATAAAAGATAACATAATTTGGTATACTATATCTCCAATATTCTCCAACACTTCATACAATCCAATAAAGATATATCCTAAGACCAATTATGATGACAAATCATTTGCATATTCGGTGCAACTTACCTCTTCTCTTAAATCATTTTGATGTTGTTAGTTGTATCTTGAATTATTTTTGGTCTAAGAAAATTTGGTTCTCATAAATTAAACCAACAAAGAAGCAAAGTTTTATTCTTCATTCCATACAAAGCTTTAAACTGTGTCATCCAAATACTATAATGATAATTTTCCCAATCACTTTTTCCTTCAAAGACACGAGCTTTCAACAAGTCTTCCAATGATTAAATGAATATGCCTAAGGACAAAAATAAAAAAAAAGCATACTTATTTTCATTCACACGACTTCTTGAAGACTTTATAAAATCAAGAAATGGTCCACCTAATATTTTTCATCCACATTTTTTGTCCCTACTGCTAACATCCGTTAACAGAACTGGTGTGTCATTGACACGTGGCAAAGTCAGCGTGACAAATATACTGATATGGATGTCACGTGACATTTTGTCCCCCATTTTAAATTTTTTATATAAATTTAATTTATAGCAACAGATATTCCGTCACTAAATTCGTCGCTAAGATGAACATCAAACAGAAATCCAGAAATCGCAACTACTTTGTAGTTAATACGCAGTTAATTCAAAAATACCAACTTTTCTTACTCTTTGGAGAACTTTTACTCAAACACACTAATGTATTACTTTTTTGTACACTTTTCTTGCTCTTTGTTGGTGAAATCAATCTAGAAGGAGATATAATTCTACTTGGTATTGATGCAACATCACTTTATACCTCAAACTCATGCCTCATCTAATTCCCACATTCTCTCAACTTTCTCAACCTCATCATACCCTAATTAAAATCCCCCTTTTCACCATCAAATCAAACAATGATAATAATATCTGTCAAACCAATTAGCCCATCTCTTATAACCACACACTCTTCCTCTCTCACCAATTCCTCCATCAAACACACAAGAAAAAACCTTATCGATTTTAAAGACAAATCAATTAAATTTCGACTCAAAAACCTTGTTCGAAGCATCACATCATTATCCTCATCCAAAAACAAAACCCATATACTACAATAAATACTAGAGAAAAATGTTGTTGAGTTTCAAATCCAAACCATATCAGATTTCAATCACCTTTTCATGGCTATACTCATTGAACAAGAGCTACAACTTTGTCAAACAATCCTCACAAAGTTATCATCTTTTCATCTTGTTCCAGATTCTTGCACTTACTTCATCATGATAAGGTGTCATTGTGAGAAAACGACGCAGAAGAAGCAAAAAGACTACTATTTGCTATTATCGAAAATGGGTTTCAACCAGATTCTAAAACCATCAATGTTTTAATAAACTCCATTTGAAAAAGTGGGAAAGTGAAGAAAGCTATGGAGGTTTTTCAATTCATGGGGAGAAAGGGTTTAAAGCTTGGTGTTCAACCATATAACTGTTTGTTGAAAGGGTTGATGAAGCAATTGAGATTTTGATGAAAATGAAGGAGAATTTTTTTGGGGTTGATGTTTATTCTTATAATGTTTTTATGAATGGATTATGCCTAGTGGTTCGTACGAATGAAGCAATTAGGTTGTTCAATGAAGGTATTAAAATTGGATTGGTGCCTAATGTGGTTACTTTTAACGCGTTGATTCTAGGGTATTCGAGACAAGGTAGATCAGTGGATGGTGTTGGTGTTTTGAAGATGATGAAGGAATATGGTTGTGCTACGAATTATATTAGTTATAGTATTGTTTTATGTAACATCCCAATTTCATAATTTAATTAATTAAGTAATTATTTATGAATAAGTGAAAATGAATGGTATTTTGTGGAAAATAAAGAATTATTTTATTTAAGATAATGATATAATAATGTTGGGAATTATTTAATATTATTATTAAGAAAATAAAATAAAAGAGTTTGGAGGTCTAATGGGCAAGGTTGTCATTTGAGAGTTTTATGAGAATAGAGAATACAATCAAAAGCTCTCATAATCGTGTTTTGGGTGAAGGTGAAGGTTACTCTGGAGAACAAGAAGAACAAGAAGAACAAAGAGGCAAATATGGGTTTTGATAATAAAAAATGGAAGAGAAAGCTACATTGATCAAGGTATGGGGAGTATTCTTATTCAATAATCATAGTATAGGGTTGTTTTATGAGAAAGAGGGGTTTGAAGGGAAAACATTAGGGTTGGGGAAATTGTTGGTAGATTGTGTTGATTAGTTGTTGTTTGTTGTTAATAATGATGAATATATGATGAAATTAGTGTTTTGGTTCGTTTATAGCTGTCAGCTGCTGTTATTTGAGGTATTTGGTGATGTTTAGGAGTGGCTGTGATGTGTAGAAATCGCAGGGTTTTCCTCAGAAAATCGCTTTTCTCGCTTAGCGAGCATATGAAGATGTTGGAAACCTAAAGCCTGTAGTTCGCTCTCTTAGTGAGACCAGTAGTTTTCAGAAAAATGTTTTCTTCTGTTGTGGTGATTTTTGATGCCTTGTTTGTTGTGCCATGTTATTGTGTTGTTATTGGAAATTTTTACATGTATATTTATGCTAAATATAATAATAATAATGATGATATGATGTAAGGATAATATGAATAAACAATGTAGATGATAAATGATGAATGTTGATACACGTATTGATGAATAATGATGATGTTTTTTTATGTATCTTGCATTCATGGCATCTCCTATGTTGAATTTAGGCTTCAATCACATTGTGTGGATTAAGGTGTTGTTGATTATGTTTTGCTCGCTTGTGGAGAGTAGATGGACAATGTCCATCACATGTTGAACCCGGTACCACATGCATTTATGATGTTGCATTTCATTATATGTGGCATAACATGATCACATTTGTTGTTTGTTAATGTGTATTGTTGATGATTCTATGTAGGTGAGTTTGTGGTAACTATTGTATGATTATTTATTTCTTATAATTCAGTCATTGTATTATTTTTATTGAATCTGGATTACTCATCCTGCCTGCCTTTTATGATAGTCTATTATGCCATTCTACAGACTCTGACGCTTAGTTTGGAGATTTCGGAGGTAGCTTGGAGTGCGTCCCGTTGTGTATAGAGTTAGATGGTGTCCTGCTCTGAGTCATGTAACATTGGGGAACATTTGTTTTATTTGGTTGCTTTTTGTAGAATTTAAACTAATATTTGAGTATGTTTGACCTTAGATGTATGATTCTTTGAAAAGAATATCAAACAACTTGGAATTTTGATTTGCTGCGTAGTTTGAAACCTTGTGTTATTTATGAATGAAAGTTGCAACATGTGTTATGGGACATGACACATATTCTGTGGTTATTATGATGTTTATGAAGAAAATGTGATACCCTTTTTTTAGAACTCTGATTTTTATTAAATAACATGATTAAATTTTGGTTTGGGTAAAAAAGGGTGTTACATTAGAGGTATCAGAGCAGGTCGGTCTGTCAGGTTGCGTGTCATTGTTGTTAGTCCATGTCGGTCGTTATTATTAATGATTACTCTTATCTGATGTTGTGAGTGTTGTGCAGAAGGGCTTGAAACAACACTCGTGTGCTTGCGGAAGCTGTTTCGACATTAACAGAGACTTCTGCTCGGAACAATGAGCAGGATGAGTTTTGTGCCTTGGAGAAGTTCCAGAGTAACTGTCTGCCAGTGTTTGAAGGTGACCATGAACCGCTTAATGCTCATAAATTACTCAAGGCTATTGAGAAGATCTTTAGGGTGATAGCGTGTACAAATGCACATAAGGTGCAGTTTGGTACATATATGTTGGTATTGCAGTGACTTGGGCAGTGTTCAAGAGGGAGTTTCTGGGGAGGTATTTTCCAGAAGATGCTCGTGGTAAGATGGAAGTAGAATTCCTTGAGCTGAAACAAAAAAAAAATGACGGTGGCAGAGTATACTGCCAAGTTTGAGAGGTTGGTGAAGTATTGTCCTCACTACAACCGTGTTGATGCTGAGTTATCAAAGTGTCTCAAGTTTGAGAGTGGGTTGAGACCAGAGATCAAGAAAGGAATTGGATGTCAACAAATCCGAAGATATGTTGAATTGGTGGATAAGAGCAGAATCTATGATGAAAATAGCCGAGCTTGATCTAATCACTACAAGCAACTGAGTGAGAAGAAAGAGAATGGTTAGTTTAGAGGAAAGCCTTATGTGACTCCAGCTAAGAAGGGAAAGCTGAAGGGTTCAGAGGGGAAGAAGCCAGGTGGGGGAGCAAGTTCTATTCCTCCCAAGTGTCATAAGTGTGGGGGATCTGGTCACAAGTCAGACGTTTTCACTAATCCAGCGGTACGATGCTATAGATATGGTAAGATAGGCCATCAGGTTGGTGATTGTCCGAATGAAGGTCTAACTTGTTTTAATTGTGGTGATTAGGGACATATCAACACCCAATTCCAAAAGCCTAATAAGTATGTTACCGCTGCTTAGACCAATGGCAGAGTGTTTGCTTTGAATGGTTCTGAGGCTCCTAAGAAGGACAATCTAATTTGAGGTACTTGTTTCATTAATGACGTTGAGTTGATTACTATTATTGTTAATGGCGCTAAACATTCTTTTATTTCTCTTGAATGTGCTAATAAGTTGGGTTTGAAGTTGTCTAGTATGAATGGTGGTATGGTAATAGAGACGCCAGGTAATGCTTCTGTTACTACTACTTTTGTTTGTCTGAAGTGTCCTTTAACAATTTTAGAGAAGGATTTCCTGATGGATCTGGTGTGTCTGCCTTTACACCAAATTGATGTTATTCTTGGAATGAATTGGTTAGAGCTCAATTTTGTGCATATCCATTGTTATGCGAAGACTGTTGAATTTCCTGAGGTTGGTGATCATGGTGAGTTGTTGTTCTTGGCGGCTAGGAAAGTAGATGAATTATTGGGAGACGAAGCTCAGATGTTTGCAATGTTTGCATCGTTGCAAATCGAATGGAAGACTTCGAGCAAGGATTTGCCAGTTGTTCAAGATTTTCCTGATGTATTTCCGGAGGATATAAGCGATTTATCTCCAGAGTGTGAAGTTGAGTTTACAATGGATTTATTACCTGGTACTAGTCCTGTGTCAATGGCTCCGTATCAGATGTTTGTTGTAGAGTTGAGTGAGTTGAAGAAGAAACTAGAAGAGTTATTAGAGAAGAAGTTTGTTCGACCTATTTTTTCTTCGTAGGGTGCTCCAGTGTTGTTGGTTAAGAAGAAAGATGGTAGCATGAGGTTGTGTGTTGATTATCGGCAGTTGAACAAGGTTACTATCAAGAATAAGTATCCACATCTGAGAATCGAAGATTTGATGGATCAGTTGGCGCGAGCTTGTGTATTCGGCAAGATTGATTTACGATCTGGTTACCATCAGATTTGTGTTAAGTCTGATGAGATTCCGAAGACATCTTTCAGAACGAGATATGGTCATTATGAGTATACGGTGATGCCGTTTGGTGTATCCAATGCACCCAGTGTGTTCATGGAGTACATGAATAGAATCTTTCATGAGTACTGGATAAATTTGTGGTAGTCTTTATTGACGATATTCTGATTTATTCCAAGACAGAAGAGGATCATGCCAAGCATTTGAGGATTGTGTTGCAAGTGTTGCGGGAAAAGAAGTTATTTGCTAAATTTTCGAAGTGTGAGTTATGATTACAATAAGTGAGTTTTCTTGGACATATAATTTCTAGTGGTGGAATTGCTATTAATCCGTCGAAAATTGATGTAGTGTTGCAGTGGGAAACTCTTAAGTATGCTACTGAGATTAGAAGTTTTCTGGGTTTAGCGGGTGATTACAGAAAGTTTATCGAGGGTTTTTTGAAGTTGGCGCTACCTTTGACTCGATTGATCCGAAAGATCCAAGCTTATGCGTGGGATGTTGCGTGTGAAAAGAGTTTTGTAGAGCTAAAGAAGAAGTTAACAACTGCTCAGGTGTTGATCTTGCCGAAAACAAATGAGTCGTTCGTAGTGTATTGTATTGCGTCGAAGATGGGGCTTGAAGGAGTTTTGATTCAAAATGGTAAAATGGTTGCTTATGCTTTAAGACAATTGAGAGTTCATGAGAGGAATTATCCTATGCATGACTTAGAGCTAGCCACTGTAGTATTTGTGTTGAAGATCCGAAGACATTATCTTTTTGGTTCAAATTTGAGGTGTTCAGTGATCACAAGAGTTTGATATACATGTTTGATTAGAAGGAACTGAATATGAGGCAGAGGAGATGGTTGGAATTATTGAAAGACTTTGATTTTGATTTGAATTACCATCCTGGTAAGGCAAACATGGTTGCAGATGCTTTAAGTAGAAAGATGTTGCATATGTAGATGCTGATGGTAAAGGAACTTAAAATGATTGAACTGTTCCGAGATATGAGTTTGTTGTTTGAAGCTACGCCTGAAGGTGTAAAGTTGAGAATGTTGAAGTTGACCAATGAATTTGTGGAAAAGATCCGTGGAGGACAACAATCTGACTTGAAGTTGGTTGATCAGTTGACCTTGATTAACCAAGGTAATGAAGGTGAATTCCGAGTTGATGAGAATGGTATGATGAGATTCCGGGATATAGTGTGTATTCCTGATTTTCCGGAAATTATGAAGAGTGTCTTAAAAGAATGACATCGTAGTCGATTGAGTATTCATCCTGGTGCTACGAAGATGTACCATGACTTGTAGAAATTGTTTTGGTGGCCCGATATGAAGAAGGATGTTGTTGAATTTGTGTATGCGTGTTTGACTTGTCAGAAGTCAAAGATTGAACATCAGAGACCGTTAGGTATGATGCAGCCGTTGAATATTCCATAGTGGAAGTGTGATATCATTTCCATGGATTTTGTAACAGGTTTTACAAAGACTACTAAGGGAAATGATTCTATTTGGGTAATCGTAGATAGATTGACTAAGTTGGCCCATTTCTTGCCGATGAAGATTAATCATTCTATGCAGAAACTAGCTGAGATATATATTGAAGAAATCGGGAAGTTGCATGGAATATCGTCGAGTATCATATCAGATAGAGATTCGCGGTTTACTTCGAGATTTTGGAAGAGTTTACAAGATGCTTTGGGTACTAAGTTGAGGATGAGCTCTACTTATCATCCGCAGACAGATGGTCAGACTAAGAGGACTATCCAATCTTTGGAGGATTTACTGAGGGCTTGTGTGTTGGATCAAGGAGGATCTTGGGATATTCATTTGTTGTTGATTGAATTTACTTATAACAATAGTTATCATGCTAGTATTGGAATGGCACCATATGAAGCGTTGTATGGTAGAAGATGTTAGACTCCATTGTGTTGGTATGAATCAGGAGAGAGTGCAGTGTTTGGACCTGAAATTGGGCAAGAGACGACTGAGAAGATTAAGATGATACGAGAAAGAATGAAGGCTTCTCAAAGTCGACAGAAGATTTATCATGACAAAAGAAGGAAAGCACTTGAGTTTCAAGAGGGAGACCATGTGTTCTTGAGAGTTACTCTGGTAACGGGTGTCGAAAGAGCTTTGAAGTCTAGGAAGCTTACACCGTGTTTTGTTGGTCCGTATCAGATTTCACAAAGGATCGGAGAGGTAGTATATCGGATTGCGTTGCCGCTGTCGCTTGCGAATTTGCATGACGTGTTCCATGTGTTACAGTTGAGGAAGTATGTGTGCGATTAGTCACATGTGATTCAGATGGATGATATTCAGGTGAGGGATAATCTGACTATTGAAGTCTTGTCATTACGGGTAGATGGTCGAGAAATGAAGCGGTTACGAGGAAAAGAGATTTCCTTAGTAAAGGTATTGTGGGGTTGACCAGCAAGTGAAAGTTGGACTTGGGAATGTGAAGATCAGATGAAGGAGTCGTATCCGACTCTGTTTGCTTCAAGTAATATTTTCGAGGACAAAAATTCCTAAAGTGGGGGAGAGTTATAACATCCCAATTTCATAATTTAATTAATTAAGTAATTATTTATGAATAAGTGGAAATGAGTGGTATTTTGTGGAAAATAAAGAATTATTTTATTTAAGAAAATGATATAATAATGTTGGGAGTTATTTAATATTATTATTAAGAAAATAAAATAAAAGAGTTTGGAGGTCTAAGGGGAAATATTGTCGTTTGAGAGTTTTATGAGAATATAGAATACAATCAAAAGTTCTCATAATCGTGTTTTAGGTGAAGGTGAAAGTTGCTCTAGAGAACAAGAAGAACAAGGAGGCAAAGTGGGATTTTGATCAAAAGTGGAAGAGAAAGCTACATTGATCAAGGTATGGGGAGTATTCTTATTCAATAATCATAGTATAGAGTTGTTTTATGAGAAATAGGGTTTTGAAGGGAAAACATTAGGGTTGGGGAAATTGTGTTGATTAGTTATTGTTTGTTGTTAATAATGACGAATATATGATGAAATTAGTGGTTTGGTTCGTTTATAGCTGCCATCTACTGTTATTTGAGGTCTTTGGTGATGTTTAGGAGTGGATGTGATGTGCAGAAATCGCAGGGTTTTCCTCAGAAAATTGCGTTTCTCGCTTAGCGAGCATATGAATACGTTGGAAACCTAAAAATTGTAACTCGCTTGCTTAACGAGCTGGGTTTCTCGCTTAGCCAGACCGGTAGTTTTCAGAAAAATGTTTTTTTCTATTGTGGTGATTTTTTATGCCTTGTTTGTTGTGCCATGTTGTTGTGTTGTTATTGGAAATTCTTATAATTCAGTCTTTGTATTATTTTTATTGAATCTGGATTACTCACCCTGCCTACCTTTTTTGATGGTCTGTTATTCCATCTTGCATATTCAGACGCTTAGTTTGGAGATTTCGGAGGTAGCTCGGAGTACGTCCCATTGTGTATAGAGTTAGGTGGTGTCCTGCTCTGAGTCATGTAACACTGGGGAACATTTGTTTTATTTGGTTGCTTTTTGTCGAATTTAAACTAATATCTGAGTATTTTGACCTTAGATGTATGATTCTTTGAAAAAAATATCAAACAAGTTGGAATTTTGATCCGCTGCGTAGTTTGAAACCTTGTGTTATTTATGAATGAAAGTTGCAACCCGTGTTACGGGACATGACACATATTTTGTGGTTATTATGATGTTTTTGAAGCAAATGTAATACTCTTTTTGTAGAACTTTGATTTTTATTAAATAACATGATTAAATTTTGTTGTGGGTAAAAAAGGTGTTACATTTTACGTGGATTATTAAAGTGGGATGAAAATTTGGTGGCACTTTGGGTTTATCAGGTGAAGGTGGAGATTGGATTTGAAGTTGAATTGAAGATGATGGGGACTTTGGTAAGACGTTTGTGTAAGCAATCATGGAGGGAAAATGTTTGATTGGGGATGCATATGAAATGTTTGAGAAAATGAAGGCGAAGGATTTAGTTGTTGAGTAAAAGTTCCCCAAAGAGCAAGAAAAATTAATATTTTTGAATTAGCTATGGATTAGTTGCGTATTAGCTACAAATTAGCAACAATTTCTGGGTTTCTGTTTGATGTTCATCTTAGCAACGAATTTAGTGACGGAATATTTGTTGTTATAAATTAAATTTATATAAAAAATATAAAATAAGGTACAAAATGCCACGTGGCATCTATGTCAGCACCTTTTCCACACTGGCATTACCACGTCAGCTCTGTTAATAGACGTTAGCAGCAGAGACCAAAAATATGGATGAAAAATATTAGGAGAATCATTCTTTGAAGGAAAATCTTGAGGTACTAAAACCAAATGTTGAGATATTTATGAGGACCTTAAACATTTTTAACCATTGATTTTAAATAATAATAAAATAATCATAATTAAAAAAAAGGGATTGAAACAATTCGATTATAAATTTGACATTATCATTTAGCATGAAATTCACAAATTTGATGGTTGGATTATAATTTGGGAAAAAAGTAATAAGGAAGTAAAAGGAATTGAGAAATTTAGGAGGAAAGATTTTTAAAGGATTTTATTTAATTTATAATACAAAAAACCTCCTATTTTGGAGAATTCAAAAATTGTCTAAGAAGAGGCTCAAAAAGCACTTACAACTCTACTTTCAAATTAATCTAAGAAAAACTTTACAAATTGGACAAACTTTAAAATTGAAAATTATCAAATCATATATGTTCCGTTTCAGACCAGAAATGTGAAGAGCTATGGAAGCTACGGTGGGGGAAAGCTTTCAATGTGACGAAGCCGCATGGAGTTAGTGTACCTACAAGGTTATCACTCGCTCAAGTCATGATATGAATATTGAGAGAGTATTCAAACTATGTTTGAAACTTTTTACATGAATTGACGTCATTTCGTATATATATATATATATATATATATATATATATATATATATATATATATATATATATATATATATATATATATATATATATATATATATATATATATATATATAAAACTGCCTCGTTATCTTTCAAGTGTGAAAAGAGGAACACTGTTGGATATGCTTAGGGTTTGGATCTCCTGTAGATAGGTACATGATATTCTAGTGGTCAGGATGTTATTCTAGAAGTCATTGGAGTGACTAGCTAATATGTTCACAACCTAGTACTTAGTTTTAGGGTGACCGGACCAACAGAGACACGACCTAATTAAGGGGGAAATACCCACCCCATAACAATTTCCCCCAAGCCCTCGTGATTAGTCATCAGTGCGAGGGTTTGAAGGATTTCTTTCCCTGATTATCGATTGTTCTTTCTGTGATCTTGCTAATTATAACGCTAAAATGTCTATTTAGAGAAGTGATTATGATCTTTCTAGGGGACTAAAACACTCAAGTATTAGGTGCAAAAGAAGTGATTATTGATAAGACACCTTTCTTTTCGTATTTTAGTTCATAAGTACATGAATAACTAGAGTCACTTTTATTTTAGGTTCTCTTTTTATTTTCATATTCTTGAGTGGTTATCTCTTTCTTCCTTAAATTTTCCCATTATACACTTCAGATTATCAACATTATATGACCCAAAAATCACAGAAGATCGTGGAAAGAGAACCAGTGAATACGACAAATACCATATCCCTTTGTATGAGTATTTCTTCAAAACCTTGGTAATCTTTTTCCTTTCATTACTTTATATGTAGTGCTGACAATATAGGTTTTTAAATACTTTCCCAAATTACCACCTTTCGAGTACTTATTCTTTTTAGTTACCCTCTTTCACTCTCGGGCTCATCTAACTGTATGTGAGGTTGAGTCAAGAGTGAAGGGTAGGTGTAAACCTCTGTTTTCTCATTGCTGGTAGGCGAAACACTTTCTCCTAGATATCACAATATATGATATAGTTGTTCATAACATTTTTCAATCCATTGTGCATTACCACTTCTTGCTACCAGCACAATACCGAAATATTTGTTTCAAACTGGATTATTTGTAAAATTTAGTTCTTTTAATAAAATGATATTGTAAATTTTTTATCAATTTTTTACTAAGAAATAATATGAAGTTATAATGCAGCAAATAAAATATATATATACATTTATAATTAGAATTTTATATCCATCTGATAAAATTTAATAAAATATATATTTACATCTAAAAAATACATTTTAAAAAAAATTATGTTTTTTGAAAATGTGAATATAAATGAAATATTTAAAAAGTGTTTATCAATATTTTAAAAATAAATTAAATGTAAATTTTTACTTTATTAATAAATTTTCTTTATCAACAATTTAATTAAAAATAAATATTTATCAATGAACATATAATTTGCTTTAATAATAATTTATTGTATAGTTATATATGCTATAAATGTTAAGATGTTCCCGATAAACATCATCATGATGGTTAAAATATAGATAAATATAAATATGATAATAAAAAATTTCATTGTACGGGTCACTATCATTATAATATATGTCACTATCTGTATAATACATAAGTCATTTTTCTCATTTTTCTTATTATCAAATGTAAAATTTTTATTTTTATTTCACCAAAAAAATCTTACATTGCATTATGGATAAATATTTTAATCTACTATCTAATTCACCCCATTCAAAGTAGATTCATGCATTGTCTCATTTGCCACTTCACCAAAAACTTAATACACAACATTATAGATAAATCGGTAATTAACATATCTTTCAATTATTTGTCAACCATTCTTCTATTTACATGCCAAGTATCAATCTTCTTTATTTATTATCACTAAAAATATTAATAATATATTTTTTAATTTTAATAAAATAATACTATATATTTATCTCATTTAATCACTATCAATATAATATTTATTTTATTTTAATCAATCATTATTTTAATTTAAGAGACAAATTTCTTATTTTTAAATATCATTTTTTTTATTTTTTCATCTCACGATTCTTTTTTCTTATAATTATTTAATACAATTAAAATTGTATGATTATTGTTCATTTTACAATTAAGTAAATCATTTTAAATTTTGTATTTATACACATCAAATAATATTTTTATTTTACAGGTTATTATTACATCAATTTTTTTTTGTCTTTTTTCATCTTAAGAGTCATCCATTTTCTTTTTGTCTTTCTTCATCTTAAGATTTATTTTAATTTAATTAATTTTATATAATCATATTTATTTTAAAATTAATAATTAATTTCAAATTTAAATAAAAAAAAGTAAATTTTATATCTTATCAAATTTAAATATTATTTTATATCATATTAAATAATTTTACGGGTCACACAGGTATTTTATTAGTTATTTGATAAAATTAAAAGAAACAGTAGTTCTCGAAGAAAAAAAAAAACAGTGAATACAACCCAAAATGTCATAATAGTTATATTCCCAATACACAGGGACAAACACGTAAATAGAACTCACCACATAAATATATCATGCCTCCCATTTTATTCTCACACATTATTCCTTTCCCCTCTCCATTTTCATTACAATTTCTCATTCATCTAATCTTTTCCCCCAAATCACCACAGTTTCTCTTCTGTCTCTGAACCCTAAAATTATCTAATTCTATCGCCGCCGCATACGGTGGTTTCTTTCCCTCTTCTACAGATTCGCCGTTTCCCTAATCCACCTCTTTTTTTACCCTATCAACCACAACCACAACCCCTAACCACATCTACTTTTTTATTTTCAATTTTTAATTTCCTCCCGTTCATTTTTTATAATTATTCCAATTATTTATTTTTGATTTCCCTTGTCGCTTTCATTATCTTCAACAGTTGTTTTTCTTATTTATTTTTATGTCCTAACCCATCTCTTGTGGACCCGGTTTTTGAATTTCATTCCTCGGATTCACTACTTTACCATTTTACCCATCTTAATAAAAGCTACTTCGACCCATGATGATGAGTCAGAGTCAGAGTCACCATTCCCGTAGGATGATGCCACCTGTCAACACGAGAAAACGCAAACACAATGAAGCTGATAAGCTTGATAAGCCGGATAAGCCGATAGGTTCTAACAAGCTTCTAGCCGGTTATCTTGCTCACGAATTTTTGACGAAAGGGACTCTACTTGGACATAAGTTTGATCCTAAGCTAACCCGAGCCGGTATTTATCCCGACTCCCCGGTTGGCTCAGGTGAGGACTCGCGAGCCGAAGCTTCGGTTGTGAGTAAGGAGCATGAGAGTTATGGTGAGGTAGCAAGTATAATGAAGATGGATGGGACCCACATAAAGGGAATTGTGAACCCCACGCAGCTCTCTCAGTGGATTCATATGTAATATTTTGATGACGTGGACTGGACGATGATGTTTTACCGTATTATGCGACGTTTTGCAGGTTAGTTTGGAGTTCGTTCGTTGGTTCGTTGCATGGACAAGAATGAATGTTGTGTCGATTCATCGTCCTCGATGGGTTTTCATATTATTGCAAGTACATTTGTTTTTTGTTGCGAAATTATCTCTGAATATGGATGATTAAGATTATCTAAAGTGGATGTAGTTAGTGTTTTATGTTATTGATAGAAATTTGAATACAGTGGCTGAAATGCATGCATTTTGTTGATCGGTTTAAAGTAAACCTTATATTTCAATTTATTATGTGTGTATGAGTATAACATGGTATAACTTTCATATGTGGACGTCTTTTATTGTATCAAACGACGACAACAATAATAACAGTCCTTAGTATATTAAGATTTATTATGTGATACTATTGCTACTAAGATATGTAAATACATTAATGGTTATGTCTAACCATTTATTGAGGCATTCCGTTCACCCCTACATGCCTACACTACACTATTTTCTTTTCCACTATTTTGATTGACAGCTTCTAAAGTGGAAGTAATAATGATTTGTTGTATTTCATACTCAAAAATACATAAGAATTTACAATTGTCTTGGTATTTTAATATTTTGATAAGGTTCGATTATCGTTTCATTATTCACATTATCAAATCAAATAATATTCAACTATTCTTCCATTGTCTATATTCACTACATTTGTCGATGGAAATGAAAGAAATGGTGGGGAGTTGGAAAAGATTGTTGGTTTTAAGTCGACAATAAATTAGTATATGTATGTAGAGGTGTTAACTAAAATCTTATATCAGAGGGAAATTACACTTTAGCTGTGTTTATATATGAAAAGTTTGATTCTTGCAGCGCTTCAAAGGATAAGTAATTTTGTGAAAAGGTGATGATACACTACCATGAACCATCACACATACGCGCCGCCATCACAGTCTGACCGATTCAATTCGGACTAGGCTTGGACTTGAACTTAGACTTGAATAATCTATTATTTTCTAGTACGAAAATTATTTCGTATTAATTGATTTGTATTGTATATTTGTATTTTGTATATTATTAATATTAATTAATTAATTAATTAATTATTTGGTGTGATGTAACTAACAATAATTTTAATTTGACCGAGTTTGCCTTGTTTTCCATGTTCCTACGTTTTCTTACATTTGGGGTCAAATTTTCACCTATAAATAGAGACATTCTTTTTCTTCACTCTAGATTTTTTGTATTTCGAAAATTTTCCCCTCTTTTTTGTCTCTAATTCACATAAAAAAGATCTATTTATTATTATTTTTTCTATTTTCAAGTGGCTTCTTCGCGCCATCTATGACGTGTATAAAAATCAGATACTAAGAGTGGTAAGTATACTATACTCGACTGATTATAGCACAATTAAAGGATGTAATCCTATACCGATTACCTACCATGGAAGTAGTAATTGTACAATATAAATATGTGTTGTTTTATCCTAGAGATGTCGTGGTTGAGTGACTGCTTTGCACAACTCTTAGCAATTCCATAAAACATCTTAAAGAGAAATCTAGTATGTGACTCGATCCGTTAATTTATGGGTTAAATATGTTTTTGGTCCCTATAAATATCTCAATTTGATTTTTAGTCCCTATAAAAAAACGTCGAGTTTTAGTCCCAATAAAATTACTTTTGCACGCAGATTTAGTCCCTCTACAGGATTACATCTTTAAATGCTGAGAACGTGAATTGGTCTATTCATTGAAGGAAGATGTCTTAAGGTTACAAAAAGCTTATTTGGGGCAGATAATTATCCCAGGCACAACTTATTTTGTTCAGAATTACTTTGACATAAAAGGTATGTATGTAATTAAAGTTTCGTTGATGGGTCCTAATTTGTGTCTATTAGAAGAAATTAATGAGGGAGTGATCGAAGAACTCTTACGAGAGGGCGAGGTGTGGTGGAAGCAGTGGTTTATGGTGATTCGGAGGTGGAGCGATGTTGAGATCGATAATGGAAGGATGCTCTGGTTTAAGGTGTTTGGAATCCCTGCTCAAGCCTAGAACGAGGATTTTCTTGTGGAGTTGGCAAATACTTTTGGTGCGTTTGTGTATACAGATGATCGAACTGCTAAGGGACAAACTCTTGATTTTGCAAGAATCCTGATGCGACTCCCTCTAAATTTCAAACTACCAGATGTTAGACGATGGCGCGGATCTAGAAGGGGGGAGGGTTGAATAAATCCTTTTTCAAATTTAACTTTTCAAAAATACTTTGAAAAATACTTTGCGGAAGTTCCCCGAAAAACTCGTTTAAAACAAATAAAGTCACCGGTGATCGGATATGCGTTTTGAAACCGAATAAGAAATAAAGGATGATAAGACACTTAAGAAATGCAATTATATCACTCAAATTCAATTCACTTGATAAACCACTCTCAACAATGAATAATAGATAAGCAATGAGCACAAAATAAATGAATTTATGTGTTTTGACTTTTTCACAAACACTTGGTGTGCAACCACACAAAGTGTTATGTCTATGTTGAAGTAGTGCAATTTTTTTTACAAGGTTGTTGTCAAAAATTGATAACACAATTTATCGAATAGTTGGTGTGCACATACTTAACTAAAACAGAATTTTTCAAACCACACAAATTCAAGTTATGCAAAAAAAAAAATGAACGAAATGATTAAAGAACGCACGAGATTTGTTTAGGCAGTTCTTTCACCGTCCTCGCTAGAAGTACTCTGGCCCCAATTCTCAACCAAATTGGGATATTTCATTAATATTGCAATTGTTTATACAAGAAGAAAATTGGAACAACAAACCAATCCGAATTGCGATTATTGCGAAAACTTCTTCTTGCCCCTTGATTCGAGAAGAACCAAGTCCTTCACGCGCGTCGAAAAAACCTCCGTTTGACAACTCCCCTCTTGCAAGGATATTCAATTCTCCAAACCTTGAGCACGACTGATTTTATTCAATGCTTGTGAACCCACAATTATCTTCGTAATCCTCCGGTTAACGTGATGCGAATGAACGATTCCCTTGATCTTCAAACACCCTCACTCGGTTGAATCTACGAACAATGATTGCATACAAAACCTCCAAATCCTCTTTGATCTTGGAGGAGAAAACCCTTTTGGATTTTACAAGAAAAACCCACAGCTTCTCAACCCAATCTGAAATCTCTCTATCTCAATTGGACGTTATCACCATAAATTACACCATGATCAACAAAGATTGTTGTGTGTGATTGTTGATTGATGCAAAGAAGGAGAAGATGAAGAGAATGATGTGTATCTATTTCACTTTTCTTGTTATTTTCTCATAAAATGAAAAACAACTATTTATATTGGTTAGGCAAAATATAAAATAGAAAGGAAGAAAAAAATGCAGGCAAACAGTAATGAGTCGACCTCCCACAGGGTGTGAGTCGACATGAATGATGCTAGTGAGTCGACCTAAATCTCTTGCCCAGTCAGCTTGTTGGGACCCGTGAGATTTGAGAAAAAAATGCTTCATTTGAGTCGGCTCATGGCGAGCAATGAGTCGACTCAAATCAATTGAACTGAATGAGTCGACCTGTTCAGGAGCATGAGTTGGCTCATGCAGTCAAAGTTTCTATAAAAGGATCTTTCTTCATGAGATCATTCCTTATAGCTTGTGTTCCCCCACAACATTTCAATCATACAAAGTTTTTGGCATTATTCAAAACACATGCCATATCTTACAAACTCCCCCTTTTTGATGATGACAAAAACTTGTTGAATTGTAATATATAAGCAATTTTACCAAGCTCCCCCTAAATATATGCCACCAACAAGATATGCTTTACAATCTACACACATCTCCCCCTTTGACAACATCAAAAAGAGAGAAAGATGAGTAACCAATATCAAATAACCATAAGCAAGCTAAGAGAATACCAATTGCAATAAAATTCAATCATCCACAAACTCACAATAAGGGATGAGATGAAAAGCGGCAATAAAATAAACACGGCAATATAATGAAACAAACTATCCGAAGTAAGCATTATCCATAACAAAATAAACAAACCAGAAATACCATACAAAAATAGTAATAATAGTCATTAAAAAAAACAGAAATCCTGATGAAAATGAAATGCGATGCAATGATTCTATCAAGACCTAGGACCACGACCCCGATGTGTGGATAACGACAATGATAAGTAACCGACTGATGATCATCCGTATCAGCTCCAATATAGTGAAGGAAACTCCGGTTGAGTGTGTTGAAAGAGTTTGCAAGAGCAACATTAAAACCATGGACTTCATTAATCCTTGCCAAAGAGGTAGAAGCAAATGTCTCAAAAGTAGTATCTTGGGATGCCAAGTGTTCTTGCAACGCGGTATACCGGGTGTCTTGAACAAATACATATTCAACAAATGCCTTATCTTGGTTAGTTAGCCTTCTTCCCAACTCATTGTATCGCTCGATTTGAGTGTTATTGTAGTTTTGCTGTTGAAGTTGCATATTTTGGAGCATATTCATAATACCTGATGTGTTGTCTTGTGGAGGAGGAGGAGGAGGAGATGGAGGAGCAAACGAAGTTGCTGTGTGAGTCCATCCCGCGTGTTGCCATTCACCACAACCTTGAATTTAATACAGTGCAGAATCATCAGAAGGAGCACGATACCAGTCTTCATCATCAACGTAAATTTCATCAACATTCATATCCTTAATATTTTGATCTTCGTCATCTTCAACATCATCTTCATCCTTATTATCATGACCGGAACCAGCCCTAACAATGAATTTGTATCTGTTTTCTTTTGGATCCCACATATGACCCATTAGACTAAGTGTCTTTTGTTGGAACCAATTATTTTCAAAAACAGAAGTCATAGGTAAACCTTCAACAAAAATTTGAGCCTTGTTTATGATTTCTTGAATAATGCAAGGATAAGCAAGAGCGACACCTTTCTTTTCCTTGAGAGCAAAGATGCGACTTGCAAAGTAGCGTGGCCAGTTGACTTTTAACTTATTCCGAAGTATGTAGATAAGATGAACTTCAGCCATATCAATACGAGAAAAACCTCTTTTCTTGGGATGCATGTTATGCGACACAATCCAATGAAGAATACGGTCCGTAGGCTCAACTGTTCCTGTTGTCGTAGATGACGAAAACAGTTCACAATTAACCGTAGCCTCAATAAACGGTTCCTTTAGCACACCATTTAATTCCTTACGAAACTCATAGTTATCAACTTTATCAGAGTCAATCATCAACGTACTTGCAGCCCCAAGATCAATACCAAAAATATCTTTCCAAACTTGAGCAGTTACAGCAAGCATTCTATTACCCATGCAAAAATTAAAAGCAAAACCCTTGAATTTTCCAACAATACCCGCATAAAACATTCTCAAAAAATCCTCATTATACTCTTCATGACAAGATAAAAATGGATTGATTTTGTGAAAATCAATCAAGTCAATATAATGAGGAATGTGCATCTGATTTGCAGTTTGTTTGGAATAAACATACTGAGGAATAATCTTCCTATTTTTGAACTTCTTATCATAAGTTTCCCTCAAATCAGATGGAGGGAGAGAAAAAGCATTTACTGGTAGAGAGGAGTGAGATGAGGAACCCCTTGTTGTCCTTTTACCTATAGTCTTTGTAGCCATCTTGAAGATTTTGGAGAAGATTGAAGAATTTGTGAAGAAATGGGTTTTAGGGTTCTTATGAGAGAGATAGAAATGAAGTGATGAAGATAAAATGATGTATGAAGAGAAATGTATGTTATAAAAAATTGATTAATTGTCATTAAAAAATTAACTCAACCATAAATTTGTGGAAGAATACAATAGGCGCCGACCTAGGAAGTTGAAACCAACAGACAACACGTGTTTTCAAAGCGTGTGTGTCAGTTAATTAGACAATGAGTCGACTCAAACAAGATAATGAGTCGACGCAATTCAAAATGTGAAATGAGCCAACTCGTTAAAGTTATAGGTCAACACAACAAGGTCTACGAGTCGACACATGAGTCGACCTGTTGGGACCCGAGTATGCAGACTAAGAAAGCACCACAAATATTAACAACATCATACCAAATCATCATTATATCACATCACGATGCATTCAAATGACAAACATATAACTAATTTTATATATTGAACAAAATAATAAATAAATAAGGATACAAACAAAAGCACACACACCTTCATTTGTTCTATATCATAGATGTCTCACAAATTCATATATTGAACAAGTTACTTGAAGCAAACATAATGTGAATGATATTACCTCGTAAATGTGAAAATGTAGGATGAATAATCAAACACAAACACTTCAATAGACAAGTTGTTAGTGAAGAATTATATTAAGTCAAACAATGATATATGATAACTATTTTTAAGATTAAGATTGATCAGAAATGTCAAGAACACCAAGTTCCCTACGAATACCACGTCTCATTTCTCTACATGATCTCTAAGGAAGTGATGTCGAATTTCAATATGCTTAGTGTGTGAGTGTAGGATTGAATTTTTGGTAAGGTTTATTGCACTAGTGTTGTCACATAGAATTGGAATATTTTTTAGAACAATATTGAAGTCGACAAATTGTTGTTTTAGCCATAAGATTTGGACACAACAATTTCCAGATGCAACATATTCCGCCTCTGCAGTTGACAAAGCAACAAAAACTTTCTTTTTTCTATGCTAACTTATAAGAGAGTTAGAAAAGAAATGACAAGTGCCATTAGTGCTTTTCCTATCTACTTTGCACCCGGCAAAGTCGGAATCGAAAAACCTACCAACGAATAATCACTACCTTTAGGATACCAAAGACCAAACTTAGAAGTACCACAAAGATATCTAAGAATGCGTTTAACAGATTTTAAATGTGATTCCTTAGGGAAAGATTGAAATATAACACACATGCAAACACTAAACATAATATCCAGACGAGATGCGATAAGATAAAAAAGAGATCTGATCATACCTTGATACCTTTTTATATCCACATCCTTACCATTTTCATCACGATCGAGACTTGCTGCCGTAGGCATTGGTGTATCAATAGGTTTTGAATTTTCATATCAAACCTTTTGAGAAGTTAATTGCAATACTTTATTTGACTTATGAAAGTGCCCTCTTCAAGTTGTCTAATTTGGAGTCCGAGAAAGAAGTTAAGCCCCCCATCATACTCATCTCAAATTCACCTTGCATAGAACTTGAAAACTCATTGACTAACTTCATATTAGTAGACCCAAAAATGATGTCATCTACATACACTTGTACTAATATTGAGTGATTTCCTTCTCGTTTAATAAAGAGAGTAGTATCAACTTTTTCTCTTGAAAAACCTTGATTAATTAAAAATTTACTTAGGCGCTCATACCAAGCTCTAGGAGCTTGTTTGAGACCATACAAGGCACGTTTAAGCTTGTAAACATGATTAGGATTTTCATAGATTTCAATTCGGGAGGTTGACAAACATACACTTCTTCATTTATGTATCCGTTAAGGAAAACAATCTTAACATCCATTTGATATAGTTTAAAATTTTGTGAGCATGCAAATGCAAGTAAAAGGCGTATAGCCTCGAGTCGGACAACATGAGCATAAGTTTCCTCATAGGCAATGCCTTCCTCTTGGTTATACCCTTGAGCAACAAGACGGGCCTTGTTGCGAGTAATAATACCATTTTCGTCCATCTTATTCCTAAATACCCATTTTGTTCCAATTACTCGATGACCTCGCAGAGGTGGAACAAGGTCCCAAACCTCATTTCTTTTAAACTGATTAAGTTCCTATTGCATAGCTAAAAACCAATTTTCATAGAGTAAAGCATCTTTGGAATTTTTAGGCTTAAATTGATAGACGAAAGCATAATGAAAACAAAAATTACTTATCCTTGATCGAGTGGTGACACCCTTTGAGATATCTCCAAGAATATTGTCGATGGGATGGTCTTTTGAAGTTTTCCACTCCAACGGTAGATCATTTTGAATTGATGATTGATCTTCATCTTTGAGATCAGATTCTTTAACCGACTCCTCCTCAGTTATATCCGAAATGGGTTCAACACGAGACACATCTTGATCAATCTCTTCAGAAGAAGCACCTACATAAATAACAACACTACCTTTCCCGACAACTTTCAGACACAATTCATCAAAAGAGACATGCACAGATTCTTCAACAATAAGTAATCTCTTGTTGTATACTCTATATGCCTTACTTGAATTAGAGTACCCAAGAAAGATACCTTCATCCGCCTTTGAATAAAATTTGCCAAGATTTTCTTTTCCATTATTTAACACAAAACATTTACATCCAAAGACATGAAGATGTGATACATTTTGCTTTCTTCCTTTTAAAAGTTCATAGGGCGTTTTATTTAGAATGGGTCGGATAATTATCCTATTCAACATATAACATGCAGTGCTTATAGCATTGGCCCAAAAATATTTAGGAAGACCACTACCATTAATCATAGTTCTTCCTAACTCCTCTAACACGCGATTTTTACGTTCCACTACACCATTTTGTTGTGGAGTTTTAGGAGCGGAAAAATTATGTTCAATGCCATGTTTTTCACAATATTTTTCAAAAAGATGATTTTTCAAATTCACCTCCATGGTCACTTCGAATCGTTACAATGTTTGTGTTAAGTTTGTTTTGAGACAACTTGGCGAATGTTTCAAATGCCGAGAAGGTGTCACTTTTACTTGCTAAGAAATTTTTCCAACAAAATCTTGAGTAGTCATCCACAATAATTTCCATCTATACTTTTGATTCTTGATGGACCAAAAATATCCATGTGTAGAAGTTCAAGAGGTCTATATGTAGAAAATAAATTTTTGGATTTAAAAGAAACCTTTGTTTGTTTTCCCATTTGATAAGCATCACAAAGATGACCTTTAGTGAATTTTATTTTTGGTAAACCAACTACTAAGTTTCTGGAAACAATTTTGTTGAGCAAATCAAAGTTAATGTGTGTTAAACGTCTATGCCAAAGCCAAGAATGATCACTTTTGGAGACTAGACATTTAGGATCATTCATGGACACTGCACTCAAGTCAAGTATGTATACATTATTAACCCTCAAGCCCCTAAACATATCATTCTTATTATTATCATGTTTAATTATGCAACCTTCTTTTGAAAAGGAGACTTTGTATCCCTTGTCTCACAATAGACTAATGCTAATGAGATTATGTTTAAGGCCTTCCATTAAGAGGACATTAGAGATAGATGTATAAGAGGGATTACCTACACTACCTTTTCCAAGTATAGCTCCCTTGTTGTTATCAACATAGGTAACAAAACCTTTCTTCTTAGTCATAAAGTCATAGAATAAGGAGATGTCACCCATCATGTGTCTTGAGAATCCACTATCAAGAAACCATCGTTTCTCCGTAGCCTCAAGACACTCCACCTACATGATTAAACAAGAGAAAGAGGTACCCAATTTTCATTGGGTCCTTGCGTGTGAGTGAAACTTTTGTTGCATTTAGGCAACCATTGAAAAATGCCTTTAGGGACCAAGAATCTCCTAAATCGTCATTTAGCAATAGTGTGACCCCTCTTGCAACAATAAAGACAACTCAAGATTGGTTTATAGTCCCGTTTGCTATTTTGATCTCTCACTACATAAGTATATCTTTGATATGGATTATTCATAGATTCTTTAAAATTTAAGCGATCAATAGCAAATGTCATTTTTGGTTGTGACATCTTATCTAATTTGGCTTGAAAAGTTTTGACTTCTTTTTGCCAAATGCAACAAGTTTCATAACTATGAAAGTTATGCCATTCTTGTTTGTCTTCTTTAATAGATTCCACCATAGAGTGCTTAAGAGCTTCCAATGCGTTTTAATTATCAGAAACCTTTTTCTCTAAGTATTTAAAAATACGCTTATTGGAGGCTACACGCTTAAAAGCTTCTTTAGCTTCTTGGTGGAGAACTTTAAAAGTACTAAGTAAATCAGAATAAGACAATTTTTCAAAGTTATCATATTTAGCATGTCTTACTTGCTTTTTTCCCTTTTTGTGTGCCATAAGACAAAGATTCACTTTCTCTTCCTCATCACTCGAGCTTGCTTTGCTAGAATATTCACTATCATTTTCCCATGCGATATATACCCTTCTAGCTTTGTTGCCTTTCCTTTGATATTTGTCTTTCTTTAACATTGGGCATTCCGGTTTGTAGTGACCCGGTTTTCCACAATTGTAACATGATCCTTTAACTTTGGTACTTTTGTTTGATTCTTGCTTGGAGGGCTTATACTGTCTTCTATAGTTAACAAGGCGCTTGTCTGAATGAGAGATTTCATTCTTTCTAAGATATCGATTGTATCTTCTAACAAACAACCCCATATCCTCATTGGATTCATCGTCTTCGTCACTTGATTCACTCTCACAATCTTTATTGGTGGATGATTTTGAAGTATAAGTCTTCAATGCAATTGACTTTTTCTTCTTTTTCTCATTGTCCTTTGGTTTTTCATTCTTTTCTTTCTTCTCATTCTCTTCATGCTCATGTAGATTAAAGAGCTCTTTCTCATGCTCTTGTAGCTTCCCAATCAATATTGTCAAATCCAATATCCTTACATCATTGGCATCTTTGATTGTCGTAACCTTTGATAACCATTCCCTAGTAAGACATCTTAAAATTTTGTTAGTAGCTACATCGTTGGGAGTGGTTTTTCTAAGAGCATTTAAGAGATTTAATAAATGAGATAATCTCTTTCCCAATTCACCAATGGTTTCCCATTGGTTCATGTGAAAGCGATCAAACTCTTATTGCAAAGTGTTAATTCTATCTAGCTTCACGTCATCAGTTCCCTCATGGGAAATCTGTAATGCTTCCCACATAGCTTTAGCCGTAGTATGGTGAGAGACTCTAAAATATTCATCTGCTCCCAAAGAAGCTATAATCATATTTTGAGCTTTCCAATCATAGCTATAGTTCTTTTCATCTTTTTCATCCTATTGTGCTTCAGGTTTAGGTATTTCAAGGTTATTCTCTCCGATCATGGTTATTTGAATAGGACCATCTTGAATAACCTTCCATATTTTTCTATCAACAAAGGTGATATAAATACACATACAATCCTTCCAGTGACTGTAGTTTTCTTCGGTGAAAACAGGTGCTCTATTATACGCCCCATTGGATCGTTATCCATTTTCAAAAAAGTTATATGTGAAGCACTAGATGAACTGGTGCTCTGATACCACTTGTTAGACGATGACGCGGATCTAGAATGGGGAGTTGAATAGATCCTTTTTCAAATTTAAATTATCAAAAATACTTTGTGGAAGTTCCCCATAAAACTCGTCTAAAATAAATAAAGTCACCGCTGATCGGATATGCATTTTGAAACCGAATGGGAAATAAAGGATGATAAGACACTTAAGAGAATGCAACTAAATCACTAAAATTCAATTCACTTTATAACCCACTCTCAACAATGAATAAAGGAGAAGAAATGAGCACAAAAGAAATGAATTTATGTGTTTTGACTTTTTCACAAACACTTGGTGTGCAACCACACAAAGTGTTATGTCTATGTTGAAGTAGTGCAATTTTTTTTTACAAGGTTGTTGTCAAAAATTGATTACACAATTTATCGAATAGTTGGTGTGAACATACTCAACTAAAACATAATTTTTCAAACCACACAAATTCAAGTTATGCATAAAATATATGAACTAAATGATTAAAGAACGCACGAGATTTGTTTAGGCAGTTCCTTCACCGTCCTTGCTAGAAGTACTCTTCCCCCAATTCTCAACCGAATTGGGATATTTCATTAATATTGCAATTGTTTATACAAGAAGAAAATTGGAACAACAAACCAATCCGAATTATTATTGTTGCGAAAACTTCTTCTTTCCCTTGATTTGAGAAGAACAAAGTCTTTCACGTGCGTCGAGAAAACCTCCATTTGACAGCTCCCTTCTTGCAAGGATATTCAATCCTCCAAACCTTGAGCACGACTGATTTTCTTTAATGCTTGTGAACCCACAATTATCATCGTAATCCTACGGTTAACGTGATGTAAATGAATGATTCCCTTGACCTTCAAACACCCTCACTCGGCTGAATCTACGAACAATGTTTGCATACAAAACCTCCAAATCCTCTTTGATCTTGGAGGAGAAAACCCCTTTGGTTTTTACAAGAAAAACCCACAGCTTCTCTACCCAATCTGAAATCTCTCTATCTTAATTGGACGTTATCACCATAAATTTCACCTTGATCAACAAAGATTGTTGTGTGTGATTGTTGATAGATGCAAGGAAGGAGAAGATGAAGAGAAAGATGTGTATCTATTTCACTTTTCTTGTTATTTTCTCATAAAATGAAAAACAACTATTTATATTGGTTAGGCAAAATATAAAATAGAAAGGAAGAAAAAAATGCAGGTAAACAGTAATGATCCGACCTTCCACAGGGTGTGAGTCGACCTGAATGATGCTAGTGAATTGACATAAATCTCTTGCCCAGTCAGCTGTTGGGACCCGTGAGATTTGGAGAAAAAATTACTTCATTTGAGTTGGCTCATGGCAAGCAATGAGTCGAATCAAATCAGTTGAATTGAATGATTCAACCTGTTCAGGAGCATGAGTCGGCTCATGTAGTCAAAGTTTCTATAAAAGGATCTTTCTTCATGAGATCATTCCTTATAGCTTGTGTTCCCCACAACATTTCAATCATACCAAGTTTTTGGCATTATTCAAAACATATGCCATGTCTCACACCAGATTCGTTTAATGCAAGTATAAATTAGAAGGTTTCCTGCTTGACGCTGCGTGAAGAATACTCCAATTTATTTCGTAAAGATTCAGGTATTCTGAAAACTCAAATTACTGGTGGAACATCTTATGTTTCATAAGATGATTGGACAAATGATAAAATGAACAGGTTGTTTAATTATGGTGTTGGTGAATCTGTGGATTCCATCGACGAATTTTCCTCTCATGAATTTATGGAGTGAGGCGACAATGAGTTAAATGTAGAGGGTTACATGTCCAGGGGTCGGGATGATAAGAAGGAAAAGGAAAGTACTATGGCTGGTATTCAAAGAGGTAAAGTATATGAATAAGTTAATGGCAACAATTAAGTCATTTAATCTGAGATCTCATCTCGCCACCGTGAGATCTCGCTTTCTTCTTCAGATGTTTCTGTGAAGCTCATATTTGAGTATCGACGTGAAATCATGGGAATTGTAGGAATAGAAAGTATACTTCCACAGACGACATCATTTTTTGTTATGGAACCAAAAATGGTGATGACTGCGAAAACTACGACAGAACAAAGCTTTCAATTCATTATCTTGTTATGAAAACGTGGATCAGAGGTTGCAACCATAGTGCTTCTTGAACCATAAGTATTAGTATTTATGTGATGCTGTTATCGACATTGTCGTCTCCGATATGGTGGACCTAGGGGGTACCTGCATGGTTAGAACTCTAACACTCAAGTCAGTTTAGGGTTCAAGATTGAAGGTAGCAAAAATGGAGATTAGAGATTGTATCCCTTAGAATCCTTTTACGAATTTATTTATACCCTGGGTCTGGCGAAGTAAGCTAGGTAATGGACTTCGTGCAATTTGACCTCTAGCCGACGCGAAATGGTCAGTTCCTTGTTTTTGGCCGCCATGAAACACAACTCACTTCTAGAAACTGGAACTAAGTTAATCTGAGATACTACTATAGTTAATTCTAATGTTCTTTTTCGATTGAATAAGGTGTGGATGTTTATCCCACCAGTGTATGAACTATCAACACATACTTTTTAACGAAAAATGGGGGTATGGTTCCATTTTTCCCTGCAAGGACTATGGTTTTTAGTGAGGTGTGATGTTCCTTTAACTTATCTACTAGCGCCATGGCTTTTATGAAATGTTATAGGTAAATGTTGGACCTTCATTGAAAGATCCTTGTCGTCTTATCAACCATATGAATGTTGAACCTTAATAGAAGGATCCTTCCCACCTTATCAAGCATATGAATTTTGGACCTTAACTGAAGGATCCTTTCCGCCTAATCAAGCATATGATTGGACCTTCATCGAAGGCTTTTTGCTTCCTTATTAGGATTATGAATGATGGACCTTCACAGAAGGATCCTTGGTGGCTTATTAGGAATATGAATGATGGAACTTCAATGAAGGTCCTTGACAAGTTTCATGATCTTTAAAGGGCAGGTGGATATGATGGTTCCTTGATCACCCATTTCCTTTATCCTTTATCTAGCTGACTACCAAGATGACTTTGGGGATCATTTGGCCATCTCTCTTCACAAGCAACTTTCTACTTGACATGAATACTCTTTTTCTATTCCATAGTAAGTAGCGCCTGCAAACAGGAAGAATGATATTAGCAACAAAAAAACCATATGTATGTTATAAACGCCCTGATAATTATTATACTTATGCAAGTCTTCGCCATTCTCTTTGTCTCCATTACGAAAGGAGACCATCTTCCCTTGTTTGGTGTACATCGTATCATAATATTTGATTCTTGGTATTTTGGAAGTGTTAGACACCATAAAAAAACTAATTTTATTCGGAAATAAGAGGGAAAAATGATTCATTATCACTATTAGAGTCGGAGGTACTTTCATAACTTCCAAACATCCTTGTTTTGAAAAGCATGGTTTTCTATCATTCTGTCGACTTGCCTAGCATTTCTCATACAATATTCTCACATCTACGTGGCTCTCTACCAATGGAGGATTCAATCACATTGCCACTCTCGTCTAAATTCTTAATAACTGTTATTATAAAAAATGAAGGACAATACCTGAGTTTGAGTGGGATAAGGATGGAAGAATCAACTATTATGGTCTAGGATTAATTTTAAAGAAAAGTTCCTACTTGAAAAGAAGAATAAGAGTTTTCTCAAATAACATGAGGAAGAACGAAGCCAAAGCCCTGTTAATATGAAGAAAACTATCGAGGTCCCGCTGACCATCGTTTCCCTAATATAGGTATGCACCTTCATTTGGAAAGTGAAAACATCAACGACTAAATATGTTTACATGCATATGATCAAAGATTCACAGCGATCACATTTTCTCGAGATAAAAGCCAATGTGCTGAAGAATTAAATGTTTCACGTACCCCAAACAAAACTTGAGAGACTCACCCCAAACAACAATTGAGAGACTATCCCAAACAACACTTGAAGGACTCGCCCCTAGCAAAACATGATGGACTCACCCTAGGCAACGCTTGAGGGTCTCGCCCCTAGCAAAGCATGAGGGACTCACTCTTGGAAACGCTTGAGGGACTCGTCCAATGCGATTCTTAGACGATTCATATCACTAAGATCGTTGTTCATTTTAAATTAACCACTTCGCCCTTCCCAGGTTTTGTGCTTGAGGATATGTGGACTATGATAGTTTTATTGGCCACATAAAGGGACAAAACGTGGCAAAGCAAACCACCTGAAGCGTTGGACATTAGATGGGAGCGCTCCAGGTCACTCGATTGGGTATGGGTTCCCAGCCTGAATTCAAATCCATACACCATCATTTGTTTTGACATGTAGCCTACGATTTAGAGAATGGAAGTAAAAGAGATAAATTGCTTCTCCAAGATTTGAGGAAGAACCAGTTTTTCCCTACTTCCACATATCCGTCGGAAAACTATGGAAAATTATTTCTTTTCTTCTCGCCCAGCCCAATGAACCCTCAATAAATACTCCAATCTTAGAGCTAGGAGATTCGTTCATTAATTTTAACAAATTATAGCATACAAAATCTATTGTTATCAAATACTTTAGCAAACTCTCCCCTTGTTGTATTTCACAAATATAAATATAAAGCAACTTCTTATAATTACATAATATAAAAGAAAAGAAGTAAAGAGCAAAAGATTATTATGGCTCTCCAGTTATAAGTAAACCAACAACTAGGACTGTTCACGGTTCAGTTTTGTGAGAAAATCGAACCAAACCGAACTGAATCACAGTAAAAGTTTACTTGAACTGAACCAAAGTGTTTGAATTTACTCAGAACCGAACCGAACCAAAATAATTGGTTTGGTATACCATTTAGAAATCCTGAACCGTACCGAACCGTTAGAAGACAAATTTTACCGAACCGAACCATTTATTAAAGAACCAAACCATTAAACTATTTTTCAATTTTTTTAAAAAAAAATTTAAAACTTATTTTTAATATTTTTCATTTTCAGTTTTGGTTCGGTTTGGTTTCAGTTTCGGTTCGGTTCGAATATAGTTTCGGTTCGGTTCTAGAACCGTTTTATACAATATGGTTTGTTTCACTAACCAAACATAACGGTTCGGTTATTTTAACTTCAGTTCAATTTGATTCGACAGTTCAATTCAATTTATGGATTTTTTGAACAGCCGTACCAACGGCTCTTATGTTCACTATTGTGCCAATTAAGTTCCAAAGTCATAGCAAACAAAAATAAGAATAGTCTAACTTCAATATGCCCTATAAATTATCACGAATGATCCCCATATTATTAACAAACATTAAGATTCCCCATCCCAAAAGTGTGATGACTATTATACCCTAGGCTTTCTTGATAACACCAGACCTTGCTTTCAGATTCAGAAAGATTCCCCTGAGGCAAGAAACATTCCAAAGTGAGAAAGTGTTGAACACAAGCTTGTCTCAAAGTTAGTTAATTCAAATTAAAAGTGAGTTGAAGGTAAATTGATAACGTTTATATATGGTTGTAGAGGCAAAATCATCAAACTCTACCTTTATGTTAATTCTAGAGCTAAAATCAATTCTACAATCTACATCATTAAAACAAACTTTAGCTCCTCCAAAATGAAACCAAACATACTTTATATATGATTTGGCTTTGCCAAAATGCATTTTATTGAGCGTGAAAGAATAATTTCAGTATTGCTATTGCATGTATAAAACTAGAGAAACACCTAATGGCGATTACACTACACTTCAGATTCAGATAAACCATAACAAGGTAAAATGTTATGGTAGAGAAACTCACCAGCATGAAGCAACAAAGCTGTGAAATACAACACGAAACTGCAGAGGCATATACTGATAATTCACCCAACCAACGACCGGCCAAAACTGCATGTTTAAGAAACTAATTAGTTAGCCTTCCATAAACTAACTATTTGAATTGTTGCATTGGCCAAACAGAAGAAGAGTGTTGACATTTCCATACCTTCCACGCGGTCATCTGGACAGAAGGATAGTCGTTTCTTACTTTGTTCGTTACAAGATTCCAAGGCCTTCCTGCAAACAAACCTCACTTTAATTCTATAAAATGTTATATAATCTGCTGTTCATCATATTAAGGATATGTTCGATAAAAAAAACTAGTTTTGCACCGAAGATTGGGATTGTAGGTCTAGCACATATACCTTCTATGACCAAACCATAATACATCATGAAGACAAAGTTGTTCCATGGAGCAGTAGTTGTTTGTTCAAGAATCACCTAGAATAATAGGATATTTCATTCATTATAACCTAATAAAACAAAAACAAAAAACTAGTATCCCTCTAAATTAAGGGATAGAGCAAGTTAACCATATAGTACCTTCTTAGCAACAGTTTCATTGCCCTTCTTCCCCTTGAAAAGTGTATCCATCAATTTGTGAAGAAAATGTCCAAAGGGTCCAGTATAAGCAAAACCATAGAGCTGCAAAATATTTTGATTTTTAAATTCCTACATAACTTCAAAATTCAACCACAGTAAATTGAAATAGACATACCATGAAAAGAAGAATCCTTCTGAGTTGAAGCTTCTTAGCTCCATAAATTTGTTGTGCCACAGTATCACTAAAACCAGCTAGAACTGATGCAGTAATTGCCTAAAATAACAACACATACACAAACTTTAAATTTTCAAAAACCCCATTAGATTCTTGAAACTAACACTTATGGAGCACATGCACTTCTAAAGATAGGCGCGTCGTACGCGTCGGTGTCTAACACTTCTTTGACACTTGTATAACACGTGTCGGAAAAATCATATAAATATCAGAAAAGCAAAACAAGTGTCTTAAAGTGGTTTTTTTTCATTGATTCGTCACTCTTTTAATCAGTGTCCAACACTTATATACACATTTTATATAATTTTTGGACAAATCAGTTACATCTAAAAGATCTAAAAGAATTAAACCTAAACGGCAGCAATTTATAGATGCATAATGATTAATGACATCAATTTTGATTATAATATTATTTAACTTTTATAATAATATATATGAATATTATCTGGTGTCATGGTTTAGGTGTCAGAGGGTATTCATAGATAACAATATATTTGAGAAAAAGAGTAAAAGGAAATGAAAAGAAGAAGAAACCTTGGTTCTTAAAGGATGAAGCTGAAGCTGCAAGAGATATTTCTTCCAAGCATCCTTAACTATGTCGGACATGGTGATTGATCAACCCGGATCGTATCTGTCTCCGACATTTTTACATTCTATTTTTATCCTTTTGTTTGATTCTTTACAAAATTTAGTTTATATTGAAATTGGTTGATGTAATATATATTGGAATTGGTCTATCTAATCTTTATATTAGAGTGCCTAATTGTTAACTTATTAATCAATTTTTCTTTATTTATGGTTATGTGACACCAATTAACTAATTATAACTTAGACAATGATCTAACTTTTACTTCATTTAATAACTATATGTACCACATAATCGGCTATTCCTTATTACATAGTCTTTAAATAGATTTTGATTAATCTCTTAGATCAATTATCATTACAAGAAAAAACGTGTTTAGTTAGGATTAAACTCTTTACTAATGCAAAAAAATCCTTCACAAAACAAAAATTTGTGGAAAAGTTCCCTAGTTAATAGGTGTTCCTGATAAACTTTTTTTTTTGGGTTAAATTCCCTGAGACAGACGAGTCAGGGAAGATGTAACGCCCTAAAATTTATAATTTTAATTATTGATAATTATTTATGAATATATGACATGTTGTGATGTGTTTTGGTGTTGCTATGATGAAATTGTTAATTTAAAAGATTAAATGGATATCATGAGTTTATTTAGATGAATATTATTATTTAATTAAATAAAAGGAGAATTAGAGGTATGAAGGGTATAATGGTCTTTTGTGGAGAATTAGTAAGGGTAGAATGGGGAAGACATATTTGGGGTTCTAAGGGTAAGATTGACATAAGGAAGTTGAGGGTTTTAGGATGCAATTAGTTTTCATGATCGTGTTTGAAGGAGAATAGAGGAAACTCTAAGGAACAAGGAGAAATGGCTAGGGCTTGAACACTCCCCAGGGAAGTTTGAAGAGACACCATAAGAAGCGACATTTTAAGGTATGGGGAGTATCATTTTTCAATGTTCTTGATGTAGAGTTTAGGTAATGAGGATAGTTGGGGTTTTATGGAAAACCTAGGATTTGATGAGAAGAATTAAGGGATTATTGATGAATTGATGTGTGTTGTGTGTTGTAAATGATGTATGTGTATTAGTCATAGGTTATGTACTGAAATTTGTAATAAAAAATGGTAAAGAGTTGGTTTTTGAGTGAAAAATCGTAGCACAAGTTTTGATGTCATCGCAAGGTTGTAGACTGAAATCGCGTTGCTCTCTTAGCGAGGTCTTGAAAATCTCGCATTCTCAAGGTAGAGAGTAGCTCGCTTAGCGAGATCTGGGAGTGAAAAATTAATGATTTAATTGCAGAAAATTGTCTAATGATGTGTAGATATGATGTATTGATGTCGTGATGTATTATACTTGTTGCCATGATTTTTGTTGATGTTTTAGTGATCATTTTATGATAGAAATGAAGTTAAGATGTAAGTTGTTTATATGTTGATTATTAACATGAATGCCGATGCAAATATTGAATTGTTGTGCCGTTGCATTCATGGCATACCTATGTTATTGGAGGCTTCAATCTCATAGTGTGGATAGGGGTTATGTTGTTTATGTTGTGCTCCCTTGTGGAGGGTAAATGGCCCAGTGTCCATCACATGTTGAAATCGGTACCACATGAATGTATGAAGTTTCATTTCATTCTTGGTGGCATAGCATGATGCATATGTGTTGAGTAGATGTTTGATGAATTTTATGATGTGATGGGTGAGAATTATGATGTATTGATATATGATGAATGTTGCATGATTATCTTTACTTTATGTCATTTATATTGATTCGTGATTACTCACCCCGTCTGCCTTTGGTGATGGTCTATCATGCCATCCTGCATATACTCAAGAATAAGTTTGGTGCGTGGATGTAGCTTGAAGTATTGTTTTTTTGTCGCTTATTTAGTTAGGCGTGGTGTCTTGCTATGTGTCATGTAACATCGGGTTGGGAACGCTTGAGAACCGTTGTGTTCATTTTGTTTTACTTTTGAGTTGATACTAGCCGTTAAGGATTGTTTGAGTTGATTAAGTTGATGACTTATTATCCTCTGCGTAATATCAATGGTAATTAATGCAATTACATGTTGTAACCCGTGTTACGTGACAAAACATATAAAATGATGTTTTTGATGTTTGTTAAAAGAAGAAATGTGATACCCTTTTTGATGATACTCTAATTTTATTGAAAATCCATGTTATATTTTGATGGGGGGTAAAAGGGTGTTACAGAAGATCACAAACATATGGTATTTTGGGTGATATTTGTTGTCTGTATAGAGAGGTAAATGTGAATCAACATGATACTTATATTAGTTTATAGTAGTGTAAATATATACAAATTTGATAAACCTAATTTGGAGTGAATAAGAGAAACTAATCTCCTACCGATTTTCCACTAATTAGGCAATTAATGTTTTGACTATATAATGAGTAAATAATAGATTTATAAATCTGAATAATTAAAGGAATTTAAAATTCTAATTATTATTGATATCCTCCCGCAAGTTGGATAACATGAAAGAGAGATGCAACTTGGACAGTAAGAGCTCGAACCGAGGGTGAAGCAGAGGCTTTGTTAGAATATCAACAAGTTGATCATCAATAGAGACAAAGGATACGTGAAACTTGTCGTGTTGAACATTTTCGCAGACAAAGTAATAGGCTAAGGCTATATGTTTCATTCGAGAGTGGAATACAAGATTAGCACTTAAATGTGTGGCACCGAGATTGTCAAAATATATAATCGGATTAGCGGTTGAAGTGTGACCAAGTTTTGTAAATAAGGAAAGGACCCATAGTAGTTCACTAGTTGTGTCAGCCAATGCTTTATACTCTGCTTATGTGGATGATCAAGCAACATAACATTGTTTGCGGGAGCTCCAAGAGATGGGAGTGCTTCCATGAAACAATAAATTATTTATGTCTCTAAACTAACAAAACAAAATGAATCTGTTGTTGTTTTCCTGCCAAACTCTTTTCAAGTAAAGAACTTGCAGACAGGACAAACAATCCATAAGGGCTCATGTGTGAATGAACTTTATCTCTGGCCCACCACCTCACCATCTGTCAATAGCGCCTGTGTGGAATCCTCAACATCATGGCACCATATGCTTGGGCACCCTTCACCCCCTATCTTTAAGTTTATTCAAGAACATTTTTTTTGGGTTCAAATAAATTCCCGCAATCTGATTGTAATTCATGTCAAATTAGTAAGAGTCACAAACTTCTTGTTCATGAATCCACTCTTAAATCTTCTTATCCATTAAAAATGATTTTTTTCCAGATGTATGGACTTCTCATGTTTTATCTATTGATGGTCTTTATTACTATTGCATGTTTGTTGATCATTTTACTCGTTATATCTGGTTATATCCAATAAAACACAAATATGATGTCCAAAATATATTTCCCAAATTTAAATCACTAGTTGAAAATTTCTATCAACACAAAATTAAAATCTTATACACAGATAATGGTGGAGAATATATCAGACTTTGTCCTTTTTAAAGCACTCATGGCATAAGTCATCACACCACCCTACCTCATACACCTGAACATAATGGAATCTCTGAACATTAGAATTATCACATCTCCGAAACCAATTTTTCTCTTCTTCAACACTCGGGCTTTTCCCTCACATATTGGCCTCACGCCATGACTACTGCAACCTACCTCATAAATCGTCTCCCAACTCCAATTCTTGGGTACAAGTCACCTTATTCCAAATTACTCCACATTAGCCCAGATTATCATAAATTAAAATGTTTTGGATGTTTGTGTTTTCCTTGGATTAAACCATATGCTAACCATAAACTTGCGCTGAAGTCTTCTATGTGTGTTTTTGTAGATTATTCAGCCGATCAACATGCGTATTTATGTCTCGATCCGACAACTAGAAGGATTTATACCTCTCGCCATGTGAAGTTTGTCGAATCTAAATTCCCATTCATCTCTCTGGTAGCTCAATCGAATTCACAAGTAGAACAATGAACAAGCTCACTTCAAATCTCTATTCTATCGTCCCTAGCTCAACCCACTGGAAATACCACTCTAAACCCACCGAAAAATTTACCCGCTGCCCATCCCTGTTCATCTGTTACCCAGTTACCAGACCTGGCTCAACCATCAACCTTAAATGAACCCACCAATAATACTCAAACTCCCTCTTCACACTCCCAACCCTCCCTCAACCTCATCCATCCCCCGCCCCCATCCACCATCAACCCAAACCCGAGACAACAAACCAATGGTGGTGGAATCATCACCCGATCTAAAATAAACCTTGTCAAACCTCTTAAAAATATCAACCTACATGTTCGAGCCTCCTCTCACATTGAACCCAAAACCATCACCCAGGCTCTTCGTGACCCAGATTGGCGCACGATTTTGCAAGTCGAATTTAATGCCTTATACCACAACAACACATAGGATCTTGTAAGTAGGTCCTCTGCTCAAAATTTGGTTGACTGTAAATGGATCTGATACCATATAGAGAGGTAAAATATAAATCAACTTGATAATTCTATTAGTTTACAGTAGTGTAAATATATACAAGTTTGATAAACCTAATTTGGAGTGAATTAGAGAAATTAATCTCCTACTGATTCTCCATTAATTAAGCAATTAATGTTTTGACTATATAATGATTAAATAACAGATTTATAATTATGAATAATTAAAGGAATTTAAAATTCTAATGATTATTGATAGTATATCCCTTCTTCCTTTTGTGGGAAGCCTTTTTATACCAATCTTCAATTTCCAAGATCATTTAGAAGTTGCTCCTCAAATTCCATGTTAAATGATAGTTATATTGTATGTCGCTCTCATTACTTTCATGTAACATCATCTTGATAATTTTATGTAACTCTCATGAGACCTTGGAGCTATCACATAACTATTACATTGATCCGTACATGTCGTTTAACTACACGTCTCCAATAACCCTACAACCTGGGGATCCAACTTGTTTCATCTATGCAGCATGACACTTGTTATACTCGGCATGATGTCTCTTCATACTTGGGTTCTATGACTTATAACTAGACCTCAGGAATTTCTGGATGTACATAAGCTCCCTGATCATAAGATCCAACGAAATGAAGTGTTCAGACAAAATGTCTTGGAATTCATTCTTCCTTGACTCAGTCACCTATATGGTACATGAAATCTCTTTTGGCTTTACTAAATTTTAGTAAAACCCAATGTCCAAGAAGATGCTGAAACCTGAGGATTAAAACTGCAAAAGACAAAGATGTCTAAGAAGATGTCCTAACAGCTGGACTCGACATCTTGGACAAATGCAACAAGTTTCTAATTATGTGATAAATCTGTTATAAATTGATTACGTGGATCAAGGACAAAGACAGAAAGTGCAACAACAGAAAAATATATATGGAGACTTAGATCTAGGGTTAAAATAACCTTTATAACTTTTGTATCACTTGTAACTTTGTAACCTAAATACTTTGTAATATAATGGTTTAGGTTTTTAGAGTCGTTGGCTCTCTTAGGAGTTAGAAGTTTCCCCATTGCAATATGGGATGTAGGGAGGAAGGAAGAGATACAAGGGCACAACCAGAAGCCTTTAGGTAATGGTTTGTGTAATGTTCTTGGATGAAGCTTTGAAGCAAGTTCAAGATAACTTGGAGGTCAAGAAACTGTAAACGGTTCTGGAGATCAGCAGAAGACAGAGATATCACAGGTGCTGATGAAGGAAGTGAGAAAGAGTCTCATATCGAAGGTTGTAAATGACTAGAGTTTAGCCTTAGATAAAGATATTCATTGAAGGTAGTGATTAGTATAAAGTTGTAAACCATCATTTTAGCTTTAGGGTAATACTACAAGATAGTGAAGTCTTCATCGTGGATTGGTATCTCCCAGATGTAGGTTTGTTAACATCGAACTAGGTTAACAATTAATATGTTCTTTATAATCTTTAGATTTACAGTTTTTATGTATGCATGTTCTTGACTGAGATGTCCCAACATATTGTTTTTACATCTGTTGGTATTTGTGTTGCACTATTTCAAAACATCAGCTATGTAATTCCCTTGTTTCTTAAAGTGCAGTAATCATTGTCTTAACATTAAGATATGAGATTGGAGTATCTTCATAACCATAATTTCAATTGGTATCAGAGCAGGCATCTTGGTCTATTTTCTGGATGAGATCCATGGAGTACTTTATGGTGATTAAATAGGAAGAGTTATTTTCTGAAGGGTTCTGCAACAACAAACATGAGGAGTGGCTAGTTCTCTTAAGTGATTCCGCTGTAAATATTCTGATTGAAGAATTTCAGTAGTATGGAATACTGAAGTATTGATTGAAGAAAGCTTGTAGATGTCCTTACCTAGTTCTGTTCTTGTAGATGTCAATCAGTTTAAAGACATATAATCTTATAATGTTGGGAGTTGAGGGATGTTATTGTGATGATTGAGTCTTATGTGACTTGGTACATGATTGCGTGGCGTCATCATGTATGCTAAAGTCAGACTGGATAGAAGAGGTAAGATTAATTATCAAACTCATGCCTAAG
This sequence comes from Lathyrus aphaca, assembly GCA_963966055.1. Lineage (NCBI taxonomy): Eukaryota > Viridiplantae > Streptophyta > Magnoliopsida > Fabales > Fabaceae > Lathyrus > Lathyrus aphaca. Next base: position 164,626,084 of record OZ014520.1, on the reverse strand, counting down.
GGTTTCATGATTTCTTGTTGGCTAAGTTGTTGAAGACACTTGATATGATGATCAAGTCCAATCAAGGCAATTCGTTATTCTTCAGACTAGGAGGTGTTTTCTTGGAAGCATAGAAGTGATGAAGACAATGAAGGTGATTTATTTTTACCGTCCACAAACAACATGCAAGGAAGAACTCATACTTCTTAACCCTAAGGATGAGTTCACACAGTAAAGGTAATTAGGATTCGTTCAGAGAGAATATTAAAATCTTGAGTTAAGGGGGAAACCTTGATATCTTAACAACTTGCGCAACAACAGAGAAGACAACATGAAGAGGAAAATCTATGTGATATTTAGAATATGCTGGAATCATATAATGGTTGTCACATCAAGGATTAAAGATCAATTGCTTATTGCAGATTTGATCATCCTTGTGATTCAATATTGAGGATGTTATATCAGATGTTTTAACATCTCTTCATCTTAGGTTTGAAGAATCATGGGAGGGGTTCTACATTCACTCAGAAGTCTCCAAGGCTTTTGACATATGATTATTGGCTTCACATATTTTCCTGGAAAGTATTAAGACTTGCCCAGATGAAGATGCATTATTTTTTGAAGATGGAGATGAAAGACTATGAAGACATCATAATCTTGATGACTACTTGGATTGGTTTATTTCTGATCCAAGTACTTTAGGGAATTCTATAATTCTCATCATGGAGTTCAGATAGGTGACATATCAACAACTTCACGAAGACGACTATACTCAAGGAAAAGTGGCATCCTTGGTACAACTATGGGGGTTAATTTCTAACTAGTCCTTTTTAAGATTCAAACAGTGGCAGATCTGAAGTCTTTAGAGAAGCACTAGCAGGTTTCATCAATTTGTGAGATTGTTTGGATTAATTGCAAAATCAACATAATGGAGGTTATCTACTCAAACTTGGTTGGTGAATCAAGTCTATGAGAGAATGAGACTCTTTTTTTGTAAAGGGAGGAAGGTATTTCAAGTGGTAGAAGAAGGAGTTGATTTCAACAGCTAGATGTCGAATCACAACGTTTTGACATCTAGTTTCAACATCAAAATTTCAGTTGGTGGAGTGGCACATCAACTTAAGATAGGTTGATCTACAGGAATGAACATGGATGCTTAAAAAAAATCTTTCTCATGGCAGTTTGCGGGAGCTGTAGGAAGGAGAAAATGTTACATTATCCATGGCTTAGGGATTCTAAGTGTGTATTTCTAGTGAGCAAGTGGATACATGTAACTTGAAGATCAAGTTCAGTTGGTAGATCAGGATATCTTTGTGAGTATTCTGACATATGTGAAGAAGAAAATATGTGGCAATTGCCTTTTTCATATGAGGATTCATGAAGGAGGTGATCAAACTATGGCATTTGGTTGTTCTCAGAAGTTGATTCGAAGAATCAAGATAATCAACATGTGACAGCTGGTGAGTCTTGAGGATTGTCTTGGAACAAGTTACACTTGTGCAGAAGGTTGATATGTTGAAGAATCAAGGAGATGTTATTTCTTCCTGAAGGTGGATGATAGTTTATTTCTCTCTTTTTAGAGTTCTTTTTCAAGCTGGTGGCACAATGTTGATTGAAGTTTCTTCAGTTCTTTGGATTACTATGTTATAGTAAGTCCAGTTGGTGGAGCATATCAAAATTTTTGTCTTGGTGTGTGGAAGATGTTCTAACTTGGATTAGGACATTATCTGGGTTAGATATCCTTGGTGAAGGATGATTATTCCTCTGGCTCTAAGAGATTTTTACCTACATATCTGCCTTGGATGGAGAATGTAGATAAGACTGAAGTCAATCAAGTATTGATTTCTTGGAAGTATTCATGTGTATAATCAACAACTAATCATGAGTATTCCAGATTATCGTACGGGAGAATGATAGGAACGACTTCCTTTGAAGGAGTTGGGTGATTATCTATTTTTGAAAATCTTGTGGAAGGATTTTGTCTTGAAAGTCATGTTTTTCTAAAGCATGTGTCTAGTATCTGACACTGATGGGAGGAAAAAAATTGATTTTGATGTTGTTCCAATAGTTTGTTACTATGAGGATGGCGATCCTTATGTGCCTCACAGATAACATGATGGTTTTCATGTGTGAGTGACTGCTATTTTTTGTCAGAAGGGATAATGGTACCAAAATGAATGTGTTTCAGAAGGTGGCTGGACAAAGAGTGCTACTCTTGAAGACATTGAAGATGCGTCTTATGTTTTCCATTCATTCCTATGTAGGTGCTCAGGGGGAGCACAAATTATCTTAGATAGGGGGGAGTTGCCTCTTGATCTAAGGAACTACTACACAGGTGCAGTCTACACCAAGTTTGTGGTGAGTTACAAGTAGATTTTTCCATCCAGGAGGAATGAAGATGTCAAGTGTCATGTCTTGACATTGTATTGTTGCAAGTTGGGGGAGACTTGACAATACAAATTATATGATTCCTGATGGATGCTCAGGGAGTTATTGAAGAATCAAGGAGAATTTACTTTTCTCGGCAGATTAAAGTCATTATCTGGTGGATTATTCTCTGGTTATTATGTTGATATGAGAAGTTTTGGTTTATCTAAAGAAGGATGCATGTAAAGTGAAGACAATGTATGACATGATTTCAGGACATTTTTGTAGAACATGTTTGCATGTAACTGAAATTCTTTGGACGATTCTTAGTCTCATTACTTCTTTACTTTTTCCAAGTTTTAGCTAAAAAGGGGAAGAAAAATTATTTTCTGGGGGATGGGTTCATTCGTGGAGTGGCGGTGCAAGAATGTTGGAGGAAGATGTTTTGTCATCTTAAAATCTATTTTCTATTTTCTGTTAAAGCTCTTTCTGGATTCTCGGTGGCAAGTATATGAGTGAGAGGGAGTTCTTTTTATCATTCTCATCATGTACATCAACAGGCAGTTAGGAATTCTGGGAGTTTAAGTTTTAGCCAAAATTTGTCAAAAGGGGGAGATTGAAAGCTCTTTTGGTTTGACTAAATTTCAGTAAAATCCAATGTCAAGGAAGATGCTGAAACATGAGGATTAAAACTGCAGAAGACAAAGATGTCGAAGAAGATGTCCTAACAACTAGACTCAACATCCTGGACAGATGCAACAGATTTTTAATTATGTGATAAATCTGTTATAGATTTATTACGTGGATTAAGGACAAAGACAAAAAGCCTAACAACAGAAGACTATATAAGGAGACTTAAACCTAGGGTTAAAATAACCTTTGTAACTTTTGTATCACTTGTAACTTTGTAACCTAAATACTTTGTAAAATAAGGGTTTAGGGTTTGAGAGTCGTTGGCTCTCTTAGGAGTTAGAAGTCTCCCCTCCGCCGTATGGGATGCAGGGAGGAAGGTAGAGATACAAGGGGCACAACCAGAAGCCTTTAGGTAATGGTTTATGTAATGTTCTTGGACGAAGCTTTTAAGCAAGTCCATGTTAACTTGGAGGTCAAGAAACTGTAACAGGTTCTGGAGATCAGTAGAAGACAGAGATATCACAAGTGGTGATGAAGGATGTGAGAAGGAGTATAATATCGAAGGTTGTAAATGACTAGAGTTTAGCCTTAGATAAATATGATAATTGAAGGTAGTGATTAGGATAAAGTTGGAAACCGTGAGTTTAACTTTAGGGTAATACTACAAGATAGTGTAGTCTTCATCCTAGATTGATATCCCCTAGATGTAGGTTTGTCAACACTGAACTAGGACAACAATTACTGTGTTCTTTATATTCTGCAGATTTACAATTTTTCTGAATGCATGTTCTTGACTGAGATGTCCCAACATGTTGTCTTGACATCTGTTGGTATTTGTGTTGCACTATTTCAAAACAACAATTGTGTAATTCTCTTGTTTGTTAAAGTGCAGTTATCATTGTCTTAACATTAAGATAGGACATTGGAGTATCTGCATAACCAAAATTTCAGTACATTAACATGTGACCGTGGATTTAAAAAATATAATAATGACAATTGTTTTCTATATCCTTGTCATGATGATTTTTATAGGGAACCTAATTGCTTCCATGACTCTAGCTAGATAGATGTTCCTAACCATTGTAAATATTATTTCCATAAAAATCCTTTTCTGCTTTATTCCTTTGTTTATCATTGGTGACTTACGTCCTATTTTCTTCAAGATTATTTGGCCAGGTTTTTTTGCTTTCTGCCAATTGTTTATGCAAGCACAAGTCTTAGGTATTACTACCTCCGTTCCTATTTGTAAGAGACAAATTGTAACTTTTTTTTGGTCCTTTTTATAAGAGAAACATTATAAAATTAAATTTTATTAAATAAGAAATTTCATTTATACCCTTCTTAAACATATTTCTCATTCACTGTGCATTAATGATTTGAAGAGAATTTGTTTGTGTATTCCCCATACATGTAATATACAACCCATTCATTTTCCTCTCATATTAATGATTTGGAGGGAAATAAAAATTACCACTGGTTATAAAGTAGAGAATGACTAGTTTTTCACTGATATTTCAAAGAAACCCATGGATATGAACTCTTATCACACTAATAAAAGTACTGAGACTGAAAAATCTCATGCAAGAAAAGTGAGAGAAAAATTTGATCTGAATAAGTTTCCTGAGACTGAGACTGAGGATTCATATGAAGGTATTGAGATTGTTGAAGAATCTGATTTTGAGAGTGAGGAAGAACGAAGACAACCAGTCATTAGAAAGAAGCAACAAACATGGTTCCGGAAGGAAGCAAAAGAAGCAGAAGAAAATAACAGGGTTAAATAGAAAGAAGACGGTGTCGATTGTGTACAAGAAGCTTTGAAGAATGAGGCTATGAATATGCTCCAAATATATTTCTATGGAATCTAATGTAATGTAAATGTCGTGAATTATGCTATCAAATCTTCTAATGTTTTTTTCTTGGATTTTGTTATATATGAAGATTACATACTTAGTTTTTAAAAATTGTCATGTTATTTTCTTACTGTATTGTTTTCTTTTAATACAAAATTGATTTTTTTAGAATAGAAAGAAAGTTTGAAAATGAATTGAAAATGCCATGGATGAATATGGAATCTTCTTACTGTGTTATTCATATAATTTTTTATTACAAACCGTTTCACCTTTTTAGCTTGTTAATGAATGCTAGGAACCAATTTCATTCTTAAAAAATGAAGCATTACTAATGGCACTTATGCAACATGATATATTTGCCTGACATAATAATCTTGTTTATTAAGCCTATAAATACACACCTAATGAATGAGTTGTAAAACTTTGGAATTGAGTTCCCACTTTAGATCCTCTTAGAGATGAAACCATAATTATTTATTCAATTCATGATATAAAAAAAATTGTGCACTAATTAAAAAATTTATAGAATTTGTTCAATGCATGATATAATTATCTGTTCAATTCCTGATATAAAAATTTGTAGTATAGCAATCCAGAAATGAAGCATTTTTATACTTGAAGAACATTTTTTGCAACATGCATCAGGTAATATATAATGAACCATAATGACGTACCTATAGCTATGCAAACACTTCTCAATTTTGAAAGTAAATTTATTCAGTAACATCTCAATTTTATGCTAATGAAGAATCAAAATTATGAAGATATTCAGTAACTTCTTGTAACAGTGAAGAATCACAACTCATTTGGGTAGGTATGCCACCTTGTTTATATAACATGTCTTTCTTCATATGAGGGATTTTGTACTTGTTAGATCCATGTATCTTCATTATTTCAATCATGCATGATTGAAGAGTACTGAAAATTTTGTTGGACTGCACAGTAGAAAATTCATCAAATGTTTTTTGAACTGCACCAATAAGCTCATCAATTGACTTCACGGGTTCCTTTTGCTGCAAAGACTGAATGACATTGAAAAAGCCTAGGTCCAAGACATTCAAATCGGGTGAATTTGGAGGTTGACATGTCAATTGAATATCAAACTCACTTTCACTTGCCGCACGACAAAAATCTAAATCATCTTTACTAATATGAGACCTTGCATTATCTTGCTGAATAAAAATTGTCTTCCCTACATCTTCTATTGGCTACGTTTTCTCAATGGCAGGTAGAACTTTATTTATCAAGTATGCCTTATTCACCTCTCTTGTAACAGAAGCTATAGGCTTAGTTTCTATCGTCCCTGCAACTCTGTTGACACTACTCCTTCTGGCGGGTTGTTCATACACAAATGGGAATATACCAATCTTCCCCGAGTATATCTCATTTTCTTCATTGTCAAATCTAGGTCTAGTTACTGCAGATAAGAACATAACTTTACTGATAAATTTTTTGCTTTTACAAGTTCTGTGTGGCTCTTCTTCATCCACATGCAAGTAATTAGTCACTTTATTTCTAGTGATATAAAACCATTTCTCATCGATAAACACAATATTATGCATAGAAATAAACCTTGGATCATGAGGTAACTGTTTTTTTCAATCATCGACAAACAAAACCTTAAACGAGCAATCATGTTATCCTCTTTTAAATAAGGCTTAAGTGTATTTGTATGACGTCGTATAACTCCAACCTTATGCAACCTTACCAATGATGTCTTAAGAATATTTAAAGCACAAGCGAGAGATCGATAGGTTGCCCGTTTTGATAATGGAACTTGACGCATTATCCCCAAATCTAGTTGAACCCTTTTCCTTCCACAATTTTGTGTTCTGTTATGACAAGCATTACCTGTATCCTTTAATTGTTTCCATATACGATAAACAACACTCCTATGAACATTGTATGATGTCGCCACTCGTCGTACTACTCTGGTTCCAACTAGATTTCCATTAGCACCACTCGAGGAAAGCAATATTTGACATATAGCCTTTCTATCTTCATTGTTAAGGAAGCCACGTTTTTTAGAACTTTCACTTATTACCGAGTCTGCAATAAATAATCAAACATCTAATAGTATAATCAAACTAGATACTGGAACTTTCAGATATGTGTTGTTCAAGTAAATAAAAATGATATGTATATTCAATATATGTTTGTCTAGCAGATTAAAAAAAAATACTTTCACATATGTACTGGTCATAACAAACAAAATCAACTTGGAATGGGATAACAAAATTGAAAAAAATCACACGTATAATAACGTGCCACAACAGTGAATTACAAACAAACAAAATCATTATTAAATTTATACACGTGCGTGTCACACACTAATCAATTTGAAAATAGATTACTCACCATTTTCAGTTGCCATGATCTTAATATTAGAAGATGAAAATATACTCCAGTATGATAGAAATTTAAGCACCAACTCTCTTTATATAGAAAAGATAGATACACCACCAAAATTGGTGGGAATTTTATTTTAGTATTCAAATTTTGGTGGGAATTTGTGGAGAAAAAAATAGTGGGAAATTTAATTTGCATCTAAATGGTCATGATAAGAATGTGGAAAGTTAAAATTGGTGTAATTATTCTTGTAAAGAGATAAAGTTTGCTGGCCAATTTTTATTGTAAATCGTGTTGTATTGTGATTATACCATCATTAAATATATTAATATTACTATTAAAAGTTTGATTTAGGGATATTTTTGGAAGTACAAATTATTTTATTTCTTAAATTAATTAAAAAAAATAATTCCTTGGTTTGTGTGATTTCTTAAGTTTGTCTCTTACAAATAGGAACGGAGGTAGTATTTATTTACCTTACTTACTCTCTTTTAAAATTATTTTATTATGGTTATAATACGCGAGTGTGATGATTCATTGTGTTTTTTTGTACCCTAAAAAGATGGAAGAAAAATGGCAAAGATGGCCTTCCTCCCTGTAACACGGTGGGAGAACTGACTTTTAGTTATGTTGCGTATAGCAAGAGTCGCCACCGACTTTTATTTTATCCAAGTGGAAAGGACATAAAAGAACAGGAAAGACCTATTTTTAAAAGACTTGGGTTCGGGGGGTAGGTTATATAAAGGGAAGGTATTAACACCCTTTATATCCATGGTTATCCATGGGCTCTTAGTTACTTAGCTCACTTAAATTGTTTTTGAAAAGTGTAGTGTGTGATTAGAAATTTTCTAAGTACTTTGTAATGATCCTCGTATGGATGTATACAAAGCCTTGTTTGAAAATATTTGAAAATATTGTGAGGTGTGAAAAGTATTTTTAAGAAGTGAGCAAGTAACTAGGAGGTACCTACCCTATACTAAGTCATTCATGTTCTTATATGTTCTTTCAAGGGTAAGACTATCCCTATTATTAAGGAATAGGTAGTCATTACCTTGGATTTGTTTGAGGGATGGGCGTAGGGTCATCGTATGTTCATAGAAGGCAACAGTTAGGGGTGTCTTTAGCAATCCGTAGGGACTATCATCATTTACTCGAAGGGACAAGGTCATTATATCGTAGGCAACCTCGTAGGGACTTGACCTTTTAAACTGGAAGGGACTTGATGATTTTTCTGTTAAGGGACATTGCTTTTTTAGACACCCCACTTTCGAGGGACTTGACCATTTAAATGAGGCAACAAAGAGGAATACCCTAAGAAGTGCAGACGACGATCTTAGATCGACTTACGTGTGTGAATGATTTATTTCAGATATTTATCTTATTAATTAATTTTCTAAGTCCATATCAATATCAATTAGGTTATCACTCCCTATTTACTAACCACGCAATTACAATTTATAAAGAAAAATAAAGACGGAAAAATAAATCTATAAGCTATTATAAGGCTTTGGCAGATACATAATAATCGGATAAAAATAATAATAATAGACATAATAAAATAAATAAATAAACAATAATAATAACAGTAATGATAAAATATAATGAAGTAATGATAATAATAAGGATTAGAATTTTTTAAAAAAATATTAGGTTAATTATAATTTTTAGAAATTAATTTAGTAATAGCATAAATTTAAAATAATTTAGTGATAATAATAATAAAGAATAATATGTTAAAAATTTATACAAATTAAAAAAGTTATTATAAAAAAAAATATTTATTTAGAGTTTTAAATAAAAAAGTCTTTTTAAGAAAATTAAGATTTATTTAGAAAAATATTACTAATTAATTTACATAATAAAATTACTAACATTTTTTAATCAAATATTCTTTTATAAAATAATTAATGAGATTTTTTAGAAAAAAAACAAGATTATTAAGAACTTATTAAATCATTAAACAAATTGGCTAATTAATTGATTAAGAAAATAATTAGTCATAATATAATAAAATAATAAAATAAAACAAAGAAAAAGGAAAAGAAACAAAACCAGGTTTTATGAAAAATGCTAGGGGACGGTGTTGAACCCACACCCTCTGCATCAAAACCCTTAAGCTTCTCCACTGGGCCATGCGCGCCTAGTGTTGATTCAATGACTAAAATATATTATATACGAAACCTGCAAAAAAGAATGAAATATAAAAAAACATGAAAACCTAGGAATCGATCCCAGGCTCTGTGGTCTCCAAACACCAACGCTCAACCAACTGAGCCACACAACGCGCGTGTTAATAATATGAAACAAAACATTATAATATAATATTAGATCTTGAATTCTGATCAGCGCGGGAAGCCATCGTCTTCAACCTTGGCTCTGAATTTCTAGCTACGGTTTTGCTAGAGATTAGCTACGACATTTTTCGTAGCTAAAAGACTTGTATATCTCAAACATTCAAAATACACGCGATTAGTCCAATATAATTACATAAATCAATTTCCCACACATTCTACAATCCAATTATGTCATCTAATAGTCCTTTAATCTCCCCAATTGAAAGTTCCTAAATTTTATTTAAAACCCTAACAATGGCGATTTGTGATACCTGCATCAAAGCTTAAAAATAAACATCCAGAAACAATCAGTGATGCATCATGAACCATAATCAAACATTAAAAACAACAAAAAACGTGTGTATGAGAGAAATCGAAATCTTGTTTTCCAAGAACATTTGAAGGCTCGGTTTCAACAATTTATGTGGTTTTGGATGATGAAAATGATGCAAATATGTTCAAAGATTGTCTAGGAATGATTTGCCACCTTTAAATCACCTGAAAAAACAACAAAATTAAAGAATTCGAATTTGAGTTTTCTTTCAAAATTTTGAAGGTGGTTCTTGTTCTTGAAGGCTGCAAAACGTGTCCAATGCTTGTGTTGAGTTCATGTACTTATAAGGATTGAATTTAGGTCAAGCAACTTATGGATTTGTGGGCTTATGAGATAACTTGAGTGTGAAGGAAACCATGATCATAAATGTGAGAAAAATCAAATGATACCTTGCTATTTTGATCCAATCTGATTTCAATTGACTTCCAATCATTCCAAATATGATTTAAATGATTTCCAATCAAATATCTTGTCCATTATTTGATTTTTCATATTTAATTTATATTTAAATTGAATTTTAATGAATAAAATCCAAATTAATAATAAATAAATAATAAAAATCAGAACTCTTTGGTTTTGGGTCGTGCTTGATGTCATCATAAAGATGGGATTGCAAAATGATAGGCCCATTTGGAAAAATTTGGTTTTAAGGCCTTATTTTCTTCATACACCCCTCAAAAATCGGTAAACTTTGACAAGACACAAATCCTTCAATTTTAAGGCTATGAAGGTGTTCTTGGACATTTTGGAAAGTTTAAAGAGTCCTCTAACAAACCCATTTGGTCTCATATCCATATCATTTACCATTTTCAAATTATGTCCTTTGGAAGATGTTGACTTTTTGATGACTTTTGAAATGACCCGTAATGTTTTAGCTCATACCTTCCAAATGAAGCATTTTTAGGCTTGGCCTGTGAGACAAAAAGTTGTAGAGAATTAAATTTCCTTCAAAATGAGCTTTGGAAGGGAGATTTTTGATGAAGCATGTGAAAGTTATGGCTGGTCAAAGTTCAGTTGACTTTTCCTTAGAAAACCCTAATTTAGAAACTCCTGATTCTTGATGATCTGGAACTTGCTTGATGAATCATGATCAACCCTTGATCAAATGATGAATTCTACTTCATAAACTTGATGTTGACCAAAAATCTTGAAGTTTAACTTTGATTTGACCACAGTTGACCTCAGTTTGACTTCTTAACTACTTTGACTGATTTTTGCATATCTGATCATCTGACTGGTCAAACTTATTGGGAAAGCCTTGAAATTTGACATGGGGATTCTTGAATACATGTGGGATGTTATGAATCTCACTTGAGGCCTTGAAAATCATTTTAACCTGAGGAAACTCCAAACCCTAGTTTTAGACACTTTGCTTAGGATGAGACATTGTCTGAGGAAACTTCCACACTTCTTGATCAATTGAGAATCTTGAGAAGCTTATGATCACTTAGAAGTCTTGAGAGATATTGTCTTGATTCTGGGAGGGCAAATTTTGGGGTATAACACTCCCCAATAGTCACACAAATATTGTAAGACTTTGATATAGGCACAACTCACAGGGTTCGGTTACGAGGGGGAATCATGAGATGGTTCTGAAGTTCTATTTCAAAACTATTGAGCGATCCATGACCTAGAAACGAAAAGATTCACTCATAAAAAGGGATGACACTCTCGCCATATTCATTGCAAATCCTTTTATCTCCCTCAAGGATCAATACACCTTAATCAAAAAGAGGACCCACATCGAGGAAAGCCCTTTCAAGACTACCTTAGTGAGCAATGATAAAAAAGAGTTGTGAAATTGCATGATCTACCCAAGAGACAAAAGTATATCCTCTTCCGATCTTTGACACATGGTGGCACTACTTCCATCAGTTAATAAAATAATATCTTGTAGAAATGCAGATGACGAAAAAAAACATAGGTAACACCCCAAGAGTCAATATAACTTATTCTACAATGATCGTACATTGTCTTACTGAAAGAATATAGACGCTATAAACAATCCATATTTCCTTAGAAAAAACACTCAAACTCTCTAGTTTTCAAAGGTCATCACAATAAAGCATATGAAAATATATCTAAGGAATGAGGCATATTTAAAGCACGAATTTCTAATGACAATTACATCACATCTTAACTTTTCACTCAAGTTGGGCTACGACCATTAGAAGAGGACCAACGCGACAAAGCCATCACCCAACATAGTAGAAGTAAGGATTTATGGGACAATTATTCTGGACCAATCAGAAGACCCAATATATGTGGCCTAGTGAGCACACTGACCCACCCACCGCATATTCACAATACAGATGTGTTATCCTAGACTATAGTGCATGTGATTCAAATACAATATCCATCAGATGGATGAACACATTCCACGTTCAAAGATTAACATGTTGTTATAACTGTCAAATAAAGAATTTAGCAACATGTCCTAAGTTACATGCGGAAAAAAATTCTATCTGTTCAGTTAAATTTGTTTCAATCACAACGATCAGAAATCAAACCTCTGAATAAACTTCTTTTTTTTGTTTAAACTTTAGCCTTCTTCCTTTGTAAGTGAAATGAATTAATCATGTTTCTTAAAAAAAAACAAAAGTAGAATACAATTAGTAGCAAGACTAAATATGTTTAATTCATAGAATAAAAGGGTTTATTTTAGTTAATAAAGTTTTAGAGATCAAAATCACATATTAGATGAAAATTGCAATGAAATCAAGTTTAAATAATCTGTAAACGGGGCACATGCATTATCAATATGACAATTTGATACACTAAGAAGTAAACCAACAACTCATATTTTCACTATTACGCCAATTGAGTTTCAAAGTCATAGCAAACAAAAGTAAGAATAGTCTAAACTTCAATATGGCCTATAAATTATCATGAATGATCCCCTATTATTAACAAGAATGGGCGATTTCCGGTCCTAGAAGCGTTGAAGACTATTCTGTCTAGGCCTTCTTGATAGCACCAGACCTTGCTTTCAGATTCAGAAAGATTGCCCTGATGCAAGAAAGAAAATCACAGGTACATTAAGGGAACGTTTGTTTTACCTTTAAGAAGCAGAAAGATAGAGAAACTTACCAGCATGAAGCAACAAAGCTGTGAAATAAAACACGGAGCTGCAAAGGCATATACTGGTAATTCACCCAACCAACGACCGGCCAAAACTGCATGTTTAAAAAACTAATTAGTTAGCCTTCCATAAACTAACTATTTGAATTGTTGCATTGGCCAAACAGAAGAAGAGTGTTGACATTTCCATACCTTCCACGCGGTCATCTGGACAGAAGGGTAGTCGTTTTTTACTTTGTTCATTACTAGATTCCAAGGTCTTCCTGCAAACCAACCTCACTTTAATTCTATAAAATGTTTTATTATCTGCTGTTCATCATATTAAGGATATGTTCGATAAAAAAAACTAGTTTTCCATTCAACATTGGGATACTTGGTCTAGATTTTCAATTGCAACAAATTGATGATCAAGACACCATGTTGACTTATGAATAATGATAATTTTGAACTCAATGTTACATATTGACCTATAAATATTGATGAAGTTGAAGTTTACCTATACTGACTAGTAGCAGAACCACAGTTATGAATTATGCAGCAACATTGATCAACATTCTAAGTAAGGGTATATATGAATCTAACATATACCTTCTATGACCAAGCCATAATACATCATGAAGAAAAAGTTGTTCCAAGGAGAACTAGTTATTTGTTCAAGAATCACCTAGTAATAAGACATTTCATTCATTAGAACCTAATAAAAAAAGATACTATCCTTGTAAATTAAGTGACAGATGACACAATCAATTATACCTTCTTAGCAACGGTTTCATTGCCCTTCTTCCCCTTGAAAAGTGTATCCATCAATTTATGAAGAAAATGTCCAAAGGGTCCAGAATAAGCAAAACCATAAAGCTGCAAAAATAATTTGATTTTTAAATTCCCATATACCTTCAAAGATCAACTACAATCAATTAGAATAGTCATACATACATACATACCATGAAAAGAAGAATTCTTCTGAGTTGAAGCTTCTTAGCTCCAGAAATTTTCTGTGCCACAGCATCACTGAAACCAGCTAGAACTGATGCAGTAATTGCCTAACATAACAACCCCTTAGATTCTTGAAAATAACAAGAGTAAAAGGAAATGAAAAGAAGAAGAAACCTTGGTTCTTAAAGGATGAAGCTGAAGCTGCAAGAGATATTTCTTCCAAGCATCCTTAACTATGTCGGACATGGTGATTGATCAGCCCGAGATTGTATTATTTTGTTGTTATTTAAAGAAAAACATAAAATGGGTTGACGGTGAGGTGGCATGTTAATTTAGTTTATTTTGTGACCCTAATGTATAATTAATGAAAGGGATTAGGTGGAAATTTTGAGATAAACAATAGACGTCAATCACGACTGTCACCTTTAAATAACATTATCGTGTTCACCAGATATAGCCATTTGTTTATGGCAAATGACAATGCATGACATGTATGGGAAAGTGGAGATTTTGACTATATATGAATGAGATAAAGATCCCCTTTATTTTTATTTGAAAATAGGGATTTACTTAAAAAGAGATATAGATACAAATTTAAATAGTTGGTTTCATAATTAAATGAAGAAGTTTTTAACTACATCATAGGGCAATGGTAGAAACAATGTTTTACGGTTATTGAATGGCGATGACATTGAATCATTGGTTTATTGATTGAACATTGAGGTACGAGTCGAATTATATATTTAAATCGGATAAAATCGAATAACTTGATTGAATGTACATGTCACTATAATAAAATTATATAGGTATTAAAACGGTCGAACCGGATGACTCGATGTCTGAAAAATATCACTAACACCAAAAAAATTCAAAAATATCATAATTTTTCAAATTTATAAATTAAATTCAAATTTAAATTAATTATAAATTTGAGTTAAATAATTGATTTAAAAAATTAATCAAAATATCATTCTAAAATATAAATTTATATTTGTTATGTATCTAACATTAGGGGTGGCAAAACGGGTCGTGGCCCGCCGGGCCGACCCGCACACCCGCCAAAAAGTGGCGGGTTGGGTTGAGATTTTAGACCCGCCGCCCACTAAAACCCGCCCCGCTAAATCCCGCCACCCGCCAAAGCCCGCCCCGCCAAAACCCGCCGTCCGTTAAAGCCCGCCACACCTATATAATAACACTATTTAAGTATTTGGAAGAGCCTATGAAAATAGTTTGTGATATGTACATAAGTTGTTATTAGATTATTAAGACTAATCTACTTTCTCTTTCTTTATTGTTGGACAAGTATTTGAATTTTTCTAATGAAAAATGACAAAAGTGTGATCGAAATTTGAATTTAGATCATATAAAATACTAAATGTGATATTATATATGATAAGAGTATTATTTCACTAAAAGTTGATGTTTTAGGCTAATAAAAATTATGTTTTTTAAATGTTGGTTTGATGTATTTTTATTGAAATGTAGAAAGAAGAATCTTTTAATTTATTTAAAAAAATAGAAAAAATAATTAAAAAAGAAGGCGGGCAAGCCCGCCGCCCGCCAACCCGCTACCTTGGCGGGGCGAGCTAGACTTTTATGCCCATTTCAACTTGACGGGCACGCCCGCCCCGCTATTTTTTGACGGGCTTTAGGCGGGGCGGGCGACCCGTTTTGCCACCCCTATCTAACATGCATTATCATTTACTTTCCCCAACACCTCATCCCAACTATTAAAAACCACTTCAAATCCACACCCTATTATAATACTGCAATAATCTTTAATTATTATATTTAATATCGTTGTCACTAATTTTTTAATGAAAAGAATCTTCACTTTCTCTTATATTTTTATTTTTTATTTTTTTAAATAATAAAAACTAACGTTGTTTTAAATTTTATTTATTTAAAAAAATGCATTTTTAAATTGTTGGTTTGTCGATTTTAAATTGTAGGTTAAGTATACAAAATCCCTCTATAATATTAGTGAGATTTGATTTATCCCTTATATATATATATTTTTAAAAGAGACTATGTAATGCTCATGTCCACTAAATATATCCCTGAATGCCACATTGCAGGCAAGATTCCTTAATTTTGCTTGCGTGGTAGTCTGCGTGGTATTTTAATTAATTTTCACGTGGATTATTAGTATTATTTTTTTTTACGTTTTTATTATTTATTTATTTTTAAATTTATTTTTAATTCAATTAATTTATTTTCATATTAATTTTATTTATTTAAATTTTTATTTTCGTATTATATTTATTTTATCTTTAAATTTTTGATATTTTATTAATTATATTTATTGTTATTATTTTTTATTTTTTTTTTTAAATTATTTTAATTCGACCATTTTAAAAAGCAGAGGCCCAATTGTTTACCCTGAAAATTGTAAATAATCGTTGGTCCTCTAAAAACAACACAATGTTCTTAGTCACTCACATGTTCGACCAGATTGATCATAGGACATGTGATATAAATATGTTTAAATTGGTTTTTCAAGAATAGTGTCGTAAACTCTTCGACGGAATTTATGAAGTGTTTTTGGTAAAAAAGAGAAAATAGAAATAAACAAGACTCAAAACAGTTGAAGTAAAAAGTATAGTGTAATAAAGTATAAATGACAAGAGAATGTAGAGAAAGCAAGTAAAAAGACTATAAAAATGGCTGAATAATAAACTTGCTTGAAAGTAAAGGAAATGCAGGATAAAAAAACTTCAAAGAAAAAACTTGAATATAAATTGCATTGATATGCAAAAAATGAGGTGATCTCATCACGTACATTGTAATGCCCATATATAAAAGACATACTTCAAAGCATATTTTTCATATATGAAAAAAAATCAAGTTTGGTACTGAAATACACAAGTCCTTAGCAACACATTGCATAAGCATATCCACTACAACATAAGGTACTAAAACAAGGCTATAAATTATACAAGATGTTCAAAGGAATACAAAAGTCTAAGAACTAGATCCGAAGTTCTCAAAAGTCCACAGCGGAAGACAAAACCATCAAACAAGTAAAGATAATCAAATCGCCTTATCTTTACCCTTTTCGAAACCTGAGGTACCTGAAATAACAACATCAACATGGGGTGAGATAAAACATCTCAGTGAGTTCCCTATCTTAGAGTTCTCTCGGCTCTAAGGGTTTATCCCAAATAAATCTCACAAGTTTCCACAAACCATCTCACACAAGGATCAGTAACAAAGGGGAACTAAGGTCCACACATGATCTCAATATAAATTATAAGAGAAACGTCAACCTCAAGTCCTTACGGATGCTTCACGTGGGACTAAGGACAACCCACTCAAGGCTTACTCAAGACCTTATGGAGGATTCAACATAACACTCTCTTCAATCTTTACAGATGCTTCCCGTGGGACTAAAGGTAACCCACCTCAAGACTTACTCAAGATTAACACATAACTAGTATAACACTCACCTCAAGTCTTTACAGATGCTTCACGTGGGACTAAGGGCAACTCACCTCAAGGCTTACTCAAGACCTTACGGAAGACTTGTGGCCTACACTCATCAAACCACAATCCACATTTAAAATAACCGGTACCTCAAGTCCTTACGAACGCTCTTGCGAAACACAACGTAACCGCGAAGAAACTTAATCAAGACTTTATGGAGGACCTTAAAATAATACATAATTCATGATTCACTTTAGCTTAAGGGAAACCTAGACACCTCACAAGCCGCACCTACTTTATTTCCATTAACTCACACTTTCTAAATTTTAACAAGGTTTTGGTCATTTGAAAAAGTCGGTAAAAGTCGGGTAAAATAACATCTTTTGGCATCATCAATTTGTAAATATTTTTAGCTTCGATTCGATAGGTGGAACACTAAAATCGGATGCCCGGATCAAAAGTTATGAATTAAAAACAAAAAATGAAACTTCCAGGTCTCGCTGAGCGAGGAACCTCCTGCATTTCTCGCTGAGCGAGCTATACCAGATCAACAAACTCAGCTTACGGGAAACTTATCATTCCAAGCCAAAAATCACCCAAAACAGCAACCAACATAGTAAACAACACTAAACATACTCATAGGCATAATGTGAGCAACATAGTTAGGTTTAATCGAGTTTTTAACCGTTTAAATCATTTGTTTTCAAGATTTCTACCGAATACCCTAAACTCATAAACTTTAAAACTCAACCAAAAACTAAAACAAAAGTATCTAACTATGTACCCACCTTGAGAGATGAAGATTGACGGAAGAAATGAGTCAATTCGACGGACGGATGATTGAGAATGATGAAATTGAAGCTTTAGGGTTTTCTCTCCTTCTTCTTCTCTTCTCCTCTTCTTTTCCTTTTTTCCTTTTTTCTTCTTTTTCTTACTGACTATTCTTTTCTCTATTTTTCCTTCTATATAAACAAATATATAAAAACTTAATTTCTTACCAATGAGTCCAAAATAGAGAGTATCAAAAAAAGTCTCTTAATCCTTAATTTAAATAAAACCTCGACATAAATAATATCAGTTATCCAACTTAAATTTCCATTTACTCTAAATGGTTTTTCATTAAAATTTCTTAGAATAAACCGGAAATCTTATTGGTATTAAATAATATTATTCAGAGAGTTAAGTAAATTACGTGTCTTCTTGAGGTGTCTTCTTGAGGTTGGACTAACGATTCGAGCATCCGAAAATATATGAGGCTGTACCAAATATAACGATACAAGTTAAATAATATTCGGAGAGTTAAATAAAATCCTTCGACAACAGTCTCAACCCAAAGCTCAAAGGATGGTTGCGACTAAACACACGCTGGACAGTTTCAAAGGGAACCTTCATATTGAGATCAAAGATCTTCACATTGAATCCGAAATATATGAAGGTTTGGGGCCTTCGATTGAGTAATCTCTACTTAACTACTTCTTTACTAATCCATATTTATGTTTTAAATTCAGTAGTGTCCAAGAAGTCTGGCTCGTCGAAGAGCACCATTGCGAAGGCTGCTCCTGAAACTCCTCAGGCAACTCGAAAGCCTCCTTCCACTCCAATAAGAAAGCCAATGAGGGGTGCTCAACTGACCATCCATGAGGATGATGGTGAGGACATATCTCCCCCTGAAGAGGGTAAACTCATCAAGAAGAAAAGGAAGCTTGTTAAATCTCCTAACACTACTGGCCAATCTTCCTCTAAGATCGCCAATGTTTTAGAGAAGACACCCTCTCCTCAGGGTGTCGAAAGAAAACTCCTGGGGCCACGTCGAAGAAGACCGCTGGCCCAAACGAAATTAACAATTCAAGCCCTGATGCTGATGGCACTTAGGTAAATCTTGCTTCTTGAGTTACTTTCCATATAAGCTCTTTGTTTGACTACTCATTGGCCTAATCATTTGATTTACTATTTCAGGCCAATATTGGTGGCTCCACTCCACCACAACCAACAACCAATACTCCAACCATTCTTCTGAATAATAGAGGTGAGCCCACTTATCACCCCACATCTGATCCAGGTTCTGGGAGAAGCTCTTTGAGTGAGATTAACAAACCTAATTTTGTTTCAGTTACCTCTCCTCAAGTGGTGCATCGAGGTTCACCTGCCAAGACTGCCACTGAACAGTCCCTCACAACTGGGTATGACCATGAAGGGGAAACTCTCCAAGACAAGCAAGACCCATTAGTCAAAGAACCCACTCACATGGAACAAGAGCAGACTCTTGCTGAGGATGAACACTCCCCTCATGATCCCCTTGTCAATCAACTTCTGACAGATTTCATGGATGGTGAAAGGGAGCCTCAACTTCCGCCTGAACTTGTAGATGACCAAGGAGAGGATGATGAGAATGATGAGGATGATGAAAAGGGTGAATGTGATGATGAAGAAGACTAGCCAAAACCCATAAGATTGTTGACAATAACCCCTATCCTCCAAGAACTGATATGATTCCGACTTCTGCAACCACCATGACTGATGCTCAACTGGAAAACCTTAGAATCTCCAATCCCAAAGAATTTATTAGATTGATGTTTGGAAGGAGATGAAGCTCTTCTGAACAAAATGTGAGTGGTTTGACCAATTCCAAAGCTCCAACTTCTGATTACTTTGTTAGTCCCATCCTTCAAATAATCAAGAAGAAATTCATTAAGGGGGACATTATCAAAATTTTAGAGTCTAATCGAACTGCCAATATTTTCCTAAAGGACACCCTTCAGAAATTCCACCTCTCAACCCTTGAACCTGCCGTCTCAAGCTTCCTGTTGGAGCTAACCTTAGTCGTGAATCAGCTGACTGAGGACCTCAAGAAGCTGCACAATATTCAAAAATCCATTGAGGCCACTTGTGGGCTTGAGGCTTTAGCTTGGTCGAGGGCAAATGAGTCAAGTGCTATTATGGAGAAGATGGAGAAAGCCAAGGGTGAAGGGCGTGCAGAATGGGCTTCTCTCAGAAATGATATTAATGCTTGGAAGTTACAAATCAAAGAATTGAAGACCAATATATCCAGAGCTGAGAAAAGGATCGAAGAGCTGAAGGAGTCTCCTGACACAGAGATGGACCAGGAAATGGGGCGAGTCATAGGGTACATCGATGAAGCCCAACATTTGGAGAAATAGCTTGTCACAATAAGGTTGGAAAAAGAGCTAGTCGAAATGCGCCTCCAGACTCAAAAGACAACTTTCCTCAGTCTAAAGGCGAAGCTGCCTTTTTAACTGCTCATCTATAATCCTTTTGCATTTAAGAACAATTTTTGACGATCCTTCAGTGGTATTTTATGTAATTTTGACAATATTGGTGCTCTTTGCGCCTTTTATTTACTTGTCTTTATGTTCTCAACCTTCGATCTGCATATTTGATATTTTTGCAAAGTTTTGACACTTCTCTCTCAGCCAAACTTTAATTTGTAAAATATATTTTGCTTTAATATTCTCATGCTCCAACGACACAAGTCTCCATATTTTGGGGAATATCGATAGCAAAGCCTTGAAACAAATTTCTAGAAAAAATTCCACATGTTCCCAAGGTCCAATTTGACCAATATTTATGACCCTAAAATTCTCTATAAAAAGCTTCTCAACTAGTCTTTTACTCATCACCTTTAACATTCAACATGAGCATTTCCACCAAATTTTCTACCAACAAGAAGGCTGTGGAAGTGGAAGAGAATGAGGCATGTGTTAACGTCTCTATCATGTCATCCTCTACGACAAACACATCCATGGAATCTACTGCAACCAACAAAAAACCTGGTAACAAAGTAGCTACTTCTAAGAGACGTATAAAAAAAGAAGACTCTCATGTAAAAAAGGAGGACTCTTATGATGAGCCTGATGAGGACTGGATGAACTATCTTCGTTCCAGGCACTGGAAGAGATATGAATAATATATCTTCCCTATGTTTTACACATCTTCATTTATTTGAAGCTTATGTATGCCATTTTAGCCTATTTTGGTCTCTTCCAATAATAAAGTTATGCTTTAATCTGAATCTCTTATAAAATAGACCTATATTTCTTCAAATATTTTCCATTTACTTTTAGGACTCTTTGATTAACATCAATTTCTCGAATCTCATATGCATTGTTGGTAAAGGTGTTGATAACCTCAAAAGATCCTTCCCATTTTGGGGACCATTTCCCTAGAGATTTGTTCTTTCGATCCATAGGTAAGATGACTTTCCATACTAATTCCCCAGTCGAAAAGGTTTTGACCATCACCTTTTTATTGTAATACTTCTCTACCCTCTTTTTTTGCCTTTTGAGAAACTCCAAAGCATGAAGCATTTCCTCATATAGGTCTACTAGCTCATCTAACATCATGTTCTTGTAATTTTCAGAAGGAATCTCATGATGTCTTTGAAACCTTGTAGACTGAAGATAAATTTCTATAGGTAGAACAACATCATGGCCAAATGTAAGTCGAAATGGGGTGGTATTGGTTGCCTCTTTAGGGGAGGTTCGACATGCCTACAAAAGTTTGTCCAATGTCTTATGCCAATTCTTTGGATTTTTCCCCACATGATTTTTTATCAATCCAATAACCACCTTATTTTCTGCTTCGAATTAGCCATTTTCCTGAGCATAATAAGGTATAGAGGTTAGAAGTTTGAAACCTATTTCCTTAGCAAATTATTCCATCTTTCGACCAGTAAAAACTGACCCCTGATCTGTTGTGATAGTTTCTGGGATTCCAAACCTATAAATGATATGCTTTTGAATAAACTCAATTACGTCTTCCTGGTCAACATTTGACAAAGGTATTGCTTCAACCTATTTGGTGAAATAATCAATACCTACCAAAATGTATTTTTGGTTCTTAGAAGATGCTGGTTGAATTTCTCCAACCAAATCCAAAGCCCAACCTCTAAAAGGCAATGGTTTCATAATATAATGTAGTTTACTTACAGGGACATGTTGGATGCCAGCATGAATTTGGCCCTCTTGACACCCCTTGGAAAATTCGATACAATCTTTTAACATAGTAGGCCAATACATGCCTTGTCAAAACAAAATCCATTTAATTTTGGGACCTACTTAATGTGCCCCATATGCCCACTGTGTACAGTCGAAAGAGCCAAATATGCTTCTGAATCACTAAGGCACTTGAGCAATCCCTCAGGAGTATTTTTAAACAACTCATTACCTAATAAGACATAACTTAAAGCTTGATTCCTAACCTTTTAATTTGTCGAGGATGTTGGATTTTTGAGATATTCTACTATAGGTTTCCTCCAATCTTTGTCTGTTAGGACGTTGACTGCTAGAATGGCGAAGTTGTTTTTTCCAGCATATCCAAGCTTTGTGGATGGATCGAAAATGGATTATATAGAGGATAGTCATTAGAAATGGATCATTGAAATAAATCGGATAATGAAAATGGTTTAAGAAAAATGGGCATGAACCAGTCACCATCAACCCTCACGCAGTCATGAACCCACTTGCATTACGCCTCTGATAAAACATGAAGTACAATTACCACAAAACCAATCACAACTAAAACAAACCATCTGAATAAATCATCATTTGAGTCTTTGATCAAATAAACCCTGAATATCATCAAATTAATCTGAATCATTCTTTGGCAAAATAAATCCACAAATGAACCACTGGTGAACCGATGAACACTCAATCAAGATAATTTGGCCCGAAACTGCTTATGAATCACAACTCGATAATCTAAAAAAGAGTTCGCACAACACAACTTAAGCTTTGAATACGCATTGTTTGAGAAATAAACCATTGGCACTAATAATTTGCAGTTGAAGCTATCTTTTGATAGTTTGACCAAGATTAGGTCAAACTTCCATCTGAATCGAATCATAACTAAACAACCACATTAGCTCTGAAAACACTGCCTTGTCTTTGAAAACCTACAACACAGAGAGGAGAAGAAGCAAACTGCAATATATTTTTGTATTTTGGTTAGAAATTAGTAAATATAAACAAGTAAAGGCAAGTAAAAGCACGATGATCCCCTGTGAGGCATAAACCCGCAACTAAGAAGGAAAAACGAACCAATACGTGATCTTGTTTGTATGCAAGATGCAGATGAGATGTGAAAATCTTAGAGTAAAAAATTAGGGTATGACTGAGGACTGGTAAAGATTTTTAAAAAATAAATTATTTTGTGCTTAATTTGATGTCTAATTGTTTATATTTTGTGCTTAATTTTCTTTCTAATTATTTTTATTTTGTGTGAATAGATACATGGCTGATTCAACCGACAACCCTTCTTCATCTAGTGACCCTAATAAAAGAAGAGTTAGAGGTCCCACTTTGATGGCACAAATTTACAAAGTTCATCAAACGGGTGAAAAGATAAAGGTCGAGTTTGATCCAAGAACCCATTAATGTACCAGTGTTGGTAAAAATGCTTCAAATTTTAGGAGTTACATATCGTCTCTTGCTCGACAGAGATATATTATTTTGAAAGATGAGTGCAAAAACGTAGATAAAGACATAAAATAGGCTATTTAGACTAATGTTCATGTATTTTTAACTGCTACACTTTATTATATTTTATAATCATATACTAACAACATATGTTATACACTATATGCGTAGGCTCATTTCACTATTCCAGAACCTCATGATCCAAAAAAGTATCTGTTTAAGAAAGAATGGATTAAATATATGGGAGAGTGATGAAGAGGTTTTAAGACACAACTTACAAGCGAATATATTAGAAAGCCCAAAGAAGGTCTCGCTCCTGTATATATTAGATATCCTTATATTAAAGAAGAAGTATGAAAAGAATTTTTGAAGTCTCGAGATACCTCTGAATTTAAGGTTAGTAGGAGTTATAACATTTTTATAACTTTTTATTATGTTTAGTGTGATTAATAACATTTTTGTTATGTTTAGTATGATTAATAACTTTTTGAGTTTATAATAGGAAAAAAGTCAAAAGGGTGTATGGCTAAGAATTTATATCCACATGTATTATCTCGTGGAGGGTATCGCTTGCTTGAGGAGAAAATGATAAACGAAAAGAGATCATCGAGATATGATTCTACATTAGATGATACTGGTAGCCTATCTCCACCATCACACCATGAGTTTTGGAAGAGAGCACAATAAAAGAAAGGGGGAAAATACACATCACAAGCTACACAAGTTGTTGCAGAGAAAATTGTAAGTAAAATTAAGAAAATTATTCAAGTATCATTATAGTTGTGATTGATAAAAAATATTGACAAAGTTGTGGTTTTTTCATTTTGTAGGATTCTCTAGTTGAAGAAGCTGAAAAATGTGCATTTGTTCCGAATGGACGTCACAATATCTTAACAGCAGCCATTGGAACATCTGAGCATGGTGGCTGTGTTCGTGGTGTTGGAAAACACCATAAACAAACAACTTTCTTTGGTAGATCACATCAAAGACAAGATATATAGATGTAACAGAACAATTTTCACAGTTATCATCTAAATTTGAAGCAAAAATTAGAGCTGATTTTGTGCAACAGTTGGTTGAAGAGCGTAAGGAAATGCAACAATCTTTTATGGAGACAATTAGGTCTATGGGTATCTCCCAAAACACAAAAAAAAATGCATTGAACAAAGAGAAGTTGTGGATGGAAGCGGAAAAGGAAGTTGCTCAGTTGTAAATGTAAGCACAATAGAAGGGGAAGACAATGTTGAGAGATTAGTAAAAATGGTTCTGAAAATGGGGGATGCACACTTGGAATTAGAATTAAGTCAATGTGTGAGTGTTGTTAATTTTTATATGTCAGCTAAGTGTATCGGAGAGTTGTTGATGGGTTTTCATTGGCATGACGTGTCTACTCTGCAAGTATGATGCACGTAAGTACATTTTTTTTATTACTGTCAATATCTATTAATATGTTATACCTCTCATCACTTTGATTCTAATTTTTATTTTAAAATTATTAAGGTATATTCATTGTATATGTATTGATACATCACAATCAGAAGTATATGGATTTATGGACTCTGCTGTGTGTTCGTATGTTTATAATGTGACAAAAACTGAAGCAAAAGTTAGAAAATACATACAAGAAAAGTTATGTGATAACGAAGAGAAAATGTGTCACTTGCTACCATTTATTCATGGGTAAATTTGTATGAAATTGTGTTTTCTATTTTTTAACTTTGGTTACATGGATATTTCAATTTTGGTAACATGGAATTCTGACTTTTGTGCTTCAACACACACGTACATAAATCATTGGCAATTAGTAGTCATTTGTCCAAAAGCCAATACAGTGGTCGTCTTTTATTAACTTATTCGGGAACTTAATCAAACCACGACGAAACTTGTTACACTGCAAGTTGGTAATTCAAGTGTGGGAAAGATCTTATAAATGGTTGGATATTTTTGTATTTTTTGTTGTTGTAGTTGTCCATTGTGTAAACCTCCTTATAATTTAGTACATTTGTATGTATCTTATATTAGTACTTTTGTAAATCAATTATGGAATTTTGAAGAATATATATATGTGTATACTAGATATTTGGTGCAATGAAATTAGATTGGTGAGAAAAATATGAAAATAGCGACCTAAATGTGGTCTATGTTAGCGACCTAAATGTGGTCTATGTTAGCGACCTAATTATGGTTTGTGAGATGTTGAAAAAATATGAAAAATTAGGTACCAAAAAAGTTATAGGGAACTGCTAAAAAATAGTCAATTTTTTAATAAATATTACAGTACTTTTTACATCGGTTATTAGCAAAACCGATGTAAAACACAACATTTCACATCAGACAAACAACAAAACGATGTAAAAAACCATAACTGCTGCGTTTTACAACCGATGTAAAAAATCACCCTTTTATACCGGGTTCACGTTGCAACCGATGTAAAAACACCATTTTATATATAAAAAATTATAATTATATATATTTTTTCACACTTAAAAAGTTAACAAATATGGTTGGTGTATTTTTTACATCGAGCCATAATCCGATGTCAAATGTCTTTGATTTACTACATCGCTTGACTTTACATCGGATTCAGACCCGATATAAAAAGTCATTTTCGCCCGATATAAAAAATCATTTCTGGACTAGTACTAGTTTCCTATTTTGTGGTTGATGCTTTAGTAAACTTGACTAGAAATTTTCTCTAAATTAATTTGACATATATAAATTCAGACAATACATGATGGAATCAACAAAATTACACATCTGAGTTCAGTTTCTAAGTGATATTATACCAAAAATATTAAAATACACAATCACGCTCCTAATGAGTACAAATAAGCATTCATTCGCGCTAAATTAGCAGATAAGATTGATCATCGAAACATGGTTGGAGGCATACGAGGCGGAGGAGCATGTGGTGGCCCAATCCAACCTTTGGAAGGGTCCAAACCTCTTGCTTTAAGTTCAGCATGTTCTTGACATAATGCACATGCATCACAACAGAAATGAACACAACAATCGCAACAAGGTTCAGCCGGTAAACCAAACTTTGCTCTCAGTTTCTCTCTGTAAAGGCATGAATACAGCCAGTGACATGTAATGCTCATCAGTAACCCGTACACACATCCTTGCACAGCACAAGCTGCATTCATTCATTATTCAAAAGTCAAAACCATCACATAATAAATATCGAAACTCAAACTATATAAGAAATATCACAAATCAAACTATAAATAATATGCATGCTACTGTTTTGTACTTACAACTACGTCCTTCATCCACTACTTCTGCAATTTGCCCAAATGTGATGCATGGTAAACAGCAAGTTATCAAACCTGCAAATTTTATGTTCTCTTTAGTTTAATAAATTAACTACTAAAATTTATCTATAACTTTTTTTTTTGTTGCTAGTCATATTATATGTATTGATCTTACATGTTGTAGGGTTTTCTCCACAGCCACAGAATTCAGCTGACCATTTAGGTGGAGGGGAAGAACGACCAAAGATGTTCATGTTAGCAGAAACTTGAGTTTGATTTTAACTCATTTAGTTTGTGTTGTCTATATAAATGCATACACTGTAATACTCCAAAACAGTTACTATTGGAAACATCGGCAATATATTAATTATATCTGTTAGGACTTGGGACTCCTTCAACTCAAACATTAGAATATGCTAAGTTGGATTTCATACCTTAATCGTTGTCTTTTTGCTTTATGTATAGCGATGCCGTCTGATCAATCAAGACTTAATTACTAAGTAATTGATTTTGGCCGACTTCATAATTTTCTATCCTGATGTTGATGGAGTTGGACAAGAGGCTCTTGCCTAGTCAGAGCAATTGGAGCATCGAATTACATAAAGATGAGTTTTATTAAACATGGATTCCCTAAAGAGAGGATAGCAGAAAATTTGTTCATTATTTTTATTAGCATTGTTTAAAAGAAAAAGAGAAGTAATTACAATGATTGATTTACAATGAGTATGAGAGTTGTATATACAATGTTATCAATACTATGATTGATCTTATCTTTTAATGATAATTTCCACAACTACTTAAGACTTTGTTGCTTAAGAATTTATGTTCAAATGATATGAAAATATACAAAAAATTCTTATGAAAATGACTTGTTCAAGATGTGGAAAGTGAAAGTTTTTGCAAAGATTTTAAGAAAGAGATTTTGAAAGAGGTGTTTTTTTAAAATGAAAGTTTATGTATTTATAAGATCACAAGCACCTCTTGAAAAATCATGCAATTCTTCAGAAAATATCATGAACAATTGCATGATTCATTGGACACAATTTATGGAAGAATGGATGAAGAGGTGCAATTTTTCAAAAACCCACAGTGAGCAATCGATTGCACCACAAACATAAACACAAATAAACTGAATTTTCAAGCATGCAATCAATTACATTAAAGGGCCAATCGATTGCACCAAAAAAACAGAAGCCAGGAATGAGTAAAAATTTGAGCATGCAATCGATTGTTGCAAAGGTGCAATCGATTGCTTTGGCCAAAACTTAGAAAAATTTGAAAATAAAGTTTGTGAAAGTGTGATCATGTAATACAAATGATTTTTTATTATACCTTCCAAGGAAATTGTTCTTCATATCAAGTTTTTGTCCCGATCCTTTGCTCTTTAACATGATGCTTTGAAAATGAGTGAACATATTTGCCTTCTTGTCAAGTGGTTTGTCTTCATCAAAACAAAAGTTGATCCTGAGAATCTTGATTCCACATTCTCCACTTTTTTTTATTGATGACAAAACATTCTCTTTTGTTGCGATGTTCTTTCCGACAAGTTTCTCCCCTGAGATGTAGATCTCCCCCTCAATGTGTGAAGTGTTGAAAAAATATGAATTTGTATTAAAGTTTGGAGTAGTCTTGCATTTGTAACTTAAAGATCAAGGAAGAACAAGCAAAGAAAGAGTAACATTCTTCTCCCCCTTTTGACATTATCAAAAAGAAGAGAAAGATGGGTAAAACAATAATATATAGACAAAAGACAATTATATATCAAAGTATCATAATAACTAATCATAGATTTAACATTCAAAGTCAATACTTAAAAAAACATAGTAAATGCAAAAATATAAAGAGTACAAGAAATGAAAAACATAAGTAAATGCATAATTATAAAAGTAAATAAATATAAAGATATACAAAGAAACATTTAAACAACTTTAAGATAGGTCCATGTTGGGGTCAGAATCTGAGTTTGGGAAATGTTGTCTGAGGGGTGGTTGACGTGGTGGGGGAACAACCGGATTGGATGGATCAAATGGTGGAATGTAAAGATGAAAGTAGATGAATGAGAAATGTTGATTAACTCCATCTTGGAAATTGGTGATCCTAGTGTTGACTGACTCATCAATTGCATTATATCGGTCATTGATGGTAGTGTTGAGAATTGAAAATTGTTAAGCCATGAAATCCATAAGATATTGATTGCTAGGGCCACTTGGAGTAGGTTGAGGAGAAACATCATCATTTTCTTCATTCTCTTGCTCATTTCCGTCATTTCCAGCCACATCCTCACCAAGGTAGACAATAGTCTTTGTTTCCAGGTCGTACTTCACACCTATTCTTGAATCCACATTTTAATGGAGATTTTGTTGGAGTTTGAGTTCATGTGACACATCTCAAAGCCTTCAAATCCACGTTTAAATCCCGGTAATGAACCATGCATACGACAAAATTTGATTTTGCGTTGAATGTCAGCATGTGAACCATAATTAACCAAGCCCAGTTCACCTTGATCCCATTCTTTAGAGCATATAAAACCTACATTTCTAAGTCAGTCACCATGCAATGGTTTCCAGGCCTTGGAAATATAATGTAAACCATAAAGTAATGAAATAGCCTATCATTAATATTGAAAATTCCCGCAGACCAGGTGGGTCGAGAGGGTTTCATGTTGCCTAAGGATCTCACACCCTTAGCATGAAATTCTCTTGGCATCATTCTCCCGATGATATAGTAGAAGTTACTTTTTCTATCAACATTCCATAATTTGTCTTCTTCATCATAAAGAGTTCCTCTGGAACCTGGAATCTTCAGAATTCTTCCAAGAATTATTAAGTTGAGATAAATTTGTTTGCCTCTAACAGATTTGAAAAATTCTCCTTCTTCCATGTATAAGTTGCTAAAAAATAGTCTTACTAAATCCGGATAATATGGCCTAGATGAAGATATCAATGATTCCAATCCACAATCAATTAAAGATTTTTTGGAAAGTAAAGCATTCTTCAGGAAAGGAGGAGAGAATACCGTATTTGGGAGTTTGGACAATCTTTTTCTGAAAGTGCGTTGTAAATCTCTCTTGTTCATCTTCGGAAAGGTGTTGAAGCATGAGTGGAGTCTCCGAAGATGATGATGCTGGTGCTTTGCATTTGTATTAAGCATAGGATTTTTTTTGGGACGAGAAGCCATGGAGAAATGATGATAGTTCTTAGGTTTAGGGTTTTTGAGGTAAAGGAAATTTGTAGACTTAGGGTTTTGAAGAGATGATGAGATTTGTGTGAGATGTAGTGGTTTTATAGTGATTTTGTGATAAGATAATCTTATGTGAATAGGTGTGGTCAAGATTTGAATTAATGTATTCAAAGTTGGAAGATGTGTGGTTAATGTTGGAATAAGTGAAATCAATGTTGGAAGATTAATCTTTGTTAGGGAAGGTAAATAATGTTGGTAAAAGGTATAAGATATGAGTAATTGATAGTCAAAGACATTGATTGATCAAAGGATTAGTTGGTAAGATAGTTGGTAGGATAGAATAACCATGGACCATCTTTAAAACATAGAAAAAATGATTTTGTAGCAGGTGCAATCGATTTGCATTGTGATGCAATCGATTGCACTAAAGACATAAGCAAAAAATACCAAAAATTGATAGGGTGCAATCGATTGAACCCTTCAGGCAGTGAAAAATGCAAAAATTCAAAAAATTACAATTATGAAAACATTGATATAACCACATAAAATTTTTCATACATATATGTAACATTTTGAAATATCAAAAACATGTTATATTACAATTTTTTTGAGAAAAGAAAAGATAGCATGTACCATGGTTGATGATATCTCATAATTAAATATCGTTTTCATCCAAAATTTCGAGTTCTCTCCGAATTTTGAAGAAAGGTTCCTTTGCCAAGGTCTTTATGAAAATATATGCATGCTGATTGTGAGTATCCATGAAGGTTACCTCGAAATCTCCTTAAAGTATATGATCTCGTAGAAAATGATGTCGTATGTCGATATGCTTGTTCCTTGAATGCATGACCGAATTCTTTGTAATGTTGATCGTTTTGTGGTTGTCACAAAAAAGAGGAATGCATCCTAGATCGAGTCCGTACTCACGTAGTTATTGTTTGAGCCAAAGAATATGTGCAAAGAAACTACCCGCTTCTATGTATTCTTCTTCAGCCATACTGAGTTCTACATACTCTTGCTTCTTGCATGCACATGAGACTAACGCATTTCCCAAGATGTGAGACGTTCCACTTGTGCTTTTCCTATCTGTTTTACAACCTGCATAATCCGCGTCAGAGTAGCCAATTAAATTGAAAATACTACCTTTCGTATACCATAAGCCGACATTTGTTGTTCCTTTGAGATACTTCATGATCCGCTTGACTGCCATGAGGTGAGATTCCTTTGGGTTTGCTTGAAAGTGAGCACATAGACTAAAACTTGCAAATGGAGCGGATGTTTCTTCAAAATCGATTCCTTCTTCTTTGTTGTATCCTTATGCGACTAATCTTGCTTTATTTCGAACTATTATTCCATTTTCATCAAGTTTGTTTTTGAAGACCCAACTTGTTCATATGATGTGCTTATTGCTTAGCCTAGGAACAAGACTCCAAACTTGATTCTTTAAAATTGATTTAGTTTCTCTTGCATAGCTATTACCCATTGATAATCGCCTAAGGCTTCATCGATTTTGGCTGGTTCAATTTGAGACACAAATGCCATGTTTAGACAAGCATCCTTGAGATTTAATCTTGTTGCTACCTTGACTAATGTCACCAATAACTTTATCGATTGGGTAATCTCTATGAGTCCTCCATTCTCTAGGTAGATGATTTTGTTCTTTAACTTCTTATGAAACATCTTGTTGTTGTTTTGGTTTATCACTTGCAACATCATTGAGAGTATTCTCTTGAGAGGTTTCAACTACATCATCATCATTATCAACAATAACATTATCCTCGTTGGAGGGGTTAGATTCATCAAAAGATACATGCATAGATTCTTCTATAGTTAAGGTTCTTTTATTATTATATATATATATATATATATATATATATATATATATATATATATATATATATATTCTAAAAGCCTTACTTGAATGAGAGTAGCCAAGAAATATACCTTCATCCGACTTTTCGTCGAACTTACCAATATTATCTTTGTCGTTGTTCAAGACAAAGAATTTGCATCCAATGATGAGAAAGAATGATATATTTGGTTTCCTCCCTTTGAAGAGTTCATATGGGGGTCTTCTTGAGAATAGGTCTAATGTTGACACGATTACTTACAAAGCAAGTCGTGATCACCGCATCCGCCCAAAAATATTTAGGAAGATTTTAATCACTTAGCATTGTCCTTGCAAGTTCTACCAATGACCTATTATTCCTTTCTACGACACCGTTTTGTTGTGGAGTTCTTGGTGCGGAGAAGTTGTGTGAGATTCCATGTTCTTCAAAAAATTCTTCAAATAAATCATTTTGGAACCCTCCACCATGAACGCTTCTAATGGAGACAATTGAAAGTGACTTCTCATTATGAATTTGTTTTGCGAACTTCTTGAATGCCTAGAAAGCTTCACGTTTCCGCACTAAGAATAAATTCCGTGTATATCTAGCGAAGTCATCAACAATAACTAATGCATAAACATTACCTCCGAAGCTTTTTGTTCTTGATGGACCAAAAAGATCCATATGTAACAATTGTAGTGGCCTTGTTTTGGACACTACATTTTTGGATTTGAAAGTTGATTTGATTTATTTCCCTTTTTGGAAAGCATCACATAATCTATCTTTGATGAATTTGATCTTCGTAAGTCAAACAACTAAGTCATGTTTGATCAATTTGTTCAAGTGCTCCATGTGAATGTGAGCAAACCTTTTATGCCATAACCAAGAGTCGTTGTTGTCCGCCATAAGACACTTAACCTTCAGAGACATGTTATCAAAGGAAATCATAAAAATATTGTTAACTCTCTTACCTTTTGGTGAAGTTGATTTTGAATCCTCTATCACACAATTGGCTAATGCTAAGGAGGTTATGCTTTAGACCTTCTACATAGAGGACATCTTCTATGGTTCTTAAATGCGATGTACCAATGATGCATATGCCAAGGATCTTTCCTTTGTTGTTATCACAATAGGTCACATATCTTTTGGCCTTAAGCGTTAGATATGAAATTTTTCTTAGATCTCCCGTCATATGCCATGAACACCCCATTATCAAGATACCATTTATTTGAAGAGGTCTTCAAGCATACCTACAAAACAAGTTTAAGTTTAATTAGGTACCCAAATTATCTTGGGTCCTTCATAGTTAGTTCCTTTCTTGACCCACACATAATGCCCTTTTTCTACGCTAAAGTTTCTTACATAACATGCATTAGGTGTATGGCCTTTAATACCACAATAAAAACAAGTAGGCTCAAAATTACTCATCGTCTTCATCGTCAGAATGGTGTGAGGCCATCAATGCTAGATTTGCGCTTTGATCACTGTCTGAGTCTGATGAAGAGCTTATATCGTTATCCTCTCAAGCAACATAGGCTTTATTTTTCTTGTAATCCTTTTTGCCTTTATAGGCACCATTGATTGAAATTTTAGGACAATCTGATTTGATGTGCCCTGGTTTTCCACATTCATAACATTTGTTATCTTGTGCAGATTAACACTTCCTTCTCCTTCTTCTTTGAAAATTTCTTCCTTTTGATATAGTTATAATTACCAATATTATTCTTAGAACCAAAATATTTTCCTAACCTTTTTATAAGAAGCATAAAATTTTCATCATCAATTGGTTTGTCTTCTTTCTCAACTTCTTTGGAATCAACCATTATTGCGATGCTTTTAGATTTTTCTCTTGATTCTCATGCATTTCCAATCTCCCAAGTTCCGTCTCATATTCTTGAAGTTTTCCGAACAATGTAGCGGATGTCATCGTGGATAGACTTTTTCTTTTCGGATATTGCCGTCACTTTGGGTTGTCATTCTCTAGACAAAGATCTAAGCACTTTAAGATTAAGTTCATTGTTAGTTAAAGTCTTACCAAGTGCCGTCAAATAATTTGTCAAGTGCACAAATCTTTTCTGTAATGATTCTCCTGGCTACATTATGAATAATTAGTACACCTGACTTAACATATTCTATCTCGATCTTTTAACTTAGGCGGTTCCTTCATGAGTTTCCACCAAAGTATCCCAGATTTGTTTTACCGATGTACATGTTGAGACGCGAAAGAATTCATCCATGCTTAGTGAACTTTGTAGAAGATTGATTGCCTTTTTGTCATAGAGAACCTTCTTTTTATCATCGTCATCCCATGAACTTTTAGGATTTTTTGATCCAACACCATTAACAACCGTTGAAGGAATGAAAGGGTCATTTTGGACAACATCCCATATTTAATCTCCTTGTGCCTCGAAATGAGCCTTCATGCGAATTTTCCAAAAGTCAAAGTATTCAACACAAAACAGTGGAGGCTTGTACAACCTATTCACACTAATGGTGATGCTTAATATCTAACCTATAGGGACATTAAAGGCTCTTACCACCTTTAAAATCTAAACACTAAGTGCAAGAAGAACAATCCTCTTTAATGCACACACTTTCTTTCAACAATCCTGAATATCAGGGGAAGTAATTTCAATGGTTGATTTACAATGGGTATGAGAGTTATATATATAATGTTATCAATTCTCTGATTGATCTTCTCTTTCAATGATAATTTCTACAACTACTTAAGACTTGGTTTCTCAAGAATTTCTATTCAAATGATATGAAAATATGAAGAAAATTCTTATGAAAATGACTTGTTCAAGATGTGCAAAGTGAAAGTTTTTGCAAAGATTTTAAGAAAGAGATTTTGAAAGAGGTGTTTTTGAAAAATGAAAGTTTATGTACTTATAATATCATAAGCACCCCTTGAAACATCATGAAAATCTTCATAAAATATCATGAACAATTGCCATGATTCATTGGAAACAATTTATGGAAGAATTGATGAAGAGGTGCAATTTTTCAAAACAATTTTTCAAAAACGCACAGTGAGAAATCGATTCCACCTTAGTAGCAATCGATTGTACCACAAAAAGAAACACTTATAAATTGAATTTTCAAGTATGCAATCGAATGCACTAAAGGGCCAATCGATTGCACCAAAAAACAGAAGCCAAAAATGAGTAAAAGTTTGAGCATGCAATCGATTGCTGCAAAGGTGCAATCGACTGCTCTGGCCAAAAATTAGAAAACTTTGAAATTAAAGTTTGTTAAAGTGTGATCATGTAATGCAAATGATTTTTGTATAAATCGAGCAATTGGGACTTAAATACTTGATGGAGATTTTCATTATACCTTCCAAGGAAATTGTTCTTCATATCAAATAATTGTCCCGATCCTTTGCTTTAACATGATGCTTTGAAAATGAGTGAACATCTTTGCTTTCTTGTCAAGTGGTTTGTCTTCATCAAAACAAAAATTGATCCTGAGAATCTTGATTCCATAGTAAAGTATTGTCGGGTCTTTGATGTTCAATCTTCACTTATTGACATAACACACATTGAGCGAAAAACTTTGTTATCTATCCCTTTATACTTTGTCACTAATATTTCTCTAGATCACAATAAATCTTGATCAATCCATGATGTGTAGTGAAATTACACTTATAGGCTACTTCCAAAATTACCTTCTTTAAGTCGGTGTCATTTGGGACATACATCCTTACTTCAAATAAGAGGTTTCGTGTGTTGCTCGGGTGAATCCTAGTAGGTTAGATTTAGCTTGCAGATTTGTATCCCCCAATTAGGCCAGACTAATCCTTTCCCGAATATCATGCATGTTCATTTGGCTCAACAAGAATCACTTATGAGTCGATGTGCAATTTAAATTGAGGTCTCTAATTTTTTCTATCAAATTGAACTCTAGCATCATGAGTTTTGGTGTATGTAACTCCTTTCTGCTCAAGGAATTTTCCACCCTATTAGCTTTCTCGGGATGGTACTTTAGGTGAAAGTCATAATCTTTCATAAAATCCATCCATTTCTTCTACCTCATATTAAGTTCTTTTTTTTCTTCTTTCAAACAAGTGTCTTAGACTCTTATGATCATTGATCATGTCAAATTATAAGTAGGACAATTTATTATTGAGTAGGACTCTATATAGTATAATTTGGGTGGCTAAATAGAGTGATGGAAGTTCCTTACTCTCATGTCTCCTTTCTTTTCCTTTATTTGTAATTGATGTTAGTGGCCAAAGAGGGTTTGGGAAAAACCCTTTGAGACGATCGATTGATAATGTTTCCTTTTATTATTGAGTAATATGATGTGAATTCTCATTTGATATGTTGACTTTCATTTGATAACCCTGGTGATTTCTTTTTTATAAGGAATTGCTGATTGAACGAACAATGGTGATGCAACAATGCAAAACTATAAAATTGTGATAATTGTGTCATGTTTGTATGTGGCATTTTATCTATGAATTGTAGATTTGTTCAATGGAGAGAATATCATAAAATTCGAAAAGTCAAAAAGTATAAAAAAAATCAAAATCATAAACATATCGAGAATCGGGGGAGGATTGTCACGCAGAAACGTTGACGACTATACACAAGATGCAATGGAGCGGAAGAGCCATGGTCGGTGGTGAGCCATGCTAGAACGGTGGCATGGTGTGTAGGATCTGCGGTGATGTGCGGGGCGCATGCGGCATGAGGCCACAGTGGTGTGGAGGCGCTTACAACATACATACGGAAGACACATGATGCGCGTACGACTCATGTGCGACAAAGCATGCGGTGGCGCGTACAAAGACGCTTGGGTGTGTAGAACGACTACTACATGGGTGGAGGAGCGACAATGGTCAGTCGGCAGGTTGGTGATGGTGAGTTTTGCAGTCCGATGAATTATGAGTTAACCCTGTTGAATGTGAGGGTTATAGAATATTACTTTTACCTTGTTGATGAGTCATGTTTATCATATATGATAATTTTCTACTCTATTGGTGAACATATTTGAGTAATAATATGCTTACTATGTTGATGAGTATTGTTGAGAACATATTTTAATATTTTTTCCTGTTGGTGATTAATGTTGAATAAATATATAATTATATGTATGTTGTTAAGCTATAATTACATATATATTGTTAAGATGAGTAGTTCAGATGAGGAACTACAATGGTGACCTGATATTGGAATAGTTATGGGTTCATATGAGGAACTGTTGTTGATTAGTATATTGATGTTGTTCATTACATTTCATGCATCATGTATATCAAAGATATTGAATGTGTGAGAAAAACACAAGAAAATGGGGGGTTGAATTGAGGTTTTCACTCTTGGCTACTTTTCGCACTTTGATTAGTTGCGTCAAACTATACTATGAATGCGTTGCGGAAGCATAAAAGAATGTAAAGCATAAAGAAAGAGTAAAGAACACACGATATATCCTGGTTCACTTGAGAACTTCTCAAGCTAGTTCAGGTCACCCGCCAATGTGATTTCTCCTTAAACAAGGACTTAATCATTTATAACCAAAACCACAATTACAATCGCACAACATCACTATGACTCACTCAATGAACCGTTTAGGGATCCAACTAGTATAATGTTTACTGACCTAACAGAACCTCTACCAAGATTTCCTACACGATCTACAACCGTGACTAACTGCATAGGACATCAGCGACTTCTTGCACAGAAACCTGCCGTGACTAACTACACAACACCACATGTCATGACTTCAGGCTCCAGAACCAACTGTTCTGAGCTGTAACAGAACCTTAGCTCTAGAATATATCATCATAACACATAGTTCTACGAATGCACTAGAAACTAATTTTTGTGCCTTCCTAAAGTTATCACCTTCACAAGGTCCTTTAGGAAAAAGGTTGTTTACACATTTTTTTGCTTCTTACATGAGAAGATTGTAAACTCTTTTAGTACATCAGAAGAACCTAAATACACACTAAGAATATTACATTTTATTCTTACTCTGTTGTTTGGTCTT
The DNA here is from genome assembly GCA_963966055.1 of Lathyrus aphaca. Lineage (NCBI taxonomy): Eukaryota > Viridiplantae > Streptophyta > Magnoliopsida > Fabales > Fabaceae > Lathyrus > Lathyrus aphaca. The sequence continues at coordinate 164,588,108 of OZ014520.1, read as the reverse complement.
CTGCTTCTTCAAGTTGCTTATTCATTGAGCACTTGAAGGTTGAAGTCTTCTTCTTCTTCAAAATCTTTGCTAGCTTGATCTTCATTGAGGCAAAAAAAGGACTTCTTCGTCTTAATTCACATAAGAACATTTATGGACAACAACCCATGATCTTCTTTAATCCAATGATCATTTCAGTAGTTATTTGTAGTTGAAGCTTCCTTGATCATCTTCATTGTCTTCTGCTACATTTCAAGTCTTCTGCAACATATGAAGTTAATCACATTGTGAATTCAAGATCTCTCCGCTTTCAGAAGATTGTTGTCAAAGAGTAATCAACTAGAAGAGCTGCATATTCAAGTAAACTCTTTGCGGCTTGTTCCATTGTCATATTTGTTTATCATCAACCTTGTGTAATTGTATGAAAACATCACCAACATGGTTCAAAGACCATTTGACAACTTGCTAGTGTGTTGTAAATCAATCGTGAAAGTTGTTTTTATTTCAACAGTATAACACTAACAATTCTTGGTTGGATATCAGATTTTCAACATAAGTGATAATCCACAACCAGGTTATATTCCTATTCAAAATACACAACACCAAGAGTTGTGTTTTTCGTTGAGGTCCAACTAGGAATCAACAACAACACAAATCATGTGATGTTTTCCTTTTATAGCCAAATATAAAAGAGCTGTTACAACCCAATTCGTCTACTGAGGAATCTGTTACACAAGGAATCAAATAGTACAGCCACGTATGGTCCTTTTCCATAATTCATAAATAATGGAGAGGTACTGGGATAAATCATTATCATACTATGTACTATCCTTGCCAATGATAACATTGTCATCTGAACTTCAGAGGCTTCTTATTATAAATCAATGAATGAAGCATGAGCTAGAGACGACGATACTTGGGTCTTCAGAGAACCTAAGTCTATAGTCTTCAGAACTTATTCACATAGAACTACGTTCTTCAGGTCTTTAACACTTGGCTTGAAACCCATGATCTTTAGAACTTCAAGTCTTAGAGTCTTCAGAACTTTGTTCACATATAAAATTTTCTTTAGAGTCTTCCGAACTTGTAAGTCTTCAAAATCTTTAAGGCACTTGGTCTTCAGACGTTAAGTCTTCAGAACTTCAATTCATCAGAGTCTTCAGAACTTAGTTCTTCAAAATATTAATTTCAGAAGCTTCGCTATGCTATATGATCAAAACCATGTTCAGAACAACATCCACAAGAGCATTGCCAATGCAATATCCTCATCCTTGGATCTTTCTGATTGTGTTCAGATTCAGAAGCTCACTTGCTTCTTCAGCATGCTTGCGACTAATGTTACACATTGTAACTTCGCATATTAGCATTTGCATACCGATTCATAATGTTTGTTTGATCTTAATGTAACACCCTAAAATTTTCCCTCTCATTTTCATAGCCTTTAGCATATCATTTTGCATACATAACATTGCATTCATGTCATAGAAGGTGAAACATAACATTCATAGTTGAAGCCTAAGGCACGTGATTAGTGATTCATCAAAGTGTATGATCATCCAAGGACAAGAATAAGAGCCGAGTGTCTCAACAAGTCTCAAGGGTCCCTCACATCCCATACAACCTCAAATGATACTTCAAGTCACCAGGAGAAGTGGATTAATAAAAAAGTCCAAGCAGTGCAACACCTCCTACACACCTGGCCCAAATTAGGGTTTTGGTTCCAAGGGGTCTCTTGAAGTATTTTTGGTTCTAACTTGTCACCATGGTCTTCTATATGTTACCAAGTGTTCAAGAATGAAATTTGGTGCATTGGTTCCTTGAGGAAGGTTTTCAATCAGGAAGTTACTTATGATCTATGCAAAAGTCAAATATGGAGGAAGAAAAGTCAACTATGGATTCTTAAGGTCTAAATCATGATTTTCAAGGTCATATATCTTCATATGGTCCTAAAATGTCAAGATTTCCATCATTTATCAAGAATCAAGACTTAGGGAAAAAGTTACCAAAAATGGAAATGACTTGTAATTTGAACTTTCCATTTTTGGAAGTTTTCTAAGCCACATTCAACTTGACCTTTCACCACCAAAAATGATTCAAATGGAATTTTTCCAAGAATGAAAATTGAAGATAATTATCTCCCCTGTTCATAAAGTACTAGATCATTCCTATACCATTTGTGAATCTCAAGATATGATCAAAAGATCTCAAGGTGTATTTTAGGGTTCCACATGCATTCAAGTTTGCCACATTTTGTAAAAAGTCACAAAATGGTTTGTACATGATTCCAATTTCCAAATTCAGCTCATAGTATCTAAGTAAACTTCATTTAACACAAGTTTGGTCTTTGAATCATGGCATTTTATGCATTATTTCTCACTTATTCCATAAAGTGCAAAAATGCAAGAAGGATCAAAACTCACAAACCAAGCAACCACAAGCTAAACAATCCATCCAATGCTGATCAGGGATCCAAGGGAAGGAAATGCATGCACATTATAGCTCCCATGCACATGTGAACCATAACCTACACTCCAAGTTGCATTTTTGAAAAATCACATGAAACTAACTAACCATGGATCCAATGGATCCCTAACCATGGTTAGGCCCAAAATCCATTAAATAAAAGCTCTTAACCCCACTGGTTAGAGCTAGAAAGTAACATAATTTTAGATTTCACAAAAATTGCACCAAACTTCATCTCTTCGATTCTCTCTCATCACAAGGAGTTTTTTCATTTTTCTCCCACATTCTTGATCAGTGTGCTCTATAGAACAAGAAGCAATCACCATATGAAGTTATAGTCAAGGTTTTCATCAGGTTCGAATTTGGAAGCATCTTCTTCATATCTCAAGATTCAGGCCACAATAAAGCTCTAATTGCATTTATTTTTCAAATAGAGGTTCCAAGGACTTGATCTGCAGCTTCCAAAAGGTTTTCTTGGTGTATTTTCAGTTTTCAAGTTTCAGGTTGGTGCAATTCTTGACCTCATAGATCATGAATTTTATGTGTGCATTATGTTCATGATGATGTGTTGATCATGTTGATGTGTTTAGATTAAGACTTGGACATATATTATGGTTGTTATGTTGATCTGAAATTTTTCAAATCAAACTTGTTGCTTTCGATTTGCATTATTGGTGCATTGTTTGTGAATTTGGACTTTTGGAATCAGGAAGTGAATTAGAGTTTAACCATGGTATAATCTTGCATTTCTGGGAAATTTTTGGGGGTGAGCTCACCAGAGAAGGTGACCGGAGCTAAGGCTCCGACACTTGAGTCAGTTACAGTTGGCCTGAGGTCCAGAGGTAGGTGATGTAATCATGAGCGTCCATTTTTTTGATCCGAGGGTTGAGAGAGTGACAACTCATTAAAAAGGGAGGGTCTCGGTCACGTGTTTTATAATTCACATTTAATCTGATTGTTTGCTATCCCATGCTTGTTGAGATGCGCGTGCAATCATAGCCTTAGATCTAGATTACTTGTGATCCTGATTGACCTAGCTGAGTGTGTTGGATTGATCTGAGGGTCTTGATTAAGTCTTCTTGTTGACCTGAATTCCATAATAACTTGTTGACTTGTGCTTGTGTGGACTGGGCTCAGATTGATATCCCCACCCCCTAATTGAGCCCAGTCTCATATTTGAACATAGTAATTGCTAATGTTGCACCCCTTGGCTCATTTTCTTCAATTTTCATTTTATTTCACATAATTTTGCATTTTATTTTTTTTAAAATCATTTCCAAGCATCCAAAATTCATACAAAAATCATAAACAATGTTCACACATTTAACTAATTTTTGTGATTTTTTATTTCTTATTTCTTTGAATTTTCACCATATTTTGAATATTTTCTTTTATTTTCCTTTGGTTTTGTTTCAATCTTGACACCTTAGGTTCAAAGATTTATTTCACATAGCATGTTAAACATTATCAAATGGCTCTTTTTGCATTCATTTAAAGACATCCAAAGCTTCATAAAAAATATTTTTTCATATTTTTTAAACTCTTTTTAATTGCATTTTAGTACTTGAACTTTGCATACTTGTTCATGGTTCTTACTTGCACTTTAAGGCATTAATTGAACTAGTTCTCTTGTGAATTTTTGTGTGATCTTTTAACACATGATTAGCCTCTGACTTAGGTCCCTAGGGTATTAATTGGACAATTTTTGAACATTGTTTGAGGTATGGTTGATTAATTGCAAATGAAGTTACTTTTCATGAACTTACTTCATCCCTTCCTAACCCTAATTGTTTGAAGGAATTTATGTCATCATTTGATGTCACTTGTAGGGTTTTTCTATGTTTGTTTAGACTCTTGTAGGCCTGGTTTGATAAATTATAAGTCCATTTTAGTGTTATTTGCCTTTGGGTTTGTATGGTGCATCTTTTGTTTATGTTTGACCTAATTCTTCCACATCCTTCATCTCATGCTTCTTATGCTAACTTGTATGCTTCTAACATATTCATACCCTTCATCAAATTTGAATAATAAATCAAATATGCCTCTGACTTCATGCATAAGCATTCATATTTTTATGATATGTTGCATCATTTACCATTCATTTCAAGCATGAAGTATCCTTGCATTATGTGAAAACTTTTGGCATCTTTATGTGAATTGTTTGAACTTGTTTGCCATGTGAACTTAACTTGCTTATATGTGAATCTTTAACATGTCATTATCATCACGTACTACTGACTTACATCATCTTAGGATCATTTTATTTCACTTGACTTTCATCTTAACTTGTGTTCATTCTTACATGATTACATGCTTACTTCTTTTTACTTTTTTTCCATCTTAATCCCTCAATCACTTGAATGCTTCATCACATGGTTTGTATGTTCATTCATAGAAATATTAGGACACTAATTAGTGATGTATGTTACTGGCTTTTAGCATCACATGTTATCCAGTCATGTTTGACTTGTACTTTGCCTTACTTGTTGTTCGCTGTCGAATTTGGCGAACAACCTCTGGTTTTCCAATCTCACTGAATTGGTTTACTTGCAAGACCAACCACACAAATCCTAGGACACATGTGCAAATTTAGATGAAATTCTGAACTCTTAGAGTAAAAAGTATTTTGATTCTTTATTTGATTGGTTATGTCTTTCATATATGAATGATTTTGATTAGGTTATTTTAAGTAAAAGTTTTAAAGTAAATTTGACAAAGAAATAAATTTGCATAAAGTAAATAAATAATGAAGGATAAATGGCTGGTACATGCAAAGGAAAAATTGGTAAAGAACTTTGAAATTGATAAAAACTTTTAAAGAAATGGTGTTGTTCACACATACATTTTCCAGATAAAACTCTTTTTCTCTCACACGGGTACTTTAGAGTATTTTTGCAGGAATTCTGTACAAGTTTTTTCATACACTAAATATAACAAACATTATCATATTTATATACAAATAAAATAACCGCTATTAACGGAAAAATCCTAAGACTAATGACACTTGGCTTTCTGCATGTTCTCCTTTCTCAAAAGCTTCCATGCGTCCTTCTGCCAAACGAAATAATTGTCATTATTGAATTCATCCTTAATATCAAAGCAATGCGTCCCTTCAGGCTTGAAGAATTGTCGAAACATAATATATCAACCAAATCTATAGAAACAACGCATAATCTCTTTTTCTCGAAAACGTCGAACTTCAGTTGTCACCCTTTTTCCGTCGAACTGTCGAAAACATGTATTAACTAAACTCTCAAAATTATCTTTAAAAATATATTTCTTCAATTCTCTTCCTTTGTGAATATCTTCTTCTGTAAAAGAGTATCATTTCATCTTTCAAAATCATGGTTTCGAATTTTTGCATCTACAAATTTCCCCCCCAACAAAGATATTTCGACTATCTCTGGAGAAATCATCATTTGCTATCAAACAACTTTCGACGCCATGTTACCTGCACTAATTACATTGGTTTTTAAGATTTCACTTTTGTCAGATCACAAGACAAATTAATCATTACACTTTTCCTAAAATGTCTTATCTAGCCCACATTTGGACATGACCCCCATCACCCTAAAACCTAGCTAGTCACGATCTTTTCAACTTCAATTACTTTTCATCATCATCGTTGAAATTTTACACGTGTCCCATGATCAATATAAAAATTCAAACGTCTTCATCACCTTCCTCTCTATAAATACCCAGTTTCTTCTTTTATGAAACTTTTTCACTTCTGAACTTATTTTTCTCACAATCTATTTCCAAATCTCATTCATCTTCTCTGAGAACAAATTTTTTCGTGCTCTCAACAATGGCGTCTTCAAGAAACAAGAAGATTAAAGATACAATTTCTCTTCCTCCAACGCACAAATTATCTGGACCAGTGATTGTGGGAAACAATCAGTACGTTCCTGAGCCTCCAAATGAAAGAGAGAAAACAAATATTTATCAATCCCGTGTATTAATCCCAGTTTTTATTTCTGGTACTTTCCATGCAATGTTAGGTCCACTCCCTAACCCAAATACTGACCAAACTCGTTTAAAAGAGTTATTTCCCACATATTCCCACTTAAGACCCATAGGTGCTGGAGTAAAATCCAAACCTAGTGAAATGTCTAATGAAAATCCTGAAAATTAATCTACTTCTGCAGAAATAGATTTAACTTACTTGAACCAAACTAGAATAATTAGGAGTTGTCCCTTAACAAAAGACCCTTCTGACTATTTATCTTGGTTAACTAAAGTCGAAAAAGCTAAAGGAAATTTTTGGAAACACATTGGCATTTTTGACTTGATTCAACTATCGAAGGTAGGCCCCAATTATTGCCCAAACATGATCCTAACTTCTCTTTACTTTTGGGATAGCACCTATAACAACTTCCATCTTCCTTGTGGGATGGTCATCCCAACCTTCTTTGACATAGCTACTATAGTTGGACTTAGCCATATAGGAATTGACTTCGACCCCACTGTTTTGAATGACAATATTATAGCCTTCGACACTAGATTTGCCTCCTATTCTCTATTCATAGCTCACTATCATGATCAAGATACCGCTGAAGTTTCTGATATAGAGCACATAGCCTTTTTGACCCTCTGGTTGTCGAATTTTGTTTTTTGCACCCGCTCCCTTCAAGTTGCCAAGAAATACCACACCATAGCTAACCAACTCCATGCTGGGAACAACCTCTGCTTAAGTGAAATGGTTTTAGCAAACCTTTACGAATCACTTAGTGAGAGTGTGGAATTCCTGAAAACCGTCAAAGAGAAAGGCAAGTTGAGCTTGGCAGGACCCTTTTGGCTTAATGCCACTTTTGAAGCTTCTCTTCCTGTTAAGAACAAGGTGGATGAGGAACGAGTAAAGAACAGGACTGTCGAATGGCCTAGGTTAGTGCAACTAACCCCATCTGATGAGGGAACTAGCCTTCGACGCTCCTTCAACAATTACATGATGATGTTTTCCAAGAGGTACAATTTTACTTCAACCATGGCCCCCTTCGCCAACAGAGCTATTGGACCTAAATGGTTCACTGAACAACTCCCTTTTGAAATGCAAAAAGACAAAGATACCTTTTTGGTTATCTGGGAATCAATTTTGGCACCAAGGCTCCTTTTCTCCTGCCATAATATGAACAACACCAAGATTGCTCTTATTGTTTATCAGCCTAACCTTGTTGCTCGACAGTTTGGGTTGATTCAAATAAAACCAAAATCCATCTACCCAAAGAAAGGCTTCATCATCTTCCACAATTCTTTCAATAATGCAAAGAAAAGCATGGAGTTGTCAGAGAAGTTTACTGATGAAACCCTGGAGATTCGACCAGTGATCTTTCGACCTTCTTTCCTCTGTACTCAACAATTTGACGTTTGGTGGAAAGATTATTACCTCAACAGATTTTTCGACGTGACAGTCTTTACAACTCATCTGACGAACGCTTTTGCTTTTATGCAGGATCGAACAAAGAAAGGTACTCAACAACACATTAAAGAAATTCAAAGATTTCAAAAGTATTTTAAAACCATTTACAGACCAAATGATCTTAGTCGAACCATAGGCGAAGCAGCAGTGACTTTGAAACACAAATTCACAGAAAAACTGGGGATGTTGACATTGCCTTCGTATGTTCGACCAGAAATACGTTATGATTTGGCATACAACTATTATCCACCAAAATTTCCCCCTCTACCTTCTAATGAATTTGGTGTGGCTTTGAACCCTCTATTCCCAGATTGGTTCGTTTGTGGATCTGATCTGAAACTGCTTCGTAAATATTGCAAAAAACCTGTTGAGCGTATGGTTCCAACTAAGTATCATTTGGACAATTTCCCAAGGCACCTTCATATTTTCATAGAACACGTTCGCGTGGAATCTCCCATACTTGAAGGTGTTAAAAAAACAATTTTCTATTTCATTCTAACTTCATTCTTATGTGTTTTCCTTTGTGTTTATTTATTTCTCTGTTTTTAGCTGTCAAGATTACTGCCAAGAAAGCCCCTGTCGAAAGTAGCCCTGGAAAGGTGGTCGAAAAACCAATCTCTACTGTAAAAAAGGTTCCAACAAAACATCAACCTTTATCTTTTTATGTAGTAGATTTATTTTTCCCATACTAACCAAATCTCTCCTTGGTGTTTTAGGTGAATCGAAAACCACCAACTTCCCAAAAAAGAAAACAAGAGGAGGCAAAGGTGATTATTGAAGAATCTGGGGATGAATCTTCGAAACAACAACCTCTTAAAAGAAAGAAAGCCCTGAAGATCAAGACGGTCGCCTCCCAGAGGTCTCTTGTCAAATCCAGGAAAATTCCTCCCACCAGTCCAATTAACAAAACTCATACAAAAGATGCAGAAAGTGGGAATTCTAGTTTCCATACTGAGATCCCTCAGGTAATTTCGACAAATGGTATTCACTTTTCTTGTATTTTTGTTTTTTACTTTTGATTGTTATCACGTCCAGGTTATGGTCGACGAACAACCTGCAGCAGAAGGAGCACCACAGTTTCACAATGCTTCTGCTTTTAAGGCTATTAGTTCTACTCCCAATTCTCCTAGGGGTTCGACTAAAGAGTCAGGGGAGGAAGTGGATCAAGTAGACGCCAATCCTGAAGCTGAGAAAATTTTGATAGAGAAAGTCCAAGAGGAGGCTGACCCCAAAGATGACGAACCAGAACCACAGACCATAGCAGATTTCGACACCAACATGGATGAATAATCTGATGATAATTCTCCTCCACATCCAGGAGTAAATATTGAGAAGGATGATGATGCTCCCATAGATGATAAGGTCGAAGATGTAACGCCTCAATTTTTATATTTATTTTTATGAAATAAATATAAATAAAGATAACGTGGATGAGGTATTTTATTTAAATAATGATAATATAATGAGGTGGTATTATTATTATAATATTGTTATTTAATAAATAAAATAAAATATAAGTTGGAGGTTTGAGGGGCAAGGTTGTAATTTGATTCTGTTATAAAAAGGGGAGAACACGATACATTTTCTCATTATCGTATTTTGACGAAGAAAAAAGGGCTCTGGAGAAAAAGGGAAAGGAGAATGGAAATTAAGAATCGTAAAGCTTCAAGATCAAGGCTTTGCAAGGAATTTGTCAAATTAGAGATAAGGGGGGAGAAAGGGTTCTTTATTGGTGACCTAACATGAAAGGGTAATTGGGAGTTCCTTAATCCCTAGGGATTGTCTAATGTTGTTGATTATGATGAAATTGTGATATGATGTATACATATGTTATGATGATTGATTATGGTTGTGTGAAATTAATATTGAATTATATGCTTGATTGTTGTAATTGGAATGGTGGTGATTTGAATTATATGATAAGTTTGGTATGGAAGTGGTTATAGAGATAATGATGTTGATGATGATGTAAATGGAGAATTGGAAACAAACCTAGGATCTTTCTTAATTTGATTAGTAATATTAGGTTGTGAAGATCATAGGGAATTAGAGGTATACAATTAATTTAAGAATAACAATTGAATTGTTTTGAGTGATAAAAGTGAGAGATAAGTGATAGAATTCGAACTGGTATGAAATTAGGAGAGAAAAATGAGTTTTAGAAAAAGCTGAATTTTGGGTGCAGGTGGCCTGACACGGGCAGTGTCGCGTGACACGGGCGGCCGTGTCATCCCCTTGCATTTTGCATAATCTTGAGTTTTGAAGGGCATGTTCAGGCCACCTGACACGGGCCGTGTCATGGGACATGGTAGGCCGTGCCAGGCCTCTGTTTTGAGGATTTTTTCTGTATTTTAAGTGGTTTAATCCTGAGTTCTTGTTCGATACTTGTACCATTAGTCTAGGGCCTTGATGATGACATCCATGTTTAACTATAAGACCTGATAACCGATAATAAGCGTGTGCGTGTTATGTGATTATTGTGGATATTATAACTTTATTAATATGTCGATTAGAAGGTGTTGATGATGGAAATGTTTACTATAAGTCTTGCACAATTATATGAAGGAATAATGATAAACGAAGAGGATCGTGATGATTGGTAACATAGTTGATTATATGTCTTGCTTAGACCCCATGATGTAAGTGTTGGTAGCAGTGAGGATCGGAAGGATCGTGTGGTATTAGAATATATGTATAGTAAATAATTGAGAGTGGAATTAATGAGGAGTTCATAAGATATGACATTTGGTAATTAGTGTGTAGGAATATATGTGCTTATGTTGTTTTATATGACTCTTGATGATAAACTATACGAATTGTATTAATAATATGTTTGAATATTTTCTGATTATTTATGTGACCCATGTGATGGGATGTGTGGTAATCGATGAAGATCATGAGGATCATGTTGGCATGATTGTATTCATGTGTGTTCGTGATATGGTATGTGTGTAATCGAGTTTTGCATACGCATACATGTTGATGGAATAATCATGTCGTGGATGTGATTATTCGAGATTCATTGAGAATCGTGGTTGCAGGGATGATCATGTCTTGTTGGAGACGTTAACGATGCACTCGGAGTTCTATTTGATGAACCGTTATTGTGAGTCGGTACCGCATTTGCATTGTGTCATTGAGTCACTTTGCATTGATTGAATTAATGATGTATGATATGTGTTGATGAACTATTTGAGATATTGATTAATTGTATGATGTATGATGTGTATTTGATTAATAAAGGTGAGATTACCCTATAATATGTTATTTGCACTGTTAATATATTGAATTGTTTTCTCACCCCTTTGTTGTTTGGTTGCGTCTGTGCTTCTTCGGAAGTACAGATGATTCAGGTACTTGAGTATGCTCGGAGTACAAGTTATTTGGTCGAGTCCTAGGAGTCGCTCTGATACTAACACGGGAAATGGGGATATTTGTTGTTTATTTATTCTTGTTAGTATTAGTTACGTATCATATTTTGTTGAAACTCATAAATTAAGTGAATTGATGAATTTGTGGATATTTGGTGAATTTCCGATTGTTGAATAAAAAGATATTTCCACTGTTTTAAATAAATAATTATACTTTTGGTTGATTTTGAAAATGTAGCTACTCACTTGTTAATTAAACTCTGATTTATCTGAAAACTTATGTTATTTTAGAAAATGGGAAAAGTGGGTGTTACAAAAGACGTTAATGAAGGAAAAACTGCTGAGTATGAAGGTAATCAGAAAAAAGACCAAGATGCTGGAGTTGGAGAAAGCGATGAAGAGAAGACTGTTGAGGAAGAGGAGAACCAGTCGAAAAAACGAGATGCTGAACTGATCTTTGGGCGGAGTACTCAACCAATTCCTGCCCAAACTCAAGGGCCTTCTCCATCAACTAGTTCGACCAGTCTCTCTCGTGAGGAGCTTGTAAGCTTAAAGGTGAAAATACCCTTAGACTATCTGAAGGCTATGCTCAACGCTCGCTACAGCTTTCAAGACTCTTCCTACAACAGTTCGACTACTTCTGGGGCCACTTCTAAGATTGGGTCACTTGATGCCATCATGACTGAAATTAAAACCAAAATACTTGGTGTGGATTTATTCAAGGTTTTGTACGAAAATCCCACTGCCCAGTTCAACCTGAAGAAACTCCTCAAACAAGTAAATGTTTTCGAGTCCTCTACTGAAGAAAGTCGCCTGGTGATGGATCTAACCTACATGATTGACATGGTGAGTACAAATCTAAATCGTCAAAAAGAGTTATCCCAACAAATTTCTTCAAAGTATGAGATTCAAACTGTTGAGTGGGATGTTGTGGATGCTTCGACTGATAAAGTTTCAGAGCTATAAAAACTTTCTGAAGTTTATTCCAAAGATGTTGCTGAATGTGACACCAACATCCAAAATTTGGAAAGGCAGATAGCCAATCTTCAACAAAAGATTTCTCAAGAAAAACAACGCAAAGCAAGCCTCCAGCAACCCAAGCAAGATGAAATTGATGAAGAGATTAAAGTGGGACTTCACCATGCAAATAAAGCTCAACAATTAAGTCAGGAGACCGACAGTCTTTCTCATAACAAGAGCCTCTTCGAATGTCGACTCCAGATCCAAAAGAGGAAATTCGAAGAGCTTAAGGAGTCTTTTCTTAAAAATTAAATTGTAATAGGAGTAGGTTTTTATTTATTGGAAGCCTTTGAGGCCTTTCTTTGTAATGACATTGACGCCATTTGTTTGGCGAAACATATCATTTTGTTTTATATAATTATTCTATTTCTATTTTAACTTCTTGTAATGTTGGCTTATACTTTTTCAAATACTTGCCATTTATCTTTAATATTCTTTTATCTCTGTCCATCTCTTCGACCTCATATGCGCCATTTGAAAAAACCTTTAAAATTTGGAAAGGTCCTTCCCACTTAGGAGACCATTTTCCCATTAATCTATCCTTTCTATCCATAGGAAGAATCTCCTTCCAAACAAGATCACCCACTAAAAGGGTTTTAAATTTCACTTTCTTGTTATAAAACTTTTCGACTCTTTCTTTTTGCCTCTTTATCGAATCTAATGCACGCAACCTCTCTTCATCCAAATCAACTAACTCGTCCATCATCATGCTTCAATATATATCTGATGGGATTTCTTGATGCCTTTGAACTCGTATCGACTGTAAATAAATTTCAACTAGTAGCACTGCATCATGTCCATAAGTCAATTTGAATGGGGTAGAGTTTGTTGCTTCTTTGGGAGACGTTCGACAAGCCCATAAAATTTGACCCAAAGTCTTATGCCAGTTTCTAGGTTTTCTGCCTATGTGATTTTTGATCAAATTTATCACAACCTTGTTTGCTGCTTCGACTTGTCCATTTTCCTGGGCATAATAAGGTGTCGAAGTTAAGAGTTTAAAACCTGTTTCTTTTGTAAACATTTGCATGTTTTTCCCAGTAAATACAGATCCTTGATCAGTAGTTATTGTTTTTGGTATCCCAAATCTATAGATTATATATTTTTGGATAAACTCTATAACTGCCTCCTGATCCAAATTCACCAATGGTATAACTTCAATCCATTTAGTGAAATAATCTATTCCAACTAAAATGTACTTATGTCCTTTTGAAGAAGCTGGTCGAATTTATCCAATTAAGTTCAAAGCCCAACCCCTGAATGGCCAAGGCTTTATAATTGAATGCAACTCAATTGCAGGGACATGTGGTATACCTGCATGTACTTGGCATTCCTGACACCCTTTTGCAAATTCGGCATAATCTTTCAACATTGTTGGCCAGTACATACCTTGTCGAAATAATAACCATTTCATTTTATGGCCTGCTTGGTGCGCGCCACATGCACCACTGTGCACATTCGACAAAGCTATGAAAGCTTCATCTTCGCCTAAGCATTTCAGTAAGACTCCTTCTACAGTCTTTTTTATATAATTCATTTCCAAGAAGCACGTAGCTTAAGGCTCTGTACTTAACCTTTCTTTCGATTTTCTAATTTGGGTCTTATAGATAATCCTTAATAGGTTTTCTCCAATCTTCAATTTCTGAATCACCTATATTGAAGATTTCAAAATTTTCTTTATCCCCATAACCTAATTTTATTGTCTCCAAATCTGATGGGGACAATTTGGTGGATATAACTCTTCCCCTTACTTCAATAGTTTTCTCCAAGTTTTCCTTCGAAACTTTGTAGCCTGATGCTAGTTGAGCCAAATCATTAGCTTCTTGATTCTTCAACCTAGGAATGTGTTTAATGGCTATGTTGTCGAATGTTTTAAGGAGCCTGTTAGCTATTACTAAGTACATAAGTAGGTTCTCTTTGACACATTTATATTCTTTTGTCAATTGTTTTATTACTAACTCAAAGTCACCCATTATTTCGACTCTAGTTGCCCCCAATTCCAACAATATTTCAAGTATAACAATCAGAGCCTCATATTCTGCTTCATTATTTGAACATAAGACTTCAACCTTGTACTTGAATTTTGTTGGAATTTTGTCAGGAGAAATAATTAGTATCCCAACGCCAGTTCCGTTCTTATGACTGGAACCATCGAAATACAACTTCCATGGTTCTAATTCGACATATTCTATTTCATTTTCTTTTATTGAGTGGTCAGCTATGAAGTCAGAAACCACTTGTCCTTTAATAGCCTTTAAAGACATATATTTCAAGGAATATTTTGTCAATGCTAAATCCCATTTCCCAATTCGACTATGCAATATAGATTTAGATAACATATATTTTACTATGTCGAAATGAGAAGAAACATATACATTAACTGGTTTTATATAGTGTTTTAACTTAGTACAAGAAAAATATACACACAAAAATAATTTTTCTATTACACTATATCTAGTTTCAGCATCATTTAAGACTCTGCTGAGATAATAGATGGCCCTTTCGACACCATTTTCATCCTCTTGACACAACATGCTTCCCAAAGTTTTGTCTGATGCTGAGATGTATAACCTCATACTTCTTCTTCTACAAGGGGACATCAAGAATGGAGGACTAGCTAGATACTCTTTGATCTTGTCGAAGGCATCTTACTGTTCTTGCCCCCATGCAAAGCTTTCCTTCTTTAGTCGAAGCAAAGGAGAGAAGGCTTGCGTTTTTCCACTAAGGTTGGAGGTAAACCTTCTGAGAAAGTTGATTTTCCCTAGCAGAGATTGCAATCCCTTTTTTGTTGATGGTGATTTCTCTTCCATTATGGCTTTGGCTTTGTTCTCGTTTATTTCGATACCTTTCTTGTGGACCACAAAACCTAAGAATTCACCTGCCTGCACACCAAAAGCACATTTATGGGGGTTCATTTTTAAACCAAACTTCCTCATTCTTTCAAAGGATTGTCGAAGATGGTCTAAATGAGTTTTCTTGAAACAGACTTGATCATAATATCATCAATATAAGTTGCATGAAAGTTTCAATAAAATCATGGAAAATCGAGTTCATAGCCCATTGGTAAGTTGCTCCAACATTTTTTAAACCAAAGGGCATTACTACCCATTCGTAAGTCCCTATTGCTCCAGGTTAACAGAATGTTGTTTTAGAAACATCTTCTTCTGTAATAAAGATTTGATTATAGCCAAAGTATCCATCTAATATACTTAAGTACTCATGGCCTGCTGCAGAATCTATTAGCAATTCTGCTACTGGAATAGGATATTCATCCTTTGGGGTAGCTGAGTTCAGGTCTCTAAAATCAATACACACCCTTAGCTTGCCATTTTTCTTAATTACAAGCACTATATTTGCAATCCATTTGACATACCCGATTGTGCGGATGAATTTGCATTTTAGAAGTCTTTCGACCTCTTCTTTTATTTTCGACAAAATTTTTGGTGTGAAGCGTCTTGGAGTTTGTTTTACTGGCTTTATTCCCTCCATTATTGGTAGTTTCAATTCGAGCAAACTTCTATTGAGACCAGGCATCTCGTCATAGTCCCATGCAAAGCAATCTTTGAATTCTTTCAACAGACGGACTATTTCGACCTTGAACTGAGGGTCCATCTTGGCACTTATGTAAGTTGGCCTTTTTCTTCCCCCAGTCCTAGATTTATTTCTTCCCATGGATCCTGCGCCACCATTTTCATGTTAGTTGACACTGGATCTTTTTAGAACCCCAGAGGTTCGTCATCATAGATGGCGTCAAGCTTCTAGTGTTGCCATTTGCCCAACTGGTTATCATCATAATCTTTGTCAACATCCCTTGGAGGACATTGTTCGTCAAAATTTTCTTTGTTGGCTTCGACGACCATATATTTCACTTCGGCTTCAAGAGCCGTTTTAAGTTTTTTTCCGACTATATAAGTTGTAATTCTTTCAAGAGTTGTTTCTTCAGTCATCATCATCAAATTCACCCCCCCAACATGTTGGTTTAATATGAGAAGTTCCCCATATGTGACTTGGTTCGCCAATTACTTCTTTGTCCCACTGAAAACCATGCGTTGGGTGAAGATACATGGAACAATAGGCGTTGTCAGTTGCTTTCAAGTCGAATTCTGCCGGACTGCAGGGAGGTATATGAGCCAAATTCTTGTCGAAACTTCGACTGTTTTCATTGTTTATTTCGGTCATAAAATAGCTTTGATCTGCTTCAATATTCTCAACAATCCCATCAAGATGCCAGATATCTATTCGTTGGTGCATTGAATAAGGTATGACTCCTATTCCATGAATCTATTCTCTTCCAAGTAGTAAGTTATAATTTTCCCTCGAAGCAATGACTATGAACATTGTTGGCCTTGTTATGGTTCCAACAGTCAAGTTCACCTGGATAACGCCCATGGTAGTTCCTACTTCCCCTTCATAATTCGACAATACCATATTGTGAGGTTTTGCGTCAGAATCATCCTTCCCAATCTTCCTCAGCATGAAGTGAAAATCAAGTTTACTGCAGCTCCACCATCCACCAGTATCTTATTTATACCAACATTTTCGACCTTTCCCTTGATGAATAAAGGCTTCACGTGTCCTTTCATTGAGTCATCTGGCATTTCAAAGAAAGCATTTTTCTCTTCGACGCAACCGTTATTCATTACATAATAACACACCGGCCTAGGTCCCATTGTATTGTCTTCCATGTTCTCTTCTTCATCTTCGACCTCCATAGTCTTGTCGTAATCCCTAGGAAGGACAGACACCACATTGCAGACCATATCGAATGAGACCTCTAAGTCAGACTTGAAATCATCAGTTAGTTCATCGTCTTCTGGAACTTTATTGTTTAGTTTCAACATCTCTAACATGCTGCTTGGTTTGTTCTTTTGGGAAGGTTCCTCTTCGCCTATGGCCCGAGTAGTTTTGCTTGATTCTGCATTGTTTTTATCTATACTTTCCTTTTCGATCATGTTTCCTTCTGCAGCTTCTTTTCTGCCTTCTTCTGCCTTTGAAATCTTCTCCATTGGGATCTTGACATAGGATTCTTCCCTTTATAGTTCTCTGATGGGTATGGTCTTGGTCTTGGTCTTTCAATTTCTTTCTTTCCTTCTACTGAAGGTCCTCTCTGAATTTCAAAATTTCTCCACTTATTTGGTCCTTGAGCATCCCTAATGGGCTGGACCCATTTATCGTCATCAAATTTGCTAGATGGTTTGTAGGTGTTGTAGTGTCTTTCTCCAAACCTCTGGATGTGGTGCTCACTTCTTCTTGGGTCATATCTTCCAGTTTTGATTGCTGGGATTGTCCCCCAGTTTCCTTTTTATGGGACTTATACACTGCTTCTAAATTTGTTGCTGCCTTCATGTCGAAGATTGCACTGCAACATGGACATAACATCACTTCAGTCTTCTTCCTTTGACACCTTTGGATGAATTCTGCCAGATTCTCATCCTCATTTGGATATGCCAGTCTCTGGTTCTCTTCTCGATGGTGATCCTCATCAGTTGTCTCTTGGTTTCTCTGAGACAAGTCCACCATGTTGATGTCTATCTTTTGTCCATCAATAATACTTAATTTATTAATTTTTTCAACAAGAGCTCCTTCGACTTCAATCTGGTTCTTTGTCAGGTGGAAACTTTTTTCCTTGATTTGTTGCTCTTTAGGATCCTCCATTGTTCTGTGCAGGATCCCATAAGTAGCAGGTTTTACATGGCCTTCAAAAGCTTCTGCCTTGATTCTTGTGATGTCCTTATTGATAGGTCCCACAGTTTTGACGCAGTTTGTAGCATTACTCATCTTTATTTGGTCAGGGTCAAGACCCTCAGCAGCCTTGTCTCCAATGATGAGGCGTTCAGAGGCCTTCTTTTCGATGCTAAGGAAATTTTTAGTTGCTTCTTCCTTAGTGCTCACAGGAACATCTTCCCATCCAGTTTGTTGGATTTTGTTGATGTCAATGCGAGAGCTTGTGAGAGCAGTGTATTTCACGAGATAATCGAATTTTCCACTTGGCTCCCCCAAAGTATCCTATATTATTCCATCTTCAACAATGTTATTGTTATTTACTTTGTTGAAACCTTCAGTAGTTTCAACCCTTTTCTGGTTATTAGAGTCCTCAATGACTTCGATTTTGTCCTGACTATCGAAACCTTCAGTAGTCTCAACTTTATTTTTATTGTCGAAACCTTCAGTAGTCTCAACTTTGTTTTGACTGTCGAAACCTTCAGTAGTCTCAACTTTGTTTTGACTGTCGAAACCTTCAGTTGTCTCATCTTTGTTGATGTATTCATTCAATTTCTTCACATCAAGGCATTCAGTAACCTTGATCACTATTGGCAAGGTCACACTGTCTTTGGATACTTCTTCCACTTCAAGTTGGTCTAGGATATCATCAGCAATCCCCACCATGTTAATGTGGGTTTCGAAACCTTCAGTAGCTTCTATCATTTCAAAACTATCCTCAGACGCCTTTTCGACTTCGAACATATTCACAATGAATGGTTCAGCATAATTGGCTTCGAAAATCTGCATAGGATTTGAATCAATCCTCGTTTGTCGTTTTGATTTGTCTCCAAATTTCAGTTTTCCATCACGGATTGCAATCTGAACAGGATCCCTGAAAAGGAAACATTGAGAGGTTTTATGACATAAAAATTTATGGTATTTACAAAAACCTCTCTTTTTTTGTTGGTCAACAGGAGGCTCTTTAGCGCCTTGTGGTTTTATTAACTGATCATCTTTAACCAACACTTCGAAAATTTTGTCACACTTGGTGACGTCGAAAATATAAGTTCTTTTAGGAAACTGATCATTCTTTTCCGGTTCGACTGGATTTTTTCCGTTCGATGAAACCAGTACTTTATAAGAGTATGATGGGCCTTGCTTTAGTTTTGCTAAGTCAATTTCTTGTTCGTCGAAATTAACTGATTCATTTTCATCATAATAGTCATCTTGGCATACTCCTACATAGGTCACCCTCTCGTTTTTACTTTCATTTGCTCTAAATTTTTCAACTTTTAACCTTTCGAATTGTCTCACTCTATCTGCTAGTTGTGCCATGTCTCTCAAATATTGAGTGTCTAATTTCTTTCTTATAGAATAATCTAGACCTCCTGCAGCCATTTCGACTAACTCTTATTCTGGCACTTGTGTGAAACATCTTGATTTTAGCAATCTGAACCTATTTAGGTAATCATCTATAGGCTCTGAAAATTTCCTCTTGACACTGGATAATTCTTTCAAACTTATTTTAGTCTGTCCCATATAAAACTGTTCATGGAACAATCTTTCTAACTGGGTCCACGTATATATGGAGTTTGCAGGCAGGGATGTAAACCAAGTAAATTCATTTTTGTCAAAGAACTTGGGAAGTATTTTATTCTTAAATTTTCGTTGTGGGCTATTTCCCCTGCTTCGATCAAATAACGTGCTACATGTTCTATGGTGGATTCGCTAGTGTCCCCTGAAAATTTGGTAAATTTGGGGATTCTCCACCTTGGGGGTAATTCTTGTTGTAGAACATATTCAGATAACGGGGAAGCATAACTAGGCCTTTGTAATCCTACATTTACCCCATTTTGCGCCATTATCCTTTCGACCATGGTTTCCAAATTGTTTTCGGCAGGCAAGTTGTTATATCGTATTCATTGTTGCAACATATCATCAGCATCCTGACCTCTCTAGACTATTATCCTCCTAGGCTCTTGTTGGATATGGATTTCGACACGAGGCTGTTCGGCCACTCCTCCTTGGTTCCTAGGGTTGGGCTTGGGTTTATCTAAAGGCCTCTGATTTATTGTGGGTTCCTCTTCGACATTCACTACTGGGTTCTGAATTATTTGTTCTCTTTGTCGAATTTGAGGGACACCAAAAAAGTCAGCAATACGTGTCATTTGTGCTGCCAACATTTGGTTTATTTGGGTAGTGTTTTGTATCAAAGGATTAAAAACTACTCCCATTTGTTGTGTCACCATTTGGACCATATCATGATTACTTTCATCCATTTGTTGTTGTATTACTTACATATAATTATTCGTAATTGCTGGCATTTGGAAACCTGGTGGGGACTGATTCAATCTCATATTCCCACCAGATCCTGATCCTTGCAATGGTGACGACCTATTTAACAAGGAATCAGAATAGACTGAGGATGCATTTCGCAAACTTGCCATAGTGGTAGTAGGCATCCCATATGACTTTGGTGCTTCTCATTTGCCTTCATCAGTTTTTGTACTCTTTTGCATCTTTACTTCTTCATTTGCCATTCCTTGGAACTTATTTGCTACTTTGGTGCTTATTTGCACTTGGTTGATTTAGTTTGAGTTCATTGAGCTTCTTAAAGTTCATTTAGGGTTAGGTTCTGACTTTTGAGGTTCATAGACCTTTAAGTTCATTTCATTTGTTCCCTTTGTGTGTTTAACTTGTATTTCATGTCTTATGAACTATTGTGCGTCATTTTCTAACCTTGTAGGGGCTTTGGTAAGTCTTAGGAGTGTGGAAATGCTTCCACGTTCCAACCTCTCCCTCTCCTTTTACATTTTAATATTGTGTTTGTGTAAGCATATAAGATGCTTTGATTTGCATAATTTCTCACTTCCTCCGTTAGAAGTAACTTATCTTCCATCGTGGAAGTAAGTTGTCTTCTAATCCTTTTCTTATCCTTCTTTTCTTCTTCTTTTCTCTCGTTCTTCTTCATTAGGATAGAGATCCTCAAACCTCACTAATCTAGGATATCCAAGCATGATAACTTCATTAGGTTTAGTCTCCCTTAGACTTTTTTTACCTTTGGAGATCCTTTTGGTGCTTTTTATTCTCTCATCTCAAAACAACTTAAAATACCTAATAAAGGTTGAAGTGTCTTCTTGTGTTATAGACTTATACCATGGGGAATTTGCATCTATCCTATCTCGGGGTAATGTGAACTTGTCTAGCATGATGTACAAGTCTAAACTTGAAGCCATTCTCACAAAGAAAACTAAAAAGCACTTCTTCACTTCAAAATACAAAAACATTTAATAAGTACAATGGGCTTGTGTACTTAAGCCCTAATATTTGAAACCAAGTTTTGGGGATCTTTTTCTTACTTGGGTGTTCTTCTTCCTCATTCCATTTTAAAGTGACGTAAGAATTACATACTCCATGTAAAGGGACTTAAATACACTTTCCTGTGGTAAACTCAAATAAAAACTTCTAAAAGCTATAAACCAACAACAAGCTTCTTTCCTGCAGGAATTCTCTTCTCATCTCCTTCACTCTTAACGAAAGAACTCGTTTCGACTTGTCTCTTGCAAGAAAATAAACACACTAGTTCAAGGCGAGCCTGCAACACCTGAGCATAAGCATAAGCAGTTAAAAAAAAACAAACCAATTTCATCCTTATATAGGGGAACTACATTGACTCTAATTCTCATTCCCGATGAGATACGTGGGCAGTGGGGTAGGGTCCATTCAAGTACACTACTTTCTTTTCCCTACATTTTCCCTGCTCTTTTTTTCCAGTTTAGCAGCAGATTATTCTTACCCTTTGAAATAGTGCAAGTAAGCGTGGATCTCGTCGAGTACGACGGACGTGAAGGGGCACTAATACCTTCCCTTCACATAATCGACTCCCTTACCCATTCTCCCTGGTTTGCAAGACCTTGTTCTTTCCTTTCCCCTAAGTTTGTGAAGCATTACTGTTACCTTTCCTTGGAATAAAAATGCCTGGTTGGAGACACTTATTTTATGCGCCACTTTCGCCTTTGTACTAGGATAAAAATCTCGGGAGCGACAACTGATGACTCTACTGGGGACTTCCAAACCAGTTTCTCTAGTTCCCTATGCGAGTCAATCCTAACACTTGTTTGTTTTTGTTTCTTTGAGTGTTTATCTGTTTGTTGTTGTGTGTTTAGTTTACTGTTTTTATTTACAGTCTTACTTTACAACTTTATTTACTGCTTTCAGTATTTACTTATCATGCATCATTACTATACTGTTTGGACTGTCTGGTTTTTGGCGGGATGGAAGTTACTGTGAGATGAGCCCAATACCAAGGCTTGAGTACACCCTAGACTTTAGCATAGACAGTCACTTTGCTGTCATGATATCATGTCATGCGAGTAGTAGTGAGTTCCACACCTAGATTGCGACCGTCTTGGAAATGCTTTGATATAGGAGTCTTCCCTACTTCAGGATACGACCTTGATAAATATGTGTATCTAAGGACCGATCATTGAGAACATTAGTAGAAATAACCCTCTCCAGTGGTGACAGTGGCATACCATATTTGTTGGCAATCCCACTCGCACTTGAGCGCCAAATGGGAACTCGCATAGGATGTCCTTGTTCTCTCATAAGAACTCAGTCAGAGCACTTTTCATATGGCGACAGTATTATGCCCTTCGGGATGAATTTACTATTGCTTCTCGATCTCAGTGCTTGAAGCTGGGAACTTATGGGGGATGCTTGTGTTTCAAGACTCAGCCAAGACCTCCTATTTTAGTGTATAATGCCAAACCAGAAATGGTGAATGTATTATCGCTACTCGACCTAAGAGTCTGTGATGTTGACCCCTGGTAGCACACCTGTGAGATGAGGGGATTGTTTTCAGGTTTTCAGGAACCTTAACTTTCAACATACCCACTTCATCAGTGACTGTTCTATGATGTGATCCAGTTCAATGTGGTTCTTTGGTTCCTAGTTCTAAGGTTCTACACAATGATATTATTATTATTATGACTCTCCACAGACACTTGGCTCACCGTTCAACACCAACATAGACACATATGACTGATCACATGTCTTGCATTTCATTGTATCATATCATCATTAACACATTGTGTTTCTCATTTCTTAGGTTGTTTTTGTATTCCCAGTTCCGGTGGGTTTTATATATTCTCATTCCATATGGCTCAAGATATTCCTTGCAAGAACAATGTGCATTACACCTTCTCAAAGCCAGAGACTGAAGAAATCCAGAAGTTAGTTAGTTTGATGAATGAAAAAGTGCTAGATAATTTTAGAGTAAAGTATGGGCTGATTTTAAGTTACATGGACAAAACTACTCAAGAGCAACATGATGGCCTCCACACTCTTCTCCAATTCTATGACCCCTAGTTGTGGTGCTTCGTCTTTCCTGATTATGTTCTGGTCCCTACCCTATAGGAGATTGTCAGTATCCTAAGGGTTCCAGTTAGAGACAGTTCTCCATTCTACAGTTCAGATATGGTTCCTCCAAACGAAGACATTGCTAAAGCTACCCACTTGAAATTGGTTGTAGTTAATGACAACATCAAAGAGAAGAAATATAGTAAAGGATTTCATTTGGCATTTCTGATTTTTGAGGCCAGAAAGTGCATTGAAGAACAAAGGTGGGTGGATTTCAGTGCAATCTTAACTTTGATCATGTATGGGATCAATCTGTTCCCAAATGAGAAGGAATTTGTGAGCATGGATGCAATAGCCATCTTCATCAAGAGAAACCTTGTTCTAACCTTGTTAGGAGATTTCTGCTACTCCGTTCACTACAAGAATGAAAGGAAGAGGGGAGAATTGGTACTTTGTTGTGCACCTTTGTTCTATACTTAGTTTGCTCGACATCTTCCCAAGTTAGGACATTTCGTAGAACTCAAAGGAGATGTTAAGTGGTCTAAGAGGATGATGGGTCTAACTTTTGATGACATCACTTGGTGCTATAACAAAGACTTAGCTGGAAAAGAGTTGATCACTAGTTGTGAAAATTTCCCAAATATGCCTTTTCTTGGAAGAAAATGGGGAATTAACCATAACCCGATGTTTCCTATCAGGAAGTTTGGTTAACCTCTGAAGACTCCTCCCAAGGAAGAAGAAGTTGCAGAATCCTTATACTTTTCGGCCGCTGGAAATGAAGACTTATCAATCCAGGTTTCTAATGCTTGGGTTGTTAAGATCAAGAATGGAAAGAAGGAGTTTGGGAGAATGGATCCCAGGGCTTATGCTTCATATGTTGATTGGCTAAAACATCGCGTTGAAGTTAGGTTTCTCTCATTTTCTATGGAACCTCCTTTGCATCCCAAAGTAGTCAAGTCTCAGGCCACTGTACCTTTGGAGGAGTTGTAAAAGTTGGAAACTCTGGAAAACCAGCTCAGCATAGAGAACAACAAGGTTCATAATTCCTATCAAGAGATGGGGCACTCTAATTGGAAGCTAGAAGAAAAGGTTCAAAGGGCTGAGAGGATGGTGAAAATAAAACAGTCAGACTTCGAAGACAGAGAGCTCTATTTTAAGAAAAAAGGTTTGGCTGAGATTTGCAAAGCAAATGAGTGTCGAAGGACCAATGAGTCTTTAGTTGAGGCCAATGAAACTATAACCCTCTGGCAAGAACGATGTGAGGCAAATCAGAAGAAGCAGAAGGAAATTGAAAAAGAATACAAGCAGAAGATTGAAGACCTGCAAGTACAATTGGATAGCTGGAACGAAGAACTTCAGATAGCCCATGAGCATCGTAGGGGTTATCTCCAAAAGCTTGAACAAGGCTAGAAGGTAATGGAGGATGCTCATAAGAAATAGAAGAACTCAAAATCCATGTTGAAAAGAAGAAGGCCAGACCTGAGCTAGGTCCCAGTAGGGAGAATGAAGAGGTATTCTTGCAACAAATCATTGAGCTCTATGCTTCTTTTGACCAAAGGGATCTACTAATTCAGAAGCTCATTGAAGACCCAAGTCATCCGGATGTCGCCCAACTGTTCGAGGTTGTCAAGCAGTTTAGTTGGAGGCTGAAGGATATGGAGTTTCATAGGACCTAGTTTCCTTTAATTGTATCGGATTACCCACATGCCTGCTGTGGGAATCTTTTATACTCTTGATGTTTCCTTATTGCAGAAACTTATAACCCTAGTTTCCTTAATATGTTTTGGGACTTAGATTCATTGTTTATAAAAGTGACATTTCAAAGTGATTTTGGTTCACAATTCCAATTATTCTCAAATTGATTTCAAGTTGTAGTTGTAAGTTTATGGCTAAAGAGACAAAAGTTACAAGTCTTTGTTTGTATCCATGAAAACCACAAGGTTTAGATTGTATTACAAATGAATCATAAAACAAGGATTTCAAAAGTGAGCTTTGAAGATGTTTAATTACATTTGAAGTTACATAAGACCTAAAAGGATAATACAAATCCCAAGTTCAAGAATGTCAAAAAGGCAATTGAAATCAAAACTATAAAGCCATCACAAGTATATGTTGTTTGTAAGAGAAATTACATGGAGTTACGAGTCTTGTTATAAGGGAATACAAGTCTAATTCTACAAAGATAACAAAAGCTTAACACACAAAATTCAAGTCCATGTTTCCTTTGGTCCAAACTATGGTCAAGCAGATACATACAAGTCCATGTGCATGATCCAACAGTTATGATGCAAAGCTTGATAATTTCATCTTTATGCATAATTCATCCAAGAATCTTGCCATAGCCATAGTCCTCCTCATCATGGTGCAAGTCTCTCGCATTTACACTGCTCACCTGCAAGAACAAAAAACAGGAAATTTAGTACAACCAATGATCATAACAACAAATTCCAGACCAATGAATGTCACTGACATACTCCATCATACTCCATGGTTCATGCCACCAAATTTACTCATCAATACAATCTGCAATAGACATTTTTCAAAATTAATCCAACAAATATATAGCCAGAAAAGTCATACTGCTAGTGTATC
This sequence comes from Lathyrus aphaca, assembly GCA_963966055.1. Lineage (NCBI taxonomy): Eukaryota > Viridiplantae > Streptophyta > Magnoliopsida > Fabales > Fabaceae > Lathyrus > Lathyrus aphaca. The sequence goes on along the minus strand of OZ014520.1, from coordinate 164,562,206 downwards.
TTGCTCATCACAAAGATGTTATCTTGGTCAACCACTAAAACATGTTAATGATTTAGGATGAGTGGTTCCAAGGATCCAGAAGTTATTTTTAAGCAATGCCAAGTTGAATAGCAGTAAATCAAAATTCAGTGGCAGTGAAAAAGAGTCCCAAACGAAAGATGCAACATGGCCTAACAAGTGAATATTATAGCATTAAAAGTTAAGGTTATAATTTGTAGCAGGCAGGTTCACATCTCTGAAATTCTCACACGATTACTCTGAAATTGCACAGCTCAGCTTCACACGTACCAACTCACCTCAATAATCCCTCTATATAAACATCCTTATTATTGGCACAGAGATAAACACTAAGAAAACCTAGAAAAGACGGCAAAATAAAATTCCCCTATGTACAGAAAATTCCTTGGGTTTCACATTGAAACTCTGAGGTGTTTGAGATAAACCCCATCCTTTCGAATCTTTTTTGTTCTTGCAACAACAACACATTAAAAGTAGAGGAAGGTTGGAGAAGAGAGTAAGCAAATCAAAGAAAGGCAAGAGTTAAAATACTTGTGGAGAATCGCCCCTCTGAGAATGTTCACAGAAGGTAAATCACATCCACTCTTCTATGAGTCATTGTTAAGTTTTATGATGGGTTTGCATCATCCTTGCTGTTGTTAAATGTACGATTGATCTGCTTTGTTTATTTTGATGTGATTGTCCGCTGTTGTTGTTTATTTCATGTTTTAAGTTATTCCTAATGATGACCCAAAACGATGATGTGCGACGAGGTTGATACACTGAGCATGGAGTTATAGGCATCGATGATAAAGGGACGACAGTGAATATCACATGGTAACCTTTCTCGATTCTCTTTGAGGCTGGTGGTTAAGAGAAACGGCTTGGAGGGTTTGTTTATAAAAAAAGGCCATTACTAATATCTGTGGGTTTAATGGGAACGTTATTGCCTTTTATTCATGGGCCAAAGGGTTTATTTAATTTCGTTTTATGTTCTAATGGCTTTATGGCTGAGTCACCGGCTTGCACAACCTGAAGTAGGGATGACAACGGGTCGGGTCGGGTGCGAGTTTCACATTACCCAAACCCGCACCCGAAATCAACACCCGAACCCGAACCCAAACCCAAAGGTTATTCGGGTGGCAAAATAACACCCGCACCCACACCCGTTGGGTTCGAGTTTTTCCACCCAAACCTGAACCCGTAACAAAAACACAAAATTAATTTTTTTTTCAAAAAAATTAATTAGTTTTCAATTATATATATATATATATATATATATATATATATATATATATATATATATATATATATATATATATATATATATATATATATATATATATATATATATATATATATATATATTACTTAGTTAATTATAAGATGGATTATAAGTTCTATTTACTACTATAATATTGTTGCTTACAAAATAAGATTTCAATTAAAATTTTGCATACAACAAGATATTTTGCACACCCCTAATTATAATTAAAATTAAGGTCTTCAATATCTTAACATTATAATTAAAATTAAATTCTACAATCTACAATTAAAATTAAAATTAAAGTATTCAATTAAAATTAAAATTAAAGTATACAATTAAAATTAAAATTAAAGTCTAAACGGGTGTAGTTTCGGGTTTCGGGTGTGGGTTTCACACTACCCAAACCCGCACCCGAAATATCGGGTGGCACCCGAACCCGAACCCAAACCCAGTCAAATCGGGTTTTCACCCGTTGACTCGGGTTTGGGTGCGGGTGGGGCCCGTGGATTTGGGTCTGCCTGCCATCCCTAACCTGAAGCATACATATCGTTACTACCGGTTGCTTTTGTGATGACTCGGTCAATACACTTAATGGTGTTGCGCTGGTGCTACATCAGGGTATCCATAGTGTGGATTTTTTTTTACAGGTATACCCCATATTTGAAAATAATATACCAATATACCCTAGTTTGGAAAAAATTTCCAAAATGCCCCAATTTTAGTTGGTACTCGGCCAATGAGGTGCCAAGCATGTGCAGAAAATTTTCTTAGTGTGTGCTCGTCATCCCAGTTGACAAGCACCACTATATTTTATTATATTTTCTTTTTTCTTTGTTTTAAGTGTTTTTAATTTTTTATAATAATTTTAATTATAATAATTATTTATTATTGAATATATATTATAATTAATTTTTATTTTTGTAAAAAACAATATTTATTTATTTTATAACTAAACTAATTTATTTATTTTATAAATTAATTAATTTAATATTGTTAGTTGATTATTGAATTAAAATGAGACTATGAAATGTAAATCCATTACTAAAAGATTGAAAAGAAACAAACTAATTAAACTACATGTGTCTGTTAGACAGACCAACAACGTTTGGACATTTTCAACGTGTATAGTCATTTTCTCGACAAAGCCCACATCCTCTCTTTTCTTTTTCAATGTCATCCATTTCAGTTTTAATCCGCGTACTATTTGGTCGTCCCTTCTTCTTTCTTTTCATCGATTCGTCATGACAAAGAGTAAATCCTTCATAACGTGGCCAGTTTTCCTCGTGGGGTAGTCCTAGGAAGCTTTCCTTATAGACCTTGAATACGTTATAAATTTTGAAGACGTCTGAAATGTGAATGGTGTAGTCTTGGCGTATACTTGAACATGTTGCAATGACGTGGGAGCAAGGCAAGTTAATTGCTTGAAATTTCCCACAATCACACCACTGCTTCTGTAGATCAACATGGAAAGTAGTACTAGGTCTACTGTCATTTAGATTAATTTTTTCATTCACCATGAAATAGAAATTTTCACGATCAAATTGCATGACATTGTGGGTGTTAGCGTTAGCCACTTCTTCAGCCATGCCCTTATTGCAACCATCCATGAAAATATGACCAGAAGACAACTTTTTTGCCCACATGTGTCCTCTTTTACCAAAGAGCGATCCCAACCGATAGTACATAGACTGGACCAATGCAGTGATTGGAAGGTTTCTGGTTTCCTTGAGTACCATGTTCATTGCTTCTGCCAAGTTGGTTGTCATGTGTCCCCAACGTTGCCCTCCATCATATGCTCTTGCCCACTTCTCCTTTGGGATGTTGTCTATCAAACGTGAAGCTGCAATGTTTGTGCTCCAAATTACCCCTCGATAGTATTTAAAGGTAGCCTCCGTTAATGCATAACCTGTAATATAAATGTTATTAAAATTTATAATACAAAATTGACCAAGTATCAAAGTAACCTAAAAGTATGTTCTTACCCATGTTAACAAGTTTTTTGTGTAGATCCTTGTCTTTAATCTCACGCATGAAGTTCTGTGCAATGTGTCTAATACAGTATACATGTGAAGATGGGGGGATCATGCCATCCATTTTTAGGATTGTTATATGCACTATTTATTGATTTATGTCTGTCTTAGATTACACACAAACCTGCCTACGGTGTCACATGTTGTCTCAAGTATTTAAGAAAGAAGCCCCAAGCCTCCTTTGTCTCGCCTTCAACCAATGCAAACACTATCGGGAAAATGTTTATGTTTCCATCTAGTGTAATGGCCATCAATAGAGTACCTATCTATTTGCCATATAACCATGTTCCGTCAACTTGTACAATAGGTTTACAATAGGCGAAACCATGGATACATGGTCGAAACTCCCAAAAGAGACGATGGAAGACCCGCACATAAGCTATTTGGGTTCCATTGCTAGAAATTGCAGGCATGGTTTCCAACTTAATTATAGTTCCTGGAAGAAACGTTTTCATTACCAATAACCATTGTGGCAGGTCGTTGTAAGATGTTTCCCAATTTTTGTACAATGATTATATGGCCTTAGTCTTTGCAATCCATGCTTTCCTATACGATATTATGTACTTGTAGTTTTCGGAAATATGGACAATGATGACTTTAACCTTTACCCAAGCGTCGCGGGTAACAATCTCTTTGATGTTGCGACTAATCGCTTTTGAAACAAGCTTCCTATGGTCTTGTGACATTGATGTGGATGTGCATGTGTGGGACCCAGTTAGCGTATCAATCTTCCCTTTTGAGTTTTTCTTTCTCAGCGAAGCTCTGCATTTGAATTTGCATTCTTGTTTCTTATTAAATTATACACAACATTTATTAAATTATACCTAACATTCTTTTTTTTAAATGCAAGGTGGTGTCATCGAAGAATGAATTATCGAAATAATCCCCATCATAATCTTCGTGGATATCGAATCGTAATAGATCACATGGAGGTATGTGATGTAAGTGTGAAACAATACAACCTATATATTTTCCATTACTTCTTATTTATAATCTAACTTTAATATTTTTTTCCAGTTTCTTTGGTGGCCTTACCTTCAATTCCCAGTGTCAGATCTTAGAGATTTACAAGTCTGGAGTGCAACAACTTATATCATATGCTTCTTTATTTTTGAGATGTATCAGACAAATAGAGTTAAACTCCAGTTTGGGTTTGAACAACCGATCCCTTCATAACTAAGTTGTCTAAGGGAACAACATGAAATGAATATGAAAAAGGCCCAAAAGGTCAATTGGCAACAACTCAACAAAGAGGAAGTGAGTGAATGGAGAAATAAAAAGTATTTAGTATTACATGGTACAACGGTAATGGGTGAGCATAAGCCAAGTCAAGATTATTTGAATTGGTTACATGCAATTCTATATGTCCATAACCTCTGTATAAGAGATTGAAAACTATTTAAGAAATAATTGGCGGGTTCAAGACTTATATGGAAGTCTGGTGGAGTTTTAAAACAAATCGGAGAAAGTTTAAAGCAAAAAGAATGATTTCTAAACACAAAGGATTCCTCATGACACATTTTGTCAATTCATTTTAGAAAATAAATGGTTATGTGTAAAGATATTCACAGAAAAAGATTCACAAATAAAAACTTAATGCAGTGAAAATGGCGATCACGCTAAGTTTTTGAAAATGGAGCAGATGAACCCTAATGGTTCATTTTTAAAAAAGGGATGGTTCTTACACTCTAATATTAAAGTTAAAACCCTAATTTTTGAATATTTTGAATATTTATTTGAAATAAAATATTAAAATATTTGATAAATTTCAAACACAAATGCAAAACAAGAAAAATTCTAGGATCAAGGTTTGAAAATTCATATTCCATCCATAGAATAACTTGAGATTCATTTTTTTGCAAAATCAAGAGAAATAATCATTTTAATATGTGTAAAAACAATTAAAAAATAATTCTTTGAAAAAAACAAAATTTATTAAAAAATATATATTTTTGAATTTTTTTTATGGAATAAAATATTTAAACATTTTTGAGACGCAAAATCGCTGCACATACCAAAGACGAGAAGCTTTGGATGTATTACTTCCAGGACATCTTGTCTGGGGGCTCGCTGGAGTGGTATATGAAGCTGGAGAAGAATTATGTCCACAATTGGAAGGATCTTTGGGGAAGCCTTTCTCAAGCAATACCAATACAACATCGACATGGCTTCCAGCCGAACTCAGCTACAAAGCCTGTCTCAAAAGAATTCAGAGAGTTTACAGAGATGGCACGAGGTTGTTGCCAGAGTCCAACCACCGTTGCTGGAAAGGGAAATGGTTGATCTCTTCATGGACACCCTCCCGGGACCCTTCATGGAGAGATTGGCTGGATGTTCCTCTAGTGGTTTTTCTGACATCATTCTGACGGGTGAAAGAATCGAGAGTTGGATGAAATAAGGAAAGATTCAGAGCGGCGAAACGTCAACCTCCGGGGTTAAGAAGCCTTTTGCAAATAGAAAGGAAGGAGAAGTTGGGGCCGTATATACTCATAAGAAGAAGGGGAACCGAAATGCTTATCATCAGGTAGCTCCCGTCACTATTTCTGCTCCTACTAATCAACAACAGGTCCAGCAGAATTACCAACAACAGAGGGCCCCTCGTCCGTACTACCCTCCCAGGCCAAAGGATAGGAATCTCGAGAAGCCTCCCATGTCTTACTCTCAGCTTCTACAGAATCTCCTTTAACTTCAGATGATTCAACTGAGAACTCTGCAGCCTCCAAGGCTGGGGCAGATTCCTGAGGGCTATGATGCCAATGCTCGTTGCGAGTTTCACTCCGGAGCTCCAGGCCACAGTACTGAAAATTGCAAGGTCCTTAAACACAAGGTGCATGATTTGATAGACTCTAAAGCGATTAACTTCACTCCAACCCCAAATGTGCTACAGAATCCCATACCGGACCATATAAAGACCGTAGGAGCGGTTGATAATGGGGAATTTCTGAACGTGGTATCTGATGTCAAAGACCTAAAAACTTCGTTGTTGGCCGTAAAGGCTTGCTTGGCCGAGAAGAACATCATTCCAGTTTGTGAAAAGTGTTGTCCAGACTATGCTAATTCCCTTGATGGTTGTGCCCGGCTGAGATCGGGAATATAAAGAATGATGGATGAAGGAAGTATACAGTTCGACAAGGTTGTGAAAGAAGACGTGGTATCAACTGTTACGATTTTCTACAATCCGACACAAGTTTCTGCACCAGCAAGGGTGGCACCGGTAACCATTACTACCTCTGGACTTGTTCCGTACCGGAGGGATAAAGCTATCCCTTGGAACTACGGGGGAGAGGCATATTACAATGGTCAGAAACAAGACATTGCTGCATCAAATTCATCTCCGCACCAAGTCGAGAATGTTGGGGTCAGAGGATTCACCAGAAGTGTCAAACTGTTTTCACCTGAGACATTGAGAAGCAATGTGGTACCACCAAAAGACAATGCTGAAGCTCAAGACAAAGCCAGGGGCAAGTAGCCTTTGACCATTGATGCGCCCGCGCCAACTCCAGAGCCTAACATCACCTTCGATAAGGATGCGAAAGAGTTCTTGAGAATAATCAAGAGTGACTACAAGATTGTGGATCACTTACAACAGACTCCTTCTAAGATATTGATCTTATCCTTATTGATGTGTTCAGACTCACATCGGAAGGATCTTTTGAAGATCTTGAACAATGCATACGTGCCGCAAGACATATCTGTGAATCAACTGGAGACTGTAGTGTCAAGTGTGAAGTCCATCCATGGGTATGTGTAAACACCCCAAATTTGCCCTCCCCTCTTTCTCACACCTTGGCTTATGATCCCTCATGTTACGTTGCATAAACATACCATCTCACACTGCATATTTATTTCACTGCATAAGTTGCATAGCTAGGGTTTGTGATCAGGTGAATCTTAAAAGGAGTTGAGCTATCCCAGAGGCCATGAAGCATGCCAAGGGGGTCCATGAGTGTTCTATGATCATATTATGCCTCCAAGAGTTCTTGAAAGTCACAAAATCTCAGAGGATTGCACAGTTGCCCAGGCAGGCTCAGGGTTCCTACATAGATGACCTAAAATTAGGGTTTTGGGTTTGAGGCCCTTACACTCAAAAATTTTGGCCATTCTTGATTCTATTGGTCTATATATGTTATAAGGAGCATGTGTATCAAATTTGAAGCAAAAATTCCTTGTGGAAGTCATCTGATCAAATGGTAACTTGTTGTGCAAGAAAAGTCAGAACCAGGGCATCTAAGGCAACTAACAAGGGTTCCAAAGGGTCATCTTCATCAATGTGAGGTCCATGATCTTTATTTGATCTTAGGAATGCTTGGAAGTTCACAAAATTGAAGAATTATGAGCCATTTGAAAAGTTTCTATTTTTGGGCATGACTTATAATGAAAACTTTCCATTTTGGGAAAGATCTTCAACCTCCTCTTTCTTGATCAAAAAGGCTTCAAATGAATTTTCCTCAAACATGAAAGTTATAGATTTGATCTTCCCATTTTCAAAAAGTACAAGAACTCCTCTTGATTCATCCTAGAACTCAAGATATGGCAAGTCAAAGTTAGGAAAAATCTTGTAATTTTCAAGTTCATGCCAAAGAGGGAAATATGCAATTTTGATTTCCAAGCCTTCTCATGACCTCTAAAGCGTTGCTACACATCATAGAAATATAATGCAACATGTCTTGACCAGGATTATGCTTTGAACCACAAGAATTCATGACTTGCATCTCAAGAAATCACAAAGAGGGAAAAATGCAAAACCTATACAAACTCTTGAATCAAGTGTTACAACTCACAACTTTCAATCCAATGGTGCTCCTTGAACTCAGTTGATGCAATACAAGCTCTCAAACCATCTCTACACCATGCCATACCTCAAGTACACCAAACCTTGAGTTGCTCCCGGGATTTTCATCCTAGTACAAACGGGAAAGTGGCGCGGAAAAGGTAGAGTTGCCAGCCATGCATTTTTATCCCGAAAGAATGGGAAAGGTAATGCTGCACAAACCTAAGGAAGAAGGAAAGGACAAGGTCCTGCGAACCAAAGATCTGGGTTCGGGAGTCGGTTACGACCTGGGAAGGTATTAACACCCCAGATCGTTCGTCATACCCGATGGGATCCACGCTTGTTTGTTTTGTTTCAAAGGGTGAGAAATAAGATGTTGCTGAATAAGAAATGCTAACTGGAAACTGGAACTGCAATGAGAAAGGAACTGAAAGAGAACAAAAAGAAAGAATGGGGAAAATGTAGGGAAAATATAGAATGTGCTCGAACGGGCCCTACCCCACTGCCTACGTACCTCATCGAGAAAATGAAGATCAGAGTCGACGTAGTTCGCCTAACTAAGGCGGGAATTATGTGTTTATGTTTTTTATGGCTTGAACTGCATATGTCTATGCTCAGGTGTTGCAGGCTCGTCTGGTACGAGTGCATTTACCGTCTTGCATGCGAGACAAGTCGTCGCGAGTTCGCGTTCAGAATGAATGAGATGAGAAAATAAGTTCCCGCAGGAAAGTCGCTTATTGTTTGTTTTTGCCGTTTAAGAGTTTTGTATGAATTTGGCACAAGGAAGTGAATTCAAACTCTTTTCCATGGAATGTGTACTTGCTACTACATTCCAAGATGGAATAATAGAACAAGCACACAAAGCAAGGAAAATTTATCCAAGACTTGTTTCCTAGGATTAGGGTTTAAGTTCGCTAGCTTGTTGAACTTTATTAAGTGTTTTTGTATTTTGTGAAGAAGTGTCTTTTAGATTTTCTTTGTGAAACAACCCCTTGATAAGACTTGTACATCATGCTAGACAAGCTTACACTATTCCAAGATGGAATGAATGTAAGTGCCCCATTGAATAAGGCTATACACAAGGGATCCTTTCATGCATTTATTAAGTCTTTTTGGATTTTGTTTAAAGATGAGAAATAAGACTCAAATCAGAAAAGGACAAAAATTAAGGGGACTAAGACACAACCCTAAGTTATTTATTAAAATGGTGGTCCTAATGGTGAGTGAGGCTTTTCTAATCCTAAAGAGCAAAAGGAAAAGAGAGAAGAAAAAGGATGCAACTTACTTCCTAAGGAAGATAAGTTGGTCCTAACAAAAGGGAAACCTACCAATCACAAATATGGAAGGAAAAAGTGAATTAAATGCATAAAGAAAATGCATAAAAAATTAAAAGGATAAGGTGTAAGGAAACATATCTTTCCCTCCCTACAAAACAAATATTAGTGTGCCTTTTATTAAAAATAATAAAGCAAACATACACAAATTAAATCCTAAAAACTCTAGGACTCTATCTAAACTCTATCTTAATTCTAGAGGAACTAAAAAATGCTAAAACAAAAATTCAGCACCTACTGCAGCCTCTAATACACAAACAACTATGGAAACACAAGCAAAGCAGAAACAACTTTTTACACCCAGCATGCAGCATGTAAAGATAGGTGTAAAAATTCACATACAACATGAACAACATAACAAACAACATGTATTTTACAGCACCTATATTAATAAACAGCTATGAAAACATGAGGCAGATTTGATCATTTTTATTTATGTGCACAAAGTGAATGATAACAACACATCAACATCAATTAACATGGATCTACATACATCACAAAATGAATTCAAACATGTGAATTTATTTACATCATTTATTTGGTTAAAAGGAACAATGATCAACAAGAACAACCACACTTTTCCAAATTGCACAAAACAAGCATTTATCATGACTTTGAACAAGTATCACTACAAGCATTAATTATTTCACATGTATGGCATAAAAATCCAAAATTGAACTCATGTTAAGATATGATCAATTAAGCACAAGAAACTTGCATGAACATGTGAAGTATTTAATCACTTTTAAGCAAAAATCAACACATGGCATTTAGTCATTTAATCAATCAAGCAAGCAATGACAATAATCATGAAGCACATATTGACTTTAAGTAAGCACTTAACATGTGAAACAAATGATTAAAGAGTAGCAATACACATCAAGAATCAATTATATCACATTTACACATTTAACACAAAACATGGAAAAGTGAACGGAATCATGTCGAAACGACTCGAAACCATGGGATCGGCTACTGGAAATAGACCCAAAAATTCCCTAAAATCAATACCTAAACAAACATGAACCTTAGAAGCACTAGGAAGAAAGAACAAGCAAGCACATAAGCTAAAAAACCAAAAACTAACAGCGTTAACCGGTTAACCAAATTGGTTAACCCGTTAACGGGCAGAAAAATACAACATTTTGGCCAAAAACGCATGCGTTAACCGGTTAACCAAATGCGTTAACTGGTTAACGCTGAACAGAAAGTGAAAAATTATTTTGAAATAAGTGCTTTTGGCCACAATCTTACTTCTAAACAACCCTAACCCCCACCTAATCATGCTAACACGAATTTCTACTCAATTAGGGCTTATTGACACATGCTAGAACCTATAACAAGCTACAACCTAACTTCTAATCCATCAAAAACCACAAATCGCAAGCAAAGAGGAGGAATGAAGGTGAACTGAATAGAGTCGCCAGCTAGGCATTTTTATCCCGAAGGAAAGGTAATGCTGCATAAACCTAGAAAAAAGATGGATAAGACGGTTGCGAACCAGAGAAACTGAGAAAGGGGGTTGGTTACAACCGGGGAAGGTATTAGCACCCAGATTGTCTGTTGTACTCGACGGGTTCCACGCTTGAAAGTTTGTGTTTAAAAGGGGTAGTGTCTGTGCTATCTGTGTGCAAAAGCTGGAAAAAGAATGTACAAGTGTCAGTGCAAGAAAGTGGAGTGAGGTGTTCAGGAATGAGGCTTAAATAGAATGCTGAAAGAGGGGGAAGACACAAAATTTTGTTCGATAACAGTTAAGTTATGCCTACGTATCCTCTCGTGCAATGAGGAAGTCAGAACACCGTAGTTCGACTCAAAGAGACTGAAGGAAATGACTGGTGAACTGCTTGCTTGTCTATGCTCAAGGGTATGACTTGTTTGACTCAAGTGCTAACTGTCTTGCATTAGACGGAAGAAGCGAGTTCTCGTTTGTGAGTGAAGATGATGAGAAAAGAATCCCGAAGGAGACGATTATTGTTTGTTTTTGATGTTTTCAGTCTTTTATTATTTTGGGTGTTTGTCATAAATTAATGAGCTTAAGCCTAAACCAAGGGTTAGCAAACTTATCATATCCTCCCTTTGATTAGGGATAATGAGAATACCTTAAGTATGAGATGAACATCTCAACTTAATTACCATGATGATGTAGGGTTAAGATCATTAACCTACTTGTGATTATTTAGATATTTTTGAGTTTTTGTTTAGTGTTAAGTAATGATTTTAAGTCATAATCAAGGATTAGTGAACCCATTACACCATCCTAATAGAAGGATAATAGACGAGCACACTTAAGCTGAGGAAGATACCTCAACTTAATCCATGATTAGGGATTAACCTCATGACAAAAAAAACCTTTATTACAATGGATTTTAATTAGAGATGAGATTAAGAAGTGAGTTTTAAGTTTGTAAGACAACTTGAGGGGGACTTGTCCATTAAACACTAGGGTTAGTCCTTCTTAACCAATAATGGAAGAATTAGAACCCTAATGTAAGGCCCAAGTTACAAGTTAATGTCTTGGTGATTATTAAGATGGATTAATTAAGAGATTTAAACAAATTAAGGGTTTAACACTTAGGATTAAATTTATACACTCCATCCTAAGAGAAGGATGCATGCATAACCCTAATTCCAAAGTCCTAAAGCCTTAAAGGTTTAGTCTCTAATGATGAGATGAGAAGAGAGACACAAAGAAGACTCAAAGGTAAAAGCTAAAGGGGGACTAATTACAACCCTAATTATTATCATGCTTGGATGTTCCTATGGTTTGTAAGGCTTGAGAAAGATCTTCAGAGAAGCCACCAATGGAAGAAGCATATAAGGGGAGGAGAAGCAGAAGAAACAAGTTACTTACGTCACTGAAGAAGATAAGTAACTTGGAGGAAGAAAGTGAATGATGAACATGAATAAGAAAGCTCACTCTAAGGCAAAGAAAAATGCAGCAACGATGCATATGAAGAATGAGAAGATAAATGAGAAGTGAAGGCAAATTCACTTCTCAAATTACTTACCACCTGAAAATGTTAGCATAAGGAAATAAATGAAATGAAAATGAAACCTATGAAAAGGTAAAAACCAAAACCAGATGAAAACACAAGATGTAAATGATGCTATGAGATGATGCAAAGGCACACAAAGTGCAATGAATGGTCATATAAGAGATTGGATGCAGATGAAGCATGCTTTGAAGTATGAAAACACATGGATGTTTATGAAATGAAATGGGTACAAAACATAGCAAATGTATGAATAAATGACCAATAAATGTTCAAGCAATGTCTTAAGATGTCTAAGATGGCATACAAGTGCTTAGAATGTCATGGCAAATTCACATGTTCATGCAATGCAATGTAAGATGCAAGTATGGATGCAAGATTAGGGTTACATGAAAGGATGAGATGCAAATGACAAAAACAGAAGCAAATCACATGATAAAAATTTGCAAATGAACTCAAAGGAACCCTAACCCCATATGATATCACACCCCAAAGGAGAAGGTCTAACTCTTAACCTAAAGAAAGTTGTGATTTTTCTAAGTTAACTAGGGTTTTTTGGTACCTTAAGAAGAAAAATGCAAATCAATTTGAAAATGCAAGATAAATTCATAACAAAAATATACTAGAAACTACATGCTATATGGAAAACAATGCAAAAAGAATCACTGTCAAACCCTTCATGGTTAGGCAGAAAAGAATTTTCAAAGTTAGGGTTCTAAAAAGGGAATTTTATGAACCCTAAATTCAAGAAAAATTTCAGAGTTGGATCAAAACCAAAAAGAAATTTGTATAAATGGTTTGACAATGTTTCTAAATGTCCTAAGATGCAATGTGATTTTTTTTGGAATTTTTGGAGACCTAAATGGTATTTTAATTAATTAATTTCCCTTAATTAATTAAAATAAACATTTCAATATTTTTAAAATGATTTTCTAATGCAAAAAATAAAAATAAAATTTTTTTTGGGTGGAGAAAAATATTTGAAATTAAAATGCAGAAGGAAATATTTTTATAATTTTTCTAGGTATTTTAAATAAAATGGTAAAGAAAATGCAATTTAAATGAAAATAAAATTAAAATAAATGAAAGTAATCCAATCCAATGGATCAGATTCAAACTGGGGGGAAATGCATTGACTGCGCGCGCAGATCAATGGCTGGGATGTGTTCTGGCATTTAATTAGGTTTTATAATTAATTAATCAGGTTTAATCTTAATGAGCTAATCTGAGCCATTCACTGCCTAACCCTAATCCCCATCTAACGGCCTAAATTCAAACTTCCCTAATTACGTGGATTAAACCCTAATCAGTTTCAGGTGGCCGGAGAAGACTTCCGGTCGTCTTCTCCGGCGAAACCAAACTGCAAACTTCTTCCCAGGTCATTTCCAGAGCTCGAAAGCTCCAGATCACATCCTCTAACAGCCCTAAGCAAGATTCAACCCTCAAAATTCATTTCTCATGCATCAAACTCAAGATTCGAAGAAGAACATAAAAATGGTGAAACTTTCAGAAACACGATACAGGCTCAATACTCAATCATTTTCAAAACCAACAAGTGCAGTGTGATTAGTGAAACATATAGATAATTTCTATAACATAAAAAACAAGTTCTGGAAAAAAGTTTGAAGGTGGCTACCTGAGCTGAAGCTTTCACTTTTGGAGCTTTCAGACCTCTTCTCTTGTGCAAATCCACCTCACTTGACCTCCTAATGATGTTGGAATGCTTTGATGGAGTTTAGAATGGCTGGAATGAGAGGTTACACTCCAAATGGTCTGAAATCGTGTTTGTGTTCGGTTGGCTTTCAGGCTTGTTTGATGGTTGGGAAATGTTCTAATGATGATGGTGAGTTGAATGGTGAAGTTTGTTTGAAGTTTGAGTGGCTGGACAGAGAGTTTCGAAAGTTTGAAGCTTGAGGATGATTTTGTGAAACTTGGTGTATGAACTGATTCAGGCTTGTGTGTTATGCATTGGCTTGCTTTTGGTCCACATAACATAACCCTATTAGCCAGAGAGTGGTTGTGGCTGCAGCTGATTGGTATGGGTCCTCTTGCAAAAAGTCAACAAATTGTGTACTTGAGGTATAGGCTCATGTTGCAGCTATTCTTTGGCATGTCCTAGCTCATCATTGATCAAGGAAAGCCATGGAAAATGTTTTGGGGTGCTGCAGCAAGTGTATGAGAAGATTCACGCCCTTTTGCAAATTTGAAGAACTTTGGCCCTTTTTGAATTTCTTGATGTTCAAGGCATGAAATAGAATGATTCTTTGGGAAATTTTGGTCACAATGCATTGTATTATGTTTGTATGATGCTTAGAGAGTGATTAGAGGTCACAAAATGACTTGGTATGTGAAATTGCAAAAAATCCTCTTTGGTGTGAAAGTGAAAATTATAGGATTTTTGCCAACTTTGCAAGGCCATAACTTGAGTTCCATAATGAATTATAACTTGTTCTTGTACTTTTTGAAAAGGGAATGATCCAATCTACAACTTTCATGACCAACAGTTTTTCATTTGAAGTATTTTTGGTTGAGAAAGAGGAGGTTGAAATACTTTCCCAAAATTGGAAAGTTTCCATTACAAGTCATTTCCATTTTTGGCAACTTTTGGTTTAGCTCAAATTTCTTCAATTTTGTGAACTTCCAAGCACTTCAATGATCAAACAAAGATCATATAACTTCAATTTTATGAATATACTCCTTTGGTTCCATTGTTGGGGGCCTCAGATGCCCTGATTTTGCTCTGACTTGCTCAAGAAGTTACCTAATGAACATATGACTTCCACAATGAATTTCTTCATCAAACTTGGTACACATGATCCTTATAACATATTGAGACTATTAGAAACAAGAATGACCAAAAAAATTGGAGTTATGACCTCTGAAACCAAAACCCTAATTTCAGGTCATCTGTGCAGTGAAACCCTAGCTCTGCTTCCATGCTTTCCAAGTTCTTGTGATTTCTTGACTTCCTTGATCTTTGGGGGGGTAAAATATGATGATAGAACACATATGGACCCTCTTGGAATGATTGGAGACCTTTGGAGTGGCTTAGATGGATCCTTGGATTGCTCAGATCACAAACCCTAGATGCAGATGAACTTGAACTAATGTAGTGAAACAAATATGTAATATGAGATGATAGGCTTAAACTTATGCAAAGATGAAAGATCACAAGCCATGGTGTGAAATTAGTGAGGGCAAATTTGGGGTGTTTACAATGAGAAATAAGACTCAAATCGGAAAAGGACAAAAATTAAGGGGACTAAGACACAACCCTAAGTTATTTATTAAAATGGTGGTCCTAATGGTGAGTGAGGCTTTTCTAATCCTAAAGAGCAAAAGGAAAAGAGAGAAGAAAAAGGATGCAACTTACTTCCTAAGGAAGATAAGTTGGACCTAACAAAAGGGAAACCTACCAATCATAAATATGGAAGGAAAAAGTGAATTAAATGCATAAAAAATTAAAAGGATAAGGTGTAAGGAAACATACCTTTCCCTCCCTACAAAACAAAGATTAGTGTGCCTTTTATTAAAAATAATAAAGCAAACATACACCAATTAAATCCTAATAACTCTAGGACTATATCTAAACTCTATCTTAATTCTAGAGGAACTCAAAAATGCTAAAACAAAAATTCAGCACCTACTGCAGCCTCTAATACACAAACAGCTATGGAAATACAAGCAAAGCACAAACAATTTTTTACACCCAACATGCAGCATGTAAAGATAGGTGTAAAAAGTCACATACAACATGAACAACATAACAAACAACATGTATTTTACAGCACCTATATTAATAAACAGCTATGAAAACATGGGGCAGATTTGATCATTTTTATTTATGTGCACAAAGTGAATGATAACAACACATCAACATCAATTAACATGGATCTACATACATCACAAAATGAATTCAAACATGTGAATTTATTTACATCATTTATTTGGTTAAAAGGAACAATGATCAACAAGAACAACCACACTTTTCCAAATTGCACAAAACAAGCATTTATCATGACTTTGAACAAGTATCACTACAAGCATCAATTATTTCACATGTATGGCATAAAAATCCAGAATTGAACTCATGTTAAGATATGATCAATTAAGCAACAATAAACTTGCATGAACATGTGAAGTATTTAATCACTTTTAAGCAAAAATCAACACATGGCATTTAATCATTTAATCAATCAAGCAAGCAATGACAATAATCATGAAGCACATATTGACTTTAAGTAAGCACTTAACATGTGAAACAAATGATTAAAGAGTAGCAATACACATCAAGAATCAATTATATCACATTTACACATTTAACACAAAACATGGAAAAGTGAACGGAATCATGTCGAAACGACTCGAAACCATGGGATCGGCTACTGGAAATAGACCCAAAAATTCCCTAAAATCAATACCTAAACATACATGAACCTTAGAAGCACTAGGAAACAAGAACAAGCAGGCACATAAGCTAAAAAACCAAAAACTAACAGCGTTAACCGGTTAACGAAATTGGTTAACCCATTAACGGGCAGAAAAATACAACATTTTGGCCAAAAACGCATGCGTTAACCGGTTAACCAAATGCGTCAACTGGTTAACGCTGAACAGAAAGTGAAAAATTATTTTGAAATAAGTGCTTTTGGCCACAATCTTACTTCTAAACAACCCTAACCCCCACCTAATCATGCTAACACGAATCTCTACTCAATTAGGGCTTATTGACACATGATAGAACCTATAACAAGCTACAACCTAACTTCTAATCCATAAAAAACCACAAATCGCAAGCAAAACGTAACTAAAACATAATCAACCATAAGTAATATGAAAAACACTTAAAGAATGCTGAAATGGCGAGATGGAGAGAATAACTTAAATCTAGCATGGTTTTAGATTACCAACCTTAGAAGTGGAGAAGTGCTTCGGTAAATGTTGCAAGAATTGGAGCTTGATCGAAGAGAAAACGAAGAAAACCGTGAATCCGCAAAATAAATGCGTTCTTGATGCTTGAGCCTTCTTGCACTTCCGATAAGTCAAAATCTTCACAAAAATCAATAGTTTCTTCTTCTACAATCCACAATTTAATGGAGGTTGGAGGCTAAGCTTTAAGATATTCAAGTTTCAATGTGAAACTTGAAGAGCTTCTTCAAAAAAGCTTTGGTGAAAAGGGAAATGGAGGAAAAGTGAGAGAGAAAAAGTGATTCTAGAAATTGTGAGAGTGAAAGAATTGGGAACCTTTTGCATTGAAGTGATTAATGATTATATATGGGCTAGGCTTGGAGCTAGGTTTGGGAATGGAGTTAGGTTTAGGAATGGAGTTAGGTTTGTAGTTAGTTAGGGTTAGGGTTGGAGAAGGAATATTCCTTGGAATATTCCATGGAATACTCTTGAAGGTTGTGGAATATGGTAGAAGCATCCAAAGGAAATGGAGTGGAATTGAAGTGGAAAAACAAGAAGGAAAGAATGAAAGGTAATGTGGAAGAAAAGTGGAAAGAAAAGTGGAGGGAAAGGTGAAATCAACCATTTTTCAAATGATTTTTCCCTTGATTTTTTATGATTCCTCCATCATTTCTTGACCAAATTTGAGCCATAGGATCATTGTAACCCTAGTTTCATGATTTTGATCTTAAAAGTCAGGAGTCGACCTTTTTTACCTAACTCGGTTGCCTTTTCCCCGATTCCTCGATTTTCAGTCATCTGGCCAGTTGAACCTATTCCAAAATGATTTTGTGGATGAAATTTGAACCCTAGGCACTTGACATCATATATAAGACAAAGGAATCAACTTTGAATCAAAACTTCATGGAGAAGCCTAGTAGAGGTGAAACCCTAATTTGGCCTTTTTCATCAGGAGATGTTGCACTGCTTGCCTCCTTTGATCAAACCAAATCTTCCCATGGCTTGTGGCTTCAAATGAGGACTTGTGGGATATTGTGAACTCTTTGCACAAGGTTGAGAAGCTTTGTGGCCCTTTGATTGCCTTTATAATGCCTTCAGTTGCTTTAAACATTGATCACATACCTATGCATCAGCTATGCTACACATGATGCAATATTTTTGATTATTTTATGAACTTGTGTATACTAAATGCTATGCAAAACGTTGAGGAAATGAGAGGGAAAATTTTGAGGTATTACAGCTGCCCCTATTCAATCATCTGCAAGCTTGAATGAATAATTGCAAGAGCTTTTAGACGTTCAAGGTATTGAGTGATTGAATACTCGAATAAAACCTGGAAATTTGAACTCGGTGGATAAGAGAAATGTCATCTGCCTTTTATTTGCCTCTTTTTATTTTGACCTCTGAATAGGTAGCGGAAATAGAACCAGGTGGGATGGAATCAATGCAATAACCTGCATTGTGTCTGCTGAGCGGATCAAGCCACAACGAGGGTTCCTGTTGGCGAAATAGGGCTTAACGAGACTGTTAGCGGAATGGGACTCGACACTGTGACTGCTGGGTGGACCAAGCCACAAAGAAAAACACGCGACTGCTGAGTGAATCAAGCCACGGAAAGAGGGTTTGTTGTACAAAACAAGGCTTTGAACGAGACCATTGTACAAAACGGAACTCAGAGATGTGACTGCTGAGCGAATCAAGCCACAAAGAAGGTGTCTGTTGGTGAAACAGGGCTTAACACAGCATCAACCGATTTGTGACTCAAATAAGATCAACCGATCTATTATGGAGATAGTATCAACCGATCCATAACCAGGAAAGCGAGAATGTAATATCATCCGATTTACAGCTCGAAGAGAAGTGATATCAACCGATTCACAACTCAAATAAGATCAACCGATCCATAACTCAGAAAACGAGAACGTAATATCATCCGATTTACGGCTCGAAGAGAAGTAATATCAACCGATTTACAACTCAAATAAGATCAATCGATCTAACATGGAGATGGTATCAACCGATCCATAACCAAGAAATGCGAGAATGTAATATCATCTGATTTACAGCTCGAAGAGAAGTGATATCAACCGATTCACGACTCAAATAAGATCAACTGATCCAACCAGGAAATGGTATTAACCGGTCCATAACCCAGAAAACAAGAACGTAAATCATCCGATTTACGGCTCGAAGAGAAGTAATATCAACCGATTTACAACTCAAATAAGATCAACCGATCTAACTAGGAAATGGTATCAACCGATCCATAATCATCGTACTGAGACGAGACAAAAAAGAACGGGATCATTGTACTTAAATGATAACCTGACATGAAACCGTTGTACTGAAAAAGGGACGCGAAAAAATGAGACTGTTGTACTGAAACAAGACCCAAAAGACGAGACTATTGTACTTTAATGGAGACTCGAAAGGAACGGGATCGTTGTACTTAAACAGAGACGCAAAAAATGAGATTGTTGTACTGAAACAAGACTCAACTAGGGATAATAAACAAGACTTGGTAGAAATAACCACACTGGGAAATGAAGTTGCATTCTGTGGGGAATACTTCAGTCTGATTGGAGATGTAATGTTTCAGGCGTTTGTGCAAGGTACCACAACTGGCTTATGCTTCGTATGCATATGTTTGAATTTTTCTATGGCGTAATGCTCCATAATAATGGAAATACTACACTTTGGAGGATGCAAATGTAATGATGATTACTAAATGCAAATGCAAATGCCAAGGGGTGTCCTGATGAGGAGATAACAAGTATCATAGGTGGCTTGACTGGGGAAATGATGATCACTGCATTGATCTGGTTAGTCCTTGCGAGGAGAAAAAAACTCTGTGGGGAATGTTGTTAATGATATGTCGGCTCTGAACTGCCGCCACTGCCAAAAATAAATTTGACTTCGAGATTGGAGAGCCAAGACCCTGCTGAAGATGGACTCTTCTTGAACTCTGATGGGGAAGTGAAGACCTCCTAACTTGGCTGGGAACCAGAGGTATGACCTAGCTGAGGAAGAAACCTACTGGGGAGAAAAACACTCCTTGTATTGCTAGGGATTGCCCCTGTATTGATGGGAAGTCTCTTCTTGGGGAGTACACCAGCCTTCTATTACCTTGCTGGGGGAGATTTCAACTTCCAACTCTATTAGGGATGATGGATGATGTCGATGACAAAGCTTCCTGCTGAAGATAAGAGCTTAAGTTTCCCCTTGCTGGGGATAAGAGGTGTAGAGTGTCTCATGTTGGGAATGAGAGTTGTAAGGCGTCCCATGCTGGGGATGAGAGACGATGATACCCTTCTGCTCAAGAAGTAACCTTCCCTTTGCTACACTGCTGGAGAAGGGATTATCTAATGAGACTTGCTAAGGATTTTTAATCAATGAAGCCTGCTGATGAAACAACTCTTGAAGTAATGTGATGACAATGGCTTTGTTTCCAGCCTATGGGTTGATAGATTGCTTACTAATCATGAGTGAACAATAGTTCTTTGAAATTTTCAACTCGCCTCAGATTAAGGTCCATCGGAAGAAAATGTCTCTAGAGGATTTTACAGAAAACATGACATCTGAGATGCCTCAATGTCTTCAAACTCTTGGAGAGATACGTTGGATCTCGAAATAACTGCCCCAGACTGCATGGTCCATGCAAGAATTTGCCTCACGAGGATTCATGAAAAACCTCATATCACTGTGAGATATTTTTCCCCAGTATTTTGAACTTTGGGTAGGTGCCTCTGATTAACCGTCTTCGGGAGAAAGTAACTTCTAGTGCTCTTGGGGTGGCCTGCCCCAGTACGAGCCTTGAAGTGATCACCTCTGACTGACTGTGCTTTGAAGAAAACACCCATACCAATTGTTCTTTGAGAGATTGGATCTCGAAGTAATGGCCCCAATTTGGCTGAAATTTGCATGCATGCCTCAGATTAATGGCTCTTTGAGAGATTTGAATCTCGAAGTGATTGCCCAAGCTTGGCTGAATTTGAAGAGAGTGCTCGACGTGATTGCCCTAGATTAGTTGGCTCTTACCACGACTGTCGGGAAAGTCCCCACTCAATGGTGTTTTCTTGAAAAGTGCACCTCAATATGATCGTCCTTCGGAAGTTTCAGACTTTTCAACTTGGCAAGATTAAGCTTCTGGACTGAAGTTTCGTATGTGAATTTTTATGATGCCAAACAAATGTATGCAAGCAGAAAAATGTTTATTTTGAGAATGAAAATTCTAATGCAAAACGCATGTTAATCTTGAAGTTTTACTGTAAAAAGATATCGCAAACCTTTGTGAGCGAATCACTCGTTAAGATACAACATTATTTTTGAATAAAAGCATGCACATGCAACACCAACAAATATCTTTTAGCACAACCCATAGGAGTCAGGAATGCGGTCTCGTGGTAATACGCTCTAAAAAATAACCCTGTTTCAGTTAGGACTTTTGAGGGTTGTATTGTGGCCTGGTTCACGGTTATAGAAACAAATGATATAGGCTCGAAATTTATTTGTGCCCACCCCTCTTCGTGATGTTCTCCATTCCTATGTTCAACTAGCTTTCATAAGCGTTCACCTCTCAAAAAGGGTTTTGTGATGGTTGAGGAACCAATTACACAAACGGTTTAAACACCAATCAGGTTGTTGAGGGATAATCATCATGGTCTCCGGTCTTTGGACCTATTGATTGGGATAACCATTGTGTTTTTTGGTCATTGGACCTCTTGATTTGGTACAACGAAAGGTAATGGATCCTCATATGTACACTCCTTTTTGAAATTTGAACGCCCGGTCAAACTAACGGACGCCTACCATGCCCCTGGGTTAAATGTAAGGATTTTTTCATGTGAAAAGAAACTCCTACTTCAAGGCTCAAATGGGGTTAGCGAGGGTCAATCTCCCTTATATCTCCGGTGTTTAGGATTGGCAACAATGTCTGTACATCGTTAACAGGGTCTTTCTCAAAAGCACACAATTAGAGATTTTTGCGTTTTCATTTTGTCATCCTCCCTCACAGAGTTTAAGCACAACAGTTGGTATTGCAATGCACATACACAAAATCATGAGTGAATACGAATGGATTACTTCAAGAAAAACATGTGCGTTATACTATAATTAACATTCAAAAACAAATAAGTTTCATGCATGCATACAAATGTTTAAATAAACAATAGAAACTACAAATGAAAATGCAGTAAAGAAGCCGAACATTGCCGCCATTGAGGAGACTTGACTCCGTCTGGACTTATTGCTTCTGAAAATGCCTTTGCAAATTGGGAGGTCCATTTGATGAGGAGATCTCAATATGTGGGCAGACTTTCTAGCATGATGACCTTTGAGTCGATCAAATTTTGCACTTTGTGCCTGAACGCATCACAATTGTCAAATGGTATGCCTAAATGCCCCTGAGTGGTACTTGCATCTAGCATTCCCATCGTGGTTTCCATTATTGAGGAGGCCTGACTCCGTCTAGATTTATTGCTCTCGAAGACTTTCAGCAGTCAGCAGTCTGTATATTCATTCCATTACTGTTTTGGTGCCATATTCTCACTTTTACCTGGTGTGAACATAATAGTCTTGGAGTCAATCAAATTCGGGACCTTGTCCTTACCTCTACCCCTGAAAGACTTGAAATCTTTAATTAAAAGGCTAGGTGCCCCAGAATGATAATCATATTTGGCATTGAAACCCCAAAGGAAGCTTTGTCAGAGATGATCCTGATACGACTAGCTCAACCAGTTTTGAATCTGAGCAAATGAGGAAACATGTTGCAAGTACGACCTCAGAATATGATCAAACTTCTTCTCAAGTTATTCTGGCCTTTAACCTTATGCCCTGCCCCTAGGATTCTCTTAGGAAGCTCGAGTTGGATGCTGACAAATGGCATCTGGAGGGAAGAGGTTGATAAAGTTAATAAATAAGGTTGCTCGCAAAGATCTTGCACGATCTCCTGCCTACATATCTCCATTGACCAATGGAGAATCAGAGCAACGTAGTTCCCCTCACTAGGGATGAAAATAGCTTCGTTCAAAATTTCCATAACCAAGCTCATCTGAGTTTTCATCTGGTTGACTTCCTGTTTCAGCAGTTTCTGGTTCTGAAATAAAGCTTGTACCTCTGCCCTGAATGGCCTCAGTTGGGTCTTCGTTTGGTTACCTCCGCCCGGAGTTATACCTTGATAGTTGTGATTCAAGTTTTCCATTTTGAAGGGAAACCAAGTCATGGTATTTATCTGTCTCTGAACATCTGTCATGAATGCAAGGATGTATGCAAATGCCATATTCAGTTATTTCTGAGGAATCTATCTGCTTTGATTCAAGTTTTGACACAGAAAAAGTCCAACGTCATGATTCAGATATGTGATCCTCGAAAATAACTGAACATGTATGCTGGAATGCTATGATGTCATGTACGCAACAGACAAGTGATCAATAGTCTAATGTTGGTGTTGAGCAGTGAACCAACTGTCTATATAGAACCACAACAACAGTACCATCTCTATATAGAACCCCATAACTGAGAACCCAATAACTGTAGAACTGGATCACATGATAGAACAATCACTGATGGTGTTGAAGTTGAACAACGAGTCAAATGTCTGTGGAGAGTCATCATAATAGTCATAATATCAAGGTCACAATGGTAATCACAGTAACAATTTCTCTGAATAGAAATTCCGGATCTCAGAATCAAAGAACCATAGAACACTGAACAATACTGGAAAAATGGGTATGTTGAAGTTTAAGGTTCCTGCAAACCTGTAAACCCCTCCCAATCTCACGGGTGTGCTACTCGGGTCAACATCACGAACTCTTAAATCCGAATAGCAATAATACATTCACCATTTCCGAGAAATGGCTCATGACCAAATCAGGGAATCAGTTTGGCATTATGTACTTCTCAGGGAGGTCTCAACTGAGTCCAAGGAAACAAACATCCCTCATAAGCCCCCAGCTTCAAGCACTGAATCGAGAAAAAATAGTACATTCATCCTGAAGGGTACAATACTATCGCCATACAAACAATTTGCCTTAACTGGATTCTTATGAGAGAACCAGGCCATCCTATGCAAGTTCCCAGTGGGCCCTCGGATGCGAGCGGGTTTGCCAACAAATGTGGTCTGCCACTGTCATCACTGGAGAGGGATGTTTCCACAAAGGTTCTCAATGATTGGTTCCCTGACTACACATAACTATCAAGGTTGTGTATTGCCCCAGAAAGATTCTGGCATCAATACATTTCCAAGAAGGTCGTAAGTCTGGGTGTGGAACTCACTACTAACAACATAGCAAGATGCCATGAAGCCAAAGTGGAACCACTCTAAGTCCTAGGGTGCACTCGAGCCCCGGTTACGAGCTAATCTCACAGTAACCCCATCCCACAGAAAAAATGAAAACCAAACAGTCCAGTACATGATGCATGTGAAAATAAATACTGAAAGCAGTAAATAAAACTGTAAAGTAAACTGTAAACGAAAACATTAAACAAACACAACAACACACATATATAAACACCCAAAGAAAACAAAAACAAACAGGCGCTAGGATTGACTATACGAGGGAAACCAGATATTCTGGGTTCGATCCACAGCGGAGTCGCCAGCTGTCGCTCCCATGATTTTCATCCTAGTACAAACGCAAAAGTGGCGCGGAAAAGGTAGAGTCACCAGCCATGCATTTTTATCCCGAAAGAATGGGAAAGGTAGTGCTGCACAAACCTAAGGAAGAAGGAAAGGACAAGGTCCTGCGAACCAAAGATCTGGGTTCGGGAGTCGGTTATGACCTGGGAAGGTATTAGCACCCCAGATTGTTCGTCGTACCCGACGGGATCCACGCTTGTTTGTTTTGTTTCAAAGGGTGAGAAATAAGATGTTGCTTAATAAGAACTGCTAACTGGAAACTGGAACTGCAATGAGAAAGGAACTGAAAGAAAACAAAAAGAAAGAATGGGGAAAATGTAGGGAAAATAAAGAATGTGCTCGAACGGGCCCTACCCTACTACCTACGTACCTAATCGGGAAAATGAGGAACAGAGTCGACGTAGTTCTCTTAACTAAGGCGGGAACTATGTGTTTGTGTTTTTTATGGCTTGAACTGCGTATGTCTATGCTCAGGTGTTGTAGGCTCGTCTGGTACGAGTGCGTTTACCGCCTTGCATGTGAGATAAGTCATCGCGAGTTCGCGTTTAGAATGAATGAGATGAGAAAAGAAGTTCCCGCGGGAAAGTCGCTTATTGTTTGTTTTTGCCTTTTAAGAGTTTTGTATGAATTTGGCACAAGGAAGTGAATTCAAACTCTTTTCCATGGAATGTGTACTTGCTACTACATTCCAAGATGGAATAATAGAACAAGCACACTAAGCAAGGAAAATTTATCCAAGACTTGTTTCCTAGGATTAGGGTTTAAGTTCACTAGCTTGTGGAACTTTATTAAGTGTTTTTGTATTTTGTGAAGAAGTGTCTTTTAGATTTTCTTTGTGAAACAACCCCTTGATAAGACTTGTACATCATGCTAGACAAGCTTACACTATTCCAAGATGGAATGAATGTAAGTGCCCCATGGAATAAGGCTATACACAAGGGATCCTTTCATGCATTTATTAATTCTTTTTGGATTTTGTTTGAAGATGAGAAATAAGACTCAAATCGGAAAAGGACAAAAATTAAGGGGACTAAGACACAACCCTAAGTTATTTATTAAAATGGTGGTCTGTAAACACCCCAAATTTTACCTCACTCATATCACACCATGGCTTGTTGATCTTTCATTTTTTGCATAAGCATAAGCATACCACATCATATTGCATATTTGTTTCATCTGCATAGTTCAAGTTCATCTGCATCTAGGGTTTGTGATTTGAGCAATCCAAGATTCCATCTGAGCCATCCCAAAGGCCTCAAAGCTTTCCAAGAGGGTCCATGTGTGTTCTATCATCATATTATGTCCCTCAAAGTTCATGGAAGTCAAGAGATCACAAGAACTGGCAAGGCATGGAAGCAGAGCTAGGGTTTTCATTACACAGAGGACCAAAATTAGGGTTTTGGTTTCAGAGGCCTTAACTCCAAATTTTTGGGCCATTCTTGTTTCTAATGTTCTTAAGATGTTATAAGGATCATGTGTACCAAGTTTGATGAAGAAATTCATTGTGGAAGTCATCTGTTCACTGGGTAACTTCTTGAGCAAGTTAAGTCAAAATCAAGGCATCTGAGGCCCCCAACAATGGAACCAAAGGGGTATTTTCATCAAAATGACGTTCTATGATCTTTATTTGATCTTAGGAGAGGTTGGAGGTTCACAAGATTGAAGAATTTTGAGCCATTTGCAAACTTGCCAAAAATGGAAATGACTTGTAATGGAAGCTTTCCATTTTGGGAAAGTTTTTCAACCTCCTCTTTCTCAATCAAAAATGCTTCAAATGAAAAATTCTTGGTCATGAAATTTGTAGATTAGGTCTTTCTCTTTTCAAAAAGTACAAGAACATGTCTTGATTCATCCTAGAACTCAAGATATGGCCTTTCAAAGTTGGCAAAAATCCTAAAATTTCAAGTTTCATGTCAAATAGGGATTTTGCAAATTGGCATATTCAAGCATTCTAATGACTTCAAATGTACACAAACACTTCATAATATGTCAAACAAACCTCAAAGGATCAGAATTGTGCATTGAACCTAGGGTTTCCATGACTTATGATCCAAGAAACTTCAAAGAAGGAATTTTGCAAAACATGTGATAACTCTTCATCCAAGCCATCCAGCACATCAAAACCAATTCCATGGCTCTCCACAAAGTCAGTTGAGGCCAGACACCCCAAGAAATCAGACCTGCACCATGCCTATACCTCAAGTACAAAATGTTGACATTTTTGCAACTTAGCCCATACCAATCACACTATGCCACCACCCACTTTCTAAACACTCTCATTGGCCTATACTAACCTTATGGACCTCATTTCACATAACACACAAGCCTGAATCATTCCACAAGCTGAGTTTCACAAAAATCCCCAAAACTTTCATATCTTCGAATCTCTCAGCACAACCATCAAACCTCAAAACTCTTTGCACCATTCAATTATACACATCATAAGGATTACAAAGCAACCATTACAATGACCTAAAACACTCCACAACACAAACACGATTTCTGAGTTATCAGAACCAAACCTCTCAAACTAGCCAAAATAAACTTTCTCTAAGCATTTCAGAAGCACAAGGGAGATCATAGGAGTGGTTTTGCACCAAGAGGAAGGCCAGAAAGCTCAAGAACACAAAGCTTCAACTCAGGTAGCTTCATGAACTTTTTTTCTCCAAAACTTGCATTTTAAGTTTCTAAATGAATCTACATGCTTCACTGATCACCCTGATATGTTTTGTTTTGAAAATGATTAAGAAATGAGCATGTATTGAACTTCTAAAAGTTTTGTTCAGTTTCACGATTTGCTTCGAATCTTGTTTTTGGTGAATGATAAATTGTTTTTGATGGCTGATTCTTGTTTATTGATGTTTGGGAAGTGATTCTGGAGAGTTTGGGAGGTTCTTATAGCCTAGGGAGAGAGATAGCAATTTTGGTTCGCCGAAGAAGATGATCGGAGCTTGCTCCGGTCACCTGAAAAGGTTTAGGGTTAGGATTAGGGTTAATCTCCCCAGTTTGAATTCAGGCCCTTGGATCTTGCTTAGTGCGTTTTTGAATGGCCAGGATCATTTCATTAAAACCCTAATTCATAATTAATTAGATTAATTAGGATTAATTAATTTAAAATGCCAAAATGAATCTTAGCCCTTAGATCACGCGCGCAGTCAACCTCTTTTCCCTCAGTTCAAATCTCAGCCACTGGATCAGATCACTTTCCCTTTAATTCTTTTTTATTCTATTTCTTTTGCATAATTAATTTTAAATAGCTAAAAACATCACAAAATTATTTTCTTTTGCATTTCTGTTTTAAATATTTTTCTTAACCTGAAAATGATTTTTATTTTATTTTTTGCATTAAAAAAGAATTTTTAAAATATTTAAATGTTATTTTTAATTAATTAAAGTATTTTAATTAATTAAAAATACATTTAGGTTTCTAAAACTCACCAAAAAAATCATGAATCATCCCAATACATTTAGAAACATTTTCAAACTCTTCACACAAATTTATTTTTAGGTTTGATCATAGTTTGTGAATTTTCTTTGAATTAAGGGTCATTAATTATCATTTTTTGAACCCTAACTTTAAAAAATCATTTCTGCCTAACCAAGAAGAGTTTGAAGTTGATTCTTTTTGCATTGTTTTGAATATTTCATGTAGTTTATAGGTCATTTTCCTCATGAATTTATCTTGCATTTTCAATTTGATTTTCATTTTTCCCTTTGAACCACCCAAAAACCCTAGAAAACATAGGAAATTCATAACTTTTAATTGGTTAGGCTTCTGACCTTCTCCTTTGGGGTGTGACCTAATATGGGATTAGGGTTTGTTTGAGTTTGATTTCAAATTTGTATCATGTCATATACTTCTGTTTTGATCATTGGCATCTCATACTTCCATATAATCCTACCTTTATGTGTTCATTTGCATTCACCTTGCATATGCATCCTTACATGAACTTGCCATGACATTTCTTGCATTCATAAGTCATCTTAGACATCTTAGGACATGTTAGAACCATGCTTGATCATTTCTTCATTCATTTGCCATGATTTTCATTCATTTCATTTCATGAACTTTGATGGGCTAAAGACGTACTCTAATTATGTGTCTAGCGGTATCTTAACTGCAAGTGCACAGCCTATCGAAGTAATATTTAAGATTATCGATCCACAGGGACTCTATGATTACTTAGTGCTAGAGGAATTTCTAGTTTAGCTAAGGTGAAGGGTTGTCACGATTTTTTGGTTGCTTTTAAAGATTAAAGGCGGGAATTAAATTTAAGTTTAATAAAATAATACTAAGGTGGTCGGTATGTAATTATGTTAACTTAGGCGGGTCAATCTAACCTAGGCTTATAAAGATGGTTCACTTAATCTATTCTGTAGAGGTTACCAGTTTAAATATCTTTAACTCACACTCTCGTGGTCTTATCTCAGATCTTACCCCTAAAGCCCTATGCCTGCTCTCGCTAGCCCATAAGTGTTTAGAAATAATTTTTGGAAACTTAGTAATTCTAATTCATTTTAAAGCGCTCTCGCTGTGTTTAAATTAAATGCCTAACTTTAGCTATCTGGTTAAAATCTCACACTCTCGTGGTCTTGACCTAACCTAATACTCTTTCCTTACTCTCGTAACAAAAAGGTTGATTTTATAATAAAAAGTCTCAGCCAGAATTTTAAGCTCTTAATTATTTTAAGCCTAGAGTTGATTTTACCGATTTAGTTTGTTTTAATTACATACCGCCCTAAGGTGTTTAGCTACTCATTATTGTTGAACCAGACAGAGGCAGAGAAATATAAAATAAAATATGCATGGCAGAAAAATAAATACTCAACATTAATATAAATGCAATTTAAATAAAAACCTGGATAACAATAAAAATAGTAGACTCCTTCTTCCACAAGCTGGAAAGCTCGGAGTACTGACCGGAATCGGAAATAAATTTTCCAAAAGAATCTGAAGGCTTTGAAACAAATTAAATTATAACAATTTCCTAATGTTGGAAATTGTTATATGGTTGGTTGGGATACAGAAAATTAAAGCAAGAAAATTAATGCTGGAAAAATAAAGGGTGCAAAATAAAAACGGCAGAGCTTCCGCAAGAAAATTAAAATCAAAACTCTGTCCATTCTTTCTTGAAGTTAAGCTATTTATAGAAAGCAATTTGGGCTTGGCAGTTGGAATTGGTGTGTTGAGAGAATCCAGGGAAACGTTGGAATACTTGGTCTGCGGGAAAATAGGCATGTTGACTTCACGTATCGTACACGTTCATGACCAACTATCATCAAAATACCCTAAATTCCCCTTGTCACGTTCGTGACAAGGGTGTCACGTTCGTCTTTCGTGTTTGATGCGCGTCACGGTCATGAGGGACTTGTGACGACCGTGACTGCTCCTTTTAGCGTGTCACGGTCGTGACTCATAGGTGACGATCGTGACTGTTACAAAAAATGCAGGTTTATGCAGAATTCCTCCTTTCTTCATCTTTTAATGGTTGATTTTGCTCATTTCACTTGTGGCTCATGATTTAGCTCTGTATATGTTGTACCTGCAAAATGGCAAAGAAAACTCGAGGAATCGGGTGTTAAAACGACAAATATGCGATAAAACGGTATTGAAACATAGCAATATAACCGATACTTTTTCTCGTTATCAAACTTCCCCAAACTTAAACCTTTGCTTGTCCTCAAGCAAATAGTCGGTTGAAAATTGTCGGACAAGTTTTTATCGACGCACACACATAACAAACCGTACGAAGGATCGTTTTGTCAGATAAACCGGTACTTTGATAAAACACTAACGATACATTAATGACACAAGCAATAAGCTAAGTCGTTGACTTCCCGTTAAACTAAACATTCGGTAATTGCGTTACGATTCCACCTAGAGTCTTTCGATCTTATTTCGCCCGGTTTCATTCTAGCGCAATCACATTAAGCCCTTTGCCTTAGCACGCACGTAGTGGAGTAGCCGGTTAGTGACTTTGATCCTTTATAAGCACGGGGTCTGGTACACGAATGTGGTAACCCTACATACATTATCCAATTTGGAGGTTGTGGGGGATCGAGCCGTAGCACGCCCTACCAAGTTCAGAACCAGTACCTCTGAACCAACCCACAATGGACTCCTTCTCATATTTCTCGTTTCTTATATGCGACCGTGTACTTTGGTGCAATTTCTTTTCATTTGCATCGAGATATGAAGGATCATTATAGATTAGGCATCAAACACTTATATTCATCGGCTCCCCACGTGGTTTGTGTTCAGACGGTGCTGACTGCTAGTATAAACTACTAGGGGTTACTTTTGAACTGAAACTTAAGGTGTAGTCGTAACAATTATCGGAACGGAATTTCTTAAGTGGGAAGTCTAAGGTATCAAGACTGTATTGATCTTGTTGAATCATTCTCAGCTTCCTAATTATGATTTCGTAGGTAAGTCGGGTAATGCGAAGAATAAATTAAAGATTTTTTTTTCGGTATGGTTAAATAAACGGGGAAAGTTCGAAAATAAAGAAAATAGCACAAATATTGCTCTGTTTCATTAACTTACGAAAAGGAAATACAACAGAATGGAAAAGTGCGGAAAGGGAAAATGCGGAAAAATGAAAGGTACCTCTCCCACACTATATCAGACATTGTCCTCAATGTTGTGATATAATAGCGGTTAAAGTACAATACAAACAACGGAAATGGAAAAACATAAACAAAAACTAAAACTAAGGTTGCTGATGACCACGACCTCGGCTTCTGGTGCGGGAGCTTCTGGTCGGAGTCGCTTCAGGATCAGAACCGGTACCGGTGATAGCAGTGATATCAATGCGCAAAGCCTCTAGCTCACTAAAGATCTCTCCGAGCTTCTCATCAGTAGTCCTCTGGTTAGCGGCAACAGCTGAAAGTAATGCATCATGTTTCTCTTTTTGCCTTCGCTCCAATGCGGCATTCATCTGGTTCTGCTGATGAATCGCACGGAGGACATCCTCAAGTGTGAATTCTTGTGCAGGAGGCTGTTGGGTGGATGACTCAGGAATGTCCTGGACAGGCTCAGCTGCATCCATGGTGTCTTGCATCTCGTCCACTGGTGGATCGGCCTGCTCATCAATAATGGGGGCGTGGCCGGCAGCATCCGGTAAAGCAAATAGCCAGTTGGCTCGGCTAGACGGATCGATGCGATCGCGGCACGGCAAGATGATGTGGTGATAAACAGTGCCTTGGATAACAGGGCTAAACCTGCCATCCTCTCTCTGAGCAATCAAGTGGGCGGACCTGCAATAATTCTTCGTTAGGAACTCTGCGGCTCTGCGAGGTAAATTGATGACCAAGTCACCAAGCTCCAGCTGAATGGCGAGGGTAGTGACAATGCCGCCTATGTAGAAGGGGGTTGCGCCTCTTTGCGCTATGGACTGGATATGGGACAGCATGAATGGGGCAGCATTGATGGGCTCGTCATTTAAGGCGCAGTGCAAGAACAAGAGCTCCTTGGAGTTAAGCTTGTGGTTGCTCTCTCTTGCAAAGATGGTGTTGCAGATGATGCGATGAAAGTATCTTATCGCCGGGTTGTGGATTTGCGTATCATTCAGGCTCTGAAAGGCTGAGGCACGGGTGTTGGTGATGTCGTGCCATAAGGTGAAAGCGGTTTTACTGAAGTTGTCCGGCACGCGGAGGTGAGCATCATTCCCGTGATCGAAGCCTAGCAGCTCGGCGATCCTTGTTTGTGTAACTTCGAACTCCCGGCCGAGCAATCTGAACTTAGCAACGCCGGTGAGTTGACTCTGTGAACCGGTAGGAGTGATGTAATGAAATGAGCTTAGAAATTCCAATGTCAGAAGCTCGAATGTGGGCTGGGGCTGACTGCATAGATCCCACAAACCAACCTTCTGAAGCAGGTTCTTGACACTGTTGAGCATTCCCAACTCTCTCAAACATTCAGTGTCGACATATCGCGTGGGTTGAACACCACGGTTCTGAAATCTGATGAACCTCTGTCTCTGATTTTCTCCATGCTCACCATCTCTAAACTAAATTGCTTCCATTGCATGCAAGAACAAGAGTGGGAGATAAGAGGTTTTTGAGGTTTGTGAGAAAAGTGTAAAATGAGAGAAAATTGGTTCGGATTATAATGCAAGGTGAGAATGTGATAGGTGTGGAGTAAAGGGAGGGGTTAATGGAGTTTAATTTGGGTAATGGGAGGTTACGGGAGTTGGAAGAGATAATGGTTTTTTTTGAATGTTATGGAAGTTGAAAAAGGAAGAGGTTTCGAAGAAGAACAGTTCTGTTTCGCAGAATTCCTATAACTGGGGTCGTCACGGTCGTGATGGGGGGATGACGGTCGTGACGCGCTAATTAGTTTGTCACGATCGTTAGAAGGTGATGACGACCGTGAGGGATTAAAACTTAGAATATTTTCCAGAATGCATTATCTATCTCACGTCCAATACAATTTATATAATATTTTTTTATGATCACTTCTCACTTTATTTTAAACACAAACAATATATAATATATAATATCAACATGAATTTGTAATTTTCATCACACGAGAGATTATATAAAACATTAATCAATTTAAATATAACAGTAAATGAATTGAAAGCATAGAAATTGATTAAATTGGAAAAATTTGTAAAACTAGAGGTGCTTTGTTTTTGATAATTGAAGGGAAATTACATTAATAAAAATACGGTACGAAAATGTT
The DNA here is from genome assembly GCA_963966055.1 of Lathyrus aphaca. Taxonomy (NCBI): domain Eukaryota; kingdom Viridiplantae; phylum Streptophyta; class Magnoliopsida; order Fabales; family Fabaceae; genus Lathyrus; species Lathyrus aphaca. The sequence goes on along the minus strand of OZ014520.1, from coordinate 164,528,581 downwards.
TGCGAAATGTTAAACTAACTAGAAACGAAAACAATAAGTAAAATAAGCTAGATCACTACAGCATTTTCAAAAGTGTTTCTTCAAATCTTCGATTGCAGAGTTCAGGTGGTAGAATTGCTCACATGTTATGTCAGTTAAACCTATAATGTCCAATCGCATGCTCTTGATCTCATCCTTAACAGTATTTATATCGGCTTGGGAAGCTTCAAGAGTATTCATGATTTTCTTTAAGTTGTCAGTATATTCTACTTGATTCACTTCAGGGGTTTCAATCACTTCGTCAGTGTGGTCAATGTCATGGTAACCAGGAGGTGTCTCAGGGTCACTTTCTACATCGGTCATTATATCATCCCTTATCTTGTAGGATTGAGGTGTTTCAGGAGTAGATGGATAGTCAGGAGGGGTAAGCTCATAAAGCCAATTATCCTTATTGTGAATGCTGACTCTAGCATGGTTTGGTAGTGTGAACAGGGTTACTACTTCATTCCAGATTAGGTACTCGAAAGGTGGTTGTCCTAAATTCCTTATGATATGGCAGTTAAAGCAAAAGTTAAGATTCATAGGACGGATGGTACCCAAACGGTTACACCTGTGTTATTGGTATCTAAGTCCTAAGGCATCAGCAATCATGGTGACAAGACCTCCTACTAATATGGGTAGATCAGGTTCTTCTTGGATTCGGGTGAAGGTTTGCATCATGAAAGGCACACCATTGACTGGCTGTCCATTAGTCACACATGACATAATGAATATCTCATCTTTAGATACTCCAGTAAGGTTTTCTTCTTTTCCAAAGAAGGTGTGGGCAAGGATCTTATGGAATTAACGGATAGCAGGGTTATGTATCTCATCATTGTTCATGTTATTTGGTTCAGGATGGTAATTTCCGGTTAAGGTTCCCCAAAAGAAATCCAGCTCAATGTCCATCAATTCTACCTGTGTGGTAGTAAAAGCAAAGGGTCCACTAGGGAATCCTAATAAGTCAGCTAGTTCTCTATGGTTAAAGTCATATTCTATTCCAAATAGGCGGAAACTGATAAATCCTTTCCTGAATCCAAAACCGCACTCGGGTAGGTAAACTAAGGAGCTGAGGAACTCAAGGGTGAGCTCGCGGTAAGTGACAAACTTTTGTTGAATCAGTGCATTCTCCCACCCAAGTCGGTTAAACAAGTATAGGATGCTATCATGTATACCTAAGGTTTCCATTGTCAGATCATCCGGGTACAGAGTCAAATCCATTGGTCTCTGTGATAACTCTTCAAATTTCATTCTTTGGTTCCTACCTCTAAATTTGGTTTCCATGAGGTTTATCGGTTGGTTAGCCATAGTTAGTGTAAATACGGAGGAAACAAATCAGGGGGAGAAGGAAAGTGGAAAAGACTTTAGAAAATCTGTAAAAGTGATTTAAAATTAAAATAAGGAAAAATAAGAAAACAAAATGCATAAATAAAAGCAATAATAGTAATAATGAAATAAAACTATAAAATGGCAAAACAAATAAACAAATAATAAAATGATAAATGACAAAATAATAAAATGATCAAAATGATTTAAATGATTAAATGGGTTGCCTCCCACTAAGCGCTGTTTTTATCGTCAAAAGCCTGACGTAATGCTTAGGTTAGATTAATCAGGGAAATTAGTGGACAACTCTAAAAGCCTTAGACTATTTGCATAATCTCTATTTTCAACTTTATGATAATGTTTTAAACGTTGTCCGTTTACTGTGAATGGTTCGCTATTCCTACCCTTAATTTCTATTGCTCCGCTCGGGAACACTCTAGTTATTTCAAAGGGTCCTGACCATCTAGATTTTAGTTTTCCAGGAAAGAGCCTAAGTCTTGAATTAAAGAGGAGTACAACGTCTCCCACACTAAATTCTTTCCTAGATAGGCGTTTATTATGCCATCGCTTAGTTCTTTCTTTATATATCTTAGCATTCTCATAAGCATCTAACCTTAACTCTTCTAATTCGTTGATATCTAGGATTCGCTTTTCTCCTGCAACATTATAGTTTATATTGAGAGTTTTGATCGCCCAATAAGCTTTGTGTTCTAGTTCTACCGGGAGATGACAAGATTTTCCATAAACTAATTTGAAAGGTGTAGTTCTTATGGGTGTCTTGTAAGCTGTCCTATAAGCCCATAAAGCTTCATTAAGTTTAGATGACCAATCTTTCCGAGATATGGCGACAGTCTTTTCTAAGATTTGTTTGATTTCTCTGTTTGAGACTTCGACTTGTCCACTTGTTTGTGGATGATATGGTGTTTCCACACGGTGTCTTACTCCATACTTAGATAGTAATTTGTCAAAGATTTTTGAAATGAAGTGCGAGCCACCGTCACTTATGACGAGTCTAGGCACACCAAATCTGGGAAAGATTATATTCTTGAAAAGCTTTATTACTACTCGTTTGTCATTTGTAGGAGAAGCTATAGCTTCAATCCACTTTGAAACATAATCAACAGCTACGAGTATGTAATTATTATCGAAAGATGATGGGAATGGTCCCATGAAATCTATTCCCCAGACATCAAAGACTTCTACTTCCAATATTCCTTTTTGAGGCATTTCATCTCTTCTTGAAATATTACCGGTGCGTTGACACCGATCGCAATTTATAATAGCGACGTGGACATCTTTCCATAGATTAGGCCAGAATAGGCCGGCTTGTAAGATTTTTGCACAAGTCTTGGAAGTGCTTGCATGTCCACCATAAGGAGATGAATGACAATGAGCAATGACATCTTCTATTTCTTCTTCGGGAATACATCGACGAAAGATTCCATCGGGTCCTCTTTTGAACAATAATGGTTCATCCCAATAGTAATGTTTGAGATTGTGAAAGAATTTCTTTTTCTGCTGATAGGTTAAATCAGGTGGAAGAGCTCCTGCAGCTAGGTAGCTGACAATGTCAACGTATCATGGCAGTCCTACAGTTGTTTGGATTGTTTCCACGGGTTCTGGTTCATCTACGTCTAACTGAACTGGGTCGCTTCCTATTTGTGCTATTAGCTGTTCATACGGAAAATCATCGTTAATCGGCACTTGTTCGGGTTTAATACCTTCTATTCTAGATAAATGGTCCGCTACGACGTTTTCAGTACCTTTCTTATCTTTTATTTCGAGATCAAACTCTTGTAAGAGTAAAATCCATCTCAAGAGTCTTGGTTTAGCATCTTTCTTAGTCAATAGATATCTGATAGCAGCGTGGTCTGTGTAAACGATTATTTTCGCTCCTACTAGGTAAGAACGGAATTTGTCAAGCGCAAAGACAACTGCTAACAATTCTTTTTCAGTAGTGGCGTAGTTCATCTGAGCAGAATCTAAGGTTCTACTGACATAGTAAATCGCATGAAGTTTCTTGTCCTTCCTCTGGCCTAGAACTGCGCCTACAACATAGTCACTCGCATCGCACATGATTTCGAAAGGTAATCTCCAGTCAGGGGGTTGCATGATTGGTGCGGTGATGAGGGCAGTTTTTAGAGTTTCGAATGCTTTAAGACAATCTTCATTGAATATGAACTCAGCGTCTTTCATTAATAAACCGGTAAGAGGTTTAGTGATTTTCGAGAAATCTTTGATGAATTATCGGTAAAAACCGGCGTGTCTTAAAAAGCTTCGTATTTCTCGAACGGTTTTAGGGGGTTGAAGATCTTTTATGACTTCTATCTTAGCTTTATCAACTTCAATTCCCTTGTCGGATATAACGTGTCTTAGTACGATTCCTTCTCTGACCATAAAATGACATTTCTCCCAGTTAAGCACGAGGTTTACTCTTACACATCTTTCTAACACCATTTCTAAATTTTATAGACATCCTTCAAAACTTTACCCGCATACAGAGAAGTCGTCCATGAACACTTCCATGATGTTGTCTATAAAATCTGCGAAGATTGACATCATACATCTTTGAAAGGTTGCAGGAGCGTTGCATAATCCAAAGGGCATTCGTCTATAAGCGAACGTTCCATAAGGGCATGTGAATGTAGTCTTCTCTTGATCATCTGGGTGGATAGGGATTTGGAAAAATCCTGAGTAACCATCAAGATAACAGAAATATGAATGCTTGGCTAATCGTTCTAACATTTGATCTATAAAAGGTAGCGGGAAATGATCTTTTCGAGTGGCCTTGTTTAGTTTACAATAATCGATGCACACTCTATGTCCCGTCACTACTCTTTGTGATATCGATTCGCCTTTAGCGTTTTTCACAACAATGATACCTCCTGTCTTTGGTACTACATGTACTGGACTAACCCATTTACTATCATAGACTGGATATATTATTCCGGCATCTAGTAGTTTCTTAACTTCTTCCTTTACTACAGTGCTAAGGATTGGGTTAATTCTTCTTTGATATTCTCTGGAGGTTTTGCAATCTTCTTCTAGCAGAATACGATGCATACAGATTGAAGGGCATATTCCTTTGAGATCAGATATGTTATATCCTAATGCAGTTGGATATTTCTTAAGACATCTAAAAGTTTCTTTGTTTCGATTGTTCCTAAACTGGAATTTATTATAACTGGTCTTGTACATTCAATGTCTAAGAATTCATATCTTAGATTCTTAGGTAAAGTTTTTAACCCTAATGTAGGTTTATCCTTACTTGGCATGGGATGCGGTGTAAGTGCTAAACTTTCGCTTAGACTATCATCCTGATATGGTTCACGCCAATTATCATCTTCGAAAATCGGAGGGATTTGAATTTTCATAATTTCAGAATAGGTAGTTTCTTTCATTTCCATTTCTCTTACACATTCGTCAATTACGTCCAATAGATAGCATGTATCCTCTATAGCTGGTGATTGTAAGAATTGTGTTAAAATAAATTCAACTTTCTCTTCACCCACTTCAAAGGTTAGCTTTCCTTTCTTTACGTCTATTATAGCTCCGGGCGGTAGCTAAGAATGGTCTTCCTAGTATGATAGGTGTAGTGGAGTCTTCAGAGATGTCCATGATTATGAAATCAGTAGGGATGTAGAATTGTCCTATACGTACTGGGACGTTTTCTAGTATGTCTACAGGATATTTAACAGAGCGATCGGCTAGTTGAACAGACATTTTAGTTGGTCTTAGGTCTCCCATGTCTAGCCTTTTGCAAATTGTTAAGGGCATAACACTGATACTGGCTCCTAAATCGCATAGAGCTTTGTCAATGAAGAATTTTCCTATTACACAGGGTATAGAGAAACTTCCTGGATCTTTTAGCTTAGGAGGCATATTATTCTGAATTATTGCGCTACACTCAGCAGTAAGTGTAACGGTTCCGTTATCCTCTATCTTTTTCTTATTGGATAAGATTTCTTTTAAAAACTTAGCATACGAGGGCATTTGAGTGATAGCTTCTGTAAATGGAATAGTAATATTCAACTGTTTCAGAAGTTCAACAAATTTCTTAAACTGGCCCATCGTCTTGGAATTGGTTAATCTCTGAGGGTACGGAATTGGTGGTTTATAGGGTGGTGGAGGCACATAAGGCTTTTCTTTCTCCACTGCCTCTTGATTATCATCTTCCTTTTCTTCTGGATCATTCACCATTTCAGTCGGTTTATCCGGTTTTTGGTACATGGCTGGATTGTCAAGTCTTGGATCGGTAGGTCCGTCAAGTTCCTTGCCACTTCTTAATATCACAGCATTGGCTTGTCCTTTCGGATTAGGTTGAGGTTGTCCAGGAAATACTCCAGCTGGTGAAGCGGTAGGTGCTTTTTTTTGAGCTACTTGTGAAATCTGAGTTTCAAGCATTTTGTTATGTGTAGCTAATGCATCTACTTTGCTTACTAATTGCTTAATCTGCTCACTAGTGTGTATGTTTTGGTTTAAGAAGTCCTTGTTTGTTTGAGATTGGTTAGCTATGAAGTTCTCCATCATCAATTCAAGGTTCGATTTTCTAGGGACATTAGGAGCAGTCTTTTGATATCCTGGTGGTGTAGCTGGTGCTTGACCTGGTGCGTATAAAGCATTGTTATTCTTATAGGAGAAGTTCGCATGATTCTTCCAACCTGGGTTGTATGTGTTTGAGTATGGGTTTCCTTGAGCATAATTCACTTGATCTGTGGGAATTCCTGTTAATAGTTGACAATCAGGAACATCATGTCCTGGAACTCCACATAACTCACAGTTAGGTGTTACTGCAGCCACGGTGGCTGTTGGTGTTATGGCCAAGTTGTCGATCTTTTGGTTTAATTGGTCAAACTTTGCATTGACTTGGTCCATACTACTCACTTCGTACATACCTCCTTTTGTTGGTTTCTCAGTTGCGACTCTCTTGCTTCCCCATTGGTAATGATTTTGAGCCATACTCTCGATAAGTGCATAAGCATCGTTATATTCTTTGTCCATCAGTGCACCGCCTGCGGCAGCGTCAATTGTCATTCTTGTATTGTACAAGAGTCCATTATAGAAGGTATGGATGACCATCCATTCTACTAATCCGTGATGTGGAAAAAGTCTCAGCATATCCTTATAGCGTTCCCAAGCTTCGAAAAGTGATTCGTTTTCCTTTTGCTTAAATTCATTGATCTGAGCTCTCAACATAACTGTCTTGCTAGGTGGGAAATATCTGGTCAAGAAAACTCTTTTTAGTTCCTCCCACGTAGTTACTGAATTCGAAGGCAGAGATTGAAGCCAGGCTCTCGCTTTGTCTCGAAGTGAAAAGGGAAAAAGACGTAGTCTAATAGCTTCTTGGGTAACTCCATTGGCTTTTACGGTATCTGCGTATTGCACAAAGATCGAAAGATGAAGGTTCGGATCCTCGGTAGGATTTCCGGCGAATTGATTTTGTTGCACGGCTGATATCAGCGAAGGTTTTAGTTCGAAATCGTTTCGGTTGATAGCCGGTGCGGCAATGCTGGAATGCGGTTCAGCTTGCGAAGGACTAGCGTAATATTTGAGTGGGTGATTCTGTTCTTCAGCCATCTCTGCGTCCTTTGATGTTATGACTGGTTTAGGTGGATCTATTTGAAGATCTGAAATATTGTAATTTTGTTCGTAATCGAATATCCGTCTTCTTACGTGTAAGAAGCGTTCCGATTCTGGGATTAGAGGTTGCAAGTCTTCGCTTTGAGAGCGAGTACTTGGCATACACTCGGGAATTTAGATTAAGAAAAGAAAATAGTTGTTACCTTAGTCTAGACAATGCTACCCTAAAGTGCACTAGTAACTAAATTAAGGTCCCCGGCAACGGCGCCAAAAACTTGATGGGCTAAAGACGTACTCTAATTATGTGTCTAGCGGTATCTTAACTGCAAGTGTACAACCTATCGAAGTAATATTTAAGATTATCGATCCACAGGGACTCTATGATTACTTAGTGCTAGAGGAATTTCTAGTTTAGCTAAGGTGAAGGGTTGTCACGATTTTTTGGTTGTTTTTAAAGATTAAAGGCGGGAATTAAATTTAAGTTTAATAAAATAATACTAAGGCGGTCGGTATGTAATTATGTTAACTTAGGCGGGTCAATCTAACCTAGGCTTATAAAGATGGTTCACTTAATCTATTCTGTAGAGGTTACCAGTTTAAATATCTTTAACTCACACTCTCGTGGTCTTATCTCAGATCTTACCCCTAAAGCCCTATGCCTGCTCTCGCTAGCCCATAAGTGTTTAGAAATAATTTTTGGAAACTTAGTAATTCTAATTCATTTTAAAGCGCTCTCGCTGTGTTTAAATTAAATGCCTAACTTTAGCTATCTGGTTAAAATCTCACACTCTCGTGGTCTTGACCTAACCTAATACACTTTCCTTACTCTCGTAACAAAAAGGTTGATTTTATAATAAAAAGTATCAGCCATAATTTTAAGCTCTTAATTATTTAAGCCTAGAGTTGATTTTACCGATTTAGTTTGTTTTAATTACATACTGCCCTAAGGTGTTTAGCTACTCATTATTGTTGAACCAGACAGAGGCAGAGAAATATAAAATAAAATATGCATGGCAGAAAAATAAATACTCAACATTAATATAAATGCAATTTAAATAAAAACCTGGATAACAATAAAAATAGTAGACTCCTTCTTCCACAGGCTGGAAAGCTCGGAGTACTGACCGGAATCAGAAATAAATTTTCTAAAAGAATCTGAAGGCTTTGAAACAAATTAAATTATAACAATTTCCTAATGTTGGAAATTGTTATATGGTTGGTTGGGATACAGAAAATTAAAGCAAGAAAATTAATGCTGGAAAAATAAAGGGTGCAAAATAAAAACGGCAGAGCTTCCGCAAGAAAATTAAAATCAAAACTCTGTCCATTGTTTCTTGAAGTTAAGCTATTTATAGAAAGCAATTTGGGCTTGGCAGTTGGAATTGGTGCTTGGGCCTCGTAGGTGTTGAGAGAATCCAGGGAAATGTTGGAATACTTGGTCTGCGGGAAAATAGGCATGTTGACTTCACGTATCGTACACGTTCATGACCAACTATCATCAAAATACCCTAAATTCCCCTTGTCACGTTCGTGACAAGGGTGTCACGTTCGTCTTCCGTGTTTGATGCGCGTCATGGTCGTGAGGGACTTGTGACGACCGTGACTGCTCCTTTTAGCGTGTCACGGTCGTGACTCCTAGGTGACGATCGTGACTGTTACAAAAAATGCAGGTTTATGCAGAATTCCTCCTTTCTTCATCTTTTAATGGTTGATTTTGCTCATTTCACTTATGGCTCATGATTTAGCTCTGTATATGATGTACCTGCAAAATGGCAAAGAAAACTCGAGGAATCGGGTGTTAAAACGACAAATATGCGATAAAACGGTATTGAAACATAGCAATATAACCGATACTTTTTCTCGTTATCAAACTTTCATGTGTTTTCAAACTTCAAAGCATGCTTACATGACATATCATTCTTGTATGATCACACATGCACTTTGTATGCCTTTGAATCATCTCACATGACATTAACATTGCATAAACACTTCTGACTTTGGTCATTTCATCTCATTGCATCTCATTTCATTTCACTTCTTCATGCTTTGTACTTTATGCATTCTTGCTAACATTTTCTGGTGGTAAGTTACTTTGAGAAGTGGATTTGCTTTCACTTCTCACTTCTCTTTATCTCTTTCATTTGCATTTTGTTGGTCTTTTAAGTGAACTTGTTCACTTGTGTTCCATTTCTCTCACTTTCTTTCTTTAAGTTACTTATCTTCTTCAATGAAGTAAGTAACTTATTCTTCTGCTTCATTCTTCTTTCATCTGCTTCTTCCATTGGTGGCTTCTTTGAAGATCTTTCTCAAGCCTTACAAACCATAGGAACATCCAAGCATGATAATCTTAGGGTTGTGTTTAGTACCCCTTAGCTTTTACCTTTGAGTCTCCTTGAGTCTCTCTTCTCATCTCAATAATCAGAGACTAAACTCTTAAAGTTTTAGGACTTTGGAATTAGGGTTATGCCTGCATCCTTCTCTTAGGATGGAGTGTATAACTTTAATCCTAAGTGTTAAACCTTTAATTTGTTTAAACCTCTTAATCAAATCATCTCAATAATCATTAAGACTTTATCTTGTAACTTGGGCCTTACATTAGGGTTCTAATTCTTCCTTTATGGTTAAGAAGGACTAACCCTAGTGTTTAATGGACAAGTCCTCCTCAAGTTGTCTTACAAACTTAAAATCCACTTTTTAATCTCATCCCTTAATAAAAATACACTTAATAAAGTTTTGTTATATAATGAATTTAATCCCTAATCATGGATTAAGTTGAGGTATCTTCCTCAGCTTAAGTGTGCTCATCTATTATCCTTCTATTAGGATGGTGTAATGAGCCCACTAATCTGTGATTAGAGATTAAACTCATTACTTAACACTAAACAAAAACAAAAACATCTAATTAATCACAAGTAGGTTAATGATATTAATCCTACATCATCATGGTAATTAAGTTGAGATGCTTATCTCATACTTAAGTATTCTCATTATCCCTAATCAGGGAGGATATAATGAGTTTACAAACCCTTGATTTAGGCTTAAGCTCATTAACTTATGCAAAACACCAAAAACAATAAAAAATTGAAAACACAAAAACAAACAATAATCGTCTCCTTAGGGATTCTTTTCTCATCACACTCATTTATAAGCGAGAACTTGCTTCTTCCGTCTAATGCAAGACATTTAGCACTCGAGCCAGACGAATCATACACTTGAGTATAGACAAGCAAGCAGTTCACAGTCAATTTATCTTTCAGTCTCTTTGAGTCGAACTACGGTGTTCTGACTTCCTCATTGCACGCGAGGATAAGTGTCGCTCCCACCAAATGACGCCTTGTCAGAAGGGGTACAGACGCGAACGGTCGGCGAAAGGAGAATGAAATGAATAGAGTCGCCAGCTAGGCATTTTTATCCCGAAGGAAAGGTAATGCTGCGTAAACCTAGAAAGATATGGATAAGACGGTTGCGAACCAGAGAGACTGAGAAAGGGGGTTGGTTACAACCTGGGAAGGTATTAGCACCCAGATTGTCCGTCGTACTCGACGGGATCCACGCTTAAAAGATTTGTGTTTTAAAGGGGTAGTGTCAGTGCAATTTGTGTATCAAAGCTGGAAAAGAATGCAAGTGTCAGTGTAAAAGAAGTGTGAAGTGTAGTATGTACAGTGTCAGTGTAAGAACAAGAGTATGATGCTCAAGACTATGAGGCTTAAAGAGTGATGCTGGAAGAGGGGAAATATACAGAGACTTTTGTTCGATAACTGTTAAGTTATGCCTACGTATCCTCTCGTGCAATGAGGAAGTCAGAACACCGTAGTTCGACCCAAAGAGACTGAAAGATAAATTGACTTGTGAACTGCTTACTTGCCTATGTTCAAGTGTATGACCTGTCTGGCTCAGGTGCAAACTGTCTTGCATTAGACGGAAGAAGCAAGTTCTCGGTTGTGAGTGAATGAGATGAGAAAAGAATCCCGAAGGAGACGATTATTGTTTCTTTTTGTATTTTAAATCTTTTATTGCTTTTGGATTTGTCATAAGTTAATGAGCTTAAGCCTAAACCAATGGATTTAGTAAACTCATCACATCTTCCCTCTGATTAGGGGTAATGAGAATACCTTAAGTGTGAAGTCAGCTTCTCACACTTAATCACCCTGATGCAGGATTAAGATCATTAACCTACTTGTGATTATTTAGATGTTTTTTATTGTTTTTGTTTAGTGTTAAGTAATGAGATTAAGCCATAATCAAGGATTAAACAGACTCATTACACCATCCTAATAGAAGGATAATAGATGAGAATGTTTTAAGCTGAGGAAGACTCCTCAACTTAATCCATGATTAGGGATTAACCTCATGACAAAACAAAGCCTTTATTAGATGGATTTTAGTTAATGGTATGATGAAGAAGTGATTTTTTAGGGTTTGTAAGACAACTTGAGGGGGACTTGTCCATTAACACTAGGGTTAGTCCTTCTTAACCAATTAAGGATGAATTAGAACCCTAATGCAAGGCCCAAGTTACAAGCTTGATGTCTTGATGATTATTAGATGGATTGATTAAAGGAGTTAAACACATTAAGGGTTTAATACTTAGGATTAAAGTTATACACTCCATCCTAATAGAAGGATGCAGGCATAAGCTTAATCACAAAGCCTTAAAGCCTTTAGGGTTTAGTCCCTGATTATGAGATGAGAAGAGAAGACTCAAGAGACACAAAGGTAAAATCTAAGTGGGGGACTAATCAAACCCTAACTATTGTCATGCTTGGTTGTTCCTAAGGTTTGTGAGGTTTACAAGAAAGATCTTCAGAGAAACCACCAGGAAGCAGATGAAAGGAGCAAAGAGAAGCAAAGTAACTTGCTTCATTTAAGAAGACAAGTCACTTGAAGAAAGAAGGTAAGATGAAAAAGAATGAGCAAGCTCAATCTCAAACACAAGACAAAGTACAGCAATGATGCATAAGAGAGATGAAAAGAGATTGTGAGAAGTGAAGGCAAATTCACTTCTCAAAGTAACTTACCGCCTGAAACGTTAGTGAAAGGAATGAAATGCAATGCAAATGAGATGAAATGGCATGATGCAAACCAAAACCAGAAGCATAAGTATGGTGCTAATGATGCTATGAGATGATGCAAACATGAAACAAGGCATGAGAATGATCTTACAAACATATGGATGCAAAAGAAGCATGCTTGGGACCATGAATGTTCATGAAAAGTTATGAAATGCAAATGACATACAATATGGCAAATGAAAGATGCAATGATCACACATGATTCTAACATGTCCTAAGATGTGTTATGAACCAAATGGATGCACAAAATGTCATGGAAAGTCATGGTATGCAAGCAAATGAGAAATGGATGCAAAGGAAAGCCCAAATTAGGGTTTATGATCAATGCACAAAACAAAATTCAAAACCAGAAGCAAACTTCATGATAAAAATTTGAAAATGCATTCAAAGGAAACCTAAACCTATACAAACTCACTGCCCAAAGGAGGGGTTCTAACTCTTAACCTAATGAGGGTTATGAATTTTCTAAGATTGCTAGGGTTTTAAGGTACCTTATCAAGAAAAATGCAAAACAAATTGAAAATGCAAGATCAAATCATGCCAATTTAATCCTACAAACTACATGCTATACAAGATGCAATGCAAAAAGAATCATTGTCCAACTCTCAATGGCTAGGCAGAAATGAATTTTTGAAGTTTGAATCAAAATAATGCCTTGAAATGAATTTAATTCAAAAGAAAATAATCAAAAGGCATCAAGAGCAAAAAATAAATTTGGTTTGAGAGGTGAACAATGTTTCTAAATGTCTTTAAATGTTTCATGATTTTTTTTGTGATTTTTAAATACCTAAAAGTACTTTTAATTAATTAATTCTCATTAATCAATTAAAAATAAACTTTTAAATGATTTAAAAATAATTTTTGATGCAAAAAATAAAAATAAAAATATTTTTGTGTTCTGAAAATTAATAAAATGTTTGATAAAAATTTTCAGAATTTTTTAAAGTGTTTTGCTATTTTTAAATAAATGTATAAAAGAAATGAAATTAAATGAAATAAAATAGAATAAAATGAGAAGTCAACTGATCCTAAGGCTGGTATTCAAAGTTGAGACGCGGGAGTTGACTGCGCGCGTGATCCAGTGGTTGAAATTCAAACTGACTAATCTTAATTAATTAATTTAAATAAATGAGATTAGGGTTAAGTGAGGAATCTGGGCCATTGAAACGCGCGGGGGATTGACTTAGTCAGCCTAATCTACGCTCCACATTCAAACTTCATTTAATGACAAAATTAGGGCTAATGACTTTCAGACGGTCGGAACAGTGGTTCCGGTCGTCTTCTCCGACGAGCCATTCTTCTAACTCTCTCCAAACTCCATAAAAATGAAATCTCTGCCCAGAATCAAACCCCATTCATCACTGAATCAAAACCCCCAAACAAAAACCATTTTTCATTCATCAATCATGCAAATCGAAGCAAAACAAATTTAGGGCAGAAAGTTTCAGACAACTCATACATACTCAATACTCCACCATTTTCATTTTTAAACACATCATGATGATCAGGATAACATGTAGAATCAATTTATAACAAGTAAATGAAGTTCTGGAAAATTTGTTCTTGATGGATACCTGAACTGAAGTTCTTCGAACAGGAGCTTTCTGAGCCTTTCCCTTATGCAAACTGACTCCTCTGGTCCCCCTGAGCTCAATGGAGTGCTTCAAAACTTTTGTTGATGGCTGATTTGAGAGATTGCAGAAGTTCTGCTCAGTGAGGGGTGAGGATCGTGTTTTGATTTCAGTGAGTTTCAGGCTGTTTCAATGGTTGGTTTGTGATCAGTGAGTCATGTTGAGATCAATGGTGAAGTTTGTTTGTGTGTTTGAAGCTTGTGGAGAGAGTTTCGAATGAACATGCATATGGAGCATAAACTTGGAACTATGGTTGTGTGTGGGCTTCAACATGAATTCTTGTGTGTTATGGCTTGCCTTTGGTCCACTTATCACTCATGGATAGGTCTGTGGAGTTGGTGTGCCCTATTGTGATTGGTATGGGCAAGTTGCCAAAATGTCAAACTTTGTGTAAGAGAGGTATGGGCTCATGGCTAGCCAAGGACAAGAGGGTTGTCCTGCGCAGCAAGAAGTATGGAGAGCCCTTGGATCAATTCTGAAGGCAGCAAGCAAGTGGATTAGGGTTTGAGTGAGGTTTTGCAACTTGCTTCATCTTTGGCCCTTTTGAAGTTTCTTGCTCCACAAGTTATGGAAATGAGTGATCCTTTGATGCAATCTGACTTGTAGGTCTTGGTTCATGTTTGTATGAAGATTAGAAGTCCATTTGATAGCACAATTTTCCTTGGCAAGTGATTTTGCAACTTTGCCTCTTTGGTGGAAAACTTGGAATTATGTGATTTTGGCCAACTTTGACAAGCCATAACTTTTGATCCAAAATGAATTAGAACAAGTTCTTGTACTTTTTGAAAAGGGAATGATCTATTCTACAACTTTCATGACCAAAGTTTTCCCATTTGAAGCTTTTTTGAATCAAAAAGTAAGGGTTGAAAAAGTTTCCCAAAATGGCAATTTTCCATTACAAGTCATTTTCCCAAAAAGTCAACTTTGCAAATGGCTTGAGATTCTTCAATTTTGTGAACTTACCACATCTTATATGATCAAATAAAGATCATACACAATCAAAATGATGAATAACACCCTTTGGTTGGGTCATTGGGGGCCTCAGATGCCCTGATTTTGCACTGACTTGCTCAAAAAGTCAACTCTTGATCAGATGACTTCCCTATTGAATTTCTTCATGAAAATTGATATGCATTATCCCTATACCATATAGAGACCAATAGAAACAAGAATGACCAAAAAATTTGGAGTTATGGCCTTTGAAACCAAAACCCTAATTTTAGGTCATCTGTGCAGTCAAACCTGGCTCTGCTTCCATGCCAATCTCAGTTCTTGTGATTCTTTGACATTCTTGACTTTGAGAGGATATAATATGATGCTTGAACATACATGGACCCCTTTTAAGTGATTTATGACCTTTGGAGTGGCTCAAATGGCTCATGGATTGCTCAGATCACAAACCCTAGATGCAGATGACTTTGAAGCTATGCAGTGGAACAAATATGCAACATGAGATACTATGGTTGAACTTATGCATATTAAATGATCACAAGCCATGGTGTGAATGGGTGAGGGCAAATTTGGGGTGTTTACAGCTGCCCCTATTCAAACATGAGTTAGCTGTGCAGGATGTAAGCGACGACTTAAACAGGCAAACAAGATAACTTGTGGTTGAATACCAAAGACAGTCCAAAATTTGCACTCACAGAATGAAGAAGAAAAGGAATATAGATTGTAAAAGAAAATAAAGTATATTATAAAGTGCGGGCGACGGAGGACGACCGTCGAGCAGAGGACGACTGCTGGGGAAAGGGCAATGACGGGGACGACCGACATGCTGGGAAAAATGCGGGAAATAAAGCAATGACGGGGACGGCCGACATGCTGGGGAAAATGCGGGAAATAAAGCAATGACGGGGACGGCCGACATGCTAGGGATATATGAGATTATGATGGGGACGGCCATCAGGACTCTCTGGGGATTATAGGTAGAAATAAATGATGAGGTACGGTTATCAGGTTCATAAAGTAATGCAAACCACGATGGGGACGACCATCAGGTTAAACTGATGAAGGACGATCATCAGGAAAAGGAAAAGGGACCACGACGGGGACGACCATCGGGTTAAAGAATGAATGAAATAATGATGAGGGATGGTCATCAAAAGGTGAAGGACGATCACCAGGAAAAGGAAAAGGGACCACGACGGGGACGACCATCGGGTTAAAGAATAAATAAAATAATGATGAGGGACGGTCATCAAAGGTGAAGGACGATCACCTAGCAGGGGACGACTGCTCTGTTGGGGATAAGATGAGGGACGGTCATCTAAGGTGAAGGACGATCACCTGGCAGGGTACGGCTGCCGAAAGTATCGTGACATAGGACGAATGCCGGATGAAAGGTCGACGATGGGGACGGCCATCGGACGAGCATGATGAAGGACAATCATCAAGAGGTGAAGGACGATCACCTAGCAGGGGACGGCTGCTCTCAAGGTTTATCATGACATATGGCGAATGTCAGATAGCAAGATCAACGATGGGGACGGCTATCAGATAAAATGATGAAGGACGATCATCAAAAGGTGAAGGACGATCACCTAGCAGGGGACGGCTGCTAAATATCACGACATAGGACGAACGCCGGATAAAAAAGATCAACGATGGGGACGGCCATCGGATGAGCATGATGAAGGACGTTCATCAAGAGGTGAAGGACGATCACCTAGCAGGGTACGGCTGCCGAATATCACGACATAGGACGAACGCCGGATAAAAAAGATCAACGATGGGGACGGCCATCGGATGAGCATGATGAAGGACGTTCATCAAGAGGTGAAGGACGATCACCTAGTAGGGTACGGCTGCTCTTAGGGTTTATCATGACATAAGACGGATGTTAGATAGAAAAGAAATTTTGCTTTGCTGGCGACCTACTGGGGAATAGTAAACACGGACGAGTGTTTATACCCAAGAAAAAAAGGTATAAGTGTTTTGACGTTGTGTATAGATTAAAGATGCAGGAGAGCATCCCTAAGACTACGATACGGACGAGTATCGGGTAGGAACAAATACTGACACGTGTTCAGAGATGACGATATGGACGAGTATCAACTGGTTAACAAGGAACACGGACGAGTGTTGATTCTGAGGGGACTCTTCTGGGGAAAAGTAGACACAGACGAGTGTCTAAATTCAAGAAGACAAGAGTGTTTGACACAGTGTATGGGTTAAAGATGCAGACGAGCATCCCTAAGACTACGATACGGACGAGTATCGGGTAGAAACAAATACTTGACGCATGTTCTGAGATGATGGCACAGACGAGTACCAACTGGTTAACAAAGAACACGGACGAGTGTCGAATCTGAGGGGTTTTGAGTGATATATACAAGATACGAACGAGTATCTGTATGAGGGAAACAGGAGTAACAAGTATGAGTGGTGTATAGACAGTGTTTAACTTGCTGGGGAGAGTGACACGGACGAGTGTCAAAAAGGAGAAAAGTATAGTATAAACAAGTATCTGATATACAAAGTGTTCGGGTGACTATGTTGGGGAAGGTGACACGGACGGGTGTCAAGGAATTGTGTATGTATGTATCTGTGAGTGCAAAGAGGACGCTTTGGCTTTTTGCTGGGGGCATGACACGGACGGGTGTCAAGAAGTATCTGTTACTGATAATGGTTCGGGCGGAAGCCTTTTGGGGCATTTTCGGGGCGCAATGGCACGTACATGGAATTCTGTAACAAAATGTCTGCATTCATCATGATACCCAATACTAGTGTTTGGCTAGGCGAAAACATGACTACATATCAGAGTCAGAATTGCCTGCTGAAACATAAGACTGCCTGGCTTCAGATTTTCTACAGAGATGGTGTCATTCTAAGTAAGCTGCACTAGCCTTGGTGAATTTTACAAAGGCATACCCTTTGTTCAGCCCCGTTCAGAAATCTATCGGTAAGTAGACAAAATCAGAGAATAAAGTGTTTTCTACTCCATTTTCTCGATCTTTCGCATTTTCAACCACGCAATGGTTCTTCAAGAACTTCACTATCATGTCTCGACTGTATTTTCTAGGAATGTTTTTAATCATAACCGTTGTTCGATCTCCATCCTTTTTTTTTTTACCGCTAGATGGCTGAAAGGAAAAGTAAGTTGATGAGTGAAAATGATGTTTTGTGGCGGTGGGGTGGTAATAAAAAAAGATAATGATGTCTGAGAGGAGCGAAAGTGAGGTACGGAGGGTGAAGTGTATGCACTCAGTTGCCTGGGCGGAATTCGGGAGCTTCTGCATTTAAACCTGAAGAAACTAAAGAAGCCATTGGAGAAAGCGAAAGACGTGGCTTTTCCTAAGTGTGGTTAGGGGTTCATATTCTTTCCCCCTTTTTTTTTTTTTTTTTTTTTTTTTTGGGAATCATGACACAGACGGGTGCCAAAAGGAGTGTTCATGGGTGTAAGGCAAAAGCCTTAGCTTTCTGCTGGGGATATGACACGGACGGGTGTCAAGAGGTATTTGTTTTGTGAGAGAAATGTCTGGGCTCTTGCTGGGGAATATGGGGAGCATTCTGTATATTGTTGATGGATTGTCATTATTCACAAGTGTTTGATTCAGACCATGGCTTATGATTATGCAATATGTTTGATTTTTGCCGTAATGCTCCGTATTAGACGGAACGCTACGCTTTGTGGGGAAAGTATGATGCAAAATGCTATGATTATGCAAAGATACCGATCCGGGATTCGGATCCCGTTGCTAAGAAGATCTCTGGTTGATCTGCTTGAAGTGAACATCCCAGCTGGGGATAAGTTCACTGATGGGTCTGCCATATGGGACTCTGCTTGGGGAAATAGGTCACTGATAGACCTGTCCTTGGTAATGAGGGGCCTAGCTGGGGTTTGTAGAAACCTTCTTCACTCTGTTGTGAGATCTTCGCGCGTTGCTTTTCTGGATAGAGGTTGACACTCTGTGGGGAGACGGTTCCCCGGCTTTTGCACTTGGCTGTGGAGGAATGGCAACTCGGTTGGGGAAGAAAAAAGACCATGGGAAGGCCTTCCTAGAGATTTCTGTAGGGGTCCTGCTGAGGATGATACTTGACAACTCAGCTGGGGAAAACCATCTCTGGTGCTAAGGCTGAGTGGATAATGATTTGCCAGCTTGCTGGGATGAAGCCTTCATGCCCCATGTTGTGCTTTGAGTACCTGCAGTCCTGAAAAGACAGAGAAACGTACAAAGAATCCCGAGGTATCCCTTACCGGATTCCTTCATAGGAGTTTGGATACTCCCGGGAGTAAGCATATTTCCTGCAAGCACGTATTCTTTAGAAGGGAAACATCTGTATTTATGCAATCAGTATTTTAAAGACACCGAACATTTTGCAAATAAAAGAGTACGAGACAAAATGTGACTGAAAATCTGATTTTATTAAATCATGTGCCCTGAATTGGCAAGATACAGTCAAAGAAATAGATCCCCTGAAATGAGGAGATTGTTACGAATTGAGAAAGAAAAGGTTGGCAATGTTGATGACGCTTCAAGGAGCTTCCCCTTTGCTATGACTCGTATGACATTTGGCGTTCTTCTCGTCTTGCTTGCTGGAGAAGGCTGATTCTGAAAGAATCTTGAACCTTTCGAAGCTTACCAAGTTGTGAGTGATACAGACGAATTCAGAATGCAGTTGTTCGCTTATTCCCTTGTTTTGCATGGATCGCCCTTTCGAGTTTTCAATCCATCGGGATACCCATTTTTGCCTGAGTTGTCCAATGCGGCTTTTCAACTCAGCAGGTGTACATTTTTTATTTATTTCCCTTATTTTTGCCCGAGTCCTTTATTCTGTTTTTGATTCGCCGGGATGCCCTATTTTTGCCTGGACTTACATTCTGTTTTTATGTCCAGCGGGTCTTTTATGCGAAGTATTTTTTTACTGCATCTGAATTCACAGGGGACGGGAAGTCTTCACCATCCATAGTGCTAAGCATCAGTGCTCCACCAGAGAAAACTTTCTTTACTACGAATGGTCCTTCATAGTTTGGAGTCCACTTGCCCCTGTGGTCTGTATGAGGAGGGAAGAGTCTTTTCAACACAAGATCTCCTACTTGGTACTCTCGAAGCCTAACTTTCTGATCGAAGGCTTTCTTCATTCTTTTCTGATATAACTGCCCATGACAAATTGCAGCTAACCTCTTCTCTTCAATCAAACTCAGTTGTTCGTATTGGGATCGGACCCATTCTGCTTCGTTCAGCTTAACATCCATCAGTACCCGTAGGGATGGTAATTCAACTTCAACAGGTAGGACTGCCTCCATACCATACACAAGTTGATACGGTGTTGCCCCAGTGGATGTTCTGATTGACGTGTGGTACCCATGCAAGGCAAACGGTAGCATTTCATGCCAGTCTTTATAGGTGACTACCATCTTCTGCACAATCTTCTTGATATTCTTATTAGCTGCCTCAACAGCGCCATTCATCTTTGGCCTATAAGGAGAAGAATTGTGGTGTTGGATCTTAAAGTCCCGACATAGCTCTGCCATCATTTTGTTGTTTAAGTTGGAACCATTATCAGTAATGATTCGCTCGGGCACTCCATACCGACAGATGATATCTCTCTTCAGAAACCGGGCTACCACCTGCCTTGTAACATTTGCATAGGAAGCTGCTTCAACCCACTTGGTGAAATAGTCAATAGCAACCAGGATGAATCTGTGGCCGTTTGAAGTAGTTGGTTCAATCTTGCCAATCATATCAATGCCCCACATAGCAAAGGGCCAGGGTGAAGACATCACATTCAAAGGATTGGGAGGCACATGCACCTTATCCGCATAAATCTGGCATTTATGGCATTTTCTGGCGTAAGCACAACAATCTGCATCCATTGTGATCCAGTAATAGCCCGATCTTAGTAGCTTCTTGGCCATGGCATGCCCTCCTGCATGGGTACCAAAGGATCCTTCGTGCACTTCGTGCATCAACAAGTCTGCTTCTGTTCTATCAACGCATCTGAGGAGTACCATATCAAAGTTTCTCTTGTACAGGGAACCATCAGTATTCAGGAAGAAACTACCAGCTAGCCTTCTTAAAGTCTTCTTATCATTGGAAGATGCCCCAGGTGGGTAAGTCTGATCCTCCAAGAAGCACTTAATGTCATGGAACCAAGGCTTATCATCTTTGACAACTTCTGCTGCGAATACATATGCTGGTCTGTCAAGTCTGGACACTGAAATCCGAGGCACAAAGTTGGCAGCTTGAACTTTGATCATGGATGAAATGGTAGCCAGAGCATCTGCAAACTGATTCTCGTCCCGGGGGATATACTCAAGCTTGACCGTTGTGAAGAAAGTCAATAACCTTCTCGTATAATCCCTATAAGGTATCAGATGATCTTGGTGGGTGTACCATTTGCCGTTGGTTTGATTAACTACCAGAGCTGAATCTCCGAATACAGTCAATGTCTTGATCCTGAGGTCAACGACTTCCTCAAGACCCATAATGCAAGCTTCGTATTCAGCTTTTCGTTGTTAGTGCAGTTAAAGGTGAGTTTTGCCGAGAAAGGCATGTGAACTCCCTTAGGTGTAATGAGTACTGCACCAACACCACGACCATTCATATTGACAGCCCCGTCAAACATCATAGTCCATTCTTCTTCCGAGTCAGGCCCTTCCGTGTGAATAGGCTCTTTATGATCTTTTGCTTTTATGAACATGATGTCTTCATCAGGGAAGTCAAATCTCATAGGCTGGTAATCATCAATAGGTTGCTCAGCAAGATAATCAGACAATACACTGCCCTTGATGGCTTTCTGAGATGTGTACTGGATGTCATATTCTGTGAGGATCATTTGCCATCTTGCAACCCGTCCGGTAAGTGCTGGCTTATCAAAAATGTACTTAACTGGGTCCATCTTTGATATCAATAAAGTAGTGTGGGTTTACATATACTGTCTCAGTCGGCGAGCAGCCCACGCTAAAGCACAACAAGTTTTCTCGAGCAGTGAATAACGTTGTTCACAGTCGGTAAACTTTTTGCTCAGGTAGTATATTGCATACTCTTTTCGACCAGACTCGTCATGCTGGCCCAGCACACACCCCATTGACTCTTCTAATACTGTCAAGTACATTATCAGAGGTCTTCCTTCAACTGGAGGCATAAGGATTGGAGGCTCTTGTAAGTATTCCTTGATCTTGTCAAAAGCCCTCTGGCAGTCTTCGTTCCACCCGACCGTCTGTTCTTTTCTTAACAGCTTGAACAAGAGTTCACAGGTTGCTGTAAGGTGAGATATGAACCTTGAAATGTAGTTCAATCTACCTAGAAACCCTCGAACTTCTTTCTCAGTTTTTGGTGCAGGCATTTCTTGAATGGCTTTGACTTTATCAGGGTCAACCTCAATCCCTTTCTCGCTTACAATAAATCCCAGCAGCTTACCCGATCTCACCCCGAATGTGCACTTGTTGGGGTTCAGCTTCAGTTGGTACTTCCTCAGACGCTTGAATAGTTTCAGCAGATTTACCAGGTGGTCTTCTTCTGTGAGGGACTTGGCAATCATGTCATCCACATAACATTCAATTTCTTTATGGATCATGTCGTGGAATAATGTTACCATAGCCCGTTGATAGGTGGCACCAACATTCTTCAGTCCGAATGGCATTACCTTATAACAGAACGTGCCCCAGGGTGTGATGAAAGTTGTCTTCTCCATGTCTTCAGGTGACATCTTGATCTGATTGTATCCTGAAAATCCGTCCATGAAGGAGAACACCGAGAACTGAGCCGTATTGTCAACCAGTACATCAATGTGAGGTAATGGGAAATCATCTTTCGGGCTGGCTCTGTTCAGATCCCGGTAGTCAACACACATTCTCACTTTGCCGTCTTTCTTAGGTACAGGTACGATATTAGCAACCCACGACGGATAGCTAGTTACAGCGAGGAACCCGGCGTCCCACTGCTTTTGCACCTCTTCCTTTATCTTCATTGCCATGTCTGGGCGAGTACGGCGCAGTTTCTGTTTTACTGGCGGGCAGTCTTCCTTTAAAGGCAGCTTGTGCATGACGATATCGGTGTCCAACCCTGGCATATCCTGATAAGACCAAGCAAACACATCCACATACTCCCGAAGCATGTCAATCAATTGTTCTTTCACCGAGTCTTGTAAGCAGGCCCCGATCTTAACCTCTTTCACATCTTCTTCCGAACTGAGATTAACCGTTTCGACCTCCTCCTGATGAGGAGTGATAACCTTCTCCTCTTGCCTTAACAACCTGGCTAGCTCTTCAGGAAGCTCATAATCTTCTTCAACCCCTTCATCAGCTTGATTGATTGGATTGTCAAAGTCATACGAAGCCATAGCAGTGTTGTTGTTTGTGCAGTCTGGAAGGCACTCTCTGCAAGGGTTTAGATTGTTCATTTTAGTGATTGATTTTAATCTTGTTTTAGAAAAAAGTGAAATGAAGTTTATCATTTTGGAAAACAATGCCATTTTATTTTTGTACAAAAAGAAAAATGAAAAACAGTGAGCGGAAAAGGAAAGAGACTCATTTGCAAAAGATGTCCGATATTCATTGATTGATCTGTTTGCACAAAATTACAAGATGGCTCGATTACAAAATGAGTCTTGACATCTTGGGCAAGATGCAAGACTTGATGCATGCTTAAAAATACAGGAAATAATAATTACTCTGCAGGAGTAACCCTTATAATTTCCTGGGAAGACCAGTTTGAGATACGGCTCCCCGGGATCCTTGGACGTATCCAGCTCTCCAGGTTGCGTTCATCTTCCGACTCATCTTCCAAGTTGTTCACTGCATCCGGGGTGAGCATCCCCCCACTGACAAAACTGGGCTTCTTAGCAGCCTCTGATTGATCTTGTTGAGTTGGTTTGTAACCCAACCCAAATCTATCCTCATTCTTCTCCACGGGCAGCAGCTTGCCCCAGCCTTGGGCAGTACCCTCTTCAACAACCTTCCTGGCTTGCTGATAAGACGTCATGGAGGTTCCAAGTACAGCAGAAGCTTCGTTTATGTTCAGGGCTTCAAATCCTTGGCTCATGGTTTCATGGATTTCTCCATCCATCTCAATGTATTTGTACGTAGCCAGATGGCTAACAAAGATATCTTCTTCACCACAGATGGTGATGATCTGGCCTTCCCACTCGAATTTCAGCTTCTGGTGAAGGGTAGACGTAACAGCGCCAGCGGCATGGATCCAAGGTCTACCCAACAAACAGCTGTAGGCCGGCTGAATGTCCATCACATAGAAGGTAATTTTGAAGGTCTGCGGGCCAATCATCACAGGCAGATCAATCTCCCCTAGCACGGATCTCTTAGAGCCGTCAAATGCTCTTACCACCAAATTACTTGGACGTAGTGCCAAGCCATCATATTCCAGCTTCACCAAGGCTTTCTTTGGTAGAACATTGAGTGAAGACCCAGTGTCCACCAGTACATGTGACAGCACAACACCCTTGCATTCTAGAGTGATGTGTAAAGCCTGGTTGTGGTTACGTCCCTCAGTTGTTAAATCAGCATTGGTAAAACCCAATCCATGGCTGGTATTGACATTTGCTACCACGGTTTCTAGCTGATTAACGGTGATCTCTTCTGGCACGTATGCTGCGTGCAAGACTTTCAGCAATGCATTCCGGTGAGCTTCGAAACACATCAGCAGGGATAATATGGAGATCCTTGAGGGGGTTTGGTGAAGCTGATCCACCACCTTGTAATCACTTCTCTTTATAATTCTCATGAACTCGTCTACATCTTGCTCAAAAGATGTCTTCTGAGTTTCCTTGAGAATGGGTTCTTCAGATATTACACTCTTTCCCTTTGCTTTAGCAGCAGCCTCTGCTTCAGCATTAGGTCTTTGCATTTGTGAGGCAAAAAGGCGTCCGCTTCTGGTGAAGCCTCCGCCTCCCCCAACATTATCAATTTGTGGAGAAGAGGCTGAAGAGTCCAAAGTGATTTTCTCCCCATTGCAGTAGAGGTCAGAGCCATAATGCCAAGGTATGGCATTACTGCTTTCATATGGAACTGGTCCAGGCACCGTGATGGTAATCGGACTGACTGCAGCAGAGGAAGGTGCTGAAATAGTGTGCGGATCGTAGTAGATGGTGACTGGTGAACTGGCAGGAGGTACCACTGTTTGTTGTTGAAAGTTGTTGTTTGGATGAACATATGATGGATCATAATAAATGGTGACTGCTGAGATATCTGTTGGCGGTGTAGAAGATTATGTTGAATGAATGGGTGTTGATGTTGTAGAAGAGATGGTTGTTGGTATCTGGTTTGTTGAAGTGATAGATGAAGCATTGGTTGATGAAATTGATGAATTGTTCGGAATGATTGTCGTTGCAGTTGTAGAAGACTCAGGAATTGTTGTCAAAGAGATTGCTGGATTTGTAGGTGCTGATGTTGTGATTTGAAGTATGCCACTCTGGATAAGACCATTTATGCCGCTTCTCAAGTTATCACACCCGTTGACCGAAATGTTGCAATAACCACAACCGAGCTCACACCCGGGGAACATCTGGCATTCTAGGAGCTGAGCTTTAATTTCTACCAGAGGTGTCCGAATCTGCCCAACACTGGTGATTAAGAAAGATGGCTTATCCTCCTCAATGGCATTAATTCTTGGTCCTCCATGGTTGGGCATGGGATTCTTGTTGACATTTGGCGGGGGTGCAAAGTTGAGGGCTTTGGAATCCACTAGATCCTGTACTTTCATTTGTAAAGCCCTGCATTTCTCTGTACTGTGGCCAGGTGCATTGGAATGGAAAGCACATCTGGCGTTGGCATCATAATTTCTTGGAAGACTGGAGGGATCTGGTGGTGCCAATGTCCTTAATTCAACCAGGTTGAGTTGAAGGAGTTGTGGCAATAAAGCGGCATAAGGCATAGGGATTGGATCAATCACCCTATTGGCCTGAGATGGTCTCTGCTGAAAAGGTCTTTGTTGATTGTTGCTGTTGTTGTTGTTGTTGTAGTTTCTCTGAGGCGGATACTGAACTTGTTGCTGGTAGTGGGGTTGTTGTTGTGGTTGATATGCTGATTGCTGAGGAATCGGAGCTGGAATAGTGACAGCTGCCACTGACTTATGAACATACTGAGGTCTGCCCCTGTTGGCATGAATAACATTAGTCTCACCGGTTCTTATAGGCCCCACAAAAGGCTTTCTGGGGTTGCTTGACGAACTCGCACCATTATCGGAGATCTTACCCATCTTTAATAGGCTTTCAATTCTTTCTCCAGCTATGACTACGTCAGCGAAGCTGGTGGAAGAAAAGGCAACTAACCTGTCAATATATGTCCCTTGGAGGGTATTCATAAACATGTCAGCCATTTCTCTCTCCGGCATGGGTGGCTGGACAGCAGCAGCAAGCTGTCTCCACCTCTGGGCGTATTCCCTGAAGCTCTCTCTGGAGGACTGAGACATTCCCATCAGAAGGGTTCTGTTAGGAGCCATGTCCAAGTTGTATTGGTATTGTCTGATGAAGGCCTCAGCTAGGTCCTTCCAGCATCTGATAGTAGCTCTGGTCAAGTGAGAGTACCACTCCCTTGAGGCCCCAGTCAAACTGTCTTCGAAATAAAACATCCACAGTTTTTCATCCATGGTGTATGCCTTAAGTCTCCCCAAGAAAGACTGCAAGTGGGTTCGTGGACAGGAAGTTCCGTTGTACTTCTCGAAGCACGGGGGTTTAAACTTGTGGGGAATCCTTACCCCATCCACTAACCCCATATCCATGACATCAAAGCCCAGGGAATTTTGAGACTCCAGAGATCTTAACTTCTCAGCAATTTCATCAAGTCTCCTATCATAGACTTCATCCCCAGCTCCCATCACAGTGAACTATTCTTCTTGGGGGTCTTCTTGTAATATTCTGCCCGCAGTAGCATTTCCTTGCACATTAGTAGGGATGTTGATCTCCGGATGAAGATGAGGCCCATACACTGGTGGATTAACATGAGGCTGAACCCTCTCATTGTTACTCGTTCCTCCAGTTCCCAGATGGGGTTCTTCTTGGGTCTGCCTCTCTACCAATGCCCTCAATCTTTCTTGACTTTGAGCCAAGCCATTCATTACTTCCATGAACTGGGTCATTTGGTTTCTCATCTCTAGACTTTCATTGGCCATCTGAGTCCTGACTTCTGTCAGATCTTGCTGTACTTGGTCCATCTGTATACCAGGAAGATTGTTGCGAGTAGGATATCTGTGTGGACGGTTGAGAGGGAACACCCGACGGCGAGCAATAATTCCTGATTCACAACAGAGTTAGTAACAGACAAAACAAAAACCTACAAAACAAAACAAAAGTTAGTATGCAATGCAATATGCTTATTTGTTTCCAAGGTATCCGGCTTGGAATTTGGTTTTGACCTTTCCAGACCCCTGAGGAAGATGCTTTGATGTTGCTTGGGAGAAAGAAACTCAAATGAAACAAACTAATGAATATATTACAAATGGTGAATCATACGTAGTTTGTTTTTTACAACACATGCCCCTGAGGGGTCAAAATACAACATAAAAAAGAAAAGTACATGAAATGAAAGCAACAACAAGCAAAAAGTCAGACACCAAGACCAAACTCATCCTCCTTAACCTCCTTCAGAAGTGCTTCAGTTACAGGATCAGCCGGATGCTCTGTGAGGTTTCTGATAAGAAGATTCCTGGTGGTGATAGCAGTGGTCAACCTCTTGTGCCTGTCTTGGTCCTTTGACCTCTTCACACCAGCCCTAAGCTTCAATTCTGAAATCTCCTTCTGGGCTGCTAGCAGGGCCTCCTGTTGTTTCTTTTCATTAGCCTCCAACTGCTCAATCCTGTCTTGAGTTCTCTTATCTTCTTGAGTGCGAGCTTCAGTGATCCTGACCCACCTAGCTTGACTTTCTTTCAGATAGAGATCAGTCCTAGCCTTCTGAAACTGGGCCTCTTTACAGGCATTCTTCAAAATTTGTTCTCCTGCTCTTGATTTCTTGATGTAGTCCTCTGCTTTCTCAATCCTGGCTAGATGTTCCACCTTAAGCTTTTCCAACCTTTCAATGTCCAGACGACCATCACTCCTCTCCCAGAGGGTCCTCTTCAGAGCTTGAGACAGATTCTCATTCCTCTCCTTTAGTTTCTCAAACTCTTCCAGGCTGACAGTGGCTGGAGGTGGTGCTGTGGATGGTCCAGGTGCATCCTCAATGGTGAAAGGCATCCCAGAAATCTGAGCCCTAGCATGGGACCATTCATAATACTGAGCTGAGGCCACATTGTTGCATCTCCCAAGAATGGCCATCCCTTTGGTCTGGATGTTGTCCCAAGCCCAGGATGCTTGCCTGACAACAGCTAGATTAGGCTTAATCTCACAATACATGGTTTCAGCCAAGTCTTGTACTCTAGGGGGGTGAACCAAAGCATAGCCCAATTGTCTTTTAAACAGCAAAGGGTTGTAGTTGATGCAACCCTTCACTCCTATCAGAGGTACATTGGGGAACTGCCCACAACTAGTTATTATGTCCCTGCCTTTGGTGCTCTGGGTGCATCACCTGATGTCATCTGAAGTCAAAGCAATAAGTCTTCTAGCCCAATTATTCTGTTGGTGAGGATTCAGGAATGCATCAGTCTTGGGCAAGTGTTTGAGCAGCCAGGTATGGAACAGGGGAGCACAGCATCTCACCAACCTTCCTCTTTGCTTCTCATTCCTTTGGTGAACAGAGTAATAGAAATCTCCCAGCAATATGGGCACTGGGTTCCTCAGAATGAAAAGATGAATGGCATTCTTGCTGATAAACTTGGGCTCATCTGTAAACAGTATAACCCCATATATACTGAGGGCTAACAATGCACAAACTGCCTTCCATTCCCCCAAGGAGGCATTCAGGATAGCCTGAGAAGTTAAGAAATCCAAGTGTAGACCAGAGATTCCAGCCTTTGTTGTCATGTTCTGCTCAATCAGAATAGGCTCCAGGCACAGTGCTTTTGCCACTTCTTCATTGCTGGGAAAAGCCATTTCTGGGTTGAAGGGGACACCACCCCTGACAGGTACTCCAATCAGTGATGAAAACTCCTCCAACAGCGGTCCCAACTGAAAATTCTGAAAAGTGAAGCATCTCAAAGGAGGATCATAGAACTGTAGGCAAGTGTGAATCAAACTCCTCTGAGAAGGGTCCAGGTCTATAACCATATCAAGGATGCCTCCATAATGCTCTCTGAATAATGAGATGTGGTCTGGAGTGATAAGTGCCTGGACCTGTCTGATGCCAGTCAACACAGGTTCAAAGAAATGATATGAGATGTTGCTCTTCTTAGGTGTCATGACTGCTGATGAAGAGCTGAGACAAATGCTGATGATGATGACTGATACTAGAAGTGAGCCACTGATAGGCTGAGGATGATGATGGAGGTTGCTGAAGCAGACAACTGATAGCTGAAGCCGATAGCTGATGAACAGGGGTTTATGCAGATGAAGGGGTCAAAACCAAGCCAAAATATAAGGTGGATACCCTGAAAAACAAATAAGCAAATGTTAAATGATGCAATGATGATGTATGCAAATGATATGCAAGGGTTTGTGATCAAGCCGGATCTGATTACTGCCTTGATATAAGTCCATGTATGTCTAAGAAGTCCAGATGGAGGTTCAAAAGTCCAGTAACCAAGGTGGGGGACTCAAATAAAGAGTCACATGTCCAGGGTTAAATCACAAGAACTGTCCAAAGTGAAGCATTCTTAAACAAAACAAGGTAACGGGGTATGATGTGGCCATGGGTACCTGCAAACCTGTAAACAGCCCAACCCCCTCACAGGTGATGTTCTAGAACAAGGATCCTCAGACTTGGATCAGTTATGAGAAGTGTAAACACTTCTAACCCGGAGGTACAATGTTTACAATAACCATAAAAGATCCTCCTTTAATTCACCTCAGTTTCTGAAGGTCATAATAAAAGGTCATCCAGACTTAGCAGGCTTCCCAGATAGCCCTAGCACTACAGGAGATCCGTAGCACAGAGTTCTCAAGAAGAAACCCATATCTGAACCGTGTTTCATATTCCCGCACCAGACCGAAATGGAATGGGAAAGAACATGAACCACTCTAGCCTAGGTGTCACTCAGGTCCCAGGTATAGGACCTTAAACTCTCAATGAACCCCACCCACCAAAACAATGAACCAGATCCAGCCAGATAATAGTATGACAGTATGATATATAAAGCTATAAAGAAAGCAATAAATAACTGTGCATAAAGCAGTAAATAAAGCAAATACACAAACACACATAACACCCCAGTAAACACAAATCAAACAAGCGCTAGGAGGAACCCACAAAAAGAACCAGAAGCCCTGGTTGCAGTATAAGGGTCCCCAGCAGAGTCGCCAAGCTGTCGCTCCCACCAAAATGACACCTTGTCAGAAGGGGTACAGACGCGAACGGTCGGCGAAAGGAGAATGAAATGAATAGAGTCGCCAGCTAGGCATTTTTATCCCGAAGGAAAGGTAATGCTGCGTAAACCTAGAAAGATATGGATAAGACGGTTGCGAACCAGAGAGACTGAGAAAGGGGGTTGGTTACAACCTGGGAAGGTATTAGCACCCAGATTGTCCGTCGTACTCGACGGGATCCACGCTTAAAAGATTTGTGTTTTAAAGGGGTAGTGTCAGTGCAATTTGTGTATCAAAGCTGGAAAAGAATGCAAGTGTCAGTGTAAAAGAAGTGTGAAGTGTAGTATGTACAGTGTCAGTGTAAGAACAAGAGTATGATGCTCAAGACTATGAGGCTTAAAGAGTGATGCTGGAAGAGGGGGAATATACAGAGACTTTTGTTCGATAACTGTTAAGTTATGCCTACGTATCCTCTCGTGCAATGAGGAAGTCAGAACACCGTAGTTCGACCCAAAGAGACTGAAAGATAAATTGACTTGTGAACTGCTTACTTGCCTATGTTCAAGTGTATGACCTGTCTGGCTCAGGTGCAAACTGTCTTGCATTAGACGGAAGAAGCAAGTTCTCGGTTGTGAGTGAATGAGATGAGAAAAGAATCCCGAAGGAGACGATTATTGTTTCTTTTTGTATTTTCAATCTTTTATTGCTTTTGGATTTGTCATAAGTTAATGAGCTTAAGCCTAAACCAATGGATTTAGTAAACTCATCACATCTTCCCTCTGATTAGGGGTAATGAGAATACCTTAAGTGTGAAGTCAGCTTCTCACACTTAATCACCCTGATACAGGATTAAGATCATTAACCTACTTGTGATTATTTAGATGCTTTTTATTGTTTTTGTTTAGTGTTAAGTAATGAGATTAAGCCATAATCAAGGATTAAACAGACTCAGTACACCATCCTAATAGAAGGATAATAGATGAGAATGTTTTAAGCTGAGGAAGACTCCTCAACTTAATCCATGATTAGGGATTAACCTCATGACAAAACAAAGCCTTTATTAGATGGATTTTAGTTAATGGTATGATGAAGAAGTGATTTTTTAGGGTTTGTAAGACAACTTGAGGGGGACTTGTCCATTAACACTAGGGTTAGTCCTTCTTAACCAATTAAGGAAGAATTAGAACCCTAATGCAAGGCCCAAGTTACAAGCTTGATGTCTTGATGATTATTAGATGGATTGATTAAAGGAGTTAAACACATTAAGGGTTTAACACTTAGGATTAAAGTTATGCACTCCATCCTAATAGAAGGATGCAGGCATAAGCTTAATCACAAAGCCTTAAAGCCTTTAGGGTTTAGTCCCTGATTATGAGATGAGAAGAGAAGACTCAAGAGACACAAAGGTAAAAGCTAAGTGGGGGACTAATCAAACCCTAACTATTGTCATGCTTGGTTGTTCCTAAGGTTTGTGAGGTTTACAAGAAAGATCTTCAGAGAAACCACCAGGAAGCAGATGAAAGGAGCAAAGAGAAGCAAAGTAACTTGCTTCATTTAAGAAGACAAGTCACTTGAAGAAAGAAGGTAAGATGAAAAAGAATGAGCAAGATCAATCTCAAACACAAGACAAAGTTCAGCAATGATGCATAAGAGAGATGAAAAGAGATTGTGAGAAGTGAAGGCAAATTCACTTCTCAAAGTAACTTACCGCCTGAAAAGTTAGTGAAAGGAATGCAATGCAATGCAAATGAGATGAAATGGCATGATGAAAACCAAAACCAGAAGCATAAGTATGGTGCTAATAATGCTATGAGATGATGCAAACATGAAACAAGGCATGAGAATGATCTTACAAACATATGGATGCAAAAGAAGCATGCTTGGGACCATGAATGTTCATGAAAAGTTATGAAATGCAAATGACATACAATATGGCAAATGAAAGATGCAATGATCACACATGATTCTAACATGTCCTAAGATGTGTTATGAACCAAATGGATGCACAAAATGTCATGGCAAGTCATGGTATGAAAGCAAATGAGAAATGGATGCAAAGGAAAGCCCAAATTAGGGTTTATGATCAATGCACAAAACAAAATTCAAAACCAGAAGCAAACTTCATGATGAAAATTTGAAAATGCATTCAAAGGAAACCTAAACCTATACAAACTCACTGCCCAAAGGAGGGGTTCTAACTCTTAACCTAATTAGGGTTATGAATTTTCTAAGATTGCTAGGGTTTTAAGGTACCTTATCAAGAAAAATGCAAAACAAATTGAAAATGCAAGATCAAATCATGCCAATTTAATCCTACAAACTACATGCTATACAAGATGCAATGCAAAAAGAATCATTGTCCAACTCTCAATGGCTAGGCAGAAATGAATTTTTGAAGTTTGAATCAAAATAATGCCTTGAAATGAATTTAATTCAAAAGAAAATAATCAAAAGGCATCAAGAGCAAAAAATAAATTTGGTTTGAGAGGTGAACAATGTTTCTAAATGTCTTTAAATGTTTCATGAATTTTTTTGTGATTTTTAAATACCTAAAAGTATTTTTAATTAATTAATTCTCATTAATCAATTAAAAATAAACTTTTAAATGATTTAAAAATAATTTTTGATGCAAAAAATAAAAATAAAAATATTTTTGTGTTCTGAAAATTAATAAAATGTTTGTTAAAAATTTTCAGAATTTTTTAAAGTGTTTTGCTATTTTTAAATAAATGTACAAAAGAAATGAAATTAAATGAAATAAAATAGAATAAAATGAGAAGTCAACTGATCCTAAGGCTAGTATTCAAAGTTGAGACGCGGGAGTTGACTGCGCGCGTGATCAAGTGGTTGAAATTCAAACTGACTAATCTTAATTAATTAATTTAAATAAATGAGATTAGAGTTAAGTGAGGAATCTGGGCCATTGAAACGCGCGGGGGATTGACTTAGTCAGCCTAATCTACGCTCCACATTCAAACTTCATTTAATGACAAAATTAGGGCTAATGACTTTCAGACGGCCGGAACAGTGGTTCCGGTCGTCTTCTCCGACGAGCCATTCTTCTAACTCTCTCCAAACTCCATAAAAATGAAATCTCTCTGCCCAGAATCAAACCCCATTCATCACTGAATCAAAACCCCCAAACAAAAACCATTTTTCATTCATCAATCATGCAAATCGAAGCAAAACAAATTTAGGGCAGAAAGTTTCAGACAACTCATACATACTCAATACTCCACCATTTTCATTTTTAAACACATCATGATGATCAGGATAACATGTAGAATCAATTTATAACAAGTAAATGAAGTTCTGGAAAATTTGTTCTTGATGGATACCTGAACTGAAGTTCTTCGAACAGGAGCTTTCTGAGCCTTTCCCTTATGAAAACTGACTCCTCTGGTCCCCCTGAGCTCAATGGAGTGCTTCAAAACTTTTGTTGATGGCTGATTTGAGAGATTGCAGAAGTTCTGCTCAGTGAGGGGTGAGGATCGTGTTTTGATTTCAGTGAGTTTCAGGCTGTTTCAATGGTTGGTTTGTGATCAGTGAGTCATGTTGAGATCAATGGTGAAGTTTGTTTGTGTGTTTGAAGCTTGTGGAGAGAGTTTCGAATGAACATGCATATGGAGCATAAACTTGGAACTATGGTTGTGTGTGGGCTTCAGCATGAATTCTTGTGTGTTATGGCTTGCCTTTGGTCCACTTATCACTCATGGATAGGTCCCTATTGTGATTGGTATGGGCAAGTTGCCAAAATGTCAAACTTTGTGTAAGAGAGGTATGGGCTCATGGCTAGCCAAGGACAAAAGGGTTGTCCTGCGCAGCAAGAAGTATGGAGAGCCCTTGGATCAATTCTGAAGACAGCAAGCAAGTGGATTAGGGTTTGAGTGAGGTTTTGCAACTTGCTTTTTGAAGTTTCTTGCTCCACAAGTCATGGAAATGAGTGATCCTTTGATGCAATCTGACTTGTAGGTCTTGGTTCATGTTTGTATGAAGATTAGAAGTCCATTTGATAGCACAATTTGCCTTGGCAAGTGATTTTGCAACTTTGCCTCTTTGGTGGAAAACTTGGAATTATGTGATTTTGGCCAACTTTGACAAGCCATAACTTTTGATCCAAAATGAATTAGAACAAGTTCTTGTACTTTTTGAAAAGGGAATGATCTATTCTACAACTTTCATGACCAAAGTTTTCCCATTTGAAGCTTTTTTGAATCAAAAAGTAAGGGTTGAAAAAGTTTCCCAAAATGGCAATTTTCCATTACAAGTCATTTTCCCAAAAAGTCAACTTTGCAAATGGCTTGAGATTATTCAATTTTGTGAACTTCCCACATCTTCTATGATCAAATAAAGATCATACACAATCAAAATGATGAAGAACACCCTTTGGTTGGGTCATTGGGGGCCTCAGATGCCCTGATTTTGCACTGACTTGCTCAAAAAGTCAACTCTTGATCAGATGACTTCCCTATTGAATTTCTTCATGAAAATTGATATGCATGATCCCTATACCATATAGAGACCAATAGAAACAAGAATGACCAAAAAATTTGGAGTTATGGCCTTTGAAACCAAAACCCTAATTTTAGGTCATCTGTGCAGTCAAACCTGGCTCTGCTTCCATGCCAATCTCAGTTCTTGTGATTCTTTGACATTCTTGACTTTGATAGGATATAATATGATGCTTGAACATACATGGACCCCTTTGAAGTGATTGATGACCTTTGGAGTGACTCAAATGGCTCATGGATTGCTCAGATCACAAACCCTAGATGCAGATGACTTTGAAGCTATGCAGTGGAACAAATATGCAACATGAGATACTATGGTTGAACTTATGCATATTAAATGATCACAAGCCATGGTGTGAATGGGTGAGGGGAAATTTGGGGTGTTTACAATAAGTAGGCATAACTTAACTGTTATCGAACAAAAGTCTCTGTGTTTTCCCCCTCTTTCAGCATTCTTTTCCAAGCCTCAGTTCCTGAGCATTCACCCTTTTGCACTGACACTTGTATATTCTTTTCTTAGCTTTTGCACACATATAACACATACACTACCCCTTTAAACACAAAATTTTAAGCGTGGATCCCGTCGAGTATGACGGACAATCTGGGTGCTAATACCTTCCCAGGTTGTAACCAACCCCCTTTCTCAGTTTCTCTGGTTCGCAACCGTCTTATCCATATCTTTCTAGGTTTATGAAGCATTACCTTTCCTTCGGGATAAAAAAGCCTAGTTGGCGACTTTATTCATCTTCATTTAATTTCCTCCTTTCGCCGACTGTTCGCGCTTGTACCAGAATGCAAATCTTCGGGAGCGACAGCTTGGCGACTCTGCTGGGGAAGAGTCTTGCAACTAGGGCTTCTGGTTTCTTTTTGTGGGTTTCTCCTAGCTCTTGTTTGATTTGTGTTTACGGGGGTGTTATGTGCTACTTGTGCTTTTTGTTTATTTCTTTATTTATTGCTTTCTGTACAGCTTTATTTATTGCTTTCATTTACAGTTTTATGCATTTCATACTGTTATCATCATCCGTGCTGGATCTGTTGTTTCCTTTGGTGGGAGGGATTTTGAGTGATTAAGGTTCCATACCAGGGAATTGAGTGACACATAGGATAGCGGGAATATGAAACACGGTTCAGACATGGGTTTCTTCTTGAGAACTCTGTGCTACGGATTTCCTGTAGTACTAGGGCTATCTGGGAAGCCTGCTAAGTCTGGATGACCTTTTATAACCTTCAGCATCTGAGGTGAATTAGAGGAGGATCTTTTATGGTTATTGTAAACACTGTACCTCCGGTTTATAAGTATTTACACTTCTCATAACTGATCCAAGTCTGAGGATCCTTGTTCTAGAACAATACATGTGAGAGGGTTGGGATGTTTACAGGTTTGCAGGAACCCTTGTCCACATCATACCTTGTTACTAGTTTTGTTAAGGGTGTATCATTTTGGACTGTTCTTGTGGAACCTGGTTATTGGTTTTCTAAGCCTCCATCCGGACTTTTGAACACACATGGACCCTATCAAGGCAGATAACCGATCCAACACTTGATCACAAACCCTTTGCATATCATTCTGCATACATCATTTTGCATCATTTAACATTTGTCTATTTGTTTTACAGGGTATCCACATCTTATCTTTAGTTTGGTTTTGACCTGTTCTGCTGCTCAGACTCCTTCAGTTATCTGCACCAACATCTTCATCAGTTGCCTTCATCAGAGTTTCTTCTTCAACACCTTCTCCAGTTATCTGCATTAGAGATCTTCTCCAGTATCTTCTCCAGCTACCTTCATCAGTGCTTCTCCTCAGTCTTCTTCACCAGCACCCATTGTCAGCATGGACACTTCTAGGAAGAGCAACCTCACCTATCATTTCTTTGAGCCCACTTTGACAAGCATCAGGCATATGCAGTCTCTCATCACTCCTGATCATGTCCCTCTATTCAGGGAACATTGTGGTGGCATTATGGACATGATCATGGACCTGGATGCATCCCAGAGGAGCATGATTCACACATGTCTACAGTTCTATGACCCTCCTCTCAGATGCTTCACTTTCCCTGATTTTCAGCTAGGACCATTGATGGAAGAGTTCTCCATGTTGTTAGGTGTCCCTATCAGGAGAGGGATTCCTTTCAACCCTGAGATGGTTGCTCCCAAGAATGAAGATATAGCTAAGGCCTTACACTTGGAGCCTACCCTCATTGACCAGAGCATAACCACTAAGGCTGGAATCCCAGGCCTTCACTTGGACTTCTTGGTTACTCAGGCCACCCTGCATGCTGCAGCAGGGAAGTGGGAAACTGTTTGTGCTCTCCTAGCCCTCAGCATATATGGAGTTATCTTGTTTGTAGACAAGCCGAAGTTTGTAAGCAAAAGTGTTATTCACCTGTTCGTACTGAGGAACCTAGTTCCTACCTTGCTTGGAGACTTTTACTACTCAGTGCATCAGAGGAATGAGAAGC
Source organism: Lathyrus aphaca (assembly GCA_963966055.1). Taxonomy (NCBI): domain Eukaryota; kingdom Viridiplantae; phylum Streptophyta; class Magnoliopsida; order Fabales; family Fabaceae; genus Lathyrus; species Lathyrus aphaca. The sequence goes on along the minus strand of OZ014520.1, from coordinate 164,491,691 downwards.
AAAGGGGAAGATTGGTCAGATGATGTGCACCCCTCTTCTATTGTTGGTTTTTAAGGCATTTTCCCAAGTCAGACACTTTCTTGAATCCCCATCAGCCAAGGAACTGGGCTAAGAGATTGATTGCCCTTACATCAGAAGACATCAAATGGTGCACTCAGAGCACCAAGGGCAAAGATATCATTACTAGCTGTGGGCAGTATCCCAATGTACCCTTGATTGGAGTAAAAGGTTGTATCAACTACAAACCTTTGCTTTTCAAAAGGCAATTAAGGTATGCTTTGGTACATCCCTCAAGAGGGCAAGACTTGACAGAAACCCTCTATTGTGACATCCAACACAACCTTGCCATTGTCAGACAGGCAGCCTGGGCCTGGGACAACATTCAGACTAAGGGGACAACTATTCTTGGCAAGTGCAACAACATAGCTTCAGCTCAGTATCTTGATTGGTCTCGTACCAGGGGACAAATCACCTGTATGCCATTCACCTTAGAGGATGTACCTGGTCCATCAGCAGTGGAGCCTGCAGCTACTGTCAGCCTAGAGGAGTTTGAGAAACTGAAGGAAAGGAATACTCAGCTCTCTGAAGCTTTGAAGAAGACCCTCTTGGAGAGAAATGACAGCCGTCTAGATAATGAAAAGTTAGAGAAGCTCCGGATTGAGCACTTGACCAAGATTGAGAAGACGGATGACTACATCAGAAAGGCTAGAGCAGGGGAGTTAGTGCTGAAGAATGCTTGCAAGGAAGCTAAGACTCAGAAGGCCAGAGCTGAGCATTACTTAGAGGAGAGTCAGGCTAGGTGGATCAGGATCACTGAGGCCCGTGCACAGGAAGATCAGAGAACCCAAGCTAAGATCGAGCAGCTGAAGGCTAGTGAGAAGCAGAATCAGGTAGCCTTGTTAGCAGCACAAAAGGAGATCTCTGAGTTGAAACTCCGGACGGGGTTGAAGAGGTCAAAATATCAGGATAAGCACAAGAAGTTGACCAGTGCCATTGCCACCAGGAATCTTCTTATCAGGACCATCACAGAGCACCCAGTAGGTCCAGTGACTGAGGTTTTCCTGAAGGAAGTCAGAGAGGATGACTTTGGGCTGTATGTTTGATTTCTTTGTATTTGCACCTCCTTTTGTTTGTACTTTCGATTTTGTTGTTGTATTTTGACCCACCCTGGGGACTTTATTGTAATCAAACTATGTATCTTCACTCTTTGTAATATATGGTTTGTATTATTTTGTGGGTTTAATCTCTCTTCAACATCATCATTTCCTCGAGGTCTGGAAAGGTCAAAACTAAAGAACCAAACCAGGTACCCTTGGAAGACAAATAGGCATCCTGCATTGCATACTAACATCATTTCTTTGTTTTGTAGGTTTTTGTTTTTGTTGTTTCTCACTTTGTTGTGATTTCAGGAAACATTGCTCGTAGAAGAGTGTTCCCCGTCAATAGAGTGCACCGGTATCCGACAAGAAACAACCTTCCGGGATTACAAATGGATCAGGTTCAACAAGAATTGACTGAAGTGAGAGCCCAAATGGCCAATGAGAGGACAGAGATGAGGGCCCAAATGAATTAATTTATGACAGTGATGACTAGATTGGCTCATATCCAGGAGAGACTGAGAGAGTTAGTCGAGCGGCAAACTCCCGAGGAAAACCATCCAGGTACAGGGGGTACCAGCAACAACGATCACGTACAACCTTGTACTGATCCTCCAGAGTTTGGACCTCATCTAAACCCAGACATCAATGTTATAAGAAACACCCAAGGTAACACTAGAGGGAAGGCCTTGCAGGAGGACCCTAAGGAAGAACAGTTTACTGTGGTTGGAGCTGGAGACGAAGTCTACGATCGTCGATTGGATGAAATAGCAGAGAAGCTAAGGTCTCTTGAATCCCAAAACTCTCTGGGTTTTGATGTCATGGATATGAGATTAATGGTGGGGGTTAGAATTCCTCATAAGTTCAAACCTCCCTGTTTTGAAAGATACAATGGCACATCCTTCCCACGTACCCATCTTCAGTCTTTCCTGGGGAGATTGAAAGCCTACACCATGGATGAGAAGCTGTGGATGTTTTACTTTGAGGATAGCTTGACAGGGGCATCCCGAGAGTGGTACTCTCACTTGACCAAGGCCACAATTAGAAATTGGAAAGACTTGGCTGAAGCTTTCATTCGTCAATATCAGTATAATCTGGACATGACTCTAAACAGAACCCTTCTGATGGGAATGTCACTGTCTTCCCGGGAAAGTTTTAGAGAGTACGCCCAAAGGTGGAGGCAATTAGCTGCTTCCGTTCAACCCCCAATGTCAGAAAGGGAGATGGCAGATATGTTCATGAACACTCTCTAGGGTACTTATATTGACAGGTTGGCTGCATTTTCTTCTACCAGTTTTGCGGACGTGGTTATAGATGGGGAAAGAATTGAGAGCTTACTGAAGATGGGAAATATTTCTGATAACGGCGCTAGTTCAAGCAATGCAAGGAAGCCATTTGCAGGGCCCTGCAGATCCGGTGAAACAAATTATGTACATGTGGGAAGAGGTAGACCCCAGTATCTGCCAAGATCAGTTGCTGCCGTCACTATTCCTGCCCCACCTCCTCAGTATACTCAACAACCACAACACTTTCCTCAACAACCACAGTTTCCTCAACAGAGATCCTACAACAATAATAACAACAACCAACAACAACGCCCTTTCCAACATCGGCCATCTCAGATCAACAGGGTGATTGACCCTATACCAATGCCATATGCCACATTGCTGCCACAACTCTTAAAGCTCAATATTGTCGAGTTAAGGACATTGGCTCCACCAGATCCTCAAAACCTTCCGAGAAATTACGACGTCAACGCCAGGTGTGCTTTTCATTCTAATGCACCTGGTCACTCCATAGAAAAATGCAGGGCTCTGCATATGAAGGTCCAGGATCTGGTAGATTCAAAGGCCCTGAATTTTGCACCACCTCCCAATGTCACGAAGAATCCTATGCCCAGCCATGGTGGGCCAAGGATTAATGCAATAGAGGAGGGCTCACCCATGAGTTTGATTGAAGATACTACAAGTATTCAGACACCTCTGGCAGAGGTTAAAGCTCAGCTTTTGAAATGCCAAGTGTTTCCAGGTTGTGAGGCCTGTTGTGAATCTTGCAAGGTTTCCGAGAACGGGTGTGCAAGCTTGAAGAATGGTATCAATGGCCTAATTAAAGAAGGCGTTCTGCAAATAACCACAACCGCTTCTACAACACTAGTAACTCCTTTTTCAACAACAAATGATCCTCCTACAACTGCAACGACAATTGTTCCTACAGACTCGTCTACAAAATCAACAACCACCTCTTCCATCACTTCAACAAACAACAGTTCCATTTCATTCACTTCTACAACTATAGCAACCACCAACAACGATGTCTCCACAGTTACCATCTATTATGACCCTACAATGGTCCTGGATCCCAACAATTATCAACAACAATCTCAACAACAGTTTCAACAACAATCAAGCTTTAATCAATCACCACCAACCTCCACCAGAAGTCCTGTCACCATTTTCTATTACCCACATACAATAACGGTTCCAACCTCTGCCGCAGTTAGCCCAGTCACCATCACGGTTCCAGGGCCCATTCCATATGTTAAAGACAATGCTGTACCATGGCACTATGGTGCAGACCTTTACTGCAACGGAGAAAAAGTCCTTCTTGATTCTTCAGTTCCTACCTCACAAGTGGATAATGTCGGGGGATGCGGAGGCTTCACCCGAAGCGGACGCCTCTTCACATCACAAGCTCCAAAAACTAGTAATAAGGCAGAGGCTGCTGCCAAAGCCAAGGGGAAAAGTGTGGCACCTGAAGAACCTACACCAAAAGAGACTCATAAATCATCCTTTGATCATGATGTGGATGAATTTATAAGGATAATTAAAAGAAGTGACTACAAAGTTATGGATCAGCTCCACCAGACTCCTTCCAAGATCTCCATCTTATCCTTGTTGTTGTGTTCCGAGGCTCATCGGGATGCGCTACTCAAAGTCTTGCACGCTTCCTACGTGCCAGAGGAGATCACAGTGAATCAACTTGAGACAGTAGTGTCCAATGTTAATACTAGCCATGGGCTAGGTTTCACCAATGCTGACTTAACGACGGAAGGACGTCACCACAACAAAGCTTTACACATCACCCTAGAGTGTAAAGGTGCTGTGATCTCTCATGTTCTTGTTGACACTGGGTCCTCACTCAATGTCTTGCCAAAGAAAGCTCTTGTCAAGCTCGAATATGATGGTATAGCTCTCTGACAAGCAATCTAGTGGTCAGAGCTTTTGATGGCTCCAAGAGGTCTGTTCTTGGAGAGGTGGAGTTGCCTGTGATAATCGGTCTGCAGGTCTTTCAGACTACTTTCTATGTGATGGAAATTTAGCCGGCCTACAGCTGTTTGTTAGGTCGACCATGGATTCACGCCGCTAGCGCAGTTACGTCGACCCTTCACCAGAAATTGAAATATGAGTGGGAAGGACAGATTATCACCATCTGTGGTGAAGAGGACATCTTTGTCAGCCATCTGGCTACATACAAATACATTGAGATGGATGGTGAAATCCATGAAACTATGAGCCAAGGGTTCGAGGCACTGAACGTCAATGAGGCGACAACTGAAGTATTTGCTGCATCCCATGAGGATAGGATGGGTACTTCAATTGTCTCCTATCAGCAAGCCCGAAAGTTTGTTGAAGATGGAAATGCCCAAGGCTAGGGCAAGCTGCTACCAATGGAGAAGAAGGAGGACATATTCGGTTTGGGTTACAAACCATTCCGACAAGATCAAGCAGAGGCTGCTAAAGAGCCCAAGTTCATCAGTGGGGGAATGCTCACCCCAGATGCTGTCAACAACGTGGAGGACGAGGCAGAAAGCGACCTCAACCTGGAGAGCTGAATTCGTCCAAGGATCCCGGGTCACCAAGTCCTTAACTGGTATTCCCAGGAAATTATAAGGGTTACTCCTGCAGAGTAATTATTATTTCCTGCTTTTTTTCAGCATGCATCAAGTCCTGCATCTTGCCCAAGGTGTCAGGACTTATTTTGTAATAGGGCCATATTTGTAATTTTGTGCAAATGGAATATCAATGAATATCGGGCATCTTTTGCAAACAATTCTCTCTTTCGCTCACTGTCTTTTCATCTTTCACTTTTGTACAAAACAATAAAATGGCAATGTTTTCAAAATACTAATTTCATTTACACTTTTTCTAAACAAGATTAAAATTGATCACTAAAACGAACAAATATCAACCCTTGGAGAGATTACCCTCCAGATTGCACCGATAACAGCACTGCTATGACCTTGTATGACTTCGACAATCCAATTAATCAAGCCGATGAAGGGGTTGAAGAAGACTATGAGTTACCTGAAGAGTTGGCCAGGTTGTTGAGGCAAGCAGAGAAAGTGATTAGTCCTCATCAGGAGGAGGTTGAAACAATTAATCTTGGTACCGAAGAGGATTTGAAAGAAGTGAAGATTGGGGCCAGTCTGCAAGCTTCATTAAAATAACAACTTATCAGCATGCTTCGAGAGTACGTCGACGTCTTTTGTTGGTCCTATCAAGACATGCCAGGTCTAGATACATATATTGTTATGCACAAGCTGCTATTGAAAGAAGATTGCCCTCCAGTGAAGTAAAATCTACGCCGTACTCGCCCATATATGGCCATGAAGATTAAGGAAGAGGTACAAAAATAGTGGGACGCTGGTTTCCTTGCTGTAACTAGTTACCCACCGTGGGTCGCTAATATTGTACCAGTGCCGAAGAAGGATGGCAAAGTATGGATGTGTGTGGATTCCGGGACCTGAACAGAGCTAGCCCAAAGGATGATTTCCCATTACCTCACATTGATGTATTGGTCGACAACACAACTTAGTTCTCGATATTTTCTTTCATGGATGGATTTTCTGGGTATAATCAGATCAAGATGTCACCCGAAGACATGGAGAAAACAACCTTCATCACACCTTAGGGCACATTTTACTACAAGGTAATGCCTTTTGGACTGAAGAATGCAGGCGCAACTTATCAACGGGCTATGGTAACGTTATTCCACGATATGATCCACAAGGAAATTGAATGCTACATGGATGATATGATTGCCAAGTCCCTTACTGAAGAAGACCATCTAGTGAATCTGCTAAAGTTGTTCAAGCGTCTGAGAAAGTACCAATTGAAGCTAAACCCCAACAAATGCACATTCGGGGTACGTTCCGGTAAGTTGCTGGGATTTATCGTAAGTGAAAAGGGAATTGAAGTTGATCCTGACAAAGTCAAAGCCATTCAGGAGATGCCTGCACCAATGACCGAAAAAAGAAGTTCGAGGGTTCTTGGGTAGATTGAACTACATATCAAGGTTCATATCTCACCTCACTGCAACCTGCGAGCCCTTGTTCAAACTGTTAAGAAAGGAACAAACGGTCAGGTGGAACGAAGATTGTCAGAAGGCTTTTGACAAGGTCAAGGAGTACCTACAAGAACCTCCAATTCTTATGCCTCCATGTAACACGGTGGGAGAACTGACTTTAGTTATGTTGCGGATAGCAAGAGTCGCCACCAACTTTTATTTTATCCAAAGGAAAGGGCATAAAATAACAGGAAAGACCTTAAAAGATTTTTGGGTTCGGGGGATAGGTTATGTAAAGGGAAGGTGTTAGCACCCTTTACATCCATGGTTATCCATGGGCTCTTAGTTACTTAGCTCACTTTAAACTGTTTTGAGAAGTGTAATGTGTGATTGAAAATTTTCTTAAGTACTTTATAATGATCCTTGTATGGATATATATAAAGACTTTGTTTTGAAAATTGTTTGAAAATGTGAAGTGTTTTGAAATGTTTTGAAAAGGTGAGCAAGTACATAAGAGAAACCTACCCTAAGTTAAATCTTTTCTGTTCTTACATGTCCTTTGATTGGTAAGACTATCCCTATTATTAAGGAATAGGTAGTCATTACCTTGGATGTTTGAGGGACAAATGAAGGGACAACTGTGATTAGGCAACTGTAAGGTGTATTTAGCAATTCGAAAGGGACTTATCATCTTTATTCAAAAGGGACAAGATCATTTACGAAGGCAACCATGAAGGGACTTGATCTTTTTATCTTTTAAGGGACTAGATGATACGAGAGAAGGGACTTTGCTTTACACCTTACTTGACCTTTTTCTTTAGGCAACATGAGAGGTATCCTTAAGAATGTGAGATGGCGATCCAGGATCGACTTACGTGTGTGCGTGTACAAGTTCATATATTTATCTTGAGATTAATGATCTAAATTCAATTTTAAATACAAACATGTTTACACTCCCTATTTTACTAACCATGGCAATTTAAATAAATAATAAAAATAATTCTACAACTATTACATAGTGGGTACAATTACATTATAATAATAATAAAAATAATTTAAATAAGTAAGCGTACAATAAATAATAATTAAATTGGTTAGTAATAATAAACAAAAATAAATATAAGAAGGTTAGTATAACAATAGAAACAAATTAAAAGTTCAAAATTAACTAAATAATTGTTTTTAAGAATTTTAATAAAAAGAAATAAATAATAAATATTATATATTAATAAATATGACTAATAGTTCTAATAATTTAATTTTATATACATATTATAAAAATATTTGTTAATTATAATTAAGCATATAAAAATAAGGAATTAAACTCATAAAATAAAGTTAGGGTTTTTTAATTGTTTAGAAAAAATAAATTAGAATTAATTACTTAATCTAAACCTAATTACATTATTTATAAAAAAACTACATATAATAATAATATAAACAAATTATAAAATAAGTATATATAATTAAAATTTACAAACAAATAAATTAATATTTATAACATAATTAGGGTTATAGAGAAAATTAGGTTTTTACATATAAAAATATTAGGGTTTATGAATTAATCTAAATATAATTAAATTATTTATACAAAAAATACATACAAATATTAAATATATACAACAAAATAAATATAAATAACTTTTATTAATAAAGTTTGAATTATTTTTAAAACTAAAAGTTTTTGAATTATATAAGAAAAATAATATAACTATTTTATTTTTTAACATTTTTTATTTAGATTAATTAACTATAATATAAACAAAAATCAAATAAAATAAAAAAATGAGAAAAAGAACTTACCTGGGGCTGGGATTCGAACCCAGGCCCTAGGCTTTGCATTCCTTGGACCAACAAGATCTCCACCAGGCTGCGCTGCGTTTGGTGATATGTGGATGGGTACGAAACATTATATTTTAAACCTGAAAAATAAATGGATAAAACGCAAAAAACATTGATGAAGCTGGGATTTGATCCCTTGACCCTTGCCTCACACGCGCACACCTTAACCAACTGAGCCACCAACACATTTGTGTAATAAACCTCAAACAATTCAATAAAATATTAAAACGAATTTTAAAATCATAATTTGGCGCCACTGGACTTCGTCTTCTCCAAATTACCTGCGAATTCATTTAGGTTTTTACCTGCGAATTTACCTGCAATTTTTCAAAACCAGAATCCTATGTTTTTTGAAACTTCATGAAATCCTTAACAATAATAAAAATCAACAACCCAGATCAATTGCTTATAGTTTATACGTTATAGCCATGTCTTTAGAATGTCCAAAAACGATGTAAAACGTAAAGCCCTAAAGTGATGGCCGAAACCCTAACAATGGCATCTATTGTATTCGTCCATGGTTCTTCACAAAAACAATCCAGAAATCATCTATGAGCATCAACAAACATTAGTATATAATCAAAACTCATTATAAACAGGTAAATTCAATGAATCGAAGAAAAATAGATTAAGGGCATATATGCTTCAGGTTATGCAAATGAGGATGAATCAGAGGCATGTAAGGGGTGGTTTTGATTCAGAGAAGCTAAAGGAAGCTTGTGGTGTCTTTAGAATACCTTGAAACCTCTTCAAATGTGGAAACCGAAAATTGAATTTTTGTGATTTTTGTGGAGTTTGAAAGTTGTGTAAGAGGCTGCAAAAATTCGTGGCTTTGGTTGTGATATGTTCTATGTATATATGTGAACTGAATTAGGTCAAAAAATTGTATGATTCTTTGGACTTTTTGGATGATTGAATATTGAAAAAGATCATGTCATAAAACTTGATTTTCATTTGATCTAACCTTGCTATTTTGGGACAATCCTCATAACTTGTGTATCAATCTGATCCAAATCATATTCATGACTTTCTAGAAGCAAAATCCCTTTTTAAATATATGATTTTATATTTTATTTCAATTTAAATGGTATTTTAATGAATAAAATTCAAATAAATATGAAATAAAAAATAAAAATTCAGAAAATAGGTGGGTTGGGTTGTGCTTGGTGTTTTTATAAAGATGGGATGGCAATTTGGTGGGCTCATTTAGCAAAATTTTGATTTAAGGCCTTATTTGCTTCATAAACTTCCCTAAAATTTCCCAACATTGCAAGGGCTCAAATCCTTCAATTTTAATGCTATGAGGGTGTTCTTGGACATTTTGGAAAGCTTAAAGAGTCCTCTAACCAACCCCATTGGTTTCATGTCCATATCTTTTACCATTCTCAAGTTATGCTCTTTTGAAGTTGTTGACTTTCAAAAAGACCTATAATGTCTTAGCTCATACATTCCAAATGAAGCATTTTTGGGCTTGGCTTGTGAGACACAAAGTTGTAGAGAATTCAATTTCCTTAAAAATGAGATTTGTATGGGAAAAATTTGATGAAGCATGTGAAAGTTATGGCTGGTCAAATTCAGTTGACTTTTCCTGAGGAAACCCTAATTTAGAAACCCCTGATTCTGAAATCTCCTTGATGAATCATGATCAACCCTTGATCAAATGATGAATTTTACTTCATATACTTGATGTTGGCAAAAAATCATGAAATTTGACTTTGGTTTGACCGCAGTTGACCTCAGTTTGACTTTTTAACTGCTTTAACTGATTTTAACCTATCTGATCATCTGACTGAGCAAATCTTTGGGAAAAGTCTTGAAATTTGTCATGGGGATTCTTAAACACATATAAGATGTTATGAAGCTTACTTGAAGTCTTGGAAGTCCATTTAGCCTGATTAAAGTCAAAACCCTAGTTTAGGATGCATTGCTTAGGAGGATGCATTGTCTGAGGGAAATGTCAAATCTTCTGACTAATTGTGAACTTTGTGAACCTTGTGAACCTCATGAGATGTCTTTTGAACCTTGTGAACCTTGTGAATATTGTGAGCCTATTAGCACACAATGACTTGTTTTGTGGAGGGCAAATTTTGGGGTGCAACAGCTGCCCCTGTTCAATTTTCTGAAACCTGAGGGGTTAGATTGGTATATGTGCCATTCGTGACCTGGAAGGTTGAAGGGGATTGAACACAAAAGCCTAAAAATTTGCACTCACCGGTGCGTAAAGTAACACTGATGATTAGTTGTATATGCTTGAGTGGGCTTAAAGATGCCACTTGGAAGAATTGGAGATGGGCTTAGAGATGCCATCAGGAAGAACTGGTGATGGGCTTAGAGATGCCATCTAAAGTATCAGAATATGATGATGTCTTTATGTTGATACTGGATATCAGTACTAGGTCTTTGTATAGGCCGTCTCTGAATCATTTATGCAACATGATTTGAGTTGTTGAAATGACCAGTAGAAATAAATCTTGTGATGATTATCTCTTCTGGAGGTATCTTGAATTAGGGAATGGATCTTTGTACAGACCGTTTGCCTACTCTCCAAGTTCAAAAGAACGTCAGGATCTGTCCTTCTGAAAAAGTATCTTGAACCAGGGAATGGATCTTTTTACAGACCGTTTGCCTGCTATTCAAGGGTCGAAAGAACGTCAGGATTTGTTCTTAAGGGTCAAAAGAACGTCAGGATTTGTTCTTCTGAAAGATGTCTTGAACAAGGGGCCAAAAGAACGTCGGGATTTGTTCTTAAGGGTCAAAAGAACGACAGGATTTGTTCTTCTGAAAAAGTCTTGGACAAGGGGCCAAAAGAGCGTCAGGATTTGCTCTTAAGGGTCAAAAGAACGTCAGGATTTGTTCTTCTGAAAAAGTCTTGAACAAGGGACCAAAAGAGCGTCAGGATTTGCTCTTAAGGGTCAAAAGAACGTCAGGATTTGTTCTTCTGAAAAAGTCTTGAACAAGGGACCAAAAGAGCGTCAGGATTTGCTCTTAAGGGTCAAAAGAACATCAGGATTTGTTCTCCTGAAAAAGTCTTGAACAAGGGGCCAAAAGAGCGTCAGGATTTGCTCTTAAGGGTCAAAATAACCTCATGATTTGTTCTTCTAAAAAACTCTTGAACAAGAGGCCAAAAGAACGTCAGGATTTGTTCTTAAGGGTCAAAAGAACGTCAGGATTTGTTCTTCTGAAAAAGTCTTGAACAAAGGGCCAAAAGAGCGTCAGGATTTGCTCTTAAGGGTCAAAAGAACGTCAGGATTTGTTCTTCTGAAAAAGTCTTGAACAAGAGGCCAAAAGAACGTCAGGATTTGTTCTTAAGGGTCAAAAGAACGTCAGGATTTATTCTTCTGAAAAATGTCTTGAACCAGGGAATAGATCTTTTTACAGACCGTTTGCCTGCTATTCAAGGACATCTTGAGCAAATGTATGGATCATTTCTGACCTGTTGTAAGTTGTTGATATTATTTTACCTGCATATAATTATCCTGCAAGGAGAATATTAGTTTATGCACTATGTATGCATGCATAGTATGATGCACTTAGGTAATGTATTATGTACTTAAGGATATGTATGTTATGGTATGATGTATATGATGTATGTATGAATCATGCAGCCTAAAGCGTCTGGATATCTTCGTATAACAACTGCTGGCCAGGGAAAATAAATCCCGATTTGTTGCTGAAGAATATGAGGAACTCGTTCCCATCTCGTTTGATAATATAGTGAAAAATATGAGGAACTCGTTCCCGTCTTGTTTGATAACATAGTATTCATAACCTCCCGTATTCGTTCGATAGTATGGTATCCATAACCTCCCATCTTCGTTCGTCGTACTCCTATTGAGGGAATAAGTTCCCGACTATTCGTCTGAGGATAAAAGAGATGGATATAAATTCCAGGGGAGATGTAACTCGAAGTATCTATGATGATAGATTTGCCCTACTGAGGGATTTGTAGATGTCTTGTGGGGATGAACCGGCGAAGCTTCGTTGAATTCCTTCCCTCGTTCGTCCTTAGTAAATACTATTACTGCATTTCATGCATTTCTGGTAAACATTAATCATATTAAGCATTTATGCATTTCTGGTAAACATCAATCATATTCAAAAGCATACATACATTCAAACATAACCAATGGACGTTTCGCTTATGTAAATAGGGTAAAAGTAATCTGGATTCAAAGATGAAATTTTATTTATATCACAAAACGACCTATACATAGGCAAGTTTGTACAAGGAGACAGAAATCCTAGTAAGAGGAAATCGTCGTAAATATTTTACAAAACAAAGAAAATCAGCTATGTGGGAAATAATCCTATTGAGTTTCAATTCTACTATTGCCATTATCTTCAAGTATCTCATGTTCTGCTATCGAGACGGAAATGATTAGATTGATCTTTATCTGTTCAAGCTTGAGTAAGTAGCACAACTAGTTGTAGTTACATGGGTGATCAAACGAGACATAGTCATACGCTTTAATCCGTAACTTTGGCCTGGATTGCCCTTTCAGGTTTTCAATCCACCGGGATACCCTTTTTTGCCCAAGCCGCCTTTTCAGGTTTTCGACTTGCCGGGTGTACATTTTTTTTATATATATCCCTAATTTTTGCCCGAACCCTTTTGGTTCGCCGGGATGCCCTTATTTTTGCCTAGGCCAGTCAACCTAGCGGGTCTCTTTTTATGCGTAGTATTTTTTAACTATGTCTGCGTTTACAGGCTGTGGGAAGTCTTCACCATCCATAGTAGTAAGTATCATGGCACCTCCTGAGAATACTGTTTTGACTACAAATGGTCCTTCATATGTAGGAGTCCACTTGCCCCTAGGATCCCCCTGTGGTAATATGATATGCTTGATTACCAAGTCACCAACCTGATATACCTTTGGCTTAACCTTCTTATTAAAAGCCTTAATCATCCGTTTCTGGTACATCTGGCCATGACAAACTGCTGCTAACCTCTTCTCATCGATCAAATTTATCTGGTCAAGTCGGGTCTGAATCCACTCATCTTCATCCAAGCCTGCATCCTTCATAATTCTTAAGGAGGGAATCTGAACTTCAATGGGCAGAACTGCTTCCATACCATATACCAAGGAGAATGGGGTTGCCCCTGTTGAAGTACGTATTGTAGTACGATAACCATGAAGAGCAAATGGTAACATCTCATGCCAATCCTTATAAGTGATAGTCATCTTCTGTAGAATCTTCTTAATGTTCTTATTAGCAGCTTCAACTGCCCCATTCATCTTTGGACGATACGAGGAAGAGTTGTGATGCTTAATCTTGAACTGCGTGCAGAGATCAGTAATCATAGTGTTGTTCAGATTAGAGCCATTGTCAGTAATAATCCTTTCAGGGATGCCATACCTACATATGAGATTATTCTTAATGAATCGGGCCACCACATTCTTATTAACAGATGCAAATGAAGCTGCCTCCACCCACTTCGTAAAGTAATCAATAGCAACCAGGATGAAATGATGCCCATTAGAAGCAGTAGGCTTGATCTCACCAATCATATCAATGCCCCACATGGCAAAAGGCCAAGGAGCAGTCAACAGATTCAATGGTGATGGAGGTATATGCACCTTGTCAGCATAGATTTGACATTTGTGACACGTTCTGGAATGTTGATAGCAGTCAGCTTCCATAGTAGACCAATAGTAACCTGCTCTCAATATCTTCTTTGCCATAGTATGACCACTATAATGAGTGCCAAAGATCCCATCATGCATGTCTTCCATAATCTCAGTTGCTTCCTTCTTATCCACACAACGAAGCAAAGTTGAATCATAATTGCGTTTGTACAAAATCCTATTACTCAAAAAGAACTTAGCAGAAAACCTTCTCAGAAACTTCTTATCTTTAACAGATGCCCCTTCAGGGAACTCCTGAGCTTCAAGATATCTTTTTACTTCATAGAACCAAGGATTCTCCTCTGCTTCTTCAGTGTCAATCTCATTGCAGTATGTAGGCTTCTCAAATCTATCAATAGTAATCTTGGGAGCTTCATCATCCCAGCTGATCTCAAACATGGATGCCATGGTGGCTAATGCATCTGCCAACTGATTCTCTCTTCGTGGAATATGTCCAAAAGTAATCTCTTTAAAGTGTGGGATCAAAGACAGCACATATTCTCTGTAAGGAATGAGGTTATCATGTTTGGTATCCCAATCTCCTTTGATCTGACTTACTACCAGGGCTGAATCTCCATATACGTCTAGGAACTGAATCTTCATATCAATGGCAGCTTTGATACCCAGGATACATGCCTCATACTCAGCCATGTTATTGGTACAGTAGAAACAAAGTCTTGCAGTAATCGGGGTATGACAACCTTCAGGGGAACTGATCACAACACCAACACCATTACCAAGTGCATTAGAAGCTCCATCAAAAACCATAGTCCATCGGGATCCCTGTTCAGGTCCGTCATATTGTCCAGGTTCTTTGGTAATAATCATAATGTCTTCATCGAGGAACTCAAAACTCATTGACTGATAATCATCCACTGCTTGATGAGCCAAATGATCAGCTACAACACTTCCTTTAATGGCCTTCTGAGTAGTATACTGTATATCATATTTTGTCAAGATCATTTGCCATCTCGCTATTCTTCCGGAGAGAGCAGGTTTCTCGAATATGTACTTGATTGGATCCATCTTCTAAATCAATAAGGTAGTATGAGTCAACATATACTGTCTTAGTCGGCGAGCAGCCCATGCCAAAGCGCATCAAGTTTTCTCGAGCAGTGAGTATCTTGTTTCACAGTCGGTAAACTTTTTGCTAAGGTAGTAAATTGCCTGCTCTTTTCGACCAGACTCGTCATGTTGCCCCAATACACACCCCATTGAGTTGTCTAACACTGTTAAGTACATAATCAAGGGTCTTCCATCAACTGGTGGCATCAAAATTGGTGGTTCTAGCAGATATTTCTTGATTTCATCAAAGGCAGTCTAGCACTCATCATTCCATTCCATTACCTGATCTTTCTTCAACAACTTGAAGATTGGCTCACAGGTAGCAATTAATTGGGAAATAAATCTTGCAATGTAATTCAATCGTCCCAAGAAACCTCTAACTTCCTTCTCAGTACGGGGAGCTGGCATCTCTTGTATAGCTTTCACTTTAGCAGGGTCTACTTCAATACCTTTTCCACTGACAATGAAATCCAGGAGCTTACCAGATCTAACTCCAAAAGTACACTTGTTTGGGTTCAATCTCAACTTGTATTTCTTCAACCTCTCAAACAACTTATGCAAATGATCAAGATGTTGTTCTTCATTCTGGGACCTGGCTATCATATCATCCACATACACCTCTATCTCATGATGAATCATATCATGAAACAAAGCCACCATAGCACGCTGATATGTTGCCCCGACATTCTTCAAACCAAATGGCATCACTTTATAGCAAAAGGTGCCCCACTGTGTAACAAATGTTGTCTTCTCCATATCTTCAGGTGCCATCTTGATCTGATTGTAACCAGAGAAACCATCCATAAAAGAGAATACTTTATGCTGAGCAGTGTTGTCTACCAGAACATCAATATGAGGAAGTGGAAAGTCATCTTTGGGGCTGGCCTTGTTCAAATCCCTGTAATCCACATACATACGTACCTTACCATCTATCTTAGGTACCGGTACCACATTTGAAACCCACTGAGGATAAGAAGTCACAACTAAGAACCCTGCATCAAACTGTTTCATTACCTCTGCCTTAATCTTCTCTGACATTTCAGGACGCATGCGACGAACCTTCTGCTTCTTTGGACGACAATCTTCTTTTACTGGTAAACGGTGAACCACAATTTCTGTATCCAACCCTGGCATATCTTCATAGGACCAAGCAAAGATCTCCACATAATCATGTAACATCTGAATCAATCTGCTCTTGACACCATCCTCTAATTCAGCCCCTATTTTGACCTCTTTCCTGTTTTCTTCAGTTCCCATATTCACAACTTCGATTGGCTCTTCATGTGGCTGTATAGCTTTCTCTTCTTGTTGTAACAACCTAGCAAGCTCTACAGGTACTTCACAATCGTCCTCATTTCCATCTTCAGCTTGATAGATCGGATTCTCGAAATTATAATTGGCAATAGTAGAACTGTTATCAATAGGATCCAGAGTGGATGAGGATCTGCATTTTAGTGATGTGGGTGTGTGTAAGAACACATAGCTGATAAAACAAAAATAAAAGAAAAGAAAGACAAGGAACACAATATTTACGAAAACGAAACGTCCACTGATTTCTATTGAATGAAGTATGCAAATGAAATGACATCCCGAAACAAGCACACCATTGTGCCCCGGGTAAGGCACAAGGCTTAAGAGTTTAATTGTTCAAAAATTACAAACTTAAAATAACAACACAGTAATAGTATTTACTCCTGACTAAAGGAGATAGGAATAACATCTTCAGCTTTCCAGTTATTGAGCCCATCACCCACAGTAGGAAAAATCCAAGCATCCAAGTTGTAGTCTTCATCATAGTCACCCACAACATTGATCTGGTCTTTCATAATCCCCTGATTAGTTATACGAACAGCACGAGCACGACGAATAGCCTTCTGGGACTCTGCAGTGAAACCCAAACCAAATTTGTCAGATTTGTAAGGAATGTCAGGAAGCTGACCCCAAATAGTACAACCACCTTCATCCACCACAGCTCTAGCATCTTTGAGGGAGGCCATTGTAGGAGGTACTCTGGTGACCACAGGAACTTTCTTGACAACAGGAGGAGCTTCATAATTATTAACAACCCAAGGAACTACTTCAAACGTCTGACATGGAGTTTCAACATATTCACCTTCCACTTCAAGATATTTAAATGTGTTCACATGGCTAACTATATATCCTTCCTCTCCGTAAACAGTGACAACTTTTCCTTTTACTGGATATCTCAGCTTTTGATGTAAGGTGGAGGTTACAGCACCTGCCCCATGGATCCAGGGGCGCCCAAGAAAACAAGAATACGAAGGACGAATATCCATTACATAAAAGGTAGCATTGAAGACCTGAGAACCTACTTTGATTGGGAGATCTATTTCTCCATGCACCACTCTTCTCGAACCATCAAAGGCTTTCACCACTATATTACTTGGTCTCAACACAGCATCTTCAGGACTAAGCTTGTTTAGAACTTCTTTAGGAAGTACATTCAGTGAAGAACCATTGTCTATTAACACATGTGACAGGGTAGTGCCCCTACACTCAATAGAGATATGTAGAGCCCTATTATGATCCCTCTTAGCAGGAGTTAAATCAGCATCGGAGAAACCTAACCCATTATCATAGGTCAAGTGTGCAACACAATTTTCAAACTGGTCTACAGAAATCTCATTTGGTACGTGAGCAGTCTTCAAGAATTTAATCAAGGCTTTGGCATGAGCCTCAGAACACAACAATAAAGACAACATAGAAATCTTGGAGGGAGTATGCCCCAATTGATCAACAACATCATAATCACTCTTGCGAATGATCTTTAGTACTTCTTCCATTTGCTTAGAAAGATCATCAGCAGTTGGTACATTAGTTTGCACAGGTTCAATAACAAGACCTTTGCCCCGAGCATCAGCAGTGGAGGTAGTAGCTGGAGTAACTATATTCTTGGAGGTAACTGGAGGAGAGAAAACTCTTCCACTTCGTGTGATCTTACTAGATCCAACAATATTATCAACATCAAGGTTTTTATCAGCAATAGGTGTCTCAGCTAAGGGTTCCTGCTTAACACCATGAATATAAACATCGGAGCCATAATGCCAAGGCACCGCTTTATCAGAAGTATACGGAATAGGACCAGGAGTGGTAATGATCATAGGAGCCACTCTAGCTTCAGCAACAATCTTCACAGGGCCTTCAGCAGTAATTTTAATTGGACCCTTGCGAGTGATTTTTACAGGTCCCTTGGAAGTAATCCTTACCGGCACTTTATCAACCATATCCACCTCTTCAACCTTCGCACCTTTAGTTATATGTTCAACCATGCTTTCTACAGAAGGTGTCCTCTCAAACAATATTGTGTAATTGTTCATGAGGCGTTGAATTCCGTCCTTCAACTTCCAACAACTATCCGGTTTATAAGCACAATAGAAACAATCTTCATTACAACCTGGAAAGAACCCAGCTTGTACCAACTTCTTCTTAATAACAGACAATGGTGTTGTCACATCTGCAACTGAGGAAATGTGTGAAACTTCATCAATGGCATTGACAGTTTTCTCATGATTTGGCATGGGAGCAGTAATCACATTTGGAGTACCCGGAGGGTCAAACTCAATCTCTCCAGCATCAATCATATCTTGAATTTTGTTTTTCAATATCCAGCAACTATTGGTATCATGTCCCTGACAATTTGAATAATATGCACATCGTGCATTGGGATTGTACCTGGGAGAGGTAACATTGGGGTTCTGAGGAGGGTCCCTCAAAGTGATGAGTTCACCCTTCAACAAGTGTTGCAAGGCTTGGGCCAGTGACATGTTGAGCTTAGTGAACTGCCTTCTAGGCCTCTGTTGATTGCTCTGTGGTTGTTCTGGTGTTGTAGGAGTTGGATTGGAGATATGAACTGCACTCACAGATTGGTGCCTCCTATTACGATCAGGTTGACCATAAACAGCATTCGACTCTTTCTTCCCACTAGGGGGCTTCTTTTTAGTACTGGATGAAGAAGCACCCACTTGGATCTTGCCACTCCTTATACCACTTTCTACGCGCTCTCCTGTCATTATCAACTCAGTGAAGCTAGATGATGAGCTTCCAATGAGATGACTGTAAAAAGGACCATTCAACGTACACATGAACATATCCACTAACTCCCTGTCAGTTAGAGGGGGTTGCACTCTTCCAGCCAAATCTCTCCACTTCTGGGCATACTCCTTGAAGTTCTCTTTAGCACCCATAGACATGCTTTGGAGTTGCATGCGAGTTGGGGCTAGATCAGCATTGTATTGATATTTCTTATAAAAAGCCTCAGCAAGATCATTCCAATCACGGATGTTGACACTCTCCAACTGATAGTACCATTCCAATTGAGCTCCAGATAAGCTCTCTTGGAAGAAATGGATCCACAACTTCTTATCAGCAGTATGGGGTTGGATCCTCCGGACATAGGACCTCAGATGCAGCTTGGGACAGGAAACACCATCATACACTACAAAAGCAGGGACCTTGAAACCAATGGGTATAATCACCCCAAATATCAAACTCAGGTCTTCAAAATCTAGCCCAGAAGACTTTTGCAATTCCATAGCATCCATATTATCCACCAGCATCTTGAACTTATATTCATTAGGATCATGATAGTAGTTAGCTTCAGAATCAGAGTCCCCCATTGTATTGTGGAGACTGCCTCCCTCTTTCTCAGACTTTTCAGACTCATAATCTTCAACTTGTTCCTTGGTCTTGACAGGACCTCTGAACCTTCTTCCCATGTTGATGAGGCCTCCTGACCTTCTAGTCTTCTTAGTCTTCTTGGCCAGCAGTGTCTTCAATTCATCCTGCCCCTTGGACAAGTTCAGGATCAGCTCTTATAATTGTGCATTTTGTGCCTGGAGATCTTTAACTGTTTGTTCAAGAGCCATTGCTGAAATAAACAGCGAGAAGATAAGAAACCTGTGCACAATAAACCTGTGATGCAATGATATGGTGTATAAATGCGTATGCAATGTTTTCAAGGACCGTAGGATTTAACTTTGCTTAAACAATCAAGAAAGTAAACTTTTATTAGTAATAAATTTGTTTTCCCCTTGGGCTTACAATAAAAATGAAATAAGTACAAAAAATGGGGTTTTAAGTCTCCCATGGACGTTTCCTCTTTGTGTTGAGGTATGAGTTGAGATTCTGCTCCTTGTGAAGTTGCTTTGTTAGCTCCATGATTCTTTCTTGACTTGCTTTGTAATGAGTCTCAAAATTATCCCTTTGCTCCTTCAACTGGATCCAGGACCTCTGTAAGTCTTCCATGTCAGTGGGCATGTCTGGGTGAAGGATGGTATAAGAAGTATCTCCTTCAGCAATAGGCTCCATAGTAACTGGCAGGATGGCAGGATATGGCATCATAAGAGTCTGAGCACGAGATCGCACCCATCTGAGATAAGCTTCCATATGAATAGTGTACTTAGGCTCTAGAGTCTTGTTGTCAACTTTGTTCACTTTTCCCCATGCTCGTATAAACCTTTGACGGTAACCTTGAAGATCGTTGTCGTAGTCAAACACAATACCCTGAATCAACATGTCATGAGGACCATCACTCCGAGCGTAACCAAACTGACGTAAAGCTAAGGAAGGGTTGTAAGTAATGCCCCCTCTTATGCCTAGAAGTGGCACATTAGGGAACTCCCCACAACGGTCAATGATAGTAACATTCTCCATAGATCTAGAGCACCAATGAATATCTGAATGAGAGAGTGACATGATTCTCTTGGACCATCTGAACCCTTGTTCATTCTTCATCACTGATCGAGGAAGGTGAGAAATAAACCACCTAGATAGCAAAGGTATGCAGCACATCAGAGTTCCTCGTGCCTTCGTAGTACGAGTGTGAAGAGAGTGCAAGATGTCTCCAAGTAATGTAGGCACTGGATTGTGACTCAGAAATATGTTGATGGCGTGCACGTCTATGAACTGGCCTGGATTGGGGAACAATACTAAGCCATAAATCAACAAGGCTAAGATCTCCTCAAAAGTATCATAGCTCATAGCCTTCAAGAACACTTGAGCCTTCTCCATCAATACCTTAGCAAGAATACCCTTAACTCCACTCCTTGTTTCCAGGACAATGTCTGATTTCTTCAGATGTAGAGCTGCAGCAATAACCTCAGGTTTAGGCTCTTTTTCCAAGCCTGTGAATGGTTTCTGATCAAGGATAGGTATACCCAGAAGCTTGGAAAACTCTTCCATTGTAGGAATCAGCTGATAATCGGGGAATGTGAAGCAATGGTGCTTAGGATCAAAGAACTGAAACAGAACACTCATCATGTCTTCATTGAACCCTGAAGTAACTAGATCCAGTAGGTGACCATGTCTCTTGATGAACTGAGAGTTTTCAGCAACTTGGGAAACCAATTCTTTAAGCTTAAGAGGTATGCCTACGAAGTTGATCCTGATAGTATTCCTACGAGCAGAAGCCATGACCTGCAACAAAGAACAAAGATAAATCCTTTGGTCCTTGAAATGGTTAGTGAAAATGCTATGCTTATGATGCATGATGATGCTATGATGTTATGCTCAATCACAAACATGTGGCACACACAAACAAGTCACACCAAAGCCCTAGGTTTAAAGGCTTGCATGAGGTTTAAAGGTAAGTACCCTCCCCTGAAGTTTAGTTGGTTCATCCTGTCCTACAAAGTAACCATGTTCTAAGGGATCTCAATATCATTGATCCTTCACAAGGGTGGTTGTTCAGTAGGCAACTTACTTGCCAACCAAAACCCTCCAAGTTTAGAATCTCAATGAGCGTAGTATCGAGTATCAACCAACTTCAGTCTTCACCAAAGCCGGTTATCTCACTACTTTCTAAAGGCCAAGATGGGATAACTAGGGTTCTAAAAGTTAGTTAGTGTATTGACAACGTATGGCAGCCTCATATTATCCTCAACTTGACTTAAGGAACATAAGCACCAACCAAGAAGTCACACTAACTATGGCCACCAGATCAACCATATCGGTATACACCGTACAGTTTCCTTGGTCTATTGCCATTTACCTAAGGTACACTAGATCCGGGTTAGGATCTTTCGTACATAAGAGCACCCAACAAGTAAAGTAAAGCAAACAAAGCAAACAAGTTAAAGTGATCTAATTCCTAAGGGTACCCCTCTTTTATTAAGTCCCCAGCAGAGTCGCCAGTTCTGTAACACGGTGGGAGAACTGACTTTAGTTATGTTGCGGATAGCAAGAGTCGCCACCGACTTTTATTTTATCCAAAGGAAAGGGCATAAAAGAACAGGAAAGACCTTAAAATATTTTTGGGTTCGGGGGGTAGGTTATGTAAAGGGAAGGTGTTAGCACCCTTTACATCCATGGTTATCCATGGGCTCTTAGTTACTTAGCTCACTTTAAACTGTTTTGAGAAGTGTAGTGTGTGATTGAAAATTTTCTTAAGTAATTTATAATGTTCCTTGTATGGATATATATAAAGACTTTGTTTTGAAAATTGTTTGAAAATGTGAAGTGTTTTGAAATTTTTTGAAAAGGTGAGCAAGTACATAAGAGAAACCTACCCTAAGTTAAATCTTTTCTGTTCTTACATGTCCTTTGATTGGTAAGACTATCCCTATTATTAAGGAATAGGTAGTCATTACCTTGGATGTTTGAGGGACAAATGAAGGGACAACTGTGATTAGGCAACTGTAAGGTGTATTTAGCAATTCGAAAGGGACTTATCATCTTTATTCGAAAGGGACAAGATTATTTACGAAGGCAACCATGAAGGGACTTGATCTTTTTATCTTTTAAGGGACTAGATGATATGAGAGAAGGGACTTTGCTTTACACCTTACTTGACCTTTTTCTTTAGGCAACATGAGAGGTATCCTTAAGAATGTGAGATGGCGATCCAGGATCGACTTACGTGTGTGCGTGTACAAGTTCATATATTTATCTTGAGATTAATGATCTAAATTCAATTTTAAATACAAACATGTTTACACTCCCTATTTTACTAACCATGGCAATTTAAATAAATAATAAAAATAATTCTACAACTATTACATAGTGGGTACAATTACATTATAATAATAATAAAAATAATTTAAATAAGTAAGCGTACAATAAATAATAATTAAATTGGTTAGTAATAATAAACAAAAATAAATATAAGAATGTTAGTATAACAATAGAAACAAATTAAAAGTTCAAAATTAACTAAATAATTGTTTTTAAGAATTTTAATAAAAAGAAATAAATAATAAATTTTATATATTAATAAATATGACTAGTAGTTCTAATAATTTAATTTTATATACATATTATAAAAATATTTGTTAATTATAATTAAGTAAGCGTATAAAAATAAGGAATTAAACTCATAAAATAAAGTTAGGGTTTTTTAATTGTTTAGAAAAAATAAATTAGAATTAATTACTTAATCTAAACCTAATTACATTATTTATAAAAAACTACATATAATAATAATATAAACAAATTATAAAATAAGTATATATAATTAAAATTTACAAACAAATAAATTAATATTTATAACATAATTAGGGTTATAGAGAAAATTAGGTTTTTACATATAAAAATATTAGGGTTTATGAATTAATCTAAATATAATTAAATTATTTATACAAAAAATACATACAAATATTAAATATATACAACAAAATAAATATAAATAACTTTTATTAATAAAGTTTGAATTATTTTTAAAACTAAAAGTTTTTGAATTATATAAGAAAAATAATATAACTATTTTATTTTTTAACATTTTTTATTTAGATTAATTAACTATAATATAAACAAAAATCAAATAAAATAAAAAAATGAGAAAAAGAACTTACCTGGTGCTGGGATTCGAACCCAGGCCCTAGGCTTTGCATCCCTTGGACCAACAAGATCTCCACCAGGCTGCGCTGCGTTTGGTGATATGTGGATGGGTACGAAACATTATATTTTAAACCTGAAAAATAAATGGATAAAACGCAAAAAACATTGATGAAGCTGGGATTTGATCCCTTGACCCTTGCCTCACACGTGCACACCTTAACCAACTGAGCCACCAACGCATTTGTGTAATAAACCTCAAACAATTCAATAAAATATTAAAACGAATTTTAAAATCAGAATTTGGCGCCACTGGACTTCGTCTTCTCCAAATTACCTGCGAATTCATTTAGGCTTTTACCTGCGAATTTACCTGCAATTTTTCAAAACCAGAATCCTATGTTTTTTGAAACTTCATGAAAACCTTAACAATAATAAAAATCAACAACCCAGATCAATTGCTTATAGTTTATACGTTATAGCCATGTCTTTAGAATGTCCAAAAACGATGTAAAACGTAAAGCCCTAAAGTGATGGCCGAAATCCTAACAATGGCATCTATTGTATTCGTCCATGGTTCTTCACAAAAACAATCCAGAAATCATCTATGAGCATCAACAAACATTAGTATATAATCAAAACTCATTATAAACAGGTAAATTCAATGAATCGAAGAAAAATAGATTAAGGGCATATATGCTTCGGGTTATGCAAATGAGGATGAATCAGAGGCATGTAAGGGGTGGTTTTGATTCAGAGAAGCTCAAGGAAGCTTGTGGTGTCTTTAGAATACCTTGAAACCTCTTCAAATGTGGAAACCGAAAATTGAATTTTTGTGATTTTTGTGGAGTTTGAAAGTTGTGTAAGAGGCTGCAAAAATTCGTGGCTTTGGTTGTGATATGTTCTATGTATATATGTGAACTGAATTAGGTCAAAAAATTGTATGATTCTTTGGACTTTTTGGATGATTGAATATTGAAAAAGATCATGTCATAAAACTTGATTTTCATTTGATCTAACCTTGCTATTTTGGGACAATCCTCACAACTTGTGTATCAATCTGATCCAAATCATATTCATGACTTTCTAGAAGCAAAATCCCTTTTTAAATATATGATTTTATATTTTATTTCAATTTAAATGGTATTTTAATGAATAAAATTCAAATAAATATGAAATAAAAAATAAAAATTCAGAAAATAGGTGGGTTGGGTCGTGCTTGGTGTTTTTATAAAGATGGGATGGCAATTTGGTGGGCTCATTTAGCAAAATTTTGATTTAAGGCCTTATTTGCTTCATAAACTTCCCTAAAATTTCCCAACTTTGCAAGGGCTCAAATCCTTCAATTTTAATGCTATGAGGGTGTTCTTGGACATTTTGGAAAGCTTAAAGAGTCCTCTAACCAACCCCATTGGTTTCATGTCCATATCTTTTACCATTCTCAAGTTATTCTCTTTTGAAGTTGTTGACTTTTTGTTGACTTTCAAAAGGACCTATAATGTCTTAGCTCATACATTCCAAATGAAGCATTTTTGGGCTTGTCTTGTGAGACACAAAGTTGTAGAGAATTCAATTTCCTTCAAAATGAGCTTTGGATGGGAAACATTTGATGAAGCATGTGAAAGTTATGGCTGGTCAAAGTTTAGTTGACTTTTCCTGAGGAAACCCTAATTTAGAAACCCCTGATTCTGAAATCTCCTTGATGAATCATGATCAAACCTTGATCAAATGATGAGTTTTACTTAATATACTTGATTTTGGCAAAAAATCATGAAATTTGACTTTGGTTTGACCACAGTTGACCTCAGTTTGACTTTTTAACTGCTTTAACTGATTTTAACCTATCTGATCATCTGACTGAGCAAATCTTTGGGAAAAGTCTTGAAATTTGTCATGGGGATTCTTAAACACATATAAGATGTTATGAAGCTTACTTGAAGTCTTGTAAGTCCATTTAGCCTGATTAAAGTTAAAACCCTAGTTTAGGATGCATTGCTTAGGAGGATGCATTGTCTGAGGGAAATGTCAAATCTTCTGACTAATTGTGAACTTTGTGAACCTTGTGAACCTCATGAGATGTCTTGTGAACCTTGTGAATCTTGTGAGCCTCTTAGCACATAATGACTTGTTTTGTGGAGGGCAAATTTTGGGGTGCAACACTCCAGTTGAAGGAAGACCTTTGATAATGTACCTGACAGTATTAGAAGGATCAATGGGGTGTGTGTTGGGCCAGCATGATGAGTCTGGTCAAAAAGAGTATGCAATATACTACCTAAGAAAATTTTTTACCGACTGTGAACATCGTTATTCACTGCTCGAGAAAACTTGTTGTGCTTTAGCGTGGGCTGCTCGCCGACTAAGGTAGTATATGCTGACTCACACTACCTTGTTGATCTCAAAGATGGACCCCGTCAAGTACATATTTGAGAGGCCAGCACTTACCGGAAGGGTTGCAAGATGGCAAATGGTTCTGACAGAGTATGACATTCAGTACACATCTCAAAAGGCCATCAAAGGCAGTGTATTATCTGACTATCTAGCTGAGCAACCCATTGATGATTACCAACCCATGAGATTCGACTTCCCCGATGAAGATATCATGTACTTAAAAGCAAAAGATCATGAAGAGCCAGTTCATACCGAAGGGCCTGACCCGGAGGAAGAGTGGACTATGATGTTTGATGGGGCTGTCAATATGAATGGTCGTGGAGTTGGTGTAGTGCTCATTACACCTAAAGGAGTTCATATGCCATTCTCAGCAAAACTCACCTTTGCCTGCACTAACAACGAAGCTGAATACGAAGCCTGTATCATGGGTCTTGAGGAAGCCATCGACCTCAAGATCAAGACATTAACTGTATTCGAAGACTCAGCTTTGGTAATCAATCAGACCAACGATAAATGATACACTCACCAAGAGCATCTGATTCCGTACCGTGACTACACGAGGAGATTATTGACTTTCTTCACAAAGGTCAAACTTGAGTATATCCCTCGAGAT
The DNA here is from genome assembly GCA_963966055.1 of Lathyrus aphaca. NCBI lineage: Eukaryota > Viridiplantae > Streptophyta > Magnoliopsida > Fabales > Fabaceae > Lathyrus > Lathyrus aphaca. The sequence continues at coordinate 164,464,983 of OZ014520.1, read as the reverse complement.
GAAAATCAGTTCGCAGATGCTTTTGCTACCATTTCCTCCATGATCAAGGTTCAAACTGAAAATTATGTGCCTCGGATTTCGGTATCCAGATTAGATCGGCCAGCAAACATATTCTATGTGGACATTGCTAAAGATGACAAGCCATGGTTCCATGACATCAAATGCTACTTGGAGGATCAAACATACCCACCTGGAACATCATCCAATGATAAGAAGACATTAAGAAGGTTGGCCGGTAGTTTCTTCCTTAATGCTGATGGTTCATTATACAAGCGAAACTTTGACATGATGTTGCACCCCAAAATTTTCCCTCACCAAGACAAGACATTGTGTATTAAGAGGTTCACAAGACATCTCATGAGGTTCACAAGGTTCACAATTAGTCAGAAAGTTTGGCAATTCCCTCATACAATGCATCCTCCTAAGCAAGGCATCCTAAACTAGGGTTTTGACTTCCATCAGGCTAAATGGACTTCCAAGACTTCAAGTGAGCTTCATAGCATCCTATATGTGTTCAAGAATCCCCATGTCAAGTTTCAAGAATTTCCCAAAAGATTTGCTCAGTCAAATGATCAGATAGGCTAAAATCAGTCAAAGCAGTTAAAAAGTCAAACTGAGGTCAACTATGGTCAAACCAAAGTCAAACTTAATGATTTTTTTCCAACATCAAGTATATGAAGTAAAATTCATCATTTGATCAAGGGTTGATCATGATTCATCAAAGAGATTTCAGATCATCAAGAATCAGGAGTTTCTAAATTAGGGTTTTCACAGGAAAAGTCAACTGAACTTTGACCATCCATAACTTTCACATGCTTCATCAATTGTTTTCCATCCAAAGCTCATTTTGAAGGAAATTGAATTCCCTACAACTTTGTGTCTCACAAGCCAAGCCCAAAAATGCTTCATTTGGAAGGTATGAGCTAAGACATTATAGGTCCTTTTAAAAGTCAACAACTTCCAATGAGCATAACTTGAAAATGGTAAAAGATATGGACATGAGACCAAAGAGGTTGGTTATAGGACTCTTTAAGCTTTCCAAAATATCAAAGAACACCTTCATAGCATTAAAATTGAAGGATTTGTGCCCTTGCAAAGTTGGGAAATTTTTGGGAAGTTTATGAAGCAAATAAGGCCTTAAAACCAATTTTTGCTAAATGAGCCCACCAAATTGCCATCCAATCTTTACAATATCACCAAGCACGACCCAACCCACAAATTTTCTGATTTTTTATATTTTATTTGGTATTTATTTGAATTTTATTCATTAAAATACAAATCAAATTAAAATAAAATATGAAAATCATATATTTGGAAGAGATTATGATTCTAGAAGGTCATAAACACCATTCAAGACTAATTATTCACATCCAAATTCGTGCTAGGCCAAGATAGTAAGAATATATTGGATTTTTTTGACATTTTTGAATGAGAGATTTCTTCATAATCAAGCAATTAATTTTCATGATACAAAGCCCATTCTTTTTGACCTAATTACATCCTTATATACATGAACACACTGCAAGCACAAGGGGACGAATTGGCTGCCTCAAGAACACTAAACAAGTTTCAAAATTTTCAACAAAAGACAAGATTCGGTTTTGGAATTTGGGACTGTTTCAAAGCAATTTGAAGGTTGCTATGGGTTCCCTGATCATCATTGAGTGTTTCTCCATAATCATTATCATCAATATCATCATGAATTGATCAACCCGAATTCATATTTTCTCCATATTTGAATTTTTTCGATTTTCATTATACTGTCATTATTCCTTGAATTTGATCTCATATTTTTGTTTGAGATGATGTTTTGAATCTTTCTGGATGAATCAATTTGATTTTAGGTACGTGAATGAAGGTCCACCATTATTAGGGTTTTGACCCCCCATTTGGGGCCTCCCTAATTAGACCATTTAAAAACTCTTTAAGACCATGGCTGGATTGGGCATGATGTGGGGTTTGAGTGGACATAATCAATTTGGATGAATTGTACTTGGTTTGTGTGTTGTTTGTTTCGCAGGTTTACCCGCGAAAGCAAAATTCGCAGCAAAACTCCCAACAAAATTCGCAGGAAATTTTGTAGGGCTGGAGGAAGAAGAAGAAGATTGGCGCCATCTGGAAAATTCAAATTGTAACTTAATATTTTTAGAATTTGTTTTCATTATATTTTAACTAACGCGCTTGGCTCAGCTGGTTTGTGTGTTTGTTTGTAAACGAATGGTCCTGGGTCCAAACCCCCACCATGCCATTTTGTTTTGTTTTATTTTTGGTGTTTTTGCAGGTTAATAATAAAAGAATTGTTACCCCAAACCTTATCACATGCGCGCGTTTGGCCTGGTGGTAGCAGTATGCGTCCAGGGGAGGCAAGACTTAGGGCGTGGGTTTAATCCCTGCTCCAGGTAAGTTTTTTTATTTCATTTTCTCATTATTTTGTTTTATTATTTTATTTTATAATTAATTCTAATTGTATTTCTTATAAGAAAAATATATTTAAATAATAATATGTAAATATATATATAACTTCATATTTTCTAAAAAAATCCCTAATTTATTTTCTAAACTTTAATTTTAGTCTATATTTAATTTGAAATTTGTTAATATTATTATTGTATATATTTTAAAATAGTTTGATTAATTAATTATTAAAATATTCAAACCCTAATTTTATTTTCCTAAATTTTCAACCCTAATTTCTCACCTCAATTATTTTATTTAACTTTAAATATTAAACTTAATTAATTTTTCTAATGTATATAATTGAATAATTAATCATGTTTTGTAAGTTATTATTATAATTGTTTATTATTATTATTACCTTATTTTCTTCTTAAAATTCTTCAAAATTGTTTGTTTAATTTAAATATTTCATTAAATTGTATATATATATATATATATATATATATATATATATATATATATATATTTTTGGTATATTTGTTCTAACCTTTTTTTCTTATTATTGTTACTAACCTTTTTAATTGTTATTTATTTATTATATATCTATTATTTAATTATTTATATATTAATGTAATTGCGAAAGCTTTGTAATAGTCGTAGTTTATTATTGTTTTATTGGTTATACATATTTTTGTCATGGTTAGTAACTATAGGGAGTGATAACATGTTTGTAAATTAAAATTAATTTAGAATGACTTACTTGATAAGATAAATATATGAATATGAATACTCACACATGTAAGTCGATCCTTGATCGCCATCCTTCACTTTCTAAGGGTATTCCTCATGTTGCCTAAATATAAGGTCAAGTAAGGTGTCTTAAAGCAAAGTCCATTTTCATAAAATATCATCAAGTCCCTTTTAAGATTATAAGATCAAGTCCCTTCGATGTTGCCTACGGTAAATGATCTTGTCCCTTCGAATAAAGATGATAAGTCCCTTCGTATTGCTAAGACACCTTACAGTTGCCTACACTCAGATGTCCCTTCTCATGTCTCTCATCACATCCAAGGTAATGACTACCTATTCCTTAATAATAGGGATAGTCTTACCATTGAAAGAACATATAAGAATAGTGAAGATTTAACATAGGGTAGGTTCCTCTTAAGTACTTGCTCACTTTTCTTCAAAATACTTCATTACACTTCACATTTCAAACAAAATTTCAAAACAAAGTCTTTATATACATCCATACGAGGATCATTATAAAGTACTTAGAAAATTTTTAATCACACACTACACTTCTCAAAACAGTTTAAAGTGAGCTAAGTAACTAAGAGCCCATGGATAACCATGGATATAAAGGGTGCTAATACCTTCCCTTTATATAACCTACCCCCCGAACTCAAAATCTTTTTAAGGTCTTTCCTGTTCTTTTATTCCCTTTCCTTTTGGATAAAATAAAAGTCGGTGGCGACTCTTGCTATCCGCAACATTTAACTAAAGTCAGTTCTCCCACCGTGTTACAGAACTGGCGACTCTGCTAGGGACTAATATTAAAGAGGGGTACCCTTAGGAATTAGATCACTTTAAATTTGTTTGCTTTGTTTGCTTTACTTTACTTGTTGTGGATCTTATGTGTGAAAGATCCTAACCCGGATCTAGTGTACCTTAGGTAAATGGCAATAGACCAAGGAAACTGTACGGCGTATACCGATATGGTTGATCTGGTGGCCATGGTTAGTGTGACTTCTTGGTTGGTGCTTATGTTCCTTAAGTAAAGTTGAGGATAATATGAGGCTGCCATATGTTGTCAATACACTAGCTGACTTTTAGAACCCTAGTCATCCCATCTTGGCCTTTTAGAAAAATAGTGAGATAACCGACTTTGGTGAAGACTGAAGTTGGTTGATACTCGATGCTACACTCATTGAGATTATAAACTTGGAGGGTTTTGGTTGGCAAGTAAGTTGCCTACTGAACAACCACCCTTGGGAAGGATCAGTGATATTGAGATCCCTTAGAACCCGGTTACTTTTGTAGGACAGGATGAACCAACTAAACTTCAGAGGAGGGTACTTACCTTTAAACCTCATGCAAGCCTTCAAACCTAGGGCTATGGTGTGACTTGTTTGTGTGTGCCACATGTTTGTGATTGAGCATAACATCATAACATCATCATGCATCATAAGCATAGCATTTTCACTAACCATTTCAAGGACCAAAGGATTTATCTTTGTTCTTTGTTGCAGGTCATGGCTTCTGCTCGTAGGAATACTATCCGGATCAACTTTGTAGGAATACCTCCTAAGCATAAGGATTTGGTCTCTCAAGTTTCTGAAAACTCCCAATTCATCAAGAGGCATGGTCACCTACTGGATCTAGTCACTTCAGGGTTTAATGAAGACATGATGAGTGTTCTGTTTCAGTTCTTTGATCCTAAGCATCATTGCTTCACATTCCCCGATTATCAGTTGGTTCCTACAATGGAAGAGTTCTCCAAGCTTCTGAGTATACCTATCCTTGATCAGAAACCCTTCACAGGCTTGGAAAAAGAGCCTAAACCTGAAGTCATTGTTGAAGCCCTACATCTGAAGAAATCAGACATTATCCTAGAAACGAGAAGTGGAGTTAAGGGTATCCTTGCTAAGGTATTGATGGAGAAAGCTCAAGTGTTCCTGAAGGCTATGAGTTATGATGCTTTTGAGTAGATCTTAGCCCTATTGATTTATGGCTTAGTATTGTTCCCCAATCCAGACCAGGTCATAGACGTGCATGCCATCAACATATTTCTGACTCGCAATCCAGTGCCTACATTACTTGGAGACATCTTACACTCTCTTCATACCCGTACTACAAAGGCATGAGGAACTCTGATATGTTGTATACCTTTACTATCTAGGTGGTTTATTTCTCACCTTCCTCGATCATTGATGAAGAATGAACAAGGGTTAAGGTGCTCAAAAAGGATCATGTCACTTTCACATTCAGATATTCATTGGAGTTCTAGATCTATGGAGAATGTTTCTATCATTGACCGTTGTGGGGAGTTCCCTAATGGGCCACTCCTTCGCATAAGAGGGGGAATTACCTACAATCCTTCCTTAGCTCTACGTCAGTTTGGTTACGCTCGGAGTGATGGTCCTCATGATATGTTAATTCAGGGTATTATGTTCGACTACGACAACGATCTGCAAGGTTACCGTCAAAGGTTCATACGAGCATGGGGTAAAGTGAACAAGGTTGACAGCAAGACTCTGGAACCAAAGTACACCATTCCTATGGAACCTTATCTCAGATGGGTGCGATCTCGTGCTCAGACTCTTATGATGCCATATCCTGCTATCCTGCCAGTTACCATGGAGCCTGTTGTTGAAGGAGATACTTCTTATGTCATTCTTCACCCAGACATGCCCATTGACATGGAAGAGTTACAGAGGTCCTGGATCCAGTTGAAGGAGCAAAGAGATACTTTTGAGACTCATTACAAAGCAAGTCAAGAAAGAATCCTGGAGCTAACAAAAATACTTCACGAGGAGCGGAATCTCAACTCATACCTCAACACAAAGAGGAAGCGTCCATGGGAGACTTTAAACCCCATTTTTTTATTCATTTCATTTTTATTGTAAGCCCAAGGGGAAAACAAATTTATTACTAATAAAAGTTCACCTTTTTGGTTGTTTAAACAAATTTAAATCCTGCGGTCCTTGAAAACGTTGCATACGCATTTACATATCATATCACTGCATCACAAGTTTCTTATGTACATGTATCTTATCTTCTCGCTGTTTATTTCAGCAGAAATGGCTCTTGAACAGACTGTCAAAGATCTCCAGGCACAAAATGCACAATTTCAAGAGCTGATCCTGAACTTGTCCAAGGGACAGGATGAATTGAAGACACTGCTGGCTAAGAAGACTAAGAAAGATAGAAGATCAGGAGGCCTTATTAATCTAGGAAGAAGGTTCAGAGGTCCTGTCAAGACAAAGGAACAGGTTGAAGATTATGAGTCTGAGGATTCTGAGAAAGAGGGAGGCAGTCTCCATAATACTTTGGGAGATTCTGATTCTGAAGCAAATTATTATCATGATCCTAATGAAGATAAGTTCAAGATGCTGGTGGATAGAATGAATGCTATGGAGTTACAAAAATCTTCTGGGCTGGATTTTGAAGATCTGAGCTTAATATCTGGAGTGGTTATACCTATTGGTTTCAAAGTTCCTGCTTTTGTAGTGTATGATGGTGTCTCGTGTCCCAAGCTGCATCTAAGGTCCTATGTCCGGAGGATTCAACCACATACTGCTGATAAGAAATTGTGGATTCATTTCTTCCAAGAGAGCTTGTCTGGAGCTCAATTGGAATGGTACTATCAACTGGAAAGTGTCAATATCCGTGATTGGAATGATCTTGCTGAGGCCTTCTACAGGCAATACCAATACAATGCTGATTTAGCACCTACTCGCATGTAGCTACAAAGCATGTCAATGGGTGCTAAGGAGAATTTCAAGGAGTATGCCCAGAAATGAAGAGACCTGGCTGGCAGAGTTCAACCTCCTCTGACTGACCGGGAACTGGTGGATATGTTTATGAGTACGCTGAATGGTCCTTTCTATAGTCACCTCATTGGAAGCTCATCATCTGGTTTCACTGAGCTGATAATGACTGGAGATTGTGTGGAGAGTGGTATAAGAAGTGGTAAGATACAGGTGGGTGCCTCTTCATCAAGCATTGCAAAGAAGCCCCCTAGTGGAAAGAAGGAGTCTAATGCTGTGTATGGTCAACCCAACCGTAACAGAAGTCACCAATCTGTGGGAGCAGTTCACATTTCTAATCCTACTCCTGCAGCACCAGAGCTACCACAGAGCAATCAACAGAAGCCTAGAAGACAGTTCACCAAGATCAACATGTCACTAGCCCAAGCCTTGCAACATCTGTTGAAAGGGGAACTCATTACTTTGAAGGACCCTCCTCAGAATCCTAATACTTCCTCTCCTCGGTACAATCCTAATGCACGATGTGCCTATCATTCTAATTGTCTGGGACATGACACCAACAACTGTTGGATATTGAAAAACAAGATTCAAGATATGATTGATGCTGAAGAGATTGAATTTGACCCTCCTGGGATTCCAAACGTGATCACTGCTCCCATGCCCAATCATGAGAAGACTGTTAATGCCATTGATGAAGTTTCATATATTTCCTCAGTTGCAGATGTGACTACTCCATTATCCGTTATCAAGAAGAAGTTGGTACAGGCTGGATTCTTTCCAGGTTGTAATGAAGACTGTTTCTATTGTGCTTACAAACCTGATAGCTGCTGGAAGTTGAAGGATGGTATTCAACGCCTCATGAACAATTACACCATATTGTTTGAGAGGACACCTTCTGTGGAAAGTATGGTTGAACATCTAACTCAAGGTGCGAAGGTTGAAGATGTGGATATGGTTGATAAAGTGCCAGTGAGGATCACCTCCAAAGGCCCTGTCAAGATCGCTCATAAAGGTCCTATCAAGATTACTGCTGAAGGCCCTGTGAAGACTGTTGCTGAAGCTAGAGTGGCTTCCATGATTATTACCACTCCTGGCCATATTCCGTATACTTCTGATAAAGCTATACCCTGGAATTACGGTTCTGAAGTTTATAATATCCATGGTGTTAAACAGGAACCTTTGACTGATACACCTGTTACTAATGATAACCTTGATGTTGATAATATTGCTGGATCTAGTAAGATCACCAGAAGTGGAAGAATTTTATCTCCTCCGGCTACCTCAAAAAATACAGTTACTCCAACTACTACCTCCACTTCTGAGCCAAGTGCTGATGCTCGGGGCAAAGGTCCTGTGGTTGAACCTGTGCAAGCTGAGGCACCGACTGCTGAGAATCTTTCTCAATAGATGGAAGAAGTGCTGAAGATCATTCGCAAGAGTGATTATGATATTGTTGATCAATTGGGGGCATACTCCCTCCAAAATTTCCATGTTGTCTTTGTTGCTGTGTTCTGAGGCTCATGCTAAAGCCTTGATTAAGTTCTTGAAGACTGCTCATGTACCAAATGAAATTTCTGTGGATCAATTCGAAAATTGTGTTGCACACCTGACTTATGATAACGGGTTAGGCTTTTCTGATGCTGATTTGACTCCTGCCAAGAGAAACCATAACAGAGCTTTGCATATCTCCATTGAATGTAGGGGCACTACCTTGTCTCATGTGTTGATAGACAATGGCTCTTCATTGAATGTACTTCCCAAAGAGGTTCTGAACAAGCTCAGTCCTGAAGATGCTGTGTTAAGACCAAGTAATATAGTGGTGAGGGCCTTTGATGGTTCAAGAAGAGTGGTTCATGGAGAAATAGATCTCCCAATCAAAGTAGGCTCTCAGGTCTTCAATTCTACCTTCTATGTAATGGAAATTCGTCCTGCATACTCCTGTTTGCTTGGGCACCCCTGGATTCACAGGGCAGGTGCTGTGACCTCCACTCTACATCAGAAGTTGAGATATCCAGTGAAGGGAAAGATCGTCACTGTTTACGGAGAGGAAGAATATATGATCAGTCATGTGAATACGTTTAAGTATGTTGAAGTGGAAGGTGAATATGTTGAGACTCCGTGCCAGACATTTGAAGTAGTTCCTTGGGTTGTTCCTGCTGCTGAAGCTCCTCCTGTTCTTAAAAATGTTCCTGTGGTTACCAGAATACCTCCTACAATGGCCTCCCTTAAAGATGCCAGAGCTGTGGTTGAAGAAGGTGGTTGTACTATTTGGGTTCAACTTCCTGACATTCCTTACAAGTATGACAAGTTTGGTTTGGGTTTCACTGCAGAGTCCCAGAAGGTTGTTCGTCGTGCTCGTGCTGTTCGTATCACCAATCAAGGGGTCATGAGAGATCAGATCAATGCTGTGGGTGACTATAGTGAAGACTACAACCTGGATGACTGGATCTTTCCTACTGTGGGTGATGGGCTCAATAATTGGAAGGCTGAAGACGTTATTCCTATCTCCTTTAGTCAGGAGTAAATACTATTACTGTGTTGTTATTTTTTAAGTTTGTAATTTTTGAACAATTAACCTTTTAAGCCTTGTGCCTTACCCGGGGCACAATGGTATGCTTGTTTCGGGATGTCATTTCATTTGCATACCTCATTCAATAAAAATCAGTGGACGTTTCGTTTTCGTAAATATTGTGTTCATTGTCTTTCTTTTGTTTTATTTTTGTTTTACCAGCTATGTGTTCTTACACACACCCACATCACTAAAATGCAGATCCTCATCCACTCTGGATCCTGTTGATAATAGTTCTACTATTGCCAATTATAATTTCGAGAATCCGATCTATCAAGCTGAAGATGGAAAGGAGGAAGATTGTGAGGTACCTGTAGAGCTTGCTAGGTTATTACAACAAGAAGAGAAAGCTATACAGCCACATGAAGAGCCAATCGAAGTTGTGAATCTGGGAACTGAAGAAAACAGGAAAGTGGTCAAGATAGGGGCTGAATTAGAAGATGGTGTTAAGATCAGACTAATTCAGATGTTACGTGATTATGTGGAGATCTTTGCTTGGTCCTATGAAGATATGCCAGGGCTGGACACAGACATTGTGGTTCACCGTTTACCGGTAAAAGAAGATTGTCGTCCAAAGACGGAGAAGGTTCGTCGCATGCGTCCTGAGATGTCAGATAAGATTAAAGCAGAGGTGATGAAACAGTTTGATGCAGGGTTCTTAGCTGTGACTTCTTATCCTCAATGGGTTGCAAATGTGGTACCGGTACCTAAGAAAGATGGTAAGGTACGTATGCGTGTAGATTACAAGGATTTGAACAAGGCCAGCCCCAAAGATGACTTTCCACTTCCTCATATTGATGTTCTGGTAGACAACACTGCTCAACATAAAGTATTCTCTTTCATGGATGGCTTCTCTAGTTACAATCAAATCAAGATGGCACCTGAAGATATGGAGAAGACTACATTTGTTACACAGTGGGGCACTTTTTGTTATAAAGTAATGCCATTTGGTTTGAAGAATGCCGGGGCAACATATCAGCGTGCTATGGTGGCTTTGTTTCACGATATGATTCATCATGAGATAGAGGTATATGTGGATGATATGATAGCCAGGTCCCAGAATGAAGAGCAACACCTTGATCATCTACATAAGCTGTTTGAAAGGTTGAAGAAATACAAGTTGAGATTGAATCCAAATAAGTGTACTTTGGAGTTAGATCTGGTAAACTCCTAGGTTTCATTGTCAGTGGAAAAGGTATTGAAGTAGACCCTGCAAAAGTGAAAGCTATACAAGAGATGCCAGCTCCCCGTACTGAGAAGGAAGTTAGAGGTTTCTTGGGATGATTGAATTACATTGCAAGATTTATTTCCCAATTAACTGCAACCTGTGAGCCAATCTTCAAGTTACTGAAGAAGGATCAGGTGATGGAATGGAATGACGAGTGTCAGACAACCTTTGATGAAATCAAGAGATATCTTTTAGAACCTCCAATTTTGATGCCACCAGTTGATGGAAGACCCTTGATTATGTACTTAACAGTATTAGACAACTCAATGGGGTGTGTGTTGGGGCAACATGACGAGTCTGGTCGAAAAGAGCAGGCAATATACTACCTTAGCAAAAAGTTTACCGACTGTGAGACAAGATACTCACTGCTCGAGAAAACTTGCTGCGCTTTGGCATGGGCTGCTCACCGACTAAGACAGTATATGTTGACTCATACTACCTTATTGATTTCGAAGATGGATCCAATCAAGTACATATTCGAGAAACCTGCTCTCTCCGGACGAATAGCAAGATGGAAAATGATCTTAACAGAATATGATATACAATACACTACTCAGAAGGCCATTAAAGGAAGTGTTGTAGCTGATCATTTGGCTCATCAAGCAGTGGATGATTATCAGTCAATGAGTTTTGAATTCCTTGATGAAGATATTATGTTTATTACCAAAGAACCTAGACAATATGACGGACCCGAACAAGGATCCCGATGGACTATGGTTTTTGACGGAGCTTCTAATGCACTTGGTAATGGTGTTGGTGTTGTGATCATTTCCCCTGAAGGTTGTCATACCCCGATTACTACAAGACTTTGTTTCTATTGTACCAATAACATGGCTGAGTATGAGGCATGTATCCTGGGTATCAAAGCTGCCATTGATATGAAGATTCAGTTCCTGGACGTGTATGGAGATTCAGCCCTGGTAGTAAGTCAGATTAAAGGAGATTGGGATACCAAGCATGAAAATCTCATTCCTTACAGAGAACATGTGTTATCTTTGATCCCACATTTTGAAAAGATTACCTTTGGACATATTCCACGAGGAGAGAATCAGTTGGCAGATGCATTAACCACCATGGCATCTATGTTTGAGATTAGCTAGGATGATGAAGCTCCCAAGATTACTATTGATAGATTTGAGAAGCCTGCATACTGAAATGAGATTGACACTGAAGGGGGAGAGGAAAAGCCCTGGTTCTATGAAGTAAAAAGATATCTTGAAGCTCAGGAATTCCCTGAAGGGGCATCTGTCAAAGATAAGAAGTTTCTAAGGATGTTTTCTGCTAAGTTCTTCTTGAGTAATGGAATTTTGTACAAGCGCAATCATGATTCAACTTTGCTTTGTTGTGTGGATAAGAAAGAAGCAACAGAGATTATGGAAGACATGCATGATGGGATCTTTGGCACTCATTCTAGTGGTCATACCATGGCAAAGAAGATATTGAGAGCAGGTTACTATTGGTCTACCATGGAAGCTGATTACTATCAACATTCCAGAACATGTCACAAGTGTCAAATCTATGCTGATAAAGCACATATACCTCCATCACCATTGAATGTGTTGACTGCTCCTTGGCCTTTTGCCATGTGTGGCATTGATATGATTGGTGAGATCAAGCCTACTGCTTCTAACGGGCATCGTTTCATCCTGGTTGCTATTGATTACTTTACAAAGTGGGTAGAGGCAGCTTCATTTGCATCTGTTACCAAGAATGTTGTGGCTCGATTCATTAAGAATAATCTTATATGTAGGTATGGCATCCCTGAAAGGATTATCACAGATAATGGCATTAATCTGAACAACACTATGATTACTGATCTCTGCACGCAGTTCAAGATTATGCATCAACACTCTACTCCGTATCGTCTGAAGATGAATGGGGCAGTAGAAGCTGCTAATAAGAACATTAAGAAGATTTTACAGAAGATGACTGTCACTTATAAATATTGGCACGAGATGTTACCATTTGCTCTTCATGGTTATCGTACTACAATACGTACTTCAACAGGGGCAACCCCATTCTCCTTAGTCTATGGTATGGAAGCAGTTTTGCCCATTGAAGTTCAGATCCATTCCCTAAGAATCATGAAGGATGCAGGCTTGGATGAAGATGAGTGGATTCAGACTCGACTTGACCAGATAAATTTGATTGATGAGAAAAGGTTGGCAGCTGTTTGTCATGGCCAGATGTACCAGAAACGGATGATCAAAGCTTTTAATAAGAAGGTTAAGCCAAAGATATATCAAGCTGGTGACTTTGTAATCAAGCATATCATATTACCACAGGGTGATCCTAGGGGCAAGTGGACTCCTACATATGAAGGACCATTTGTGGTCAAAAGAGTATTCTCAGGAGGTGCCATGATGCTTACTACTATGGATGGTAAAGACTTCCCATAGCCTGTAAACGTAGACATATTTAAAAAATATTACGCATAAAAAGAGACCCGCTAGGTTGACTGGCCTAGGCAAAAAGTAAGGGCATCCCGGCAAACCAAAAGGGTTTGGGCAAAAATTAGGGATATATATATTAAAAAATTGTACACCTGGCAAGTCGAAAACCTGAAAGGGCGGCTTGGGCAAAAAAGGGTTTCCCGGTGGATTGAAAACCTGAAAGGACAATCCAGGCAAAAGTTAGGGATTAAAGCGTATGACTATGTCTCATTTGGATCACTCATGTAACTTCAACTGATGATACTACCTAAATCAAGATTCGAACAGATAAAGATCAATCCAATCGTTTCCGTCTCAACAGCAGAAGATGAGATACTTGAAGATAATGGCAATAGTAGAATTGAAACTCAATAGGATCATTTTTCACATAGCTGTTTTCTTTGTTTTGTAAAAATTTTACGACGAATTCCTCTTACTAGGATTTCTGTCTCCTTGTACAAACTTGCCTATGTATAGGTTACTTTGTAATATAAATAAAATTCCATTTTTGAATCCATATTTACTTTTACCCTATTTACATAAGCGAAAACGTCCATTGGTTGTGTTTGAATGTATGTATGCTTTTGAATATGATTGATGTTTACCAGAAATGCATGAAATGCAGTAATAGTATTTACTAAGGACGAACGAGGGTAGTAGTTCAACGAAGCTTCACCGGTTCATCCCCACAAGACAACTACAAATCCCCAGCAAGACAAATCTATCTTTTATAGATACTTCGAGTTACATCTCCCCTTGAATTTATGTCCATCTCTTTTATCCTCACTCAGGATACTCAGGAACTTATTCCTTCAATAGAAGTACGACAAACAAAGACGGTAGGTTATAAATATTATACTATCAAACAAGACGGGAACGAGGTCCTCATATTCTTCAGCAACGAATCGGGATTTATTTTCCCTAGCCAGCAAGTTATTATACAAAGATATTCAGACAATTCAGGCTCCATGATTCATACATACATCATTTACATCATACCATAACATATCCATAAATGCATAATACATTACTTGAGTGCACCATGCCATACATGCATGCATGCACATTGCATAAACTAACCTTTTCCTTGTAGGATAGTTATATGCAGATAAAACAATATCAACAATCCACAACAGGTCAGAAAAGATCTATACATTACTCAAGATGTCCTTGGAGAGTAGGAAAACGGTCTGTACAAATATCCATTCCCTAATCCAGGATATTTTCAGGAGATTTAATCCTGACACTCTTTTGTCCTCGGAGAGTAGGCAAACGGTCTGTACAAAGATCCATTCCCTAATCCAGGATATTTTCAGGAGATTTAATCCTGACACTCTTTTGTCCTCGGAGAGTAGGCAAACGGTCTGTACAAAGATCCATTCCCTAATCCAGGATATTTTCAGGAGATTTAATCCTGACACTCTTTTGACCTCGGAGAGTAGGCAAACAGTCTTTACAAAGATCCATTCCCTAGTCCAGGATACTTCCAGAAGATTTCATCTATTTGGTCTTGAATAGTAGGCAAACGGTCTGTACAAAGATCCATTCCCTAGTTCAAGATATTTTCAGAAGAATTAATCCTGATATTCTTTTGTTCTCGGATATTAGGCAAACGGTCTGTACAAAGATCCATTCCCTAGTCCAGGATACTTCCAGAAGATTTCATCTATTTGGTCTTGAATAGTAGGCAAACGGTCTGTACAAAGATCCATTCCTTAGTTCAAGATATTTTCAGAAGAATTAATCCTAATATTCTTTCATCCTTGGAGAGTAGGCAAACGGTCTATACGAAGATCTATTCCCTAATCCAGGATATTTCCAGAAGAGATAATCGTCACGAAGATTTATTTCCACTGGTCTATTCAAACCATGTTGTATAAACGATTCAGAGACGGCCTATACGAAGACCTAGTACTGATATCCAGTATCAACATCAAGATATTATCACCTCCTGATATTATGAATGGCATCTATAAGCCCATTTCCAGTTCTTCCAAGTGGCATCTTCAAGCCCACTTAAGCATATACAACTAATCATCAGTGTTACTTTACCCACCGGCGAGTGCAAATTTTTGGGTTTTTGTGTTCAATCCCCTTCAACCTTCCAGGTCACGTATGGTACATATACCAATCTAACCCCTCAGGTTTCAGAAAACTGAACAGGGGCAGATGTTGCACCCCAAAATTTGCCCTCACCAAGACAAGACATTGTGTATTAAGAGGTTCACAAGGTTCACAATTAGTCAGAAAGTTTGGCAATTCCCTCATACAATGCATCCTCCTAAGCAAGGCATCCTAAACTAGGGTTTTGACTTCCATCATGCTAAATGGACTTACAAGACTTAAAGTGAGCTTCATATCATCCTATATGTGTTTAAGAATCCCCATGTCAAGTTTCAAGAATTTCCCAAAAGATTTGCTAAGTCAGATGATCAGATAGGCTAAAATCAGTCAAAGCAGTTAAAAAGTCAAACTGAGGTCAACTGTGGTCAAACCAAAGTCAAACTTCATGATTTTTTTGCCAACATCAAGTATATGAAGTAAAATTCATCATTTGATCAAGGGTTGATCATGATTCATCAAGGAGATTTCAGATCATCAAGAATCAGGAGTTTCTAAATTAGGGTTTTCACAGGAAAAGTCAACTGAACTTTGATCAGCCATAACTTTCACATGCTTCATAAAATTATTTCCATCCAAAGCTCATTTTGAAGGAAATTGAATTCCCTACAACTTTGTGTCTCACAAGCCAAGCCCAAAAATGCTTCATTTTGAAGGTATGAGCTAAGACATTATAGGTCCTTTTAAAAGTCAACAAAAAGTCAACAACTTCCAAAGAGCATAACTTGAAAATGGTAAAAGATATGGACATGAGAACAAAGAGGTTGGTTAGAGGAATCTTTAAGCTTTCCAAAATGTCCAAGAACACCTTTATAGCATTAAAATTGAAGGATTTGTGCCCTTGCAAAGTTGGGAAAGTTTTGGGAAGTTTATGAAGCAAATAAGGCCTTAAAACCAATTTTTGCTAAATGAGCCCACCAAATTGCCATCCAATCTTTACAATATCACCAAGCACGACCCAACCCACAAATTTTCTGATTTTTTATATTTTATTTGGTATTTATTTGAATTTTATTCATTAAAATACAAATTAAATTAAAATAAAATATGAAAATCATATATTTGGAAGAGATTATGATTCTAGAAGGCCATAAACACCATTCAAGACTAATTATTCACATCCAAATTCGTGCTAGGCCAAGATAGTAAGAATATATTGGATTTTTTGACATTTTTGAATGAGAGATTTCTTCATAATCAAGCAATTAATTTTCATGATACAAAGCCCATTCTTTTTGACCTAATTACATCCTTATAAATACATGAACACACTGAGAGCACAAGGGGACGAATTGGCTGCCTCAAGAACACTAAACAAGTTTCAAAAATTTCAACAAAAGACAAGATTCGGTTTTGGCATTTGGGACTATTTCAAAGCAATTTGAAGGTTGCTATGGGTTCCCTGATCATCATTGAGTGTTTCTCCATAATCATTATCATCAATATCATCATGAATTGATCAACCCGAATTCATATTTTCTCCATATTTGAATTTTTTCGATTTTCATTATACTGTCATTATTCCTTGAATTTGATCTCATATTTTTGTTTGTGATGATGTTTTGAATCTTTCTGGATGAATCGATTTGATTTTAGGTACGTGAATGAAGGTCCACCATTGTTAGGGTTTTGACCCCCATTTGGGGCCTCCCTCATTAGACCATTTAAAAACTCTTTAAGACCATGGCTGGATTGGGCATGATGTGGGGTTTGAGTGGACATAATCAATTTGGATGAATTGTACTTGGTTTGTGTGTTGTTTGTTTCGCAGGTTTACCCGCGAAAGCAAAATTCGCAGCAAAACTCCCAACAAAATTCGCAGGAAATTTTGTAGGGCTGGAGGAAGAAGAAGAAGATTGGCGCCATCTGGAAAATTCAAATTGTAACTTAATATTCTTAGAATTTGTTTTCATTATATTTCAACTAACGCGCTTGGCTCAGCTGGTTTGTGTGTTTGTTTGTAAACGAATGGTCCTGGGTTCAAACCCCCACCAGGCCATTTTGTTTTGTTTTATTTTTGGTGTTTTTGCAGGTTAATAATAAAAGAATTGTTACCCCAAACCTTATCACATGCGCGCGTTTGGCCTGGTGGTAGCAGTATGCGTCCAGGGGAGGCAAGACCTAGGGCGTGGGTTCAATCCCTGCCCCAAGTTTTTTTATTTCATTTTCTCATTATTTTGTTTTATTATTTTATTTTATAATTAATTCTAATTATATTTATTATAAGAAAAATATATTTAAATAATAATATGTAAATATATATATAACTTCATATTTTCTAAAAAATCCCTAATTTATTTTCTAAACTTTAATTTTAGTCTAGATTTAATTTGAAATTTGTTAATATTATTATTGTATATATTTTAAAATAATTTGATTAATTAATTATTGAAATATTCAAACCCTAATTTTATTTTCCTAAATTTTCAACCCTAATTTCTCACCTCAATTATTTTATTTAACTTTAAATATTAAACTTAATTAATTTTTCTAATGTATATAATTGAATAATTAATCATGTTTTGTAAGTTATTGTTATAATTGTTTATTATTATTATTACCTTATTTTCTTCTTAAAATTCTTCAAAATTGTTTGTTTAATTTAAATATTTCATTAAATTGTATATATATATATATATATATATTTTTGGTATATTTGTTCTAACCTTTTTTTCTTATTATTGTTACTAACCTTTTTAATTGTTATTTATTTATTATATATCTATTATTTAATTATTTATATATTAATGTAACTGCGAAAGCTTTGTAATAGTCGTAGTTTATTATTGTTTTATTGGTTATACATATTTTTGCCATGGTTAGTAACTATAGGGAGTGATAACATGTTTGTAAATTAAAATTAATTTAGAATGACTTACTTGATAAGATAAATATATGAATATGAACACTCACACATGTAAGTCAATCCTTGATCGCCATCCTTCACTTTCTAAGGGTATTCCTCATGTTGCCTAACTATAAGGTCAAGTAAGGTGTCTTAAAGCAAAGTCTCTTTTCATAAAATATCATCAAGTCCCTTTTAAGATTATAAGATCAAGTCCCTTCGATGTTGCCTACGGTAAATGATCTTGTCCCTTCGAATAAAAGATGATAAGTCCCTTCGTATTGCTAAGACACCTTACAGTTGCCTACACTCAGATGTCCTTTCTCATGTCTCTCATCACATCCAAGGTAATGACTACCTATTCCTTAGTAATAGGGATAGTCTTACCATTGAAAGAACATATAAGAACAGTGAAGATTTAACATAGGGTAGGTTCCTCTTAAGTACTTGCTCACTTTTCTTCAAAATACTTCATTACACTTCACATTTCAAACAAATTTTCAAAACAAAGTCTTTATATACATCCATACGAGGATCATTATAAAGTACTTAGAAAATTTTTAATCACACACTACACTTCTCAAAACAGTTTAAAGTGAGCTAAGTAACTAAGAGCCCATGGATAACCATGGATATAAAGGGTGTTAATACCTTCCCTTTATATAACCTACCCCCCGAACTCAAAATCTTTTTAAGGTCTTTCCTGTTCTTTTATGCCCTTTCCTTTTGGATAAAATAAAAGTCGGTGGCGACTCTTGCTATCCGCAACATTTAACTAAAGTCAGTTCTCCCACCGTGTTACAGAACTGACGACTCTGCTGGGGACTAATATTAAAGAGGGGTACCCTTAGGAATTAGATCACTTTAAATTTGTTTGCTTTGTTTGCTTTACTTTACTTGTTGGGGATCTTATGTGTGAAAGATCCTAACCCGGATCTAGTGTACTTTAGGTAAATGGCAATAGACCAAGGAAACTGTACGGCGTATACCGATATGGTTGATCTGGTGGCCATGGTTAGTGTGACTTCTTGGTTGGTGCTTATGTTCCTTAAGTAAAGTTGAGGATAATATGAGGCTGCCATATGTTGTCAATACACTAACTGACTTTTAGAACCCTAGTCATCCCATCTTGGCCTTTTAGAAAAGTAGTGAGATAACTGGCTTTGGTGAAGACTGAAGTTGGTTGATACTCAATGCTACACTCATTGAGATTCTAAACTTGGAGGGTTTTGGTTGGCAAGTAAGTTGCCTACTGAACAACCACCCTTGGGAAGGATCAATGATATTGAGATCCCTTAGATCCCGGTTACTTTTGTAGGACAGGATGAACCAACTAAACTTCAGGGGAGGGTACTTACCTTTAAACCTCATGCAAGCCTTCAAACTTAGGGCTATGGTGTGACTTGTTTGTGTGTGCCACATGTTTGTGATTGAGCATAACATCATAACATCATCATGCATCATAAGCATAGCATTTTCACTAACCATTTCAAGGACCAAAGGATTTATCTTTGTTCTTTGTTGCAGGTCATGGCTTCTGCTCGTAGGAATACTATCCGGATCAACTTTGTAGGAATACCTCCTAAGCTTAAGGAATTGGTCTCTCAAGTTTCTGAAAACTCCCAATTCATCAAGAGGCATGGTCACCTACTGGATCTAGTCACTTCAGGGTTTAATGAAGACATGATGAGTGTTCTGTTTCAGTTCTTTGATCCTAAGCATCATTGCTTCACATTCCCCGATTATCAGTTGGTTCCTACAATGGAAGAGTTCTCCAAGCTTCTGAGTATACCTATCCTTGATCAGAAACCCTTCACAGGCTTGGAAAAAGAGCCTAAACCTGAAGTCATTGTTGCAGCCCTACATCTGAAGAAATCAGACATTATCCTAGAAACGAGAAGTGGAGTTAAGGGTATCCTTGCTAAGGTATTGATGGAGAAAGCTCAAGTGTTCCTGAAGGCTATGAGTTATGATGCTTTTGAGTAGATCTTAGCCCTATTGATCTATGGCTTAGTATTGTTCCCCAATCCAGACCAGGTCATAGACGTGCATGCCATCAACATATTTCTGACTCGCAATCCAGTGCCTACATTACTTGGAGACATCTTACACTCTCTTCATACCCGTACTACAAAGGCATGAGGAACTCTGATATGTTGTATACCTTTACTATCTAGGTGGTTTATTTCTCACCTTCCTCGATCATTGATGAAGAATGAACAAGGGTTAAGGTGCTCAAAAAGGATCATGTCACTTTCACATTCAGATATTCATTGGAGTTCTAGATATATGGAGAATGTTTCTATCATTGACCGTTGTGGGGAGTTCCCTAATGGGCCACTCCTTCGCATAAGAGGGGGAATTACCTACAATCCTTCCTTAGCTCTACGTCAGTTTGGTTACGCTCGGAGTGATGGTCCTCATGATATGTTAATTCAGGGTATTATGTTCGACTACGACAACGATCTGCAAGGTTACCGTCAAAGGTTCATACGAGCATGGGGTAAAGTGAACAAGGTTGACAGCAAGACTCTGGAACCAAAGTACACCATTCCTATGGAACCTTATCTCAGATGGGTGCGATCTCGTGCTCAGACTCTTATGATGCCATATCCTGCTATCCTGCCAGTTACCATGGAGCCTGTTGTTGAAGGAGATACTTCTTATGTCATTCTTCACCCAGACATGCCCACTGACATGGAAGAGTTACAGAGGTCCTGGATCCAGTTGAAGGAGCAAAGAGATACTTTTGAGACTCATTACAAAGCAAGTCAAGAAAGAATCCTGGAGCTAACAAAACAACTTCACGAGGAGCGGAATCTCAACTCATACCTCAACACAAAGAGGAAGCGTCCATGGGAGACTTAAAACCCCATTTTTGTATTCATTTCATTTTTATTGTAAGCCCAAGGGGAAAAAAATTTATTACTAATAAAAGTTCACCTTTTTGGTTGTTTAAACAAATTTAAATCCTGCGGTCCTTGAAAACATTGCATACGCATTTACATATCATATCACTGCATCACAAGTTTCTTATGTACATGTATCTTATCTTCTCGCTGTTTATTTCAGCAGAAATGACTCTTGAACAGACTGTCAAAGATCTCCAGGCACAGAATGCACAATTCCAAGAGCTGATCCTGAACTTGTCCAAGGGACAGGATGAATTGAAGACACTGCTGGCTAAGAAGACTAAGAAAGCTAGAAGATCAGGAGGCCTTATTAATCTAGGAAGAAGGTTCAGAGGTACTGTCAAGACAAAGGAACATGTTGAAGATTATGAGTCTGAGGATTCTGAGAAAGAGGGAGGCAGTCTCCATAATACTTTGGGAGATTCTGATTCTGAAGCAAATTATTATCATGATCCTAATGAAGATAAGTTCAAGATGCTGGTGGATAGAATGAATGCTATGGAGTTACAAAAATCTTCTGGGCTGGATTTTGAAGATCTGAGCTTAATATCTGGAGTGGTTATACCTATTGGTTTCAAAGTTCCTGCTTTTGTAGTGTATGATGGTGTCTCGTGTCCCAAGCTGCATCTAAGGTCCTATGTCCGGAGGATTCAACCACATATTGCTGATAAGAAATTGTGGATTCATTTATTCCAAGAGAGCTTGTCTGGAGCTCAATTGGAATGGTACTATCAACTGGAAAGTGTCAATATCCGTGATTGGAATGATCTTGCTGAGGCCTTCTACAGGCAATACCAATACAATGCTGATTTAGCACCTACTCGCATGCAGCTACAAAGCATGTCAATGGGTGCTAAGGAGAATTTCAAGGAGTATGCCCAGAAATGAAGAGACCTGGCTGGCAGAGTTCAACCTCCTCTGACTGACCGGGAACTGGTGGATATGTTTATGAGTACGATGAATGGTCCTTTCTATAGTCACCTCATTGGAAGCTCATCATCTAGTTTCACTGAGCTGATAATGACTGGAGAGCGTGTGGAGAGTGGTATAAGAAGTGGTAAGATACAGGTGGGTGCCTCTTCATCAAGAACTGCAAAGAAGCCCCCTAGTGGAAAGAAGGAGTCTAATACTGTGTATGGTCAACCCAACCGTAACAGAAGTCACCAATCTGTGGGAGCAGTTCACATTTCTAATCCTACTCCTGCAGCACCAGAGCTACCACAGAGCAATCAACAGAAGCCTAGAAGACAGTTCACCAAGATCAACATGTCACTAGCCCAAGCCTTGCAACATCTGTTGAAAGGGGAACTCATTACTTTGAAGGACCCTCCTCAGAATCCTAATACTTCCTCTCCTCGGTACAATCCTAATGCACGATGTGCCTATCATTCTAATTGTCCGGGACATGACACCAACAACTGCTGGATATTGAAAAACAAGATTCAAGATATGATTGATGCTGGAGAGATTGAATTTGACCCTCCTGGGACTCCAAACGTGATCACTGCTCCCATGCCCAATCATGAGAAGACTGTTAATGCCATTGATGAAGTTTCATATATTTCCTCAGTTGCAGATGTGACTACTCCATTATCCATTATCAAGAAGAAGTTGGTACAGGCTGGATTCTTTCCAGGTTGTAATGAAGATTGTTTCTATTGTGCTTACAAACCTGATAGCTGCTGGAAGTTGAAGGATGGTATTCAACGCCTCATGAACAATTACACCATATTGTTTGAGAGGACACCTTATATGGAAAGTATGGTTGAACATCTAACTCAAGGTGCGAAGGTTGAAGATGTGGATATGGTTGATAAAGTGCCAGTGAGGATCACCTCCAAAGGCCCTGTCAAGATCGCTCATAAGGGTCCTATCAAGATTACTGCTGAAGGCCCTGTGAAGACTGTTGCTGAAGCTAGAGTGGCTCCCATGATTATTACCACTCCTGGCCCTATTCCGTATACTTCTGATAAATCTATACCCTGGAATTACGGTTCTGACGTTTATATCCATGGTGTTAAACAGGAACCTTTGACTGATACACCTGTTACTAATGATAACCTTGATGTTGATAATATTGCTGGATCTAGTAAGATCACCAGAAGTGGAAGAATTTTCTCTCCTCCGGCTACCTCAAAAAATACAGTTACTCCAACTACTACCTCCACTTCTGAGCCAAGTGTTGATGCTCGGGGCAAAGGTCCTGTGGTTGAACCAGTGCAAGCTAAGGCACCGACTGCTGAGAATCTTTCTAAACAGATGGAAGAAGTGTTGAAGATCATTCGCAAGAGTGATTATGATATTGTTGATCAATTGGGGGCATACTCCCTCCAAAATTTCCATGTTGTCTTTGTTGCTGTGTTCTGAGGCTCATGCTAAAGCCTTGATTAAGTTCTTGAAGACTGCTCATGTACCAAATGAAATTTTTGTGGATCAATTCGAAAATTGTGTTGCACACCTGACTTATGATAATGGGTTAGGCTTTTCTGATGCTGATTTGACTCCTACCAAGAGAAACCATAACAGAGCTTTGCATATCTCCATTGAATGTAGGGGCACTACCTTGTCTCATGTGTTGATACACAATGGATCTTCATTGAATGTACTTCCCAAAGAGGTTCTGAACAAGCTCAGTCCTGAAGATGTTGTGTTAAGACCAAGTAATATAGTGGTGAGGGCCTTTGATGGTTCAAGAAAAGTGGTGCATGGAGAAATAGATCTCCCAATCAAAGTAGGCTCTCAAGTCTTCAATTCTACCTTCTATGTAATGGAAATTCGTCCTGCATACTCCTGTTTTCTTGGGCGCCCCTGGATTCACAGGGCAGGTGCTGTGACCTCCACTCTACATCAGAAGTTGAGATATCCAGTGAAGGGAAAGATCGTCACTATTTACGGAGAGGAAGAATATATGATCAGTCATGTGAATACGTTTAAGTATGTTGAAGTGGAAGGTGAATATGTTGAGACTCCGTGCCATACATTTGAAGTAGTTCCTTGGGTTGTCCCTGCTGCTGAAGCTCCTCCTGTTGTTAAAAATGTTCCTGTGGTTACCAGAGTACCTCCTACAATGGCCTCCCTCAAAGATGCCAGAGCTGTGGTTGAAGAAGGTGGTTGTACTATTTGGGGTCAGCTTCCTGACATTCCTTACAAGTCTGACAAGTTTGGTTTGGGTTTCACTGCAGAGTCCCAGAAGGTTGTTCGTCGTGCTCGTGCTGTTCGTATCACCAATCAAGGGGTCATGAGAGATCAGATCAATGTTGTGGGTGACTATAGTGAAGACTTCAACCTGGATGACTGGATCTTTACTACTGTGGGTGATGGGCTCAATAATTGGAAGGCTGAAGACGTTATTCCTATCTCCTTTAGTCAGGAGTAAATACTATTACTGTGTTGTTATTTTTTAAGTTTGTAATTTTTGAACAATTAACCTTTTAAGCCTTGTGCCTTACCCGGGGCACAATGGTATGCTTGTTTCGGGATGTCATTTCATTTGCATACCTCATTCAATAAAAATCAGTGGACGTTTCGTTTTCGTAAATATTGTGTTCATTGTCTTTCTTTTATTTTATTTTTGTTTTACCAGCTATGTGTTCTTACACACACCCACATCACTAAAATGCAGATCCTCATCCACTCTGGATCCTGTTGATAACATTTCTACTATTGCCAATTATAATTTCGAGAATCCGATCTATCAAGCTGAAGATGGAAAGGAGGAAGATTGTGAGGTACCTGTAGAGCTTGCTAGGTTATTACAACAAGAAGAGAAAGCTATACAGCCACATGAAGAGCCAATCGAAGTTGTGAATCTGGGAACTGAAGAAAACAGGAAAGAGGTCAAGATAGGGGCTGAATTAGAAGATGGTGTTAAGAGCAGACTAATTCAGATGTTACGTGATTATGTGGAGATCTTTGCTTGGTCCAATGAAGATATGCCAGGGCTGGACACAAACATTGTGGTTCACCGTTTACCGGTAAAAGAAGATTGTCGTCCAAAGAAGCAGAAGGTTCATCGCATGCGTCCTGAGATGTCAGAGAAGATTAAAGCAGAGGTGATGAAACAGTTTGATGCAGGGTTCTTAGCTATGACTTCTTATCCTCAATGGGTTGCAAATGTGGTACCGGTACCTAAGAAAGATGGTAAGGTACGTATGTGTGTAGATTACAGGGATTTGAACAAGGCCAACCCCAAAGATGACTTTCCACTTCCTCATATTGATGTTCTGGTAGACAACACAATGGGGTCAGACAACCTTTGATGAAATCAAGAGATATCTTCTAGAACCTCCAATTTTGATGCCACCAGTTGATGGAAGACCCTTGATTATGTACTTAACAGTATTAGACAACTCAATGGGGTGTGTGTTGGGGCAACATGACGAGTTTGGTCGAAAAGAGCAGGCAATATACTACCTTAGCAAAAAGTTTACCGACTGTGAGACAAGATACTCACTGCTCGAGAAAACTTGTTGCGCTTTGGCATGGGCTGCTCACCGACTAAGACAGTATATGTTGACTCATACTACCTTATTAATTTCGAAGATGGATCCAATCAAGTAGATATTCGAGAAACCTGCTCTCTCCGGACGAATAGCAAGATGGCAAATGATCTTAACAAAATATGATATACAGTACACTACTCAGAAGGCCATTAAAGGAAGTGTTGTAGCTGATCATTTGGCTCATCAAGCAGTGGATGATTATCATTCAATGAGTTTTGAATTCCCTGATGAAGATATTATGATTATTACCAAAGAACCTGGACAATATGACGGACCTGAACAAGGATCCCGATGGACTATGGTTTTTGACGGAGCTTCTAATGCACTTGGTAATGGTGTTGGTGTTGTGATCATTTCCCCTGAAGGTTGTCATACCCTGATTACTGCAAGACTTTGTTTCTTTTGTACCAATAACATGGCTGAGTATGAGGCATGTATCCTGGGTATCAAAGCTGCCATTGATATGAAGATTCAGTTCCTGGACGTGTATGGAGATTCAGCCCTGGTAGTAAGTCAGATTAAAGGAGATTGGGATACCAAGCATGAAAATCTCATTCCTTACAGAGAACATGTGTTATCTTTGATCCCACATTTTGAAGAGATTACCTTTGGACATATTCCACGAGGAGAGAATCAGTTGGCAGATGCATTAGCCACCATGGCATCTATGTTTGAGATTAGCTGGGATGATGAAGCTCCCAAGATTACTATTGATAGATTTGAGAAGCCTGCATATTGCAATGAGATTGACACTGAAGGGGGAGAGGAAAAGCCCTGGTTCTATGAAGTAAAAAGATATCTTGAAGCTCAGGAATTCCCTGAAGGGGCATCTGTCAAAGATAAGAAGTTTCTAAGGAGGTTTTCTGCTAAGTTCTTCTTGAGTAATGGAATTTTGTACAAGCGCAATCATGATTCAACTTTGCTTCGTTGTGTGGATAAGAAAGAAGCAACAGAGATTATGGAAGACATGCATGATGGGATCTTTGGCACTCATTCTAGTGGCCATACCATGGCAAAGAAGATATTTAGAGCAGGTTACTATTGGTCTACCATGGAAGCTGACTTCTATCAACATTCCAGAACATGTCACAAGTGTCAAATCTATGCTAATAAAGTACATATACCTCCATCACCATTGAATGTGTTGACTGCTCCTTGGCCTTTTTCCATGTGGGGCATTGATATGATTGGTGAGATCAAGCCTACTGCTTCTAACGGGCATCGTTTCATCCTGGTTGCTATTGATTACTTTACAAAGTGGGTAGAGGCAGCTTCATTTGCATCTGTTACCAAGAATATTGTGGCTCGATTCATTAAGAATAATCTTATATGTAGGTATGGCATCCTTGAAAGGATTATCACAGATAATGGCTCTAATCTGAACAACACTATGATTACTGATCTCTGCACGCAGTTCAAGATTAAGCAGCACAACTCTTCTCCGTATCGTCCGAAGATGAATGGGGCTGTAGAAGCTGCTAATAAGAACATTAAAAAGATTCTACAGAAGATGACTGTCACTTATAAAGATTGGCACGAGATGTTACCATTTGCTCTTCATGGTTATCGTACTACAATACGTACTTCAACAGGGGCAACCCCATTCTCCTTAGTCTATGGTATGGAAGCAGTTTTGCCCATTGAAGTTCAGATCCATTCCCTAAGAATCATGAAGGATGCAGGCTTAGATGAAGATGAGTGGATTCAAACTCGACTTGACCAGATAAATTTGATTGATGAGAAAAGGTTGGCAGCTGTTTGTCATGGCTAGATGTACCAGAAACGGATGATCAAAGCTTTTAATAAGAAGGTTAAGCCAAAGGTATATCAAGCTGGTGACTTGGTAATCAAGCGTATCATATTACCACAGGGTGATCCTAGGGGCAAGTGGACTCCTACATATGAAGGACCATTTGTGGTCAAAAGAGTATTCTCAGGAGGTGCCATGATGCTTACTACTATGGATGGTGAAGACTTCCCACAGCCTGTAAACGCAGACATAGTTAAAAAATATTACGCATAAAAAGAGACCCGCTAGGTTGACTGGCCTAGGAAAAAATAAGGGCATCCCGGCAAACCAAAAGGGTTTGGGCAAAATTTAGGGATATATATAATAAAAAATTGTACACCCGGCAAGTCGAAAACCTGAAAGGGCGGCTTGGGCAAAAAAGGGTATCCCGGTGGATTGAAAACCTGAAAGGACAATCCAGGCAAAAGTTAGGGATTAAAGCGTATGACTATGTCTCGTTTGGATCACTCATGTAACTTCAACTGATGATACTACCTAAATCAAGATTCGAACAGATAAAGCTCAATCCAATCATTTCCGTCTCAACAGCAGAAGATGAGATACTTGAAGATAATGGCAATAGTAGAATTGAAAATCAATAGGATCATTTTTCACATAGCTGTTTTCTTTGTTTTGTAAAAATTTTACGACGAATTCCTCTTACTAGGATTTCTGTCTCCTTGTACAAACTTGCCTATGTATAGGTTACTTTGTAATATAAATAAAATTCCATCTTTGAATCCAGATTTACTTTTACCCTATTTACATAAGCGAAAACGTCCATTGGTTGTGTTTGAATGTATGTATGCTTTTGAATATGATTGATGTTTACCAGAAATGCATGAAATGCAGTAATAGTATTTACTAAGGATGAACGAGGGTAGTAGTTCAACGAAGCTTCGCCGGTTCATCCCCACAAGACAACTACAAATCCCCAGCAAGACAAATATATCTTTTATAGATACTTCGAGTTACATCTCCCCTTGAATTTATGTCCATCTCTTTTATCCTCAGTCAGGATACTCAGGAACTTATTCCTTCAATAGAAGTACGACAAACGAAGATGGGAGGTTATAAATATTATACTATCAAACAAGACGGGAACGAGGTCCTCATATTCTTCAGCAACGAATCGGGATTTATTTTCCCTAGCCAGCAAGTTATTATACAAAGATATCCAGACACTTCAGGCTGCATGATTCATACATACATCATTTACATCATACCATAACATATCCATAAATGCATAATACATTACTTAAGTGCACCATGCCATACATGCATGCATGCACATTGCATAAACTAACCTTTTCCTTGTAGGATAGTTATATGCAGATAAAACAATATCAACAATCCACAACAGGTCAGAAAAGATCTATACATTACTCAAGATGTCCTTGGAGAGTAGGCAAACGGTCTGTACAAAGATCCATTCCCTAATCTAGGATATTTTCAGGAGATTTAATCCTGACACTCTTTTGTCCTCGGAGAGTAGGCAAACGGTCTGTACAAAGATCCATTCCCTAATCCAGGATATTTTCAGGAGATTTAATCCTGACACTCTTTTGTCCTCGGAGAGTAGGCAAACGGTCTGTACAAAGATCCATTCCCTAATCCAGGATATTTTTAGGAGACTTAATCCTGACACTCTTTTGTCCTCGGAGAGTAGGAAAACGGTCTGTACAAAGATCCATTCCCTAGTCCAGGATACTTCCAGAAGATTTCATCTATTTGGTCTTGAATAGTAGGCAAACGGTCTGTACAAAGATCCATTCCCTAGTTCAAGATATTTTCAGAAGAATTAATCCTGATATTCTTTTATTCTCGGATATTAGGCAAACGGTCTGTACAAAGATCCATTCCCTAGTCCAGGATACTTCCAGAAGATTTCATCTATTTGGTCTTGAATAGTAGGCAAACGGTCTGTACAAAGATCCATTCCCTAGTTCAAGATATTTTCAGAAGAATTAATCCTAATATTCTTTCATCCTTGGAGAGTAGGAAAACGGTCTATACGAAGATCTATTCCCTAATCCAGGATATTTCCAGAAGAGATAATCGTCACGAAGATTTATTTCCACTGGTCTATTCAAACCATGTTGTATAAACGATTCAGAGACGGCCTATATGAAGACCTAATACTGATATCCAGTATCAACATCAAGATATTATCACCTTCTGATATTATGAATGGCATCTATAAGCCCATTTCCAGTTCTTCCAAGTGGCATATTCAAGCCCACTTAAGCATATACAACTAATCATCAGTGTTACTTTACGTACCGGCGAGTGAAAATTTTTGGGCTTTTGTGTTCAATCTCCTTCAACCTTCCAGGTCACGTATGGTACATATACCAATCTAACCCCTCAGGTTTCAGAAAATTGAACAGGGGCAGCTGTTGCGCCCCAAAATTTTACCTCAACAAGACAAGACATTGTGTATTAAGAGGTTCACAAGGTTCACAACACATCTCATGAGGTTCACAAGGTTCACAATTAGTCAGAAAGTTTGGCAATTCCCTCATATAATGCATCATCCTAAGCAAGGCATCCTAAACTAGGGTTTTGACTTCCATCAGGCTAAATGGACTTCCAAGACTTCAAGTGAGCTTCATAGCATCCTATATGTGTTCAAGAATCCCCATGTCAAGTTTCGAGAATTTCCCAAAAGATTTGCTCAGTCAGATGATCAGATAGGCTACAATCAGTCAAAGCAGTTAAAAAGTCAAACTGAGGTCAACTGTGGTCAAACCAAAGTCAAGCTTCATGATTTTTTGCCAACATAAATTATATGAAGTAAAATTCATCATTTTATCAAGGGCTGATCATGATTCATCAAGGAGATTTCAGATCATCAAGAATCAGGAGTTTCTAAATTAGGGTTTTCACAGGAAAAGTCAACTGAACTTTGACCAGCCATAACTTTCACATGCTTCATCAAATTTTTTCCATCCAAAACTCATTTTGAAGGAAATTGAATTCCCTAAAACTTTGTATCTCACAAGCCAAGCCCAAAAATGCTTCATTTGGAAGGTATGAGCTAAGACATTATAGGTCCTTTTAAAAGTCAACAAAAAGTCAACAACTTCCAAAGAGCATAACTTGAAAATGGTAAAAGATATGGACATGAGACCAAAGAGGTTGGTTAGAGGACTCTATAAGCTTTCCAAAATGTCCAAGAACACCTTCATAGCATTAAAATTGAAGTATTAGTGCCCTTGCAAAGTTGGGAAATTTTTGGGAAGTTTATGAAGCAAATAAGGCCTTAAAACCAATTTTTGCTAAATGAGTCCACCAAATTGCCATCCAATCTTTACAATATCACCAAGCACGACCCAACCCACAAATTTTCTGATTTTTTATATTTTATTTGGTATTTATTTGAATTTTATTCATTAAAATACAAATTAAATTAAAATAAAATATGAAAATCATATATTTGGAAGAGATTATGATTCTAGAAGGTCATAAACACCATTCAAGACTAATTATTCACATCCAAATTCGTGCTAGGCCAAGATAGTAAGAATATATTGGATTTTTTGACATTTTTGAATGAGAGATTTCTTCATAATCAAGCAATCAATTTTCATGATACAAAGCCCATTCTTTTTGACCTAATTACATCCTTATATATACATGAACACACTGCAAGCACAAGGGGACGAATTGGCTTCCTCAAGAACACTAAACAAGTTTCAAAATTTTCAACAAAAGACAAGATTCGGTTTTGGCATTTGGGACTGTTTCAAAGCAATTTGAAGGTTGCTATGGGTTCGCTGATCATCATTGAGTGTTTCTCCATAATCATTATCATCAATATCATCATGAATTGATCAACCCGAATTCATATTTTCTCCATATTTGAATTTTTTTCGATTTTCATTATACTGTCATTATTCCTTGAATTTGATCTCATATTTTTGTTTGTGATGATGTTTTGAATCTTTCTGGATGAATCGATTTGATTTTAGGTACGTGAATGAAGGTCCACCATTGTTAGGGTTTTGACCCCCATTTGGGGCCTCCCTCATTAGACCATTTAAAAACTCTTTAAGACCATGGCTGGATTGGGCATGATGTGGGGTTTGAGTGGACATAATCAATTTGGATGAATTGTACTTGGTTTGTGTGTTGTTTGTTTCGCAGGTTTACCCGCGAAAGCAAAATTCGCAGCAAAACTCCCAACAAAATTCGCAGGAAATTTTGTAGGGCTGGAGGAAGAAGAAGAAGATTGGCGCCATCTGGAAAATTCAAATTGTAACTTAATATTTTTAGAATTTGTTTTCATTATATTTCAACTAACGCGCTTGGCTCAACTGGTTTGTGTGTTTGTTTGTAAACGAATGGTCCTGGGTTCAAACCCCCACCAGGCCATTTTGTTTTGTTTTATTTTTGGTGTTTTTGCAGGTTAATAATAAAAGAATTGTTACCCCAAACCTTATCACATGCGCGCGTTTGGCCTGGTGGTAGCAGTATGCGTCTAGGGGAGGCAAGACCTAGGGCGTGGGTTCAATCCCTGCCCCAGGTAAGTTTTTTTATTTCATTTTCTCATTATTTTGTTTTATTATTTTATTTTATAATTAATTCTAATTATATTTCTTATAAGAAAAAAATATTTAAATAATAATATGTAAATATATATATAACTTCATATTTTCTAAAAAATCCCTAATTTATTTTCTAAACTTTAAATTTAGTCTATATTTAATTTGAAATTTGTTAATATTATTATTGTATATATTTTAAAATAATTTGATTAATTAATTATTAAAATAATCAAACCCTAATTTTATTTTCCTAAATTTTTAACCCTAATTTCTCACCTCAATTATTTTATTTAACTTTAAGGGTATTCCTCATGTTGCCTAACTATAAGGTCAAGTAAGGTGTCTTAAAGCAAAGTCCCTTTTCATAAAATATCATCAAGTCCCTTTTAAGATTATAAGATCAAGTCCCTTCGATGTTGCCTACTGTAACACCCCAAAATTTGCCCTCATATTTGTTATCTTCTAACTGATTTATGTTTCAAATTTCACTTGCATTCAATCACGCACTTGCATTGAGTAAGGTAAGGGAGTCGAAGCCGTTTTTTTGGTGATGTGAATCTTCCTATTCAATGAGGATTTAGTTGGTTATTAAAGTCTAGATTGAAACAAGGAAAAAGTGCAAACGGACGTCTGAGTTCATCATGGGTATATCCTGGGTTGAGGATTCACCCAGTTACCATTGTGTCTATTTACCAATTCGTACTTGGGATTAAGAGAGACAGGGGTTCTCCTGTATAATTATTATTCGTGCGATGGGAGAGTATAGTTTTAGGTTTGCACCTAAGAGTTATTTCAAGCATTACTCCTGGCTGCGGGACCATCACCTAATGTTCCTTTGAGTAATGGTTTTACAAGTTAATTTCTTCCAAGAAGGTTAGAAGATTAAATCAATTTTTTATGTGACGACACTTGTTAAAGTGATTGAGGCCTACCTGGAGTCTTCCTCGGATGAATATTTTGTTTTTATCAAGCATGTGTTTATTCAAGTGCACATGGTTTAGAACTCAAGAAATTTCAGTGCACTTCCACTAATATTCCTCCCACCATTCAACATATAATGAATCCTGGGGTTCCTATTGCATTGAGAGTGTCAGCTCACTTACTCTTAGGTGTTGTTCGTGTTTTTTCGAAGGAAGTTGATTATCTTATCAACGATTGCAATTTTGTTCGTACTGTTTTACACAAAGTATTTGTTGCCTTATCAAGTCATACTTTACCCGAAGGTGGAATACAAGCATTTCTTCATTTTATCACCATGCCCAACCACTTTTTGATCTTGATGTGCTTAGCATGAGCTATGATATGGAGGTTAATGGATCATCACATGAAGAGTCTAGAAGGTGTTACTCCTACAGATGGAAATTCTACGTTATTTGATAGTTTTGTGACTATACATTTCGATAAGAATAACATTCAGTTCTTCCAACACACAACTGCTTATGGATTCCGATTGACAAACAGAGCAAATTTTTTAAATGGTCCAAGACTCCATACAGAGTCACATGCTACTGGCTATACTAGTAATAATATCATACAGTCCATTATTGATCATATTGGTGGTGATAATGTGATTTTAAATTATTAGTGGTGATAACGTGATTTTAAATCACAAAGTAGCCAAAACCAATTGAGGCTATTCTAAAAAAGAGCTCCAGAACCAAATCTTAGAAGGAAATTTACAAGATCAAACTAAAAAATCTAGCAGGAACAATTCAGAATTTTTTTTATTATGAATATTTAAAGTTCAATTACATGATTAGTTACAAAAGAGAAAAAATTGAGAGAAAACTCTAAAAAAAGGGGGGGGGGGTTGAATGTTCCTGCATCAATCTCATGCTCTTTTAATTAACAGCCAAAGTCCATTCCAACCTCCATTGTGGAGTATTTTTCATCATCAAGTTCTAGCAAAAATCCGCGACGGGCAATGAGGCTATAACAACAAAATTCAGTGAAAAGGGATAGTCCATTGTTTGCATTGAAGTGTCCCTGTATAACAAAAAACCACATACAATAAGTGATGTCAATACTGCTTCAATTTCTTTAAGTATAATCACCAATCCATCAAGAAATGTAGCAGCTTCATAATAGAAGTAATAGCTAAAACAAAATTATGACAAATTCATAACAGAATTTCTAACTGCTTCTTAACAAAATTCTTAACTGATTTCATAGACAAACCATAACTGAAAGTTACCTGAAAGAAATCCCAAGACAACTTCATCATCAGCTTTATAAATTTGTTAATCTCTTCTTCAAAAAAGGAGGATTCTTTGAACACTCATCGATCTGATGCTTCATTCTTCCCCACCCTCACATTCGGCCTCATCCTTCATATTCTCTTTCAACTTTCGATTCTCTTCTTCTCCAATTCTTTTCTTTTTTCTCTTCTTCATTCATCATTCTTCTCGCCAATCTATCCTTTTTCCTCACTCATCTTCATCAATCCGTAAATGATCCTCTTAATTGGTGATTTCTCAACAATTCCTCATTGGTAGAAATCTTCAGTCAACTTCTCCAATATTCACCATTTCCTTGATTCGATTTCGGATTCGGTTATTTCCTTCCTTCTTCATTTATCGTAGCCATCACCTGCAACAAATATTGAAGCTTCAACCATTGTTTTCCATTTCAAGATCTTCATTGATCTGCACCTGCCACCTTCGGTTCAAGGAATTATCCGCAAGAACAAGAGAATTACAGCGAGACTTATACACCTAGAACAACCAAATGTTATAGAACACAAGAAGCTTGGAATCGCGGTGAACAAGAAGAGAAAGGAAATTGAACAGATTCAAACCTCATACCTGAAAAGGCTTCGAGTTCTTATCTTCCGAGTTAATCATGACGCGAACGTGGATCGTGTTTCTGATTTATCTTCGTGGTTGCAGTGCGAGAATAGGCGGAGGTTGGATAGAACCGATTGAGGTTACGGCGAAGGTGGATTTTCCCTTTACAAATACGCAAGGTGGAAGGCGAGTAGAACAAGAGAGCTTCATGGCGGCGGAGTCGGGGTTATGACGACGACGAATTTCTTGAGAAGAAGATGAACAACACCAACGTCTGAACTTCATTCATTCGACTAAAGGTAATTTTCGTTGAGTCTTTTCCATTCTTGTTTATGGAGTAGTTCGATTTAGGGATTTAGGTGAGATTAAGGACCAATTGTTTGTGGAGTTGAGGAGAGGAAAGCTAATGGATGCTCGTGTTCGGTGCTTGCGGATTTGAAAGGGACTCGCCGGGGCCAAAACACCGGCGGCGGCACTAGGGTTATGCGAGAGGGAAGAGGAAGAGCACTGCGTTTTGTGTTCTTGACTTATAACCCATTTGGATTTGTTTGTTTAATTAATAAGATTTAGAAAATTAAAATTTAATTATGATAATAATTAAAGTTTAATAAGAATCATTTAATCCCCATTAAGTCCACCGCCAGGAGGATGAAGATATAAGGGTGGTGAGATCCCTTTTGCTCCGGTCCAATCCGGCGGTGACAAGTGTCACCGTCCGGTTGGACCAACCCCTCAAATCCTATGCGAACCGTCCCACCTTAAGCCCCATGCACCTTCAGGCTTTCAGCCTAATGGGCCCTGAGAATTGCTTTTTGCACACCCTAGTACGAGCCCAGTAATTTATTTAACTTAAAAAACTTTCTGTTTTCACCCCCCTCAAAGTTTCTCTTCTATTTTAATTTCTATTTTACACTATTTCAATTTAATTCTAGAAAAAATAGTAAGAGACATAATAAAAATTCCCAAAAAATTATATTAGAATATTAACTAAATTTAGAACCTTTCCCCATTTTCACTTTCTGAATTTTTGCATTTTTCGATTTAATTTCGATTTTTCATTTTAAATGATTTATAATGAATTTCCACATAAACACATAAATTTGTAAAATTTATTTCTGCCACTTCCCATAACATTTTTGATCCATTCTTTTTGCTATGATTAGAGGACAAATTGAAGTACCTAGAATATTTTTGATGTATTTTTTAGGACATTTTTTCTACTGTTTTGGTAGTGAAATTTGTATAAATTTAGGATTGAATCTTAGATAGATTTAAAGGACCATTTACCATAGTTAGACTTAGAATTTTTAAGAGATTTTTTAACATAGTGTTATAATCAGGTTTAAGACCTTAGGAATTTAATTTCACATTTTTTCCATGACTTTTAATATTTTTGGCATTTAAATTCATTTCCATCATATTGTGCATATTCATGGTTCATATCATTCACTAACTATTTGTTTTTTTTGTGTGCAAGGTATTTTTCAAGGTTTGGCTTATGGACTTGGATATTTTTGTGCCTCAATTATGTTTGTATGCTTTGTGATGTAATAGCTTAGAACTTGTATGTTTTTATAATTTCCATAATTAGGATAGAAAAGATAAAACAAATCGTTAGAAAACAAAAATCTCAAAAATGAAATAAATAAGATACTCGATCCAACGTCGAGTATATTTTCAAATAAATAAATAAAGTTGCATGTGACTTTAGGGTTCCTCGATTACCATCGTTCCATTCCATTCAACCAAAAGCAAGCCTTGTATGTTTCACACCATAAGTCGTGCGTCTTAGCACCACGTAATCGACCCACCCGATCCATTGTTTTATCCCATTTATGTTTCATTCACGTTTTCTTCCCACCATGACTTAGGAGGACCATATTGTTCACTATTAACTTCTTTTACTTTCATTTCTAGTTTAGTATCTCTTAGGTAGATTTATTCTTTCAAACCTCACTAACCATAGGTCACCATTAAACTCAATTGATTTAGGGTAAGTCTAGTTTCCCTTAGAAGTTTTCCTTTTATAACTTGAGTCTCACTTCTCATCTTAAAATAAAATCAAAAACACTTAATAAAGGAAAGGTGTACAATGCGCCACGAGCCTTAAGCTATACGGGAAATGACTAGTGGAGGTCTCCTTCACTCTTCTAGGATGCTTTACAAACGTTCCATTGGGGGCGATCTTGGAAAGTATTCGCTCCCGTGTCATAGTCTTTAGTGTTGTACATATGAAAAACACAAACTTAAAAACACTTCTTATAAAAGACAACTAACCAAGAAGTCATGTCTTCTCATCTCAGCTCATACTCTTCGCGGACAAACATGACTTGTCTCGACAGTTCAAACAGCGATACGGTAAACACCCTTGAGTCAGAGCCGGTAGCACCTGAGCTAGAGATATGGCAACGTCATCCTAAAAATCACAAACGAGTGTAAGCCTTAGTTAGACGAACTACGGCGTCTCTGATCCTCATTTATCCCGATGAGGTACGTAGGCAGTGGGGTAGGGCCCATTCGAGCACAATCTTTCTTTTTCCCTACATTTCCCCCTTTATTCCCATTTGTCAATTCCATTCCTTTTCTCATTTCCATTTCATTCCAGATAGTCATTCTTTCCTTTGAACATCATACTATTTCTCACTCTTTGAAAAATGACTTATAAGCGTGGATCCCGTCGGGTACGGCGGACGGATTAGGGTGCTAATACCTTCTCAATTCGTAACCGACTCCCGTATCCAGATCTTTGGTTCGCAAGGCCTCGTCCTTTTCCTTCTTCCTTAGGTTTGTGCAACATTACCTTTCCCATTCCTTCGGGATAAATATGTCTGGCTGGCGACTCTAACCTTTTCCGCCCCACTTTCGCGTTTGTACTAGGATGAAAATCCCGGGAGCGACAGCTGGCGACTCTGCTGGGGAGTTTTAGAAATTCTGATTTCCCCTTTGAGAGTCAATCTTAGCGCTTGTCTGTTTCTATTTTTCGTTGGGTGCTTATTCATTCGCTGTTGTGCTTTAGTTTAGCTTTGCTGTTTTATTTACAGTTTATTGCTTTACTTTACAGCTTTATTTACAGCTTTCTGCACTTTACTTTACTGTCGCATATACTGGCTGATACTGTACTGGCTGTTCTGGTTTTTCTTGGCGGGATGGGATTATTGTGAGATAAGCCAAATACCCGGCTTGAGTATACACATAGGATTTAGAGTGGGCAGTCGTGTGGCTTGCGTGGTCTTGAGCACGTGTAGTTTTCACGAGTCCCACACCCAGATCAGGCTCTCTTGGGATATGTTCTATACTGCCTAGGCAGACCATAGAATGTTCCCATCTGAGCTGCTAACACTGGGAACCGATCATCGAGGACCTTAGTGGAAACAACCCTCTCCAGTGGTGACAGTGGCAGACCACATTTCGTGGCAAACCCATTCGCACCCGAGGGTCCACTAGGAAATCGCATAGGATGACCTTGTTCTCTCGTAGGAACCTGGTTAAAGCAACTGGTCGTATGACGGTAGTATTGTACCCTTCGGGATGAATGTACTATTGTTTCTCAACTTCAGTGCTTGAAACCGGGAACTTATGAGGGATGCTTGTTTTTCCGGAATTCAGCTGAGGCCTCCCTGAGTAGTACATAATGCCAAACCGATTCCCTGATTTGGTCATGAGCCATTTCTCGGAAATGGTGAACGTATTATTGCTATTCGGCTTTGAGAGTCCATGATGTTGACCCGTAGTAGCATACCCATGAGATTGGGAGGGGTTTACAGGTTCGTAGGAAAACTAAACCTTCAACCTACCTTGTTCTTGATACTTGGGTTTTCTTCCGACACAAACCTATGATCTGGTATTCTTGACAGTCGGTATTCAGGCAAAATCAGAAGGCAGTACAACAGTGCCCAGTATATGCAACAGTGATCACATGCCATTGCATTGCATCACATCATCCGCATACTTGCATTCCTAACGCATGTTTATTCATTTGCAGGGCTGCATATCACATCCTTGATTCCGATTGTGGCTATTGATCTATGAGCATGGAATCCAAGAAAAAGACCAAGTGTATTATCTCCTACAAGGTTTATCAGCCTGTTGTGAAATAAATTCTCAAAGTGAAGACCTTAGCTCCTCCAGAAGTTCTGAATGTCTTCAAGCAGGATTATGGGTGGATTTTGTATTTCATAGAGCCCATCAGTGACTATGCTTTCAGAGGGATGCACACCTTGCTACAATTTTATGATCCACAGCTTAGATGTTTCGTACTTTCTGATTTCGTGTTGGCACCTACATTAGAGGAGTATTCGAGCATCCTGAGAGTTTCCGTGAAGGACTGTGCACCATTTTTTGGGACCAAGATTGATCCCGACTTCAAAGATGTAGCAACTACTCTTTATTTGAGCAAGTCATTATTGGAAGACCGGATTGATAGCAAAGGAGGCTTCCGAGGATATCATTTGAGTTTCTTGTTAGATGAGGCTACTAAAGCAGCTGAGGCAAAAAGTTGGAGTACCTTCAATGCGATCCTAGCTTTGTGTATCTATGGAATCACTTTGTTCGCGAACATGCCCAACTTCGTGGATGTTGATGCTATTCGCATTTTCATAGCAAAGAATCCTATTCCTACTCTCTTAGGAGATCTCTACCACTCTGTGCATTATAAGAATGAGAAGCGAAGGGGTGGAATGTTGAATTGTTGCGCGACTGTATTCTACAAGTGGTTCACACGCTTTCTTCCGCAATCAGGAGCTTTTGAGAAGACGAAGAACACTCTTGAATGGTCTGAACGATTGATGGGTTTACAAGCAAAGGACATTACCTGGGTTAATCAGGGTTTGTGGTGCATTGACATTCTTCATAGTTGCGAAGGATTCCCTAATGTTCCACTGATCGGGAGGAAAGGGGGAATTAATTATAACCCTTCTCTCACGGTTAGACAGTTCGGGTACGCCCTAAAGGAACCACCAGCTGCTGACATCACAGAGTCCTTGTACTTCCAATCAACGGATGGATTCGAGATTGCTCAGAAAGCTTCTAATGCTTGGCATAGTCGAAAGACAAGAGGGAAGAAGACTTTGGGAGTAGGGAATTGTCGAATGTATCCACCGTTTGCAGAATGGTTAAAAGAGCGGGTTGAAGTGTTACTGTTACCATTTGGGCCTGCGCCTCTTCTATATCCCACGGTCATTGAACAACCTACCACAGTTAGCATTGAAGAGTTCAACAAGATGAATACGGAAAGAGACGGTTTGTTAATGGAGAATGCACAGTTAGGTCAGGAGCTTGCTAAAGCTAATCACGCCAGACTTGAGGTTGAGTGGAAAGCTCAAGAAGATGCTGAGAGGCATGCTATTGCAAGGAAACAGTGCGAGGTTGAGTTAGCTCGGTATGAGAGGTTCGAGTTTGCTACTAGAAGTTCTTCCAAGGAACACATTGACACTAGAAGGCAACTGGATCAGAAGACCTTGATGTTTGAGAACATGAAAAAGAGACATGCTGCTTACAGGATCAAAAGAGAGGAACAAGACAAAGTTCAAGCCGAAGAGATCGCGAGTAAGCTAAAGGAGAAAGACGAAGAGATGGCCGGTAAGTTGAGAGAAAAAGATGCAGAACTTGCTAAAGCCCGAGAAGAAGCTGATTACTACAAGCGGATGATGATTCGCTATCAGAAGAAGCTGAAGAGGTTTGAAGACAACCAGGTGCAGACAAAGGAGTTGGTAGAAGTTCCAAAGGCAGGACCGATCATTGACTCAGATCTAGGACCGCATTGACAAAGACATCTTTCTATTTTGCTTGTATGTTTTGGGATTACCATTAGGATTGTTGATGGAATCTTCTTATCATTGCACTTCTGTTCGAATCCATATTGTGTGTGTTTTGACTATATCAACAAAGTTCTTATCATAAAAAGATCTCTTTACTATCATTCTGTGTTCTCTCACTTTATGATCACTGACACATCTGACACATTTGCAAAAACACGTCGGTCTTCGTATTCTTAGAATTGTTTGGCACGTCTGCTTCACACACACACCTTATATTATCAACACCGCTTGTTATTTACAACAAAAAGAGCTTCTGTCTTCATCAAACCCACAAAACTGGAATCAGGGGATGGGATGCCCTAAAAATGAATCGACATGCCATAACATTCATGTCCTGCATATCATATTCTTGTGTTTTTGCAGGTTACCCGGGGTTTCTAACTTATTTGATTACAAGCAATATAGCTGGTCAACGCGTTCACCGATATCCGACTAAAAGAAACCGAGTAAGGATGGCTAAACGAATACAGACAGATCTCAATGAGCTCCGACAGAGGATGGACCAGTTCATGGAAATGATGACTGACATGGCCCAGAACCAGGAGCGTCTCCGGTTGATGGTTGAGCAACCTCATGGGAATTTTAATACGGGAATACCGGCTGAGAATGTGGATTCTAACGCTGCCCGTAATGGAGAACCTAATCCAAATAGGACCACAGCACGTAATGCAGGTTTAGAAGACAATCAAGAGGACCAGTTCACTCTACTGGATGCTGATATGGGTAACATGAATGAGATCAACAATCGCAGGTATGAAGAGCTTTCAGAGAAGATTAAGGCCATGGAATGTCAAAATTCCTTGGGCATCGATGTAACCAGTCTCGGGTTAGTACCAGGAGTCAGAATCCCTCCCAAGTTCAAGGCACCATTGTTTGATAAGTACAACGGCAACACGTGTCCTAGGACTCACATTCACGCGTACTTTGGAAGAATCTCGGCTCACACCGATGACGAGAAACTTTGGATGCATTTCTTCCAAGACAGTTTATCTGGAGCTTCGTTAAGCTGGTACATGAAGCTGAGTCGGGTCTCTATTCGAAGTTGGAAAGATCTAGCTGAAGCATTCCTCAAGCAGTATCAATACAACATTGATATGGCTCCGAATCGCACTCAGCTACAGAACTTGTCTCAAGGACCTAAGGAGAGTTTTAAGCAGTATGCCCAGAGGTGGCGTGAGCTGGCCGCACAGGTTCAACCTCCATTGCTGGATCGGGAAATGGACGACATGTTTATGGGCACCTTGCAGGGTGTTTACTTGGATCGTCTGGCCGCCTGCCCGTCCATTGGTTTTTCTGATATCGTCATTGCGGGAGAAAGAATAGAGAATTTTCTAAAATTGGGAAAGATTCAGGATGCAAGCAATGCTAGTTCTTCTGGTGTGAGAAAGCCTTTTGGCAACAGCCAAAGAAGAAGAGAAGGCGAGACGAATGCTGTGTATAGAGGCCGAGACAGAGGTTATTCTCAAGGTTACCACCAAGCAGCTGTGGTGACTATTACTCCACAGGTTCAACAACAACGACCACAGGGTCAGCAACAACAGGTACAGAGACCGTTTCAGGAAAGAACAAGAGCAAGAAACCGTAGACTCGACCCCGTCCCATGCCCATATGCTGTTTTGCTCCCAGAGCTGCTAAAGTTGAACCTGGTTGAGCTTCGTACCATGAGACCTCCTGCTCCTGACAATCTACCTCCGAATTTTGATGCTAATGCCAGATGCGAATTCCATTCAGGTGCCCAGGGGCACAGTATTGAGAAATGTTGGGCTTTTCAGAACAAGGTACAAGACCTAGTTGACTCCAAGGCGATCAATTTCGCTCCTCTCCCAAATGTACTCCAGAATCCGATGCCTAGTCATAATGGAACCGGTGTCACGGTTATTCTACCAGATGGTTCACGATAAGCTGAAGTCTTCGAGTTGATCACCCAGGACGCCAGGGTATTCATGAAGCGAATAAAGCCAGCAGTATTCAAATACTCTCAATGATGGCATTTATGTGTTTGCCTTTCTTCATTGTTCATTTTCATCCCTATTGAGGGGAACTACGTCGCTCTGATTCTTCATTGATCATCAGTCAATGGAGATACGTAGGCAGAAGATCGTCAGGTCTTTCCGAGCAACCTTTTGGGGCAACTTTACTCCCCAGTTTCACTCTTTCCTTCAGATGTCTCGTGTCAGAGTCAGAATAACTAGAAGAAGAGATATGACTGCCATGGTTAGGTATACAACTGCGAATTGAAGATTACAAGTCCGTGAAAGAGCTATTGATCGCTGAAAGTATCCAAGATTGACAGGTCCAGGCGGAGCCAAGCCTCCTCAACTACGGCAATATTCAGTTTCTTTACTGCATTTTCATTTGTAGTTTCTTTTATATGCTAAACATTTGTCTACATGTATGAGATTTGTTTGCTTTTGAATGTTAGCAATAATAAAACTCACATGTTTTTCTTGAAGTAAATTCATTTGCATTCCTTTATAATTCTGCATGTGTACATTGCAATACCAATTGTCATGCTTAAACTCTATGAAGGAGAATGACGAAACAAAAACGCAAAAAATCTCTAATTGTGTGCTCTCGAGTAAGGCCCTGTTGACGATGTACAGGCTTTGTTTCAAATCCCTAAACACTGGAGATATAAGGAAGATAGACCCTTGCTAACCCCCTTGAGCCTTGAAGTAGGAGTTTCTTTTCACATAAAAAAACCTCACATGTAACCCAGGGGCAGGGTAGACGTCAGCTAGTCAGACCAAGCGTTCAGACTTTCATAAATAAGTGTATTTGAAGATCCATTGCATTCTATTATGCTAATCAAGAGGTCCAAAGACCCGAAACCACAATGGTTATCCTTCGTCGACCACAAAATGAGGCAGTCACAACCCTCGTGAAGCAATCAAGACAAACAGTGTCACACGACTCGTTCAAAAAATAAAAAGAGAGAAATGAAAAGCCCGCTAAGTCGAAACTTGAAAACAAGCGACTTAGGCAAAAGTTAGGGTATCCCGCTGGACTTCACAATCAAAGATTCACAAGAATCAGTCCAGGCAAAAGTTAGGGATAAAGCAAAATAACACAAAAGCAAAAGACAGAAAGGATTACACAAGAAAGATCCTCAAATGAGAACAAAGTCATGTGACATAGACACGAAAGATAGAGGAGTGACTGACTCTCAACAATAACCTGATTGGTGCTTGAACTAGTAGCAGCAATGGTTCCTCAATCAACACGAAACCCTTATGAAAGATGAATGCTTGTGAAAACTAGCTGAATGTAGGAATGGAGAACATCACGAAGAGTGGGTGGGCACAAATAAA
The DNA here is from genome assembly GCA_963966055.1 of Lathyrus aphaca. Lineage (NCBI taxonomy): Eukaryota > Viridiplantae > Streptophyta > Magnoliopsida > Fabales > Fabaceae > Lathyrus > Lathyrus aphaca. Next base: position 164,421,232 of record OZ014520.1, on the reverse strand, counting down.
CTTCGAGCCTATATCCTTTGTTTCTATAACCGTGAACCAGGCCACGATACAACCCTAAAAAGTCCTAACAGAAACAAGTTTAATTTGAGAGCGTACTACTACGAGACCGCGTTCCTGACTCCAACGAGTTATGCTAAAAGACAGTTGTTGGTATTACATGTACATACTTTCAATCAAAATAAGGTCGTATCTTAACCAGTGATTCGCTCACAAAGGTTGGCGATCCATTTTCAAAACTTTGAGATTTACATGTGCGTTACATTAGAATTTTCATTCTAAGAATAAACATTTCTCGCTTGCATATATTTGTTTGGCATCATAAATGGTTCACATGCGGAAATTCAATCCGGAAACTTAAGCTTGCCAAGTTGAGAAGTCTAAAACTTCTGAAAGACTGTCACGTCGAGGTGCACTTTTCTGAGAAAGCTTCATTGAGCAAGGACTTTCCTAAATAGTCACAGTAAGAGCTAGCCAATCTGGGGCAGTTAAGTCGAGCAATCTCTTCAAACTTCAGTCAAACTGGGGCAATCACCTCGAGATTCAAATCTCTCCAAGAGCGAAGATTAGTCAGTCAGGTGCAAAGCTATTCAAACACTCGTACTGGGGCAGGCCACTCCAAAAGTACAAGAGTTCATTCTTTCCTTAAGAACAGATGATCGAAAGCATTTACCCGGAGTTTAGAATACCGTGGTCACTTGTCAAGCCAACTATCTCGTTCGGCACTTCTGACAGATACAAATTCATCCGCATTGGCAATGGTCACCTCCTCAGCAAGGTTGTTACGCTAGTTCATGCAGTCATTACGATACCTAAGAGTTTAAAGACACCAAGTCTTTTGTAAAATTCTCTTGAGGTAAAATCCCTACAGAAGCAACTAATCCCCAACATGAGACAACTTGAAATCTTTCCTCCTCCTCAGGACGTGTCTCGGTGTTGTCATCACCAACAGGAAGGTAGAAGTTATCCTCACTAAAGTCAACAGTTTTTCCTTCAGATGGTTTCCTTGATCTCAGTTCCTCAACAGATCTAAGGCAACTCCCATTTTCCCTAGAATATTTCAGATAAATCATTCTCCTTCCCAGTAGCTCCATAAGAGTGGATAATCCCCAATAGTCGAGGTATCCCCAGGCACGGCCCTCAAATCTAAAAGTCCAATTTATTTTTGGCAAAGGCGATAATTCGGGACAGATGAATTATTCACGCTCTTCTCCGACAGAGATGTTATCCCCACAGGACTTCTTGGGATCGAATACGCGATCATTGTGTTTCCCCACAGAGTTAGCATGGACTTATTACTTTCGCGTCAGGAATTTCTTTTACATTCACATCAGTTTATTAACGATACTCAAGACATAATATCCCTAGTGTCATGGGGAAACATACCATGCAATTTAACACATGCAAAGTCCAGCCGCAGACTGGCCAAAGTCCATCTTCGGGTGGCAGATTTCAAAGTCCAGCCGCAGACTGGCCAAAGTCCATCTTCGGGTGGCAGATTTCAAAGTCCAGCCGCAGACTGGCCAAAGTCCATCTTCGGGTGGCAAGCTTCAAAAGTCCACCCACAGTGTGGCAAATCTCTAAAGTCCCCCGTGTCGCTCCCACCAAAATGACGCCTTGTCAGAAGGGGTACAGACGCGAACGGTCGGCGAAAGGAGAATTAAATGAATAGAGTCGCCAGCTAGGCATTTTTATCCCGAAGGAAAGGTAATGCTGCATAGACCTAGCAAGATATGGATAAGACGGTCGCGAACCAGAGAGACTGAGAAAGGGGGTTGGTTACAACCTGGGAAGGTATTAGCACCCAGATTGTTCGTCGTACTCGACGGGATCCACGCTTAAAAGATTTGTGTTTTAAAGGGGTAGTGTCAGTGCAATTTGTGTATCAAAGCTGGAAAAGAATGCAAGTGTCAGTGTAAAAGAAGTGTGAAGTGTAGTATGTACAGTGTCAGTGTAAGAACAAGAGTATAATGCTCAAGACTATGAGGCTTAAAGAGTGATGCTGGAAAAGGGGGAATATACAGAGACTTTTGTTCGATAACTGTTAAGTTATGCCTACGTATCCTCTCGTGCAATGAGGAAGTCAGAACACCGTAGTTCGACCCGAAGAGACTGAAAGATAAATTGACTGATGAACTGCTTGCTTATCTATGCTCAAGTGTATGACTCGTCTGGCTCGAGTGCTAACTGTCTTGCATTAGATGGAAGAAGCAAGTTCTCGTTTATGAATGAGTGTGATGAGAAAAGAATCCTGGAGGAGACGATTATTGTTTGTTTTTGTATTTTCAGTCTTTTATTGCTTTTGAAAGTTCGTCATAGATTAATGAGCTTAAGCACAAACCAATGGGTTAGTAAACTCATCACATCTTCCCTCTGATTAGGGGTAATGAGAATACCTTAAGTGTGAAGTCAGTATCTCACACTTAATTTCCATGATGTAGGATTAAAATCATTAACCTACTTGTGATTATTTAGATGTTTTTGGTGTTTTTTTTAGTGTTAAGTGATGAGGTTAAGCCATAATCAGGGATTAAACAGACTCATTACACCATCCTAATAGAAGGATAATAGATGAGAATGTTTAAGCTGAGGAAAGCTCCTCAACTTAATCCATGATTAGGGATTAACCTCATGACAAAACAAAGCCTTTATTAAAGTGGATTTTAGTTAATGGTAAGATTAAGAAATGGATTTTATGTCTTGTAAGACAACTTGAGGGGGACTTGTCCATTAACACTAAGGTTAGTCCTTCTTAACCAATTAAGGAAGAATTAGAACCCTAATGCAAGGCCCAAGTTACAAGCTTGATGTCTTGATAATTATTAGGTGAATTGATTAAAGGATTTAAACACATTAAGGGTTTAACACTTAGGATTAAAGTTATACACTTCATCCTAATAGAAGGATGCAGGCATAAGCTTAATCACAAAGCCTTAAAGCCTTTAGGGTTTAGTCCCTGATTGTGAGATGAGAAGAGAAGACTCAATGATGACACAAAGGTAAAAGCTAAATGGGGGACTAATCAAACCCTAATTATTGTCATGCTTGGTTGTTCCTAAGGTTTGTAAGGTTTACAAGAAAGATCTTCAGAGAAACCACCAGGAAGCAGATGAAAGGAGCAAAGAGAAGCAAAGTAACTTGCTTCATTTAAGAAGACAAGTCACTTGAAGAAAGAAAGTAAGATGAAGTAGAATGAGCAAGCTCAATCTCAAGCACAAGACAAAATGCAGCAATGATGCATAAGAGAGATGAAAAGAGATGGTGAGAAGTGAAGGCAAATTCACTTTTCAAAGTAACTTACCACCTGAAAAGTTAGTGAAAAGAATGAAATGCAATGCAAATGAGATGAAATGGCATGATGCAAACCAAAACCAGAAGCATAAGTATGGTGCTAATGATGCTATGAGATGATGCAAACATGAAACAAGACATGAGAATGATCTTACAAACATATGGATGCAAAAGAAGCATGCTTAGGACCATGAACATACATGAAAAGTTATGAAATGCAAATGACATACAATATGGAAAATGAAAGATGCAATGATCACACATGATTCTAATATGTCCTAAGATGTGTTATGAATCAAATGGATGCACAAAATGTCATGGCAAGTCATGGTATGCAAGCAAATGAGAAATGGATGCAAAGGAAGGCCCAAATTAGGGTTTATGATCAATGCACAAAACAAAATTCAAAACCAGAAGCAAACTTCATGATAAAAATTTGAAAATGCATTCAAAGGAACCCTAAACCTATACAAACTCACTGCCCAAAGGAGGGGTTCTAACTCTTAACCTAATGAGGGTTATGAATTTTCTAAGATTGCTAGGGTTTTAAGATACCTTATTAAGAAAAATCCAAAACAAATTGAAAATGTAATATCAAATCATGCCAATTTAATCATACAAACTACATGCTATACAAGATGCAATGCAAAAAGAATCATTGTCCAACTCTCAATGGCTAGGCAGAAATGAATTTTTGAAGTTTGAATCAAAATAATGCCTTGAAATGAATTTAATTCAAAAGAAATTAATCAAAAGGCATCAAGAACAAAAAATAAATTTGGTTTGAGAGTTGGACAATGTTTCTAAATGTCTTTAAATGTTTCATGAATTTTTTGTGATTTTTAAATACCTAAAAGTATTTTTAATTAATTAATTCTCATTAATCAATTAAAAATAAACTTTTAAATGATTTAAAAATAATTTTTGATGCAAAAAATAAAAATAAAAATGTTTTTGGTTTCTGAAAATTAATAAAAGGTTTGATAAAAAATTTCAGAATTTTTCAATGTATTTTGCTATTTTAATTAATTTGTACAAAATAAATATGAAACAAATAAAAATAAAATGGATTTAATGAGAAAATAGAAAAGTCAGCAGATCTAGGGGCCAGGATTCAAACTGGGACGCGCGCGAATTGACTAGGCGCGCATCTGGACGGCCAGCATTCAAATTCTCCTAATTATGATTAATGCCCTAATCTGAACCCTAAACATAATCAGGTGACCGGAACAGTGTTCCGGTCATCTTCTCCGACGAGCTCCTCTTTCAATCTCTCTCAATACGCCATGAAACTTCACAAATCTTTCCAGAATCACTCATTGAACATCACTAAACCTAAACCCCACCCCAAAATCCATTTATTTCCACTGAATCATGAGAAATGAATCAAAACGGAAAACACACAAAAATTTCAGAGATCAAATACATCCTACACACGCAACCATTTTCAAAGGTTCAAAGCTCAAAATGATCAGCACACCACATAGAATCAGTTTATAACTTAAAACGCAAGTTCTGGAAAAATGTTTGAGATGGCTACCTGAGATGGAATCTCCTGGTTCTGGGCTTTCTGGCCTTTCCTTTGCTGCAAATCCACTCCTTTGAATCCTCTGATGATGAAATGAAACTTAAAAAGCTTTAAGGATGGTTGGTTTGGGAGATTGGCAGGGTTCTGTTCAAGGGGGGGTGATGATCGTGTTTTGGTTTCAGTGACTTTCAGGTTGTTTCAATGGTTGGTTTGTGATCAGTGAGTCATGTTGAGATCAATGGTGAAGTTTGTTTATGTGTTTGAAGCTTGTGTGATGAGTTTCGAATGGTTTTGCATATGAGGTGAAAAATGAGAATGCTGTCTTCTTGGAGCTTTCAGGCTTGTGTGTTATGTGGTTTGGCTTCCTTTTGCTTTGTATAAACAAATGGGATTGGCTCAGAAAGTGGTTGTGGCATAGTGTGATTGGTATGGGCAAGTTGCCAAAATGTCACACTTTGTGTAAGAGAGGTATGGGCTCATGGCTAGCCAAGGACAAGAGGGTTGTCCTGCGTAGCAAGAAGTGTGGAGAGCCCTTGGATCAATTCTGAAGTCAGCAAGCAAGTGGATTAGGGTTTGAGTGAGGTTTTGCAACTTGCTTCATCTTTGGCCCTTTTGAAGTTTCTTGCTCCATAAGTCATGAAAATGAGTGAAATTTTGATGCAATCTGATCTTTAGGCCTTGGTTTATGTTTGTGTGAAGTTTAGAAGTCCATTTGAAAGCTCAATTTTCCTTGGCAAGGGATTTTGCAACTTTGCCTCTTTGGTGGAAAACTTGAAATTATGTGATTTTGGCCAACTTTGACAAGCCATAACTTTTGATCCAAAATGAATTAGAACAAGTTCTTGTACTTTTTGAAAAGGGAATGATCCATTCTACAACTTTTATGACCAAAGTTTTCCCATTTGAAGCTTTTTTGAATCAAAAAGTAAGGGTTGAAAAAGTTTCCCAAAATGGCAATTTTTCATTACAAGTCATTTTCCCAAAAAGTTAACTTTGCAAATGGCTTGGAATTCTTTAATTTTGTGAACTTCCAACATATTCTATGATCAAATAAAGATCATACACAATCAAAATGATGAAGAACACCCTTTGGTTGGGTCATTGGGGGCCTCAGATGCCCTGATTTTGCACTGACTTGCTCAAAAAGTCAACTCTTGATCAGATGACTTCCCCATGGAATTTCTTCATGAAAATTGATATGCATGATCCCTATACCATATAGAGACCAATAGAAACAAGAATGACCAAAAAATTTGGAGTTATGGCCTTTGAAACCAAAACCCTAATTTTAGGTCATCTGTGTAGTCAAACCTGGCTCTGCTTCCATGCCAATCTCAGTTCTTGTGATTCTTTGACATTCTTGACTTTGAGAGGATATAATATGATGCTTGAACATACATGGACCCCCTTGAAGTGATCGATGACCTTTGGAGTGGCTCAAATGGCTCATGGATTGCTCAGATCACAAACCCTAGATGCAGATGACTTTGAAGCTATGCAGTGGAACAAATATGCAACATGAGATACTATGGTTGAACTTATGCATATTAAATGATCACAAGCCATGGTGTGAATGGATGAGGGCAAATATGGGGTGTTTACAGCTGCCCCTATTCAAACATGAGTTAGCTGTGTAGGATGTAAGCGACGGCTTAAACAGGCAAACAAGATAACTTGTAGTTGAATACCAAAGACAGTCCAAAATTTGCACTCACAGAGTGAAGAAGAAAAGGGATATAGATTGTAAAGGAAAATAAAGTATATTATAAAGTGCGGGCGACGGAGGACGACCGTCGAGCAGAAGACGACTGCTGGGGAAAGGGCAATGACGGGGACGGCCGACATGCTGGGAAAAATGCGGGAAATAAAGCAATGACGGGGACGGCCGACATGCTGGGAAAAATGCGGGAAATAAAGCAATGACAGGGACGGCCGACATGATGGGAAAAATGCGGGAAACAAAGCAATGACGGGGACGACCGACATGTTGGGGATATAAGAGATTATGATGGGGACGGCCATCAGGACTCTCTGGGGATTATAGGAAGAAATAAATGATGAGGTACGGTTATCAGGTTCATAAAGTAATGCAAACCACGATGGGGACGACCATCGGGTTAAACTGATGAAGGACGATCATCAGGAAAAGGAAAAGGGACCACGACGGGGACGGCCATCGGGTTAAAGAATGAATGAAATAATGACGAGGGACGGTCATCAAAGGTGAAGGACGATCACCTAGCAGGGGACGGCTGCTCTATTGGGGATAAGATGAGGGACGGTCATCAAAGGTGAAGGACGCTCACCTGGCAGGGTACGGCTGCCGAAAGTATCGCGACATAGGACGAATGCCGGATGAAAGGTCGACGATGGGGACGGCCATTGGACGAGCATGATGAAGGACGATCATCAAGAGGTGAAGGACGATCACCTAGCAGGGGACGGCTGCTCTCAAGGTTTATCATGACATAGGACGAATGTCAGATAGCAAGATCAACAATGGGGACGACCATCAGATAAAATGATGAAGGACGATCATCAAAAGGTGAAGGACGATCACCTAGCAGGGGATGGCTGCTAAATATCACGACATAGGACGAATGCCGGATAAAAAAGATCAACGATGGGGACGACCATCGGATGAGCATGACGAAGGACGTTCATCAAGAGGTGAAGGACGATCACCTAGCAGGGTACGGCTGCTCTCAGGGTTTATCATGACATAGGACGAATGTCATATAGAAAAGAAATTTTGCTTTGCTGGCGACCTACTGGGGAATAGTAAACACGGACGAGTGTTTATATCCAAGAAATAAAAGGTATAAGTGTTTTGACGTTGTGTATAGATTAAAGATGCGGACGAGCATCCCTAAGACTACGATACGGGCGAGTATCAGGTAGAAACAAATACTGGCACGTGTTCAGAGATGATGATACGGACGAGTATCAACTGGTTAACAAGGAACACGGACGAGTGTTGATTCTGAGGGGACTCTTCTGGGGAAAAGTAGACACAGACGAGTGTCTAAATTCAAGAAGACAAGAGTGTTTGACACAGTGTATAATTAAAGATGCGGACGAGCATCCTTAAGACTACGATACGGACGAGTATCGGGTAGAAACAAACGCTTGACGCATGTTCTGAGATGATGATACGGACGAGTACCAACGGGTTAACAAAGAACACGGACGAGTGTTGAATCTGAGGAGATATGAGTGGTATATACAAGATACGAACGAGTATCTGTATGAGGGAAATAGGAGTAACAAGTATGAGTGGTGTACGGATGGGTGTTTAACTTGCTGGGGAGAGTGACACGGACGAGTGTCAAAAAAAGAGAAAAGTATAGTATAAACAAGTATCTGATATATGAAGCGTTCGGGTGATTATGCTGGGGAAGGTGACACGGACGGGTGTCAAGGAATTGTGTATATGTGTATCTGTGAGTGCAAAGAGGACGCTTTGGCTTTCTACTGGGGATATGACACGGATGAGTGTCAGGAAGTATCTGTATTTGTAAGAGAATTGTATGGGTTCTCTGCCAGGGAACTTTTGGGGAGTTTTCTGTATATCGTTGATGGATTGTCAGTATTCACAAGTGTTTGATTCAGAACATGGCTTATGATTATGAAATATGTCTGATTTTTGCCGTAATGCTCCGTATTAGACGGAATGCTACGCTCTGTGGGGAAATATGGTGTGAATGCTATGATTATGCAAAGACACCGATCCGGGATTCGGATCCTGTTATTGCGAAGATCTCTGGTTGATCTGTTTGAAGTGAACATCCCAGCTGGGATTGAGATCATTGGTAGATCTGGCATATGGGACTCTGCTTGGTGATATAGGTTACTGATAGACCTATCTTTGGTAATGAGTGACCCAGCTGGGGTTTGTAGCAGCTTTCTTTACTCTGTTGTGAATCCTCCAGGCGTTGCTTTTCTGGATAGAGGCTGAAACTCTATGGGGGGATGGTTCCCCGGCTTTTGCACTTGGCTGTGGAGGAATAGTAAATGGCAACTCGGCTGGGTAAGAAGAAAAGACCATGGGAAGGTCTTCCTGGAGATTTCTGTAAAGGGGCCTGCTGAGGATGATACTTGACAACTCAGCTGGGAAAAAACCATCTCCGGTGCTAATTGGGAGATAGAATGAGTAGCTAATGATTTGTCAGCTTGCTGGGGAGAAGTTTACATGCCCCATGTTGCGTTTTGAATACCTGTAATCCTGCAAAGACAGAGAAACGCACAAGTAATCCCGAGGTATCCCTTACCGGATTCCGTCGTAGGAGTTTAGACACTCCCGGGAGTAAATATATTTCCTGCAAGCACGTATTCTTTAGAAGAGAAGCATCTGTATTTATGCAATCAGTATCTTAAAGACATCGGACATTTTGCAAATAAAAGAGTACGAAACAATGCGTGACTGAAAATCTGATTTTATTAATTTGTGTGTCCTGAATTGGCAAGATACAGTCAAGGAAACAAATCCCCTAAAATGAGGAGATTGTTACAAATGGAGAAACAAAAAGATGCTGGCAATGTTGATGACGCCTCGAGGAGCTTCCCTTTTGCTATGACTCATATGACTTTTGACGTTCTTCTCATCTTGCTTTCTAAAGAAGGCCGATTCTGAAAGAAGCTTGATCCTTTCGAAGCTTACCAAGTTGTAAGTGATACAGACGATTTCAGAATGCAGTTGTTCGCTTATTCCCTTATTTTTGCATGGATCGCCCTTTCGGGTTTTCAATCCATCGGGATACCCATTTTTGCCTGAGTTGTCCAATGCGGCTTTTCAACTCAGCAGGTGTACATTTTTTGTTTATTTTCCCTTATTTTTGCCCGAGTCTTTTATTCTGTTTTTGACTCGCCGGGATGCCCTATTTTTGCCTGGACTTACATTCTGTTTTTATGTCCAGCGGGTCATTTTTATGCGAAGTATTTTTTAACTGCATCTGAATTCACAGGGGACGGGAAGTCTTCACCATCCATAGTGCTGAGCATCACTGCTCCGCCAGAGAAAACTTTCTTTACTACGAATGGCCCTTCATAGTTTGGAGTCCACTTGCCCCTGTGGTCTATATGAGGAGGGAGGAGTCTTTTTAGCACAAGATCTCCTACTTGGTATTCTCGAAGCCTTACTTTCTGATCGAAGGCTTTCTTCATTCTTTTCTGATACAACTGCCCATGACAGATTGCAACCAATCTTTTCTCTTCAATCAGACTCAGTTGTTCGTATCGGGATCGGACCCATTCTGCTTTGTTCAGCTTAACATCCATCAGTACTCGTAGGGATGGTAATTCAACTTCAACAGGTAGGACTGCCTCCATACCATACACAAGTTGATACGGTGTTACCCCAGTGGATGTTCTGATTGACGTGCGGTACCCATGCAAGGCAAACGGTAGCATTTCATGCCAGTCTTTGTAGGTGACTACCATCTTCTGCACAATCTTCTTGATATTCTTATTAGCTGCCTCAACAGCGCCATTCATCTTTGGCCTGTAAGGAGAAGAATTGTGGTGTTGGATCTTGAAGTCCCGACATAGCTCTGCCATCATTTTGTTGTTTAAGTTAGAACAATTATCAGTAATGATTCGCTCGGGAACTCCATACCGACAAATGATGTCTCTCTTCAGAAATCGGGCTACCACTTGCCTTGTGACGTTTGCATAGGAAGCTGCTTCAACCCACTTGGTAAAATAGTCAATGGCTACCAGGATGAATCTGTGGCCATTTGAAGCAGTCGGCTCAATCTTGCCAATCATATCAATGCCCCACATGGTAAAGGGCCAGGGTGAAGACATCACATTCAGAGGATTGGGAGGCACATGCACCTTATCCGCATAAATCTGGCATTTATGGCATTTCCTGGCATAGGCACAACAGTCAGCATCCATTGTGATCCAGTAATATCCTGATCTTAGCAACTTTTTAGCCATGGCATGCCCTCCTGCATGGGTACCAAAGGATCCTTCGTGCACTTCATGCATCAACAGGTCTGCTTCTGTTCTGTCAACGCATCTGAGGAGTACCATATCAAAGTTTCTCTTGTACAGGGAACCATCAGTGTTCAGAAAGAAACTACCAGCAAGCCTTCTTAGAGTCTTCTTATCATTGGAAGATGCCCCAGGTGGGTATGTTTGATTCTCCAAGAAGCACTTAATGTCATGGAACCAAGGCTTATCATCTTTGGCAACGTCTGCTGCAAATACATATGCTGGTCTATCAAGTCTGGACACTGAAATCCGAGGCACAAAGTTGGCAGCTTGAACTTTGATCATGGATGAAATGGTAGCCAGAGCATCTGCAAACTGATTCTCGTCCCGGGGGATATACTCAAGCTTGACCGTTGTAAAGAAAGTCAATAACCTCCTTGTATAATCCCTATAAGGTATCAGATGATCCTGGTGGGTGTACCATTTGTCGTTGGTTTGATTAACTACCAGAGCTGAATCTCCGAATACAGTCAACGTCTTGATCCTGAGGTCAATGGCTTCCTCAAGACCCATAATGCAGGCTTCGTATTCAGCTTCGTTGTTAGTGCAGTTAAAGGTGAGTTTTGCCGAGAAAGGCATGTGGACTCCCTTAGGTGTAATGAGTACTGCACCAACACCACGACCATTCATATTAACAGCCCCGTCAAACATCATAGTCCATTCTTCTTCCGGGTCAGGCCCTTCCGTGTGAATAGGCTCTTCATGATCTTTTGCTTTTATGAACATGATGTCTTCATCAGGGAAGTCAAATCTCATAGGCTGGTAATCATCAATAGCTTGCTCAGCAAGATAATCAGACAATACACTGCCCTTGATGGCTTTCTGAGATGTGTACTGGATGTCATATTCTGTGAGGATCATTTGCCATCTTGCAACCCGTCCGGTAAGTGCTGGCTTCTCAAAACTGTACTTAATTGGGTCCATCTTTGATATCAATAAAGTAGTGTGGGTCAACATATACTGTCTCAGTCGGCGAGCAGCCCACGCTAAAGCACAACAAGTTTTCTCGAGCAGTGAATAACGTTGTTCACAGTCGGTAAACTTTTTGCTCAGGTAGTATATTGCATACTCTTTTCGACCAGACTCGTCATGCTGGCCCAGCACACACCCCATTGACTCTTCTAATACTGTTAAGTACATTATCAGAGGTCTTCCTTCAACTGGAGGCATAAGGATTGGAGGCTCTTGTAAGTATTCCTTGATCTTGTCAAAAGCCCTCTGGCAGTCTTCGTTCCACCTGACCGTCTGTTCTTTTCTTAACAGCTTGAACAAGGGTTCACAGGTTGCTGTGAGGTGAGATATGAACCGTGAAATATAGTTCAATCTACCTAGAAACCCCCGAACTTCTTTCTCAGTCTTCGGTGCAGGAATTTCTTGAATGGATCTAACTTTATTAGGGTCAACTTCAATCCCTTTCTCGCTCACAATAAAGCCCAGCAGCTTACCAGATCGCACCCCGAATGTGCACTTGTTGGGGTTCAATTTCAGTTGGTACTTCCTCAGACGCTTGAATAACTTCAACAGATTTACCAGGTGGTCTTCTTCTGTGAGGGACTTGGCAATCATGTCATCCACATAACATTCGATTTCTTTATGGATCATATCGTGGAATAGTGTTACCATAGCCCGTTGATAGGTGGCACCAGCATTCTTCAGTCCGAATGGCATTACCTTATAACAGAACGTGCCCCAGGGTGTGATGAAAGTTGTCTTCTCCATGTCTTCAGGTGACATTTTGATCTGATTGTATCCTGAAAATCCGTCCATGAAGGAGAACACCGAGAACTGAGCCGTATTGTCAACCAGTACATCAATGTGAGGTAATGGAAAATCATCTTTCGGGCTGGCTCTGTTCAGATCCCGGTAGTCTACACACATCCTCACTTTGCCGTCTTTCTTAGGCACAGGTACAATATTAGCAACCCACGGTGGATATCTAGTTACAGCAAGGAACCCGGCGTCCCACTGCTTTTGTACCTCTTCTTTTATCTTCATTGCCATGTCTGGGCGAGTACGGCGCAACTTCTGTTTCACTGGCGGGCAGTCTTCTTTTAAAGGCAGCTTGTGCATGACAATATCGGTGTCCAACCCTGGCATATCCTGGTAAGACCAAGCAAACACATCCACATATTCACGAAGCATATCAATCAGTTGTTCTTTCACTGAATTTTGCAGGCAGGCCCCAATCTTAACTTCTTTCGCATCTTCTTCCGAACCGAGATTAACCGTTTCGACCTCCTCCTGATGAGGAGTGATAACCTTCTCCTCTTGTCTTAACAACCTGGCTAGCTCTTCAGGTAGCTCATAATCTTCTTCAACCCCTTCATCAGCTTGATTGATTGGATTGTCAAAGTCATACGAAGCCATAGCAGTGTTGTTGTCGGTGCAATCTGGAAGGCACTCTCTACAAGGGTTTAGATTGTTCATTTTAGTGATCGATTTTAGTCTTGTTTAGAAAAAAGTGAAATGAAGTTTATCATTTTGGAAAACATTGCCATTTTATTTTTGTACAAAAAGAAAAATGAAAAACAGTGAGCGGAAAAGGAAAAAGACTCATTTGCAAAAGATGTCCGATATTCATTGATTGATCTGTTTGCACAAAATTACAAGATGGCCCGATTACAAAATGAGTCTTGACATCTTGGGCAAGATGCAAGACTTGATGCATGCTTAAAAATACAGGAAATAATAATTACTCTGCAGGAGTAACCCTTATAATTTCCTGGGAAGACCAGTTTGAGATACGGCTCCCCGGGATCCTTGGACGTATCCAGCTCTCCAGGTTGCGTTCATCTTCCGACTCATCTTCCAAGTTGTTCACTGCATCCGGGGTGAGCATCCCCCCACTGATAAAATTGGGCTTCTTGGCCGCCTCTGATTGATCTTGTTGAGTTGGTTTGTAACCCAACCCAAATCTGTCCTCCTTCTTCTCCACGGGCAGCAGCTTGCCCCAGCCTTGGGCAGTCCCCTCTTCAACAACCTTCCTGGCTTGCTGATAAGATGTCATGGAGGTTCCAAGTACATCAGATGCTTCATTAATGTTCAGGGCCTCAAATCCCTGGCTCATAGTTTCATGGATTTCTCCATCCATCTCAATGTATTTGTATGTAGCCAGATGGCTAACAAAGATGTCCTCTTCACCACAGATGGTGATGATCTGGCCTTCCCACTCGAATTTCAGCTTCTGGTGAAGGGTAGACGTAACAGCGCCAGCGACATGAATCCAAGGCCTACCCAACAAACAACTGTAGGCCGGCTGAATGTCCATCACATAGAAGGTAATTTTAAAAGTCTGCGGGCCAATCATCACAGACAGATCAATCTCTCCTAGCACTGATCTTTTAGAGCCATCAAATTCTCTCACCACCAAATTACTTGGACGCAATGCCAAGCCATCGTACTCCAGCTTCACCAAGGCTTTCTTTGGTGAAACATTGAGTGAAGACCCAGTGTCTACCAATACATGTGATAGAACAGCACGCTTGCATTCTAGAGTGATGTGTAAAGCCTTGTTGTGGTTACGTCCCTCAGTTGTTAAATCAGCATTGGTAAAACCCAATCCATGGCTGGTATTGACATTTGCTACCACGGTTTCCAGTTGATTAACGGTTATCTCTTCTGGCACATATGCTGCGTGCAAGACTTTCAGTAATGCATTCCGGTGAGCTTCGGAACACATCAGCAGGGATAATATGGAGATCTTTGAGGGAGTTTGGTGAAGCTGATCCACCACCTTGTAATCACTTCTTTTTATAATTCTCATAAACTCGTCTACATCTTGTTCAAAAGATGTCTTCTGAGTTTCTTTGATGAGTGGTTCTTCAGGCATCATACTCTTTCCTTTTGCTTTGGCGGAAGCTTCTGCTTCAGCGTTAGGTCTTTGTACTTGTGAGGCAAAAAGGCGTCCGCTTCTGGTGAAGCCTCCGCCTCCCCCAACATTATCAATCTGTGGAGAAGAAGTCGAAGAGTCCAAAGTGATTTTCTCCCCGTTGCAGTAAAGGTCAGAGCCATAATGCCAAGGTATGGCATTACTGTTTTCATATGGAACTGGTCCAGGTACCGTGATGGTAACCGGACTGACTGCAGCAGAGGAGGGCGCTGAAATAGTGTGCGGATCGTAGTAGATGGTGACTGGTGACCTGGCAAGAGGTGCCACTGTTTGTTGTTGAAAGTTGTTGTTTGGAGGAACATATGATGGATCATAATAAATGGTGACTGCTGAGATATCTGTTGGCGTTGTAGAAGATTCTGTTGAATGAATGGGTGTTGATGTTGTAGAAGAGATGGTTGTTGATATCTGGTTTGTGGAAGTGATAGATGAAGCATTGGTTGATGAAATTGATGAATTGTTCGGAATGATTGTCGTTGCAGTTGTAGAAGACTCAGGAATTGTTGTCAGAGAGATTGCTGGATTTGTAGGTGCTGATGTCGTGATTTGAAGTATGCCACTCTGGATAAGACCATCTATGCCGCTTCTCAAGTTATCACACCCATTGACCGAAATGTTGCAATAACCACAACCGAGCTCACACTCGGGGAACATCTGGCATTCTAGGAGCTGAGCTTTAATTTCTACCAGAGGTGTCCGAATCTGCCCAACACTGGTGATTAAGAAAGATGGCTTATCCTCCTCAATGGCATTAATTCTTGGTCCTCCATGGTTGGGCATGGGATTCTTGTTGACATTTGGCGGGGGTGCAAAGTTGAGGGCTTTGGAATCCACTAGATCCTGTACTTTCATTTGTAAAACCCTGCATTTCTCTGTACTGTGGCCAGGTGCATTGGAATGGAAAGCACATCTGGCGTTGGCATCATAATTTCTTGGAAGACTGGAGGGATCTGGTGGTGCCAATGTCCTTAATTCTACCAGGTTGAGTTTCAGGAGTTGTGGCAATAAAGCGGCATAAGGCATAGGGATTGGATCGATCACCCTATTGGCCTGAGATGGTCTCTGCTGAAAAGGTCTTTGTTGATTGTTGTTGTTGTTGTTGTTGTAGTTTCTCTGAGGCGGATACTGAACTTGTTGCTGGTAGTGGGGTTGTTGTTGTGGTTGATATGCTGGTTGCTGAGGAATCGGAGCTGGAATAGTGACAGCTGCCACTGACCTATGAACAAACTGAGGTCTCCCCCTGTTGGCATGAATAGCATTAGTCTCACCGGTTCTTCTAGGCCCCATAAAAGGCTTTTTGGGGTTGCTTGACGAACTTTCACCATTATCGGAAATCTTACCCATCTTCTGAAGGCTCTCAATCCTTTCTCCAGCTATGACTATGTCAGCGAAGCTGGTGGAAGAAAAGGCAGCTAGCCTGTCAATATATGTCCCTTGGAGGGTATTCATAAACATGTCGGCCATTTCTCTTTCCGACATGGGTGGCTGGACAGCAGC
Organism: Lathyrus aphaca; assembly: GCA_963966055.1. Taxonomy (NCBI): domain Eukaryota; kingdom Viridiplantae; phylum Streptophyta; class Magnoliopsida; order Fabales; family Fabaceae; genus Lathyrus; species Lathyrus aphaca. The sequence goes on along the minus strand of OZ014520.1, from coordinate 164,405,033 downwards.
AGCAAGCTGTCTCCACCTCTGGGCGTATTCCCTGAAGCTTTCTCTGGAGGACTGAGACATTCCCATCAAGAGGGTTCTGTTAGGAGCCATGTCCAAGTTGTATTGGTATTGTCTGATGAAGGCCTCAGCTAGGTCCTTCCAGCATCTGATAGTAGCTCTGGTCAAGTGAGAGTACCACTCCCTTGAGGCCCCAGTCAAACTGTCTTCGAAATAAAACATCCACAGTTTTTCATCCATGGTGTATGCCTTAAGTCTCCCCAAGAAAGACTGCAAGTGGGTTCGTGGACAGGAAGTTCCGTTGTACTTCTCGAAGCACGGGGGTTTAAACTTGTGGGGAATCCTTACCCCATCCACTAACCCCATATCCATGACATCAAAGCCCAGGGAATTTTGAGACTCCAGAGATCTCAACTTCTCAGCAATTTCATCAAGTCTCATATCATAGACTTCATCCCCAGCTCCCATCACAGTGAACTGTTCTTCCTGGGGGTCTTCTTGCAAAATTCTGCCTGCAGTAGCATTTCCTTGCACATTAGTAGGGATGTTGATCTCTGGATGAAGATGAGGCCCATACATTGGTGGATTAACATGAGGCTGAACCCTCTCATTGTTACTTGTTCCTCCAGTTCCCAGATGGGGTTCTTCTTGGGTCTGCCTTTCTACTAATGCCCTCAATATTTCTTGACTTTGAGCCAAGCCATTCATTACTTCCATGAACTGGGTCATCTGGTTTCTCATCTCTAGCCTTTCATTGGCCATCTGAGTCCTGACTTCTGTCAGATCTTATTGTACTTTGTCCATCTGTATACCAGGAAGATTGTTGCGAGTAGGATATCTGTGCGGACGGTTGAGAGGGAACACCCAACGGCGAGCAATAATTCCTGATTCACAACAGAGTTAGTAACAGACAAAACAAAAACCTACAAAACAAAACAAAAGTTAGTATGCAATGCAGTATGCTTATTTGTTTCCAAGGTATCCGGCTTGGCATTTGGTTTTGACCTTTCCAGACCCCTGAGGAAGATGCTTTGTTGTTGCTTGGGAGAAAGAAACTCAAATGAAACAAACTAATGAATATATTACAAATGGTGAATCATACATAGTTTGTTTTTTACAACACATGCCCCTGAGGGGTCAAAATACAACATAAAAAAGAAAAGTACATGAAATGAAAGCAACAACAAGCAAAAAGTCAGACACCAAGACCAAACTCATCCTCCTTGACCTCCTTCAGAAGTGCTTCAGTTACAGGATCGGCCGGATGCTCTGTGAGGTTTCTGATAAGAAGATTCCTGGTGGTGATAGCAGTGGTCAACCTCTTGTGCCTGTCTTGGTCCTTTGACCTCTTCACACCAGCCCTAAGCTTCAATTCTGAAATCTCCTTCTGGGCTGCTAGCAGGGCCTCCTGTTGTTTCTTTTCATTAGCCTCCAACTGCTCAATCCTGTCTTGAGTTCTCTTATCTTCTTGAGTGCGAGCTTCAGTGATCCTGACCCACCTAGCTTGACTTTCTTTCAGATATAGATCAGTCCTAGCCTTCTGAAACTGGGCCTCTTTACAGGCATTCTTCAAAATCTGCTCTCCAGCTCTTGGTTTCTTGATGTAGTCTTCTGCTTTTTCAATCCTGGCTAGATGCTCCACCTTAAGCTTCTCCAACCTCTCAATGTCTAGACGACCATCACTCCTCTCCCAGAGGGTCCTCTTCAGAGCTTGAGACAGATTCTCATTTCTTTCCTTCAGCTTCTCAAATTCTTCCAGGCTGACAGTGGCTGGAGGTGGTGTTGTGGATGGTCCAGGTGTGTCCTCAATGGTGAAAGGCATCCCAGAAATCTGAGCTCTAGCATGAGACCATTCATAATACTGAGCTGAAGCCACATTGTTGCATTTCCCAAGAATGGCCATCCCTTTGGTATGGATGTTGTCCCAAGCCCAGGATGCTTGTCTGACAACAGCTAGATTAGGTTTTATCTCACAATACAGGGTTTCAGCCAAGTCTTGCACTCTAGGAGGGTGGACCAATGCATAGCCCAATTGTCTTTTAAATAGCAAAGGGTTGTAGTTAATGCAACCCTTCACTCCTATCAGAGGTACATTGGGGAACTGCCCACAACTAGTTATTATGTCCCTGCCTTTGGTGCTCTGGGTGCACCACCTGATGTCATCTGAAGTCAAAGCAATAAGTCTTCTAGCCCAATTCTTCTGTTGATGAGGATTCAGGAATGCATCAGTCTTGGGCAAGTGTTTGAGCAGCCAGGTATGGAACAGGGGAGCACAGCATCTCACCAACCTTCCTTTTTGCTTCTCATTCCTTTGGTGAACAGAGTAATAGAAATCTCCCAGCAATGTGGGCACTGGGTTCCTCAGAATGAAAAGATGAATGGCATTCTTGCTGATAAACTTGGGTTCATCTGCAAACAGTATAACCCCATATATACTGAGGGCTAACAGTGCACAAACTGCCTTCCATTCCCCCAAGGAGGCCTTCAGGATAGCCTGAGAAGTCAAGAAATCCAAGTGTAGACCAGAGATTCCAGCCTTTGTTGTCATGTTCTGCTCAATCAGAATAGGCTCCAGGCACAGTGCTTTTGCCACTTCTTCATTGCCGGGAAAAGCCATTTCTGGGTTGAAGGGGACACCACCCCTGACAGGTACTCCAATCAGTGATGAAAACTCCTCCAACAGGGGTCCCAACTGAAAATTCTGAAAAGTGAAGCATCTCAAAGGAGGATCATAGAACTGTAGGCAAGTGTGAATCAAACTCCTCTGAGAAGGGTCCAGATCTATAACCATATCAAGGATGCCTCCATAATGCTCTCTGAATAATGAGATGTGGTCTGGAGTGATAAGTGCCTGGACCTGTCTGATGCCAGTCAGCACAGGTTCAAAGAAATGATATGAGATGTTGCTCTTCTTAGGTGTCATGACTGCTGATGAAGAGCTGAGACAAATGCTGATGATGATGACTGATACTAGAAGTGAGCCACTGATAGGTTGAGGATGATGATGGAGATTGCTGAAGCAGACAACTGATAGCTGAAGCCGATAGCTGATGAACAGGGGTTTATGCAGATGAAGGGGTCAAAACCAAGCCAAAATATAAGGTGGGTACCCTGAAAAACAAATAAGCAAATGTTAAATGATGCAATGATGATGTATGCAAATGATATGCAAGGGTTTGTGATCAAGCTGGATCTGATTACTGCCTTGATATAAGGGTCCATGTATGTTTAAGAAGTCCAGATGGAGGTTTAAAAGTCTAGTAACCAAGGTGGGGGACTCAAATAAAGAGTCACATGTCCTGGGTTAAATCACAAGAACTGTCCAAAGTGAAGCATTCTTAAAAACAAGTACCAGGGTATGATGTGGCCAAGGGTTCCTACAAACCTGTAAACAGCCCAACCCCCCTCACAGGTGATGTTCTAAAACAAGGATCCTCAGACTTGGATTAGTTATGAGAAGTGTAAACACTTCTAACCCGGAGGTACAGTATTTACAATAACCATAAAAGATCCTCCTCTAATTCACCTCAATTTCTGAAGGTCATAATAAAAGGTCATCCAGACTTAGCAGGCTTCCCAGATAGCCCTAGCACTACAGGAGATCCGTAGCACAGAGTTCTCAAGAAGAAACCCATATCTGAACCGTGTTTCATATTCCCGCACCAGACCGAAATGGAATGGGAAAGAACATGAACCACTCTAGCCTAGGTGTCACTCAGGTCCCAGGTATAGGACCTTAAACTCTCAATGAACCCCACCCACCAAAGCAACAAAACCAGATCCAGCCAGATAACAGTATGACAGTATGATGTGTAAAGCCGTAAAGAAAGCAATAAATAACTGTACATAAAGCAAAAATAAATATAAATATACAAACACAATTAGCACATAACACCCCAGTAAACACAAATCAAACAAGCGCTAGGAGGAACCCACAAAAAGAACCAGCAGCCCTGGTTACAGTATAAGGGTCACCAGCAGAGTCGCCAAGCTGTCGCTCCCACCAAAATGACGCCTTGTCAGAAGGGGTACAGACGCGAACGGTCGGCGAAAGGAGAATTAAATGAATAGAGTCGCCAGCTAGGCATTTTTATCCCGAAGGAAAGGTAATGCTGCATAGACCTAGCAAGATATGGATAAGACGGTCGCGAACCAGAGAGACTGAGAAAGGGGGTTGGTTACAACCTGGGAAGGTATTAGCACCCAGATTGTCCGTCGTACTCGACGGGATCCACGCTTAAAAGATTTGTGTTTTAAAGGGGTAGTGTCAGTGCAATTTGTGTATCAAAGCTGGAAAAGAATGCAAGTGTCAGTGTAAAAGAAGTGTGAAGTGTAGTATGTACAGTGTCAGTGTAAGAACAAGAGTATAATGCTCAAGACTATGAGGCTTAAAGAGTGATGCTGGAAAAGGGGGAATATACAGAGAATTTTGTTCGATAACTGTTAAGTTATGCCTACGTATCCTCTCGTGCAATGAGGAAGTCAGAACACCGTAGTTCGACCCGAAGAGACTGAAAAATAAATTGACTGATGAACTGCTTGCTTGTCTATGCTCAAGTGTATGACTCGTCTGGCTCGAGTGCTAACTGTCTTGCATTAGACGGAAGAAGCAAGTTCTCGTTTATGAATGAGTGTGATGAGAAAAGAATCCCGGAGGAGACGATTATTGTTTGTTTTTGTATTTTCAGTCTTTTATTGCTTTTGAAAGTTCGTCATAGATTAATGAGCTTAAGCACAAACCAATGGGTTAGTAAACTCATCACATCTTCCCTCTGATTAGGGGTAATGAGAATACCTTAAGTGTGAAGTCAGTATCTCACACTTAATTTCCATGATGTAGGATTAAGATCATTAACCTACTTGTGATTATTTAGATGTTTTTGGTGTTTTTTTTAGTTTTAAGTGATGAGGTTAAGCCATAATCAGGGATTAAACAGACTCATTACACCATCCTAATAGAAGGATAATAGATGAGAATGTTTAAGCTGAGGAAAGCTCCTCAACTTAATCCATGATTAGGGATTAACCTCATGACAAAACAAAGCCTTTATTAGATGGATTTTAGTTAATGGTAAGATTAAGAAGTGGATTTTATGATTGGTAAGACAACTTGAGTAGGACTTGTCCATTAACACTAGGGTTAGTCCTTCTTAACCAATTAAGGAAGAATTAGAACCCTAATGCAAGGCCCAAGTTACAAGCTTGATGTCTTGATAATTATTAGGTGAATTGATTAAAGGATTTAAACACATTAAGGGTTTAACACTTAGGATTAAAGTTATACACTTCATCCTAATAGAAGGATGCAGGCATAAGCTTAATCACAAAGCCTTAAAGCCTTTAGGGTTTAGTCCCTGATTGTGAGATGAGAAGAGAAGACTCAATGATGACACAAAGGTAAAAGCTAAATGGGGGACTAATCAAACCCTAATTATTGTCATGCTTGGTTGTTCCTAAGGTTTGTGAGGTTTACAAGAAAGATCTTCAGAGAAACCACCAGGAAGCAGATGAAAGGAGCAAAGAGAAGCAAAGTAACTTGCTTCATTTAAGAAGACAAGTCACTTGAAGAAAGAAAGTAAGATGAAGAAGAATGAGCAAGCTCAATCTCAAGCACAAGACAAAATGCAGCAATGATGCATAAGATAGATGAAAAGAGATGGTGAGAAGTGAAGGCAAATTCACTTCTCAAAGTAACTTACCACCTGAAAAGTTAGTGAAAAGAATGAAATGCAATGCAAATGAGATGAAATGGCATGATGCAAACCAAAACCAGAAGCATAAGTATGGTGCTAATGATGCTATGAGATGATGCAAACATGAAACAAGGCATGAGAATGATCTTACAAACATATGGATGCAAAAGAAGCATGCTTAGGACCATGAACATACATGAAAAGTTATGAAATGCAAATGACATACAATATGGCAAATGAAAGATGCAATGATCACACATGATTCTAATATGTCCTGAGATGTGTTATGAATCAAATGGATGCACAAAATGTCATGGCAAGTCATGGTATGCAAGCAAATGAGAAATGGATGCAAAGGAAGGCCCAAATTAGGGTTTATGATCAATGCACAAAACAAAATTCAAAACCAGAAGCAAACTTCATGATAAAAATTTGAAAATGCATTCAAAGGAACCCTAAACCTATACAAACTCACTGCCCAAAGGAGGGGTTCTAACTCTTAACCTAATGAGGGTTATGAATTTTCTAAGATTGCTAGGGTTTTAAGATACCTTATTAAGAAAAATGCAAAACAAATTGAAAATGTAATATCAAATCATGCCAATTTAATCATACAAACTACATGCTATACAAGATGCAATGCAAAAAGAATCATTGTCCAACTCTCAATGGCTAGGCAGAAATGAATTTTTGAAGTTTGAATCAAAATAATGCCTTGAAATGAATTTAATTCAAAAGAAATTAATCAAAAGGCATCAAGAACAAAAAATAAATTTGGTTTGAGAGTTGGACAATGTTTCTAAATGTCTTTAAATGTTTCATGAATTTTTTGTGATTTTTAAATACCTAAAAGTATTTTTAATTAATTAATTCTCATTAATCAATTAAAAATAAACTTATAAATGATTTAAAAATAATTTTTGATGCAAAAAATAAAAATAAAAATGTTTTTGGTTTCTGAAAATTAATAAAAGGTTTGATAAAAATTTTCAGAATTTTTCAATGTATTTTGCTATTTTAATTAATTTGTACAAAATAAATATGAAACAAATAAAAATAATATGGATTTAATGAGAAAATAGAAAAGTCAGCAGATCTAGGGGCCAGGATTCAAACTGGGACGCGCGCGAATTGACTAGGCGCGCATCTGGACGGCCAGCATTCAAATTCTCCTAATTATGATTAATGCCCTAATCTGAACCCTAAACATAATCAGGTGACCGGAACAGTGTTCCGGTCATCTTCTCCGACGAGCTCCTCTTTCAATCTCTCTCAATACGCCATGAAACTTCACAAATCTTTCCAGAATCACTCATTGAACATCACTAAACCTAAACCCCACCCCAAAATCCATTTATTTCCACTGAATCATGAGAAATGAATCAAAACGGAAAACACACAAAAATTTCAAAGATCAAATACATCCTACACACGCAACCATTTTCAAAGGTTCAAAGCTCAAAATGATCAGCACACCACATAGAATCAGTTTATAACTTAAAACGCAAGTTCTGGAAAAATGTTTGAGATGGCTACCTGAGATGGAATCTCCTGGTTCTGGGCTTTCTGGACTTTCCTTTGCTGCAAATCCACTCCTTTGAATCCTCTGATGATGAAATGAAACTTAAAAAGCTTTAAGGATGGCTGGTTTGGGAGATTGGCAGGGTTCTGTTCAAGGGGGGGTGATGATCGTGTTTTGGTTTCAGTGACTTTCAGGTTATTTCAATGGTTGGTTTGTGATCAGTGAGTCATGTTGAGATCAATGGTGAAGTTTGTTTATGTGTTTGAAGCTTGTGTGATGAGTTTCGAATGGTTTTGCATATGAGGTGAAAAATGAGAATGCTGTCTTCTTGGAGCTTTCAGGCTTGTGTGTTATGTGGTTTGGCTTCCTTTTGCTTTGTATAAACAAATGGGATTGGCTCAGAAAGTGGTTGTGGCATAGTGTGATTGGTATGGGCAAGTTGCCAAAATGTCACACTTTGTGTAAGAGAGGTATGGGCTCATGGCTAGCCAAGGACAAGAGGGTTGTCCTGCGCAGCAAGAAGTGTGGAGAGCCCTTGGATCAATTCTGAAGTCAGCAAGCAAGTGGATTAGGGTTTGAGTGAGGTTTTGCAACTTGCTTCATCTTTGGCCCTTTTGAAGTTTCTTGCTCCATAAGTCATGAAAATGAGTGAACTTTTGATGCAATCTGATCTTTAGGCCTTGGTTTATGTTTGTGTGAAGTTTAGAAGTCCATTTGAAAGCTCAATTTGCCTTGGCAAGGGATTTTGCAACTTTGCCTCTTTGGTGGAAAACTTGAAATTATGTGATTTTGGCCAACTTTGACAAGCCATAACTTTTGATCCAAAATGAATTAGAACAAGTTCTTGTACCTTTTGAAAAGGGAATGATCCATTCTACAACTTTTATGACCAAAGTTTTCCCATTTGAAGCTTTTTTGAATCAAAAAGTAAGGGTTGAAAAAGTTTCCCAAAATGGCAATTTTTCATTACAAGTCATTTTCCCAAAAAGTCAACTTTGCAAATGGTTTGGAATTCTTTAATTTTGTGAACTTCCAACATCTTCTATGATCAAATAAAGATCATACACAATCAAAATGATGAAGAACACCCTTTGGTTGGGTCATTGGGGGCCTCAGATGCCCTGATTTTGCATTGACTTGCTCAAAAAGTCAACTCTTGATCAGATGACTTCCCCATGGAATTTCTTCATGAAAATTTATATGCATGATCCCTATACCATATAGAGACCAATAGAAACAAGAATGACCAAAAAAATTGGAGTTATGGCCTTTGAAACCAAAACCCTAATTTTAGGTCATCTGTGTAGTCAAACCTGGCTCTGCTTCCATGCCAATCTCAGTTCTTGTGATTCTTTGACATTCTTGACTTTGAGAGGATATAATATGATGCTTGAACATACATGGACCCCCTTGAAGTGATCGATGACCTTTGGAGTGGCTCAAATGGCTCATGGATTGCTCAGATCACAAACCCTAGATGCAGATGACTTTGAAGCTATGCAGTGGAACAAATATGCAACATGAGATACTATGGTTGAACTTATGCATATTAAATTATCACAAGCCATGGTGTGAATGGGTGAGGGCAAATTTGGGGTGTTTACACCCCGCAGTGGGCAAAAGCCTCCCGTAGTGAGCAAATGTCTCCCGTAGTGAGCAAAAAGTCCACCCGCAGTGTGGCAAATTTCTAAAGTCCCCCGCAGTGGGAAAAAGCCTCCCGTAGTGAGGAAAAGTCTCCCGTAGTGAGCAAAAGTCCACCCGCAGTGTGGTAAATCTCTAAAGTCTCCCGCAGTGGGCAAAAGCCTCCCGTAGTGAGCAAAAGTCTCCCGTAGTGAGCAAAAGTCCACCCGCAGTGTGGAAAATCTCTAAAGTCCACCCGCAGTGTGGCAAGTTTCAAAAGTCTCCCACAGTGAGCAAAAGTCCAGCCGCAGACTGGCCAAAGTCCATCTTCGGGTGGCAAGTTTCGAAAGACTCCCGCAGTGAGCAGAAGTCCACCCGCAGCGTGGCAACTTATCCCAAGTCCACCCACAGTGTGGCAAGTCGTTATTCGTCTAACTCCATCCAATAATACACCACTAAGGCAGTATTGCAGCCTATCAAGATCCACCCGCAGCGTGGCAAGTCAGTAGCCTTCTGGCATTACTCAAAAGGCATCCCCCGTTTATGATTCTTACCATCATAATTATATCCAGGCGGAGTTCGTTCGGTTGAGTTGATTTCCCTGTTTCTTCTGTCACAAAGGGCAAATTTTCTGGATATTTCTAGTATTCAATCCCTGCATACCTCAAATGTATGAAAGCCACTACTATCATTCATTCAGTTCTACAGATATTGAATAGGGGCAGCTGTAACACCCCAAAATTTGCCCTCATATTTGTTATCTTCTAACTGATTTATGTTTCAAATTTCACTTGCATTCAATCACGCACTTGCATTGAGTAAGGTAAGGGAGTCGAAGCCATTTTTTTGGTGATGTGAATCTTCCTATTCAATGAGGATTTAGTTGGTTATTAAAGTCTAGATTGAAACAAGGAAAAAGTGCAAACGGACGTCTGAGTTCATCATGGGTATATCCTGGGTTGAGGATTCACCCAGTTACCATTGTGTCTATTTACCAATTCGTACTTGGGATTAAGAGAGACAGGGGTTCTCCTGTATAATTATTATTCGTGCGATGGGAGAGTATAGTTTTAGGTTTGCACCTAAGAGTTATTTCAAGCATTACTCCTGGCTGCGGGACCATCACCTAATGTTCCTTTGAGTAATGGTTTTACAAGTTAATTTCTTCCAAGAAGGTTAGAAGATTAAATCAATTTTTTATGTGACGACACTTGTTAAAGTGATTGAGGCCTACCTGGAGTCTTCCTCGGATGAATATTTTGTTTTTATCAAGCATGTGTTTATTCAAGTGCACATGGTTTAGAACTCAAGAAATTTCAGTGCACTTCCACTAATATTCCTCCCACCATTCAACATATAATGAATCCTGGGGTTCCTATTGCATTGAGAGTGTCAGCTCACTTACTCTTAGGTGTTGTTCGTGTTTTTTCGAAGGAAGTTGATTATCTTATCAACGATTGCAATTTTGTTCGTACTGTTTTACACAAAGTATTTGTTGCCTTATCAAGTCATACTTTACCCGAAGGTGGAATACAAGCATTTCTTCATTTTATCACCATGCCCAACCACTTTTTGATCTTGATGTGCTTAGCATGAGCTATGATATGGAGGTTAATGGATCATCACGTGAAGATTCTAGAAGGTGTTACTCCTACAGATGGAAATTCTACGTTATTGGATAGTTTTGTGACTATACATTTCGATAAGAATAACATTCAGTTCTTCCAACACACAACTGCTTATGGATTCCGATTGACAAACAGAGCAAATTTTTTAAATGGTCCAAGACTCCATACAGAGTCACATGCTACTGGCTATACTAGTAATAATATCATACAGTCCATTATTGATCATATTGGTGGTGATAATGTGATTTTAAATTATTAGTGGTGATAACGTGATTTTAAATCACAAAGTAGCCAAAACCAATTGAGGCTATTCTAAAAAAGAGCTCCAGAACCAAATCTTAGAAGGAAATTTACAAGATCAAACTAAAAAATCTAGCAGGAACAATTCAGAATTTTTTTTATTATGAATATTTAAAGTTCAATTACATGATTAGTTACAAAAGAGAAAAAATTGAGAGAAAACTCTAAAAAAAGGGGGGGGGGTTGAATGTTCCTGCATCAATCTCAGGCTCTTTTAATTAACAGCCAAAGTCCATCCCAACCTCCATTGTGAAGTATTTTTCATCATCAAGTTCTAGCAAAAATTCGCGACGGGCAATGAGGCTATAACAACAAAATTCAGGGAAAAGGGATAGTCCATTGTTTGCATTGAAGTGTCCCTGTATAACAAAAAACCGCATACAATAAGTGATGTCAATACTGCTTCAATTTCTTTAAGTATAATCACCAATCCATCAAGAAATGTAGCAGCTTCATAATAGAAGTAATAGCTAAAACAGAATTATGACAAATTCATAACAGAATTTCTAACTGCTTCTTAACAAAATTCTTAACTGATTTCATAGACAAACCATAACTGAAAGTTACCTGAAAGAAATCCCAAGACAACTTCATCATCAGCTTTATAAATTTGTTAATCTCTTCTTCAAAAAAGGAGGATTCTTTGAACACTCATCGATCTGATGCTTCATTCTTCCCCACCCTCACATTCGGCCTCATCCTTCATATTCTCTTTCAACTTTCGATTCTCTTCTTCTCCAATTCTTTTCTTTTTTCTCTTCTTCATTCATCATTCTTCTCGCCAATCTATCCTTTTTCCTCACTCATCTTCATCAATCCGTAAATGATCCTCTTAATTGGTGATTTCTCAACAATTCCTCATTGGTAGAAATCTTCAGTCAACTTCTCCAATATTCACCATTTCCTTGATTCGATTTCGGATTCGGTTATTTCCTTCCTTCTTCATTTATCGTAGCCATCACCTGCAACAAATATTGAAGCTTCAACCATTGTTTTCCATTTCAAGATCTTCATTGATCTGCACCTGCCACCTTCGGTTCAAGGAATTATCCGCAAGAACAAGAGAATTACAGCGAGACTTATACACCTAGAACAACCAAATGTTAGAGAACACAAGAAGCTTGGAATCGCGGTGAACAAGAAGAGAAAGGAAATTGAACAGATTCAAACCTCATACCTGAAAAGGCTTCGAGTTCTTATCTTCCGAGTTAATCATGACGCGAACGTGGATCGTGTTTCTGATTTATCTTCGTGGTTGCAGTGCGAGAATAGGCGGAGGTTGGATAGAACCGATTGAGGTTACGGCGAAGGTGGATTTTCCCTTTACAAATACGCAAGGTGGAAGGCGAGTAGAACAAGAGAGCTTCATGGCGGCGGAGTCGGGGTTATGACGACGACGAATTTCTTGAGAAGAAGATGAACAACACCAACGTCTGAACTTCATTCATTCGACTAAAGGTAATTTTCGTTGAGTCTTTTCCATTCTTGTTTATGGAGTAGTTCGATTTAGGGATTTAGGTGAGATTAAGGACCAATTGTTTGTGGAGTTGAGGAGAGGAAAGATAATGGATGCTCGTGTTCGGTGCTTGCGGATTTGAAAGGGACTCGCCGGGGCCAAAACACCGGCGGCGACACTAGGGTTATGCGAGAGGGAAGAGGAAGAGCACTACGTTTTGTGTTCTTGACTTATAACCCATTTGGATTTGTTTGTTTAATTAATAAGATTTAGAAAATTAAAATTTAATTATGATAATAATTAAAGTTTAATAAGAATCATTTAATCCCCATTAAGTCCACCGCCAGGAGGATGAAGAGATAAGGGCGGTGAGATCCCTTTTTCTCCGGTCCAATCCGGCGGTGACAAGTGTCACCGTCCGGTTGGACCAACCCCTCAAATCCTATGCGAACCGTCCCACCTTAAGCCCCATGCACCTTCAGGCTTTCAGCCTAATGGGCCCTGAGAATTGCTTTTTGCACACCCTAGTACGAGCCCAGTAATTTATTTAACTTAAAAAACTTTCTGTTTTCACCCCCTCAAAGTTTCTCTTCTATTTTAATTTCTATTTTACACTATTTCAATTTAATTCTAGAAAAAATAGTAAGAGACATAATAAAAATTCCCAAAAAATTATATTAGAATATTAACTAAATTTAGAACCTTTCCCCATTTTCACTTTCTGAATTTTTGCATTTTTCGATTTAATTTCGATTTTTCATTTTAAATGATTTATAATGAATTTCCACATAAACACATAAATTTGTACAATTTATTTCTGCTACTTCCCATAACATTTTTGATCCATTCTTTTTGCTATGATTAGAGGACAAATTTAAGTACCTAGAATATTTTTGATGTATTTTTTAGGACATTTTTTCTACTGTTTTGGTAGTGAAATTTGTATAAATTTAGGATTGAATCTTAGATAGATTTAAAGGACCATTTACCATAGTTAGACTTAGAATTTTTAAGATATTTTTTAACATAGTTTTATAATCAGGTTTAAGACCTTAGGTATTTAATTTCACATTTTTTCCATGACTTTTAATATTTTTGGCATTTAAATTCATTTCCATCATATTGTGCATATTCATGGTTCATATCATTCACTAACTATTTGTTTTTTTTGTGTGCAAGGTATTTTTCATGGTTTGGCTTATGGACTTGGATATTTTTGTGCCTCAATTATGTTTGTATGCTTTGTGATGTAATAGCTTAGAACTTGTATGTTTTTATAATTTCCATAATTAGGATAGAAAAGATAAAACAAATCGTTAGAAAACAAAAATCTCAAAAATGAAATAAATAAGATACTCGATCCAACGTCGAGTATATTTTCAAATAAATAAATAAAGTTGCATGTGACTTTAGGGTTCCTCGATTACCATCGTTCCATTCCATTCAACCAAAAGCAAGCCTTGTATGTTTCACACCATAAGTCGTGCGTCTTAGCACCACGCAATCGACCCACCCGATCCATTGTTTTATCCCATTTATGTTTCATTCACGTTTTCTTCCCACCATGACTTAGGAGGACCATATTGTTCACTATTAACTTCTTTTACTTGCATTTCTAGTTTAGTATCTCTTAGGTAGATTTATTCTTTCAAACCTCACTAACCATAGGTCACCATTAAACTCAATTGATTTAGGGTAAGTCTAGTTTCCCTTAGAAGTTTTCCTTTTATAACTTGAGTCTCACTTCTCATCTTAAAATAAAATCAAAAACACTTAATAAAGGAAAGGTGTACAATGCGCCACGAGCCTTAAGCTATACGGGAAATGACTAGTGGAGGTCTCCTTCACTCTTCTAGGATGCTTTACAAACGTTCCATTGGGGGCGATCTTGGAAAGTATTCGCTCCTGTGTCATAGTCTTTAGTGTTGTACATATGAAAAACACAAACTTAAAAACACTTCTTATAAAAGACAACTAACCAAGAAGTCACGTCTTCTCATCTCATCTCATACTCTTCGCGAACGAACATGACTTGTCTCGACAGTTCAAACAGCGATACGGTAAACACCCTCGAGTCAGAGCCGGTAGCACCTGAGCTAGAGCTATGGCAACGTCATCCTAAAAATCACAAACGAGTGTAAGCCTTAGTTAGACGAACTACGGCATCTCTGATCCTCATTTATCCCGATGAGGTACGTAGGCAGTGGGGTAGGGCCCATTCGAGCACAATCTTTCTTTTTCCCTACATTTCCCCCTTTATTCCCATTTGTCAATTCCATTCCTTTTCTCATTTCCATTTCATTCCAGATAGTCATTCTTTCCTTTGAACAACATACTATTTCTCACTCTTTGAAAACAGACTTATAAGCGTGGATCCCGTCGGGTACGGCGGACGGATTGGGGTGCTAATACCTTCTCAATTCGTAACCGACTCCCGTATCCAGATCTTTGGTTCGCAAGGCCTCGTCCTTTTCCTTCTTCCTTAGGTTTGTGCAACATTACCTTTCCCATTCCTTCGGGATAAATATGTCTGGCTGGCGACTCTAACCTTTTCCGCGCCACTTTCGCGTTTGTACTAGGATGAAAATCCCGGGAGCGACACCTACGGTAAATGATCTTGTCCCTTCGAATAAAAGATGATAAGTCCCTTCGTATTGCTAAGACACCTTACAGTTGCCTACACTCAGATGTCCTTTCTCATGTCTCTCATCACATCCAAGGTAATGACTACCTATTCCTTAGTAATAGGGATAGTCTTACCATTGAAAGAACATATAAGAACAGTGAAGATTTAACATAGGGTAGGTTCCTCTTAAGTACTTGCTCACTTTTCTTCAAAATACTTCATTACACTTCACATTTCAAACAAATTTTCAAAACAAAGTCTTTATATACATCCATACGAGGATCATTATAAAGTACTTAGAAAATTTTTAATCACACACTACACTTCTCAAAACAGTTTAAAGTGAGCTAAGTAACTAAGAGCCCATGGATAACCATGGATATAAAGGGTGCTAATACCTTCCCTTTATATAACCTACCCCCCGAACTCAAAATCTTTTTAAGGTCTTTCCTGTTCTTTTATGCCCTTTCCTTTTGGATAAAATAAAAGTCGGTGGCGACTCTTGCTATCCGCAACATTTAACTAAAGTCAATTCTCCCACCGTGTTACACATGGTTGTGCTCAGATGTGTTGATAAGAAAGAAGCAGACTTGCTGATGCACGAGGTGCATGAAGGATCTTTCAGTACCCATGCTGGAGGACATGCAATGGCTAAGAAATTATTACGATCAGGTTACTACTGGATCATAATGGATGCAGACTATTGTGCCTATGCCAGAAAGTGCCACAAATGCCAGATCTATGCAGACAAGGTGCATGTGCCTCCAAATCCTTTGAACATGATGTCTTCACCTTGGACCTTTTCCATGTGGGGCATTGACATGATTGGAAAGATCGAACCGACTGTTTCAAATGGCCACAGATTCATCCTGGTAGCCATTAATTACTTCACCAAATGGGTTGAAGCAGCTTCGTATGCAAACGTCACCAGACAAGTGGTAGCCAGATTTCTGAAAAGAGACATCATCTGTCGATATGGAGTTCCCGAGCGAATCATTACTGATAATGGTTCCAACTTGAACAACAAAATGATGGCAGAACTGTGCCGGGGCTTCAAAATCCAACATCCCAACTCTTCTCCTTACAGGCCAAAAATGAATGGCGTTGTTGAGGCAACTAACAAAAACATCAAGAAGATTGTGCAAAAGATGGTGGTTACAAGGGCTCATTGTTCATATTGCAGTATAAAATGGACGTTTTTGCATTCAATCATGTTGTTCTCTGTCTTTCATTTTCATTTTTTTTCAAAAATACATGGCAATGTTTTTCTACGTCTCACCCTCCTTCTAAATCTAGCATGAATCATCATTCATGTAGATGCTCCTCATCGGGTCTCATCAATGACGACCTTGTGTAACACGGTGGGAGAACTGACTTTAGTTAAATGTTGCGGATAGCAAGAGTCGCCACCGACTTTTATTTTATCCAAAGGAAAGGCATAAAAGAACATGAAAGACCTTTAAGAGATTTTTGGGTTCGGGGGGTAGGTTATGTAAAGGGAAGGTGTTAGCACCCTTTACATCCATGGTTATCCATGGGCTCTTAGTTACTTAGCTCACTTTAAAATGTTTTTGAAATGTGTAGTGTGTGATTAGAAATTTTCTTAAGTACTTTATAATGATCCATGTATGGATATATATAAAGCCTTTGTTTTGAAAATTGTTTGAAATGTGAAGTGTATTTGAAATGTTTTGAAAAGGTGAGCAAGTACATAAGAGGAACTTACCCTAAGTTAAGTCTTTTCTGTTCTTAAATGTCCTTTAAATGGTAAGACTATCCCTATTATTAAGGAATATGTAGTCATTACCTTGGATGTATGAGGGACAAGTGAAGGGACAACTGTTATTTAGGCAACTGTAAGGTGTATTTAGCAATTCGAAGGGACTTATCATCTTTATTCGAAAGGGACAAGGTCATTTATGAAGGCAACCATGAAGGGACTTGATCTTTTTATCTTTTAAGGGACTAGATGATATAAATAGTGAAGGGACCTTGCTTTACACCTTACTTGACCTTTTTTGTTAAGGCAACATGAGAGGTAACCCTTAAGAAGTGAGATGGCGATCAAAGATCGACTTACGTGTGTGCGTGTACAAGTTCATATATTTATCTTGAGATTAATGATCTAAATTCAATTTTAAACACAAACATGTTTTACACTCCCTATTTTACTAACCATAGCAATTAAAAATAAATAATAAAAATTACTACAACTATTACATAATGGATACAATTACAATATAATAATTAAAATAATAAAAATAAATAAGCAAATAAATAAATAATTAAATGGGTTAGTAATAATAAACAAAAATAAATGAATATAAGAAGGTTAATATAACAATATAATATAGAAATAAATTAAAAGTTCAAAATTTAATAAATAAATATTTTTTAAGATAATTTAATAATAAGTATTATATACTAATAAATATGATTAATAGTCTAATTATTTAATTTTATATACATATTATAAAAATATCTAATTATAATTAAATAAGCATAATAAATTATATTCATAAAATAAAATTAGGTTTTTTTTAATTTGTTTTTTAGGAAAATAAATTGGAGTTACTTAATTAATTAGATTATTTACATATAAAAACTATATACAAATTGTAAAATAAATATACAAATTAAAATTTACAAATAAACTAAAAGTTATAATATAATTAGGATTTTAAAGAAAATTACGGTTAATCAAAATAAATTAGGGTTTATGAGTTTAGAAAATAGAATTAGGGTTTATTTATTAATTATTTTTTAGGGAAATAAATTAAGGTTAATTAATTAATTAAATTATTTACATATACAAATTATAAAAATAAATATACATAATTACAATTTACAAATAAATAAATTAAGAGTTAAAATATAATTAGGGTTATAGTTTAATTAAAATTAATTATAATTTAAAAACAATAATAATAGTAAACAAAACAAAAATAAAAGAGAAGAAAGAAAAAGGGGGAGGCCTGGTTTTGATCCCAGGACCTCCCCAATACCTGAAGAGAACCCCAGCCACTGGGCCAACGTGCGCGTTGGTGATAGCAACCAGCATAACTTTGTTTTATTCCATTCCTGCAAAACAAAAGAAATTGAAGCAAAAAATTGTTCCTGACTAGATTCGAACCCATGTCATTCAGTCAATCATGCGTACACCAAAACCAGCTGAGCTACACGCTCGCTTGTGATATACAACCAACACTAATTTGTTTTAAGCCCTGTTGTAAACACCCCAAATTTTCCCTCACCCATTCACACCATGGCTTGTGATCTCCTCATATGCATAAATCCAATCATAGCATCTCATATTACATTTTTGCTTCACTGCATTGCTTCTAAGTCATCTGCATCTAGGATTGGTGATCTGAGCAATTTAAGAGCCATTTGAGCCACTCCAAAGGTCATCAATCACATCAAAGGGGTCCATGTATGTTCAAGCATCATATTGTATCCTCCCAAAGTCAAGAATGTCAAAAAATCACAAGAACTGAGATTGGCATGGAAGCAGAGCCAGGTTGGACTGCACAAATGACCTAGAATTAGGGTTTTGGTTTCAAAGGCCATAACTCCAATTTTTTTGGTCATTATTGTTTCTATTGGTCTCTATATGGTATAGGGATCATGCATATCAATTTTCATGAAGAAATTCCATGGGGAAGGCATCTGATCAAGAGTTGACTTTCTGAGCAAGTCAGTGCAAAATCAGGGCATCTGAGGCCCCCAATGACCCAACCAAAGGGTGTCCATCATCATTTTGATTATGTATGATATTTATTTGATCATGGAAGATGTTGGAAATTCACAAAATTGAAGAATCTCAAATCATTTGCAAAGTTGACTTTTTGAGAAAATTGACTTTTAATGAAATTGCCATTTTGGGAAACTTTTTCAACTCTTGCTTTTTGATTCAAGAAAGCTTCAAATGAGAAAACTTTGGTCATGAAAGTTGTAGAATGGATCATTCCCTTTTCAAAAAGTACAAGAACATGACCTAATTCATTTTGGATCAAAATTTATGGCTTGTCAAAGTTGGCTAA
Organism: Lathyrus aphaca; assembly: GCA_963966055.1. Lineage (NCBI taxonomy): Eukaryota > Viridiplantae > Streptophyta > Magnoliopsida > Fabales > Fabaceae > Lathyrus > Lathyrus aphaca. The sequence goes on along the minus strand of OZ014520.1, from coordinate 164,386,148 downwards.
AATCACAAAATTTGGAGTTTTCCACCAAAGAGGTATTTTGCAAAATGGCATGATCAAGTGTTCTAAAGGCCTCAAATGTGTACCAATTCTTCACAACATGATCACATGACCTCTAAAATTCAGAATGGGCCAAGGAACTTTGCATTTTGATGCCTTGAAACTCAAGAAATCCCAAAGGAACCAAACTTGAACCAACTTGCAAAACCTATCACAAGTTACAAACCACTTGCTGCATTGCCTCTAAACCTTTTTCATAGCATTCCTTGATTCAAGCTGAGAAAAAGCAAACCAAAAAGCAAGTTGTACCATAGCCCATACTTCAAGTACACATCAAGTTGACATTTTGGCCAAAGACCCATACCAATCACCATAGGCCACCAACAACTTTCTGACTTATCCCCTTTTGATACATGGACAAAAGCCAGCCTAACACAACACACAACACACTCTGATCTTGCCCAGAAGCCATAGTTATCAAAATATCTCCCATTTGCAAAAGCATTCGAAACACTCTCCACAAGCCTCAAACACATAAACAAACTTCACAAACAAACTCAGCATGCTTCACTGATCAAAAACCACCCATCACCATAGCCTGAAACTCCCTGAATCAAAAACACGATCACCACCCTCCCTTGAACAGAACTTCTGTCATCTCTCAAACCAGCCATCAACAAGAGTTGTGAAGCATCCCATTAAGTTCAAGAGGGTCAGAGGAGTGAGTTTGCATAAGAGAAAGGGTCAGAAAGCTCCTGTTCGAAGGACTTCAGTTCAGGTATCCATCAAGAAAAAATTTTCCAGAACTCATTTTACTTGTTATAAATTGATTCTATATGTTATCCTGATCATCATGATGTGTTTAAAAATGAAAATGGTGGAATATTGAGCATGTATGAGCTGTCTGAAACTTTTTGCCCTAAATGAGTTTTGCTTCGATTTGTTTGATTAATGGATGAAAAATGATGTTTGTTTGGGGGTTTTGATTCAGTGTTGAATGGGGATGAATTCTGGGCAATTAGATTTCATTTTCATTGCGTATTCAGAGAGATAGAAGTTTTGGCCCGCCGGAGAAGATGACCGGAACACTGTTCCGGTCATCTGAAAGTCATTAGGGCATTTAATTAGGGCTTAATCATAATTAGGGGATTTTGAATATTGGCCGTCCAGATGCGCGCCAAGTCCACTCCCGCGCGTGTAAGTTTGAATGTCAGCCTTTGATTGTGTTGACTTTTCTATTTTTCAGTTTAAATTCATTTTATTTTCATTTAAATTCATTTGTTTTGTTCAATTTATTAAAAATAGTAAAACATTTTTAAAAATTCTGAAATTTTTTGTCAAAGTTTTTATTAATTTTTAGAAACCAAAAACATTTTTATTTTTATTTTTTGCATTAAAAAATATTTTTAAATCATTTAAAAGATTATTTTTAATTAATTAATGAGAATTAATTAATTAAAAATACTTTTAGGTATTTAAAAATCACAAAAAAAATTCATGAAACATTTAAAATCATTTAGAAACATTGTCCAACTCTCAAACCAAATTTCTTTTTTGATCTTGATGACTTTTGACAATTTTCCATTGAATTAATTTCACTTCAAGGCATTATTTTGATCCAATATTCAAAAATTCATTTCTGCCTAGTCTTTAAGAGTTGGACTTTGATTCTTTTTGCATTGCATCTTGCATATCATGTAGTTTATAGGGTTAAATTGGCATGATTTGATCTTGCATTTTCATTTTGTTTGACATTTTTCTTGACAAGGTGCCTTAAAACCCTAGAAATCTTAAGAAATTCATAACCCTCATTAGGTTAAGAGTTAGAACCCCTCCTTTGGGCAGTGAGTTTGTATAGGCTTAGGGTTTCCTTTGAATGCATTTTCAATTTTTTATCATGATGTTTGCTTCTGGTTTTGATTTTTGTTGTGCATTGATCATAAACCCTAATTTGGGCCTTCATTTGCATCCATCTTCCATTTGCTTGCATACCATGACTTGCCATGACATTTTGTGCATCCATTTGATTCATTAGACATCTTAAGAAATATTAGAATCATGTTTGATCATTGCATCTTTCATTTGTCATGTTGTATGTCATTTGCATTTCATAACTTCTCATGTTTGTTCATGGTTCTAAGCATGCTTCTCTTGCATCCACATGTTTGTATGATCATCCTCATGCCTTGTTTCATGTTTGCATCATCTCATAGCATCATTATCATCATACTTATGCTTCTGGTTTTGGTTTGCATCATCACATTTCATCCCATTTGCATTGCACCTCATTTCTTCACTAACTTTTCAGGTGGTAAGTTACTTTGAGAAGTGAATTTGCCTTCACTTCTCACAATTTCTTGTCATCTCCTCTTATGCATCATTGCTGCATTTTGCCTTGTGCTTGAGATTGAGCTTGCTCATTCTTGCTTTTCTTACTTTCTTTCCTCAAGTGACTTGTCTTCTTAAATGAAGCAAGTTACTTTGCTTCTCTTTGCTCCTTTCATCTGCTTCCTGGTGGTTTCTCTGAAGATTTCTCTTGTAAACCTCACTAACCTTAGGAACAACCAAGTATGACAATGATTAGGGTTTTGATTAGTCCCCCACTTAGTTTTACCTTTGTGTCTCATTGAGTCTTCTCTTCTCATCTCATAATCAAGGACTAAACCCTAAAGGCTTTAAGGCTTTGTGATTAAGTTTATGCCTACATCCTTCTATTAGGATGGAGTGTATAACTTTAATCCTAAGTGTTAAACCCTTAATGTGTTTAAACCCTTTAATCAATCCACTTAATAATCATCAAGACATCAAGCTTGTAACTTGGGCCTTGCATTAGGGTTCTAATTCTTCCTTAACTGGTTAAGAAGGGCTAACCCTAGTGTTAATGGACAAGTCCCCCTCAAGTTGTCTTACAAACCATAAAACTCACTTCATCATCTCATCATTAACTAAAATCCACTTAATAAAGGCTTTGTTTTGTCATGAAGCTAATCCCTAATCATGGATTAAGTTGAGGAGCTTTCCTCAACTTAAACACTCTCATCTATTATCCTTCTATTAGGATAGTGTAATGAGTCTGTTTAATCCTTGATTATGGCTTAACCTCATTACTTAACACTAAACAAAAACAACAAAAACATCTAAAAAATCACAAGTAGGTTAATGATCTTAATCCTACATCATGGTGATTAAGTGTGAGAAGCTGACTTCACACTTAAGGTATTCTCATTACCCCTAATCAGAGGGAAGATGTGATGAGTTTACTAAATCCATTGGTTTAGGCTTAAGCTCATTTACTTATGACAAACTTCCAAAAGCAATAAAAGACTGAAAACCCAAAAACAAACAATAATCGTCTCCTTCGGGATTCTTTTCTCATCATCTTCACTCATAAACGAGAACTTGTTTCTTCCGTCTAATGCAAGACAGTTTGCACCTGAGCCAGACAGGTCTTACACTTGAGCATAAATAAGTAGGCAGTTCACAAGTCAATTTATCCTTCAGTCTCTTTGGGTCGAACTACGGTGTTCTGACTTCCTCATTGCACGAGAGGATACGTAGGCATAACTTAACAGTTATCGAACAAAAATCTCTGTATATTCCCCCTCTTTCAGCATTATTCTTTAGCCTCATATTCTTGAGCATTCCATTCATTTCTTACACTGACACTGTACATTTACACACTTTACACTTCTTTTACACAGACACCTGTACATCTTTTTCCAGCTCTTTTTATACACAAATTGCACTGACACTACCCCTTTAAAACACAAATCTTTTAAGCGTGGATCCCGTTGAGTACGACGGACAATCTGGGTGCTAATACCTTCCCAGGTTGTAACCAACCCCCTTTCTCAGTCTCTCTGGTTCGCAACCGTCTTATCCATATCTTTCTAGGTTTATGCAGCATTACCTTTCCTTCGGGATAAAAATGCCTAGCTGGCGACTCTTTTCTTTTCCTGTGAGTTCACTCCTGTGTGTTCTCACATCCTCCTTTCGCCGACCGTTCGCGTCTGTACCTTATTTGAGCCGGTCTCATTTGTTGGGAGCGACAGCTTGGCGACTCTGCTGGGGACCCTTATACTGTAACCAGGGCTTCTGGTTCTTTTTGTGGGTTCCTCCTAGCGCTTGATTGATTTGTGTTTACTGGGGTGTTATGTGATATTTGTGTTTGTATATTTATTCTGTTTATTGCTTTATGTACAGTTGTTTTATTTCTTTCTTTATAGCTTTATATTCATCATACTGTCATACTGTGTTTGGATGGATCTGGTTTTGTCTTGGTGGGTGGGGTTTCTATTGAGAGTTTAAGGTCCTATACCTGGGACCTAAGTGACACCTAGGCTAGAGTGTTTCATGTTCTTTCCCATTCCATTTCGGTCTGGTGCGGGAATATGAAACACGGTTCATATATGGGTTTCTTCTTGAGAACTTTGTGCTACAGATTTCCTGTAGTGCTAGGGCTATCTGGGAAGCCTGCTAAGTCTGGATGACCTTTATTATGACCTTCAGAAACTGAGGTGAATTAGAGGAGGATCTTTTATGGTTATTGTAAACACTGTACCCCCCGGGTTAGAAGTGTTTACACTTCTCATAACTGATCCAAGTCTGAGGATCCTTGTTTTAGAACACCACCTGTGAGGGGGTTGGGCTGTTTACAGGTTTGCAGGTACCCTTGACCTCAGCATACCCTGTTACTTTGTTTTGATTAAGAGTACTCCATTTTGGGACAGTTCTTGTGATTTTAACCCTGGACATGTGACTCTTTATTTGAGTCCCCCACCTTGGTTACTGGACTTATGAACCTCCATCTGGACTTCTTAAACAAACATGGACTTATATCAAAGCAGTAATCAGATCCAGCTTGATCACAAACCCTTGCATATCATTTGCATACATCATCATTGCATCATTTAACATTTGCTTATTTGTTTTTCAGGGTATCCATATTATATTTTGGCTTGGTTTTGACCCCTTCATCAGCATAGACCCTTGTTCACCATCTATCTGCTTCAGCTACATTCATCAGCTACCTGCTTCAGTAACCTGCATTACCAGCATCAGCCTATCAGTGGCCCATCTTCTAGTATCAGTCATCATCATCAACATCTGTTTCAGCTCTTCTTCAGCAACATGGCACCCAAGAAGAGCAACATCTCATATCATTTCTTTGAGCCTGAGCTGACTGGCATCAGGAAGATCCAGGCCCTTATTACTCCAGACCATATACCACTATTCAGAGAACATTTTGGAGGCATCCTTGATGTGGTTATGGATTTGGACCCTTCTCAGAGGAGCTTGATTCACACTTGCCTACAGTTCTATGATCCTCCTTTAAGATGTTTCACTTTCCAGGATTTTCAGTTGGGGCCTTTATTATAGGAGTATTCATCACTGGTTGGAGTACCTGTTAGGGGTGGTATCCCCTTCAACCCAGAAATGGTTTTTCCCAGCAATGAAGAAGTGGCAAAGGCACTATATCTGGAACCTTTTCTGATTGAGCAGAACATGACAACCAAGGCTGGAATCTCTGGTCTACACTTGGATTTCTTGACTTCTCAGGCTACCCTGAAGGCCTCCTTGGGAGAATGGAAGGCAGTCTGTGCACTGTTAGCCCTCAGCATATATGGGGTTGTACTTTTTGCAGATGAGCCTAAATTTATTAGCAAGAATGCCATTCACCTTTTCATTCTGAGGAACCCAGTGCCCACCTTACTGGGAGATTTCTACTACTCTATTCATCAAAGGAATGAAAAGCAAAGAGGAAGATTGGTGAGATGATGTGCTCCCCTGTTCCACACCTGGCTGCTCAAGCACTTGCCCAAGGCTGATGCATTCTTGAATCCTCACCAGCAAAAGAATTGGGCTAGAAGACTCATTTCTTTGACCTCAGATGATATCAGGTGGTGCACTCAGAGCACCAAGGGCAGGGACATCATTACTAGTTGTGGGTAGTTCCCCAATGTACCTCTGATAGGAGTGAAGGGTTGCATCAACTATAACCCTCTGCTATTCAAAAGATAATTGGGCTATGCATTGATCCACCCTCCTAGAGCACAGGACTTGGCTGAAACCCTTTATTATGAGATTAAGCCTAATCTGGCTGTTGTCAGGCAAGCATCCTGGGCTTGTGACAATATTCAGACCAAAGGGGTAACCATTCTTGGGAGATGCAACAATGTGGCCTCAGTTCAATACTATGAGTGGTCCCATGCCAGGGCTCAAATTTCTGGGATGCCCTTCACCATTGAGGATGCACCTGGACCATCCACAACACCACCTCCAGCCACTGTCAGCCTGGAAGAGTTTGAGAAGCTAAAAGAGAGAAATGAGAATCTGATTCAGGCTCTACAGAAGACCCTCTGGGAGAGGAGTGATGGTCGTCTGGACATTGAAAGGCTAGAAAAGCTTAAGGTGGAGCATCTAGCCAGGATTGAGAAGTCAGAGGACTACATCAAGAAGTCAAGGGCTGGAGAGCAGATTTTGAAGAATGCCTGTAAAGAGGCTCAGTTTCAGAAGGCTGGGACTGATCTCTATCTGAAAGAGAGTCAAGCTAGGTGGGTCAGGATCACTGAAGCTCGCACTCAGGAAGATAAGAGAACTCAGAACAAGATTGAGCAGTTGGAGGCTAATGCAAAGGAGCAACAGGAAGCCCTGCTAGCAGCCCAGAAGGAGATCTCAGAGTTGAAGATTAGGGCTGGTGTGAAGAGGTCAAAGGACCAGAGCAGACTCAAGAAGCTAAACACTGCTATCACCACCAGGAATCTTCTCATCAGGAACCTCACAGAGCATCCAGCTGACCCTGTGACTGAAGCACTTCTGAAGGAAGTTAGGGAGGATGAGTTTGGTCTTGGTGTCTGACTTTTGCTTGTTGTCGCTTTCATTTCATGTACTTTTCTTTTTTATGTTGTATTTTGACCCCTCAAGGGCATGAATTGTAAAAAACAAACTATGTATCATTCACTTTTTGTAATATATTTATTGGTTTGTTTTATCTGAGTTCTTTCAAGCAACATCAAAAGCATCTTCCTCAGGGGTCTGGAAAGGTCAAAACCAAATGCCAAGCCGGATACCTTGGAAACAAATAAGCATATTGCATTGCATACTAACTTTTGTTTTGTTTTGTAGGTTTTTGTTTTGTTTGTAACTAACTCTGTTGTGATTCAGGAACTATTGCTCGACGTCGGGTGTTCCCACTCAACCGTCCACACAGATATCCTACCCGCAACAACCTTCCGGGTATACAAATGGACCAAGTACAGCAGGACCTTACGGAGGTCAGGGCTCAAATGGCCAATGAGAGGCAAGAAATGAGAAATCAGATGACCCAGTTCATGGAGGTGGTGAATGGTTTGGCTCAAAGCCAAGAGAGATTAAGGGCACTGGTAGAAAGACAGACCCAGGAGGAACCCCATTTAGGGACTTGTGGAACAAGCAACAATGAGAGGGTTCAGCCTCATGTCAACCCACCTGTATATGGGCCTCATCTTCACCCAGAGATCAACATCCCTGCTAATGTACAAGGGAATGCTACTACAGGCAGAGTATTGCAAGAAGACCCCCAAGAGGATCAATTTACTGTGATGGGAGCTGGGGATGAAGCCTATGACAGAAGGCTAGACGAAATTGCTGAAAAATTGAGATCTCTGGAGTCTCAAAATTCCATGGGCTTTGATGTCATGGACATGGGATTAGTGGACGGGGTAAGGATTCCCCACAAGTTTAAACCTCCGTGCTTTGAGAAGTACAACGAAACCTCCTGTCCACGAACCCATTTGCAATCCTTTCTGGGGAGGCTGAAGGCATACACCATGGATGAAAAACTGTGGATGTTTTATTTCGAAGACAGTTTAACAGGAGCTTCAAGGGAATGGTACTCTCATTTAACCAGAGCAACCATCAGATGCTGGAAGGACCTAGCTGAGGCCTTCATCAGACAGTACCAGTACAACTTGGATATGGCTCCGAACAGGACCCTCCTGATGGGAATGTCTCAATCATCCAGGGAAAGCTTCCGGGAATACGCCCAGAGGTGGAGACAGCTTGCTGCTGCTGTCCAGCCACCCATGTCGGAAAGGGAAATGGCCGACATGTTTATGAACACCCTTCAAGGGACATACATTGACAGGCTAGCTACCTTTTCTTCCACCAGCTTCGCTGACGTAGTCATAGCTGGGGAAAGAATTGAAAGCCTATTGAAGATGGGCAAAATTTCTGACAACGGTGCGAGCTCGTCCAGCAACCCAAGAAAGCCTTTTGTGGGCCCAAGAAGAACCGGTGAAACTAATGCTATTCAGGCTAATAGGGGCAGACCACAGTATGTTCATAGGTCAGTGGCAGCTGTCACTATTCCCGCCCCAATTCCGCAGCAACCAGCATATCAGCCACAACAACAACCCCACTACCAGCAACAAACTCAGTATCCGCCTCAGAGAAACTACAATAACACCAGCAACAACAATCAACAAAGACCTTTTCAACAGAGACCATCTCAGGCCAATAGGGTAATTGATCCAATCCCTATGCCTTATTCCGCTTTATTGCCACAGCTCCTGAAGCTCAACTTGGTTGAGTTAAGGACGTTGGCACCACCAGATCCTTCCAGTCTGCCCAGAAATTACGACGCCAACGCCAGATGTGCTTTTCACTCAAATGCACCTGGCCACAATACAGAGAAATGCAGGGCTCTGCAAATGAAGGTACGAGACTTGGTAGATTCTAAAGCTCTAAACTTCGCACCCCCGCCAAATGTTAACAAGAACCCCATGCCCAACCACGGAGGACCCAGAATTAATGCTATTGAGGAAGATAAGCCGTCTTTCTTGATAACCAATGTGGGACAGATTCGGACACCCTTGGTAGAGATTAAAGCTCAACTCCTTGAATGCCAGATATTCCCTGGGTGTGAGCTCGGGTGCGGTTACTGCAACATTTCGGTAAATGGGTGTGATAACTTAAGAAGCGGCATAGATGGTCTTATCCAGAGTGGCCTACTTCAAATCACAACATCAACACCTTCAAATCCAGCAAATTCTTTGACAACAATTCCCGAGTCTCCTACAACTGCAACAACAATTATTCCAAACAATTCTTCAGTTTCATCAACAAATGCTTCATCTATCACTTCAGCAAACCAAATATCAACGAACATCTCTTCTACAACATCAGCACCCCTTTATTCAGAATCTTCTACAACAACAACACCCATTCATTCAACAGATCCTTCTACAACATCAACAGATATCTCAGCAGTCACTATTTATTATGATACGTCAAGTATTCCTCCGAACAACAATTTTCAACAACAAACAGTGGCATCTCCTGCCAGGGCACCAATCACCATCTACTACGATCCCCACACTATTTCAACACCCTCCTCTGCTGCAGTCAGCCCGGTTACCATCACGGTACCTGGGCCCGTGCCATATGAAAGCAGTAATGCCATCCCTTGGCATTATGGCTCTGACCTTTACTGCAATGGGGAGAAAATCACTCTTGACTCTTTAACCTCTTCTCCACAGATTGATAATGTCGGGGGAGGCGGAGGCTTCACCAGAAGCGGACGCCTCTTTGCCTCGCAAGCACAAAGACCTAATGCCGAGGCAGAAGCTGCTGCCAAAGCAAAGGGAAAAAGTGTACTATCTGAAGAACCTATTCTCAAGGAAGCTCAGAAGGCATCTTTTGAACAAGATGTAGACGAGTTTATGAGAATTATCAAGAGGAGTGACTACAAAGTGGTGGATCAGCTTCACCAAACTCCCTCAAAGATCTCCATTATATCCATGCTGATGTGTTCCGAAGCTCACCGGAATGCATTACTAAAAGTCTTGCACGCAGCATATGTGCCAGAGGAGATCACCGTTAATCAACTGGAGACCGTGGTAGAAAATGTCAATACCAGCCATGGGTTAGGTTTTACCAATGCTGATCTAACAACTGAGGGATGCAACCACAATAAGGCTTTACACATCACCCTAGAATGCAAGGGTGCTGTCCTATCACATGTACTGGTAGACATTGGGTCTTCACTCAATGTTTTACCAAAGAAAGCCCTGGTGAAGCTGGAATATGATGGCTTGGCATTGCTCCCAAGTAATTTGGTGGTGAGGGCATTTGACGGCTCTAAGAGATCAGTGCTAGGTGAGATTGATCTGCCTGTGATGATTGGCCCGCAGACTTTTAAAATTACCTTCTATGTGATGGACATTCAGCCTGCCTATAGCTGTTTGTTGGGTAGACCTTGGATTCATGCCGCTGGCGCAGTTACGTCTACCCTTCACCAAAAGTTAAAATTCGAGTGGGAGGGCCAGATCATCACCATCTGTGGTGAAGAAGATATTTTTGTTAGCCATCTGGCTACTTACAAATATATTGAGATGGATGGAGAGATCCACGAAACTATGAGTCAAGGGTTTGAGGCCTTGAACATAAATGAAGCATCTGCTGTACCTGGAACCTCAATGACATCTTATCAGCAAGCCAGGAAGGTTGTTGAAGAGGGGACTGCCCAAGGCTGGGGCAAGTTGCTGCCCGTAGAGAAGAAGGAGGATAGATTTGGGTTGGGTTACAAACCAACTCAACAAAATCAAGCAGAGGCTGCTAAGAAGCCCAGTTTTGTCAGTGGGGGGATGCTCACCCCCGATGCAGTAAACAACTTGGAAGATGAGTCGGAAGATGAGCGCAACCTGGAGAGCTGGATACATCCAAGGATCCCGGGGAGCCGTGTCTCAAACTGGTCTTCCCAGGAAATTATAAGGGTTACTCCTGCAGAGTAATTATTATTTCCTATATTTTTAAGCATGCATCAAGTCTTGCATCTTGCCCAAGATGACAAGACTCATTTTGTAATCGGGCCATCTGTAATTTTGTGCAAACAGATCAATCAATGAATATCGGACATTTTTTGCAAATGAGTCTTTTTCTTTTCCGCTCACTGCTTTTCCATTTTTCTTTTTGTACAAAAATAAAATGGCAATGTTTTCAAAATGACAACTTTACTTCACTTTTCTAAACAAGATTAAAATCAATCACTAAAATGAACAATCTAAACCCTTGCAGAGAGTGCCTTTCAGACTGCACCGACAACAGCACGGCTATGACTTCGTATGACTTTGACAATCCAATCAATCAAGCTGATGAAGGGGTTGAAGAAGATTATGAGCTTCCTGAAGAGCTAGCCAGGTTGTTAAGGCAAGAGGAGAAGGTTATAACTCCTCACCAGGAGGAGATTGAAACGGTTAATCTTGGTACGGATGAAGACGTGAAAGAGGTTAAAATCGGGGCCTGCCTATAAGACTCAGTGAAAGAACAACTGATTGACATGCTTCGGGAGTATGTGGATGTGTTTGCTTGGTCTTATCAGGACATGCCGGGGTTGGACACCGATATCGTTATGCACAAGCTTCCTTTAAGAGAAGATTGCCCACCGGTTAAACAGAAACTACGTCGTACTCGCCCAGACATGGCAATGAAGATCAAAGAAGAGGTGCAAAAGCAATGGGACGCCGGGTTCCTTGCTGTGACTAGCTATCCGCCGTGGGTTGCTAATATCGTGCCTGTGCCTAAGAAAGACGGCAAGGTGAGGATGTGTGTTGACTACCGGGATCTGAACAGAGCCAGCCCGAAAGATGATTTCCCATTACCTCACATTGATGTATTGGTGGATAATACGGCTCAGTTCTCGGTATTCTCCTTCATGGACGGATTTTCAGGATACAATCAGATCAAAATGTCACCTGAAGACATGGAGAAGACAACTTTCATCACACCCTGGGGCACGTTCTGTTATAAGGTGATGCCATTCGGACTGAAGAATGCTGGTGCAACGTATCAACGGGCTATGGTAACATTATTCCACGATATGATCCATAAAGAAATCGAATGTTATGTGGATGACATGATTGCCAAGTCCCTCACCGAAGAAGACCACCTAGTAAATCTGCTGAAGCTATTCAAGCGTCTGAGGAAGTACCAACTGAAGTTAAACCCCAACAAATGCACATTCGGGGTGCGATCTGGTAAGCTACTGGGATTTATCGCAAGTGAGAAAGGGATTGAAGTTGACCCTGATAAAGTCAAGGCTATCCAAGAAATGCCTGCACCGAAGACAGAAAAAGAAGTTCGAGGGTTCTTGGGTCGATTGAACTACATTTCACGGTTCATATCTCACCTTACAGCAACCTGTGAACCTCTGTTCAAGCTGCTAAGAAAAGAACAAACGGTCAGGTGGAACGAAGACTGCCAGAGGGCTTTTGACAAAATCAAGGAATACTTACAAGAGCCTTCAATCCTTATGCCTCCAGTTGAAGGAAGACCTCTAATAATGTACTTGACAGTATTAGAAGAGTCAATGGGGTGTGTGCTGGGCCAGCATGACGAGTCTGGTCGAAAAGAGTATGCAATATACTACCTAAGCAAAACGTTCACCGACTGTGAACAACGTTATTCACTGCTCGAGAAAACTTGCTGTGCTTTAGCGTGGGCTGCTCGCCGACTGAGGCAGTATATGTTGACCCACACTACTTTATTGATATCAAAGATGGACCCAATCAAGTACATTTTTGAGAAGCCAGCACTTACCGGATGGGTTGCAAGATGGCAAATGATCCTCACAGAATATGACATTCAGTACACATCTCAGAAAGCCATCAAAGGCAGTGTATTGTCTGAATATCTTGCTGAGCAACCTATTGATGATTACCAGCCTATAAGATTTGACTTCCCTGATGAAGACATCATGTTCATAAAAGCAAAAGATCATGAAGAGCCTGTTCACACTGAAGGGCCTGACCCGGAAGAAGAATGGACTATGGTGTTTGATGGGGCTGTTAACATGAATGGTCGTGGTGTTGGTGCAGTACTCATTACACCTAAAGGAGTTCACATGCCTTTCTCGGCGAAACTTACTTTCAACTGCACTAACAACGAAGCTGAATACGAAGCTTGCATTATGGGTCTTGAGGAAGCCATTGACCTCAGGATCAAGACATTGACCGTATTCGGAGATTCAGCTCTGGTAGTTAATCAAACCAACGGCAAATGGTACACACACCAGGATCATCTGATACCTTACAGGGATTATACAAGGAGGTTATTAACTTTCTTTACAACGGTTAAGCTTGAGTATATCCCCCGAGACGAGAATCAGTTTGCAGATGCTCTGGCTACCATTTCGTCCATGATCAAAGTTCAAGCTGCCAACTTTGTACCTCAAATTCCAGTGTCCAGACTTGACAGACCAGCATATGTATTCTCAGCAGATGTTGTCAAAGATGATAAGCCTTGGTTCCATGACATTAGGTGCTTCTTGGAGGATCAAACATACCCACCTGGGGCATCTTCCAATGATAAGAAGACTTTAAGAAGGCTTGCTGGTAGTTTCTTTCTGAACACCGATGGTTCCCTCTACAAGAGAAACTTTGATATGGTACTCCTCAGATGCGTTGACAGAACAGAAGCAGACTTATTAATGCATGAAGTGCACGAAGGATCCTTTGCTAAGATCATGTTATTACTGGATCACAATGGATGCCGACTGTAGTGCTTATGCAAGGAAATGCCATAAATGCCAGATTTATGCGGATAAGGTGCATGTGCCTCCCAATCCTTTGAATGTGATGTCTTCACCCTGGCCCTTTGCTATGTGGGGCATTGATATGATTGGCAAGATTGAACCGACTGCTTCAAATGGCCACAGGTTCATCCTGGTTGCCATTGACTATTTCACCAAGTGGGTTGAAGCAGCTTCCTATGCAAATGTTACAAGGTAGGTGGTAGCCAGATTTCTGAAGAGGGATATCATTTGTCGATACGGAGTTCCCGAGCGAATCATTACTGACAATGGTTCCAACTTGAACAATAAAATGATGGCAGAGCTGTGCCGGGACTTCAAGATCCAACACCACAATTCTTCTCCTTACAGGCCAAAGATGAACGGCGCTGTCGAGGCAGCTAATAAGAATATCAAGAAGATTGTGCAAAATATGGTAGTCACCTACAAAGACTGGCATGAAATGCTACCGTTTGCCTTGCATGGGTACCGTACGTCAATCAGAACATCCATTGGGGCAACACCGTATCAGCTTGTGTATGGTATGGAAGTAGTCCTACCTGTTGAAGTTGAACTACCCTCCCTACGGGTACTGATGGATGTTAAGCTGAACGAAGCAGAATGGGTCTGATCCCGATACGAGCAACTAAGTCTGATCGAAGAGAAGAGATTGGCTGCAATCTGTCATGGGCAGTTGTATCAGAAAAGAATGAAGAAAGCCTTCGATCATAAAGTCAGGCACCGAGAGTACCAAGTAGGAGATCTTGTGCTGAAAAGAATCCTCCCTCCTCATACAGATCACAGGGGCAAGTGGACTCCGAACTATGAAGGACCATTCATAGTAAAGAAAGTTTTCTCTGGTGGAGCACTGATGCTCAGCACTATGGATGGTGAAGACTTCCCGTCCCCTGTGAATTCAGATGCAGTTAAAAAATACTTCGCATAAAAAATGACCCGCTGGACATAAAAACAGAATGTAGGTCCAGGCAAAAATAGGGCACCCCGGCGAGTCAAAAACAGAATAAAAGACTCGGGCAAAAATAAGGGAAAATAATAAAAAATGTGTACACCCGCTAAGTTGAAAAGCCACATCGGACAACTCAGGCAAAAATGGGTATCCCGATGGATTGAAAACCCGAAAGGGCGATCCATGCAAAATAAGGGAATAAGCGAACAATTGCATTCTGAATTCGTCTGCATCACTTACAACTCGGTAAGCTTCAAAAGGTTCAAGCGCCGGTCAAAATCAGCCTTCTTCAGAAAGCAAGACGAGAAGAACGTCAAATGTCATACGAGTCATAGCAAAGGGAAGCTCCTTGAAGTGTCATCAACATTGCCAACATCTTTTGTTTCTCAATTTGTAACAATCTCCTCATTTTAGGGGATATGTTCCTTTGACTGTATCTTGCCAATTCAGGGCCTACAAATTAATAAAATCAGATTTTCAGTCATGTCTCGTCCCGTACATTTTATTTTCATTTGCAAAATGTTCGATGTCTTTAAAGATATTGATTGCATGAATACAGATGCGTTTTTCTGAAACTACGTGCTTGCAGGAAATGTACTTACTCTCGGGAGTGTCTGAACTCTTACGACGGAATCCAGTAAGGGATGCCTCGGGATTACTTGTGCGTTTCTATCTTTGCAGGATTGCAGGTATTCAAAGCGCAACATGGGGCATGTAAGCTTCACCCCAGCAAGCTGGCAAATCAACACTCACTCAGCCTTAGCACCCAAAGTGCTTTCTCCCCTGCTGAGTTGCCACTTGTTATTTCTCCCCAGCCGAGGTGCCAATCATTCTTCCTCCTCAGCCAAGTACAAAAGCCAGGGAACCACTTCCCCACAGAGTCTCAACCTCTATCCAGAAGAGCAGCACACGAAAGAATCACAACAGAGTGACGAAAGCTTCTACAAACCCCAGTTGGGTCTTTCATTTACCAGAATAGGTCTATCAGTGACCTATTTCCCCAAGAAGATACATCTTATCAGATCTACCAATGATCTCATCCCCAGCTGGGATGTCCATTTCAAGCAGATCAACCAGAGATCCCCGCAGTAACGGGATTCGAATCCTGGATCGGTACCTTTGCATAATCATAGCATTCGCATCATATTCACCCCACAAAGCGCAGCATTCCGTCTAATACGGAGCATTACGGCAAAAATCAAACATATCGCATAATCATAAGCCTTGTTCTGAATCAAGCACTTGTGAATAATGACAACCCGTCAAAGAGATACAGAATGCTCCCCAGATTCCCCATCGGTGTATACTCCTTGTGGCACCCGTCCGTGTCATGTCCCCAATAGAAAGCCAAAGCGTCCCCTTTGCACTCACAGATACTTATATATATAACTTTCTTGACATCCGTCCGTGTCACTTTCCCCAGCACAGTAACACAAACACCTTGTATATCAGATATTTGTTTATACTATACTTTTCTCCTTCTTGACGCTCGTCCGTGTCACTCTCCCCAACAGGTTAAAAGCCTGTCCATGCACCACTCATACTTATTACTCTTATTTCACTTATACAGATACTCGTCCGTATCTTGTATACACCACTCATATTTATTACCTCTCAGATTCGACACTCGTCTGTGTTCTCTGTTAACCAGTTGGTACTCGTCCGTACCATCATCTCAGAACATGCGTCAAGCGTTTGTTTCTACCTGATACTCGTCCGTATCATAGTCATAAGGATGCTTGTCCGCATCCTTAATCCATACACGTGTCAAACACTCATGTCTTCTTGAATTTAGACACTCGTCTGTGTCTACTATTCCCCAGAAGAGTCCCCTCAGAATCAGCACTCGTCCGTGTTCCTTGTTAACCAGTTGATACTCGTCCGTATCATCATCTCTGAACACGTGTCAGTATTTGTTTCTACCCGATATTCGTCCGTATCGTAGTCTTAAGGATGCTCGTCCGCATCTTTAATCTATACACAACGTCAAAACACTTATACCTTTTATTTCTTGGATATAAACACTCGTCCGTGTTTACTATTCCCCAGTAGGTCGCCAGCAAAGCAAAATTTCTTTTCTATCTGGCATTCGTCCTGTGTCATGATAAACCCTGAGAGCAGCCGTACCCTGCTAGGTGATCGTCCTTCACCTCTTGATGATCGTCCTTCATCATGCTCATCCGATGGCCGTCCCCATCGTTGATCTCTTTTATCCGACATTCGTCATATGTCGTGATATTTTTTAGCAGCCGTACCCTGCTAGGTGATCGTCCTTCACCTTTTGATGATCGTCCTTCATCATTTTATCCGATGGCCGTCCCCATCGTTGATATTGTTATCTGACATACGTCCTATGTCATGATAAACCTTGAGAGCAGCCATCCCCTGCTAGGTGATCGTCCTTCACCTCTTGATGATCGTCCTTCATCATGCTCATCCGATGGCCGTCCCCATCGTTGACCTTTTATCCGGCATTTGTCCTAATGTCGCGATATTTTCGGCAGCCGTACCCTGCTAGGTGATCGTCCTTCACCTTTGATGACCGTCCCTCATCATTATTTCATTTATTCTTTAACCCGATGGTCGTCCCCGTCGTGGTCCCTTTTCCTTTTCCTGATGATCGTCCTTCATCAGTTTAGCCCGATGGTCGTCCCCATCGTTGTTTACATTACTTTATGAACCTGATGACTGTCCCCATCATTTTTCATTAATCCCCAGAGAGTCGTATAGCTTTACTTGATGGCCGTCCCCATCATAATCCATTTTATCCCCAGCATGTCGGCCGTCCCCGTCATTGCCCTCTCCCCAGCAGTCGTCCTCTGCTCGACGGTCGTTCTCCGTCGCCCACACTTTATAATATACTTTATTTTCTTTTACAATCTATATCCCTTTTCTTCTTCATTCTGTGAGTGCAAATTTTGGACTGTCTTTGGTATTCAACCACAAGTTATCTTGTTTGCCTGTTAAGCCGTTGCTTACATCCTGCACAGCTAACTCATGTTTGAATAGGGGCAGCTGTAAACACCCCAAATTTGCCCTCACCCATTCACACCATGGCTTGTGATCTCCTCATATGCATAAATCCAATCATAGCATCTCATATTACATTTTTGCTTCACTGCATTGCTTCTAAGTCATCTGCATCTAGGGTTGGTGATCTGAGCAATTCAAGAGCCATTTGAGCCACTCCAAAGGTCATCAATCACTTCAAATGGGTCCATGTATGTTCAAGCATCATATTATATCCTCCCAAAGTCAAGAATGTCAAAAAATCACAAGAACTGAGATTGGCATGGAAGCAGAGCCAGGTTGGACTGCACAAATGACCTAGAATTAGGGTTTTGGTTTCAAAGGCCATAACTCCAAATTTTTTGGTCATTCTTGTTTCTATTGGTCTCTATATGGTATAGGGATCATGCATATCAATTTTCATGAAGAAATTCCATGGGGAAGGCATCTGATCAAGAGTTGACTTTCTGAGCAAGTCAGTGCAAAATCAGGGCATCTGAGGCCCCCAATGACCCAACCAAAGGGTGTTCATCATCATTTTGATTATGTATGATCTTTATTTGATCATGGAAGATGTTGGAAATTCACAAAATTGAAGAATCTCAAATCATTTGCAAAGTTGACTTTTTGAGAAAGTTGACTTTTAATGAAATTGCCATTTTGGGAAACTTTTTCAACTCTTGCTTTTTGATTCAAGAAAGCTTCAAATGAGAAAACTTTGGTCATGAAAGTTGTAGAATGGATCATTCCCTTTTCAAAAAGTACAAGAACATGACCTAATTCATTTTGGATCAAAAGTTATGGCTTGTCAAAGTTGGCTAAAATCACAAAATTTGGAGTTTTCCACCAAAGAGGTATTTTGCAAAATGGCATGATCAAGTGTTCTAAAGGCCTCAAATGTGTACCAATTCTTCACAACATGATCACATGACCTCTAAAATTCAGAATAGGCCAAGGAACTTTGCATTTTGATGCCTTGAAACTCAAGAAATCCCAAAGGAACCAAACTTGAACCAACTTGCAAAACCTATCACAAGTTACAAACCACTTGCTGCATTGCCTCTAAACCTTTTTCATAGCATTCCTTGATTCAAGCTGAGAAAAAGCAAACCAAAAAGCAAGTTGTACCATAGCCCATACTTCAAGTACACATCAAGTTGACATTTTGGCCAAAGACCCATACCAATCACCATAGGCCACCAACAACTTTCTGACCTATCCCCTTTTGATACATGGACAAAAACCAGCCTAACACAACACACAACACACTCTGATCTTTCCCAGAAGCCATAGTTATCAAAATCTCTCCCATTTGCAAAAGCATTCGAAACACTCTCCACAAGCCTCAAACACATAAACAAACTTCACAAACAAACTCAGCATGCTTCACTGATCAAAAACCACCCATCACCATAGCCTGAAACTCCCTGAATCAAAAACAAGATCACCACCCTCCCTTGAATAGAACTTCTGTCATCTCTCAAACCAGCCATCAACAAGAGTTGTGAAGCATCCCATTAAGTTCAGGAGGGTCAAAGGAGTGAGTTTGCATAAGAGAAAGGGTCAGAAAGCTCCTGTTCGAAGGACTTCAATTCAGGTATCCATCAAGAACAAATTTTCCAGAACTCATTTTACTTGTTATAAATTGATTCTATATGTTATCCTGATCATCATGATGTGTTTAAAAATGAAAATGGTGGAATATTGAGCATGTATGAGTTGTCTGAAACTTTTTGCCCTAAATGAGTTTTGCTTCGATTTGTTTGATTAATGGATGAAAAATGATGTTTGTTTGGGGGTTTTGATTCAGTGTTGAATGGGGATGAATTCTGGGCAATTAGATTTCATTTTCATTGCGTATTCAGAGAGATAGAAGTTTTGGCCCGCCGGAGAAGATGACCGGAACACTGTTCCGGTCATCTGAAAGTCATTAGGGCATTTAATTAGGGCTTAATCATAATTAGGGGATTTTGAATATTGGCCGTCCAGATGCGCGCCAAGTCCACTCCCGCGCGTGTAAGTTTGAATGTCAGCCTTTGATTGTGTTGACTTTTCTATTTTTCAGTTTAAATTCATTTTATTTTCATTTAAATTCATTTGTTTTGTTCAATTTATTAAAAATAGTAAAACATTTTTAAAAATTCTGAAATTTTTTGTCAAAGTTTTTATTAATTTTCAGAAACCAAAAACATTTTTATTTTTTGCATTAAAAAATATTTTTAAATCATTTAAAAGATTATTTTTAATTAATTAATGAGAATTAATTAATTAAAAATACTTTTAGGTATTTAAAAATCACAAAAAAAATTCATGAAACATTTAAAATCATTTAGAAACATTGTCCAACTCTCAAACCAAATTTCTTTTTTGATCTTGATGACTTTTGACAATTTTCCATGGAATTAATTTCACTTCAAGGCATTCTTTTGATCCAATATTCAAAAATTCATTTCTGCCTAGTCTTTAAGAGTTGGACTTTGATTCTTTTTGCATTGCATCTTGCATATCATGTAGTTTATAGGGTTAAATTGGCATGATTTGATCTTGAATTTTCATTTTGTTTGACATTTTTCTTGTCAAGGTGCCTTAAAACCTAGAAATCTTAAGAAATTCATAACCCTCATTAGGTTAAGAGTTAGAACCCCTCCTTTGGGCAGTGAGTTTGTATAGGCTTAAGGTTTCCTTTGAATGCATTTTCAATTTTTTATCATGATGTTTGCTTCTGGTTTTGATTTTTGTTTTGTGCATTGATCATAAACCCTAATTTGGGCCTTCATTTGCATCCATCTTCCATTTGCTTGCATACCATGACTTGCCATGACATTTTGTACATCCATTTGATTCATTAGACATCTTAAGACATATTAGAATCATGTTTGATCATTGCATCTTTCATTTGTCATGTTGTATGTCATTTGCATTTCATAACTTCTCATGTTTGTTCATGGTTCTAAGCATGCTTCTCTTGCATCCACATGTTTGTATGATCATCCTCATGCCTTGTTTCATGTTTGCATCATCTCATAGCATCATTAGCATCATACTTATGCTTCTGGTTTTGGTTTGCATCATCACATTTCATCCCATTTGCATTGCACCTCATTTCTTCACTAACTTTTCAGGTGGTAAGTTACTTTGAGAAGTGAATTTGCCTTCACTTCTCACAATTTCTTGTCATCTCCTCTTATGCATCATTGCTGCATTTTGCCTTGTGCTTGATATTGAGCTTGCTCATTCTTGCTTTTCTTACTTTCTTTCCTCAAGTGACTTGTCTTCTTAAATGAAGCAAGTTACTTTGCTTCTCTTTGCTCCTTTCATCTGCTTCCTGGTGGTTTCTCTGAAGATTTCTCTTGTAAACCTCACTAACCTTAGGAACAACCAAGTATGACAATGATTAGGGTTTTGATTAGTCCCCCACTTAGTTTTACCTTTGTGTCTCATTGAGTCTTCTCTTCTCATCTCATAATCAAGGACTAAACCCTAAAGGCTTTAAGGCTTTGTGATTAAGTTTATTCCTACATCCTTCTATTAGGATGGAGTGTATAAATTTAATCCTAAGTGTTAAACCCTTAATATGTTTAAACCCTTTAATCAATCCACTTAATAATCATCAAGACATCAAGCTTGTAACTTGGGCCTTGCGTTAGGGTTCTAATTCTTCCTTAACTGGTTAAGAAGGGCTAACCCTAGTGTTAATGGACAAGTCCCCCTCAAGTTGTCTTACAAACCATAAAACTCACTTCATCATCTCATCATTAACTAAAATCCACTTAATAAAGGCTTTGTTTTGTCATGAAGCTAATCCCTAATCATGGATTAAGTTGAGGAGCTTTCCTCAGCTTAAACACTCTCATCTATTATCCTTCTATTAGGATAGTGTAATGAGTCTGTTTAATCCTTGATTATGGCTTAACCTCATTACTTAACACTAAACAAAAACAACAAAAACATCTAAAAAATCACAAGTAGGTTAATGATCTTAATCCTACATCATGGTGATTAAGTGTGAGAAGCTGACTTCACACTTAAGGTATTCTCATTACCCCTAATCAGAGGGAAGATGTGATGAGTTTACTAAATCCATTGGTTTAGGCTTAAGCTCATTTACTTATGACAAACTTCCAAAAGCAATAAAAGACTGAAAACCCAAAAACAAACAATAATCGTCTCCTTCGGGATTCTTTTCTCATCATCTTCACTCATAAACGAGAACTTGTTTCTTCCGTCTAATGCAAGACAGTTTGCACCTGAGCCAGACAGGTCTTACACTTGAGCATAGATAAGTAGGCAGTTCACAAGTCAATTTATCCTTCGGTCTCTTTGGGTCGAACTACGGTGTTCTGACTTCCTCATTGCACGAGAGGATACGTAGGCATAACTTAACAGTTATCGAACAAAAGTCTCTGTATATTCCCCCTCTTTCAGCATTATTCTTTAGCCTCATATTCTTGAGCATTCCATTCATTTATTACACTGACACTGTACATTTACACACTTTACACTTCTTTTACACAGACACTTGTACATCTTTTTCCAGCTCTTTTTATACACAAATTGCACTGACACTACCCCTTTAAAACACAAATCTTTTAAGCGTGGATCCCGTTGAGTACGACGGACAATCTAGGTGCTAATACCTTCCCAGGTTGTAACCAACCCCCTTTCTCAGTCTCTCTGGTTCGCAACCGTCTTATCCATATCTTTCTAGGTTTATGCAGCATTACCTTTCCTTCGGGATAAAAATGCCTAGCTGGCGACTCTTTTCTTTTCCTGTGAGTTCACTCCTGTGTGTTCTCACATCCTCCTTTCGCCGACCGTTCGCGTCTGTACCTTATTTGAGCCGGTCTCATTTGTTGGGAGCGACAGCTTGGCGACTCTGCTGGGGACCCTTATACTGTAACCAGGGCTTCTGGTTCTTTTTGTGGGTTCCTCCTAGCGCTTGATTGATTTGTGTTTACTGGGGTGTTATGTGCTATTTGTGTTTGTATATTTATTCTGTTTATTGCTTTATGTACAGTTGTTTTATTGCTTTCTTTATAGCTTTATATTCATCATACTATCATACTGTGTTTGGCTGGATCTGGTTTTGTCTTGGTGGGTGGGGTTTCTATTGAGAGTTTAAGGTCCTATACCTGGGACCTGAGTGACACCTAGGCTAGAGTGGTTCATGTTCTTTCCCATTCCATTTCGGTCTGGTGCGGGAATATGAAACACGGTTCAGATATGGGTTTCTTCTTGAGAACTCTGTGCTACAGATTTCCTGTAGTGCTAGGGCTATCTGGGAAGCCTGCTAAGTCTGGATGACCTTTATTATGACCTTCAGAAACTGAGGTGAATTAGAGGAGGATCTTTTATGGTTATTGTAAACACTGTACCCCCCGGGTTAGAAGTGTTTACACTTCTCATAACTGATCCAAGTCTGAGGATCCTTGTTTTAGAACACCACCTGTGAGGGGGTTGGGCTGTTTACAGGTTTGCAGGTACCCTTGACCTCAACATACCCTGTTACTTTGTTTTGATTAAGAGTACTCCATTTTGGGACAGTTCTTGTGATTTTAACCCTGGACATGTGACTCTTTATTTGAGTCCCCCACCTTGGTTACTGGACTTATGAACCTCCATCTGGACTTCTTAAACAAACATGGACTTATATCAAAGCAGTAATCAGATCCAGCTTGATCACAAACCCTTGCATATCATTTGCATACATCATCATTGCATCATTTAACATTTGCTTATTTGTTTTTCAGGGTATCCATATTATATTTTGGCTTGGTTTTGACCCCTTCATCAGCATAGACCCTTGTTCACCATCTATCTGCTTCAGCTATATTCATCAGCTACCTGCTTTAGTAACCTGCATTACCAGCATCAGCCTATCAGTGGCCCATCTTCTAGTATCAGTCATCATCATCAGCATCTTTTTCAGCTCTTCTTCAGCAACATGGCACCCAAGAAGAGCAACATCTCATATCATTTCTTTGAGCCTGAGCTGACTGGCATCAGGAAGATCCAGGCCCTTATTACTCCAGACCATATACCACTATTCAGAGAACATTTTGGAGGCATCCTTGATGTGGTTATGGATTTGGACCCTTCTCAGAGGAGCTTGATTCACACTTGCCTACAGTTCTATGATCCTCCTTTGAGATGTTTCACTTTCCAGGATTTTCAGTTGGGGCCTTTATTAGAGGAATATTCATCACTGGTTGGAGTACCTGTTAGGGGTGGTATCCCCTTCAACCCAGAAATGGTTTTTCCCAGCAATGAAGAAGTGGCAAAGGCACTATATCTGGAACCTTTTCTGATTGAGCAGAACATGACAACCAAGGCTGGAATCTCTGGTCTACACTTGGATTTCTTGACTTCTCAGGATACCCTGAAGGCCTCCTTGGGAGAATGGAAGGCAGTCTGTGCACTGTTAGCCCTCAGCATATATGGGGTTGTACTTTTTGCAGATGAGCCTAAATTTATTAGCAAGAATGCCATTCACCTTTTCATTCTGAGGAACCCAGTGCCCACCTTACTGGGAGATTTCTACTACTCTATTCATCAAAGGAATGAAAAGCAAAGAGGAAGATTGGTGAGATGCTGTGCTCCCCTGTTCCACACCTGGCTGATCAAGCACTTGCCCAAGGCTGATGCATTCTTGAATCCTCACCAGCAAAAGAATTGGTCTAGAAGACTCATTGCTTTGACCTCAGATGATATCAGGTGGTGCACTCAGAGCACCAAGGGCAGGGACATCATTACTAGTTGTGGGTAGTTCCCCAATGTACCTCTGATAGGAGTGAAGGGTTGCATCAACTATAACCCTCTGCTATTCAAAAGACAATTGGGCTATGCATTAATCCACCCTCCTAGAGCACAGGACTTGGCTGAAACCCTTTATTATGAGATTAAGCCTAATCTGGTTGTTGTCAGGCAAGCATCCTGGGCTTGGGACAATATTCAGACCAAAGGGGTAACCATTCTTGGGAGATGCAACAATGTGGCCTCAGTTCAATACTATGAGTGGTCCCATGCCAGGGCTCAAATTTCTGGGATGCCCTTCACCATTGAGGATGCACCTGGACCATCCACAGCACCACCTCCAGCCACTGTCAGCCTGGAAGAGTTTGAGAAGCTAAAAGAGAGAAATGAGAATCTGACTCAGGCTCTACAGAAGACCCTCTGGGAGAGGAGTGATGGTCGTCTGGACATTGAAAGGCTAGAAAAGCTTAAGGTGGAGCATCTAGCCAGGATTGAGAAGTCAGAGGACTACATCAAGAAGTCAAGGGCTGGAGAGCAGATTTTGAAGAATGCCTGTAAAGAGGCTCAGTTTCAGAAGGCTAAGACTGATCTCTATCTGAAAGAGAGTCAAGCTAGGTGGGTCAGGATCACTGAAGCTCGCACTCAGGAAGATAAGAGAACTCAGGACAAGATTGAGCAGTTGGAGGCTAATGCAAAGGAGCAACAGGAAGCCCTGCTAGCAGCCCAGAAGGAGATCTCAGAGTTGAAGATTAGGGCTGGTGTGAAGAGGTCAAAGGACCAGAGCAGACTCAAGAAGCTAAACACTGCTATCACCACCAGGAATCTTCTCATCAGGAACCTCACAGAGCATCCAGCTGACCCTGTGACTGAAGCACTTCTGAAGGAAGTTAGGGAGGATGAGTTTGGTCTTGGTGTCTGACTTTTGCTTGTTGTCGCTTTCATTTCATGTACTTTTCTTTTTTATGTTGTATTTTGACCCCTCAGGGGCATGAATTGTAAAAAACAAACTATGTATCATTCACTTTTTGTAATATATTTATTGGTTTGTTTTATCTGAGTTCTTTCAAGCAACATCAAAAGCATCTTCCTCAGGGGTCTGGAAAGGTCAAAACCAAATGCCAAGCCGGATACCTTGGAAACAAATAAGCATATTGCATTGCATACTAACTTTTGTTTTGTTTTGTAGGTTTTTGTTTTGTTTGTAACTAACTCTGTTGTGATTCAGGAACTATTGCTCGACGTCGGGTGTTCCCACTCAACCGTCCACACAGATATCCTACCCGCAACAACCTTCCGGGTATACAAATGGACCAAGTACAGCAGGACCTTACGGAGGTCAGGGCTCAAATGGCCAATGAGAGGCAAGAAATGAGAAATCAGATGACCCAGTTCATGGAGGTGATGAATGGTTTGGCTCAAAGCCAAGAGAGATTAAGGGCACTGGTAGAAAGGCAGACCCAGGAGGAACCCCATTTAGGGACTGGTGGAACAAGCAACAATGAAAGGGTTCAGCCTCATGTCAACCCACCTGTATATGGGCCTCATCTTCACCCAGAGATCAACATCCCTGCTAATGTACAAGGGAATGCTACTACAGGCAGAGTATTGCAAGAAGACCCCCAAGAGGATCAATTCACTGTGATGGGAGCTGGGGATGAAGCCTATGACAGAAGGCTAGACGAAATTGCTGAAAAATTGAGATCTCTGGAGTCTCAAAATTCCATGGGCTTTGATGTCATGGACATGGGATTAGTGGACGGGGTAAGGATTCCCCACAAGTTTAAACCTCCGTGCTTTGAGAAGTACAACGGAACCTCCTGTCCACGAACCCATTTGCAATCCTTTCTGGGGAGGCTGAAGGCATACACCATGGATGAAAAACTGTGGATGTTTTATTTCGAAGACAGTTTAACAGGAGCTTCAAGGGAATGGTACTCTCATTTAACCAGAGCAACCATCAGATGCTGGAAGGACCTAGCTGAGGCCTTCATCAGACAGTACCAGTACAACTTGGATATGGCTCCGAACAGGACCCTCCTGATGGGAATGTCTCAATCATCCAGGGAAAGCTTCCGGGAATACGCCCAGAGGTGGAGACAGCTTGCTGCTGCTGTCCAACCACCCATGTCGGAAATTGAAATGGCCGACATGTT
The DNA here is from genome assembly GCA_963966055.1 of Lathyrus aphaca. NCBI lineage: Eukaryota > Viridiplantae > Streptophyta > Magnoliopsida > Fabales > Fabaceae > Lathyrus > Lathyrus aphaca. Next base: position 164,359,723 of record OZ014520.1, on the reverse strand, counting down.
TATGAACACCCTTCAAGGGACATACATTGACAGGCTAGCTGCCTTTTCTTCCACCAACTTCGCTGACGTAGTCATAGCTGGGGAAAGAATTGAAAGCCTATTGAAGATGGGCAAAATTTCTGACAACGGTGCGAGCTCGTCCAGCAACCCAAGAAAGCCTTTTGTGGGCCCAAGAAGAACCGGTGAAACTAATGCTATTCAGGCTAATAGGGGCAGACCACAGTATGTTCATATGTCAGTGGCAGCTGTCACTATTCCCGCCCCAATTCCGCAGCAACCAGCATATCAGCCACAACAACAACCCCACTACCAGCAACAAACTCAGTATCCGCCTCAGAGAAACTACAATAACACCAGCAACAACAATCAACAAAGACCTTTTCAACAGAGACCATCTCAGGCCAATAGGGTAATTGATCCAATCCCTATGCCTTATTCCGCTTTATTGCCACAGCTCCTGAAGCTCAACTTGGTTGAGTTAAGGACGTTGGCACCACCAGATCCTTCCAGTCTGCCCAGAAATTACGACGCCAACGCCAGATGTGCTTTTCACTCAAATGCACCTGGCCACAGTACAGAGAAATGCAGGGCTCTGCAAATGAAGGTACAAGACTTGGTAGATTCTAAAGCTCTAAACTTCGCACACCCGCCAAATGTTAACAAGAACCCCATGCCCAACCACGGAGGACCCAGAATTAATGCTATTGAGGAAGATAAGCCGTCTTTCTTGATAACCAATGTGGGACAGATTCGGACACCCTTGGTAGAGATTAAAGCTCAACTCCTTGAATGCCAGATATTCCTCGGGTGTGAGCTCGGGTGCGGTTACTGCAACATTTTGGTAAATGGGTGTGATAACTTAAGAAGCGGCATAGATGGTCTTATCCAGGGTGGCCTACTTCAAATCACAACATCAACACCTTCAAATCCAGCAAATTCTTTGACAACAATTCCCGAGTCTCCTACAACTGCAACAGCAATTATTCCAAACAATTCTTCAGTTTCATCAACAAATGCTTCATCTATCACTTCAGCAAACCAAATATCAACGAACATCTCTTCTACAACATCAGCACCCCTTTATTCAGAATCTTCTACAACAACAACACCCATTCATTCAACAGATCCTTCTACAACATCAACAGATATCTCAGCAGTCACTATTTATTATGATCCGTCAAGTATTCCTCCGAACAACAATTTTCAACAACAAACAGTGGCATCTCCTGCCAGGGCACCAATCACCATCTACTACGATCCCCACACTATTTCAACACCCTCCTCTGCTGCAGTCAGCCCGGTTACCATCACGGTACCTGGGCCCGTGCCATATGAAAGCAGTAATGCCATCCCTTGGCATTATGGCTCTGACCTTTACTGCAATGGGGAGAAAATCACTCTTGACTCTTTAACCTCTTCTCCACAGATTGATAAAGTCGGGGGAGGCGGAGGCTTCACCAGAAGCGGACGCCTCTTTGCCTCGCAAGCACAAAGACCTAATGCCGAGGCAGAAGCTGCTGCCAAAGCAAAGGGAAAGAGTGTACTATCTGAAGAACCTATTCTCAAGGAAGCTCAGAAGGCATCTTTTGAACAAGATGTAGACGAGTTTATGAGAATTATCAAGATGAGTGACTACAAAGTGGTGGATCAACTTCACCAAACTCCCTCAAAGATCTCCATTCTATCCATGCTGATGTGTTCCGAAGCTCACCGGAATGCATTACTAAAAGTCTTGCACGCAGCATATGTGCCAGAGGAGATCACCGTTAATCAGCTGGAGACCGTGGTAGCAAATGTCAATACCAGCCATGGGTTAGGTTTTACCAATGCTGATCTAACAACTGAGGGATGCAACCACAACAAGGCTTTACACATCACCCTAGAATGCAAGGGTGCTGTCCTATCACATGTACTGGTAGACACTGGGTCTTCACTCAATGTTTTACCAAAGAAAGCCCTAGTGAAGCTGGAATATGATGGCTTGGCATTGCGCCCAAGTAATTTGGTGGTGAGGGCATTTGACGGCTCTAAGAGATCAGTGCTAGGTGAGATTGATCTGCCTGTGATGATTGGCCCGCAGACTTTTAAAATTACCTTCTATGTGATGGACATTCAGCCTGCCTACAGCTGTTTGTTGGGTAGACCTTGGATTCATGCCGCTGGCGCAGTTACGTCTACCCTTCACCAAAAGTTAAAATTCGAGTGGGAGGGCCAGATCATCACCATCTGTGGTGAAGAAGATATTTTTGTTAGCCATCTGGCTACTTACAAATATATTGAGATGGATGGAGAGATCCACGAAACTATGAGTCAAGGGTTTGAGTCCTTGAACATAAATGAAGCATCCGCTGTACCTGGAACCTCAATGACATCTTATCAGCAAGCCAGGAAGGTTGTTGAAGAGGGGACTGCCCAAGGCTGGGGCAAGTTGCTGCCCGTAGAGAAGAAGGAGGATAGATTTGGGTTGGGTTACAAACCAACTCAACAAAATCAAGCAGAGGCTGCTAAGAAGCCCAGTTTTGTCAGTGGGGGGATGCTCACCACCGATGCAGTAAACAACTTGGAAGATGAGTCGGAAGATGAGCGCAACCTGGAGAGCTGGATACGTCCAAGGATCCCGGGGAGCCGTGTCTCAAACTGGTCTTCCCAGGAAATTATAAGGGTTACTCCTGCAGAGTAATTATTATTTCCTGTATTTTTAAGCATGCATCAAGTCTTGCATCTTGCCCAAGATGACAAGACTCATTTTGTAATCGGGCCATCTGTAATTTTGTGCAAACAGATCAATCAATGAATATCGGACATTTTTTGCAAATGAGTCTTTTTCTTTTCCGCTCACTGCTTTTCCATTTTTCTTTTTGTACAAAAATAAAATGGCAATGTTTTCAAAATGACAACTTTACTTCACTTTTCTAAACAAGATTAAAATCAATCACTAAAATGAACAATCTAAACCCTTGCAGAGAGTGCCTTTCAGACTGCACCGACAACAGCACGGCTATGACTTCGTATGACTTTGACAATCCAATCAATCAAGCTGATGAAGGGGTTGAAGAAGATTATGAGCTTCCTGAAGAGCTAGACAGGTTGTTAAGGCAAGAGGAGAAGTTTATCACTCCTCACCAGGAGGAGATTGAAACGGTTAATCTTGGTACGGATGAAGACGTGAAAGAGGTTAAAATCGGGGCCTGCCTACAAGACTCAGTGAAAGAACAACTGATTGACATGCTTCAGGAGTATGTGGATGTGTTTGCTTGGTCTTATCAGGACATGCCGGGGTTGGACACCGATATCGTTATGCACAAGCTGCCTTTAAGAGAAGATTGCCCACCGGTTAAACAGAAACTACGCCGTACTCGCCCAGACATGGAAATGAAGATCAAAGAAGAGGTGCAAAAGCAATGGGACGCCGGGTTCCTTGCTGTGACTAGCTATCCGCCGTGGGTTGCTAATATCGTGCCTGTTCCTAAGAAAGACGGCAAGGTGAGGATGTGTGTTGACTACCGGGATCTGAACAGAGCCAGCCCGAAAGATGATTTCCCATTACCTCACATTGATGTATTGGTGGATAATACGGCTCAGTTCTCGGTATTCTCCTTCATGGACGGATTTTCAGGATACAATCAGATCAAAATGTCACCTGAAGACATGGAGAAGACAACTTTCATCACACCTTGGGGCACGTTCTATTATAAGGTGATGCCATTCGGACTGAAGAATGCTGGTGCAACGTATCAACGGGCTATGGTAACATTATTCCACGATATGATCCATAAAGAAATCGAATGTTATGTGGATGACATGATTGCCAAGTCCCTCACCGAAGAAGACCACCTAGTAAATCTGCTGAAGCTATTCAAGCGTCTGAGGAAGTACTAACTGAAGTTAAACCCCAACAAATGCACATTCGGGGTGCGATCTGGTAAGCTGCTGGGATTTATCGTAAGTGAGAAAGGGATTGAAGTTGACCCTGATAAAGTCAAGGCTATCCAAGAAATGCCTGCACCGAAGACAGAAAAAGAAGTTCGAGGGTTCTTGGGTCAATTGAACTACATTTCACGGTTCATATCTCACCTTACAACAACCTGTGAACCTCTGTTCAAGCTGCTAAGAAAAGAACAAACGGTCAGGTGGAACGAAGACTGCCAGAGGGCTTTTGAAAAAATCAAGGAATACTTACAAGAGCCTTCAATCCTTATGCCTCCAGTTGAAGGAAGACCTCTAATAATGTACTTGACAGTATTATAAGAGTCAATGGGGTGTGTGCTGGGCCAGCATGACGAGTCTGGTCGAAAAGAGTATGCAATATACTACCTAAGCAAAACGTTCACCGACTGTGAACAACGTTATTCAATGCTCGAGAAAACTTGATGTGCTTTAGCGTGGGCTGCTCGCCGACTGAGGCAGTATATGTTGACCCACACTACTTTATTGATATCAAAGATGGACCCAGTCAAGTACATTTTTGAGAAGCCAGCACTTACCGGATGGGTTGCAAGATGGCAAATGATCCTCACAGAATATGACATTCAATACACATCTCAGAAAGCCATCAAAGGCAGTGTATTGTCTGAATATCTTGTTGAGCAACCTATTGATGATTACCAGCCTATGAGATTTGACTTCCCTGATGAAGACATCATGTTCATAAAAGCAAAAGATCATGAAGAGCCTGTTCACACTGAAGGGTCTGACCCGGAAGAAGAATGGACTATGATGTTTGATGGGGCTGTTAACATGAATGGTCGTGGTGTTGGTGCAGTACTCATTACACCTAAAGGAGTTCACATGCCTTTCTCGGCGAAACTCGCTTTCAACTGCACTAACAACGAAGCTGAATACGAAGCTTGCATTATGGGTCTTGAGGAAGCCATTGACCTCAGGATCAAGACATTGACCGTATTCGGAGATTCAGCTCTGGTAGTTAATCAAACCAACGGCAAATGGTACACACACCAGGATCATTTGATACCTTACAGGGATTATACAAGGAGGTTATTAACTTTCTTTACAACAGTTAAGCTTGAGTATATCCCCCGAGACGAGAATCAGTTTGCAGATGCTCTGGCTACCATTTCGTCCATGATCAAAGTTCAAGCTGCCAACTTTGTACCTCAAATTCCAGTGTCCAGACTTGACAGACCAGCATATGTATTCTCAGCAGATGTTGTCAAAGATGATAAGCCTTGGTTCCATGACATTAGGTGCTTCTTGGAGGATCAAACATACCCACCTGGGGCATCTTCCAATGATAAGAAGACTTTAAGAAGGCTTGCTGGTAGTTTCTTTCTGAACACCGATGGTTCCCTCTACAAGAGAAACTTTGATATGGTACTCCTCAGATGCGTTGACAGAACAGAAGCAGACTTATTAATGCATGAAGTGCACGAAGGATCCTTTGGTACCCATGCTGGAGGACATGCAATGGCTAAGAAGTTGCTAAGATCAGGTTATTACTGGATCACAATGGATGCCGACTGTTGTGCTTATGCCAGGAAATGCCATAAATGCCAGATTTATGCGGATAAGGTGCATGTGCCTCCCAATCCTTTGAATGTGATGTCTTCACCCTGGCCCTTTGCTATGTGGGGCATTGATATGATTGGTAAGATTGAACCGACTGCTTCAAATGGCCACAGGTTCATCCTGGTTGCCATTGACTATTTCACCAAGTGGGTTGAAGCAGCTTCCTATGCAAATGTTACAAGGCAGGTGGTAGCCAGATTTCTGAAGAGGGATATCATTTGTCGATACGGAGTTCCCGAGCGAATCATTACTGACAATGGTTCCAACTTGAACAATAAAATGATGGCAGAGCTGTGCCGGGACTTCAAGATCCAACACCACAATTCTTCTCCTTACAGGCCAAAGATGAACGGCGCTGTCGAGGCAACTAATAAGAATATCAAGAAGATTGTGCAAAAGATGGTAGTCACCTACAAAGACTGGCATGAAATGCTACCGTTTGCCTTGCATGGGTACCGTACGTCAATCAGAACATCCATTGGGGCAACACCGTATCAGCTTGTGTATGGTATGGAAGTAGTCCTACCTGTTGAAGTTGAACTACCCTCCCTACGGGTACTGATGGATGTTAAGCTGAACGAAGCAGAATGGGTCTGATCCCGATACGAGCAACTAAGTCTGATCGAAGAGAAGAGATTGGCTGCAATCTGTCATGGGCAGTTGTATCAGAAAAGAATGAAGAAAGCCTTCAATCAGAAAGTCAGGCACCGAGAGTACCAAGTAGGAGATCTTGTGCTGAAAAGAATCCTCCCTCCTCATACAGATCACAGGGGCAAGTGGACTCCGAACTATGAAGGACCATTCGTAGTAAAGAAAGTTTTCTCTGGTGGAGCACTGATGCTCAACACTATGGATGGTGAAGACTTCCCGTCCCCTGTGAATTCAGATGCAGTTAAAAAATACTTCGCATAAAAAATGACCCGCTGGACATAAAAACAGAATGTAGGTCCAGGCAAAAATAGGGCACCCCGGCGAGTCAAAAACAGAATAAAAGACTCGGGCAAAAATAAGGGGAAATAATAAAAAATGTGTACACCCGCTGAGTTGAAAATCCACATCGGACAACTCAGGCAAAAATGGGTATCCTGATGGATTGAAAACCCGAAAGGGCGATCCATGCAAAATAAGGGAATAAGCGAACAACTGCATTCTGAATTCGTCTGCATCACTTACAACTCGGTAAGCTTCAAAAGGTTCAAGCGCCGGTCAAAATCAGCCTTCTTCAGAAAGCAAGACGAGAAGAACGTCAAATGTCATACGAGTCATAGCAAAGGGAAGCTCCTTGAAGTGTCATCAACATTGCCAACATCTTTTGTTTCTCAATTTGTAACAATCTCCTCATTTTAGGGGATATGTTCCTTTGACTGTATCTTGCCAATTCAGAGCCTACAAATTAATAAAATCAGATTTTCAGTCATGTCTCGTCCCGTACATTTTATTTTCATTTGCAAAATGTCCGATGTCTTTAAAGATATTGATTGCATGAATACAGATGCGTTTTTCTGAAACTACGTGCTTGCAGGAAATGTACTTACTCCCGGGAGTGTCTGAACTCTTACGACGGAATCCAGTAAGGGATGCCTCGGGATTACTTGTGCGTTTCTATCTTTGCAGGATTGCAGGTATTCAAAGCGCAACATGGGGCATGTAAGCTTCACCCCAGCAAGCTGGCAAATCAACACTCACTCAGCCTTAGCACCCAAAGTGCTTTCTCCCCTGCTGAGTTGCCACTTGTTATTTCTCCCCAGCCGAGGTGCCAATCATTCTTCTTCCTCAGCCAAGTACAAAAGCCAGGGAACCACTTCCCCACAGAGTCTCAGCCTCTATCCAGAAGAGCAGCACACGAAGGAATCACAACAGAGTGACGAAAGCTTCTACAAACCCCAGCTGGGTCTTTCATTTACCAGAATAGGTCTATCAGTGACCTATTTCCCCAAGCAGATACATCTTATCAGATCTACCAATGATCTCATCCCCAGCTGGGATGTCCATTTCAAGCAGATCAACCAGAGATCCCCGCAGTAACGGGATTCGAATCCTGGATCGGTACCTTTGCATAATCATAGCATTCGCATCATATTCACCCCACAAAGCGCAGCATTCCGTCTAATACGGAGCATTACGGCAAAAATCAAACATATCGCATAATCATAAGCCTTGTTCTGAATCAAGCACTTGTGAATAATGACAACCCGTCAAAGAGATACAGAATGCTCCCCAGATTCCCCATCGGTGTATACTCCTTGTGGCACCCGTCCGTGTCATGTCCCCAATAGAAAGCCAAAGCGTCCCCGTTGCACTCACAGATACTTATATATATATAACTTTCTTGACATCCGTCCGTGTCACTTTCCCCAGGACAGTAACACAAACACCTTGTATATCAGATATTTGTTTATACTATACTTTTCTCCTTCTTGACGCTCGTCCGTATCATGCGTCAAGCGTTTGTTTCTACCTGATACTCGTCCGTATCATAGTCATAAGGATGCTTGTCCGCATCCTTAATCCATACACGTGTCAAACACTCATGTCTTCTTGAATTTAGACACTCGTTTGTGTCTACTATTCCCCAGAAGAGTCCCCTCAGAATCAGCACTCGTCCGTGTTCCTTGTTAACCAGTTGATACTCGTCCGTATCATCATCTCTGAACACGTGTCAGTATTTGTTTCTACCCGATATTCGTCAGTATCGTAGTCTTAAGGATGCTCGTCCGCATCTTTAATCTATACACAACGTCAAAACATTTATACCTTTTATTTCTTGGATATAAACACTCGTCCGTGTTTACTATTCCCCAGTAGGTCGCCAGCAAAGCAAAATTTCTTTTCTATCTGGCATTCGTCCTGTGTCATGATAAACCCTGAGAGCAGCCGTACCCTGCTAGGTGATCGTCCTTCACCTCTTGATGATCGTCCTTCATCATGCTCATCCGATGGCCGTCCCCATCGTTGATCTCTTTTATCCGACATTCGTCCTATGCCGTGATATTTTTTAGCAGCCGTACCCTGCTAGGTGATCGTCCTTCACCTTTTGATGATCGTCCTTCATCATTTTATCCGATGGCCGTCCCCATCGTTGATATTGTTATCTGACATACGTCCTATGTCATGATAAACCTTGAGAGCAGCCGTCCCCTGCTAGGTGATCGTCCTTCACCTCTTGATGATCGTCCTTCATCATGCTCATCCGATGGCCGTCCCCATCGTTGACCTTTTATCCGGAATTTTTCCTAATGTCGCGATATTTTCGGCAGACGTACCCTGCTAGATGATCGTCCTTCACCTTTGATGACCGTCCCTCATCATTATTTCATTTATTCTTTAACCCGATGGCCGTCCCCGTCGTGGTCCCTTTTCCTTTTCCTGATGATCGTCCTTCATCAGTTTAGCCCGATGGTCGTCCCCATCGTTGTTTACATTACTTTATGAACTTGATGACCGTCCCCATCATTTTTCATTAATCCCCAGAGAGTCGAATAGCTTTACTTGATGGCCGTCCCCATCATAATCCCTTTTATCCCCAGCATGTCGGCCGTCCCCGTCATTGCCCTCTCCCCAGCAGTCGTCCTCTGCTCGACGGTCGTTCTCCGTCGCCCACACTTTATAATATACTTTATTTTCTTTTACAATCTATATCCCTTTTCTTCTTCATTCTGTGAGTGCAAATTTTGGACTGTCTTTGGTATTCAACCACAAGTTATCTTGTTTGCCTGTTAAGCCGTTGCTTACATCCTGCACAGCTAACTCATGTTTGAATAGGGGCAGCTGTAAACACCCCAAATTTTCCCTCACCCATTCACACCATGGCTTGTGATCTCCTCATATGCATAAATCCAATCATAGCATCTCATATTACATTTTTGCTTCACTGCATTGCTTCTAAGTCATCTGCATCTAGGGTTGGTGATCTGAGCAATTCAAGAGCCATTTGAGCCACTCCAAAGGTTATCAATCACTTCAAATGGGTCCATGTATGTTAAAGCATCATATTATATCCTCCCAAAATCAAGAATGTCAAAAAATCACAAGAACTGAGATTGGCATGGAAGCAGAGCCAGGTTGGACTGCACAAATGACCTAGAATTAGGGTTTTGGTTTCAAAGGCCATAACTCCAAATTTTTTGGTCATTCTTGTTTCTATTGGTCTCTATATGGTATAGGGATCATGCATATCAATTTTCATGAAGAAATTCCATGGGGAAGGCATCTGATCAAGAGTTGACTTTCTGAGCAAGTCAGTGCAAAATCAGGGCATCTGAGGCCCCCAATGACCCAACCAAAGGGTGTTCATCATCATTTTGATTATGTATGATATTTATTTGATCATGGAAGATGTTGGAAATTCACAAAATTGAAGAATCTCAAATCATTTGCAAAGTTGACTTTTTGAGAAAGTTGACTTTTAATGAGATTGCCATTTTGGGAAACTTTTTCAACTCTTGCTTTTTGATTCAAGAAAGCTTCAAATGAGAAAACTTTGGTCATGAAAGTTGTAGAATGGATCATTCCCTTTTCAAAATGTACAAGAACATGACCTAATTCATTTTGGATCAAAAGTTATGGCTTGTCAAAGTTGGCTAAAATCACAAAATTTGGAGTTTTCCACCAAAGAGGTATTTTCCAAAATGGCATGATCAAGTGTTCTAAAGGCCTCAAATGTGTACCAATTCTTCACAACATGATCACATGACCTCTAAAATTCAGAATGGGCCAAGGAACTTTGCATTTTGATGCCTTGAAACTCAAGAAATCCTAAAGGAACCAAACTTGAACCAACTTGCAAAACCTATCACAAGTTACAAACCACTTGCTGCATTGCCTCTAAACCTTTTTCATAGCATTCCTTGATTCAAGCTGAGCAAAAGCAAACCAAAAATCAAGTTGTACCATAGCCCATACTTCAAGTACACATCAAGTTGACATTTTGGCCAAAGACCCATACCAATCACCATAGGCCACCAACAACTTTCTGACCTATCCCCTTTTGATACATGGACAAAAGCCAGCCTAACACAACACACAACACACTCTGATCTTGCCCAGAAGCCATAGTTATCAAAATCTCTCCCATTTGCAAAAGCATTCGAAACACTCTCCACAAGCCTCAAACACATAAACAAACTTCACAAACAAACTCAGCATGCTTCACTGATCAAAAACCACCCATCACCATAGCCTGAAACTCCCTGAATCAAAAACACGATCACCACCCTCCCTTGAACAGAACTTCTATCATCTCTCAAACCAGCCATCAACAAGAGTTGTGAAGCATCCCATTAAGTTCAGGAGGGTCAAAGGAGTGAGTTTGCATAAGAGAAAGGGTCAGAAAGCTCCTGTTCGAAGGACTTCAGTTCAGGTATCCATCAAGAACAAATTTTCCAGAACTCATTTTACTTGTTATAAATTGATTCTATATGTTATCCTGATCATCATGATGTGTTTAAAAATGAAAATGGTGGAATATTGAGCATGTATGAGCTGTCTGAAACTTTTTGCCCTAAATGAGTTTTGCTTCGATTTGTTTGATTAATGGATGAAAAATGATGTTTGTTTGGGGGTTTTGATTCAGTGTTGAATGGGGATGAATTCTGGGCAATTAGATTTCATTTTCATTGCGTATTCAGAGAGATAGAAGTTTTGGCCCGCCGGAGAAGATGACCGGAACACTGTTCCGGTCATCTGAAAGTCATTAGGGCATTTAATTAGGGCTTAATCATAATTAGGGGATTTTGAATATTGGCCGTCCAGATGCGCGCCAAGTCCACTCCCGCGCGTGTAAGTTTGAATGTCAGCCTTTGATTGTGTTGACTTTTCTATTTTTCAGTTTAAATTCATTTTATTTTCATTTAAATTCATTTGTTTTGTTCAATTTATTAAAAATAGTAAAACATTTTTAAAAATTCTGAAATTTTTTGTCAAAGTTTTTATTAATTTTCAGAAACCAAAAACATTTTTATTTTTTGCATTAAAAAATATTTTTAAATCATTTAAAAGATTATTTTTAATTAATTAATGAGAATTAATTAATTAAAAATACTTTTAGGTATTTAAAAATCACAAAAAAAATTCATGAAACATTTAAAATCATTTAGAAACATTTTCCAACTCTCAAACCAAATTTCTTTTTTGATCTTGATGACTTTTGACAATTTTCCATGGAATTAATTTCACTTCAAGGCATTCTTTTGATCCAATATTCAAAAATTCATTTCTGCCTAGTCTTTAAGAGTTGGACTTTGATTCTTTTTGCATTGCATCTTGCATATCATGTAGTTTATAGGGTTAAATTGGCATGATTTGATCTTGCATTTTCATTTTGTTTGACATTTTTCTTGACAAGGTGCCTTAAAACCCTATAAATCTTAAGAAATTCATAACCCTCATTAGGTTAAGAGTTAGAACCCCTCCTTTGGGCAGTGAGTTTGTATAGGCTTAAGGTTTCCTTTGAATGCATTTTAAATTTTTTATCATGATGTTTGCTTCTGGTTTTGATTTTTGTTTTGTGCATTGATCATAAACCCTAATTTGGGCCTTCATTTGCATCCATCTTCCATTTGCTTGCATACCATGACTTGCCATGACATTTTGTGCATCCATTTGATTCATTAGACATCTTAAGACATATTAGAATCATGTTTGATCATTGCATATTTCATTTGTCATGTTGTATGTCATTTGCATTTCATAACTTCTCATGTTTGTTCATGGTTCTAAGCATGCTTCTCTTGCATCCACATGTTTGTATGATCATCCTCATGCCTTGTTTCATGTTTGCATCATCTCATAGCATCATTAGCATCATACTTATGCTTCTGGTTTTGGTTTGCATCATCACATTTCATCCCATTTGCATTGCACCTCATTTCTTCACTAACTTTTCAGGTGGTAAGTTACTTTGAGAAGTGAATTTGCCTTCACTTCTCACAATTTCTTGTCATCTCCTCTTATGCATCATTGCTGCATTTTGCCTTGTGCTTGAGATTGAGCTTGCTCATTCTTGCTTTTCTTACTTTCTTTCCTCAAGTGACTTGTCTTCTTAAATGAAGCAAGTTACTTTGCTTCTCTTTGCTCCTTTCATCTGCTTCCTGGTGGTTTCTCTGAAGATTTTTCTTGTAAACCTCACTAACCTTAGGAACAACCAAGTATGACAATGATTAGGGTTTTGATTAGTCCCCCACTTAGTTTTACCTTTGTGTCTCATTGAGTCTTCTCTTCTCATCTCATAATCAAGGACTAAACCCTAAAGGCTTTAAGGCTTTGTGATTAAGTTTATGCCTACATCCTTCTATTAGGATGGAGTGTATAAATTTAATCCTAAGTGTTAAACCCTTAATATGTTTAAACCCTTTAATCAATCCACTTAATAATCATCAAGACATCAAGCTTGTAACTTGGGCCTTGCATTAGGGTTCTAATTCTTACTTAACTGGTTAAGAAGGGCTAACCCTAGTGTTAATGGACAAGTCCCCCTCAAGTTGTCTTACAAACCATAAAACTCACTTCATCATCTCATCATTAACTAAAATCCACTTAATAAAGGCTTTGTTTTGTCATGAAGCTAATCCCTAATCATGGATTAAGTTGAGGAGCTTTCCTCAGCTTAAACACTCTCATCTATTATCCTTCTATTAGGATAGTGTAATGAGTCTGTTTAATCCTTGATTATGGCTTAACCTCATTACTTAACACTAAACAAAAACAACAAAAACATCTAAAAAATCACAAGTAGGTTAATGATATTAATCCTACATCATGGTGATTAAGTGTGAGAAGCTGACTTCACACTTAAGGTATTCTCATTACCCCTAATCAGAGGGAAGATGTGATGAGTTTACTAAATCCATTGGTTTAGGCTTAAGCTCATTTACTTATGACAAACTTCCAAAAGCAATAAAAGACTGAAAACCCAAAAACAAACAATAATCGTCTCCTTCGGGATTCTTTTCTCATCATCTTCACTCATAAACGAGAACTTGTTTCTTCCGTCTAATGCAAGACAGTTTGCACCTGAGCCAGACAGGTCTTACACTTGAGCATAGATAAGTAGGCAGTTCACAAGTCAATTTATCCTTCAGTCTCTTTGGGTCGAACTACGGTGTTCTGACTTCCTCATTGCACGAGAGGATACGTAGGCATAACTTAACAGTTATCGAACAAAAGTCTCTGTATATTCCCCCTCTTTCAGCATTATTCTTTAGCCTCATATTCTTGAGCATTCCATTCATTTCTTACACTGACACTGTACATTTACACACTTTACACTTCTTTTACACAGACACCTGTACATCTTTTTCCAGCTCTTTTTATACACAAATTGCACTGACACTACCCCTTTAAAACACAAATCTTTTAAGCGTGGATCCCTTCGAGTACGACGGACAATCTGGGTGCTAATACCTTCCCAGGTTGTAACCAACCCCCTTTCTCAGTCTCTCTGGTTCGCAACCGTCTTATCCATATCTTTCTAGGTTTATGCAGCATTACCTTTCCTTCGGGATAAAAATGCCTAGCTGGCGACTCTTTTCTTTTCCTGTGAGTTCACTCCTGTGTGTTCTCACATCCTCCTTTCGCCGACCGTTCGCGTCTGTACCTTATTTGAGCCGGTCTCATTTGTTGGGAGCGACACCTGTCAATAATTCAAATATGGTTTTCGCGCCAGCCTTCTTCATCCCCTACCTCTGGACCTGCGTGATTTGCTACGAACTTTCCCACAAATTTTCCTGCGAATTTCAACATGTACAGGACCTACGAAATTCAAACATCAACAAAACAGTGAAATTTTTTCAAATTGATTAGTGCATTATGATCCCCAGAGCTCATACAATCATTCTATGTCCTTAAAAATCATTTATATTTGGTCTATCATGGAACCCTAAAAGCTTGGCCGAAACCCTAGCAATGGCCAAATTCGTTCTAGGCAGTGAAACTCCAATTAATTGATCCAGAAAGCTTCAACACAATGAAACAAACAAGATTAAACAATCAAAATCAATTAAAATGCAGTAAATTCATTGAATCGAAAAAATCAAATGTGAGATGAAAAGCAATTCGGTTTATGCGATTTATGGAGTTTTGGATGATGATAAGCATTGTTATGCATTCAGTGATCATCAAGGAACATGTTGAGACCTTTAGAATGCCTTGAAAGAGTCTCTAAGGAAGAATCCGAATTGAGATTTTTTATTAAAAGTTGGAAGTTTGTTCTTGCTCTATGAGGCAGAAATTTCGTCCTTTGCATTGTGATATGTTCCATGTATATATGTGAACTGAATTAGGTCAAAAAGTGGTAGGATTGTTTGGACTTTTTGGATAATTGAGATTGAAAAAGATCATGCTTTAAAACTTGAATATATTTTGATCCAACCTTGCTATTTTAATACCATCACCATAATTTGCATATCAATCTGATCCAAGCAATATTTATGATTTTCTAGAAGCAATATCCCTCTTCAAATATTTGTTTTCATATTTTATTTCAATTTAAATGATATTTTAATGAATAAAATTCAAATAAATATGAAATAAAAAATAAAAATTCAGAAAATAAGTGGGTTGGGTCGTGCTTGATGTTTTCATAAAGATGGGATGGCAATTTGGTGGGCTCATTTAGCAAAAATTTGATTTTAGGCCTTATTTGCTTCATAAACTTCCCTAAAATTTCCCAACTTTGCAAAGGCACAAATCCTTCACTTTTAATGCTATGAGGGTGTTCTTGGACATTTTGGAAAGCTTAAAGAATCCTCTAACAAACCCCATTGGTTTCATGTCCATATCATTTACCATTCTCAAGTTATGCTCTTTTGAAGTTGTTGACTTTTTGTTGACTTTCAAAAGGACCTATAATGTCTTAGCTCATACCTTCCAAATGAAGCATTTTTGGGATTGGCTTGTGAGACACAAAGTTGTAGAGAATTCAATTTCCTTCAAAATGAGCTTTGGATGGAAAATTCTTGATGAAGCATGTGAAAGTTATGGCTGGTCAAAGTTCAGTTGACTTTTCCTGAGGAAACCCTAATTTAGAAACCCCTGATTCTTGATGATCTGAAACCTCCTTGTTGAATCATGATCAACCCTTGATAAAATGATTAATTTTACTTCATATACTTGATGTTGGCAAAAAATCATGAAGTTTGACTTTGGTTTGACCACAGTTGATCTCAGTTTGACTTTTTAACTGCATTGACTGATTTTGACCTATCTGATCATCTGACTGAGCAAACCTTTGGGAAAAGTCTTGAAACTTGTCATGGGGATTCTTAAACAAATATAAGATGTTATGGAGCTCACTTGAAGTCTTGGAAGTCCATTTATCCTGATTAAAGTCAAAACCCTAGTTTAGGATGCATTGCTTAGGAGGATGCATTGTCTGAGGGAAATGTCAAATCTTCTGACTAATTGTGAACTTTGTGAACCTTATGAACCTCATGAGAGGTCTTATGAACCTTGTGAACCTTGTGAACCTCATAAGATATCTTGTGAACCTTGTGAACCTCATAAGATGTCTTGTGAACCTTGTGAACCTCATAAGATATCTTGTGAACCTTGTGAACCTCATAGTACACAAAGTCTTGTCTTGTGAGGGCAAATTTTGGGGTGCAACAGCTTCCCCTGTTCAATTTTCTGAAACCTGAGGGGTTAGATTGGTATATGTGCCATTCGTGACCTGGAAGGTTGAAGGGGATTGAACACAAAAGCCCAAAAATTTGCACTCACCAGTGCATAGAGTAATACTGATGATTATCTGAAGATGCTTGAGTGGGCTTGAAGATGCCACTTGATGGAACTGGAGATGGGCTTAGAGATGCCATCAGGATGAACTGGAAATGGGCTTAGAGATGCCATTTAAAATATCTGGATGTGGTGATGTCTTTATGTTGATACTGTATATCAGTACTAGGTCTTTGTATAAGCCGTCTCTGAATCATTTATGCAACATGATTTGAATTGTTGAATGGACCAGTAGAAATGAATCTTGTGATGATTATCTCTTCTGGAGGTATCCTAAAGAACGTAAGGATTTGTTCTTAAGGGTCAAAAGAACGTCAGGATTAGTTCTTCTGAAAAAAGTCTTGAACAAGAGGCCAAAAGAGCGGCAGGATTTGCTCTTAAGGGTCAAAAGAACGTCAGGATTAGTTCTTCTGAAAAAAGTCTTGAAC
Source organism: Lathyrus aphaca (assembly GCA_963966055.1). Classification (NCBI taxonomy): domain Eukaryota; kingdom Viridiplantae; phylum Streptophyta; class Magnoliopsida; order Fabales; family Fabaceae; genus Lathyrus; species Lathyrus aphaca. The sequence continues at coordinate 164,343,038 of OZ014520.1, read as the reverse complement.
AAGAGGCCAAAAGAGCGTCAGGATTTGCTCTTAAGGGTCAAAAGAACGTCAGGATTAGTTCTTCTGAAAAAAGTCTTGAACAAGAGGCCAAAAGAGCGTCAGGATTTGCTCTTAAGGGTCAAAAGAACGTCAGGATTTGTTCTTCTGAAAAAGTCTTGAACAAGGGGCCAAAAGAGCGTCAGGATTTGCTCTTAAGGGTCAAAAGAACGTCAGGATTTGTTCTTCTGAAAAAGTCTTGAACAAGGAACCAAAAGAGCGTCAGGATTTGCTCTTATGAAAGATATCTTGAACCAGGGAATGGATCTTTTTACGGACCGTTTGCCTGTTATTCGAGGACATCTTGAGTAGTGTATAGATCATTTCTGACCCGTTGTAAGTTGTTGATATTGCTTTACCTGCATATAAACATCCTTTAAAGGGAAACATTAGTTTATGCATTATGTATGCATGCATAGTATGATGCACCTAAGTAAATGTATTATGTACTTATGGATATGTATGTTATGGTATGATGTAGATGATGTATGTATGAATCATGCAGCCTGAAGCGTCTGGATATCTTCGTATAACAACTGCTAGCCAGGGAAAATAAATCCCGATTTGTAGCTGAAGAACATGAGGAACTCGTTCCCGTCTCGTTTGATAACATAGTATTCATAAATCTCCCGTCTTCGTTCGATAGTGTAGTATCCATAACCTCCCGTCTTCGTTCGATAGTAAGGTATTCATAACCTCCCGTCTTCGTTCGATAGTAAGGTATCCATAACCTCCCGTCTTCGTTCGATAGTAAGGTATTCATAACCTCCCGTCTTCGTTCGATAGTAAGGTATCCATAACCTCCCGTTTTCGTTCGTCGTACTCCTATTGAAAGAATAAATTCCCGACTATCCATCTGAGGATAAAAGAGATGGATATAAATTCCAGGGAAAATGTGACTCGAAGTATTTATGAAGATAGATTTTCCCTACTGGGGAACTTGTAGCTGTCTAGTGGGGATGAACCGGCGAAGCATCATTGAATTCCTTCCCTCGTTCGTCCTTAGTTAATACTATTACTGCATTTTCATGCATTTCTGGTAAACATCAATCATATTAAGCATTTATGCATTTCTGGTAAACATCAATCATATTCAAAAGCATACATACATTCAAACACAACCAATGGACGTTTCGCTTATGTAAATAGGGTAAAAGTAAATCTGGATTCAAAAATGGAATTTTATTTATATCACGAAGTGACCTATACATAGGCAAATTTGTACAAGGAGACAGAAATCCTAGTAAGAGGAATTCATCATAAAAGTTTTTATAAAACAAAGAAAATCAGCTATGTGGGAAATAATCCTATTGAGTTTCAATTCTACTATTGCCATTATCTTCGAGTATCTCATCTTCTACTGTTGAGACGGAAACGATTGGATTGATCTTTATCTATTCGAGCTTGAGTAAGTAACACAACTGGTTGTAGTTTCATGGGTGATCCAAACGAGACATAGTCATACGCTTTAATCCCTAACTTTTGCCTGGATTGCCCTTTCAGGTTTTCAATCCACCAGGATACCCTTTTTTGCCCAAGCCGCCTTTTCAGGTTTTCGACATGCCGGGTGTACATTTTTATATATATATCCCTAATTTTTGCCCGAACCCTTTTGGTTCGTCGGGATGCCCTTATTTTTTCCTAGGCCAGTCAACCTAGCGGGTCTCTTTTTATGCGTAGTATTTTTTTAACTATGTCTGCGTTTACAGGCTGTGGGAAGTCTTCACCATCCATAGTAGTAAGTATCATGGCACCTCCTAAGAATACTGTTTTGACCACAAATGGCCCTTCATATGTAGGAGTCCACTTTCCCCTAGGATCACCCTATGGTAATATGATACGCTTGATTACCAAGTCACCGGCCTGATATACCTTTGGCTTAACCTTCTTATTAAAAGCTTTGATCATTCGTTTCTAGTACATCTGGCCATGACAAACAGCTGCTAACCTCTTCTCATCAATCAAATTTATCTGGTCAAGTCGGGTCTGAATCCACTCATCTTCATCCAAGCCTGCATCCTTCATAATTCTTAAGAAGGGAATCTGAACTTCAATGGGCAGAACTGCTTCCATACCATATACTAAGGAGAATGGGGTTTCCCCTGTTGAAGTACGTATTGTAGTATGATAACCATGAAGAGCAAATGGTAACATCTCATGCCAATCCTTATAAGTGACAGTCATCTTCTGTATAATCTTCTTGATATTCTTGTTAGCAGCTTCAACTGCCCCATTCATCTTCGGACGATACAGAGAAGAGTTGTGATGCTTAATCTTGAACTGCGTGCAAAGATCAGTAATCATAGTGTTGTTCAGATTAGAGCCATTTTCAGTAATAATCCTTTCAGGGATGCCATACCTACATATGAGATTATTCTTAATAAATCGAGCCACAACATTCTTGGTAACAGATGCAAATGAAGCTGCCTCCACCCACTTAGTGAAGTAATCAATAGCAACCAGGATGAAACGATGCCCATTAGAAGCCGTAGGCTTGATCTCACCAATCATATCGATGCCCCACATGGCAAAAGGCCAAGGAGCAGTCAACACATTCAATGGTGATGGAGGTATATGTACTTTATCAGCATAAATTTGACACTTGTGACACGATCTGGAATGTTGATAGCAGTCATCTTCCATGGTAGACCAATAGTAACCTGCTCTCAATATCTTCTTTGCCATAGTATGACCACTAGAATGAGTGCCAAAGATCCCATCATGCATATCTTCCATAATCTCAGTTGCTTCCTTTTTATCCACACAACGAAGCAAAGTTGAATCATGATTGCGCTTGTACAAAATCCCATTACTCAAAAGGAACTTAGCAGAAAACCTCCTCAGAAACTTCTTATCTTTAACAGATGCCCCTTCAGGGAATTCCTGAGCTTCAAGATATCTTTTCACTTCATAGAACCAAGGCTTCTCCTCTGCTTCTTCAGTGTCAATCTCATTGCAGTATGCAGGCTTCTCAAATCTATCAATAGTAATCTTGGGAGCTTCATCATCCCAGCTGATCTCAAACATGGATGCCATGGTGGCTAATGCATCTGCTAACTGATTTTCTCTTCGTGGAATATGTCCAAAGGTAATCTCTTTGAAATGGGGGATCAAAGACAACACATGCTCTCTGTATGGAATGAGATTATCATGTTTGGTATCCCAATCTCCTTTGATCTGACTTACTACCAGGGCTGAATCTCCATACACGTCAAGGAACTGAATCTTCATATCAATGGCAGCTTTGATACCCAAGATACATATGCCTCATACTCAGCCATGTTATTGGTACAATAGAAACAAAGTCTGGCAGTAATCGGGGTGTGACAACCTTCAGGGGAACTAATCACAACACCAACACCATTACCAAGTGCATTAGATGCTCCATCAAAAACCATAGTCCATCGGGATCCTTGTTCAGGTTCGTCATATTGTCCAGGTTCTTTGGTAATGATCATAATGTCTTCATCGGGGAACTCAAAACTCATTGACTGATAATCATCCACTGCTTGATGAGCCAAATGATCAGCCACAACACTTCCTTTAATGGCCTTCTGAGTAGTGTACTGTATGTCATATTCTGTCAAGATCATTTGCCATCTTGCAATTCTTCCGGAGAGAGCAGGTTTCTCAAATATGTACTTGATTGGATCCATCTTCGAAATCAATAAGGTAGTATGAGTCAACATATACTGTCTTAGTCGGCGAGCAGCCCATGCCAAAGCGCAACAAGTTTTCTCGAGCAGTGAGTATCTTGTTTCACAGTCGGTAAACTTTTTGCTAAGGTAGTATATTGCCTGCTCTTTTCGACCAGACTCGTCATGTTGCCCCAACACACACCCCATTGAGCTGTCTAATACTGTTAAGCATAATCAAGGGTCTTCCATCAACTGGTGGCATCAAAATTGGAGGTTCTAGCAGATATTTCTTGATCTCATCAAAGGCTGTCTGGCACTCATCATTCCATTCCATTACCTGATCTTTCTTCAACAACTTGAAGATTGGCTCACAGGTAGCAGTTAATTGGGAAATAAATCTTGCAATGTAATTCAATCGTCCCAAGAAACCTCTAACTTCCTTATTAGTACGGGGAGCTGGCATCTCTTGTATAGCTTTCACTTTCACAGGGTCTACTTCAATACCTTTTCCACTGACAATGAAACCCAGGAGTTTACCAGACCTAACTCCAAAAGTACACTTATTTGGGTTCAATCTCAACTTGTATTTCTTCAACCTCTCAAACAACTTATGCAGATGATCAAGATGTTGCTCTTCATTCTGGGACCTGGCTATCATATCATCCACATATACCTCTATCTCATGATGAATCATATCATGAAACAAAGCCACCATAGCACGCTGATATGTTGCCCCTGCATTTTTCAAACCAAATGGCATCACTTTATAGCAAAAGGTGCCCCACTGTGTAACAAAAGTTGTCTTCTCCATATCTTCAGGTGCCATATTGATTTGATTGTAACCAGAGAAACCATCCATAATAGAGAATACCTTATGCTGAGCAGTGTTGTCTACCAGAACATCAATATGAGGAAGTGGAAAGTCATCTTTGGGGCTGGCCTTGTTCAAATCCCTGTAGTCTACACACATACGTACCTTACCATCTTTCTTAGGTACCGGTACCACATTTGCAACCCACTGAGGATAAGAAGTCACAGCTAGGAACCCTGCATCAAACTGTTTCATCACCTCCGCCTTAATCTTCTCTGACATTTCAGGACACATGCGACGAACCTTCTTCTTCTTTGGACGACAATCTTCTTTTACCGGTAAACGGTGAACCACAATGTCTGTATCCAACCCTGGCATATCTTCATAGGACCAAGCAAAAATCTCCACATAATCATGTAACATTTGAATCAACCTGCTCTTGACACTATCCTCTAATTCAGCTCCTATCTTGACCTCTTTCCTATTTTCTTCAGTTCCCAAATTCACAACTTCGACTGGCTCTTCATGTGGCTGTATAGCTTTCTCTTCTTGTTGCAACAACCTAGCAAGCTCTACAGGTACTTCACAATCGTCCTCATTTCCATCTTCAGCTTGATAGATCGGATTCTCGAAATTATAATTGGCAATAGTAGAACTGTTATCAACAGGATCCAGAGTGGATGAGGATCTGCATTTTAGTGATGTGGGTGTGTGTAAGAACACATAGCTGATAAAAGAAAAATAAAATAAAAGAAAGACAAGTAACACCATATTTACGAAAACGAAACATCCACTGATCTTTATTGAATGAAGTATGCAAATGAAATGACATCCTGAAACAAACACACCATTGTGCCCCGGGTAAGGCACAAGGCTTAAAAGGTTAATTGTTCAAAAATTACAAACTTAAAAGGAACAACACAGTAATAGTATTTACTCCTGACTAAAGGAGATAGGAATAACATCTTCAGCCTTCCAGTTATTGAGCCCAGCACCCACAGTAGGAAAAATCCAAGCATCCAAGTTGTAGTCTTCATCATAGTCACCCACAACATTGATCTGATCTTTCATAATCCCCTGATTGGTGATACGAACAACACGAGCACGACGAACAGCCTTCTGGGACTCTGCAGTGAAACCCAAACCAAATTTGTCAGACTTGTAAGGAATGTCAGGAAGCTGACCCCAAATAGTACAACCACCTTCATCCACCACAGCTCTAGCATCCTTGAGGGAAGCCATTGTAGGAGGTACTCTGGTAACCACAGGAACTTTCTTGACAACAGGAGGAGCTTCATAATTATTAACAACCCAAGGAACTACTTCAAATGTTTGGCACGGAGTTTCAACATATTCACCTTCCTCTTCGAGATATTTAAATGAGTTCACATGGCTAACTATATATCCTTCCTCTCCGTAAACAGTGACAACTTTTCCTTCTACTGGATATCTCAGCTTCTGATGTAAGGTAGAAGTTACAGCACCTGCCCCATGGATCCAGGGGCGCCCAAGCAAACAAGAATACGAAGGACGAATATCCATTACATAAAAAGTAGCATTGAAGACCTGAGAACCTACTTTGATTGGGAGATCTATTTCTCCATGCACCACTCTTCTCGAGCCATCAAAAGCTTTCACCACTATATTACTGGGTTTCAACACAGCATCTTCAGGACTAAGCTTATTCAGGACTTCTTTGGGCAACACATTCAGTGAGGAACCATTGTCTATTAATACATGTGACAGGGTAGTGCCCCTGCATTCAATAGAGATATGCAGAGCCCTGTTATGATCCCTTTTGGCCGGAGTCAAATCAGCATCGGAGAAACCTAACCCATTATCATAGGTCAAGTGTGCAACACAATTTTCAAACTGGTCTACAGATATCTCATTTGGTACGTGAGTAGTCTTCAAAAATTTAATCAAGGCTTTGGCATGAGCCTCAGAACACAGCAACAAAGACAACATAGAAATTTTGGAGGGAGTATGCCCCAATTGATCAACAATGTCATAATCACTCTTGCGAATGATCTTCAGTACTTCTTCCATCTACTTAGAAAGGTCATCAGCAGCTGGTACATCAGTTTGTACAGGTTCAATAACAGGACCTTTGCCCCGTGCATCAGCAGTGGAGGTAGTAGTTGGAGTAGCTGTATTCTTGGAAGTAACTGGAGGAGAGAAAATTCTTCCACTTCGTGTGATCTTACTAGATCCAGCAATATTATCAACATCAAGGTTTTCATCAGCAACAGGTGTCTCAGCTAAGGGTTCCTGCTTAACACCATGAATATAAACATCGGAGCCATAATGCCAAGGCACAACCTTATCAGAAGTATACGGAATAGGACCAGGAGTGGTAATGATCATAGGTGCCACTCTAGCTTCAGCAACAATCTTCACAGGGCCTTCGGCAGTAATTTTAATTGGACCTTTACGAGTGATTTTTACAGGTCCCTTGGAAGTAATCCTTACTGGCACCTTATCAACCATATCCACCTCTTCAACCTTCGCACCTTTAGTTATATGTTCAACCATGCTCTCCACAGAAGGTGGGGTCCTCTCAAACACTATGGTGTAATTATTCATGAGGCGTTGAATTCCGTCCTTCAACCTCCAGCAGCTATCCGGCTTATAGGCATAATATAAACAATCTTCACGACAACCTGGAAAGAACCCAGCTTGTACCAACTTCTTCTTTATAACAGATAATGGTGTAGTCAAATCTGCAACTGAGGAAATATGTGAAACTTCATCAATGGCATTGACAGTCTTCTCATGATTTGGCATGGGAGCAGTAATCACATTTGGAGTACCCGGAGGGTAAAACTCAATCTCTCCGGCATCAATCATATCTTGAATTTTATTCTTCAATATCCAGCAACTATTGGTATCATGTCCCTGACAATTTGAATGATATGCACATCGTGCATTAGGATTATACCTGGGAGAGGTAACATTGGGATTCTGAGGAGGGTCCCTCAAAGTGATGAGTTCACCCTTCAACAAGTGTTGCAAGGCTTGGGCCAGTGACATCTTGAGCTTAGTGAACTGCCTTCTAGGCCTCTGTTGGTTGCCCTGTGGTGGCTCTGGTGTTGCAGGAGTAGGATTGGAGATATGAACTGCATTCACAGATTGATGCCTCCTATTACGATCAGATTGACCATAAACAGCATTCGACTCTTTCTTCCCACTAGGGGGCTTCTTTGTAGTACTGGATGAAGAAGTACCCACTTGGATCTTGCCACTCCTTATACCACTTTCTACACGCTCTCCTGTCATTATCAACTCAGTGAAGCCAGATGATGAGCTTCCAATGAGATGACTGTAAAAAGGACCATTCAGCGTACACATGAACATATCCACTAACTCCCGGTCAGTTAGAGGAGGTTGCACTCTACCAGCCAAACCTCTCCACTTCTGGGCATACTCCTTGAAATTTTCTTTAGCACCCATAGACATGCTCTGTAGTTGCATGCGGGTAGGGGCTAGATCAGTATTGTATTGATATTGCTTATAAAAGGCTTCAGCAAGATCATTCCAATCACGGATGTTAACACTTTCCAACTGATAGTACCATTCCAATTGAGCTCCAGATAAGCTCTCTTGGAAGAAGTGGATCCACAACTTCTTATCAGCAGTATGGGGTTGGATTCTCCGGACATAGGACCTCAGATGCAGCTTGGGACAAGAGACACCATCATACACTACAAAAGCAGGAACCTTGAAACCAATGGGTATAACCACCCCAGATATCAAACTCAGGTCTTCAAAATCCAGCCCAGAAGACTTTTGCAATTCCATAGCATCCATTCTATCCACCAGCCTTTTGAACTTATCTTCAGTAGGATCATGATAGTAGTTAGCTTCAGAATCAGAGTCCCCCATTGTATTATGGAGACTGCCTCCCTCTTTCTTAGACTCTTCAGACTCATAATCTTCAACCTGTTCTTTGGTCTTGACAGGACCTCTGAACCTTCTTCCCATGTTGATGAGGCCTCCTGCCCTTCTAGTCTTCTTAGTCTTCTTGACCAGCAGTGTCTTCAATTCATCCTGCCCCTTGGACAAGTTCAGGATCAGCTCTTGGAACTGTGCATTTTGTGTCTGGAGATCCTTAACTGTTTGTTCAAGAGCCATTGCTGAAATAAACAGCGAGAAGATAAGAAACCTGTGCACAAGAAACCTGTGATGCAATGATATGATGTATAAATGCGTATGCAATGTTTTCAAGGACCGCAGGATTTAAATTTTCTTAAACAACCAAGAAAGTAAACTTTTATTAGTAATAAATTTGTTTGCCCTTTGGGCTTACAATGAAATGAAATAAATACAAGAAATGGGGTTTTAAGTCTCCCATGGACGTTTCCTCTTTGTGTTGAGGTATGAGTTGAGATTCCACTCCTCGTGAAGTTGCTTTGTTAGCTCCAGGATTCTTTCTTGACTTGCTTTGTAATGAGCCTCGAAAGTATCCCTTTGCTCCTTCAACTGGATCCAGGACCTCTGTAAGTCTTCCGTGTCAGTGGGCATGTCTGGGTGAAGGATGGTATAAGAGGTATCTCCTTCAGCAACAGGCTCCATAGTAACTGGCAAGATGGTAGGATATGGCATCATAAGAGTCTGAGCACGAGATCGCACCCATCTGAGGTAAGCTTCCATAGGAATAGTGTACTTGGGCTCCAGAGTCTTGCTGTCAACCTTGTTCACTTTTCCCCATGCTCGTATGAACCTTTGACGGTAACCTTGCAGATCGTTGTCGTAGTCAAACACAATACCCTGAATCAACATGTCATGAGGACCATCACTCCGAGCGTAACCAAACTGACGTAAAGCTAAGGAAGGGTTGTAAGTAATGCCCCCTCTTATGCCTAGAAGTGGCACATTAGGGAACTCCCCACAACGGTCAATGATAGTAACATTCTCCATAGATCTAGAGCACCAATGAATATCTGAATGAGAGAGTGACATGATTCTCTTGGACCATCTGAACCCTTGTTCATTCTTCATCACTGATCGAGGAAGGTGAGAAATAAACCACCTAGATAGCAAAGGTATGCAGCACATCAGAGTTCCTCGTGCCTTCGTAGTACGAGTGTGAAGAGAGTGCAAGATGTCTCCAAGTAATGTAGGCACTGGATTGTGACTCAGAAATATGTTGATGGCGTGCACGTCTATGAACTGGTCTGGATTGGGGAACAATACTAAGCCATAAATCAACAAGGCTAAGATCTCCTCAAAAGCATCATAGCTCATAGCCTTCAAGAACACTTGAGCCTTCTCCATCAATACCTTAGCAAGAATACCCTTAACTCCACTCCTTGTTTCCAGGACAATGTCTGATTTCTTCAGATGTAGAGCTGCAGCAATAACCTCAGGTTTAGGCTCTTTTTCCAAGCTTGTGAATGGTTTCTGATCAAGGATAGGTATACCCAGAAGCTTGGAAAACTCTTCCATTGTAGGAATCAGCTGATAATCGGGGAATGTGAAGCAATGGTGCTTAGGATCAAAGAACTGAAACAGAACACTCATCATGTCTTCATTGAACCCTGAAGTAACTAGATCCAGTAGGTGACCATGTCTCTTGATGAACTGAGAGTTTTCAGCAACTTGGGAAACCAATTCTTTAAGCTTAAGAGGTATGCCTACGAAGTTGATCCTGATAGTATTCCTACGAGCAGAAGCCATGACCTGCAACAAAGAAGAAAGATAAATCCTTTGGTCCTTGAAATGGTTAGTGAAAATGCTATGCTTATGATGCATGATGATGCTATGATGTTATGCTCAATCACAAACATGTGGCACACACAAACAAGTCACACCAAAGCCCTAGGTTTAAAGGCTTGCATGAGGTTTAAAGGTAAGTACCCTCCCCTGAAGTTTAGTTGGTTCATCCTGTCCTACAAAGTAACCATGTTCTAAGGGATCTCAATATCATTGATCCTTCACAAGGGTGGTTGTTCAGTAGGCAACTTACTTGCCAACCAAAACCCTCCAAGTTTAGAATCTCAATGAGCGTAGTATCGAGTATCAACCAACTTCAGTCTTCACCAAAGCCGGTTATCTCACTACTTTCTAAAGGCCAAGACGGGATAACTAGGGTTCTAAAAGTTAGTTAGTGTATTGACAACGTATGGCAGCCTCATATTATCCTCAACTTGACTTAAGGAACATAAGCACCAACCAAGAAGTCACACTAACTATGGCCACCAGATCAACCATATCGGTATACGCCGTACAGTTTCCTTGGTCTATTGCCATTTACCTAAGGTACACTAGATCCGGGTTAGGATCTTTCACACATAAGAGCACCCAACAAGTAAAGTAAAGCAAACAAAGCAAACAAGTTAAAGTGATCTAATTCCTAAGGGTATCCCTCTTTTATTAAGTCCCCAGCAGAGTCGCCAGTTCTGTAACACGGTGGGAGAACTGACTTTAGTTATGTTGCGGATAGCAAGAGTCGCCACCGACTTTTATTTTATCCAAAGGAAAGGGCATAAAAGAACAGGAAAGACCTTAAAATATTTTTGGGTTCGGGGGGTAGGTTATGTAAAGGGAAGGTGTTAGCACCCTTTACATCCATGGTTATCCATGGGCTCTTAGTTACTTAGCTCACTTTAAACTGTTTTGAGAAGTGTAGTGTGTGATTGAAAATTTTCTTAAGTACTTTATAATGATCCTTGTATGGATAAATATAAAGACTTTGTTTTGAAAATTGTTTGAAAATGTGAAGTGTTTTGAAATGTTTTGAAAAGGTGAGCAAGTACATAAGAGAAACCTACCCTAAGTTAAATCTTTTCTGTTCTTACATGTCCTTTGATTGGTAAGACTATCCCTATTATTAAGGAATAGGTAGTCATTACCTTGGATGTTTGAGGGACAAATGAAGGGACAACTGTGATTAGGCAACTGTAAGGTGTATTTAGCAATTCGAAAGGGACTTATCATCTTTATTCGAAAGGGACAAGATCATTTACGAAGGCAACCATGAAGGGACTTGATCTTTTTATCTTTTAAGGGACTAGATGATATGAGAGAAGGGACTTTGCTTTACACCTTACTTGACCTTTTTCTTTAGGCAACATGAGAGGTATCCTTAAGAATGTGAGATGGCGATCCAGGATCGACTTACGTGTGTGCGTGTACAAGTTCATATATTTATCTTGAGATTAATGATCTAAATTCAATTTTAAATACAAACATGTTTACACTCCCTATTTTACTAACCATGGCAATTTAAATAAATAATAAAAATAATTCTACAACTATTACATAGTGGGTACAATTACATTATAATAATAATAAAAATAATTTAAATAAGTAAGCGTACAATAAATAATAATTAAATTGGTTAGTAATAATAAACAAAAATAAATATAAGAAGGTTAGTATAACAATAGAAACAAATTAAAAGTTCAAAATTAACTAAATAATTGTTTTTAAGAATTTTAATAAAAAGAAATAAATAATAAATATTATATATTAATAAATATGACTAGTAGTTCTAATAATTTAATTTTATATACATATTATAAAAATATTTGTTAATTATAATTAAGTAAGCGTATAAAAATAAGGAATTAAACTCATAAAATAAAGTTAGGGTTTTTTAATTGTTTAGAAAAAATAAATTAGAATTAATTACTTAATCTAAACCTAATTACATTATTTATAAAAAACTACATATAATAATAATATAAACAAATTATAAAATAAGTCTATATAATTAAAATTTACAAACAAATAAATTAATATTTATAACATAATTAGGGTTATAGAGAAAATTAGGTTTTTACATATAAAAATATTAGGGTTTATGAATTAATCTAAATATAATTAAATTATTTATACAAAAAATACATACAAATATTAAATATATACAACAAAATAAATATAAATAACTTTTATTAATAATGTTTGAATTATTTTTAAAACTAAAAGTTTTTGAATTATATAAGAAAAATAATATAACTATTTTATTTTTTAACATTTTTTAATTAGATTAATTAACTATAATATAAACAAAAATCAAATAAAATAAAAAAATGAGAAAAAGAACTTACCTGGGGCTGGGATTCGAACCCAGGCCCTAGGCTTTGCATCCCTTGGACCAACAAGATCTCCACCAGGCTGCGCTGCGTTTGGTGATATGTGGATGGGTACGAAACATTATATTTTAAACCTGAAAAATAAATGGATAAAACGCAAAAACATTGATGAAGCTGGGATTTGATCCCTTGACCCTTGCCTCACACGCGCACACCTTAACCAACTGAGCCACCAACGCATTTGTGTAATAAACCTCAAACAATTGAATAAAATATTAAAACGAATTTTAAAATCAGAATTTGGCGCCACTGGACTTCGTCTTCTCCAAATTACCTGCGAATTCATTTAGGCTTTTACCTGCGAATTTACCTGCAATTTTTCAAAACCAGAATCCTATGTTTTTTGAAACTTCATGAAAACCTTAACAATAATAAAAATCAACAACCCAGATCAATTGCTTATAGTTTATACATTATAGCCATGTCTTTAGAATGTCCAAAAACAATGTAAAACGTAAAGCCCTAAAGTGATGGCCGAAATCCTAACAATGGCATCTATTGTATTCGTCCATGGTTCTTCACAAAAACAATCCAGAAATCATCTATGAGCATCAACAAACATTAGTATATAATCAAAACTCATTATAAACAGGTAAATTCAATGAATCGAAGAAAAATAGATTAAGGGCATATATGCTTCGGGTTATGCAAATGAGGATGAATCAGAGGCATGTAAGGGGTGGTTTTGATTCAGAGAAGCTCAAGGAAGCTTGTGGTGTCTTTAGAATACCTTGAAACCTCTTCAAATGTGGAAACCGAAAATTGAATTTTTGTGATTTTTGTGGAGTTTGAAAGTTGTGTAAGAGGCTGCAAAAATTCGTGGCTTTGGTTGTGATATGTTCTATGTATATATGTGAACTGAATTAGGTCAAAAAATTGTATGATTCTTTGGACTTTTTGGATGATTGAATATTGAAAAAGATCATGTCATAAAACTTGATTTTCATTTGATCTAACCTTGCTATTTTGGGACAATCCTCACAACTTGTGTATCAATCTGATCCAAATCATATTCATGACTTTCTAGAAGCAAAATCCCTTTTTAAATATATGATTTTATATTTTATTTCAATTTAAATGGTATTTTAATGAATAAAATTCAAATAAATATGAAATAAAAAATAAAAATTCATAAAATAGGTGGGTTGGGTCGTGCTTGGTGTTTTTATAAAGATGGGATGGCAATTTGGTGGGCTCATTTAGCAAAATTTTGATTTAAGGCCTTATTTGCTTCATAAACTTCCCTAAAATTTCCTAACTTTGCAAGGGCTCAAATCCTTCAGTTTTAATGCTATGAGGGTGTTCTTGGACATTTTGGAAATTTTAAAGAGTCCTCTAACCAACCCCATTGGTTTCATGTCTATATCTTTTACCATTCTCAAGTTATGCTCTTTTGAAGTTGTTGACTTTTTGTTGACTTTCAAAAGGACCTATAATGTCTTAGCTCATACATTCCAAATGAAGCATTTTTGGGCTTGGCTTGTGAGACACAAAGTTGTAGAGAATTAAATTTCCTTAAAAATGAGCTTTGGATGGGAAAAATTTGATGAAGCATGTGAAAGTTATGGCTGGTCAAAGTTTAGTTGACTTTTCCTAAGGAAACCCTAATTTAGAAACCCCTGATTCTGAAATCTCCTTGATGAATCATGATCAACCCTTGATCAAATGATGAATTTTACTTCATATACTTGATGTTGGCAAAAAATAATGAAATTTGACTTTGGTTTGACCACAGTTGACCTCAGTTGACCTCAGTTTGACTTTTTAACTACTTTAACTGATTTTAACCTATCTGATCATCTGACTGAGCAAATCTTTGGGAAAAGTCTTGAAATTTGTCATGGGGATTCTTAAACACATATAAGATGTTATGAAGCTTACTTGAAGTCTTGGAAGTCCATTTAGCCTGATTAAAGTCAAAACCCTAGTTTAGGATGCATTGCTTAGGAGGATGCATTGTCTGAGGGAAATGTCAAATCTTCTGACTAATTGTGAACTTTGTGAACCTTGTGAACCTCATGAGATGTCTTGTGAACCTTGTGAATCTTGTGAGCCTCTTAGCACACAATGACTTGTTTTGTGGAGGGAAAATTTTGGGGTGCAACACTCCAGTTGAAGGAAGACCTTTGATAATGTACCTGACAGTATTAGAAGGATCAATGGGGTGTGTGTTGGGCCAGCATGATGAGTTTGGTCAAAAAGAGTATGCAATATACTACCTAAGAAAAAATTTTACCAACTGTGAACATCGTTATTCACTGCTCGAGAAAACTTGTTGTGCTTTAGCGTGGGCTGCTCGCCGACTAAGGTAGTATATGCTGACTCACACTACCTTGTTGATCTCAAAGATGGACCCCGTCAAGTACATATTTGAGAGGCCAGCACTTACCGGAAGGGTTGCAAGATGGCAAATGATTCTGACAGAGTATGACATTCAGTACACATCTCAAAAGGCCATCAAAGGCAGTGTACTATCTGACTATCTAGCTGAGCAACCCATTGATGATTACCAACCCATGAGATTCGACTTCCCCGATGAAGATATCATGTACTTAAAAGCAAAAGATCATGAAGAGCCAGTTCATACCGAAGGGCCTGACCCGGAGGAAGAGTGGACTATGATGTTTGATGGGGCTGTCAATATGAATGGTCGTGGAGTTGGTGTAGTGCTCATTACACCTAAAGGAGTTCATATGCCTTTCTCAGCAAAACTCACCTTTGCCTGCACTAACAACGAAGCTGAATACGAAGCCTGTATCATGGGTCTTGAGGAAGCCATCGACCTCAAGATCAAGACATTAACTGTATTCGAAGACTCAGCTTTGGTAATCAATCAGACCAACGATAAATGATACACTCACCAAGAGCATCTGATTTCGTACCGTGACTACACGAGGAGATTATTGACTTTCTTCACAAAGGTCAAACTTGAGTATATCCCTCGAGATGAAAATCAGTTCGCAGATGCTTTTGCTACCTTTTCTCATTTCCATTTCATTCCAGATAGTCATTCTTTCCTTTGAACAACATACTATTTCTCACTCTTTGAAAACAGACTTATAAGCGTGGATCCCTTCGGGTACGGCAGACGGATTGGGGTGCTAATACCTTCTCAATTCGTAACCGACTCCCGTATCCAGATCTTTGGTTCGCAAGGCCTCGTCCTTTTCCTTCTTCCTTAGGTTTGTGCAACATTACCTTTCCTATTCCTTCGGGATAAATATGTCTGGCTGGCGACTCTAACCTTTTCCGCGCCACTTTCGCGTTTGTACTAGGATGAAAATCCCAGGAGCGACACCTACGGTAAATGATCTTGTCCCTTCTAATAAAAGATGATAAGTCCCTTCGTATTGCTAAGACACCTTACAGTTGCCTACACTCAGATGTCCTTTCTCATGTCTCTCATCACATCCAAGGTAATGACTACCTATTCCTTAGTAATAGGGATAGTCTTACCATTGAAAGAACATATAAGAACAGTGAAGGTTTAACATAGGGTAGGTTCCTCTTAAGTACTTGCTCACTTTTCTTCAAAATACTTCATTACACTTCACATTTCAAACAAATTTTCAAAACAAAGTCTTTATATACATCCATACGAGGATCATTATAAAGTACTTAGAAAATTTTTAATCACACACTACACTTCTCAAAACAGTTTAAAGTGAGCTAAGTAACTAAGAGCCCATGGATAACCATGGATATAAAGGGTGCTAATACCTTCCCTTTATAAAACCTACCCCCCGAACTCAAAATCTTTTTAAGGTCTTTCCTGTTCTTTTATGCCCTTTCCTTTTGGATAAAATAAAAGTCGGTGGCGACTCTTGCTATCCGCAACATTTAACTAAAGTCAGTTCTCCCACCGTGTTACACATGGTTGTGCTCAGATGTGTTGATAAGAAAGAAGCAGACTTGCTGATGCACGAGGTGCATGAAGGATCTTTCAGTACCCATGCTGGAGGACATGCAATGGCTAAGAAATTATTACGATCAGGTTACTACTGGATCACAATGGATGCAGACTATTGTGCCTATGCCAGAAAGTGCCACAAATGCCAGATCTATGCAGACAAGGTGCATGTGCCTCCAAATCCTTTGAACATGATGTCTTCACCTTGGACCTTTTCCATGTGGGGCATTGACATGATTGGAAAGATCGAACCGACTGTTTCAAATGGCCACAGATTCATCCTGGTAGCCATTAATTACTTCACCAAATGGGTTGAAGCAGCTTCGTATGCAAACGTCACCAGACAAGTGGTAGCCAGATTTCTGAAAAGAGACATCATCTGTCGTTATGGAGTTCCCGAGCGAATCATTACTGATAATGGTTCCAACTTGAACAACAAAATGATGGCAGAACTGTGCCGGGACTTCAAAATCCAACATCCCAACTCTTCTCCTTACAGGCCAAAAATGAATGGCGCTGTTGAGGCAACTAACAAAAACATCAAGAAGATTGTGCAAAAGATGGTGGTTACAAGGGCTCATTGTTCATATTGCAGTATAAAATGGACGTTTTTGCATTCAATCATGTTGTTCTCTGTCTTTCATTTTCATTTTTTTTCAAAAATACATGGCAATGTTTTTCTACGTCTCACCCTCCTTCTAAATCTAGCATGAATCATCATTCATGTAGATGCTCCTCATCGGGTCTCATCAATGACGACCTTGTGTAACACGGTGGGAGAACTGACTTTAGTTAAATGTTGCGGATAGCAAGAGTCTCCACCGACTTTTATTTTATCCAAAGGAAAGGCATAAAAGAACAGGAAAGACCTTTAAAAGATTTTTGGGTTCGGGGGGTAGGTTATGTAAAGGGAAGGTGTTAGCACCCTTTACATCCATGGTTATCCATGGGCTCTTAGTTACTTAGCTCACTTTAAAATGTTTTTGAAATGTGTAGTGTGTGATTAGAAATTTTCTTAAGTACTTTATAATGATCCATGTATGGATATATATAAAGCCTTTGTTTTGAAAATTGTTTGAAATGTGAAGTGTATTTGAAATGTTTTGAAAAGGTGAGCAAGTAGATAAGAGGAACCTACCCTAAGTTAAGTCTTTTCTGTTCTTAAATGTCCTTTAAATGGTAAGACTATCCCTATTATTAAGGAATAGGTAGTCATTACATTGGATGTATGAGGGACAAGTGAAGGGACAACTGTTATTTAGGAAACTGTAAGGTGTATTTAGCAATTCGAAGGGACTTATCATCTTTATTCGAAAGGGACAAGGTCATTTATGAAGGCAACCATGAAGGGACTTGATCTTTTTATCTTTTAAGGGACTAGATGATATAAATAGTGAAGGGACCTTGCTTTACACCTTACTTGACCTTTTTTGTTAAGGCAACATGAGAGGTAACCCTTAAGAAGTGAGATGGCGATCAAAGATCGACTTACGTGTGTGCGTGTACAAGTTCATATATTTATGTTGAGATTAATGATCTAAATTTAATTTTAAACACAAACATGTTTTACACTCCCTATTTTACTAACCATAGCAATTAAAAATAAATAATAAAAATTACTACAACTATTACATAATGGATACAATTACAATATAATAATTAAAATAATAAAAATAAATAAGCAAATAAATAAATAATTAAATGGGTTAGTAATAATAAACAAAAATAAATGAATATAAGAAGGTTAATATAACAATATAATATAGAAATAAATTAAAAGTTCAAAATTTAATAAATAAATATTTTTTAAGAGAATTTAATAATAAGTATTATATACTAATAAATATGATTAATAGTCTAATTATTTAATTTTATATACATATTATAAAAATATCTAATTATAATTAAATAAGCATAATAAATTATATTCATAAAATAAAATTAGATTTTTTTTAATTTGTTTTTTAGGAAAATAAATTGGAGTTACTTAATTAATTAGATTATTTACATATAAAAACTATATACAAATTGTAAAATAAATATACAAATTAAAATTTACAAATAAACTAAAAGTTATAATATAATTAGGATTTTAAAGAAAATTAGGGTTAATCAAAATAAATTAGGGTTTATGAGTTTAGAAAATAGAATTAGGGTTTTATTTATTAATTATTTTTTAGGGAAATAAATTAAGGTTAATTAATTAATTAAATTATTTACATATACAAATTATAAAAATAAATATACATAATTACAATTTACAAATAAATAAATTAAGAGTTAAAATATAATTAGGGTTATAGTTTAATTAAAATTAATTATAATTTAAAAACAATAATAATAGTAAACAAAACAAAAATAAAAGAGAAGAAAGAAAAAGGGGGAGGCCTGGTTTTGATCCCAGGACCTCCCCAATACCTGAAGAGAACCCCAGCCACTGGGCCAACGTGCGCGTTGGTGATAGCAACCAGCATAACTTTGTTTTATTCCATTCCTGCAAAACAAAAGAAATTGAAGCAAAAAATTGTTCCTGACTAGATTCGAACCCATGCCATTCAGTCAATCATGCGTACACCAAAACCAGCTGAGCTACACGCTCGCTTGTGATATACAACCAGCACTAATTTGTTTTAAGCCCTGTCAATAATTCAAATATGGTTTTCGCGCCAGCCTTCTTCATCCCCTACCTCTGGACCTGCGTGATTTGCTACGAACTTTCCCACAAATTTTTCTGCGAATTTCAACATGTACAGGACCTACAAAATTCAAACATCAACAAAACAGTGAAATTTTTTCAAATTGATTAGTGCATTATGATCCCCAGAGCTCATACAATCATTCTATGTCCTTAAAAATCATTTATATTTGGTCTATCATGGAACCCTAAAAGCTTGGCCGAAACCCTAGCAATGGCAAAATTCATTCTAGGCAGTGAAACTCCAATTAATTGATCCAGAAAGCTTCAACACAATGAAATAAACAAGATTAAACAATCAAAATCAATTAAAATGCAGTAAATTCATTGAATCGAAAAAATCAAATGTGAGATGAAAATCAATTCGGTTTATGCGATTTATGGAGTTTTGGATGATGATAAGCATTGCTATGCATTCAGTGATCATCAAGGAACATGTTGAGACCTTTAGAATGCCTTGAAAGAGTCTCTAAGGAAGAATCCGAATTGAGATTTTTTATGAAAAGTTGGAAGTTTGTTCTTGCTCTATGAGGCAGAAATTTCGTCCTTTGCATTGTCATATGTTCCATGTATATATGTGAACTGAATTAGGTCAAAAAGTGGTAGGATTGTTTGGACTTTTTGGATAATTGAGATTGAAAAAGATCATGCTTTAAAACTTGAATATCTTTTGATCCAACCTTGCTATTTTAAGACCATCACCATAATTTGCATATCAATCTGATCCAAGCAATATTTATGATTTTCTAGAAGCAATATCCCTCTTCAAATATTTGTTTTCATATTTTATTTCAATTTAAATGATATTTTAATGAATAAAATTCAAATAAATATGAAATAAAAAATAAAAATTCAGAAAATAAGTGGGTTGGGTCGTGCTTGATGTTTTCATAAAGATGGGATGGCAATTTGGTGGGCTCATTTAGCAAAAATTTGATTTTAGGCCTTATTTGCTTCATAAACTTCCCTAAAATTTCCCAACTTTGCAAGGGCACAAATCCTTCAATTTTAATGCTATGAGGGTGTTCTTGGACATTTTGGAAAGCTTAAAGAATCCTCTAACCAACCCCATTTGTTTCATGTCCATATCTTTTACCATTCTCAAGTTATGCTCTTTTGAAGTTGTTTACTTTTTGTTGACTTTCAAAAGGACCTATAATGTCTTAGCTCATACCTTCCAAATGAAGCATTTTTGGGCTTGGCTTGTGAGACACAAAGTTGTAGATAATTAAATTTCCTTCAAAATGAGATTTGGATGGAAAATTCTTGATGAAGCATGTGAAAGTTATGGCTGGTCAAAGTTCAGTTGACTTTTCCTGAGGAAACCCTAATTTAGAAACCCCTGATTCTTGATGATCTGAAACCTCCTTGATGAATCATGATCAACCCTTGATAAAATGATGAATTTTACTTGATATACTTGATGTTGGCAAAAAATCATGAAGTTTGACTTTGGTTTGACCACAGTTGACCTCAGTTTGACTTCTTAATGCATTGACTGATTTTGACCTATCTGATCATCTGACTGAGCAAACCTTTGGGAAAAGTCTTGAAACTTGTCATGGGGATTCTTAAACACATATAAGATGTTATGGAGCTCACTTGAAGTCTTGGAAGTCCATTTAGCCTGATTAAAGTCAAAACCCTAGTTTAGGATGCATTGCTTAGGAGGATGCATTGTCTGAGGGAAATGTCAAATCTTCTGACTAATTGTGAACTTTGTGAACCTTATGAACCTCATGAGAGGTCTTATGAACCTTGTGAACCTCATAAGATGTCTTGTGAACCTTGTGAACCTCATAAGATGTCTTGTGAACCTTGTGAACCTCATAAGATGTCTTGTGAACCTTGTGAACCTCATAGTACACAAAGTCTTGTCTTGTGAGGGCAAATTTTGGGGTGCAACACCTTGCTATGGCTCAGTATGACTTCGACAATCCGATTTACCTAGATAAAAAGGATTGTGAAGAAGATTGTAGACTACCCGAAGAGCTATCCAGATTGCTCAAGCAAGAGGAGAAGATGATTCATCCGCACAAGGAGGCCATTGAGGTGGTAAACCTGGGAATAGAGGAAGACAGAAAAGAGGTCAAGATCGGGGTTGCATTGGAAGAAAATGTCAAGAGCCGCTTGATCTCTATGCTCCGAGAGTACGCCGATGTCTTCGCTTGGTCTTATCAGGACATGCTGGGATTGGATACTGATATTGTAGTGCACAAGTTGCCTCTCAAGGAAGACTGCTCGCCGGTGAAGCAGAAACTGAGACGAACACGACCTGATATGGCCATTAAGATCAAAGAAGTTCAAAAGCAGTTTGACACCAGATTCTTGGCCATGACCAGCTATCCTCCATGGGTTGCGAATATTGTGCTAGTCCCAAAAAGGATGGTAAAGTCAGAATGTGCGTGGACTATATGGACTTGAATCGGGCCAGCCCCAAAGATGACTTCCCATTGCCGCACATCGACGTGCTAGTTGACAACACTGCCCAATTCTCTGTATTCTCCTTCATGGATGGCTTCTCGGGCTACAACCAGATCAAAATGTCGCCAGAGGATATGGAGAAGACTAAATTCATTACCCCATGGGGCACCTTCTGTTATAAAGTGATGCCGTTTGGTTTGAAAAATGTTGGAGCTACATACCAACGTGTAATGGTGACTCTATTGCTTGACATGATTCATCACGAGATTGAGGTCTATGTCAATGACATGATAGCGAAGTCACAAACAGAAGAAGAGCATCTAGTCAACTTAGCTAAGCTCTTTGACAGGCTTCGGAAGTTCAGATTGAGGTTGAACCCGAACGAATGCACATTCGAGGTACGTTTCGGTAAGCTGCTGGGCTTTATCATCAGCGAAAGGGGAATCGAGGTTGACCCTGCAAAAGTAAAGGCAATTCAGGAGATGCCTGAGCCAAAAACCGGGAAAGAGGTACGCGACTTCTTAGGGAAGTTGAACTACATTGCAAGGTTCATCTCACATCTGACAGCCATGTGCGAACCTATCTTCAAGCTTCTGAGGAAGAATCATGCCATCTCATGGAATGATGACTGCCAACAAGCTTTCAATAGAATCAAGGAGTACTTACAAGAGCCTCCGATTCTCATGCCTCCGGTACCAGGGAGACCTCTAATCATGTACCTCACTATGCTCGAAGGTTCAATGGGCTGTGTGCCGGGTCAGCAAGACGAGTCTGGTCGAAAAGAGCATGCAATCTATTACCTTAGCAAAAAGTTTACCGACTGTGAGACCCGTTAATCGCTGCTCGAGAAAACTTGATGCGTTTTGTCATGGGCTGCTTGCCGACTAAGACAGTACATGCTGACTCACACCACCCTACTGATTTCCATGATGGACCCTGTAAAGTACATATTCGAAACGCCAACTCTAACCGGAAGAGTAGCCCGATGGAAAATGATTCTGACAGAGTAAGATATCCATTACACTTCACAAAAAGATATCAAAGGAAGTGTATTGTCGGATTATCTGTCCCAGCAACCATTTGATGATTATCAACCAATAAGGTTCGAATTTCCGGATGAAGACATCATGTTCCTCAAGTCGAAAGAATGTGAAGAACCACTCCTGGAGGAGGGACCAGACCCTGAATCCAAATGAAGTCTGATGTTTGACGGAGCCGTGAACATGAATAGTAGTGGAGTTGGTGCCATTATTATCTCGACGGAAGGGATCCATATGCCCTTCACTGCCCGGCTGACATTCGAATGCACTAACAATGAAGCAGAGTATGAAGCTTGCATAATAGGGATCAAGGAAGCAATCAACTTGAGAATCAAGAACCTTGAGATCTTCGGCGATTCTGCTCTGGTCATCAACCAAGTCAACGACAAATGGTTGGTTCATCAACCTCATTTGATTCCTTACAGGGACTATACCAGGAGGTTATTGACTTTCTTCACCAAAGTCAAGTTGTACTATATACCTCGAGACAAGAACCAGTTTGCTGATGCTCTGGAAACCTTATCTTCCATGATCAAGGTTCATCAAGAGAATTACGTGCCTCGAATCGAGGTCTCTCGTCTCAAAAGGCCGACATATGTCTTTGCAGTTGACGGTGTTAAGGATAGCAAACCTTGGTATCATGATATTAAGCAATTCCTGAAGTCTCGGATATACCCGGAAGGGGAATCAAGCAAATACAAGAATACCCTCAAGAGGCTGGCTGACAGGTTCTTCTTAAACAAAGATGAGGTGCTCTACAAACGGAACTTCGACAGGGTCCTGCTTAGATGCTTGGATATAAACGAAGCAGACCTGATCATGCAAGAAGTTCACGAAGGTTCCTTCGGTACCCATGCGGGAGAGCATGCTATGGAAAAGAAACTTCACAGATCGGGGAATTATTGGATCACCATTGAGTCCGATTGCTACAAGTACGCCCGCAAATTCCACAATTGCCAAATCTACGCTGACAAGGTCCATGTACCTCCGAATCCACTGAGCTTCATGTCTTCACCTTGGCCCTTTTCCATGTAGGGCATTGACATGATTGGAAAGATCGAGCCAACTGCTTCTAACGGTCACCGCTTCATCCTGGTGGTTATCGACTACTTCACAAAGTGGGTTGAAGCGACGTCTTATGCCAACGTCAAAAAACAAGTGGTAACCCGAATCATCAAAAGGGATATCATCTGCCGATATGGAATTCCCAAAAGAATCATTATTGACAATGGTTCTAATCTTAATAATAAGATGATGGCAGACTTGTGCCGAGATTTCAAAATTGAGCATCACAACTCTTCGCCATATCTCCCAAAGATGAATGGCGTCGTCGAGGCGGCCAACAAGAACATTAAAAAGATTGTTCAGAAGATGGTTGTGACATACAAAGATTGGCATGAGATGCTACTGTTTGCATTGAATGGGTACTGGACGTCCGTACGCACTTCAACTAGGGCAACCCCATTTTCACTGGTGTATGGTATAGAGGCAGTCCTACTGGTCGAGGTCGAGATTCCCTCGTTGAGATTAATGATGGACGTCAAGTTTGACGAAGCTGGGTGGCTCCAAGCCAGGTACAACCAGCCGAGCCTCATTGAAGAAAAATGCCTTGCAGTTGTATGCCATGGGCAGTTGTATCAACGGCGAATTAAACAAGCTTTTGATAGGAAAGTATAGCCTCAGCGGTACATACCAGGAGACCTGGTGCTGAAAAGGATTCTCCCCCCTAACAACGATCACATGGGAAAATGGACACCCAACTATGAAGGTCCATTCTTGGTTAAAAAGGTCTTCTCGGGCGGAGCCTTAATGCTAACGACCATGGATGGCGAAGACTTCCAATTCCATGTCAACACAGACACAATGAGAAAATACTTCGTATAAAAGACCCACTGGACAAAAATAGAATAAAGGTCCAAGCAAAAAAGGGCATCTCGGCGAGCCAAAAACAGAATAAAAGGCTCGGGAAAAAGTTAGGGAAATATCTGAAAAGATGTACACCCGCTGAGCTGAAAAGCCACATTGGACAACTCATGCAAAAAAGGGTATCCCGGTGGATCGAAAACCCGAAAGGGAGATTCACGCAAAACAGGGACTAAAACGAACCACTGCGATCTGCGAGATCTGTGATCCTTCATCAGCAAATAAAGGAGATCCAAGGGTTAAAGATCAATTAAATCATCTCCCTCAAAAGCGAAGTGAGCGGAGAGTCGTGAAGACATATAAGTCATAGTCAGGTCGAAGCTTGATGAGACTTCGTTTTCACATTGCCATTAGGATATTTTAATTCCCTTTTGTGCAATTTCCTCTTTCTAGGGATTTCTTCCCGTGTAAGGCCTGTTCACGGCCATTCTTCAATCAATAAAAATGCAATGTCAGTCAAATTTGTTTCCACAAGTTTTTGTTTGTCACCTACCACTGATTGATTGCAAAAACGTCCAACAAATTATGATAAATATTGCTTTGTGAATGCATGAATGCCTTATAACTCGTGCAGGAGATTAAAAAATATTTGACACGTATCTGATGTGTTGGGTGATTGGGATGGTTTCAGACCATCACCCTGGGGCAGGCAGGCCAAAATGACTCTTTATTTCGCATGTACTATCAGTTGTGTTCATTAACATGCAGGTACAGGCGTCGTCAACAACGGCCATCGCCAGCGTAGAGCTTCGATAAGTTTCTTCCTGGGTAGATTGTGAGGCATGACTCTCAGCAAGTCTCATCGGATCATCCCCTCTCCAGTAGAGCAACGACAAAGAGAATGATAATTCCCAAGTAGGGGAGCATCAACATCTCATCCCCAAAGGAGGACGTCTTCCACTTCTACCTCTCATTCCCGACAAGAGGTGGTCGAATTCTTATTTCCAATAGGAAATATCCCCAGCTGAGTTCTCCATCCTCCCTAGAAGGATTGGAAATGAGAAGCCTTATCCCCAGTAGAGTCAGAATTGAAAAATAAAGGGCATGCATTATCCCCAAGAAGAGGTCCCTCCTTCAACAAAGGAATATTCCCCATCAGAGTCTTCTTATCTCTAGTGGCACGTGAGAGTTTATCATTCCCCAACAGAGGCAAGACATGGAAGATCTCAAATTCTCTTCTCTATCCACCGGTGCTTGCAGTTTTCCCTAGCGGGTTCGCCTAACAAATTCCCCAACAGATCTCTTCCCCAAGAAGAAGATGTTGCACTTATGGGAATCCCCCCAACAAATTTCTTCCCCAAGCAGAAGATGTTGCACTTAACGGATTTCCCCCAGCAGGTCTCTTCCTCAGCAGAGTACCAATGTGTCCTTCTCCCTAGCCGAGACAGAAGGATATTATTTCCCCAACAGAGTTTGGCGGGTAGCGTATCTCTCAGCAAGTCAGGTTCATCCTCAACAGGGTCTTGGCTCTCCAATCTCAAAGTCCAATTTATTTTTGGCAACAGCGGTAATACAGAGCTAGTGGATCATTAACACTATCTCCCCACGGAGTTGCATATTCCCTGCAAAGTTGCTCTCCTTCACAGGTATTTACCACAATCAATGCAGAAATTGATTCTTCCCCAGCGAAGCCGTCGGGATGTCTGTTCTATCCTTGTCAGGAGATCCTTTGCATTTGCATATAGTAATCATCATTACATTTGCATCCTCAAAACGCGTAGCATTTCCTTCATTATGGAGCATTACGCCATAAAATCCAAACATATGCATACGGAACATAAGCCAGTTTTGGTATCTTGCAAAAGCCTAAAACTTTATTCCTTCTGTAACACGGTGGGAGAACTAACTTTCTATAAATGTTGCGGATAGCAAGAGTTGCCACCGACTTTTATTTTATCCATAAGGAAGGGACATAAAAGAACAGGAAAGGCCGTTTTTTAAAGACTTGGGTTCGGGGGTAGGTTATATAAAGGGAGGGTGTTAGCACCCTTTATATCCATGGTTATCCATGGGCTCTTAGTTACTTAGCTCACTTAAATGTTTTTGAAAAGTGTAGTGTATGATTATAAATTTTCTAAGTACTTTGTAATGATCCTCGTATGGATGTATACAAAACCTTGTTTGAAAATGTTTGAAAATATTGTGAGGTGTGAAAAGTATTTTTTAAAGGTGTGAGCAAGTAACTATGAGGTACCTACCATAGACTAAGTCATTCATGTTCTTATATGTCCTTTCAAGGGTAAGACTATCCCTATTATTAAGGAATAGGTAGTCATTACCTTAGATTTATTTAAGGGACGGGCATAGGGTCATCGTATGGTCAATGAAGGCAACTTAAAGGGTGTCTTTAGCAATTCGTAGGGACTATCATCATTTATTCGAAGGGACAAGATCATTATCGTAGGCAACCTCGAAGGGACTTGATCTTTTAAATCTGTAGGGACTTAATGATTTATACGTGAAGGGACTTTGCTTAAGACACCCCCATATTAGAGGGACTTGACCATTTAATAAGGCAACCAAGAGGAATACCCTAGGAAGTGCAGACGGCGATCATAGATCGACTTACGTGTTTGAGTGTTTATTTTCAAATATTTATTCTTTTTATTTATTTTTCTAAGTCTTTTTAATTCAACTATGTTTTGCACTCCCTATTTACTAACCACGCAATTATAAAAATAAATGGCGGAAAATTAAAGGCAAAAATAAGAAATTCCTAAACTATTATAAATGCTTTGGGGCAGTTACATAATTATGAGGCGAAAAATAAAAATATGAAAATTTACAGGTGAGAAACAGTTACATAGTTATAATGGCGAAGGGAAAATTTCAGAGCAACAATAACAAGGAAGTTTATGAATAACATAAAAAAGAGGAAAATGTTTAAGGTTAAAAAAAACATTTTTAAGGTTTATGAAAATAAGTTTTAAAAGTTTTCTTAAAAATATTAGAGTTCAAAAATAAATTAGGATTTATCAGAGAAAATTTATTTAAAAATAATAATTATTTTTTATGAATTAAAATAAATTATATACAAAAGATAAGTTTTATTTCTTTAATTCATAAATGAATTGATAAAAATAATAAACCTAAAAGAACTAAATTATAAAAATGTTTACAAAAATATATGTTTTTAAAAGAAAAGTTTTTGTTTTATATTTTAGAAAAAAAGAGAAATTAATTTAACAATAATAGTAAAGAAATTCAAAGAAAATAAATAATTTGATGGAAAATAATATTAAATGAAATTCTGGGATCAGGTACGTGATGTCGAACCGGATGTTTAAACACTTGAAATCTTAAACAACAATTAATGAGCAGGTAAATTAAATGACACAGGAAATTGTTAACCCAGTTCAGTGTATCTCCACACTTACATCTGGGGGCTACCAGGCCAGGAAGGAAATCCAATATAAGTAATATTAATTATGGAGTTAAACCAACCAGTTTAATCCTTCACTTAATATCTACCCAAGGCAATTTCTACCTAAGACTCAACTTAGATATGAGTACCTACTCACTCCCCCTCAATCACACAGTGATATTTTACAATGATTAATAAAATTGAAGTTACACTTCAAACACAACAGCTTGATCTTACTTAAAAGTTTCAATCAAGACACAATACACTTTTTGCTTAAAAGCTCATAAAGTGACAAACAATTAAAACCTGCTATACTTCACAAACACCCTTTTTGGTCTTCTAAAATTCGTGCACTTTTCTGAGAGTTCCAGTTCCTTAAATAGATGCTTGGTTTGTGGGCTTTTTGCAAATTATCCAGACCTGATAAATCCCACAGTCATCACCTTGAATTAGGGTTAGTTAGTTTGTTATCTCCTTGAATCAAGGTGAGTTAGTTATTTTGTTATACTGGACACAGAGAGACCTTTCTTCTGCTTCTTTAGGTATGTTGGGCACTCACTTCTGATGTGTCCATACCCTTCACATCCATGACATTGGATCCGTTTTCCTTGGTTAGTCTTCTCATCATAGTTTGACCTTCTATTAGAGTCATAAGGTCTTTTATTCTCAGAGGTTGAGTTTCTTCCACTTGGTCTGGGCCTGTTTTCCATTTTTTTGAGAATTTTGTTGAATTGTCTTCCAAGCATAGCAATTGATTCTGATAAATTGTCCTCAGAGTCTTCATGACTTTCTTCTTCTTTATCAGTGTTTGAGACCAGGGCTATGCTTTTGTTTTTCTTCATAATTGTATCATTCATTCCCATCTCAAAGGTTTGAAGGGAACCAATGAGCTCCTCAACCTTCATTGTGCAGATGTCCTGAGCTTCTTCTATGGCAGTAACCTTCATGTCAAATCTTTTTGGCAGTGATCTGAGAATCTTCCTTACCAACTTTTCATCACTCATCTTCTCTCCCAAGGCACCAGAAGTATTAGCAATTTCCAGGATGTTCATGTAAAACTCATGAATGGTCTCATCTTCCTTCATCCTCAAGTTTTCAAACTTGGTGGTGAGAAGTTGAAGTCTTGACATCTTCACCTTTGATGTTCCTTCATGAGTAGTTTTGAGAGTGTCCCAAACATCCTTGGCCAGCTCACAGTGATGCACAAGCCTAAATATGTTCCTGTCAATGCCATTGAATAAGGCATTTAAGGCTTTGGAATTTCCAAGTGCTGAATCTTCTTCCTCCTTGCTCCACTCTTCTTCAGGCTTCAACACTTTTGCCCCATCCTTATTGTCTTGGACAGGGTGCTCCCATCCTTTGTTAACTGCTTTCCAAGCCCTGCTATCAAGAGATTTCAAGAATGCTACCATTCTTGGCTTCCAGTAATCATAGTTGGATCCATCCAAGATAGGTGGTCGATTCACAGATCCTACATCTCTGTCCATGTACCCAAAATTTGCAGTCCCTGGATCTCACCCAGTTATACAGGCAGGGTGTCTGCTCTGATGCCAATTGAAATTCTGGGATCAGGTACGTGATGTCGAACCATATGGTTAAACACTTGAAATCTTAAACAACAATTAATGAGCATGTAAATTAAATGACACAGGAAATTGTTAACCCAGTTCAGTGTATCTCCACACTTACATCTGGGGGCTACCAAGCCAGGAAGGAAATCCAATATAAGTAATATTAATTATGGAGTTAAACCAACCAGTTTAATCCTTCACTTAATATCTACCCAAGGCAATTTCTACCTAAGACTCAACTTAGATATGAGTACCTACTCACTCCCCCTCAATCACACAGTGATATTTTACAATGATTAATAAAATTGAAGTTACACTTCAAACACAACAGCTTGATCTTACTTAAAAGTTTCAATCAAGACACAATACACTTTTTGCTTAAAAGCTCATAAAGTGACAAACAATTAAAACCTGCTATACTTCACAAACACCCTTTTTGGTCTTCTAAAATTCGTGCACTTTTCTGAGAGTTTCAGTTCCTTAAATAGATGCTTGGTTTGTGGGCTTTTTGCAAATTATCCAGACCTGATAAATCCCACAGTCATCACCTTGAATTAGGGTTAGTTAGTTTGTTATCTCCTTGAATCAAGGTGAGTTAGTTATTCTGTTATACTGAAACCAGATAACTAAGCTACCTAAAGATGCGCCTTGGAATGCTTATCTCTTTACAATTAATTCCAGATAAATTCCCCTGAATTTACTCAGTTCTGTTATGCATCATTTATGTAAGATAGCAGGTTTGCGATGTCACAACATCTGGTGTGACATCCTGATGTCTTGAACTAAATTCATTAACAGTTACTTTATTTGTCAATGTCACAAAATCTGGTGTGACATCCTGAACTAAGTTCACTTATTCTTGTTTGTCAAAAATTCTGCCAATTCTTAACATCTACAAACTCCCCCTTTGGCTAATTTTTGGCTAACACAATCTTCTGGTTTTATCAGAGAGCAGCAAAGTTCTTTTATCAGAGAGCAGCAGAGTTCTTTTCTGTTGGAGACAGTTTTGAATAAACCAGCATTGGAGATTAGATCTATTACCTCAGTGCATTCCAAAGCATTGTTGCCCAGCTCTCTTTCCAGAGCCACCCTTCTTTGGTAGACATACTTCCACTTGCTCACACTAGCGACATGATGGAAGGACACATTGTTGATAACGAGAAAACGTATCGATTATATTGCTAGGTTTCATTGACGTTTTGTCGCATAATCACCGTTTTAACACTCGATTTCTCGAGTTTTTCTTACCATTTTGCAGGTACATCATTATATGGAGCTAAACCATGAACTAAGAGAAAAAGGAACAAAATCAATCATAAAAAGATGAAGAAATGAAGAAGCCTGCAAAAACTGCATACTTTGTTGCAGCCACGATCGTCACAAGGGTGTCACGACCGTGACACCCCAAAATGGGCCATCACGACCGTAAGAGAGTTGTCACGACCGTGACACTTAAAAGCCACATGACACGAACGTGAAGACCTTGTCACGACCGTGACAAGGATAAAATTAGGTTTTTGACTAAGACTACGTCAAGGAATTACGTGAAGAATTTGTTTCCTAAATATTTGCCACGTTCCTGCATTCCCTCCACAAATTCAGCAAGGCCCAAGCAACAAAGGTCCAAAAATCCAGCCCAATTAGGATTCTATAAATAGTACAAGTTCTATGAAGAATGTACAGAGCATTTATTATTGAATTTTCTACGGAAGCTCTGCCGAACTGTTTTACGACCTTTTCTTATTTCTGCATTATTTTCTGTTTCGTTCTTATTGTATCCAAACCCGCCATATAACAATTTCCAACATCAGGAAATTGTTATACATTTATTTTTTTTCTAAACCTTCAGCCTTTGTTATTTTCGATTTCGCCAACTCCAAGCTTTCCGGTCTATGGAAGAAGGAGTCTACTCTAATATTGTTAACCAGGTTTGTCATTATATTGCAATTTAATTATTTATAATGTTTATTTATTTTTCTGCCATGAGTATTTTATTATTTAATTTTCTGTCTCTGTCTGGTTCAACATCGATGAGTAGCTAAACATCTTAGGGCGGTATGTAGTTAGAACAAACTTAACCGGTAAAATATAACCATAGGCTAAAAATAATTAATCACTTAACATTCTGGCTGATACTTTTTAATTGAAATAGACCTTTTCGTTACGAGAGTAAGAAAAGAGTATTAGGTTAGGTCAAGACCACGAGAGTGTGAGGTTTTAACCAGATAGCTAAAGTTAGGCATTTAAATTAAACACAGCGAGAGCGCTTTAAAATAAATTAGAATTACTTAGTTTCCAAAAATTACCTCTAAACACCTATGGGCTAGCGAGAGCAGGCATAGGGCTTTAGAGATAAGATCTGATATAAGACCACGAGAGTGTGAGTTGAGGGTATTTAAGCTGGTAATCTCTACCGAATAGATTAAGTAAACACCTTTATAAGCCTAGGTTAGATTGACCCACCTAAGTTAGTATAATTACATACCGACCGCCTTAGTATTACTTTATTAAAACTTAAATTTAATTCCGCCTTTAATAGTCTTAAAAATCAACAAAAAATCGTGACAACCATTCGCCTTAGCTAAACTAGAAGTTCATCTAGCACTAAGTAACCATAGAATCCCTGTGGATCGATAATCTTAAATATTACTCCGATAGGCTGTGCACTTGCAGTTAAGATACCGCTAGACGCATAATTAGACACGTCTTTAGCCCATCAAGTTTTTGGCGCCGTTGCCGGGGATTCCTTAATTTAGTTACTAGTGCATTTAGGTAGCATTGTCTAGACTAAGGTATCAACTATTTAATTTAATTTAATTTCCGAGTGTATGCCAAGTACTCGCTCTAAAAGCGAAGACTTGCAACCTCTAATCCCTGAATCGGAACGCTTCTTACACGTAAGAAGACGTATATTCGATTACGAAAATAATTACAATATTCCAGATCTTCAATTAGATCCGCCTAAACCAGTCATAACATCAAAGGACGCAGAGATGGCTGAAGAACAGAATCATCCACTCAAGTATTACGCCAGTCCTTCGCAAGCTGAACCGCATTCAAGCATTGCCGCGCCGGCTATCAACCGAAACGATTTCGAACTAAAACCTTCGTTGATATCAGCCGTGCAACAAAATCAATTCGCCGGTAATTCTACCGAGGATCCGAATCTTCATCTTTCGATCTTTGTGCAATATGCAGATACCGTAAAAGCCAATGGAGTTACCCAAGAAGCTATTAGATTACGTTTATTTCCTTTTTCGCTTCGAGACAGAGCAAGAGCTTGGCTTCAATCTCTGCCTTCGAACTCAGTAACTACGTGGGAGGAACTTAAGAGAGTTTTCTTGAATAGGTATTTTCCACCCAGCAAGACAGCTATGCTGAGAGCTCAGATCAACGGATTTAAGCAACGAGAAAGTGAATCATTATTCGAAGCTTGGGAACGCTATAAGGATCTGCTGAGACTTTGTCCACATCACGGATTAATAGAATGGATGGTCATCCATACCTTCTATAATGGACTCTTGTACAATACAAGAATGACAATTGACGCTGCCGCGGGCGGTGCATTGATGGACAAAGAATATAATGATGCCTATGCACTCATCGAAAGTATGGCTTAAAATCATTACCTTTGGGGAAGCGAGAGAGTCGCAACTGAGAAACCAACAAAGGGAGGTATGTACGAAGTAAGTAGTATGGACCAAGTCAATGCGAAGTTTGACCAACTAAGCCAAAAGATCGACAACTTGGCCATAACACCAACAGCCACCGTGGCTGCAGTAACACCTAACTGTGAGTTATGTGGAGTTTCAGGACACGAAGTTTCTGATTGTCAACTATTGACAGGAACTCCCACTGATCAAGTGAATTATGCTCAAGGAAACCCTTACTCAAACACATATAACCCAGGTTGGAAGAATCACCCGAACTTCTCCTATAAGAATAACAATGCTTTATACGCACCAGGTCAAGCACCAACTACATCACCAGGATATCAAAAGACTGCTCCTAATGTCCCTAGAAAATCGAACCTTGAGTTGATGATGGAGAACTTTATAGCTAACCAATCTCAAACAAACAAGGACTTCTTAAACCAAAACATTCACACTAATGAGCAGATTAAACAATTAGTGAGCAAAGTAGATGCATTAGCTACACATAACAAAATGCTCGAAACTCAGATTTCACAAGTAGCTCAACAACAAGCACCTACTGCTGCACCAGCTAGAGTATTCCCTGGACAACCTCAACCTAATCCGAAAGGACATGCTAACGCCGTAATATTAAGAAGTGGCAAGGAACTTGACGGACCTACCGATCCAAGACTTGACAATCCAGCCATGTACCAAAAACCGGATAAACCGACTGAAGTGGTGAATGATCCAGAAGAAAAGGAAGATGACAATCAAGAGGTAGTGGAGAAAGAACAACCTTATGTGCCTCCACCACCCTATAAACCACCAATTCCGTACCCTCAAAGATTAATAAATTCCAAGACGACGGGTCAATTTAAGAAATTTGTCGAACTTCTGAAACAGTTGAATATTACTATTCCGTTTACAGAAGCAATTACCCAAATACCCTCGTATGCTAAGTTTTTAAAAGAAATCTTATCCAATAAGAAAAAGATAGAGGATAACGGAACAGTTACACTTACTGCTGAGTGTAGCGCCATAATTCAGAATAAAATGCCTCCTAAGCTAAAAGATCCAGGAAGTTTCTCTATACCCTGTGTAATAGGAAAATTCGTCATTGACAAAGCTCTATGCGATTTAGGAGCCAGTATCAGTGTTATGCCCTTAACAATTTGCAAAAGGCTAGACATGGGAGACCTAAGACCAACTAAAATGTCTGTTCAACTAGCCGATCGCTCAGTTAAATATCCTGTAGGCATACTAGAAAACGTCCCAGTACGTATAGGACAATTCTACATCCCTACTGATTTTATAATCATGGACATCTCTGAAGACTCCACTACACCTATCATACTAGGAAGACCATTCTTAGCTACCGCCGGAGCTATAATAGACGTAAAAAGAGGAAAGCTAACCTTTGAAGTAGGTGAAGAGAAAGTCGAATTTATTTTGACACAATTCTTACAATCACCAGCTATAGAGGATACATGCTATCTATTGGACGTAATTGACGAATGTGTAAGAGAAATGGAACTAAAAGAGACCACTTATTCTGAAATAATGAAAATTCAAATCCCTCCGATTTTCGAAGATGATAATTGGCGAAAACCATATCAGGATGATAGTCTAAGCGAAAGTTTAGCACTTACACCGGATCCTATGCCAAGTAAAGATAAACCTACATTAGGATTAAAAACTTTACCTCATAACCTAAGGTACGAATTCTTAGACGTTGAATGTAAAAGACCAGTTATAATAAATTCCAGTTTAGGAACTATAGAAACAAAGAAACTTTTAGATGTCTTGAAGAAATATCCAACTGCATTAGGATATAACATATCTGATCTCAAAGGAATATGTCCTTCAGTTTGTATGCATCGTATTCTGCTAGAAGAAGATTGCAGAACCTCCAGAGAATCTCAAAGAAGAATTAACCCAACCCTTAGCACTGTAGTAAAAGAAGAAGTTAAAAAATTACTAGATGCCGAAATAATATATCCAATCTCTGATAGTGAATGGGTTAGTCCAATACATGTAGTGCCAAAGAAAGGAGGTATCACTGTTGTGAAAAACGCTCAAGGCGAATCGATATCGCAAAGAGTAGTGACGGGATATAGAGTATGCATAGATTATCGTAAACTAAACAAAGCCACTCGAAAAGATCATTTCCCACTACCTTTTATAGATCAAATGTTAGAACGATTAGCCAAGCATTCTTACTTCTATTATCTTGACGGTTACTCAGGATTTTTCCAAATCCCTATCCATCCAGATGATCAAGAGAAGACTACATTCACATGCCCTTATGGAACGTTCGCTTATAGACGAATGCCCTTTGGATTATGCAACGCTCCTGCAACCTTTCAAAGATGTATGATGTCAATCTTCGCAGATTTTATAGACAACATCATGGAAGTGTTCATGGACGACTTCTCTGTATGCGGGCAAAGTTTTGAAGGATGCTTATCGAACTTAGAAATGGTGTTAGAAAGATGTGTAAAAGTAAACCTCGTGCTTAACTGGGAGAAATGTCATTTTATGGTCAACGAAGGAATCGTATTAGGTCATGTAATATCCGACAAGGGAATTGAAGTTGATAAAGCTAAGATTGAAGTAATAAAAGATCTTCAACCCCCTAAAATCGTTCGAGAAATACGAAGCTTTTTAGGACACGCCGGTTTTTACCGACGATTCATCAAAGATTTCTCGAAAATTACTAAACCTCTTACTGGTTTATTAATGAAAGACGCTGAGTTCATATTCAATGAAGATTGTCTTAAAGCATTCGAAACTCTAAAAACAGCCCTCATCACCGCACCAATCATGCAACCCCCTGACTGGAGATTACCTTTTGAAATCATGTGCGATGCGAGTGATTATGCTGTAGGCGCAGTTCTAGGCCAGAGGAAGGAAAAGAAACTTCATGCGATTTACTATGCCAGTAGAACCTTAGATTCTGCCCAGATGAACTACGCCACTACCGAAAAAGAATTGTTAGCAGTTGTCTTTGCGCTTGACAAATTCCGTTCTTACCTAGTTGGAGCGAAAATAATCATTTACACAGACCATGCTGCTATCCGATATTTATTAACTAAGAAAGATGCTAAACCAAGACTCTTGAGATGGATTTTACTCTTACAAGAGTTTGATCTAGAAATAAAAGATAAGAAAGGTACTGAGAACGTCGTAGCGGACCATTTATCTAGAATAGAAGGTATTAAACCCGAACAAGTGCCGATTAACGATGATTTTCCGTATGAACAGCTGATAGCACAAATAGGAAGCAACCTAGCTCAGTTAGATATAAATGAACCAGAATTCGTGGAAACAATCCAAACAACTGTAGGACTGCCATGGTACGCTGACGTTGTCAACTACCTAGCCGCAGGAGCTCTTCCACCCGATCTAACCTATCAGCAGAAAAAGAAATTCTTTCACAATCTGAAACATTACTATTGGGATGAACCATTATTGTTCAAAAGAGGACCAGATGGAATCTTTCGCCGATGTATTCCCGAAGAAGAAATAGAAGATGTCATTACTCAATGCCATTCATCTCCTTATGGTGGACATGCAAGTACTTCCAAAACTTGTGCAAAAATCTTGCAAGCCGGGTTATTCTGGCCTAATCTATGGAAGGATGTCCACATCGCTGTTATAAATTGCGATCGGTGTCAACGCACTGGCAATATTTCAAGAAGAGATGAAATGCCTCAAAAAGGAATATTAGAAGTAGAAATATTTGACGTCTGGGGAATAGATTTCATGGGACCATTCCCATCATCTTTCGGTAATAATTACATACTCGTAGCTGTTGATTATGTTTCAAAATGGATTGAAGCTATAGCTTCTCCTACAAACGATACACGAGTAGTAATAAAGCTTTTCAAAAATATAATCTTTCCCAGATTTGGTGTGCCTAGACTCGTCATAAGTGACGGTGGCTCGCACTTCATTTCAAAAATCTTTGACAAATTACTATCTAAGTATGGAGTAAGACACCGTGTGGCTACACCATATCATCCACAAACGAGTGGACAAGTCGAAGTCTCAAACAGAGAAATTAAACAAATCTTAGAAAAGACTGTCGCCATATCTCGGAAAGATTGGTCATCTAAACTTAATGAAGCTTTATGGGCTTATAGGACCGCTTACAAGACACCCATAGGTACTACACCTTTCAAACTAGTTTATGGAAAATCTTGTCACCTCCCAGTAGAACTAGAACACAAAGCTTATTGGGCGATTAGAACTCTCAATATAAACTATAATGCTGCAGGAGAAAAGCGAATCCTAGACATTAACGAATTAGAAGAATTAAGGGTAGATGCTTATGAGAATGCTAAGATATATAAAGAAAGAACTAAGCGATGGCATGATAAACGCCTATCTAGGAAAGAATTTAGTGTGGGAGACGTTGTACTCCTCTTTAATTCAAGACTTAGGCTCTTTCCTGGAAAATTAAAATCTAGATGGTCAGGACCCTTTGAAATAATTAAAGTATTCCCGAGTGGAGCAATAGAAATTAAGGGTAGAAATAGTGAACCATTCAAAGTAAACGGACAACGTTTAAAACATTATCATAAAGTTGAAAATAGAGATTATGCGAATAATCTAAAGCTTTTAGAATTGTCCACTGATTCCCCTGATTAATCTAAACCTAAGCATTACGTCAGGCTTTTGACGATAAAAACAGCGCTTAGTGGGAGGCAACCCATTTACTCATTTAATTATTTAAATTATTCTTTTTAGCATGTTGTTATTTATCGTTTTACTATTTGTTTATTTGTTTTGTCATTTTATAGTTTTATTTTATTTTACTATTATTGCCATTACATTATGCATTTCATTTTCTTATTTTTATCTTAAATCACTTTTTACAGATTTTCTAAAAGTCTTTTCCACTTTCCTTCTTCCCCCGATTTGTTTCCTCCATACTTGCACTGACCATGGCTAACCAACCAATTAACCATATGGAAACCAAATTTAGAGGTAGGAACTAAAGAATGAAATTTGAAGAGTTATCCCAGAGGCAAATGGATTTGACCCTGTACCCGGATGATCGGACTATGGAAACCTTAGGAATACATGATAGCATAATGTACTTGTTTAACCGACTAGGATGGGAGAATGCATTGATCCAACATAAGTTTGTGACTTACCGCGAGCTCACCCTTGAGTTCCTTAGCTCCTTAATTTACCTACCTGAGCGCGGTTTTGGATTTAGGAAAGGATTTATTAGTTTCCGCCTATTTGGAATAGAATATGACTTTAACCATAAAGAACTAGCTGACTTGTTAGGATTCCCTAGTGGACCATTTGCTTTTACTACCACACAGGTAGAGTTGATGGATATTGAGCTAGATTTCTTTTGGGGGACTTTAACCGGAAACTACCACCCTGAACCACATAGCATGAATAATGATGAGATCCATAACCCTGCTCTCCGTTACTTCCATAAATTCCTTGCCCACACCTTCTTTGGAAAAGAAGAAAACATTACCGGAGTTTCTAAAGATGAAATATTTATTATGTCATGTTTCACTAATGGACAACCTGTTAATGGTGTACCTTTCATGATGCAAACCTTCACCCGTATCCAAGAAGAACCTGAATTACCTATCTTAGTAGGAGGTCTTGTAACCATGATTGCTGATGCTTTAGGACTTAGGTACCAATTGCACAGGTGCAACCGTTTAGGTAACATCCGTCCTATGAATCTTAACTTCTGCTTTAATAGACATATCATAAGGAATTTAGGACATCCACCTTTTGAGTACTTAATCCGGAACGAGGTAGTAACCCTGTTCACATTGCCTAACCATGCTAGAGTAAGTGTTCACAATAAGGATAACTGGCTTTATGAGTTAAACCCACCTGATTATCCACCCACTCCTGAAACACCTCAGTCTTACAAGATAAAAGATGATACAATGACCGATGTCGAAACTGACCCTGAGACACCTCCTGGTTACCATGACATTGACCACACTGAAGAAGTACATGAAACCCCTGAAGTGAATCAAGGAGATTATGCTAACAACTTACAAAACATCATGAACACTCTCAATGCTTACCAAACTGACATTAATTTATTTAAAGAAGACATTAAGAGCATGCGATTGGATATTATAGGGTTGACTGATATAACCTGCGAACAATTTTATCACTTGAACTCCGCCATCGAAGACTTGAAGAAACGCTTTTGATAATGTTATAAGTGATTTAGTTTAATTTTCTCATTGTTTTCGTTTCTAGTTAGATTTATTTTTCGCAACAATTTCATACCGCATTTCCATTTATGTAATTTCGATTTTCAATTACTTTATGCAATGCACCTTTAATTCCAAAATTTCTCCATTTTTAGCAATTTCTATATTTTTTTCATTCTATGTACTGTTATGCTTGCATTTATTTATAATATATCCAATCTCTCATGCCATGCAAGTTATTGAAGTACTGTGTTGAAATATTATACTATATGGTGTTTATAATTTAATATGAGTGATAGTGAAGAAAATACCTTATTATAAATTATGTGAAATAGGTGAGAAAGTGTTTTCTGGAAATTATTCAACGAAGCAAGCCCTCACGGTCGTCACTTCCCCATAACGATCGTGACGTGCTCATTTAGCGTGTCACGACCGTCGCACCCCTGTCACGACCGTGACGACCTCTATTACAGGAATCGTGAGAAACAGAACTGTTTCTCTTCGTGCCTCTTCTTCTTCTTCCTCCATAACTTCCAAAAAAAACTACCCATCTTCTCCATAACCTCCGTAACCCCCCCATTACCAACTTTAAACTCATTAACCCCCCATTATCACAACCTATCACATTCTCACTCTCCATTATTTATCCCGAATCAATTTTTCTTTCATTTTACCATTTTTTCACAAAACATCAAAAATCTTCATTCTTCACTCTAAGCTCTTGCATGCAATGGATACTATTACTTTTAGAGAAGGTGATGCTGGAGAAACTCAGAGAGAACGATTTCTCCGATTCCAAAACCGCGGTGTGCAACCTACACGTTACATCGACATTGTCTGTTTGCGGGAACTCGGAATGCTTGCCAGTGTTACAAGCCTGCTTCAAAAAGTCGGTCTGTGGGATCTTTGCAGTCAACCTCAGCCCACATTCGAGCTTCTGACACTGGAGTTCTTAAGCTCATTCAGTTACATCACCGGCACCGGTTCTCAGAGTCAGCTCACCGGTTTCGCAAAATTCAGATTGCATGGCCAAGAGTTCAACCTCTCGCAAGACAGGATAGCCGAGTTATTAGGCTTCGATCACGGAACTGAAGCTCACCGCCGCGTGCCCGATAACTTTAGTGAACCCGCTTTCACTCTATGGCACGACTTAACCAACACCCGTGCATCAGCCTTCCAAAGCCTCAACGCTACGCACATTCACAACCCGGCCATCCGCTATTTCCACCGAGTCATTTGCAACACCATCTTCGCTCGAGAAAGCAACCATAAGTTCAACTCTAAGGAGCTTCTATTCTTGCATTGTGCTCTTAATGACGAGCCGATCAACGCTGCCCCTTTCATGCTTTATCATATCCAGGCTATTGCACACAGAGGATCCACCCCGTTCTTCATAGGCGGCATTGTCACCACCCTCGCCATCCAGTTGGGGCTTGGTGACTTGGTCGCAGATCAGCCTCACTTAGCCGCAGAATTCCTCACCAAGAGTTATTGCAGGTCCGCTCACCTGATTGCGCAGCGAGAGGATGGAAGGTATAGCCCTGTTGTCCAAGGCACCATATTTCACCATATCATTCTGCCGTCCCGCGACCGCATCGACCCATCCAGCCGAGCCAACTGGCTCTTT
Source organism: Lathyrus aphaca (assembly GCA_963966055.1). Lineage (NCBI taxonomy): Eukaryota > Viridiplantae > Streptophyta > Magnoliopsida > Fabales > Fabaceae > Lathyrus > Lathyrus aphaca. The sequence continues at coordinate 164,302,053 of OZ014520.1, read as the reverse complement.
GTTTTACCTGATGCTGCCGACCACGCTCCTATCCATGATCAGGCAGATCTCCCTGCGGATGAGATGCAGGACGCTATGGATGCAGCTGAGCCTGTCCAGGATATACCAGAGTCATCTACCCGACAGCCTCCTGCACAGGACTTCACTCTTGAGGATGTCCTCCGTGCGATTCATCAGCAGAACCAGATGAACGCCGCACTGGAGCGCAGGCATAAGGAGCAGTACGATGCTTTACTCGGCACTATTGCAGCAAACCAGGCAGCTACTAATGAGAGGTTTAACGAGATTTTCAGCGAGTTAGACGCCTTGCGTATCGACATCACTGGGACCACCAGCACCGGTTCTGATCCTGAAGCGACTCCTTCCAGACGCCGCTCCCGCACCAGAAGCCGACCCCGCGGTCCTCAGCAGCCATAGCTCTAGTTTTACTTATGTTTGTTTTTCGTTTTTGTCGTTTGTACTGTACTTTTACCGCATTTATATCACAACATTGAGGATAATGTCTGATATAGTGTGGGAGAGGTACCTTTCATTTCCGCATTTTTCCGTTTCGCACTTTTTCATTTCGTTGTATTTTCAATTCCGTTGTATTTCCTTTAGTAAGTTAATGAAGCGAGCAAAATCTTTATGATATTTTCTTTAGTTTCGAGCTTCCCCCGTTTATTTAGCCATAACCGAAAAAAATCTTTAATTATTCGCATTACCCGACTTACCTACGAAATCGTAAATAGGAAGCTGAGAACGATTAAACAAGACCAATACAATCTTGACACCTTTGACTTCCTACTTAAGCGATTCCATTCCGATTACCATTACGAGTACACTTCTAGTTTCAGTTCAAAAGTAACCCCTAGTAGTTTATACTAGCAGTCAGCACCGTCTGAACACAAACCACGTGGGGAGCCGATGAATATAAGCGTTTGATGCCTAATCAATAATGATCCTTCATATCTCGATGCAAAATGAAAAGAAATTGCACCAAAGTACACGGTCGCATATAAGAAACGAGAAATATGAGAAGGAGTCCATTGCAGGTTGGTTCAGAGGTACTGGTTCTGAACTCGGTAGGGCGTGCTACGGCTCGATCCCCCACAACCTCCAAATCGGATAAAATATGTAGGGTTACCACACTCGTGTACCAGACCCCGTGCTCAAAAAGGATCAAAGTCGCTAACCGGCTACTCCACTACGTGCGTGCTAAGGCAAAGGGCTTAATGTGATTGCGCTAGAACGAAACCGGGCGAAATAAGATCGAAAAAACTTTAGGTGAAATCGTAAAGTAATTGCCGATTGTTTCGTTTAACGGGAAGTCGACGACATAGCTTGTTGCTTGTGTCATTAGTGTATCGGTAGTGTTCTATCAAAGTACCGGATTATCCGACAAAACGATCCCTCGTATGATTTGTTATGAGTATGCGTGAATAAAATCTTGTCCGCCGATTTTCAACCGACTATTTGCTTGAGGACAAGCAAAGGTTTAAGTTTGGGGAAGTTTGATAACGAGAAAACGTATCGATTATATTGTTAGGTTTCATTGACGTTTTGTCGCATAATCACCGTTTTAACACTCGATTTCTCGAGTTTTTCTTACCATTTTGCAGGTACATCATTATATGGAGCTAAACCATGAACTAAGAGAAAAAGGAACAAAATCAATCATAAAAAGATGAAGAAATGAAGAAGCCTGCAAAAACTGCATACTTTGTTGCAGCCACGATCGTCACAAGGGTGTCACGACCGTGACACCCCAAAATGGGCCATCACGACCGTAAGAGAGTTGTCACGACCGTGACACTTAAAAGCCACATGACACGAACGTGAAGACCTTGTCACGACCGTGACAAGGATAAAATTAGGTTTTTGACTAAGACTACGTCAAGGAATTACGTGAAGAATTTGTTTCCTAAATATTTGCCACGTTCCTGCATTCCCTCCACAAATTCAGCAAGGTCCAAGCAACAAAGGTCCAAAAATCCAGCCCATTTAGAGTTCTATAAATAGTACAAGTTCTATGAACAATGTACAGAGCATTTATTATTGAATTTTCTTCGGAAGCTCTGCCGAACTGTTTTACGACCTTTTCTTATTTCTGCATTATTTTCTATTTCGTTCTTATTGTATCCAAACCCGCCATATAACAATTTCCAACATCAGGAAATTGTTATACATTTATTTTTTTCTAAACCTTCAGCCTTTGTTATTTTCGATTTCGCCAACTCCAAGCTTTCCGGTCTGTGGAAGAAGGAGTCTGCTCTAATATTGTTAACCAGGTTTTTCATTATATTGCAATTTAATTATTTATAATGTTTATTTATTTTTCTGCCATGAGTATTTTATTATTTAATTTTCTGTCTCTGTCTGGTTCAACATCGATGAGTAGCTAAACACCTTAGGGCGGTATGTAGTTAGAACAAACTTAACCGGTAAAATATAACCATAGGCTAAAAATAATTAATCACTTAACATTCTGGCTGATACTTTTTAATTGAAATAGACCTTTTCGTTACGAGAGTAAGAAAAGAGTATTAGGTTAGGTCAAGACCACGAGAGTGTGAGGTTTTAACCAGATAGCTAAAGTTAGGCATTTAAATTAAACACAGCGAGAGCGCTTTAAAATAAATTAGAATTACTTAGTTTCCAAAAATTACCTCTAAACACTTATGGGCTAGCGAGAGCAGGCATAGGGCTTTAGAGATAAGATCTGATATAAGACCACGAGAGTGTGAGTTGAGGGTATTTAAGCTGGTAATCTCTACCGAATAGATTAAGTAAACACCTTTATAAGCCTAGGTTAGATTGACCCACCTAAGTTAGTATAATTACATACCGACCGCCTTAGTATTACTTAATTAAAACTTAAATTTAATTCCGCCTTTAATAGTCTTAAAAATCAACAAAAAATCGTGACAACCATTCGCCTTAGCTAAACTAGAAGTTCATCTAGCACTATGTAACCATAGAATCCCTGTGGATCGATAATCTTAAATATTACTCCGATAGGCTGTGCACTTGCAGTTAAGATACCGCTAGACGCATAATTAGACACGTCTTTAGCCCATCAATTGTCCAGGGGTGCTTCAGGAACAACAGAGGCAATCCTGGGAGGTGCTGGCTTCTTCCTTGGTTGGGATGTTGGGACATCCTCCTCAACATCTGAGTCAGGTGGAGTTGTAGCTTTCCTCTTCTGGGTGCTTACCTTGCTCCATTACTTAGTAGGTCCAAAGGCAACTTTGACCTTGTCCTTCTTGGGAGTTGACTGTTTCTTTTCAGGAGTTGCATGTGCAGTTGGCTTCTTCTCCTTCCTAGCCCTAAGCCTCTTGGCTATGCTAGGATTGACAGATGCTATGATCTCTGTGTCAGAGTCATCATCTAGGTTTTCAACAGGTGGAGGTTGGGAAGCCTCTTTTTCAGTAGCTTGATCAACGGGAGCTTGATCATTAGTGGATTTATCATCAGTAGCTTGATCATTATCAGTTTAGGCTTTGTTCTGGCCTTCAGATGCTTCAACATTCCTTGGAACATCCTGTTGAGCAGGTATGTCCTCTTCAGCCTGGTTGATTGGGTCATCTTGAGGAGCAGGCATACTGTTCAGGGGAACAGACACCCCAGGCACAACTCTTTGTTCAGAAAGGATCCTGTTTACAAGCTGTTTGATGGATGCATCCACATATGCAGAAGCTTTGGGGGTGCTGGAAGATGAAGGAGTTCCCTTGCTTTTGCTAAAAACTGGCTCCTTAGCTCTTCTTGCATGGGGAGTCCTGGGTTTTTGAGCTATAGGAATGCTTCCTATGATCTCATCTATAGGAGTAGCATCCATTGGTACTACAGAAATTGGAGTGGCGTGCACTACATCTTCTTGATTGAGACCCTCATCAATGGAGTTAGGGTTTTGATGTTGAGACATTTTTTTCGATTGTAGTGGAAAAGGAGTTAGGTTTGATAGATTTTGATGAGCTTAGAGATTCAATTGTAGCATGCAAAATGTTTAGTGGAGCTAGTGGGAATGTGAGAAGCTGAGAGCACGTTTTCACATTTATAGAATCCGTTACTAGTGGAGTTTTTAAGATTGGAATACTAACAGTTATTGGCCAGACTGGTGCTGCCATCTGGTGATCATGCCACACGATGTCATAGGACATGCTGGCACTTCTCCATAACTGCTATATTTCACATATGCAGATTCCCAATTTACCCCTTAGGTTTTCAAATTGGGTAGCATCCAAAGCCTTAGTAAATATATCAGCTAATTGCAGCTCTGTGGCTACATGCTCTAGTGTGATCACCTTCTCTTCCACAAGGTCTCTGATGAAGTGATGTCTGATATCTATGTGCTTAGTTCTGCTGTGTTGGATAGGATTTTTGGAGATGTTAATAGCACTTAAATTGTCACAGTACAATGTCATGACATCTTGTGGGACATTGTATTCTGTGAGCATTTGTTTCACCCATACCAACTGTGAACAACTGCTACCAGCTGCAATATATTCAGCTTCAGCAGTGGATAAGGACACACAATTTTGTTTCTTACTGAACCAAGAAATTAAATTGTTTCCTAGAAAGAAGCATCCTCCTGATGTACTCTTTCTATCATCAGCACTTCCAGCCCAGTCAGCATCACAAAATCCAGTGAGAATTGGTTCACAACCATGAGAGTACATTATGTCATAGTCACATGTACCATTAACATATTTCAAGATCCTCTTCACCTGGTTTAGATGGCTCACTTTTGGTTCATCTTGATACCTTGCACACACACCTACTGCAAAAGCTATATCTGGTCTGCTAGCTGTCAGATATAGTAGGCTTCCAATCATGCTTCTGTATAAGCTTTCGTCCACATTCTCACCTTTGTCATCTTTTGTCATTTTTAAATGAGTGGGGGAAGGTGTTCTCTTGTGACTTGCATTGTCCATCCCAAACTTCTTGACAGTGTTCTTTGCATACTTGCTTTGGGATATGAACATGGAGTCCTCCATCTGCTTGATTTGCAGTCCAAGGAAGTAGGTTAGTTCTCCCACTAGGCTCATCTCAAACTCAGACTCCATTTGTGTAACAAAATGTTTAACCATCCTGTCTGACATCCCACCAAACACTATGTCATCCACATATATCTGAGCAATCATGACTTTTCCCTCTTCATCCTTTACAAACAGGGTTTTGTCTATTCCTCCTTTTCTGTATCCATGTTTAATGAGAAAGGTGGTCAGTCTTTCATACCAAGCTCTGGGAGCTTGCTTTAGACCATACAGAGCTTTCCTCAGCTTATATACATGGTCTGGACAGCTTGGATCAACAAATCCCTTAGGTTGCTCCACATATACTTCCTCATTAAGGTACCCATTTAGGAAGGCACTTTTAACATCCATCTGAAATAGCTTGAACTTTAGGATGCAAGCAATTCCTAGGAGTAGTCTGATTGATTCAAGCCTTGCTACTGGTGCAAAGGTTTCATCAAAATCTACTCCCTCAATTTGTGTATATCCTTGAGCTATAAGTCTAGCCTTGTTTTTTGTAACTACTCCCTGCTCATCAGACTTGTTTTTGTACACCCACTTAGTGGCAATCACATTAATATCATCAGGCCTAGGAACAAGATCCCATACTTCATTCCTTGTAAACTGGCCTAATTCTTCCTGCATAGCAGAGATCCAGTACTCATCATTCAGAGCTTCCTTGATGTTCTTAGGCTATATCTTTGAAACAAAGAAGGAGCCTGAGATCACCTCTCTTGATCTAGTGATGACACCTTTGTTGGGATCACCAATTATTAGTTCTTTAGGATGATCTTTTTGGATTCTGATGGAGGGAGGTTTGTTGGATTTCTCTGACCTTGCCTCAGTTAGAGTGAAGTCAAGATTATCACTTTCTGTTTCAACTTCAGTTTGATTGTCAGCAGATGTTCCAACATCATCAGCAACATCTGCAGAGGCATCATCAACAATCACATTTATTGACTCCATTATAACCTTGGTTCTGGAGTTAAATACTCTGTAAGCTCTGCTATTTATGGAGTATCCAAGAAATATCCCTTCATCACTCTTAGGGTCCATCTTCCTTCTTTGATCCCTATCAGCCAGAATGTAACACTTACTTCCAAACACATGAAAGTACTTGACTGTAGGTTTTCTGCCCTTCCAGACTTCATAGATGGTGGATAAAGTTCCCTTTCTTAGTGTGACTCTATTATGGATGTAGCATGCTGTGTTCATAGCTTCAGCCCAAAAGTACAGGGGTAACTTCTTGGCATGAATCATGGCTCTTGCTGACTCCTGAATAGTTCTGTTTTTCCTCTCAACAATCCCATTCTGTTGAGGGGTGATAGGAGAAGAATACTCATGATTGATCCCTTCTGAAGAACAGAAGTCTGAGAATTTTTTATTCTCAAACTCCTTTCCATGATCACTTCTTATTCTGACCACACAGCTTGCTTTTTCTCTTTGGATTTTATAGCACAGATCTTTAAATACATCAAACACATCAGACTTTTCTTTGATGAAGCTTATCCAGGTATATCTTGAGAAGTCATCAACAACCACATAGGCATATCTTTTTCCACCAAGACTCTCTATCTGCATTGGTCCCATAAGGTCCATATGCAATAATTCCAAAACATTGGAAGTTGTCAGATGTTGGAGCTTTGGGTGTGACATCTTGGTTTGCTTGCCTATTTTACATTCACCACACACTTTACTTTCATCAATCTTAAGTCTTGGGATCCCTCTTACAGCCTCCATAGATATGATCTTCTTTATTCCTCTGAGATGGAGATGACCCAGTCTTTGATGCCACAACTTCACTTCTTCTTCTTTGGCTAAGGAACAAGTAGATGTGAGGATGGAATCTTGGGGTTCCCACATGTAGCAGTTGTCTTTTGATCTGGCTCCTCTCATGACAACTTTCTGTTCTTTATCAGAAACTATGCACTCAGTTTTGGTGAAGTTGACACTGTAACCTTGGTCACATAACTGACTTATACTGATCAAGTTAGCAGTTAATCCTTTTACCAACAACACATCATCTAGACTTGGTACACCTGAGCAGTCCAGGGTCCCAACTCCCTTGATTTCCCCCTTTGCTCCATCTCCAAAGGTTACATATCTGGATGAGTGTGACTTTAAGTCTACCAGCAGATTCTTCAGTCCAGTCATGTGCCTTGAGCAGCCACTGTCAAAATACCAGTCTTCCTTAGCAGATACTCTGAGAGATGTATGAGCTATAGAGGCAACAACCTTCTTGGACCATTTGTGCCTATTGTGAGGTTTCCTTTGATGCATCTGCTCTGGGTATAGTCCATCTCTAGAGTTCCAAGGCTGCTTGTTGACCTTGTTCTTAGGCATGTACTGGTGGCTTTGATCAGCATAAAGACTAGCTTTAGGTATCCAAATTTTCTTGGTGACCTCTGTCTTCTGCTTAAGAGGGTGCTGAGACTTCTGATTGGGGTATCCATGCAGCTTGTAGCAAAAAGGTTTGATGTGACCATACCTTCCACAGTGATGGCATCTCTATCTTTGATATTTATTTTTCATCATGTGTTTGTCATGATGTTGAGACATCTGCTTGAACATCTTGTTTGACTTCATGGGATTTGAAGTTGTTTGGCTGGTGCTAGCCTCAAAGTTTTGAGCTTTATTAAATCCCAGCCCAGTCCTATCCCCTGAGTGCTTGTTGTTGTTGAGAATGACATCCAGTGTGTTTGAGCTACTGTTCAGCATTCTGACAAATTTGGACATATGCTCCATTTTGGAGTTGAGTAGGCTGACTTCACTTTTTAAGGTGTCAATGATCTCTAGATGACTTGCCTTTTCAGCCTTTAATTCCTCAATCTGCTTCTTCTGCTGTATATTTTCCATGCATACTTCAGTGCTCCTTTTACACAGCATCCTGTAAGATGCTTCAAGCTCTTCAAATGTCAGATCCTCATCACTGGATCCCCCTTCAGTTTCACATACTCCAGCTAGAGCAGTGATGTGCTTTGCAGATTCTTCTTCTGACTCACAACCTGAGTCTTCATCTAACCAGGACACAGAGAGACCTTTCTTCTGCTTCTTTAGGTATGTTGGGCACTCACTTCTGATGTGTCCATACCCTTCACATCCATGACATTGGATCCCTTTTCCTTGGTTAGTCTTCTCATCATAGTTTGACCTACTATTAGAGTCATAAGGTCTTTTATTCTCAGAGGTTGAGTTTCTTCCACTTGGTCTGGGCCTGTTTTCCATTTTTTTGAGAATTTTGTTGAATTGTCTTCCAAGCATAGCAATTGATTCTGATAAGTTGTCCTCAGAGTCTTCATGACTTTCTTCTTCTTTATCAGTGTTTAAGACCAGGGCTATGCTTTTGTTTTTCTTCACAATTGTATCATTCATTCCCATCTCAAAGGTTTGAAGGGAACCAATGAGCTCCTCAACCTTCATTGTGCAGATGTCTTGAGCTTCTTCTATGGCAGTAACCTTCATGTCAAATCTTTTTGGCAGTGATTTGAGAATCTTCCTTACCAACTTTTCATCACTCATCTTCTCTCCCAAGGCACCAGAAGTATTAGCAATTTCCAGGATGTTCATGTAAAACTCATGAATGGTCTCATCTTCCTTCATCCTCAAGTTTTCAAACTTGGTGGTGAGAAGTTGAAGTCTTGACATCTTCACCTTTGATGTTCCTTCATGAGTAGTTTTGAAAGTGTCCCAAACATCCTTGGCCAGCTCACAATGACGCACAAGCCTAAATATGTTCCTGTCAATGCCATTGAATAAGTCATTTAAGGCTTTGGAATTTCCAAGTGCTGAATCTTCTTCCTCCTTGCTCCATTCTTCTTCAGGCTTCAACACTTTTGCCGCATCCTTATTGTCTTGGACAGGGTGCTCCCATCCTTTGTTAACTGCTTTCCAAGCCCTGCTATCAAGAGATTTCAAGAATGCTACCATTCTTGGCTTCCAGTAATCATATTTGGATCCATCCAAGATAGGTGGTCGATTCACAGATCCTACATCTCTGTCCATGTTCCCAAAATTTGCAGTCCCTAGATCTCACCCAGTTATACAAGCAGGGTGCCTGCTCTGATGCCAATTGAAATTCTGGGATCAGGTACGTGATGTCGAACCAGATGTTTAAACACTTGAAATCTTAAACAACAATTAATGAGTAGATAAATTAAATGACACAGGAAATTGTTAACCCAGTTCAGTGTATCTCCACACTTACATCTGGGGGCTAACAAGCCAGGAAGGAAATCCAATATAAGTAATATTAATTATGGAGTTAAACCAACCAGTTTAATCCTTCACTTAATATCTACCCAAGGCAATTTCTACCTAAGACTCAACTTAGATATGAGTACCTACTCACTCCCCCTCAATCACACATTGATATTTTACAATGATTAATAAAATTGAAGTTACACTTCAAACACAACAGTTTGATCTTACTTAAAAGTTTCAATCAAGACACAATTCACTTTTTGCTTAAAAGCTCATAAAGTGACAAACAATTAAAACCTGCTATACTTCACAAACACCCTTTTTGGTCTTCTAAAATTCGTGCACTTTTCTGAGAGTTTTAGTTCCTTAAATAGATGCTTGGTTTGTGGGCTTTTTGCAAATTATCCTGACCTGATAAATCCCACAATCATCACCTTGAATTAGGGTTAGTTAGTTTGTTATCTCCTTGAATCAAGGTGAGTTAGTTATTCTGTTATACTGAAACCAGATAACTAAGCTACCTAAAGATGAGCCTTGGAATGCTTATCTCTTTACAATTAATTCCAGATAAATTCCCCTGAATTTACTCAGTTCTGTTATGCATTATTTAAGTAAGATAGCAGGTTTGCGATGTCACAACATTTGGTGTGACATCCTGATGTCTTGAACTAAATTCATTAACAGTTACTTTATATGTCAATGTCACAACATCTGGTGTGACATCCTGAACTAAGTTCACTTATTCTTGTTTGTCAAAAATTCTGCCAATTCTTAACATCTACATTAAAAAAAAAAGAAGAGGAAATTAGGAGAAATTAGGAAAAAAAAAAGAAGACAAACCCCTTTGCCAAAATGTTGGGAATGGGTGTTGATCCTAAGCCCTCAAACTCCCAACCTTAGGTCTTTATCACTAGGCCAAGCATGTCTTTTGGTTATTAACCTTGAAAAATATATTATATAATAAACCTAGAAAAATAAATGAGTTAGAAAAAATCTAAATAATTAAAATGTGTTTTTTTATTATTTAAAACTTAAATGGTAAAAGAAACTAAATATTATAAATTATATATAATAAAATAATTTTGAAATTAGATTTTAAAATCAACTAATGAAATTTAATTTAATGGTTTTTTTAAGAAAAGTTAAAGGTTAATTATGAAAATAATTAGAGTTTAATTATAAACCTAAATATAAAAGTAATAATACTAATAAAAATGTTAACCTAAATTTAATAAAAAAAGATTTGTTGAAAAAAAAAGTTTATTAAAAATAAAATAGGTTAACCATGTTTAAAAGATAAATTAAGGTAATTAAAAAAAAAATTATGAAGAACCCATGTTTCTTCCTCAAAATGATGTGGCTCCAAACCTCAGTTCCTTGACACTAGGTTGTGGGCACTGCTGGGAAATAACATAGGAAATACATATTATATAATAAGAAATTTATATAAAATGTAAATAAATAAATAAATAAATAATAATAAAATAATAAAAGAAAAATGTCATAAGCTAGGTTTGAACCCACTTGCCATTCGTTGAGTCCTTTGCCACTGGGACAAGCGCGGGCTTGTGATAGAAACTATTTACATAATCAAACAATGAAATAAAACATAAAACAAAATATTTGAAAAAATCTTCAGCGCGCCAAATCCATCATCTTCTTCCTCGTGACCTTCTTGAATTCGCAATGAAACTTCAAAGTAATTGTCCAGAAATAATCCATACCTCACAACAAACACAAATCAATGGTTAAATGCAATTTATATTGAGTATATATATGAAATCGAAAAGCATGAAAAAAAAAAAAAGAAAAATGATTCGGATTGGGCATTATGGCATGAATTTGATGATGAAGATGATTGGGATATGTTCAAGATGCTTCAAGGATTCGTTTGCAACCTTCAAACATGAATATGCTTCAAGGATTCTTTTGAAATTTGTGTGAAATTTTGAAATATGAATATGATCTTGTTGCCCTCTGAAAAATCTCTTCCCCTTATGTCTTTGTTGTGTATATATAATAGAGTGAATTTAGGTTAGAAATTGGGCCTTTGGAATTACTTGATGGTGAAGGAAGATACAACCAAAAATATGAAAAATAATCCAATATATCCTTGCTATTTTGGTTGTGCACAAATTAGGAAAGTCTCAGTTAGTCTTGAATGATTTTTAAAAGCTTCTAGAATAAGAATCACGTCCAAATATTGAGTTTTTATATTTTATTTCTATTTAAATTTAAATTTTAATGAATAAAATCCAAATAAATAATAAATAAATTATAAAAATCAGAAATAATTAGAATTGGGTCGTGCTTGATGTTATTATAAAGATTGGATTGCAATTTCACAAGCCCATTTGGAAAAAATTGGATTTGAGACCCTTTTTGCTCAATGCACCCCTTAAACATTTCTCAACTTTGCTAAGGCTTAACTCTCTCAATTTTAAGGCTATGAATATGATATTGGAAATTTTGGAAAGCTTAAATAGTACTCTAACAAACCTCTTTGGTCTCATGTACATATCTTTTACCATTTTCAAATTATGCTCTTTGGAAAAAGTTGACTTATTGTTGACTTTTGAAAGGACCTATAATGTCTTAGCCCATACCCTCAAAATGAAGCATTTTTAGGCTTGGCTTGTGAGACACAAAGTTGTAGAGAATTCAATTTCATTCAAAATGAGATTTGGATGGGAAATTTTTTATGAAGCATGTGAAAATTATGGCTGGTCAAAGTTCAATTAACTTTTCCTAGGAAACCCTAATTTAGAAACTTCGTGATTCCTGATGATCTGAGATCTCCTTGATGAATCATGATCAAACCATGATCAAATGATGAATTTTACTTCATAATATTGATGTTGGCAAAAAAGCTTGAAGTTTGACTTTAATTTGACCACAGTTTACCTCAGTTTGACTTTTTAACCGCTTTGACTGATTTTTGCATATTTGATCATCTGACTGGTCAAACTTATTGGGACAGCCTTGCAACTTGACATGGGGATTATTGAATACATGTGGGATGTTATTAAGCTCACTTGAGGCCTTGGAAGTCCATTTACCTCAAATGAACTCAAAACCCTAGTTGTGGATCCATTGCTTAGGAGGATGCTTTGTCTGAGATAACTCTCAAACTTACTGACCAGTTGTGAACTTTGGGAACCTTGTGAACCTTTTGAACCTTGAGAAAACTCTAGGGACATATTGCTTTTATTGTGGGAGGGAAAATTTTGGGGTACAACAGCTTCCCCTGTTCAATTTTCTGAAATCTGAGGAGTTAGATTGGCATGTACGCCATTCGTGACTTGAAGGTTGAAGAGGATTGAACACAAAAGCCCAAAAATTTGCACTCGCCGGTGCGTAGAATGATATTGTTGGTTGATTGTATTGCTTGAATGGGATTAAAGATGCCATTCGGAGAAAAAGGTCTTCAGATATACTTTTTGGAGGATGAAGTAGTATAACTTGATGTGATCCTGGAGAGTAGAGAAGTCCAAGATGATTCTGGGGATAAAGTAATCCAAATTACGAAAATTTAGCTTTTGGGAAAATAAAACCCAAGGTAAGATGATGTAGCTTTTGGGAAGATAAAAGACATCCCAAGGTAATGGTATGGCTTTTGAGAAGATAAACAACGTCCCAAAATAGCCTTCGAGAAGATAAACGACGTCCCAAGATAATGAGATAACCTTTGGGTAGATAAACGACGGCCCAAGGTAACACTATGGCTTTTGAGAAGATAAAAACGTCCCAAAATAGCCTTCGGGAAGATAAACGACGTCCCAAGATATTAAGTTGTTGATGAAGTTTGTCTGCTGGAGAATTAACCTGAAAAACAAGGTTAGTTCGACGCAAATATCATGATGTATATAACATTCTGCAAGTTAATATTTTATGAGAATGTGTATGATATGATATGATGTGATATATGTATCAATTATGTATTTGAAGCGTATAAGTAGCTTCGTAGAACAACTGCTGGCCGGGGAAATAAATCATGATTTGTTGCTGAGGAATATGAAGACTTTGTTCTCGTCTTGTCTTGGAATATCGTACTTTGAACTTTCTCGTTTTCGTTCGTCGTACTTCTTATTGAAGGATTAAGTTCCTGAATATCCTGACTAAGGATAAAAGAGATGGACATAGATCCGGGAGACTTATCCGGTCAAATATCAATTCTTCGGAGGATATGAAACTGTTTGGAGACTTTGTAGAGTTGGAAGTACAAGATATTACTTGAAGTATTCCGTAAGGATATCCGTAAAGATTAATCTGTGGGAATGAACCGGTGAAGATTCGTTGAATTCCTACCTCCATTCGTTCTTAGTAAATGCTATTATTGTATTTTATGCATTTCTGGTAAACATCAATCATATTCAAAGGCATATATACATTCAAACATAACCAATAGACATTTCTCGCTTTATTAAAAGGGGAAAAGTAAACCTGAATTCGGAAAACATTTCTTCTTTGAATAAAGAGGGAAAAGTAAACTTGAACTCGAAAACATAATCGTTTCAACTTTGAGAGTGTATAACCAATTGTATTTAGAGCTTCTAAGGTTCTTAACATTCCTGAATAATTTCCCAGAAATTCTCATGGCTGGATCCGAAGACATGATACTGACACCATCTGATACTACTGGCGTAGACAGTTAATTTCCACAATGGCTTCTGCTGAGAATCCAATATCAAGGTAATATAATGAGAGGAAAGTGCTTTCAAATTGTGATGGACCATATACGCTCCGGGTATTGCATTTGGAAAGAGAGCTTTGCCCCTTGGTTGATGATGAATTGTCCCATAATGGAAGTATCTGAATGGAGCTACCTCAAGAGAAATATGCAGAATGCCCCACAATAATATGCCTCTGGCATCGTGAACTCTGTAATGTTACCCTTGGTAATTCAGATAGATGAGGAGATCTACCCCTGGCTACTTAAGCATAATTAAATCTTAACCTGATTGCCCCAAATGAATTAGGCAGTATCATGGCATGCCCCCTTTAGTGGAAGATATTGACAATACCTCTTTGTATACATGGGCTTTGATCCAGGAAGCAACTTTGTTTGTTGGAAGGACTTTGAATTATTGAACATTCATCCTGTAAGTTTCTCTGTTTGTCAAACACTCAGTTATATGCAAACAATGATATTCAAAAATGCAATGCTTATGTCTGTCTTAAAGTTTTGAAAAATATTTATTTTAGTAAAACAAGGTTTATGAAAACTGTGATATTAACTCAAGATTTATAATAAGCCCTAAAGGAGTCAGGATACCTTTTTGTAACAGTATGCTTTTCGAACTAACCATGATTCAGTTAGGAATTTTAAAGGGTTGTAATGTGGTCTGGTTCACGGTTTAAGAAACAAAGGATATAGGCTCAAATTTATTTATACCCAACCCATTTTTCGTTATGTTCTTCAGTCCTATGTTCAGTTAACTTATGCATTGAGGCTCCAAAGGAGTTTGGAATTGTAACACTGACATTTGTGATGGTTCAGAAACCAGATCTTTATTTGAAAAGTAAGTCATCTCTTTTTTTTGTTGAGGATTTGTAGTGACCTCTTTTTCTTTTGAATTTGTTATCCCTTCCTTTTGCCTGAACTGTTTGTTTCAAGATTACAGTCAGCGATATTTCTCAATTTTTACCAAGTCTCCTTCATAGTTTTTGATTTAGTTAGCTTTTCTTTTGCTAGATATTGACTGTCAGACCTAATGATTACATGAAACCATCATTAGTTATGTACAACACAGACAATTGGCATAATTGAGTTAATCAAGTAACTACCTTGCCCCAGGTTATGATTAAGGGTTTTAATTTGCTTGAGAAAGAAAAACTCCTACTTCTTTGGCTCAAAAGGGTTAAATAGGGATTAACTTCCTTATATCTCCACTGTTTAGGAATTGAAACAATGCCTGTACATCGTCAGCATAGTCTGTTCAAAAACATATTGTATGAGATTATGGTATCGTCTTCGTCATCCTCCCTCTACAGGCTTATAGCTTTATCAGGAGTTAAATATCACAAAATAGAAATATGAAGCATAGTTCAGAATATAGTGAAACGAATGGATTAATTCAAGACAAACATATGCAATGCATTAATGGAAACAAAAGTTTGACATAATAGTAAGTGTTTAAACAAACAAAAGAAATTACAAATGAAAATTCAAATGTTCTTAAAGCCTCTCCCTCTAAACTTGTTACTCCAGATGTCTGGGCGCTTTGATGTTTGATGGGCGGTAGAAGAACTCAATCTGGCCTTCTGGCGTAACCTCGAGGATTCCTTCGTTAATCAGGTCTTGAATCTTATTCTTCAATGCCCAACAACTATTAGTATCGTGTCCGGGACAGTTGGAGTGATACATACACCTTGCCTTGGGATTATAGCGAGAAGAGGAAGTATTAGGATTTTGAGGAGGATTTTCCAAGGAAATTAGCTTCATCTCCAACAAGCATTGCAAAGTTTGCGAAATTGGAGTGCTGGATTTGATATACTGTCTTTTATATTCCTTGTGTCGAAGTGGATTAATCTTACAAGGTCTTTTTTCTTTAACTAAAGAACAATCAATGGTAGCCTATCTCTTTCCTTCTCTTATCCTTACCTTCTTTTCGACCAAGTCAACTTGTTTTATCGGAGGTTGACTGATTATTAGATTCCCGACTCCATTACTTTGAAGTTTGTGGACAAAGGTTCTCAGCTCTTCTTGCCCTTGAGCTAAACTTTGGATAAGAGTCACCTGGCCATTCATCTGGATCCTCATCTTTGCCATCTCAGCTTACAGTTGTTCCAACGGATCATCCTTGCTATCTTCAAGATTCTTCATTTTCATATCCTTAGAGAGAAATGCTTTCAGCTCTTCTTGCCCCTTGGACAAATTCAGGATCACTTCTTCGAACTGAGCATTCTGAGCCTGGAGATCCTTGACAGTTTGTTCGAGAGCCATTTCTGCTGAAATAAACAGCGAGAAGATAACATACCTGTTTATAAGAAACCTGTGATGTAATGATATGGTATGTATATGTTTATGCAATGTTTTCAAGGACCGTAGGATTTAAATTTGTTTAAACAAAACAAAAACAAAATTTTATTAGTAAGTGTTTAATATAAATTTCCCCTTGGGCTTACAATGAAAGGAAATAACGATAAAGTACAAAAATAAATATATAGGGTTTTAAGTCTCCCATGGACGCTTCCTCTTTGGGTTGAGGTATGTGTTGAGGTTCCGCTCCTCGTGAAATTGCCTTGTCAGCTCTAGATTTCTTTCTTGACTAGCTCTGAAATGAGTCTCAAAAGTATCCCTTTACTCCTTCAACTGAATCCAAGACTTCTGCAATTCTTCCAAGTCAGTAGGCATGTCTGGATGAAGGATGGTATAAGGAACATCTCCTTCAGCAACATGCTCCATAATAACCGGTAGTACAGCAGGATACGACATCATAAGAGTCTGAGCACGAGATCGCACCCATCTGAGATAAGGCTCCATAGGAATATAATACTTTGGTTCCAGAGTCTTGTTGTCAACCTTGTTCACTTTACCCCAAGCTCGTATGAACCTTTGACGGTAACCTTGAAGATCGTTCTCGTAGTCGAACACAATATCCTGAATAAGCATGTCATGAGGACCATTACTCCGAGCATAACCAAACTGACGTAGAGCTAAAGAAGGGTTGTAGGTAATGCCCCCTCTTATGCCACAGAATGACACATTAGGGAACTCCCCACAATGATCAATGATAGTAACATTCTCCATAGATCGAGAGCACCAATGAATATCTGAATGAGAAAGTGACATAATCCTCTTAGACCACCTTAACCCTTGGTCATTCTTCATCACGGATCGAGGAAGGTGATAAATAAACCACCTAGATAGTAGAGGTATGCAACACATCGGAGTTCCTCGTTCCTTCGTAGTACGGGTATGAAGAGAATGTAAGATGTCTCCAAGTAAGGTAGGAACTGGGTTGTGAGTCAGAAATATATTGATGGCGTGTACGTATATAAACTAATTTAGATTAGGGAACAACACTAAGCCATAGATTAATAAGTCTAAGATCTCCTCAAAAGCATCATAACTCATAGCATCCAAGAACACCTGAGCCTTCTCCATCAATACCTTAGAAGGAATACCCTTAACTTCGCTTCTCGTTTCTAGGACAATGTCTGATTTCTTCAGATGTAGGGCTGCATCAATGACTTCAGGTTTAGGCTCCTTCTCTAAGCCTGTGAAGGGTCTCTGATCAAGGATAGGTACACCCAGCAATTTGGAGAACTCTTCCATTGTAGGAACCAGCTTATAGTCGGGGAATGTGAAGCAATGATGTCTAGGATCAAAGAACTGAAATAAGACACTCATCATGTCTTCATTGAACCCTAAAGTGACTAGATCTAGTAGGTAACCATGCTTCATAATGAATTGGGAGTTTTTAGAAACTTGAGAGACCAATTCCTTAAGCTTAGAAGGTATCCTTACAAAGTTGATTCAGATAGTATTCCTACGAGCAGAAGCCATGACCTGCAACAAAGAACAAAGATAAATCCTTTGGTCCTTGAAATAGTTAGTGAAAATGTTATGCTTATGATGTCATGATGTCATGCTCAATCAAAAACATGTGGCACACACAAACAAGTCACACAATAGCCCTAGGTTTGAAGGCTTGCATGAGGTTTAAAGGTAAGTACCCTCCCCTAAAGTGTAGTTGGTTCATCCTATCCTACAAAAGTAACCATGTTCTAAGGGATCTCAATATCACTGATCCTTCCCAATGGTGGTTGTTCAGTAGGCAACTTACTTGCCAACTAAAACCCTCCAAGTTTAGGATCTCAATGAGCATAGTATCGAGTATCAACCAACTTTAGACTTATCCAAAGCCGGCTATCTCACTACTTTCTAAAGGCCAAGATGGGATAACTAGGGTTCTAAAAGTCAGTTAGTGTATTGACAATATGTGGCAGCCCCATATTATCCTTAACTTACTTAAGGAACATAAGCACCAACCAAGAAGTCACACTAACTATGGCCACCAAATCAACCATACCGGTATACGCCGTACATTTTCCTTGGTCTATTGCCATTTACCTAGGGTACACTAGATCCGGGTTAGGATCTTTCACACAAAAAAAACCAATAGATAATATAAAGTAAGCAAGACAAATAATTAAATGATCTAATTCCTAAGGGTACCCCTCTTTTACTTAGTATTTTCCCTAGCAGAGTCGCCAGTTCTGTAACACGGTGGGAGAACTGACTTTCTATAAATGTTGCGGATAGCAAGAGTCGCCACCGACTTTTATTTTATCCATAAGGAAGGGACATAAAAGAACAAGAAAGACCGCTTTTAAAAAGACTTGGGTTCGGGGGGTAGGTTATATAAAGGGAAGGTGTTAGCACCCTTTATATACATGGTTATCCATGGGCTCTTAGTTACTTAGCTCACTTAAATGTTTTTGAAAAGTGTAGTGTGTGATTAGAAATTTTCTAAGTACTTTGTAATGATCCTCGTATGGATGTATACAAAGCCTTGTTTGAAAATGTTTGAAAATATTGTGAGGTGTGAAAAATATTTTTTAATGGTGTGAGCAAGTAACTATGAGGTACCTACCATAGACTAAGTCATTCATGTTCTTATATGTCCTTTCAAGGGTAATACTATCCCTATTATTAAGGAATAGGTAGTCATTACCTTGGATTTATTTAAGGGACGGGCATAGGATCATCATATGGTCAATGAAGGCAACATAAAGGGTGTCTTTATCAATTCGTAGGGACTATCATCATTTATTCGAAGGGACAGGATCATTATCGTAGGCAACCTCGAAGGGACTTGATCTTTTAAATCTGTAGGGACTTAATGATTTATACGTGAAGGGACTTTGCTTAAGACACCCCTATATTCGAGGGACTTGACATTTTAATAAGGCAACCAAGAGGAATACCCTAGGAAGTGCAGACGGCGATCATAGACCGACTTACGTGTGTGAGTGTTTATTTTCAAATATTTATTCTTTTTATTTAATTTTCTAAGTCTTTTTAATTCAATTATGTTTTGCACTCCCTATTTACTAACCACGCAATTATAAAAATAAATGGCGGAAAATTAAAGGCAAAGATAAGAAATTCCTAAGCTATTACAATGCTTCGGGGCAGTTACATAATTATGAGGCGAAAAATAAAAATATGAAAAATTTACAGGTGAGAAACAATTACATAGTTATAATGGCGAAGGGAAAATTTCAGTGCAACAATAACAAGGCAGATTATGAATAACATAAAAAAGAGAAAAAAGTTTAAGGTTAAAAAAAAACATGTTTAGGGTTTATGAAAATAAGTTTTAAAAGTTTTCTTAAAAATTAGAGTTCAAAAATAAATTAGGATTTATCAGAGAAAATTTATTTAAAAATAATTATTAATTTTTATGAATTAAAATAAATTATATACAAATGATAAGTTTCATTTCTTTAATTCATAAATGAATTGATAAAAATAACAAACTTAAAAGAACTAAATTATAAAAATATTTACAAAAATATAAGTTTTTAAAAGAAAAGTTTTTATTTTGTATTTTAGAAAAAAAGAGAAATTAATTTAACAATAATAGTAAAGAAATTCAAAGAAAATAAATAATTTGATGGAAAATAATAATAAAAAAAAAGAGGAAATTAGGAGAAATTAGGAACAAAAAGAAGACAAACTCCATATTTCTTTGCCAAAATGTTGGGAATGCGTGTTGAACCCAAGCCCTCAGACTCCCAACCTTAGGTCTTTATCACTAGGCCAAGCGTGCCTTTTGGTTAGTAACCTGGAAAAATATATTATATAATAAACCTGGAAAAATAAATGAGTTAGAAAAAATCTAAATAATTAAAATGTGTTTTTTTTATTATTTAAAACTTAAATGGTAAAAGAAACTAAATATTATAAATTATATATAATAAAATAATTTTGAAATTAGATTTTAAAAACAACTAATGAAATTTAATTTAATGGTTTTTTTAAGAAAAGTTAAAGGTTAATTATGAAAATAATTAGAGTTTAATAATAAACCTAAATATAAAAGTAATAATACTAATAAAAATGTTAACCTAAATTTAATAAAAAAAGATTTGTTGAAAAAAAAAGTTAATTAAAAAAAAAGGTTAACCATGTTTAAAAGATAAATTAAGGTAATTAAGAAAATTAAAAAAAAAAAGAAAATTATGAAGAACCCATGTTTCTTCCTCAAAATGTTGTGGCTCCAAACCTCAGTTCCTTGCCACTAGGTTGTGGGCACTCCTGGGAAATAACATAGGAAATACATATTATATAATAAGAAATTTATATAAAATGTAAATAAATAAATAAGAATAAAATAAGAATAATAATAAAAAATGTCATAAGCTAGGTTTGAACCCACTTGCCCTTCATTGAGTCCTTTGCCACTGGGACAAGCGCGGACTTGTGAAATAAAACATAAAATATAATCAAACAATGAAATAAAACATAAAACAAAATATTTGAAAAAATCTTCAGCGCACCAAATCCATCATCTTCTTCCTCGTGACCTTCTTGAATCCGCAATGAAACTTCAAAGTAATTGTCCAGAAATCATCCATACCTTACAACAAACACAAATCAATGGTTAAATGCAATTTATATTGAGTATATATATGGAATCGAAAAGCATGAAAAAAAAAACGATTCGGATTGGGCATTATGGCATGAATTTGATGATGAAGATGATTGGGATATGTTCAAGATGCTTCAAGGATTCGTTTGCAACCTTCAAACCTGAATATGCTTCAAGGATTAATTTGAAATTTGTGAGAAATTTTGAAATATGAATATGATCTTCTCGCCCTCTGAACAATCTCTTCCCTTATGTCTTTGTTGTGTATATATAATAGAGTGAATTTATGTTAGAAATTGGGCCTTTGGAATTACTTGACGGTGAAGGAAGATACAACCAAAAATATAAAAAATATTCCAATATATCCTTGCTATTTTGGTTGTGCACGAATTTGGAGAGTCTCAGTTAGTCTTGAATAATTTTTAAAAGCTTATATAATAAGAAATACATCCAAATATTGAGTTTTTGAATTTTATTTTGATTTAAATTGAATTTTAATTAATAAAATCCAAATACATAATAAATAAATTATAAAAATAAGAAATAATTAGAATTGGGTCTTGCTTGATGTTATTATGAAGATTGGATTTCAATTTCACAAGCCCATTTGAAAAAAAATTGGATTTGAAACCCTTTTTGTTCATGCACCCCTTAAACATTTCTCAACTTTTCCAAGGCTTAACTCTCTTAATTTTAAGGCTATGAAGATGATCTTGGACATTTTGGAAATCTTAAATAGTGCTCTAACAAACCTCTTTGGTCTCATGTCCATATCTTTTACCATTTTCAAATTATGCTCTTTGGAAAAAGTTGACTTTTTGTTGACTTTTGAAAGGACCTATAATGTCTTAGCCCATACCCTCAAAATGAAGCATTTTTAGGCTTGGCTTGTGAGACACAAAGTTGTAGAGAATTAAATTTCCTTCAAAATGAGATTTGGATGGGAAATTATTTATGAAGCATGTGAAAGTTATGGCTGGTCAAAGTTCAGTTGACTTTTTCTAGGAAACCCTGATCTAGAAACTTCCTGATTCCTGATGATCTGAGATCTCTTTGATGAATCATGATCAAACCTTGATCAAATGATGAATTTTACTTCATAATATTGATGTTGGCAATAAATCTTGAAGTTTGACTTTAATTTGACCACAGTTGACCTCAGTTTGACTTTTTAACTACTTTGACTGATTTTTGCATATTTGATCATCTGATTGGTCAAACTTATTGGGACAGCCTTGCAACTTGACATGGGGATTCTTGAATACATGTGGGATTTTATGAAGCTCACTTGAGGCCTTGGAAGTCTATTTAGCTCAGATAAACTCAAAACCCTAGTTGTGGATCCATTGCTTAGGAGGATGCTTTGTCTGAGATAACTCTCAAACTTTCTGACCAATTGTGAACTTTGGGAACCTTGTGAACCTTGAGAAAACTCTAGGGACATATTGCTTTGATTGTGGGAGGGAAAATTTTTGGGTACAACACCTTCAATCAGACCGAAGTATCCCCACAGAACGCCGAGTTCATTTCCTAGTGTGGTTATTTCTACCAAGTCCTGTTTGACATCCCCAATCGAGTCTCTATTTAAGTACAATGGTCTTGTATTTGAGTCTTAGTTTAAGTACAACGGTCTCTCTTTTTTTTCATCTCCATTTAAGTACAACGGTCGCGTCTCGGGATTTCGTTTAAGTACAACGATCCCATTTTCTCGATTCCATTTAAGTACAATGGTCTCGTCTTTGAGTCTTGTTTAAGTACAATAGTCTCATTGTTTTCGCGTCTCCTTTTAAGTACAATGGTCGCATATCGGGCTCTCGTTTAAGTACAATGATCCCATT
This sequence comes from Lathyrus aphaca, assembly GCA_963966055.1. NCBI lineage: Eukaryota > Viridiplantae > Streptophyta > Magnoliopsida > Fabales > Fabaceae > Lathyrus > Lathyrus aphaca. The sequence continues at coordinate 164,279,415 of OZ014520.1, read as the reverse complement.
TCCCGATTCCATTTAAGTACAATGGTCTCGTCTTTGAGTCTTATTTAAGTAAAACATTCTCATTGTTTCCGCTTCTCCGTTTAAGTACAACGCTCGCGTCTCGGCCTCTCGTTTAAGTACAACGATCCCTCTCCTTTTGGATGTTCCATTTAAGTGAAATGGTTCCTCAGTTGAGTCTTGTTTATGTACAACAACCTCAACTTTTTTCACGTCTCTGTTTAAGTACAACGGTCGCGTCGTGGTTACTCATTTGCGTACAATGATCCCCTTTTCCTCGATTTCATCTAAGTACGATGATTTCAGTTCTACGACTCCATTTAAGTACAATGGTTTCGTGTTGTCGATCTCCTATTTAAGTACAATGGCCTCGTTCTTTCGTCTCTGTTTAAGTACAACAGTCACGTCTCGGGTTATCGTTTAAGTACAATGACCCCATCTCTTCTGATTCCGTTTCAGTACAACGGTCTCTCCATTTCCGATTCCGTCTAAGTACGATGGTCTCGTTTCCTTTGAGTTATCGTCTAAGTACAATGAGCTCATTCCTTTTGTCCTGTCAGAGGTCAATACCATGTTTCTTGTCATCCAAGAATGTAATTCTTTCCAATCATTTTTCATTCCCACAAAGTTCAGATTTTCCGGTTTATTCGGGTAGTCAATCACTCCATACCTTGAAGGTATAAAAGCCATTGATATAATCCATTCAGGCTTGAAAGCAATTAACTCCCACCATCATTTTTGGATTTCTGAAGTGATAAGATTCTCTTTGGGTGGTCCAATCCAGCGGTGACACATGTCACCGTCCGGTAGGACCACCAGATTTTCTTCACCCGCATGCAACCATACCACCATACCATACACCTTGCGTTTTCCAACTTTAGATCCATCATCATCAATAGCCGTTAGATCTAGCAAACCAGATTAATTCAACAACGTTGACTGTGAGTGTATCATAGCTAGTTGTAATACCCTAAAATTTCCCCTCTTAATTTATTGCCAACCTCAAGTGGTTTGTGCTTCGTCATTTTTGCATGATCGTCCGAGCATCGCATCACATCCAAAAATAATATAAATAATGAATAAATCATGAGCATTTGCATGTGCATGAGGCATGTGATTGGGTTAGGCTTGTCAATATTGGAGCTCAAAGGGGGAAAATTACTACAAAAAGATATTCAAAACAATTCCATGAGAAACAACCAAAAGAAGAGAAAATTGGAATTTTGAGGTTGTTAACCGGTTAACGCATTTGGCTAACCGGTTAATGGGTGCGGATTTTGTAAAATTTATTTGAAAATCAGTTCGATTTCTCCACTTCCCTCCACATTTTCCTTCCCTTTTTTCCACTTTGGTGATCTAAAATTTCTTATGCTTTAACTTATTCTCTCCATCTCGCCGTAACAGCATTCTTCATATGATCATTGATTGCATTTACGTTTTACCGTTTTATTTCGTTTTGCTTGCAATTCGTGCATTCCGTTTGTTAGAAATTAGATTCGTAGCATAATCTAGGTCCTAATAGGTGTTAAAATACTCCCTCTAAGTAGAAAAATCGTTTTAACATGTTCATGTATGTGTTAGGGATTATTAGAAGTGAGTTTGTAGCCAAAAGCACTTATTTCTAAACAATTTTTCATATTCTGTTCAGTGTTAACCGGTTAACGCATTTGGTTAACCAGTTAACACGTGCGTTTTGCCACAAATTGCTTCTGTTTTAGGTCCGTTAACCGGTTAACCTATAGCGTTAACCGGTTAACGCTGTTTGAATTTTGAAATTCAGCTTATTGGATTGCTTGATCTTGCTTCCTTGTGCCTTTAATGTTCATACATGTTTAGGTATTGATTTTAGGTAATTTTCAAGATTAGTTTCGGTATCTCATTCCGTCATTTTGAGTCGTTTCGACAAGTTTCCGTTACCTTTTGCATATTGTGCATTTACTTGTTAATTGTGCATAAAGTGACTTGTAAATAATTGTTGCCATGTTCAAGCCATTTATATAGCATGTTTACATGTGTGTGACATTCTGTTTTGGTTTCATTTCCATTTGCATGATTCATAATTGCATTGCATGTTGTATGTTGTATTTCACATAATAATAATTATGTAGGTGCATGTTGTTGCATTTCGTTTCATGTTTGATCACGTTTGCATATCAATCCAATTCTGATTTTTGCATCAAGCTACATATCATTCTTGTTGGTCCATGTTGATGCATGTTCATGTTCATCATGTTTATGTGCCATACATGTTGCATACTTGTTGTATAATTGATCATTTGGTGCATCCTTTCATAATCCTTCATTGAAAACAATCATGTTCATTCAATCATGTATGTTGATCTATGTTCATGTTGCATTTATTCATGTTAATTGTGCATTTCTCATTGATTTTGTGCATTATAATAAAAAAAATCAAATCTGACTTTTTGCATTTCATAGCTGTTTGTTTGTGCAGTAGTTGTAAAATGTATGATGATTGTTGCATTTTCACATGTTTTGCATGCTGATTGTGAGCTGTAAAAAACTGTGTGCATTGTGCATTGCATTTCATTACTGTTTGTGCATTTAGGAGCTGTAATAGGTTGTTGGATTTTGTTTTACATCTTTTTTAGCACCCTTTAGACTTAGGATTAAGTCTAATTTAGGTCCAAGGCGCATTAGGATTTAATTGGTACTTTGTTTGCCTTATTATTTTTAATAATATGCAACACTAACCTTTGTTTTGTAGGGAGGTTAAGGTAAGTTCCTCACAACTTATTCCTTTTACTTCTTTATGCATTTAGTGCACATTTTTGCTTTACCTTTCATACTTGTGTTTGTTAGGTTTTCTCATAAATTCATGTTAACCCCTTGTTAGAATCAACTTAACTTCTCTAGGAAGTAAGTTTTATTCTATTTGCCCTTTGTTTCTCTTTTCCTTCTCATTAGGATAGAAACCGTACTAACCTAGGTTCATCCATGCATGATAACACTAGGAACTTAGTCTTCCCCTTAGACTTTTAGCCTTTGGTTCGCTTTGCTTTCTCTTTCTCATCTATGAAGAAAAGCTAAAAAAACACCTACTAAAGGTTGGTCTTCTCGTACGACATGAGACTTTGTCGTGGGTTACTTATGCACATCCTGTCTCGGGGCAAGGTGTAAGTCATCTACCACGATGAACAAGTCTTAGTACGAGAAGGTTCACAAACAAATAAAAAACGCTTCTCTAAAAGACAAAACAACAAGGAAGAAGCGTCTTTTCCTTCAGGAACTTCTTTTCTCACCTCACTCACTCTTAAAGCGAACTTGCGATGACTTTTCTCGCATGCAAGACGTTAAACACACTCGTTCAAGGCGAGCCTGCAACACTTGAGCATAAACGTACGTAGTTCCAGCGCATAAAAAACAAAAACAAACATTTTCGCCTTTAGTTAGGCGAACTACGTCGACTCTGATCCTCATTTTCCCGATGAGGTACGTAGGCTGCGGGGTAGGGCCCGTTCGAGCACATTCTTTATTTTCCCTACATTTCCCCTTTCTTTTTGTTCTCTTTTCCAATTCCCTTTCTCTTTTACATTCCAGTTAGCGGCTTTATTCAACAACATATTATTTCTCACCATTTGAAACATACAAGCAAGCGTGGATCCCGTCGCGTACGGCAGATGGTCTGGGGTGCTAACACCTTCCTAGGTCGTAACCGACTCCCGAACCCAGATCTTTGGTTCGCAGGACCTTGTCCTTTCCTTCTTCCTCAGGTTTGTGCAACATTACCTTTTCCGTTCTTTCGGAATAAAAATGCCTGGCTGGCGACTCTATCTTTTCCGCGCCACTTTCGCGTTTGTACTAGGATGAAAATCCCAGGAGCGACACTAGTGTGTACCCCCAGGCTTCCCAGTGTGTTCGGCCCTAACCAGATTGTTATTCGCACCATAACATCTCAGGCCCATTTTCTTTTTAACTAAAAAATTACTTTGGCAACACCTCCCTCCCTGTCTCTTTTTTTTATTTCATTTAATTTCTTTTAGATTTCTTTTACAAAATCAATTTTAAAAATAGTTTTTCATAATAAAAATTTCAGAAAATTAAAAATAATATTTTAGCATATAAATAAGTTTGTGGTATTTTTTAATTCTTGTTTTTTCGATTTTTTGCATTTAGTTTCGATTTTTTGCTTTATAAGCCTTTAAATATTTTGAATTTTCATATGTTAATTCATTTGTCCATATTTTTGCATACTCATATTAAATTCCACTTACTAACAAGTTCTTTTGTTGTATGAGGTATTATTCGAGGACTCTCTACATTGGATTTGGATTTTCGCTTTGATATTTTTAATGGTTCTTGTGTTTTGTGATGTAATAGTTAATATACCTTTTATGCTTGTATGGTACTTAGGAATAAAAATAGAAAAAAGGTAAAACTGAAACGCTTAGAAAACGAAGTTTTAAAAAAGGGATAAGATTAGAAATATTCGATCTAACGTCGAATTTATTTCAAACAAAAATAAATGAACAAAATACACATAATGTTAAGGTTTCCACGATTACACCTTCGCTCCACTCCGATAAACCAAAACACACCTGTAATACCTCAAAATTTTCCCTCTCATATCCTCAACATTTTGCATAGCATTTAGCATACATATGTTCATGAAATAACTAACAACATTGCATCATGTGTAGCATAGCTAAGGCATAGGTATGTGATCATTGATTAGAGCAATTGAAGGCTATAAAAAGGCAATCAAAGGGCCACAAAGCTTCTCAACATTGTGTAAAGGGTTCACAACAACCCACAAGTCTTCATTTGAAGCCACAATCCATGGAAAGATTTGAATTGATCAGAGAAGGCAAGCAGTGCAACATCTCCTGATGAAAAAGGCCAAATTAGGGTTTCACTTCTACTGGGCTTCTCCATGAAGTTTTGATTCAAAGTGGATTCCATTGTCTTATATATGATGTCAAGTGCCTAGGGTTCAAATTTCATCCACAAATTCATTTTGAAAGGGGTTGAATTGGCCAGATAACTAAAAATCAGGAATTTGGGGAAAAGTCAACCATGCTGAGGAAAAAGTCAACTCCTGACATTTTGAGATCAAAATCATGAAATTAGGGTTACAAGGATCCTATGGTTCAAATTTGATCAAGAAATGATGGAGGAATCAAGAGAAATTAAGAAAACCAAAACTTACCATTTTTGGAAAATTAGGGTTTCCAAAAATGACAAGTTTTGGCCATTTTTGCAGCATCTTTGAGAGAGGCCTTCTCCCAAAATATGAGGGCTATCAAAATTATACTTTGAGCCAATTAAATAGGGCATATTGAGCTTCAAATCCATAGGTGTAACTCTTTCATAGCATCAAAATTGAGTGATATATGATCATCCAAAGTTAGTGCAAATCAAGGCAAACCAAGGCATGCCTTGCCCCCTGCGCGCGCGCCAGGCAAGACATTCTATCAAACAGATTGTGGGCATGAATGTCAAGGCCAATCACACCATCAAAGAGGCTTCAAATTAATTTCTCTTGAACATCAAAGTTGTTTAGAATTTTGTCCTCTACAACTTTGGTGTTTAAGGTTTTTTTATTTGACCAAAGGATTGAGAGATATAAGGGCTCAAGTAAGGGGTCATCTTGCAGCAAATCTTGCCCTAGCCCAAGGCCAAGCATGGTGCATATTGGACACGCCCATAACTCAGTTTGGAATGCTTGCATTCCATGGCATTTTACATCATATTAGAGGCATTGGTTGATATTCATTTGAACTATGAACTTGTTGTATTAAGTAGTGTGAGTCATTGGCCTCCAAGATCAAACAAATCCATCCATTATATAGGAAGATATTCATCAATAAACATGAGCTTGCATAAGTGTGTTGACTGCATTTTTGAGAAAGTTTGATCAATGTCATTTTTCAGATCATCACATTCATAAGTTCCCTCACATTTAGTCTTTATCTTACCTAGGTATGCAAAAGTTGTTTCAAATATCATTCACTTTAAGATCATGCTTGTCTTGGTGCAAATTCAAAATTCAGAAGCTTATGACATTGAGATGCAGGCTACAATGATCATATTATTCCCATATATCATCAAAGATCCACCATAAGTCAGATATGCAAGTTGCACATGATCATGATGGCACACGGGTTCCCCATTCTTGCAGTTTGGCTTAAGCACCTTAGCATTCTTCATACACCTCATGAAACTAACTTAACCTAGCTTCTAACTGTTAACCCAAGTTGGTTAATCCTTAACCAAGCATATAAAGCCAAGCCTAACAGAATTTGAGGGAGGAGGATCCCTTTTTTCATTTCTCTGTTTTCATCATCATCATTCTCTCCTCAATTTTCTCTGCACATTGCACTGAGTCTTTGCATTTCCTTTCAACTTTGTTCATCAAACTGCAACCAACATTAATGGAGTGATTGAGTGCTCATGGAATCTTGATCCTCTGCAAGCTACATCCTCTGGATTCAGTTTCTTTCCAAGAAACAATTGCAGTGCTGCGAATCTTGGATTGAATTCTCTCAGGATCAGGCATCAATGGAGTGATTGAATGTTCATGGAACCTTGATCATCTGCAAGCTGCATTCTCTGAATTCACTCAGTTTCCTTCCCAGTCATAATTGAAGTGTTGCAAACCTTTATTTGGTTTCTGCAAAAGTTCCAGCATCAAGTTCAAGCATCAAAGAAGATCCTCTGGGTTTCTTACAACAACTGAGTTCAACATTTACAGGTTTTGATCTTTAAATCCTCTCTTCATTTTCATTGGTTTGAGATTTTTTTGATGATTATTGAAGCTTATTAGAAGCTAAGATTGATCTGGCTAGACGATAGGCTTGTTAAATGCATAAATCCATTTTCTAGGGCTTGGTTATTTCTCTTCGATCCCTGTGTTTTATGATAGACATGCTAATTTTAATGATGGATTCGTGTCCTACGTAACCTTAGCACCATTTTGATATAAGGCTTGTGAGTTTTAGAGGACTTGTAGGTTTGAGTGACCAGAGAGTGGCCGGAGAAGATGACCGGAATCTTCTTCGGCGGGTGAGGTTTCAGTTAGGGTTTTACCAGCTAGAACATATCGCATTCGTTAGATCACTTTCAATCCTAAGGTCAGACAATAGCCAACACATTAATGAAAAATGTGCCTGGTGTAAACACCCCAAATTTGCCCTCACCCATTCACACCATGGCTTGTGATCATCTCATATGCATATACACAAAACATATCATCTCACATCTCATCTTGATTCACTGCATAGCTTCTAAGGCATCTGCACCTAGGGTTTGTGATCTGAGCAACCTCAGGGCCTCCTGAGCCATTCCAAAAGCCACCAATCAATTCAAAGGGGTCCATGTGTGTTCTTATATCATGTTACATCCCCACAAAGTCAAAATTGCAGAGGGATCACAAGAACTAGGGTTTGAGTGGATGCAGAGCCAGGATGAACTGCACAGTTGACTGAAAATTAGGGTTTTGGTTTCAGAGGCCATAACTCCAATTTTTTTGGTCATTCTTGTTTCCATTGGTCTCTATATGGTATAGGGAGTATGCATATCAATTTTCATGAAGAAATTCCATGGGGAAGTCATCTGATCAAGAGTTGACTTTTCAGACAAGTCAGTGCAAAATCAGGGCATCTGAGGCCCCCAATGACCCAACCAATGGGTGATCTTCATCATTTTGAGTGTATATGATCTTTATTTGATCATGGAAGAAGTTTGAAGTTCATGGAAATCAAGAATTTAGGGTTTTTGCAAAAGTTGACTTTTTGGGTTTTGTTGACTTTTCAAGAATGCATCCTTTTAGGTCAATTTTCAAGCTTTGATTTATGATCCAAAAAGGCTTCAAATGGAAAAACTTTGGTCATGAAAGTTGTAGATCTCATCTTTCCCTTTTCAAAAAGTACAAGAACATGATCAAACTCTTCTTGGATCAAAAGTTATGGCCATGCAAAGTTGCCAAAAATCATTAATTTTCAAGTTATGCACTAAAGGAAAAAATTGCAATTTCATGAACCAAGTATTTTTGTGACTTCAAAGTGACTTCAAGACAGCATTATATGATCATACATGACCCCAAGAACAATTTTGGCCCAAGGAATTTTGGATGGTTTGCCTTGATTCTCAAAGTTCCATAAGGCATTTTCTTAAGTATGCATAAAGAGGATTCTTGGCAAATTCATGTTTCAAAGGATTATGTGATCACTAGCTGATCTCTAAACATTGCCATGACCAATTGAGGCAGCATGTGACAAAAATTCAGCAAGCATTGCTCTATGTACATAGCAAAAAACTCATGAGAAAATACAAGTTGTCAAGTTGCAAAAGCTAGTATAGCTTGTCATCCACTTGTTGCAGTCAAGTACAAACAATCCAAGGGCTCTCCTCCACTCCAGCTGGGGCAAGACAAGACCTGAGCCTGCTGCTGCCATGACCCATGCCCTCAAGGACACAAACTTGACCTTTTTGCAAAAAGGCTCCCATACTCTTGGCACAGTACCCAGCCACCCTACTAACCTGCCTCACAGTCTATCCACACAAGTTGGAGGTGATATAGCTAAGCATTGAGCATTGAACTGGCCAGAACTCAGCTTTCACAAAAACACACCAACTTGCAAAATCCATCGAATCTGCCTCCACAGCCAAGAAACATTCAAACTTCCTTCACCACTCAACTCACCACACCTCAAAGCCCCCAAACCACCAAAACTCAGGCCTGAAACAAGCTTGGCCTGAGCTCCACCATTCACCATCATCAGAACCAGTCCTCTTCGAATCTCACTGTCCATCCCTCAAACACTTCACCTCTCTTCACCAACAAGTCAGGCACACTCAGAGGAGCCCAAACCACCCACTACACTGGCCTAAAACAGCCTGTACACCAAGGTCATTTTCTGCTACACCAGTTTGGTAGCCACTGAAATAGCTTGCTAAACTTCATCTCAAGCCTGCCATTGACATCAGGGGATTCATTAGAGCCAGCTTGCATCAAGAAACTGCTCTGGAAGCTCAAAAGCAGGAGTTGTCACCTCAGGTATGATTATGAAACTTTTCTCTCAAAGCTTTGATTTTATGTTATAAAATGAAAATGCATGCCTCAAGGATCATGGGGATGTGTTTAGAATCAAAAATGGTGTAAAAATGGGCATTTTATGCATCTCTGAAACTTGGCCCGTGAATGCATTTGTCTTCGATTCTCCTTGTTCATGTTAGATAAATGTATTTTGATCTTGGATTAGGGTTTAGTTAGGGTAGGGGGTTGTTTCTGGGCAGGAAATTTGTAGAATAGTTGCTTGATTCGCGTTCTAGGGTTTTTATGCAACCGGAGAAGATGACCGGAGCTCCTCTCCGGTCACCTGAGGGTGATTAACCCTAAACTCAGGTCATTATGACCATTTGAATGTGAGCCGTGGATGCGCGTTGACCAGCTGACTTCCCCCCAGTTTCAATGGCCAGGATGTGTTTGATTAGCCCTAATTCTTCATTAAGTTTTAATTAATCCATAATTAGTCAGGAATAATCCCAACCACTGGATCTGGCGCCAGTCAACCATTTTAAATTTTAAGCGCATCCTGGCCCTCCAATCTGATGACTTTTCATTTTATTTTATTTTTATTCATTTTTCTTGCATTTTAATTGTACAATTAATTTAAAATGGTTAAAAAATCATAAAAATTATGAAACTTTTTCTTTAAGGTTTTATTAATTTTTATGACTCAAAAATATTTTTATTTTATTTTTTATCACTGAAAAAGTATTTTTAAATATTTAAAAGATTATTTTTAATTGATTAATGAGAATTAATTAATTAAAAATACTTTTAGGTATTTAAAAATTACAAAAAAAATTCATGAAATGTTCTAAGACATTTAGAAACATTGTCCAACCTTCAAACCAAATTTCTTTTTTGATCTTGATGCATTTTGAGAATTTTTCATTGAATTAAATCATTTTTGATGCATTATTTTGATCATAAGTTTGAAAATTCATTTCTGCCTTTTGGTGAAGGTTGAGACATTGATTCTTTTTGTATTATTTTCCATTTGACATGTACTTTCAAAGATAAAAAGGCCATGATTTGATCTTACATTTTCCAATTGATTGGCATTTCTTTTGTTACAAACCCTAAAAAACCTAATAACTTGTAAAAATCATAACTTGAGATTGGTAGAGAGTTGAGAGTTCCCCTTTGGGCAGTGATTCATTATAGGTCTAGGGTTACCTTGGGTACCATTTTCCATTTTTTATGTTAAGGTTTGCTTCTGTTTTTGGTTTGTGTTTGATGTTTGATCCATGAACCCTAATTTGGGCTTTCCCTTGTATCCTTCTTGCATTTCCTTGCATAACATGGCTTGTCATTGCATTTTGTGCATACTTGTGATTCATTTAGCATCTTAAGACATGTAGAAAGCATCATTGATCATTGCATTACATATTTGCCATGCCATTTGTCTTGTATGCTTCATAACATTTCATGTTCATTCATGCTCCTACACTTGCATCCTTTGCATTCATAACCTTGTATGAACATTTCATTGCTTTGCCTCATGTTTGCAGCACTTCATAACATCATAATCATCATGTGTATGCTTCTGGTTTTGCTTTGCATCATGTCATTACATCTCTTCTTGCATTGCATTGTATTTCTTTCTAACATTTCAGGTGGTAAGTAAACTTGGGAAGTGAATTTGCCTTCACTTCTCATAACTTTTCTTTTCATCTCTCTTGCATCCATTGCTGCATTCTTATATGTGTTTGAGTTTGAGCTTGATCATTCTTCTTCCTCCCACTTTCTTTCTTCAAGTGACTTGACTTCTTGAATGAAGCAAGTCACTTTGCTTCTCTTGATCCTGTTCATCTGCTTCCTGGTGGTTCTTCTGAAGATTGTTCTTGGAAACCTCACAAACCTTAGGAACAACCAAGCATGATAATGAATTAGGGTTTTGATTAGTCTCCCCCATAGTTTTTACCTTTGTGTCTCTCCTTGAGTCATCTCTCCTCACCTCATAATCAGGGACTAAACCCTCAAGGCTTTAAGACTTTGTGATTAAGATCATGCCTGCATCCTTCTTTTAGGATGGAGTGTATAACTTTAATCCTAAGTCTTGGACCCTTAAGGTGTTGAACTCTCTTAATCAATTCACTTAATAAACATCAAGACAGTACACTTGTAACTTGGGCCTTGCATTAGGGTTCTAATTCTTCCTTAATTGGTTAAGAAGGACTAACCCTAAAGTTAATGGACAAGTCCCCCTCAAGTTGTCTTACAAACCTTAAAACTCACTTCTTCATCTCATCACTAATTAAAATCCATCTAATAAAGACTTGTTTTGTCATGGGTTTAATCCCTAATCATGGATTAAGTTGAGGAGTTTTCCCCAGCTTAAACATTCTCATCTATTATCCTTCTTTTAGGGTGGTGTAATGAGTCTGTTAAATCCCTGATTATGGCTTAACCTCATTACTTAACACTAAACAAAAATCACAAAAAAACATCTAAATAATCACAAGTAGGTTAATGATCTTAACCCTGTATCAAAGGTGATTAAGTGTGAGAATCTGACTTCACACTTAAGGTAATTCTCATTACCCCTAATCAGAGGGATGATGTGATGAGTTTACCAAATCCATTGATTTAGGTTTAAGCTCATTATCCTATGACAAACTCCAAAAGCAATAAAAGACTGAAAACTCAAAAACAAACAATAATCGTCTCCTTCGGGATTCTTTTCTCATCTCATTCACTCACAATCGAGAACTTGCTTCTTCCGTCTAATGCAAGACAGTAAACACCTGAGCCAGACGGGTCATACACTTGAGCATTGACAAGCAAGCAGTTCACAAGTCAAATCACCTTTCAGTCTCTTTGGGTCGAACTACGGTGTTCTGACTTCCTCATTGCACGAGAGGATACGTAGGCATAACTTAACAGTTATCGAATAAAAGTCTCTGTACATTCCCCCTCTTCCAGCATCTTTCCCTTAGCCTCATTATCATGAGCAATTCATTTCATTCCTGATCTCACACTGACACTGTACATTTACACATATCACATTTCTTTTACACTGACACCTGTACATTCCTTTCCAGCTCATTTACACACAGATTACACTGACACTACCCCTTTAAAACACAAATCTTTTAAGCGTGGATCCCGTCGAGTACGACGGACAATCTGGGTGCTAATACCTTCCCAGGTTGTAACCAACCCCCTTTCTCAGTCTCTCTGGTTCGCAAACCGTCTTATCCATCTCTTTCTAGGTCTATGCAGCATTACCTTTCCTCCGGGATAAAAATGCCTAGCTGGCGACTCTATTCATCTCCAGTGAGTTCACGGCTGTGTGTTCTCACTGTTCCCTTCGCCGACCGTTCGCGTCTGTACCCTCATATGACCCTGTTTCATTTGTCGGGAGCGACAGCTTGGCGACTCTGCTGGGGAATCCTTATATTGCAACCAGGGCTTCTGGTTCCTTTTTGTGGGTTCCTCCTAGCGCTTGTTTGATTTGTGTTTACTGGGGTGTTAGGTGTTATTTGTGTTTGTATATTTGCTTTATTTACTGCTTTCTGCACAGCTTTATTTATTTGCTTTCTTTACAGTTTTCATATATATCATACTGTCATGCTGTCTGTGTTGGATCTGGATTGTTTTGGTGGGTTGGGGTTCCATTGAGAGTTTAGGTCCTATACCTGGGACCTGAGTGACACCTAGGCTAGAGTGAATCATATTCTTTCCCAGTCAATTTTCAGTCTGGTGCGGGAATATGAAACACGGTTCAGATATGGGTTTCTTCTTGAGAACTCTGTGTTGCAGATTTCCTGCAATGCTAGGGGGATCTGGGAAGCCTGCTAAGTCTGGATGACCTTTTAGTATTGACCTTCAGAAATTGAGGTGAATTAGAGGAGGAATTGTTATGGTAATTGTAAACACTGTACCTCCGGGTTAGAAGTGCTTACACTTCTCATAACAGATCCAAGTCTGAGGATCCTTGTTCTAGATCACTACCTGTGAGGGGGTTGGGCTGTTTACAGGTTTGCAGGTACCTTGACCTCAGAATACCCTGTTACTTTGACTTTGTTAAGAATGCTTCATGTTGGATAGTTCTTGTGATTCTAAAACCCTGGACATGTGGCTCTTTATTTGAGTCCCCTACCTTGGTTACTGGATTTCTTAGACCTCCATCTGGAATTCTTAGACACACATGGATCTATACCAAGGCATTTATTCAGATCCAGCTCTGTCACAGACCCTTTGCATATCATTTGCATGCATACTCATTGCATCATATTAACATGTGCTTATTTGTTTTTCAGGGTATCCATTGTTCATCAGGTTTTGGTTTTGACCCCATCTGCAGCTTTGACCCATCTTCATCAGCATCTGTTTCAGTTTTATCTGTCTGCTTCAGCACCAGCCAATCAGTGGCTCTCCCTGCTTCAGCATTCTACTCAGTCTTCAACATCATGGCTCCAAAGAAGAACAACATCACCTATCATTTCTTCCAACCAGATTTGTCAGACCTCAGGAGGATCCAAACCCTGATTACACCAGATTACATCCCTTTGTTCAGGGAACATTATGGGGACATACTTGACCTAGTTATGGACATGGACCCGTCTCAGAGGAGCCTGATTCATACCTGCATTCAGTTCTATGACCCCCCATTGAGATGCTTTACATTTCAAGACTTCCAGTTGGGTCCTCTTTTGGAAGAATACTCATCTTTGACTGGTTTGCCTATCAAGAGGGAGATCCCATTCAATCCTGAAATGGATTTTCCCAGCAGTGGGGAGATAGCCAAAGCTTTGCACCTGGAACCTGCTTTGATTGAACAACACATGACCTCTAAATCTAGTGTCCCTGGATTACAGCTGGACTTCCTAATCTCTCAAGCTAGTCTGAAGGCCTCCCTGGGGGAGTGGAAAGCTGTTTGTGCTCTGTTGGCTTTAAGTGTGTATGGAATTGTGTTATTTGCAGATGAGCCCAGATTCATCAGCAAGAGTGCAATCCATTTGTTCATCTTGAAGAACCCAGTGCCTACCTTGTTGGGTGATCTCTATTACTCAGTACATCAGAGGAATGAGAAACAGAGGGGGAAGTTAGTGAGGATTTGTGCTCCACTATTCCATGCCTGGCTTCTCAAGCATCTACCTAAGACAGATGCATTCCTAAACCCTCACCAGCAAAGCAACTGGGCAAGGAGACTTTCTGTCCTAACTACAGCAGATATCAGGTGGTGCAATCAAAGTACCAAGGGCAGAGACATAATCACTAGCTGTGGGCATTTTCCTAATGTGCCTTTGGTAGGAGTCAAGGGAAGTATCAATTACAACCCCCTGCTGTTCAAGAGGCAATTGGGTTATGCACTGGTTCATGCTCCTAGGGAAAAGGACTTGGCTGAGACCCTCTACTGTGAGAACAAGGTTAGTCTGGCAACTGTTAGACAGGCTGCCTGGGCCTGGGATCATGTTCAAACCAAGGGAATCACCATCCTGGGAAAGTGCAATAATGTGGCATCAGCCCAATATCATGAGTGGTCCTATGCTAGGGCCCAAATCTCAGGATTGCCCTTCACCATCAAAGACATGCCTGAGTCATCTTCAGCACCACCTCCAGCAATAGTCAGCCTGGAAGAGTTTGAAAGCTTGAAGGACAGAAATGAGAAGTTATCCCAAGCCTTGCAGAAGACCCTCAGGGAGAGGAGTGAAGGTGTAAGGGAGATTGAAAGATTGGAGAAATTGAGAGTAGAGCACTTGACTAAGATTGAGAAGTCTGGAGACTATATCAACAAGTCTAAAGCTGGTGAGCAGATTCTGAAGAATGCTTGTAAAGAAGCCCAGTTCCAAAGAGCAAGGACAGACTTGTACTTAAAAGAGAGTCAGGCCAGGTGGGTCCGGATCACTGAAGCCCGTACTCTAGAAGACAAGAGAGTTCAAGATAAGATGGAGCAGATGGAAAAAGCCCTGGCAGCAGCCCAGGAGGAAAATTCAGAGCTAAGAATCAAAGCTGGAGTGAAGAAATCCAAAGATCAAAGTCAGAACAAGAGGTTGACTGCAGCTGTCGCAACAAGGAACCTTCTCATCAGAAGTCTCACGGAGCGTCCGACTGATCCTGTGACCGAAGCACTTCTTAAGGAAGTTCGTGAGGATGAGTTTGGCCTCGGAGTTTGATCATTTGCTTGTTGCTATTTCTTTTCATGTACTTTTGCTTTTTGATTATGTATTTTGACCCCTAGAGGGCTGGTGTTGTAAGAGTGAACAAGTTGTATTTGTTTCATCTTATGTAATATATTTGTTGGTTTCCATCTGAGCTCATTTCAGAAACAACCTCAAGCAGTATCATCTTCAAGGGTCTGGAAGGGTCAAAACTGAAGACCAAACCGGATACCCTTGATAGCAAATAAGCACAACTGCATTGCATACTAACCCTTTTGTTTGTTTTGTAGGTTTTGATTTATTGTTACTAACCTCTGTTGTGAATCTCAGGAATTATTGCTCGCCGCAGGCTTTTCCCTCTCAACAGGCCACACAGGTACCCTACAAGAAACAACCTTCCGGGCATCCAGATGGACCAGTTGCAGCAAGACCTCAATGAGGCCAGAACCCAGATGGCTAATGAAAGGGTGGAGATGAGAACCCAAATAACTCAGTTCATGGAAGTGATGAATAATTTAGCTCAAAGCCAGGAGAGGCTTAGAGTTCTGGTAGAGGGGAGAACTCAAGATGACCCTCATGTGGGGACTGCAGGCACAAGTAACAATGAAAGGGTGCAACCACATGTCAACCCCCCTGTGTTTGGTCCACATCTACATCCTGAGATTCATATTCCTGCAAACGTTCAGGGAACGGCTACTGCAGCCAGAGTGCTTCAAGAGGATCCTCAGGAGGATCAGTTTACAGTCATGGGTGCTGGAGAGGAAACCTATGATAAGAGATTGGATGAGTTGGCTGAGAAGTTGAGGTCTTTGGAATCCCAAAATTCTTTGGGGTTCGATGTCATGGACATGGGTTTAGTAGAGGGGGTCAGGATCCCTCACAAGTTCAAGCCTCCATGTTTTGAAAAGTATAATGGGACCTCTTGTCCTCGAACCCATCTGCAATCTTTTCTCGGAAGATTAAAAGCTTACACCATGGACGAGAAATTGTGGATGTTCTACTTCGAAGATAGCTTGACTGGAGCATCAAGGGAATGGTATTCCCACTTGACAAGGGCAACTGTGAGATGCTGGAAGGACCTGGCAGAGGCCTTCATCAGACAGTATCAGTATAATCTGGACATGGCACCCAATAGGACTCTCCTAATGGGAATGTCGCAGTCGTCAAGGGAAAGTTTCCGAGAATACGCTCAAAGATGGAGGCAATTGGCTGCTGCCGTTCAACCACCAATGTCTGAGAGAGAAATGGCAGACATGTTTATGAACACTCTCCAGGGAACGTATATTGACAGGTTGGCTGCTTTCTCTTCCACCAGCTTCGCCGATGTTGTCATAGCTGGGGAGAGAATCGAAAGCCTGTTGAAAATGGGTAAGATATCTGATAATGGTGCAAGCTCGTCCGGTGGTACAAGAAAGCCTTTTGCAGGCCCGAGAAGATCTGGCGAGACCAATGCCATTCATACCAACAGGGGTAGGCCCCAATATGTTCCCAGAACAATAGCAGCAGTCACAATCCCTGCTCCAGCTCATCCTCAGCCCGTTTATCAACCTCCTCAACAAAATTTCCAACAACAACCCCAGTACCAGCAAAATCAATATCCTCCAAGAAACAACTACAACAACAACTCCAACAACAACAATCAACAGAGGCCATTCCAACAGAGGCCCTCTCAAGCTAACAGGGTGATAGACCCGATTCCAATGCCATATACTGCCTTATTGCCACAACTTCTGAAACTCAACCTAGTTGAGCTAAGAACGTTGGCACCTCCGGATCCAAAAAGTCTACCAAGAAACTATGACTCCAACGCTAGGTGTGCTTTTCATTCCAACGCACCTGGTCACAGTACAGAAAAATGCAGGGCTCTGCATATGAAGGTACAAGACTTGGTAGACTCCAAGGCTTTGAATTTTGCACCTCCGCCCAACGTCAACAAAAACCCAATGCCACACCATGGTGGTCCCCGGATTAATGCTATTGAAGAAGACCAACAGTCTTATTTGATAACTAGTGTGGATCAGATCAGGACACCATTGGTGGAAATCAAAGCTCAACTCCGTGAAAATCAAATATTTCCAGGGTGTGAGCTGGGGTGCCCTTATTGCAATATTTCATGGAATGGGTGTGAAGACTTGAGGAATGGCATTGACAGCCTTATCAAGAGTGGCCTCTTACAAATCACTACATCATTTCCGGCACATCCGGCAGCTTCATCAACAACGGTTTCAGACCCTCCTACAAATGCAACAACTATTGTTCCCAATAATTCAACAACCACATCAGCAAGTACTTCATCTGTCCTTCCAAATGACCATTTTTCAACAGTTTCTCCTGCTACAACATCAGCTTCATTCCATTTCGACTCTCCATCTACAACAACAACAGTCCTTCCATCAGGACCTCCTACAACTCCAGCAAACGATCATGAAGATGTCTCTACTGTTACCATCTTCTACGATCCAGAAAATAACTCCGCCTACCATTCAGAGGGTGCTGCTCCCACTAGAGCACCAGTTACTATCTTTTATGATCCACAAACAATTGCAGTCCCTTCAGCAGCATCAATCAGTCCGGTTACCGTCACAGTACCTGGACCTGTACCGTATGAAAGCAATAGGGCCATCCCTTGGCACTATGGCTCTGACGTGTACTGTGAAGGGAAAAGAATCACTCTGGAAACATCAGCACCTGCACCACAAATTGATAATGTGGGCGGAGGCGGAGGCTTCACCCGAAGCGGACGTCTCTTTGCTTCACAAGTCCAAAGACCTAATGCCGAAGCAGAAGCTGCTGCCAAGGCAAAGGGGAAAGGCCCGGTGCAGGAAGATCCAGCTGTCAAAGAAGCCCTGAAGACTCCGTTTGATCAGGAAGTTGATGAGTTTATGCGGATCATCAAGAAGAGTGACTATAAAGTTGTGGATCAGCTTCATCAGACGCCGTCCAAAATCTCCATCCTCTCACTGCTCATGTGCTCCGAAGCCCATCGGAATGCACTACTGAAGGTACTGCACGCAGCTTACGTGCCCGAGGAGATTACTGTCAACCAATTGGAAACCGTGGTTGGTAATGTTACTGCTAGCAATGGGCTAGGGTTCACCAATTCTGACCTGACAGCGGATGGCCGCAATCACAACAAAGCCTTGCACATAACCATGGAATGCAAAGGAGCTGTCCTTTCACATGTGCTGGTGGACACAGGATCATCCCTGAATGTCTTACCAAAGAAGGCTCTGGTGAAGTTAGAATATGATGGACTGGCATTGAGACCCAGCAACCTGGTGGTTAGAGCTTTTGATGGCTCGAAGAGATCGGTTCTGGGAGAAGTAGAGCTGCCCGTGACAATTGGCCCGCAGACCTTTAAAACTATCTTTTATGTGATGGACATTCAGCCCGCCTACAGCTGTTTGTTGGGTAGACCCTGGATTCACGCCGCTGGCGCAATAACGTCTACCCTTCACCAAAAGTTAAAATATGAGTGGGAAGGCCAAGTTGTCACAATCTGCGGGGAGGAGGATATATTTGTGAGTCATCTGGCTACTTACAAGTATATTGAAATGGATGGAGAGATCGTTGAAACCATGAGCCAAGGTTTTGAGGCCTTGAACGTGAATGAAGCATCTGCTGTTTCAGGGATCTCCATGTCGTCATACCAACAAGCCCGGAAGGTTGTTGAGGAAGGAACTGCCCTAGGCTGGGGCAAGGTTTTAGCTGTGGAGGAAAAGAAGGACAAGTTTGGGTTGGGTTACAAACCAACTCAACATCAAGTGAAGGCTGCTGGAGAGCCTGGTTTTGTCAGTGGGGGAATGCTTACCCCCGATGCTATCAACTGCCTGGAAGACGAGCTGGAAGAGGAGCGCAACCTGGAGAATTGGATTCGTCCAAAGGTCCCGGGGAGCAGTGTCTCGAACTGGTCTTCCCAGGGAATTATAAGTGTTACTCGAGCAGAGTAATTATTATTTCCTGTATCTTTTATAGCATGCATCAAAGTCTTGCATCTTGCCCAAGATGACAAGACTCATTTTGTAACCAGGGCCATCTGTACTTTTGTGCAAACAAGATTAAATTAATGAAATATCAGACAATCTTTTTGCAAACGAGTCTTTTTCTTTTCTGCTCACTGTTTGTCCATTTTTCTTTTTGTACAAAAAATAAATGGCGGTGTTTTCAAAATGATAACTTCATTTCACTTTTCTAAATAAGACTAAAATCAGATCACTAAAACGAACCAATTAAACCCTTGCAGAGAGTGCCATCCTGACAGCACCGACAACAGCACGGCTATGACATCGTATGACTTTGACAATCCGATCAATCAAGCTGACGAAGGGGTTGAAGAAGAATACGAGCTTCCTGAAGAGCTAGCCAGGTTGTTAAGACAAGAGGAAAAGGTTATTACCCCTCATCAGGAGGAGGTTGAAGTGATTAATCTTGGTACAGAGGAAAATGTGAAAGAAGTCAAGATCGGGGCCTGCCTGCAAGACTCAGTGAAGAGACAACTGATAGATCTGCTTCAAGAGTATGTTGATGTGTTTGCTTGGTCCTACCAAGATATGCCAGGGTTGGATACCGATATTGTTGTGCATAAGCTGCCTTTGAGGGAAGAATGCCCACCAGTCAAACAGAAGTTGCGCCGAACCCGCCCAGACATGGCTATGAAAATCAAGGAAGAGGTACAAAAGCAATGGGACGCCGGGTTCCTTGCTGTAACTAGCTATCCACCGTGGGTTGCTAATATTGTGCCTGTGCCTAAGAAGGACGGCAAAGTAAGAATGTGTGTTGATTACCGGGATCTGAACAGAGCCAGCCCGAAAGATGACTTCCCATTACCTCACATTGATGTATTGGTGGATAACACGGCTCAGTTCTCGGTATTTTCCTTCATGGATGGATTTTCAGGATACAACCAGATCAAAATGTCACCTGAAGACATGGAGAAGACAACGTTCATCACGCCTTGGGGCACGTTCTGCTATAAGGTGATGCCATTCGGACTGAAGAATGCTGGTGCCACCTATCAACGGGCTATGGTAACATTATTCCACGATATGATCCATAAGGAAATCGAATGTTATGTGGATGACATGATCGCCAAGTCCCTTACAGAGGAAGACCATCTGGTGAATCTGCTCAAGTTATTCAAGCGTCTGAGGAAGTACCAACTAAAGTTGAACCCCAACAAATGCACATTCGGGGTGCGATCCGGTAAACTGCTGGGCTTTATTGTAAGTGAGAAAGGGATTGAAGTTGACCCTGATAAAATCAAAGCTATTCAAGAAATGCCTGCACCAAAAACTGAGAAAGAAGTTCGAGGTTTCTTAGGTCGATTGAACTACATTTCAAGGTTCATATCTCACCTCACTGCAACCTGTGAACCCTTGTTCAAGCTACTGAGAAAAGAACAAACGGTCAGGTGGAACGAAGACTGCCAGAAAGCTTTTGACAAGATCAAGGAGTATTTGCAAGAACCTCCAATCCTTATGCCTCCAGTTGAAGGAAGACCTCTAATTATGTACTTGACAGTATTAGAAGAGTCAATGGGGTGTGTGCTGGGCCAGCATGACGAGTCTGGTCGAAAAGAGTATGCAATATACTACCTAAGCAAAAAGTTTACCGACTGTGAACAGCGTTATTCACTGCTCGAGAAAACTTGCTGTGCTTTAGCGTGGGCTGCTCGCCGACTGAGACAGTATATGTTGACCCACACTACCTTGTTAATCTCAAAAATGGACCCGGTCAAATACATTTTCGAGAAGCCAGCTCTTACCGGACGGGTTGCAAGATGGCAGATGATTCTCACAGAATACGACATACAGTACACATCTCAGAAAGCCATCAAGGGCAGTGTACTATCTGAATATCTTGCTGAGCAACCCATTGATGATTACCAGCCAATGAGGTTTGACTTCCCGGATGAAGACATCATGTTCATTAAATCAAAAGATCACGAAGAGCCTATTCACACCGAAGGGCCTGACCCAGAAGAAGAATGGACTATGATGTTCGACGGGGCTGTTAATATGAATGGCCGTGGTGTTGGTGCAGTACTCATTACACCCAAAGGAGTTCACATGCCTTTCTCGGCAAAACTCACTTTCAACTGCACCAACAACGAAGCTGAATACGAAGCTTGCATTATGGGTCTTGAGGAAGCCATTGACCTCAGGATTAAGACTTTGACCGTATTCGGAGATTCAGCTTTGGTAATCAATCAGACCAACGGAAAATGGTACACCCACCAAGATCATCTGATACCTTACAGGGATTATACGAGAAGGTTACTGACTTTCTTCACAACAGTCAAACTTGAGTATATCCCTCGGGACGAGAATCAGTTTGCAGATGCCTTGGCCACCATTTCGTCCATGATCAAAGTTCAAACTGCCAACTTTGTACCTCAGATTGCAGTATCGAGACTTGATAGACCAGCATATGTATTTGCAGCAGATGTTGTCAAAGATGATAAGCCTTGGTTCCACGACATCAAGTGCTTCTTGGAGGATCAAACGTACCCACCTGGGGCATCTTCCAATGATAAGAAGACTTTAAGAAGGCTTGCTGGAAGTTTCTTTCTGAATACTGATGGATCTTTATACAAAAGGAACTTTGACATGGTACTCCTCAGATGTGTTGACAAGACGGAAGCAGATCTACTGATGCATGAAGTGCATGAAGGCTCTTTTGGTACCCATGCTGGAGGACATGCAATGGCTAAAAAGTTGTTAAGATCAGGCTATTACTGGATCACAATGGATGCAGACTGTTGTGCCTATGCTAGGAAATGCCACAAATGCCAGATCTACGCAGATAAAGTGCATGTACCTCCAAATCCCCTGAACATCATGTCTTCACCATGGCCCTTTGCCATGTGGGGCATTGACATGATCGGCAAGATTGAGCCAACTGCTTCGAACGGCCACAGATTCATCCTGGTCGCCATCGACTATTTCACAAAGTGGGTTGAAGCAGCCTCATACGCAAACGTCACCAGGCAAGTGGTAGCCCGATTCCTAAAAAGAGACATCATCTGTCGGTATGGAGTACCCGAGCGGATCATTACTGATAATGGTTCTAATCTCAACAACAAAATGATGGCTGAATTATGCCGGGACTTCAAGATCCAACATCACAATTCTTCTCCTTACAGGCCGAAGATGAATGGCGCTGTTGAGGCGGCAAATAAGAATATCAAGAAGATTGTGCAAAAGATGGTAGTCACCTACAGAGACTGGCATGAAATGCTACCATTTGCCTTGCATGGGTATCGCACATCAATCAGGACATCCACTGGGGCAACACCATATCAGCTCGTATATGGTATGGAAGCAGTCCTACCAGTTGAAGTTGAATTACCCTCGCTACGGGTATTGATGGATGTCAAACTGAGTGAAGCAGAATGGGTTAGGTCTCGATACGAGCAACTGAGTCTGATCGAAGAGAAGAGATTGGCTGCAATCTGTCATGGGCAGTTATATCAGAAGAGAATGAAGAGAGCCTTCGATCAGAAAGTCAGGCGTCGAGAATACCAAGTAGGAGATCTTGTGCTGAAAAGAATACTCCCTCCTCATACAGACCACAGGGGCAAATGGACTCCAAATTATGAAGGACCATTCGTTGTAAAGAAAGTTTTCTCTGGTGGGGCACTGATGCTCAGCACCATGGATGGTGAAGATTTCCCATCCCCTGTGAATTCAGATGCAGTTAAAAAATACTTCGCATAAAATGACCCGCTGGACATAAAAACAGAATGTAAGTCCAGGCAAAAATAGGGCATCCCGGCGAGTCAAAAACAGAATAAAAGACTCGGGCAAAAATAAGGGAAAATAAACAAAAAATGTACACCCGCTGAGTTGAAAAGCCGCATTGGACAGCTCAGGCAAAAATGGGTATCCCGATGGATTGAAAACCCGAAAGGGCGATCCATGCAAAATAAGGGAATAAGCGAACAACTGCATTCTGAATTCGTCTGTATCGCCTACAACTTGGTAAGCTCCAAGGGATCAAGCTGCAATCAGAATCAACTCTCTCCAGAAAGCAAGACGAGAAGAACGTCATTGTCATACGAGTCATAGCAGGAGAGGAAGCTCCTTGAAAGCATCGCCAGCACCGCCAGCACTTTATTTCTCAATTTGTAACAATCTCCTCATTTCAGGAGATATGTTTCTCTGACTGTATCTTGCCAATTCAGGGCACACAAATTAATAAAGTCGAATTTTCAGTCATGTTTCGTTTTTACATTTATGTTTTGCAAAGAGTTGTCTGATATCTCTAAAAATACAATTGCATAAGTACAGATGCCTCTCTCTAAAAATAAAAACACATGCTTACGGGGAATATACTTACTCTCGAAAGTGCTTGTCTCCTATGACGGAATCTCAGTAAAGGATACCTCGGGACCATTTGTGCGTTTCTTTATCTTTGCAGGATTGCAGGTATCCAGAACGCGACCTGGGGCATGCAAGTTACGTCTCAGCAACTGGCAAATCATTATCAACTCACCTGGCACTGGGAGGTGCCCACTTCCCCAGCAAAATTGCCAAATCAACGTACAGCATCGGAGACACTCTATCCCCAGCTGAGTTGCTCTCCCCAGCTGAGTTGCCTCTCATATCCCCAGCCGAGTAGCCATTATTCCTCAGCAGGATGCGAGAATCGAGAAATCATCTCCCCACAGAGCTTCAGGCCTCTATTCAGAAGAGCAACGCACGAGGAAGTCACAACAGAGAGGAGAAAGCTTCTACAAACCCCAGCTGGGTCCCGTATTATAAGAATATGTCAATCGATGACGCATATCCCCAAGCAGATATAACTATAGATCTACCAATGATCCCATCCCCAGCTGGGATGTCTTCCTCAGCAGATCGATCAGAGATCTTTGCGGCAACGGGATCCGAGTCCCGGATCGGTGCCTCTTTGCATAATCATAGCATTCGCATCATATTCACCCTCAAAGCGTAGCATTCCGTCTAATACGGAGCATTACGGCAAAAATCAAATGCATAGCATAATCATAAGTCGTGCTGTGACTTGAACACTTGTAAATATTGACAATCTGTCAACATACAGAATACATCCCCATCAGAGTCCCAGCAAAAGCAGTTGCCCCATATCACAAACACCAGTGCATATCTCCTTTTTGACACCCGTCCGTGTCATCTTTCCCCAGCGGGTTGCCTGAATATACTTTACAAACAAGATCACCAGTATTGCAGATATTTCCTGACACCCGTCCGTGTCAAATCACCAGCAGAAAGCCAAAGACACCCTCTTTGCACTCACATATACCCATATATACTCATCCTTGACACCCGTCCGTGTCATATCCCCAGCATGGTCGCCTATGCCTGTATACACTTTCTTGACACCCGTCCGTGTCGCATCCCCAGCAAGTTCACTTACACTTTCATCACCCATATACTTGTTAATATTATACTCTTCTTTCTTGACACTCGTCCGTGTCACTCTCCCCAGCAGATAAACACTCACCTATACATTATATACTCACTACTCATTGGTACACCTACTCAGATACTCGTCCGTATCTTATATACACCATGTATATCCCCGCAGATTCGACAGTAGTCCTTGTTCTTTGTTAACCAGTTGGTACTCGTCCGTACCATCATCTCAGAACATTGCGTCTAATGTTTGTTTCTACATGATACTCGTCCGTATCATAGTCTTAAGGATGCTCGTCCGCATCTTTAATCCATACACCGTGTCAAACACTTATGTCTTCATGAATATAGATGCTCGTCTGTGTCTACTATTCCCCAGAAGAGTCCTTTCAGATGCAACACTCGTCCGTGTTCCTTGTTAACCAGTTGATACTCGTCCGTATCATCAGCTCTGAGCACGTGTCAGTTTGTTTCTACATGATACTCGTCCGTATCATAGTATTAAGGATGCTCGTCCGCATCTTTAATCTATACACAATACCAAACACTTATACCTTTTGTTTCTTGGATGTAAACGCTCGTCCGTGTTTACTATCTCCCCAGTAGATTGCCAACAAATTTTCTTTTTATCTAACACTCGTCCCGTGTTATGATACCTCTGAGAGCAGCCGTACCCTGCTGAGTGGTCGTCCTCCACTTCTTGATGGTCGTCCTCCATCATGCTCATCCGATGGCCGTCCCCATCGTTGATTTTAGCAGCCGTCCCCTGCTAGGTGGTCGTCCTCCACCTTTTGATGATCGTCCTTCATCACTTTATCCAATGGCCGTCCCCATTGTTGATTTTAGTTGTCTAACACTCATCCTGTGTTATGATAAACTTTGAGAGCAGCCGTCCCCTGCTGAGTGGTCGTCCTCCACTTCTTGATGGTTGTCCTCCATCATGCTCGTCCGATGGCCGTCCCCATCGTTGACCTTTTCTATCCGATGGCCGTCCCCATCGTTGATATTTTGGCAGCCGTACCCTGCCAGGTGGTCGTCCTCCACCT
Organism: Lathyrus aphaca; assembly: GCA_963966055.1. Classification (NCBI taxonomy): domain Eukaryota; kingdom Viridiplantae; phylum Streptophyta; class Magnoliopsida; order Fabales; family Fabaceae; genus Lathyrus; species Lathyrus aphaca. The sequence goes on along the minus strand of OZ014520.1, from coordinate 164,253,839 downwards.
TTGATGGCCGTCCCCATCATATTTCTTTTATGCCCAACAGAGCAGCCGTCCCCTGCTAGGTGATCGTCCTTCACCTTTGATGGCCGTACCCCATCATATGTTTATTTCATTTATTCTTTAACCCGATGGCCGTCCCCGTCGTGGTCCCTTTTCCTTTTCTTTTAGCCCGATGGCCGTCCCCGTCGTCGGTTACCTTGCTTTATGAACTTGATGGCCGTCCCCGTCATGTTTCATTAACTCCCAGAAATTTTACAGCTTTATCCTGATGGCCGTCCCCATCATAATTTGATTTTCCCCAGCTAGTCGGCCGTCCCCGTCTTGGCTTTACCTTTTATCCCCAGCATGTCGGCCGTCCCCGTCATTGCGTTGTTTCCCGCTTTACAATATACTTTATTTTCTTTCACAATCTATATCCCTTTTCTTCTTCATTTCTGTGAGTGCAAATTTTGGACTGTCTTTGGTATTCAACCACAAGTTATCTTGTTTGCCTGTTAAGCCGTCGCTTACATCCTGCACAGCTAACTCATGTTTGAATAGGGGCAGCTGTAAACACCCCAAATTTGCCCTCACCCATTCACACCATGGCTTGTGATCATCTCATATGCATATACACAAAACATATCATCTCACATCTCATCTTGATTCACTGCATAGCTTCTAAGGCATCTGCACCTAGGGTTTGTGATCTGAGCAACCTCAGGGCCTCCTGAGCCATTCCAAAAGCCACCAATCAATTCAAAGGGGTCCATGTGTGTTCTTATATCATGTTACATCCCCACAAAGTCAAAATTGCAGAGGGATCACAAGAACTAGGGTTTGAGTGGATGCAGAGCCAGGATGAACTGCACAGTTGACTGAAAATTAGGGTTTTGGTTTCAGAGGCCATAACTCCAATTTTTTTGGTCATTCTTGTTTCCATTGGTCTCTATATGGTATAGGGAGTATGCATATCAATTTTCATGAAGAAATTCCATGGGGAAGTCATCTGATCAAGAGTTGACTTTTCAGACAAGTCAGTGCAAAATCAGGGCATCTGAGGCCCCCAATGACCCAACCAATGGGTGATCTTCATCATTTTGAGTGTATATGATCTTTATTTGATCATGGAAGAAGTTTGAAGTTCATGGAAATCAAGAATTTAGGGTTTTTGCAAAAGTTGACTTTTTGGGTTTTGTTGACTTTTCAAGAATGCATCCTTTTAGGTCAATTTTCAAGCTTTGATTTATGATCCAAAAAGGCTTCAAATGGAAAAACTTTGGTCATGAAAGTTGTAGATCTCATCTTTCCCTTTTCAAAAAGTACAAGAACATGATCAAACTCTTCTTGGATCAAAAGTTATGGCCATGCAAAGTTGCCAAAAATCATTAATTTTCAAGTTATGCACTAAAGGAAAAAATTGCAATTTCATGAACCAAGTATTTTTGTGACTTCAAAGTGACTTCAAGACAGCATTATATGATCATACATGACCCCAAGAACAATTTTGGCCCAAGGAATTTTGGATGGTTTGCCTTGATTCTCAAAGTTCCATAAGGCATTTTCTTAAGTATGCATAAAGAGGATTCTTGGCAAATTCATGTTTCAAAGGATTATGTGATCACTAGCTGATCTCTAAACATTGCCATGACCAATTGAGGCAGCATGTGACAAAAATTCAGCAAGCATTGCTCTATGTACATAGCAAAAAACTCATGAGAAAATACAAGTTGTCAAGTTGCAAAAGCTAGTATAGCTTGTCATCCACTTGTTGCAGTCAAGTACAAACAATCCAAGGGCTCTCCTCCACTCCAGCTGGGGCAAGACAAGACCTGAGCCTGCTGCTGCCATGACCCATGCCCTCAAGGACACAAACTTGACCTTTTTGCAAAAAGGCTCCCATACTCTTGGCACAGTACCCAGCCACCCTACTAACCTGCCTCACAGTCTATCCACACAAGTTGGAGGTGATATAGCTAAGCATTGAGCATTGAACTGGCCAGAACTCAGCTTTCACAAAAACACACCAACTTGCAAAATCCATCGAATCTGCCTCCACAGCCAAGAAACATTCAAACTTCCTTCACCACTCAACTCACCACACCTCAAAGCCCCCAAACCACCAAAACTCAGGCCTGAAACAAGCTTGGCCTGAGCTCCACCATTCACCATCATCAGAACCAGTCCTCTTCGAATCTCACTGTCCATCCCTCAAACACTTCACCTCTCTTCACCAACAAGTCAGGCACACTCAGAGGAGCCCAAACCACCCACTACACTGGCCTAAAACAGCCTGTACACCAAGGTCATTTTCTGCTACACCAGTTTGGTAGCCACTGAAATAGCTTGCTAAACTTCATCTCAAGCCTGCCATTGACATCAGGGGATTCATTAGAGCCAGCTTGCATCAAGAAACTGCTCTGGAAGCTCAAAAGCAGGAGTTGTCACCTCAGGTATGATTATGAAACTTTTCTCTCAAAGCTTTGATTTTATGTTATAAAATGAAAATGCATGCCTCAAGGATCATGGGGATGTGTTTAGAATCAAAAATGGTGTAAAAATGGGCATTTTATGCATCTCTGAAACTTGGCCCGTGAATGCATTTGTCTTCGATTCTCCTTGTTCATGTTAGATAAATGTATTTTGATCTTGGATTAGGGTTTAGTTAGGGTAGGGGGTTGTTTCTGGGCAGGAAATTTGTAGAATAGTTGCTTGATTCGCGTTCTAGGGTTTTTATGCAACCGGAGAAGATGACCGGAGCTCCTCTCCGGTCACCTGAGGGTGATTAACCCTAAACTCAGGTCATTATGACCATTTGAATGTGAGCCGTGGATGCGCGTTGACCAGCTGACTTCCCCCCAGTTTCAATGGCCAGGATGTGTTTGATTAGCCCTAATTCTTCATTAAGTTTTAATTAATCCATAATTAGTCAGGAATAATCCCAACCACTGGATCTGGCGCCAGTCAACCATTTTAAATTTTAAGCGCATCCTGGCCCTCCAATCTGATGACTTTTCATTTTATTTTATTTTTATTCATTTTTCTTGCATTTTAATTGTACAATTAATTTAAAATGGTTAAAAAATCATAAAAATTATGAAACTTTTTCTTTAAGGTTTTATTAATTTTTATGACTCAAAAATATTTTTATTTTATTTTTTATCACTGAAAAAGTATTTTTAAATATTTAAAAGATTATTTTTAATTGATTAATGAGAATTAATTAATTAAAAATACTTTTAGGTATTTAAAAATTACAAAAAAAATTCATGAAATGTTCTAAGACATTTAGAAACATTGTCCAACCTTCAAACCAAATTTCTTTTTTGATCTTGATGCATTTTGAGAATTTTTCATTGAATTAAATCATTTTTGATGCATTATTTTGATCATAAGTTTGAAAATTCATTTCTGCCTTTTGGTGAAGGTTGAGACATTGATTCTTTTTGTATTATTTTCCATTTGACATGTACTTTCAAAGATAAAAAGGCCATGATTTGATCTTACATTTTCCAATTGATTGGCATTTCTTTTGTTACAAACCCTAAAAAACCTAATAACTTGTAAAAATCATAACTTGAGATTGGTAGAGAGTTGAGAGTTCCCCTTTGGGCAGTGATTCATTATAGGTCTAGGGTTACCTTGGGTACCATTTTCCATTTTTTATGTTAAGGTTTGCTTCTGTTTTTGGTTTGTGTTTGATGTTTGATCCATGAACCCTAATTTGGGCTTTCCCTTGTATCCTTCTTGCATTTCCTTGCATAACATGGCTTGTCATTGCATTTTGTGCATACTTGTGATTCATTTAGCATCTTAAGACATGTAGAAAGCATCATTGATCATTGCATTACATATTTGCCATGCCATTTGTCTTGTATGCTTCATAACATTTCATGTTCATTCATGCTCCTACACTTGCATCCTTTGCATTCATAACCTTGTATGAACATTTCATTGCTTTGCCTCATGTTTGCAGCACTTCATAACATCATAATCATCATGTGTATGCTTCTGGTTTTGCTTTGCATCATGTCATTACATCTCTTCTTGCATTGCATTGTATTTCTTTCTAACATTTCAGGTGGTAAGTAAACTTGGGAAGTGAATTTGCCTTCACTTCTCATAACTTTTCTTTTCATCTCTCTTGCATCCATTGCTGCATTCTTATATGTGTTTGAGTTTGAGCTTGATCATTCTTCTTCCTCCCACTTTCTTTCTTCAAGTGACTTGACTTCTTGAATGAAGCAAGTCACTTTGCTTCTCTTGATCCTGTTCATCTGCTTCCTGGTGGTTCTTCTGAAGATTGTTCTTGGAAACCTCACAAACCTTAGGAACAACCAAGCATGATAATGAATTAGGGTTTTGATTAGTCTCCCCCATAGTTTTTACCTTTGTGTCTCTCCTTGAGTCATCTCTCCTCACCTCATAATCAGGGACTAAACCCTCAAGGCTTTAAGACTTTGTGATTAAGATCATGCCTGCATCCTTCTTTTAGGATGGAGTGTATAACTTTAATCCTAAGTCTTGGACCCTTAAGGTGTTGAACTCTCTTAATCAATTCACTTAATAAACATCAAGACAGTACACTTGTAACTTGGGCCTTGCATTAGGGTTCTAATTCTTCCTTAATTGGTTAAGAAGGACTAACCCTAAAGTTAATGGACAAGTCCCCCTCAAGTTGTCTTACAAACCTTAAAACTCACTTCTTCATCTCATCACTAATTAAAATCCATCTAATAAAGACTTGTTTTGTCATGGGTTTAATCCCTAATCATGGATTAAGTTGAGGAGTTTTCCCCAGCTTAAACATTCTCATCTATTATCCTTCTTTTAGGGTGGTGTAATGAGTCTGTTAAATCCCTGATTATGGCTTAACCTCATTACTTAACACTAAACAAAAATCACAAAAAAACATCTAAATAATCACAAGTAGGTTAATGATCTTAACCCTGTATCAAAGGTGATTAAGTGTGAGAATCTGACTTCACACTTAAGGTAATTCTCATTACCCCTAATCAGAGGGATGATGTGATGAGTTTACCAAATCCATTGATTTAGGTTTAAGCTCATTATCCTATGACAAACTCCAAAAGCAATAAAAGACTGAAAACTCAAAAACAAACAATAATCGTCTCCTTCGGGATTCTTTTCTCATCTCATTCACTCACAATCGAGAACTTGCTTCTTCCGTCTAATGCAAGACAGTAAACACCTGAGCCAGACGGGTCATACACTTGAGCATTGACAAGCAAGCAGTTCACAAGTCAAATCACCTTTCAGTCTCTTTGGGTCGAACTACGGTGTTCTGACTTCCTCATTGCACGAGAGGATACGTAGGCATAACTTAACAGTTATCGAATAAAAGTCTCTGTACATTCCCCCTCTTCCAGCATCTTTCCCTTAGCCTCATTATCATGAGCAATTCATTTCATTCCTGATCTCACACTGACACTGTACATTTACACATATCACATTTCTTTTACACTGACACCTGTACATTCCTTTCCAGCTCATTTACACACAGATTACACTGACACTACCCCTTTAAAACACAAATCTTTTAAGCGTGGATCCCGTCGAGTACGACGGACAATCTGGGTGCTAATACCTTCCCAGGTTGTAACCAACCCCCTTTCTCAGTCTCTCTGGTTCGCAAACCGTCTTATCCATCTCTTTCTAGGTCTATGCAGCATTACCTTTCCTCCGGGATAAAAATGCCTAGCTGGCGACTCTATTCATCTCCAGTGAGTTCACGGCTGTGTGTTCTCACTGTTCCCTTCGCCGACCGTTCGCGTCTGTACCCTCATATGACCCTGTTTCATTTGTCGGGAGCGACACCTGGCACATGTGCATTTTGTGAACAAATTCCCAGTATTCTCTTGGCACCCCCCAGCATGTGATGTTCAACCCAAATCAGTCGTTTCTCCTTACTTCCAGCACCCCCAAGGCCCAATGAATTAAGCAGTCCATGTCATTCTTTTATTTCTTTTTTCATTTTTATTTCAATTTCGTTTCATATTATTAAAAATAGTAAATTACATCAAAAAATTCCAAATAAATTCATGAGCACTCTTCTCATTTTTCTTTAATTTTCCGTAATTTTAGATTTTATTTTTATTCATTTTTGAAGTCATAATTAATTTCCCTTTTAATTGTTTCACAATTTCTTCATTTTGAACCAATCATTTTGTATATTTTTGTTCTCATAAACCATAAATGATAAAGACCCCATTCTTTTTTAATTCTCTTAATATTTCATCATACTTCTTCAAAATAGTTTTCTCTAGATTTTTAGGTCATGTTTAGGTCCTTTTGAGTCCATTCCTTCATATAGGTCCCAATAAACCCTAATAGCATTCTAGTGTTCCTTCGACCATTCAAAATTAGGAGTTTTCATGATATTTTTTGTACACAAGTCATTCTCTGGATTTTGATGTCCAATATTAAATTTCATAATTTTTCTAAGACATTTGATATTTTTCCCAAGTTGCTTAAGCCCTAAGTCATTTTTGGTCCCTTTTAGGAGACTCCTTCAATCCATTTGAGGAAGGCATTCATGCCATTGTTCTAAGGTCTTGATTATGAGTCTTGTAGGCCATATTAGAGGTCCTTAAGTATAGATCACACTCATTGGGTCTTTGTCATATGCCTTCTCAATGTTTCATACTTAACATTTTGGTGTCCTTAGCCCTAATGCTTCCATGCCACCTTACTTGTAAGTCATTTATGAGCTCTAATTCCATTTTAAAACTTCATCAATCCCCTGGTTTTTGTATGGGAGAGTCAAATCCTTTTGGTCATGTTTGATTTTTTTACTTTAAGCTCTTTCTTCCTTTGAAGTTCTATATGCACTTCTTCTTATTCTCACACTATTACACATAATGTTTGGATCTCTTTCACTTGGATCTATTCATCCCCTTTTAGTTTTACATCATAGGATAATTTCATTAAGTGTTAGCCCCTGGATTTTCTATTCACCTTAGGGTTTATATAAGTTTAGTATACTTAACCATTTAGGTTTCTTCATGTAACTTCACTTTAACTCTTATTAGGGGTTAGCTTCCTTTTAGGGCATAGTTTGAAATTGTTCACTCTTATAGCGTTAGAATACTTAAGTTGAGTTTAGCTAATGACTTTTCAAGTTTGTTATCTTATAGGTTGCCTTAGGCTTAGGTATTTGTCTTAGGAGTTCACTAACATCCTCCTTAGATAGTATGGGTTGTTTTGGATGTTTTGCCATGCTAAAATTGTTCATTTTTCTCCATCATGCTAATATTTGTTTTGTAGGGGGGAAGATGAGGTAATCACTTCATTCTTATTCCTTTATGCATTTATTTGCTTTGCCTTAGCACCTCTATGCTTTGTTCATAGGACCCCTTTCTTTCTTTAGATTTCAACTTAACTTCCTTAGGAAGTAAGTTGAATTCTAGCTTGCTCTTTCTTCTCCTTAGGTTAGAATACCTCATTAACCATAGGACCACACTTTCGTACATAATAGGATGACTTAGGGTTATGTCTTAGTCCCCCTTAGCTTTTACCTTTCTCTTTTGAGTCTTCTCTTCTCATCTTCAAACAAAATCCAAAAAGACTTAATAAATGCATGAAAGGATCCCTTGTGTATAGCCTTATTTCATGGGGCACTTCAATTCATTCCATCTTGGAATAATGTAAGCTTGTTGTTGCTCCCCGGATTTTCATCCTGGTATCAAAGCGAACTGGTGTCGGCGATGTTGAAGGTTGAGGTTGAATAGAGTTGCCAGCTAGGCATTTTTATCCCGAAGGAAAAGGTAATGTTGCATAAACCTAGAATGAAGTGGATAAGACGGTTGCGAACCAAAGAGACTGGGTAAGGGGGTTGGTTACGACCTGGGAAGGTATTAGCACCCAGATTGTCTGTCGTACTCGACGGGATCCACGCTTACCTGATTGTGTTTAAGGGGGATAGTGTACGTGCTAGCTATGTTATAAAAGAAATGGGTGTACAGGATGATGGTGTATAAAGAACAAGAGCTCAAAACTTGTTCTAAGAAAAGAAATCTAGAAAGAGGAGAGGGGGGAGACCTGGGGACTTTTGTTCGATAACCGTTAAGTTATGCCTACGTATCCTCTCGTGCAATAAGGAAGTCAGAACATCGTAGTTCGACTCAAAAAGACTTAGATGTTTTTATGTGAACTGCTTGCTTGTCTATGCTCAAGTGTATGACTCGTCTAGCTCGAGTGCTAACTATCATGCATTAGACGGGAGAAGCGAGTTCTCGTTTTCAGAGTTAGTGTGATGAGAAAAGAAGCCCGGAGGAGACGTTTATTGTTTGTTTTTGTGTTTTCAGTTTTTTATTGTTTTTGGTGTTTTGCATAGGATAATGAGCTTAAGCCTTAATCAAGGGTTTGCAAACTCATTATATCATCCATGATTAGGGATAATGAGTTTACTTAAGTATGAGATGAGAATCTCAACTTAATTACCCTAATGATACTGGATTAAGATCATTAACCCATTTGTAATTATCAAGTGTTTTTGGATTTTTTTTTTGTTTTGTGTTAAGTAATGAGTTTAATCTCTAATCATGGATTAGTGAACTCATTACACCATCCTAAGAGAAGGATGATAGATGAGGACACTTAAGATGAGGAAGATACCTCAACTTAATCCTTGGTCAAGGATTAAAATCATTATATAACAAACCTTTGTTAAAGTGGATTTTAATTAGAGATTAGATTAAGAAGTGAATTTTATGTTTGTAAGACTAAACCTGAGGGGGACTTGTCCATTAAACACTAGGGTTAGTCCCTCTGACCCAGAGGCAGAGATATAACCCTAATGTAAGGCCCAAGTTACAAGCTTAAGTCTTGATAATTATTAGGTGTTTTGATTAAGAGGTGAAAACAACTTAAAGGTTTAACACTAAGTATTAAAGTTATACACTCCATCCTAAGATAAGGATACATGCATAACCCTAATTCAGAGTCTCAAAGCTTTAAATGTTTAGCCATTGTTATTGAGATGAGAAGCAGAGACTCAAAGAGACTCAAAAGGTAAAAAAAAACTAAGGAGTACTATTCACAACCCTAAAGTTATCATGCTTAGATGTTCCTATGGTTTGTGAGGCTTAAAGAGGAATCTTCATATGGCCACCAAGGAATATGCAAATGAAAGAGAAAGAGAGAGAAAGATAGGTTACTCACTTCCTGAAGATGTTAAGTAACCTAGGAGAGAAAAAAACACAAGTGAATCAAATTCACTTCAAACACAAATAAATAAGAGGGTGAGAAGATATTGGATGTGGATTCATATCCACATTCCAATTAACTTACCATATGCACCTGAAAAGTTAGTATGTACATACACAAAGTCCATGATCAAAATCAAAAGCAAATCACATGATAAAAAATTGAAATTGCATCCAAACAAACCCCAAACCTACATGAGAACACCCTCAAAAGGTGGAGGTATAAAGCTAAACCAAAGTCAAATTATGGTTTTCCTAAGTTTGGCTAGGGTTTTGGACACTTTGCAAAGAAAAAGTCAAAACAAATTGAAAATGCAATGCAAAAATATGATTTAAATGTCCTAGATACTAGATGCAACATATAAAAGAATGCAAAAAGAACCAAGTACAAACTCATTTTGGTTAGGCAGAAATGAATTTTTGAATTAGGGTTATGAAAAAGGGGATTTTCAAAACCCTAATTCAAGTTTAATTGTCAAAACATGATCAAACCCTAAGATAAATTTGTAAAAGGAGTTTGTAAATAGATCTTAATGTTCAAGGATGCTTCATGATTTTTTTGGTTATTTTTAAATACCTAAAAGTAATTTTAATTAATTAAAATGAATGAATTAATTAAATAATTTAAAAATAAATTTTTAATGCAAAAAAGAAATATAAAAATGTTTTTGGGTTTTTAAAATTAATTAGAGTGAAAGTGTACAAAAACAGTATTTTTGAAAATGTTTTGCTATTTTTAATAAATAAAAGAAAACAAAAATGAAATAAATAAAAATAAAATGAAAAGTAATTAAAAAGGAAGGCTCAGATTGCGTAGAAGCAAGATCAAGGGCTGAGGGCACAAGTCAGCTTGACTGAAGGTATGTAGATCCTAGGGTCCAGGTTTAAATCCCTAATACGCGCGCAATCCAAAGGCTCACATTTAATCTGAACTAATTAATTGTGATTTGTTTTAATTAATTAAAATTAAGGCTAACGAATTATCTGAGCCGTCCATCCCTTAAACTAATCAAGATCTAATGGCTCTCATTCAATCTGGAAACCCTTAACCTAATTATTTTCAGGTGACCGGAACAGTGCTCCGGTCATCTTCTTTGACCAACCAAAACCCTATCTTCTTCCCCAAGCCATCCCAAGAACTCTAACCTACCCAGAATTCATCCCTACACTCCAAGGAACTCAAATCAATCATCAAACAACATTTATAACACTTGAATCAAGAGAATAGAAGCAAAAATCAAAGCACGGGCAAACTTTCAGAACAACATAAAATGATCATTTCTTGCTTATTTTCAAATCTAAACATATCTAGATGATCAATGCAACATGTAGATTCATTTTGTAACAAGAAAATGAAGTTCTGAGAAAAATGTTCTTGAGCTATACCTGAGTTGGAGACCTTCAAAGATGAGCTTTCTGAGCCTTTCCTTTGTGCGAACCACCTTCACTGGTCCCCCTTGTGCTAATGGTAAGCTTGAATGAAGTCTAAATTGGCTATTTTGAGAGGTTCAGTTCCGGTGTATCAGAAAATGAGGTTCTTGTGTGTTGTGTTTCAGGCCATTGTAAGGGGTGGGATTTGTTCCTTAGGTGAAGTGTGACTTGTTGGTGAAAGAATTTTTGAAGTTTGATAGTTGGATTGGGAGAATCGAAGAGAGGAAGTTTTTTGGGGATTTTTGTGAAAACTGAGTGTGTGTTTTTTCCGAGTTCTTGTGAGCCTTCTTTTATGATCCTTAGGCTTTGCATAAACAAATGGAATGAGTCAGAAGAGTTGATAAGCACTATGGGATTGGTATGGTTCAATTGGCCAAAAAGTCAAAAGTTATGTACTTGAGGTATGGGCCATGGCAGAACTGATTTGAGGGCTTGAGCTGCTTTGGCTGGCTTCAAGGAGAACCCTAGGATCAATTGCTATGAGTTGTATGGCTTAGATCAAGAGTTTGCTATGTTTTGCAATTTTGCAACTTTGTGATTTCTTGAGAAACAAGTCATGAAATTCCTTGGTTCAAAGCTCAAATATAACTTTGAGATGCTGTTTGATCATTCCATGATGTATTTGAGTGGATTAGAAGTCATAGAGAGGCCTGAAATTCACTTTTGCACATTTACCTCTTTGGCCTAAACTTGAAAATTACAAGATTTTCCCCAACTTTGACTTGCCATATCTTGAGTTCTAGGATGAATCAAGAGGAGCTCTTGTACTTTTTGAAAATGCTAAAATCCAATCTACAACTTTCATGTTTGAAGAAATTTCGTTTGAAGCATTTTTGATCAAGAAAGAGGAGGTTGAAAATCTTTCCCAAAATGGAAAGTTTTCATTTCAAGTCATGTCCAAAAATGGCAACTTTTGCAATGGCTCAAAATTCTTCAATCTTGTGATCTTTCAAGCATTTCTAAGACCAAATAAAGGTCATAAAACCTCAAATTGATGATGATGACCCTTTGGAACCCTTGTTGGAGGCCTTAAATGCCCTAATCCTGACTTTTCTTACACAACAAGTTACCATTTGATCAGATGACTTCCACATTGAATTTTTTCATCAAACTTCATCCACACACTCCTTATATCATATAAAGACCATTTGAATCAAGAATGACCAAAAATTTTGGTTGTAAGAGCCTCAAACCCAAAACCCTAATCTTAGGTCATCTGTGTAGGAGCCTTGAGCCTGCCTGGGTGGTTCTACAATCTCTTGTGATTTTTTGACTTCCAAGAACCCTTGAGGGTACGATATGACCTTAGAACACTCAGGAATCTTCTTTTCATGCTTTATGGCCTCTGAGATACCTCATACTCTCTTCAAGATTCCTCTGATCACAAACCCTAACTGTGCAGAGATGCAATGAGATGTTAAAGATGAATATGCAATGTAAGATGTAATGATATGCTATGCAATATGTGTGATCATAAGCCAAGGAATGAGAAAGTGAGAGGGCAAATTTGGGGTGTTTACACTTGTCTAGCATGATGTACAAGTCTTATCAAGGGGTTGTTTAACAAAGAAAAATATAAAAGACACTTCTTCACAAGCTACAAAAACACTTAATAAAGTTCAACAAACTAGTGAACATAAACCCTAATCCTTGGGAACCAATCTTGGATAAATTCTCCTTACTAGGTATGCTTGTTCTATAATTCCATCTTAGAATGTAGTAGTAAGTACACATTCCATGGAAAAGAGTTTGAATTCACTTCCTTGTGCCAAATTCATACAAAACTCTTAAAAAGCAAACAACGAACAATAAGCGACTATCCTGCGGGAACCTCTCTTTTCATCTCATTCATTTCAATGCGAACTCGCGACGACTGGTCTCGCATGCAAGACGGTAGAAGCACTCATACCAGACGAGCCTGCAACAATTGAGCATAGACATACGCAGTTCAAGCCATAAAAAACACAAACAAATAGTTCCTGCCTTAGTTAGGCGAACTACGTCGACTCTGATCCTCATTTTCACGATGAGGTACGTAGGCAGCGGGGTAGGGCTTGTTTGAGCACATTCTTTATTTTCCCTACATTTTCCCTCTTCCTTTCTTTCTCTTCTCCAGTTCCTTTCTCATTTAAGTTCCCATTCCAGTTAGCAGTTTTATTCAGCAGCATCTTATTTCTCACCCTTTGAAACAAACAAGCATGTATGGATCCCGTCGGGTACATTGGACGGTCTAGGGTGCTAATACCTTCCCAGGTCGTAACCGACTCCCGAACCCAGATCTTTGGTTCGCAAGGCCTAGTCTTTTCCTTCTCTCTTAGGTTTGTGAAGCATTACCTTTCCCATTCATTCAGGATAAAAATGCCTGGCTGGCGAATCTACCTTTTCTGCACCACTTCGCGTTTTTACTAGGATGAAAATCTCGGGAGCGACAGTTGGCGACTGTGCTGGGGACCAAACCCAGAATCTCTGGTTCCCCTCGTAGAGTCAATCCTAGCGCCTGTTTTTTTTCTTTGGGTGTTTATATATGTGTGCTGTTGTGTTTGTTTACTATTTTCGTTTAAAGTTTACTTTACAGTTTTATTTACTGCTTTCAGTATTTATTTTCCATGCATCATATGTACTGGACTGTTTGGTTTCATTTTTTTCTGTGGGATGGGGTTACTTTGAGATGAGCTCGTAACCGAGGCTCGAGTGCACCCTAGGACTTAGAGTGGTTCCACTTTGGCTTCATGGCATCTTGCTATGTTGGTAGTAATGATTTCCACACCCAGACTTGCGAGCTTCTTGGAAATGTATTGATGCCAGAATCTTTCTAGGGCAATACACAACCTTGATAGTTATGTGCAGTCAGGGGACCGATCATTGAGAACCTTTGTGGAAACATCCCTCTCCAGTGATGACAGTGGCATACAACATTTGTTGGCAAACCCACTCGCATCCGAGGGCCCACTGGGAACTCGCATAGGATGGCCTGGTTCTCTCATAGGAATCCAGTTAAGGCAAATTATTCGTATGCCGATAGTATTATACCCTTCAGGATGAATGTACTATTGTTTCTCGATTCAGTGCTTGAAGCTGGGGACTTATGAGGGATGCTTGTTTTCTTGGACTCAACTGAGACCTCCCTGAGTAGTACATAATGCTAAACCGATTCCCTGATTTGGTCATGAGCCATTTCTCGGAAATGGTGAACGTATTATTGCTATTCGTATTTGAGAGTCCGTGATGTTTGACCCGAGTAGCACACCTGTGAGATTGGGAGGGGTTTACAGGATTGTAGGAGCCTTAACCTTCAACATACCCATTGTACCAGCATGCTTCAGTGATATGATCTTATTTTGTTATACATGGATTCTGAATCTCTGACCATAAAGATGCTTGTGATGATGTTGTGACCTTGCACAGACACCTGATTACTTGATTCACTACACAGACACATCACTGATCACATGCCTTGCCTTGCATAGTATCATAACATCATTAATCATTTGTTTTCTTTTTATTCTCAGAGTTCATTACTTCCTATTCCCGGTCATATTGCTACTTCAAAATGGAGGTTCCCAGGAAAATAAATGTCCACTATACTTTCCCACAACCAGAGACAGAGGGTATTCAGGGATTGATTAGCTTGATGGGTGACAAAGTCCTTGATGATTTCAGAAAGGAGTTTCGCAAGATCCTGGATTATGTGAGCAAGCCCGCAATTGACCAGAGGGATAGCTTGCATTCTTTGTTGCTATTCTATGATCCACAGATGAGGGTTTTTGTCTTCCTTGATTACATCTTGGCACCTACATTGGAGGAGATCTCTAGTATCTTGAATGTTCCTATTAGAGAAGGTATGCCTTACTATGCTTCAGAGAGGACCCCTCCTTATGAAGATATCACTGCTTCCTATCATTTGAGTATGCTCAGATTCAAGATGGGATTAGAAGCTAGCCAAGGTAAGGGGATTTCATTGGATTTTCTTATCACAAAGGCTCATGTTATGGCATTGGGAAAGAAATGGGCAGATTTCAAAGCATTATTAGCCATGATAGTGTACGGGATCAATTTATTTCCAGGAGAGAAAGGGTTAATTAGCATGGAGGCTATCACCATCTTTGTCAAAAGAAACCCTGTACCCACATTACTAGATGACTTCTACTATGGGGTTCACCATAGGAATGAAAAGAGGAAGGTACATGTGAATTGATGTGCTCCCTTGTTTGCTGACTGGTTTGTAAGGAAACTCCCTAAATCAGGACCCTTCCAGGATTTGAAACAATCTTGGAAATGGTCCAAAAGATTGATGGGCTTAACCTCAGTTGACATTGCTTGGGGATGCAATAGAGATATTGTAGTCAAAGAGATGTTGGTCAGTTGTGGGAGTTTCCCAAATGTGCCCTTGATAGGAAGAAAAGGTGGGATCAACTACAATCTTATCTTATCCAGGAAACAGATTGGCTATCCTCTAAGAGCCATACCTTTGATTAAAGAGATGAATGAGTCACTGTACGTTCCAGCTGAAGGAAACCTGGAGAAGATCTTGCTAGCATCCCAAGCTTGGGAGGTTAAAGTTTTAAAGGGGAAGAAAGACTTTGGGAGAGTAGATCCCCAAGACTTATGATCCTTTTGCCACCTGGTTGGAAGATTGTGTTGAGACTTTGTTGCTCCCATTCTCTAAGGAACCACCTCTCTACCCTAAGGAGGTAGCACCCACAACTTTTGTTCCTCTTCAGGAGTATCAAAAATTGGAAGCCTTGATTAAGCAACTCAGGTTGGAAAATCAAGAAGCCAACAATTCATGCCAGAAGTTGAAAATGCAAAACCAGAAATTGGAAGAAAGGGCTCACAAAGCTGAAGAAATGGTCAGGCTCAAGCAACAAGACTTTCAAGAGAGGGAGCTCTATTTCAAGAAGAGGGAATTAGATGAAACTCATAAGTTGGTCCAGCGCCAGAAAGATAAGAAAGAGTTGAATGAAGCTATCACCTTATGGCAAGAGAAGTGGATAAAGGATGAGGGACGACCATCGGATAAATGATGAGGTACAATCATCAAAAGGTGAAGGACGATCACCTAGCAGGGGACGGCTGCTGAAAATATCACGACATAGGATGAATGTCGGATAGAAAGATCAACGATGGGGACGTCCATCAGATAAATTATGAGGTACGATCATCAAAAGGTGAAGGACAATCACCTAGTAGGGGACGGCTGCTAAAAATATCACGACATAGGATGAATTCTGGATAGAAAGATAGTTTCGTTGTGAGAAGAGATAAACACGAATGAGTGTTTAAGCCCAAAAATAAAAATGGTATAAGTGTTTCGACATTGTGTATAGACTAAAGATACAGACGAGTATCTTTAGGACCACGATGCGGAAGAGTATCGATATAAACAAACGTCGACGCGTGTTTAAGGATGATGATACGGATGGGTATCGATTTAAGCAAGGAACAAGGACGAGTATTTGGTCTTCTGGAGAGTAGTATAAGGGTATTTGTATTGAGAGTGCAAAAGGGTATTCTGGCGACTGCAGGGGAGAGGTGTTTTTGTATACTGCTGGAGGAGTGATTTTTGTATATATAGGTGAATGGTTCGAACCTGACTTATAATCATGCAAACGCATGTTTGATTTTCACCGTAATGCTCCATATTAGACTGAATGCTACGCTCTGCTTGGGGAAGATGATGTGAATGCTATGATTATGCAAATGAGAGAGTCGGTCCGAGATTTGAACTCTGCAGGGAGAAAGGATCTCTGGGAGATCTTTCTGGAGAACTCTGGGGAAACTCATGCTGGGGGTGAAAGAAACCCCAATGTGTTGGAAATTGTATCTATTGGGGAAGAAAAAAATTCAGTTATTGCTCGGGAGATCCCGCTTGGGGAGGAGAGAAATTCTGAGAAGTAATCTGTTGTAATTCTTTCATTCAGGCTGTATCCTGGGGGAATGATGAGCTTCGTGGAGGATGCTTTTGTCAAGTGTACATATTTCCTGCAAGCATTTATTGAAAACAGCTTATATGTTCTCATACAAATTTTGTATTACGAACTTTCGACATTTTTGCAAACAAAACAAAAGGGTACAAAACAAAGTATGAGTGAATATTGATTTTATTGATTTGTGTGCCCTGAACAGGCGAGTACATTTGAAGAAGCTAATCCCTGGAATGAGGAGATTGCTATAAAATTGAGAAAATAAAAGTATTCTATTTAGGAATGCTGAAGTTGATGCTCCAATCTTCCTTTTGCTATGACCTGTATGACTTTGAACACTCATCTTATCTTGCTTTCTGAAGAAAGTTGATTCTGATCGACGCTCTGTCCTTTCGAAGCTTGTCAGGTTATGTAAGTGTGATATAGACGAATTCAGAGTGTAGTTGTTCGCTTATTCCCTGATTTTGTGTGGATCTCCCTATCGGGTTTTCAATCCACCGGGATACCCATTTTTGCATGAGTTGTCCGATGCGGCTTTTCAACTCAGCGGGTGTACAATTTTTTTTCCCTTATTTTTTCCCGAGTCTTTTATTCTGTTTTTGACTCGTCGGGATGCCCTATTTTTTCCTGGACTTACATTCTATTTTTATGTCCAGCGGGTCATTTATGCGAAGTATTTTTTAACTACATCTGAATTCACAGGAGATGGGAAATTTTTGCCATCCATGGTTGCGAGCATCAGTGCTCCGCCTGAGAAGACCTTAGTTATCACATAGGGAACTTCATAGTTTGGCGTCCACTTGCCCTAGTGGTCTGTATGAGGAGGAAGGATTCTTTTCAGTACAAGCTCTCCCACTTGATATTCCCGAGGTCTCACCTTTTGATCGAAGGCTCTTTTCATCCGTTTCTGATATAACTAACCATGACAAATAGCTATTAATCTCTTTTCTTCAATTTGGCTCAGTTGATTATAACGAGATCGGACCCATTCTGCTTCGTCTAGTTTCACATCCATTATTACCCGCAAGGAGGGCAATTCAACTTCAACAGGTAGAACGACTTCCATACTATACATAAGTTGATAAGGCGTTTCCCCAGTAGATGTTCTGATGGAAGTTCGATACCCGTGTAAGGAGAATGGTAACATTTCGTGCCAGTCTTTGTATGTGACTACCATCTTTTGCACAATTTTCTTAATGTTCTTGTTAACTACCTCAACAAAGCCATTCATCTTTGGCCTGTAAGGAGAAGAGCTGTGATGTTGAATTTTGAAATCCCGACATAGTTCTGTCATCATTTTGTTGTTAAGATTCGAACCATTATCAATAATTATTCGCTCGTGAACTCCATATCAACAAATGATATCCTTTTTCAAAAATCGGGCTACCACTTGCTTGGTGACGTTTGCATATGAAGCTGCTTCGACCCATTTGGTGAAGTAATCAATGGCTACCAGGATGAATTTGTGACCATTTGAACTAGTTGGTTCGATCTTTCCAATCATATCAATGCCCCACATGGCGAAGGGCCAGTGTGAAGACAATACATTCAAAGGATTTGGAGGCACACGTACTTTGTCCGCGTAGATCTGGCATTTATGGCATTTTCTGGCATAGGCACAACAATCTGCATCCATTGTGATCCAATAGTAACCTGATCTCAAAAATTTCTTCGCCATTGCATATCCTCCGGCATGGGTACCGAAAGAACCCTTGTGTACTTCGTGCATCAACAGGTCTGCTTCCTTTTTGTCAACACATCTGAGCAAGACCATGTCGAAGTTTCGCTTGTATAAGGAGCCATCACTATTGAGGAAGAAACTGCCGGCTATCCTTCTTAATGTCTTCTTATCATTGGACGATGCCCCGGGTGGGTATGTATGAGTATCTAAGAAGCATTTGATGTCGTGGTACCAAGGTTTGTTATCAATAACAGTGTCCACAGAGAAGATGTATGTTGGTCGGTCCAGTCTGGATACTAAAATCCAAGGCACATAGTTGGCAGTCTGTACTTTGATCATAGATGAAATAGTGGCCAAGGCAACTGCAAATTGATTCTCATCTCGAGGGATGTATTCAAGTTTGAATGTTGTAAATAAAATCAACAATCTCCTTGTATAGTCGTGGTAGGGGACCAGATGCTCCTGATGAGTGTAAACACCCCAAATTTGCCCTCACCCATTCACACCATGGCTTGTGATCACCTCATGTGCATAAACTCAATCATAGCATCTCATATCACATTTTTGGTTCACTGCATTGGTTCTAAGTCATCTGCATCTAGGGTTTGTGATCTGAGCAATCTAAGAGCTTTTTGAGCCACTCCCAAGGTCATCAATCACTTCAAAGGGGTCCATGTGTGTCCAAGTATCATATTATATCCTCTCAAAGTCAAGAATGTCAACAAAAAAAAAATCACAAGAACTAAGAATGGTATGGAAGCAGAGCCAGGCTTGACTGCACAAATGACCTAGAATTAGGGTTTTGGTTTCAGAGGCCATAACTCCAAATTTTTTGGTCATTCTTGTTTCTATTGGTCTCTATATGGTATAGGGAGTATGCATATCCATTTTCATGAAGAAATTCCATGGGGAAGTCATCTGATCAAGACTTGACTTTTCAAGCAAGTCAGTGCAAAATCAGGGCATCTGAGGCCCCCCAATGACCCAACCAAAGGGTGTTCTTCATCATTTTGATTGTATATGATCTTTATTTGATCATGGAAGATGTTATAAGTTCACAAAATTGAAGAATTTCAAGTCTTTTGCAAAGTTGACTTTTTGGGCAAGTTTGACTTTTAATGAAATTGTCATTTTAAGCAACCTTTTCAACCCTTACTTTTTGATTCAAAAAAGCTTCAAATGGAAAAACTTTGGTCATGAAAGTTGTCGAGTAGATCATTCCCTTTTCAAAAAGTACAAGAACATGACCTAATTCATTTTGAATCAAAAGTTATGGCTTGTCAAAGTTGGCAAAAATCACAAAATTTCAAAGTCTCTACCAAAGAGGTATTTTGCAAAATGACTTGATCAAGTGTTCTAAAGCTATCAAATGCACTTCTAATCCACACAACATGATAATGTGACATCTAAAGTTCAGAATGGACTAAATAATTACACATTTTTATGGTTTATGGAACAAGATTTTTCATAAGAGGCAAAAGTGAACCAAGTTGCAAAACTCATCATAGCTTCTCATCCACTTGCTGGCTAGCTTGCTGATCAATCCTAGGCCTTTCCTCACATCATGCTGCGCAGGACATGCCTTTTGTACTTAGCTAGCAAGTAGCCCATGCCCTTCTTACACAACTTTGACATTTTGGCAAAAGAACCCATACCAATCAAAAAAACACACATCATGTCATCTGACCAATGGCAATTGTTTATACAAAGAAAATGCAAGCCATAACACACAAGAACACAGCCTAAGACTCCAACATTCACAAGTTCCAAGTTTATGCTCCAACTTGCATTTTCCTTCGAAACACACTCCACAAGCCTCAAACTCAAAACAAAACTTCACAAACAATCTCAACACATTCCATTGATCACAAATCACCCTTCACCATAGCCTGAAAGTCACAAAATAAAAAATACGATCACCACCTTCCCTTGAGCAGAACTTCTGCCATTTCAAAAACTAGCCATTCTCAAAGCTTCCTGAGCTTCATTTCATCATCAGAGGGATCAAAGGAGTGGGTTTGCACCAAGAAACAGCCCAGAAAGCACAGGATCAGAAAGCTCCATCTCAGGTATAGCTCAAGAACAAATTTTCCAGAACTTGTTTTTCTTGTTATAAAATGAAAGTGTATGTTGTGCTGATCATCATGATGTGTTTGAAATTGAAAATGAATGAAAAATGAGGATGTATGCAATGTCTGAAACTTTTGCCCTAAAAACTGTTTGGCTTCGATTCGTTTGAATGATGAAGAATAAATGAGATTTGAGTGGGGGTTTTGATTCAGGGGGATGTGGGGATGATTTCTGGGCTTTTAGTTTTCGTTTTAGTGAAGTTTTGAGGATTTTGGAGATTTTCAGGTGGGGTTCCCACCGGAGAAGACGACCGGAGGTCTTCTCCGCCCAGGATCACTCTATTTTGCCCTAATCATAGTTGACTTTATTAATCTGGATTAATTAATTCGTAAATAGGATTTAACTCAGTTTGAATGTGGACCTTAGGATTGCGCGCGCAGTCAACAGATCTTTCCCCAGAATCAATCCTGGCTCTCCATTGCGTTTACTTTTCATTTTCTTTAATTTTAATTCATTTGTTTTGTATTTCTTTTCTCCATTTTATTTAAAATAGCAAAACAATTTTAAAAATTCTGAAATTTTTTGTATAAACTTTTATTTAATTTCAGAAACCAAAAACATTTTTATTTTTATTTTTTGCATTTTAAAATATTTTTAAATCATTTAAAAGTTTATTTTTAATTAATTAATGAGAATTAAGTAATTAAAAATACTTTTAGGTATTTAAAAATCACAAAAAAAATTCATGAAACCTTCATAATCATTTAGAAACATTGTCCAACCCTCAAACCAAATTTCTTTTTTGATCTTGATGTCTTTTGAGAATTTTTCATGGAATTAAAATCATTTCAAGGCATTATTTTGATCCAAACTTCAAAAAATCATTTCTGCCTAACCATTGAGAGTTGGACTTTGATTCTTTTTGCATTGCATTTTGTTTAGCATGTAGTTTGTGAGATTAAATTGGCATGATTTGATCTTTCATTTTCAATTTGTTTGGCATTTTTCTTGTCAAAGTACCCTAAAACCCTAGAAATCTTAGGAAATTCATAACTTAAATTAGGTTAAGAGTTAGAACCCCTCCTTTGGGCAGTGAGTTTGTATAGGTTTAGGGTTCCCTTGAATGCATTTTCAATTTTTTATCTTGATGTTTGCTTCTGATTTTGGTTTTTGTTTGATGCATTGATCATAAACCCTAATTTGAGCTTCCATATGCATCCATCTTGCATTTGCTTGCATACCTTGACTTGCCATAGCATTTTGTGCATCCATTTGATTCATGTGACATCTTAAGACATAATAGAAGCATGTTTGATCATTACATCTTGCATTTGCCATGTTGTATGTCATTTGCATCTCATAACTTTTCATGTATGATCATGGTTCTAACTTGCTCCATTTGCATTCATTTGTTCATGTGATCATTCTCTTGTCTTGATTCATGTTTGCATCATCTCATAGCATCATTATCATCTCATATATGCTTCTGGTTTTGATTCACACCATGTCATTTCATCTCATTTTGCATGGCATTGCATTCCTTTACTAACTTTTCAGGTGGTAAGCAACTTTGAGAAGTGAATTTGCCTTCACTTCACATTTTCTTTTCATCTCTCTTATGCATCCATGCTGCATTTTGTTATGTGTTTGAGATTGAGCTTGCTCATTATTTTCCTTTTTACTTTCTTTCCTCAAGTGACTTGTCTTCTTGAATGAAGCAAGTTACTTTGCTTCTCCTGATCCTTTCATCTGCTCCCTGGTGGTTCTTTTGAAGTTTTCTCTTGTTAAACCTCACAAACCTTAGGAACAACCAAGCATGACAATGATTAGGGTTTTGATTAGTCCCCCCATTTAGCTTTTACCTTTGTGTCTCATTGAGTCTTCTCTTCTCACCTCATAATCAGGGACTAAACCCTAAAGGCTTTAAGGCTTTGTGATTAAGTTTATGCCTGCATCCTTCTATTAGGATGGAGTGTATAACTTTAATCCTAAGTGTTAAACCCTTAATGTGTTTAAATCCTTTAATCAATTCATCTAATAATCATTAAGACATCAAGCTTGTAACTTGGGCCTTGCACTAGGGTTCTAATTCTTCCTTAACTGGTTAAGAAGGACTAACCCTAGTGTTAATGGACAAGTCCCCCTCAAGTTGTCTTACAAACCCTAAAAAATCACTTCATCATCTTATCATTAACTAAAATCCATCTAATAAAGGCTTTGTTTTGTCATGAGTTTAATCCTTAATCATGGATTAAGTTGAGGAGCTTTCCTCAGCTTAAACATTCTCATCTATTATCCTTCTATTAGGATGGTGTAATGAGTCTGTTTAATCCCTGATTATGGCTTAATCTCATTACTCAACACTAAACAAAAACAACAAAAACATCTAAATAATCACAAGTAGGTTAATGATCTTAATCCTACACCATGGTGATTAAGTGTGAGAAGCTGACTTCACACTTAAGGTATTCTCATTACCCCTAAACAGAGGGAAGATGTGATGAGTTTACTAAATCCATTGGTTTAGGCTTAAGCTCATTAACTTATGACAAACTTTCAAAAGCAATAAAAGACTGAAAACTCAAAAACAAACAATAATCGTCTCCTCCGGGATTCTTTTCTCATCTCATTCACTCATAAACGAGAACTTGCTTCTTCCGTCTAATGCAAGACAGTTTGCACCTGGGCCAGACAGGTCATACACTTGAGCATAGACAAGCAAGCAGTTCACAAGTCAATTCATCTTTCAGTCCCTTTGGGTCGAACTACGGTGTTCTGACTTCCTCATTGCACGAGAGGATACGTAGGCATAACTTAACAGTTATCGAACAAAAGTCTCTGTATATTCCCCCTCTTTCCAGCTTTATTTTCTCAGCCTCATTATCATGAGCATTTCACTCTTTTCCTTACACTGACACTTCACTTATACACTTCACACTGCTTTTACACTGACACCTGTACATCCTTTTCCAGCTCTCTTTTATACACAAATTGCACTGACACTACCCCTTTAAAACACAAATCTCTTAAGCGTGGATCCCGTCGAGTACGACGGACAATCTGGGTGCTAATACCTTACCAGGTTGTAACCAACCCCCTTTCTCAGTCTCTCTGGTTCACAACCGTCTTATCCATATCTTTTCTAGGTCTATGCAGCATTGCCTTTCCTCCGGGATAAAAATGCCTAGCTGGCGACTCTTTTATTTTCCTGTGAGTTCACTCCTGTGTGTTCTCGCATTCCCTTTTCGCCCACCGTTCGCGTCTGTACCATATTTGAGCCAGTCTCATCTTTTAGGAGCGACAGCTTGGCGACTCTGCTGGGGATAACCTTATGCAGCAACCAGGGCTTCTGGTTCTTTTTGTGGGTTCCTCCTAGCGCTTGATTGATTTGTGTTTACTGGGGTGTTATGTGCTATTTGTGCTTGTTTTGTATTTAGTTTTGCTTTATGTACATTTGTTTTATTGCTTTCTTTACAGCTTTACATATATCATACTGTCATACTGTGCTGGCTGGATCTGTTTTGTTGCTTTGGTGGGTGGGTGTTCTATTGAGAGTTGAGGTCCTACACCTGGGAACTGAGTGACACCTAGGCTAGAGTGGTTCATGTTCTTTCCCATTCCATTTCGGTCTGGTGCGGGAATATGAAACACGGTTCAGATATGGGTTTCTTCTTGAGAACTCTGTGCTACGGATTTCCTATAGTGCTAGGGCTATCTGGGAAGCCTGCTAAGTCTGGATGACCTTTAGTATTGACCTTCAAAAACTGAGGTGAATTAGAGGAGGATCTTTTATGGTTACTGTAAACACTGTACCTCCGGGTTGGAAGTGTTTACACTTCTCATAACTGATCCAAGTCTGAGGATCCTTGTTTTAGAACACCACCTGTGAGGGGGTTGGGCTGTTTACAGGTTTGCAGGTACCCTTGGCCTCAGCATACCCTGTTACTTTGTTTTGATTAAGAGTACTCCATGTTGGAACAGTTCTTATGATTTTAACCCTGGACATGTGACTCTTTATTTGAGTCCCCCACCTTGGTTACTGGACTTATGAACCTCCATCTGGATTTCTTGAACATACATGGACTTATATCAGAGCACTTGATCAGATCCAGCTCAGTCACGAACCCTTGCATATCATTTGCATACATCATCATTGCATCATTTTAACATTTGCTTATTTGTTTTTCAGGGTATCCATCATATTTTGGCTTGGTTTTGACCCCTATATCAGCATAGAACTATCTTCACCAGTATCTACTTCAGTTGTCAGCTACCTGCTTCAGTCACCTGCATCACCAGTCTCAGCCTGTCAGGGGCCCATCATCAGTATTACTCTCCATCATCAGCATCTGTCTCAACTTTTCTTCAGCAATATGGCACCTAAGAAGAGTAACATCTCCTATCATTTCTTTGAGCCTGAGTTGGCTAGCATCAGGAAGATTCAGACCCTGATTACTCCAGACCATATACCACTATTCAGAGAACACTATGGAGGCATACTTGATGTGGTTATGGATTTGGACCCTTCACAGAGGAGCCTGATTCATACTTGCTTACAGTTCTATGATCCCCCTCTGAGGTGTTTCACTTTTCAGGATTTTCAGTTGGGACCTTTATTAGAGGAGTATTCATCATTGGTTAGTATACCTATCAGGAGTGGAGTCCCCTTCAACCCTGAGATGGTTTTTCCTAGTAATGAAGAGGTGGCAAAGGCCTTGTATCTGGAACCAGTTCTGATTGGGCAGAGTATGACTACCAAGGCTGGAGTCTCTGGTCTACATTTGGATTTCTTGATCTCTCAGGCTACCCTGAAGGCTTCTGTGGGAGAGTGGAAGGCAGTCTGTGCTTTATTGGCCCTTAGCATATATGGGGTCATACTTTTTGCAGATGAGCCTAAGTTTGTTAGCAAGAGTGCAATCCATCTTTTCATCCTGAGGAACCCAGTGCCCACCTTACTGGGAGATTTCTACTACTCTGTCCACCAAAGGAATGAAAAGCAAAGGGGAAGATTAGTGAGGTGCTGTGCTCCTTTGTTCCATACTTGGCTGCTCAAACATTTGCCAAAGACTGATGCATTCTTGAACCCTCACCAGCAAAGGAACTGGGCTAGAAGACTCACTGCTTTGACCTCAGCTGATATCAGGTGGTGCACTCAAAGCACAAAAGGCAGGGACATCATTACCAGTTGTGGGTAGTTTCCCAATGTACCCCTGATAGGAGTAAAGGGTTGCATCAACTACAACCCTCTGCTATTCAAGAGACAACTGGGCTATGCATTGGTCCACACTCCTAAATCACAAGACTTGGCTGAGACTCTTTACTGTGAGATTAAGCCTAATCTGGCTATTGTCAGGCAAGCATCCTGGGCTTGGGACAATGTCCAGACCAAGGGAGTAATCATTCTTGGGAAATGCAACAATGTGGCCTCAGCACAGTACTATGAGTGGTCCCATGCCAGGGCTCAATTTTCTGGGATGCCCTTCACCATGGAAGATATACCTGGGCCATCCTCAGCACCACCTCCTGTCACTGTCAGTTTGGAGGAGTTTGAGAAACTGAAAGAGAGAAATGAAAAGCTGACTCAGGCTCTACAGAAGACCCTCTGGGAGAGGAGTGATGGTAGGCTGGACATTGAGAGGTTAGAAAAGCTAAAGGTGGAGCATCTAGCTAGGATTGAGAAGTCAGAGGACTACATTAAGAAGTCAAGGGCTGGAGAGCAGATTTTGAAGAATGCCTGCAAGGAGGCTCAGTTCCAGAAGGCCAGGACTGACTTGTATCTGAAAGAGAGTCAAGCTAGGTGGGTCAGGATCACCGAAGCTCGTACTCTGGAAGATAAGAGGACTCAGGACAAGATTGAGCAGCTGGAGGCTAGTGCCAAGGAGCAACAGGAAGCCCTGCTTGCAGCCCAGAGAGAGATCTCAGAGTTGAAGATTAAAGCTGGTGTGAAGAGGTCAAAAGACCGGAGTCAACACAAGAAGCTAACTGCAGCTGTTGCTACTAGGAATCTCCTTATCAGGAACCTTACAGAGCGTCCAGCTGATCCTGTGACTGAAGCACTTCTAAAGGAAGTTCAGGAGGATGATTTTGGTCTTGGTGTCTGACTTTTTCTTGTTGTTGCTTTCATTTCATGTACTTTTATTTTCTTATGTTGTATTTTGACCCCTCAGAGGGCATGATTTGTAAGAAACAAACTATGTATCATTTACTTTTTGTAATATATGTATCAGTTTGCTCTATCTGAGTTTCTTTCAAGCAACATCACAAGCATCTTCATCAAGGGTCTGGAAAGGTCAAAACCAAGTGCCAAGCCAGATACCTTGGAAACAAATAAGCATACTGCATTGCATACTAACCTTTGTTTTTTTTGTAGGTTTGTTTTGTTTTTGTTACTAACTCTGTTGTGACTTCAGGAACTATTGCTCGGCGACGGGTGTTCCCACTCAACCGTCCACACAGATATCCCACCCGCAACAACCTTCCGGGTATACAGATGGACCAGGTACAACAGGACCTTACAGAGGTCAGGAACCAAATGGCCAATGAGAGATTGGAAATGAGGAATCAGATGACACAATTTATGGAGGTGATGAATAATATGGCTCAAAGCCAGGAGAGATTAAGAGCACTGGTAGAGAGGCAGAATCAGGAAGACCCCCATCTAGGGAATGGTGGGACAAGCAACAATGAGAGGGTTCAGCCTCATATCAACCCACCTGTATTCGGGCCCCACCTTCATCCAGAGATCAACATCCCTGCTAATGTACAAGGGAATGCTACCACAGGCAGAGTGCTGCAAGAAGACCCCCAGGAAGATCAGTTCACAGTGATGGGAGCTGGGGATGAGGCCTATGACAGAAGGCTGGATGAAATTGCTGAAAAATTAAGGTCCTTGGAGTCTCAAAACTTCTTGGGTTTTGATGTTATGGACATGGGCTTAGTGGACGGGGTCAGGATTCCCCACAAATTTAAACCATCGTGCTTTGAGAAGTACAACGGGACTTCCTGTCCACGGACCCACTTACAATCCTTTCTGGGGAGGCTGAAGGCATATACCATGGATGAAAAGCTATGGATGTTTTATTTTGAGGATAGCTTAACAGGAGCTTCAAGGGAATGGTACTCTCATCTGACTAGAGCAACCATCAGATGTTGGAAGGACTTGGCAGAGGCCTTCATTAGACAATACCAGTATAATTTGGATATGGCTCCCAACAGGACCCTCCTGATGGGAATGTCACAATCATCCAGAGAAAGCTTCCGGGAGTACGCCCAGAGGTGGAGACAGCTTGCTGCTGCTGTCCAGCCACCCATGTCGGAGAGGGAGATGGCCGACATGTTTATGAACACCCTCCAAGGGACATACATTGATAGGCTAGCTGCCTTTTCTTCTACCAGCTTTGCAAATGTAGTCATAGCTGGAGAAAGAATTGAGAGCCTGTTAAAGATGGGCAAAATTTCTGACAACGGTGCCAGCTCATCCAGCAACCCAAGAAAGCCTTTTGTAGGCCCGAGAAGAACTGGTGAGACCAATGCTATCCATGCCAGCAGGGGCAGACCCCAATATGTTCATAGATCTGTGGCAGCAGTCACCATTCCCGCTCCAATTCATCCACAACCAGCTTATCAACCACAGCAACAAAATTATCAGCAACAAACTCAGTATCCTCCTCAGAGAAACTACAACAATACCAGCAACAACAATCAGCAAAGACCATTTCAACAGAGACCTTCCCAGGCCAATAGGGTGATCGATCCGATCCCTATGCCTTATGCCACATTACTGCCACAACTCCTGAAACTCAACTTGGTTGAGCTAAGGACATTGGAACCTCCAGATCCTGCCAGCCTACCCAGAAATTACGACGCCAGCGCCAGATGTGCTTTTCATTCAAATGCACCTGGCCATAGTACAGAAAAGTGCAGAGCCTTGCACATGAAAGTACAGGACTTGGTAGATTCTAAGGCCCTAAACTTTGCACCACCACCAAATGTTAACAAGAACCCTATGCCACACCACGGAGGCCCCAGAATCAACGCTATTGAAGAAGACAAGCCGTCTTATCTGATAACCAGTGTGGGTCAGATTCGGACACCCTTGGTAGAGATTAAAGCTCAACTCCTTGAATGTCAAATGTTCCCGGGATGTGAGCTAGGATGTGCTTATTGCAACATTTCAGTGAATGGGTGTGATAACTTGAGGGATGGCATAGATGGTCTCATCCAGAGTGGCCTGCTTCAAATCACAACATCAATACCTACCAATCCAGCAATCTCCTTAACAACAGTTCCCGAGTCTTCTACAACTGCAACAACCATTGTTCCAAACAACTCTTCAGTTTCATCAACAAATGCTTCATCTGTTACTTCAACGGACCAAATATCAACGAACATCCCTTCTACAACTTCAGCACCCCTTCATTCAGAACCTCCTACAACAACAACACCCATCCACTCAACAGTGTCTCCTACAACATCAACAGCAAACAATGAAAGTGTCTCAACAGTTACAATTTATTATGATCCTGCAAATGATTCTGCCTACAACTCACAAAATGCCACTCCTATCAGAGCACCAGTCACAATATACTATGATCCACAGACTATCATGGTCCCTTCCGCAGCAGCCATCAGTCCAGTCACTATCACAGTGCCTGGGCCAGTACCTTATGAAAGCAGTAATGCCATCCCTTGGCATTACGGCTCCGATCTATACTGCGAAGGACAGAAAATCACTTTGGAATCATCAACTTCTTCACCACAAGTAGACAATGTGGGGGGAGGCGGAGGCTTCACTCGAAGCGGACGTCTCTTTGCCCCACAAATTCAAAGACCCACTGCTGAAGCGGAAGCTGCTGCCAAGGCAAAAGGGAAGAGCACGGTGCAAGAAGAGCAAATTGTTAAGGAAGCTTTGAAAACACCTTTTGATCAAGAAGTTGATGAATTCATGAGAATCATCAAGAAAAGTGATTACAGGATAGTGGACCAGCTTCACCAGACGCCTTCCAAGATCTCCATTCTATCATTGCTTATGTGCTCCGAGGCTCATCGGAACGCACTACTAAAAGTCTTGCACGCAGCTTATGTGCCAGAAGAGATCACCGTCAATCAGTTGGAAGATGTGGTTGGAAATGTTAATGCTAGTAATGGACTAGGATTTACCAACATTGATTTGACGACGGAAGGCCGCAATCATAACAAGGCTTTGCACATTACCATGGAATGTAAGGGTGCAGTTCTTTCCCATGTGCTGGTAGACACAGGATCATCCCTCAATGTCTTACCCAAAAAGGCCCTTGTGAAGCTGGAATATGAAGGATTGGCATTACGCCCCAGTAACTTGGTAGTGAGAGCCTTTGACGGCTCTAAGAGATCAGTTCTGGGAGAAATTGAGTTGCCGGTAACGATTGGCCCACAAACTTTCAAAACGACCTTCTACGTGATGGACATTCAGCCTGCCTACAGCTGTTTGTTGGGTAGACCATGGATTCATGCCGCTGGCGCAGTTACGTCTACCCTTCACCAGAAGTTAAAATTCGAGTGGGAGGGCCAGGTCGTTACTATTTGTGGAGAGGAAGATATTTTTGTCAGCCATCTGGCTACATACAAATACATTGAGATGGATGGGGAGATCCACGAAACGATGAGTCAAGGGTTTGAGGCCTTGAACATAAATGAAACATCTGCTGTACCTGGAACCTCAATGACATCTTATCAACAAGCCCGGAAGGTTGTTGAAGAAGGAACCGCTCAAGGCTGGGGCAAACTGTTGCCCGTGGAGAAGAAAGAGGATAGATTTGGGTTGGGTTACAAACCAACTCAACAAGATCAAGCAGAGGCTGCTAAGGAGCCCAACTTTGTTAGTGGGGGGATGCTCACCCCTGATGCTGTCAACAACTTGGAAGATGAGCGCAACCTGGAGAGCTGGATACGTCCAAGGATTCCGGGGAGCCGTATCTCAAACTGGTCTTCCCAGGAAATTATAAGAGTTACTCCTGCAGAGTAATTATTATTTCCTGTATTTTTATAGCATGCATCAAGTCTTACATCTTGCCCAAGATGACAAGACTCATTTTGTAATCGGGCCATCTGTAATTTTTGTGCAACAAGATTAATCAATGAAATATCAGACATCTTTTGCAAATGAGTCTTTTTCTTTTTCGCTCACTGTTTTTCCATTTTTCTTTTTGTACAAAAATAAATGGCAGTGTTTTCAAAATGTCAACTTTATTTCACTTTTCTAAACAAGATTAAAATCAATCACTAAAATGAACAAACTGAACCCTTGCAGAGAGTGCCTTCCAGACCGCACCGACAACAACACGGCTATGACTTCGTATGACTTTGACAATCCAATCAATCAAGCTGATGAAGGGGTTGAAGAAGATCACGAGCTTCCTGAAGAACTAGCCAGATTGCTGAGACAAGAGGAGAAGGTTATCACTCCTCATCAGGAGGAGGTCGAAACGATTAATCTTGGTACAGATGAGGATGCGAAAGAAGTTAAAATCGGGGCCTGCTTACAAGACTCAGTGAAGAGACAACTGATTGACCTGCTTCAGGAATATGTGGATGTGTTTGCTTGGTCTTATCAAGATATGCCAGGGTTGGACACCGACATTGTTATGCACAGGCTGCCTTTAAGAGAAGAATGCCCACCGGTTAAACAGAAACTCCGCCGCACTCGCCCAGACATGGCAATGAAAATCAAAGAAGAGGTACAAAAGCAATGGGACGCCGGGTTCCTTGCTGTAACTAGCTATCCACCGTGGGTTGCTAATATTGTGCCTGTGCCTAAGAAAGACGACAAAGTAAGGATGTGTGTTGACTACCGGGATCTGAACAGAGCCAGCCCGAAAGATGATTTCCCATTACCTCACATTGACGTATTGGTGGATAACACGGCTCAGTTCTCGGTATTCTCCTTCATGGATGGATTTTCAGGATACAATTAGATCAAAATGTCACCTGAAGACATGGAGAAGACAACCTTCATCACGCCTTGGGGCACGTTCTGTTACAAGGTGATGCCATTCGGATTGAAGAATGCTGGTGCAACATATCAACGGGCTATGGTGACATTATTCCACGATATGATCCATAAGGAAATCAAATGTTATGTGGATGACATGATTGCCAAGTCCCTCACTGAAGAAGACCACTTGGTAAATCTGCTGAAACTATTCAAGCGTCTGAGGAAGTACCAACTGAAGCTGAACCCCAACAAATGCACGTTCGGGGTGCGATCTGGTAAGCTGCTGGGTTTTATTGTGAGCGAGAAAGGGATTGAAGTTGACCCCGATAAAGTCAAAGCCATTCAAGAAATGCCGGCACCAAAGTCAGAAAAGGAAGTTCGAGGGTTCTTAGGTCGGTTGAACTACATTTCCAGGTTCATATCTCACCTTACAGCAACCTGTGAACCTTTGTTTAAGCTGTTAAGAAAAGAACAGACGGTAAGGTGGAACGAAGACTGCCAGAAGGCTTTTGACAAGATCAAGGAATACTTACAAGAACCTCCAATCCTTATGCCTCCAGTTGAAGGAAGACCTCTGATAATGTACTTAACAGTATTAGAAGAGTCGATGGGGTGTGTGTTGGGCCAGCATGACGAGTCTGGTCGAAAAGAGTATGCAATATACTACCTAAGCAAAAAGTTTACCGACTCTGAACAACGTTATTCACTGCTCGAGAAAACTTGTTGTGCTTTAGCGTGGGCTGCTCGCCGACTGAGACAGTATATGTTGACCCACACTACTCTATTGATTTCAAAGATGGATCCAGTTAAGTACATTTTTGAGAAGCCAGCTCTTACCGGACGGGTTGCAAGATGGCAAATGATCCTCACAGAATATGACATCCAGTACACTTCTCAGAAAGCCATCAAGGGCAGTGTATTGTCTGAATATCTTGCTGAGCAACCCATTGATGACTACCAGCCTATGAGATTTGACTTCCCTGATGAAGACATCATGTTCATAAAAGCAAAAGATCATGAAGAGCCTGTTCACACTGAAGGGCCTGACAGGGAAGAAGAATGGACTATGATGTTTGATGGGGCTGTTAATATGAATGGTCGTGGTGTTGGTGCAGTACTCATTACGCCTAAGGGAGTTCACTTGCCTTTCTCGGCAAAACTCACTTTCAACTGCACTAACAACGAAGCTGAATACGAAGCTTGCATTATGGGTCTTGAGGAAGCCATTGACCTCAGGATCAAGACATTAACTGTGTTCGGAGATTCAGCTCTGGTAGTTAATCAAACCAACGGCAAATGGTACACACACCAGGATCATATGATACCTTACAGGGATTACACAAGGAGGTTATTGACTTTCTTCACAACGGTCAAGCTTGAGTATATCCCTCGGGACGAGAATCAGTTTGCAGATGCTCTGGCTACCATTTCATCCATGATCAAAGTACAAGCTGCCAACTTTGTACCTCAGATCTCAGTGTCCAGACTTGACAGACCAGCATATGTATTTGCAGCAGATATTGTCAAAGATGATAAGCCTTGGTTCCATGACATTAAGTGCTTCTTGGAGGATCAAACATACCCATCTGGGGCATCTTCCAATGATAAGAAGACATTAAGAAGGCTTGCTGGTAGTTTCTTTCTGAACACTGATGGTTCCCTGTACAAGAGAAACTTTGATATGGTACTCCTCAGATGCGTTGATAGAACAAAAGCAGACTTGTTAATGCACGAGGTGCACGAAGGATCCTTTGGTACCCATGCGGGAGGGCATGCCATGGCCAAGAAATTTCTAAGATCAGGCTATTACTGGATCACCATGGATGCCGACTGTTGTGCCTATGCTAGAAAATGCCATAAATGCCAGATTTATGCGGATAAGGTGCATGTGCCTCCCAATCCTTTGAATATAATGTCTTCACCCTGGCCCTTTGCCATGTGGGACATTGATATGATTGGCAAGATTGAACCGACTGCTTCAAATGGCCACAGATTCATCCTGGTCGCCATTGACTATTTCACCAAGTGGGTCGAAGCAGCTTCTTATGCCAATGTTACAAGACAAGTGGTAGCCCGATTCCTGAAGAGAGATATCATCTGTCGGTATGGAGTGCCCGAGCGAATCATTACTGATAATGGTTCCAATTTAAACAACAAAATGACGGCTGAGCTATGCCGGGACTTCAAGATCCAACACCACAATTCTTCTCCTTACAGGCCAAAGATGAACGGCGCCGTTGAGGCAGCTAATAAGAATATCAAGAAGATTGTGCAGAAGATGGTAGTTACGTACAAAGACTGGCATGAAATGCTACCATTTTCTTTGCATGGGTACCGCACATCAATCAGAACGTCCACTGGGGCAACACCGTATCAGCTTGTGTATGGTATGGAAGCGGTCCAACCTGTCGAAGTTGAATTACCCTCCCTACGGGTACTGATGGATGTTAAGCTGAACGAAGCAGAGTGGGTTCGGTCCCGATACGAACAACTGAGTCTGATTGAAGAGAAAAGATTGGCTGCAATCTGTCATGGGCAGTTGTATCAGAAAAGGATGAAGAAAGCCTTCGATCAGAAAGTCAAGCACCGAGAGTACCAAGTAGGAGATCTTGTGCTAAAAAGAATCCTCCCTCCTCATACAGATCACAGGGGAAAGTGGACTCCTAACTATGAAGGACCATTCGTAGTAAAGAAAGTTTTCTCGGGTGGAGCACTCATGCTCAGCACTATGGATGGTGAAGACTTCCCGTCCCCTGTGAATTCAGATGCAGTTAAAAAATACTTCGCATAAAATCACCCGCTGGACACAAAAACAGAATGTAAGTCCAGGCAAAAATAGGGCGTCCCGGCGAGTCAAAAACAGAATAAAAGACTCGGGCAAAAATAAGGGAAAATAAGCAAAAATGTACACCCACTGAGTTGAAAAGCCATATTGGAAAACTCAAGCAAAAATGGGTATCCCGATGGATTGAAAACCCGAAAGGGCGATCCATGCAAAATAAGGGAATAAGCGAACAACTGCATTCTGAATTCGTCTGTATCACCTACAACTTGGTAAACCTCGAAAGGATCAAGCTTTTATCAGAATCAGCCTTCTTCAGAAAGCAAGACGAGAAGAACGTCAAATGTCATACGAGTCATAGCAAAAGGGAAGCTCCTTAAAGCGTCATCAACATTGCCAGCACTTTGTTTCTCAATTTGTAACAATCTCCTCATCTCAGGGGATATGTTTCTTTGACTGTATCTTGCCAATTCAGGGCACATGAATTAATAAAAGCAGATTTTCAGTCATGTTTTCGTCTTGAACATTTTTATTTGCAAAGAATGTCTGATGTCTTAAAAAACTGATTGCATGAATACAGATGTTTATCTTCAAAAATAAAAACCACATGCTTGCAGGAAATATACTTATTCCTAGAAGTGTCTAACTCCTATGACGGAATCCAGTAAAGGATGCCTCGGGATTACTTGTGCGTTTCTCTATCTTTGCAGGATTGCAGGTATCCGAAGCGCAACATGGGGCATGTAAGCTTCATCCCAGCAAGCTGGCAAATCAACACTCATTCTTAGCACTCAAAGTGTTCTCTCCCCAGCTGAGTTGCCACTTGTTATTTCTCCCCAGCCGAGTTATCATTTACTCCTCCACAGCCAAGTACAAAAGCCAGGGAACCATCATCCCCACAGAATTTCAGCCTCTATCCAGAAGAGCAACGCATGAAGGAATCACAGCAAAGTGAAGAAGGCTTCTACCAACCCCAGCTGGGCCCCCTCATTGCCAAGGATGGGTCTGTCAGTGACCCATCTCCCCAAGCAAATACATCTCATCAGATCCACCAATGATCTCATCCCCGGCTGGGATGTCCATTTCAAACAGATCGGCCAGAGATCTTCACAACATCGGGACCCGGGTCCCGGTTCGGTATCTCTTGCATAATCATGGCATTTGCATCATATTCACCCACAAAGCGTAGCATTCCGTTTAATACGGAGCATTATGGCAGAAGTCAAACATATTGCATAATCATAAGCCATGTTTTGAATCAAGCACTTGTGAATAATGACAATCAGCAGTATACAGGATACCCCCCAGGTTCCCCAGCAAAAGCAGTTGCCTCACACCAGTGTATACTCCTTGTGGCACCCGTCCGTGTTATACCCCCAACAGAAAGCCAAAGCGTCCCCTTTGCACTCACAGATACATATATATACAGATTTCTTGACATCCGTACGTGTCACTTTCCCCAGCACGATAATGTAAATACTTTGTACACCAGATACTTGTTCATACTATACTCTTCTCCTTTTGACACTAGTCCGTGTCACTCTCCCCAGCAAGTTAAACACTCATCTATACATCACTCATACTTACTACTCATGTTACCCATACTTATACAGATACTCGTCCGTATCTTGTATACACCACTTATATCCCCGCAGATTCGACACTCGTCCGTGTTCTTTGTTAACCCGTTGGTACTCGTCCGTACCATCATCTCAGAACATGTGTCAGGCGTTTGTTTCTACATGATACTCGTCCGTATCATAAGTCTTAAGGATGCTCGTCCGCATCTTTAATCCATACACTGTGTCAAACACTTTCGTCTTCTTGAATATAGACACTCGTCTGTGTCTACTATTCCCCAGAAGAGTCCCTTCAGATTCAACACTCGTCCGTGTTCTCTGTTAACCAGTTGATACTCGTCCGTATCATCATCTCTGAACACGTGTCAGTATTTGTTTCTACCTGATACTCGTCCGTATCGTAGTCCTAGGGATGCTCGTCCGCATCTTTAATCTATACACAATGTCAAAACACTTATACCCTTTGTTTCTTGGATGTAAATACTCGTCCGTGTTTACCATTCCCCAGTAGATCACTGTAGATGTCTTGAATTGGCAGAATTTTTGACCAACAAGAATTATTGAATTCAGTTCAGAATGTCCTATCAAATGTTGGGACATTATCAAACAGAGTATATGAACTTATTTCAGGATGTCTTATCAGATGTTGGGACATTGTGTTAATGACTTAAGTTCAGTTTCTCAGGATGTCCCAACAGATGTTGAGACATCTCAAACCTGCTACCAGAATTAATTATTGACTAACTGATCAGAGATATTTAAGGAGAGTTATCTGGAATTAATTAATGATGGATAAAAACAGAACAAGGCGCATCTGTAGGGAGTTTTATATTGAAGATTCAGATTAAAACAGAAGACCTAAATCACCTAGAATCTAGGAAGTAACAAACCCTAAATTCAAGGTGGAAGCTGCATGCGCATTAGGGCTGGATCATCCTACAGAAAGCCCAAATTACAGATACCTATTTAATCAACAGAAACTCATAGAATTGTGTACGAATTTCAGAAGACCAAATAGGGTGTCTAGTGTTTTAATAGCAGGTTGTTTTTATTGTACCACTTGATGAGCTTTTAAGCATAAGTGCATTTGTGACTTGATTGAAACTGTGAAGTAAGATCAAGCTGTTTTGTTTGAAGAATGTCTTCAATTTTATTAAACTTGTAAACTTGATCACTGTGTGATTGAGGGGGAGTGAGTAGGGTACTCTTATCTAAGTTGTGACTTAGGTAGAAATTGCATTGGGTAGTTATTAAGTGATAGATTAAACAGGGTGGTTTAAGTCTAGAATTAATATTACTTATAGTGGATTTCCTCCTGGCTTGGTAGCCTCCAGATGTAAGTGTGGTTATACACTGAACTGGGTTAACAAACTTCTGTGTTGTTTACTTTTCTTGCTATTTAAGTTTTGGTTAAATCTGTCAAGTGTTGGGACATCTCTTAGGACATCTCATACCTGATCACATAATTTCAATTGGCATCAGAGCAGGCACCCTGCCTGTTTATACTGGGTGAGATCTAGGGAATACAAATTCTGTAACATGGACAGAGATATAGGGTCAGTAAATAGACCACCTATTCTGGATGGATCTAATTATGACTACTGGAAGCCAAGAATGATTGCATTCTTAAGATCACTTGACAACAGGGCATGGAGAGAAGTCAACATTGGATGGGATTATCCTGTCCAAGATACCAAAGATGGATCAAAAGTGCTGAAACCTGAAGAAGAATGGAGTAAGGAAGAAGAAGATTCAGCACTAGGCAACTCAAAGTCCTTAAATGCTTTATTCAATGGCATTGATAGGAACATCTTCAGACTTGTACATCATTGTGAGCTAGCCAAAGATGTATGGGATACTCTCAAAACAACTCATGAAGGAACATCAAAAGTAAAGATGTCAAGACTTCAACTTCTCACCACAAAATTTGAAAACTTGAGAATGAAGGAAGATGAGACAGTTCATGAATTCTACATGAACATTTTAGAAGTAGCTAATACTTCTGGAGCTTTGGGAGAAAAAATGACTGATGAAAAGCTTGTAAGAAAAATCCTCAGATCTTTGCCAAAAAGATTTGACATGAAAGTCACAGCAATAGAAGAAGCTCAAGACATATGCTCTATGAAAGTTGAAGAACTCATTGGTTCCCTTCAAACTTTTGAGATGGGAATGAATGACACAAATGTTAAAAAGAACAAAAGCATAGCCTTGGTGTCAAATACTGATGAAGAAGAAGATGATGAATCAGAAAATGATAAAAGCTTATCAGACAACCTTGCTATGCTTGGAAGACAATTCAAACAGATTCTCAGAGGAATGGAAGGCAAATCCAAACCCAGTGGAAGATACACAAACTCTTCTGAGAACAGGAGACCTTATGATGCTAACAGAAGGTCAAATTATGCTGAAAAGACCAGTCAAGAAAAAGGAGTCAAATGCCATGGATGTGAAGGATATGGACACATCAGGAATGAATGTCCTACCTACTTAAAAAGGCAAAAGAAAGGACTCTCTGTGACCTGGTCTGATGAAGACTCAGGAGGTGATTCAGAAGAGGAATCAGCTAAGCATATCACTGCTTTAGCTGGATTATGTGACTCTGAAAGTGAATCCAGTGATGGAGAACTTACTTATGAAGAACTTGAGCAAGCATTTAAAGATCTATACAAAAGAAGCTCTGAAATATGCAGTGAGGTTATAAAGCTAAAGAAGCAGAATGAGGCATTAGAAGATGACAAAGCAAATGATCAGGAGATCATTGACACCTTAAAAAGTGAAGTAAGTCTTCTCAACTCCAAGTTGGAACATATGTCCAAATCTGTTAGAATGTTGAACAGCAGCTCAAATACACTGGATGTGATTCTCAACAACAATAAGCACTCAGGGGATAAAAGTGGACTAGGATTTAACAGAGTAAATAAAGATGAAGCTAGCTCTAGCAAAACAACTTCAAAATCCATACAGTCTAACAAGATGTC
This sequence comes from Lathyrus aphaca, assembly GCA_963966055.1. Taxonomy (NCBI): domain Eukaryota; kingdom Viridiplantae; phylum Streptophyta; class Magnoliopsida; order Fabales; family Fabaceae; genus Lathyrus; species Lathyrus aphaca. The sequence continues at coordinate 164,215,218 of OZ014520.1, read as the reverse complement.
CCAACAGATGCTTCAACATCAGGAAAAGAACACAAAGTCAAACATAATGTTCCAACAGATGTCTCAACATTCTGAAAAGAACAAAATGAAGAAGAAGTATCAAAGATGGAGATGCCATCACTGTGGAAGATTTGAACATATCAAACCTCATTGTTATAAGTTGCATGGATATCCAAATCAGATGTATCAGCAACCTTCCAAAAAGAAAATAGAAGTTACCAAGAAAGTGCTGCATAAACATCAAAGAAATCAGCAACCTCCTAAGCAGAAGACAGAAAACATCAAGAAGGTATGGAAACCAAAAGCTAGCCCTGAAGCTGATCAAAGCTACAAGAACAAGATCAACAATCAAGCTTGGAGATCAGCTGATAAACAACACACAGGGCAGAGGCATCAAAAGAAATCTCAACTCATCTGGTCAAAGAAAAGTACTGCATACATAGCACATACATCACTAAGAGTATCAGCTAAAGAAGACTGGTACTTTGACAGTGGATGTTCAAGACACATGACTGGATTGAAGAATCTGCTAGTAAACTTAAAATCACATTCATCCAGGTATGTGACATTTGGAGATGGAGCTAAAGGAGAAATCAAGGGAGTTGGAACCTTGGATTGTCAAGATGTTCCAAGACTAGATGATGTGCTGCTAGTTAAAGGTTTAACTGCTAACCTGATCAGCATAAGTCAATTATGTGATCAAGGGTACAGTGTAAACTTTACCAAAACTGAATGCATAGTGACTAACAAAGAACAAGAGGTTGTCATGAAAGGAGCCAGATCTAAAGACAACTGTTACATGTGGGAATCCCAAAATCTCAGTCTCACTTCAACTTGCTCTTTAGCTAAAGAAGAAGAAGTGAAACTATGGCACCAAAGACTAGGTCATCTTCATTTCAGAGGCATAAAGAAGATAATATCCATGGATGCTGTAAGAGGTATTCCTAAACTGAAGATTGATGATGGCAAAATATGTGGTGAATGTCAAATAGGCAAGCAAACCAAGATGTCCCATCCAAAGCTCCAACATCTGACAACTTCCAAAGTTTTGGAACTTTTGCATATGGATCTGATGGGACCTATGCAGGTTGAAAGTCTTGGTGGTAAGAGGTATGCCTATGTTGTGGTTGATGACTTTTCAAGATATACATGGATAAATTTCATCAAAGAAAAGTCTGATGTATTTGATGTATTCAAAGATTTATGTCAAAGATTGCAAAAGGAAAAATCCAGCTGTGTGATCAGAATAAGAAGTGATCATGGAAAAGAATTTGAGAACCAAAAGTTCTTAGATTTCTGCTCTTCAGAAGGAATCAATCATGAATATTCTTCACCAATCACTCCTCAACAGAATGGGATTGTTGAAAGGAAGAATAGAACTATTCAAGAATCAGCAAGAGCTATGATCCATGCTAAAAAATTACCTCTGTACTTCTGGGCTGAAGCTATGAACACTGCCTGTTACATTCATAACAGAGTTACTTTAAGGAAAGGAACTTTGTCCACAATATATGAAGTCTGGAAGGGCAAAAAACCCACAGTTAAGTACTTCCATGTATTTGGAAGTAACTGTTATATTCTGGCAGATAGGGAGCAAAGAAGAAAAATGGATCCTAAAAGTGATGAAGGGATTTTCCTTGGATACTCCATAAACAGCAGAGCATATAGAGTATTTAATTCTAGAACCAAGGTTATCATGGAGTCCATAAATGTGATAATTGATGATGCTCCTACAGATGTCCCAGAAGATGTTGGAACATCTGCTGATATCAAGATTGAAGCTGAAGAAAAGAATGATCATTATAACTTCACTCAAACTGATACAAGGACAGAAGAATCCAGCAAACCTCCCTCCATCAGAATACAGAAGGATCATCCCAAAGATCTGATAATTGGTGATCCCAACAGAGGTGTGAGCACTAGATCAAGAGAAGTGATTTCAGGTTCTTGTTTTGTTTCCAAAATAGAACCTAAAAACATCAAGGAAGCTCTTACTGATGAATACTGGATTTGTGCTATGCAAGAGGAATTAGGTCAATTCACAAGGAATGAAGTGTGGAATCTTGTTCCTAGACCTGATGACATAAATGTGATTGGTACAAAATGGGTGTATAAGAACAAGTCAAATGAACAAGGAGTTGTTACAAAGAACAAAGCTAGACTTGTAGCTCAAGGATACACTCAAATTGAAGGAGTAGACTTTGATGAAACCTTTGCACCAGTAGCAAGGCTTGAATCAATTAGACTACTTTTGGGAATTGCTTGTATCTTAAAGTTCAAGCTATTTCAAATGGATGTGAAAAGTGCCTTTTTAAATGGATATCTTAATGAAGAGGTATATGTAGAACAGCCCAAAGGATTTGTTGATCCAAGCTGTCCAAATCATGTATACAAACTAAAGAAGGCACTTTATGGTTTGAAGCAAGCTCCAAGGGCATGGTATGAAAGACTGACCACATTTCTTATCAAGCAAGGGTACAGAAAAGGTGGAATTGACAAAACCCTGTTTGTTAAAGATGAAGAAGGAAATGTCATGATTGCTCAAATATATGTTGATGATATTGTCTTTGGTGGGATGTCTGAAAGGATGGTCAAACATTTTGTCAAGCAGATGGAATCTGAATTTGAAATGAGCCTAGTTGGAGAGTTAACCTACTTTCTTGGTCTGCAAATAAAGCAAATGGAAGACTCAATGTTCATCTCCCAAAGCAAGTATACCAAGAACATAGTCAAGAAATTTGGAATGGAAAATGCTACTCATAAGAGAACTCCTGCCCCCACACATTTAAGGCTTACTAAAGATGAAAAGGGTGAGAATGTAGATCAAAGCTTATACAGAAGCATGATTGGAAGCTTGTTATACTTGACTGCTAGCAGACCTGACATAGCATTTGCAGTAGGTGTATGTGCAAGATATCAAGCTGATCCAAAAATCAGTCATCTCCATCAAGTCAAGAGAATTCTTAAATATGTTAATGGTACTTGTGACTATGGCATAATGTACTTTCATGGATGTAAACCAATTCTTACTGGCTTCTGTGATGCTGATTGGGCTGGAAGTGCTGATGACAGAAAAAGCACCTCAGAAGGATGCTTCTTTCTAGGAAACAATTTGATTTCTTGGTTCAGTAAGAAACAAAATTGTGTATCCTTATCTACAGCTGAAGCTGAATATATAGCAGCTGGAAGCAGTTGTTCTCAGTTGGTTTGGATGAAGCAAATACTCACTGAGTACAATGTCCCACAGGATGTCATGACATTGTACTGTGACAACTTAAGTGCAATCAACATATCAAAGAATCCTATCCAACATAGCAGGACCAATCATATTGATATCAGACATCATTTCATCAGAGATCTTGTAGAAGAAAAGGTGATTTCATTGGAGCATGTAGCTACAAATCTGCAGTTAGCTGATATCTTTACCAAAGCATTGGATGCTACACAATTTGAGAACTTAAGGGGCAAACTTGGAATCTGTTTATGTGATATTTAGCAGTTAATGAGATGTGCCAACATGTCATATGACATTGTATGGCATAAGTTCCAGATGGCAAAACTAGTCTGGACAAGAACCTTGGGAATTCCATTCCTAATAATTTGCAATGTAACGGCTACTTATTTAGTAATTGTTTATAATCAGCTATCAAGATTCTCATCATTCTATCACAAGCGAATCTCATTAACTAGCTATTCTTCAGAAATCATCAACCCTAAAGCTCTTCATCCATATTCCTTAACAATGTCTCAAAACCCTAACACTCCTGAAGAAGTTCTCAACAAAGAAGACGTAGTTCATGCAACTCCAATCTCTGTAGTTCCAATGAAATCAACCCCATTGGACGAACTCAGAGGAAGTGCTTCTTACACTAAAAAGCCAAGAACTCCAAAGAGAGCTAAAGATCAAGTCTGCAGCAAAGCCAAAGGAGGCATTCCTTCTCCTGCTAACATGCCCCCAAAATCTTCAAAATATGTGGATGATTCCATCAAGGAGATTGTCAACCAAATTCTTTTTGAACAGAGAGTGGTGAGTGGGATCTCTGTTCCTCTGAACACCATGCCTGCACCTCAAGAAGAACAAGCTCAAGCTGCAGAGGACACTCCTGCAGAACAAGATGTCCCAATAGATGTTGGAACATCTGAAGATGAGAAAAAGAACTCATCTGATGCTGATTTGGAACAAACTGAGGACCAGAAGAAGGCCTCAAATGAAAATGATGAAGAAGTCTCTGAGGATCAGACCAAAGCCTCAAATGAAGATCAAATCCCTGCTGATCAACCAGCTGAAGAGGAGACTGCTCAATCTCCTCCAGTGGTCAACCTGGAGCAGGACTCTGATACAGAGATCATAGCCTCTGTTAGACCTAGCATAGCCAAAAGGCTCAGGTCCAGGAAAGGAAAGATGCAAGCTGAAGCTAAAATTCCTGAGAAGAAGAAAGCTTCCCCAAAGAAAGGCAAAGCTAAAGCTGCTTTTGGCCCAACAAAACAATGGAGTAAAGTTCAAACTCAGAAAAGAAAAGTTGTCACCCCATCAGACTCAGATGTTGAATCAGATGTCCCAACATCTCCTCCCAAAAAGAAACCAGCACCATCTAGGGCTTCATCTGTTGTTCCAGAAGCCCCATTGGACAACATATCATTCCATCATGTCTCTAGTGTCAACAGATGGAAGTTTGTGTACCAAAGAAGGGTTGCCCTAGAAAGAGAGCTGAGCAGCAATGCACTTGAGTGCACTGAACTGATTGACCTCATCTCTGCTGCAGGCCTCTTCAAAACAGTCTCAGATCTCTCTCCCTGCTATGAACTTCTTGTCAAAGAGTTCATTGTTAATCTTCAGGAGGATTGTTCCAATGGTAAGTCCTCTGAGTTTAGAAAAGTTTTTGTTAGAGGTAAATGTGTAGAGTTTTCTCCTCAAATCATCAATCAGTACCTAGGAAGAGAAACAGATGGACCAAATGAGCTAGGTAAGACAGATAACCAAGTCTGCAAGGTTATCACTGCAAACCAGGTCAAGGCATGGCCTGTGAAGGGAAAGCTCTCAGTGAGCATGCTTACAAGAAAATATGCCATGCTGAACAGGATTGGTACAACTAACTGGGTGCCTACCAACCACACATCTTCAATCTCCACTGGCCTGGCCAGGTTTATCTATGCTGTGGGAACTCAAACCAAGATGGACTATGGAGCTTACATTTTTGATCAGACCTTGAAGCATGTCAGCTCTTCTGCAACAAAGCTGCCAATAGCTTTTCCATCATTGCTGTGTGGTATAGTGCTCAATCAATACCCTGGAATTCTCACTGACAAGGATACAGCCTGCAAAAGAGAAAGCCCCCTGGCTTTTCACTACAAATTATTCCTCAGTCATCATGCTGCAGATGTTGAAGCACCTTCTGGGACATCTGCAGGTCCTTCAACTGCTAAGACTCCAATCTCCAAGAAGGCTTTAATTGTTGAGCTTAAAAGCACATGCAAAGAACTTGAAGCAAGGAAGCTGAAACTTGAAGAAATTATCCAAAGGCTGGAGAGTGAAGAAGATCAGAAAGCTGCCTCTGATGAAGAAAGTGAAGCTGATGAAGAAACTGAAGTTGAGGAAGAAACTGAGAGTGATGAATCTGAGTGATCATTGTATGTGAGGACAATTGTAATGACATCATTGTATTTCTGGATTAGTGTCTTTGGCCCCATAATTTGTGTCTAACAAGGGGGAGAACAACAACAATTTGTAATGCTGTTTGTTTATGAATGAATTCTGTTTGCTTCTGAACTGAATAAGTTTTTTTTTCTGTTGCAACAAGACTGAACACATATATGTTTGAGGGGGAGTAATCTCAAATATGAATCAACAGAAAAGTAGGATTATACTCTGATAAAAGAACTTCTGCTGCACTCTGAAAACCAGAAAAGATGTTAGCCAAAAATTAGCCAAAGGGGGAGTTTGTAGATGTCTTGAATTGGCAGAATTTTTGACCAACAAGAATTATTGAATTCAGTTCAGAATGTCCTATCAAATGTTGGGACATTATCAAACAGAGTATATGAACTTATTTCAGGATGTCTTATCAGATGTTGGGACATTGTGTTAATGACTTAAGTTCAGTTTCTCAGGATGTCCCAACAGATGTTGAGACATCTCAAACCTGCTACCAGAATTAATTATTGACTAACTGATCAGAGATATTTAAGGAGAGTTATCTGGAATTAATTAATGATGGATAAAAACAGAACAAGGCGCATCTGTAGGGAGTTTTATATTGAAGATTCAGATTAAAACAGAAGACCTAAATCACCTAGAATCTAGGAAGTAACAAACCCTAAATTCAAGGTGGAAGCTGCATGCGCATTAGGGCTGGATCATCCTACAGAAAGCCCAAATTACAGATACCTATTTAATCAACAGAAACTCATAGAATTGTGTACGAATTTCAGAAGACCAAATAGGGTGTCTAGTGTTTTAATAGCAGGTTGTTTTTATTGTACCACTTGATGAGCTTTTAAGCATAAGTGCATTTGTGACTTGATTGAAACTGTGAAGTAAGATCAAGCTGTTTTGTTTGAAGAATGTCTTCAATTTTATTAAACTTGTAAACTTGATCACTGTGTGATTGAGGGGGAGTGAGTAGGGTACTCTTATCTAAGTTGTGACTTAGGTAGAAATTGCATTGTGTAGTTATTAAGTGATAGATTAAACAGGGTGGTTTAAGTCTAGAATTAATATTACTTATAGTGGATTTCCTCCTGGCTTGGTAGCCTCCAGATGTAAGTGTGGTTATACACTGAACTGGGTTAACAAACTTCTGTGTTGTTTACTTTTCTTGCTATTTAAGTTTTGGTTAAATCTGTCAAGTGTTGGGACATCTCTTAGGACATCTCATACCTGATCACAGAATTTCAATCACCAACAAAGCAATTTTCCTTTTTATCTGACATTCGTCCTATGTCATGATAAACCTTGAGAGCAGCCGTACCCTGCTAGGTGGTCGTCCTCCACCTCTTGATGATCGTCCTTCATCATGCTCGTCCGATGGCCGTCCCCATCGTTGACCTTTTATCCGGCATTCGTCCTATGTCGTGATATTTAGCAGCCGTCCCCTGCTAGGTGATCGTCCTTCACCCTTTTGATGATCGTCCTTCATCATTTTATCCAATGGCCGTCCCCATTGTTGATTTTGGTTATCTGACATTCGTCCTATGTCATGATAAACCTTGAGAGCAGCCGTCCCCTGCTAGGTGGTCGTCCTCCACCTCTTGATGATCGTCCTTCATCATGCTCGTCCGATGGCCGTCCCCATCGTTGACCTTTTATCCGGCATTCGTCCTATGTCGCGATATTTTCGGCAGCCGTACCCTGCCAGGTGGTCGTCCTCCACCTTAGATGACCGTCCCTCATCTTATCCCCGACAGAGCAGCCGTCCCCTGCTAGGTGATCGTCCTTCACCTTTGATGACCGTACCTCATCATCTGTTTATTTCCTTTATTCTTTAACCCGATGGTCGTCCCCGTCGTGGTCCCTTTTCCTTTTCCTGATGATCGTCCTTCATCAGTTTAGCCCGATGGCCGTCCCCATCGTTGGTTATTTTATGAACTTGATGGCCGTCCCCGTCATGTTTCATTAATCCCCAGAGAATCTTACAACTTTATCAAGATGGTCGTCCCCATCATGATTCTTTTATCCCCAGCATGTCGGCTGTCCCCGTCATTGCTTTATTTTTCGCACTTTTCCCAGCATGTCGGCCGTCCCCGTCATTGCTTTATTTTTCGCACTTTTTCCAGCATGTCGGCCGTCCCCGTCATTGCTCTTTACCCAGCAGTCGTCCTCTGCTCGACGGTCGTCCTCCGTCGCCTATACTTAACAATATACTTTATTTTCTTTTACAATCTATATCCCTTTTCTTCTTCATTCTGTGAGTGCAAATTTTGGACTGTCTTTGGTATTCAATCACAAGTTATCTTGTTTACCTGTTAAGCCGTTGCTTACATCCTGCACAGCTAACTCATGTTTGAATAGGGGCAGCTGTAAACACCCCAAATTTTCCCTCACCCATTCACACCATGGCTTATGATCACCTCATGTGCATAAACTCAATCATAGCATCTCATATCACATTTTTGGTTCACTGCATTGGTTCTAAGTCATCTGCATCTAGGGTTTGTGATCTGAGCAATCCAAGAGCTTTTTGAGCCACTCCCAAGGTCATCAATCACTTCAAAGGGGTCCATGTGTGTCCAAGTATCATATTATATCCTCTCAAAGTCAAGAATGTCAAAAAAAAAACAAAAAAAATCACAAGAACTAAGAATGGTATGGAAGCAGAGCCAGGCTTGACTGCACAAATGACCTAGAATTAGGGTTTTGGTTTCAGAGGCCATAACTCCACATTTTTTGGTCATTCTTGTTTCTATTGGTCTCTATATGGTATAGGGAGTATGCATATCCATTTTCATGAAGAAATTCCATGGGGAAGTCATCTGATCAAGAGTTGACTTTTCAAGCAAGTCAGTGCAAAATCAGGGCATCTGAGGCCCCCCAATGACCCAACCAAAGGGTGTTCTTCATCATTTTGATTGTATATGATCTTTATTTGATCATGGAAGATGTTAGAAGTTCACAAAATTGAAGAATTTCAAGTCTTTTGCAAAGTTGACGTTTTGGGCAAGTTTGACTTTTAATGAAATTGTCATTTTAAGCAACCTTTTCAACCCTTACTTTTTGATTCAAAAAAGCTTCAAATGGAAAAACTTTGGTCATGAAAGTTGTAGAGTAGATCATTCCCTTTTCAAAAAGTACAAGAACATGACCTAATTCATTTTGGATCAAAAGTTATGGCTTGTCAAAGTTGGCAAAAATCACAAAATTTCAAAGTCTCTACCAAAGAGGTATTTTGCAAAATGACTTGATCAAGTGTTCTAAAGCTATCAAATGCACTTCTAATCCACACAACATGATCATGTGACATCTAAAGTTCAGAATGGACCAAAGAATTACACATTTTTATGGTTTATGGAACAAGATTTTTCATAAGAGGCAAAAGTGAACCAAGTTGCAAAACTCATCATAGCTTCTCATCCACTTGCTGGCTAGCTTGCTGATCAATCCTAGGCCTTTCCTCACATCATGCTGCGCAGGACATGCCTTTTGTACTTAGCTAGCAAGTATCCCATGCCCTTCTTACACAACTTTGACATTTTGGCAAAAGAACCCATACCAATCAAAAAAACACACATCATGTCATCTGACCAATGGCAATTGTTTATACAAAGAAAATGCAAGCCATAACACACAAGAACACAGCCTAAGACTCCAACATTCACAAGTTCCAAGTTTATGCTCCAACTTGCATTTTCCTTCGAAACACACTCCACAAGCCTCAAACTCAAAACAAAACTTCACAAACAATCTCAACACATTCCACTGATCACAAATCACCCTTCACCATAGCCTGAAAGTCACAAAATCAAAAATACGATCACCACCTTCCCTTGAGCAGAACTTCTGCCATTTCAAAAACTAGCCATTCTCAAAGCTTCCTGAGCTTCATTTCATCATCAGAGGGATCAAAGGAGTGGGTTTGCACCAAGAAACAACCCAGAAAGCACAGGATCAGAAAGCTCCATCTCAGGTATAGCTCAAGAACAAATTTTCCAGAACTTGTTTTTCTTGTTATAAAATGAAAGTGTATGTTGTGCTGATCATCATGATGTGTTTGAAATTGAAAATGAATGAAAAATGAGGATGTATGCAATGTCTGAAACTTTTGCCCTAAAAACTGTTTGGCTTCGATTCGTTTGAATGATGAAGAATAAATGAGATTTGAGTGGGGGTTTTGATTCAGGGGGATGTGGGGATGATTTCTGGGCTTTTAGTTTTCGTTTTAGTGAAGTTTTGAGGATTTTGGAGATTTTCAGGTGGGGTTCCCACCGGAGAAGACGACCGGAGGTCTTCTCCGGCCACCTGAAAACAATTAGGGCTAATCTCTGTGTTTAATGAAGTTTGAATATTGCCCCTTGGATGTGTTGACTCGCGCGCATTTGGACGCCCAGGATCACTCTATTTTGCCCTAATCATAGTTGACTTTATTAATCTGGATTAATTAATTCGTAAATAGGATTTAACTCAGTTTGAATGTGGACCTTAGGATTGCGCGCGCAGTCAACAGATCTTTCCCCAGAATCAATCCTGGCTCTCCATTGCGTTTACTTTTCATTTTCTTTAATTTTAATTCATTTGTTTTGTATTTCTTTTCTCCATTTTATTTAAAATAGCAAAACAATTTTAAAAATTCTGAAATTTTTTGTATAAACTTTTATTTAATTTCAGAAACCAAAAACATTTTTATTTTTATTTTTTGCATTTTAAAATATTTTTAAATCATTTAAAAGTTTATTTTTAATTAATTAATGAGAATTAAGTAATTAAAAATACTTTTAGGTATTTAAAAATCACAAAAAAAATTCATGAAACCTTCATAATCATTTAGAAACATTGTCCAACCCTCAAACCAAATTTCTTTTTTGATCTTGATGTCTTTTGAGAATTTTTCATGGAATTAAAATCATTTCAAGGCATTATTTTGATCCAAACTTCAAAAAATCATTTCTGCCTAACCATTGAGAGTTGGACTTTGATTCTTTTTGCATTGCATTTTGTTTAGCATGTAGTTTGTGAGATTAAATTGGCATGATTTGATCTTTCATTTTCAATTTGTTTGGCATTTTTCTTGTCAAAGTACCCTAAAACCCTAGAAATCTTAGGAAATTCATAACTTAAATTAGGTTAAGAGTTAGAACCCCTCCTTTGGGCAGTGAGTTTGTATAGGTTTAGGGTTCCCTTGAATGCATTTTCAATTTTTTATCTTGATGTTTGCTTCTGATTTTGGTTTTTGTTTGATGCATTGATCATAAACCCTAATTTGAGCTTCCATATGCATCCATCTTTCATTTGCTTGCATACCTTGACTTGCCATAGCATTTTGTGCATCCATTTGATTCATGTGACATCTTAAGACATAATAGAAGCATGTTTGATCATTATATCTTGCATTTTCCATGTTGTATGTCATTTGCATCTCATAACTTTTCATGTATGATCATGGTTCTAACTTGCTCCATTTGCATTCATTTGTTCATGTGATCATTCTCTTGTCTTGATTCATGTTTGCATCATCTCATAGCATCATTATCATCTCATATATGCTTCTGGTTTTGATTCACACCATGTCATTTCATCTCATTTTGCATGGCATTGCATTCCTTTACTAACTTTTCAGGTGGTAAGCAACTTTGAGAAGTGAATTTGCCTTCACTTCTCACATTTTCTTTTCATCTCTCTTATGCATCCATGCTGAATTTTGTTATGTGTTTGAGATTGAGCTTGCTCATTCTTTTCCTTCTTACTTTCTTTCCTCAAGTGACTTGTCTTCTTGAATGAAGCAAGTTACTTTGCTTCTCCTGATCCTTTCATCTGCTCCCTGGTGGTTCTTTTGAAGTTTTCTCTTGTTAAACCTCACAAACCTTAGGAACAACCAAGCATGACAATGATTAGGGTTTTGATTAGTCCCCCCATTTAGCTTTTACCTTTGTGTCTCATTGAGTCTTCTCTTCTCACCTCATAATCAGGGACTAAACCCTAAAGGCTTTAAGGCTTTGTGATTAAGTTTATGCCTGCATCCTTCTATTAGGATGGAGTGTATAACTTTAATCCTAAGTGTTAAACCCTTAATGTGTTTAAATCCTTTAATCAATTCATCTAATAATCATTAAGACATCAAGCTTGTAACTTGGGCCTTGCACTAGGGTTCTAATTCTTCCTTAACTGGTTAAGAAGGACTAACCCTAGTGTTAATGTACAAGTCCCCCTCAAGTTGTCTTACAAACCCTAAAAAATCACTTCATCATCTTATCATTAACTAAAATCCATCTAATAAAGGCTTTGTTTTGTCATGAGTTTAATCCTTAATCATGGATTAAGTTGAGGAGCTTTCCTCAGCTTAAACATTCTCATCTATTATCCTTCTATTAGGATGGTGTAATGAGTCTGTTTAATCCCTGATTATGGCTTAATCTCATTACTCAACACTAAACAAAAACAACAAAAACATCTAAATAATCACAAGTAGGTTAATGATCTTAATCCTACACCATGGTGATTAAGTGTGAGAAGCTGACTTCACACTTAAGGTATTCTCATTACCCCTAAACAGAGGGAAGATGTGATGAGTTTACTAAATCCATTGGTTTAGGCTTAAGCTCATTAACTTATGACAAACTTTCAAAAGCAATAAAAGACTGAAAACTCAAAAACAAACAATAATCGTCTCCTCCGGGATTCTTTTCTCATCTCATTCACTCATAAACGAGAACTTGCTTCTTCCGTCTAATGCAAGACAGTTTGCACCTGGGCCAGACAGGTCATACACTTGAGCATAGACAAGCAAGCAGTTCACAAGTCAATTCATCTTTCAGTCCCTTTGGGTCGAACTACGGTGTTCTGACTTCCTCATTGCACGAGAGGATACGTAGGCATAACTTAACAGTTATCGAACAAAAGTCTCTGTATATTCCCCCTCTTTCCAGCTTTATTTTCTCAGCCTCATTATCATGAGCATTTCACTCTTTTCCTTACACTGACACTTCACTTATACACTTCACACTGCTTTTACACTGACACTTGTACATCCTTTTCCAGCTCTCTTTTATACACAAATTGCACTGACACTACCCCTTTAAAACACAAATCTCTTAAGCGTGGATCCCGTCGAGTACGACGGACAATCTGGGTGCTAATACCTTACCAGGTTGTAACCAACCCCCTTTCTCAGTCTCTCTGGTTCGCAACCGTCTTATCCATCTCTTCTTAGGTCTATGCAGCATTACCTTTCCTCCGAGATAAAAATGCCCAGTTGGCGACTCTATTCATCTCCAGTGAGTTCACTGCTGTGTGTTCTCATTGTCCCTCTCGCCGACCGTTTGCGTCTGTACCTATATTTGGGCTCAGTCCCATTTATCGGGAGCGACAAATGGGAAGTCATCATTCGGGCTTGCTCTGTTCAGATCCCGGTAATCGACACACATACGCACCTTGCCATCCTTCTTAGGTACGGGTACAATGTTAGCAACCCACGGCGGGTAACTAGTTACAACAAGAAAACTGGCATCCCACTGCTTTTGTACTTCCTCTGCTCGACGGTCGTCCTCCGTCGCCCACACTTTACAATATACTTTATTTTCCTTTACAATCTATATCCCTTCATTCTGTGAGTGCAAATTTCGGACTGTCTTTGGTATTCAACCACAAGTTATCTTGTTTGCCTGTTAAGCCGTAGCTTACATCCTGCACAGCTAACTCATGTTTGAATAGGGGCAGCTGTAAACACCCCAAATTTTCCCTCACCCATTCACACCATGGCTTGTGATAATTGCATATGCATAAACTCAATCATAGCATCTCATATCACATTTTTGATCCACTGCATTGGTTCTAAGTCATCTGCATCTAGGGTTTGTGATCTGAGCAATCCAAGGGCTTCTTGATCCATTCCAAAGGTCATCAATCACTTCAAAGGGGTCCATGTGTGTTCAAGTATCATATTATATCCTCTCAAAGTCAATAATGCCAAAGAATCACAAGGACTGGGATTGGTATGGAGGCAGAGCCAGGTCTGACTGCACAGTTGACCTAAAAGTAGGGTTTTGGTTTCAGAGGCCATAACTCCAAATTTTTTGGTCATTCTTGTTTCTATTGGTCTCTATTTGGTATAGGGAGTATGCATATCAATTTTCATGAAGAAATTCCATGGGGAAGTCATCTGATCAAGAGTTGACTTTCTGGACAAGTCAGTGCAAAATCAGGGCATCTGAGGCCCCCAATGACCCAACCAAGGGGTGATCTTCATCATTTTGAGTGTATTTGATCTTTATTTGATCATGGAAGAAGGTTGAAGTTCACAAAATTCAAGAATTACAAGTTTTTGCAAAGTTGACTTTTTAGGGCATGGTTGACTTTTAATGAAATGTCATTTTATGCAACTTTTTCAACCCTTACTTTTTGATCCAAAAATGCTTCAAATGAAAAAACTTTGGTCATGAAAGTTGTAGATTAGATCTTTCCCTTTTCAAAAAGTACAAGAACATGACCTAATTCATTTTGGATCAAAAGTTATGGTGTGTCAAAGTTGGCAAAAATCACTAATTTTCAAAATATGCACCAAATGGAAAACTTGCAAAAACTTTGTACCAAGGCATTTGTAACTTCTAATTCATGTCTAACCATCACACAAACATCACATGTACCCTAAAGTTCAGAATGGACTAAGAACTTCTCATGTTTCATGGCCTTAGGAGCAAGAAAGTTTCATGTGAACCAAAAGGGAACCAAGTTGCAAAATCATCATAACACTTCCATCCACTTGTTGCCTTGGATGCTGAACCAGCCATAGCCTTTCCCCTCACCATGCTGCGCCAGCCCACACACTTGTACTAGCCTAGAACACAACCCATGCTTCTCTTACACAAGAGTGGACTTTTTGCAAAAGCTAACTCACCTATCACAGCAGGCCAAGTCACATCACCTGACCAATAAGCTTTGTTTATGTGGATCAAATGCCAGCCATTTCATATACCAAGCAAGCCTGAAGCAAGCCATAACATCACATTCCCATTTTCACTCCCTCAAGCAAAAGCCTTCGAATCTCATTCCACAAGCAACCAACATTCAAACAAACTCCACTAATCACCTCACCATGCTTCATTGAACCAAAACCAGCAAGACCTAAGCTTGAAACCAGCAAGAACATTGCTTTTCCATTTTTCACTCTCAAAGCCAAAGCTTTCGAAACGCATTCCACAGGCCACAAACACTGGAACAAACTTCACAAACCTTCTCAAAACATCATCCTGATCACAAAGAACCACTCACCTTTGCCTGAAACTGCCTGAATCACAAACACCATTCTCACCTGAGCTTGAGCAGAAGCTGTTCAAACTCCCAAACCAGCCAACATAAACTCTTGCTGAGCATCCAGACATCATCAAGGGGTCATAAGGAGTGGTTTGCATCAAAGGAAGGGGGCAGAAAGTTGTAAGATTGAAAGCTTCGAAACTCAGGTAGCTCAAGAACATTTTTTCCAGAAATCATTTTTTAAGTTCTTAAGTTGTTCTACATGCTTTCCTGATCATAAATATGTCATTGGTTTTGGAAATGGTGGAAAAATAAGGATGTAATCGTGTTCTGAAAGTCTTGCCCTAAAATTTTGTTTGCTTCGATTCATGAGTTTGAGGAAATATAAATGAGTTTTAGCTTGGGGTTTTGATTCAGTGGAGTGTGGGAATCATTTCTGTGTGTTTAGATTTCATTTTGGTTGCGTTTTGAGGATTTTATGGATTTTCAGGTGGGGTTCCCACCGGAGAAGACGACCGGAGGTCTTCTCCGGCCACCTGAAAATCATTAGGGTTTTAATCAGGTCATTAATGGACATTTGAGTCTGGAGCGTTAGATGCGTTGAAAAGGTTGACTTGTCGCGCGTGTGTGTGGCTGAGATTCATCATTAAACCCTAACCTTAATTAATTAATTCATAATCCTGTTTAAACCAAGTTTGAATGTGGGCCTTTGATCTGCGCGCGCAGTCAACAAATTTTTTCCCAGAATGGATCCTGGCCCTCCATTGCGCATACTTCCTCTTTATTTCATTTTTAATTCATTTATTTTCATTTATTTTCTACAATTTATTAAAAATAGCAAAAATGTTTTAAAAATTATGAAACTTTTTGTCAAGAGTTTCATTAATTTTTAATACATAAAAATATTTTTATTTTCATTTTTAGCATTAAAAAAAGTATTTTTAAATATTTAAAAGTTTATTTTTAGTTGATTAATGAAAATTAATTTATTAAAAATGCTTTTAGGTATTTAAAAATCACCAAAAAATTCATGAAATGTTTTAAGACATTTAGAAACATTGTCCAACCTTCAAACCAAATTTATTTTTTGATCTTGATGCATTTTGAGAATTTTTCATTGAATTAAAATCATTTTTATGCATTATTTTGATCCAAACTTCAAAAAATCACTTCTGCCTAACCCTGAAGAGTTGGCCATGATTCTTTTTGCATTGCATTGTGTTTAACATGTAGTTTGTGAGATTAAATGGCCATGATTTGATATTTCATTTTTCATTTGTTTGGTAATTTTCTTGTTAAGGAACCCTAAAACCCTAGAAATCTTAAGAAAATCATAACTTGAATTTGGTTAGGAGTTAAAACCTCTCCTTTGGGCATTGGTTTAGTATAGGATTAGGGATCCTTTGAGGGAATTTTCAATTTTTTTATAATGTTGTTTGCTTCTGATTTTGGTTTTTGTTTGTTGCATTGTTCATAAACCCTAATTTGGGCTTCCATATGCATCCATCTTGCATTTTCTTGCATAACATGACTTGCCATGACATTCCATGCTTCCATTTGATTCATTTAACATCATAAGACATATTGAAAACATGTTTGATCATTGCACCTTGCATTTGTCATGTTGTATGCCATATGCATCTCATAACTTTTCATGTGTGTTCATGTGTCTTAACATGCTTCATTTGCATTCATAAGCTTGCATGATCATCTCCATTTGTTGTCTCATGTTTGTATCACTTCATAGCATCACTATCATCATAAACATGCTTCTGGTTTTGATTTACATCATGCCATTTCATCTCATTTTGCATTGCAATGCACTTTCTTTTCTAACTTTTCAGGTGGTAAGTGATTTTGAGAAGTGAATTTGCCTTCACTTCTCATAACTTTTCTTTTCATCTCTCTTGCATCCATGCTGCATTTTTGTATGTGTTTGAGATTGAGCTTGCCCATTCCTTTTCTTTCTTACTTTCTTTCTTCAAGTGACTTGTCTTCTTAAGTGAAGCAAGTTACTATGCTTCTCTTGATCCTTTCATCTGCTTCCTGGTGGTTCCATTGAAGGTCTTTCTTGTTAAACCTCACAAACCTTAGGAACAACCAAGCATGACAATGATTAGGGTTTTGATTAGTCTCCCCTCTTAGTTTTACCTTTGTGTCTCTTTTGAGTCTTCTCTTCTCATCTCATAATCAGGGACTAAACCCTAAAGGCTTTAAGGCTTTGTGATTAAGCTTATGCCCGCATCCTTCTCTTAGGATGGAGTGTATAACTTTAATCCTAAGTGTTAAACCCTTAATGTGTTTAACTCCCTTAATCAATCCACTTAATAATCATCAAGACATCACACTTGTAACTTGGGCCTTGCATTAGGGTTCTAATTCTTCCTTAAATGGTTAAGAAGGACTAACCCTAGTGTTAATGGACCCTCAAGTTGTCTTACAAATCATAAAAATCACTTCATCATCTTATCATTAACTAAAATCCATCTAATAAAGGCTTGTTTTGTCACGAGTTTAATCCCTAATCATGGATTAAGTTGAGGAGCTTTCCTCAGCTTAAACATTCTCATCTATTATCCTTCTATTAGGATGGTGTAATGAGTCTGTTTAATCCTTGATTATGGCTTAACCTCATTACTTAACACTAAACAAAAACACCCAAAAACATCTAAATAATCACAAGTAGGTTAATGATCTTAATCCTGCATCAAAGGTGATTAAGTGTGAGAATCTGACTTCACACTTAAGGTATTCTCATTACCCCTAATCAGAGGGAAGATGTGATGAGTTTACTAACCCATTGGTTTAGGCTTAAGCTCATTAACTTATGACAAACTTTCAAAAGCAATAAAAGACTGAAAATTCAAAAACAAACAATAATCGTCTCCTTCGGGATTCTTTTCTCATCTCATTCACTCACAAACGGGAACTTGCTTCTTCCGTCTAATGCAAGACAGTTTGCACCTGAGCCAGATAGGTCATACACTTGAGCATAGACAAGTAAGCAGTTCACAAGTCAATTCATCTTTCAGTCTCTTTGGGTCGAACTACGGTGTTCTGACTTCCTCATTGCACGAGAGGATACGTAGGCATAACTTAACAGTTATCGAACAAAAGTCTCTGTATATTCCCCCTCTTTCAGCATCTTTCTTTTAGCCTCATTATCATGAGCAATTCATTCTCATTCTTACACTGACACATCATTTACACACTTCACTTCTTTTACACTGACACCTGTACATCCTTTTCCAGCTATGAAACACAAAAATGCACTGACACCACCCCTTTAAAACACAAATCTTTTAAGCGTGGATCCCGTCGAGTACGACGGACAATCTGGGTGCTAATACCTTCCCAGGTTGTAACCAACCCCCTTTCTCAGTCTCTCTGGTTCGCAACCGTCTTATCCATCTCTTCTTAGGTCTATGCAGCATTACCTTTCCTCCGGGATAAAAATGCCCAGCTGGCGACTCTATTCATCTCCAGTGAGTTCACTGCTGTGTGTTCTCATTGTCCCTCTCGCCGACCGTTTGCGTCTGTACCTATATTTGGGCTCAGTCCCATTTATCGGGAGCGACAGCTTGGCGACTCTGCTGGGGACCCTTATACTGCAACCAGGGCTTCTGGTTCTTTTTGTGGGTTCCTCCTAGCGCTTGATTGATTTGTGTTTACTGGGGTGTTATGTGCTAATTGTGTTTGTATATGTATTTTATTGCTTCATGTACAGTTTTGTTTATTGCTTTCTTTACAGCTTTACATATATCATACTGTCATACTGTTCTGGCTGGATCTGGTTTTGTTGCTTTGGTGGGTGGGGTTCTATTGAGAGTTAAGGTCCTACACCTGGGACCTGAGTGACACCTAGGCTAGAGTGGTTCATGTTCTTTCCCATTCCATTTCGGTCTGGTGCGGGAATATGAAACACGGTTCAGATATGGGTTTCTTCTTGAGAACTCTGTGCTACAGATTTCTTGTAGTGCTAGGGCTATCTGGGAAGCCTGCTAAGTCTGGATGACCTTTGTTTTGACCTTCAAAAACTGAGGAGAATTAGAGGAGGATCTTTTATGGTTATTGTAAACACTGTACCTCCGGGTTAGAAGTGTTTACACTTCTCATAACTGATCCAAGTCTGAGGATCCTTGTTTTAGAACACTACCTGTGAGGGGGTTGGGCTGTTTACAGGTTTGCAGGAACCCATGACCTCAACATACTCTCATTACCAGTATAGTCTTATGTTTTGATCTGGTCTCTATGATCCTGGAGTTCTTCAACCTTTGGTTCTCGGTTACTATTTTGGGTTATTATGCAGATCTTGTGGTTACAGACACTCGATTCTTGGTCCGACATTCCAGATTCCAGGCAGTTTCCAGCTGTGATCCCATGTCTTTGCATCTTTTGCATTATCATTTTGCATTTTGCATTTGCATCAGAATTGCATTTCCTTCTTCCAGAGAGCTCATCCTTCCTCTTTTGTCCATGACCAGCCAGCTGATTTCCCTATACTCGGTTTGAACAAGTGGTCACAGTTAGAAGACGACAGAGTGTGTGAAGCTAGACTGAACAGTGTCAAGAGTTAAGAAGGGTCAGTTTGAAAGCCGTCAGTAGCTATGTCAGAGAGCAACCGTCAGAATGTTGAGTTTCCACCTGGTTTCACTTCGGTGACCAACCCTCTGTATGGTCTTTCTCCTGATGAGGATCTTCCACAAGTGAGCAATCTTGCTCAAGCTCAACCTGTACAGACCCCGATCGTGAATCAGAATGTACCTGAACCATCTGTTGCCCGAGGTGGACCTTCATCTTCTTTTGATTCTACAAATTATCAGAGTTTTGCTTTCCCTATGCCGAACTTCCAAGGGGCAATCCCTCTTGTGAAAACCAAGGATCCACAAGTTATTGATCTTGCTGAAAGATTCCGTGTGTTGGACGAGCAACTCAAAGCCTTAGCGGATCCTGATGCCTTCGGTTTTGATGCTCTAACCCTGTGTTTGGTGCCTGGTCTTGTCATTTCTCCAGATTTCAAAACTCCGAAGTTTGAGAAATACACTGGTGTCAGTTGCCCGAAGCGTCATTTGGTGATGTTCTGTAGAAAAATGACTTCTTATGCCTGCAATGATAAGTTGATGATTCACTGTTTTCAGGACAGATTAAGTGGGGCATCTTTAAGTTGGTACATGGATTTGGAAAGCAGTCATATCCGATCTTGGAATGATTTATCCAGAGCTTTCGTAAAGCAATACCAGTACAATATGGACGTGGAGCCCAATCGCGCGCACTTGCAGAGCCTATCCTAGAGGAGTGGTGAATCTTTCAGAGAATATGCACAGCGGTGGAGAGAATTGGCAGCCCAAGTGCAACCACCACTTTCAGACAGAGAATTAATTGACCTGTTCATGGGCACCTTGCAGGGTCCATACTTGGAAAGAATGAGTAGCATTGGGATGACAAGCTTCTCTGATTTGATGATAGTTGGAGTACGCATTGAGAGTGGAAAGATCCAGGACTTTTCGAATATCCCAGCTAGTGAAGGTGAGTCTGTTGTTAGCTCCCAAGAGGAAGAATGGGATGACGTCAGTGCCGTCATGGCAAATATCGAATATTCTAGAACAACATCTTCTAAGAGATCATCTTTTCCTGAATCTGATTACTCTTACGGGCATTCGGCAATGCTCAGAACACCGTGTCAAAAACCCTAGGCTCCTCCTCGTCCAAATCTGCAATCTCACGGTCGAAGACCTCAGAATCAACTTCAGAGCCAGCCTAGGCCTCGTAACAATCTGGAAAGAAGGATTGCTCCTCTTCATCCAGTCCCCATGGCATACAGTGAACTCTTGCCGCATCTAGTTCAGAGCTCTTTGGTGGTTCCTAAGCCTCTCAAGCCGTTACCAGGGTCGTACCCTCCAGGGCACAATCCTCATGAGCAGTGCGGGTATCATGGTGGATCAATGGGGCATTCAACTGAAGATTGCAAAGCTTTTCAAGCCAAAGTACAACAGTTGATCGACAAGGGCTACATCTCCTTTCCAGAAGGAAGCTTGGTTGTGCACGTCAACCTCTCGCCTGATTGAGTTCAAAGACTTCAAAGGAGCGTATCCTGATTTCGGTGGTCCAGACAAGAAGATGTCATCAGAGCTGATGATTACTGTATCCTTTTATCATTTGCATTGTAGTTTCTTTCCTGTTAGCAGCTACTTGTCTTTTAAGCAATGTTGTTTT
The DNA here is from genome assembly GCA_963966055.1 of Lathyrus aphaca. Classification (NCBI taxonomy): domain Eukaryota; kingdom Viridiplantae; phylum Streptophyta; class Magnoliopsida; order Fabales; family Fabaceae; genus Lathyrus; species Lathyrus aphaca. The sequence goes on along the minus strand of OZ014520.1, from coordinate 164,194,109 downwards.
TGAATGGTAATGTTAATGTAGTGATCTTGCATTTTTGAATCAATTATGTCGCATTCTCTCATTTTTTTCTTTCCTTGCATCAAAAACGAAAAACAAAAAAAATTTGCATCCATATACCTCCCATTTATTTCACTGTTGTTTAGCAGGTTCGAGGGAGGATGATGACAACTGAATACCCATAATTGTTCAAGGTATGCTTTCAGGGTAGAACCTGCTGACGATGTACAGGCATTGCTTCAATTCCCAAACACCGGAGATATAAGGGAGATAAACCCTCATCAACCCCTTTGAGCCTTGAAGTAGGAGTTCCTTTTCTAAACAAAAAAAAAAAAAACCTCACATTCAACCCGGGGCAGGGTAGTTATCAGTTAATTTGATCGAGCGTTCAAATTTCCAAAGGAGTGTGCATCCAAGGATCCATTACCTTTATTCATTACACCTCAAGAGGTCAAGGGACGTGAAACCACAATGGTTATCCCTCACCAACAAAGGAATGAGGCAGTCAACCCTTTCAGCAAGTCATGACAAGCCAGTGTCACACGATTTGTTCAACAAAAATAAAAAAAAGGAAATAAAGCCCGCTAAGTCGAAAAAATGTGTGAAAACATATGACTTAGGCAAAAGTTAGGGCATCCCGCTGGACTTCGAAATCGAAAAATTCAAAAAAAGAGAACCAGTCCAGGCAAAAGTTAGGGAGTAAAAAAAAAATGAAGGAAAAAGTTCCATAAGAACAAAATCGTGTGACCACAGACACAAAGACAAAGGGGTGATTGTTACTCCAAGAAACCTCATTGGTGCGTAAACCATCAACGTCATTGGTTCCTCAATCATTACAAAACCCTTGTGAGAAGCGAGCGCTTAAGTCGAATTAGCTGAACGTAGAACTGGAGAACATCAAGGAGAATGGGTGGGCACAAATAAACTTTGAGCCATAAATCTTTCTTTCTAGAACCGTAAACCAAGCCACGTTATAACCCTTGAAAGTCCTAATTGAATCAGGGTCAATTCTGAAAGCATACTACGACAAGGTTGCGTAAACTGACTCCTAAAGGTTTGCTAATTCAGCACTACGTTTGGACTAATCGTCCATTCGTCACACAAAGTCACAGCATCAAAATAAATAAATTTTCAAAACTTGCATGTGCACTGCATTAAAATTACCATTCGTGAATGTACATTTTTAATTGCAAGTTAGTTTGTGACACCCGAGAAGTTCCTACAAAGGACAATTAGAGGAAAACTTGGTTATTCAACAATGATGACCAGAATCAAGCGCATCGTGTAGGCCTATGAATCAGGGGCATGTTATCCAGTGGTTTTGTTGACCAAGGAATCTGTCAGGGTAAAGAGAGTTCCCAAGCATCAGTTGATCGAGGAACGTCATTCAAAGTCAGTTGATCAGAGCTGAATCTGCCAAACAGGGGCAGGCCACCCTAATTTTCTGCTGACCAAAGATATAATCTTCCAATGCCCAGTCAGAGTGAGTCAAGTCGCTTCCACGCTCATACTGGGGCAGAATAATTCCAGAGCTCACTAAGTGCAACTCTCCTCGAGAGGACATCCAAGTCCGCCATGCCAAGAATTGGATAATTAGTGATAGTTTGTTCAGAGACTCACCCAACAGGGGCAAACTTTAGCTATGCAGAGCAAGTAAATCAGTAATCTCAGAGTTCAAGACGAGTGTCGGGAAATCATGCTACCCACCGTCGCCTTTGTCACCCTTCTCAACCAGAAGCCTTGTCACCTATGACTTTTTCCCCATCCTCGGGAGTTCTTATAGCTTTTCATAAGCATTGCATAAGTCATTTGCATACGTTACTCATGTCGCTCGAGCATAGAGTATATGCATCATAATTGCATTGAGCATCCCCTCTCAAACTTCTAATCTCACACCCAGGGCCTCGTAACCCCAACTTCTTGACATTCCAAAGTCTAGTTCTCGTCTGGCGAACCGGTTCAAAGTCCAGTTCTCGTCTGGCAAGCCAACCCAAAGTCCAGTTCTCGTCTGGCAAACCAATTTCAAATACCAGTTCTCGTCTGGTAGGAGAATCTTTTACCAGTTCTCGTCTGGTCACCTTTTCATTTAACCTGTTGAACGCCAGTTCTCGTCTGTTAGTCATTCTATTTAAGAGTCAATTCTCGTTTGACAATGAACCTAATGAGTCAGTTCTCGTCTGACGACTTATTCTTTGCCCATCAGTTCTTGTCTGTTGGCCTACCTTTAATAAACCAGTTCTCGTCTGGTAATTCACCTTCAAAAGTCCAATTGCTTGGCAACCAAACAAAATATATATCTATCAACCTGGCCCTAGCGCCCAACCATCCTTGTTTCATATCTTTGGTTATGAGCATACGTCTGCTTTGTACATCATTTGCATTGCATCTTCATACCGCATGGTTTCTGTTTTAGCTCTGATGTGGGGCAAGAATCGTTTCAAGACGTAATCTGGGACAGTTATCTCAAGACTTGTTGAATTTCTGCGAGAGTTTGAAGACACTGGGGCAATTCTGGATGCCAAGTCTTCTGTAAAATCCTCTGAAGACAATCTTTTTATGGATGATGTAGTATGGTATAATTAAGGAGTTAAGGGAATGATAGTTCACTCAGGATGATCAGTAATGCTTTTGTTGAGCTCAGAAGTTTGAAGCACTGTGTTAATTCTCAGGGAATGTCTGGTATTTATTTTACCAGCAGGGCATTGGAAGTTTATTTCTTCCCCGAGCATAAAGATCTTCTTTCAGCCGACAAGGTTTGTTCGTGAGGATTTGGTTATTCTCATTCAGTCAAACTCCAATTTTCATTGGCATATCTTCCCAACACAGCTGTTATGCTATACCTGGGGCATGTAAGCTTCATCCCAGCAAGATGGCAAAACAACACTCACTCAGTCTTAGCACCCAAAGTGTTTTCTCCCCATCTGAGTTGCCACTTGTTATTTCTCCCCAGCCGAGGTGCCAATCGTTCCTCCTTCTCATCTAAATACAAAAGCCAGGGAACCATCTCCCCACAGAGCTCCAGCCTCTATCCAGAAGAGCAACGCACGAAGGAGTCACAACAGAGTGACGAAAGCTTCTACAAACCCCAGTTGGGTCCTCCAATTTACAGGAATAGGTCTATCATTGACCCATTTCCCCAAGCAGAATCATTTCATCAGATCTACCGACGATCTCATCCCCAGCTGGGATGTTCACTTCAAACAGATCGACCAGAGATCTTCACAGCAATGGGGCTCGAATCCCGGTTTGGTATCTTTGCATAATCATGGCATTCGCATCATATTCACCCCACAAAGCGTAGCATTCCGTTTAATACGGAGCATTACGGCAAAAATCAAACATATTGCATAATCATAAGTCATGGTCCGAACCAAACACTGTGAATATTGACAATCCATCAGCAATATACAGAATACCCCCCAGATTCCCCAGCAAAAGCAGCTGCATCACAGTTCACAGACACCAGTATATACTCCTTTTGACACCCGTCCGTGTCATCTTTCCCTAGTAAAGTCGCCTGAACACTCTTTAATACCACTCGTATTATAGATACTTCCTGACACCCGTCCGTGTCATATCCCCAGCGCAGTCGCCTACACTTTTACAACCCATATACTTGTTGATACTATACTTTTCTCCTGTTTGACACTCGTCCGTGTCACTCTCCCCAGCAGATAAATACTCATCTAAACAACATTCACACTCATACTTATACAGATACTCGTCCGTATCTTGTATACACCAGTTATATCCCCGCAGATTCAACAATAGTCCTTGTTCTTTGTTAACCAGTTGGTACTCGTCCGTACCATCATCTCAGAATATGCGTCAAGTGTTTGTTTCTACCTGATACTCGTCCGTATCATAGTCTTAAGGATGCTCGTCCGTATCTTTAATCCATACAGCGTGTCAAACACTTATGTCTTCTTGAATATAGATACTCGTCTGTGTCTACCTTTCCCCAGAAGAGTCCCTTCGGATTCAACACTCGTCCGTGTTCTCTGTTAACCAGTTGATACTCGTCCGTATCATCATCTATGAACACGTGTCAGTACTTGTTTCTACCCGATACTCGTCCGTATCGTAGTCTTAAGGATGCTCGTCCGCATCTTTAATCTATACACAGCGTCTAAACACTTATACCTTTCTTTTCTTGGTTGTAAACACTCGTCCGTGTTTACTATATCCCCAGTAGATCGCCAACAAAGCAAGCAATTTTCTTTTTTATCTGACACTCGTCCTGTGTCATGATAAGCCTTGAGAGCAGCCGTACCCTGCTAGGTGGTCGTCCTCCACCTCTTGATGGTCGTCCTCCATCATGCTCATCCGATGGCCGTCCCCATCGTCGATATTTTAGCAGCCGTCCCCTGCTAGGTGGTCGTCCTCCACCTTTTGATGATCGTCCTTCATCATTTTATCCAATGGTCGTCCCCATTGTTGATCTTTGGTTATCTGACATTCGTCTTATGTCATGATAAACCTTGAGAGCAGCCGTCCCCTGCTAGGTGGTCGTCCTCCACCTCTTGATGGTCGTCCTCCATCATGCTCATCCGATGGCTGTCCCCATCGTTGACCTTTATCCAGCATTCGTCCTATGTCGCGTTATTTTCGGCAGCCGTACCCTGCCAGGTGGTCGTCCTCCACCTTAGATGACCGTCCCTCATCTTATCCCCAACAGAGCAGCCGTCCCCTGCTAGGTGATCGTCCTTCACCTTTGATGACCGTACCTCATCATCTGTTTATTTCATTTATTCTTTAACCCGATGGCCGTCCCCGTCGTGGTCCCTTTTCCTTTTAGCCCGATGGCCGTCCCCATCGTTGGTTGCTTTACCTTTATGAACTTGATGGCCGTCCCCGTCATGTCTCATTAATCTCCAGAGAATTTTACAGCTTTATCCTGATGGCCGTCCCCATCATAATTCCTTTTACCCCCAGCATGTCGGCCGTCCCCGTCATCGCTTTATTTTTCTTTTTATCCCCAGCATGTCGGCCGTCCCCGTCATTGCTTTATTTTCCGCACTTTTCCCAGCATGTCGGCCGTCCCCGTCATTGCTCTTTACCCAGCAGTCGTCCTCTGCTCGACGGTCGTCCTCCGTCGCCCACACTTTACAATATACTTTATTTTCCTTTACAATCTATATCCCTTCATTCTGTGAGTGCAAATTTCGGACTGTCTTTGGTATTCAACCACAAGTTATCTTGTTTGCCTGTTAAGCCGTAGCTTACATCCTGCACAGCTAACTCATGTTTGAATAGGGGCAGCTGTAAACACCCCAAATTTGCCCTCACTCATTCACACCATGGCTTGTGATCATTGCATATGCATAAACTCAATCATAGCATCTCATATCACATTTTTGATCCACTGCATTGGTTCTAAGTCATCTGCATCTAGGGTTTGTGATCTGAGCAATCCAAGGGCTTCTTGAGCCATTCCAAAGGTCATCAATCACTTCAAAGGGGTCCATGTGTGTTCAAGTATCATATTATATCCTCTCAAAGTCAATAATGCCAAAGAATCACAAGGACTGGGATTGGTATGGAGGCAGAGCCAGGTCTGACTGCACAGTTGACCTAAAAGTAGGGTTTTGGTTTCAGAGGCCATAACTCCAAATTTTTTGGTCATTCTTGTTTCTATTGGTCTCTATTTGGTATAGGGAGTATGCATATCAATTTTCATGAATAAATTCCATGGGGAAGTCATCTGATCAAGAGTTGACTTTCTGGACAAGTCAGTGCAAAATCAGGGCATCTGAGGCCCCCAATGACCCAACCAAGGGGTGATCTTCATCATTTTGAGTGTATTTGATCTTTATTTGATCATGGAAGAAGGTTGAAGTTCACAAAATTCAATAATTACAAGTTTTTGCAAAGTTGACTTTTTAGGGCATGGTTGACTTTTAATGAAATGTCATTTTATGCAACTTTTTCAACCCTTACTTTTTGATCCAAAAATGCTTCAAATGAAAAAACTTTGGTCATGAAAGTTGTAGATTAGATCTTTCCCTTTTCAAAAAGTACAAGAACATGACCTAATTCATTTTGGATCAAAAGTTATGGTGTGTCAAAGTTGGCAAAAATCACTAATTTTCAAAATATGCACCAAATGGAAAACTTGCAAAAACTTTGTACCAAGGCATTTGTAACTTCTAATTCATGTCTAACCATCACACAAACATCACATGTACCCTAAAGTTCAGAATGGACTAAGAACTTCTCATGTTTCATGGCCTTAGGAGCAAGAAAGTTTCATGTGAACCAAAAGGGAACCAAGTTGCAAAATCATCATAACACTTCCATCCACTTGTTGCCTTGGATGCTGAACCAGCCATAGCCTTTCCCCTCACCATGCTGCGCCAGCCCACACACTTGTACTAGCCTAGAACACAACCCATGCTTCTCTTACACAAGAGTGGACTTTTTGCAAAAGCTAACTCACCTATCACAGCAGGCCAAGTCACATCACCTGACCAATAAGCTTTGTTTATGTGGATCAAATGCCAGCCATTTCATATACCAAGCAAGCCTGAAGCAAGCCATAAAATCACATTCCCATTTTCACTCCCTCAAGCAAAAGCCTTCGAATCTCATTCCACAAGCAACCAACATTCAAACAAACTCCACTAATCACCTCACCATGCTTCATTGAACCAAAACCAGCAAGACCTAAGCCTGAAACCAGCAAGAACATTGCTTTTCCATTTTTCACTCTCAAAGCCAAAGCTTTCGAAACGCATTCCACAGGCCACAAACACTAGAACAAACTTCACAAACCTTCTCAAAACATCATCCTGATCACAAAGAACCACTCACCTTTGCCTGAAACTGCCTGAATCACAAACACCATTCTCACCTGAGCTTGAGCAGAAGCTGTTCAAACTCCCAAACCAGCCAACATAAACTCTTGCTGAGCATCCAGACATCATCAAGGGGTCATAAGGAGTGGTTTGCATCAAAGGAAGGGGGCAGAAAGTTGTAAGATTGAAAGCTTCGAAACTCAGGTAGCTCAAGAACATTTTTTCCAGAAATCATTTTTTAAGTTCTTAAGTTGTTCTACATGCTTTCCTGATCATAAATATGTCATTGGTTTTGGAAATGGTGGAAAAATAAGGATGTAATCGTGTTCTGAAAGTCTTGCCCTAAAATTTTGTTTGCTTCGATTCATGAGTTTGAGGAAATATAAATGAGTTTTAGCTTGGGGTTTTGATTCAGTGGAGTGTGGGAATCATTTCTGTGTGTTTAGATTTCATTTTGGTTGCGTTTTGAGGATTTTAGGGATTTTCAGGTGGGGTTCCCACCGGAGAAGACGACCGGAGGTCTTCTCCGGCCACCTGAAAATCATTAGGGTTTTAATCAGGTCATTAATGGACATTTGAGTCTGGAGCGTTAGATGCGTTGAAAAGGTTGACTTGCCGCGCGTGTGTGTGGCTGAGATTCATCATTAAACCCTAACCTTAATTAATTAATTCATAATCCTGTTTAAACCAAGTTTGAATGTGGGCCTTTGATCTGCGCGCGCAGTCAACAAATTTTTGCCCAGAATGGATCCTGGCCCTCCATTGCGCATACTTCCTCTTTATTTCATTTTTAATTCATTTATTTTCATTTATTTTCTACAATTTATTAAAAATAGCAAAAATGTTTTAAAAATTATGAAACTTTTTGTCAAGAGTTTCATTAATTTTTAATACACAAAAATATTTTTATTTTCATTTTTAGCATTAAAAAAAGTATTTTTAAATATTTAAAAGTTTATTTTTAGTTGATTAATGAAAATTAATTTATTAAAAATGCTTTTAGGTATTTAAAAATCACCAAAAAATTCATGAAATGTTTTAAGACATTTAGAAACATTGTCCAACCTTCAAACCAAATTTATTTTTTGATCTTGATGCATTTTGAGAATTTTTCATTGAATTAAAATCATTTTTATGCATTATTTTGATCCAAACTTCAAAAAATCACTTCTGCCTAACCCTGAAGAGTTGGACCTTGATTCTTTTTGCATTGCATTGTGTTTAACATGTAGTTTGTGAGATTAAATGGCCATGATTTGATATTTCATTTTTCATTTGTTTGGTAATTTTCTTGTTAAGGAACCCTAAAACCCTAGAAATCTTAAGAAAATCATAACTTGAATTTGGTTAGGAGTTAAAACCTCTCCTTTGGGCATTGGTTTAGTATAGGATTAGGGATCCTTTGAGGGAATTTTCAATTTTTTTATAATGTTGTTTGCTTCTGATTTTGGTTTTTGTTTGTTGCATTGTTCATAAACCCTAATTTGGGCTTCCATATGCATCCATCTTGCATTTTCTTGCATAACATGACTTGCCATGACATTCCATGCTTCCATTTGATTCATTTAACATCATAAGACATATTGAAAACATGTTTGATCATTGCACCTTGCATTTGTCATGTTGTATGCCATATGCATCTCATAACTTTTCATGTGTGTTCATGTGTCTTAACATGCTTCATTTGCATTCATAAGCTTGCATGATCATCTCCATTTGTTGTCTCATGTTTGTATCACTTCATAGCATCACTATCATCATAAACATGCTTCTGGTTTTGATTTACATCATGCCATTTCATCTCATTTTGCATTGCAATGCACTTTCTTTTCTAACTTTTCAGGTGGTAAGTGATTTTGAGAAGTGAATTTGCCTTCACTTCTCATAACTTTTCTTTTCATCTCTCTTGCATCCATGCTGCATTTTTGTATGTGTTTGAGATTGAGCTTGCCCATTCCTTTTCTTTCTTACTTTCTTTCTTCAAGTGACTTGTCTTCTTAAGTGAAGCAAGTTACTTTGCTTCTCTTGATCCTTTCATCTGCTTCCTGGTGGTTCCATTGAAGGTCTTTCTTGTTAAACCTCACAAACCTTAGGAACAACCAAGCATGACAATGATTAGGGTTTTGATTAGTCTCCCCTCTTAGTTTTACCTTTGTATCTCTTTTGAGTCTTCTCTTCTCATCTCATAATCAGGGACTAAACCCTAAAGGCTTTAAGGCTTTGTGATTAAGCTTATGCCCGCATCCTTCTCTTAGGATGGAGTGTATAACTTTAATCCTAAGTGTTAAACCCTTAATGTGTTTAACTCCCTTAATCAATCCACTTAATAATCATCAAGACATCACACTTGTAACTTGGGCCTTGCATTAGGGTTCTAATTCTTCCTTAAATGGTTAAGAAGGACTAACCCTAGTGTTAATGGACAAGTCCCCCTCAAGTTGTCTTACAAATCATAAAAATCACTTCATCATCTTATCATTAACTAAAATCCATCTAATAAAGGCTTGTTTTGTCATGAGTTTAATCCCTAATCATGGATTAAGTTGAGGAGCTTTCCTCAGCTTAAACATTCTCATCTATTATCCTTCTATTAGGATGGTGTAATGAGTCTGTTTAATCCTTGATTATGGCTTAACCTCATTACTTAACACTAAACAAAAACACCCAAAAACATCTAAATAATCACAAGTAGGTTAATGATCTTAATCCTGCATCAAAGGTGATTAAGTGTGAGAATCTGACTTCACACTTAAGGTATTCTCATTACCCCTAATCAGAGGGAAGATGTGATGAGTTTACTAACCCATTGGTTTAGGCTTAAGCTCATTAACTTATGACAAACTTTCAAAAGCAATAAAAGACTGAAAATTCAAAAACAAACAATAATCGTCTCCTTCGGGATTCTTTTCTCATCTCATTCACTCACAAACGGGAACTAGTTACAACAAGAAAACTGGCATCCCACTGCTTTTGTACTTCCTCTTTGATTTTCATGGCCATGTTCGGGCGAGTACGACACAACTTCTGTTTGACCGGCAGATAATCCTCTTTTAATGGAAACCTGTGCATGACAATATATGTATCCAATCCCAGTATATCTTGGTAAGACCAAGCGAAGACATCGACATATTCTCGTAGCATACTGATAAGTTGTTCTTTTACCGGAGCTTGCAGACTAGCTCCAATCTTCACTTCTTTCACAACTTCCTCGGTACCAAGATTAATAGTCTCAACCTCCTCCTGATGAGGATCAATCACCTTTTCCTCTTGTCTCAATAACCTGGCTAACTCTTCAGGTAAATCATAGTCTTCTTCAATCCCCTCATCTGCTTGATTAATCAGATTGTCGAAGTCACACAAGGTCATAGCAGTGTCGTTGTCAGTACAATTTGGAGGACTATTTCTGCAAGGGTTGAGATTTGGTTCATTTTAGTGATTAATTATATTTTGTTTTTAGCAAAAAAGAGTAAGTGAATGAAGTTTTTATTTAGAAAAACATTGCCATTTATTGCTTTGTGCGAAAATAACAAAAATGAAAAGACAGTGAGCGAAAAAGATTGTTTGCAAAAAGATGTCCATTGTTCATTAATATTCAATTTGCATAAATACATATGGCCCTATTACAAAATGAGTCCCGACATCTTGGGCAAGATGCAGGACTTTGATGCATGCTTAAAACAAGATATAATAATTACTCTGCAGCAGTAACCCTTATAATTTCCTGGGAAGACCAATTGAGGACTTGTCGGCCCGAGACTCTTGGACGGATCCAGTTTTCTAGGTTGTAGTCGCTCTCAGCCTCGTCTTCCAGAGTGTTGACAGCATCAGGGGTCATCATTCCCCCACTTATGAACTTCGGCCCTCCAACAGCCTCCTCTTGAACTTATCGGGATGGTCTGTAACCCAAACCGAATTTGTCTTCTTTCATTTCCACCTTCAACAGCTTGCCCCAGCCTTGAGCATTCCCTTCTTCCACAACCTTCTGAGCCTGCTTGTAGGAAGAAATTGAGGTACCCATCCTCTCCTCTTGGGATGCAGCAAAAACCTCAGTTGTAGCTTCATTGACATTCAAAGCTTCAAAACCTTGGCTCATGGTTTCATGGATTTCTCCATCCATTTCTATGTACTTGTACGTAGCCAGGTGACTGACAAAGATATCTTCTTTTCCACAGATAGTGATAATTTGACCTTCCCACTCATATTTTAACTTCTGGTGAAGGGTTGAGGTTACCGCGCCGACGACATGAATCCATGGTTGACCCAATAAACAATTGTAGGCAGGCTGTATGTCCATCACGTAGAAGGTAGTTTTGAAAACTTGTGGGCCAATTACCACGGGTAGCTCCACCTCTCCGAGAACCGATCTCTTAAAACCATCAAAAGCTCTTACAACTATATTGCTTGGACGGAGGACTACACCATCATACTCTAATTTGACTAAAGCTTTCTTTGGCAGGACATTGAGTGATGATCCAGTGTCAACAAGGACATGCGAGAGCACAACCCCTTTACATTCTAGAGTGATGTGTAATGCCTTGTTGTGGTTACGCCCCTCTGTAGTTAAATCAACATCGGTAAAGCCTAGTCCATGACTAGTATTGACATTTACGACTACTGATTCCAACTGATTGACAGTGATCTCTTCAGGCATATAAGTTGCGTGCAGGACTTTGAGTAGTGCATTCCGGTGAGCCTCAGAACACATAAGCATTGATAATATGGAGATCTTGGAGGGTGTTTAGTGGAGCTGATCCACGATTTTGTAGTCACTTCTTTTGAGAATCCTCATAAACTCGTCTAAATCCTGATCAAAGGGCGTCTTCTGAGTTTCTTTTGCAGCAGGTTCTTCTGGAACCACGCTTTTACCTTTAGCTTTGGCAGCTGCTTCCACCTCAGTATTATTTCTGGGAATTTGTGAAGTGAAGAGACGTCCGCTTCTAGTGAAGCCTCCGCCTCCCCTACATTGTCTACCTGTGGTGCAGATGTTGAGGAGTCAAGAGTGACTTTTCTTCCATGGTAATAAAGATCCGAACCATAATGCTAATGAACGACACTGTTGTTATCATAAGGAATTGGTCCAGGCACCGTGATGGTCACCAGACTAATTGCAGCAGAAGAAGGAGTCATGATTGTCTGCGGATCATAGTATATAGTAACAGGGGGTCTGACTGAAGGTGGCACAAATGCAGGAAGCTGACATACTGATAAGAGAGTGGTTCTGGGATGTTGTTGGTGAGAATGTTGCTGGAAGTTGTTGTTGTGAGATTCTGGAACAGGCACCGTTGCTGGGTCGTAGTGGATAATAACTGTTGAAATATCACTGCTGGTGTTTGTTGTTGTTGTAGCCGATTCAGTTGAAATGATTTTTTGCTGTATTTGTAGAAGTGATTTCTGTTGCAGTTGTAGAAGCTTGAACTGTTGATGTTATCTGCAGGATGCCTTCCTTAATTAGACTGTTGATACCATTCTTCAAAATTGCACAACCATTAGTAGTAACCTTACAAGCTTCGCAGTAGGCTTCGCAACTTGGAAACACTTGGCATTTTAAAAGCTGAGCTTTCACCTCGGCCAGAGGTGTTCGATCACTTGCAACATCATCGATCAGGATTGCTGGTTGGTCTTCCTCGATAGCATTAATCATTGGCCCACCATTGTTCAGTATTGGATTTTTGGTAACACTCGGAGGAGGTGCGAAGTTTACAACTTTGGAATCAATTAGGTCTTGAACCTTCATATGTAGGGCCTACACTTTTCTGTGGCATGGCCAGGAGCATTTGAGTTGAAGGCGCATCTTGTGTTGACATCATAATTTCTTGGAAGGTTGAGAGGATCTGGTGGAGCCAAAGTTCTCAGTTCAATCAAGTTGAGTTTCAATAGTTGTGGGAGTAACACTGCATAGGGCATCGGAATGGGATCGATTAATCTATTGATCTGAGAAGTTCTTTATTGAAATGGACGCTGTTATTGATTATTGTTGTTGTAAGGTCTTTACCGCTGTTGTGGGAACTGTTGTTACTGAGGTGCTGGAGTAGGAATGGTGATAGCAGCCACTGATCTTTGCAAATACTAAGGCCTACCTCTGCCAATATGCACTGAATTAGTTTCTCCTGTCCTTCGGGGTCCGGAGAATGGTTTCTTTGTGTTGCTGGAGCTGGCGCCATTATCAGAAATCTTGCCCATTTTCAACAAACTTTCAATTCTCTCTCCTGCTATGACCACATCAGCAAAGCTAGTGGAAGAGAAAGCATCAAGTTTATCAATATAAGTTCCTTGCAGGGTATTCATGAACATGTCATCTATCTCCCTTTCTGACATTGGAGGTTGGACGGCAGAAGCCAGCTGTTTCCACCTCTGAGCGTACTCACGAAAAACTTTCCCTCGAAGATTGAGACATTCCCATTAGGAGAGTCCTGTTAGGTGCCATGTCCAAGTTGTATTGATAGTGGCGCACAAAGGCTTCATCCAAATCTTTCCAATTTCTGACGGTGGCCCTGGATAAATGTGAGTACCATTCTCTGGATGCCCCGGTCAAGCTATCTTCAAAATAAAACATCCATATCTTCTCATCCATAGTGTATGCCTTCAACCTTCCCAGAAAGGGCTGCAAATGAGTGCGAGGACAGGAAGTTCCATTGTACTTCTCAAAACACAGGGGCTTGAATTTGTGGGGAATTCTTACCCCCTCAACCAGGCCCATGTCCATTACATCAAATACCAAGGAGTTCTGGGATTCCAAGGATCTTAACTTTTCTGATATCTCGTCCAACCGACAGTCATAAGCTTCTTCTGCCCCAACACCTAGCACTGTAAACTGCTAATGGTCTCGTTTTCAAGCCCTGTTTCACCAACAGGCACTTTCTTTGGGGCTTGATTCGCTCAGCAGTCACATTGTCGAGTTCCATTTTGCTAATGGTCTCGTTTTTAAGCCCTGTTTCGCCAATAGGCACCCTCTCCATGGCTTGATTCGCTCAGCAGTCGCATTGCAGGTTATTGTAATGATCCTATTCCACCTGGTTCTATTCTCATTACCTATTCAGAGGTAAAAAAATAAAAATAAAAGGCAGATGACATTTATCTTATCCACAGAGTTCAAATTTCTAGGTTTTATTCGAGTATTCAATCACTCCAGACCTTGAACGTCTAAAATCTGTTGCAATTATTCGTTCAGGCTTGTAGATGATTGAATAGGGGCAGCTGTAATACCTCAAAATTTTCCCTCTCATATCCTCAACATTTTGCATAGCATTTAGCATACATAAGTTCATGAAATAACTAACAACATTGCATCATGTGTAGCATAGCTAAGGCATAGTTATGTGATCATTGATTGGAGCAATTGAAGGCTATACAAAGGCAATCAAAGGGCCACAAAGCTTCTTAACATTGTGTAAAGGGTTCACAACATCCCACAAGTATTCCTTTGAAGCCACAAGCCATGGAAAGATTTGAATTGATCAGAGAAGGCAAGCAGTGCAACATCTCCTGATGAAAAAGGCCAAATTAGGGTTTCACTTCTACTGGGCTTTTCCATGAAGTTTTGATTCAAAGTGGATTCCATTGTCTTATATATGATGTCAAGTGCCTAAGGTTCAAATTTCATCCACAAATTCATTTTGAAAGGGGTTCAATTGGCCAGATGACTGAAAATGAGGAATTTGGGGAAAAGTCAACCATGCTGAGGAAAAAGTCAACTCCTGACTTTTTGAGATCAAAATCATGAAATTACAAGGATCCTATGTTTCAAATTTGATCAAGAAATGATGGAGGAATCAAGAGAAATAAAAAAAACCAAAACTTACCATTTTTGGAAAATTAGGGTTTCCAAAAATGGCAAGTTTTGGCCATTTTTGCAGCATCTTTGAGAGAGGCCTTCTCCCAAAATATGAGGGCTATCAAAGTTATACTTTGAGCTAATTAAAGAAGGAATATTGAGCTTCAAATCCATATGTGAACTCTTTCATAGCATCAAAATTGAGTGAGATATGATCATCCAAAGTTAGTGCAAATCAAGGCAAACCAAGGTATGCCTTGCCCCCTGCGCGCGCCAGGCAAGACATTCTATCAAACAGATTGTGGGCATGAATGTCAAGGCCAATTACACCATCAAAGAGGCTTCAAATTAATTTCTCTTGAACATCAAAGTTGTTAAGAATTTTGTCCTCTACAACTTTGGTGTTTAAGGTTTTTTTATTTGACCAAAGGATTGAGAGATATAAGGGGTCATCTTACAACAAATCTGGCCCTAGCCCAAGGCCAAGCATGGTGCATATTGGAGTTTAGAATGCTTAAATTCCATGGAATTTTATATAATATTAGAGGCATTGATTGATATTCATTTGAACTATGAACTTATTGTATCAAGTAGTGTGAGTCATTGGCCTCCAAGATCAAACAAATCCATCCATTATATAGGAAGATATTCATCAATAAACATGAGCTTGCATAAGTGTGTTGACTGCATTTTTTAGAAAGTTTGATCAATGTCATTTTTCAGATCATTACATTCACAAGTTCCCTCACATTTAGTCATTATCTTACCTAGGTATGCAGAAGTGGTTTCAAATATCATTCACTGCAAGATCACGCTTGTCCTGGTGAAAATTCAAAATTTAGAAGCTTGTGACATTGAGATGCAGGCTGCAATGATTATATCATTCCCATATATCATTAAATCTCCACCATAATTCAAATATGCAAGCTTCACATGATCATGATGGCACACGGGTTCCCCATTCTTGCAGTTTGGCTCAAGCACCTTAGCATTCTTCATACACATCATGAAACTAACTTAACCTAGCTTTTTACTTTTAACCCAAGCTGGTTAATCCTTAACCGAGCATATAAACCCAAGCCTAACAGAATTTGAGGTAGGAGGATCCATTTTTTCATTTCTCTGTTTTCATCATCATCATTCTCTCCTCAATTTTCTCTGCACATTGCATTGAGTCTTGGCATTTCCTTTTAACTTTGTTCACCAAACTGCAACCAACATCAGTGGAGTGATTGAGTGCTCATGGAATCTTGATCCTCTGCAAGCTTCATCCTCTGGATTCAGTTTCTTTCCAAGCAACAATTACAGTGCTACTAATCTCTGATTGAATTTTCTCAGGATCAGGCATCAATGGAGTGATTGAATGTTCATGGAACCTTGATCATCTGCAAGCTGCATTCTCTGAATTCACTCAGTTTCCTTCCCAGTCATAATTAAATTGCTATAAACCTTTATTTGGTTTCTGCGAAAGTTCCAGCATCAAGTTCAAGCATCAAAGAAAATCCTCTGGTTTTCTTACAACAACTGAGTTCAACATTTACAGGTTCTGATCTTTAAATCCTCTCTTCATTTTCATTGGTTTGAGATTGTTTTGAAGATTATTAAAGCTTATTAGAAGCTAAGATTGATCTTGCTAGATGAATGGCTTTTTAAAAGCATAGATCCATTTTCTAGGGCTTGGTTATTTCTCTTCGATCCTTGTGTTTTGTGATAGACATGCTAATTTTGATGATGGATTCGTGTCCTACGTAACCTTAGCACCATTTTGATATAAGGCTTGTGATTTTTAGAGGACTTGTAGGTTTGAGTGACCGGAGAGTGGCCGGAGAAGATGATTGGAATTTTCTCTGGCCGGTGAGGTTTCAATTAGGGTTTTACCAGCTAGAACATACCGCATTCGTTGGATCACTTTCAATCCTAAGGTCAGACAATAGCCAACACATTAATGAAAAACGTGCCTGGCACATGTGCATTTTGTGAACAAATTCCCAGTATTCTCTTGGCACCCCCTAGCGTGTGATGTTCAGCCCAAATCAGTTGTTTCTCCTTACTTTCAGCACCCCCAAGACCCAATGAATTAAGCAGTCCATGTCATTCTTTTAGTTCTTTTTTCATTTTTATTTCAATTTCATTTCATATTATTAAAAATAGTATATTGCATCAAAAAATTCCAAATAAATTCACGAGCACTCTTCTCATTTTTCTTTAATTTTCCATATTTTTAGATTTTATTTTTATTCATTTTTAAAGTCAGAATTAATTTCCCTTTTAATTGTTTCACAATTTCTTCATTTTGAACCAATCATTTTGTATATTTTTGTTCTCGTAAACCATAAATGATAAAGACCCCATTCTTTTTTAATTCTCTTAATATTTCATCATACTTCTTCAAAATATTTTTCTCTGGATATTTAGGTCTTGTTTAGGTCCTTTTGAGTCCATTCCTTCATATAGTTCCCAATAAACCCTAATAGCATTCTAGTGTTCCTTTGACCATTCAAAATTAGGAGTTTTCATGAGATGTTTTCTAAGCAAGTCATTATCTGGATTGTGATGTCCAATATTAAATTTCATATTTTTTCTAAGTCATTTGATGTTTTTCCCAGGTTGCTTAAGCCCTAAGTCATTTTTAGTCCCTTTTAGAAGACTCTTTCAATCCATTTGAGGAAGGAATTCATGACATTGTTCTAAGGTCTTGATATGAGTCTTGTAGGTCATATTAGAGGTCCTTAAGTATAGATCATACTCATTGGGTCTTTGTCTTTTGATTTTAGGGTTTTCTTTAGTCATAAGTCATCATGGTCTCCTTTTGCCCTAATTCTTCTTCATCTTCCATCTTAAACCCTCAAAACCAACTTTGTGACTATGTCATGCTTGTTAAATCTTTGTCATACATCTCATAAGTGTTCCATATACATTTTCAAATGTTCATTTCAATTCATGAGTCCTTAGGCTTCATTTAGTGTCATATACCTTCTCAATGTTTCATACTTAACATTTTGGTGTCCTTAGTCCTAATGCTTCCATTTAGGCTTCATTTAGTGTCATATACCTTCTCAATGTTTCATACTTAACATTTTGGTGTCCTTAGTCCTAATGCTTCCATACCACTTTACTTGTAAGTCATTTATGAGATCTAATTCAATTTTAAAACTTCATCAAGCACCTGGTTTTTGTATGGGAGAGTCAAATCCGTTTGGTCATGTTTGATTTTTTTTACTTTAAGCTCTTCCTTCCTTTGAAGTTCTATATGCACTTCTTCTTATTCTCACACTATTACACATAATGTTTGGATCTCTTTCACTTGGATCTCTTCATCCCCTTTTAGTTTTACATCATAAAATACTTTCATTAAGTGTTAGCCCCTGGATTTTCTATTCACCTTAGGGTTTATATAAGTTTAGTATACTTAACCATTTATGTTTCTTCATGTAACTTCACTTTAACTCTTATTAGGGTTTAGCTTCCTTTTAGGGAATAGTTTGAAATTGTTCACTCTTATAGCTTTAGAATACTTAATTTGAGTTTATCTACTGACTTTTCAAGTTTGTTATCTTATAGGTTGCCTTAGGCATATGTATTTGTCTTAGGAGTTCACTAACATCCTCCTTAGATAGTGTGGGTTGTTTTAAAACTTTTGCCATGCTAAAATTGTTCATTTTTCTACATCATGCTAATATTTATTTTGTAGGGGAAAGATGAGGTAATCACTTCATTCTTATTCCTTTATGCATTTATTTGCTTTTCCTTAGCACCTTTGTGCTTTGTTCATAGGACCCCTTTCTTTCTTTAGATTTCAACTTAACTTCCTTAGGGAGTAAGTTGAATTCTAGCTTTCTCTTTCTTCTCCTTAGGTTAGAATACCTCATTAACCATAGGACCACACTTTTGTACATAATAGGATGACTTAGGGTTGTGTCTTAGTCCCCTTAGTTTTTACCTATCTCTTTTGAGTATTCTCTTCTCATCTTCAAACAAAATCCAAAAAGACTTAATAAATGCATGAAAGGATCCCTTGTGTATAGCCTTATTCCATGGGGCACTTACATTCATTCCATCTTGGAATAGTGTAAGCTTGTCTAGCATGATGTACAAGTTGTCGCACCCCAAAAAATACGACCTCACGCGATCCGAAAAAACAGAGTCGCGCGTTGGGCAGACATGCGAGTCGCTGCCTAATTCTAATTTATTCCCGAAGAGGGAAAGGGAAGATATAGATAAAACCCGTCGAAAAGGAGGATGATGACAAAGGTCTCGCAACCATTGTCTGGGTTCGGAAGTCGGTTATGCAGGGGGAAGGTATTAGCACCCCCTACATCCATCGTACTCGATGGGAACCATCTAAGTTGTCATGCGCGAAAGGATGTCTATGCTTAATGAGTTACTTGCTAAGGGAAAAGGGTTTAAATTATAAGTTAGATTGATCCTAGGTGCTCGGCAAGGATTGAGATCCTTGTGCCTACGTACTCCCGCGAGCAATGGGAAAGTCAGAGCCTCGTAGTTCGGCCTACTACAGGTATTGGTTGTTGATTCTATTACCTTTCTTTGACGAAAGAATTTATTAGTTGAATTGCACTAAAGACTATGGGTAGTTTATTCCGTCCAACAAGACGAGCGTCTTGCGTCGAAATAATCGGAGCGAGTAACGAGAGCTCGTTATCCTCCTTTCTACCACTTAAGGCTCATGGCGTACAATTAATGTATTTTCTTTACCTATGACCGCTTGACGTTGGATCAAGGGTTTGGGCCTAAAGAGACGTTTTGGTTTTTTCTTGAGGTTAATTGTGATGTACAACGCACTCAACAAAGGTGAATGAAAATGGAAGTTTATTTGTCTAGTTTGTTAGCGAGGCACAATGCGCTCGGCTCACTAGGTTGGAAGACTTGATATGGGGATCAAGTAAGCTAAAGACTAGCTATAGAAAACAAGTGTGATGCGTTGATTCGTTAAGTTGAAAAAAGGTTGAAAAAGGTGTAAAGTGCAAAGTAGTGCAGATGGCGATCAAAGAATGATCGACTTACGTGTGTGTATGAAGTAAAGTGCGTATGCATATTTACTTGGCGTTGGACCAAAGATTTCGTTTATCTTTAAAATGACTAGTCTTAGTGTGCGTTCGCATTTTACTTAGGAATTTATCGTCAAAAATGCAAAAGTAAATCACACAAGTAAGCATAACATCATATCACAAGCAAGAAGGATCGAGCATACACAGACATTCATCACATACATAAAATCGAACAATGGAGAAAGCTTAATTAATCAAATTAAATAGAAATATTTAACTAGATTAATTAACAAATTAATTAATCGAATTAAATAAAACTATTTAATCAAATGAAAATGTTTTTGATATTTTTGTTTTAAAAGGGAAAATAATGTAATTAACTAATTAAGAAAATTTTAGGTTTTTTTAGATATTTTTTTATAAATACAAAATTAAAAAAAAAAAGAAGTTAATGGGCTGGTTATTTTAAAAAAAAGAACAGAATGAGTGTGTAAATAGAAACCAAATCCAGGCCCATTGTTGAGCTCATGTATTAGGAGGACCCGGGTTAAGGAAAACCCGGTTTACTTACATGACCCGCTGAAAAAAATGCATCAAGTTAATCCTATGAAAACCTAGCCGTTGCCAGCTTGCCTCGGTCAACACAATGAATATGAAACAACGAACATCATTAATTTGACAACTATAACAAATCTGGGGCAGTGCATTTGTTCAGGTTTTGGGAAAACAAACTTACTAAATTCCCTTTTTTTATATAAAAAAACACACTAAACACTATTAAAAAGAGAACCTGGAAATCGCTAAAGACCGTTTCAAGTTCTACAAAGAAAAAGATAAATAAAAGCAATGGGTTTTCCTTGTGCAACAAAGAAAAAGGCTGAAACTCACATTCAAAGTTCATAAATCTTCCTATGCTTTTTCATATTTTACTATACTAGTACTCAGTTGGTGTTTCTTTTCCAAAACCAATAGAATATCTGCATCATTGTACATCATCGAATCGATACAAACACACATCAAACAAACCAACAACAAACCCTAATCCCAATCGAACCCAACCCCAATTCACTATATCCAGAGTTTTACATCATATAAGATCAATATCATAAGCGAATAAACAAAGGCGAGAGAAAACTACCTCAACTGAAGAAATGTTGTTCAAAATTGCTTTAAGGTAATATCTCGTTTTCCTTTCCGCTACAATCCTTTCCTTGCTTTCTGCTTTCGTGAGTCTCCGGCTTGAATCGGTGAGGCTTAGCTCTTCAAACTCAGATTTTCAGTGTGAAAATTAGAGATGAAATGGGTATGAATAGAGCTTGAGTGCTTAGGGTTTTGGGAAAATTTTCATTATGTTAATAACGATTTTTCGGTATGTTTTTGCAGGTTTTGCTAGGGTTTTTAGGTGGTGGTGTCTATGGTGGCTGCTGGTTTTCTGTGCAGGTATCTGTGTATTTTTCGTTAGGGTTTTGTCAGGTGTGTATGTCCCTTCTTGCCAATGATTGAGTGATGATTATATAGTGGATTGAGAATGTTGGTACGTGTGAAGCAAGATATTTTTTAAAGGAATCTTAACTCATACGTGTGATTGTTGTGAATACCGTTAAGGGCTTTTCTGCGTGAGAGTTGGGGTGGGGACCAATGGTGAGTCATGAAATTTGCTTGTGTTTGTCTATAGTGAAAACTAAATTTTTTCTAGAACGTGTGGTTTCCCCGACAATTTCGGTGAATTGTTACTGTGGTAAAACATGGATTTTTGACAGAGAACCTTATTTCTTCAACTGATGTAGCCTCATTTTTAATTGTGATGACCTGAGCATGAGATTTGTGAACCTTGATGCATTGAATAATGATTGTTGATTTACTCTGTACTTGCTCATGTGTGTTTTGACTTTTGTTTTCATGTATGCTCATGGCGAGGAGGAGATTTGGAGAGGATTTGAGGAGCATTTTGGACTGAATAGCAAGAGGATGAAGACACAAGCAAAGCATATTCCAACAACTTTGAATTCATTCCACTTTTTGTTAGAATTCCATCTATTGCACTGATATTGACAATCTTCTTGTGCGTATTTTCTTGGCTTGTGCATAAGGAATTTTTCACTGATACACATATTGTTCTCATTTTGGTTTATTGATTAACCCCTTCTAAATTTTGCTGAATGAACCTTGGTTGCAATGATGTCCTCCTTGATAGTTGTTTATGTGCTTGTTTTGGTCTTGAATTGCAGGGACATAGTGATGGATCTTGAAGTGATGAGGAATCAACATGAAGAGGAGAGAGCTATTGCATGATTTATGTGGTCTCATCACATACACACTTGAAGTTTTGCCTCTTTTATTTATCCTTTGAAGTGATGTGTGTGTCTGGTTCTTGATGATGAGGTCTTAGGATCATTCTTGTTTTTCTTCAATTATACTCACATAGTGACTTTTGCTACATCGGTTTTGGAATTGTTTTAAGATTTATGTCCATTTCTCATTCTTTGTGTAATGGCTTTTGCAGGCCTTGCTTGATCAAAAGGGTAGTATGGATAACACTTAGTTATGATGGCCTGACCTTAAGATTAGTCACAAGAGGAATCGGGTAGATTCGTCTCGAAGAAGACATCAAAAGTTGTCTTGCTATGAAGCTCATTGGATGATAAGTGTATTGATGGCATGATGTTGGATTAATGGGAGGCTTAGAGTTGAACATGTATGTTTGAAGGCTTAACGAGGAGCTCTTGATGACGATGCAATGGCATGGAGGCTTGGATTGAGATTTGGCATGAAGACATTTGAATCTTCATGAAGAAGCACATTAACCTCAAGATGAGAGGTGTGAACTTTGATTTTTTTGTTAGGATATGCTCAGTGGAAATCACTTATTTAAACTTTAATTTCAATGAACTTTGTATCCTTGATTACAAATGATCTTGCAATAACCTAAACCTCGTTTTTTTCTTTAAATTTGTACCACATTCGGATAAGTATTAGATTGGGATATGTACCAATTGTGAGTCCAAATACTTTTTCCTTGCCTTGATATTTTCTCCATAATGTTGGAATTATATATCACACTTTAAATGAAAATGAAACTCGCTCCCAAACATGGCCTTGAGTTTTAGTTCAAAACAACTTAACCAATTTGTGATAATACTCTTGAGAATAACCTTGAAGTACTTTGACAAACGTTTTTTTAAAAAAAAACTAATCCAACTCCAATTCATAACCACGTTATAAACATGAGCACCCTCTAAAACAAATCTTGAAACAAACTTGAAAGGTCTTTAAGGCATCAATCCAATCCCACAATTGACCTAAGAATGATCTTCGGGAATATTCATAAAGAATGATCCAATCACTTGCAAACTTCACTTGACTCTTGAAAAAACATTAATTTAAATCTTGAAAATCCATGATAATAACCTAAAACAAAGTGTAACAAATCATGTCTTAAGATCACTTGAGAATTCTAGCCATGTCTTGATCACAAATTAGCACTTTTTATCTTGAACATAAATTCAACTTGGAAATAATCAAGCTTTATTTTAAATTTGGAGTTCTTGCTCCATGAATTCACAAATTAAACTCAAAATTTCAAGTAATGGAATTCAAAATTTGAACTGTACCACATGCCTCCTCATTGAAATATTTGAACCTCATACATTGATCATACCACATTTGAATTCTTGAATATTCACACAGACAATGCTTACTTATAACCATTGTCATTCATGACCAAACCTCCACATGTTTTCCTAACCATCAAACTAGACCTGAGTGTGAGGCCACCACTTAATACCACCAACAAGAGATAGTTATTGAAACAAGGTAAGGACAAACAAGTACTATTAGGGTTTAAGCCTAGGGAAATCATGGACAGAGCCCAAATGGTCACTTAAAAGAGGAATACAAAAAAAGAAGATTGAGATAAGGAAATACGAAAAGGTAGGACAAATTTGGGGTATGACAGATGCCCCTATCTAATTGACTTAGACCGAGTAAATTGAACTGAGTCGCGTTCATACTTCCAAGGTATAAGACAATTAGATATTAACAGACTCTGAATTTGTCCGCAAAAGAAATTGTGCAGTAAATCGATGATTAAAATTGGAAAACAAAGGCGATACGAAACAGAAACAGGTTGACAGAAAATTAAATAATCGCCTACCATCGCAAGGATGATAATGCGATCCCAACACTCGATGCTAGGTCGATGCTGAGTAACAGAAAATAAAAAAAAACCTCTTACCACCGCAAGGATGATAATGCGACCCTAACACTCGATGCTAGGTCGATGCTGAGTAACCGAAAATTAAATAATCACTTACCACCGCAAGGATAATAATGCGACCCCAACACTCGATGCTAGGTCGATGCTGAGTAACAGAAAATTAAAATAATCGCTTACCACCACAAGGATGATAATGCGACCCCAGCACTCGATGCTAGGTCGATACTGAGTAACAGAAAATTAAAATAATCGCTTACCATTGCAAGGATGATAGTGTGACCCTAACACTCGATGCTAGGTCGATGCTGAGTAACAGAAAAATAAAATAATCGCTTACCACCGCAAGGATGATAGTGCGACCCCAACACTCGATGCTAGGTCGATGCTGAGTAACAGGAAAATAAAATAATCACTTACCACTGCAAGGATGATAATGCGACCCCAACACTCGTTGCTAGGTCGATGCTGAGTAACAGAAAATTAAAATAATCGCTTACCACCGCAAGGATGATAGTGCGACCCCAACACTCGATGCTAGGTCGATGCTGAGTAACAGAAAATTAAAATAATCGCTTACCACCGCAAGGATAATAATGCGACACCAACACTCGATGTTAGGTCGATGCTGAGTAACAGAAAATTAAAATAATCGCTTACCACCGCAAGGATGATAATGCGACCCCAACACTCGATGCTAGGTCGATGCTGAGTAATAGAAAATTAAAATAGTCGCTTACCACCGCAAGGATGATAATGAGACCCTAACACTCGATGCTAGGTCGATGCTGAGGAACAGAAAATTAAAATAAATCTGGAAGAGAAATATCCAACGGGGACGTCCACTGAATAACACCTAGGAGAATTTTTGGAATCTTCGATCGACCATGGATTCTCACTTCTGCTGGGGAAAGGCCTGGAATATTGGGTTGATCCTGGATCCTGAATTATGCAACTATGCTTATTTGTTTTTGAAAAGGTACTCCATAATGATGGAAATACGATGCAAATGTTTATGCACTGCTGAAAGTTAAAATGTTGGGAGTATGAAAAGTTTGATTTATTTAGGTATGCATATGATGCACGTGTTGTAAATGATTGATGTAAATGATGCGTATGACGTTGATGATGCATAATGATGCATAATGATGCATATGAGCGATTGAAAGGTGCCAGCATGGTGGACTTTTGGTCTGGTAGTTGCCAATGGTGTTTGGACTTTGGGTGGGTGGAGGGTTTGATTCCCCGACACTTGATCTTCAACGATGCATGGTCAGAAGATGGATCTGAGTGCTCCAAGTTTGCACTTGCTAATGAGCGAAGCGACTTAGTTGACGCATGAGAACTGATTTTGTTTTGAATGATTGCCAATGTCCAACAAGATCTACTTGTTTAGCAGGGGAGTGGAGATAGGAATATTTGCCCCTTATTTTCTTGCCCCGGTCTGTAGGGTACTTGAGAGAATTCTGGTGGGGAAACTTTGAGAGTGATCATGACATGATCTGCCCCAGTGTCTGGATTTGGTAGGTGTATGCCCCTGATTGAGCCTTTGAAGGTGATCTTGCCCCTGATTGAGCTGTTAAGAATGATTTTGCCCCTGATTAATGGACTTTGAGATAAATTGCCCCTGATTGGGCTGTTAAGAATGATTTTGCCCCTGACTGAGCTGATTTCGAAGAAGTATTGATTCAAATTCCTCTTTTGATTGCCCCTTGTTGGGATTGCACTGATGTCAAGCACTGATTTGCAATTAAATTGTTCATACACAAATAGTAGTGTTAATGCAACATTCATGTAAGTTTTGAACAAACCAATTTATTTGAATGTTGTGAAAGTGTGACGAATGGACCGTTAGTCCAAACGAGGTGTTGATTTAGAAGGTGAGTAAAAGATGCAACAAGAATAATGTGCAATCGAGATTGAAGATTAACAAATATATGGGAGTCAGTTTACGCAACCTTGTTGGTAGCATGCTTTCAGAATAAACTGTGCCTCAATTAGGACTTTCGAGGGTTGTAACGTGTTCTGGTTAATGGTTTGAGAAACAAAAGTTATAAGGCTCAAAGTTTGATTTGTACCCACCCATCTTCGTGATATTCTCCAGTCCTACGTTTAGTTAACTCTACACAAGCATTTATTCTGACTTTGCAAGAGTGAAGATGAAGCTTTTAAAGTTCTCTTGAAAATGGCAATCATCTTATGCTGTTGTTGGTGACCCTTTGATACTTGATTTGGTGGTCACTGATATTTGTTTTGCTTTTGCTGAGAATTTGAGTTCCTCTTTTGATTCATTCTTGTTTTACTAAGCCTCCCTTCGGGTGCTCAACTTAGTGGTTTTTTCTTTTCTATATATTTTTTGGTATTTTGTTGAATGTTGTGAATGCCAAGTCATTTGTTGATGGTCCTTTGACGGGATGTCTCATCTTGCAATTTGAAGGTGTAGCCAGGTTAAATGAACAACTACCCTTCCCCGGGTAAGATGTAAGGGTTGTATCCGAAAGAAACTCCAACTTCTAGGCTCGAAGGGGTTGACTAGGGATTAACTCCTTATCTCTTCAGTGTTTGGGGATTTGAAAGAATGTCGGTATATCATTGACGAGGTTTTATCTGAAAGCATACCGCAACAGTTATGGGTATTTCGTTTTCATCATCCTCCCTCAAATATTTGCTAAAGTGAAGTGAGGGAATATTTTTGTGATTTTTGTGATAAATGATAAATAATGAGCGAATGCGAATAGACTGATTCAAAACATGCATAAACATAATATTAACAAAACCAAGTACAAATAACAATGTTCAAAGCAAATAGTACTTAAACAAACAATACAAAATAACAGGAATGCAGAATAATAAATGGCGATGACTGCCTTGATTTGAGGAATTGAACTTCTCTTGATTTGATTTGCTCAGAGTTGGAGACTATTCAACTCGATCTTCAACAACCCCTTCAAAAGCTTTCATTTGCTGGCACCGTGCAGTGACATTGGATTGTTCTGGACATTCAGATTCTTCTGAGTGAAGGTGAGATCCTTAGAGTCGATCAGGTCTTGAACTTTGTGCTTGAATACTCTTCAATTCTCAATTGTGTGACCTGGAGCACCCTTGTTATACTCACAGCGAGCATTGGCATCATAATCTCGGGCGGTACCAGTTTGTGGTGGCATATCCCTCAAAGTAAGAGATCCCTTTGCCATCAGCCCATTAAAGATTTCTCCATATGACATAGGCAGTGGATCAAAATTTCTTCCAGGCCTTCTTTGTTGATACGGTGGACATTGTTGAGGAGCGCGTTGCTATTGTTGACCAGGCTGTTATGGATAAGCCGATTGTTGGTATGGATTGGGTGCATATTGCGCAGCGGAAATTAGAGGATATGGATGTGGTTGATAAGCCATCTGAGGTGGAAATGGAGCTTGAATAGCTGGCTGGTAAGGCATTGGAGGAACTGGTTGATATGGCACAGGAGTGTATTGTGCAGCAGCAACATACGGGTACTGATAGTAGGGGATTGAAGTAGGCTCACTCTGTTGAGGTTTCCCACTTGTAGTAGAAATGGCATTTGTTTCACCCTTTTTGTACCCGTTGAAAGGCTCTTGACACTGGCTTGGCTTCTAGAACCTCTTTGGATTTTTCCACTTTTCAGACCTTCTTCGACTCTTTCTCCAACAATCACCATGTCTGAGAAACCTGAAGACATGCTGTTGATCAGCTTCTCGTAGTATTGCCCTTGTAGGGTGCCCATGAAGATATCGATCAATTCACGGTCAACCAATGGAGGATGCACCCTGGCGGCTAGTTCCCTCCAGCATTGTGCATACTCTTTGAAGGATTTATTCTCCTTTTGAGTCATACTCTAAAGTTGAGTACGGTTCGGGGCTAAGTCAGTGTTGTACTTGTACTGCTTTTTGAATGCATCAGATAGATCAAGCCAAGTATGCACATTATTGCACTCAAGTTGCATGTACCATTCTAGAGACGCTCCAGATAGGCTATCTTGGAAGCAATGGATTATGAGTCTGTCGTCTTTGGCATGAGCGACCATTTTCCTGCAATACATCCTTAAGTGGAGTTCAGGACAACTGAGGCCTTTATATTTCTCAAATTCTGGAAGTTTGAACTTAGCAGGGATCACAACATCCGGAACTAGGCACATGTCTGAGGCACTCAGAGAGGTTAAGTTGTGTCCTTCCATGATTCAGAGTTTTTCAGCTAACTCACGACACATCTTCATAGCTTCAGATTCTTGAACAACATGGGGGTTGATGATTGGAACAACGGTATGCATCTCGTACTCAACTTGTTGATCTTCTTCAGCATGAGGCATATGAACTTGAGTAACGGCAGGTTGAGTTTGTGGAATAGCACCAACAGTAACACCAGAGGTAGGTATTGGTTGGGAAGTGACCTCCTCAACAGCAGGAGTGAAGCATGGAGGCAAACCATAGACCAAAGGATTTGGAACTGGAACTGAAGGCATTGCGCGCGAGGTAGATCCTTGCACTAGAGCATTGTTGATTGCGGTCGCAGCTTCGCGACGTTCTTCCATCCTAGCCAAAGCTTGTATGGTCTCATAAATCTGGTCAATCTTTTCTTGACCGAGTCAATCTCTTCCTTCATAGCAGCTTGCTCTTCTTGAATCACGTCCATTAGTCTTCTAGTGTTGGCTCGAGTTAGGTACGGGTGTTTAGCATGATACGGGCGTCGGGAAACCAGCTTGATTTACTGATGATGGAGGAACATGAAATGAGTTCTCGGCTTTGGAATTAAATGCAATATGAATAATTAATGCAAATGAAATGATATGCAATGTCAGAATCCAGGATCACAAGATCAAGGTCTCATAAGCCCAAGGTACAGATGGAGGATACTCTGATCAGGAACTCACTCGGTAGACTCTAAGGTTTTAGGGACCCCAAAGTTGTAAATTCATATGGTTGTTCATCACACACGCCATAAGCATGACGATTGACTGACTCCCCATATGAATCTATTTTGGGTGAGATCTTCGTATCGACAACCCACGAGAGCAAATTTTCTCGGGAGCCCATACTACACGATCATTGACACGAGGTTTAAACAAATGCCTCAGAGTTATGGACTTTGCTCAAATGTTTCATGCACATGTCTGCTCTTGACAGTCAATCAACTCCATTGAGAAAATCTATTCTGAGTGAGGTCTTCGTATTGACAACCCACGAGAGCAAATTTCTCGGGAGTCCATACTAAGCGACTATCAATCGATGTTTTAACCAAAAGGTTCTAAAGGTCCTCAGAGTCGATGACCCTAATGAAAACAACTGAGCACACACGCCAAGAGCTTGACGGTCGTCAGTATTCTCATTAGAATCTACTCCAAGTGAGGTTTTCGTATCGACAACCCACGAGAGCGGTTCCCTCGGGAGCCCATACTACACAACCTCACTAACTTATGTTTGTACTCGTAAGCCCGGGCATAGAGCCTTTTCCCTCAAGTTTCTTTTGCAAAGTATCGATCCAAATTATAGTACCAAGGAGCCACAAGATATATAAGATGGAATGCGATAAAGAACAAAAAACAAACAAGGCATAAAAGCAAACATCCAAACAAGAGTGGAAACAAAGACTAGGCATGACTCGCATAGGAGTGAACCAGTCCCCAGCAGAGTCGCCATCTGTCGCACCCCGAAAAATACGACCTCACGCGATCCGAAAAGACAGAGTCGCACGCTGGGCAGACATGAGAGTCGCCACCTAATTCTAATTTATTCCCGAAGAGGGAAAGGGTAGATATAGATAAAACCCATCGAAAAGGAGGATGAAGACAAAGGTCTCACAACCATTGTCTGGGTTCGGAAGTCTGTTATGCAGGGGGGAGGTATTAGCACCCCCTACATCCATCGTACTCGATGGGAACCATTTAAGTTGTCACACGCGAAAGGATATCTATGCTTAATGAGTTACTTGCTAAGGGAAAAGGGTTTAAATTATAAGTTAGATTGATCCTAGGTGCTCGGCAAGGATTGAGATCCTTGTGCCTATGTACTCCCGCGTGCAATGGGAAAGTCAGAGCCTCGTAGTTCGGCCTACTACGGGTATTGGTTGTTGATTTTATTACCTTTCTTTGACGAAAGGATTTAGTAGTTGAATTGCACTAAATACTATGGGTAGTTTATTCTGTCCAACAAGACGAGCATTTTGCATCGAAATAATCGGAGCGAGTAACGAGAGCTAGTTATCCTCCTTTCTACCACTTAAGGCTCGTGGCGTACAATTAATGTATTTTCTTTACCTATGACCGCTTGACGTTGGATCAAGGGTTTGGGTCTAAAGAGACGTTTTGGTTTTTTCTTGAGGTTAATTGTGATGCACAATGCACTCAACAAAGGTGAATGAAAATGAAAGTTTATTTGTCTAGTTTGTTAGCGAGACACAATGCGCTCGGCTCACAAGGTTGGAAGACTTGATATGGGGATCAAGTAAGCTAAAGACTAGCTATTGAAAACAAGCGCGATGCGTTGATTCTTTAAGTTGAAAAAAGGTTGAGAAAGGTGTAAAGTGCAAAGTAGTGCAAATGGCGATCAAAGAATGATCGACTTACGTGTGTGTATGAAGTAAAGCGCGTATGGATATTTACTTGGCGTTGGACCAAAGATTTCGTTTATCTTTGAAATGACTAGTCTTAGTGTGTGTTCACATTTTACTTAGCAATTTATCGTCAAAAATGCAAAAGTAAATCACACAAGTAAGCATAGCATCATATCACAAGCAAGAAGGATCGAGCATACACAGACATTCATCACATACATAAAATCGAACAATGGAGAAAGCTTAATTAATCAAATTAAATAGAAATATTTAACTAGATTAATTAACAAATTAATTAGTCGAATTAAATAAAACTATTTAATCAAATGAAAATGTTTTTGATATTTTTGTTTTAAAAGGGAAAATAATTAATTAATTAAATTAAATAAAAATCATTTAATAAAATTAATTAATAGATTAATTAATTATATTAAATGACATTATTTAATATAATTAACTAATTAAGAAAATTTTAGGTTTTTTTAGATATTTTTTATAAATACAAAATAAATAAATAAAGTTAATGGGCTGGTTTTTTAAAAAAAGAACAGAATGAGGGTGTAAATAGAAACCAAATTCAGGCCCATCGTTGAGCTCATGTATTAGGAGGACCCGGGTTAAGGAAAACCCAGTTTACTTACATGACCTGCTGAAAAAAAATGCATCAAGTTAATCCTATGAAAACCTAGCCGTTGCCAGCTTGCCTCGGTCAACACAATGAATATGAAACAACGAACATCATTAATTTGACAACTGTAACAAATCTGGGGTAGTGCATTTGTTCAGGTTTTGGGAAAACAAACTTACTAAATTCCCTTTTTTTATATAAAAAAACACACTAAACACTATTAAAAAGAGAACCTGGAAATCGCTAAAGACCGTTTCAAGTTCTACAAAGAAAAAGATAAATAAAAGCAATGGGTTTTCCTTGTGCAACAAAGAAAAAGGCTGAAACTCACATTCAAAGTTCATAAATCTTCCTATGCTTTTTCATATTTTACTATACTAGTACTCAGTTGGTGTTTCTTTTCCAAAACCAATAGAATATCTGCATCATTGTACATCATCGAATCGATACAAACACACATCAAACAAACCAACAACAAACCCTAATCCCAATCGAACCCAACCCCAATTCACTATATCCAGAGTTTTACATCATATAAGATCAATATCATAAGCGAATAAACAAAGGCGAGAGAAAACTACCTCAACTGAAGAAATGTTGTTCAAAATTGCTTTAAGGTAATATCTCGTTTTCCTTTCCGCTACAATCCTTTCCTTGCTTTCTGCTTTCGTGAGTCTCCGGCTTGAATCGGTGAGGCTTAGCTCTTCAGACTCAGATTTTCAGTGTGAAAATTAGAGATGAAATGGGTATGAATAGAGCTTGAGTGCTTAGGGTTTTGGGAAAATTTTCATTATGTTAATAACGATTTTTCGGTGTGTTTTTGCAGGTTTTGCTATGGTTTTTAGGTGGTGGTGTCTATGGTGGCTGTTGGTTTTCTGTGCAGGTATCTGTGTATTTTTCGTTAGGGTTTTGTCAGGTGTGTAGGTCCCTTTTTGCCAATGATTGAGTGATGATTATATAGTGGATTGAGAATGTTGGTACGTGTGAAGCAAGTTATTTTTCAAAGGAATCTTTGCTCATACGTGTGATTGTTGTGAATACCGTTAGGGACTTTTCTGCGTGAGATTTGGGGTGGCGACCAATGGTGAGTTAATGAAATTTGCTTGTGTTTGTCTCTAGTGAAAACTAAATTTTTTCTAGAACGTGTGGTTTCCCCGACAATTTCAATGAATTATTACTGTGGTAAAACATGGATTTTTGACAGAGAACCTTATTTCTTCAACTGATGTAGCCTCTCCTTTTTAATTGTGATGACCTGAGCATGAGATTTGTGAACCCTCATGCATTGAATAATGATTGTTGATTTACTCTGTACTTGCTCATGTGTGTTTTGACTTTTGTTTTCATGTATGCTCATGGCGAGGAGGAGATTTGGAGAGGATTTGAGGAGCATTTTGGACCGAATAGCAAGAGGATGAAGACATGAGCAAAGCATATTCCAAAAACTTTGAATTCATTCCACTTTTTGGATTTTGCTGAATGAACCTTGGCTGCAATGATGTCCTCCTTGATAGTTGTTTATGCGCTTGTTTTGGTCTTAAATTGTAGGGACTTAGTGATGGATCTTGAAGTGATGAGGAATCAACATGAAGAGGAGAGAGCTACTGCATGATTTATGTGGTCCCATCACATACACACTTGAAGTTTTACCACTTTTATTTATCCTTTGAAGTGATGTGTGTGTCTGGTTCTTGATGATGAGGTCTTAGGATCATTCTTTTTTTTCTTCAATTATACTCACATAGTGACTTTTGCTGCATCGGTTTTGGAATTGTTTTAAGATTTATGTGCATTGCTCATTCTTTGTGTAATGGATTTTGCAGGCCTTTCTTGATCAAAAAGGGTAGTATAGATAACACTTAGTTATGATGGTCTGACCTGAAGACTAGTCACAAGAGGACTCAGGTAGATTCGTCTCGAAGAAGACATCAAAAGTTGTCTTGCTATGAAGCTCATTGGAGGATAAGTGTATTGATGGCATGATGTTGGATTAATGGGAGGCTTGGATTTGAACATGTATGTTTGAAGGCTTAATGAGGAGCTCTTGATGACGATGCAATGGCATGGAGGCTTGGATTGAGATTTGGCATGAAGACATTTGAATCTTCATGAAGAAGCGCATTAACCTCAAGATGAGAGGTGTGAACTTTGATTTTTTTGTTAGGATATGCTAAGTGGAAATCACTTATTTAAACTTTAATTTCAATGAACTTTGTATCCTTGATTACAAAAGGTCTTGCAATAACCTTAACCTCGTTTTTTTTCTTTAAATTTGTAGCACATTCGGATAAGTATTAGATTGGGATATGTACCAATTGTGAGTCCAAATACTTTTTCCTTGCCTTGATATTTTCTCCATGATGTTGGAATTATATATCACACTTTAGATGAAAATGAAACTCGCTCCCAAACATGGCCTTAAGTTTTAGTTCAAAACAACTTAACCAATTTGTGATAATACTCTTGTGAATAACCTTGAAGTACTTTGACAAACGTTTAAAAAAACACTAATCCAACTCCAATTTATAACCACTTTATAAACATGAGCTCCCTCTAAAAAAAATCTTGAAACAAACTTGAAAGGTCTTTAAGGTATCAATCCAAACCCACAATTGACCTAAGAATGATCTTCGGAATATTCATAAAGAATGATCCAATCACTTGCAAACTTCACTTGACTCTTGAAAAAAAACATTAATTTAAATCTTGAAAATCCATGATAATAACTTGAAACAAAGTGTAACAAATCATGTCTTAAGATCACTTTATAATTCTAGCCATGTCTTGATCATAAATTAGCACTTTTTATCTTGAACATAAATTGAACTTGGAAATAATCAAGCTTTATTGTAAATTTTGAGTGCTTGCTCCATGAATTCACAAATTAAACTCAAAATTTCAAGTAATGGAATTCAAAATTTGAACTGTACCACATGCCTCCTCATTGAAATATTTGAACCTCATACATTGATCATACCACATTTGAATTCTTGAATATTCATACAGACAATGCTTACTTCTAACCATTGTCATTCATGACCAAACCTCCACAAGTTTTCCTAACCATCAAACTAGACCTGAGTGTGAGGCCACCACTTAATACCACCAACAAGAGATAGTTATTGAAACAAGGTAAGGACAAACAAGTACTATTAGGTTTTAAGCCTATGGAAATCATGGACAGAGCCCAAATGATCACTTAAAAGAGGAATACAAAAAAAGAAGATTGAGATAAGGAAATACGAAAAGGTAGGATAAATTTGGGGTATGACACATGTATTATCAAGGGGTTTTTTCACAAAGAAAAATATAAAAGATACTTCTTCACAAGCTACAAAAACACTTAATAAAGTTCAACAAGCTAGTGAACTTAAACCCTAATCCTTGGGAACCAGTCTTGGATAAATTCTCCTTACTGGGTGTGCTTGTTCTATAATTCCATTTTGGAATGTAGTAGTAAGTACACATTCCATGGAAAAGAGTTTGAATTCACTTCCTTGTGCCAAATTCATACAAAACTCTTAAAAAGAAAACAACAAACAATAAGTGACTATCCTGTGGGAACTTCTCTTCTCATCTCATTCATTCTCAACGTGAACTCGCGACGACTGGTCTCGCATGCAAGACGGTAGATGCACTCATACCATACGAGCCTGCAACACCTGAGCATAGACATACGCAGTTCAAGCCATAAAAAACACAAACAAATAGTTCCCGCCTTAGTTAGGCGAACTACGTTGACTCTGATCCTCCATTTCTCGATGAGGTACGTAGGCAGCGGGGTAGGGCCCGTTCGAGCACATTCTTTATGTTCCCTACATTTTCCCCCTTCTTTTCTTTCTCTTCTCCAGTTCCTTTCTCATTTCAGTTCCCATTCCAGTTAGCAGTTTTATTAAGCAGCATCTTATTTCTCACCCTTTGAAACAAATAAGCAAGCGTGGATCCCGTCAGGTACGGTGGACGGTCTGGGGTGCTAATACCTTCCCAGGTCGTAATTGACTCCCGAACCCAAATCTTTGGTTCGCAAGGCCTCTTCCTTTCCTTCTCTCTTAGGTTTGCGCAGCATTACCTTTCCCATTCATTCGGGATAAAAATACCTAGCTGGCGACTCTACCTTTTCTGCGCCACTTTCGCATTTGTACTAGGATGAAAATCTCGGGAGCGACAACACACTTGTATGATACGAACCATAAGTCGTGTGTCTCAGCACCACATAATCGACCCACCCGATCCATTATTC
Organism: Lathyrus aphaca; assembly: GCA_963966055.1. NCBI lineage: Eukaryota > Viridiplantae > Streptophyta > Magnoliopsida > Fabales > Fabaceae > Lathyrus > Lathyrus aphaca. The sequence continues at coordinate 164,158,893 of OZ014520.1, read as the reverse complement.
CTTTCCTTTTGTGACTCATTATACGTTCTCACCAACCATGACATAGGAGGACCATGTTCATTATTTCGTTTTATTATTCACATTTCATACTCAATTTCCACATACTTGTGTTTGCTTCACATGCACCCTTATGATTCACAACTTGGACTTAATTTTCAATTAAAGCCACGATGTGATAGACTTTAGGATAGTCATCCATGTATTCTATAGCTTAGGTAGATTTTCCCTTTAATTTTCAACCTTAGGATCAATAAATGCATAATAACTGTAGGGTTCGAGTCTTAGTCTCCCCATAGTTTTTCTTCACAACTTTGAGTCCATATTCTCATCTTCAAGGAAAAGCAAAAAGCATTTAATATTGGAAGTGTGCATAATACGCCACGAGCCTTAAGCTATATAGGAAATGATTAGTGGAGGTCTCCTCCACTCTTCTAGAATGCTTTACAAACGTTCCATTGGGGCGATCATGGAAAGTATTCACTCCTATATCATAGTCTTTAGTGTTGTACATACGATAAACACCAAAATCAAAACACTTATTCTAAAAGACAATAAACCAACAAGACACCACGTCTTCTCTTCTCATCTCCCATTCTTTGTGGACGATCATGACTTATCTTAGTTGTTCGACAACAAGACGGAAACGCACTCGATTTAGAGAGCCTGCAACACCTGAGTTAGAGTTATAGCAATGTCATCCTAAAAAACACAAACAAATATCATCCCTAGTTAGGCGAACTACGTCGACTCTGATTCTCATATCCCATGAGATATGTAGGCAGTGGGGTAGGGCCCCGCACACTTTTTATTTTCCCTTCACTTTTCCCATACCTTTCATCTCATTCCAGTTCCAGTAGCGGTTTTTATTTAGCAGCAGTTTTATTTCTCACCATTTGAAACAAACAAACAAGCGTGGATCCCATCGGGTACGGAGGACGATCTGGGGTGCTAACACCTTCCCAGTTCGTAATCGAATCACGAACCCAGTTCTTGGGTTTGCAAGACCTTGTCCTTTCCTTTTTTTCTTAGGTTTGTGCAGCATCACCTTTCCCATTCATTTGGGGATAAAAATGCCTGGCCAGTGACTCTACCTTTTTCGCGCCACTTTCGCGTTTGTACTAGGATGAAAATCCCGGGAGAGACAACAAATACTTAGTAAAAATAATTAAAATAGCATACCCTCCGACGAGCGTAACTTCATGCAAAACAATTAGTAAACAAACGACCACCTGGGTCGGGATATTTAAACTTTAAAAGGGTGCGGCCACGAGGACTGACTTATTCTTACGTTGCATAAAAGGGGGAACACACTCCCCCATTAACAGAAAAGGCCATGGCACACAGGCCGACTAGAGAAAATAGAAATTAAAAATACAAGTTTCAAGCATCAACATTAACATCAGGCTGGCCCTCAGCTGGGTTGCCCAGATCCTCGTCCATCGGGTTGGCCTGCTCAGGCTCTCTAAGGTAGTCGGGGATATGAATGATGCCATCCTCAGCCTTATATAAGTAGCTGGTCCTCCTCGTGGAACACCAGGCCAGGATTGACTATCTTCAGCTGATCCAGCATGTTTTCAAAAACGAAGCTAGCCATCTCCCCAAGATCAGTGTACCCCTCCTCAATCTTCACCATGAGCCTTGTCTGTGACTTCAGCGACCATGTGTCCTCAAATTCATCTTCTTCTGGAGCCAGAGCAGCTTTCAGATTCGTAATCTCATTTGCGTCTGTATTTTTTTTGGACGTCACCGTCTCCTCCAACTTCTTCACCCTCTTGGCAGCTTCCCTCAAATACTTCTCCCGTCCGCTGGATATCTCCTCGGAAGCCGAAAGCCTGGCCTTCAGCGGGGCGATTTCTTGCTCCTGTGTGGCAGTCCCCTCAGCGAACATCAAGGCTATAACAAACACTCGCAAAACCGAGCATACATCTCGCGCCATCCGGGAGCGTTTGTCAGGTCGGCTTGTTCCCTCCAGATGAAATGTCTCTGCTCGTTGAAATTGTAGAGAATGCTCCTTGAAAAATTTGGGCTTGAGTAAACATGGAGGGAGCTCATAGGAAGGCTTTGTGGGAGCGTCTTTCATATTCACTCTGTCATCACCTCTGGACCTCTTCCCTTCTCTGGAAGTTCCGCCATGGGAGCCAATCGGAGCAGGCGAAGAGGTACCCGAGCTCGTAACCAGTTTGTCACCAAGACAAGTTTGGGTCAGCTTTTTGGGGCCCTGTTGGCGACCATTTTACCCGGAGCACTCACCATTGAAACCTGGGAAAATAAAAGTACCAAAAGTGGTCAGAACATAAGCAACAAACGAGCATAATAAATATAAGCAATATATATGAGCATCAAAACATTAAAAAACTACCAAAGTACTCAGAGACATCTTCGTCCATCTCGCAAGCCAAAAGCTTGGTCACCTCGATAAACCGAGGGGTCACCTTGGCACCCCCCATCCTTGTATAAAAGAGGATGACCGTGCTTATCACGTGAATGGTCATCATAATATTTGAAACATAGCTTATCAGGACCTCGTAAGTGGCCTGATCGCTTTCATCCAAGTCAGATGCAATCTGTAGAAATCCGTCGGTCCGGCGCAGAAAGTGGTCGCAGGACCAGGAGAAGTGAAATTTTAACAGTAGGCGAGGGACTTCTTTCCCATCCTCGTCCATTAAAGCATTTCCTTGGTCATCGATATCCATTCCCCATAATTTACAGGAATTTAGGGCACGCTTGGAGATAGGCTTGACCAAATAAAAACGGTCCTTGAAGTCCCTTATTGATTCTAAGAATGCCTTGAAGATTTTCTTCTTCTGTTTTAAAGAGACCCGACCAAACATGTCGTTCATGACCTGGCGTTGAAGATGGAAAACATGGAAAAATAAGGGGAGTGTTGCCCCTATCTTAAGGTATCCACGAGTCTTCTTGAAGGCCCGAATAAAAGCGAATGAGTTCGGGTGCAGCAGGGACGGAGCAAGCTCCAAATGGACAAAAACAGACTGCTGAAAAACCAAAAAACAACAACTTGAACCTCATCTCTCAGATGAGGATGTCATAGAGAGGAAACCTATCGGAACCAAATGCCCAACAAATGCGATCAGTTCAACCTGAGTATTTCACCGTCCAGTCCTCTGGGTTCCCGACCACAGGGAGCGGACCCACTAGATCCTGGGTGTAGAGAGAGGCTATGTTCACCGATTCGTCAGCGGCCCATTCACTAACGGGCATATCTTCATTCTCATCTTCGTTGCTATCCTCCTCATCTGATTCAGCCAAATTGGTCCGGTGAGAAGTAGTCTCCTCGGAGTCACTAGAAGACGCTGAATTTCCCCGGGTCGATGAATTCTATTCGGATTCGGCAGGGGAGGATGAAAAATCATTTGACAGGTTCTCGGCATCCATCCGTATTTGATCGTCGGTGGACATATTTACACCTAAAAATCAGTGAAAGAAACCGTGAATTCGATAAGCAAATCAAATCCACCCTTCCATCGTTGTTCAAGTGAAAGGGAACGCTATGGAATGAGGACCCTGTCCTCGATCAAAATACCTCATTCAAAGAGACGTCGTGATTGTCTTAACGACTAGACAACTATACGAATTCGAGGAGAAACTAACGAGCAAACTATTTCCCATAACTCCGGTTGAGATTCAACCGGAGATGACAGGCGGAGCAAACGTGTACGACACAAGTTAAACTTAAACATTGTTTCAGTAGCGGCGACAACATCAGAAATCGCCCTACCGGAGTGATGGACACCGTGTCGGAACCCTAGGATTTCAATCAATCAGTCCTATTGACCCAAAACACTACCATAACCGCATGAAACTAACCTATTTAGAAGATTTAGAAGCTAAAGTCAAGCAAAAATCACAAAAACTTTCAAGTTAGGGGAATCTTTGATCTATTCAGAAATATCTCATCGTTATACGTGGTGGTTGACGGTGATTGACGGAGGCGAACAAGCACTTGATGAATTCGAGCAGTAGAAGCAGAAGCCAAAAGTCTAGAAATGAGGCCCAACGCTCTATTTATATGTTTCTCCAACACGTGCATGAGCACGTGTGGCCTGTAGACCTAGAAACGACGCACTCATTACCTAGGAACGAGCGTAGAGTAGCCATCATTATGCATTAAATGCACACACTTCCTAATTCACGGGTGTGTCTCAGTGGTTATACCAAACGTTTGGAGTCCTCGATTAAAATGACCATGAATTACGACAATTCTCGCGAATGATCACCGACCATAGGTCAAAGTCGACCGAAAATTGTTACCTTAGAATCACTTCACGTATAGTAGAAGCACCCTTAAGTTATCACTTCCACGACCAGAAGCAACGACTTGGGGGCTCCTGTTCTGGACTGAACTACAGACTGAGTATGGTCCAATCTCCTCTTGCCCTTGAAATGGCCCAGTAGCCCAAATGTCAAGGGAACCTAGTAGATTCTGTTCACCCCGGATTGGCCGCGATTCATCCACTGTGTCTCGTCCTCCCCATTCTTGATCTCTGCCCGAAAAACAGCAAAGGTTGCCCAGATTCGACCTGGCTAGTCCCTGCTTGGAGGACATTGTTCCCGACGTACCACTATCATGACCATGATGCTCAACTGATGGTTAGTTTTTGGAAGTTACCTATTTTTAGGGGATCTATTATCCAGCCCCAAAAATAGGAACCGTTGGCCACACACTAGGGTCCCTCTATATAAACCCTCTCACCTGAGGGGGTAGGTATCAAATATTCATCCTTAACACTCTTACTTGCACTTGTTATTCCTCTTGCCTGTTCTGACTTAGGCATCGGAGTACCTTGCAGGTACACCCCCTAGTTCTCCTTAGCGTTTGGGCAGACCTTGGAATCCATGTCAACAACCATCAGAGATCCGAATCTCAGGTACGATCATCAACATTATGAATCCTTGGATCTTTCTGATTGTGATCAGATACAGAAGCACACTTTCTTCTTCATAACGCTTGCGACTAGTGTTACACATAGTAACTTCGTAAATTATCATTTACGTACAACTTCATAATGTTTGTTTGATCTAATATGTTTAATATTCATGATGTGCATAGTAACAAACATCAAAACATAAAATATTTATTTTATAAATACTTCCTTGTTATCATCAAAACATAGATATGAAATACAGAGACAACTCTTGTTGTTACAGTTTGGAACTCCATTTTCGATTTGACCAGGTTCGGCAACGTCGTTGAACTTCACTCTTACAACCATATCACCTCTTCTCTTGAAGGCCTAAAACAAATTAATGTCTTATTTGTAGGCATTATAAATTATGTACTAAGAGCTATTTTGGAGACTAGTTTACACAAAGTAAAGGAAGATGTTATGTAGATATCAATGTTGAAAATGCTTGTTGACAAAATATTCTCTTTTTTGCATTTATCTTTTTTCGGAAACATGAACTCCGAACCAGTCTCAAAATATCACCAGCCGACAAAGGAGATACTTAATTTATTGAAGTCGATCAATGATGTTTTTGATAATTTTGAGACAACATCTAATGAAGTGCTTCGTAAGCATTCAAAGAACTTGGTCATGTTGTTGATGAATTAAAGGAGCATGTTGAGATTTGGCACCTATTCTCTAGCAAAATTTACTTTGTTATGCAAGTTGAACCTTTGATATCTAGGATTCAGACTTCAGGTCTCAAGGTCTTACAACTGCTGAGGGTTTCAAATGAATGACCTGATGATAAACTTAGTTTTGAACAATTGGAGATCTATGTTCAGACGCTTCAACTTTTGGAACTTGAAGAAACCTCATCCATTATTCTGAAGACTATCATTGTAAAAGTTGGTTATACCGAAAAGATTATAATTGGAATGGTTGTTGTTGCCTCTAAATTTTATAATAGCGAGAGAAAAATATATGACTTGAATTTTAAGGAAGAGAATAATGATGGATCGTAGAAAATTTTAGGAGACAACTTAAAGAATGTGTACAAGTCATTTGTGTCAGATTAACTGATTGTGTCCATTGAGGATCCATTTGATCAGGATGATTGGGAGCACTATTCTAAATTAACAGCTGAAATTGGCCAGCAAGTACAAATTGTTGGTGATGATCTCCTTGTTACCAACCTAAAGCGCGTTGAAAAAAGAGCAATTACGGGGAAGTCTTGCAATTCCCTTTTATTGAAGGTGAATCAAATTGGAAATCTGACTGAAAGCATTAAAGTTGTGAAAATGTCTAATCAAGATGGATGGGGTGTCATGGCTAGCCATCGAAGTGGAGAAACTGAGAATAATTTAGTTTCCTTAATTTGCCACTATATTACAGATGTCATAGCATTTTTGTTGGATGAATTGGGAGTCAGTAGTACAAACTATGGGGATGGAATTTTTAATGCAGAACTTATGACTACTCATGCTCGAGATGGAATTAGTCTTGGCATTAGTGGAGGGAGTGTTGGAATATGTGCTAGAAGTGAAATGCTTAGCATCATGAATTGAATGCGTTACTTAAAGCTTGGGGTTAAAATTGAGGGTGGTCTGAATCCATCTGATCCGTTATAGAAAAAGAAAATCCTTTAAATTGTGCTCCTCATAAACAGAAAAGTAAGTTTCACCATGCCTTATGTAATACGTTGTCAAATATCCTAGCACCTCTTGCAGATGGTTGGAAAAACCAGTGCCCCTTCTGGTGTAGATCCTGCACTTACTTTATGGTATGAAATTGTTGGCCGAATAAGAGTTCAGTTCATGCATTGGATGGATAAACAAAGCAAAAACATTGTAGTTGGGTTCTCGTTTTTAAGTCTCCTTCTGTGTCTTGGTGATCCTCAAATATTCCACAAAAACTTATGTCCTTAAATGGAGAAGCTTTACAAACTTCTTAGGGATAAACTTGTTGAACGTTGTGTAACTATAGCTAAGCATAACCTTGATTTTACCATGAACCATATTATACTTGAATTGCTAAAGCAAGATAGCCCTAATGAGGCAAAGGTTATTGGTCTGTGTGCATTGCTTGCCATTGTAATGTTGCCTTTAGTTCAACATTTGGGTTTGGATATATTTAAATATCATGATATTGCCACTATATTCCAAAAGTGAAAGCTGTAATTGAGTAAATATTAAGAGTTGTTGTTGATGAGAAGGAATAATTGAAGCGGAATTATTTCCCTACATTGGTGTTAGAAGGTGGTGTGTGGCCAATTGTGCAGATTTTCCATTTTCGATATGTTCCTCTCAAGTATCAGCTTATGTATGTAAACTTGTTCTGCTTATGGGGTAGTGTTTTCTTGTCATGGCTAGAACAACAGAAGGATGCACCTTGAAAATAATGGTTTCAACCATTTCATTCTTCTAATGGAAAAGTAGCTCTTAAATATACTATGTCTTTTCGTATTAATTTAGAACCATGAGGACAAGGTTTAAGTGAACTCGACGATAATATATATTTTAGAAGTTTATATTGTTATCTATTAGTATTGTTATTGGGATATTGTGTATTTGAGTTTTTATTTCATTACCCATTATGAACCATATATATGTAGTGTGTTGGACACATTTAGGGAAGGAAATGAATAAAAAAAATTTATCTTTTAATTTACGTTTTTTAGATAGTTCTTATTATTCTCTCTTTTATTGTTCAAACCCTAGTTACAAAGCTTTGATAGGAAAACTTCCTATCAGAGATTCAAAGAAAAGTGTTGGTTTGAGGTTTGAGTTTCCCTTAACTCCTTAAAGAAGATGAAAAATAGTCTTTTAGTTCGTTAGGATGAGAAGAACGACGTTTCTTTCGTTTGCTGGAGAAGAATAGTGTTCCTTTCATTATCTAGGGCACTAGAAGTGAATAAGACTTTACATTTTGATGAAGGAATAAACTATTGTTTAGAGTTTTCATCTTGGTTTGGGAAAACCCGAGGGAACATAACTGAGGTAAAACTAGGTCAATTTAATTAAATAAATTATTGTTTAGAGTTTTCATCTCGATTTTCTAGAAAACCGAGGGATAAGATAATTGATAAAATAAATGTTCCTTTTTGGTTATAAAAAACATAAAATTGTAGGAGTTGAGAATCAAAAATCAAACTTTGATCAACATTTTTTATCGATTTTGTGCAAAATTGAGATTTAAGATTTAATTTTTTTAAATAATAATAAATGTCGCATTCCAGATCATTTGACTTTAATTTTCAATGATTGAGATGAAAACTTTTTCATAAAATATATTATAAAATATATTATTTATAGTAGTGTGTATAAATTTTTAACTATTTAATATAATGACTTTTGAAACAATTATGATCACTCCTTATCTTATGTAGACTTTTAAATCTTTGTTTTAATTATAAGTAAATAAATAGTCTATATGTTTTAATTATAAATAAATTAATAAATAAAATTTAATATAGTTGATTTGCTTTTCATTTTTGTGAAGAACTCATAGGATCTTTTAAAAAAAAATATAATTTTTTATCATAAAAAATAAATAAAAATATAATTTATATAAACTATATAATAATATAAATTAACTTAAAATTTATGTATAATGCTAATTGATAAAACCAGGTGTCACAAAGTTTTATGAGATGGACAATGTTACATATGTAAATAAGCTTAAAATTTTATGTATAATGCTAATTTATAAAACCTGGTGTCACAAAGTTTTATGAGATGGACAATGTTACATATGTAAATAGGCTTAAAATTTAAGTTAACAGTTCACATGTATATGTATATGATTAACATATGCGTTGGATGAGTAAAAAAGCATCTCTATTTTAGGAATACTTTTCAAAACAATGACAATCTTATAGATTTCTAATATAAATATAAGAAACATGCAAGACATCCACATATTCACAAAGTTATATTCAATCCATCTTTATTTTAAAAATTTGTTGGAAGTTCATCAAAAAGAAACTTTTCACTATGATTTTTCATGAGGTTCACATTTCTTTCAAATTAATTTTCCTAATTTTCAAGAACTCATTCTAATATTTATATAGCAATTTAGATAAAATTATAAAGTTACAAACATTATTCATAATTAATTGTGTAGCAATAATAATTCTCGTGCAGGTAAACATGAGAATGATCTCTAAAGCAATTATTTTTTCATTATCAATACTGGTGATTCTACCAAGCACAACTTACTCCAAACATAAATTACCTCAAAAAACTATTCACTCTGCAAAATATGTGTCTGAAAAGATTGAAGTAGGACCGGGAGAAGTCGTGAATAAAGCATTATTTGATATTGAGTTTCCAAAGGGCCATATTGGAGTAAAAAGCTTTGATGTTGATTTAATTGATGAACAAGGGAATTCTATTCCCCTGTATGAAACATACATCCATCATTGGTTTGCTGTAAAATATATTATAACTAAGGGGGAAAAAATGCCAAGTCCAGATAATAATGATACTGGTCCCATATGGAAAAGAAATGATGGAACATGCAACGGAGGTATTCTTCCACTTTATTGGGGTTTAGGAAGTGAATCACGAGGAACAGTTTCGAATCTTCCGCATCCTTTTGCACTTGAACTAGGTAACCCTGCGAATATTACAGAAGGATGGGAAGAGAGATGGTTATTTAGTCTCATGCTTATTGATACACGTGGTACAAAAGATAGGAAAAGTTGCACCGAGTGTAGGTGTGACCAATTTAATCTTCCCAAGAATTTTTATAATGTGACGTTTGACATCCATAAAAAACCATTATCCCCTGAATATAAAGGAGGAGTCTTTTGTTGCAAAGAGGGATTTCATTGCAAATTGAAAGAGGGGTTTCAAGCACCAAGGAGAAATCTTGCTCTAAGATACAAAATAACATGGGTGGATTGGGATAAAGATTATATTCCTATCAGATTTTATGTACTTGATTCTACCGATCGAGTCAAAACAAAGGGTTCTGAAACAATCCATGATTGTCTGGTAAATAAGTTACTTAAATTATATTTTTTAATTTTTTGATCAATTAAATTAAGTAATGATAAAGATATAATTTAAAATATTAAGATTTGATACCTAAGATGGAGGTTCATAGAAACTCTAGTAATTAACATAACATCTATTAACAATTCACATTTCCATGTAAAAATAAGATTAAAAAAAATCTAAAATTTTATACTAACATTTATTTTTAATCAATTTGAACATTATAAATAATTGGTTGATGAATATATTTTATAATTTGTTACAGGCAGAGTATACTATTCCAGGAAATAATAGTGATCCTTTTCATGTTCAAAAAGCAAGCATCCCTATAGAAAAAGGTGGTTATCTTATTTATGGCACTGCTCATATGCATACAGGTGTTGTTAATGCAACACTATATGGACAGGTTGGTAGAGTTTGTTTTAAATTTGACAAATTTTATTGAACATAACTATATTTGATTAATTATGTTTTTATTTAGTGATAAATATGCTTGACTCTATACATCGTTAAATTAATTGTGTAATAATGCATTTTCTAATCTTTAATATTTACTAACTTAGCATTTTTTTATTCATTAAATAGGATGGAAGAATATTGTGCACATCAACACCAAGATACGGAACTGGAACAAAAGCGGGAAATGAGAAAGGTTATGTTATTGAAATGTCAGTATGTTATCCTAAGGATGGTTCAATCAAGATTAAGGATGGTGAAATTGTAACCGTAGAATCTAGATATAAAAATGAATTTATCACTGGAGCTATGGGACATATGTACTTCTATTTGGCTGATCGATTACCACACACAACATAGACATCAAACTCTTATGATTTGTACTTGTTTGATGTATAGTTATATACATGTTATTTACCATTTATTGTTGAAAATGACAAGTGCTACATTCAATATTTTTGTTATTTGTAAGCAATATGTATTAATAAGAGTATAATGAATACTTTGACTATTATACTTTTAAATTTATATTTCAAATTAAAATTTGATGAATAAACTATTAAAGACTTCATCCACTCAATATATTAAAATCATAAAAATGTTAAGATGAGATTGGTATAATTATTTTTAAAATTAAATAGTATACCTACTTTTAAAACGAGATGAGGGAGGAAGAATTTTTCCCGTGGGCTTTTTTGTTAAAGAAAATATTTTATCACTTGGAATTAAAACAATATTAACATGATCTATAGTATACCTACTTTTAAAACAACCAACATTTCTTAAAACCCTAATATTCATTTTTCACATAACCATAAACACCTTATTTTGAAGACATTAAATGGTCTCTGATTCGTTATTCATGTTCACTTATAGTAGGAAAAGTCTTAATTGTAAAGTAGAGAGAATACATCAATAAAGCTACTAATTTTGATATTGTTGATCTTTATAATTACCAAATAATGGATGACGATGAGGATAAAGATGGTGGAAGGTGAAATTCTGGTTATACAGATACTTCAATGTCCTATCTTAATGTTAAGACAATGATTACTACACTTTAGGAAACAAGAGAAATACACAGCTGCTGTTTTTAAGTGATGCAACACAAATACCAACAGATGTTGAGACATCATGTTGGGACATCTCAGTCAAGAACACAATACAGAAAACTGTAAAAAGCAGAATGCAAAATACATAGAATATGTTAGCCCAGTTCGGTGTTAACAAACCTATATCTGGGGGATATCAATCCAGGATGAAGACTTCACTATCTTGTAGTATTACCCTAAAGTTAAACTCACGGTTTATAAATTTATCCTAATCACTACCTTTAATGAACATATTTACATAAGGCTAAGAGTAGGCCACCGTCAAAAGCAGATGATTTCACTCTCTATAGGCGCTTATTCAACTTACCCTTGGTGCAGGATACTGGGGCAGAATATCTCACGATGATGTAAGATCTTGCGTGGGTATTCTTCAATCAAATCCCTTCATAGACCAGGCAGTCTGGGGTAGTTATTTCAAGATTCGACGAATCTCTCTAAGAGTTTGAAGAAGCCGAGGCATTTCAAATGCCATGTCTTCTGTAAAATCCTCTTGAGTTTATATGTGAACAGTCAACTAGTACAGGGAGAAAGATGTTACCAGACTACATTCCCCAAGCAGCTTGATCTCCCCAGTGAGAAAAGCTTTGCAATTCTTATATCCAACAGAAGGTTTTGATCTTTGTATCATCCCCAGTAAAGTCTAAGATGGAACCTTCCCCAGTTTAGTTAGAGTATGGTGGTATCCCCAACAGAACTTCAAGATCAGTTGAACAATTATCACCTCCAAGCGGAGTTATCATTTTAGAGTGGGTTATTCCCAACAGGTAGCTAATTCCTAAGTCCCCACAGAGTTAGAATTTTCAGAATTCTCTCCCAAAAGGTTATTTGACCAAGAATCTCCGCTACTGAGTTGGAAGATTGTCATTCCCCATAGATTTTCATGATTGGGATGCAGCTATCATTGAAATATTCCCCAGTGAGGTCGCCAATTTATTTTTGGCCAGTGTGACAAAGTAATGCAGACATTTGTTCACATTTCATTCCTCAGCCAGAGTCAAGTATTGTTAGAATATCTTGATGTCATTTCCTCAACAGAATGTTAGTTAGAGCATTCTTTTCCCAACGGAGTTACAAATGGTATTCTCCCTTGCAGAGTTGTTACTCTCCTCTCAAATCAACTAATCTCATATTGATTGCTTGGTCCTGTGTCAACGGACCTATTTTGAATGGATTGCTTGATACCATTTTCATATCAGATCTCTTGATCTTGGTTGGGTTGTAAATCGCTAGATATTGCAACACCATTAAATTCCACCGTCATTGTGGCAAGCCAGTAGTCATCTGGCGCCGTACAAAAAGACATGTTTGAGTCGTAAATCCTATGATGTTATGTTCTCATATTCTCGGTTATGGATCGCTTATACCATTTCCTTGCCATATTTATTGATCTTTCTTGAGTTGTAAATCAATTGATGTTACTCCTCTCTTTGTTTGAGTCGTAAATCCTATGATTTTACGTTCTCACTACTCAGTTATGGATCGCTCAATGCCATTTCCTTGTCAGATTGCTTCATCTTGCTTGAGTTGTAAATCTCTTGATGTTACTCCTCTTTATTCGAGTTGTAAATTGCTTGATGTTACTCCTCGTTGTTTGTTAAGCTCTCATATTCCAGGTTATGGATCGCTTGATACCATCTCCATGTCAGATCGCTTGATTTTGCTTGAGTTGTAAATCTCTTGATGTTACTCCTCTTTGTTCGAGTCGTAAATCTTATGATATTACGTTCTCATATTCTCGGTTATGGATCTCTTGATACCATTTCCATGTCAGATCGCTTGATCTTGCTTGAGTTGTAAATCGCTTGATGTTACTCCTCTTTATTTGAGTCGTAAATCCTATGATGTTACGTTTCATGTTCCCAGTTATGGATCTCTTGATACCATTTCCTTGTTAGATCGCTTGATCTTGTTTGAGTTATAAATTGCTTGATGTTACTCCTCTTTGTTCGAGTCGTAAATACTATGATATTACGTTCTCATATTCCTAGTTATGGATCGCTTGTTACTATTCCCATGTCAGATCGCTTAATCTTGCTTGAGTTGTAAATTGCTTGATATTACTCCTCTTTCTTTGAGTCGTAAATCCCATGATGTTACGTTCTCATATTCCCGGTTATGAATCCTATGATACCATTTCCTTGTCGGATCGCTTGATCTTGTTTGGGTTGTAAATCGCTCAATATTACAACACCATTAAAGTCCATCGTCGTTGTGCAAGCCAGTAGTCTCCTGGTGTCGTACAAAAGACATTTCTCTGATTTTGGCTTTGGTTACTTTTCTCCACATCAGAGTTCTCCAAGCAGGGTTTCTTTGGTTGAGGTGTATTCCCCTTTTATTTTCCAGCAGAGTGCAAATTTTCGGGTTCTTTTTGTATTCAATCACAGTTCATCTCAAATGGCCGACAGCCGTTGCTTTCGTCCTTTTCAGATTAACAGTTATTTGAATAGGGGCAGCTGTAACACCCCAAAATTTTCCAACTCATTTCATATCATATAGCATAGTATAAATTGTACGTGTCTTAGCATTTTGCATAGAAAGATGAGGCATAAGCAACCATAGTTGCAAACATATATAAGGCATGTGATCAGTCATTCATTAAGCTATGATTCTTCAAAGACAAGTTAAAAGACAAGTTGTCTTGCAAGAATCCTACAAGAGATCCTCACATCTTATACAAGCTCAAATTCATCCCCAAAGCCTAGAAAGGGGTAGGATTCATTAGAAGCTCAGCAGTATAACATTCTCCTATGCAGAGAAACCCTAATTAGGGTTTTGCTTCAGATCATCAGGTTCTCATAGAATTGACCAATTATTGTGGTAAAAGGCTTTCATAATGTAAGGAAATGCTTGGACATTTAAGGGAAATAGGATTCACATGGAGTGTATTGTATATGTAGACAAGATTTGTGATAAGAAATTCTGATTTTGAGGCATTTTGTCATGGTTTTGTAACTTTGAAAAAGTTGTGAGTTTGTGATTTCAAGAGGTGATATCTTGATGAACACTTGACATAATGATGTGATCTTGGGCATTTTGAAAATAGAAAGTTTGATAGAACAATATTTATGTTTAGACTTTGATCATTAGAAGTCAAGAAGTGTGAGAAAAAAATTGAATAAAGTGAGATACATGGATATGCATATTTATGTAACTTAGAAAAAATTCTAAGTTATGGAATTTTTCTTTTTATGGTACCAAATTGAATCAATCATATATTTTTATTCACAAACCCAAATGACAAATGGTTTACATATTTGAAAAGGCGAGAAAATGTTATTCCACTCTCATGTTTGAAAAAATTCAATTGGATGAGCCATCTTGCTTGAAATCAGCTTCAAAGTTGGAATAAAAACCATTGAAAACATTCCAAAAATGGAAAGTTTCAATTATAGGTCAGTTTCCTCTTTTGGAAACTTTTGCAATAGGTCTTTGTAACACCCCAAAATTTGCCCTCTAAATTATCCCTATCAAATTGGCTTTATGCCTCGCATTCGTCCGTATTATTTTTTCATTAGGTCATAAAAAAATATCATGCATTCATTGTTATAGGCTTATTATTTAGATCAGAGGCTTCGAGGAGTCGGGTTTTACGGTGTATGGTGATTTCTCTCTTTGGCAGGCATCATCTCCTGAGTTGGGAACCCATTCGTGCACAATTGGCTTGTTAGTGATCCAATCAAGTGATTCATCGCTTCAATCTGGAGTTCAATTTCTGTTCGAAGACGCCTCCAAGGACTTTGGCATTACCATCGGATTTTCACATTCTAATTGGTTGAGATTCCATTATTAATTTTTAGTTTTGTTGTTAATTGAATTTAATTTCTTTTGACAATGAATCTAGTTATTAATAACCTCCTTTTTCTAGACCTTCGACCTTTATCCACGTTACCATATTCAAATTTGATATCCAAACCAAATTCTAATGTCCACTTTTTCTAAACTCATAAACCATTTTTCTTAGTCCATATATATAATTAAATCCATATTCTCAAACTCAAACATCATGTTTGTTAACCTCATTCAATAAATAATCACCATTCTGAGTCCATTTAGATTCTTAGACCATATCCATTTTTTCTCAGGATTCCATATTAAGCCAATTTCATAAATCCATATTCCTAAATACTTTCCAAAACCAATAATCCCTATACCCATGTCAATAAACCCATTTCAAAGTCAGGTGTCCATAAAGTTTTTACAACAAATAAAACCCCATAGCCACATTCATTGTTTTTCAGATTTCTAAATAAGGACTTTCAAACCCTTCTTTTAGTCAACAAGGCCCATTGTTGTTTTTTACTAATTAAATGACAAGAAAATGATATCAAAGTTCTTCAGCTTATAGCCACTTCCCAACACACATCAGTTTAATGTCCAAATATATACAACGAACACAGTAAAAAAAATTGACTTAAGATACAGCCAAAACGCATACTAGAGTGAAGGAAAAAACACAAAGGAAAATGTAAAAAAAAAAAAAAGCAGGGTCATTAGAAAAAACTCAGGAACAATTCTTCAAGTAGAACTTTCACCAAAAATCATTCTATCAAATTCAAAAACAAAATAAGAGATTGACATTAAAAAAAACAAAAGGGATTCTCACAATAGAGAGTTGCACGAAACTGAAAAATAAAATAAAAAAAGAAGAGAGTTTCTAATTGAATCTTTACAGACTTTCAAAAAATAAAAAACGGAACTCTCTCCCTCAAAACTCAGGATCAGTGGCAGGAGATTGCAAAATAGCCGGAAATCTTCAATCGATAAATAACCACTTTCAATCAGTTTCAGGATGATCTTCAAAAAAAGGAACCTTGATCTTCAATCAATCTTAGAAATTCTTCTTTAATCCACAATGTCATCATCTTCAACGATATCTTTCGAAACTTCGGCGGCTTCGTAATTCCAGAACTTCATCCTTGATGCTTGTATGTTGAGTTTTCCTAATCCTCTCAATGATCTATTCAAGGCATAACATAAATTCAGATATGTAATGAGCACAAAAACCTGCAAGTTCGAGTTAGTTCCAAAGTTAATTAAAAATTATTACAAGGCTTCATCAATACAAAGTTTAAAGTTGAAAAAACGAAAAGTTCGAACAGGGAGACCTGAACATGGAAGGATGCAGGACATCATGGTCATTAAAAATAGAAAGCGAGAAGCTCTCACAGATAATCACTCAGAATTCATAATAGCGTCATAACCAATACTAACTGAAACTAACTCAAAATCCATAACAGAAAGATAACAAACTTTAAACAAATTCTCTAACAGAAATTGAGTTGAATCACAAAAATATTCACCTATATAAGGCCATTGATCAGTTTCTTCAGGGGTTCAACCATTTTTCTCGAATTTCTCCTTCACCATTTTCCTCCTCTGAACCATCTCATCCACCTTCATCTTCATCTTGTTCTTCAACCATTTTCATCACCATATCCTCATTTTACCAAGAACTTCACCATCTTCTTATCAAACAAAAAACCTGCAAACATAAAGAAAAAAAACCCAGTGAAATCAATAATTCAAGACGCACGCAAGAAGAAGAGTCTCAATACGATCACAACAACGCATAACATATTGCAGCGAGTTCGCAGGGTCAATCTTCACCTTCACCATCGAGGACCACAAATCATAGCCAAACCGCATTAATTTGCAACTCGCGTGTTCATCGTCATCTCCATCTTCTCCAATTCGCCATCATCTTCAACAATCAACATCCCATATATGCACATCACCAACATAAAAACAATCATAGAAACACAAGAAGCAAAAAAGTTCAAAATCACGACAAAACGGGAAGGCGTAGAAAAATAACAAACCGTGAGGATTTCGTAGCTTCGACGATCTTCATTCGTCATCCTCCATAACGAAGATCAACCATCCGAAGCCGTTTGGGATCCGTGCATCGTCGCTCACAAGTCTTCGATCGTAGGCATGTGACGTTGATCCTTGTTTCGGAGTTCATTTTCTTCTTGATTCCGGAGGCTCCGATCTTGTAGTTTGAGTGAGTCGTAGAGGATTAATCGTAGGATTTGAATAGAGGAAAGTGAAAGAGGAGGTGTTTGTGTTAGAGATTGACGGTTTTAGGAAGGCTCAGGCCGCCATCGCTGCCGTCGTGAGAAAGGGTTAGGGTTTGAAGACGAATATGAATAGTGAAGGGGAAGGACCGCGTGTGTGGGTGTTGAGAGAGAAAGTTTCGTTGTATCATTTTTGTTCTTGGTGATAACATGGGTTAATTTTTATAATTATTACTGAGTTAATTTTGTTTAAATGATAATCAAGCTCATAAATCATGTTAATTGCATATTAAAGAATTAATAAAATCTCTTAAAACTCATTGATGATCCACCACCCAAATCTTGGAGGATAAGATGTTGTAGTTCGGTCCATTCCGACGGTGACACTTGTCACTGTCCAGTAGGACCTCCCTTCCCCTCATCCCACACGCGCTACCCCCACCTTAACTATCATGCAACCTTTCATCTTGTGCTTTCATCATTTCACTGTATCCAAGTCATTAGATCCTACGGACTAGATCCAGTCAAAAGAGTTGACTGAAAACCCATAGTATGCATCCCTTAAATTCTTGCGCCCTTGGGCCTTGTCATCCTGCTTTTCGCACCCCCTCAAGCCAAGCTCATTGGGTCTTAACTAAGAAAAACTAGTAAATGCACCTCCCTTGCTTTTTCTTTCTTTTTTTAGCACATTTTTTATTTTAATCCGCAAAAAAATATCAAAAAGCCTTAGAAAATTCCCCAAAAATTATTGGAGGTTTATAACTCATTTCAGAAATTTTCTATATTTTTACTTTTTGAATTTTTGTATTTTCAATTTAATTTCAATTTTCCATTTAATTGCTTTTCTATTGAATTCTTTCATGAACACTTCATTTTGTACATTTTATTTCTCCCATTTACTATAAGTTTTTTGTCCCATTCTTTTTGCTATGATTAGAGGACTTATAATAGAACCTGGAATAATTTTTGTTATATTTTTTAGGCCATATTATCCACTGTTTTGATAGTGTTGTTTGTGTAGAATTGTGAATAGATCTTAGATAGATTTAAGTGATCATTTGACATAGTTAGGTAATGAATTTCTAGGAGATTTTTTAACATAGTATTATATTCAGGTTATAGACCCTAGGGAATTAATTTCATATTTTTTCCAGGACTTTTACTATTTTTTTTAGTGTATTGATTTTAGTCAATTTTTCCCTTGCAAATCCACCTAGTTTAGTTTAGGATTTTATGGTGCATTAGGACATAGATTAATTAGGCTTAATCTTATAATAATAGAAAGCCTTAGTGTAGTTTAGCCACTAGTTTTAGAATGTTGATATCATGTAAAATCCTTTAGTTTTAGGACTTAGGCTTAGAAATCGTTCAAGTGCATTTCCATGAAGCGATTAGCCATTATTTCGGTTTTATGCCTTATATTCTTTAGAAATTCTTGCAACTTTTTGTTATCTTAATTCATTTTTGACATATTGTTGCATAAGAATCTTCATTTCATTTACTAACATCTTCTTTTTGTGCAATGTATTTTTTTAGGATTCGCTTATGGACTTTGATTATTCTTATTATGCCTCGATTGTATTTTTGTGGTTTGTACTTTGTGATGTAATAGCTTAGAACTCTTATGCTTGTATAGTTCCTATAATTAGGATAGAAAAGATAAAACGAATCACTAGAAAACCAAATCTCAAAAATAAAATAAAGAAATACTCGATCCAACGTTGAGTAAATTTTCAAATAAATAAATAAAGTTTCATGTGACTTTAGGATTCCTCGATTACCATCGTTCCACTCCAATACACCCAAAAGCAAGCCTTGTATGTTGCACACCATAAGTCGTGCATCTCAGCACCACGCAACCGATCCACCTGATCCATTGTTTCATCCCATTTACGATTCATACACGTTTTTACCCACCATGACGTAGGAGGGTCATATCATTCACTATTAATTGTCGTACTTGCATTTCTAGTCTAATATCTGCTTATGTAGCTTAGATATTTTAAGCTTCACTAACCATAGGTCACCCTTAAACTCAACTAACTTAGGGTTGTGTCATAGTCTCCCTTTAAATTTTTTCCTTTCAATTTGAGTCTCACTTCTCATCTTAAAGAAAAATCAAAATACTTAATAAAGGAAAATGTGTACAATGCGCCACGAGCCTTAAGCAATACGGGAAATGACTAGTGAAGGTCTCTTTCACTCTTCTAGGATACTTTACAAACGTTCCATTGGGGGAAACCTTGGAAAGTATTCGCTCCTGTATCATAGTCTTTAGTGTTGTACATACAATAAACACAAAATCAAGACATTTCTTCTAAAAGACAATCAACCAACAAGACAACACGTCTTCTCTTATCATCTCATACTCTTTGCAGACGAATGCGACTTGCCTCGACAGTTCAAACTGCGATACAGTGAACACCCTCGAGTCAGAGCCGGTAACACCTAAGCTAGAGCTATGGCAGCGTCATCCTAATAAAACATAAACAAGTTTCCGCCTTAGTTAGACGAACTACGGCGACTCTGATCCCCATTTTCCCGATGAGGTACGTAGGCAGTGGGGTAGGGCCCATTCGAGCACATTCTTTATTTTCCCTACATTTTCCCCCTTCTTTCCATTTTCTTTCCCAATTCCATTTCTCATCTTAGTTCCCATTCCAGATAGCCATTCTTTCATTCAAGCAACATATTATTTCTCACCCTTTGAAACAGACTAACAAGCGTGGATCCCGTCGGGTACGGCGGACGGATTGGGGTGCTAATACCTTCCCAATTCGTAACCGACTTTCGGACCCAGATCTTTGGTTCGCAAGGCCTCATCCTTTTCCTTCTTCCTCAGGTTTGTGCAACATTACCTTTCCCATCCCTTTGGGATAAAAATGTATGGCTGGCGACTCTATCTTTTCCGCGCCACTTTCGCGTTTGTACTAGGATGAAAATCCCGGGAGCGACAGCTGGCGACTCTACTGGGGATCGAACCCAGAATCTCTGGTTTCCCCTTTTAGAGACAATCCTAGCGCTTTTCTGTTTTTGTTTTCTTTGGGTGTTTATTCGTTTGCTGTTATAATTTAGTTTAGCTTTATTGTTTTATTTACAGTTTATCGCTTTACTTTACAACTTTATTTACAGCTTTTCGCACTTTACTTTACTGTTGCATATACTGGCATATATTGTACTGGTTGTTCTGGTTTTCCTTGGCGGGATGGGATTATTGTGAGATAAGCTAAATACCCAACTTGAGTAAACACATAGGATTTAGAGTGGGCAGTCGCGTGGCTTGCGTGGTCTTGAGCACGTGTAGTTTTTACGAGTCCCACACCCAAATCAGGCTCTCTTGGGATATGTTCTATACTGCCTAGGCAGACCATAGAATGTTCCTACCTGAGCTGCTAACACTGGGAACCGATCATCGAGGACCTTAGTGGAAACAACCCTCTCCAGTGTTGACAGTGGCCGACCATATTTTGTGGCAAACCCATTCGCACCCGAGGGCCCACTGGGAAGTCGCATAGGATGGCCTTGTTCTCTCATAGGAACCCAGTTAAAGCAACTGGTCATATGACGGTAGTATTGTACCCTTCGGGATGAATGTACTATTGTTTCTCGACTTCAGTGCTTGAAGTCGGGGACTTATGAGGGATGCTTGTTTTCCCGGGCTCAGTTGAGACCTCCCTAAGTAGTACATAATGCCAAACCAATTCCCTGCTTTGGTCATGAGACATTTCTCGGAAATGGTGAACGTATTATTGTTGCTCGGCTTTGAGAGTCCGTGATATTGAACCGTAGTAGCACACCCGTGAGATTGGGAGGGGTTTACAGATTTGCAGGAACCCTAGACTTCCAACATACCCGCTTTTGCTAGTGTTACTCCATGATATAATATGGTCCTATATGATACTTGATTGGGAATTCTGGAATTTTTGCACAGAGATAATGATATTATGACTCTTCACCAACATTTGGTTATCCGATCCACACCAGCATCGGACCGCTGATCACATGCCAGTTGCATACATGACATCATGGCATTTTAGCATACATGTTCAGTTACTTCTATGGATCACATATCTGAATTAAATCGTCGGATTTTTTCTGCGTTAAAACTTGGATCAAAACAGATAGATTCCTTGGAAATAACCAAACATGGCATTTGCATACATCCTTGCATTTGTGACAAGTGTTCAGGAATAGATTTTTATCATGCCTTGGTTTCTCTCCAGAATGGACAACTTGAATCATGATTGTCAGGGTATAGGCTTGGAACAACTCCGAGCGGAGGTGATTTAAATGAAAGCCCAACTGGGGCATTTTATAGTGGACATTCGAGCGTTGTCCCATGATCAGAAATTGCTGAGAGTAGAATTCAACTTGATGAAGACTCGGATGAAGTTACTTACGGGAATCATGAATGATATGTTGAAGAAGGAAAATAGCCATGTGTCTGCAGAAGGTCATGTTTCTCCCATCTCTTTGGGATGTCCACTAAATCAAGAGTTGTTAGGTGAATTTCCTATACAGTTTGAGTCTCTTCACCAGCAATCACCACTTGGCAGTCGGGAAAAGTCTAAGATAGGAACCAACTCCACATTTCCTGATACAAGTGAACTGACTGATCCTACATCAATTGTTGACAAAGAAGTGAGCATTTTCTTTCTTTATCAGGGATCTTCCTCAACAACTACGCCTTGGTTTCTAAGAGAAGGACTTCAACAGGTTTCATTTGTAGCTCCTCCACTGGAAGCAATCCGTTATCAACAGGAGCAAGAAAGGGTTATTGATCTGATACCCGTGTCTTACACTGAGTTGTTCCCACAACTGCTCAAAATGGGGTTGATTGAGTGTCGCAAGCTAACTCTTCCTTCTGGTAAACTTCACCAAGGTTGGAATCCCTACGCCTACTATGTTTTTCACTCTGGAGCTCCTGGACATGATGTTAATGATTGCAAGGCGTTTAAACATCAAGTGCAAGACTTAATTGATGAAGGGGTAATCAATTTTGGACTGACCGGGCCGGAAGTGCCGCAAGATGAAGCATGCAGGAATACAAAAGAGGTGGCCAATTTTCCTTCTTCTAGAATCATTGCTCAGACCAAGTCTTCAAAGGGGTTACATCAACAACCTTCATTTTCTCATTGGCCGAGTATGAGTAAGAGAGTGCAGGGGTAGGTTAGGCACTCAAAGCAATATCAACAACAAAATTTTCAATCACAACCTCAGGGTCAGCAACAACAGGCACAGAGACCATTTCAGGAAAGAACGAGAGCGAGGAACCGCAAACTTTATCCTATCCCGTGTCCATATGTTGTATTACTTCCAGAGCTGCTGAAGTTGAACCTATTTGAATTCCGTACCATGAGGGCTCCTTCTGCTGATAATCTACCTCCAAATTTTGATTCAAACGCCAGGTGCGAGTTCCATTTGGGTGCCCAGGGGCACAGTATTGAGAAATGTTGGGCTTTTCAGAACAAGTTACAGGACCTAATCGACTCCAAGGTGATCAATTTCGCTCATCGCCCAAATGTACTCCAAAATCCAATGCCTAATCACGGTGGAGCCGGAACGAATGAGGGTGTCACGATTGTTTTACCAGATGGTCTGTAATGTCCCGATTCGATAATTCCCATTTTGTTGGAGTCTTTTATTTTAATTGAGTAATTATTATTTTGTTTGTGAAATTTATATGATGATATGATATGTTTATGAATTAATGTGATATGTTGGTGTGATATGTGATTTTACAGTTTTATGAATTTCCGGGTAAAATTGGATAAGAGGGTATTTTAGACTTTTGTTAATTAGTGATAAGTTAGAATTAGTAGAATTGGTATTTTTGTGAGAGAATTGATATTTGGTTGGAGAGAGTAGAAAATAGAAAGAAAATATAAGAGAGTGAGAAAGAGTGAAATAGAAATAGAAGTTATAAGTTGGTAAGAAGAGAAAGAAAAGATAGAAAGAAAAAGAGAAGAAAGAAAAAGGAGAGAAGAGAAAAAGAAGAGAAAAGAGGGAAAGTTGGAAAAGCTTCAAGATTGCTCCAAGAAATCAAAATAATCGGGTAAGGGTGATAAACATTGTTATATTAATATTGTGTATGATTATGTATGTGTTTGATTGGTTAAGTTTTGGTTTTGATGAAAGTTAGAGAAGATGAATAGTTAGGGTTTGAGAGAAAATGTGAGAAATTGGTAGATTAATCGGTTGGAAATCATTATAGCCGAAGTAGGATAGCTAGAATATGTTATTGATCATGTTTGTATGAGCTTAGAGGAGTTTTGGAGTGTTTTTGGTTGACTGTTCGCAGCTGGTATTTTGCTGAAATCGCAGTGGTCGCTCAGCGAGCTATCCCTCGCTCAGCGAAAGTTCCAAGGCGATTCTCGCTCAACGAGCGAGAGGGCGCTCAGCGAGCCTGTAGGTTTTTGAGGGATTATGTGTTTTGATCCGTAGCTTTAGTTTCGGGTATCAATTTTTAGTGATTCTTATATCGATTCGAAGCTAGAAACGTGTAGAATCTATTGATGCTAAGAAGAATAATTTTAGCCGACTTTTACCCGTCTTTTCCGATAAAACGTAATTATGTTAATTATGGAATTGTGGGTTTGATTGTTGTGTTGTGGCCTTTTGGCAAGTAGATACATTGCTTGAATTAAATGCGAATTTATGCTAATTGTATGAGATGAATGCATAACTATATTGTGAATATGTATGCATTTTCAAGAATGTTGTGTGTCATTTTGCATGTAAGCATAATGTATGCATTCTTGTGTTGTGGGATTCTTTGTGAATCCGTTGTAGCATCGTGTGCTCATGTGGAGTGTGAGCGATGACTACAACAAGATCATGTGCCCATGTGGGGTGTGAGCGATCGGATTGTGTGCCCATGTGGGGTGTGAGCAATTCAGAAACATCGTGTGCACGTGTGGGGTGTGAGCGATGGGTGATTTATTCACATTGATTGTGTGCCCGTGTGGGGTGTGAGCAATCCATAAACATTGTGTGCCCATGTGGGATGTGAGCAATGGGGAACATCGTGTGCCCGACGGGGAGTTACTTTAAGTAACAAGCGATGATTCCATTTGGTTCCTGAGAGGACCTGCTGAAATGTTGAGTCGGTACCGCATTTGCATCTGCATAGAGTCGTGTGTCGGTCTCTATGAGTTGCATTTTTATCATTTTAATTATGATATGCAGAAATAAACATGAATGTGTAAATGTTTATTTGGAGTATTGTGGAGATGATAGTATGTGTGATGAAACATACTTGATTGTATATATGCATGTTTGATATGTATATGTATGTGATTTATACATTTGTAATGTATATGTGTGATCAAGCATAGCTAGATGTATGTTTATGCGAAATGAATAGAATTGAGAAATAAACATAAATCATGTAAGTTTAAGTGAATTGGTGCATGATGAACATGTTTGAATTGTGTATGTACACGTTGCGATGTGTATAGGTGATGAGGAATGAAATGTGTGGTGATAATATGTTTTACGTGCTTTTTTATATGTTGAGATATATAATTATATGCAATGTTATTATGATAATGTTTCTCACCCTTCTGATGTTTTATGATGCTCTATGAGGCATTGGAGAGTATGTACACGTTGCGATGTGTATAGGTGATGAGGAATGAAATGTGTGGTGAGAATATGTTTTACGTGCTTTTTTATATGTTGAGATATATAATTATATGCAATGTTATTATGATAATGTTTCTCACCCTTTTGTGAATACATTTGTATATGTATTTTGATGTGAAATGTTTTATGTAAACATGGAATTATTTTGGTGATTCAAACTTGCATATATATTTATGATAAGTATATAAGTTTGAAAATGTTATGTTTTGTTTCCGCTGTGTCGCTCCCCCGAAATGACACCAGGTCAAGACAAGGTATAGACGCGAACGGTCGGCGAAAAGGAGAAAATGAAATGAACTGAAAAGAGTCGCCAGCTAGTGTCGCTCCCACTAAAAGACTCCCGGTAAAATAGGGTACAGACGCGAACAGTCGACGAAAGGAGAGAATGAGGGTGAAGATGAATAGAGTCACCAGCTAGGCATTTTTATCCCAAAGGAAAGGTAATGTTGCATAAACCCAAAAAATGATGGATAAGATGGCTGCGAACCAGAGAAACTGAGAAAGGGGGTTGGTTACAACCTGGGAAGGTATTAGCACCCAGATTGTCCGTCGTACTCGACGGGATCCACGCTTGAAAGATTGTGTTTAAAGGGGTAGTGTCTGTGCTATCTGTGTACAAAAGCTGAGAATGAATGTACAAGTGTCAGTGCAAAAAGGGTGAATTGCTCAGGAACTGAGGCTTAGAAAAGAATGCTGAAAGAGGGGGAAGACAAAGAGACTTTTGTTCGATAACAGTTAAGTTATGCCTATGTATCCTCTCGTGCAATGAGGAAGTCAGAACACCGTAGTTCGACTCAAAGAGACTGAAAAGATAAATGACTGATGAACTGCCTGCTTGTCTATGCTCAAGTGTATGACTCGTCTGGCTCGAGTGCTAACTGTCTTGCAATAGACGGAAGAAGCAAGTTCTCGTTTATGAATGAGTGTGATGAGAAAAGAATCCCAAAGGAGACGATTATTGTTTAAGCCATAATCAAGGATTAGTAGACCCATTACACCATCCTAATAGAAGGATAATAGATGAGCAAACTTAAGTTGAGGAAGATACCTCAACTTAATCCATGATTAGGGATTAACCTCATGACAAAACAAACCTTTATTAAAGTGGATTTTAATTAAGAGATGAGATTAAGAAGTGAATTTTATGATTGGTAAGACAACTTGAGGGGGACTTGTCCATTAATACTAGGGTTAGTCCTTCTTAACCAATAAAGGAAGAATTAGAACCCTAATGCAAGGCCCAAGTTACAAGTTATTGTCTTAGTGATTATTAAGATGGATTGATTAAGAGGTTTAAACAAATTAAGGGTTTAACACTTAGGATTAAAGTTATACACTCCATCCTAAGAGAAGGATGCAGGCATAACCCTAATCACAAAGTCTTAAAACCTTAAAGGTTTAGTCTCTAATGATGAGATGAGATGAGAGACACAAAGAAGACACAAAGGTAAAAGCTAAAGGGGGACTAATCACAACCCTAATTATTTTCATGCTTGGATGTTCCTATGGTTTGTAAGGCTTGCAAGAGATCTTCAAAGAAGCCACCAATGGAAGAAGCAGATGAAAGGAGGAGAAGCAGAAGAAACAAGTTACTTACTTCACTAAAGAAGATAAGTAACTTGGAGAAATAAAGTGAATGATGAACATGAATGAGCAAGCTCACTCTAAAGCAAAGAAAAATGCAGCAAGGATGCATAAGAAGAATGAGAAGAGAAATGAGAAGTGAAGGCAAATTCACTCCTCAAATTACTTACCACCTGAAAAAAGGTTAGCATAAAGAAAGAAAAGAAGTGAAATGATGCATATGAAATGACAAAGGAACAAAACCAGAAGCAATCACATGATAAAAATGATGCTATGAGATTATTCAAAGGCATATCAAGTGCAATGAATGTTCATACAAAGAGAAGGAATGCAAATGAATGATGTAGGAAGCATGAAAACACATGTATGCTTATGGAATGAAATGGATGCAAAGAATGGAAAATGTATGAATAAATGACCAAGAAATGTTCAAGAAATGTCTTAAGATGTCTAAGATGGCATACAAGTGCTTAGAATGTCATGGCAAGTTCACATGTTCATGCAATGCAATGTAAGATGCAAGTATGGATGCAAGATTAGGGTTACATGAAAGGATGAGATGAAAATATCAAAACCAGAAGCAAATCACATGATAAAAAGTTGCAAATGAACTCAAAGGAACCCTAACCCCATATGATATCACACCCCAAAGTAGAAGGTCTAACTCTTAACCTAAAGAAAGTTGTGAATTTCCTAAGTAAACTAGGGTTTTTGAGTACCTTAAGAGGGAAAATGAAAATCAAATGGAAAACGCAAGATAAATTTATGACAAAAATATGCTAGATACTAAATGCTATATGAAGAACAATGCAAAAAGAACCAATGTCAAACCCTTCATGGTTAGGCAGAAAAGAATTTTCAAAGTTAGGATTCCAAAAAGGAATTTTTATGAACCCTAAATTCAAGAAAAATGTCAAAGTTGGATCAAAACCAAAAATAAATCTGTATGAATAGTTTGACAATGTTTCTAAATGTCCTAAGATGCAATCTGAATTTTTTTGGGATATTTAGAAGCCTAAATGGTATTTTAATTAATTAATTTCCATTAATTAATTAAAATAAACATTTAAATATTTTTAAAATGAGTTTTTAATGCAAAAAATAAAAATAAAAATGTTTTTGGGTGAAGAAAAATATTTGAAGTCAAAATGCAGAAGAAAAAATATTTTTGGGATTTTCTAAGTATTTTAAATAAAATGTACAAAATAAATGCAATAAAATAAAATAAAAAATAGTATGCTGATCTGATGGACAGGATTTGAACTGGGGTTTGGAGGGAAAGACCACGCGCGTTATCCAATGGTCCAAATTTAAACTGATTTAATTAATTGATTAATTTAATTAAACTGGATTAGGGCTTAAGTGGATCAATCTGGACCCTACAAACATGCGCTAAACAGGATCCTACGGCTGATATTCAAACTGACTGGATTAACCCTAATCTCACCCCTAAACATTTTCAGGTGACCGGAGCTAGCTCTGGTCATCTTCTCCGGTCACTCATTCATGCTATCTCTCTCAAAGCGCAATGAAACCTCACCAAAATCTCCAGAAACAACCATTAGACACTTCTAAACAAGAATCCAGCTACAAAAATCATTTATTTTCACTCAAGATCATGAATCAAAGGCAAACGGAAAAACACGCAAAAATTTCAGAAGCTTCATACATGCTTGTTTCTCACTCATTTTCAAAACAAAATAGATCATGGTGATCAGCAAAGCATAAAGAACATTTCTATAACAAGAAAAACAAGTTCTGGAAAATTTGTTCTTGAGGATACCTGAGATGGAGCTTCTTCAATCTGAGCTATCTTGCCTCCTCTTTGGTGCAAAATGACTCCTATGATCCTCTTGGTGATGCTTTGATGCTTGGAAGGAGTTTATAATGGCTGGTTTAAAGGCTTGCAACTCAACTGGCCAGGAATCGTGTTTTTGTTTGGTTGGCGTTCAGGCTTGTTTGAGGGTTGGTTTGTGTTCTAATGATGATGGTGAGTTGAATGGTGAAGTTTGTTTGGATTTTTTGTGGCTGATCAGAGTGTTTCGAAAGCTTTTGCTTTTGGGGTGATTTTGAGAAACTTGGTGATTCTGAGGTTCCAGGCATGTGTGATGTGTGTTATGAGTTGTTTTTTATCCACATAACATTGTTTGATAAGTCAGAAAGTGGGTGGTGGACTATGGTGATTGGTATGGGCAAGTTGCTAAAATGTCAATATAACTTGTACTTGAGGTATGGGCTATGGAAGAGGTTGTACAAGGGCATGTCTGGCCTCAGAATTGATCAAGGAGAGCCATGGAAGTCATATTTTGCAGGTGGCACAAGTGGAAGCATGGTTGTATGAGTTTTTGCAAGTTTTGTACATTTTGGCCCCTTTGTGATTTCTTGATGTGCAAGGCATAGAAACTTGAGATTCTTGGGCCAATTCTGATTCTTAGGCAATACACTATGTTTTTATGATGCCTAGAATTGTATTATAGGTCACAAAATGGCTTGGTATGTGAATTTGCAAAATTCCCTCTTTGGCATGAAACCTAAAATTATGTGATTTTTTCCAACTTTGCAAGGTCATAACTTGAGTTCCATAATGAATTAGAACATGTTCTTGTAATTTTTGAAAAGGGAATGATCCAATCTACAACTTTCATGACCAACAATTTTTCATTTGAAGCATTTTTGGTTGAGAAAGAGGAGGTTGAAGAACTTTCCCAAAATGGAAAGTTTCCATTACAAGTCATTTCCATTTTTGGCAACTTTTGCTTTAGCTCAAATTTCTTCAATTTTGTGAACTTCCAAGCACTTAAATGATCAAATAAAGATCATATAACTTCAATTTGATGAAAAATCCACTTTGGTTCCATTGTTGGGGGCCTCAGATGCCCTGATTTTGCTCTGACTTGCTCAAGAAGTTACCCAGTGAATAGATGACTTACTCAATGAATTTCTTCATCAAACTTGGTACACATGATCCTTATAACATATTGAGACTATTAGAAACAAGAATGACCAAAAAATTTGGAGTTATGGACTCTGAAACTAAAACCCTAATTTCAGGTCATCTGTGCAGTGAAACCCTAGCTCTACTTCCATGCTTTGCCAGTTCTTGTGATTTCTTGACTTCCTTGATATTTGAGGGATATAAATGATGATTGAACATACATGGACCCTCTTGGAATGATTGGAAGCCTTTGGGGTGGCTCATATGGTTCCTTGGATTACTCAGATCACAAACCCTAGATGCAGATGAACTTGAACTAATGCAGTGGAACAAAAATGCAATATGGGATGGTATGATTAAACTTATGCAAAGATGAAAGATCACAAGCCATGGTGTGAAATTAGTGAGGGAAAATTTGGGGTGTTTACAGCTGCCCCTATTCAAGCATGAGTTAGCTGTGCAGGATGTAAGCGCCTGGCTTAACAGACAAACAAGATAACTTGTGGTTGAATACCAAAGACAGTCCATAATTTGCACTCACTGGGGAGAAGAAGAAAAGGGATATAAATTGTAAAAGGAAGTATAATATGATTATCAAATGAAGGCGATGGAGGACGACCATCGAGCAGAGGACGACTGCTGGGGATAAAGCAATGACGGGGACGGCCGGCAAGCTGGGGAAATAAAGAGATCATGAAGGGGAGGGCCATCATGCTAGGAAAGTAAAGTAAATAATGATGGGGACGGCCATCGGGTTTGTAAAGAATAAATGAAATAAGTAATGAGGGACAGTCATCAAAGGTGAAGGACGATCACCTAGCAGGGGACGGCTGCTCTTTATCACGACATAGGACGAATGTCGGATAGAAAAGGTCGACGATGGGGACGGCCATCGGATAAGCATGATGAAGGACGATCATCAAGAGGTGAAGGACGATCCCCTAGCAGGGTACGACTGCACTCGGGGTTTATCGTGACATAAGACGAATGCCAGATAACAAGATCAACGATGGGTACAACCATCGATAAACTGATGAAGGACGATCATCAAATGGTGAAGGACGATCATCTAGCAGGGGACGGATGCTCTTTATCACGACATAGGACGAATGTCGGATAGAAAAGGGTTCCAATAATGGAGACTCCGCTGGGGAAAGGATGAGGGACGGTCATTCAAAGGTGAAGGACGATCACCTGGCAGGGTACGACTGCCGAAAGTATCACAACATGGGACGAATGTCGGATAGAAGGAAAAGTTGCTTTGCTGGCGACTTACTGGGGAACGGTAAACACGGACGAATGCTTACGCTTAAGAATAAAAACGGTATAAGTGTTTGACGTTGTGTATAGATTAAAGATGCGGACGAACATCCTTAGGACCATGATACAGACGAGTATCGGTAGAAACAAACGCTGACGCGTGTTCAGAGATGATGATACGGACGAGTACCAACTGGTTAACAAAGAACACGAACGAGTGTCGAATCTATGGGGAATGAGTGTATATACAAGATACGGACGAGTATCTGTATAAGTAGTTAAGTATGAGCAAGACACTGACGAGTGTTTGACTTGCTGGGGAACAGTGTGACACGGACGAGTGTCAGCAAGAAAGTGTATAAGTTATGAACAATCATCTATATATGAGAGTGAAAAAGGTATCTCGGTGACCTAGGGGATAGGATGGCACGGACGGGTCTTAATGAGAGTGTATTATAAACAAGTACTTGGTTTGCAACAAGTGTTTAGGCAACCATGCTGGGAGAAATGGTGACACGGACGGGTGTCAAGAGAGTGTATAGGAATGCAAAGAAGGTGTTTTGGCTTATCTGCGGGGGATGATATGACACGGACGAGTGTCGAAAGAGTATATTTGAACATGTATCTGTGGGAGAGTGAAAAAGGGGACGCTTTGTCTTTTATTTGCAAGGGATGTGAGTCTTTATATATATTACCGATGAGGTACTGTCGGTATTTACAGGTGACTGGTTCGAACCTGACTTGTGATCATGCAAATGTTTGATTTTTGCCATAATGCTCCATATTAGACGGAATGCTACACTTTGTGGGGAAATATGGTGCGAATGCTATGATTATGCAAAAGATACCGATCCGGGATTCGGATCCCGCTGCTGTGAAGATCTCTGGCTGATCTGCTTGGAAGGATATCCCAGCTGGGAATGAGATCACTGGTAGATCTGATAAAACATATGGCTCTGCTTGGGGAAATAGATCATTGATAGATCTATCCTGTAAGGAGAAAACCCATCTAGGGATGAGGAAGCTTCCGTCACTTTTTGTGTGAGAAATTCAGGCATTGCACTTCTGAGGAGAGGCTGGAACTCTGCGGGGAGATAGTCCTTTTGTCTTTGAGAGACTTGGTACTCTGTTTGGGGGAGGAAAGATCATCGAACGATCTTCCTAGAGAACTCTGTGGGGATCCCGGCTGGGGATGAGGAGGTTTTGACAACTCTGCTGGGGAAGGCATTCCAGATACTGCTTGGAGAAGATGTGTTGGGGAAGTGATGCCTGGCATCCCTCATGCTACATATTTTGAATACCTTCAATCCTGCTAAGACAAAGAAACGCACAAGTATCCCGAGGCATCCCTTACCGGATTCCCTTATAGGAGTTGGATATTCCTGGAAGTAAGATTATTTCCTGCAAGCATTTATTTAAGAATGGCTCATTTGTTTTATGCAAATATTATATCATGGACATTGGACATTTTGCAAACGAAACAAAAATGTGCAAGAAGAGGTGTGACTGAAAATTCTGATTTTATTAATCTGGGTGCCCTGAATCGGCAAATACAATCAAAGAAATAAATCCCCTGGAATGAGGAGATTGTTACAAATTGAGAAAAAGTAGGAGTGCTGGAAATGTTGACGATGCTCCGTTGAGCTCCCTTTGCTATGACCTGTATGACCTTGACGTTATTCTCATCTTGCTTTCTGTAGAAGGTTAATTCTGACTGATGTTTTATCCTTTCGAAGCTTGCCGTGTTGTAAATGATACAGACGAATTCAGAATGCAGTTGTTCGCTTATTCCATTATTTTGCGTGGATCACCCTTTCGGGTTTTCAATCCACCGGGATACCTATTTTTGCCTGAGCTGTTCAATGCGGCTTTTCAACTCAGCGAGTGTACATTTTTTTCAATTTTCCCTTATTTTTGCCCGAATCTTTTATTCTGTTTTTGACTCGCCGGGATGCCCTATTTTGCCTGGATTTACATTCTGTTTTTATGTCCAGCGGGTCATTTTATGCGAAGTATTTTTTAAATGCATCTGAATTCACAGGAGATAAGAAATCTTCACCATCCATAGTAGTGAGCATCAGTGTTCCACCAGAGAAAACCTTCTTTACTATGAATGGGCCATCGTAATTTGGAGTCCATTTGCCCCTGTGGTCTGTATGAGGAGGAAGGAGTCTTTTCAGCACAAGATCTCCCACTTGGTATTCCTGAAGCCTGACTTTCTGATCGAAGGCTTTCTTCATCCTTTTCTGATATAGCTGCCCGTGACAGATTGCAGCTAATCTCTTTCCTTCAATCATATTTAGTTGATTGTACCGAGAACGGACCCATTCTGCTTCATTCAACTTTACATCCATCAGTACCCGTAAAGAGGATAATTCAACTTCAACAGGTAGGACTGCCTCCATACCATATACAAGTTGATACGGTGTTGCCCCGGTAGACGTTCTGATTGAGGTTCGATACCCATGCAAGGCAAATGGTAGCATTTCATGCCAGTCTTTGTAAGTAACCACCATCTTCTGCACAGTCTTCTTGATGTTCTTATTAGCCGCCTCAACATCACCATTCATCTTTGGCCTGTAAGGAGAAGAGTTGTGATGTTGGATTTTGAAGTCCCGGCACAGTTCTGCCATCATTTTATTGTTCAAATTGGAACCATTATCAGTAATGATTCGCTCAGGTACTCTATATCGACAGATGATGTCTCTTTTCAGAAATCTGGCTACCACTTGTCAGGTGACGTTTGCATATGAAGCTGCCTCGACCCATTTGGTAAAGTAGTCAATAGCCACCAGGATGAATCTGTGGCCATTTGAAGCAGTTGGTTCGATCTTTCCAGTCATGTCAATGCCCCACATGGCAAAGGGCCAAGGTGAAGACATCACGTTCAAAGGATTTGGAGGCACATGCACTTTGTCTGCATAAATCTGGCATTTGTGACACTTTCTGGCATAGGCACAATAGTCTGCATCCATTGTGATCCAGTAGTAACCTGATCTTAATAATTTCTTAGCCATTGCATGTCCTCCATCATGGGTACCGAAAGATCCTTCATGCACCTCGTGCATCAGCAAGTCTGCTTCTTTCTTATCAACACATTTGAGAAGAACCATATCAAAGTTTCTCTTGTATAACGAA
Organism: Lathyrus aphaca; assembly: GCA_963966055.1. Lineage (NCBI taxonomy): Eukaryota > Viridiplantae > Streptophyta > Magnoliopsida > Fabales > Fabaceae > Lathyrus > Lathyrus aphaca. The sequence goes on along the minus strand of OZ014520.1, from coordinate 164,124,837 downwards.
CTATCAGCATTCAGGAAGAAACTACCAGCTAGCCTTCTTAATGTCTTATTATCATTGGATGATGCCCCAGGTGGGTATGTTTGATCCCCTAAGAAGCTTTTGATGTCATGGAACCAAGGCTTGTCATCTTTTGCAATGTCCATGGAGAATACGTATGATGGTCGGTCTAGCCTGGATACCGAAATCCGAGGCACAAAATTGGCAGTCTGAACCTTGATCATGGAAGAAATGGTAGCTAAAGCATCTGCGAACTGATTTTCATCTCGAGGGATTTACTCAAGTTTGATTGTTGTAAAGAAAGTCAATAATCTCCTCGTATAGTCACGGTATGGAGTCAGATGCTCTTGGTGAGTGTACCATTTCCCGTTGGTCTGATTGATTACCAAAGCTGAATCTCTGAATACAGTTAAAGTTTTGATCCTGAGGTCAATGGCTTCCTCAAGACCCATGATACAGGCTTCGTATTCAGCTTCGTTATTAGTGCATGCAAAGGTGAGCTTTGCCGAGAAAGGCATATGAACTCCTTTAGGTGTAATGAGTATTGCACCAACTCCACGACCATTCATGTTAACAGCCCCATCAAACATCATTGTCCATTCTTCTTCTGGGTCAGGCCCTTCAGTGTGAACAGGCTCTTCATGATCTTTTGCTTTTAGGAACATGATGTCTTCATCAGGGAAGTCAAATCTCATGGGCTGGTAATCATCAATGGGTTGCTCAGCTAGATAGTCAGACAGTACACTGCCCTTGATGGCCTTTTGAGATGTGTACTGAATGTCATACTCTATCAGAATCATTTGCCATTTTGCAACCCTTCCTGTAAGTGCTGGCTTCTCAAATATGTACTTGACGGGGTCCATCTTTGAAATCAACAAGGTAGTGTGAGTCAACATATACTGTCTTAGTCGGCGAGCAGCCCACGCTAAAGCACAACAAGTTTTCTCGAGCAGTGAATAACGTTGTTCACAGTCGGTAAACTTTTTGCTTAGGTAGTATATTGCATACTCTTTTCGACCAGACTCGTCATGCTGGCCCAGCACACACCCCATTGATCCTTCTAATACTGTCAAGTACATTATTAGAGGTCTTCCTTCAACTGGAGGCATAAGAATTGGAGGTTCTTGTAAGTACTCCTTGATTTTGTCAAAAGCCTTCTAAAAATCTTCATTCCACCTGACTGTTTGCTCTTTTCTTAACAGTTTGAACAGGGGTTCACAGGTTGCAGGCATCTCTTGAATGGCTTTGACTTTATCAGGATCAACTTCAATTCCTTTTTCACTTACGATGAATCCCAGCAGTTTACCGGACCACACCCCGAATGTGTATTTATTGGGGTTTAGCTTCAACTGATACTTTCTCAGACGCTTGAACAACTTCAGCAGATTTACCAGATGATCTTCTTCAGTGAGGGACTTAGCAATCATGTCATCCACGTAGCATTCAATTTCTTTGTGGATCATGTCGTGGAATAATGTCACCATAGCCCGTTGATAAGTAGCACCAGCGTTCTTCAGTCCAAAAGGCATTACCTTGTAACAAAATGTGCCCCAAGGTGTGATGAAGGTAGTCTTCTCCATGTCTTCGGGTGACATCCTGATCTGATTATACCCGGAAAATCCATCCATGAAAGAGAACATCGAGAACTGAGTTGTGTTGTCAACCAATACATCAATGTGAGGTAAAGGGAAGTCATCCTTCGGGCTAGCTCTGTTCAGATCCCGGTAATCCACACACATCCGTACTTTTCCATCCTTCTTAGGCACTGGTACAATATTATCAACCCACGGCGGATAACTAGTTACAGCAAGGAATCTGGCATCCCACTGGTTTTGTACCTCCTCTTTAATCTTCATTGCCATATCCGAACGAGTACGGCATAGCTTCTGCTTTACTTGAGGACAATCTTCCTTCAAAGGCAGCTTGTGCATAACAATGTCCGTATCTAGACCTGGCATGTCTTGATAGGATCAAGCAAAGACGTCGACGTATTCTCGAAGCATGTCAATAAGTTGTTCCTTCACTGAATCTTGCAGACCGGCCCCGATCTTCACTTCTTTCAAGTCTTCTTCGGTACCAAGATTAACTGTTTCAACTTCCTCCTGATGAGGAGTGATCACTTTCTCTTCTTGTCTCAACAACCTGGCTAACTCTTTAGGTAACTCATAGTCTTCTTCAACCCCTTCATCATCTTGATTAATTGGATTGTCGAAGTCATACAAGGTCATGGCAGTGCTGTTGTCGGTGCAATCTGGAGGATAGTCTCTGCATGGGTTGAGATTGGTTCATTTTAGTGACCAGTTTTAATCTTGTTTAGAAAAAAGTGAAAATGAAGTTATTATTTTGAAAACATTGTCATTTTATTGTTTTGTACAAAAGTGAAAAATGAAAAGACAGTGAGCGAAAAAGAGACTCGTTTGCAAAAGATGTCTGATATTCATTGATTAATCATTTGCACAAAATTACAATATGGCCTTATTACAAAATGAGTCCTTACATCTTGGGCAAGATGCAGGACTTGATGCATGCTAAAAGGACAGGAAATAATAATTACTCTGCAGGAGTAACCCTTATAATTTCCTGGGAAAACCAGTTAAGGACTTGGTTCCCCGGGATCCTTGGACGTATCCAGCTCTCCAGGTTACGGTCGCTTTCCTCCTCGTCTTCCAGATTGTTAACAGCATCTGGGGTGAGCATCCCCCCACTGACAAATTTGGGCTCTTTTGGAGCCTCTGATTGATCTTGTCGGAATGGTCTGTAACCCAAACCGAATCTATCTTCCTTTTTCTCCACTGGCAGCAGCTTGCCCCAGCCTTGAGCGTTACCGTCTTCAACAACCTTCCGGGCTTGCTGATAAGAGACAATTGAAGTACCCATCCTGTCCTCCTGGGATGCAGCAAATACTTCAGTAGCTTCATTGACATTCAGGGCTTCAAACCCTTGGCTCATCGTCTCATGGATTTCACCATCCATCTCAATATACTTGTAAGTAGCCAGATGGCTAACAAATATGTCCTCCCCACCACAGATGGTGATAATCTGTCCTTCCCATTCATACTTCAGTTTTTGGTGAAGGGTCGACGTTATTGCGCCTGTAGCATGAATCCAGGGTCGACCTAGCAAACAGCTGTAAGCAGGATGTATGTCCATCACATAGAAAATGGTTTTAAAGACTTGTGGACCGATTATCACTGGCAACTCCACCTCTCCAAGAACAGATCTTTTGGAGCCATCAAAAGTCCTGACCACAAGATTACTTGGCTGGAGAGCTATCCCATCATACTCGAGCTTGACAAGGGATTTCTTGGGTAAGACATTCAGTGAGGACCCAATGTCTACAAGAACATGAGATAAGACAGCTCCTTTGTACTCCAAGGTTATATGCAAGGCTTTGTTGTGGAGACGTCCTTCTGTTGTTAAATCAGCATCAGTGAAACCTAGCCCATGGTTAGTATTGATATTTGATACCACTGTTTCCAGCTGATTTACAGTGATCTCTTCTGGCATGTAGGCAGCGTGCAGAACTTTGGGTAGTACATCCCGATGGGCTTCGGAACACAACAACAGAGATAGGATTGAGATCTTTGAAGGAGTCTGGTGGAGCTGGTCCACAACCTTATAGTCACTTCTTTTAATAATTCTCATAAACTCATCCACGTCTTGATCGAAGGATGATTTATGAGTTTCTTTGGGTGCAGACTCTTCCAGTATCACACTCTTCCCATTGGCTCTGGTAGCAGCTCTGCCTCAGTGTTGATTCTAGGGACTTGAGATGCAAAGAGAAGTCCGCTTCGGGTGAAGCCTCCGCCTCCCCCAACATTATCCACTTGGGGAGTGAGAACTGGAGAATCAAGAAGGACTTTCTCTCCATTGCAGTATAGATCAACACCATAATGCCATGGTATAGCACTGTCTTTATCATATGGGATTAGCCCGGGCACTGTGATAGTGACTGGACTCACTGCAGCAGATGTTGGGACTGTAATAGTATGCGGATCATAGAAAATGGTAACAGGATCTCTGGTGGATATTGGTAGAGATGAATTGAAGCTTGGTTGAAACTGTTGAGACTGTTAAAAGTTGTTGGAATTCAGGACCGTTGTCGGGTCATAATAAATTGTGACAGTGGAAACGTTATTATCAGTAGTTGCTGAAGTTGTAGTAGCCGGTGCAAATGAATTGTTGTGTGTTGAAGTGACAGATGGAATGATTGTTGAATTTGTAGCTGAATCGGTTGGAACAATGGTTGTTGCAGTTGTAGAAGAATCAATAGGAAAGATGGTTGTTTCATTTGTAGAAGGACCAATAGGAAAGATGGTTGTTACACTTGTAGAAGATTCACTTGTTGTTGACAAAAGAGTTGTTGGTGTTGTAGAAGCAGTGGTTGTAATTTGCAGAATGCCTTCTTTAATCAAATCATTGATGCCTTTCCTCAAGCTAGCACACCCATTCTCAGAAAGTTTGCATAATTCACAACAGGCCTCACAACCTGGAAACACTTGGCATTTTAAAAGATGGGCTTTAACCTCTGCCAGAGGTGTCTGAATACATGCAATATCTTCTATTAAAATTATGGGTGAACCATCCTCTACAGCATTAATCTTTGGCCCACTGTGGCTTGGCATAGGATTTTTCATTACATTGGGAGGAGGTGCAAAGTTCAGGGCTTTTGAATCTACCAGATCATGAACCTTCATATGCAGAGCTCTGCATTTTTCCGTAGAATGACCAGGTGCGTTGGAATGAAAAGCACACCTAGCATTGACATCATAGTTCCTAGGAAGGTTTTGAGGATCAGGTGGAGCCAATGTCCTCAACTCAACCAGATTGAGCTTTAGGAGTTGTGGCAGCAGTGTAGCATATGGCATTGGAATAGGGTCAATCACCCTGTTGATCTGAGATGGCCGCTGTTGAAAAGGGCGTTGTTGTTGATTGTTGTTATTGTTGTTATAAGATCTCTGTTGAGGAAATTGTTGTTGTTGTGGAAAGTGTTGTGGTTGTTGAGTATAATGAGGAGGTGGAGCAGGGATAGTAACAACAGCAACTGTTCTGGGCAAGTATTGGGGTCTCCCTCTTCCCATGTGTACAGAGTTTGTCTCACCAGATCTACGGGGCCCAGCAAATGGTTTTCTTGTACTGCTTGAACTGACACCGTTATCGGAGATCTTTCCCATCTTCAATAGGCTTTCTATTCTTTCCCCAGCTATCACTACATCTGCGAAGCTGGTAGAAGAAAATGCATCCAAACTGTCAATATATGTTCCTTGAAGAGTATTCATGAACATGTCTGCCATTTCCCTTTCAGACATGGGTGGTTGAACTGCAGCAGCAATTTGCCTCCACCTTTGGGCATATTCTCTGAAGCTTTCACGGGAAGACTGAGACATTCCCATTAGAAGGGTCCTGTTTGGAGCCATGTCCAGGTTATAGTGATACTGACGGATAAAAGCTTCAGCCAAGTCTTTCCAGTTCCTTACTATGGCTCTGGTCAGGTGGGAATACCATTCTCGGGATGCCCCTGTTAGACTATCCTCGAAGTAAAACATCCATAGCTTCTCGTCCATGGTGTATGCTTTTAATCTTCCCAAGAATGATTGAAGGTGGGTGTGTGGACAGGATGTGCCATTATACCTTTCAAAACACGGGGGTTTGAACTTGTGAGGAATTCTCACCCCTTCCACCAGTCCCATGTCCATGACATCAAACCCTAGGGAATTCTGGGATTCAAGAGACCTCAGCTTCTCTGCAATTTCATCCAGCCTACGGTCGTAAACTTCGTCCCCAACCCCAACAACTGTAAACTGCTCTTCTTGAGGATCCTCTTGCAAGATACTACCTCCAGCAGTGTTACCCTGAGTATTCCTTATGGCATTGATTTCTGGGTTTAGATGAGGCCCAAACTCTGGCGGATCAGTGCGAGGTTGCACGTGATCGTTGTTACTGGTACCTCCTGTACCTGGATGGTGTTCTTCAGGAGTTTGTATCTCCACAAACTCCCTCAGTCTTTCCTGGCTCTGAGCTAAACCAGTCATCACAGTCATGAATTGGGTCATCTGATTCCTCATTTCAACCCTCTCATTGGCCATCTGGGTCCTTACTTCATTCAAGTCTTGCTGAACTTGATCCATTTGGAGTCCCGAAAGGTTGTTTCGCGTTGGGTACCGGTGTATTCTATTGACAGGGAACACTCTTCTGCGAGCAATGTTTCCTAAGACCACAACAAAGTGAGAAACAGCAATAAACAAAAAACCTACAAAACAAAGAAAATGTTAGTATGCAATGCAGGATGCTTATTTGTCTTCCAAGGGTATCCAGTTTGGTTCTTTGGTTTTGACCTTTCCAGACCTCGAGGAAATGTTGATGATGTTGTAGAGATAGATAAAGCCCACCAGAAATAATACAAACTGATATATTACAAAGAGTGAAAATACATAGTTTGATTACAATACATCCCCATGGTGGGTCAAAATACAACAACAAAATCAAAAGTACAACAAAAGAAAAGAGTACAAGCAAAACGTCAAACATCTAATCCAAAGGCATCCTCCCTGACTTCCTTCAGGAGGGCCTCAGTCACTGGACCCACTGGATGCTCTGTGATAGTCCTGATGAGGAGGTTCCTGGTAGCAATGCCACTGGTTAACCTCTTATGCTTGCCCTAATCCTTTGACCTCTTCAACCCGGCCCGGAGTTTCAATTCAGATATCTCCCTCTGATCTGCCAACAAAGCCTCTTGATGCTTCTTCTCACTAGCCTCCAACTGCTCTATCTTGGCTTGAGTCCTTTGGTCTTCCTGTGCACGGGCTTCAGTGACCCTGATCCACCTAGCCTGACTCTCCTCTAGATAATGCTCTGCCCTAGCCTTCTGAGTCTTTGCTTCTTTGCAAGCATTCTTCAGTACTAACTCCCCTGCCCTAGCCTTCCTGATGTAGTCATTCGTCTTCTCAATCTTGGTCAAATGCTCAACCCTGAGCCTTTCCAATCTCTCATTATCTAGACAGCTGTCATTTCTCTCCCAGAGAGTCTTCTTCAAGGCCTCGGATAGTTGAGTATTCCTCTTTTTCAGCTTTTCAAACTCTTCCAAACTGACAGTAGCTGTAGGTTGCACTATAGAAGGCCCAGGTACATCTTCTAAAGTGAAAGGCATCCGGGTGATCTGAGCTCTGGTACGAGACCAATCAGAATACTGTGCTGAAGCAATGTTGTTGCATTTGCCAAGGATGGTTGACCCTTTAGTTTGGATGTTATCCCAAGCCCAGACAGCCTGCCTGACAACAGCAGAGTTGGGTTGGATTTCACAGTAAAGAGTTTCAACCAAATCTTGTCCTCTGGGAGGATGAATCAAAGCATACCCTAATTGGCTTTTAAACAGTAAAGGGTTGTAGTTGATGCAACCTTTCACTCCTATCAAAGGCACATTAGGATATTGCCCACAGCTAGTAATGATGTCCTTGCCTTTGGTGCTCTGAGTGCACCATCTAATGTCATCTGATGTCAAGGCAATAAATCTCTTAGCCCAGTTCTTCTGCTGATGAGGGTTCAAGAAGGTATCTGACTTTGGCAAGTGTCTTAGCATCCAAGAGTAATAGAGAGGAGCACAACATCTGACCAATCTTCCTCTTCGCTTCTCATTCCTCTAATGTACTGAGTAATAGAAGTCTCCCAGCAAGGTAGGAATTGGGTTCCTCAATAAGAACAAGTGAATGGCATTCTTGCTCACAAACTTTGGCTCATCTGCAAAGAAGATAACCCCATATATACTGAGGGCTAGAAGTGCACAGACAGCCTTCCATTCCCCTACTGCAGCATTCAGGGTAGCCTGGGAGATCAAGAAGTCTAGGTGGAGGCCTGGAACCCCAGCCTTGGTTGTCATGTTCTGATCAATGAGGGGAGGCTCTAAATGCAATGCCCTGGCTATGTCTTCATTTCTGGGAGCAACCATCTCAGGGTTGAAAGGAATCCCTCTCCTGATAGGTACTCCTAACAACATGGAAAATTCTTCTAACAGAGGTCCCAACTGGAAATCAGGGAAAGTGAAACATTTGAGTGGAGGATCATAAACCTGCAAGCATGTATGAATCATGCTCCTCTGAGATGCATCTAAGTCCATGACCATGTCCAATATGCCTCCATAATGCTCTCTAAACAGTGGGACATGATCAGGGTTAATGAGGGACTGGATCTGTCTGATGCCAGTCAGGGTGGGCTCAAAGAAGTGGTATGTGATGTTGCTCTTTCTTGAAGTGTTCATGGATGCTAGTGAAGAAGCTGAGAGCAACTGCTGATGAAGGTCACTAAATGAGATGCTGAAGATGAGTCTCTGATGAAGATACCTGGAGGAGAATCACTGACAAACTGATGAAGGTGCTGGAGAAGATGACTGAAGAAGTCTGAGCAGCAGAAGGGGTCAAAACCAAACCAAAGATAATAAGATGGATACCCTGTAAAACAAGTAAGCAAATGTTAAATGATGCAAAAATGATGTATGTAAAATGATATGCAAAGGGTTTGTGATCAAGTGTTGGATCAGTTTATCTGCCTTGGTAAAAGTCCATGTATGTTCATAAGTCCAGATGGAGGCTTAGAAATCCAGTAACCAGGTGGGGGACTCAAATAAAGAGTCACAAGTCCAGGGTAATCACAAGAATTGTCCAAATAATACAACCTTAGCGAATCTAGTAACAAGGTATGATGGGGCCAATGGTTCCTGCAAACCTATAAACATCCCAACCCCCTCACATGTAATGTTCTAGAACAAGGATCAGTTATGAGAAGTGTAAACACTTCTAACCCGGAGGTACAGTGTTTACAATAACCATAAAAGATCCTCCTCTAATTCACCTCAGATGCTGACGGTCATAAAAAGGTCATCCAGATTTAGCAGGCTTCCCGGATAGCCCTAGTACTACAGGAAATATGTAGCACAGAGTTCTCAAGAAGAAACCCATGTATGAACCGTGTTTCATATTCCCGCACCAGAACGAAATGGAATGGGAAAGAATATGAAGCCACTCTAGCCTATGTGTCACTCAGGTCCCTGGTATAAGACCTTAATCACTCAATGATCCCCACCCACCAAAACAGACAAGAGATCCAGCACATGACAATGACAGTATGAAATGCATAAAACTGTAAAAGAAAGCAATAAATAAAGTTGTGCATAAAGCAATAAATAAAGCAAATAAATAAGCACAAGTAGCACATAACACCCCCGTAAACACAAATCAAACAAACTCTAGGAGGAACCCACAAAAAGAACTAGAAGCCCTAGTTGTAATATAAGATTCCCCAGCAGAGTCGCCAAGATGTCGCTCCCACTAAAAGACTCCCGGTCAGATAGGGTACAGACGCGAACGGTCGACAAAAGGAGAGAATAAGGGTGAAGATGAATAGAGTCGCCAGCTAGGCATTTTTATCCCGAAGGAAAGGTAATGCTGCATAAACCCAGAAAATGATGGATAAGACGGCTGCGAACCAGAGAAACTGAGAAATGGGGTTGGTTACAACCTGGGAAGGTATTAGCACCCAGATTGTCCGTCGTACTCGACGGGATCCACGATTGAAATATTGTGTTTAGAGGGGTAGTGTCTATGTTATCTGTGTGCAAAAGCTGAGAATGAATGTACAAGTGTCAGTGCAAAAGGGGTGAATTGCTCAGGAACTGAGGCTTATATGAAAGAGGGGGAAGACAAAGAGACTTTTGTTCGATAACAGTTATGTTATGCCTACGTATCCTCTCGTGCAATGAGGAAGTCAGAACACCATAGTTCGACTCAAAGAGACTGAAAAGATAAATCACTGATGAACTACCTGCTTTTCTATGCTCAAGTGTATGACTCGTCTGGCTCGAGTGCTAACTGTCTTGCAATAGACAGAAGAAGCAAGTTCTCGTTTATGAATGAGTGTGATGAGAAAAGAATCCTGAAGGAGACGATTATTGTTTGTTTTTGTGTTTTCAATCTTTTATTGCTTTTTTGTGTTTGTCATAAGTTAATGAGCTTAAGCCTAAACCAAGGGTTAATAAACTCATCATATCCCCCCTTTGATTAGGGATAATAAGAATACCTTAAGTATGAGATAAACATCTCAACTTAATTACCATGATGATGTAGGATTAAGATCATTAACCTACTTGTGATTATTTAGATGTTTTTTGAGTTTTTGTTTAGTGTTGAGTAATGAGTTTAAGCCATAATCAAGGATTAGTGGACCCATTACACCATCCTAATAGAAGGATAATAGATGAGCACACTTAAGCTGAGGAAGATACCTCAACTTAATCCATGATTAGGGATTAACCTCATGACAAAAGAAACCTTTATTAAAGTGGACTTTAATTAAGAGATGAGATTAAGAAGTGAATTTTATGATTGGTAAGACAACTTTAGGGGGACTTGTCCATTAACACTAGGGTTAGTCCTTCTTAACCAATAAAGGAAGAATTAGAACCCTAATGCAAGGCCCAAGTTACAAGCTATTGTCTTAGTGATTATTAAGATGGATTGATTAAGAGGTTTAAACAAATTAAGGGTTTAACACTTAGTATTAAAGTTATACACTCCATCCTAAGAGAAGGATGCAGGCATAACCCTAATCACAAAGTCTTAAAACCTTAAAGGTTTAGTCTCTAATGATAAGATGAGAAGAGAGACACAAAGAAGACACAAAGGTAAAAGCTAAAGGGGGACTAATCACAACCCTAATTATTGTAATGTTGGATGTTCCTATGGTTTGTAAGGCTTTCAAGAGATCTTCAAAGAAGCCACCAATGGAAGAAGCAGATGAAAGGAGGAGAAGTAGAAGAAACAAGTTACTTACTTCACTAAAGAAGATAAGTAACTTGGAGAAATAAAGTGAATGATGAACATGAATGAGCAAGCTCACTCTAAAACAAAGAAAAATGCAGCAAGGATGCATAAGAATAATGAGAAGAGAAATGAGAAGTGAAGGCAAATTCACTCCTCAAATTACTTACCACTTGAAAAAGGTTAGCATAAAGAAAGAAAAGAAGTGAAATGATGCATATGAAATGAAAAAGGAACAAAACCAGAAGCAATCACATGATAAAAATGATGCTATTAGATGATGCAAAGGCATATTAAGTGCAATGAATGTTCATACAAAGAGAAGGAATGCAAATGAAGGATGTAGGAAGCATGAAAACACGTGTATGCTTATGGAATGAAATGGATGCAAAGCATGGAAAATGTATGAATAAATGACCAATCAATGTTCAAGAAATGTCTTAAGATGTCTAAGATGGCATATAAGTGCTTAGAATGTCATGGCAAGTTCACATGTTCATGCAATGCAATGTAAGATGCAAGTATGGATGCAAGATTAGGGTTACATGAAAGGATGAGATGCAAATATCAAAAACAGAAGCAAATCACATGATAAAAAATTGCAAATGAACTCAAAGTAACCCTAACCCCATATGATATCACACCCCAAAGGAGAAGGTCTAACTCTTAACCTAAAGAAATTTGTGAATTTCCTAAGTAAACTAGGGTTTTTGGGTACCTTAAGAGGGAAAATGCAAATCAAATGGAAAATGCAAGAAAAATTTATGACAAAAATATGCTAGCTACTACATGCTATATGAAGAACAATGCAAAAAGAACCAATGTAACCCTTCATAGTTAGGCCAAAAAGAATTTTCAAAGTTAGGGTTCCAAAAAGGAATTTTTATGAACCCTAAATTCAAGAAAAATGTCAAAGTTGGATCAAAACCAAAAAGAAATTTGTGTGAATGGTTTGAAAATGTTTCTAAATGTCCTAAGATGCAATGTGAATTTTTTTTGGGATTTTTAGAAACCTAAATGGTATTTTAATTAATTAATTTCCATTAATTAATTAAAATAAACATTTAAATATTTTTAAAATGATTTTTTAATGCAAAAAATAAAAATAAAAATGTTTTTGGGTGAAGAAAAATATTTGAAGTCAAAATGCAGAAGAAAAAATATTTTTGGGATTTTCTTAGTATTTTAAATAAAATGTACAAAATAAATGCAATAAAATGAAATAAAAATTGAAATAAAAAAAGTATGTTGATCTGATGGACAGGATTTGAACTGGGGTTTGGAGGGAAAGACCACGCGCGCTATCCAATGGTCCAAATTTAAACTGAGTTAATTAATTGATTGATTTAATTAAACTGGATTAGGGCTTAAGTGGATCAATCTGGACCCTACAAACACGCGCTAAACAGGATCCTACGGCTGATATTCAAACTGACTGGATTAACCTTAATCTCACCCCTAAACATTTTCAGGTGACCGGAGCTAGCTCCGGTCATCTTCTCCGGTCACTCATTCATGCTATCTCTCTCAAAACGCAATGAAACCTCACCAAAATCTCCAGAAACAACCATTAGACACTTCTAAACAAGAATCCAGCAACAAAAATCATTTATTTTCACTCAAGATCATGAATCAAAGGCAAACGGAAAAACACGCAAAAATTTCAGAAGCTTCATACATGCTTGTTTCTCACTCATTTTCAAAACAAAATAGATCATGGTGATCAACAAAGCATAAAGAACATTTCTATAACAAGAAAACAAGTTCTGGAAAATTTGTTCTTGAGGATACCTGAGATGGAGCTTCTTCAATCTGAGCTATCTGGCCTCCTCTTTGGTGCAAAATGACTCATATGATCCTCCTGGTGATGCTTTGATGATTGGAAGGAGTTTATAATGGCTGTTTTGAAGGCTTGCAACTCAACTGGCCAGGAATCGTGTTTTTGTTTGGCTGGCTTTCAGGCTTGTTTGAGGGTTGGTTTGTGTTCTAATGATGATGGTGAGTTGAATGGTGAAGTTTGTTTGGAGTTTTTGTGGTTGAGCAGAGTGTTTCGAAAGCTTTTGATTTTGGGGTGATTTTGAGAAACTTGGTGATTCTGAGGTTCCATGCCTATGTGATGTGTGTTATGAGTTGCTTTTGATCCACATAACAAATTTTGATAGGTCAGAAAGTGGGCGGTGGACTGTGGTGATTGGTATGGGCAAGTTGCCAAAATGTCAACATAACTTGTACTTGAGGTATGGGCTATAGAAGAGGTTGTACAAGGGCATGTCTGGCCTCAGCATTGATCAAGGAGAGCCATGGAAGTCATACTTTGCAGCTGGCACAAGTGGAAGCATGGTTGTATGAGTTTTTGCAAGTTTTGTACATTTTAGCCCCTTTGTGATTTCTTGATGTGCAAGGCATAGAAACTTAAGATTCTTGGGCCAATTCTGATTCTTAGGCAATACACTATGTTTGTATGATGCCTAGAAGTGTATTAGAGGTCACAAAATGGCTTGGTATGTGAATTTGCAAAATTCCCTCTTTGGCATGAAACCTAAAGTTATGTGATTTTTTCCAACTTTGCAAGGCCATAACTTGAGTTCCATAATGAATTAGAGCATGTTCTTGTACTTTTTGAAAAGGGAATGATCCAATCTACAACTTTCCTTACCAACAATTTTTCATTTGAAGCATTTTTGGTTGAGAAAGAGGAGGTTGAAGAACTTTCCCAAAATGGAAAGTTTCCATTACAAGTCATTTCCATTTTTGGCAACTTTTGCTTTAGCTCAAATTTCTTCAATTTTGTGAACTTTCAAGAACTTCAATGATCAAATAAAGATCATATAACTTCAATTTGATGAAAAATCCACTTTGGTTCCATTGTTGGGGGCCTCAGATGCCCTGATTTTGCTCTGACTTGCTCAAGAAGTTACCCAGTGAACAGATGACTTCCACAATGAATTTCTTTATCAAACTTGGTACACATGATCCTTATAACATATTGATACTATTAGAAACAAGAATGACCAAAAAAATTGGAGTTATGGCCTCTGAAACCAAAACCCTAATTTCAGGTCATCTGTGTAGTGAAACCCTAGCTCTGCTTCCATGCTTTGCCAGTTCTTGTGATTTCTTGACTTCCTTGATCTTTGAGGGATATAAAATGATGATTGAACATACATGGACCCTCTTGGAATTATTGGAAGCCTTTTGGGTGGCTCATATGGATCCTTGGATTGCTCAGATCACAAACCCTAGATGCAGATGAACTTGAACTAATGCAGTGGAACAAAAATGCAATATAGGATGGTATGCTTAAACTTATGCAAAGATGAAAGATCACAAGCCATGGTGTGAAATTAGTGAGGGAAAATTTGGGGTGTTTACAGCTAGGCATTTTTATCCTGAAGGAAAGGTAATGCGGCATAAACCTAGAAAGGATGGATAAGACAGTTGCGAACCAGAGAAACTGAGAAAAGGGGTTGGTTACAACCTGGGAAGGTATTAGCACCCAGATTGTCCGTCGTACTCGACGGGATCCACGCTTAAAAGATTGTGTTTAAAGGGGTAAGTGTGTGTGCTATCTGTGTGCAAAAGCTAGAAAAGAATATACAAGTGTCAGTGCAAAAGGTGAATGCCCAGGAACTGAGGCTTAAAAGAGAATGCTGAAAGAGGGGGAAGACACAGAGACTTTTGTTCGATAAATTTTAAGTTATGCCTACGTATCCTCGCGTTCAATGAGGAAGTCAGAACACCATAGTTCGACTCAAAGAGACTGAAAGTAAATTGACATTGAACTACTTGCTTGCCTATGCTCAAGTGTATGACTCGTCTGGCTCGAGTGCTAACTGTCTTGCATTATACGGAAGAAGCAAGTTCTCGTTTGTGAATGAGTGTGATGAGAAAAGAATCCCGAAGGAGAAGATTATTGTTTGTTTTTGATGTTTTCAGTCTTGTTATCATTTTTGGTGTTTTGCATAAGTTAATGAGCTTAAGCCTAAATCAAGGGCTTGTAAACTCATTATATCCTCCCTGATTAGGCATAATGAGCCTACTTAAGTATGAGATAAGAATCTCAACTTAATTACCATAATGATGTAGGATTAAGATTATTAACCTACTTGTGATTAATTAGATGTTTTTGGGTTTTTGTTTAGTGTTAAGTAATGAGTTTAATCTCTAATCACAGATTAGTGAGCTCATTACACCATCCTAATAGAAGGATAATAGATGAGAACACTTAAGCTGAGGAAGATACCTCAACTTAATCCATGGTTAGGGATTAAATTCATTATATAACAAGCCTTTATTAAGTGGATTTTAATTAAGGGATGAAATTAAGAAATGGATTTTAAGTTTGTAAGACAACTTGAGGGGGACTTGTCCATTAAACACTAGGGTTAGTCCCTCTTAACCATAAGGAAGAGTTAGAACCCTAATGTAAGGCTCAAGTTACAAGATAAAGTCTTGATGATTATTAAGATGATTTGATTAAAAGGTTTAAACAAATTAAAGGTTTAACACTTAGGATTAAAGTTATACACTCCATCCTAAGAGAAGGATGCAGGCATAACCCTAATTCCAAAGTCCTAAAACTTTAAGAGTTTAGTCTCTGATTATGGAGATGAGAAGAGAGACTTAAGGAGACTCAAAGGTAAAATGCTAAGGGGACTAATCACAACCTTAATTATTATCATGCTTGGATGTTCCTATGGTTTGTAAGGCTTGAGAAAGATCTTCAAGGAAGCCACCAATGGAAGAAGCAGATGAAAGGAGGATGAGAAAGAAGAACAAGTTACTTACTTCAATGAAGAAGATAAGTAACTTGAAGGAAGAAAGTGAGAGAGATATGGAACACAAGTGAATTAAATTCACTTCAAGGACAAACAAGAATGCATATGAAGGAGATAAGAAGAAGTGAGAGGTGAAGGCAAATCCACCTCCCAAAATAACCTACCAAACCTGAAAGTGTTAGTATGAATGCATAAAGTATAAAGCATAAAGAAATGAAGTGAAATGAGATGAAATGGGATGAAATGACAAAAGTCATAAGTGGTTATGCAATGTGAATGTCATATGAGATGATGTAAAGTCATATAATATGCATATGAATGATCATACAAAGATGGGATGTCATGAAGGCATGTTTGGAAGCTTGAAAACACATGAAAGTTAATGAAATGAAATGAATGCAAATCATGGAAAATTAATGAAGAAATGATCAAGCAAGGTTCTAACATGTCCTAAGATGTCTAATATGACATATGAATGCTTGAAATGTCATGGCAAGTTCATGTGATGATGCTATGCAAAGAAGAATGCAAATGAACATGAGAAAATAGGGTTTTATGGACATATGAGATGCAAATGAACAAAACAAAAGCATACAACATGACAAAAATTTGAAATCAAGCTCAAACAAACCCTAATCCCATATTAGGTCACACCCCAAAGGAGAAGGTCAGAAGCCTAACCAATCAAAAGTTATGAATTTCCTAAGTTTTATAGGGTTTTTAGGTGATTCAAAGGGGGAAATGCAAATCAAATTGAAAATGCAAGATAAATTCATGAGAAACATGTCATATAAACTACATGCAATATGCAACACAATGCAAAAAGAATCATCTTCAAACTCTTCTTGGTTAGGCAGAAATGATTTTTTAAAGTTAGGGTTCAAAAATATGATTTTAATGACCCTTAATTCAAAGAAAATTCACAAACTATGATCAAACCTAAAAAGAAATTTGTGTGAAGAGTTTGAAAATGTTTCTAAATGAATTGGGATGATTCATGATTTGTTTGGTGATTTTTAGAAACCTAAATGTATTTTTAATTAATTAAAAGACTTTAATTAATTAAAAATAAAATTTAAATATTTTTAAAATACTTTTTAATGCAAAAAATAAAATAAAAATCATTTTTGGAATGAGAAAAATATTTAAAGTCAGAATGCAAAAGAAAATATTTTTTGTGATGTTTTTAGCTATTTTAAATTAAATATGCAAAAGAAATAGAATAAAAATGAAATAAAATGAAATAAAATGAAAGTCAAAGGATTCAGTGGTCAGGATTTGAACTGGGGAGGGGCCAGTTGACTGGCACGCTATTGGACGGATGAGATTGCTTATGAGCAAATTAATTTAATTAATCTAATTAAATATGTTTAGGGTTTTAATGAAGCCATCTGGGCCATTCACGCGCGCAGCAAACCTAAGATCTAAGGGTCAGCATTTAAACTCAGCTAATTAATGAGATTAGCCCTAATGACTTTCAGGTGGCCGGAGAAGACCTCCGGTCATCTTCTCCAGCCAGCTCCTCACCCTAAATTCCACCCTAGGCTAACCCAACCCCTCTAAAGCTCCAGAATCAACCCCCTAACATCCCTAAGCAAGAATTCATCATTAAAACACATTTATCATTCATCAAAAATAAGATTCGAAGCAAATCGTGAAAATGAACAAAACTTTCAGAAGTTCAATACATACTCATTTCTCAATCATTTTCAAAACAAATCATATCAGGATGATCAGTGAAGCATGAGGAATCATTTAGGAACTTAAATAACAAGTTCTGGTAAAAAAGTTCATGAAGCTACTTGAGTTGAAGCTTTGTGTTCTTGAGCTTTATGGCCTCCCTTTTGGTTCAAATCCACCCCAATGATCTTCCTGATGATGAAGATGAGCTTAGAGAAAGCTTGTGATGGCTGTTTTGAAGGTTTTGTTTCTGAAGTTGCAGAAATCGTATTTCTGATTTAGTGGCTTTTAGGCTATGGTGAAGGGTGCTTTGTGATCCTTAGGTTATGTGGAGATGATTGGTGAAAGAAAATTGAAGTTTCAGTGGTTGGTTTTTTTGTTTCGAAGAAGGGAAGTTTTTGATAAATTTTGTGGATTCTGAGTGTGGGGAAGATTTAGTTGCTTGTGTGTTATGAAATGTGTTCCTTAGGGTTTGTATAAGGTGTTCTGATTGGTTCAGAGATTTGTTGTGGCCTAGTGTGATTGGTATGGGAGGAAATGCAAAAATATCAACTTATGTGTTCTTGAGGTATGGGCCATGGCAGGCCTGATTTCTTGGGGTGTCTGGCCTCAGCAAGTTTCGTGGAGAGCCATGGAATGGTTTTGATGCAGCTGGCACAAGTGGATGAGAGAATCCAATGCATTTTGCAATTCTTGAAAGTTTTGGCCCTTTTTTATTTCTTGGAGTTTAAGTCATGAAAATACATGGTTCAATGCACAATTCTGATGTTTAGAGGTCCAATTGACATATTGTGAAATGTTTGTGTCCATTTGAAGTCATTAGAATGCTTGAATATGCCAATTTGCAAAAAATCCCTCTTTGACATGAAACTTGAAATTTTAGGATTTTTGCCAACTTTGAAAGGCCATATCTTAAGTTCTAGGATGAATCAAGACATGTTCTTGTAATTGTTGAAAAGGGAAAGACCTAATCTACAACTTTCATGACCAAGAAATTTTCATTTGAAGCATTTTTGGTTAAGAAATAGGAGGTTGAAAAACTTTCCCAAAATGGAAAGT
This sequence comes from Lathyrus aphaca, assembly GCA_963966055.1. Taxonomy (NCBI): domain Eukaryota; kingdom Viridiplantae; phylum Streptophyta; class Magnoliopsida; order Fabales; family Fabaceae; genus Lathyrus; species Lathyrus aphaca. The sequence goes on along the minus strand of OZ014520.1, from coordinate 164,106,518 downwards.
TTGCATTTCAAGTCATTTCCATTTTTGGCAAGTTTGCAATTGGCTCAAAATTCTTCAATCTTGTGAACTTCCAACCTCTTCTAAGATCAAATAAAGATCATAGAACTTCAATTTGATGAAAATACTCCTTTGGTTCCATTGTTGGGGGCCTCAGATGCCCTGATTTTGACTTAACTTGCTCAAGAAGTTACCTAGTGAACAAATGACTTCCACAATGAATTTCTTCATCAAACATGGTACACATGATCCTTATAATATCTTAAGAACAATAGAAACAATAATGGCCCAAAAATTTGGAGTTAAGGCCTCTGAAACCAAAACCCTAATGTTGGTCATCTGTGCAGTGAAAACCCTAGCTCTGCTTCCATGCCTTTGCCAGTTCTTGTGACATCTTAACTTCCATGAACTTTGGGGAATATAATATGATGATAAAACACACATGAACCCTCTTGGAATGCTTTGAGGCCTTTGGGATGGCTCAGATGGATCCTTGGATTGCTCAGATCACAAACCCTAGATGCAGATGAACTTGAACTATGCAAATGAAACAAAAATGCAATATGGGATGTAATGCTTATGTTAAAACAAAAATGAAAGATCACAAGCCATGGTGTGATAAAGAGTGAGGGAAAATTTGGGGTGTTTACACGCTGTTTAATGAATTGATGAATACGGGTGTAAGGATGAAATCCTTGTGTATGTAAGTTACCCCGTTTGTTGCATATCTTTATTGAGCAGGTGTTGTATTTTTTCAATTTCAAGCATAATGTGACATGCCTCTTTTATACCATGTTCAATTATACTCTGATGAAAATTTTAATACGTCCCTAAATGATTTAATTGATTATTTGGGGGTATAGAAAGGGGGTGTTACATTAAGTGGTATCAGAGCCAGTGTTCGAGTCAGTTGTGTCTGTCTTGATGTTGTTGTGATTGAACTTTTGTTTAATCTTGTTGTTGTATTTGGGAATAATCAGAATATGGCTGGTAGAAATGACAATGCAATGGCTGCTGCTTTGGAAGAAATGGCTAGGGCGGTGCAGGGAGCGCCTAATGTGAATGCGAATGATGAGTTCAGGAAGAATCAATCGTCGGTCTTCAAGGGAAGATTCGATCCCAATGGTGCTCAAAATTGGTTGAATGAGATTGAAAGAATCTTCAGAGTCATGGACTGTGCTGAAGGGAGTAAGGCGAGGCTTGGTTCTCACATGCTGAAGGAAGAAGCCGATGATTGGTGGGTTGGTAGAAGTCAAACTCTTGGGGAGGATGATGAAGAGATAACTTGGGAAGTTTTTCGTACTGAATTCTTAGGGAAGTACTACCCTGAGAGTGTGAAGGGAAAGAAGGAGATGGAATTCCTTGAGCTGAAGCAAGGTAGTATGTCAGTGGTTGACTATACTGCTAAGTTTGTGGAATTGGTTCAGTTTCATCCTCATTATGCTGCTGCTACTGCTGAGTTTTCGAAGTGCATTAAGTATGAGAATGGTTTGCGTCCTGAGATTAAGCAAGCTATGAGATATCAGAGGATTAGAAGGTTTTCAGATTTGACTGAATGTTGTAGAATCTTTGAAGAAGATAGCAAAGCTCGTTCTACACATTACAAGAGTGTGAATGAGAGGAAAGGGAAGCAACAAGCTAGAAGTGGACCTTATGTGACACCCGTTGATAAGGGAAAACATAGGGGAAACTTTGATAGGAGATCTGGTGGAGGGAGTTCTGGTCCCGTTAAGTGTTACAAGTGTGGCGATATAGGCCACAAGTCTTTTGAGTGGGAAGAATTTTGTGAAATGTTTAAACTGTGGAGGTCTTGGACATGCTACTACCGAGTGTAGGAGGAATGTTGTGAAGTGCTTCAATTGTGGGGAAGTTGGTCACATTAGTACTAAGTGTACTAAGTCGAAGCAAGCTCAGGCGGGCGGAAAGGTGTTTGCATTAGCAGGGAAGGATACTACTAGTGCAGACCGTTTGATTAAAGGTACATGCTTTATTAATAGTACGCCTTTAGTTACAATTATTGATACGGGAGAGACTCATTTGTTTATTTCTCTTGAGTGCGCTAAGCGTTTGAATTTGTTTATGTCTTCTTGGGGTGGTGATATGGTTATTGAGACTCCTACTTCAGGGTCGGTAACTACTTCTTTGGTGTGTGTAAGTTGTTCTTTGACCATGTATGGTAAAGATTTTGTTATGGATTTAGTTTGTTTACTGTTGGAAGGTTTGGACATGATCTTGGGTATGAACTGGTTGCAATTTAATCGAGTTCATATAGATTGTTATCATAAGTTAGTAAGGTTTCCTTCTTTGGATGATGGTGAAGAATAGAGTTTCTTATCCACGAAAGAGTTGAAGAAAATTTTAGTGAACGAACCTCAATTGTTTAGTTTGTTTGCATCGTGGTCAGTGGAAAGAGAAGTGGAGATAAGTAGGTTTCCAGTGGTGTGTAATTTTCCAGAAGTGTTTCCGGACGATATAAAGGATGTACCGCCGGAAAGAGAAGTTGAGTTTTCTATTGATCTAGTTCCGGGTACTAGACCGATTTCGATGGCACCGTATCGTATGTCAGCTTCAGAGTTGGTGGAATTGAAAAAGCAATTGAATGACTTGTTGGACAAGAGGTTTTTTAGACCGAGTTTTTCTCCTTAGGGTGCACTGGTATTGTTAGTAAAGAAGAAGGACGGAAGCATGCGGTTATGTATTGATTATCGACAGTTGAATAAGGTGACAATTAAGAACAAGTATCCGCTTCCGAGGACCGATGATTTGATGGATCAATTGGTTGGTGTGTGTGTTTTTAGTAAGATTGATTTGAGATCAGGATATCACTAGATTCGTGTGAAAGAGGAGGATATTCAAAAGACGGCTTTTAGGACACGGTATGGTCATTACGAGTATTCCGTGTTGCCATTCGGAGTTTCTAATGCGCCGGGTGTGTTTATGGAATACATGAATCATATTTTTCATGAACAGTTGGATCATTTTGTGGTTGTGTTCATCGACGACATTTTGATTTATTCTAAGTCTCAAGAAGAGCATGAAGAGCATTTAAGGATTGTGTTACAGATTTTGAGAGAGAAGCAATTGTATACTAAGTTGTCAAAGTGCGAGTTTTGGTTGTCGAAGGTAAGTTTTCTAGGGCATGTGATTTCCGATGGTGGAATTAGTGTTGATCCATCCAAGATTGATGTGGTAATGCAATGGGAAGTTCCTAGATCGGTTACGGAGATTCGAAGCTTTTTAGGCTTGGCGGGTTATTACCGGAGGTTTATTGAAGGATTTTCAAAGTTGGCACTTCCGTTAACGCAGTTGACTTGTAAAGGAAAAGCTTTCATTTGGGACATTCGTTGTGAAGAGAGTTTCGTGGAACTTAAGAGAAGGTTAACAACGGCTCCGATCTTGATTTTTCCGAATCCGACGGAACCATTTGTGGTGTTTTGTGATGCTTCATTGTTTGGGTTAAGTGGTGTTTTGATGCAAGATGGAAAAGTTGTAGCTTATGCTTCAAGACAATTGAGAGTGCATGAAAAGAATTATCCTACGCATGATTTGGAATTAGCAGCCGTGGTTTTTGCTCTAAAAATTTGGAGGCATTATCTTTATGGTGCAAGATTTGAAGTTTTTAGTGATCACAAAAGTTTGAAGTATTTATTTGATCAAAAGGAATTGAACATGAGACAAAGGAGATGGTTAGAACTTTTGAAGGATTATGATTTTTGTTTGAATTACCATCCGGGTAAGGCGGATGTGGTGGTTGATGCCTTGAGTCGTAAGTTGTTACATATGTCTGCATTGATGATAAGAGAATGGGAACTTTTGGAGAATTTTAGAGATTTAAGTTTGGTTTGCGAGATGACGCCGAGAAGTGTAATACTTGGTATGCTTCATGTTACGAATGATTTTCTTGCAACCGTTTGTGAAAAGCAAAAGTTGGATTTGAAATTTGTCGATTTGATGATGAATGAGAATGAGGATTTCAAGGTTGATAATTTTGGAGTTTTGAGATTCCGTGGTCGTATTTGTATTCCCAATAATGAGGAGTTAAAAAAGATGATATTGGAAGAGGGACACCGGAGTAATTTAAGTATTCATCTGGGAGCAAATAAGATGTATCAAGATTTGAAGAAGATCTTTTGGTGGTCCGGATTGAAGAGATATGTAGCTCATTTTGTGTATGCGTGTTTAACTGGTCAGAAGTCTAAGGTGGAACATCAGAAGCCTAATGGTTTGATGCAACCGTTGGATATTCCGGAATGGAAATGGGATAGTATATCGATGGATTTTGTTACGGGTTTGCCGAATACGCAAAGAGGTCATAATGCTATTTGGGTGATTGTGGATAGGCTTACTAAATCTGCTCACTTTATTCCGATGGATATTAGTTATTCTTTGGAGAAGCTAGCCGAGATTTATGTTTCTATGATTGTGAAGTTACATGGAGTTCCTAAGAGTATTGTATTGGATAGAGATCCTAGATTTACATCGAGGTTTTGGGAAAGTTTGCAAAAGGCTTTGGGTTCTAAGCTAAGATTGAGTTCGGCTTACCATCCGCAAACGGACGGTCAAACCGAGAGGACGATTCAATCGTTAGAGGATTTGTTGTGTGCTTGTGTGCTAGAACAAGGTGGTATTTAGGATAGTTATTTAGTGTTGATTGAGTTCACCTATAATAACAGTTTTCATTCGAGTATTGGTATGGCACCATTTGAGGCTTTATATGGTCGGAGATGTCAAACACCTTTGTGTTGGCATGAAACCGGAGAGAGAACGGTAGTTGGACCAGAGATGGTACAACAAACTACGGAAAAGGTGAAGTTTATTTGGGAGAAGATGAGAGCTTCTCAAAGTAGACAAAAGAGTTATCATGACAAGAGGAGGAAGGATCTTGAGTTTCAGGAAGGCGACCATGTGTTTTTGAGAGTTACACCGGTTACGGGTGTGGGTCGTGCTTTGAAGTCGAAGAAGTTGACTTCTCATTTTATTGGGTCGTATCCGATTACTGCACGAGTTGGTGTTGTGGCTTACCGTGTGGCGTTGCCTCCGAATCTTTCGAATTTGCATGATATGTTCCATGTTTCGCAACTTCGAAAGTATGTTCCGGATCCGTCACATGTTATTCCTATGGACGAGGTTGAGGTAAGAGATAACCTTACGGTGGAAGCTTTGCCGGTTAGGATTTTGGACCGTGAAATCAAGAAGCTAAGAGGCAAGGATATTGCGCTTGTGAAAGTGGCATGGGGAGGCGCTGCAGAAGGCAATATGACTTGGGAATTGGAGAGTGGGATGCGCGAGTCATGTCCAGAGTTGTTTGAATCAGGTAATATTTTCGAGGACGGAAATTTCTAAGTGGGGGAGAGTTGTAACGCCTCGATTCGATAATTCCCATTTTATTGGAGTCTTTTATTTTAATTGAGTAATTATTATTTTGTTTGTGAAATTAATATGATGATATGATATGTTGATGAATTAATGTGATATGTTGATGTGATATGTGATTTTACCGTTTTATGAATTTTTGGGTAAAATTGGATAAGAGGGTATTTTAGACTTTTGTTAATTAGTGATAAGTTAGAATTAGTAGAATTGGTATTTTTGTGAGAGAATTGATATTTGGTTGGAGAGAGTAGAAAATAGAAAGAAAATATAAGAGAGTGAGAAAGAGTGAAATAGAAATAGAAGTTATAAGTTGGTAAGAAGAGAAAGAAAAGATAGAAAGAAAAAGAGAAGAAAGAAAAAGGAGAGAAGAGAAAAAGAAGATGTAGATGTTTAGAATTGGCAGAATTTTTGACCAACAAGAAGTGTTGAACTTAGTTCAGGATGTCACATCAGATGTTGTGACATTATCAAACAAAGTATAAGTAAATGAACTTAATTCAGGATGTCACACCAGATGTTGTGACATTGTATCAGTTAATGAAGTAAGTTCAGTTTACAAGATGTCACACCAGATGTTGTGACATTGTATCAGTTAATGAAGTAAGTTCAGTTTTCAGGATGTCACACCAGATGTTGTGACATCTCAAACCTGCTACCAGAAATTAATTAATGCTTAACAGAACTGAGTAAATTCAGGGAATTTATCTGGAATTAATTATGAATGGATAATACAGAAGAAGGCGCATCTGTAGGGAGATTAGTTATATGATCTCAGTACAAACAGAAGAACTGACTCACCTAGAATCAAGGAAGTAACAAACCCTAATTCAAGGTGTTAGCAGCATGCGTATCAGGATTGGATAACCTACAGAAAGCCCAAAATCCAAGCATCTATTTAAGAAACAGAAACTCTCAGAATAGAGTACGAAATTAAGAAGACTAAATAGGGTGTTTGGGTTTTAATAGCAGGTTGTATATGTGTATCACTTTATGAGCTTTTAAGCAAAAGTGTATTTGTGTCTTGATTGAAACTGTGAAGTAAGATCAAGCTGTTTTGTTTGAAGTATGACTTCAATTTTATTAAACTTGTAAACATATCACTGTGTGATTGAGGGGGAGTGAGTTGGTACTCATATCTAAGTTGTGTCTTAGGTATAAATTGCCTTGGGTAGATATTAAGTGATAGATTAGACTGTGTGGTTTAAGTCTAGAATTAATATTACTTATATTGGATTTCCTTCCTGGCTTGGTAGCCCCCAGATGTAAGTGTGGTTATACACTGAACTGGGTTAACAATTTCCTGTGTTGTTTAACTTTCCTGCACTTTAAGTTTTGTTCAAGTCTTCAAGTGTTTAAACATCTCATTCGACATCACGTACCTGATCACAGAATTTCAATTGGCATCAGAGCAGGCACCCTGCCTGTTTAACTGGGTGAGATCTAGGGACTGCAAATTCTTGAAACATGGACAGATATGTAGGATTAGTAAATAGACCACCTATATTGGATGGATCTAATTATGACTACTGGAAGCCAAGAATGGTAGCATTCTTAAGATCACTTGACAATAGGGCCTGGAAAGCAGTCAACAAAGGATGGGAGCACCCTATCCAAGACAACAAAGATGGAGCAAAAGTGTTGAAACCTGAAGAAGAATGGAGCAAGGAGGAAGAAGATTCAGCACTTGGCAATTCCAAGGCCTTAAATGCTTTATTCAATGACATTGATAGGAACCTTTTCAGACTTGTGCATCACTGTGAGCTGGCCAAAGATGTTTGGGACACTCTCAAAACAACTCATGAAGGAACATCAAAGGTGAAGATGTCAAGACTTCAACTTCTCACCACCAAGTTTGAAATTTGAGAATGAAGGAAGATGAGACAATTCATGAGTTCTACATGAACATCTTGGAAATAGCCAATACTTCTGGTGCTTTGGGAGAAAAGATGACTGATGAAAAGCTGGTAAGAAAGATTCTCAGATCTTTACCAAAAAGATTTGACATGAAGGTCACAGCAATAGAAGAATCTCAAGACATATGCACAATGAGGGTTGAAGAGCTCATTGGTTCCCTTCAAACATTTGAGATGGGAATGAATGACACAATTGTAAGGAAGAACAAAAGCATAGCCTTGGTGTCAAATACTGATAAAGAAGAAGAAAATAATGAAGCAGAACCTGGAGAAAATTTATCAGAAACCATTGCTATGCTTGGAAGACAATTCAAAAAGATTCTCAGAAAGATGGATGACAAGTCCAGACCAAGTGGAAGATACTCAAACTCTTCTGAGAATAAAAGACCTTATGATGCTAATAGAAGGTCAAATTATGATGAAAAGACCAATCAAGAAAAAGGGATTAAATGTCATGGATGTGAAGGATATGGACACATCAGAAATGAATGCCCTACCTATTTAAAAAGGCAGAAGAAAGGTCTCTCTATAACCTGGTCTGATGAAGACTCAGGATGTGATTCAGAAGAAGAATCAGCAAAGCATATCACTGCTCTAGCTGGATTATGTGAATCTGAAAGTGGATCCAGTGATGAGGAGCTTACTTTTGAAGAGCTTGAACAATCATACAGAGAACTGGTTAAAAGGAGCACTGAAATATGCATGGAGAGTATAAAGCAGAAGAAGCAGATTGATGCACTAAAGGATGAAAAACCAAGTGATCTAGAGATCATTGACACTTTGAAAAGTGAAGTAAGCCTTCTCAACTCCAAGTTGGAACATATGTCCAAATCTGTTAGAATGCTGAACAGTAGCACAAACACACTGGATGTTATTCTCAACAACAATAAGCCTTCAGGGGATAGAACTGGACTGGGATTTAACAAAGTTCATAAGGTTGAGGCTAGCACCAGCAAAACTACTTTAAATTCCATAAAGTCAAACAAGATGTCCCAACAGATGCCTCAACATCATGAAAAGAACACAAAGTCAAACATAATGTTCCAACAGATGTCTCGACATCATGAAAAGAACATAATGAAGAAGAAGTATCAAAGATGGAGATGTCATCATTGTGGAAGGTTTAGACACATCAAACCTCATTGCTACAAGTTGCATGGATATCCAAATCAGATGTATCAACAAACCCCTAAGCAGAAGATAGAGGTTACCAAGAAAGTGTTGCATAAACATCAACATCAAAGATATCAGCAACCCCCTAAGCAGAAGACATAGGTCATCAAGAAAGTATGGGTACCTAAAGCTAGTCTTCATGCTGATCAAAGCTACATGCCCAAGAACAAGTTCAACAAACAACCTTGGAGCTCTACAAATGGACACTACACAGGGCAGAGGCATCAAAGGAAACCTCAATACAAATGGTCAAAGAAGGGTGTTGCATATATAGCTCATAGATCTCTAAGAGTATCAACTAAAGAAGACTGGTACTTTGACAGTGGATGTTCAAGGCACATGACTGGATTGAAGAATCCTCTAGTAGACTTAAAGTCATATTCATCCAGATATGTAACCTTTGGAGATGGAGCTAAAGGAGAAATCAAGGGAGTTGGGACCTTGGACTGTCCAGATGTACCAAGACTAGATGATGTGCTGCTGGTAAAAGGATTGACTGCTAACTTGATCAGCATAAGTCAATTATGTGATCAAGGTTACAGTGTAAACTTTACCAAAACTGAATGCATAGTGTCTAATAAAGAACAGAAGGTTATCATGAGAGGAGCCAGATCTAAAGACAACTGTTATATGTGGGAACCTCAAGATCTCAGTCTCACTTCAACTTGCTCTTTAGCCAAAGAAGAAGAAGTGAAACTATGGCACCAAAGACTGGGTCATCTTCATTTCAGAGGTATAAAGAAAATCATATCTATGGAAGCTGTGAGAGGTATTCCTAAACTGAAGATTGATGATGGCAAAATATGTGGTGAATGTCAAATAGGCAAGCAAACCAAGATGTCCCATCCAAAGCTCCAACATCTGACAACTTCCAAAGTTTTGGAATTATTGCATATGGATCTTATGGGACCTATGCAGGTTGAGAGCCTTGGTGGTAAGAGGTATGCCTATGTGGTGGTTGATGACTTTTCAAGGTATACATGGATAAATTTTATCAAAGAAAAGTGTGATGTATTTGATGTATTCAAAGATTTATGCCAAAGAATACAAAGAGAAAAAGCAAGTTGTGTGATCAGAATAAGAAGTGACCATGGAAAGGAGTTTGAGAATCAAAAATTCTCAGATTTCTGTTCTTCAGAAGGAATCAATCATGAATACTCTTCACCTATCACCCCTCAACATAATGGGATTATTGAGAGTAAGAACAGAACTATCCAAGAATCAGCAAGAGCTATGATCCATGCTAAAAAGTTACCATTGTACTTCTGGGATGAAGCTATGAACACAGCTTGTTACATTCATAATAGAGTCACTCTAAGAAAAGGAACCTTGTCCACAATCTATGAAGTCTGGAAGGGCAGAAAACCCACAGTTAAGTACTTCCATGTGTTTGGAAGTAATTGTTATATTCTGGCTGATAGGGAGCAAAGAAGAAAAATGGATCCTAAAAGTGATGAAGGGATTTTCCTTGGATACTCTATAAACAGCAGAGCCTATAGAGTATTTAACTCTAGAACCAAGGTTATCATGGAGTCCATAAATGTGATAATTGATGATGCCCCTGCAGATGTTACAGAAGATGTTGGAACATCTGCTGATAGTCAGACTGAAGCTGAAGTAAAGAGTGATCATCCTGACTTGACTCAAACTGATGCAAGGACAGAACAATCCAGCAAACCTCCCTCCATCAGAATTCAGAAGGATCATCCCAAAGACTTGATAATTGGTGATCCCAACAGAGGTGTAAGCACTAGATCAAGAGAGGTGATTTCAGGTTCTTGTTTTGTCTCAAAAATAGAACCTAAAAACATCAAGGAAGCTCTTACTGATGAGTACTGGATTTGTGCTATGCAAGAAGAATTAGGTCAGTTCACAAGGAATGAAGTGTGGGATCTTGTTCCTAGACCTAATGACATAAATGTGATTGGCACTAAATGGGTGTATAAGAACAAGTCAAATGAGCAGGGAGTTGTTACAAAGAACAAAGCTAGACTTGTAGCTCAAGGATACACACAAATTGAGGGAGTAGACTTTGATGAAACCTTTGCACCAGTAGCAAGGCTTGAATCAATCAGACTACTTTTAGGAATTGCTTGTATCCTGAAGTTCAAGCTATTTCAAATGGATGTGAAAAGTGCCTTTCTAAATGGATATCTTAATGAAGAGGTATATGTAGAACAGCCTAAGGGATTTGTTGATCCAAGCTGTCCAAACCATGTGTACAAACTAAGGAAGGCTCTTTATGGACTGAAGCAAGCCCCAAGAGCATGGTATGAAAGGCTGACTACTTTTCTTATCAAGCAAGGGTACAGGAAAGGTGGAATAGACAAAACCTTGTTTGTTAAGGATGAAGAAGGAAATGTCATGATTGCTCAAATATATGTAGATGACATTGTCTTTGGTGGGATGTCAGACAGGATGGTTAAACATTTTGTCACTCAAATGGAATCTGAGTTTGAGATGAGTCTAGTAGGAGAATTAACCTACTTTCTTGGACTGCAAATAAAGCAAATGGAGGACTCCATGTTCATTTCCCAAAGCAAGTATGCTAAGAACATTGTCAAGAAATTTGGGATGGACAATGCTACTCATAAAAGAACTCCTGCCCCCACACACTTAAAGCTGACAAAAGATGACAAGGGTGAGAATGTAGACCAAAGCATATACAGAAGTATGATTGGAAGCTTATTATATCTGACTGCTAGCAGACCAGACATAGCTTTTGCAGTAGGTGTATGTGCAAGATATCAAGCTGATCCAAAAGTTAGCCATCTAAACCAGGTCAAGAGAATTCTGAAATATGTCAATGGTACTTGTGACTATGGCATAATGTACTTTCATGGATGCAAACCAATTCTCACTGGGTTCTGTGATGCTGATTGGGCTGGAAGTGCTGATGACAGAAAGAGCACATCAGGAGGATGCTTCTTTCTAGGAAACAATTTGATTTCTTGGTTCAGTAAGAAACAAAATTGTGTTTCCTTATCCACTACTGAAGCTGAATATATTGCAGCTGGTAGCAGTTGTTCACAGTTGGTTTGGATGAAGCAAATGCTCACAGAGTACAATGTCCCACAAGATGTCATGACATTGTACTGTGACAATTTAAGTGCCATCAACATATCAAAGAATCCTATCCAACGCAGCAGGACCAAGCACATTGATATCAGGCATCATTTCATCAGAGATCTTGTGGAAGAGAAAGTGATTTCATTGGAACATGTAGCCACAGATCTGCAATTGGCTGATATATTCACTAAAGCTTTGGATGCTACCCAATTTGAAAACCTAAGGGGTAAATTGGGGATCTGCTTATGTGAAATATAGCGGTTATGCAGAAGTGCCAACATGTCATATGACATCGTGTGGCATGATCACCAGATGGCAACACTAGTCTGGTCAAAAACTCTGTGTATTCCACTCCTTAAAATTCTCCAAGTAACGGCTCTTATAAATATACCAGCTTGCTCTCAGCTATTCATCTTCTCATCATCCTCTCAAAACGAATTGCATACTCTAACTGATTTTCAGAGTTCATCAAAATCATTCAAACCTAAACTCTTCATCCACCACTTTCGAAAATGTCTCAACATCAAAACCCTAACCTCTCTAATGAAATCCTCAACCAAGAGGATGTGGTGCATGCAACCCCCATTTCTGTGGTACCTATGGATTCAACTCCCATGGACGAAATCAGAGGAAGTGTTCCTCTTGCTCAAAAACCTAGAACTCCAACAGTGAGAAGAGCAAAGGAACCTGTATTCAGCAAAGCCAAAGGGATGCCTTCATCCTCAAACACCACTCCCAAAGCCTCTGAATATGTGGATGATTCTATTAAGGAACTTGTGAACAGGATTCTGTCTGAGCAAAGAGTTGTGAGTGGTATATCCATTCCCCTGAACACCATGCCAGATCCACAAGAAGAACAACCAAATCAGGCTGAAGAGGACACTCCTGTCCAACAGGATGTTCCAATAGATGTTGAAACATCTGAGGAACAGCATAAGGCCTCCATTGATGATGATGATGATGAAACATCTGAGGACCAGCACAAGGCCTTCACTGATGATCAAGCCTCTGTTGATCCACCTGCTGAAGAGGAGACTACTCAACCTCCTCCTGTTGTTGACATAGAGCATGATTCTGACACAGAAATCATTGCCTCTGTGAACCCTAGCATAGCCAAAAGGCTCAGAACTAGGAAGGAAAAGAAGACTGCAGGACATGCAACTCCTGAGAAGAAGCAGCCTACACCAAAGAAGGACAAAGCTAAAGTTGCTTTTGGTCCTACCAAACAATGGAGCAAGGTGAATACACAAAAGAGGAAAGTTGTCACTCCTCCAGATTCAGATGTTGAAGAGGATGTTCCAACATCCCCACCAAAGAAGAAACCAGCACCTTCAAGGTCCTCCTCTGCTGTTCCAGAAGCTCCTCTGGATAATATTTCTTTCCATCATGTGTCAAGTGTGAGCAAATGGAAATTTGTCTACCAAAGAAGGGTAGCACTTGAAAGAGAGCTGGGCAGCAATGCACTTGAGTGCACTGAGGTAATTGATCTCATTTCTTCTGCTGGCTTATTCAAAACAGTATCAAACTTTTCACCTTGCTATGAGCTGCTAGTCAAGGAATTTATTGTCAACCTTCAAGAGGACTGTGCTGATGGTAAGTCAGCTGAATTCAGAAAGGTGTATGTAAGAGGGAGATGTGTGGAATTCTCTCCTAGGGTTATCAACCATTATCTAGGGAGAGAATCTGATGGACCTAATGAGCTGGGAAAGACAGACAACCAGATATGCAAGGTCATCACTGCTAATCAGGTCAAGACTTAGCCAGTTAAGGGGAAACTTTTTGTTAGCTTGCTGACAAGGAAGTATGCAATGCTGCATAGGATTGGCACTGCAAACTGGGTCCCTACCAACCATACCTCCTCAATAGCAACTGGATTGGGCAGATTTATATATGTTGTAGGTACCCAAACAAAGCTGGATTTTGGGTCTTACATTTTTTATCAAACATTGAAGCATGCTGGGACATCTGCAACAAAGCTGCCTATTGCTTTCCCTTCTTTGCTGTGTGGAATAATCCTTAGCCAGTATCCAGGTATCCTCACTGAGAAGGATTCAATCTGCAAAAGAGATAGTCCTCTGGACTTCCACTACAAGCTGTTCTTAAGTCATCATGCAGCTAATGTTGAAGCTCCCTCTGGGACATCTGCTGGACCTTCAAAGGCAAAGTCTCCAATATCCAAAGCTGCCTTGATTGTTGAGCTGAAGAACACATGCAAAGAACTGGATTCCAGGAAGCAGAAGCTTGAGGAGATTATCCAAAGGCTGGAAATTGAAGAGAGTGCTCAGAAGGTTGCTGCTTCTGATGAGGAAACTGAAGAAGAGGAAGACACTGAATATGAAGATTCTGAGTGAAAAATGTATGTGAGGAATATGTAATGTCTGCTTCAGCATTGTATTTTGAATTAGTAATTTTGTAATTCTCTCTGTCAATGTAAAATTTGGCCCCAATTTATGTCTAACAAGGGGGAGAAGAGAACTCAACAACAACAACAATGTATGCTGCAGCTTACTGATTAATGAAAAATGACTTATGTTTGCTTCTGAACTAAAGCTGTGTTTTTAATGAATAATTTCTGTTGAAACAAGTCAGAACTCATATAGGTTTGAGGGGGAGTAAACTCACGTATGACTCAACAGAAAAGAACTGATGTACTCTGATAAAAGAAACTCTGTTGCACTCTGATAAACCAGAAGATTATGTTAGCCAAAAATTAGCCAAAGGGGGAGTTTGTAGATGTTTAGAATTGGCAGAATTTTTGACCAACAAGAAGTGTTGAACTTAGTTCAGGATGTCACATCAGATGTTGTGACATTATCAAACAAAGTATAAGTAAATGAACTTAATTCAGGATGTCACACCAGATGTTGTGACATTGTATCAGTTAATGAAGTAAGTTCAGTTTACAGGATGTCACACCAGATGTTGTTACATTGTATCAGTTAATGAACTAAGTTCAGTTTTCAGGATGTCACACCAGATGTTGTGACATCTCAAACCTGCTACCAGAATTAATTAATGCTTAACAGAACTGAGTAAATTCAGGGAATTTATCTGGAATTAATTATGAATGGATAATACAGAAGAAGGCGCATCTGTAGGGAGATTAGTTATATGATCTCAGTACAAACAGAAGAACTGACTCACCTAGAATCAAGGAAGTAACAAACCCTAATTCAAGGTGTTAGCAGCATGCGTATCAGGATTGGATAACCTACAGAAAGCCCAAAATCCAAGCATCTATTTAAGCAACAGAAACTCTCAGAATAGAGTACGAAATTAAGAAGACTAAATAGGGTGTTTGGGTTTTAATAGCAGGTTGTATATGTGTATCACTTTATGAGCTTTTAAGCAAAAGTGTATTTGTGTCTTGATTGAAACTGTGAAGTAAGATCAAGCTGTTTTGTTTGAAGTATGACTTCAATTTTATTAAACTTGTAAACATATCACTGTGTGATTGAGAGGGAGTGAGTTGGTACTCATATCTAAGTTGTGTCTTAGGTAGAAATTTCCTTGGGTAGATATTAAGTGATAGATTAAACTGTGTGGTTTAAGTCTAGAATTAATATTACTTATATTGGATTTCCTTCCTGGCTTGGTAGCCCCCAGATGTAAGTGTGGTTATACACTGAACTGGGTTAACAATTTCCTGTGTTGTTTAACTTTCCTGCACTTTAAGTTTTGTTCAAGTCTTCAAGTGTTTAAACATCTCATTCGACATCACGTACCTGATCACAGAATTTCAGAAGAGAAAAGAGGGAAAGTTGGAAAAGCTTCAAGATTGCTCCAAGAAATCGAAATAATTGGGTAAGGGTGATAAGCATTGTTATCTTAATATTGTGTATGATTATGTATGTGTTTGATTGGTTGAGTTTTGGTTTTGATAAAAGTTAGAGAAGATGAATAGTTAGGGTTTTGTTCGAAAGTTCCAGGGCGATTCTCGCTCAGCGAGCGAGAGGGCGCTCAGCGAGCCTGTAGGTTTTTGAGTGATTATGTATTTTGATATGTAGCTTTAGTTTCGGGTATCCGTTTTTAGTGATTCTTATATCGATTTGAAGCTATAAACGTGTAGAATCTATAGATGCTAAGAAGAGTAATTTTAGCCGACTTTTACCCGACTTTTCCGTTAAAACGTAATTATGTTAATTATGGAATTGTGGGTTTTATTGTTGTGTTATGGCCGTTTGGCAAGTAGATACATCACTTGAATTAAATGCGAATGTATGCTAATTGTATGAGATGAATGCATAACTATATTGTGAATATGTATGCATTTTCAAGAATGTTGTGTGTCATTTTGCATGTAAGCATAATGTATGCATTCTTGTGTTGTGGGATTCTTTGTGAATCTATTGTAGCATCGTGTGCTTATGTGGAGTGTGAGAGATGACTACAACAAGATCGTGTGCCCATGTGGGGTGTGAGCGATCAGATTGTGTGCCCGTGTGGGGTGTGAGCAATCCAGAAACATCATGTGCCCGTGTGGGGTGTGAGCAATCGGATTGTGTGCCCGTGTGGGGTGTGAGCAATCCATAAACATTGTGTGCCCATGTGGGGTGTGAGCAATGGGGAACATCGTGTGCCCGACGGGGAGTTACTTTAAGTAACAAGCGATGATTCCATTTGGTTCTTGAGAGAACCTGCTGAAATGTTGAGTTGGTACCGCATTTGCATCTGCATTGAATCGTGTGTCGGTCTCTATGAGTTGCATTTTTATCATTTTAATTATGATATGCAGAAATAAACATGAATGTGTAAATGTTTATTTGGAGTATTGTGGAGATGATAGTATGTGTGATGAAACATACTTGATTGTATATATGCATGTTTGATATGTATATGTATGTGATTTATACATTTGTAATATATATATATATATATATATATATATATATATATATATATATGTGTGTGTGTGTGTGTGATTAAGCATAGCTAGATGTATGTTTATGCGGAATGAATAGAATTGAGAAATAAACATAAATGATGTAAGTTTAAGTGAATTGGTGCATGGTGAACATGCTTGAATTGCGTATGTACACGTTGCGGTGTGTGTAGGTGATGAGGAATGAAATGTGTGGTGAGAATATGTTTTACATGCATTTTTATATGTTGAGATATATAATTATATGCAATGTTATTATGATAATGTTTCTCACCCTTCTGCTGTTTTATGATGCTCTATGAGGCATTGCATAGTAGGTTGCTGGATGATATTTTTGTGAAGCTCGTCTTCATCTTTTTGGTTGTTCGGCTCTGATATGTAGCACTGGGTAGCTAGGGTTGACTTGATGCCTTTTGTGAATACATTTGTATATGTATTTTGATGTGAAATGTTTTATGTAAACATGGAATTATTTTGGTGATTCAAACTTGCAGATATATTTATGATAAGTATATAAGTTTGAAAATGTTATGTTTTGTTTCCGTTGTTTAATGAATTGATGAATACGGGTGTAAGGATGAAATCCTTGTGTATGTAAGTTACCCCGTTTGTTGCATATCTTTATTGAGCAGGTGTTGTATGTTTTCAATTTCAAGCATAATGTGACATGCCTCTTTTATACCATG
The DNA here is from genome assembly GCA_963966055.1 of Lathyrus aphaca. Taxonomy (NCBI): domain Eukaryota; kingdom Viridiplantae; phylum Streptophyta; class Magnoliopsida; order Fabales; family Fabaceae; genus Lathyrus; species Lathyrus aphaca. The sequence continues at coordinate 164,089,425 of OZ014520.1, read as the reverse complement.
TTCAATTATACTCTGATGAAAATTTTAATATGTGCCTAAATGATTTAATTGATTATTTGGGGGTATAGAAAGGGGGTGTTACATGGTCCGTGTTAAGCTACAGTCTTCGAGTTAATCACCCAAGACGCCAGGGTATTCATGAAGTAAATAAAGCCAGCAGTATTCAAGTACTCTCAGTGATGGCATTTGTGTGTTTTCCTTTCTTCATTGTTCTTTTTCATCCCTATTGAGGGGAACTACGTCACTCTGATTCTTCATTGGTCATGGATCAATGGAGATACATAGGCAGAAGATCATCAGGTCTTTCCGAGCAACCTTATGGGGCAACTTTAATCCCCAGCTTCACTTTTTCCTTCAGATGTCTCGTGTCAGAATCAGAATAGCTAGAAGAAGAGGTATGATTGTCATGGTTAGGCATACAGCTGCAAGTTGAGGATTACGAGTCTGTGAAAGAGCTATTGATCACTGAAAGTATCCAAGACTGACAGGTTCAGACAGAGTCAAGCCTCCTCAACTACGGTAATATTCAGTTTCTTTACTGCATTTCCATTTGTAGTTTCTTTTTTGCGCTAAACACTTGTCTACATGTATAAAATTTGTTTACTTTTGAATGTTAGCAATAATAAAACTCACATGTTTTTCTTGAAGTAATTCATTCGCATTCACTTATAACCTTGCATGTTTACATTGCAATACCAATTGTCGTGCTTAAACTCTATGAAGGAGGATGATGAAACAAAAACGCAAGAATCTCTAATTGTGTGCTCTCGGATAAGACCTCGTTGACGATGTACAGGCTTTGTTTCAAATCCCTAAACACTGGAGATATAAGGGAGATAAACCCTCGTTAACCCCTTTGAGCCTTGAAGTAGGAGTTTCTTTTCGCATGAAAAAACCTTATGTTTAATCCAAGGGCAGGGTAGATGTCAGCTAGTTGGACCAAGTGTTCAGGCTTTCATTAAGGAGTGTATTTGAGGATCCATTACATTCCACTATGCTAATCAGGAGGTCCAAAGACCAGAAACCATAATGGTTATCCAAATCAAGAGGTCCAAAGACTGGAAAACACAATGGTTATCCTTCATCGACCAAAGAATGAGGCAGTCACAACCCTCGCGAAGCAATCAAGACAAACAGTGTCACACGATTTGTTAAAAAAAAAGAAATGAAAAAGCCCGCTAAGTTGAAACTTGAAAACAAGCGACTTAGGCAAAAGTTAGGGCATCCCGCTGGACTTTACAATCAAAGATTCACAAGAATCAGTCCAGGAAATAGTTAGGGATAAGCAAAATAACGCAAAAGCGAAAGACGGAAAGGATTACACAAGAAAGATCCTCAAATGAGAACAAAGTCGTGTGGCACAAACACGAAAGACAAAGGGGTGACTGACTCCCAACAACAACTTGATATATGCTTAAACTGTTAGTAGCAATGGTTCCTCAACCGCCACGAAACCCTTATGAAAGGTGAGTGCTTATGAAAATTAGCTGAACATAGGAATGGAGAACATCACGAAGAGTGGGTGGGCATAAATAGACTTCGAGCCAATATCTTTGTTTCTATAACCGTGAACCAGGCCACGATACAACCCTCAAAAGTCCTAACTGAAACAAGGTTATTTTGAGAGCGTACTACCATGAGATAGCGTTCCTGACTCCTATGAGTTGTGCTAAAAGATCCTTGTTGGTATTGCATGTACGTACTTTTATTCAAAAAATAATGTCATATCTTAACCAATGATTCGCTCACATTGGTTTGCGACACATTTTCAAAGCTTCAAGATTAACATGTGTGTTGCATTAGAATTTTCATTCTAAGAATAAATATTTTTTGCTTGCATACATTTGTTAAGCATCATAAATGGTTCACATGCGGAAATTCAATCCATAAGCTTAAGCTTGCCAAGTTGAGTAGTCTAAAACTTCTGAAAGACAATCACGTCTAGGTACACTTTTCCGAGAAAGCTCCATTGAGTGAGGACTTTCCCGACCAGTCATGGTAAGAGCTAGCCAATCCGGGGTAGTTACATCGAGCAATCTCTTCAAAATTCAGCCAAACTGGGGCAATCACCTCGAGACCCAAATCTCTCCAAGAGCAAAGATTAGTCATTCAAGTGCAAAACTATTCAAATACTCGTACTGGGGCAGGCCACCCCAATAGCACGAGATTTTTTTTTCCCGAAGACAGACAATCGAAAGCACCTATCCGAAGTTCAGAGTATCAGGAAAGCTATACTCTCAAAGGGTTACCCATCTAGCGGTCGCTCGTCAAGCCAATTATCTAGTTCAACGCCTCCAAAAGTTTCAAGCTCATATGTGTTGAAAATGGCTACTTCCCCAGCAAGGTTAGTATGCCAGCTTATGCAGTCACTACGATACTTAGGAGTTTAAAAACACCAAGTCTTTTGTAAAATCCTTTTAAGGTAAAGTCTAGACAAGAAGCAAACGATCCCCAGCATGAGACGACTTGAAATCCTTCCTCCCCAGCAGGACGTGTCGGTTTTGTTATCCCAATCAGACAGACGGAAACTATCCCCAGTAAAGTCACAAACTTTTTCTCTTCAACAGGTTTCCTTGATCCTTTTCCTCAACAGATCTTGGACGGCCCCTATTCCCCCAACAGATCTCAGACAAAATTATTCTCTTCCCCAACAGATCTCAGAAGATTTCCTTGCTCCAATAGAACAACAAGGATTGATAATCCCCAAATAGGGAGTCGTCTTCCCACAATGAAGCATTTCTTACAGGAATTCAAGCATTCTTGACAGCCATTTAAGCGGTTCCCCTTCCCCACAAAGATTCAGAAGGTTCAGGTAGACGGAGAGTACTCTTCTGCAGAGCCTTGACAAGACCTTTCTCCAGCTAAGTCAGAAAGTTGTCGATCCTCCAACGAAATCTTATGGGTGAGATTCAATCCCCAGTGGTTGCGGTATCCCCAAGCAGGTTCCTCAAATTTAAAGTCCAATTTATTTTTGGCAAAGGTGATAATTCGGGACACATGAATTATTCACGCTCTTCTCCAACAGAGATGTATCCCCGCAGGTCTTCTTGAGATTGAATTCGTGATCATTACATTATCAGCATAATCAGTTGGGACTTATTTCCGCATCAGGAACTCCCTTTGCACTCATGCCATGTCATTGACATGTTCGAAACCTAGCATCCCCAGTGTCATGGGGAATCATGCCATGCAATTCACATATGCATACCCAGCATAATCCAAGTTTGATATCTTGAAAAGTCCAGCCACAGACTGGCCAAAGTCCATCTTCGGGTGGCAAATTCTTAAAGTCCCCCGCAGTGGGCAAAAGTCTCCCGTAATGAGCAAAAGTCCTGCCACAGACTGGCCAAAGTCCATCTTCGGGTGGCAAATTTCTAAAGTCCCCAGCAGTGGGCAAAAGTCTCCCATAGTGAGCAAAAGTCCAGCCGCAGACTGGCCAAAGTCCATCTTCGGGTGGCGAATTTCAAAAGTCCCCCGCAGTGGGCAAAAGTCTCCCGCAGTAAGCAAAAGTCCAGCCGCAGACTGACCAAAGTCCATCTTCGGGTGGCAAATTTATAAAAGTCCCCCGCAGTGGGAAAAAGTCTCCCGCAGTGAGAAAAAGTCCAGCCGCAGACTGGCCAAAGTCCATCTTCGGGTGGCAAATTTCTAAAGTCCCCCACAATGGGCAAAAGTCTCCCGCAGTGAGCAAAAGTCCATCCACAGACTGGCCAAAGTCCATCTTCGGGTGGCAAATTTCTAAAGTCCCCCGCAGTGGGAAAAAGTCTCCCGCATTATGCAAAAGTTCAGCCGCAGACTGGCCAAAGTCCATCTTTTGGTGGCAAATTTCTAAAAGTTCCCCGCAGTGGGCAAAAGTCTCCCGCAGGGAGCAAAAGTCCAGTCGTAGACTGGCCAAAGTCCATCTTCGGGTGGCAAATTCTTAAAGTCCAGCCACAGACTGGCCAAAGTCCATCTTCGGGTGGGGAATTTCTAAAGTCCAACCATAGATTAGAAAAAGTCTCCCGTAGCGAGCAGAAGTCCACCCGTAGTGTGGCAAATTTCCAAAAGTCTCTCGTAGTGAGCAAAAGTCTCCCGTAGCGAGCAGCAGCCCCCATAGTGTGGAAAATTTCCAAAAGTCTCTCGTAGTGAGCAAAAGTCTCCCGTAGCGAGCATCAGCCCCCATAGTGTGGCAGATTTTCAAAGTGCACCCGTAGTGTGGCAATCTAAAGTCCAACCACAGATTGGCAAAAGTCTCCCGTAATGAGTAGAAGTCCACCCGCAGTGTGGCGAAGTATCGTGAAGTTCAACCGCAGATTGGCAAAAGTTCGTCCTCATAGTGGCAAAGTATCATGAAGTCCAACCGCAGATTGGCGAAAGTCCATCCTCAGGGTGGCAAAGTATCTTGAAATCAACTGTAAATTGGTAAAGGTACACCCGCAGTGTGGCAAGCCAGTAGTCGTCTGGCGTGGTTCAAAAGACAGACTTTCAAAAGTCCACCCGCGGTGTGTCAAGTCAGTAGCTTTCTGACATTATTCAAAAGGCATCCCCTGTTTACTATTCTTCACATCATAATTATATCCAAGAAGAGTTCATTCGGTTGAGTTTATTTCCCTTTTCTTCTACCACAGAGTGCAAATTTTCTGGTTGTTTCTGGTATTCAATCCTTGCATACCTCAAAAGTCTGAAAGCGACTGTTATCATCCATTCAAGTTTACAGTGATTGAATAGGGGTAGCTGTAACACCCCAAAATTTTCCCTCTAAATTATCGCTATCAAATTGGCTTTATGCCTCACATTCGTCCGTATTTTTTTTTCATTAGGTTATAAAAAAATATCATGCATTCATTGTTATAGGCTTATTATTTGGATCAGAGGCTTCGAGGAGTCAGGTTTTACGGTGTATGGTTTCTCTCTTTGGCAGGCATCATCTCCTGAGTTGGGAACCCATTCACACACAATTGGCTTGTTAGTGATCTAATCAAGGGATTCATCGCTTCAATCTGGAGTTCAATTTCTGTTCGAAGACGCCTCCAAGGACTTTGGCATTACCATCGGATTTTCACATTATAATTGGTTGAGATTCCATTATTAATTTTTAGTTTTGTTGTTAATTTAATTTAATTTCTTTTGACAATGAATCTAGTTATTAATAACCTCCTTTTTCTAGACCTCCGACCTTTATCCACGTTACCATATTCAAATTTGATATCCAAACCAAATTCTAAAGTCCACTTTTTCTAAACTCATAAACCATTTTTCTTAGTCCATATATATAATTAAATCCATATTCTCAAACCCAAACATCATGTATGTTAACCCCATTCAATAAATAATCACCATTCTGAGTCCATTTAGATTCTTAGACCATATCCATTTTTTTCTTAGGATTCCATATTAAGCCAATTTCATTAATCCATATTCCTAAATACTTTCCAAAACCAATAATCTCTATACCCATGTCAATCTTCCCATTTCAAAGTCAGGTGTCCATAAAGTTTTTACTACAAATAAAACCCTATAACCACATTCATTATTTTTTCGGATTTCTAAATAAGGACTTTCAAACCCTTCTTTTAGTCCACAAGGCCCATTGTTGTTTTTTATTAATTAAATGACAAGAAAATGATATGAAAGTTCTTCAGCTTATAGCCACTTCCCAACACACATCATTTTAATGTCCGAATATATACAACGAACATAGTAAAAAAATTGACATAAGATATAGCCAAAACGCATACTAGAGTGAAGGAAAAAACGCAAAGGAAAATGTAAAAAAAAAGAGGGTCATAAAAAAAAACTCAGGAACAATTCTTCAAGTAGAACTTTCACCAAAAATCATTATATCAAATTCATAAACAAAATAAGAGATTGACATTAAAAAAAAGGATTCTCACAATAGAAATTGAAGGAAATAGAAAAAAAAATATAAAAAAAGAAGAAGAGAGTTTCTAATTGAATCTTAATAGACTTTCAAAAAATAAAAAATGGAACTCTCTCCCTCAAAACTCAGGATCAGTGGCAGGAGACTGCAAAATAGCCGGAAATCTTCAATCGATAAATAACCACTTTAAATCAGTTTCGGGATGATCTTCAAAAAAGGGAACCTTGATCTTCAATCAATCTCAGAAATTCTTCTTCAATCCACAATGTGATCATCTTCAACGATATCTTTCGGAACTTCGGCGGCTTTGCAATTCCAGAACTTCATCCTTGATGCTTGTATGTTGAGTTTTCCTAATCCTCTCAATGATCTATTCAAGGAATAACATAAATTCAGATCCGTAATGAGCACAAAAACCTGCAAGTTTGAGTTAGTTCCAAAGTTAATTCAAAATTATTACAAGGCTTCATCAATACAAAGTTTAAAGCTGAAAAAACAAAAAGTTCGAACAGGGAGACCTGAACATGGAAGGATGCAGGACATCATGGTCATTAAAAATAGAAAACGAGAAGCTCTCACAGATAATCCCTCAGAATTCCTAATAGCATCATAACCAATACTAACTGAAACTAACTCAAAATCCATAACAGAAAGATAACAAACTTTAAACAAATTCTCTAACAGAAATTGAGTTGAATCACAAAAATATTCACCTATATAAGGCCATTGATCAGTTTCTTCAGGGTTTCAACCATCTTTCTCAAATTTCTCCTTCACCCTTTTCCTCCTCTGAACCATCTCATCCACCTTCATCTTCATCTTGTTCTTTAACCATTTTCATCACCATATCCCCGTTTTACCAAGAACTTCACCATCTTCTTATCAAACAAAAAACCTGCAAACATAGAGAAAAAAAACCCCACTGCAATCAGTAATTCAAGTCGCACGCAAGAAGAAGAGTCTCAATACGATCACAACAATGCATAACATATTACAACAAGTTCGCAGGTTCAATCTCCACCTTCACCATCGAGGACCAGCAATCATAGCCAAACCGCATCAATTTGCAACTCGAATATTCATTGTCATCTCCATCTTCTCCAATTCGCCATCATCTTCAACAATCAACATCCCATATTTGCACATCACCAACATAACAACAGTCATAGAAACGCAAGAAGCAGAAAAGTTCAAAATCACGACAAAACGGGAAGGCGTGGAAGAATAAAAAACGGTGAGGATTCCGTAGCTTCAACGATCTTCATCCGTCATCCTCCATGACGAAGATTGACCATCCGAAGCCGTTTGGGATTCGTGCATTGTCACTCATAAGTCTTGGATCGTAGGTATGTGACGTTGATCCTTGTTTCGGAGTTCATTTTCTTCTTGATTCCGGAGGCTCCAATCTTGTAGTCTGAGTGAGTCGTAGATGATTAATCGTAGGATTTGAATAGAGGAAAGAGAAAGAGGAGGTTTTTGTGAGATTGACGGTTTTAGGAAGGCTCGGGCCGCCGTCGCTGCCGCCGTGAGAAAGGGTTAGGGTTTGAAGACGAATATGAACAGTGAAGGGGGAGGACCGCGTGTGTGGGTGTTGAGAGAGAAAGTTTCGTTGTATCATTTTTGTTCTTGGTGATAACATGGGTTAATTTTTATAATTATTACTGAGTTAATTTTGTTTAAATGATAATCAAGCTCATAAATCATGTTAATTGCATATTAAAGAATTAATAAAATCTCTTAAAACTCATTGATGATCCACCACCCAAATCTTGGAGGATAAGATGTTGTAGTTCGGTTCATTCTGGTGGTGACACTTGTCACCGTCCGGTAGGACCTCCCTTCCCCTCACCCCACACGCGTTACCCCCACCTTAACTATCATGCAACCTTTCATCTTGTGCTTTCATCATTTCACTGTATCCAAGTCATTAGATCCTACGAACTAGATCCAGTCAAAAGAGTTGACTGAAAACCCATAGTATGCATCCCTTAAATTCATGCACCCTTGGGCCTTGTCATCCTGCTTTTCACACCCCCTCAAGCCAAGCCCATTGGGTCTTAACTAAGAAAAACTACTAAATGCACCTCCCTTGCTTTTTCTTTCTTTTTTTAGCACATTTTAATTTTAATCCGCAAAAAAAATATCAAAAAGCCTTAGAAATTTCCCCAAAAATTATAGGAGGTTTATAACTCATTTCAGAAATTTTCTATATTTTTACTTTCTGAATTTTTGTATTTTTCAATTTAATTTCGATTTTCCATTAATTGCTTTTCTATTGAATTCTTTCATGAACACTTCATTTTGTACATTTTATTTCTCCCATTTACTGTAAGATTTTTGTCTCATTCTTTTTTCTATGATTAGAGAACTTATAATAGAACCTGGAATAATTTTTGTTATATTTTTTAGACCATTTTATCCACTGTTTTTATAGTGTTGTTTGTGTAGAATTGTGAATGGATCTTAGGTAGATTTAAGTGACCATTTGACATAGTTAGGTTATGAATTTCTAAGAGATTTTTTAACACAATATTATATTAAGGTTAGAGACCCTAGGGAATTAATTATATATTTTTTCCAGGACTTTTACTATTTTTTTAGTGTATTGATTTTAGTCAATTTTTCCCTTGCAAATCCGCCTAGTTTAGTTTAGGATTTTATGGTGCATTAGGACATAGATTAATTAGGCTTAATCTTAGAATATTAGAAGGCCTTAGTGTGATTTAGCCACTGGTTTTATAATGTTGATATCATGTAAAATCCTTTAGTTTTAGGACTTAGGCTTAGAAACCGTTCAAGTGTGTTTCCATGAAGCGATTAGCCATTATTTCGGTTTTATGCCTTATATTCTTTAGAAATTCTTGCAACTTTTTGTTATCTTAATTCATTTTCGACATATTTTTGCATAAGCATCTTCATTTCATTTATTAACATCTTCTTTTTGTGCAAGGTATTTTTTGAGGATTCACTTATGGACTTGGATTATTCTTATTATGCCTCGATTATATTTTTGTGGTTTGTACTTTGTGATGTAATAGCTTAGAACTCTTATGCTTGTATAGTTCCTATAATTAGGATAGAAAAGATAAAACGAATCGCTAGAAAACCAAATCTCAAAAATAAAATAAAGAAATACTCGATCCAACGTCGAGTAAATTTTCAAATAAATAAATAAAGTTTCATGTGACTTTAGGATTCCTCGATTACCATCGCTCCACTCCAATACACTCAAAAACAAGCCTTGTATGTTGCACACCATAAGTCGTGCGTCTCAGCACCATGCAACCACCCACCCGATCCATTGTTTCATCCCATTTACGATTCATACACATTTTTACCCACCATGACGTATGAGGGCCATATCATTCACTATTAATTATCGTACTTGCATTTCTAGTCTAATATCCGCTTAGGTAGCTTAGATCTTTCAAGCTTCACTAACCATATGTCACCCTTAAACTCAACTAACTTAGGGTTATGTCATAGTCTCCGTTTAGAGTTTTTCCTTTCAATTTGAGTCTCACTTCTCATCTTAAAGAAAAATCAAAATACTTAATATAGGAAAATGTGTACAATGCGCCACGAGCCTTAAGCTATACGGGAAATGACTAGTGAAGGTCTCATTCACTCTTCTAGGATACTTTACAAACGTTCCATTGGGGGCGACCTTGGAAAGTATTTGCTCATGTATCATAGTCTTTAGTGTTGTACATACAATAAACACAAAATCAAGACATTTCTTCTAAAAGACAATCAACCAACAAGACAACACGTCTTCTCTTCTCATCTCATACTCTTTGCGGACGAATGCGACTTGCCTCGACAGTTCAAACGGAGATACGGTAAACACCCTCGAGTCAGAGCCGGTAACACCTAAGCTAGAGTTATGGAAATGTCATCCTAAAAAAACATAAACAAGTTTCCGCCTTAGTTAGACGAACTACAATGACTCTGATCCTTATTTTCCCGATGAGGTACGTAGGCAGTGGGGTAGGGCCCATTCGAGCACATTCTTTATTTTCCCTACATTTTCCCCCTTCTTTCCATTTTCTTTCCCAATTCCATTTCTCATCTCAGTTCCCATTCCAGATAGCCATTCTTTCATTCAAGCATCATATTATTTCTCAACCTTTGAAACAGACTAACAAGCGTGGATCCCGTCGGGTACAAGCGTGGATCTCGTCCTTTTCCTTCTTCCTCAGGTTTGTGCAACATTACCTTTCCCATCCCTTCGGGATAAAAATGTTTGGCTGGCGACTTTATCTTTCCCACACCACTTTTGCGTTTGTACTAGGATGAAAATCCCGGGAGCGACAGTCTTGATTCCTGATTATTTGATCATCCCATGATCAAATCCCATCAAATAAACACTTTGGGGATGTCATAGGTCCTTGTGACTTCAAAAAGTTAGAAGTTGACTTTTGGTTGACCTTTTCCAAATTTCTTAATTTTTAAGCAGCTGATCAATTGAATCCCCTTTGAAATGAACCACTAGGAAAACATTCATCCTTAGACACTTGATAGTGTATGGAACACCATGAGACTAAGACTTGGTCCAAGAATCAGAAATAAACTGACTTGGGTTAAACCTTAATTTTGATTGTTCAGTTAGGAGGTGATACACTGTCCCATTTCTTGATGAATTCTCATCTTCAAATGACTTGATGAATCCAAATGAGATAACATAGATATAAGAGAGCCTTGAGTCTTGTTTGAAGACCCTTGGCTCTGGTCCTCTTGCTTTGTATGATCACTATTCTGGAAATCACCTGATCTCATGCCCTATGCACAACCAATGATGTATGTTTTGTTTTTGTATGACTTGAATACAATGTAATGCATGAAAGTGTGAACTAAATTATGTATAAAAATGAGAGAGAAAAATTTGAGGTATTACATGCGACCTGTGTTATGATTTCACAACTAAGAGCATCTGCTTTAAAGATAGTTTTTGTTTCATGAGAAACTACTTTACCTTCTAGAGATACCTTATGCATCATGTAAGAACAAGATTTGGTTTTACATTTTATCTCTATGTTTTGATGATAACAAAGGAGTATTTGTGTGAGAAAATTTTGATGCTCTAATGTTTGTTATTCTGTAGATTTAACAATAGGTTTTGTTGATTGATAAAGACTATATGTGGGTCACTATGTGTGACATAGTTCGCTTGCGTGACAAAGAAGAAAGGTTGCTGAAGTATTTGATCACATTCAAAAAAATCATAAGAACAGATTATGTTGTTGCTGCAATTAATGTTATCTTGGAATATGTATTCTGTGTGTTATTTTGATGTTCTACTCCTGGAGCCTATTAAGCTTCTGAAGTTGTTATCTTCTGAAGACTAAGTGCTGAAGAATTCTGAGGACAAGGTTCTTCGGAACGAAGTTATGAAGACTTAAGGTTTCTGAAGATTATGGCTTCTAGAAACTAAGTGCTAAAGATTCTGAACACAAGGTTCAGCTGAAAAAGTTCTAAGGACTCTGAAGACTTAAGTTTCTGAAGACTAGTGGTTTTGAAGACAAGTGCTAAAGATTACGAAGACAAGGTTCTGGTGAACAAGTTCTAAAGATTCTGGAGACCCAGATATCTATTTTTCTACTCATGCTTCAATCATCTCAAAATCAGAACCCTCTAAAGAATAGAATATAAGGTTAACGTTTATGAGGGGAAAGTACACAATACAAAGACGTTCCATTCCATTACCTCTCCATTATCCTGATTTTTTGGAAAATGACATATTTGGTTGTACGATTTCATCCCTACGTAACGACATTCTTTTAGTAGCCAACTTATTCAAGATTATTGATCTGCCCTCCAATAGATCATTTATTGGCAATATAAGGATGTGATCATATGAAGAAAAATATGACGTTGTGGCTGTGAGAAGAGAACTACGCACTACATTGAACCACAATAAAATTTCATATTTATACTATGTGTATAAGTCGTTCTTCTAGTCCATTGATATTCAGTGTGTTTACCCAGCTTGGGTAGAAGCAGTATATTGTAAAACTCTTATTACAAACGGCTGTTTGTATTTACTAAAGGACCAGTGAGGTCTGAAGCTTTAGGAAGACTAAGACAGATAGTCTTAGTGGTTGTTAGTCACAACATGTGTATGTGCAATGTAATTTTTTAATTGTGTTCCCTAAAGGACCGATGAGGTCTGAATCTTTAGGGAGACTAGGACTGTATGTTCTAGTGTTTGTTAGCCACAACAGTTGCTTGTGCAGTGTAATCAAATTATCATAGTGGATTAAGTCCTTGGGTTAAGGCAAAATCACCTTGACGGGTGGACTGGATTAGCTTGAGGTTTTTAAGTGAACCAGGATATATCATGTGTTTTTATCTCTTGTTTGTTATTGGTTTACTTGTTTGTCTTTTCACAAAAAGCTTTCCATACTTAAAACCCAATTCAAACCCCCCATTTTCTTGTGTTTTCTCACACCTTCACATCAGATGTTCTAACGTTAGCTAAGAATGATATGTTAGTTTGCTCTTCTTTTCTGATGTCTTCAAAGGACATATAAACATCTTGTGTATTCTTCAGCCTTTTCATTTAAGCAATCATGATTTCTTAATAGGCTTGTCCCTGTTTAAGTTGAGGTAGACTCATCTGACATGATATAACTCATTTCACTTATATCAAGTAATTTCTTGTTAGCAAACTTATCTTCATCAGAGGTAGACCTTGAGAAGCCAACATTCTTAGATCCTTGAGATCTAATATGGAGATTTTTCTTCTTAAGATGAACAACATCTTTTGAACAGAAGTGACAACCTATCTTCATCTTTGTTAGAATCTTCTTGTTGATCCAAGATCTCTTTAGCTTCTGAACTATTGATCATCTTCAGATCTTTTGAATATGATCACATAAGTTCTTCTGTAGAATTGTTGAATAGCTCTTTTGCATGCTCAAGTAATTTGACTAAGCTACCAAGCTTCTGATAGCCTTCTTTAAGAATTTGTATCCAACATTCTTTATCTTGAAGTCTTCATGCTATCGAATCATGACAAGAGCATTTAGTCTTATTTACATGAAAGAATCCCTAATGAGTAATATTGAGAAAGTCAAATGAACATGGAAGTCATTATTTGAAAACATCCCATACTCAGTAAAAATTAGCTTTCAGCAAACAAGGTTTCTTGCTTCCTGATGATTCATATAATCTTTCCGATTATTTGGATTTCCATCAAAGCCTTGAATCAATATCACCTAAGAAAGATACAAAGTTTCCAGCTCTCATTCCTCATGATCACAATCACCTTCTAGAAAGAAGCTTTCTAGCTTATCTTTTAACTCTCAATCTTTTCACCAATGATAGTGAACAATAGAGTCAAGCACATTTGAGATTGGAACAACAGGTGGAGGAGTAGATTTATCATAGTGTTTTCTCTAAAGCTCATATGGATCATTATCTGACACGGTTAAGTATTTGATAAACACCAATAACATAATTGGGGCTCTGATACCGATTGAAGGTTGAGAAACACAAGAAATGAGGGGTTTGAATTGGGTTTCACATTTGTCCCCTTTTACGAAATTATAAAAATAAACCTAACAATGACAATAAAATAAAATAACACAATTATTTTTATCCTAGTTCACTGTTAACGAAGTTACTCCAATACACCCCTCGAGGTGATTTTCCTTCTCATAAGAACTTAATCCAATAACGATCAACATGATTACAACCATAATGGAAACCACCATTTCCTTCTAGAGAATCTTGGCTCTCAAAGCCTCCCAAGGAATCAACCTCCAAGTTGTTAGAAACACCCTTGGCCCTCTTGAGTATCAGACAATCTAAATAGCCACTCAAGGAATAAACCTCCAAGTCATCAGAAACGCCATTGGCCCTCTCAAGTATCAGACTAACAAAATATACACTCAAGGAATCAACAAGCTACCTTCAATAGTATTTATGCCACCTTTCTTAAAAAGGATTTTCAAGCCACCTTCAACAAGGATTTACGCTACCTTTCTCATAAAGGATTTTCTCGTGTACACTTAATTCTTCTAAAAAGAATATTACACAAATGAAGTACATGAACACCTAAGTGTTTCTAGCAAGATATGAGCAGCAACTCCTTGCTTTCTAATACAAAACTATCTAAAGATAAATATCTAAGAGATTATTAAGCACACTAGTTTTGTATTGCTTAAAAGCTTTCTTGATGAGCACTACGACTTCTTTTCATGAGCTTTAAGCTTCTTTCGATGTACTCCTTTCTGGGCATATAATGTTTCTTCCCATTTAACCATCAATATCAACTAAGTTACTATGCTTCACTTATTTATGTATCACTTGACTAGTTTAACATGGTGTTAGCATATTACATTGTTGTACACACATACACGCAGTAGTATCAAATTGTCTTTGTTGAGCCACAAATGCTTCTTTTCATATCATCTTCAAGCTTTAACTTGTAGTATCTTTATAGTTTTCTTGCATTGTTGTGACTTGCACACTTGAATTCTTCTTCGACATATTACCGCATCTTCCATGGTATTTCATACCATTTCATGAACCAACATCTTGGCTCTTTGATTTGCATCTTTGTGTTTTCTAAATCAGCCAGCATAACTTCTTTTCTTTGTTGTTCATCTTCATTAATTACTTCAGTCGGTTCATAGACTATTCAACATTTTCTTCAAGCTTCCAAGTCTTCAATTTATAGAGCTTGAGAAAATATATTTTTTGGAGGGAAATCTTGAAAACATATTCCAACAATAATATTTCAACGTTCATGTGAAGGAATGGTCAACATCATAGAACTGAAAAGTTGTCCTTGTGCCACCTTATCGAGGTAGAGGTCATAAAGTTTTAGTTTTTTTATATTCAGCATAATATCATTCTAATATACATTCTTTTAGCGTCTTCAAATGCTTCAGATATGTATTTGGTGAAGCCTGTTGTAGAAGAGTCATTCTTTCTATCTTCAGAACCTAAGTCTTCAGAATCTTATATCTTTGTTCAGCAGAACCTTGTCATAAGATTCTTTAGCACTTGGTCTTCAAGAAGCATAATCTTCAGAGTCTTCAGAACTCACTCAATCATAACCTTGTCTTCAGAATCTTTACATTTCATTAAGCGCATTCCTTGCCTTCGGAGTCTTCAAAACTTGTTAGCCAAAACCTTATCTTCAGAATCTTCAAAACCTGAACTTTAGATATTGTGTCTTAATAATCTTCAGAACCTGTTCGCTAGAACCTTATCTTTAGAAACTTTAGAGTTGTAACATTAGAAGCACATTTCCTATAAAGCCTTCTAGGCTTACTTATAAAGTCTCATTCAGAAACCTCATCACTAACGTTCCTTAGAAACATTTTATTAGAAGTGTTTCTGAGTGTTGACTTTATCAAGTGTACAACCTATGTTTTCATCCAAAGTGTTGATATCAGAATCTGATGACGTCACACGTCCTTTTAAAAGAGACAGAATCTTACAAGCAAAAGCTACACACCAGATAGAAAACATAAAATACATAATTATTCTCATATATAATATGTGCAATTATAATTAAAACTAAAGGCCAGATATAGAACTCATCTTATTCTTACACCTTATTCATGCACATCTTCATTTTGTTAACTATAATTTTACTAAGCACTTTGTAGATAGAGTTACAAAAAGTAATAGGACGAAATTGGTTTACCTTTTCTGAATTAAAAACCTCATGAATAAGGCAAATTTCAGTTAGTTTGACCTCTTTAGTGCTGCTAGGATTGCTCCATAACTTCTGCATAAAATTAAACACACTAGTACCAACTACATTCTAGGATTTTTGAAAAAAAAACCTGCAGGATACCCATCAGGTCTTGGGGACTTCCAAAGAGTCATGCCAAAAACAATTTTCTTTATTTCCTCATCCTTCAAATCTTCATTAAGGATCCTCAAAATATTTGCCTCAATGAAATGCATGAGTTATTGGCACCTAATAATTGGTCTCCAGTTATCTATTTTGATTGTTGATTCTATAAATACATAACATAAATAAAATGTCAATTTATTAAGTATCATTTAGTTTTGGTTAATTATAACATACCCACGAACTTTGAGGTTATGTGAATTTGAAAAAGGTTCAACAATTTTGTATTTATTAGTTTTTGGTTTAACAAATTCTTATTTGATTAAGAAAAGTTTATTTCTTTAATATTTTCAACTAATAACTTATTTATGTTTAAGGTTAATATTAATATGTGCCTCAAAAGTATAAATTAATTAATTATATATAGAAATATTTTTGTAAACTTTAAATACTATTTTATCCACATAAATTTTCTAATTATAATATCCTTAATGTATTTATAAAATTTAAAATATTATTAAAAATTATAATATCCTTAAGGCAAAGTTAGTGTTATCCTTATTTTTAAATGTAAGTATTATAAAAATTAAGTCTTGGTCTTTAATGTGATTTTTAAACTCAAAATATTATTAAAAAAAGTTGCCATTACAAGTTTCACTACTAATTTTTTTACATAGATAAATTTAAAGTTGAGACGGTTAAATCTATTTAATGATATTCCATCACTTCCCCAAAACTCTAAAATTTAGATATGACCCTAGAATTTCTTTTTAGAAATAAAATGGGTATGTAAATTGTGAAGGAGTAAAACTTTTTAATGTGTTGTGTAACCCCAAAAAGTCTAAAATAATAGAGATGTTAATAATATGATGATTTTTTTAATACATCTCATAGATTTTTTAGGCATTACGTAAATTTTTGTTTTTATCTCCTGATTCTGGATGTGCATATTAGGACGCACCATTTTTTTTTAAATGTTGATTTCTTTCAGATGTGAAAATCAGTAATGTTTCCAGATGTGCACATCCGAAAGAATTTCTTAAAACTTCGTGCTCAGAGTATCCGTCCCCTTATTCTTATGTTTGGTAAATTATGGCAGTTCAAACCGCCATAATTTTCACATATTTTATGGAAGAAAAAAAATATAAATTAAACTTATGCTATATTAAAATTCAAGCTATTAATACATCTTTTCTAAGACTCAAAGTTACTGACATACTGAAATTTCTACACCTAACCTAATTAATATATTCAATTTTAACTAAACTAATGATTTTATATTCAACTAGAACATTTTAACTAAAACTACAATATATTCTTCTAACTAAGACTATTGCATGTTTTTTTTATATTAACTAAAATATTCCATAAACTTAAGCTATTAGTACCAATTAGAATAAATAGTATATAACACAAGTTTAATTTACCTTTTTTCATAAAATATGTGAAAATTATGGTGGTATAAACTGTCATAATTTACCAAACATAAGAATGAGGGGACGAAGGCTCTGGACACGAAGTTTTAAGAAATTCTTCTGGATGTGCACATCCAGAAATATTTTTGATTTGCACATCCGGAAGAAATCAACATTTTTTTTAAAAATGGTGCATTCTGATGTACACATCCGAAATTAGGAGGCAAAAACAAAATTTTGCGTGGTTCCTAAGAATCCCATGAAGTGTATTAAGAAATTCTCAATAATATTTGTCCCTACAATAACCAAATTGAAGAAAAATCTATATTCAATGTAAAGTGTTTAAAACTAAATATGACATGTGAGGTATAATTTACAGAGTTAAATAATTATTTTCATTCTTATACATACAATCTTGCCAGCATTTTCATTTCAGTTCCAATTTTTTCGCTTACTTTAATTACAGGTTTTTTTACAGTATATTGCTTTTACTTATTATTGCTTTAAAATTTCTTTAGCATGCTAGTATTAGTATTTGTTGCTTTAACATGTTAGACTTAGGAATAAATATGTCCGGCTAAATTTAATTGAGACCGTTATATGAGGATTATCGTCACTGACGGGACTCCGTAGAAAATATTAGGTGTGAAATTATGATTGTATGAATATTTTGGTTTTAGTTTCCAAATTACATGTTTATTATTTTGACACGAGAGTGAGGAATAAACTAAAATTCAGAGCGATAGAGCGGGAGCGTGAGGAACAAACTAGATAGGGGAAAGTATGCATCAATCCTAAAAACAGCGAGAGCGCTTTAGGCATTGTTTAGGTTTTTATTGACTTTCAAAATACACTTTTAATTACCGGGCAAGCGAGAGCAAAATCTTGGGATTAGGAAGTGTGGTTCTTGTTAATAGGGTGAGAGTGTGAGACAAAGTCTTTAAGTTGGTATTTCCTACGAAATTAAGATATAGTCGTAATTCGCACTCGTGTTCTACAAGTCCTTTAGGTGCACGAAAATCATATTTCGGGATCATTTTTGTATTATTATCAATTCTTTAGAAATTAGCTTTTATTTTCATTTCTTATCTTGTAAACCTTCAGCCTTAACTTTACACAGCAATAATAGATAACTCTAGATTGATTATTAGTCTCTATGGGTTCAACAATCTTTTAAAACTACGCAATAAGCTATATACTTGCAGTTGTAATCCGACAGACACGCAAAGTCGCGATTAAGTTTTTGGCACCATTGTTGGGGACTAATTTAGTCAATATTGTGATTCCTTTATTGCATAGTATAGACTAAGGCAACTATTTTTATTTTTAATTTATTGATTGTATGTCAAGCACTCGCTCTCAAGGCGAAGGGTTAGAGCAACCAATTATGATATCGAGCGTTTTGCCAAATTAAGACGCCGAACCAACAAGTTCTGTATTAGATACAATCTTCCAGGTCCTATTATTCCTTACTCAGATTCGGAAACCGAATTAGAACCAGAACCAATCATGGTCAAAGGACCGGGAAACCGTCCTCTGAAGTATTATGTTGTTCCATCACAAGAAGGAGCACATAACAGCATTGTTGCCCCTGCTATCAAACGAAATGATTTCGAGTTGAAACCTTTGTTGTTGAAAGGAATTGTTTTCCTTGCCGTTTTCATTAATCTGTATCCATATATATACAATGATCATGTGTGACCAATATAGAAGTCTCTTAACTATACATCAATTATTTGCTTAAAATAGATTAGGAAGGTACTGCATATTCTATGAATGGAAAAGATACAGATGTTATTACAAGAATATTCTAACAAATATTCTGGTCTATCACACCCCCGCAGTGGAAGCGGGAGGTTCCCGTATGCTGAGACTGGTCCGAAAATCATCAAAAAGTATGCGCGGGAGCCCTTTAGTAAATATGTCAGCAATCTGATGACGCGATGGGATATGAAGAACTCGAGCTTGACCGCGAGCCACCTTCTCACGAACAAAGTGAATATCCATCTCGATGTGCTTCGTCCGTTGGTGTTGAACGGGGTTGCCGGAGAGGTATATGGCACTGACATTGTCACAATACACCAACGTGGCTTTTGGAATCGGAAAATGTAGTTCCAAGAGAAGATTTCGAATCCAGCATAACTCGGACACGACGTTGGCTACCCCTCTATATTCAGCTTCAGCACTAGAACGGGAGAGAGTAGGTTGTCGTTTAGATGACCACGAGATAAGATTATCACCAAGAAAGACACAATAACCAGATGTTGAGCGCCTTGTGTCAGGACAACCACCCCAATCCGCATCAGTGTAGGAAGTAAGACTAGAGATGGATGAAGGGTACAGATGTAAGCCGAAATGCAGAGTGCCTTGTAGGTAACGCAGAATGCGTTTTAGAGCATTCATATGTTCTATTTTCGGAGCATGCATGTGGAGGCATATCTGCTGGACAGCATATGAAATATCTGGTCGAGTGAATGTGAGATACTGCAAAGCACCTGCAAGGCTCCGATAATGAGTGGGGTCCTCAAGCGGAACACCTGATGAGACACTGAGTTTTTGTTTGGTGTCAACAGGTGTGGCAGACGATTTGCAAGATGACATGCCGGCCCGATCAATGATCTCTGCTGCATAATTTTTCTGACAAAGAAAGATACCACATGTATGTCTGGTTACTGCAATGCCTAGAAAATAGCTAAGAGGGCCCAAATCCTTCATGGCAAATTCTGAAGCAAGGAGCATCATGATAGATTTCCGAAGATCATCAGTGGATGTGGTGAGAATGATGTCATCGACATATAGAAGAATGTATGCCATGTCCGTGCCTTTGCGGTAGATGAATAAGGAATGGTCGGTTTTGCTGTGATGAAAGCCTATGGTGGAGACATAGTCAGTAAATCGTTGGTACCACGCTCGAGGAGCCTGTTTGAGGCCGTATAATGATTTTTTTAGAAGACAGACGTAATCCGGGTGAACATGATCACGGAAACCCATGGGCTGATGCATATAGACTGTCTCATGAAGATTGTCGTGTAAAAAGGCGTTCTGGACATCTAACTGATGAATGGGCCATGAGTTTGATAAGGCAATGCTGAGAACCATCCGGATAGTTGCTGGTTTAACCATAGGGCTGAATGTTTCATCACAATCTACTCCAGCTTTTTGAGACCTGCCATCACCAACAAGACGAGCCTTATAACGCTCAAAAGAACCGTTAGATTTCTTTTTATGACGAAAAATCCACATAGAGCGAATAATATTAACATCACAAGGTCGTGGGACCAAATCCCACGTCTTATTTTTAATAAGAGCATCAAATTCTTCTTGCATGGCAGATTTCCAATGTGGGTCGGACAAGGCTAAATGTGGATTTTTTGGAACGGGAGAGGGTAAGAGGTCATGGGCCGAGGCAGATAGGTTGAACATGCGTTTGGGTTTTGAAATGCCACGCATGCTTCGTGTTGTTATGGTCCTTTCGATCTGGTGAGTTGGCTGGTCATTTGTTGGAGGTGGGTCGGTTGGGATGATGGTGTGCGGAACATGGTTATTGTTTGGGGAAGTAGTTTGGCTTGTGGCTGGAGGGTTGGCGGCAATTTGTTGCAAAGTTTGATTTTTCCAGTGATGTATGCGGAAAGGATGTAAAGTATCATCAAAGAGATCATATGCATTATTAAAGGGTAAATGTAGCTTAGAAAAGGGAAATTGAGTTTCATCAAAAACTACATGCCGTGAAATAATTATTTTTCTATTTGACAAATCATAACATTTATATCCTCTGTGATTGGACGGGTAGCCCAAGAAAACACACGGGGTAGAGCGAGGTTGTAATTTATGGATACTGGTAGAAGGAAACAGTGGATAGCATAAGCAACCAAAAACCCGGAGGTGTGTATAAGTGGGATCCCGGTGATATAAAATCTGAGTAGGTGACTTGTGATTAAGAGATTTATGTGGGAGAATATTTAACAAATAAGTTGCCATTTGAAGAGCATGATGCCAAAAATAAGCAGGCATGGAAGAATGGACAAGGAGAGTGCGAATCATATTATTTATGGTGCGTATTTTTCGTTCCGCTTTACCATTTTGAGAAGAAGTATGCGGGCAAGAGAAACGAAAAATAAGACCATTAGCATCGAAATATTTTCTGAAAGACTCATTGTCAAATTCACGTCCATTGTCACATTGAAAACATTTGATGGTTTTATCAAATTGAGTTTTAATGAGAGAAGTCAAGGATGAAAACATAGAGTAGACTTCGTATTTTTTGCTAATAGGAAAAGTCCACAAAAAATTAGAGTAATCATCCAAGAATAAAACATAATATTTATGCCCAACTGTGCTTAAAATAGGAGAAGTCCATAAATCGCTATGCATAATATCGAAAGGCATTAAAGTATGAGATTGAGAAGCATAAAATGGCAATTTAATATGCTTCCCAAAGACACAAGAGTCACAAACAGATTTTGAAATTAAATTGTTACAACCAATGAACTTATTTTTGCTAAGAGATCGCAAAACAGATGAACCCGGGTGTCCTAAACGGTTGTGCCATATGTAAACACCCCAAATTTGCCCTCACCCATTCACACCATGGCTTGTGATCATTTCATATGCATAAACACAATCATATCATCTCATATCTCATTTTTGATTCACTGCATAGATTCTAAGTCATCTGCATCTAGGGTTTGTGATCTGAGCAATCCAAGAGCTTCCTGAGCCACTCCAAAGGCCATCAATCACTTCAAAGGGGTTCATGTGTGTTCTAGTATCATATTATATCCTCTCAAAGTCAAGAATTCCAAAGAATCACAAGAACTGGGATTGGTGTGGATGCAGAGCCAAGTTTGACTGCACAGTTGACCTAAAATTAGGGTTTTGGTTTCAGAGGCCATAACTCCAATTTTTTTGGTCATTCTTGTTTCCATTGGTCTCTATATGGTATAGGGAGTGTGCATATCAATTTTCATGAAGAAATTCCATGGGGAGGTCATCTGATCAAGGGTTGACTTTCTGGACAAGTCAGTGCAAAATCAGGGCATCTGAGGCCCCCAATGACCCAACCAAGGGGTGATCTTCATCATTTTGAGTGTATATGATCTTTATTTGATCATGGAAGAAGGTTGAAGTTCACAAAATTCAAGAATTTGAAGTTGTTGCAAAGTTGACTTTTTAGGGCATGGTTGACTTTTCAAGAATATGTCATTTTAGGTCATTCTTCAAGCCTTGATTTCTGATCCAAAAATGTTTCAAATGGAAAAACTTTGGTCATGAAAGTTGTAGGATACATTTTTCCCTTTTCAAAAAGTACAAGAACATGATCAAATTCTTCTTGGATCAAAAGTTATGGTGTGACAAAGTTGGCAAAAATCATTGATTTTCAAGATGTGCACTAAATGGAAAGTTTGCAAAATCATGAACCAAGGCAAATTGTAACTTCTAATTGTCATCAAACCATTACACAAACATTCTATGTGACCTAAAAATCAGATTTGAACCAAGTTTCTCATGGTTTATGGCTTGTTGGACAAGGAAATCACATGTGAACCAAAGTTGAAACAACTTGCAAAACTCATGATAACACCTCACCAACTTGCTGCATTGGTTGCTGAACCTTCCTAGCATCACATACACATCATGTTGCGCCAGCCCTAGCCATTGTACCAAGCTAGAACCAAGCCATACCTCTCTTACACAAAGAGTGGACTTTTGGCAAAAGTGAACTTACCAATCAATAAAGGCCATGTCAAATCATCTGACCTATAGGAATTGTATATACTATCCCTTGGCAAGCAAAACATATCAAGAAGCCAAGCTGAAACACACCATAGCATCACACACACAAAACTCACCTCATTTGCATCTCTCTTCGAATCTCTCTGCCCAGCTCACAAACATTCAAACAAGTTTCACTAATCATCTCACCATGTTCCATTGAGTAGAAACCAACAAAGAACCAGGCCTGAAACAAGCTATAACATCACTTCACCATTTTCATTCCAACTGGCAGTTTCTTTCGAAACTCACTCCACAGTTCATAAACATCCAAACAAACTCCACAAACCTTCTCCACTCATCATCTGGACCACAAAGAACCACTCACATTGGCCTAAAACTGCCTGCATCACCATTGCCATTTTCAACTGAGCTTGAGCAGAAGCTGTTCAAACTCTTCATCTAGCCAGCATAGACTTCTCCAAAGCATTCAAGCATCATCAAGAGGTCATAAGGAGTGGATTTCACCAAAGGAGGAGGTCAGAAACTTGCTGGAGTGAAAGCTTCGAATCTCAGGTAGCTTAAGAACTTCTTTTCCAGAAATGGATTTTTAAGTTCTAAACTTGTTCTATATGTCTTCCTGATCATGAATGTGCCTTTAGTTTTGAAAATGGTGATGAAATGAGAATTTAATTGCTTCCTGAAACTCTGTTGACCTAAAAATTGTTTGGTTCGATTCATGTTTCTGGGGAAAAATAAATGTTGTTTGTGATGGGGTTTTGATTCAGTGGATCATGGGAATCATTTCTGTATGCTTGGTTTTCATTTTTGTTACGTTTTGAGAGAGTTTGGAGATTTTCAGGTGGGCTTCCCACCGGAGAAGATGACCGGAGGTCTTCTCCGGCCACCTGAAAATCATTATGCCCTAATCCCTGTAATTAGTGCCATTTGAATGTGGAGCGTAGGATTGCCTTGACCCATTGACTTGCCGCGCGAATGAAAGGCCCAGATGCACTCAATTAGCCCTAATCCTTTTAGTTAGTTTAATTAAACTTAATTAAATTAATTTAATCAGAGCCAACCATAGCCCTTGGATAGCGCGCGTGGTCAACCCATTCAAATCCAGACTCAATCCTGGCCCTCCACTCAGTTGACTTCATTTTTATTTCAATTTTTATTTCATTTTCTTTCATTTAATTTGCACAATTTATTTAAAATAGCAAAACTTGTTTAAAAATTATGAAACTTTTTTATCCTGAGTTTCATTAATTTTTAAGACACAAAAATATTTTTATTTTTATTTTTATCATTAAAAAAGTATTTTTAAATATTTAAAGGATTATTTTTAATTGATTAATGAGAATTAATTTATTAAAAATACTTTTAAGTATTTAAAAATCACCAAAAAATTCATGAAATGTTCTAAGACATTTAGAAACATTGTCCAACCTTCAAACCAAATTTCTTTTTTGATCTTGATGCATTTTGAGAATTTTTCATTGAATTAAAATCATTTTTATGCATTAATTTGATCCAAAGTTCAAAAAATCATTTCTGCCTATCCATGAAGAGTTTGACATTGATTCTTTTTGCATTGCATTGTGTTTAGCATGAAGTTTGTAAGATTAAAAAGGCCATGATTTGATCTTTCATTTTCATTTTGTTTGGCATTTCTTTTGTTTGGAAACCCTAAAAACCCTAGAATCTTGTAAAAAATCATAACTTGAGATTGGTTAAGAGTTGAGACCTTTCCTTTGGGCATTGATTTAGTATAGGATTAGGGGTCCTTTGAGTGGCATTTTCAATTTTTTATCTTAGGGTTTGCTTCTGATTTTGATTTTTGTTTGATGTTTGGTTCATAAACCCTAATTTGGGCTTCCATATGCATCCATCTTGCATTCTCTTGCATAACATGACTTGCCATGACATTTCAAGCATCCATTTGATTCATTTGACATCATAA
The DNA here is from genome assembly GCA_963966055.1 of Lathyrus aphaca. NCBI lineage: Eukaryota > Viridiplantae > Streptophyta > Magnoliopsida > Fabales > Fabaceae > Lathyrus > Lathyrus aphaca. Next base: position 164,064,661 of record OZ014520.1, on the reverse strand, counting down.
GACGTATTGAAAACATGTTTGATCATTGCATCATGTATTTGCCATGTTGTATGCCATTTGCACTTCATAACTTTTCATGTATGTTCATGTGTCTTAACATGTTTCATCTGCATCCATAAGCTTGTATGATCATCTCCATGCCTTGTTTCATGTTTGCAGCATCTCATAGCATCATTAGCATCATGTATATGCTTCTGGTTTTGTTTCTCATCATGTCATCTCATCCCATCTTGCATTGCATTGCATTTCTTTTCTAACCTTTCAGGTGGTAAGTAATTTTGGGAAGTGAATTTGCCTTCACTTCTCATAACCTTTCTTTTCATCTCTCTTGCATCCATTGCTGCATTTCTATGTGTGTTTGAGTTTGAGCTTGCTCATTCTTCTCCTTACTCTCTTTCTTCAAGTGACTTGACTTCTTGAATGAAGCAAGTTGCTTTGCTTCTTTTGATCCTTTCATCTGCTTCCTGGTGGTTCCTTTGAAGAATTTCTCTTGAAAAACCTCACAAACCTTAGGAACAACCAAGCATGACAATGATTAGGGTTTTGATTAGTCTCCCCTCTTAGTTTCACCTTTGTGTCTCTTTTGAGTCTTCTCTTCTCATCTCATAATCAGGGACTAAACCCTAAAGGCTTCAAGGCTTTGTGATTAAGCTTATACCTGCATCCTTCTCTTAGGATGGAGTGTATAACTTTAATCCTAAGTGTTGAACCCTTAATGTGTTTAAATCCCTTAATCAATTCATTTAATAATCATCAAGACATCACACTTGTAACTTGGGCCTTGCATTAGGGTTCTAATTCTTCCTTAACTGGTTAAGAAGGACTAACCCTAGTGTTAATGGACAAGTCCCCCTCAAGTTGTCTTACAAACCATAAAAAACACTTCATCATCATACCATTAAATAAAATCCACTTAATCAAAGGCTTGTTTTGTCATGAGTTTAATCCCTAATCATGGATTAAGTTGAGGAGCTTTCCTCAGCTTAAACATTCTCATCTATTATCCTTCTATTAGGATGGTGTAATGAGTCTGTTAGATCCCTGATTATGGCTTAACCTCATTACTTAAACACTAAACAAAAACCCAAAAACACCTAAATAATCACAAGTAGGTTAATGATCTTAATCCTACACCGAAGGTGATTAAGTGTGAGAATCTGACTTCACACTTAAGGTATTCTCATTACCCCTAATCAGAGGGAAGATGTGATGAGTTTACTAAATCCATTGGTTTAGACTTAAGCTCATTAATTTATGCAAAAACACCCAAAAACACCTAAATAATCACAAGTAGGTTAATGATCTTAATCCTACACCGAAGGTGATTAAGTGTGAGAATCTGACTTCACACTTAAGGTATTCTCATTACCCCTAATCAGAGGGAAGATGTGATGAGTTTACTAAATCCATTGGTTTAGACTTAAGCTCATTTTCTTATGACAAACTTCAAAAAGCAATAAAAGACTGAAAACTCAAAAACAAACAATAATCGTCTCCTCCAGGATTCTTTTCTCATGTCATTCACTCACAAACGAGAACTCGCTTCTTCCGTCTAATGCAAGACAGTTAGCATCTGTGCCAGACAGATCATACACTTGAGCATAGGCAAGTAAGCAGTTCACAAGTCAATTTATCTTTCAGTCTCTTTGGGTCGAACTACGGTGTTCTGACTTCCTCATTGCACGAGAGGATACGTAGGCATAACTTAACAGTTATCGAACAAAAGTCTCTGTATATTCCCCCTCTTTCCAGCTTCATTCTTTTAGCCTCATTATCTTGAGCATATTCTCATTCCTGCATTGACACTTTCATATTTCACTTCACTTTTCCCTTGCACTGACACCTGTACATTCTTTTCCAGTTACTTTATACACAAATTGCACTGACACTACCCCTTTAAAACACAAATCTTTTAAGCGTGGATCCCGTCGAGTACGGCAGACAATCTGGGTGCTAATACCTTCCCAGGTTGTAACCAACCCCCTTTCTCAGTCTCTCTGGTTCGCAACCGTCTTATCCATCTTTTTCTAGGTCTATGCAGCATTGCCTTTCCTCCGGGATAAAAATGCCTAGCTGGCGACTCTATTCATCTCCGGTGAGTTCACTGCTGTGTGTTCTCATTGTCCCTCTCGCCGACCGTTCGCGTCTGTACCTTTATCTGGGCCTATGTCCATTTATCGGGAGCGACAGCTTGGCGACTCTGCTAGGGAGCCTTATACTGCAACCAGGGCTTCTGGTTCTTTTTGTGGGTTCCTCCTAGCGCTTGATTGATTTGTGTTTACTGGGGTGTTATGTGTTTATTTGTGTTTATATGTGTTTTATTTTTGCTTTATGTACAGTTTGTTTTACTGCTCTCTTTATTGCTTTTCATATATCATACTGTCATGCTGTCTGGCTGGATCTGGTTTTGCTTTGGTGGGTGGGTGTTCCATTGAGAGTTAAGGTCCTATACCTGGGACCTGAGTGACACCTAGGCTAGAGTGAATCATATTCTTTCCCATTCCATCTCGGTCTGGTGCGGGAATATGAAACACGGTTCAGATATGGGTTTCTTCTTGAGAACTCTGTGTTGCAGATTTCCTGCAATGCTAGGGCTATCTGGGAAGCCTGCTAAGTCTGGATGACCTTTAGTATTGACCTTCAGAAACTGAGGTGAATTAGAGGAGGAACTTTTATGGTTATTGTAAACACTGCACCTCCGGGTTAGAAGTGTTTACACTTCTCATAACTGATCCGAGTCTGAGGATCCTTGTTTTAGAACACCACCTGTGAGAGGGTTGGGTTGTTTACAGGTTTGCAGGTACCTTGACCTCAGAATACCCTGTTACTTTGACTTGATTAAGAATACTCCATGTTGGAATAGTTCTTGTGATTCTAAAACTCTGGACATGTGGCTCTTTATTTGGGTCCCCCACCTTGGTTACTGGATTTATAGACCTCCATCTGGAATTCTTGAACATACTTGGACCTATATCAGAGTTTTTGATCAGATCCAGCTCAGTCACAAACCCTTGCATATCATTTGCATACATAATCATTGCATCATATTGACATTTGCTTATTTGTGTTTCAGGGTATCCATCTTCATTTGGTTTTGGTTTTGACCCCATCTTCAGTATTGACCTGTCTTCATCAGCACTTGCTTCAGCTATCAGCTATCTACTTCAGTTATCTGCACCAGCCAATCAGTGGCTCACTCTTCAGCGTTATCATTAGCACCTGTCTCTACTCATCTTCAGCATCATGGCTCCTAAAAAGAGCAACATCACCTATCACTTTTTCCAGCCAGAGCTATCTGACATCAGGAGGATTCAGACCCTGATCACTCCAGATCACATACCATTGTTCAGGGAACACTATGGGGATATACTTGATATGGTTATGGATCTGGACCCTTCACAGAGAAGCCTGATCCACACTTGCATTCAGTTCTATGATCCCCCACTGAGATGCTTCACTTTTCAGGACTTTCAGCTGGGCCCTCTATTGGAAGAATACTCATCATTGGTTGGTCTGCCTATCAGGGATGGAATCCCTTTCAACCCTGAGATGGTCTTTCCTGGTAATGGAGAAGTAGCAAAGGCTCTACATCTGGAACCTGTCCTGATTGAGCAGCATATGACTTCTAAAGCTGGAATCCCTGGCTTTCATCTGGACTTCTTGATCTCTCAAGCTACCCTGAAGGCCTCTTTAGGAGAGTGGAAAGCTGTCTGTGCCTTATTGGCCTTGAGCATATATGGAATTGTATTGTTTGCAGATGAGCCTCGATTCATCAGCAAGAATGCAATCCATCTTTTCATCCTGAAGAACCCAGTGCCAACCTTGTTAGGGGATCTCTACTATTCAGTGCATCAGAGGAATGAAAAGCAGAGGGGAAGATTAGTAAGGTGTTGTGCTCCATTGTTCCATACTTGGCTTCTCAGGCATCTACCCAGGACAGATGTATTTTTGAATCCTCATCAGCAGAGAAACTGGGCTAAGAGACTCACTGCTCTAACTTCAGCTGATATCAGATGGTGCACTCAGAGCACCAAAGGCAGGGATATCATCACCAGCTGTGGGCATTTTCCCAATGTGCCCTTAATAGGAGTTAAGGGTAGTATTAATTACAATCCTCTGCTGTTCAAAAGGCAATTGGGCTATGCACTGGTCCACACTCCTAAGGCACAGGACTTGGTTGAGACTCTCTATTGTGAGAACAAGCTTAATTTGACTATTGTTAGGCAGGCTGCCTGGGCCTGGGATAATGTTCAAACCAAGGGAATAACTATTTTGGGGAAGTGCAACAATGTGGCATCAGCACAATACTATGAGTGGTCCCGTGCCAGGGCTCAATTCTCTGGAATGCCCTTTACCATAGAAGATATGCCTGAATCATCTTCAGCACCACCTGCCACTGTCAGTTTGGAGGAGTTTGAGAGTTTGAAAGAAAAAAATGAGAAGTTAACCCAGGCTTTGCAGAAGACCCTCCGGGAGAGGGGTGATGGTAGGATGGAGATTGAGAGATTGGAGAAGTTGAGAGTGGAGCATCTGACTAAGATTGAGAAGTCCGTGGATTATATCAAAAAGTCTAAGGCTGGAGAACAAATTCTGAAGAACGCTTGCAAGGAAGCCCAGTTCCAGAGAGCAAGGACAGACTTGTATTTGAAGGAGAGTCAGGCTAGGTGGGTCAGGATCACCGAGGCTCGTACTCTGGAGGACAAGAGAGTTCAAGACAAGATGGAGAAACTGAAAGCTAGTGCAAAAGTGCAGCAAGAAGCCCTGGCAGCAGCCCAGAGGGAGATATCAGAGCTGAAGATCAAAGCAGGAGTGAAGAGGTCAAAGGACCAAAGTCAGCACAAGAAGCTAGCAGCAGCTGTTACGACCCGGAATCTCCTCATCAGGAATCTCACGGAGCGTCCGGCTGATCCTGTGACCGAAGCACTTCTCAAGGAAGTTCGTGAGGATGAGTTTGGTCTTGGTGTTTGACCATTTGTTTGTTGTTGCTTTCATTCCATGTACTTTTGTTTTCCTGTAATATATTTTGACCCCTCAGAGGGCTTGTATTTGTAAACAAACTATGTACCATTTTGCTTTTGTAATATATGTATTATTTTGTTCCGTCCAAGTTTACTTCAAAAGCAACATCAACAGCATCATCTTCAAGGGTCTGGAAGGGTCAAAACTGAATGCCAAACCGGATACCTTGAAAACAAATAGGCATACTGCATTGCATGCTAACCCTTTTGTTTGTTTTGTAGGTTTTTGTTTTACTGCCACTAACTCTGTTGTGATATTCAGGAACTATTGCTCGGCGCCGAGTATTTCCCCTCAACCGTCCGCACCGATATCCAACCCGTAACAATCTTCCGGGCATCCAAATGGATCAGGTACAGCAGGACCTTGCAGAGGTCAGAAATCAAATGGCAAACGAAAGATTGGAAATGAGAACCCAGATGACTCAGTTTATGGAAGTGATGAACAACATGGCTCAGAGCCAGGAAAGATTGAGGGCCATGGTGGAAAGGCAGAATCAAGAAGATCCACATATAGGGACTGCCGGCACCAGCAACAATGAAAGGGTCCAACCTCATGTTAACCCCCCTGTATTTGGACCACACCTCCATCCTGAGGTCAATATTCCTGCAAATGTTCAAGGGGCTGCCACTGCAGCCAGGGTACTTCAAGAAGACCCCCAAGAGGACCAGTTTACAGTAATGGGTGCTGGGGAGGAAGCTTATGATAGAAGGCTGGATGAGATAGCTGAGAAGTTGAGGTCCTTAGAGTCTCAAAACTCTTTGGGTTTCGATGTCATGGACATGGGCTTGGTAGACGGGGTCAGGATCCCCCATAAGTTCAAGCCTCCTTGTTTTGAAAAATACAACGGGACTTCATGCCCCCGGACTCATTTACAATCATTTCTGGGAAGGCTGAAGGCCTATACTATGGATGAGAAGCTCTGGATGTTCTATTTCGAGGATAGCTTGACTGGAGCGTCAAGAGAATGGTACTCTCACTTGACAAGGGCAACTATTAGATGCTGGAAGGACCTGGCAGAGGCCTTTATCAGACAGTATCAGTACAACTTAGATATGGCGCCCAACAGGACCCTCCTAATGGGAATGACACAGTCTTCAAGGGAAAGTTTCCGAGAATATGCCCAGAGATGGAGGCAATTGGCTGCCGCTGTTCAGCCACCTATGTGTGAAAGGGAGATGGCAGATATGTTTATGAACACCCTTCAGGGGACTTATATTGACAGGCTGGCTGCTTTCTCTTCCACTAGCTTTGCAGATGTTGTCATAGCTGGGGAGAGAATTGAGAGCCTGTTAAAAATGGGTAAGATTTCTGACAATGGTGCCAGCTCGTCCAGTGGTACAAGGAAGCCTTTTGCAGGCCCAAGAAAAACTGGCGAGACCAATGCCATCCACACCAACAGGGGCAGGCCCCAATATGTTCACAGATCAGTGGCGGCAGTCACCATTCCCGCTCCAGCTCATCCTCAACCAGTTTATCAACCTCCGCAACAAAACTATCAACAACAACCTCAGTACCATCAACAGAATCAGTATCCTCCGAGAAATTACAACAACAGTAACACCAACAACAATAACCAGCAAAGACCTTTCCAACAGAGGCCTTCTCAAGCCAACAGGGTAATCGATCCGATCCCTATGCCATATGCTACATTGCTGCCACAACTCCTGAAACTCAACCTAGTTGAGCTAAGGACGCTGGCACCTCCAGATCCCAACAGTCTACCCAGGAATTACGACTCCAACGCCAGATGTGCTTTTCATTCAAATGCACCTGGCCATAGTACAGAAAAGTGCAGAGCCTTGCACATGAAGGTACAAGACCTGGTAGACTCAAAAGCTCTGAATTTCGCACCACCACCCAATGTCAACAAGAACCCCATGCCAAACCACGGTGGTCCCAGAATTAACGCTATTGAAGAAGACAAACCGTCTTATTTAATAACCAGTGTGGGTCAGATCCGGACACCGTTGGTAGAAATCAAGGCTCAACTCCTGGAATGTCAAATGTTCCCGGGGTGTGAGTTGGGGTGTGCTTACTGCAATATCTCAGTAAATGGGTGCGATAACCTGAGGAATGGCATAGACGGTCTTATTCAGAGTGGCCAGCTTCGTATCACCACATCATTTCCAACAAATCCAGCAATCTCATCAGCAACAGTTCCAGAATCTCCTACAACTGCAACAACTATTGTTCCTGACAATTCTTCGGTTTCATCAACAAGTACTTCATCTTTTGTCTCAACTGATCAGTTATCAATAAATTTTTCTTCTACAACTCCAGCACCACTCCATTTTGAAACTCCTACAACAACAACATCCATCCTTCCACCAATGTCTCCTACAACACCAGCAACAAATCATGAAGATGTCTCAACTGTCACAATATTTTATGATCCTGAAAACAACTCTGCCTACAACTCAGAAGGTGCTGCTCCCATCAGAGCACCAGTTACAATTTATTACGATCCACAGACTATCACAGTTCCTTCAGCGGCTGCAGTTAGCCCAGTCACTATCACGGTGCCTGGGCCGGTACCTTATGAAAGCAGCAATGCCATCCCCTGGCATTACGGCTCTGACTTGTACTGCGAAGGACAAAGAATCACTTTTGAATCATCAACCCCTGCACCACAAGTAGACAACGTGGGAGGAGGCGGAGGCTTCACTCGAAGCGGACGTCTTTTCGCTCCACAAATTCAGAGACCCACTGCCGAAGCAGAAGCTGCTGCCAAGGCAAAAGGGAAGAGCCCGGTGCAGGAAAATCAAGCTGTTAAAGAAGCTTTGAAAACACCCTTCGATCAAGAGGTTGATGAGTTCATGCGAATCATCAAAAAGAGTGATTATAAAGTAGTGGATCAGCTTCATCAGACGCCTTCCAAGATCTCAATCTTATCATTGCTTATGTGCTCCGAAGCCCATCGGAATGCACTACTCAAAGTCTTGCACGCAGCTTACGTGCCTGAAGAGATCACTGTCAATCAGCTAGAAGCTGTAGTTGGAAATGTTAATGCTAGTCACGGACTAGGGTTCACCAATACTGATTTGACAACGGAGGGCCGCAACCATAACAAAGCCTTGCACATAACCATGGAATGTAAAGGTGCTGTCCTTTCCCATGTGCTGGTAGACACGGGGTCATCCCTCAATGTCTTACCTAAAAAGGCCCTGGTGAAGCTAGAATACGATGGATTGGCATTGAGACCCAGCAACCTGGTGGTAAGAGCCTTTGATGGTTCAAAGAGATCGGTTCTGGGAGAAATTGAACTGCCCATAACGATTGGCCCGCAAACCTTCAAAACGACCTTCTACGTGATGGATATACAGCCTGCCTACAACTGTCTATTGGGTAGGCCATGGATTCACGCCGCTGGCGCCGTGACCTCTACCCTTCACCAGAAGTTAAAATATGAGTGGGAGGGTCAAATCGTTACAATCTATGGAGAAGAGGACATTTTTGTCAGCCACCTGGCTACTTATAAGTACATTGAGATGGATGGGGAGATCCATGAAACAATGAGCCAGGGGTTCGAAGCTTTGAATGTCAATGAAACATCTGCTGTACCTGGTACTTCAATATCATCATACCAACTGTCGCTCCCGACAAATGAAAATGGATCAGATGAAGGTACAGACGCGAACGGTCGGCGAGAGGGACAATGAGAACACACAGCCGTGAACTCACTGGAGATGAATAGAGTCGCCAGCTAGGCATTTTTATCCCGGAGGAAAGGCAATGCTGCATAGGCCTGGAAAAGGATGGATAAGACGGTTGCGAACCAGAGAGACTGAGAAAGGGGGTTGGTTACAACCTGGGAAGGTATTAGCACCCAGATTGTTCGTCGTACTCGACGGGATCCACGCTTAAAAGATTTGTGTTTAAAGGGGTAGTGTCAGTGCAATTTGTGTGCAAAAGAGCTGGAAAAGGATGTACAGGTGTCAGTGTAAAGTGTATAAGTGATGTGAAGTATGAAAGTGTCAGTGTAAGAACAGAGTGAAATGCTCAAGATCATGAGGCTAAGAAAATAAAGCTGGAAAGAGGGGGAATATACAGAGACTTTTGTTCGATAACTGTTAAGTTATGCCTACGTATCCTCTCGTGCAATGAGGAAGTCAGAACACCGTAGTTCGACCCAAAGAGACTGAAAGATGAATTGACTGATGAACTGCTTACTTGTCTATGCTCAAGTGTATGACCTGTCTGGCTCAGGTGCAAACTGTCTTGCATTAGACGGAAGAAGCAAGTTCTCGTTTATGAGTGAATGAGATGAGAAAAGAATCCCGGAGGAGACGATTATTGTTTGTTTTTGAGTTTTCAGTCTTTTATTGCTTTTGAAAGTTTGTCATAAGTTAATGAGCTTAAGCCTAAACCAATGGATTTAGTAAACTCATCACATCTTCCCTCTGATTAGGGGTAATGAGAATACCTTAAGTGTGAAGTCAGATTCTCACACTTAATCACCTTTGGTGTAGGATTAAGATCATTAACCTACTTGTGATTATTTAGATGTTTTTTGTGATTTTTGTTTAGTGTTAAGTAATGAGGTTAAGCCATAATCATGGATTAAACAGACCCATTACACCATCCTAAAAGAAGGATGATAGATGAGAATGTTTAAGTTGAGGAAAGCTCCTCAACTTAATCCAAGATTAGGGATTAAACTCATGACAAAACAAGCCTTTGATTAAGTGAATTTTAGATTAATGGTATGATGATGAAGTGAATTTTAGGGTTTGTAAGACAACTTGAGGGGGACTTGTCCATTAACACTAGGGTTAGTCCTTCTTAACCACTTAAGGAAGAATTAGAACCCTAATGCAAGGCCCAAGTTACAAGTGTGATGTCTTGATACTTATTAAGTGGATTGATTAAGAGATTTAAACACATTAAGGGTTTAACACTTAGGATTAAAGTTATACACTCCATCCTAAAAGAAGGATGCAGGCATAAGCCTAATCACAAAGTCCTAAAGCCTTTAGGGTTTAGTCCCTGATTATGGGGTGAGAGGAGAAGACTCAAAAGAGACACAAAGGTAAAAACTATGAGGGGAGACTAATCAAAACCCTAATTCATTGTCATGCTTGGTTGATCCTAAGGTTTGTGAGGTTTTCAAGAACAATCTTCAGAAGAACCACCAGGAAGCAGATGAAAGGATCAGGAAAAGCAAAGTAACTTGCTTCATTCAAGAAGTCAAGTCACTTGAAGAAAGAAAGTAAGAAGAAGAAGAATGAGCAAGCTCAATCTCAAACACATATCAAAATGCAGCAAGGATGCAAGAGAGAGATGAAGAGAAGTTATGAGAAGTGAAGGCAAATTCACTTCTCAATATCACTTACCACCTGAAAGGTTAGAAAAGAAATGCAATGCAATGCAAGATGGGATGAGATGACATGATGAGAAACAAAAACAGAAGCATATACATGATGCTAATGATGCTATGAGATTCTACAAACATGAGGAAGCACATGGAAATGATCATACAAGCTTATGAATGCAAATGAAACAAGTTAGGAAGCATGGACATACATGAAAAGTTATGAAGTGCACATGGCATAAAACATGGAAAATACATGATGCAATGATCAAACATGCTTTCAATATGTCTTATGATGTCAAATGAATCAAATGGATGCTTGAAATGTCATGGCAAGTCATGTTATGCAAGAGAATGCAAGAAGGATGCAAGAGAAAGCCCAAATTAGGGTTCATGGATCAAACATCAAACAAAAACTCAAAACAGAAGCAAAACCTAAGATAAAAAATGGAAAATGCCATCCAAAGAAACCCTAAACCTATAATGAACCACTGCCCAAAGGGGAACTCTCAACTCCTAACCAAACTCAAGTTATGATTTTTACAAGTTATTAGGGTTTTTTAGGGTTCCTAACAAAAGAAAAGTCAAACAATTAGGAAATGAGAAAACAAATCATGGCCATTTTATCCTAGAAACTACATGCTAAACATAACACAATGCAAGAAGAACCAATGTCCAAACCTTCTTAGATAGGCAGAAATGAATTTTTGAACTTGTGATCAAAATAATGCACAAAATATGATTTAATTCAATGAAAAATTCTTAAAATGCATCAAGATCAAAAAGAAATTTGGTTTGAAGGTTGGACAATGTTTCTAAATGTCTTAGAACATTTCATGAATTTTTTTGTAATTTTTAAATACCTAAAAGTATTTTTAATTAATTAATTCCCATTAATCAATTAAAAATAATCTTTTAAATATTTAAAAATACTTTTTAAATGATAAAAAAATAAAATAAAAATATTTTTGTGTCATAAAAATTAATAAAACTCTTAGGAAAAAGTTTCATAATTTTTAGGAATTTTTAACTATTTTAAATAAATTGTGCAAGTTAATTGAAATAAAAATGAATAAAAATTAAATGAAAATGGAAGTATGCAGCATGGAGGGCCAGGATGGAGCCTGGATTTGAAAGCATTGACTGCGCGCGCCATCTGATGGCTCAGATTCAAACAGATTTAAACTTAATTAATTAAATAAATAATGCTGATTAGGGTTTAATGACTGCATCCTAGCCATCCGTACGCGCGCGAAGTCAACTTTTTCAACGCATCTGATGGCTCACATTCAAATGACAATTAATTATGCAATTAGGGCTTAATCACTCTCAGGTGGCCGGAGAAGACCTCCGGTCGTCTTCTCCGGCCAGCACCTCACCTGAAAAATCCCCAAACCCCTCAAATCGTATCAAAAATGAAAACTAAGAACATAGAAATGATCTCCATCCTCTCACGAATCAAACCCCTCTCTCAAAACACATTTCTTCTTCCTAAACAAGCTGAATCGAAAGAAATAAAAACTAGGGCACGCAAGCTTCAGAGACAAATTAAATACTCAAATCAAAGCCATTTCAAAAACTAAGAACATCAGGATGATCAGTGAATCACATAGAACAAGTTTGTAACAAGAAAAATGATTTCTGGAAAAATAATTTCGAGCTACCTGAGATTTGGAGCTTTCAACTTGAGGACTTTCTGGCCACCTCTCCTTGTGCAATCTACTCTACTTGATCCCCAGATGATGTTTGAATGCTCAATGAGAGTTTAAGTTGGCTGGATAGTGGGTTTCGAAAGCTCCTGCTCAAGCTTGGTCAGAAATGGCAATGGAGTTTCTGGGGGTTTCAGGCCATTGTGAATGATGGTTTGTGGTCCTGAGGATGAATGAAGAAGGTCTGTGGTGTTTGTTAGTGTGTTTGTGAGCTATGGTGAGAGTTTCGAATGAAACTGCAAAATGAAGTGAGAAATGGCAGTGAGATGTTCAGGCTGTTTCAGGCTTGTGTTCTTGGTGCTTTGTGGTCTATGGAACAAGGTGAGTTGAATGGTGAAGTTGGCTTGGGTGTTTTGTGGCTGTGGAGGCAGATTCGAAGCAAGTTGCAATTGGGAGTGTTTGTGTGAATGTGATGAATGAATGTGTTTCAGCCTTGCCTTGTGTTATGTTTAGCTTGCAAATTGTCCACATAACTCTCTCTCATTGGTCAGTTGACAAGACATGCCCTTTATTGATTGGTAAGTTAACTTTTGCAAAAAGTCAAATAATGTGTAAGAGAAGCATGGCTCAAGGTCTAGGCAAGTACATGGCATGGGCTGGCGCAACAAGGGTGAGGGAGAGGTCTAGCAAAGCTCAGCATCCAAGGCTGCAAGTTGTAGGTAGCATGATCATGAGTTTTGCAACTTGTTGTAACTTTGGTTCACATGTGATTCCTTTGCCTAACCAAACATAAACCATAGGCATTCTTGGTCCAAATCTGATTTTCATGACTTAGAGAAAGTTTGTGTGCTGGTTTGAAGTGAATTAGAAGTCACATAATGCATTGGTTCATGACTTTGCAAAATTTTCACTTAGGGCATGCCTTGAAAATCAATGATTTTAGCCAACTTTGCATTGCCATAACTTTTGATTCAAGAAGAGTTTGATCATGTTCTTGTACTTTTTGAAAAGGGAAAAATGAGATCTACAACTTTCATGACCAAAGTTTTTCCATTTGAAGCCTTTTTGGATCAAGAATCATGGCTTGAAAAATGACCTAAAATGATGCATTCTTGAAAAGTCAACTATGCCCAAAAAGTCAACATTTGCAAAAACCCTAAATTCTTGATTTTTATGAACTTCAACCTTCTTCCATGATCAAATAAAGATCATATACACTCAAAATAATGAAGATCACCCATTGGTTGGGTCATTGGGGGCCTCAGATGCCCTGATTTTACACTGACTTGTCTGAAAAGTCAACCCTTGATCAGATGACTTCCCCATGGAATTTCTTCATGAAAATTGATATGCATACTCCCTATACCATATAGAGATCAATGGAAACAAGAATGACCAAAAAATTTGGAGTTATGGCCTCTGAAACCAAAACCCTAATTTTCAGTCAACTGTGCAGTTCAACCTGGCTCTGCATCCACTCAAACCCTAGTCCTTGTGATTCCTCTGCATTTTTGACTTTGAGGAGATGGAATATGCCATAAGAACACACATGGACCCCTTTGAGATGATTGGTGGCCTTTGGAATGGCTCAAGATGCCTTGGGATTGTTCAGATCACAAACCCTAGGTGCAGATGCCTTAGAAACTATGCAGTGAAACAAAAGTGAGGTATGAGATGATATGTTGTGTTTATGCATATGAGATGATCACAAGCCATGGTGAAATGGGTGAGGGCAAATTTGGGGTGTTTACACCAACAAGCCCGGAAGGTTGTTGAGGGAGGAAACGCCCAAGGCTGGGGCAAACTGCTATCGGTAGAGAAGAAAGAGGACAGATTTGGGTTGGGTTACAGACCAACTCAACAAGATCAAGCAGAGGCTGCGAAAGAGCCCAACTTTGTGAGTGGGGGGATGCTCACCCCTGATGCTGTCAACTGTCTGGAAGACGAGTTGGAAGAGGAGCGCAACCTGGAAAGCTGGATTCGTCCAAAGATTCCGGGGAGCAGTATCTCAAACTGGTCTTCCCAGGAAATTATAAGAGTTACTCATGCAGAGTAATTATTATTTCCTGTATTTTTATAGCATGCATCAAAGTCTTGCATCTTGCCCAAGATGACAAGACTCATTTTGTAATCGGGCCATCTGTACTTTTTGTGCAAACGAGATTAATCAATGAAATATCAGACATCTTTTTGCAAATGAGTCTTTTTCTTTTCCACTCACTGTTTTTCCATTTTTCTTTTTGTACAAAAAATAAATGGCAGTGTTTTCAAAATGACAACTTTATTTCACTTTTCTAAACAAGATTAAAATCAAATCACTAAAACAAACCAACTGAACCCTTGCAGAGAGTGCCTTCCAGACAGCACCGACAACAGCACGGCTATGACTTCGTATGACTTTGACAATCCAATCAATCAAGCTGATGAAGGGGTTGATGAAGAATATGAGCTTCCTGAAGAGCTATCCAGGTTGTTAAGACAAGAGGAAAAGGCTATTACTCCTCAACAGGAGGAGGTTGAAGCAATTAATCTTGGTACAGATGAAGACGTGAAAGAGGTTAAAATCGGGGCCTGCCTACAAGACCCAGTGAAGAGACAACTGATTGACCTGCTTCAAGAGTATGTGGATGTGTTTGCTTGGTCGTATCAAGATATGCCAGGGTTGGACACCGATATAGTCATGCACAAGTTGCCTTTGAGAGAAGAATGCCCACCGGTCAAACAGAAGCTGCGCCGTACTCGCCCGGACATGGCAATGAAAATCAAGGAGGAGGTACAAAAGCAGTGGGACGCCGGGTTCCTTGCTGTGACTAGCTATCCACCGTGGGTTGCTAATATAGTACCTGTGCCTAAGAAAGATGGCAAAGTAAGGATGTGTGTTGACTACCGTGATCTGAACAGAGCCAGCCCAAAAGATGACTTCCCATTACCTCACATTGATGTATTGGTGGATAACACAGCTCAGTTCTCGGTATTCTCCTTCATGGACGGATTTTCAGGATACAACCAGATTAAGATGTCACCTGAAGACATGGAGAAGACAACCTTCATCACACCCTGGGGCACGTTCTGCTACAAGGTAATGCCATTTGGGCTCAAGAATGCCGGCGCAACATATCAACGGGCTATGGTAACGTTATTCCATGATATGATCCATAAGGAAATCGAATGCTATGTGGATGATATGATCGCCAAGTCCCTCACCGAAGAAGATCACCTGGTGAATCTGCTGAAACTGTTCAAGCGTCTGAGGAAGTACCAACTGAAGTTAAACCCCAACAAATGCACATTCGGGGTGAGATCTGGTAAGCTGCTGGGTTTTATTGTGAGCGAGAAAGGGATTGAAGTTGACCCTGATAAAGTCAAAGCCATCCAAGAGATGCCTGCACCGAAAACTGAGAAAGAAGTTCGAGGGTTCTTAGGAAGATTGAACTACATCTCGAGGTTCATATCCCACCTCACAGCAACCTGTGAACCCTTGTTCAAGTTGTTAAGAAAAGAACAGACGGTCAGGTGGAACGAAGACTGCCAGAAGGCTTTTGACAAGATCAAGGAGTACTTACAAGAACCTCCAATCCTTATGCCTCCAATTGAAGGAAGACCTCTGATAATGTACTTGACAGTATTAGAAGAGTCAATGGGGTGTGTGTTGGGCCAGCATGACGAGTCTGGTCGAAAAGAGTATGCAATATACTACCTAAGCAAAAAGTTTACCGACTGTGAACAGCGTTATTCACTGCTCGAGAAAACTTGCTGTGCTTTAGCGTGGGCTGCTCGCCGACTGAGACAGTATATGTTGACCCACACTACTTTGTTGATCTCAAAAATGGACCCAGTTAAGTACATATTTGAGAAGCCAGCTCTTACCGGACGGGTTGCAAGATGGCAAATGATTCTCACAGAATATGACATCCAGTACACCTCTCAGAAAGCCATCAAGGGCAGTGTATTGTCTGAATATCTTGCTGAGCAACCCATTGATGATTACCAGCCTATGAGATTTGACTTCCCTGATGAAGACATCATGTTCATAAAAGCAAAAGATCATGAAGAGCCTGTTCACACTGAAGGGCCCGACCCGGAAGAAGAATGGACTATGATGTTTGATGGGGCTGTTAATATGAATGGTCGTGGTGTTGGTGCAGTACTCATTACGCCTAAAGGAGTTCACATGCCTTTCTCAGCAAAGCTCACTTTCAACTGCACTAACAACGAAGCTGAATACGAAGCTTGCATTATGGGTCTTGAGGAAGCCATTGACCTCAGGATCAAGACATTGACCGTATTCGGAGATTCAGCTTTGGTAATCAATCAGACCAATGGCAAATGGTATACACACCAGGATCATCTGATACCTTACAGGGATTATACAAGGAGGTTACTGACTTTCTTCACAACAGTCAAGCTTGAGTATATCCCTCGGGACGAGAATCAGTTTGCAGATGCTCTTGCTACCATTTCGTCTATGATCAAAGTTCAGGCTGCCAACTTTGTACCTCAGATCTCAGTGTCCAGACTTGATAGACCAGCATATGTGTTCGCAGCAGATGTTGTTAAAGACGATAAGCTTTGGTTCCATGACATTAAGTGCTTCTTGGAGGATCAAACATACCCATCTGGGGCATCTTCCAATGATAAGAAGACTTTGAGAAGGCTTGCTGGTAGTTTCTTTCTAAACACTGATGGGTCTTTATACAAGAGGAACTTTGATATGGTACTCCTCAGATGTGTTGATAAGACAGAAGTAGACCTGTTGATGCATGAAGTGCACGAAGGATCCTTTGGTACCCATGCTGGAGGGCATGCCATGGCTAAAAAGTTCCTAAGATCGGGTTATTGCTGGATCACAATGGATGCAGACTGTTGTGCCTACGCCAGGAAATGCCATAAATGCCAGATTTATGCAGATAAGGTGCATGTGCCTCCCAATCCTTTGAACATAATGTCTTCACCATGGCCCTTTGCCATGTGGGGCATTGACATGATTGGCAAGATTGAACCAACTGCTTCAAACGGCCACCGATTCATCCTGGTCGCCATTGACTATTTCACCAAGTGGGTTGAAGCAGCATCATATGCAAATGTTACAAGACAAGTGGTAGCCAGATTTCTGAAAAGAGATATCATCTGTCGGTACGGAGTTCCCGAGCGAATCATTACTGATAATGGTTCCAATTTAAACAACAAGATGATGGCAGAGCTGTGCCGGGACTTCAAGATTCAACATCACAATTCTTCTCCTTACAGGCCAAAGATGAATGGCGCTGTTGAGGCAGCAAATAAGAATATCAAGAAGATTGTGCAGAAGATGGTAGTCACTTACAAAGACTGGCATGAAATGCTACCATTTGCCTTGCATGGGTACCGCACGTCAATCAGGACATCCACTGGGGCAACACCGTATCAACTTGTGTATGGTATGGAAGCAGTCCTACCGGTTGAAGTTGAATTACCCTCTCTACGAGTACTAATGGATGTTAAACTGAACGAAGCAGAATGGGTTAGGTCCCGATACGAGCAACTGAGTCTGATTGAAGAGAAGAGATTGGTTGCAATCTGTCATGGGCAGTTGTATCAGAAGAGAATGAAGAAAGCCTTCGATCAGAAAGTCAGGCACCGAGAGTACCAAGTAGGAGATCTTGTGCTGAAAAGAATCCTCCCTCCTCATACGGACCACAGGGGCAAGTGGACCCCAAACTATGAAGGACCATTCGTGGTAAGGAAAGTTTTCTTTGGTGGAGCACTAATGCTCAGCACCATGGATGGTGAAGATTTCCCATCCCCTGTGAATTCAGATGCAGTTAAAAAATACTTCGCATAAAAATGACCCGCTGGACACAAAAACAGAATGTAAGTCCAGGCAAAAATAGGGCATCCCGGCGAGTCAAAAACAGAATAAAAGACTCGGGCAAAAATAAGGGAAAATAAACAAAAGAATGTACACCCGCTGAGTTGAAAAGCCGCATTGGACAGCTCAGGCGAAAATGGGTATCCCGATGGATTGAAAACCCGAAAGGGCGATCCATGCAAAACAAGGGAATAAGAGAACAACTGCACTCTGAATTCGTCTGTATCGTCTACAACTTGGTAAGCTTCGAAAGGATCAAGCCTCAGCCAGAATCAACATCATTCAGAAAGCAAGATGAGAAGAACGTCAAAAGTCATACGAGTCATAGTGAAGAGGAAGCTCCTTAAAGCGTCATCAACACTGCCAACATTTTGTTTCTCAATTTGTAACAATCTCCTCATTTCAGGGGATTTGTTTCTTTGACTGTATCTCGCCAACTCAGGGCATATGAATTAATAAAACCAGATTTTCAGTCACGTCTCATTTTGTACATTTTATTTGCAAAAATGTCTGATGTCTTAAAAGAAAAACGATTGCACAAGAATACAGATGTTTATCTTCAAATAAAAACATGCTTGCAGGAAATATGCTTACTCTCAGAAGTATTTAAACTCCTATGACGGAATCCAGTAAGGGATACCTCGGGATTATTTTGTGCGTTTCTCTATCTTTTTCAGGATTTGCAGGTATCCAGAATGCAACTTGGGGCATGAAAGCCTCATCCCAGCAAGTTGGCAAACCAACACTCAATTTTAGCACCCAAAGTGCTCTCTCCCCAGCTGAGTTGCCTTTCATGACTCCTCCCAGCTGAGTTGCCACTTGTTGCTTATCCCCATCAGAGTTGCCAGGCATCACAAAAGGCACCTATATCCCCGGCTGAGTCGAGGATCCTCTTCAACAGAATCCCTAGGGAGGTATCTCAATAATCTCTTTTCCTCCCCAGCCGAGTTGCCATCTCGCCCTTAGCCGAGCACAAAAGTCAGAGAGCTATCTTCCCACAGAGCTCCAGCATCTATCCAAAGGAGCAGCACATGAAGAATCACAACAGAGTGAAGAAAGCTTCTACAAACCCCAGCTGGGTCTCTCATTTATAGGGATAAGTCTATCAATGACCCATATCCCCAAGCAGATATCATATCATCAGATCTACCGATGATCTCACCCCCAGCTGGGATGTCCATTTCAAATAGATCAATCAAAAATCTTCGCAGCAGCGGGACCCGGATCCCGGTTGGGTATCTTTGCATAATCATAGCATTCGCATCATATTTACCCACAAAGCGTAGCATTCCGTCTAATACGGAGCATTACGGCAAAAATCCAACACATAGCATAATCATAAGCCATGTTCTAAATCAGCACTTGTGAATAGTGACAGCTCATCAACGTACAGAAAAATCCCCACCAGAATCCCCAGCAAAAACAGCTGCCTCTCAATCAAACACCAGTATATACTCATTGTTGACACCCGTCCGTGCCGTCTTTCCCCCAGTAAAGTCGCCTGAACACTCTTTACGAACAAGATCACCCGTATTACAGATACGTCCTGACACCCGTCCGTGTCATACCCCAGCAGAAAGCCAAAAACATCCTCTTTGCACTCACATATACCTGTATATACAATTCCTTGACACCCGTCCGTGTCATATCCCCAGCGCATTCATCTACACTTTCACAACCCATATACTTGTTGATGTTACTATACGTTTCTCTCTTGACACTCGTCCGTGTCACCCTCCCCAGCAGTAAACACTCATCTATACAATACTCATACTCATTACTCATGTTACACCCATACAAATACTCGTCCGTATCTTGTATATACCTTACATATCCCCTCAGATTCAACACTAGTCCTTGTTCTTTGTTAACCAGTTGGTACTCGTCCGTATCATCATCTCAGAACATGCGTCAAGCGTTTGCTTCTACATGATACTTGTCCGTATCATAGTCTTAAAGATGCTCGTCCGCATCTTTAATCCATACACCGTGTCAAACACTTATGTCCTCTTGAATATAGACACTCGTCTGCGTCTACTATTCCCCAGAAGAATCCTCTCAGATTCAACACTCGTCCGTGTTCTCTGTTAACCAGTTGATACTCGTCCGTATCATCATCTTTGAACACGCGTCAGTATTTGTTTCTACCCGATACTCGTCCGTATCGTAAGGATGCTCGTCCGCACCTTTAATCTATACACAATACCAAACACTTGTACCTTTTGTTTCTTGGATATAAACACTCGTCCGTGTTTACTACTCCCCAGTAGATCGCCAACAAAGCAAATTTTCCTTCTTATCTGACACTCGTCCTGTGTCATGATAAACCCTGAGAGCAGTCGTACCCTGCTAGGTGGTCGTCCTCCACCTCTTGATGGTCGTCCTCCATGTAAACACCCCAAATTTGCCCTCACCCATTCACACCATGGCTTGTGATCATCTCATATGCATAAACACAATCATATCATCTCATATCTCACTTTTGTTTCACTACATAGTTTCTGAGGCATCTGCACCTAGGGTTTGTGATCTGAGCAATCCCAAAGCTTCTTGAGCCATTCCAAAGGCCACCAATCAACTTAAAGGGGTCCATGTGTGTTCTTATATCATATTTCATCTCCTCAAAGTCAAAATTGCAGAGGGATCACAAGAACTAGGGTTTGAGTGGATGCAGAGCCAAGTTTGACTGCACAGTTGACTGAAAATTAGGGTTTTGGTTTCAGAGGCCATAACTCCAATTTTTTTGGTCATTCTTGTTTCCATTGATCTCTAAATGGTATAGGGAGTATGCATATCAATTTTCATGAAGAAATTCCATGGGGAAGTCATCTGATCAAGGGTTGACTTTTCAGATAAGTCAGTGCAAAATCAGGGCATCCGAGGCCCCCAATGACCCAACCAAGGGGTGATCTTCATCATTTTGAGTGTATATGATCTTTATTTGATCATGGAAGAAGGTTGAAGTTCATAGAAATCAAGAATTTAGGGTTTTTGCAAATGTTGACTTTTTGGGCATAGTTGACTTTTCAAGAATGCATCATTTTAGGTCATTTTTCAAGCCTTGATTCTTGATCCAAAAAGGCTTCAAATGGAAAAACTTTGGTCATGAAAGTTGTAGATCTCATCTTTCCCTTTTCAAAAAGTACAAGAACATGATCAAATTCTTTTTGGATCAAAAGTTATGGTGTGGCAAAGTTAGCAAAAATCATTGATTTTCAAGTTATGCACCAAAGGCAAAAATTGCAAATTCTCCTTCCAAGGCCAATTCAGTCACCATATGGGATTCTAATGCACTTAGATCATGTAACTTCTAAAAGTTAGATTTGAACCAAGGTGCCTCATGTTTCATGGCTTATGCAACAAGTTTTTTCCATGTGAACCATAAAGCAAGCAACTTGCAAAAACTATCATCACATCTCACCCACTTGATTTCTTGGATGCTGAACCAGCCCTAGCTTCTCTCCATGCCATGCTGCGCCAGTCCATGTACTTATGCTAGCCTAGAACCAAGCCCATGCCTCTCTTACAACCAAGTTGACATTTTGCAAAAGTAAACATCCCAATCAATAAAGGGCATGTCACATCTTCTGGCCAATCAGCATTGTTTATACAAACAATTTGCAAGCAAAACATCATAACACACAAGCCTGAAACACACTAGAACAACACATTCACAAAACACTCCATTTTTGCATAAGCCTTCGAATTTCTCTCCACAGCATACAAACACAAGAACCATCTTCACCAATCATCTCACCACACTTCATAGGCCTGAAACCACCAAAGTTCAAGCCTGAAACAAGCCTGACCTGAGCTTCACCATTTCCCACCCTCAGAACCAGTTCTCTTCGAATCTCACTAGCCAGCCATCAAACACTTCATTTTCCTTCACCAATAAGTCAAGCATACCACAAGGAGTCAAAACCACCCTTTACTTTGAACTGAAACAGCCTGTACACAAAGCTCATTTCCTGCTACACCAGAACTGGTTCTCACAAATCAGCCATCCACAAGAGCTTTGAAGCCTTCCATTAGCATCAAGGGATACAAGGGAGTCCATTTGCACGCAAGGAAAGCTCTGGAAGCTCAGTTTTGAAGCTTTCCAGCTCAGGTATGATCATGGAAACTTTTCTCTCAAAGCTTGGTTTTTGAGTTATAAATTGATTATTCATGTCTTGCTGGTCATGGGGTTGGTTTCAGAATCAAAAATGAGTGAAAACTGAGCTTGTATGGTCCCTCTGAAATTTTGCCCGTAAATTTCTTTCCTTTCGATTCCTTTGATTCATGGTGCATAAATGTTGTTTGAGCTTGGATTCATGACCTAGGAAGTTAGAGGATCATTTAGGTGTGCTTGATTTGTAGAATAGGTGCCTGATTCGTGTTTTAGGGTTTTTGTGCAACCGGAGAAGATGACCGGAGCTCCCCTCCGGTCACCTGAGTTCGTTTAGCCCTAATTACAGTCATTAACTTCTGTTTGAATCCTGGGCGTTAGATTGTTTGACTCCATTGACTTCCCGCGTGGATAGATGGCCCAGATCCTTTGTTTTGCCCTAATCCTCTTGATTTGTTTAATTAATCATTAATTAAATAAGTTTAATCAGAATCAACCATGGCCATTGGATGACGCGCTAGTCAATGCCTCCAAACCCAGTTCAAATCTCCACCCTTAGATCTGCTTACTTTCCTTTTTTCTTATTTTTATTTCATTATTTGTCATTTAATTTGCATAATTTATTAAAAATAGTAAAAATTGTTTAAAAATTATGAAATTTTTTATCCTGAATTTCATTAATTTTTATGACCCAAAAATATTTTTATTTTATTTTTCATCATTAAAAAGGTATTTTTAAATATTTAAAAGATTATTTTTAATTGATTAATGGGAATTAATTAATTAAAAATACTTTTAGGTATTTAAAAATTACAAAAAAATTCATGAAATGTTCTAAGACATTTAGAAACATTGTCCAACCTTCAAACCAAATTTCTTTTTTGATCTTGATGCATTTTAAGAATTTTTCATTGAATTAAATCATATTTTGTGCATTATTTTGATCATAAATTCAAAAATTCATTTCTGCCAATTGGAGAAGGTTGAGACATTGATTCTTCTTGCATTGTGTTATGTTTAGCATGTAGTTTCTAGGGTAAAATGGTCATGATTTGATCTTGCATTTTTCAATTTGTTTGGCATTTCTTTTGTTAAGAACCCTAAAAAACCTTAATAACTTGCAAAATTCATAACTTGAGTTTGGTTGAGAGTTGAGAGCTCCCCTTTGGGCAGTGGTTCAGCATAGGGTTAGGGTTTCTTTGAGTGCCATTTTCCATTTTTTATCTTAGGGTTTTGTTTCTGTTTTGGATTTTTGTTTGATGTTTGATCCATGAACCCTAATTTGGGACTTCTCTTGCATCCTCCTTGCATACTCTTGCATAACATGACTTATCTTTGCATTTTGTGCATTCTTGTGATTCATTTGACATCTTAAGACATATAGAAAGCATGTTTGATCATTGCATTGCATATTTGCCATGTCATTTGTCTTGTATGCTTCATAACTTTCCATGCTTGTTCATGCTCTTTAGCTTGCATCATTTGCATTCATGATCTTGTATGAACATCTCCATGCCTTGCCTCATGTTTGCAGCACCTCATAACATCATTAACATCATGTGCATGCTTCTGGTTTGGTATAGCATCATGTCATTTCATTTCATTTAGCATTGCATTGCATTTCCTTCTAACATTTCAGGTGGTAAGTAAACTTGGGAAGTGAATTTGCCTTCACTTCTCATACCTTTTCTTTTCATCTCTCTTGCATCCATTGCTGCATTTCTATTTGTGTTTGAGATTGAGCTTGCTCATTCTTCTTCCTCCCACTTTCTTTCTTCAAGTGACTTGACTTCTTGAATGAAGCAAGTCACTTTGCTTCTCTTGATCCTGTTCATCTGCTTCCTGGTGGCTCCTCTGAAGATTGTTCTTGCAAACCTCACAAACCTTAGGATCAACCAAGCATGACAATGAATTAGGGTTTTGATTAGTCCCCCTTCATAGTTTTTACCTTTTTGTCTCTCTTTGAGTCTTCTCTTCTCACCTCATAATCAGGGATTAAACCCTAAAGGCTCTAAGACTTTGAGATTAAGCTTATGCCTGCATCCTTCTATTAGGATGGAGTGTATAACTTTAATCCTAAGTGTTAAACCCTTAATGTGTTTAACTCCTTCAATTAATCCACCTAATAATCATCAAGACATCACACTTGTAACTTGGGCCTTGCATTAGGGTTCTAATTCTTCCTTAAGTGGTTAAGAAGGACTAACCCTAGTGTTAATGGACAAGTCCCCCTCAAGTTGTCTTACAAATCATAAAAAACACTTCATCATCATAACCATTGAATAAAATCCACTTAATCAAAGGCCTGTTTTGTCATAAGTTTAATCCCTAATCATGGATTGAGTTGAGGAGCTTTCCTCAGCTTAAACATTCTCATCTATTATCCTTCTATTAGGGTGGTGTAATGAGTCTGTTTAATCCCTGATTATGGCTTAACCTCATTACTCAACACTAAACAAAATCACAAAAACATCTAAATAATCACAAGTAGGTTAATGATCTTAATCCTACATCAAAGGTGATTAAGTGTGAGAATCTGACTTCACACTTAAGGTACTCTCATTACCCCTAATCAGAGGGAAGATGTGATGAGTTTACTAAATCCATTGGTTTAGGCTTAAGCTCATTATCTTATGACAAACTTCAAAAAGCAATAAAAGACTGAAAACTCAAAAACAAACAATAATCGTCTCCTCCGGGATTCTTTTCTCATCACCTTCACTCACAATCGAGAACTCGCTTCTTCCGTCTAATGCAAGACAGTTAGCACCTGAGCCAGACAGGTCATACACTTGAGCATAGACAAGTAAGCAGTTCACCAGTCAATTCATCTTTCAGTCTCTTTGGGTCGAACTACGGTGTTCTGACTTCCTCATTGCACGAGAGGATACGTAGGCATAACTTAACAGTTATCGAACAAAAGTCTCTGTACATTCCCCCTCCTTCTAGCTTCACTCTTTTAGCCTCATGGTCATGAGCAATTCATTCTCATCCCTACACTGACACTTCACTTATACACTTCACTTACACTGACACCTGTACATCCTTTTCCAGCTCTTTTATACACAAATTGCACTGACACTACCCCTTTAAAACACAAATCTTTTAAGCGTGGATCCCGTCGAGTACGACGGACAATCTGGGTGCTAATACCTTCCCAGGTTGTAACCAACCCCCTTTCTCAGTCTCTCTGGTTCGCAAACCGTCTTATCCGTATCTTTCTAGGTCTATGCAGCATTACCTTTCCTCCGGGATAAAAATGCCTAGCTGGCGACTCTTTTCATCTCCAGTGAGTTCACGGCTGTGTGTTCTCACTGTCCCTTTCGCCGACCGTTCGCGCTTGTACCTGGATGCTAATCTTTGGGAGCGACAGCTTGGCGACTCTGCTGGGGACCCTTATACTGCAACCAGGGCTTCTGGTTCTTTTTGTGGGTTCCTCCTAGCGCTTGTTTGATTTGTGTTTACTGGGGTGTTATGTGCTTGTTTGTGCTTGTATTTATTTTTGTTTATTGCTTTATGTACAGATACTTTTACTGCTTTCTTTATTGCATTTATATCATACTGTCATTATTGCTGGCTGGATCTGTTGTTTGCCTTGGTGGGTGGGTATTTCATTGAGAGTTAAGGTCCTATACCTGGGACCTGAGTGACACCTAGGCTAGAGTGAATCATATTCTTTCCCATTCCATTTCGATCTGGTGCGGGAATATGAAACACGGTTCAGATATGGGTTTCTTCTTGAGAACTCTGTGTTGCAGATTTCCTGCAATGCTAGGGCTATCTGGGAAGCCTGCTAAGTCTGGATGACCTTTTAGTATTGACCTTCAGAAACTGAGGTGAATTAGAGGAGGAATTGTTATGGTTATTGTAAACACTGTACCTCCGGGTTAGAAGTGTTTACACTTCTCATAACTGATCCAAGTCTGAGGATCCTTGTTCTAGATCATCACCTGTGAGGGGGTTGGGCTGTTTACAGGTTTGCAGGTACCTTGACCTCAGAATACCCTGTTACTTTGACTTTGTTAAAAATACTCCATGTTGGACAGTTCTTGTGATTCTAAAACCCTGGACTTGTGGCTCTTTATTTGAGCCCCCCACCCTGGTTACTGGATTTTTAGACCTCCATCTGGAATTCTTGAACACACATGGACTTATATCAGGGCATTTTGATCAGATCCAGCTCAGTCACAAACCCTTGCATATCATTTGCATACATACTCATTGCATCATATTAACATGTGCTTATTTGTGTTTCAGGGTATCCATTTTCATCTGGTTTTGGTTTTGACCCCATCTTTAGTTCTGACCTATCTCCACCAGTACTTGCTTCAGCTTGTCAGCCATACTTCAGATACTTGCACTAGCCAGCCAGTGGCCCACTCCTCAGCATCTTCATCAGCACTCTACTTAATCTTCAGCATCATGGCTCCAAAGAAAAGTAACATCACCTATCATTTCTTCCAACCAGACTTATCAGACATCAGGAGGATCCAAACCCTGATCACTCCAGATCACCTACCTTTGTTCAGGGAGCATTATGGGAATATACTTGACTTGGTCATGGATCTGGACCCATCCCAGAGGAGTTTGATCCACACCTGCATTCAGTTTTATGACCCCCCATTGAGATGTTTCACCTTTCAGGACTTTCAGTTGGGGCCTCTTTTAGAAGAATACTCATCATTGATTGGTTTGCCTATCAAGAGAGAAATCCCTTTTAACCCTGCAATGGTCTTTCCCAGCAATGGAGAGGTAGCAAAAGCTCTGCACCTGGAACCTGTTTTGATTGAACAGCATATGACCTCTAAAGCTGGGATCCCTGGATTTCATCTGGACTTCCTGATTTCTCAAGCTAGTCTGAAGGCCTCCTTGGGGGAGTGGAAAGCTGTTTGTGCTCTGTTGGCCTTAAGTGTATATGGAATTGTGTTGTTTGCAGATGAGCCTCGATTCATTAGCAAGAATGCAATCCATTTGTTCATCCTGAAGAACCCAGTGCCAACTTTGCTAGGAGATCTCTATTACTCAGTGCACCAGAAGAATGAGAAGCAGAGGGGAAGGCTAGTGAGGTGTTGTGCTCCATTATTCCATGCTTGGCTTCTTAAGCATCTACCCAGGATAGATGCATTCCTAAATCCTCATCAGCAAAGCAACTGGGCTAAGAGGCTCACTGTTCTAACTTCAGCAGACATCAGATGGTGTACTCAAAGCACCAAGGGCAGAGATATCATTACAAGCTGTGGGCACTTTCCCAATGTGCCTTTAATAGGGGTCAAGGGAAGTATCAACTACAACCCTCTGCTGTTCAGGAGGCAATTAGGCTATGCACTGGTCCATACTCCCAGGGAGCGAGACTTGGTTGAGACCCTCTACTGTGAGAACAAGATTAGTTTGGCTGTTGTTAGGCAGGCTGCCTGGGCCTGGGATAATGTTCAAACCAAGGGAGTCACCATTCTAGGGAAGTGTAATAATGTGGCATCAGCGCAATATTATGAGTGGTCCCATGCCAGGGCCCAATTCTCTGGAATGCCCTTTACCATAGAAGACATGCCTGAGTCATCTTCAGCACCACCCCCTGCCACTATCAATTTGGAGGAGTTTGAGAGCTTGATGGAAAGAAATGAGAAGCTAACCCAGGCTTTGCAGAAGACCCTCCGGGAGAGGAGTGAAGGTGTGAGGGAGATTGAGAGATTGGAGAAACTGAGAGTGGAACACTTGACTAAAATTGAGAAGTCTGGAGATTATATCAACAAGTCTAAAGCTGGTGAACAGATTCTGAAGAATGCTTGTAAAGAAGCCCAGTTCCAGAGAGCAAGAACAGACTTGTATTTGAAAGAGAGTCAGGCCAGGTGGGTCCGGATCACTGAGGCCCGTACCCTAGAAGACAAGAGAGCTCAAGACAAGATGGAGCAGATGGAAAAAGCCCTGGCAGCAGCCCAGGAGGAAATATCAGAGCTAGAAATCAGAGCTGGAGTGAAGAGGTCTAAGGACCAAAGTCAGAACAAGAAGTTGACTGCAGCTGTTGCAGCGAGAAACCTTCTCATCAGGAATCTTACGAAGCATCCGGCTGATCCTGTGACCGAAGCACTTCTTAAGGAAGTTCGTGAGGATGAGTTTGGCCTTGGAGTTTGATCACTTGCTTGTTGTTATCCCTTTTCCATGTACTTTTGCCTTTTTGTGATGTATTTTGACCCCTTTGAGGGCTTGTGTTGTAAAATGAACAAATTGTATTATTTCACCTTTGTAGTATATTGGTGTTAGTTTCCATCTGGGTTACTTCAAAAGCAACTTCAACAGCAGCATCTTCAAGGGTCTGGAAGGGTCAAAACTGAAGGCCAAACCGGATACCTTGAGAGCGAATAAGCATAACTGCATTGCATGCTAACCCTTTTGTTTGTTTTGTAGGTTTTTGTTTTGTTGTTGCTAACCTCTGTTGTGAATCTCAGGAATTATTGCTCGCCGCCGGGTATTTCCCCTCAACAGGCCACACAGGTACCCAACTAGAAACAACCTTCCGGGAATTCAGATGGATCAGATGCAGCAAGACCTTACGGAGGTCAGAAACCAGATGGCCAACGAAAGGTTGGAGATGAGAACTCAGATAACACAGTTCATGGAAGTAATGAACAACTTAGCTCAAAGCCAGGAGAGGCTCAGGGCTTTGGTAGAAGGGAGGAATCAAGAGGAACCCCATGTGGGAACTGCTGGCACAAGTAACAATGAAAGGGTGCAACCACATGCTAACCCTCCTGTGTTTGGCCCTCATCTCCATCCTGAGGCCAACATCCCAGTCAACATTCAGGGGACAGCCACAGCGGCCAGGGTACTTCAAGAAGACCCTCAGGAGGACCAATTTACAGTAATGGGTGCTGGAGAGGAAACTTATGACAGGAGATTGGATGAAATAGCTGAGAAGTTGAGATCACTGGAGTCTCAAAATTCTTTGGGCTTCGACGTCATGGACATGGGTTTGGTGGAAGGGGTCAGGATCCCCCATAAGTTCAAGCCTCCTTGTTTCGAAAAGTATAATGGGACTTCATGCCCCCGGACTCATCTACAATCATTTCTGGGAAAGGCTGAAGGCCTATACGATGGATGAGAAATTGTGGATGTTCTATTTTGAAGATAGCTTGACTGGAGCTTCGAGGGAGTGGTATTCCCATTTGACAAGGGCAACTGTGAGATGCTGGAAGGACCTGGAAGAGGCTTTCATTAGACAGTATCAATACAATCTAGACATGGCACCCAACAGGACTCTCCTGATGGGAATGTCACAGTCGTCAAGGGAGAGTTTCCGAGAATATGCCCAAAGATGGAGGCAATTGGCCGCTGCTGTTCAACCCCCTATGTCCGAAAGGGAAATGGCAGATATGTTCATGAATACTCTTCAGGGAACCTATATTGACAGGTTAGCTGCTTTCTCTTCCACTAGCTTTGCGGATGTTGTTATAGCTGGGGAGAGAATTGAAAGCCTGTTAAAGATGGGAAAGATCTCAGACAACGGTGCGAGCTCGTCCAGTAGTACAAGAAAGCCTTTTGCAGGCCCGAGAAGAACTGGCGAGACCAATGCCATTCACACCAACAGGGGTAGGCCCCAATATGTTCAAAGGTCAATAGCAGCAGTCACTATCCCTGCTCCAGCTCATCCTCAGCCAGTCTATCAACCTCCGCAACAAAATTTCCAACAACAACCTCAGTATCATCAGAATCAGTACCCTCCAAGGAATTACAACAGCAACAACTCCAACAACAATAATCAGCAGAGGCCATTTCAACAGAGGCCATCCCAAGCTAACCGAGTGATCGACCCGATCCCAATGCCGTATGCTGCCTTGCTGCCACAACTTCTGAAACTCAACCTAGTTGAGCTAAGAACGTTGGCACCTCCGGATCCCAACAGTCTACCAAGAAACTATGACTCTAATACTAGGTGTGCTTTTCATTCAAACGCACCTGGTCACAGTACAGAAAAATGCAGGGCTCTGCATATGAAGGTACAAGACTTGGTAGACTCCAAGGCTCTGAATTTTGCACCGCCGCCCAATGTCAATAAAAACCCAATGCCAAACCATGGTGGTCCCCGAATTAATGCTATTGAAGAAGACCAACCGTCTTATTTGATAACTAGTGTGGATCAGATCAGGACACCATTGGTGGAAATCAAGGCTCAACTCCGCGAAAACCAAATATTTCCGGGGTGTGAACTAGGGTGCCCCTATTGCAATATTTCATGGAACGGGTGCGAGGACCTGAGGAATGGCATTGACAGCCTTATTCAGAATGGCCTACTACAGATCACTACATCATTTCCGGCAAATCCGACAACTTCATCAACAACGGTTTCAGAACCTCCTACAAATGCAACAACTATTGTTCCCGACAATTCATCAGCAACATCAACAAGTACTCCATCTGTCCTACCAAATGATCAGTTTTCAACAGTTTCTCCTGCTACGACTTCAGCTTCAGTCCATTTCGACTCTCCATCAACAACAACATCAGTCACTCCAACAATACCTCCTACAACACCAGCAATCAATCATGAAGATGTCTCTACTGTTACCATTTTCTACGATCCTGAAAACAACTCTGCCTACCATTCAGAAGGTGCTGCTCCCATCAGAGCACCAGTTACAATCTTTTATGATCCACAAACAATTACAGTCCCTTCAGCAGCAGCAATCAGTCCAGTCACTGTCACGGTGCCTGGACCAGTACCATATGAAAGCAATAGGGCCATCCCTTGGCACTATGGCTCTGACGTGTACTGTGAAGGGAAAAGAATCACTCTTGAAACATCAGCACCTGCACCACAAGTAGATAATGTGGGGGGAGGCGGAGGCTTCACTCGAAGCGGACGTCTCTTTGCTTCACAAGTTCAAAGACCTACTGCCAAAGCAGAAGCTGCTGCCAAGGCAAAGGGAAAAGGCCCGGTGCAGGAAGATCCAACTGCCAAAGAAGCCTTGAAGGCACCGTTCTATCAAGAAGTTGATGAGTTTATGAGAATCATCAAAAAGAGTGATTACAAAATTGTGGATCAACTTCACCAGACGCCATCCAAAATCTCCATCCTCTCACTGCTTATGTGCTCCGAAGCCCATCGGAATGCACTACTCAAGGTCTTGCACGCAGCTTACGTGCCTGAGGAGATTACTGTCAACCAATTGGAAACCGTGGTTGGGAACGTTACTTCTAGCAATGGGCTAGGGTTCACCAATACTGACTTGACAGCGGATGGCCGCAATCACAACAAAGCCTTGCACATAACCATGGAATGCAAAGGAGCTGTCCTTTCTCATGTGCTGGTGGACACAGGTTCTTCCCTGAATGTCTTACCAAAGAGGGCTCTGGTGAAGTTAGAATATGATGGATTGGCATTGAGACCCAGCAACCTGGTGGTGCGAGCCTTTGATGGTTCGAAGAGATCGGTTCTGGGAGAGATTGAGTTGCCCGTGACAATTGGCCCGCAGACCTTTAAAACTATCTTTTATGTGATGGACATTCAGCCCGCCTACAGCTGTTTGTTGGGTAGACCCTGGATTCACACCGCCGGCGCAATAACGTCTACCCTTCACCAAAAGTTAAAATTTGAGTGGGAAGGCCAAGTTGTCACAATCTGTGGGGAAGAGGATATCTTTGTTAGCCATCTGGCTACTTATAAATACATTGAGATGGATGGAGAGATCCATGAAACAATGAGCCAAGGTTTTGAAGCCTTGAATGTCAATGAAGCATCTGCTGTGTCAGGGATCTCCATGCCGTCTTACCAACAAGCCCGGAAGGTTGTTGAGGAAGGAACTGCCCTAGGCTGGGGCAAGGTCTTAGCTGTGGAAGAGAAGAAGGACAAGTTTGGGTTGGGTTACAGACCAACTCAACATCAAGCAAAGGCTGCTGCAGAGCCAGGTTTTGTCAGTGGGGGAATGCTTACCCCTGATGCTATCAATTGTCTGGAAGACGAGTTGGAAGAGGAGCGCAATCTGGAGAATTGGATTCGTCCAAAGATCCCGGGGAGCAGTGTCTCGAACTGGTCTTCCCAGGAAATTATAAGGGTTACTCATGCAGAGTAATTATTATTTCCTGTATTTTCATAGCATGCATCAAAGTCTTGCATCTTGCCCAAGATGACAAGACTCATTTTGTAATCAGGGCCATCTGTACTTTTGTGCAAACAAGATTAAATTAATGAAATATCAGACATCTTTTTGCAAACAAGTCTTTTTTCTTTTCTGTTCACTGTTTTTCCATTTTTCTTTTTGTACAAAAATAAATGGCGGTGTTTTCAAAATGATAACTTCATTTCACTTTTTCTAAAGCAAGATTAAAATCAATCACTAAAATGAACAAACTTAACCCTTGCAGAAAGTGCCTTCCAGACAGCACCGACAACAGCACGGCTATGACTTCGTATGACTTTGACAATCCAATCAATCAAGCTGATGAAGGGGTTGATGAAGAATATGAGCTTCCTGAAGAGCTAGCCAGGTTGTTGAGACAAGAGGAAAAGGTCATTACCCCTCACCAGGAGGAGGTTGAAGTGATTAATCTTGGTACGGAGGAAGACGTGAAAGAAGTTAAAATCGGGGCCTTCCTACAAGACTCAGTGAAAAGGCAACTGGTAGATCTGCTTCAGGAGTATGTTGATGTGTTTGCTTGGTCGTATCAAGACATGCCAAGGTTGGACACCGATATAGTCGTGCACAAGCTGCCTTTGAGGGAAGAATGCCCACCAGTGAAACAGAAGCTGCGCCGAACTCGCCCAGACATGGCTATGAAAATCAAGGAAGAGGTACAAAAGCAATGGGACGCCGGGTTCCTTGCTGTAACTAGCTATCCGCCGTGGGTTGCTAACATAGTACCTGTGCCTAAGAAAGACGGAAAAGTTAGAATGTGTGTTGATTACCGGGATCTGAACAGAGCCAGCCCGAAGGATGATTTCCCATTACCTCACATTGACGTATTGGTTGATAACACGGCTCAGTTCTCGGTATTCTCCTTCATGGATGGATTTTCAGGATATAACCAGATCAAGATGTCACCTGAAGACATGGAGAAGACAACATTCATTACACCTTGGGGCACGTTCTGTTACAAAGTGATGCCATTCGGACTGAAGAATGCTGGTGCCACATATCAACGGGCTATGGTGACATTGTTCCACGATATGATCCACAAGGAAATAGAATGTTATGTGGATGATATGATCGCCAAGTCCCTTACAGAGGAAGATCACCTGGTGAATCTGCTGAAGTTGTTCAAGCGTCTGAGGAAGTATCAACTAAAGCTGAACCCCAACAAATGCACATTCGGGGTGCGATCCGGTAAGCTGCTAGGCTTTATTGTAAGCGAGAAAGGGATTGAAGTGGACCCTGATAAAGTCAAAGCTATTCAAGAAATGCCTGCGCCAAAAACAGAAAAAGAAGTTCGAGGGTTCTTGGGTCGATTGAACTACATCTCACGGTTCATATCCCACCTTACAGCAACCTGTGAACCCTTGTTCAAGCTGTTAAGAAAGGAACAAACGGTCAGGTGGAACGAAGACTGCCAGAGGGCTTTTGACAGGATCAAGGAATATCTGCAAGAACCTCCAATCCTCATGCCGCCAGTTGAAGGAAGACCTCTGATTATGTACTTGACAGTATTAGAAGAATCAATGGGGTGTGTGTTGGGCCAGCATGACGAGTCTGGTCGAAAAGAGTATGCAATATACTACCTAAGCAAAAAGTTTACCGACTGTGAACAACGTTATTCACTGCTCGAGAAAACTTGCTGTGCTTTAGCGTGGGCTGCTCGCCGACTGAGACAGTATATGCTGACCCACACTACTTTGTTGATCTCAAAGATGGATCCAGTTAAGTACATTTTCGAGAAGCCAGCTCTTACCGGACGGGTTGCAAGATGGCAGATGATTCTCACAGAATACGACATACAGTACACATCTCAGAAAGCCATCAAAGGCAGTGTACTATCTGAATATCTTGCTGAGCAACCCATTGATGACTACCAGCCTATGAGGTTTGATTTCCCTGATGAAGACATCATGTTCATTAAATCAAAAGACCATGAAGAGCCTATTCACACTGAAGGGCCTGACCCGGAGGAAGAATGGACTATGATGTTTGATGGGGCTGTTAACATGAATGGTCGTGGTGTTGGTGCAGTACTCATTACAC
This sequence comes from Lathyrus aphaca, assembly GCA_963966055.1. Lineage (NCBI taxonomy): Eukaryota > Viridiplantae > Streptophyta > Magnoliopsida > Fabales > Fabaceae > Lathyrus > Lathyrus aphaca. Next base: position 164,030,556 of record OZ014520.1, on the reverse strand, counting down.
CTAAAGGAGTTCACATGCCTTTCTCGGCAAAACTCACTTTCAACTGCACTAACAACGAAGCTGAGTACGAAGCTTGCATTATGGGTCTTGAGGAAGCCATTGACCTCAGGATCAAAACATTGACCATATTCGGAGATTCAGCTTTGGTAGTCAATCAAACCAACGGAAAATGGTACACCCACCAAGATCATCTGATACCTTACAGGGATTATACGAGAAGGTTACTGACTTTCTTTACAACGGTCAAACTTGAGTATATCCCTCGGGACGAGAATCAGTTCGCATATGCTCTTGCTACCATTTCATCCATGATCAAAGTTCAAGCTGCTAACTTTGTACCCCAGATTTCAGTGTCTAGACTTGATAGACCAGCATATGTATTCGCAGCAGATGTTGTCAAGGATGATAAGCCTTGGTTTCATGACATCAAGCGCTTCTTGGAGGATCAAACATACCCGCCTGGGGCATCTTCCAATGATAAGAAGACTTTGAGAAGGCTTGCTGGAAGTTTCTTTCTGAACACTGATGGGTCTTTATACAAGAGGAACTTTGACATGGTACTCCTCAGATGTGTTGACAAGACGGAAGCAGATTTGTTGATGCATGAAGTGCACGAGGGATCTTTTGGTACCCATGCTGGAGGACATGCTATGGCTAAGAAGTTGTTAAGATCAGGCTATTACTGGATCACAATGGATGCAGACTGTTGTGCCTACGCCAGAAAATGTCATAAATGCCAGATTTATGCAGATAAGGTGCATGTGCCTCCCAATCCTTTGAACATCATGTCTTCACCATGGCCCTTCGCTATGTGGGGCATTGATATGATTGGCAAGATTGAGCCAACTGCTTCGAACGGCCACAGATTCATCCTGATCGCCATTGACTATTTCACCAAGTGGGTTGAAGCAGCCTCATATGCAAATGTTACAAGACAAGTGGTAGCCCGATTTCTGAAGAGAGATATCATCTGTCGGTATGGAGTTCCCGAGCGGATCATTACTGATAATGGTTCCAACCTAAACAACAAAATGATGGCAGAGCTGTGCCGGGACTTCAAGATCCAACATCACAATTCTTCTCCTTACAGGCCAAAGATGAACGGCGCTGTCGAGGCGGCAAATAAGAATATCAAGAAGATTGTGCAAAAGATGGTAGTCACATACAAAGACTGGCATGAAATGCTACCGTTTGCCTTGCATGGGTACCGCACGTCAATCAGAACATCCACTGGGGCAACACCGTATCAGCTTGTGTATGGTATGGAAGCAGTCCTACCTGTTGAAGTTGAATTACCCTCCCTACGGGTATTAATGGATGTTAAACTGAGTGAAGCAGAATGGGTTCGGTCCCGATTCGAACAACTGAGTTTGATCGAAGAGAAAAGATTGGCTGCAATCTGTCATGGACAGCTATATCAGAAGAGAATGAAGAGAGCCTTCGATCAGAAAGTCAGACACCGAGAGTACCAAGTAGGGGATCTTGTGTTGAAAAGAATCCTCCCTCCTCATACAGACCACAGGGGCAAATGGACTCCAAACTATGAAGGACCATTCGTGGTAAAGAAAGTTTTCTCCGGTGGAGCACTGATGCTCAGCACCATGGATGGTGAAGATTTCCCGTCCCCTGTGAATTCAGATGCAGTTAAAAAATACTTCGCATAAAACGACCCGCTGGACACAAAAACAGAATGTAAGTCCAGGCAAAAATAGGGCATCCCGGCGAGTCAAAAAACAGAATAAAAGACTCGGGCAAAAATAAGGGAAATAAATAAAAAATGTGCACCCGCTGAGTTGAAAAGCCGCATTGGACAGCTCAGACAAAAATGGGTATCCCGATGGATTGAAAACCCGAAAGGGCGATCCATGCAAAATAAGGGAATAAGCGAACAACTGCATTCTGAATTCGTCTGTATCACCTACAACATGGTAAGTTCCAAAGGATCAAGCTTCAATCAGAATCAACTCTCTCCGGAAAGCAAGACGAGAAGAACGTCATTGTCATACGAGTCATAGCAGAAGAGGAAGCTCCTTGAAAGCGTCGTCAGCATCGCCAGCATTTTGTTTCTCAATTTGTAACAATCTCTTCATTTCAGGAGATATGTTTCCTTGACTGTATCTTGCCAATTCAGGGCACATGAATTAATAAAATCAGATTCTCAGTCATGTCTCGTTTTTACATTTACGTTTTGCAAAGAGTTGTCTGATATCTCTAAAAATACAATTGCATAAGTACAGATGCCTTTCTCTAAAAAAAAAAAAAAAACACATGCTTACAGGGAATGTGATTATTCTCGAAAGTACTTAACTCCTATGACGGAATCCAGTAAGGGATACCTCGGGACCTTTTGTACGTTTCCTTACCGTTGCAGGATTGCAGGTATCCAGAACGCAACTTGGGGCATGCAAGTTACATCTCAGCAAGCTGGCTAATCAACAAAAGATATCAGCATCCGAGATACTCTATCCCCAGCTGGGTTGCTCCCCATTGCTTTCCCCAGCAAAGTTGCCAAATCAACTAACAGGTTTAACACTCAGGATGTTTTCTCGCCAGCCGAGTTGCCTCTCATTACTCTCCCCAGCTGAGTTATCAACAGCATTCCCCAGCTGTAGTACCAACCATTCTTCCTCAGCAGAATGCAGAAGTCAGGGAATCATCTCCCCCACAGAATCCCCAGCTTCTATTCAGAAGAGCAACGCACGGAGAAATCACAACAGAGTACAGAAAGCTTCTGCAAACCCCAGCTGGGTCCCATATTATAAGGATATGTCAATCAGTGACCTATATCCCCAAACAGATACATTATTAGATTTACCAATGATCCCATCCCCAGCTGGGATGTTCACTTCAAGCAGACCGACCATAGATCTTCGCGGCAATGGGATCCGAATTCCGGATCAGTGCCTCTTTGCATAATCATAGCATTCGCATCATATTATACCCTCAGAGCGTAGCATTCCGTCTAATACGGAGCATTACGGTAAAAATCAAATGCATAGCATAATCATAAGTCATGTTGTGAATTGAACGCTTGTGATTAGTAACCATTCATCAGAATACAGATTACTTTCCCCCAGAGTCCCCATCAGAGTCCCAGCAAAAGCAGTGGCTTCTCCTCAATCACAAACACCTGTATATACACCTTTTGGCACCCGTCCGTGTCATCACTCCCCAGTAAAGTCGCCTGAACATATTTACGAACAAGATCACCCGTATTACAGATACGTCCTGACACCCGTCCGTGTCATACACCAGCAGAAAGCCAAAGAGGTCCTCTTTGCACTCACATATACCTCTATACACTTTTCTTGACACCCGTCCGTGTCATATCCCCAGCGCAGTCACTTACACTTTCATCAACTCATATACTTGTTCATATTATACTTTTCTCTCTTGACACCCGTCCGTGTCACTCTCCCCAGCAGATAAACACTCATCTATACACCACTCGCTCTTATACAGATACCCGTCCGTATCTTGTATACATCATTACTTATATCCCCACAGATTCGACAGTAGTCCTTGTTCTTTGTTAACTAGTTGGTACTCGTCCGTACCATCATCTCAGAACATTGCGTCTAGTGTTTGTTTCTACATGATACTCGTCCGTATCATAGTCTTAGGGATGCTCGTCCGCATCTTTAATCCATACACCGTGTCAAACACTTTTGTCTTCTTGGATATAGATACTCATCCGTGTCTACTTTTCCCCAGAAGAGTCCTTTCAGATGCAACACTCGTCCGTGTTCTTTGTTAACCAGTTGATACTCGTCCGTATCATCATCTCTGAACATGTGTCAGTTTGTTTCTACATGATACTCGTCCGTATCATAGTCTTAAGGATGCTCGTCCGCATCTTTAATCTATACACAATACCAAACACTTATACCTTTTGTTTCTTGGATGTAAACGCTCGTCCGTGTTTACTATATCCCCAGTAGATCACCAACAAATTTTCTTTTTATCTAACACTCGTCCTGTGTTATGATACCTTTGAGAGCAGCCGTACCCTGCTGAGTGGTCGTCCTCCACTTCTTGATGGTCGTCCTCCATCATGCTCATCCGAAGGCCGTCCCCATCGTTGATTTTAGCAGCCGTCCCCTGCTAGGTGGTCGTCCTCCACCTCTTGATGATCGTCCTTCATCAACTTTATCCAATGGCCGTCCCCATTGTTGACTTTGGTTATCTGACATTCGTCCTATGTCATGACAAACCTCGAGAGCAGCCGTCCCCTGCTGAGTGGTCGTCCTCCACTTCTTGATGGTCGTCCTCCATCATGCTCGTCCGATGGCCGTCCCCATCGTTGACCTTTCCTATCCGATGGCCGTCCCCATCGTTGATATTTTTCGGCAGCTGTACCCTGCCAGGTGGTCGTCCTCCACCTTTGATGGCCGTCCCCATCATATTTCTTTTATCCCCAACAGAGCAGCCGTCCCCTGCTAGGTGATCGTCCTTCACCTTTGATGGCCGTACCCCATCAACTGTTTATTTCATTTATTCTTTAACCCGATGGCCGTCCCCGTCGTGGTCCCTTTTCCTTTTTAGCCCGGTGGCCGTCCCCATCATTGGTTGCCTTTATGAACTTGATGGCCGTCCCTGTCATGTTCCATTAATCCCCAAAATCTTACAGCTTTATCTTGGTGGTCGTCCCCATCATAATATCTTACTCTTTCCAGCTAGTCGGCCGTCCCCGTCTTAGCTTTTGCCTTTTTATCCCCAGCATGTCGGCCGTCCCCGTCATCGCTTCACGCACTTTTTCCAGCTAGTCGGCCGTCCCCGTCATTGCTACTTACCCAGCAGTCGTTCTCTGCTCGACGGTCGTCCTCCGTCGCCCACACTTTACAATATACTTTATTTTTCATTTACAATCTATATCCCTTTTCTTCTTCACTTCTGTGAGTGCAAATTTTGGACTGTCTTTGGTATTCAACCACAAGTTATCTTGTTTGCCTGTTAAGCCGTCGCTTACAACCTGCACAGCTAACTCATGTTTGAATAGGGGCAGCTGTAAACACCCCAAATTTGCCCTCACCCATTCACACCATGGCTTGTGATCATCTCATATGCATAAACACAATCATATCATCTCATATCTCACTTTTGTTTCACTACATAGTTTCTGAGGCATCTGCACCTAGGGTTTGTGATCTGAGCAATCCCAAAGCTTCTTGAGCCATTCCAAATGCCACCAATCAACTTAAAGGGGTCCATGTGTGTTCTTATATCATATTTCATCTCCTCAAAGTCAAAATTGCAGAGGGATCACAAGAACTAGGGTTTGAGTGGATGCAGAGCCAAGTTTGACTGCACAGTTGACTGAAAATTAGGGTTTTGGTTTCAGAGGCCATAACTCCAATTTTTTTGGTCATTCTTGTTTCCATTGATCTCTAAATGGTATAGGGAGTATGCATATCAATTTTCATGAAGAAATTCCATGGGGAAGTCATCTGATCAAGGGTTGACTTTTCAGATAAGTCAGTGCAAAATCAGGGCATCCGAGGCCCCCAATGACCCAACCAAGGGGTGATCTTCATCATTTTGAGTGTATATGATCTTTATTTGATCATGGAAGAAGGTTGAAGTTCATAGAAATCAAGAATTTAGGGTTTTTGCAAATGTTGACTTTTTGGGCATAGTTGACTTTTCAAGAATGCATCATTTTAGGTCATTTTTCAAGCCTTGATTCTTGATCCAAAAAGGCTTCAAATGGAAAAACTTTGGTCATGAAAGTTGTAGATCTCATCTTTCCCTTTTCAAAAAGTACAAGAACATGATCAAATTCTTTTTGGATCAAAAGTTATGGTGTGGCAAAGTTAGCAAAAATCATTGATTTTCAAGTTATGCACCAAAGGCAAAAATTGCAAATTCTCCTTCCAAGGCCAATTCAGTCACCATATGGGCTTCTAATGCACTTAACATGATCATGTAACTTCTAAAAGTCAGATTTGAACCAAGGTGCCTCATGTTTCATGGCTTATGCAACAAGTTTTTTCCATGTGAACCATAAAGCAAGCAACTTGCAAAAACTATCATCACATCTCACCCACTTGATTTCTTGGATGCTGAACCAGCCCTAGCTTCTCTCCATGCCATGCTGCGCCAGTCCATGTACTTATGCTAGCCTAGAACCAAGCCCATGCCTCTCTTACAACCAAGTTGACATTTTGCAAAAGTAAACATCCCAATCAATAAAGGGCATGTCACATCTTCTGGCCAATCAGCATTGTTTATACAAACAATTTGCAAGCAAAACATCATAACACACAAGCCTGAAACACACTAGAACAACACATTCACAAAACACTCCATTTTTGCATAAGCCTTCGAATTTCTCTCCACAGCATACAAACACAAGAACCATCTTCACCAATCATCTCACCACACTTCATAGGCCTGAAACCACCAAAGTTCAAGCCTGAAACAAGCCTGACCTGAGCTTCACCATTTCCCACCCTCAGAACCAGTTCTCTTCGAATCTCACTAGCCAGCCATCAAACACTTCATTTTCCTTCACCAACAAGTCAAGCATACCACAAGGAGTCAAAACCACCCTTTACTTTGAACTGAAACAGCCTGTACACAAAGCTCATTTCCTGCTACACCAGAACTGGTTCTCACAAATCAGCCATCCACAAGAGCTTTGAAGCCTTCCATTAGCATCAAGGGATACAAGGGAGTCTATTTGCACGCAAGGAAAGCTCTGGAAGCTCAGTTTTGAAGCTTTCCAGCTCAGGTATGATCATGGAAACTTTTCTCTCAAAGCTTGGTTTTTGAGTTATAAATTGATTATTCATGTCTTGCTGGTCATGGGGTTGGTTTCAGAATCAAAAATGAGTGAAAACTGAGCTTGTATGGTCCCTCTGAAATTTTGCCCGTAAATTTCTTTCCTTTCGATTCCTTTGATTCATGGTGCATAAATGTTGTTTGAGCTTGGATTCATGACCTAGGAAGTTAGAGGATCATTTAGGTGTGCTTGATTTGTAGAATAGGTGCCTGATTCGTGTTTTAGGGTTTTTGTGCAACCGGAGAAGATGACCGGAGCTCCCCTCCGGTCACCTGAGTTCGTTTAGCCCTAATTACAGTCATTAACTTCTGTTTGAATCCTGGGCGTTAGATTGTTTGACTCCATTGACTTCCCGCGTGGATAGATGGCCCAGATCCTTTGTTTTGCCCTAATCCTCTTGATTTGTTTAATTAATCATTAATTAAATAAGTTTAATCAGAATCAACCATGGCCATTGGATGACGCGCTAGTCAATGCCTCCAAACCCAGTTCAAATCTCCACCCTTAGATCTGCTTACTTTCCTTTTTTCTTATTTTTATTTCATTATTTGTCATTTAATTTGCATAATTTATTAAAAATAGTAAAAATTGTTTAAAAATTATGAAATTTTTTATCCTGAATTTCATTAATTTTTATGACCCAAAAATATTTTTATTTTATTTTTCATCATTAAAAAGGTATTTTTAAATATTTAAAAGATTATTTTTAATTGATTAATGGGAATTAATTAATTAAAAATACTTTTAGGTATTTAAAAATTACAAAAAAATTCATGAAATGTTCTAAGACATTTAGAAACATTGTCCAACCTTCAAACCAAATTTATTTTTTGATCTTGATGCATTTTAAGAATTTTTCATTGAATTAAATCATATTTTGTGCATTATTTTGATCATAAATTCAAAAATTCATTTCTGCCAATTGGAGAAGGTTGAGACATTGATTCTTCTTGCATTGTGTTATGTTTAGCATGTAGTTTCTAGGGTAAAATGGTCATAATTTGATCTTGCATTTTTCAATTTGTTTGGCATTTCTTTTGTTAAGAACCCTAAAAAACCTTAATAACTTGCAAAATTCATAACTTGAGTTTGGTTGAGAGTTGAGAGCTCCCCTTTGGGCAGTGGTTCAGCATAGGGTTAGGGTTTCTTTGAGTGCCATTTTCCATTTTTTATCTTAGGGTTTTGTTTCTGTTTTGGATTTTTGTTTGATGTTTGATCCATGAACCCTAATTTGGGACTTCTCTTGCATCCTCCTTGCATACTCTTGCATAACATGACTTATCTTTGCATTTTGTGCATTCTTGTGATTCATTTGACATCTTAAGACATATAGAAAGCATGTTTGATCATTGCATTGCATATTTGCCATGTCATTTGTCTTGTATGCTTCATAACTTTCCATGCTTGTTCATGCTCTTTAGCTTGCATCATTTGCATTCATGATCTTGTATGAACATCTCCATGCCTTGCCTCATGTTTGCAGCACCTCATAACATCATTAACATCATGTGCATGCTTCTGGTTTGGTATAGCATCATGTCATTTCATTTCATTTAGCATTGCATTGCATTTCCTTCTAACATTTCAGGTGGTAAGTAAACTTGGGAAGTGAATTTGCCTTCACTTCTCATACCTTTTCTTTTCATCTCTCTTACATCCATTGCTGCATTTCTATTTGTGTTTGAGATTGAGCTTGCTCATTCTTCTTCCTCCCACTTTCTTTCTTCAAGTGACTTGACTTCTTGAATGAAGCAAGTCACTTTGCTTCTCTTGATCCTGTTCATCTGCTTCCTGGTGGCTCCTCTGAAGATTGTTCTTGCAAACCTCACAAACCTTAGGATCAACCAAGCATGACAATGAATTAGGGTTTTGATTAGTCCCCCTTCATAGTTTTTACCTTTTTGTCTCTCTTTGAGTCTTCTCTTCTCACCTCATAATCAGGGATTAAACCCTAAAGGCTCTAAGACTTTGAGATTAAGCTTATGCCTGCATCCTTCTATTAGGATGGAGTGTATAACTTTAATCCTAAGTGTTAAACCCTTAATGTGTTTAACTCCTTCAATTAATCCACCTAATAATCATCAAGACATCACACTTGTAACTTGGGCCTTGCATTAGGGTTCTAATTCTTCCTTAAGTGGTTAAGAAGGACTAACCCTAGTGTTAATGGACAAGTCCCCCTCAAGTTGTCTTACAAATCATAAAAAACACTTCATCATCATAACCATTGAATAAAATCCACTTAATCAAAGGCCTGTTTTGTCATAAGTTTAATCCCTAATCATGGATTGAGTTGAGGAGCTTTCCTCAGCTTAAACATTCTCATCTATTATCCTTCTATTAGGGTGGTGTAATGAGTCTGTTTAATCCCTGATTATGGCTTAACCTCATTACTCAACACTAAACAAAATCACAAAAACATCTAAATAATCACAAGTAGGTTAATGATCTTAATCCTACATCAAAGGTGATTAAGTGTGAGAATCTGACTTCACACTTAAGGTACTCTCATTACCCCTAATCAGAGGGAAGATGTGATGAGTTTACTAAATCCATTGGTTTAGGCTTAAGCTCATTATCTTATGACAAACTTCAAAAAGCAATAAAAGACTGAAAACTCAAAAACAAACAATAATCGTCTCCTCCGGGATTCTTTTCTCATCACCTTCACTCACAATCGAGAACTCGCTTCTTCCGTCTAATGCAAGACAGTTAGCACCTGAGCCAGACAGGTCATACACTTGAGCATAGACAAGTAAGCAGTTCACCAGTCAATTCATCTTTCAGTCTCTTTGGGTCGAACTACGGTGTTCTGACTTCCTCATTGCACGAGAGGATACGTAGGCATAACTTAACAGTTATCGAACAAAAGTCTCTGTACATTCCCCCTCCTTCTAGCTTCACTCTTTTAGCCTCATGGTCATGAGCAATTCATTCTCATCCCTACACTGACACTTCACTTATACACTTCACTTACACTGACACCTGTACATCCTTTTCCAGCTCTTTTATACACAAATTGCACTGACACTACCCCTTTAAAACACAAATCTTTTAAGCGTGGATCCCGTCGAGTACGACGGACAATCTGGGTGCTAATACCTTCCCAGGTTGTAACCAACCCCCTTTCTCAGTCTCTCTGGTTCGCAAACCGTCTTATCCGTATCTTTCTAGGTCTATGCAGCATTACCTTTCCTCCGGGATAAAAATGCCTAGCTGGCGACTCTTTTCATCTCCAGTGAGTTCACGGCTGTGTGTTCTCACTGTCCCTTTCGCCGACCGTTCGCGCTTGTACCTGGATGCTAATCTTTGGGAGCGACACTCCATCATGCTCATCCGATGGCCGTCCCCATCGTTGATTTTTTTTTAGCAGCCGTCCCCTTCTAGGTGGTCGTCCTCCACCCCTTGATGATCGTCCTTCATCAATTTTATCCAATGGCCGTCCCCATTGTTGATTTTGGTTATCTGGCATTCGTCCTATGTCATGATAAACCATGAGAGCAGCCGTCCCCTGCTAGGTGGTCGTCCTCCACCTCTTGATGGTCGTCCTCCATCATGCTCATCCGATGGCCGTCCCCATCGTTGATATTTTCGGCAGCCGTACCCTGCCAGGTGGTCGTCCTCCACCTTTGATGGCCGTCCCCATCATATTTCCTTTATTCCCCAACAGAGCAGCCGTCCCCTGCTAGGTGATCGTCCTTCACCTTTGATGGTCGTCCCCATCATCTGTTTATTTCATTTATTCTTCAACCCGATGGCCGTCCCCGTCGTGGTCCCTTTTCCTTTTTAACCCGATGGCCGTCCCCATCGTTGGTTACTTTGCTTCATGAACCTGATGGCCGTCCCCGTCATGTTTCATTTATCCCCAGAAAACTTTACAGCTTTATCGTGATGGCCGTCCCCATCATAATATCTTATTTTCCCCAGCCAGTCGGCCGTCCCCGTCTTGGCTTTACCTTTTATCCCCAGCATGTCGGCCGTCCCCGTCATTGCTTTATTTTCAGCACCTTCCCAGCATGTCGGCCGTCCCCGTCATTGCTCTTTACCCAGCAGTCGTCCTCTGCTCGACGGTCGTCCTCCGTCGCCCACACTTTACGATATACTTTATTCTCCTTTTACAATCTATATCCCTTTTCTTCTTCATTCTGTGAGTGCAAATTTCGGACTGTCTTTGGTATTCAACCACAAGTTATCTTGTTTGCCTGTTAAGCCGCTGCTTACAACCTGCACAGCTAACTCATGTTTGAATAGGGGCAGCTGTAAACACCCCAAATTTGCCCTCACCCATTCACACCATGGCTTTTTATCATTTCATATGCATAAACACAATCATATCATCTCATATCTCATTTTTGATTCACTGCATAGATTCTAAGTCATCTGCATCTAGGGTTTGTGATCTGAGCAATCCAAGAGCTTCCTGAGCCACTCCAAAGGCCATAAATCACTTCAAAGGGGTTCATGTGTGTTCTAGTATCATATTATATCCTCTCAAAGTCAAGAATTCCAAAGAATCACAAGAACTGGGATTGGTGTGGATGCAGAGCCAAGTTTGACTGCACAGTTGACCTAAAATTAGGGTTTTGGTTTCAGAGGCCATAACTCCAATTTTTTTGGTCATTCTTGTTTCCATTGGTCTCTATATGGTATAGGGAGTGTGCATATCAATTTTCATGAAGAAATTCCATGGGGAGGTCATCTGATCAAGGGTTGACTTTCTGGATAAGTCAGTGCAAAATCAGGGCATCTGAGGCCCCCAATGACCCAACCAAGGGGTGATCTTCATCATTTTGAGTGTATATGATCTTTATTTGATCATGGAAGAAGGTTGAAGTTCACAAAATTCAAGAATTTGAAGTTGTTGCAAAGTTGACTTTTTAGGGCATGGTTGACTTTTCAAGAATATGTCATTTTAGGTCATTCTTCAAGCCTTGATTTCTGATCCAAAAATGTTTCAAATGGAAAAACTTTGGTCATGAAAGTTGTAGGATACATTTTTCCCTTTTCAAAAAGTACAAGAACATGATCAAATTCTTCTTGGATCAAAAGTTATGGTGTGACAAAGTTGGCAAAAATCATTGATTTTCAAGATGTGCACTAAATGGAAAGTTTGCAAAATCATGAACCAAGGCAAATTGTAACTTCTAATTGTCATCAAACCATTACACAAACATTCTATGTGACCTAAAAATCAGATTTGAACCAAGTTTCTCATGGTTTATGGCTTGTTGGACAAGGAAATCACAAGTGAACCAAAGTTGAAACAACTTGCAAAACTCATGATAACACCTCACCAACTTGCTGCATTGGTTGCTGAACCTTCCTAGCATCACATACACATCATGCTGCGCCAGCCCTAGCCATTGTACCAAGCTAGAACCAAGCCATACCTCTCTTACACAAAGAGTGGACTTTTGGCAAAAGTGAACTTACCAATCAATAAAGGCCATGTCAAATCATCTGACCTATAGGAATTGTATATACTATCCCTTGGCAAGCAAAACATATCAAGAAGCCAAGCTGAAACACACCATAGCATCACACACACAAAACTCACCTCATTTGCATCTCTCTTCGAATCTCTCTGCCCAGCTCACAAACATTCAAACAAGTTTCACTAATCATCTCACCATGTTCCATTGAGTAGAAACCAACAAAGAACCAGGCCTGAAACAAGCTATAACATCACTTCACCATTTTCATTCCAACTGGCAGTTTCTTTCGAAACTCACTCCACAGTTCATAAACATCCAAACAAACTCCACAAACCTTCTCCACTCATCATCTGGACCACAAAGAACCACTCACATTGGCCTAAAACTGCCTGCATCACCATTGCCATTTTCAACTGAGCTTGAGCAGAAGTTGTTCAAACTCTTCATCTAGCCAGCATAGACTTCTCCAAAGCATTCAAGCATCATCAAGAGGTCATAAGGAGTGGATTTCACCAAAGGAGGAGGTCAGAAACTTGCTGGAGTGAAAGCTTCGAATCTCAGGTAGCTTAAGAACTTCTTTTCCAGAAATGGATTTTTAAGTTCTAAACTTGTTCTATATGTCTTCCTGATCATGAATGTGCCTTTAGTTTTGAAAATGGTGATGAAATGAGAATTTAATTGCTTCCTGAAACTCTGTTGACCTAAAAATTGTTTGGTTCGATTCATGTTTCTGGGGAAAAATAAATGTTGTTTGTGATGGGGTTTTGATTCAGTGGATCATGGGAATCATTTCTGTATGCTTGGTTTTCATTTTTGTTACGTTTTGAGAGAGTTTAGAGATTTTCAGGTGGGCTTCCCACCGGAGAAGATGACCGGAGGTCTTCTCCGGCCACCTGAAAATCATTATGCCCTAATCCTTGTAATTAGTGCCATTTGAATGTGGAGCGTAGGATTGCCTTGACCCATTGACTTGCCGCGCGAATGAAAGGCCCAGATGCACTCAATTAGCCCTAATCCTTTTAGTTAGTTTAATTAAACTTAATTAAATTAATTTAATCAGAGCCAACCATAGCCCTTGGATAGCGCGCGTGGTCAACCCATTCAAATCCAGACTCAATCCTGGCCCTCCACTCAGTTGACTTCATTTTTATTTCAATTTTTATTTCATTTTCTTTCATTTAATTTACACAATTTATTTAAAATAGCAAAACTTGTTTAAAAATTATGAAACTTTTTTATCCTGAGTTTCATTAATTTTTAAGACACAAAAATATTTTTATTTTTATTTTTATCATTAAAAAAGTATTTTTAAATATTTAAAAGATTATTTTTAATTGATTAATGAGAATTAATTTATTAAAAATACTTTTAAGTATTTAAAAATCACCAAAAAATTCATGAAATGTTCTAAGACATTTAGAAACATTGTCCAACCTTCAAACCAAATTTCTTTTTTGATCTTGATGCATTTTGAGAATTTTTCATTGAATTAAAATCATTTTTATGCATTAATTTGATCCAAAGTTCAAAAAATCATTTTTGCCTATCCATGAAGAGTTTGACATTGATTCTTTTTGCATTGCATTGTGTTTAGCATGAAGTTTGTAAGATTAAAAAGGCCACGATTTGATCTTTCATTTTCATTTTGTTTGGCATTTCTTTTGTTTGGAAACCCTAAAAACCCTAGAATCTTGTAAAAAATCATAACTTGAGATTGGTTAAGAGTTGAGACCTTTCCTTTGGGCATTGATTTAGTATAGGATTAGGGGTCCTTTGAGTGGCATTTTCAATTTTTTATCTTAGGGTTTGCTTCTGATTTTGATTTTTGTTTGATGTTTGGTTCATAAACCCTAATTTGGGCTTCCATATGCATCCATCTTGCATTCTCTTGCATAACATGACTTGCCATGACATTTCAAGCATCCATTTGATTCATTTGACATCATAAGACATATTGAAAACATGTTTGATCATTGCATCATGTATTTGCCATGTTGTATGCCATTTGCACTTCATAACTTTTCATGTATGTTCATGTGTCTTAACATGTTTCATCTGCATCCATAAGCTTGTATGATCATCTCCATGCCTTGTTTCATGTTTGCAGCATCTCATAGCATCATTAGCATCATGTATATGCTTCTGGTTTTGTTTCTCATCATGTCATCTCATCCCATCTTGCATTGCATTGCATTTCTTTTCTAACCTTTCAGGTGGTAAGTAATTTTGGGAAGTGAATTTGCCTTCACTTCTCATAACCTTTCTTTTCATCTCTCTTGCATCCATTGCTGCATTTCTATGTGTGTTTGAGTTTGAGCTTGCTCATTCTTCTCCTTACTCTCTTTCTTCAAGTGACTTGACTTCTTGAATGAAGCAAGTTGCTTTGCTTCTCTTGATCCTTTCATCTGCTTCCTGGTGGTTCCTTTGAAGAATTTCTCTTGAAAAACCTCACAAACCTTAGGAACAACCAAGCATGACAATGATTAGGGTTTTGATTAGTCTCCCCTCTTAGTTTCACCTTTGTGTCTCTTTTGAGTCTTCTCTTCTCATCTCATAATCAGGGACTAAACCCTAAAGGCTTCAAGGCTTTGTGATTAAGCTTATACCTGCATCCTTCTCTTAGGATGGAGTGTATAACTTTAATCCTAAGTGTTGAACCCTTAATGTGTTTAAATCCCTTAATCAATTCATTTAATAATCATCAAGACATCACACTTGTAACTTGGGCCTTGCATTAGGGTTCTAATTCTTCCTTAACTGGTTAAGAAGGACTAACCCTAGTGTTAATGGACAAGTCCCCCTCAAGTTGTCTTACAAACCATAAAAAACACTTCATCATCATACCATTAAATAAAATCCACTTAATCAAAGGCTTGTTTTGTCATGAGTTTAATCCCTAATCATGGATTAAGTTGAGGAGCTTTCCTCAGCTTAAACATTCTCATCTATTATCCTTCTATTAGGATGGTGTAATGAGTCTGTTAGATCCCTGATTATGGCTTAACCTCATTACTTAAACACTAAACAAAAACCCAAAAACACCTAAATAATCACAAGTAGGTTAATGATCTTAATCCTACACCGAAGGTGATTAAGTGTGAGAATCTGACTTCACACTTAAGGTATTCTCATTACCCCTAATCAGAGGGAAGATGTGATGAGTTTACTAAATCCATTGGTTTAGACTTAAGCTCATTAATTTATGCAAAAACACCCAAAAACACCTAAATAATCACAAGTAGGTTAATGATCTTAATCCTACACCGAAGGTGATTAAGTGTGAGAATCTGACTTCACACTTAAGGTATTCTCATTACCCCTAATCAGAGGGAAGATGTGATGAGTTTACTAAATCCATTGGTTTAGACTTAAGCTCATTTTCTTATGACAAACTTCAAAAAGCAATAAAAGACTGAAAACTCAAAAACAAACAATAATCGTCTCCTCCGGGATTCTTTTCTCATCTCATTCACTCACAAACGAGAACTCGCTTCTTCCGTCTAATGCAAGACAGTTAGCATCTGTGCCAGACAGATCATACACTTGAGCATAGGCAAGTAAGCAGTTCACAAGTCAATTTATCTTTCAGTCTCTTTGGGTCGAACTACGGTGTTCTGACTTCCTCATTGCACGAGAGGATACGTAGGCATAACTTAACAGTTATCGAACAAAAGTCTCTGTATATTCCCCCTCTTTCCAGCTTCATTCTTTTAGCCTCATTATCTTGAGCATATTCTCATTCCTGCACTGACACTTTCATATTTCACTTCACTTTTCCCTTGCACTGACACCTGTACATTCTTTTCCAGTTACTTTATACACAAATTGCACTGACACTACCCCTTTAAAACACAAATCTTTTAAGCGTGGATCCCGTCGAGTACGGCGGACAATCTGGGAGCTAATACCTTCCCAGGTTGTAACCAACCCCCTTTCTCAGTCTCTCTGGTTCGCAACCGTCTTATCCATCTTTTTCTAGGTCTATGCAGCATTGCCTTTCCTCCGGGATAAAAATGCCTAGCTGGCGACTCTATTCATCTCCGGTGAGTTCACTGCTGTGTGTTCTCATTGTCCCTCTCACCGACCGTTCGCGTCTGTACCTTTATCTGGGCCTATGTCCATTTATCGGGAGCGACACCATAAACTGGAAGTAAGAGCTGCAAAAGTGGATGGATGGGAGACTGAATAATTATTCGTGATGGGATAAAGATCCCCAATACTATTACATCTCATTAGTGGCATCCCCGTCTGAAAATCATTCACAGAGAATCCAAAAGGGTCAAAAGTAATAGAAACATTATTGTCAATAGTGAGACGTCGCACAGAAATTAAATTTTTAATAATTTGCGGAGCATGTAGGACATTTTGTAGTTTTAAAGGTTTTGTAGATGTGGAAAGGATTGATTGTCCATAACCACGGATTGGAATTTATTGTCCACTACCAACAATAATATTTTGATTTGAATTACTCATATTAGAATAAGACGAGAGATTACCTTGTGATGCCGTCATATGAGAGGTTGCTCCAGTATCCATATACCACTGGCCATCGGGAGGATTGAGGGACATGGTGTGCATTGCGGCTTCAATATCCGTGGGTGCTAGAGACGGAGTGCTGGCTGCATAGGCTTGCGGACGTGGACCTAATAGTCTTGGTTGCTTTGGAGGACCACTTGGGCGAGTCCATTGAGAAGACGGATATGGGCAAGGAGGGAGTCCCCATGGTGGTGACATCCAACCCCATTGATACTGCTGCCAGGGAGGGGGAGGAGACTGCCACTGTGAGGTGTTGGCTTGTAGGGACGGTTGACCACCACTACATCCGCCGCCACGTTGACCACGTCCACTGTTTCTACCGTAACTGTTTCGGTATTTATGAGCAGAATTTCGACTGTTATTCTTCTTGCCGTCGCGGTTATCATTATAGGAGGAGGGTTCAG
The DNA here is from genome assembly GCA_963966055.1 of Lathyrus aphaca. Lineage (NCBI taxonomy): Eukaryota > Viridiplantae > Streptophyta > Magnoliopsida > Fabales > Fabaceae > Lathyrus > Lathyrus aphaca. The sequence goes on along the minus strand of OZ014520.1, from coordinate 164,013,397 downwards.
TAACATCCTTTGGTTGTGTCGCAACCATGGCAGCCTGTGCGCCGGTAGCCGCCATCTTAATTAGACCGGCTTCTTCAAGAGTAAGCATAGAGCGGGCCTGATAAAATTGTGGAAGAGGGTTGCTTTGCCGAATTAGTGTACCGACCCCTTTGTATGCATCAGTGATACCGGAAACAAGTTGGAGAATGAGTCGTTGATTAGAGACAGGGGCTCCAACGTTCTTCAATTGGTCAGAAAGTGTTTTGAGTCGCTGACAGTAAGCGGAAGCGGTGGGAAAATCTTCCATGCGAACGGATGAAAACTCCTGCTCGAGAGTGACTGCACAAGCGTTTTGATTGTCCTGGAAGATGTTGGTCAATCGATTCCAAGCCTCCATGGCAGTGGAGTCTGGTTCAATGATGGTAGCCAAAAGATCGCCGGAGATAGTGGAATAAATCCACTGTAGGACTGTTGCATCAAGAGTCGCCCACAACTCCTGCTCATCATCTGTTTCAGGTGTCTTCTTTTCCTTGCCTGGTGCTGGAGGAATGATGTGATGAAGAACCTTATGAGATCGAGCATGGATTTTGAAAAGTTCAACCCACGTACCAAATTGAACGTTTTCCATCTCAAGAACAATAGGGATGTGGTTCTTGATGTTGGTTACGGCGAGAGCCGAATGGAAAGGGTTCTTTGGTGGTGAAGACGATTGTGGTGGAGGAGTTACCACATCGGTTGGGATTGACATGATTAGTGAGTAGAGAAAGAAAGAAAAGAAAAAAAATATCGTGTAACAGAAGGTTGAGAGGCTAAGCAGTGCAACCTAGGTCTCTTGATACCATGAAAGGAATTGTTTTCCTTGCCGTTTTCATTAATCTGTATCCATATATATACAATGATCATGTGTGACCAATATAGAAGTCTCTTAACTATACATCAATTATTTGCTTAAAATAGATTAGGAAGGTACTGCCTATTCTATGAATGGAAAAGATACAGATGTTATTACAAGAATATTCTAACAAATATTCTGGTCTATCAGTTGTTGCCAGCCATTCAACAAAACTAATTTTTCAGGAAGTCCTATGGATGATCCAAACATACATTTGTCAATATTTATGCAATACACACACACACGCACACACCGTAAAAGCAAATGGTGTCAGTGATCCGCGTGTCGCGCACAGATCAAAAACGAGTAATTTTGAAAACGTAGTATAGCGACAATGACTCAAATCGTCTCACAAGGATTCTTGATCTTATTAACTAACAATATTAACGATTTATGAGGTGTTTTCGATTTTGATTCAAAACGGAAGAAAAATAAATTAAAATAAAAAGTGATTATCGAATAAGATAAAACGGCTAATCCTACTGATTTGGGTTCCGACTTATCATCGGTTATTATAATTTCAACCTCCTAAGCGGATTATCTATTCCTATTTGAATATAAAACTCATTGACAAGCGCAACTGGTTGTATTTGATGTATGTTCCTATTATCTGAATTAAGCAAACAGATTTAAGCTCTCGTGAATTAAGAAAACACGATTTGATCAAACACGATAACGAATTAAGCAAACGCTAACGTGACTACGGTCAAGGATCATACAACAATCAAATTAAATCAACACTAATACATGATAATCGAATTAAGCAAACAATGATCACATAACAACATTGAAAGGAAAAGAATTTGGATTGAAAATTATAATAACCTCAAAGTATGATGGAACCTGTAATCGGCAGGATTTTGCCTTGGGATTAGTTATCCATGAATCGTAAAGCAAAACAAAATTCGTAAAAAAAAAGTGTGTAAAAGAGCAGCTGCGGCTGCTAGGTTAAACAGAAAAACCTAAAAAACCCGTTTACAATCCAACTGGGTCAAATACATTACCCAAACCCAATTCTAAATGACCCGAAACTAAATAAAACTAATGCAGCAGCTTCAAACGAAATTCTGGAAAATATGACTTCGAATCTGACTTTGACTCCAACACTAAAGTTGTAGCTCTCTCTCTTAGCTTTCCATCGACTGGTAGAACGCCTCAATCAGATTCATGGAACTCCGGTTATGATCATTTCCGTAAAAGTTATTAAAGCTGAAAATTAAGTATGAAAATTAAATTAAACCAAAAATAAAGTAAATTAGAAAAACAAATTAAAATATAAAAATAAACAAAGAAAACTAAAGAAATGCCTAAGTGCAATCAAGTAGGAATGTGCACCAAAATGCACTGATCAAATTCCCCCACACTTGAACTTTTGCACTCCGAGCAAAAGTAAACTCAAGACTCAAGAAACACATCATTCAGATACTCATTCTAGGCTACAAACTCTTCTTCGATTAAGATAGCATCGATAGGTACTAATCTTACACACTAAGGATATCATAAGAACACAAATCTGCAATTGTGCGGTCATAAGCCTCCATCATATACAAACCATTTCGAATCATGTTATTATGCCTAAGCCTAACTTACTCATCCTCCCTTTTACTCTCTTTCATTCTAGTACAATCACATTAAGCCCGTTATCTATTCATACACATGGTAAATAAGCCTGTTAGTGATTATGATTCATACTTGACAATATTTTAAAATTACTTTAGTAACAACAAGAATTTTTTTTCTTAAGGTTTCACATCCGTTAGGCTAAATGACCGGGTGAGGGTCACCTAACTTATAAAGTGGATTCCTATTTATATTTCTTTTTAAGCGCAAGATCATTCACTTATTTGCATCAGCTTAATTACTTAGTGTTTGATTTCTAGATGGTACTGACTGCTAGATAAACTACTTAAGAGATATTAAAGGATGAGAACTCAAGGCTATGACATAGCAAGGATTCAAAATGATTTCCATATTCAGGAGACTTAAGGTGTTAAAACGATATCGGTCTTGTGAACTTTTCCCAAGTCTCCACAACTAACCTCAAAACAATCTATAGCCTAAAACTTTCAAAAAAAATGTCTAGTGTTTCTAAAACAAAACAAAATAGACAAAAACAAAACAAAAATAAAGAAAATAAATTATTCCCTCCCCTGCACTTAAAACAAGCACTATCCTCAATGAAAGGACATAAATATAAAATAAGAGGGAGAGAAAGGAAAGAACACAACCGAGTAGTCAAGGTGGATAAGTGATCACATAAGTAGCATTTCCTAAAGAGAACTCTTCTACAGTCTCTTCTTCCAAAGTTGGGATCTCATAGTGTAACTTTGGGTAGTATCCATTAATCTTGGAGTTTTTATTAGTGCCTTCGCCTTTTATTCCAGGATCAAAGAAGAATCTTCGATAAATAAAAGTGTTGAATGTGCAGGTGATAGTGATCTTCTTTTCTACAACTTCAAGAATCAAAGGATTAAGGGGCTGCCTCACTACTTTTGTTCCATCTTCAATTGAGATCTTATGCATACTCATGGATGGGCTAATATCACAAATGTCAACCAAAGTCCATCCAATTCCCTTCTTATGTTCCTGTAATGATTTTTCTTCCTGCACAAATTCAAATAAATTATTAGGAAGTGGCTTCAGCTCTAAAGAGGGATATTTCTCGATGGATGGTTTGTTCCGAAAAGTTGGGGTGTCGGGAGCTTCATTGACATGAACAACTTCATTTTCAACCTCATTTGCAGTAAGAATATCATCTTGCAAAACAACCTCAAATTCAGCACAATCAGAGCAAATTTTAGTGTCAGTACAAACATCACAAGAGTAAACATCATCAAAATCAGACAATGATGAAAAATCAGCTGCAACCAAATTAATACAAGTATCATCAACAATTTCAGAAGGCAACTTTATTTGAAAAATAGAATGTTCTTCCAGAGGCTGTTGGTTTGATCCTTGAGCTTGCTGCATAACATTCATCTAAGTGGTAAGTTGATCAAGCTGTATTTGCAAAGTCTGAAAATTAGAATCTATTTGTTGTTGAAACTTGATATTATTTGTGGCAATTTTCTTGACAAATTCCTCTAGTGAAGGTTCGGAAGGTGCAGAGCACACAACCTGAAATTCATTCATATGCTTATGTGGATCCTCACCTGCAAAACCATTTAAACTTGGCAACAAGTGTGTTAAACCAAAATTCAATTTGAAAGGTGCATCAACAACAGGATATTCAATACATAAAGCATTATAATTCACAAGTGCAACAAGTTCTCTTAGAGTTCTTTGATCAGCCATGATATGATTATAAATTTCAACACAGAATCAAACAAAATCACTACAGATTTAAAAAGAATGGAAAAAACGAAAAAGCGAATAAAATAAAATATAAAAAATATAAAAATAACGCTAAAAATCTAACTAAATCAAATAAAGCTCGAACAAAAAATTTCAGATTTTTTTGAAAATATGAAAATAGAAAATAAATCAAATAAAATAGAAAAATGCAGAATTTGCGATTTTGAGGGTCAAAATCTTTTAGAATACTATTCTAAAAGAGTATTGTTCTTCGATTTATTTCTGATTTTCTGGAAAAAAATCGGAGTAAATCGAAACAGTAGCTTCCAACTTACCTGAAAGGCTGGAAAACTTATCACTATAATGGAACCGGTATTGCAACCCTAAAAATCAACAAACACAACAAAAAAAAGAAAAAAAAACTAGCAAGAAAATTATACCTATGTCTATAAAATCAGTTAATAACAACAAGAACCCCCGGCAACGGCGCCAATTTGATCCACGTGTCGCGCACGAATCAAAAACGAGTAATTTTGAAAACGTAGTATAGCGACAATGACTCGAATCGTCTCACAAGGATTATTGATCTTATTAACTAACAATATTAACGATTTATGAGGTGTTTTTGATTTTGATTCAAAACGGAAGAAAAAGCAATTAAAATAAAAAGTGATTATCGAATAAGGTAAAACGGCTAATCTTACTGATTTGGGTTCCGACTTATCATCGGTTATTATAATTTCAACCTCCTAAGCGGATTATCTATTTCTATTTGATTATAAAACTCATTGACAAGCGCAACTGGTTTTATTTGATGTATGTTCCTGTTATCTGAATTAAGCAAACAGATTTAAGCTCTCGTGAATTAACCAAACACGATTTGATCAAACACGGTAACGAATTAAGCAAACACTAACGTGACTACGGTCAAGGATCATACAACAATCAAATTAAATCAACACTAATATATGATAATCGAATTAAGTAAACAATGATCACATAACAACATTGAAAGGAAAAGAATTTGGATTGAAAATTATAATAACCTCAAAGTATGATGGAACCTGTAATCGGCAGGATTTTGCCTTGGGATTAGTTATCCATGAACCGTAAAGCAAAACAAAATTCGTAAAAAAAAGTGTGTAAAAGAGCATCTGCGGCTGCTAGGTTAAATAGAAAAACCTTAAAAACCGTTTACAACCCAACTGGGTCAAATACATTACCTAGGCCCAATTCTAAATGACCCGAAACTAAATAAAACTAATGTAGCAGCTTCAAACGAAATTCTGGAAAATATGACTCCGAATCTGACTTTGACTCCAACACTAAAGTTGTAGCTCTCTCTCTTAGCTTTCCATCGACTGGTAGAACGCCTCAATCAGATACCCAGAACTCCGGTTATGATCATTTCCGTAAAAACTGTTAAAGCTGAAAATTAAGTACGAAAATTAAATTAAGCCAAAAATAAAGTAAATTAGAAAAACAAATTAAAATATAAAAATAAACAAAGAAAACTAAAGAAATGCCTAAGTGCAATCATGTAGGAATGTGCACCAAAATGCACTGATCAGTCAGTCTCAAAGCGATAAGATTAAGACTTTTCCCATTTTCCTTAAGAGATAGAGCTAGATCTTAGCTCCAGTCTCAACCATCCAACTCAGTAACCAATCCGGACGAGTTAAAGAAAGTTTTCTTAGCACGATATTTCCCACCAAGCAAGACGGCGATGCTAAGAGCTTAAATCAACAGATTAAGAAAAAATACAATGAAGTTCTTTTCGACGCTTGGGAAATATACAAGGACATGATGATGCTTTGCCAACACCATGGACTAAAGGAATGGTTGATCATCCATACCTTCTACAATGGTCTGTTGTATAATACTAATATGAATCTGAGTGTTACAACTAGCGGTTCTCTAATGGACAAACCGTATAAGGAAGCCTATGAACTCATCGAGAATATGACTCAAAACCATTTCAAATGGGGAGGTGAACATGTTGTTACCAAAATAATAGCTCTGAAAGGCAGAATGTACAAAGTCAATGGTATAAACTGCGTCAATGCTAAAGTGGATGCACTTACTCAAAAGATCGAAAGTTTAGCAATAACACCACCTGCAACTATTGTAGTTGCAGTTACACCAAACTATGAACTATGTGGAACCCCTGGGCACACTAATGTTGATTGTTAGTTATTGGCTGGTATTCCTACCGACCAAGTAAATTACGCTCAAGGAAACCTATATTCAAACACATATAATCCTGGCTGGAGAAATCATCTGAATTTTTCATACAAAAATAACAATGCTTTATATCCACCAAACCCAGTGCCTTCTATTCCACCTGGTTATCAGAAAAGAGCACTTTCTTCTCCATAAGCACCTAGGAAGTAAAATCTAGAAATCATGATGGAAAACTTTATGAATGCTCAAGTTCAACAAAACAAGGATTTTACAAATCAAAATGCTCATGCGAGTGAATTGATGAAACAATTTTCAAGTAAACTTGATGTTATGGCTACTCAAAACAAAATGCTAGAAACCCAAATTTCTCAAGTAACCCAACAACAATCAATAGTAACAACCTCAGCTGGAACGTTTCCTGGCCAAATACAAGCAAACCCAAAAGGTCAAGCTAATGCTATTACTCTACGAAGTGGGACAGATTTAGATGGACCACTCAACCCGAGACTCCAAAATGCAACCATGTATCAGAACTCTAATAATGGAACTGAAAAAGTAAGTGAAACAACCAATAACAAAAAGGAAGATAAAAGCAAAGAGGCCATAGAGAAGAAACACCTTACGTGCCTCCCCCGCCATACAAACCACATGTACCTTATCCTCAAATATTAGCTAAAACCAAAAATGAAGGACAGTTCAAGAAATTTGTAGAACTTATGAGGCAACTAAATATAATTATACCATTCACAAAAGCTATTATGCAAATTCCTTTATATGCTAAGTTTCTAAAAGAAATCCTATCCAACAAGACAAATCTAGAGGATAATGAAACAGTTATGCTCACTGCTGAGTGTAATGCTATTATTCAAAACAATATACCTCATTAGTTGAAAGACCCAGGTAGTTTTTCCATACCTTGTGTAATATGAAAGTTTGCCATAGATAAAGCTATATGTGACTTAGGAGTCAGTGTTAGATTAATTCCTTTATCCATATGCAAGAAACTCGATTTAGGAGAACTAATACCAACGAAAATGCCTCTACAACTAGAGGACCATTATATTAAATATTCATAGGTATGCTAGAGAACGTACCCATTCCTATACGACAGTTCTACATTCATACTGATTTTGTGATAATGTTTATTAAAGAGGATTTAAACATCCATATTATTTTAGGAAGACCTGATTTAGAAACAGCTGGATCCATCATTGATGTCAAGAAAGGAAAACTAACTTTTGAAGTTGGCGAAGAAAAAGTTGAATTTATTTTAGCCTAATTCTTAAAGGCTCCAACTATAGAAGATTTATGTTGTTTTCTAAATGTCATCGACAAATGAATTAGAGAAATGGTGATGGAACCAACTAAGTACAATGAGGTACTAAAGATTCTAGCACCTCCAATATTCAAAGACGACAATTGGCGCGAGCCATACAAAGATGGCCGTCTAAGAGAATGTCTAGAACTAACACCTTATCTAATACCATGCCCAAAGAAAACTTCTATAGAACTCAAAACACTACCCAAATACTTAAGGTATGGATTCTTACATATTAAGGTTGAACAACCAGTAATAGTCAATGCTGACTTAGGAGAGATAGAAACCGAAAAATTATTACATGTCTTAAGGAAGTATCTGACAAATAGAGGGAGACTTTAAAATCTATAGAGAACATCAAAGAAGAATAAATCATATCTTGAGTGATGTATTAAAAAAGGAGGTACAAAAGTTATTAGAAGAAGGAATTATATACCTGATATGTGATAGTAACTAGGTCAGCCCAATGCATGTTGTACCAAAGAAGGGAGGTGTTACAATTGTTAGTAACAAAAAGGGTGAATCCATAGCAAAGTGAATTCAAACTAGATGGAGAATGTTCGTAAACTATAGAAAGTTGAATAAAGCCACTCATAAAGATTATTTCCCTTTACCTTTCATATACCAAATGCTTGAACGATTGGCTAAACACTCTCATTTCTACTATTCAGACAGATGCTCATGATTTTTTCAAATTCCTATTCATCCTGATGACCTAGAAAAAACTACTTTCACATGTCATTATGGTACATTTGCCTATCGACGAATGTCATTTGGACTATGTAACTCTCCTACAACATTTCAGAGATGCATGATGTCGATCTTTGGTGATTTCATAAACGACATAATGGAAGTTTTTATGGACGATTTCTCTGTATGTGGGCAAAGTTTCTAAGGATATTTATCAAACCTAGAAATGGTACTTTAACAATGCGTTAAGGTAAATCTCGTACTAAATTGGGAAAAATGTCATTTCTTGGTCAGACAAGGAATAGTTCCTAGACATTTAGTATCTGATAGAGGAATTGCAGTAGATAAAGCAAAGATAGAAATCATAGAAAATATTCAGCCACCAAAAATCGTTAGAGAAATTCGTAGTTTCTTTGGACATGCCAGTTTCTACTGACGATTTATTAAAGATTTCTCTAAAATAACCAAACCACTAACTGGATTGTTACTGAAAGATGTTGAATTCATATTTGATGAGGAATGTTTGAAAGCATTTGAACATCTAAAGAATGCTCTTATTACAACACCCATTATGCAACCTCCTGATTGGAGTATACCGTTTAATATAATGTGTGACACTAGTGATTATGTTATTAGAGATGTCTTAGGACAAAGGAAAGATAAAAATCATCATGTTATTTATCATGAAAGTAAAATCTTAGACAATGCACAGATAAACTATGATACCACATAAAAAGAACTCCTAGTTGTTGTGTTCGCTCTAGATAAATTTCATTCCTACTTAGTGGGAGCAAAAATCATTGTCTATACTGATCATGCCATAATTAGGTACCTATTAAGTAAGAAGGATGTCAAACCAAGACTCTTAAGATATATTTTTCTTTTGAAAGAGTTTTACTTAGAAATCAAAGATAAGAAAGGCACCAAAAACGTAGTAGTAAATCATCTCTCTAGGATTGAAGATCTTAAACCTGAAGAAGTGTCCGTCAATGAAGAATTCCCTTATGATTGACTAGTAGCTCAGTTAGAAAGTGAAAGCGAGACAATCAAATGTTCTTCGATATATAATGACACAAAAACAAATGAAGTAGTAGAATCAAGTTGCACCAAGACCACACTGCCATGGTATGTTGATTTTGTCATTTACCTAGTAGTTGGGGTACTTCCACCAGACTTAACATACCAACGAAAGAAGAAGTTCTTTCATGATCTTAAACATTGCTACTAGGATGAACCCATACTTTTCAAGAGAGGTGTCGATGGAATATTTCGTTGATGCGTCCCTAAAATAGAAGTAGTTGATATCATATCTCATTTTCATTCTGCATCCTATGGAGGGCATGCAAAGTCGCAATAGATAACTCTAGATTTATTATTAGTCTTTGTGGATTCGACAATATTTTAAAACTACACGATAAGTTGTATACTTGCAGTTGTAATCCGACTGATACCCAAAGTCGCAATCATTGTGTAGCTTGGACGATTGAAGGGGGACATTTGTGTGAGCAATTCATTGGAGAAAGGTTGAAATAGTTGTGGTGTTTGAAAGTCATATGGTTATTGTGATATTTTTGTGTTTTAGCTATGGTCTGATGTTTGAGCGTTTTGGCTATGATATGATATTTGAGTGGTTTGAGTATGGTATAAGGAAAGGTTTGTGTTATATATTTCTTGAGTGTTTTGGTTGTATCTTGATGTTGTGTTTGGGGCATATGCATTTTGGGTGTCTTAATAATAATCATCTTGACCCCAACAACATATGCCCTCAACACAACATCAAAATGTAGCCAAAACACCCAAGGAACATATAACACCTACCTTTCCTCATACCATAGTCAAAATGCCCAAACATCATACCATATCCAAAATGCACAAACATCACACCATATCCAAAACACACAAACATCATAACAACTATATGACTTTCAAACACCACAACCATTTCAACCTTTCTCAAATGAATCGTTCACACCAATGCCCCATCCAATTGTCTAAGAAGCACACCAATGACCCCTTCAACACATCCTAGCTACTCTGACATGGGTCGCGAACTCAGTTACGGAAGTGTGTCACTCCATACACAAGACTTTTTAGAAATGTAAGAACTTCTTAGGGATCCTGGTAATGTTCCTAAGACCTCAAATCCTAAAACACCTGGAGTGAATCAACAACGAGGGTCATGAGTAAGGGTAGTTAGGCGATGTGGAACCGATGCCCAATATGACCAACCCGATCATCATCTTTAGTTTATGTAATAGTGTTTTTAATTAAATATTAATGTTAATTATTTATGCTAAAAGAATTTATGATTGTACATTGTCTCCTAATCAATTGGCGTCACCTTTAGCAATTTACACACTAGCGTCAATTAAATTGGCAACACCATATGGTGTCTTCAATCCAATTGGTGTCTCAACTTAATCTTATAAATATGTCGTCAATTGGATTGACAACAACATTTAATCATTTTTTTAAACATAGGTTATTTGAGTAATTAATTTTAAAAAAATGGTTTATTTAGATAAAAAAATCAAAAATTTAAGGCAACATTATTTAAAATACAATATCTTTTATAAAGATTAAAGTTTGAAATTATTTTAAAACGATAGTTAAATAATATTACGGGTGTGAGTAAAATAATATATGGCGTATCTAGCATAAATCTAAAATTAAAACCGTACTAATTTTCCGGCCCATAGTACCAAAGAAGCATCGAAAGAGAGCGGAATTTGAAATTCAAAAGGAAAGTGTCCGTTGCTCAACGATTTTATTTCTGCTATTATATATATTATAAATTCCTGTAAGAAAATCGTCGAATTTTCATTTCTTCAAAATCGCAAAAAACACTCTCACAAACCCTAACCCTCTCGGTCAATTTCCGTTTCTTCGCAGCTTCCGCACTTTCAGGTTTGTGTCTTGATTACTCTGCTTTGTGATTCTTCAATTTGTTCTAGTTGTTGTTGAATTTGATTTTGTGATCCTATTTTGCTGTTAGGAGTATCGATTATACTGTTGATCTTGCTGTGTTCATTGTTAAATTGTTGTTGAATTGAATTTGTAGTTCTGAACTTTTTGTTTAATCATGTTTGTGCTTTGTTTTTTTATTTTCTTCATTTCAGCAGTAGATCGTGATTGATGGAGAAATCAGGTGGAGGAATAGGAGTAGTATTGTCTGCGAAAGAGGCATTTGAGAAGCTAGAGAAAGTTGGAGAAGGGACTTATGGGAAGGTATACAGAGCAAGAGAGAAAGCTACTGGAAAGATCGTTGCTCTGAAGAAAACTCGGCTTCATGAGGACGATGAAGGTGTTCCTCCCACCACTCTTCGCGAGGTTTCAATTTTGCGAATGCTCTCTCGCGATCCCCATGTTGTCAGGTAAGTAATTTACCCTAATAAATTTCAATTTCAATTGGATGCAAAATTAGGTTAATTTTGTTAACCCGAAGTACTCTATCAGGTTATTGGATGTGAAACAAGGTCAGAATAAGGAAGGGAAAACTGTGCTCTACTTGGTTTTCGAGTACATGGATACTGATCTCAAGAAATTCATCCGTTCTTTTCGCCAAACTGGCGAAAGCATCCCATCCCCAACCATCAAAGTACTATTTTTTACTTTTAGTTTTCAGTATAAGAAATGATTGATTATTGTTTGTGTTCTTACATGGTTTGTATGCAAATAAGTAATTGGTGCTTTTGTGGATTTGATTTCAGAGCTTGATGTACCAACTTTGCAAGGGTGTTGCTTTCTGCCACGGCCATGGAATCTTGCACAGGTACACTTTATATATCTCCCTTATAGATAGATTCATAGATTAATCACTTGTTAACATTGGACCTCTTTTGCTAAAGGGACTTGAAACCTCACAATCTCTTGATGGATCGGAAAACAACTATGCTCAAAATTGCTGATCTTGGACTTGCGAGAGCGTTTACTGTGCCACTTAAGAAGTACACTCATGAGGTAAAAGAGGGATAGATTTTTGGATTTGATTCTAGAACCTGATGAGATAGTTTTTATGTACTTTTTTGAAAATTAAATAACATGTTGGGATAGCATATTATAATAATAGAGAGGACATTGGCAAATTTTAGTAGCTCTTTATTTTAAAATTGTGTATGTAATGTGATATAGTATTAGTCTGTGCCCTGAGAATGTGTTGCCCACTTGTTGGTTTTAATCCAGGGTGTTGTAATCCTTAAATGCTTCTGATTACATAACCTTTGTAATTATCAGATTCTAACTCTGTGGTACATAAACTTTGTAATTATCAGATTCTAACTCTGTGGTACATAAACTTTGTAATTATCAGATTCTAACTCTGTGGTACAGAGCTCCTGAAGTCCTTTTGGGGGCTACCCATTACTCAATGGCAGTGGATATATGGTCTGTTGCGTGCATATTTGGTAAGAATTAATGTTATTCAACCCGGCTAATTGTTATTAATTAGTATTTTTTATCTTGCACCAGGGTTTATTTAACTTATTTTCATGTGGTTTATTATAGTTGAACTTGTCACCAAGCAAGCACTGTTTCCTGGTGACTCTGAGCTGCAACAACTCCTCCATATATTCAGGCTGTTGGGGACTCCTAATGAAGAGGTGTGGCCAGGTGTTAGCAAGCTAATGAACTGGCATGAGTACCCTCAGTGGAGCCCTCAAAATCTTGCAAAGGCTGTCCCCAATTTGGAAGAGTCTGGACTGGATCTACTCTCTGTAAGTTAACCCCTTGATTAGTTAACTCTTTTGACTGGTGTCCTTTTTTATTAGTAGTGATCGGTTTCGTCTATATTTTGTTTTCAGCAAATGCTCAAGTACGAACCTTCCAAGAGGATTTCAGCAAAGAAAGCTATGGAACACCCTTACTTTGATGACTTGAACAAAACCAATCTTTAGGTTATAAATGTTTAATTGGTAAAATAAACATTTGGATGTAGAAATTCTTATCATGCTTCTCTCGAGCGCATATCAAAACTGTTTTAGGATGATTAATGTTTACAAAACTGTTTGTGAACTGCAGGTAGTTGTGCTTACAAAACTGTTTGTGATGTTTTTATTATTCAGTTGAATTTTATTTTCAACTGAATTTTATCTTACTCTAGTTATTGTGTTATCCTGTATTTGATAAACTCTTTCTATCAGAAAGTTCTGTTAGTCTTCTAACAACTTAATCTAATATATATCTTAATGGAAGACTGAATTTTGCTAGGTTGGAGATTTTGTGACTTAATTCCAAAGTTCTAGTGTAATTTCAAAGTAGGTTCATTGAAACAATTAGAGACACTACATTGCCGGTACCGCTCGAGTTTTGTTAAAATTCAAACACATGCTTGAAACTACCAATCAGAACAATTTTTGTAATCAAAGCATTTGCATAAAAAATTTGGCATTAAATGGCCAGTACGGCTCGTTATGTTAAAATTCAAACACAAATATGCTTGAAGCTACCAATCAGAACAATTTTTTTTAATAAAAGCATTTGCATAAAAACTTTGCCACTACATGGCCTGGCCGGTAACGCTCGAGTTTTGTTAAAACACAAATATGCTTGAAACTATCAATCAGAACAATTTTTTTAATGCATGATTCAAATAATGCACTAAAAGCATGTGTAAGAACTTCGATGTGCGTTGTTTTCATTGATCATGTTCAACTGTACTTTTAATGTGGGTTCATTGGAAATATCAATTAGAAGAAAACTTTACCTTATATCCCAATAATAATTATCCTCCCACTCTAATATGTTTCAAAATATTTTTATTTATACAATTTTTTTATTGTTACTCTTGATCCTTATATAAAAGAAATTTACTTTTGAAAAATACATTGATTTTTCAATGATAATAAAAAGAAATTTTTTCTATATTAAAGACTAGAGAGCATTAATGTTTTTAAAAAAATTGGAAAATTACCGTAATATTATACCGGGATTACTTACAAATTCTTTGAATAAATTGCAATCAAGTATTCCGATAAGGTTATATATTCATCAGATAACTTACATAAAAATTATCCGATATTATAATTTTTACCAAATAACTTGGCTATAAATTTTCCGGTAGTTACCAAATTAAAATAGATCATGTATACACCTGATAAAAATTTAGAAAATCCTTTGACGAAATGTTTTAGTTAGAAAGAAAGTTCATAATACATCTAAGGAGATGGGATCAAATAAACCCTATAGAGAAGTGAATTTCTCATTATGGTAACCCGACCTAATGGTGATCCAAAGAAATAGGTTCGGTGGATAATAACAAGTTGTGAGTAATATGAGATGATCATATTATAAATAAGAGAAGCATAGATGGATAAGAAGATTAGATAATAGAAACTCTTAATGAGATTCATACTTTGTAAGAAGGGGTACATAACTATGTGAATACTCTTAATATACTCACCTATTTGATTGTGGAACTTAGGTAAGTTCCTATGAAACTTCGAGGCAAAAATTTTAGAGCCTTCACTAAAAATGGATAGTTGTGCAAGCACATGCTTATTAGAATACACCTTAAAAAAGTTGTATACAAGTTTGATCTTTGAGATGGAGTTCAAAACAATTATGTCACTCTTGTTTAAATGGAATCCTACTTGCTACACAAAAGTTTAAGTAGTAGACACCTCTATTTATGCACAATCTAAGAAACATTTGATGTTACTTGTGAAATAATTTTTTACATTAAAGTGGGAGATTATTGGAACACATCAATATTCCAATACATAGATGAATTTGAAGAAAAAAATCGTAAGTCTCATATTTTTAGAAAAATAAGCGTGTTTGTGTGTTAGTTGAAAAAAATTCATTAATCACACATTATTTTGATTAAATGTTTTGGCTAATTTACTTCATTATATAAGGAATGCACATGTTTTAATTTAAAAAGACATCAAAAAATTATATTGAGTTTTTACTTCATCACTCTCATTACTGTGTTTTTTGAATTTTTGAAGCGCAAACTTCTCTTTTTTTTTTCCACTCGTTAAAATTTCTGAGTATTTTCTTGAATTCTTTTTAGAGAATTATTTTTAATTTCTCCTTGTTTAATTTGAGAAATTATTATGTATTATTTGTTGAATTATTTTTGAAGAATTATTTGAATTTCTCTTTGTTTGAGAAAATATTGAGTGGTCAAATGACTATTTTTAAATTCTTTTTGGAGAAATATTTAAAATTTTCCTTGTTTGAAACATTATTATGAATGGTCTTCTCTATACCAGATACTACGAATATTATTTATATCATGTTCGACTGATATTTATATCATTAGTGATTGTATTTCTAGATGGATTATCTATTGTGCAAATAATGATTGTATAATATAGAACTAAATTGTTTTATTCTAGAGGAGTCGTGGTTGAGTGACTATTTTGTATAATTTAGACAATGCTACAAAACGACTTAAAGAGAACGACCTAATCTACAACTCAATTCGATAATTTTTTCTGTGACAATTTTCAAAACCATCAAACAATATTGTATTAGCGAATTATAATAATATATTAGAATAAAATAACTTATAATTTAATACGATTTTTGTTTAATTATAAAATGACGAGTATTCTGTAACTTAGTTTTAACCTTCTTTCAAAACTACAAATGTATTTCATCAATCTTAAATTATATAATGTTAATATCAATTTACATAAATTTAAAAGGATTTAATTGAAATGCACTCACAATGTAAATAAGTTTTACACTATTGGTGAATCATAGTCGCTGTGTGAGATATTGGATCGAACTCTAGTTTTAGCATGTCGTCAAAGTCCACTCACATGATGTTGTCGAATTGGGCCTTATGTTATGGATCCAATTGTTTAAGTTAGTTTGTACCATACATTAATTTGTACCATACGTTAGCTTGTAATGGATAATTGTTAAAAAGCTCATTAAGTTGGTATGTTAGGTTTATTATAAATAGCATACTAGTCTCTCATCATAAGGTGTGGCAAATCTTTTTTAAATTGAGAGAGGTTAATTGTTAGTATTCACTTATAACCTTTGAACCCTAATGAGAAAGTGAATAGTAAAACAGATTTAACTAATTCTCTATTCTTCTTCCTTTTTTCTCTTCCTTTGTGAACCCTAATAAGGTTTCTTGTGTTTGTTCAATTCTTTTCTAATTTTCTACCATTGTGTGTTTCTTGATCATAAAGAAACAATTTATACTTTGTTTCTAGGGCATCCGATTTCACAACAAATTGGTGCGGTGAGCATGGAGAATATGCCTTCAACAAAGTATGAGATTGAAAAGTTCACCGGAGTGAATGAATGCGGTCTGTGGTGCTTGAAGATAAAAGCCCTACTGGTTCAGCAGGGTTGTTTGGAAGCATTGAAGGAAGCGGGAGCCATGAATGTTGCGTTAACGGAAACTGAAAAGACGACCATGATTAAGAAAGCCCACAGTGCAATATTGTTGAGCCTTGGTTATAAGGTTCTTCGACATGTATCAAAGGAGACGATGGCGTCGGGGTTATGGTTGAAACTTGAAAGTTTCTATATGACCAAATCGTTGGTGAATCGACTCTACTTGAAGCAAGTTTTGTATTCATTAAAGATGAGTGAAGACAAAGTGTTGACTAAGCAGTTGGATATGTTCAACAAGCTGATTCTTGATCTTGAAAATATTGATGTGAAGATCAAGCCCTGTTGTTGTGTGCTTTGTCCAGATCACATGCTCACTTCAAAGAAACTCTCTTGTAAGGAAGGGAGACGCTGACCTTTGAAGATGTTCAACCAGCCTTGTATTCTAAGAACTTGAACGAACGAAAGGAGCATAAACCTTAGACGGTTGGTGAAGGTTTGGCTGTTAAAGAGAAATTCTTGCGAAAGGATGGTAAGTTCGACAAGAAGAAAGGAAAAAGTCAATAGAAGTCTTATAGTGGTGACACATCTAGAATTCTATGTTATCATTGTAAGAAGGAGGGCCATACAAGAAAATTTTCCTTAAACGCCTCAAAGATCATGGAGGAAAGGCAAATGGCAACACAACCATTGTTCAAGATGATTTTGACTCATTTGATGTTCTTGTGATTTCAAGTGGTGACTCAAGAAAGAAGTGGATTATGAATTCAGGTTGCACTTGGCACATGAATCCAAACAAAGATTTGTCTGGGGAGCTATGTGATCAAGATGGTGTACCGGTGTTGTTGGGAAACAACAAAGATTTCGAAATTGCAAAATTAGAGGTATTGGATTGGTGAGATTCAAGCTTCATGTTGAGTCAATAAGGTTATTGACTGAAATCAGGTATGTACTTGATTTGAAGAGAAATTTGATTTCTCTTGGTGAATTCGGCAATAAGGGATATGTCTTTCAATGAGTGAAATGTATCATAAGAGTCATGAAGGGGGTCGAAGGAAGCCTTGAAAGGCGTGAAGAAACAAGACTTGTATACCATTGAGGCTGAAGTTATAAGTGGTTCGACAAATGTTGAATCCACAAAATTGTTGTCAAAGACATGAATTTGGCACATGAGATTGAGCCATGTCAATGAAAGGGGTTTGGTAGAATTAGGGAAACCAAATATGCTTGGTGGAGGCAAAGTTGAAAAGCTGAAATTTTGTGAACCCTGTGTACTTGGAAAATCTTGCAGAATGAAATTCAACAAATGAAAACAAAGAACACAAGGATCCCTTGATTACACCCATGCTAATCTTTGGGGGTCTGCAAGGTTCCCATCACATTCAGGAGCAAGGTATTTTCTATCCATAGTTGATGATTATTCCAGAAAGTTATGGGTATTCATCCGGAAGACTAAGGATGAAACGTTTGATAATTTCAAAAGTTGGAAGATTGTGGTCGAAAATCAGACTGGCAGAAAGGTCAAGAGGTTGAGAATCGATAATGGCCTTGAATTTTGTAATAAGACATTCGATAATTTTTGTGTTTTCTAAGGTATTACAAGGCACATAACTACTACACGTACTCCACAATAAAATGGTTTGTCGGAAAGGTTTAATCGAACTATTTTGAAAAGAGTTAGATGCATGTTGACTAGTGCTGGAGTAAAAAAGGTGTTTTGGGCTAAGGATGTTTCGACAATAACATATCTGATAAACATATATCCTTCGATTGTGTTAGATATGAAGACACCTAAAGAATTTTAGCTGGGACATCCACAGATCTCGATAAACTAAGAGTGTTTGGCTGCATGGCCTATGCTCACATTAGGCAAGACAAGGTCAAACCTAGAGCTCTGAAATGCATGTTCGTAGGATACCCTGAAGGATTCAAAGCTTATAGGCTATGGTACCGAGAGCCATGTCATATGAGGTGTATCACCATTCGACTACCGTGTTTACTTCTGATTTTGACCTGGTGATTCATTTGTTATTTTGTTGCTTTATATGGATGATATTCTAATAACAAGCAACAATATCGAAGATGTGATGAGAGTAAAGGTTGAACTTAATAAGGAGTTCGACATGAAGGATCTGGAAGTTACGTCCAGGATTCTTGGGATTGACATCCGAAGAGATAGAAAGCAGTCGAAATTATGCTTATCTTAAGAGGCATACCTACAGAAGATTCTCGAAAAGTTTGGTATGTCGAATTTAAAGCTTGTTGTGACTCCGACAAACCTTCAATGCAAGCTGAGTATAGATCAGTGTCCTAGTACTGATGTCGAAAGAGCTTATATGAATAGCATTCCATATGCTAAAATAGTTGGCTTTTTGAGGTATGTTATGGTTTATACTAGACCCGACATATCATATGTAGTAAGTCTTGTAAGCAGGTACATGGCGAATCTTGGAAAGGCTCATTGACAAGCATTGAAATGGATTCTAAGGTACATAAATGGGTCTCTGAACAAAGTTTGAATTATGGTGGAACCTTGGGTGTGAAGATAGAATAGCAGCATTCAAAGGATATGTCGATTCTGATTATGCAGGTTGTATGGATTCCATAAAATCTATTTCTAGATATGTGTTCACTATGTTTGACACAACAATCAGTTAGAAAGAAACTCTTCAGAAGGTTGTTGTCTTATCAACCACTGAAGCAGAATATATCGCCCTAACTGAAGTTGTGAAGGAAGCATTGTGGCTTGAAGGTTTTGTAAAGGAGTTGAAATTTCAAGGTCGGGTTATCACTATTAAATGTGATAGTCAAGGTGCAATACACCTAACGAAGAATTTAACATATCATGAGTGAACCAAGCACATCAATGTGAGAATGCATTTTGTCAGACGAGTAATCGAGCATGGAGAAGTCCAAGTGCTGAAGGTTTCGATAGACCATAATGTTGCCGATATGATCATTAAAACAATGCCCAGTTACAAGTTCTTACATTGTGTGTAGTTGATAAAGCTGCATGAAGAAGGCTAGTTTGTTCCTTGATGTTATAGAGTTTGTTCCAAGGTGGGGATTTGTGAGATATTGGATCGAACTCTAGTTTTAGCATGCCGTCAAAGTCCGCTCACATGATGTTATCGAATCTAGTTTAGTATGTTAGGTTTATTATAAATAGCATACTAGTCTCTCATCATAAGGTGTGTCAAATCCTTATTAAATTGAGAGAGGTTAATTATTGGTATTCACTTGTAATCTTTGAACCCTATTGAAAAAGAGAATAGTAAAACAAATTTAACAAATTATATATTCCTCTTCCTCTTTTCTCTTCCTTTGTGAACCCTAATAGGGTTTCTTGTGTTTCTTCAAGTTTTTTCCTAATTTTCTATCCTTGTTGTTTCTTGATCATAAAGAAACAATTTATACTTTATTTCTAGGGCATCAGATATCACAACACGTTGGATATTGGAAGAAGTTTAACTTTTATGTTAAAAACAAATAAAATAATGTAAATGGATGTGGTGATGAATTGACAGTGTACAACGTTTTACACTATCAATGCATAACAATTAATCTCAATTTAAATATATAGTTGATTTTATATAAAAAAAATATAAAAAAAATATGTATCAATGTATCTCGTACAGGACAAAATATTGAACGATTAAGAATCAACACGAGAATAAACTAATTATGATAAGAGTGTTACTTTGGATGTGTGATAAGACTAGATAAGATAAAATTAGAAATGACAATATTAGAGAGAGTATTGAGATAGTTTGAACATAAAGAGAAAAGACTTTTAGATTATGTGGTAAGAAGTGTTGGGGTCAACTTAGGGGTTCAACACGAGGGACTATTTTTATTTTGAGGTTTTTGTGTGAATCCTCCTATTTATAAATGTTCAAGTCTCCATATTTCTAACTAATATGAGACTTCCCCACACTACTCACACTTGCCATTTTCAATAAATATTGGATAGAGATAAGTCAAATAATTAGAAGTAGGCGAAGTCTTAGCAAATTATAAGAGAAGTTATTAAAAAAAGATATCAAAATTAACGATTTAGATGGAAACATGGTCGTAGAAAGAACATTATGATGAAAGTTGAGCCATGTAGTCACTATGCCATAAAAGACATTAGACAACACTTTTTTTTTACTTTAGACAGCGCTTTAAAGCGCTGTATAAACATGTGATGTTAAAGGTTTAGACAATGTTTTGGTTAATATCAAAAGTGGTGTCTGAAGGTGCTTTATACAACACTTTTATTGTCAAAAGCGCTTTCTAACCCCCCCCCCCCCCCCCTTAGACATCGCGTTTTGCCTTTTTTTAATATACCTTAGACAACGTTTTTGGCATTTTTATGGTATACCTTAGACAATGTTTTTACTAAAAGCGTTGTCTAAACCCCACCTTAGACAGCGCTTTTAGTGAAAGTGCTTTCTAAACCCCGCCTTAGATAGCGCTTTTGGTGTAAAGCGTTGTCTAAGGTATACGAAATTTTTAAAATAATTTACTTTAAAAAACGTTGTCTGGATTTTACAAATTATAGGAACCTGTTTTAAACCACATTTTTCACCAGGTTTTCAACCTGAATTTGTACCTATTTTTCAACCACATTTTGCAGAAAAATATCACCAAATTTTCCTATTTAAATGTACCAATTTAGACACCGATTTATATATACAAAACAATCGGATTTTCAAACCAATATATACGAAACAATTTATACAAACGTACTAATTTACGCACCAATTTATATATACAAAACAATTTTTACAAATCATTTCATCTAATTATACATTTTGCTTCAAATGAAATCTACATAAACAAAAATGTGATAACACTCCGAGCTATACATTTTCATCCAACTATACATTTTTGCACATATAACCAGAAACAACACAAAAAGATTGTAATTCAATTAAAATAAGACATAAACAATATGTCTATAGTTTCAAAGTTACACATACTTCTCATCAATTAAAGTAAGAGTAAAATATACCTTATAACACTCCGAGCCCCATATTGAATTGACACCAATCCTCTTTAATTTCTTCCAAATGATCTCTTGAATAATATGCACATTTGAATTCATCAAAGTACTACATAATATTATAACATAGTTTGATTTAGTTTCAACTATTTAATTATGTGAGAAATGTGTGTTAAATATTAAAATAACTCATAAGTTAGAAATACATACATCGGATGGAATCTCTAATCGATAAAAAAAAAGAGTTTCTCTCATAAACCTCAACATGAAATATTCGCAATCTATATTGTTACGTTGTCGAGGACACTGCACATGAAAAGAAAATATGGATAAATCCTAAGTTTTATCACGTATCATCACTAATATAATAAAAAATGTGATAATTAATATACCGCCACTTTTATCCATGTAATATTGTTGGCTCTCCTCTTTGATACTTGGATATCTCGTTGGGCTCGAAAAGCTTATATAATGCTAATAAAATATAAACGAATATTTAGAATAATTCACATAAATAAATAAACACACACATGAATATTTAGAACAATCTCACTTACGTGTCAATCATGTTCTTCATATCCGGGTATGTTGTCCAATCATTTCTTAACGAGTCAAGATAATAAACAAATTCTCTAATATGATTAATTGCGACCAACAACCAATATCCACTGTAAGATTAAACAAATGTTAGATAGAAACTTTCTACACGACGTCAAAATAAAAATAAAATATAATAGATGAATTTAGAATGAAAATCTACCCCGGTATTAAACGGTAAAAAGAAAAACTTTTTTGTATCTTTGTTGGCCATGAAGAGGTTGCGTACATACACCAGGACCTCATCTAGTTTACTTAAGATTAAAGTTAAGTTGACAGACGCGGGGCTTAAGAATGCAAATCTTTCGTCCAATCCACTTGGGCGCATCACTTTGTCATACAAAAACCATAAATAAAAGCATCATTAACATTAGACTATTCATTTGAAATATAAAGTAAATAAGTTGTTCAATTAATATAACAAAGTAGATCGAATATACCTCACGTATGTATTGACAACACTGACGCCTAATTCTTCATAACGAAAAACTTGCACAAATTCGTCATTACCAATTGATTGTTCATATTCAAAGTCCAAAATACCTTCCTCCATATGTATAAGACGAATATCTCTGTTCGGAATATCTGTCAATTCTAGAAACGTCTGAAGGCACGACCTATACTTGGAGGTAGGTTTATTTCTAGCCGCATTCTTCTTAGCACCAACCTTTTTTTATGTGGAGACGTTGTTAATCTTCTTACCATAAAGCTATGTATCATATAATTAGTTAGATGAAGTATAAGATCACGAATTTAACATTACCATGTAAAAAAAATTAGTAAAATGCGCGTAAAAACTTTGAATCTACACACTATGGTTAACAAAGGTTCATGATGTTAGTAAAATGCGCGTAAAAATGTGATGTACCTCTTTTTTTTTAAACAACGGACTCGGTATGTTACGGAATTCCCTTATCTTTTCCTTTGGATCTTGTTGGAGTATAATTAACATTACCATGTAAAAAATGTTAGTAAAATGCACGTAAAAACTTTGAATATACACATTAAGGTTAACAAAGGTTCATAATGGTTTTAAGAATACCTCATATCCGACGCTAATGAGGCTTTTCGGCCATGCAACAAACGAACCTATTGCTTGTTCTACCGTTGTTGCATCCGAAACATCGTCAGGATATGGTAATAATGCATTCGGCTCTACAACAATTTCAACTGATAGTCTCAAACATCTAGTAGGGAGCGGGTTAGTGTGAAGTGATTGATCCACAATGTTATACACTTTTCCCTTGCCAACTATCCAATAAGTTGGTGCCGATAAGTAAAGTTGACAAAAGGAAATGCCCTAAAACCAATAATAAATATGACATTGTTAATGTGTATATATGTCAATTAAATAATTTAAGCTAATAATTTAATTTCATAAAAATATATATGATTACCTCTGGAATATTTGGTTGAAATTACATTTGATATTGTCTTTGTCCGAAGCATCTTTAAAACATGTTGAAGCTCTATCTCTTTCTTTTTCTTTTCTTAATTCACGAACTTCAGCTTGCAGTGCTTCCAATGTTTGCTGAAGTTCTTTGTTACTAGGAGCCTTTCCTTTTTTAATATTCAAGGAGGTCAGAGTGATCCCAAATCCCTTACCTCTCACCCAGCCCGAATACTCACAGACATCTAATTCCCGACTAAGTATGCTCCTAGTATCATCTGGAGATAAATACTGAGATAGCGCCTCCTGAAAATCAGATGAATATCGAATATTTGTCAAATATTTGTTAATAAATTTTTTATTTAATTAAAGAAATAATGTTATACTTACACATTTCTCATATACTTGTAGAACATCTTCTTTAGCAACTCCAGACTTGCCCACACGGACTTCCTTCCACAAAACATGTGCTGGAAGAGATGTTTCAGAACTATTCTCCTTTTGTAACTACACATTAAGCCAAATAATATGATCAAATATGACCCGTGATGAACAAGTATATTATTGCAATTTATAGATACTTACAATAGATTGTTCTAAGCATCCATATCTGACACGTCCTTTTCTGTATGGATATGCGGGACTTGATGCTCTTTCCCGATTTGTTTCACTTATGCTTTTAAATTCTGGGGTTTTTCGTTTGGATTTAAACGTGTCCCATTCTTGTTGTGAAATCAAACTTTCATATTTAGATGGAAGCTCTACATCAACAAACTTACCATCTGCATCCCTAAGAAACTTGGATGATAAAAAAGTTTTAAACCCTCTTAGTAGCTTTCTGGCCAATTTGAGACAAAAAGCTTTTTTATCATCTTTGATGTTGAAACATCTCTAAGAAAAACATATACATTGTGCGTTAGTACAAGTAATTTAAAAGACATAATTAGTTCACATAATTATTGTACCTTTATCTCAGTCCAAATTTTTCTTTGGCTTCATTCAACTGTTTATTTCTCCAATCATCACAAGTAATTGGAATCGCATTCCTTACTAGTGCACCAATGAAACTAGTCAAGGTATAATCGTTAGGTTCAATAAGCTGGCCTTGTAGGCTCCAATGAACATCTAAAATGATGCTTCGATCTCTAACATGGATCACTTTCTTCATCACTGTTATGCCTCATTTAATGTCCTTTTCCGTAGCTATCTTTTTATTATCTCCTTTATGAATAGAATCATCATCATGTGGGTGATCCCCCTTTTGTAGCCATATCTAACCTATAATAAAGAAACCAAGGATATCAAATATAAATTATAATGAAAGTAATTGTCTAAGCTATAAATTATGATACCAAATAACATTTATTGAAAATGAAAAATAAAGAAACCAAGAATATCAAATATAAATTATAATGAAAGTAATTGTCTAAGCTATAAATTATGATAACAAATAACATTTATTGAAAATGAAAAATAAAGAAACCAAGAATATTAAATATAAATTATAATGAAAGTAATTGTCTAAGTTATAAATTATGATAGCAAATAACATTTATTGAAAATGAAAAATAAAGAAACCAAGAATATAAAATATAAATTATGAAAAATAAAGAAAAACATATAAATTTATTGAAAATGACATAATATATAACATTTTATTATGTTACCTCTTTCACTAACATCTCTTTCTTTTCTTGGTTGAAACATGAATTACTTGTTTCTTAGAAATGTGGACGGATGAATTGATCCAAATTCCCTCGTTATGATCATTTCTGATATATGACTCATCCGCTATAAGATCCTCATCTTGATCATTTCTATTCAACTCATTCAGTCTAATGCATGGCTCATTCTCAACATCAATATCACATTGATCTACACCGCTATCATCAACCACTTTGTTAGATAAAAGCACTATAGACCATTTCATACTCGTCGGGTCATTGACATAGAACACTTGTTTAGCTTGAGATGCTAGAATAAAAGGCTCATCTTTGTACCCCACCCTATTAAGATCCACTTGCAAAAATCCAGACTTATCCATTCGTATGCCATTACTATTTACCCATTTGCAACCAAAGATGGGAATCTGAAACTTCTCTTAATCAAACACCCAACATTTGCTAAATAACTCCAAAATATGACAAATTTGCATATTTGGGGTTTAAGTCCTCCATACTTGATATATGCATTGCTTCAGCTAGCACGGTGACACCACTATTTTGCATAGTACTTTTATCATCTTGTTCTTTTGGTATAAAATGTGTATCCATTAATTACGTATGCGCTATGAGAAAACACATGCAAACTTGGACCATATGCCAAACATCTCAACCTTTCTGTTACCGAAGCAGGATCTGAAGAGCGCTTCGAATAAATATGATCCTTTAACCATTGTATAAAACTTTGATTATGCTCTCGTACTATCCAATTTTCATTTCTGCTCGGATTTAACCTTCGGGTTACATCCTTGTGCATTTCAACATATGGCTCAACCTCATTATCATTGTGCAAAACATACAAATGCACTTGATCCCGTTCATCCCTTGATATTGTCACAATTTCATTTCCAATTAATTTTTTACCTTCCATTTTTCCCGAAAATATGAGCTTTGGGGAGTCCAATCGATTGAACGTTGGACAAATATTCAGTACAAAACTCAACCGCTTCTTCAACAATGTATCGTTCAACAATACAACCCTCTGGGCGACCGGTTTTTCACCCTTTTAATATTTTCATATACCGTTCAACAGGGTACATCCATCTCATATAAGTTGTTCCACACAACTGTGTCTCTTTCACAAGATGAATAACTAGATGTACCATTATGTCAAAAAAAGAGGGAGGAAAATACATTTTAAGCTCACGCAAGGTAATAACTATCTCTTTTTGTAGTGTTGGTAAGATCTCGGGATCGATCACCTTACTACAAATTGACCTAAAGAAAAAACACAATTTAGTTATGACACTTCTTACTTTTTTTGGCAAAATAGAAAGTATACCTATTGGTAGAAAATGTTCCACTATAACATGGAAATCACGTGCCTTTAAACTCTTCAACTTGAGGTAATTCATAGATACAAGTCTTCAAATATCTGAAGAGTATCCTTCTGGAACCTTAACTTCACTCAAAAACTTACACAATATTGTTTTCTCCTTTCTAGATAGAGTAAAAGCAGCATGTGGTAGATATGTTCGTCTTCCTTTCTTCACGGGTGCTAATTCAGTTCTTATTCCCATTTTTAACATGTCCTCCCTTTCTTTAAGGTCATCCTTAGACTTACCTTTTATATTGAGTAACATACCAATAACACTTTCAAATACATTTGTTTTCAATATGCATAACATCGAGAAAATGTCTCACGTACAAAGACTTCCAATATGACAATTCAAAAAATATCGACCTCTTCTTCCACCCACCTTTGATAACCTTATGTGAAAAAGGCTTGCCAAACTCAGTACGCACATCTTTCACCTTTTCAAAAACTTGGTCACCTGACAATACGGGTGGAGCTTTACGTTGTTCGGTGTCTCCATTGAATGTTTTTCTCCACCACGGTAGTAATTTTTAGAATTTAAGAATCTACGATGACCGAGAAATACATTCTTCTGACAAAGTTCCAATCGCATCGTATCGATTTCATCTTCACAAACAGGACACACACGTTGACCTTTAATGTTATACCCAGATAGATTCCCGTATGCTGGAAAATCATTAATTGTGCCAAACAACATCGCCCTCAAATTGAAACTTTCTTTCATATATCCATCATAAACCTCCACACCGTTCTCCCACAAAATCTTTAAATCTTCGATCAAAGGTATCAAGTATACGTCTATGTCATTCCCTGGTTGTTTAGGCCCAAAGATTAACATAGACAATATCACGTACTTATGCTTCATACATAGTCATGGAGGTAGGTTATAAATCATAAGAATCATAGGCCATGTGGTATGTGAGATAGTTTGAAGACCATGCAGGTTCATTCCATCAGTAGATAATGCCAACGAAGGTTTCTTGCTTCTTCTCCAAAGTCAGAATAATCATTATCAATTTTCGACCACTGTGGTGAATCAGCCGGATGTCAATACTTTCCATCAATAATTCTTTCATCTGCTTTCCAAGTCAGATATCTTCCATCGGTTTCACTATGGAACATGCACATAAATCTCAGAATTATAGGAAAATACCATAAGACTTTTGTTGGAGACAATTTTTTCTTATACCGAGACAAACCACATTTAGGGCACTCAGTTAACGATGCATATTCGTTTTGAAACAAAACGCAATCGTTTGGACAAGCATGTATCTTATCATAGCTCATGCCAATAAAGCATACCATTTTTTTGCCTCATAGGTTCGATTAGGAAGAACATTATCCTCCGATAGCATTTCTCTCATAAGGGCCAACAACTCTATGAAACTTTTATCCGACAATCCATTGCCCGCCTTTAACTCAGTCTAACTATGCTCACTCTAACTCACTCTAACAAGGTATTTCACACTTGAAAATGTAAGATCATGCCTTCTAACTCACTCTAACAAGGTAACTCACTGAGTTTAAACCTCGCAACATTCTTCAAACGCGAAGCTCTAATATAACAGTGAACCAAACAAACAACAAAGGTTTTTGATAAAGAAAACCAAGAAAAGAAACATGTTGATTTTATAGTAGTAAAGAAAATGTCATAACAGAAAATTGCCATAACATTTGTACACTAACAGAAAAGTGATAACAAGAAACTTGCCCTAACAGAAACTTGGCCTAACATTTCTACACTAACAGAAAACTAAATCAAAACTAACTAAAACAAAAAAGATGAAACTAGCCTTAACAGAAAAAGATGAAACTTACCGAAACAGAGACAGTGTACGGTGGAGGAAGGAGTACGACGGCAAGCTGTGAACAAGACGATGGAGGAAGGAGCACGGTGGCGATAACAACTTCTTAGGTCTCGTAGTGGTCATTCGCAGTCGTCATTCGCAGATAGGGAAAGAAAAGTTATGAAAAAAGAATACTGAGCATTCTAATATTTTTATTTAATTAGCCCTTAGACAACGCTTTTGTGAAAAGTGCTGGCTAAGATAGCCCTTAGAAAGCGCTGGCTAAGATAGCCCTTAGACAGCGCTTTCGAGTTTTTTTTTATAAAAATTATAAGACCTTAGATAGCGCTTTTGAGGAAAGCGTTGTCTAAGATATTCCTTTAAAATCACTTTCAGAAAGCGCTGGCTAATGTCTACCTTAGACAACGCTTTTCCAAAAGTGTTGTCTAAGGTAGGATTTTTAGCAGCGCTTTTCCAATTTTTCGTGAACAGTTTTCATGCTTTTTTTACTTATAGCATCGCTTTTGTAATTAAGCGTTGTCTAAGGTGCGCTATTAAAAATTATTATTGACATAGTGAGTCAATTTCACTCAATGTAATCATGATTGGTTGTTGTTGTATGTAACAAAGTATCATATTTTCTGGTTGTCATTTATTTTGTGGGCAAGAATTATCTATTCAGTTAAGCATATTCGTCTTTAAAAATATGTAAGACAATCTATCATATAAGATTTAAAATTTATCATTGTTAAATCGAAGTTAAATATGATCTTAAAAATATAACTTTTAATTATTCTAACGTGATTGAACCATAAACAATCTAAATAAGGACTCGAAAAATATAAGACGACAATGCATTTAAAAGGGGAAAAAGTGTCATTTCTCATTAATATGATTGGCAATGTTTTTTTATTATAAATGTTAAATTTTTTAAATTTTGATTCATAATAACAACACATCTTTTAATAATGATATTGAAAAAAGAAATTTAAAAAATTAGAAAATAATAATAAATAAATAATAAAAAATATGATTAAAATAAATTTTAAAATTTTAAATTGATTTAAAATTTATGATGATTTGTTTTTAAAACATCTTATAATTTGAGATGAATATACTATTTTAATACTCCATCCGTTTTTTTATTATAAATCGTTTTTTATTTTTCACATATATTAAGAAATATAATAATTGTAGTATAAAATATATAAATTATGAATAATTTTATAAAATTATTTTCATTAATGATATTGAAAAGATAAATTTATATAATTAAAAGGAGAGAGAATAATAAATATTTAAAAGTATAATATGAAAAATAACATTAATATTCATTGGTATTATAAAACGACTTGACTTATACTGTGGTACAAAATATTTTCCCAAAACGATTTATAATAAAAAATGGATATAATATATATATATATATATATATATATATATATATATATATATATATATATATATATATATATATATATATATATATATATATATATATTATTTCTTCCGTCTCACAATAGGGTTATGTTTGGCAAAACTATTTTTGAGCTTATGGTTTATAGCTTATAGGTTATAAGCCCATATGACGATAAAAGACCTGTTTGGTAGTAGTCTTTTCATCATGAGCTTATAATTTATTTTACTAGCTTATAGCTTATTTTTTAGACGCTATTTTAAATAGTGTTTTACCTTATAACTTAAATATTTTTTTACCACTTTTGTTCTTATTTTTTTTAACTGAAATCCATTAATACCCTTAATAATTTATTTAAATTTAAATAAAACAATTATATATTAAATATCTTTTGTCATTTTAATTTATCAACTAATTGAATAGTTAATTTTACCAAACACCTCAATTAATTTATCAACTCTAAATCATCAGCTATAAGTTATGAGCTATCAGTCATCAGCCATCATTTATAAGTTATAACTAATCCCCAAGGGTTGGCCTAGTGGTGGAAGCTTGGATCTTAAGAGTTTGCTCCTCTCAAGGTCCTAGGTTAGAATCCTACTGGGTACAATCAATCCTTGCGTGGGTCAGTCCATACGGAACTTTGCTCTGACTTTAAACGGGACCCCCTCTAGTGGACGGTAGGATTGATCATCTTGAATTAGTCGATCGAAAAGTCGGATACCAAGATTTAAAAAAAAGAAGAAGTTATAAGCTTAGCTATCATACAACCATTATTTTTACCAAACAAAACTTAGACATCATTTTTTGTATTTTTATTTGTCTCAAATTATTTATCATTTTATAATATTAATTTGATATTTATTATTTATTTCATGTGACTTACTCTTATTTATTATTTTTAAATCATTTAATTAATCTATTATCTAATATTAATAAAATTATTTTAGTAAATAATACTCGTTTTATCATTAAAATCAATATGATTAATCTTTATTTTAAAAGGGTAAAAATTAAATTTAAAAAAACACATATTATAAGTTGATGGAAGTATTTTTTTAAAAGTTAATAACATGACCGAAAACTAGACAATGACACACGAAAAACAACACCACAATACTGAAAAAGAACTATATTTATATGAAAACCACTAATGATTTGGAGTCAACAAACAAATGGCCTAGTCTTTTGTTGATGTGGAAGAACAAGAAGATGAGTAAAGAAAAAAAAGGGAAAAGAAGGATGAAATTGATTAAATAATAATAATAAGGTTATATAATTTTGCTAGTGTTGTGTGGTGTTAGACAAAAGAGTATAAATATGATTTGAATATGACCGCAGAACTTTATAAGCGGAAGCAGAATCATATCTGTTTCTTGAGTGCTGATTAAAAATATTACAATCACAATTAAAATTGAGAAATTATCTTTGTTTGAAAATCACAATTCCCCGTCCGCAATTCAAGTGTGCAAGATAAATCAGGATCCATGTCAATTGTGTCTAGTCATGCATCATGGGGACACCAATGAACTAAATCAGGATCCATGTCAATTCTCTGTATTTCTATCGAAATCTCTAAGATTCTCACAAAACACATTTGACTAGTGTTTCAAAAAACAAAAACAAAATTTCCTGACTAGATTGAATTTGTTTATCTGGGAGAAAAATCTTAAGCTAGCTAGCATGTTACTATCATTCATCATTCACTGCTGGGGTGATTTTACTGTCTGTTTGATAAGATATAAAAAATAATTTTTATCTTATAATTTTTAGTTTTTCAGCTCATATCAATGAAAAAATTATGTTTGGTAATTGTCTTTTCGCTTTTAGCTTGTAGTTTTTGTTTTACTAGTTTTTAGTTTTTTTTTTCAAAAGCTATTTGAAGTAGCTTTTAAACTTATAGTTTTTAGCTTATGACTATTTCTTCTATTTATACCCTCATTATTTTATCAAAAACTCAATTTTATCCTTTATATTAATATAATTTAAATTAAAATGATTACATTTTAGTTGAGGAAATAAAAAAGATTAGTCATTATTTTTACGTAATGCAATCTATCTTTCGTTTTGTTATTAATGAAATATTTTGATTCATTAAAATGAATTATTTTTATTACTTTTAAATTATTATTTTTAATTATTATTTTAATTATTTATTACTTGAGTTATTATTATTAATGTATTTCTTTTTATAAATATGATAATGAATGATTTAATATATTTGTTTATTAGTAGGCATATCATGGATTTTGAGAGGAAAAAAAAAGAAGATAAAAGTATGCACTTTATTGAAATATAAAATTAAATGGAAATATTGTTATTTTAGATATTTAAATTTCATTACAAAATTTATATGTAAGTGTTTAATATTTTTTTGTGTTATATTTAATTTTATAGTTATATTTAAATTTTGCATTTCATTGTTAATACATTTATTTTTGTTGAATAAAAATTAATTTGATAAATATGACCACTAATTTTTTTAATTAATAATGTTCTTTTATGTCATTTTGCATTTATCAGCTAGTGTAACCGCTAATTTATCAAACACTCAAATTAACTTATCAGCTATAAGTCATCAACTATAAACTATAAACTATCAACTATAAGTCATCAGCAATCAGCTAATTTTACCAAACAGAGCCTGATTATGATTTGTCATTCAGAGGTGTGGATTCTTTGGAAAGTCATGAACAATTTAATCTTTTCAAAAATGTCGATTGATGAGTAGGCCATGACAAATAAGTGTATCTTTCTTGCCTGGAAATGGTTTCTTGGTAGATCGATGGGATGTGTTTGTTCTTTCTCCAATTGGGTAGCGGATCTTATCCTTTGTCTACACCAATAGCAGTTTGAACGTGTCTTTTAGTTCATTTGGGGTGTGGTTTGAAGTTGCATGTGGAGTCTTCTATTTTGTTGATGGTGGTTCTTCTTCTAGAGATCTTGATTGATTCTTTAGTTGGTAGCTTCAGCTTTTGTTAGTTATCTTTATGTCTTTTATTTTTATTTTTTCTGGTTTTTTTCCTACCATGTACTCGTTGGTGAGCTTGTAGTACACATCATATGCCTTTATTTCTACCCTTTGTGATTGCATTTGTTTGTCCTTTATTATTAATATATGTTATTTTTCATTAAAAAATGAATGACCCAACTCACTCATCTAGGAGAGGGTACTTCATGCATAAATATAATGTAGGTATGACAAATCCTAGCTAGTTGAATACATGCCACCCTATAATCATGTTATACGAGGAAGGAGAATCTATGACAAGATACATTACCTCAATCCGTTGGACATTTTCTTCTACCCCGAAGGTGGTCTTCAACGTTATATAACCCTTCGTCTGCACTTGCTCGCCCGAAAATACCATCAATGATCCTTTGAGGTCTTTAAAGTCATCTAATTCCAAACATAGCCTCTCAAAATTGTCCATACAAAGGATGTTCACATAACTTCCTTGATCAATTAATACCCTCTTAATCTTTCCAATCGTCACATCTAACGACTATGACCACAAGATCATTGTTATGTGGATGAATGTATGTAATGTCCTTCTTAGAAAAATCAATTTCAGCTTATGGAACTTTTAGATCGTCCAAATAAGAGTTGGTGGACAAACCTTTGATGGTTAGGATCTGGCGAGCGTATCTTCTGTAGTCATAATAAGTTTATCTACCTTTGGAGAATCCTCTAATAATTGTATTACAAGTGTGGCGGACAACTCTGTCGTCGCCTCCCTTAATTGGTTTATTTCCCGTTTGGACCCATGACTCCCTGAGGCATCTTGCCCCTATGAGTTAGATTCTCCTGGCTTTTGAGCAGAGTCGCCATTGAAATAATTATTTAGGTGGCCTTCTTAGATCATGCGCTTTATCGTCTTCTTGTGTTGATAGAAGTTATTAATATGATGCCCCTTAATTTTGTGGAATTTGTACCATTTGTTGGGCTCAAGCCCAATGACATATGATTTTAGAGCTGGCAGTTATGGGATGTCGTGCACATGGAAGACATTTCGTCATACATGCTCACCCGAGTTCTTAAAGGCGTGAAGCTCTTTATGGTTTTTCCAATTCACTTAAACGAGGTTATGTCTCTGATAGGGCAAGGTGAAGTGATTCACTCATGACTGTTCTGAGATATCGGTATTAGAAGTACGCTTCTTAACATCTCTGGCCTTCTTTTGGGCATTGCTTTCATCACCATTTGTATAACATTTGGCATGCCTCACCACCTCATCCAAGGAAGACGAGATCCTTCTGGTGAGGAATTCATTAAAATTCCTTGCTTTGAGGCAATTTTGAACTGCTTCAATGAACATCTCCTGATAGGGGTGTACAACCTTGATGGCCATCTCATTAAAACGGTCGAGGTATTCCCTCAAAGATTTAGATGGGCCTAAATGAATGTTTAATAGGCTGATGGCGACCATCTTTTAGTGCCTGCTTTCTGCAAAATGGTAGACTAGTTTCTTCACTATATCTTGGTAGATAGTCATAGAGTTAAGTCAGATCCATATACCACCTCAAGGCCTCATATTTGAAGGAACTAGAGATAAGCTTTCATTTTAAGGATTGAGAAGCTCCAATGGTTTCCATCTGCAAGTTGATTTAGGCGACTTGTTCATACTTGTCACTATATTCATCAAACATAGGCAATGAAGGTGACTTAAAATTCTTTAGAATGGGCGTCTCCCATATCTCATATCTGAGAGAGGTTGAGGGTTCAATATATCTATGTCTTCTATAGGGATGGCCTTTTGCTAATGTTTTTAGATATGGAGGAAGTTATCCTCTAAAGTTTGGTTTTGGCAGCATAGGTAATCCATGGAAGCAAACATCTATGTGATGGTGTTTTCCTCGCTGTCCAACTCTTTGTTGACCAGAGCTTTTGCTTTTTGTTCTTAATGATGGAAGGAAAGGTATAACGTGAGGATAACACTCGAGATAAATTTTGTAATGAGGGTCTAAGTCAGTTTTATTGGGCCCCCACGGTGGTCGGCAATTGTACTTGTTAAAAGTATAATACGTAACAACCTCTAATAATTAAGGATTGAATGAGAATTTTAGGATTTATTTTAGGGTTCAGAGCTAGCTCACATGGGGAAGTGAGAATATATGTGTAAATATGAGATTTTCATCTCTCACACTTAGGGTTGAGGTATTTATAGGAGTTCATGGGTCTGGATTTCAGGCCCTCGGGAAGTAACAACCACTTTTAGGAGTTGGGGAAATGGGGTGGTTAATCCATTGTTATTCATGAAAACGTAATTAATCCCCTCTGTCTGTTTCCACACCGTTGTGGATTAGTGGAACGTCACCCCCACGTTCTTATGCTTCGGCGAGTTATCTAGAAAGCGAGTAACATATTTTTGAAAGGGAGGTTAGTAAACAAGTAATTGATCTAAAATACATGTGATTAAAAAGGTGTTGTGAGTGATGTGTTACCTCATTAACTTCCTGTACGAACCCTTTATAACTATACAAATACAAATGATTTTCACCAAATAAAATTGAATGTGAACCCTTTATAACTATACAAATACAAATGATTTTCACCAAATAAAATTGAATAGAGTTTCATTTAGTGAAATGTCTTCAAATAAAAGTCGTCAACGATATCAACTCTTTTAAGATGTGTTTGGCTTGGAAGAGAAGTTGTGAAGAGAGAAATAAATAAGAGAGAGTGTGAGAAGAGAGACAAAAAATGAGAAAAAAAAATAGATTATATTGCTTATTTTAAAAGAAAAAGAGAAGAAATAGAGAAGTGTTACATATTTAAAAAAAAAAAAAAAAAACATAACACCCTTACGATAAATAACATTATAAAACTAATTAATTTGATCTTTTAAATTTAAATTTAATTAATTAAGTCAATATATTTCTTTATAAAAAAAACACTAATTTATAATTTATGATTAATATATTTTATTGGAATATTTAATAAATTTAATTTAATTTATTAATTATTTGACGTAATTTAATTTAAAAACTTAATTTTAATTAATAATATATTAAGATAAAAAAAATTAAAAAGAATAAATGTATTTGTAGTTTAATGGGCAAATTAGTCAACTCCTTATCTTAATTCGTTTTTTCTCATTTTCTCTTCATAATTGAAGAATAATACAAAAGCTGTGGCACCCGTTCTTTTTTATATCTCCCTTTCCAATTTCTCTTCTTGCTAATCAATAGAAGTTATCAGTCTCTCATGTATTTCTCTCTTTTCTATTTCTACTTTACAAATATTATAAAGTAATATCATAAATAATAACCTGTCATTTAAAACATGATTAATCTAAATAAATATTGAAGCAGCCATCCAATTGAACACAACAAGCCAGCACTAAGCATGCCATTAACTGCTAATTAAGGTAAAAAAAAAAAAAAAAAAGTAGATTTGGATCTTATCAAATTTAAGTGCTATCCAATGTTAGCACTTATGAACACCTACCACTAAGGCTATTGAATCACATTTCTCATCGACATTAAAATAACTAGTATAGGAATCTACATCAAATTGCATTACAATAGGTTTATGCTTAGTAAATTTGTCATATTTATGAAATGAAGAATATTCCATTATAAAAGGGCATGGAATCATGCTACCTCAACTAGATTCTTGCCTAGTTGATGTTTGGTTTATGCTATGCATATGAGATTGAATGCTGGCCACTGAATGCAATATTATGACACTCACTAGTAAATGTCCTTTACTATAGTTAGTTTAATACTATTATAATAGTAAATTACTATTATAGAGCAAATAAGAAACATAAGAGAAGAAAAAGTGGGAGATGAATTAGTGGCTTACTTTAGAATGCACTACAATAACATTCTGATAATAGTAAAGTATACTATTTGATTGGAAAATGTGACCTATTGGAATGATTTCTTGTTGCTATTTACTCCACTGTTGAAAAGTGAGCACTCAGGTGATAAAGATTGAACCAGAGAAAAAATTGTAAAATATCCCACTAGATAAAAATATTTTTACTCCTTCGTTTTAAAACCAACTTCGTTTTATCAAATAGGTTCCAACAAATATTGCCACTAGACAAAAAGATGGCAAGAAAAATTCCCCGCCAACACCATTCTAAAACCTAAAAAAGGTTCGAGCAAAATTCTAGAAAAGATGGATTGAAGTAAAGAATCTCACCTAAATAGATTCCAACAAATATTGTAATATTTTATAATAATATTATTGCATTTCTTAATTTATATGCAAAAATCTTAAACGATAGTTATTTTAAAACGGATGTAGTATAATAAATATATATTAAATTATGAAATAATATTATTGTTAGATAAAAGTATAAGATTTATATAAATTAATGAAAATGACTAACTAATTTAACTTATTAGTTAAATTAATTGATATAATTAATTAACTTATTTCCTAGTACAAATACATTTTACTTTTCTGTATTTATATGGAGCGATGGTTTGACATGAACATTGATAGAACTAATTACAAAAGTTTAAATTTATTGGTAGAAGTTGTAAATCTCAAATTCAGAATCTGACCATGATTCTCTTTATAATAATTATTTGAAAAACTTGCCACACAGTTAATGATATCAGGTTTCAAAATGGTAAAATTGACTTTCATAAAGACATTTTTCATGTTAAACAATTGATGTATATGTGTAGACAAGGATTTTCGACGCCATGAAAATGATGATCAAAATGATATAATTCGACTAAGAAAGGAAGTTGGAAAAAACATGCTCAGAAAGGAATTTCGACAAAACTGGACAAAGAGATTGTTTTTGACAATTTCGACAAGGCTAGATGAAGGTAGTGTTTCGACACTTTCGACCAAGCCAATTGGAGAATGTCCTTTGACGTTTTCAACATTGTCAGATGGCAAGGGTTGTTTTCGACGAGTTCAACAACTTTGAAGGGACGCGTCGTTTCGATGCAAAGAAGAGATTCAAATTTTAAAGATTAAAACGTTTGGCAGAAGGACACGTGGAAGCGTTTGGTGGAAAGAAGACATGTCAAAGGCCAAGTGTCGTAGTTGTAAGATTTGTCTGTTAGGGGCAATTATTTAGTTTGTGTATAAATAGGGCAATTCTTGTCAGAATTGTGTGTGAAAATATTGTACAAATTCATAGAAATCAGAACTCGTTTCCCACGGACGGTGCCACTATTCCATTGCGGAACTAAAAATGGAAGAGATCGTGGAAGCTACGATGGAACGAAGCTTCATGAGTAATTTTGTGATGCGGTATTGTGGATTGAATGTTGCGATCACAGTGCTTCTTGAACCAGAAGCATTGATCTTGAATCAACGTTGTTAATTGGTGTTGATCTTGAATCGGCATTGCTAATCTACAATATGAAGGTTCAAAGGGGGTAACTGGATGGTTAGTATTCCAACGCCTAAGTCAGTTCAAGGTTTAAGATATCCATAATGGGAGTGAAGATTAGAGATGTGTACCGAAAAATATTTTGTGAAGGTATTTATACCTGGGGCCTGATGGAGCAGGTTGGGTAAGTGGGTCTCGTGTTATTGAGCATTTGGTCAGTGCAGAGCAATATGTCTTGAGCCTTTGGCCGACACAAAACAAGTTACAAGAAAATAGTCACCCAATTTCCTCAAAACAAACTCTATTTTCTATTCAAGTGTTTCTCAATCTCTTCAACTCTCTATATATGAATCAAAAAGACCTATAGTTCTTAGAAGTGTATCCAAATCCCCTTAAATACTTCCAAGGATTTTTGGATTTTCAATACAATTATAGGAATTTCTACCATTTTCTCTCTAAGTTTTTTCTAGGATTTTCACCTCATCCTTCTGTCTTTCAGACTGCATTAATAAGGATATTCAGACAAGAATGATATAGATACATATTTGTAACTCTAGAAATTCAATGAATACTTAGCGAGCTCAAAACAAAATCAATTAACAAGCTGGTCCACAAACCATAACAATAAAGTCTAATAAACAAAATTGTCAAACCAAATACGATATACGAAGAACATATATCATCTTTCGGAACCGGCCCGACTGGACCATTGATGTCAGAATCATGGCCACCGCTGCCAGAGCTCTGTCTGAACTTGTGGGACCACCATGTGATACCGCCTCAACCTTGATTTTGCACGCCACCAACGCCAACCTTCAACTGCGCCACCAACACTGGCTTCGTCTTCAACTTTAAACTTTTGTAAATTTAAACTTTTATAATTAGTTTTATCAATGTTCATGTCAAACCATCGCTCCATATAATTACAGAAAAATAAAATGTATTTGTACTAGGAAATAAGTTAATTAATTATATCTCCGGGCTTCCGCACACCACGTCGTCGACTTTGCTACCAAAATGCTTATCTCCAATTTCAATTCCTTATATGAACTTTCTGACTAATTTTTTTTCCAATTTCAAAATAAATTCATTATTTAAGATTTAAGTCATAAATATATTTTAATCCGGATAAAAAGTTGGCAGCAACTCATAAGAAAGATACAATTTTATTGGATAATGGAAGATGTAAATTTTTTTGGATAAAGTAGACATTATTTTTAATATTATCATTTTTTTATTTAATTGAAATGCACTGACAGTGTAAAGAAGTTTTACATTGTCAGTGAATCACAGTCGTTGTTGGATGTTGGAAAAAGTTTGACTTTGATATTTAAAAACTTATAAAATAATACAAACAGATGATAGTGATGAATTGAAAGTGTAAAACTTCTTATACTATGCATCACAATTAATTTTTTTTTTATATATTTTATTTCAATATTTTCAACAAATGATTTGTCTCCCTAAAAATTAATACTTTCAACAAATGATTTGTCTCCCTAAAAATTAAAACAAACTATTTGTTTATTCATGCAAACAAAGCCCTATTATATATTTTTATTTTATTTTATATTATTGGTATTCCAGCATTTTGGATCCAATGTGGCGAACTTGGTAAAGTAAGAAAATGCTAAAATTATAATATGACCATGCAATTCATATAGTTGTTGCTTTATCACTCAAATCTTATGTTATAATATAGAATAGAACAAGGGAATTTTGGATTGTCTCATGTGTAGATTTCGTATAAGGAACAATTATGCGACTTATTTGACTCGTAATGTAAAATTCCCATACAAAAGGGGATCTAAATCCAAGCAAAAAGTAGCATAATAAATTGTACAAGCTATGCTAACATAACTATAGAGGAAAGGATGATGAATTTGTTAAAAACACTCAATGCAGTAAGAGGCAAACTAAAAGACCAATTCTCTAAAATCAAGATAGAAAACAAGAAGCAATGCTTATGTCTTCTAACTGATTAACCATAATATAAGAACAATATAAAGGATCAAAAAAAGCTAAAAAAGAAGTTGCTGAATAGAGAATGAAGTTGGAAGTGGAGCACCACATAAAGAAGTTGCTGGTGGATTCGTTGTTAGGTTTTAAGTGAAGAGGGAAAGGAAAAGTTTATATTGGCTAAAATACTTATATGAATATCGGCTATCGATATGGATAGAACCAAGAATGAGAGGATTAATTGAAGTATCTATATTCTCAAACATATATCAGGTGGATCAAAATTAAAACAAACACATTCTTAAACTTTTAGAATTAGGTGGCCGAAGTTTTCACTAATTTCAAGTATGATCAAAAGAGAATTAAATACTATAATAAGAATAAAGATATAATGAAAATAGAAATAAAAAAAAATATTTCAATATGGGCAATAATATAACTGATAAAATAAAAATTACAAAAAACAATATATATAATAGAAAATAAATAAATTAAACTTTATTAACTCAATCATAATCAAAAATAGGGGTGACAAAACGGACCGTCCGTCCCGTCTAATGTCCGCTAAAAAAAAAGCGGGGCAGACATGTCCGCTAAGTTGAAATGAGCATAAAAGTTTAGTCCGTCCCACCAAGATGGAGGGTTGACGGACACACCTTCTTTTTTTATTTGTTTTATATTTTTTTAAAATAAATTAAAATGCATTTTTTTTATATTTCAATAAAAAACATCAAACCAACATTTAAAAAGCATAAATGACAAAAAATTAAAACCATCAAGTATTAATCCTCAATCAAAAATAGAACTTTCAACAAGTTTTAACCTAAAATAAAAGCATATTTTTCTATTTTCATTGATAAAATTCAAATACTTGTCCAACAATAAAGACAGAGAAATTATATTAGTCATAATAATCTAAAAACAACTATATATTATCATAAGCTATTTTCATAGGATCTTCCAAATACTTAAAAGGTATTTATTTCATAGGTGGGTGAGTTTTGGCGGGCGGTGGATTTAGGCGGGGTGGGCTATGGCGGGTGGCGGTCTTTAGCAGAGCGTGTTATGGTGACGGCGGGCCTAAAATTCCAACTCAATTCGTCAAATTTTGGCGGGTGCGCGTTTTAATAGTGTTTTTGTCTCTATAAGTTAGTGAATTTTTTATTTTCGTCCCTGTAATTTTTTTATTTATTTTCGTCCTTATATTTCACATTCGCGTTAGTTTTAATCCTTAAAATCAAAATCCGGAGAAAATTCACAGAAAATCTATCGATTTTCTTACAGATTTTAGTTTTAAGGACTAAACCGCAAACACGTTTAACAACCTTACCATATAATTAACTCTCAATCCAAAAAAAACAAACTTACAGAAATTCACTAAATTACAACTGACAAAACGCCAAAAGTTAATATAAAAATAGCATTTCTTAACTAGTTTAACGACCTTACCATATAATGAACTCTCAATTTAATTTAATGCTTGATACATTAAAATACGATAAATCAATCACGTTATCATATTTTATATTGTCTATAGTTAAATTATCATTATACAATAAGTTCATAAGTTCAGATTAAAAAACCAACATAATATAATATAAAAAATATTTAACTATTCACTCTTAAATATTTTTTTCTTTGAAACTTACTTTTCATGCACTTTTATTATCCCACATACTCTTCCAAACAAAAGATAAACACCCCTTTATCTTTTATTTTCCAACATTTCTCTATTTGTCATTTCTCACAACTTTTTCTCTACATTTTAAATATCAACATCACTCTAATTTTAGCTAAATTTTGTTTAATCACTCTATTTTTTCTGCACGCAAGATAAAGAATCCAAATCCACCAATAATATCCTCTAATTTTCATTTATCTATATTAAAAAGTTATAACCCCGTCCATCGATTATGTTTTCAGTGTCTGACTTAAAAAGTTAATTAAATTCCATGTTAAATTGTCCTAAACCTAAAAAGGTCAATATCCAGCAGTAACCCACCCATTAAATTAAAGTTAAATTATAATATTATTCTCAACTTTTTGTCTTCAAATTTGGCATTCACCAAAAGTCACACACCCTTACACAATTCCATTAACTTGACCAAATTAAAATTGTATTTGAATCATACTATCTTAGTGGAAGCAACATAATTTTATAGTCATCCACACTCAAAAAATTAAAAGTACTAATTTTCAACACGATTATAATTCCACTGACTCAAATACAGACACGCAAAAGAAATGCTATATCATTTGAAAATTAAAATTAAAATAATTTATATACAACATTCATACACTTTAATCCGATAAAATCATAAAAAAAAATTTTGATCCAAAACAAATAGTTAGTAATCACATTGATGTGGATTTGATGTCCACCAAAGCATTTACCTCTCTATTGGAAACAAATGCTCAATAGTTTAATGTCCTCTTTAGACAATTTTCCTAGTTGCATTCTTATGATCCATTTTTCTAGTTGTGTAATTTTGTTAAATGAGTAAATGGGTGTGTAGTGTAATCTGCAAAGGAATCTTTACACGTAGATATCCACCACTACTAGTGGTTTACTATGTTAGGTATTGGTTATTTTTTAATTAATGTTACACGTGTAAATATTTGCCCCAAAATTCTATTATACATATGTCTATTGTTTTCACTTTCTTTACATTTTGGTAAAGGTTTAACCCCACCAATTAATATGTAAATTAGCCACTATTCTTTTATAAGCAAAAGTTGTATTAAAAATGAGTATAATGGGTAGTCAACCCAATATAAAGAGCACAAAATAGGCTTTCAATGGAGGAGAAATATGGCACATGCACAGTTGGTATTTCAGAAAAAGAAAATTTGTTGGTGTGGTGACTTCTAACTTTTTTTTAAGCCCTCTTTGAATGGGGGAGGAAGAGATTATATATATATATATATATATATATATATATATATATATATATATATATATATATATATATATATATATATATATATATATATATATTAGGGTTCATTTTATCTAAAACTCTAATTTTCAATTTTCCTTTGTTGGAAAAAAATAAACAAGGCACAAAGAAAAAAGTGGAACACAATCACAAAACAAGAATTTAAAGTGGAAATTTCAAAACCGGAAAAACAATCACGACCGTTGTCATATGACAACCAGAGAATAACACTATTTGAAAATTGTTACAACACCTAATATACCCTCAACTAACCCAAAGCCCCAGGACACTCACACCCTCCAAAATAAATATTTAACTATATCTCACAACACTTTAATACAAGAGTATAAGAGAACAAATAAAGTCAAATATAAGCTTAAAGTGTTTTTGACTGGTGCATCTTGGAACGGAGAACTTGAATCTTATATATAGTCTTGGATTCTCTCTTCCTTCACAAAATTAACTGATGTGAGACTTCAAAGAATTTGTATCCTATATATAGGATTACACTCACTTCATTCACAAAATTAAGTGATGTGAGAGACTTCTTCAACATGTATATTTTCAACCATACCCGACAATCCCCACCTAGATTGAAAATAATACATTAACTTTCGTTATCTTTACCGACAATCATACTCCGCCATAAAGAGTATCAACATGTATAATTTCAATCAATCTCAATAATCTCCACCTTGATTAAAAATAATACATAAACTTTCATTGTCTTTATCGACCATCATACTCCACCATAAAGAGTATATTCACTTGAATCTACACCACTCCAAGAATTTTCGCATTGCCTTCACCGACAATCATAGTTTTAAAAACTATCATACTCTCTCACGAAAAATATCTTTCACTTGAAGATAAATCACTTCAAGAATTTCACATTGTCATCACCAACAATCATATACTTTATCATGAAGAATAAATTTCACTTGAAGTTAAACTACTCAAAGAATTTTACATTATCTTCACCGAAAATCATAGGTTTAAGAAAATACTATCATACTCCATCTAAAGAAGAGTATGCTTCACTTGAAGTTAAACTACTTCAAGAATTTTCACATTTCAAAAACCGGGTTGAAATTTATGGTGCAACTTCCTTGTTGGAATGAAGCTTTTAAACCACCGACATAATCTTGCACCTTGTGTAATCTTAATTGTATCAACATATGTTTGACTTAAACTTTTCACAATTCAAAAAAATCTTCCATCAATTTTCTCTAGCCCAAACTTCACAGCGAAATTTGTTACTGCAGTTGTATACATATAATTTCGACACCATAAGAGAGTCCCAGCAGTTGGTGGATTTGTCAAGCTTTGTTCCTTATGCGTCATCATTATCTAATATGGCAGCTTCTCAGCTTTTCTTATATTTTTAAATAGGCGATGAGCGTGGCTTCGAAGGTTTTTTGACCAGATTAGA
Organism: Lathyrus aphaca; assembly: GCA_963966055.1. Classification (NCBI taxonomy): domain Eukaryota; kingdom Viridiplantae; phylum Streptophyta; class Magnoliopsida; order Fabales; family Fabaceae; genus Lathyrus; species Lathyrus aphaca. The sequence goes on along the minus strand of OZ014520.1, from coordinate 163,968,880 downwards.
TCACTCTTTCTTCCAAACATGACTAAGAAGATTAGATCACTCTTTCTTCCAAACATGTCCAGAATCTCGAGAAGGTTTGTGATGATTTGGTTTCTTTTTATGGCGAACAGACGTCTGTCGAAAGGAGACGAGTTGCTCTTTAGGAAGTTCTTCACATCACTATTGGAAAATCTTTGTTGTATTTTTTACAAGATATAAATACGAGGATTCGACATGGGGACTATTTGAATTTTAAACGGGTTCGACAGGGCGAAGAGATGCGTCGTTTAGTCAGTTTAAATAGCAGTTTTTATGAATAACGGTTATTCAACAGATAATAGTACGTGGAAAATTATCAGGGATTAGTAACATGCAAGATGCCAAGTGGCGAAGTCTTAGGATTTGACCGTTGTTTGACGGTTATGTTATTTGTATATAAATAGGATAATTTGCTTTGTGAAAAGTGTGTAAAATATTTTGTACAACATTTCTGTGATTACTCTAATACTCGTGTGTAAAGAGAAAGGAGAATTATCTGGAAAAATGTACGTGTAAACACCATCTTATTTTCAATTATAAAGTTACATCTTATCATTCATATCTTGTTCAAGTTTATGTTTTCATTTACTTTTAAAGCAATCTATTTTTCCATTCATTTACTTCCTAAGTCAATTTACATTTCAACAAACCTTTTAGGCAAACTTTAAGTTTCTTTGTTAGTTTCATTAGACAAACATCACCCTATATAAATAGGATATTTTAATTTTTTGGCTCCATTTCTGGATAAAAGAGGGAGATAGTTATAGATTGATAGATCTTTAATTTTATCTATTTATGCTGGTGTGTTCTGGCTTAGTCTGCAGGATTTCTCTACAGGTTATGTCGAGGGGGAAATTGTTAATCTCTCATCTGTGCAGGATTACTCTACAGGTTTTACAGGTTGTGTTGAGGGATATATTGTTAACAATCTCTCATTTGTGTTTTTGTTTTCTGCTGGTTGTTCTCTGATAGGTGCGTGAATTGTTTTAGCCAAAAATTTGCCAAAGGGGGAGTTTGTAGATGTTGTTGATTGAAAGCATTTTATGGTAAAACAAGTTATGTGTTCTAATGTCATGATTGATGTCATGACATGATGTTTAAGCAATCTGCAGGTGTGAAGTTTTAGTGAGCTTTTGCTTTATCAAGATGTCAAGACTGATGTCATGACATCTCTGTCTGGTGCTTAAGATCGGATTGACTCTTTTAATTATTGCGCGCATATTCAGTAATTCTTTTGATTGCTTTTTGTTGAGAATTATTAGGCGCTATATTTAGAAGGTTGTGATTCAATATGGTTTATTCTTTTCAAAATATTTTATATGGTTGTTATATTTGTTCCTTTATTGTTGGAATTATTTTTATTAGGTTAAAACTGATTCACAGCTGCAGCAGGCCCATGCCCATGATTCTTCCTCTATTTAAAGGCTGCAAAATCTTATTTGGAGATACAGAGAAAAGCGTTGAAGTTTGTTACTTGTGTTAGGTTTTTAAGTGTTCTTAGTTTTCTTGTGAGCCAAACAATTATCATGTTGATAATTGTATTTGACTAGGTTTTATTGAGTTGTAAGTTGTCCACTCAAAGCTTTTAAGCAAGAGTGATTTGTTCTTAACTGAAACTTTTAAGCAAGGTCGAGGTTTGTCTTTGAAGTGTGTCTTCTATTTTTTGGTTGTTAGATTGTTATCACTGTTGTGATTGAGGGGGAGTGAGAGGTGTCTCATATCTGAGTATTGCTTAGATAGAAGTTGCATTGGGTAGGGATTAAGTGAAGAGTGTAAACTGGGTGGTTTAACTCTGAATATATACTACTGATAGTTGATTTCCTTCCTGGCTTGGTAGCCCCCAAAGTAGGTGTATTTGCACCGAACTGGGTTAGCAATTGCTTGTGTCTCTTACAGTAGTTTATGCTTATTTAACTTGTTCATATTTAAATTTGTCAGATATTGGTGTCGTAACATCTCATTCGGCATCTCATATCTGCTTCCAGAATTTCAACTATTTTCCACCAGAACATTCACAATTAACATTAATAACACAAACATACAAATCAAACCTAATAAACTTCTCAATTTCATATCACATTCATCAGTTTATTAATCATCCAATCCCACTAACATACTTAAGGACTTCTACCTTAACATTCATATCACAATACCCTTAAAAGATGAAAGAGATTTCATCCTTACCTTAATTCGATGAAAAATTCCTTCTTTCTTCACGAATTTCTTGCTTCTAGCATTTCTCATTTTCTCTCTTCTTCACGCTCTTTTAACTTTCACAATCAGTTTCTACGAGAACTGATTTTCCTTTTTCCAAATTTCCAACCTAACCCTTGGACCCCTACTTTGGAATTCCCATCTTGCCCTCACTAATTCTTTGTTTAAATTACCGTACTACCCTTCCAGTTAATATTTCAAATATTTATTTCAATATAATATAAATTATTTAAACTTATATAAATTAAAATAATATTATATCTTCACTCAACACACCACTAAACTTCACAATTCACACAACACATAACAATTTTCTAATTATTTAAATTATATAATTAAATAAATAAACTGGGACGTAACAACTCCCCCTACTTGAATATTTTTCATCCTCGAAAATTACCTGTCACGAACAGATTCAGATAAGACTCTCGTATGTTACTCTCCAATTCCCAAGTCATATTTCCACCGGCAACACCTCCCCATACCATCTTTACGAGAACAATCTCTTTGTCTCTCAACTACTTCACTTCACGATCATAGATACGCTCAGGTAAAACCTCAATTGTAAGGTTATCCCTTACTTGTTAGATTGCCATGACACCTATATATAACTTATCATGCACGCTTGATGATTGCTCATACATGATGAATACTTACATATTTGTGACTATATGCATGTTACACTATGCCATATTTACAAGAGTTCATGTATTACACTACATTTTTGTTCTGGACTGGCCCAACCCTCTGGATTGGGCCATACCTATATCACGGTCCAACGGCCCAAAATATGCAACTATGCTCGGAGACCCGAAACCATCTGCTCGAGTTGCCCTAGGTCGGATGACTTCAATGTCGAGCACGGGACCTGTCGAACAGACTCTTTCTCGCCTCAACGGCTAGTCCCTAATCACTGTCGATTATTGCGAGATCCGTGATCCGCGCCCAACAATTTGGGCCAATAAACACCCACTTGGACCAGTATATAAACCCTGTTAGATATTCAAATCTTGACCCAAAAATATTGTACTTGCTCACTCGTTGCTCGCTTTCTGACTTTAGCATCAGAGTGTCTTTGCAGGTACACCCTCATCTTCTCTCCATCATCAACTGCGCTTATCCACGCTCGATGCGGCCATATCGGATCCTGATCTCCAGATACGATCAATTTTATTAACAAATAAAACAATATTTAATTCTTTTTACTTTTCAGTAAAGTTATAAGTCTTTAGCATCTTTTTCATTTTAAGACCTCAATACTAATTAAAATAACTGATGATGGTTTTTTTTAAACAAGAATTATATTATTATTATTAATAATCATTTTAAATTAGTTAAATGGTTGATTTCACTTGCTTAAAAGAGATTTTTATTTTGATTTCAATTTATTTATCAAACTAACCATATTTTACGAGGAGATGTCAACCCTTATGATGTATGCATTATATTTTTATACACATACGTCATTGCAATTGACACATGCATACAAATATATGAGCATGTGTCATTGCAATTGACACATACATGGCATGCATATAAAAAAATAAAGGAGTAGCCACATACATTAGTGCATGCTCCTACATTTGCATTATGCGCCAATTACAATGGTGATAAGTATATGCATGCGCCAAGATAAATGACGCTTATGTGTAACTAATCAAAACATGTGTCATAAGGGTTGATGCCTCCTCTCTTGTCGTTGAAACATGTTTAATTTGATAAATAAATTGAAAACATAATTGTTTTAGTATATAATTTAAAAAATATATTTATTTAAGAAAATCCTTAAATGAACTCTAATTAATCTTAATTATAATTTTAATTATTAAAATTTTTAAGAATTTGCTTTTTGAAATTTAAAACTTATTTTTTTTCAACTATTAGTTACTTCATAGACAAAAATATATTAATAGTGTTTCTCATAACAAAAGTTTCTAACATAATTACAATTAAACAAAAAAAAACAAAAACAAAAACTATAAAGGTTAATTCTCTCCACACGGCTCTTATTTCCTATAAATATAAGAAAAACTATCAGTTACTATCATATCATATATCACACAACAAACGAACTTCAAATAGATAATCTCATATTTTTACACCTTTCTTCTATATATGGTGAAGTTCTCAAAGGAGCTAGAAGCTCAATTGATACCAGAATGGAAGGAAGCATTTGTGAACTATTGGCAGCTGAAAAAACAAATAAAGAGAATCAAGATGTCAAAAACTCCAAACCAAAACCACCACAATACAAATGGAAATTCCATTTTTGATTCTATTTCTCTTATTGCTAAGAAAATCTTCATCAATCTCTCACCAGGTTCTGACCATGATAACACCAATATCATTAAGGTATAGTTTAAATTTAAATTAATTTTTTTTTTTATCATTCCTTCTTTTGTTGGAATATGAGATAATTTGCATCCAATTATTGCAATGAGATAATTGATCTATACACAATAAATTAGAATGAATGAATATAGAGAAAATCGTTTTCATTAGAGTAATTCAAGGAGGTGTGTTTGGTGAGTATTATCTAAATACATAGAGTTTAGAAATTAGTTTTGAGTTTTCTATTATTGTTAGAATGTGTTTAGAAACTAATTTTCAGTTTCTAGAATTGTTAGAAAGTGAAAAAAATAAAATAAAATACATTTTAGTTAACCTTAGATTTTTTTTAAAACTAATTTACCGTGCCACCAATTATTATCATAGATACAATAATAGTAATATAGATATATATACTCAATATGAATCACAAAATAAACAACAAAAAATTTAAATATATAGAAATCATGTATTATTGTAATTCCTATGGTTGCCAAAATTAGAATAGAATTTTCATCATTTCATAAACATTAAAAGATTAATATAAGTAAAATCAGAAAGAGTAATTTTATCAAATAATATATATTAAATATTGACGTGTTTTTTTTAATGTAATCTTTAAAATAATATTTAATATTACACTAAGAATTGTAAATAATATTCATTTTAACTTTTTTATTTTTTATAAAAGAGATTGAGTGTGAAGAAATTGCTCAATTACGAATATCATTTTTTTTTTAAGGTGCATGCATCATGTACACTAATTTAATGCTTTATAAGGTGTGTGTGGTTAATGATCCTCTAATTAAAGTGATTTTATTGACCTCTCTTTTTATTGAAAACTTTCTTGCTTTTTTTTTTATTTTTTTATTTTTTACTTTGCGGCTTTTTTTTAATAAGCAATTGCGTTAATAAAGCAAGATGCTAAATTCAATACAAGCATAGAAATTTATAAAAGACACAAATAGTTCATAAATAATTCTATAATGTGCATCATAAATTGATATTAAAAAGTAAAAAAAAACACAGAATAACTAATGTAAAACTAAATAAAAAAAGTAATAAAAATATTTTTATATGTGCAGGTGAAGAAAAAAACTAAACAAGACAGTGGAGAAGAGATATACGAAACTGAGCTTGTCCAGTTATTTTCTGAAGAGGATAAGGTATGCTTCATAATTTTTTGATTTAAATCAACAAATATATGAGAAATAATTTTGGTAATTTTCTAAATTTAGTTTTATGTACTTGTCACTTTTCATAGGTACGTGTGTTTTTTCTGAAGCTTGATGAAGAACTAAATAAAGTGAATCAATTTTACATTAAACAAGAGAATGAATTTCTTGAGAGAGGTGAAACCTTAAAGAAACAACTTCAAATTTTACTAGACTTAAAGAAAATTGTCAATGATCAGCGAATGAAAAATTATCAGACGACAAAGAAAAATAATGCTGAGACATTCTCTCGAACTCCAACAAGAGATTCTAATTACTTAGGTTAGATTTACTGTCAGTTAATTATAATCGTTAAATATTAAAAAAAAAAGTTTGATGTTATTAATAATTAATTACTTGCGCAGAAAGTTTTGGAGATTCGGATGAAACGAATCCAGAAATTTCGCATACTGATGAGGCAATAGCAAGTTTAGAAAGAAATGGTGTAAGTTTTGTGAATTCAGCAACTAGAACAAAAACAAAGAAGGGAAAGCCTAAAATGGCGATGAGAATCGATACTGCAGCGACGAACATAACCGGAGCAATTACTGTTATTGCTAGCATGCTTTGGGAGGATCTAGTGAACAATCCAAGTGGAGATTTTGTTCACAAGAAAAAAATTCAATGTGCTGAGAAAATTATCAGAAGTGCATTTGTTGAGCTCTATAGAGGCCTTGGTTTACTCAAAACATACAGGTATAATTTTTTATATGATTTCAAAAATAGTAAATAGAACAAAACTTTTTTAAGTAGCATGTGATATGTGATGTGGTTAGGTTTTATTCCCATTATATAAGCAATTATTTTTAGATTATGCAAATTCTAATCTTATTCTCTTATTTTGGCAGTACACTAAATATGGTGGCATTTTCCAAAATATTAAAGAAATTTGATAAGGTAAGGCTTAATATATACTTATAACTTACTATGGGATGAGTCATAAGTGCATGATAAAGTTACTATTTGAATATAATATCTATGAACATTATTTAGGCATAGAAAACTTAAATTCCAATGCTTACTATAGCTAATGGATATATGATCAAGCAGGTGTCCTGTCAAAAAGCTTCATCAAATTATTTAAAAGAAGTGAAGAGATCTCATTTTGTTACTTCTGATAAGGTATATACTTTAATAATGTTCTTAAAGATGCAAGAAAAAAAAGTATTAACATGACATTCATTTTAGTTAAGATTTTGGTGTTAACAAATTCTTAATAGTGTGTTATAGTCGTTTTCTAATATGTTGTTATGATTATATACAAGGTTGTTAGGTTAATGGACCAAGTGGAATCAATATTCACAAAGCATTTCGCCAACAATGACAGAAAAAGGGCCATGAAGTTTTTAAGACCAAAACAAAATAAAGATTCACATGTGGTTACTTTTCTTGTCGGTAATATAAATATAATGTTTCTTTCTTTGTCTTTCCTTAATTATCACCACTTTAGATTCAATAACTTCATGTTTCTCCTTCAAATTACAATCTAATATATTCAGTTTTGCTTATAAAAAAAAAAGAGTATAATGCGCACTGATATTAACACATCGACACTGATATATAATAAAATAAAGTTTCTTCGCTTCTACTTGTTTCTCCCTGCAGGTTTATCTACAGGTTGCTTTCTGTCGTTGTTTTGCGTATATGCAATTTTGGCTCATTTGTGTTCGATATTTTCTCCTAATAACCAGTCAGCTTACATGAAAAATGTCTATCCTGTTTTCAGGTACAAAATTATGTTCAATATTCAAAGATTAATCACAAAATAAATTTTCAACAAACTTTTAATAGACTTATATTTACATAATAATGTGTTAATGGTTAGAGTAATTTTGTGCAGTGTGTTCGCATTGTTAAGCCTGCATGTGTTTATGTATGGATGTAACCTATACATGTGGAGGAAAACCAGAATCAATTACAATTTCATATTTGAATTCTCTCCGAAAACATCACTTAAACATATAGATTCATTTTTGATAAGCACGACTTTAATGACGACCGTGGTTGGAGCAATGGTGGTGCATCTTCTTTTAAGGTCTGCAGGATTCCCTCCTAGCCAAATTGATGCACTTCCCGGAGTTTTACTTCTGGTTAGTCTAATCTAAGGACTATTTTGAAAAAAAAGTTATACATTTTAGACACATTTGTTCTAACTATGAATTGTGATTTTCAGATTTTCATTGCTTTGCTCTTTTGTCCACTTGATATCTTTTATCGGCCAACACGTTACTGCTTCATCCGTGTTATTCGCAACATAGTATGCTCTCCATTTTATAAGGTAAAATTGGTATATTCTAATAACACATCTGAAAATTCAACTTAGCATTATTAATTTAATTTTCATATGTCATTTCAACAGGTTCTGTTGGTAGATTTTTTTATGGCTGACCAATTAACTAGTCAGGTTCCATTGCTAAGACATTTGGAAACTACAAGTTGTTACCTTTTGAGTAAAGTTTTCAAAACGCACCACCCCGAAACATGTCATTCTGGAAGGATATATATGGAAATTAACTATTGCATCTCGTTTTTGCCATATATTTGGCGTGTAATGCAAGTAAGTATATTCAAGATTGAGAAAAAAAGTCAAATTATCATCTAAAGTTTTTATGTTATGGACAAGTACTAATCATCCTTCTTAAATTTCGCTATAAGTGTGCAAGAAGATGGTACGATGATCACGATCTGAATCATTTGGCTAACATGGGAAAGTATGTTTCGGCGATAGTGGCAGTGGGGGCTCGAGTAACATACAATAGACATAGTGACCATCTATGGTTTGCAATTGTCTTGATTACTTCTGGGGTGGCAACAATTTATCAATTGTATTGGGATTTTATCAAGGATTGGGGACTCTTAAATCCTAAATCTAGAAATCCATGGCTAAGAGATGATTTGATTTTAAAGAGAAAAAACATATACTTTATGTCAATAGTAAGTTTTCGTTACCTCATTGTGATTAGGATGAACGTAAAACGAATCATAAGATTTTTAATATTAGAAAGTGATATTGGATTGCAGGCTTTAAACATTGTTTTGAGGGTGACATGGGTGGAAGCTATCATGCCTTTTAAAGTCGGGCCTGTTCAATCGCGAATGCTAGAATTCTTGTTGGCAGCACTCGAAGTTATCCGAAGAGGGCATTGGAATTTTTACAGGTGCATTTATCATATAAAACTTTTAAGATTCTTAATAACCAGTCCTTGAAAATTGGTAAATTTAGAACAAAATCATAGAATGAATCAAGAAATTTGATTTGCACAGGTTGGAAAATGAGCATCTAAATAATGTTGGCCATTTCCGAGCAGTGAAGACAGTACCGTTACCATTTCACGAGACAGATTCTGATTATTGAGGAGAAACTTCTGCAGACATGACACAAAAGAATGGTTATGGTTAATTTCTTATAATCGTTCATCGGCTCGCAATGCAAAAGTTTCATCTTCAAGGATATTTCTCCTGAGAATGGACAAATTTTGGATTTTCTGTTCTATATCAATAAAAGGATAAATTAGCTTTTAGTGTGTTTTCTTTTATTTACTCATCTTCTGGATTCTATATACTCATCACTCATGTATTTATTGAAAACAACGAAGAAACAACTTTCAAAAACCTTACAAGATCATATAACAATACAATTGGACTAAGAAAAAAACTCTTAAATTTTCATATTACTTGTTTGAAAGATAGAAACAAGTAAACAACAAAGAAAGAACAAACTCTATTCCACTCTTAAAGCTTCTGCAATTCTCTTGGCGACACAATATGCAATAGATTCAACGGTTATCATTGGATTGACGCCGATTGCGGTTGAAAGCAAACTTGCATCACACACAAATAGTCCTTCAGCTTCCCAGCTCTCTCCATTTTCATCGACTGCGCCTTCTTTCTCAGTCGCCCCCATCCTACAACTTCCCATCTGATGAGCAGATGCATACATACTCCAACTTTCTTCGTGTGACATTGGCCCTTCTGTCGCGCATATCGATTCCACAAATTTTTTCAATTCCTTTTCATTGGTTCCGCTACAAACAATTCTCTCTCCGTTTTTGTGAGTACCTACTTCAACCGCGCCGGCTGCTATTAGAATCCTTAGTGCTTGCTGTAGTCCATGCTTCATGTTCTCTTTGTCGAATTCTTCGTCTAACTCGTACTTTATCCTACCCTCGGTTCTTATCTCTCCACTGCCTCTGTCCTTAATAATTGTGATCAAGTGTACGGTTCTCGAGTATCTCAGCATTCTTTCCTTGAAGTCATATCCAGATTCCCAAGGAAACAAGGTAGAAAAAGTTCCCGGTGCCATTGCTGGAGTTTCAATAATAGATTTTACCTCAGAGTCTTCTTTCGATTTCGATAACACTTTGTGTACTGAAGTTATTATTCCTCCCTCGAAGATTTTGCCCTTGAGATCGGACAGTGAGTCTGGAAAATGTCCCCACGTCATTAACACCGGATGAAGATGAAGGTTTCGGCCGATGTTCTTATTCTTTAGTCCACTAGAGATCATTAAAGGCGGCGTGGAAATTGCTCCGCAGGACGAGATTGTTGCTTTCGCCTCAACTTGAATTCTCCATGAGATGTTTTCTGTTAAAATATTTGCCATAACTCCTAAGCATTTCTTTCTTCTCACACCTCCTTCATTATTCGCCAAGATAAATTTTTCAGCTTTGCATCTTGTTAGTATCACTGCACCATGTTCCACTGCATCGACAAGCCACGTAACATCGGTCCCTTGTTTATCTCCTTTTCTACAACCATAGTTACACGATCCACAGTAATGATTTTGCGACGAATTTCTCGGCACGTAATCAACTTGAAGACCGAGTTTGTTACAACCTTTACGCAGAACTTGATTCTGTAGCCCTTCCTCGACGCAAGTATCCGTTACGCCGATCCTTTTACAGACGCTGTCCATAGCAGAAACATATTCAGAGCTTGAAAAGAGTGATAGATTATGATTCTCTGACCAATCCTTGAGAACATAATCCGGTGTTTTAATGCATGCTGACCAATTAACAGCCGAACCGCCACCAACCGTTGAACCTGCTAGAATAGCGATTTTCCCATCCAAAGATGAACAAATTCCTCCTAATTCATAAAGCTCATTCATAGAAGGACCTTCTAGAGAAGAATAATCTCTTGGAGTAAAATAGTTACCCTTCTCAAGAACAAGAACCTTAAGGCCTGAACTCGCAAGAACAGCCGCTGCAACTCCTCCACCGCAACCGGAACCAACGATCACCACATCACATTTCACTTTGAGGATGTTGTTTTTAGAATCTATTTCGATTTCAAGACCTTTCTTAGAAAGAGATTTTGGCAAACTCGCGTTATCTTCATTCATAGCTTCCACAATTCCCTTTTCAAGTGGCCTCTCTTTGCGAGTATTGTTCGCGTTTTCATGATTGTCGACATGGTAACCGATAGCTTCCCATGCAAGGTTCTCGCCATTCTCATTACACTGCACACAAACAAACAAGTAAAGTGAATATTCAATCAATCACAGACAGATAAAAAACAAGACATAAAGAATGTGACATTAACCTGAGAGAAGAACACAATGACACAAAAGATTTTGATGGAAAGAAATGCAAGTCTAACAGGTGTGAAGAAGCGATGCTTGAACCATTTCTGAAGAACCATTTCTCGGTTTTGCAGAGAAAGATTTGAGAAAGTGTTGATGAAAGGCCATTTGTTAGTGTGAGAGAGAGATCCACAGAGCAAGAAAGTGCCAAGCCTTGTTGATAGCATCCATAGAATCACTCTAACTATTGTAAGTGCTTCTGGTAGTGCTCTCTCAACTAACATCTCTGCAACCTATATATGCACATAACAAATATATTGGAAAGAAATTTACAATTTTTTTTTTTAATTTAAATAAAAAATTAGTTTAAATAATTTATTTTTATATATATATATCCCTGATGTACAAATATTTTAAAAGAGTCTTTGACTAAGTCATCATTTATTATGTTTAGAATTGACTTCACATCATTTTCAAACAAAAACACGTAAATTCAATCTTTTTAAAATGCGCATTCATAGTATTACTGAATTAGGATAAACTACAACATTGTTGGATATGAGTTTTTGGACTCTACATTAAATTTGTTTTCTTAAGGCATGTGTTAAAACCTTTGTATAAAAAAATATAAATATTATCTCTAATTTTGTGTATGCATGTATTTAAAACTATACAATTTTGTGTAAGTGCTTTAATTGTGACAAGTTAGAGAGTAGCATACCTCTTGAGGGATAGAGAAATCAGAGCCAGAAGCTTCCCAGAATAACTCCATAGCCTTTGTTGTTTGAACTCCCTTTTTGTTCAAAAGTTCAGAGTCAAGAGGAGGCAACAAAGCTTCACATATGCTTGCAAGTGATTCCATCTCAGCTGAAGAAAAAGGATTTCTATATTTGTCTCTCTTTCCACCTCTCAATAGAGGATGACAATCTATGTCTCTCTCCATTTTTCTGCTTCAAGTAATTTGGTAATTGGATTGTTGTGCACTCATGTGTATATATAGATAGAGTGCATGTTGTTTCTGTATATGTAATCAAAGACAGGTGTGCAAACCATGACAGTTCACATACTCTATAGCTTACACTTCATTCATTGCCTTTACTTTTAGATTTTTGAGCCAAGTGGGATGACCCCACCATTTTATACAACAAAATAATTCATTTGGAAAAAAGTGATATAGCTAGACTAATTAATGGAGAACTTATAAATGTGTTTGGTTTAAAAAGAATCTTATTATTTTTAATAAATTTTAATATACTTTTAAAATCTGATTTCAACTCATTCATGACTCCAACTCGTGTAAACAGCATAATGAGAAGGGGTCTTCATATATGTATTTACTAAAAAAATCTAATTATCGATAACTTTTTATTGTGCATGATTGTTGATTGTATGAGGTTTGGGATTTGTGATGTGTTAAGAGTTCGTCCATGTAAGGATTGTGGAGAGTTTTTATGTGTGTTTCTTTAGGAATATTTTTCCAATCTCAAATCGGGGTACATATAGGAGTTCTATGAACTTGAGCTGAAGAGTTGAGAGTGGTTTCCGTAGTTAGAAAAACGCTAAAGAGTTGAGGGCTTGTTTCTCTGGATTGTTATTCCTCAACCACCTCGTAGTCATGTGTGACAAGTCGTGTGAATTGTGATTTTTGTCCAAGGCCCTATTAGACAGTTTATCTTGGGTGGCCCAACCCATTTGTGCAACCTATAGATCTATTTTGGGCGGCTAATACCCTTGTGCAGGAGCTCACCTGACATTAATGTATGACGTTCTTAGTTGATTTCTCATGGGATACTCTAGTTTGGGTCTTTCGGAATTATTTCAACCCACAATCGCTCAAACTTGAGGCTTTGAAAATGGCGAAGTGGTTTATCTCGACCATATACTATTTTAATTATTTTGCGAGTCCCTTAAGCAAAACTTGGGGCGTATCTCTCAAGTAAGCTTGGGTGAGTCCCTCAAGTAAGCATGGAGCTAGTCTAAAAGGAATATTCCTTGTCCTAAACGTGGACCCTTTGTTGTTTATTAACAAAAACATTCAGACTCTAAGGCGATTTCCTTTAAATTAGTTAAAATTTGCCATAGCTTCCCCATTAATTTCTAAGTTTATGTTGCTTTTGATGCACAAATTTATTGTTTGGGGAGAATTCCTCAAGTGCTGATTAGAGTTCCTCATAAGAAGCTAAGGATACTTCATTGAAGTTCTAACATTCAATAGCTCCATGGGAAACAAGGATATTTCATTGAAGTTTCAGCATTGAATAACCTTGTGGGCGGATAGGATACTTCATTGAAGTTCTAACATTCAATATCTTCGTGAGCGGAAGGGACACTTCATTGAGGTTCCAACATGTTTCATACATCCAATTTCATCATTTAGACATTTCATAAGATATGAAGCCTTATTAAGAACCCTTAACCATGTGGTAAAAAGTGTTACCCTATCCCTGATATTAAAAAAATAAAGACATTAAGAGAGTTCATACATTGGTGGGCTAAAGCCTCTCGCCTTATTAAACAAGAAACAATAAAATGACTAACTATAGTAATATCTCAGGTTAACTGAGTTTCATGTTCTAGGGATGATTCTTCCATCTATCCCTTCGAGTTTGTTGGCGCCATGAGGTAGATTTTGGCATACACAATATGGTTCTTCCCAATCAGGCTATAGTTTTCCCAAGCAAGCTGGTACGACCAATTTCCAAAGCACTAGGTCTTCTTTTTACATTTCCCTTGGGTCCATTGTGGGTGACATCAAGGGTTTTTTCAATCAGGTTTGTTGCACATCATAGTTTTTTCTCGGTTTCATCTTCATTTAACTGAGCGTGCCTTCATGTTGGCATGTCAAGTTTGACTGGTAGAATGGCATTGACACCATATACCATTGTAATGGAGTCTCCTTGTTGGTTAGGGGGAGTGTTGTGATACGACCATAATACTTTATGGAGCTGTTTAACCCACAATCCTTTGGCGTCATCTAGTTTTTTTCTTTATATTGTATAATATCCCTTTGTTTTATGATTCAATTTTCTCATTCGCATGCAGATGAATAATTAAGAGGAACTTTATTTTTATTCCCAAGTGATGGCAGAAATCTACCACAACTGAGCTGAAAAATTGTGTGTTATTGTATGAGATGATGACCATGGGTAAGCCAAACGTGTGTATATTTTGTTGCCAATAGAAGCGACAAACCATTTTTGATGTGATCTTGGAGACAGCCTTCAACTTTATCCACTTTGTGGAGTAGTCCACTCCAACGATTAGAAACTTTAGTTTCACCGACACTAGTAGGAAGACCTAATATGTTCATGCCCCACTGATAAAATGGCCACGACGATGTGACAGAGTGAAGAGTTTCAACTAATGAGTGGTGCAAATTGTAATGTCTCTAGCACATGCCATATTTTCTGATAAATTGCTTACCATATTTCATTAGAGTGAGCCAACAATATCTCACCCTTAGCAGTTTGTGGGAAAGAGCTCACCCGCTAAAATGATTATTGCATGCTCCTTAGTGGACCTCTATGAGGACTAAAACGATCTCACTCTCCCATGGACATCTTAGCATATGAGATACATTTCCCATCTTATAGAGCTTCCAAGATACCCCAGTGTATTTTTCTATGTGCTTTCAGACCTTCTTCGCCTCTAGTTCGTCTGAGGGAGCTCGTTCTTAGTTAAATAGCATATTATAAGTGTCATCCAACTTATGGGTTGGGAGACTTCAATGGCATTGATTTCTTTTATCTCAATGTTATGGGAGGCTAAAGTTTCTTTTATGAGAAACTGGTTATGTCTTTATCTCTTAGTACGTGTGATCTTTGAGAGGAGGTATGCTCTAGAGTTTTGTTACCTATGCAAATATGTTATCTCAAATGCTTTAAATTGTTTAGATGATTGATGTACCTTTGTGATATACTTGATCAGTTAGGCTTTTTCTCTTGATATTCCCTAGTGATCTGATTCGCAATCAGTTGCGAGTCACCCCTAACTCTGAGACTCGAAGCACTGATTTCAATGGTGAGATTCATGCTAGTGATGAGGGCTTTATACTCTGCTTGGTTGTTGGTGGCTTTAAACTCAAACTCTAAGAACTGCTTTATGAGGAGGTTGTTTGAATCCTTTAGCACTTTTTTTGCACCAATTTTAAGTTTGAAGTGTCATTCATTAATAATATTCACATGTATGGGGTGTCTCCTCGCTCAATGGAAAATTGAATTCTTCCAAGAAGTCTGCCAACACTTGCGATTTGATACTTTCTTGCATTCTTTGGGTATGTATTGGATATCGTACTCTGATTGCTCAACTGTCCAAGATACCATTCTTCCTGCGAGGCACATCTTCTTCAAAACATGGCGAATGAGATAGTTAGTTTTAAACATTACGTGATACCCTTGAAAGTACAGTTTGAGTTTACTTACAATTATTAAAACCTTTAAAGCCAACCCTTTTATTTCATGCTACCTTGTCTTAGCACCTTTGAACACCTTGCTCGCGAAATAGATTTTGGTTTTTCATATTTGTTCTTCTTCTAGACTAGTAAATAACTCATTGCTTGGTTGGTGACTGGCAAGTACAAATAGAGGGGTGCACCTACTTCTGACCACATAAGTATGGTTGGGTTGTGTCTCCAAAAATATTTTCATCTTAGTCAACGCCTACGTGCACTCACTTGTCCATTTGAACCTATGTTTCTTTTTCAAAGTGGCGAAGAAGTGGAACACTTCGTCACCTACACAGAAAAGAAAACAGAATAAGGAGGCTTGACACCCTATTAACTGTTGAACCTTCTTGAGGCTAGAAGGACTCTTCATGTTGATGATAGTCTGACATTTGTATTTTGGAAATATTTTTTTAGAGATAGACTAGACATTCCAACTATCATTTTTTCTAGTGTTTTTATAGTTTTTATTAGTTTTTGGATGAGTTAATTTTTACATCCCCTTGTCCTTTTCTTTATTCAATATATTATCTTTATTAAAAAAATTCATTTATAAAATTTTAATAATTTAATATTAACATAATACAATATCAATTAAAAAATATAAACAACGATTTGGATAAATATTGAAGATTTCGGGAGAAAAAAAATATTTTAAAAATGTTAAATCGGATTAATAATAATAATAATAATAATAATAATAATAATAATAATAATAATATAAATAAAAATAATGATATAAAAAATATAATAATAGAAAAAAATTAATAATAAATTATAACATTGTAGAAGGTATGATGATAGAAAAAAAATTTAAATAAAAATACAGCATGTATAAAAAAAAGTAAAAATTTAAGATTAACATATATAGATCACGATCCCCTCATTTTTTTTCCTCAAGTAACATAGAAAGTAATATAGAAGAATATGGTTACAAAATAAGAGAAAATAATAAACAAAGCTTATTTCATGATGAAATTAAACTTAATATTATATCAGTTTAATTCTTATATGTATTACCATTATTTTTTTAGTAATTATATTAGATTAATTTATATAATTTTAAATAAATTTAGTTTTTTAATAAATATCAAAAATTTATTTATAATACATAAATATAAATAAATACTAGGTAAAATATCATTTTTGGTCCCTCAATTATAGACCATGGTTCATTTTGATATCATATCATTTTTTTCGTGTCAAATTGATCCCTTAAATTTTAAAACGGTGCAAATAAATATTTGTCGTCTATTCTGATAGTCAAAGTCTGTTGAATATCTATGTGACACGTTTGACCAACTCTTGTGACGGAATTAGCGTCAAAAAAACCGACGCTAAATAATATATCTGAATATTTTAATTTGTCCTTCATCTTATTCCCCGAATTAAAACTCGATTTTTTATAGGGACTAAATATTAAAATTGAAATATTTACATAATCAAAAAACATATTTAATCCTTTTAAATACGAGATGATGCTCTATTATATTTATTTATGCATCATTTCAATTTAAATATTAATATTACGAAAAAGCATTAAAGAACCAAGATGATAATGTCATGAGTAAACTACTATCACGATTCCGTCACAACATTGCAAGCCACAGACAACTACTTATGGGGACTGGCTTTCTTTACTATTTATGGGGGCCGGCTTTCGTTTCTGAAATCAATTTTAACGGCACACCGCTAACAAATTCAAACCCTTCTTTTTGGGTACAATTTTCAAACCATTTTTAATGCTCATACAAAAGTCAATATGTTTTATTAAAAACATTGAGCTCCATTTCCAACTAGAATATTGCTTTTTATTGGACTAATATAAAATGAGTTTGTTTGAGGGTAAAATTTGTTTTTTACCATACATTAATGAAAAATCAATTTAAATGTAGAATATAACTCTGTATCACTATTTCAATGCTAAAATTCCAACTTTGATGTCAATAATTTTATATTTACAAGCAGCCAGTGAGTGAGTGTGGGTGAAACTGATGACTATTGGCTATAATTTGAGGAACTACCATCAAACTATATAGATATATATGTTATTGGAAATCTCAAAAAATCTAGTACAAAGTAAAAAAAAATTAGAAATTGTCATCTGGTATATCGGAAATTGTCATTCATTCAGATAATGTAAATGACCAACGAGGTATGAAAGATAAATTGATTATGAATTGTGAGGGAGGAGAAAATTATAAAACTAAATCGTCTGAAAGTATCGAATTCTCGGACAAGGATGACCTCTATAGTATGAAAGTGAATGTCCCTTTCGTTTGAGATCTTCGCCAAGTGGTATTGGTTGGAGGATGAGTGTTTCGTGTGGGTTTCACAATCATAGGCTATCTCAAGATTTAGCAGGTTATGACATATTGGGTCGTTTAAAAGTTCATGAGAGACAGTTTGTGAATGACATGATAAAATATAACATGTCTTCGTGACACATAATTTTCGGGTTAAAGTCAATTGTCCACTGTATCTTCCAGGCATACTTACTTGTCTCAGTTTTCCGGTTTCTTGCATCCATATATATATTGATGACATCATTGATGTGGGTGACAATGGAAATTGTGGTATTTAGGCTATTGCAACTTTATGGATTTGGCAAAAAGTCATGGTCCTTGGTTCAGACTCAATTGGATACTCAAATTCATCAACACACAAAACTGTTTTCCAAATTGTTCTATGGCATTGTTACTAAAGTTAGGAATTCCTTAAAAGTAAAACACTTGGTGTACAAGTTAGAGACAAATGGATGTCGATTCCTGATATGGATTATCCAATTGCGACTAGTTACAATGTTGTTTTTGTCTCCTTGTCACATATATACTTAACAATATTTTTTTCCATCTTATCATAGTTCCATCTATGTATACGAGCAAACAAAAAATCATTGTTCAACTTTGTCAATAGAGATCATTGGATTCAGGTAAAATTAAAATCTGATAGTCATTTGCCTCTTGTCACGCCCCGGTGGAGAGAGAATTATACTAAAGAAGAAAAAGCAATTTGTTTTTTACCATACATTAATGAAAAATCAATTTAAATGTAGAATATAATTAACTCTGTATCACTATTTCAATGCTAAAATTCCAACTTTGATGTCAATAATTTTATATTTACAAGCAGCTAGTGAGTGAGTGTGGGTGAAACTGATGACTATTGGCTATAATTTGAGGAACTACCATCAAACTATATAGATATATATGTTATTGTTTTTAGATATACATACCGGAAATCTCAAAAAAAAAATTAGTACAAACCAAATTTTTTTAGAAATTGTCATCTGATATATCGGAAATTGTTATTTGTTCAGATAATGCAAATGACCAGCGAGGTAGGAAGGATAAATTGATTATAGATTGTGAGGGAGGAGAAAATTATAAAACAAAATCGTCTGAAAGTACTGAATTCTTGGACAATGACGACCTCTATAGTATGAAAGTGAATGTTCCTTTCGTTTGAAATCTTCGCCAAGTGGTATTGGTTGGAGGATGAGTGTTTCGTGTGGGTTTCACAATCATAGGCTATCTCAAGATTTAGCAGGTCATGACATATTGGGCCGTTTAAAAGTTCATGAGAGACATTTTGTGAATGACATGATAAAATATAACATGTCTTTGTGACACATAATTTTCGGGTTAAAGTCAATTGTCCACTGTATCTTCTAGGCATACTTACTTGTCTCAGTTTTCTGGTTTCTTGCATCCATATATATATATATATATATATATATATATATATATATATATATATATATATATATATATATATATATATATATATATATATATATATATATATATATATTGATGACATCATTGATGTGGGTGCGATGGAAATTGTGGTATTTAGGCTATTACAACTTTACTTGGATTTGGCAAAAAGTCACGATCGTTGGTTCAGACTCAGTTGGATACTCAAATTCATCAACACACAAAACTGTTTTCCAAATTGTTATATGGCATTGTTGCTAAAGTTAGGAATTCCTTAAAAGTAGAACACTTGGTGTACAAGTTAGAGACAAATGAATGTCGATTCCTGATATGGATTATCCAATTGCGACTAGGTACAATGTTGTTTTTGTCTCCTTGTCACATATACTTAACAATATATTTTTCCATTTTATCATAGCTCCATCTATGTATACGAGCAAACATAAAATCATTGTTCAACTTTGTCAATAGAGATCATTGGATTCAGGTAAAATTAAAACCTGATTGTCATTTGCCTCTTGTCACTCCCCGGTGGAGAGAGAACTGTACTAAAGAAGAAAAAGCATAGGAATCAACATATGCAGGATGAATTAGGCACTGGGAAAAAGAACTTACGAAATCATCTTATTTTTATATGTAATCTTTTTGGTATTATGTATTTATTATTTATAAATACATTTATGCAGTACAATACGGTGTGAGCAATATAATGAATTTTTTTTCCAATTCTGAACACATATTGAAAATTTTATAGATTTTGAACCCATTAAATTACATTTCTTTTTTAATTTACAACATTTATAATAACTATTCAATTTTGTACTACTCAATTTATGTTTTATTTAAAAAAATTATATTTTAATTTTTCAATTAAAATCTCTACACTTTCTCTATTTAATTTTTACACAACCTCACCTTTTATAATAAAAGTACTTTTTTAGTCTCTTCTTCTTTCTATTAAATTTTTTAATATTTATATTATATATTTTTTTATTATTAATTTGTAAGCTTGGAGTTTTTATATTCTATTTCTTAACAATTTTATTTTAGTCCACTTTATTTTAGTATTTTGTTTTCTTTATTAATAGCTAGTGGAAAAAGATTTTTAATTTGTTAGGTGTTTATATAATAAAAAAGGTTTATGCTGAATTTTTTATTTATTTATATGAATTTTGTAAATAATGTAATGTGCAACTGTAAGAGAGATGAGTTGTTGAGTTTTTTTTTTTAAAATTACTTATATAAAACAACATTTTTTATTGTGATGATGATAAAAAAATCATTAAAAAAATTTTAAAAAAAATGAAAACTAAAAAAGAACCATGATAATTATAGAAGTTTTTATGTATTTTAAAAATTCTTACAAATTTTCTTTAATAAAAATATATAAACTATTTTTTAACTCCACCAAATTAAATGAATATCTTAAGTTGTAAATGGTTAACATACACCCACCAAAATATTAAAGATGTTATATATATAATTCTAAGTGAGTTTTCACCTTCCAACCAAAACTTCTTCTATTTTATAAAAATGATTGAACTTTGATTACTTATTTAAAAAAATTTATCTGTTAATACTATTTGTATATTAATATTTTAAAGCTATCGTTGACCTATTAAATATTACAATTTATTCAACTAAATATCTCTCAATCTTAGTGATGTTGGCATTGCGTTTATGTCCTATTAGGCCCATAAAGTCTGTATATGGTAATTAAATTTCAACTACAAATCATTAATGGAAATGAAATACGTCAAACAAGCTGATAAAGTCTCCATATAGTTTTATTATCCGGCTAGATATCGCCATCCAACAATATTACGAATGACATCAACCAATTTTCTTGACTTTTTTCATTTTAGAAGGAACCTTCAAATTGTTTCATTTTTAAACAATAATTATAATAATTACTAATTATTATAATTATTGATTATAAATGATTCAATGGGTGGTAACCAGAGCCGTTACAACACATCTCGAGATCTGAGACGAAATTTTTTTTTTTTTTTAAATATAATTTTTTTATTATACTTTATTAAAATTAATATATTTAAATTTGAAGTTTTTGAAAATGTAATATTATTTATTAAATCATTGTAAATAATTATGTTTAATATTTTTACTTCAGTTGATTATAAAATTAATATATGCGCTCTTCTCATCGTCTTTAAAAAACTCATAGTAGAAAAAACATTGCCAAAAATTCTTTAAATTATTTTAATTATTAAATCTTCTATTAAGTAAGAGGACTTAAAAATTTATTATCTACAAACATGATTTTAAATTTGCACATTTTAAATGGATATTATTATACGCATTTTAAATAAATATTACTATTTAATTATCACAAAATATAATCTAGAGAGTTATTATTATTCTGTTAAATAACCAACTAATTAAAACAAATTATATATATATATATATATATATATATATATATATATATATATATATATATATATATATATATATATATATATATATATATATATATATATATATATATATATATATATATATTCTTACTTCAAGAATAAGTTTATAAAACTTACTCTATATTCTTACCTTTAAATCATTTTTAATCAATGACTGAAAATAAACCGTAATTTTTCTGCAAATAATCAATAATTAAATATGGAGAGAGAAAAATTACGACTTATTTTCAGTCATTGATAAAAATGATTTAAGGGTGATGATGTGGAGTAAGTTTTATAATTTTACTCCTGAAGTAAGAATATCTCCCTATATATATATATATATATATATATATATATATATATATATATATATATATATATATATATATATATATATATATATATATATATATATATATATATATATATATATAAAGTTGAGGCCATAGGTGGCCTACCCCTAGGGTCGGCCCTGGTGGTAACTTACTCCTAAAGTAAGAATATCCTTATATATATATATATATATATCAGAGTCGTCATCGAGGGTGTGTGTCGCTCCCTGGATTTCCATCCTGGTACAAACGCGAAAGTGGCGCGGAAAAGGGTAGAGTCGACAACTAGACATTTTTATCCCGAAGGAACGGGAAGGTATTAGCACCCCATATCGTCCGCCGTACCCGACGGGATCCACGCTTGCAAAGAAAATGTTTCAAAGGGTGAAGAAATGAAAGCTGCTGCAAAAAAAAGGAACTGAACTGGATAAGAAAAGAAAATAAATGGGGAAAATGTAGGGAAAATAAAAGAGTGCTCAAACGGACCCTATCCCGCTGCCTACGCACCTCATCTGGACATGAGGATCAAAGACGATGTAGTTCCCCTAACTAGGGGTGGAAAAATATTGCTTATGTTTTAAAAGTTTGAACTGCTTATGTCAATGCTCAGGTGTTGCAGGCTCGGACGAAGAGTGGGTAACCGTCTTGCAAAGTGACAAGTAGGAGAAAGTTCTTACGTTATGAGTGAAGGAGGTGAGAAAAGGAGTCCCGAAGGAGAGACGCTTATTCTTTATCCAGTGTTTTTTAGGAGTTTTTATGAGTGTGGCACAAGGAAGTGAAAGAAAATCTTTTTCTAAAGATTGTGTCCTTATTACCACATCCCAAAATAGAATGAATAATAAGTCCACCAAGAATGAAGAAGATCTTCAAACTTGTTTCCTAAGATTAGGGTTTGAATTCACTAACTTGTATGATATTATTAAGTGTTTTTGTGAATTAAATGAAGAAATGTTTTTTATGGTTTTCTTTGAGAGTATGACAAAATGGAAGATCACCTCAACTATTATTAGATGTTTCTTAGGTTTTTTGTGTGAAGATGAGAAGAGAGAGAACCCAAAGGATCTTAAAGGTAAAAAGACTAAGGGGAGATATTAATCCTAGTGTTATCATGCATAGATGGACCTAGGTTAGTGTGGTTTGGATTCTATCCTAAGAAAAAGGAAAAAAAAGAAGAAGAAAGGAGGCAAAAGAAGCTAGAAGACAACTTATTTCTCTAAAGAAGAAGTTGTTTCTAAAGAGGGAGAAATGAAGTTGTACACAAGATGGCATGAGACATATCACCAAGACAAATAAGAAAAACAATAAAGAGAGGAGATGAAGATTTGAAATGTGGATAGCATCCACATTTCACTTACCATGTGCACCTACAAGAAAGGGTTAGGACACACTCAAATAACAAGGTGAAACAATTAAAACCAAATGAGATACAGGCAAGCAAAAGATCATATCAAATCCCTACAACCAGAATCAAGACACTCCATTCACATGTCAATATCACACAAATAACACCATGAAAGAATTAAGGCAAACAAGTCATTACAAAGCATTACAAGTTACCATAAGGAAACAAAACACATAGGAAATGAAAAGAAAACATACAAGCTAAGCAAGCATCATACAACTCAAGACCAGAACCCTAACATAGCAATAATGTGCCTAAACAACAAAGAAAATCATTGAATAAAACATACAAGCTCAATTAATGTCAAACAGGAGAAGCATGTGGGCATAAGGAGTGAGGTGAGCATACATAGAATTATGAGACTTCAAGAACAAGTAACTCAAAGCAAATCAAGGTGAAATCATCATAAAGGGACCAGGGACTCATCCACATGTTACAAGATATCAAATCAACCTATAGGAGTTGGCACAAGTTCCCTCCTAACCTAATGAGCAAACCTAAGTTCACAAAACCTCACAAATTGGGCATAGCAAACACAAAATTCAAATAAAATAGAAATCATCCTAAAAAAATCTACAAATGAATACAAGGACTCCTTAACATATAGAATTATCATACCAAAAGGAAAAGATCAAAATCAGAAGCAAAGTAGGTCAAATAGTTGCATAGAGATCAATTAGGGTTTTGAAACTTCAACACTAAACAACTAGGCAAAAGGCAAGAAAACATCATCTAAAATTCATGAAATAAATCTCAAATTAACTTCAGCCTATTGAGAATCAGAAGCAACAAGAACCAGGTCCAAATCTATTACCATGCTCAAGATAAAAATTCAACAAGTCAGAACATGCATCAAAGGAATTAAAATAAAGAAAATAAAGCATTCAAATAATTCAGTTATGAAAAATTAAAATAAATGGAAAACAAAATCATACAAAATTAAAGAAAACTAAAATAAGTTAACAAGATTTTTTTGGTGATTTTCAGATAAGTCTAACTATTTTTTAAAAAAGGAAACCAAAACAATTTAAAAAAAGAAATAAAAACAGAAAGAAAATAGAGGATGTTCAAATAGCAGAAGAAAACAGTTCATATGCGCTTGGGCTTAAAAATAGGGGGTGAGATTAGTACTTAAGGCCCAGGTCCAAAGGCGCTTCAGTCAACCAGCTTACCAAACTCACTAATAGTCAGAAATGGTCAAGGCCACAAGATGCATCTAACGCATGCAATGAAGTCAAACAAAACTCACTAGTCAAGCATCTAAGGGTTCAGAGACGCATGCGCGGGATATCAAGCATGGAAAGGCAAACATTCTAATTAAATATGAAATATAAGCCACGTGAGGGAGAGGGTGAGTTTTTTATGTGTTGTCACGTTCTCAACCACACAGATCATAAAATGGAAGGCCAAAATCATCTCTTCTTCATACACACCTGCGTTCAACATTTCCAAAATTCGGTGACCGGAGCCCTAGCTCCGTCACCGGAAAATTCATAGCTATGAACAAACATTAACAGATTGAAGGTACTTTTTTTGCTGATTCTGGATCAGATATTGAAGTAGCTGGATTTTCATCATCTTCTTTATCAGTAACTTCAACTAGAGTATCATAAAATGTTCCAACATCATATGTGACATCAAGTTCTTTGAAAATATCATCAATAACCACATTTATAGATTCCATCATGACTCTGGTTCTAGAGTTGAATACTCTGTAGGCTCTACTGTTAGTAGAGTAACCCAAAAATATGCCTTCATCACTTTTAGGATCCATTTTTCTTCTCTGTTCTCTATTAGCCAGAATATAGAACTTGCTTCCAAATACATGAAAGTATTGGACATTAGGTTTCTTCCCTTCCAGAGCTTGTAGAGAGTAGTAGGAGTTCCCTTTCTTAGAGTAACCTTGTTATGAACATAACAGGAAGTGTTCATAGCTTCAGCCCAAAAGTACAGAGGAAGTTTCTTGGCATGAATCATGTCCTAGCTGATTCCTGTATGGTTTTGTTTTTTCTTTCAACAACCCTATTTTGCTGAGGAGTAATGGGGGAAGAAAATTCATGACTGATTCCTTCAGAAGAGCCGAATTCAGAGAATTTTTTATTCTCAAATTCCTTACCATGATCACTTCTAATCCTGATGACACAACTTTATTTTTCCCTCTGAATTCTTTGACAAAGATCTTTGAACACATCAAAGACATCAGATTTCTCTCTGACAAAGTTTATTCAAGTAAACCTTGAGTAGTCATCCACCACCATATAGGCATACCTTTTCCCTCCCATACTTTCAACCTGCATAGGACTCATCAAGTCCATATGTAATAACTCCAAGACCTTGGAAGTAGTGAGATGCCGAACCTTTGGATGTGACATTTTGGTTTGCTTTCCTATTTGACATTCACCACACACCTTACCTTTATCAATCTAAAGATTAGGGATTCCTCTTACATCTTCCAACATTATAACTCTTTTCATTCCTCTTAGATGGAGATGACCCATATTTTGATTCCATAACTTTACTTCATCTTCTTTGGATAGGGAGCAAACAAACGTATAACTGGTATCTTGATTTACCCAGAGATAAAAATTATCTCTAGATCTGACTCCATTCATGATTACTTCATTCTCTTCATTTGTGACAATGCATTCTGATTTTGTGAAGTTGGCACTGAATCCTTTATCACACAACTGACTGATGCTAATGAGATTAGCAGTCAATCCTTTCACTAGTAGAACCCCATCAAGGTTTGGAACACTTGTACATACAAGTTTTCCTACACCTTTGATTTCTCCTTTATCGCTATCACCAAATGTAACATAACTGGTGGGATGTGGTTTGATGTCAACCACTAAATTTTTTATTCTAGTCATGTGCTTAGAACATCCACTATCAAAATACCAGTCCTCTTCAGCTAATCCTTTACAGGAAGTACAAGCTAGCAAGGCAACCTACTTAGGAACCCATTATTGATTATTGATAATAATGTTTTGCTTAGGTTTGGGCTGAGGATTCTAATTAGGGTATCCATAGAGTCTGAAACATAAAGGTTTTATATGACCAAACCTCCCACAGTAGTGACATATACATCTTTGATATTTTTTTCTTTGATGAGTGAGTCTTCTTGTTTCATGATGTTGAGGTACTATTTTTAACATTTGTTCAGTAACATCCTTCTTGAACTCAGGTTGGCTACTTCTTATAAAGCCATCAAATCCTAGGCCAGATAGGTCTCCTGCACTTCTTCTAGTCTGAAGAATGTTATCAAGAGTTTCAGATCCACGGTTAAGCATTCTGATGGATATGATCATTTGATCTAATTTGGAATTCAGCATAGTGACCTCATCATTCAGATGTGATATTGTTGATAAACTCTCTTTCTTTTCATCCTCCAAGGTAGCTATGATCTTTTTCTGTTTTTCTCCTTCTTGTACCACTTGAGCACACTTTATACATAGCTTTTTGATAAGTATAAACAAGTTCCTCAAACATTAGTTCATCTTCACTAGAGTCTTCATCGGACACACATGTCCCTATTAAAACAGTGATATGTTTAGCTGATTTTTCTTCAAAGTCACTCTCAGAATCTCCATCAGACCAAGTAACAGATAAGCCTTTCTTTTGCACCTTCAGATAGATGGGACATTCAACTCTAATATGGCCAAAGGCATCACACCCATTAAATTGAACTCTTCTATTTTGACTTGACTTCTCTTCAGGTTTTGTACTTGACTCACCTGATTTGCTGATGTCAGATGAAGTGTTCTTGACATTTGACCTTGAGCCAAAATTCATCCTCTTCATGACCTTGTTGAATTGTCTTCCCATCATGGCAACAACTTCTTTCATACTTTCCTCATTCTCTACTTCACCTATTTCTTCTTCCTCCTCAGTATTTGACACAAGAGCTATGCTTTTGTTTTTCTTTTCAGGCACATCATTGAGTTTCATTTCAATGGTCTGAAGGGATCCAATAAGGTCTTCTACCTTCATGTTGCAAATGTCCTGAGCTTCCTCTATGGTAGTCACCTTCATTGCAAATCTCTTGGTAAGAGATCTGAGAAAAAGGGAATGAAGGGTTTATACTTTTCTTCTCCTCAAATGATCGAACGATTGGTGCACGTCATATTGCTCGATATTTTGTCATCCAAATAAAAATATTTTAATCAAACATGGATGAAAAAGGAATAAGAGGTTTATACTTTTTTCTCCATGAATAATCGAATGATTGGTGCATGCTTCATTACTCAATTATTCGTCTTCTGCTAATAACTTTCTTAAATAACTTGGACCAAAAAGGAATGAGAGGTTTACATTTTCTTGCTCCTCGAATAATCGAATTATTGGTGCACACTTCATTGTTTGATTATCCTTTGTTTGCCTAAAAACAATCCTAATACATTCAAAACTTTTGCCTTTTGACTTTTAACCTTGAACTTGTCTTTTCACGCCCCCGCGCGATCGAAAACCCTTTTCACAAACGAAAGATATTTCATCTCGAGACGATGCAAAACAATGCTTCACCCATATATGTGTGAGTGAGCTAAGCAACATTTTCCCACAAATATTGATATAGAAATCCATTTTGCCGTGATACAAATGTCCCCTCCTTCATTGTTTTGGGTAGAAAGCAATGTTTTTTGTTCGATTGTAACAAAATAGGTTTCGTTAAAATCGACCAACAAACATTTTCTACCCAGAACTACGTAGCCTTGAGTTATCTAACACACCTAGAGATACGTAAAAGTGAGACCTACAATCTCGTCGGGCACATTAATAAAAATCTTTTTGCGACCCATTTCTTCTTCTCTTTAAATTGTTAATAACCCGAGGAAATACAAACATTTCAAAAGCTAATGTTTATGCGCAAGCTAACTAAATGGTTCTCATTGAGTACAACAGACACGAGAGGTACTAGTACATTTCCCTTGCGTAATCGACTTCTAAATCCGATTTGGTTGCAACGACCATATCATTGTCGTTCTTTTAGAGGTTTTATCGATATTTTCTCTTTTCCTTTTTGGGAAGAAATAAAGTTCGGTGGCGACTCTGTTAGTTCATCTATGAGCGTGTGACGCGCCCCATGAAGGTCCTAATTTTTTTCGAGATGCAACAGCTGGTGACTCTATTGGGGATAATCAGCTAGAAAGTCAAGCCTAGTTTAATTAGCTTTGCGATGAATGTTAGCTTTATCTTATTTTCTTCTTATCTTATCTTCTTTTCTCTTTATCTCGCATGGTTATTACTTTGTTCATTTGTGGGATTGAAAAAATCATGTTTGATTCGAGTCATGAACACTTGGTAATTTGAGTCAAGTGACAAAGTAATGTGGAACAAGATTTGTACTTAAAGAGAAACCTATTTTGTTGCGATCTGAGTCAAGCACATAACATGATTCGACTTAATGATTTGAATCATGTGCAAGTCATGATTTGACTTAAAGATATTTTGATATTTTACTTGTAACATGACTTGAACCAATCCCAGTTATAGTTTGTGCTCCAAAAATTATACTAATTGACTTAAAGAATAATGTTCATACTTAAATACAAACAATTTGAATTATTCATGCTAAAATACGGATCCAAAAATTGATCTTTAAAGATGTACAATTGAAGAGAAAATTCAAATATAAAACTAAAATTAAAGTAAAGTTTAAGAGACAATCAGCAAAACCACATAGAGGTCTCCCCTTTAATGTACTAGTGACATGTAACATCATGAGTGATTAATGTCTCCCTTTAATGACATGCAAGAAGACTATCAATTCACCTATCTTTCTTCTTCCAAAAAACCCTTGACCAAGCATGATCTTCCTTGGAGATGTACCTCTTCCTTTCATTCAATTTGTACTTCCTTATATTTCTTCGTATGCTTTCCATTAAATTGAATCATATCTTCAATGGTGTCTTCATGAAGATGACAAGAGTGGAGGAATGAAGATAAGTTGCAAGTGAAAGGAACTTACAACCTCCTTCATTCATATATTTTCCTTCTTTCTTGTGTGAAAGAAGTGGGAGGAGAGAAAGAGATATGATTTTCACTTCAGCTCCCAGACATATAATGTCATGCCAAATTACTAAATTTCACTCTCACTTAACCAATGCAAAATTCCAATAATACCCTTGTATTAGATAAATTCCAGAATAGATTTGTCCACAATTTCTTAGTTCAAGACTTAATAGTTCCTCTTATATCTTTGTTGTTCTCAATTATGTATAAATTTCCATTAAATCATTTGAGAAATGACTAAAATATCCCTTAGGATAAAATTAGTGGTTTACCCTTCTTCCTCTAAATTCCATTAATATATGAAATGTTTGGATTTTAAATTTATACATATATATATATATATATATATATATATATATATATATATATATATATATATATATATATATATATATATATATATATATATATATATATATATATATATCAAAATCCCTTGGTCTCATTTTTACACTTTTCCAAAAGTAATAATGAGAAATTTTTCAAATTTCATTTCATTTCATTTCTACACCCTATAAATGTTCTTCTATAATTTAGACATATCATTTTTCTTGTATTAGGATAACTATTCGTTGAAGTGTTACTTGAGACAATGCCATTCTTCACGGATTAGGCCCATTATATATTATTCCTTCATTTACTGACAAAGGTTTCTAATGCTTTATATTCTTGTTAATGAACTATTTCAACCTGCTTATTAATTAAACAATATTTTAAAGAGAGAAAATAAGATTTTAATCAAATAATTTAGTAAGTTAATGAAAATTCTCAATTAAAATCTTAGACCAAAAGGAGTGAGTTTTAGGGATATTATAGTCAAAGGAAATGGTGAAGTTGTATGTAGTAGTAGTAATAATAATAATAATAATAATAATAATAATAATAATAATAATAATAATAATAATAATAATAATAATAATAATAATAATAATAATAATAATAATAATAATAATAATAATAATAATAATAATAATAATAATAATAATAATAATAATAATAATAATAATAATAATAATAATAATAATAATAATAATAATAATAATAATAATAATAATAATAATAATAATAATAATAATAATAATAATAATAATAATAATAATAATAATAATAATAATAATAATAATAATAATAATAATAATAATAATAATAATAATAATAATAATAATAATAATAATAATAATAATAATAATAATAATAATAATAATAATAATAATAATAATAATAATAATAATAATAATAATAATAATAATAATAATAATAATAATAATAATAATAATAATAATAATAATAATAATAATAATAATAATAATAATAATAATAATAATAATAATAATAATAATAATAATAATAATAATAATAATAATAATAATAATAATAATAATAATAATAATAATAATAATAATAATAATAATAATAATAATAATAATAATAATAATAATAATAATAATAATAATAATAATAATAATAATAATAATAATAATAATAATAATAATAATAATAATAATAATAATAATAATAATAATAATAATAATAATAATAATAATAATAATAATAATAATAATAATAATAATAATAATAATAATAATAATAATAATAATAATAATAATAATAATAATAATAATAATAATAATAATAATAATAATAATAATAATAATAATAATAATAATAATAATAATAATAATAATAATAATAATAATAATAATAATAATAATAATAATAATAATAATAATAATAATAATAATAATAATAATAATAATAATAATAATAATAATAATAATAATAATAATAATAATAATAATAATAATAATAATAATAATAATAATAATAATAATAATAATAATAATAATAATAATAATAATAATAATAATAATAATAATAATAATAATAATAATAATAATAATAATAATAATAATAATAATAATAATAATAATAATAATAATAATAATAATAATAATAATAATAATAATAATAATAATAATAATAATAATAATAATAATAATAATAATAATAATAATAATAATAATGTAAAACTGTTTTTTAGTTTTAAAATTTTGATAACAATGAATCTGTTTAGTAGACTAATTTTACAAAATTATTTTTGAAAACATTCTCTTTTTTTAACAGTTTTAAAACTTAAAAAACTAAAATAGATTTTATAGGTTTCCGTTTATGAATTTTTGTTTTAAAAATTAGGAGAGAAAAAAAATAAAGAAAATAATATATTTTTCATTAACGATAAATTTGTAATATTATACAACTTTAAAATCTATCTAATATCTAACTATAAAAATGATTACTCACTAATTACCCATTATACCTCTCTATTTAATTACTAATTAAACTTAATAAAAAGGATATTAAGGATTAATTACAAATTTGGTGCAATATTAGAGTTTTGGCATTAATGACAGCTGATGTGTCACCCATAGAATTTTTCTCATGGTAAAATTACTCAAAATTGGCTGAATAGAAAAAAATGGATACATAAAGTCGTATAGCTTCAATACCTGTGCATATTACCTTGGTCTATGAAACGGGTTTTGGAAATTGTAAAATCCATGTCTCTCAAGTGTTACTGTCTGCAATAAATTATGCTCTCACTCTTCCTTTGTTTCATATATTCATCTTCCCCCTTTCAATTTCATTAAACACCTTAAACCTTACTCTTCTGAACTTCACAATTCTGATTCCAACCCATCCTTCCCCTCTCCGATCACACAACTCTTTCTCTTCCAAATCAAAGTAGAAAATTGATTTTCATTCAAAACAATCTTGGGAATTTGAAATCCATCTACCTCACTCAAGGGTTCACTTATTCTTAATTCAATTTATTTGATAACAATCTCTGCATCTTCTACTGATAACATTCATACTTTTCAGATTTCTTCCCTAAATCCTTCGTTTGTTTTTTTTACCAGGAAGATGTTTTCAAAGAACATAGAGTGATTGGAGAAAAAAATTACGGTAAGCTTCAACTTCGATTTGTTTTAATTTTTTTTATTTTGATTAGCTTCTGATTTCGTTTCAGTTGTTTCACGTGTTATGGATTGATGTTGTTAAATTTTTGATTAAGTTACAACTTTTGAAATGGTGGAATGATTATTATTTTACCGTCGCATACCAAGTGTTCGATGAAATGCCCAGCTGAATTTCTTCTACTTCTTTGTTCTGGAATTCTTAGTTGGCCGGTTAAATGCAAATTCCAATGTATATCCTCAATGAGGTTGGTGATGTCTCTTTTTGACCTTGCCTGAGATGTGTCTCCCCTAATTTAATTTTTTTTATCTATTTAACGTTCTAAATCTCAATATTTGATTAATTTGTTGACAATTGCGGTGTAGAAGCAAGTATTAATTTGTTGTACCCGAGTACCACCTCTATTTTGTCGAGGGTGCGAGAGATGTTGCTCTTTTAGAGGCAATGCTTGAGTTTGGATCAAGGCAGGGCGAGCAAGTTCTTGTGAAAATTTTGAAGGAATTGTGATTACTTTCTCGGTCATGGTTATGAAATAAAAAGTTAACAATATGAAGATTTTCTTTTGATTGGTGAAACATTTATATAACAGGAGAATATTCGATTTGGATGGGAACACAACCATGACATTTCCTAATCTGAAAGATTTGTAGTGCATGTCGAGATTGTTGTTGTTTCTGTAGTTTTCATTGAGTCAGAATAAAGCTCTTCTAACATTAAGTAAGTGTTGATGTTTTCTTTAAAGTCTATCATTTTGTTGGGAGACAACATATACATATTTTTGATGCATGGTAGATACTTTAGAGGTATAAAATAGGTTTAGCAAGAATTTTGGGTGTCTTTTCTAATGACGTCATGGATAAATGTTGAATTAGTATGTAACAAAATTCCATACATATAAAGATAATTCAACTTTTTCAGGGTTCCTGTTGTGTTGTTGGTGGTTAGCTCTGTTGCCATTTGGTGGAGCTTTTGTTTGGTGTTTCTGGTTGGGTCTGTTGGAGTTATCATATGGAGCAAAAATCAGTCATTACAACTTTGATGTGGAATACATGATAACAAAAACCAGATTGTTTAGAACATGTTTTGATGGGAATCAATGAAGGAACTATTATTCACTGGCATGTAATTAGACAACTTGATACCCCTTGAGCTGATGGAACTGCTGCAATATCACAGTGTGCTATAAATCCAGGAGAAACTTTTCATTGCAGATTCAAAGTTGACAAGCCCGGTAGATATTTTTGTCATGGACACTATGGAATTTTCATTGCAGATTCAAAGTTGACAACCCCGATACATAGTTCTGTCATGGACACTATGGAATGCAAAGAATCAAACGAAACTGTTTCATTTTAATGTTGTGCATGAGTATGTGCGTTGATCTGGCTAGAGTTTCACTCATTTAGTGGCATTGCAGTTTTATTTTTAGCGGTAGTTTTTGTGTTCAGGCAGTTTTCTGTTTGTTTTGTTGTGCGTCGGGCGGTTGTTGCAGGATGATATGCAGTTTGTTTGAGGTTTCCTGCAGATTTAGTAGAAGCTTGATACTTATCAAGAAACAATTCTTCAATTGTTGATCCTTTAAATTTCGTTAGTGTGACTTGGTAGACTTTGTGCTGTAAAACTTCTTCTTTTCTTACTCTCTTTTTGCCTTGCAAATGGATCAATGTGAACTTCACTTATAGAATGTCTAATTTGTGGTGGACGACATTTTTATAGATATAGATGTAAGCCTAATTTGAAGGGATCACATATGTCATTAATAAATAAATAATTTGAAAACGGTAAATAATACTATTTATTTAGAATTACTCAAATTTAAAAATGAACTAATAGAAATATAATCAATTTATCAAAAAGTAGTTAAGAAGTATATCAACAAATGATATGTCATAAAAATTCAAACTTAATTAGTGATTTTATTCCAAAGATTTATAGCATAAATTATCTCAGAAAAAATGCATAATTAAAATCATTGACAACACACAATAAAATATCTTATTGTCATTGTAGAATATAATTATATTGTCACACTCTATAAAAATAATAATTCATGTAATAATTCAAAATTAGTATCGATATGATTTCTTTTATTAGAGTAATACACAACTCAAAAAACTAATATACACAACTCAAATTATATTTAATTAAATGAAGTCTAACTATCAAAATAACATAAATTAAAAATGAAAACATACCCATTATTAAAAAAATTAATATCTATTGAGAAAAAATACAATATTTGTTGAGTACCAAATATTTTTAATAATAAATTACTTTTTATATTAAAGAATACTATTTTGATATATTTTGATTTATCCATCTTAGGTTTGTAAAAATTGTAAAAATATATAATAAGAAGGATTTAAAACTGATATTTGACGAGAAATTGTTATAAATTTTAGGTTTGTAATTTTTTTTTAATTTTTTTTATATTTTTATTAAAAAAATTTAATGAAATATCAAATAATTTAAAAAATTTAGATTTACAGAATTTTGTAGAGTTAAACTTCTATTATGAAATTCTCCTAAAAAATATATAAAACTGATATTTGACGGGAAACTGTTATAGATTTTAGGTTTGAAAAAATTGACTAATATTTAAAAGATAATGTTATTTGAACTGGAAACATGATTTTATTCATGGTTGTAGTTTTAGACTCATTTGAACTCAACTGAGTTTTGGTAATTACTGGAATTGCATGTATGATAAAGACATGATCCATGGATAGACGTGAACGTATCTATTATATATCAACTGTAGACTGACCATTTTAATGTTAATATATTAAATCTATAAGATATCAGTTGTAGACTGATCATTTGAATTTTATTTTTCATACATTGAATTAAGTTTGATATATTTATTCATATGTTATTGTAGGAATGAAAAATTCTACTGGAATCACATTACTGATTATTGAATTTGTATTTGTAAGTTATCCATACTATTGTTGTTGGATTTATTAACCTATTAAATTGGTTACTTTGGACAAAATTTAGACCATGAAAAAAGATGGTAGAATTGACAAATGATGTTTCGCAACATAGTGTGTGAATACAGACAGGGCCCGTGCGATAGCACGGGTATCCCGCTAGTAATTTTAAAAGTAAAATTATCAAATATATTTTCTTTTCGTTTTTTTTTCAAAATTATTTCTTAAATTTAATTTACAAAATAATTTTTAAAAATTAAAACTCATTTAAACAGTCCCTTAATCATTAACAAACGATTAAAACACTTATTAACCTATTTTGAAAAGAAGAAAAAAAATAAAAACCTTAATTGTATATATATTAAGTTTAGTAACTAAGTTATTAGCATTTTCAATTCATTTTCCAATTTTTTTTTTACTTTTTGTAAAAAATTAACCAAGATCTAATTGATACAACTTATTAGGCAAATCAAACAAATGCCCAACTAGCAAAAGCCAGATATATATTTTTTTGTATTATGCAAAGAGTAAGTTTACAAGGTAATCTAGACCGCTCACCTAGCGATTCTTGAGAGTTTACTAGTTTAGTGATTTGTATCAGTGAGTTGGTTGAATCTTATAGATAAAGCAAGCTCAAATCATGATGAAAGAAGCATAAAAATCGTAACAAGATGCTACCAAAAACCTTCCATTAGATTCAAGAACCCAATCTACTGCATCATTTCCCTCCTCTTTAATATCATGATCACAAAGCCTTACGGTTAAAGAAGACAACCTCTTTGCTATACTCGGAAACCTCCCCACCGCCTTGAATAAACCCAAATCCTCCCAAATCCAACAACCGCCTCTCCAACCCCCCATAGCTCCGATAGAAACTCTCTTTAAACAAGAGGCCTTAAAAAAATCCAGAAACTCCTCCTTCAAGCTCGTATCGCCCAGCCACTTAACTTCCAAAAAAGGAGTGAAAAACCCATTAGCCACCTTAAACCACTATTTGTAATAATAGGATCTTTAAAGGAATTTGTACCAATTGAGATAATATCCTTCCACCAAAAGGTATGAGCATAAGATATTTTATTCCCCTCTTCCCCACAATAAACCTTCAAAGAAATGTCGCCATATCGATCCTTTAAGATATCATACCAAATGACATTATGTCTTTGAAGAATTCTCCATTTCCATTTATTGAGAAAAGATAGTTGAAATCCACCAAATTTTTAATTCCTAGACCTCCTTTCTCAAAAGGTAAGAAAACCTTCTTCCAACTAACCCAATGAATCTTTCTCTTCTCCTCCACTCCACCCCATAATAAATTATTTTGTAATGATATGACTTCTTTAATCACTTTAAAAAGCATCATGTAAAAAGACATTGTAAAAATGGATAAAGAACATAATATGGACTTTAATAAAGTAATTCTCCCTCCAAGGTTAAGATAATGATTCTTCCACCCTATCAAACGCGACTTCATCTTCGTCAATAAAGAATTCCAAGAAGATAGCTTCCTAGGATTTGATCCAATAGGAATATCGAGTGTAACACGGTGGGAGAACTGACTTTTAGTCATGTTGCGGATAGCAAGAGTCGCCACCGACTTTTATTTTATCCAAGTGGAAAGGACATAAAAGAACATGAAAGACCTATTTTTAAAAGACTTGAGTTCAGGGGGTAGGTTATATAAAGGGAAGGTGTTAGCACCCTTTATATCCATGGTTATCCATGGGCTCTTAGTTACTTAGCTCACTTTAATTATTTTTGAAAAGATGAAGTGTGTGTATTTAGAAATTTTTCTAAGTACTTTGTAATGATCCTCGAATGGATGTATACAAAGCCTTTGAGTTTGAAAAATGTTTAAGAAAAGTGATGTGTGAAAAGTAGTTTTAAAATGTGAGCAAGTAACTATGAGGTACCTACCCTAAGCTAAGTCATTCAAGTTCTTTTATGTTTCTTCAAGAGTAATACTATCCCTATTATTAAGGAATAGGTAGTCATTACTTTGGATTTTTTAAGGGACAATCGTAGGGTCATCGTATGGTCAATGAAGGCAACAGATAGGGGTGTTCTTAGCAATTTTTGAAGGGACTATCATCGTATTTATCGAAGGGACAAGACCATTATCGTAGGAAACCTCGAAGGGACTTGATCTTTTAAATTCTCAAAAGGGACCATGATGATTTATTCTTAAAGGGACTTTGCTTAAACACCCATATATTCGAGGGACTTGACCATTTATTTTAAGGTAACCAAGAGGAATACCCTAGGAAGTGCAGATGGAAATCAAAGATCGACTTACGCGTGTGAGTGATATTTTCAGATATTTTATCTTGTTTAATTAGATTATCTAAGTCAAGTTAATCACAAGTAGGTTTTCACGCCCTATTTACTAACCATACAGTTAAATATTTACAAAGGAAGTAAAGACGGAAAAATAGACCTACGAAATATTATAAAGCTTTGGGATAGATACAATATGATTATAATAAAGCAATAATATAAACAAGCAATAATAATAATAATATAAATAAGCAAAGCAATAATATAAATATAAACAAAGCAATAATAATAATAAATGAATTAAAAATTTAATTTAGGGTTAATTAGAAGTTATTAGGAAAACAAATGTAATTAATGATAATAATAAAAGAATTTATTTATAAATAATTAAAATTTGATAAAAAAGTTTTTTAAGAAAAATAGTAAGAAAATAAAGACTTAACTATATTGACAAAAATTAGAAATTGTTATAAAAAATTTTAAGTAAAATTATAATAGTGAGAAAATAATATTTACATTTATAAAAATAACAGGATTTGTTATGTACAAAATAATAAAAGGATTAATATTTACAAAATAAATATTTAATGTTATAAATAGATAATAAAATAAAATTTAGAAAAATAATTAGTATTTATTTACAAAAATATTTTATAATATTAACTATGTTATATAGAAAAAAAATAATTAGATTTTTATTTATTTAGAAAGGTTTTAGTTAATTAATTATATTAATAATTATTATTATAATAAAATATATTAAAATGGTAAAAAATAGAAAAAAAAGAACAAAAACAACTTACCTGCTGGAGCCTGGGGTCGAACCCAGGACTCCATGCTCCCACAACAAGCCTTCCATCCAACTGAGCTAACGCACGCGTGTGTCTATGTGCTAGGCAACAATGATTATATATTAAACCTGTTAAAATCAATAAATAACAAAAAAAAGAATTGGTTTCAGCCAGACTCGAACCCAGGTTCTGGACATCACATGCGTGACTTGCCACCACTAGACCAACCAGTCTTTACTGAAATAAAATAGAAAAAATTTCTAAAAATATTATATCAATTTTTGAATTATGGATTTCGCGTCAGCCTGCATCATCTTCTTCAATTTACCTATGGATTCATCTGCGTCTTTTCCTGCGAATTTACCTGCGCGTGTTTTTAACCAGAGGAACCTATGTTTTTGAAACGTCAAGAAAATCATAAAAATAACAAGAATTATCAACCCAGATCAATTACTCATAACTTATACATCATAGCCATGTCTTTAGAATGTTCAAAAACAAGGTAAAACGCAAAGCCCTAAATTGAAGGTTCAAACCCTAAGAATGGTGTTTAGCGTATTAGCCATGGTTTCTTCAATTTCTTTGACCGTAAATCATCTAAACAACATCATAAACAATAAAACAAGCTCAAAACGTATTAGCAATACATGAATAATCGAAATCGAAAAATTAATTTTCAAGAACAAAACGAATTCGGTTTGACTAGTTTTGGATGTTTTGAATACAATGAATGGTTGGGATTGCATCAATGATGTTCAAAGAACATGTTTGAACCTTTAAAACAACTGAATATAGTCTCTAAGCAAAAATCCTATTGCCACTTTTCTTTGAATTTTTTTTACTTTGTTCTTGTTCTTGGAGGCAGAAATTCGTGTCCTTGTGCATTGGGTTATGTCTTTAACTTATAGTAAATGGAATTAGGTCCAAAAAAACATGTGGTTTTGTGTGCTTTTTGATAACTTGAGTGTGAAGGAAACCATGACCATAAATGTGGAAAAAATCAAATGATACCTTTCTAAATTGGTCTTGCACGAAATCGGAACCTTTCAATCAGTCTTAAATGATATTAGATTCATTCCCAAACCAATATTTGATCTAAATATTCACTTTTTATATTTTATTTTGATTTAAAATGAATTTTAAAGAATAAAATCCAAATAAATAATAAATAAATTATAAAAATCAGAAAATACTTGAATTGGGTCGTGCTTGATGTTATCATGAAGATTGGATTGCAAAATGATAGGCCCATTTGGAAAAAAAATGGATTTAAGCCCTTATTTTCTTCATACACCCCTTAAAAATCTCCCAACTTTGACAAGGCATAATCCTTCAATTTTAAGGCTATGAAGGTGTTCTTGGACATTTTGGAAATATTAAAGAGTCCTCTAACAAACCTCTTTGGTCTCATGTCCATATTTTTCACCATTTTCAAATTATGCTCTTTGGAAGATGTTGACTTTTTGTTGACTTTTGAAATGACCTGTAATGTTTTAGCCCATACCTTCCAAATGAAGCATTTTTAGGCTTGGCTTATGAGGCACAAAGTTGTAGAGAATTCAATTTCGTTCAAAATGAGCTTTGGATGGGAAATTTTTGATGAAGCATGTGAAAGTTATGGATGGTCAAAGTTTAGTTGACTTTTCCTTAGAAAACCCTAATTTAGAAACTCCTGATTCTTGATGATCTGAAACCTCCTTGATGAATCGTGATCAACCCTTGAGAAAATGATGAATTTTACTTCATAAACTTGATGTTAGCAAAAATCTTGAAGTTTGACTATGATTTGACCACAGTTGACCTCAATTTGACTTTTTAACTACTTTGACTGATTTTTGCATATTTGATCATCTGACTGGTCAAACTTATTGGGAAAGCCTTGAAACTTGACATGGGGATTTTTGAATACATGTGGGATTTTATGAAGCTCACTTGAAGCCTTGAAAGTCATTTTAACCTGAGGAAACTCAAAACCCTAGTTTTGGACACTTTGCTTAGGATGAGGCATTGTCTGGGGAAACTTCCACACTTCTTGATCAATTGGGAGTCTTGAGGACCTTATGATCATTTAGAAGTCTTGAGAGAGATTGTCTTGATTGTGGGAGGGAAAATTTTGGGGTACAACAGCTGCCCCTGTTCAATTTTCTGAAATCTGAGGAGTGAGATTGGCAGGTACGCCATTCTTGACTTGAAGGTTGAAGAGGATTGAACACAAAAGCCCAAAAATTTGCACTCGCCGATGCGTATGATGATACCGTTGATTGGTTGTGATGCTTGAATGGGCTTAAAGATGCCATTCGGAGAAAAAGTCTTCAGTTATGTTTCCTTGAGAGGGAAGCAATCCCAAATATGAAGATAACTTTTTGGGAAGAATAAACGACGACCCAAAAAATGAGATTACCTTTGGGAAGAATAAACGACGGCCCGAGGTAACAAGATAACCTTTGGGAAGAATAAACGACGGGCCAAGGTATCAATATGGCTTTTGGGAAGAATAAATGACGGCCCAAAATGAGATAACCTTCGGGAAGAATAAACGACGGCCCGAGGTGACAAGATAATCTTTGGGAAGAATAAACGACGCCCCAAGGTATCAATATCAATTTTGGGAAGAATAAACGACGGCCCAAATGAGATAACCTTCGGGAAGAATAAACGACGACCCGAGGTGACAATATAACCTTTGGGAAGAATAAACAACGGCCCAAGGTATCAATATGGCTTTTGGGAAGAATAAACGACGACCCAAAATGAGATAACCTTCAGGAAGAATAAACGACGGCCTGAGGTAACAAGATAACCTTTGGGAAGAATAAACGACGGCCCAAGGTATCAATATGGCTTTTGGGAAGAATAAACGACGATCCAAAATGAGATAACCTTAGGGAAGAATAAACGACGGCCCGAGGTAACAAGATAACCTTTGGGAAGAATAAATGACGGCCCAAGGTATCAATATGGCTTTTGGGAAGAATAAACGATGGCCCAAAATGAGATAACCTTTAGGAAGAATAAACGACAGCCCGAGCTAAAAAGATAACCTTTGGGAAGAATAAACGACGGCCCAAGGTAAATTGTTGATGAAGTTCGTCTGCTGGAGAACTAACCTGAAAAACAAGGTTAGTTTGGTGAAAATATAATGATATATATAACATTCTGCAATATAATATTTTATGAGAATGCGTATAATATGATATGATATGATATGATGTATGTACGAATTATGTAGCTGAAGCATATAAGTAGCTTTGTAGAACAACTGCTGGCTGGGGAAAATAAATCTCGATTCGTTGCTGAAGAGTATGAAGACTCCGTTCCCGTCTTGTTTAAGAATATAGTACTTAGGAACTCCCGTTTTTGTTCGTCGTACTTTTTACTGAAGGATTGAGTTCCTGAATATCCTGACTGAGGATAAAAGAGATGGACATAGATCCGGGAGACCTATGTAGTTAAGTATCAATTCTTCGGAGGATATGAAACCACTTGGAGACTTTGTAAAGCTGGAGGTGTAAGATATTACTTGAGATATTCCGTAAGGATATCCGTAAAGATTACTCTGTGGGGATGAACTCGCGAAGCTTCATTGAATTCCTACCTTCGTTCATTCTTAGTAAATGCTATTATTGTATTTTATGCATTTCTGGTAAACATCAATCATATTCAAAAGCATATATACATTCAAATATAATCAATGGACGTTTTTCGTTTTAGTAAAAAGGGGAAAAGTAAAGCTGAATAAAGAGGGAAAAGTAAAGCTGAATACGAAAAATGGAATTTTATTTATTTTAGAAATTGGCCTATAAACAGGCAGGTTTTAACACGGAGATGGAAATCCTAGTAAGAGAAATTCGTCAAAGAGATTTTTACAAGAAAAATAGCTATGTGTAAAATAATCCTATTGAGTTTCAACTTTGCTATTGCCATTATCTTCAATTATCTCATCTTCAGCTATCGGAGAAGAAACGATTGGATTATTCTGTATCTGTTGAATTTGACGTAGAGAACACATCTAGTAGAGGTTACATGGGTGATCCAACGAGACATAGTCATACGCTTTAACCCCTAACTTTTGCCTGGATTGCCCTTTCAGGTTTTCAATCCACCTGGATACCCTTTTTTGCCCAAGCCGCCTTTTCAGGTTTTCGACTTGCCGGGTGTACATTTTTTATATATATCCCTAATTTTTGCCCGAACCCTTTTGGTTCTCCGGGATGCCCTTATTTTTGCCTAGGCCAGTCAACCTAGCGGTTCTCTTTTCATGCGTAGTATTTTTTAACTATGTATGCATTCACAGGCTGCGGGAAATCTTCACCATCCATAGTGGTAAGCATCATGGCACCTCCAGAAAATACCCTCTTAACAACAAATGGTCCTTCATAGGTGGGGGTCCATTTTCCCCTGGGATCACCCCGTGGTAATATAATACGCTTGATTACCAAATTACCAGCCTGATACACTTGTTGTCTAACTTTCTTATTGAAGACTTTGATCATACGTTTCTGATACATCTGACCATGACAAACAACTGCTAGTCTTTTCTCATCAATCAAGTTTATCTGGTCAAGTCGAGTTTGAATCCATTCATCTTCATCCAAGCCTGCATCCTTCATGATTCTCAAAGAAAGAATCTGAACTTCAATGGGTAAAACTGCTTCCATACCATAGACAAGGGAAAATGGGGTTGCCCCTGTTGAAGTACGTATAGTGGTACGATAAAAATGAAGATCAAATGGTAACATCTCATGCCAATCCTTATATGTAATTGTCATCTTTTGCAAGATCTTCTTAATGTTCTTGTTGGCGGCTTCCACTGTGCCATTCATCTTTGGATGATATGGAGAAGAATTGTGATGTTTAATCTTGAACTGCATGCAGAGATCAGTAATCATAGTGTTGTTCAGATTAGTACCATTATCTGTGATAATCCTTTCCAGGATGCCATATCTTCATATAAGATTATACTTGATGAATCGAGCCACAACATTCTTGGTAACAAAAGCAAATGAAGCTACCTCTACCCATTTTGTGAAGTAATCAACAGCCTTAAGGATGAAACAATATCCATTGGAAGCAGTAGGTTTGATCTCACCAATCATATCAATGCCCCACATGGCAAAAGGCCATGGAGCAGTTAGAACATTCAATGGAACTAGAGGCACATGAATCTTATCAGCATAAATCTGGCATTTGTGACAAGTTTTGGAATGTTGATAGCAATCAACTTCCATGGTAGACCAATAATAACCTGCTCTCAGAATCTTCTTAGCCATAGTATGCCCACTAGAATGAGTACCAAAGATCCCATCATGCATGTCTTCCATAATCTCTACTGCTTCTTTCTTATCCACACAGCGAAGCAAAGTTGAATCGTGCTTGCACTTGTACAAAATTCCATTACTCATGAAGAATTTAGCAGAAAACCTCCTCAGAAACTTCTTATCATTGACAGATGCCCCTTCAGGGAACTCTTGAACTTCAAGATACCTCTTCACTTTGTAGTACCAAGGTTTTTCCTCTACTCCTTCAGTGCCTACCTCATTACAGTATGCAGGTTTATCAAATCGATCAATAGTAATTCTCGGAGCTTCGTTATCCCAATTGATTTCAAACATAGATGCCATGGTAGCTAATGCATCTGCCAACTGATTTTATTCTCGTGGAATATGTCCAAAGGTGATCTCTTCAAAATTCGGAATCAAAGACAATACATGTTCTCTGTAAGGGATGAGATTAGGATGCCTGGTGTCCCAATCTCCTTTAACTTGACTAACTACTAGGGCTGAATCTCCATATACATTCAAGAACTGGATCTTCATCTCAATGGCAACCTTGATACCCATGATGCACACTTCATACTCAGTCATATTATTGGTACATTTAAAACAAAGCTTTGCAGTAACTGGTGTATAACAACCTTTAGGAGAGATAATCACAACACCAACACCATTACCAAGCGCATTAGAAGCTCCATCAAAAACCATAGTCCATCGGGATCCTTGTCCAGGTCCTTCATATTGTCTAAGTTCTTTAGTAACAATCATAAAATCCTCATCCGGAAATTAAAAATTCATAGATTGATAATCATCCACTGCTTGATGGGCCAAATGATCAACTACTACACTTCCTTTGATTGCTTTCTGAGTAGTACATTGCATGTCATATTCTATCAAGATCATTTGCCATCTTGCTATTCGTCCGGAGAGAGCAGGTTTCTCAAATATATACTTGAT
Organism: Lathyrus aphaca; assembly: GCA_963966055.1. Taxonomy (NCBI): domain Eukaryota; kingdom Viridiplantae; phylum Streptophyta; class Magnoliopsida; order Fabales; family Fabaceae; genus Lathyrus; species Lathyrus aphaca. Next base: position 163,924,055 of record OZ014520.1, on the reverse strand, counting down.
TGGATCCATTTTTGAAATCAATAAGGTGGTATGAGTTAACATATATTGTCTTAGTCGGCGAGCAGCCCATGCCAAAGCGCAACAAGTTTTCTCGAGCAGTGAGTATCTTGTTTCACAGTCGGTAAACGTTTTGCTAAGGTAATATATTGCCTGCTCTTTTCGACCAGACTCGTCATGTTGCCCCAACACACACCCCATTGAGTTATCCAATACTGTCAAGTACATAATCAAGGGTATTCCTTCAACTGGTGGCATCAATATAGGAGGTTCCTGTAGGTACCTTTTGATCTCATCAAAAGCTTCCTGGCATTTATCATTCCATTCCAATACTTGATCTTTCTTCAACAACTTGAAGATTGGTTCACAAGTAGCAGTCAACTGGAAAATAAATCTTGCAATGTAATTCAGTCGTCCCAGGAAACCTCTAACTTCTTTCTCAGTACGAGGAGCAGGCATTTCTTGTATAGCTTTTACCTTTGCATGATCCACTTCAATACCCTTACCACTGACAATAAAACCCAAAAGTTTACCAGATCTAACTCTGAAAGTACACTTGTTTGGATTCAACCTCAACTTGTATTTCTTCAACCTCTCAAACAACTTGTGCATGTGATCAAGATGTTCTTCTTCATTCTGAGATCTGGCTATCATATCATCCGCATATACCTATATCTCATGGTGAATCATATCATGGAACAAAGCTACCATAACATGCTGATATGTTGCCCCAACATTCTTCAAACCAAATGGCATCACCTTATAACAGAAAGTGCCCCATTGTGTAACAAATGTAGTCTTCTCCATATCTTCAGGTGCCATCTTGATCTGATTGTACCCAGAGAAACCATCCATAAAAGAGAACACCTTATGTTGAGCAGTGTTGTCTACCAGAACATCAATATGTGGAAGTGGAAAGTCATCTTTGGGGCTGGCTCTGTTCAAATCCCTGTAATCTACACACATGCGTACTTTTACATCTTTCTTAGGCATCATCACTACGTTTGCAACCCACTGAGGATAAGAAGTAACAGCTAAAAACCCTACATTGAATTGTCTCATCACCTTTTCCATAATCTTTTTTGACATATCAGGACGCATATGACGAACTTTCTATTTTATTGGGCGACAATCCTCTTTCACTGGTAGACGGTGAACCACAATATCTGTATCCAGCCCTGGCATATCTACATAAGACCAAGCAAAAATTTCCACATAGTCACGTAACATCTAAATCACCATGTTCTTAACACCATCTTCAAACTCAGCACCTATCTTGACCTCTTTCCTGTTTTCCTCAATTCTCAAGTTCACAACTTCGATTGGTTCCTCATGTGGTTGTATAGCTTTCTCTTCTTGTTGTGATAATCTAGCCAACTTTACAGGTACCTCACAATCTTCTTCCTTTCCATCCTCAGCTTGATAGATCGAATTCTCGAAGTCATAATTGGCAATAGCAGAATTGTTATCAATAGGATCCAGAGTGGATGAAGATCTGTATTTTAGTGACGTGGGTGTGTGTAAGAACACATGGCTTTTTTTTTATAAAAGGAAAAAAGTAAAAGAAAGACAAAGAGCGCAATATTTACGAAAGCGGGAAACGTCCATTGATTTTATTGAATGAAAATATGCAAATGAAATGACAACCCTAACAAGCATACCATTGTGCCCCGGGCAAGGCACAAGGCTTAAAAGTATTTAATTGTTCAAAGTTACAAAAATAAAATTTACAAAAATAAAATAGCATTTACTCCTGACTAAAGGAGATAGGAATAACGTCTTCAGCCTTCCAATTGTTGAGTCCATCACCCATGGTAGGAAAGATCCAATCATCCAGGTTGTAACTTTCATCATAATCTTCCATAACATTGATTTGGTCCTTTATGATTCCTTTATGAGTGATACGAGCAGCACGAGCACGACAAACAGCCTTCTGAGATTCTGCAGTAAAACCCAAACCAAACTTGTCAGACTTGTAAGGAATGTCGGGAAGCTGACCCCAAATAGTACAACCACCTTCTTCAACCACAGCTCTAGCATCTTTGAGGGAGGCCATTGTAGGAGGCACTCTGGTAATCACAGGAACTCTTTTAATAGCAGGGAGAGCTTCAGTAGCAGGAACGACTTAAGGAACCACTTCAAATATCTGGCAAGGAGTCTCAACAAATTCACCTTCCATCTCAACATATTTAAAGGTATTCACATGACTGACCATGTATTCTTCTTCACCATAAACAGTGACAATCTTTCCTTTCACCGGGTACTTCAACTTTTGATGTAAAGTGGAAGTCACAACACCTGCCGCATGGATCCAGGGGCGCCCAAGAAAACAGGAGTACGCAGGATGAATATCCATCACATAGAAAGTGGAATCAAAGACTTGAGAGCCTACTTTGATTGGAAGATCCACCTCCCCATGCACCATTCTTCTTGAACCATCAAAGGCCCTCACCACCACATTACTTGGTCTTAAAACTACATCCTTCAAGTTGAGTTTGTCTAGACCTCCTTAGGTAATACATTCAACGAAGAACCATTATCCACCAATACATGAGATAAAGTAGTGCCCCTACACTCAATAGAGACGTGCAGAGCTCTATTATGGTTTCTTTTAGCAGGAGTCAGATCAGCATCAGTAAAACCCAAACCATTATCACTAGTTAGATGAGCAACACAATTTTTAAACTGGTCCACAGAGATTTCATGTGGCACGTGAGCAGTCTTCAGGAATTTGATTAAAGCCTTGGCATGGGCTTCAAAACACAATAGCAGAGATAACATGGAGATTTTGGAGGGAGTATGCCCCAACTGGTCAACTCTTGCGGATGATCTTCAGTACTTCTTCCATTTGCTTAGAGGGGTCTTCACTAACTGGTGCCTCAGCTTGAACAGGTTCATTCATTGGTCCTTTTCCCCGAGCCTCAATACTTGGCCCAGAGATATGAATTGGAGTAGCAGCAGTCTTTGAGGTGTCTTCTGGAGAGAAAATTCTTCCACTCCTGGTAACCTTACTAGACCCAGCAATATTGTCAACATCAAGATTATCATCAGTAACAGGTGCATCAGCCAAAGGCTCTTGTTTGATACCATGATTATAAACATCAGAACCATAATTACAGGGTATAGCCTTATCAGAAGTGTATGGGATAGAACCAGGAGTAGTAATAATCATTGGATCCACCTTTGGCTCAGCAGTAATCTTCACAGGACCCTTAGAAGTGATCCTCACTGGACCATTGGAAGTAATCTTCATAGGAATCTTGTTAACCATAGCCACATCTTCAACTTTCAAGTCTTGAGTCAAACCTCTACACAGACTCTCTATAGAAGGGGTCCTATCAAATAGTATAATATAGTTATCTATCAGGCGTTGAATACCTGACCTCAACCTCCAACAACTATCAGGTTTATAGGCACAGTAAAAACAATCTTCCCTGCAACCCGGAAATAAACCGGCTTGCACATGTTTCTTCTTGACAATAGCTAAAGGAGTAGTTATTTCAGCCACAGTACAAACATAAACAACCTCATCAACATCATTAACAGTCTTCTCATGTTTAGGCATAGGAGCAGTAATCACATTAGGAGTTTCCGGAGGGTCAAACTCAATTTCTCCATTCTCAATCATATCCTGAATTTTGTTCTTCAATGACCAGCAATTGTTAGTATCATTGCCAGGGCTATTAGAATGGTATGTGTCGCTCCCGATAAATGGGAAATGGCCCAGATAAAGGTACAGACGCGAACGGTCGGCGAAAGGGGGTGTGAGAACACACAGGAGTGAACTCACAGGGAATGAAAAGAGTCGCCAGCTAGGCATTTTTATCCCGGAGGAAAGGTAATGCTGCATAAACCTAAGAAGAGATGGATAAGACGGTTGCGAACCAGAGAGACTGAGAAAGGGGGTTGGTTACAACCTGGGAAGGTATTAGCACCCAGATTGTCCGCCGTACTCGACGGGATCCACGCTTAAAAGATTTGTGTTTTAAAGGGGTAGTGTCAGTGCAATTTGTGCATCAAAGAGCTGGAAAAGATGTACAGGTGTCAGTGTAAAAGATGTGAAGTGTATAAGAGAAGTGTCAGTGCAAGGACAAAGATGAAATGCTCATGATAATGAGGCTTAAAGAATAAAGCTGGAAAGAGGGGGAATATACAGAGACTTTTGTTCGATAACTGTTAAGTTATGCCTACGTATCCTCTCGTGCAATGAGGAAGTCAGAACACCGTAGTTCGACCCAAAGAGACTGAAAAATAGATTGACTTGTGAACTGCTTGCTTGTCTATGCTCAAGTGTATGACCTGTCTGGCTATGGTGCTAACTGTCTTGCATTAGACGGAAGAAGCAAGTTCTCGTTTGTGAGTGAAGATGATGAGAAAAGAATCCCGGAGGAGACGATTATTGTTTGTTTTTGAGTTGTCAGTCTTTTATTGCTCTTGGAAATTTGTCATAAGTTAATGAGCTTAAGCCTAAACCAATGGATTAGTAAACTCATCACATCTTCCCTCTGATTAGGGGTAATGAGAATACCTTAAGTGTGAAGTCAGCTTCTCACACTTAATCACCCTGATGCAGGATTAAGATCATTAACCTACTTGTGATTATTTAGATGTTTTTGTGGTTTTTGTTTAGTGTTGAGTAATGAGATTAAGCCATAATCAGGGATTAAACAGACTCATTACACCATCCTAATAGAAGGATAATAGATGAGAGTGTTTAAGCTGAGGAAAGCTCCTCAACTTAATCCATGATTAGGGATTAAACTCATGACAAAACAACCCTTTGATTAAGTGGATTTTATTCAATGGTATGATGATGAAGTGATTTTTAGGGTTTGTAAGACAACTTGAGGGGGACTTGTCCATTAACACTAGGGTTAGTCCTTCTTAACCAATTAAGGAAGAATTAGAACCCTAATGCAAGGCCCAAGTTACAAGCTTGATGTCTTGATGATTATTAAGATGAATTGGTTAAAGGAGTTAAACACATTAAGGGTTTGACACTTAGGATTAAAGTTATACACTCCATCCTAATAGAAGGATGCAGGCATAAACTTAATCACAAAGCCTTAAAGCCTTTAGGGTTTAGTCCCTGATTATGAGATGAGAAGAGAAGACTCAATGAGACACAAAGGTAAAACTAAGTGGGGGACTAATCAAAACCCTAATCATTGTCATGCTTGGTTGTTCCTAAGGTTTGTAAGGTTTATCAAGAAAGATCTTCAATGGAACCACCAGGAAGCAGATGAAAGGATCAGGAGAAGCAAAGTAACTTGCTTCATTCAAGAAGTCAAGTCACTTGAGGAAAGAAAGTAAGAAGAAGAAGAATGAGCAAGCTCAATCTCAAACACATAACAAAATGCAGCATGGATGCATAAAAGAGATGAAAAGAAGTTGTGAGAAGTGAAGGCAAATTCACTTCTCAAGATAACTTACCACCTGAAAAGTTAGTGAAAGAAATGCAATGCAAATGCAAAATGAGATGAAATGGCATGATGTAAATCAAAACCAGAAGCTCATACATGATGTTAATGATGCTATGAGATGATGCAAACATGAAACAAGGCATGGGGATGATCATACAAACTTATGGATGCAGATGGGACAAGTTAAGAAACATGAACATACATGAAAAGTTATGAAGTGCAAATGGCATACAACATGGTAAATGCAAGATGAAATGATCAAACATGCTTTCAATATGTCTTAAGATGTTAAATAAACCAAATGGGTGCACAAAATGCCATGGCAAGTCAAGGTATGAATGCAAATGCAAGATGGATGCATATGGAAACTCAAATTAGGGTTTATGATCAAAGCATCAAACAAAAACCAAAATCAGAAGCAAACATCAAGATGAAAAATTGAAAATGCACTCAAAGGATCCCTAATCCTATACTAACTCAGTGCCCAAAGGAGAAGTTCCAACTTTTAACCTAATAAAAGTTATGAATTTCCTAAGATTTCTAGGGTTTTAGGGTTCCTTAACAAGAAAAATGTCAAACAAATGGAAAATGTAAGATCAATTCATGCCAAATTAATCTCACAAACTACATGATATGCATAACACAATGCAAAAAGAATCAAAGTCCAACTCTCAATGGTTAGGCAGAGATGATTTTTGGAAGTTTGGATCAAAATAATGCATTAAAATGATTTTAATTCCATGAAAAATTCTCAAAATGCATCAAGATCAAAAAAGAAATTTGGTTTGAGGGTTGGAAAATGTTTCTAAATGTTTTTAAAGGTTTCATGAATTTTTTGGTGATTTTTAAATACCTATGTTGCACCCCAAAATTTGCCCTCACAATACAAGACTTTGTGTTCTAAGAAGGTTCACAAGGTTCACAAGTTCTCCAACACTTGCATAACCTTTCATGAGGGTCATGAAGTCTACAAGTTACTTTATGAAGGTTCACAAGGTTCACAAGTTTCTCAATATTCCCATAACCTTTCATGAGGTTCATGAAGTCCACAAGTTACTTTATGAAGGTTCACAAGGTTCACAAGCTTCTCAACATTTACAAGACCTTCCATGAAGTTCATGAAGTTTACAAGTCACTTCTTGAAGGTTCACAAGGTTCACAAGTTTCACAATGGTTACAAAGCTTTCCTGAGGTTTATGAGGTCTACAAAGCCCCTTCATGAGGTTCACAAGGTTCACAAGCTTCACAATACCTCCCATGAGGTTCACAAGACAGTTTATGAAGATTCACAAGGTTCACAAAGTTCACAATTGGTCAAAGAAGTTGACAATTCCCTCAGACAATGCATCTCCTAAGCAGTGCATCCTAAACTAGGGTTTTGACTTTAATCAGGCTAAGTGGACTTCCAATGCCTCAAGTGAGTTTCATAACATCTTATATGTGTGTAAGAACCCCCATGTCAAGTTTCAAGACTTTTCTCAAAGGTTTGCTCAGTCAGATGATCAGATAAGTCAAAATCAGTCAATGCAGTTAAAAAGTCAAACTGAGGTCAACTGTGGTCAAACCAAAGTCAAACTTCATTATTTTTTGCCAACATCAAGTATATGAAATAAAATTCATCATTTGATCAAGGGTTGATCATGATTCCTCAAGGAGATTCCAGATCATCAATAATCAGGAGTTTCTAAATTAGGGTTTCCTCAGTAAAAGTCAACTGAACTTTGACCAGGCATAACTTTCACATACTTCATCACCAAGTCTCCATCCAAAGCTCATTTTGAAGGAAATTGAATTCTATACAACTTTGATGTTGAAGGTTAAGCCCAAAAATGCTTCATTTGAAAGATATGATCTAAGACATTATAGGTCATTTCAAAAGTCAACAAAAAGTCAACAACTTCAAGAGGGCATAACTTGAGATTGGTAAATGATATGGACCTGAAACCAATGGGGTTGTTTAGAGGACTCTTCAAGCTTTCCAAAAAGTCCAAGAACACCCTCATACCTTTAAAATTGAGGGAGATGTGCCCTTGCAAAGTTGGACAATTTTAGGATGGTTTATGTTGAAAATGGAGGCTTAAAAGTATTTCTTTCCAAATGGGCTGCCTAATTCATGACCCAATCCATCTCCTAATATGGTGCACGACCCAATTGAACAAAAATCATCATTTTATTATTTTTTATTTATTTATTATTGATTTAACTCCTAAAAATCATTTTAAATAAATAAAAAATATGAAAAGTTATTTTTGGGTGAAGATTTTGTTCCTAAAAATTCATAATTATAGATTGGAGTCAAAGGAGAAAGAAATCATGAGATTCCTCCCAAAATAGTAAGGCCTTATGATCAAATATTTGAAATTTACACAAGGATCTTTTTCAATATTTTTTGGACCAAATCTTCACACAACCAAATGATTTTTCTGACCTAAATCAATCCCATATATATACATAACACAAACCCTAGCTCATTGACGATTTTGCAGCTGCTCATTGGTAAGTTCAAAGATCAAAAATTCAAGGAAAAAGTGGGATTCGGATTTTTCAAACCAAGGCATTACAAGGTATTCCAAAGACATGGCTAGCTTCCTTAGTCATCATTAAGTCGAAAACAACCTTCAAATGCATCCCATTCATGCACATATGATGAACCCGAAGCAATGTTCATGTTTGAAATTTATTTTTCAGTTACACCAATTCATTGCATTTAAATGGATTTTGTTTGGCTAATATTATTTGTTGTGTGTTGTAGAGTGTTTCTGGGCAGGAAAACTCAAGGAATCATGGTTAATTCGCAAAACACCATAACTAGGGTTTTGACCTAGGTTTAGGGATTTCCAATTTAAGAGACTTAAATCAATTCTAAAAACATGGAATGACTCGTGTAAATGCCAGGATCATGTTGTTATGTTTAATTTTGGAAAATTGTATGGTTTTGTTGCTTGTTGACATTCGCAGGTCTTGCTGGGAATTGGTTTTCGCAGGAAATATCGTAGGTTAAATCGCAGGTAAATTCGAAGATCTCAAGGTTGAAGATGAAGCTTGGCTGGCGCGAAAATTCGTATTCAAATTCTGTTTTAAAATATTATAGATTCTTTCTATTTGTTTATCACAACCGGCTGGTTGGCCCAGTGGTAGCAATGACGCATGTAGGACCTGAAGTCATGAGATCGAGTCCAGCCTCCAGCAATTCTTTTTGCTGCATTCTTCATTTAATTTATGATTTGAATATATTATATTGTGTTATCAGTATGCTTTCAGATTGGCTCTTCCAGCCGGGTGGTAACATGCGCGCGTACATTGCTATGAGGTCCTGGGTTCAAACCATGAACCAGGCCTTTTTATTTCTTGCATTTTTCTGATTTTTCCAAATAGAGAACAAAACCATTGGGAGGTATTTTCTTGATGCCTGCGTGTGAATGGCTCAGTGGTGAAGGCATGTTGCTGTTAATCATAAGGGACTGGGTTCAAATCCCAGTCCCACCAGGTTCCTTTTCCTTCTCCTTTTCTTTTATTTCCATGTTTAATTTAATTGTTTTAAAATAATTAGTATATTATTATTTATCTTATAAAATGTATATATCATGTATTCAAATTATTTTTCAATATAATTTTTTTTTTTTAGTCAAGATACTTAGTTTTAAATAAATTTTGTATATGCATAAATCTTAATAATCAAACCCTAAAAAATATTTTTTTCCTAACCCTAATTCTTAAACCCTAAAAACTATAAAAACTTAATCTTAAAATATTTTTCTAAATAACATTTAATTCTGTTTTTTTTATTATTCCTAATATAATTATAATTTTTCATAAAATTTTGTATTTGTAACTTAAATTAATTTTCTTTTAATATTTAGAAATAGTTTAATTTATATATTTTGTATATAGTTAAAATTAATTTATAAATATAATGACCAATAGAAATTAAATTTTAATATGATATTTAAAGTTTATCTTTTTCTTATAATATGTATATAAATGTAAATATATGTTCATAATAATTAAATTTTTTTTTTTTTTTTTGTAATTATAATAATTTAAATATTATATGAATTAAAAAAATTATCTAATTATGTATGTTAATTATTCTTTTATATTGTTGATTTCTATTATTATTATTAATTAATTTCTTGCTTATTATAATTTCATTAATCTTTTAATTTTTATTACTAAACATATTATTATTTATATTCTATTCTTATGTTTCTAACATTATTTATTATTTCTAATTACTAACCCATTTATGATTTAATTATGTTTACTATTATTATTTTGTTAATTTTATTTACTAACCCCCTTATTTCCTTATTGCTTATTTATATTTGGTTTATTTTTATTTAATTATTTTGCTTATTATTTCTATTATAATTTCTTGTAATTGTTTCCCGGATGTAATTATTTAATTATTATTGTCATTATGGTTAGTAATTAGGGAGTGTTAATATGTTTGTTATTTAAAATAAATTTAGATAATTTTTAATAAAGATAATTAATTTAAACACTTCACACACGTAAGTCGATTTTAATCGCCGTCTCACCTTCTAAGGTTATCCCTCTCGTTGCCTACGAATAATGGTTAAGTGGGGTGTATAAAGCAAGTCCCTCGAAATAAAATCATCAAAGTCCCTTTATGGTTGCCTTTACGGATCGAGTCCCTTTCGAAAAATGATGATGGTCCCTTATATGTGCTTATTACACCCCACCATTGCCTTCAAAATCTAATTGTCCCATACATGTCCCTTAACATCCAAAATAAGGACTACCTACTCCATGATAGTAGGGATAGTCTTACTAAGGAAAGGATAAAGAATAAGAAAGACCTTAAACATTAGGGTAGATTACTCCTAAGTACTTAAGCTCATTTCAAAATTTTTTTCACACTTAAACAAATTTTCAACAAAATTTTCAAACAAGTTTCTTACACATCCATACACGGATTATTATTAAACTATTCTGAAATTTTTGCTATTCACACACTACACTTTCAAAACAATTCAAAAGTGAGCTTAAGTACCTAAGAGCCCATGGATAACCATGGATAAAAAGGATGCTAATACCTTCCCTTTTCATAACCTACCCCCCGGACCCAAAATATTCTCTAAGGTCTTTCCTGTTCTTTTATACCCTTTCCTTATGGATAAAATAAAAGTCGGTGGCGACTCTTGCTATCCGCAACATAACTTAAAGTCAGTTCTCCCACCGTGTTACAGAACTGGCGACTCTGCTGGGGATCTATTTTAAGAGGGGTACCCTTAGGAATTAAGATCACTTTGAATTGCTTGCCTTGTTTGTTTTATATTACTTGTTGGGGTGCTCTTATGTGTGAAAGGTCCTAACCCGGATCTAGTGTACCTTAGGTAAATGGCAATAGACCAAGGAAACTGTACGACGTATATCGATACGGTTGATCTGGTGGCCATAGTTAGTGCGACTTCTTGGTTGGTGCTTATGTTCCTTAAGTCAAGTTGAGGATAATATTGAGGCTGCCATATGTTGTCAATGCACTAACTAACTTTTAGAACCCTAGTTAACTCATCTTGGCCTTTAGAAGGTAGTGAGGTAACCGGCTTTGGTGCAGACTGAAGTTGGTTGACACTCGATACTACGCTCATTGAGATTCTAAACTTGGAGGGTTTTGGTTGGCAAGTAAGTTGCCTTCTGATCAACCACCCTTGTGAAGGATCAATGATATTGAGATCCCTTAGAACCCGGTTACTTTTGTAGGACAGGATGAACCATCTAACTTCCGGGGAGGGTACTTACCTTAAACCTCATGCAAGCCTTTAAACCTAGGGCTATGGTGTGACTTGTTTGTGTGTGCCACATGTTTGTGATTGAGCATAACATCATGACATCATCATGCATCATAAGCATAGCATTTTCACTAACCATTTCAAGGACCAAAGGATTTATCTTTGTTCTTTGTTGCAGGTCATGGCTTCTGCTCGTAGAAACACCATCAGGATCAACTTTGTGGGCATACCTGCCAAGCTTAAAGAGTTGGTTTCTCAAGTGTCTGATCATTCCCAGTTCATCAAGAGACATGGTCACCTATTGGATCTAGTCACTTCAGGGTTCAATGAAGACATGATGAGTGTCCTGTTTCAGTTCTTTGATCCTAAGCACCACTGCTTTACATTCCCCGACTACCAGCTGGTTCCAACCATGGAGGAGTTCTCCAAACTTCTGGGTATACCTGTTCTTGATCAAAGACCCTTCACAGGCTTGGAGAAAGAACTTAAACCAGAGGTTATTGCTGCAGCCCTACATCTGAAGAAGTCTGACATTGTTCTAGAGACGAGAAGTGGAGTTAAGGGTATTCTTGCTAAGGTATTAATGGATAAAGCTCAGATGTTCTTGAAGGCCATGAGCTATGATGCTTTTGAGGAGGTCTTAGCCTTACTGATATATGGCTTAGTATTGTTCCCCAATCCAGATCAGTTCATAGACGTTCATGCCATCAACATATTCCTGAGTCACAATCCAGTGCCTACATTGCTTGGAGACATTCTACATTCTCTTCATACCCGTACTACAAGGGCAAGAGGAACTTTGATGTGCTGCATACCTTTACTTTCTAGGTGGTTTATTTCTCACTTTCCTCGCTCAGTAATGAAGAACGAGCAAGGGTTCAGATGGTCCAAGAGGATTATGTCACTTTCTCACTCAGACATCCATTGGTGCTCCAGATCTATGGAGAATGTCACCATCATTGACCGTTGTGGGGAGTTTCCTAATGTGCCACTTCTAGGCATAAGAGGAGGCATCACCTACAACCCCTCTCTAGCTTTACGACAGTTTGGTTACGCTCGGAGCGATGGTCCACATGACATGTTGATTCAGGGCATTGTGTTTGACTACGACAACGATCTTCAGGGTTACCGTCAGAGATTCATACGAGCTTGGGGAAAGGTAAACAGGATTGACAGCAAGACACTGGAGCCTAAGTACACTATTCCTATGGAAGCTTATCTCAGATGGGTACGATCTCGTGCTCAGACACTCATGATGCCATATCCTGCCGTCCTACCAGTTGCCATGGAACCTGTTGCTGAAGGAGACACAGCTTATACCATCCTTCACCCAGACATGCCTACTGATATGGAAGACTTGCAGAGATCATGGATCCAACTGAAGGAGCAAAGGGATACTTTCGAGGCTCATTACAAAGCAAGCCAAGCAAGAATTCTAGAGCTCACAAAGCAACTTCACGAGGAACGAAACCTCAACTCATACCTCAACACAAAGAGGAGACGTCCATGGGAAACTTAAAACCCCATCTTTTGTACTTATTTCACTTTCATTTTTGTAAGCCTAAAAGGCAAAACAAGTTATTACTAATAAAAAGTTACTTTCTTGTTTGTTTAAGCAAATTTAAATCCTGCGATCTTTGAAATCATTGCATATGCATTCCCATATCATTTCATCACAGGTTTATAATTGTGCACAGGTTTCTCATCGTCTCGCTGTTTATTTCAGCAATGGCTCTTGAACAATCATTTAAGGATCTCCAGGCACAAAATGCACAGTTCCAAGAGCTGATCTTGAACCTGTCCAAGGGGCAGGATGAATTGAAGACACTGCTGGCTAAGAAGAAGAATCCTGAGGACAAAAAGGATGATCAACTAAAACAACTACAAGCTGAGATGACAGGAATGAGGATCCAGATGAATGGCCAAATGGCTCTTATCCAAAGTTTAGCTCAGGGGCAAGAAGAGCTAAGGACCCTTATCCACAAACTTCAAAGTAATAGAGTCAGGGATCTAATTGTCAGTGAACCTCCATTAAAACAAGCTGATTTGGTTGAAAGGAGGATGAGGATAAAAGAGGGTAAGAGACAGGTTGCCATTGATTGTTCTTCTGTTGAAAGACCTGATAAGGTTAATCCACCTCAACACAAGAAATATAGAAGGCAGTTTATCAAGTTCAGCACTCCAATGTCACAAGTTCTGCAATGCTTGTTGGAGATGAAGCTAATTTCCTTGGAAAATCCTCCTCAAAATCCTAAAACATCCTCTCCTCGCTATAATCCCAGGGCAAGGTGTGAGTACCACTCCAACAGTCCTGGACATGATACTAATAGGTGTTGGGCATTGAAGAAAAATATTCAAGACTTGATTGACGAAGAAATCCTAGAGGTTACTCCAGAAGGTCAAGTTGAATTCTACTATCGTCCATCAAACACCAAAGCTGCAAGACAAGTTGCCCAAGGTTGCAAGAAAGAAAGCCTACCTGTTCCTGTTGAGATATGGGGCACCTTGGGATATCCAAGTGGTAAATTTGATTTCATGGTGAAGTATACTGCTCCTCAACGTTCACAGATTGCAATTGAGGACATTCAGCCAACCGGATGGGACAACATTTGAATTTTCATTTGTAATTTCTTTTATTTGTTTGAACACTTACTATTATGTTAAACTTTTGTTTTCATTAATGCATTGCATATGTTTGTCTTGAAGTAATCCATTCGTTCCACTATATTTTGAATTATGCTTCTCATTTCTATCTTGTGATATTTAACTCCTGATAAAGCTATAAGCCTGTAGAGGGAGGATGACGAAAACAATACCATAATCTTATGCAGTATGCTTTTGAACAGACTATGCTGACGATGTACAGGCATTGTTTCAATTCCTAAATAGTGGAGATATAAGGAAGTTAATCCCTAGTCAACCCTTTTGAGCCTATGAAGTAGGAGTTTTTATTCTCACAAATTAAAACCCTTATTCATAACATGGGGCAGGGTAGTTACTCAGTTAACTCAAATATGCCATTTATATGTGTTGTACACAATGAATGATGGTTCACTGTAATCATTAAACCTAATAGTCAATATCTAGCAAAAGAAAAGCTCACTAAGTCAAAACCTATGAAGGAGACTTAGTAAAACATCAAGACATCCCGCTGACTGTAATCTTAAAATAAGCAGTTCAGGCAAAAAGAAGGGATAATAAAGTCAAAAGAAAAAAAAAAGAGGTCACTATGAACCCTCAACAAAGAAAGATGGCTGAATGTTCAAATAAATTTTGGGTTTCTGAACCATCACAAATATCGGTGTTACAACTCCAAACTGCTATGGAACCTCAATGCATGAGTTAACTGAGCATAGGACTGAAGAACATCATGGAGATTGGGTTGGGTACAAATAAAATTTGAGCCTTTATCCTTTGTTTCTTAAACCATGAACCAGGCCACGTTACAACCCTTTAAAAGTCCTAACTGAAGCATGGTTAGTTCGAAAGCGTACTGCTGCAAAAAGGTATCCTGACTCCTTTAGGGCTTGTCATAAAATTTGAGTTAATATCACAGTTTTCCCAAAAAAAAAAAAAAAAAAAAGTTTTTCTAAAATAACTTGTTTCAAAACTTCAAGACAGACATAAGCATTGCATTTTTTTTAATATATTTGTTTGCATATACCTAAGTGTTTGACAAATGGAGAAGCTTACAGGATGAATGTTCAATGAACCAAAGTCCTTCCGATAAACAAAGTTGCTTCCTGGATCAAAGTCCATGTATACAAAGGGGCATAGTCATGACCTCCCAATCAAGGGGGCAGGCCATGTTACTTCCTAACTCATTTGGGGCAATCAGGACAAGATTCAACTATGTTTAAGCAGCCAGAGGCAGATCTCCTCATCTATCTGAAATGCCAAGGGCATAGTCACTGTTTCCCAGTCAAGAGGCATACCAAGTTACTGTTCAATTCAGTTGGGGCAATTAGGTCCAGACTCATCTGTGCTTAATAGCCAGGGGCATTTTTCCTCATACAGTTGAATTACCAAAGGTGACATTACAGAGTTCACAATGCCAGGGGCATATGCTTATGGGGCATTCTGCTTGTTTCTCTTGAGATAGCTCATTACAGATACTTCCATTATGGGACAATTCATCCTCAACCAAGGGGCAATGCTTTCTCTTCAAATCTAATACCTGGAGCGTATATGGTCCATTACAGTTTGAAGACACATTCCTCTCATTGTATTACCTTGATATTGGATTCTCAGCTGAAACCATGATGGAAATTAGTTGTCTACGCCAGTAGTATCAGATGGTGTCAATATCATGTATTCAGATCCAGCTATGAGGATTTCTGGAAAGGTACTCGGGAAAGTTAAAGAATTTCAGGAGCCATAGATCCAATTGGTTATACACTCTCGAAGTTGAAACGATTCTGTTTTCAAGTTCAGCTTTACTTTTCCCTCTGAATCTAGATTTACTTTTACCCTAAGCGAAACGTCCATTGGTTATGTTTGAATGTATCATGCTTTTGAATACGATTAATGTTTACCAGAAATGCATGAAAATGCAGTAATAGTATTTACTAAGGACGAACGAGGGAAGGATCTCAATGAAGCTTCGCCGGTTCACCTTTACAAGACAGTTACAAAACCCTCAGTAGGGCAAATCCATCTTCATAAAGTCTCATCTCCCCTGGAATTTATATCCATCTCTTTTATCCTCATACGGATATTCGGGAATTTATTTTCCAATAAGGGTACGACGAACAAAGACGGGATGTTGTATCTACTCTACTATCAAACGAAGACGGGATGTTATGTCTACCCTACCATCAAACGAAGACGAAGGTTATATATACCCTACTATCCCCAGCATACGGGAGGTTATATATACCTTACTATCCCCAGCATACGGAAGGTTATCTATGCCCTGTTATCCCCAGCAGACGGAGATTTATATATTCCTCAGCAACGAATCGGGATTTATTTTCCCTGGCCATCAGTTGTTATACGAAGATATCCAGACGTTCCCGGCCGTATCATATCATACATACATCATTTACATCATACCATAGCATATATATCCATAGACAGATAGTACATTACCTAAGTGCATCATATCATACATGCGTACATAAAGCATAAACTAATATCATTATACAAAAACTACATTGTTTCAGGTTAATTATCCAACAAACAAACTTATGAGCTCCAGGACTGCTTTATTGTCACCTCAGGGTTACTTTATCCTCCTAATAACTTCTCATTACTTCAAGACTGCTTTGGAGTTATCATTATTGGTTGCTCTATCCTCCTGAAGCCATTACTTCAAGACTGCTTTAGAGTTATCATTGTTGATTGCTCTATCCTCCTGAAGCCATTACTTCAAGACTGCTTTGGAGTTATCATTATTGGTTGCTCTATCCTCCTGAAGCCATTACTTCAAGACTGCTTTAGAGTTATCATTGTTGATTGCTCTATCCTCCTGAAGCCATTACTTCAAGACTGCTTTAGAGCTATTGGTTGCTCTATCCTCCTGAAGCCATTACTTCAAGACTGCTTTGGAGTTATCATTATTGATTGCTCTATCCTCCTGAAGCCATTACTTCAAGACTGCTTTGGAGTTATCATTATTGGTTGCTCTATCCTCCTGAAGCCATTATTTCAAGACTGCTTTAGAGTTATCATTATTGATTGCTCTATCCTCCTGAAACCATTACTTCAAGACTGCTTTAGAGTTATCATTGTTGATTGCTCTATCCTCCTGAAGCCATTACTTCAAGACTGCTTTAGAGCTATTGGTTGCTCTATCCTCCTGAAGCCATTACTTCAAGACTGCTTTGGAGTTATCATTATTGGTTGCTCTATCCTCCTGAAGCCATTATTTCAAGACTGCTTTAGAGTTATCATTATTGATTGCTCTATCCTCCTGAAACCATTACTTCAAGACTGCTTTAGAGTTATCATTGTTGATTGCTCTATCCTCCTGAAGCCATTACTTCAAGACTGCTTTAGAGCTATTGGTTGCTCTATCCTCCTGAAGCCATTACTTCAAGACTGCTTTGGAGTTGTCATTATTGATTGCTCTATCCTCCTGAAGCCATTTCTTCAAGACTGCTTTAGAGTTACTGATTGCTCTATCCTCCTGAAGACATATCATCTTATTATTTCAAGACTGCTTTAGAGTTATCATTATTGATTGCTCTATCCTCCTGAAATCATATTATTTCTTCAAGACTGCTTTAGGGTTATCATTATTGATTGCTCTATCCTCATGAAGACATGCTGTTACATCAGTATTACTCTTGACTCCTGACAGCTCTCATTATACTGCTGAAGAACTTTCCCCTAGTGGCATCTTTAAGCCCACTCAATCATGTTCAACTATCAATATCACTCTATGCACTGGTGAGTGCAAATTTTTGGGCTTTTGTGTTCAATCCCCTTCAACCTTCCAGGTCACGACTGGCAAATATACCAATCTAACCCCTCAGGTTTCAGAAAATTGAACAGGGGCAGCTGTTGCACCCCAAAATTTGCCCTCACAATACAAGACTTTGTGTTCTAAGAAGGTTCACAAGGTTCACAAGTTCTCCAACACTTGCATAACCTTTCATGAGGGTCATGAAGTCTACAAGTTACTTTATGAAGGTTCACAAGGTTCACAAGTTTCTCAATATTCCCATAACCTTTCATGAGGTTCATGAAGTCCACAAGTTACTTTATGAAGGTTCACAAGGTTCACAAGCTTCTCAACATTTACAAGACCTTCCATGAAGTTCATGAAGTTTACAAGTCACTTCTTGAAGGTTCACAAGGTTCACAAGTTTCACAATGGTTACAAAGCTTTCCTGAGGTTTATGAGGTCTACAAAGCCCCTTCATGAGGTTCACAAGGTTCACAAGCTTCACAATACCTCCCATGAGGTTCACAAGACAGTTTATGAAGATTCACAAGGTTCACAAAGTTCACAATTGGTCAAAGAAGTTGACAATTCCCTCAGACAATGCATCTCCTAAGCAGTGCATCCTAAACTAGGGTTTTGACTTTAATCAGGCTAAGTGGACTTCCAATGCCTCAAGTGAGTTTCATAACATCTTATATGTGTGTAAGAACCCCCATGTCAAGTTTCAAGACTTTTCTCAAAGGTTTGCTCAGTCAGATGATCAGATAAGTCAAAATCAGTCAATGCAGTTAAAAAGTCAAACTGAGGTCAACTGTGGTCAAACCAAAGTCAAACTTCATTATTTTTTGCCAACATCAAGTATATGAAATAAAATTCATCATTTGATCAAGGGTTGATCATGATTCCTCAAGGAGATTCCAGATCATCAATAATCAGGAGTTTCTAAATTAGGGTTTCCTCAGTAAAAGTCAACTGAACTTTGACCAGGCATAACTTTCACATACTTCATCACCAAGTCTCCATCCAAAGCTCATTTTGAAGGAAATTGAATTCTCTACAACTTTGATGTTGAAGGTTAAGCCCAAAAATGCTTCATTTGAAAGATATGATCTAAGACATTATAGGTCATTTCAAAAGTCAACAAAAAGTCAACAACTTCAAGAGGGCATAACTTGAGATTGGTAAATGATATGGACCTGAAACCAATGGGGTTGTTTAGAGGACTCTTCAAGCTTTCCAAAAAGTCCAAGAACACCCTCATACCTTTAAAATTGAGGGAGATGTGCCCTTGCAAAGTTGGACAATTTTAGGATGGTTTATGTTGAAAATGGAGGCTTAAAAGTATTTCTTTCCAAATGGGCTGCCTAATTCATGACCCAATCCATCTCCTAATATGGTGCACGACCCAATTGAACAAAAATCATCATTTTATTATTTTTTATTTATTTATTATTGATTTAACTCCTAAAAATCATTTTAAATAAATAAAAAATATGAAAAGTTATTTTTGGGTGAAGATTTTGTTCCTAAAAATTCATAATTATAGATTGGAGTCAAAGGAGAAAGAAATCATGAGATTCCTCCCAAAATAGTAAGGCCTTATGATCAAATATTTGAAATTTACACAAGGATCTTTTTCAATATTTTTTGGACCAAATCTTCACACAACCAAATGATTTTTCTGACCTAAATCAATCCCATATATATACATAACACAAACCCTAGCTCATTGACGATTTTGCAGCTGCTCATTGGTAAGTTCAAAGATCAAAAATTCAAGGAAAAAGTGGGATTCGGATTTTTCAAACCAAGGCATTACAAGGTATTCCAAAGACATGGCTAGCTTCCTTAGTCATCATTGAGTCGAAAACAACCTTCAAATGCATCCCATTCATGCACATATGATGAACCCGAAGCAATGTTCATGTTTGAAATTTATTTTTCAGTTACACCAATTCATTGCATTTAAATGGATTTTGTTTGGCTAATATTATTTGTTGTGTGTTGTAGAGTGTTTCTGGGCAGGAAAACTCAAGGAATCATGGTTAATTCGCAAAACACCATAACTAGGGTTTTGACCTAGGTTTAGGGATTTCCAATTTAAGAGACTTAAATCAATTCTAAAAACATGGAATGACTCGTGTAAATGCCAGGATCATGTTGTTATGTTTAATTTTGGAAAATTGTATGGTTTTGTTGCTTGTTGACATTCGCAGGTCTTGCTGGGAATTGGTTTTCGCAGGAAATATCGTAGGTTAAATCGCAGGTAAATTCGAAGATCTCAAGGTTGAAGATGAAGCTTGGCTGGCGCGAAAATTCGTATTCAAATTCTGTTTTAAAATATTATAGATTCTTTCTATTTGTTTATCACAACCGGCTGGTTGGCCCAGTGGTAGCAATGACGCATGTAGGACCTGAAGTCATGAGATCGAGTCCAGCCTCCAGCAATTCTTTTTGCTGCATTCTTCATTTAATTTATGATTTGAATATATTATATTGTGTTATCAGTATGCTTTCAGATTGGCTCTTCCAGCCGGGTGGTAACATGCGCGCGTACATTGCTATGAGGTCCTGGGTTCAAACCATGAACCAGGCCTTTTTATTTCTTGCATTTTTCTGATTTTTCCAAATAGAGAACAAAACCATTGGGAGGTATTTCCTTGATGCCTGCGTGTGAATGGCTCAGTGGTGAAGGCATGTTGCTGTTAATCATAAGGGACTGGGTTCAAATCCCAGTCCCACCAGGTTCCTTTTCCTTCTCCTTTTCTTTTATTTCCATGTTTAATTTAATTGTTTTAAAATAATTAGTATATTATTATTTATCTTATAAAATGTATATATCATGTATTCAAATTATTTTTCAATATAATTTTTTTTTTTTAGTCAAGATACTTAGTTTTAAATAAATTTTGTATATGCATAAATCTTAATAATCAAACCCTAAAAAATATTTTTTTCCTAACCCTAATTCTTAAACCCTAAAAACTATAAAAACTTAATCTTAAAATATTTTTCTAAATAACATTTAATTCTGTTTTTTTTATTATTCCTAATATAATTATAATTTTTCATAAAATTTTGTATTTGTAACTTAAATTAATTTTCTTTTAATATTTAGAAATAGTTTAATTTATATATTTTGTATATAGTTAAAATTAATTTATAAATATAATGACCAATAGAAATTAAATTTTAATATGATATTTAAAGTTTATCTTTTTCTTATAATATGTATATAAATGTAAATATATGTTCATAATAATTAAATTTTTTTTTTTTTTTTTGTAATTATAATAATTTAAATATTATATGAATTAAAAAAATTATCTAATTATGTATGTTAATTATTCTTTTATATTGTTGATTTCTATTATTATTATTAATTAATTTCTTGCTTATTATAATTTCATTAATCTTTTAATTTTTATTACTAAACATATTATTATTTATATTCTATTCTTATGTTTCTAACATTATTTATTATTTCTAATTACTAACCCATTTATGATTTAATTATGTTTACTATTATTATTTTGTTAATTTTATTTACTAACCCCCTTATTTCCTTATTGCTTATTTATATTTGGTTTATTTTTATTTAATTATTTTGCTTATTATTTCTATTATAATTTCTTGTAATTGTTTCCCGGATGTAATTATTTAATTATTATTGTCATTATGGTTAGTAATTAGGGAGTGTTAATATGTTTGTTATTTAAAATAAATTTAGATAATTTTTAATAAAGATAATTAATTTAAACACTTCACACACGTAAGTCGATTTTAATCGCCGTCTCACCTTCTAAGGTTATCCCTCTCGTTGCCTACGAATAATGGTTAAGTGGGGTGTATAAAGCAAGTCCCTCGAAATAAAATCATCAAAGTCCCTTTATGGTTGCCTTTACGGATCGAGTCCCTTTCGAAAAATGATGATGGTCCCTTATATGTGCTTATTACACCCCACCATTGCCTTCAAAATCTAATTGTCCCATACATGTCCCTTAACATCCAAAATAAGGACTACCTACTCCATGATAGTAGGGATAGTCTTACTAAGGAAAGGATAAAGAATAAGAAAGACCTTAAACATTAGGGTAGATTACTCCTAAGTACTTAAGCTCATTTCAAAATTTTTTTCACACTTAAACAAATTTTCAACAAAATTTTCAAACAAGTTTCTTACACATCCATACACGGATTATTATTAAACTATTCTGAAATTTTTGCTATTCACACACTACACTTTCAAAACAATTCAAAAGTGAGCTTAAGTACCTAAGAGCCCATGGATAACCATGGATAAAAAGGATGCTAATACCTTCCCTTTTCATAACCTACCCCCCGGACCCAAAATATTCTCTAAGGTCTTTCCTGTTCTTTTATACCCTTTCCTTATGGATAAAATAAAAGTCGGTGGCGACTCTTGCTATCCGCAACATAACTTAAAGTCAGTTCTCCCACCGTGTTACAACCTAAAAGTATTTTTAATTAATTAATTCTCATTAATTAATTAAAAATAAACTTTTAAATATTTAAAAATATTTTGTAAATGCGAAAAATAAAAATAAAAAATATTTTTGGTTTCTGAAATTAAATAAAAGTGTGCATAAAAAATTTCAGAATTTTTAAGATTGTTTTGCTATTTTAAATAAATATGAGAATACAATGTAATTAAATGGAAAATAAAAATGAAATAAAACTGAAAATAGAAAAGTATGCACATCCAATGATCCAGATTCAAACATACGCGCGCGGGAAGAGACTTGGCGCCACATCCAAGGGCCAGCATTCAAACTCACTAATCACACTGATTAAGCCCTAATTCGTGCCCTAATGACTTTCAGGCGACCGGAACACTGTTCCGGTCGTCTTCTCCGATCATCCAAAATCACAAACTCACTCTACACGCAATGAAAATGAAATCCAACAGCCCAGAACTCTTCCCCACTCAAAAACGAATTAAACCCCTCATTCAAACAACATTTATCATTCAGAAACAAGGAGAATCGAATCAAACATGTTTTAGGGCAAAAATTTCAGACAAAGCATACATCCTGGTTTCTCAACCATTTTCAAAAATAATCACATATTCATGACCAGGGGAGTGCATAGAAGCTATTTAGAACTTAAAATCATGCTTCTGGAAAAAAAGTTCATGAAGCTACCTGAGTTTGAAGCTCTTCAGTTTGCTACTTTCTGACCTCTTTCCTTTGTGCAATCCACTCTTTTTAAGCCCCTGATGACATATTGATGCTTAGAAGGAGTTTGTGTTGGCTAGATTGAGAGTTTGAACAAGTTCTGTTCAAGGTCAAGTGAGGATCGTGTTTGTGATTCTGTGGCTTTCAGGCTGTTTTGAAGGTTGGTTTTTGTTCAGTGAAGCATGGTGAGAAGGTTTATGAAGTTTGTTTGTGTGTTTGTGGCCTGTGGGATGAATTTCGAATGCTTTTGCCTTTGAGGATGAAAATGAGAATGTTGTCTTGTGGCTGGTTTCAGGCTGGCCTCTTGTTTGGTTTGGCTTGCATTTTCTTTGTATAAACAAATGCCATTGGTCAGATGAAGTGACATGTCCTTTATTGATTGGTATGGTGGCTTTTGCAAAATGTCAACTTTTGTGTAAGAGAAGCATGGGTCACTCTCTAGCCAAGTACAAGGAGGGTGTGCTGCGCAGCATGATGAGGGAAAAGGCTAGGGTTGATCAGCAGGCTAGCCAGCAAGTGGATGAAATGCTATCATGAGTTTTTGCAACTTGGCTTGCTTTTGATCCTTATGAGAAAGTCTTGCTCCATAGGCCATAAACATGTGATCCCTTGGCCCATTCTGGTTTTTAGGACTTGTGTGATCATGTTGTGTGGATTAGAAGTGCATTTGAAGTCACAAATTGCCTTGGTACAAGAATTTGCAAGTTTTTCCATTTGGTGCATAACTTGAATTTTAGTGATTTTTGCCAACTTTGATGAGCCATAACTTTTGATCCAAAATGAATTAGGTCATGTTCTTGTACTTTTTGAAAAGGGAAAGATCTATTCTACAACTTTCATGACCAAAGTTTTTCCATTTGAAGCTTTCTTGAATCAAAAAGTAAGGGTTGAAAAAGTTGCATAAAATGACATTTTCATTAAAAGTCAAACTTGCCCAAAAGTCAACTTTACAAAAGACTTGAAATTCTTCAATTTTGTGAACTTCCAACCTCTTCTATGACCAAATAAAGATCATACACAATCAAAATGATGAAGAACACCCTTTGGTTGGGTCATTGGGGGTCTCAGATGCCCTGATTTTGCACTGACTTGCTTGAAAAGTCAACTCTTGATCAGATGACTTCCCCATGGAAATTCTTCATGAAAATTGATATGCATACTCCCTATTCCATATAGAGACCAATAGAAACAAGAATGACCAAAAAATTTGGAGTTATGGCCTCTGAAATCAAAACCCTAATTTTAGGTCAACTGTGCAGTCAAACCTGGCTCTGCTTCCATATCATTCTCAGTTCTTGTGATTCTTTGGCATTCTTGACTTTGAGAGGATATAATATGATACTTGAAAACACATGGATCCCTTTGAAGTGATTGATGGCCTTTGGAGTGGCTCAAGAAGCTCTTGGATTGCTCAGATCACAAACCCTAGATGCAGATGACTTAGAAACAATGCAGTGGATCAAAAATGTGATGTGAGATGGTATGATTGAGTTTATGCATATGAAATGATCACAAGCCATGGTGTGAATGGGTGAGGGCAAATTTGGGGTGTTTACAGCTGCCCCTATTCAAATATGAGTTAGCTGTGTAGGATGTAAGTGACGGCTTAACAGGCAAACAAGATAACTTGTGGTTGAATACCAAAGACAGTCCAAAATTTGCACTCACAGAATGAAGAAGAAAAGGGATATAGATTGTAAAAGAAAATAAAGTATATTGTAAAGTATGGGCGACGGAGGACGACCTTCGAGCAGAGGACGACTGCTGGGTAAAGAGCAATGACGGGGACGGCCGACATGCTGGGAAAAGTGCGGGAAATAAAGCAATGACGGGGACGGCCGACATGCTGGGGATAAAGAGATTATGATGGGGATGGCCATCAAAATAAAGTTGTAAGATTCTCTGGGGATTAATGAAACATGACGGGGACGGCCATCAAGTTCATAAAGCAAAGTAACCAACGATGGGGACGGCCATCGGGCTAAAAAGAAAAGGGACCACGACGGGGACGGCCATCAGGTTAAAGAATAAATGAAATAAACAGATGATGAGGTACGGTCATCAAAGGTGAAGGACGATCACCTAGCAGGGGACGGCTGCTCTGTAAGGGTTAAGATGAGGGACGGTCATCTAAGGTGGAGGACGACCACCTGGCAGGGTACGGCTGCCAAAAATATCGCGACATAGGACGAATGCCGGATAAAAGGTCAACGATGGGGACGGCCATCGGATGAGCATGATGAAGGACGATCATCAAGAGGTGGAGGACGACCACCTAGCAGGGGACGGCTGCTCTCAAGGTTTATCATGACGTAGGACGAACTCCAGATAACCAATCAACAATGGGGACGACCATTGGATAAAATGATGAAGGACGATCATCAAGAGGTGGAGGACGACCACCTAGCAGGGTACGGCTGCTAAATATCACGACACAGGACGAATGTCGGATAGAAAAGTCAACGATGGGGACGGCCATCGGACGAGCATGATGAAGGACGATCATCAAGAGGTGGAGGATGACCACCTAGCAGGGTACGGCTGCTCTCAAGGTTTATCATGACATAGGACGAATGTCAGATAGAAAAGAAAATTTTGCTTTACTGGGGAATAGTAAACACGGACGAGTGTTTACATCCAAGAAATAAAAGGTATAAGTGTTTAGGTGTTTGTGTATAGATTAAAGATGCGGACGAGCATCCTTAAGACTATGATACAGACGAGTATCAGGTAGAAACAAGTACTGACACATGTTCAGAGATGATGATACGGACGAGTATCAACTGGTTAACAAGGAACACGGACGAGTGTCGAATCTGCGGGGATATAAATGGTGTATGTAAGATACGGACGAATATCTGTATAAGGTAAGTATGAGTAATGTATATTTGAGTGTTCAATCTGCTGGGGAGAGTGACACAGGCGAGTGCCACAAAGAGAAAGGTATAGTATAAACAAATATCTGGTATACAAAGTGTTTATGTTATTATGCTGGGGAAATGACATGGACGGATGTCAAGGAGATGTATATATATAAGTACATGTGAGTGCAAAGAGGATGTCTTTGGCTTTCTGCTGGGGGTATGACACGGACAGGTGTCAAGAAATATCTGTAATACGGATGGTCTGTTTGTAAAGGGTGTTCGGGCGACTTTACTGGGGAATGATGACACGGACGGGTGCCAAAAGGAGTGTGTATTTGTATTGGTGAATATGAGGCAACTGCTTTTGCTGGGGAATCTGGGGAGTATTCCGTATATTGTTGATGGATTGTCATATTCACAAGTGTTTGATTCCGAACATGGCTTATGATTATGCAATATGTTTGATTTTTGCCGTAATGCTCCGTTTTAGACGGAATGCTACGCTTTGTAGGTGAATATGATGCGAATGCCATGATTATGCAAAAGAAGACGGGTCCGGGGTTCGGATCCCATTGCTATGAAGATCTCTGGTCGATCTGTTTGAAGTGAACATCCCAGCTGGGGATGAGATCATTGGTAGATCTGACGAGATGTATCTGCTTGGGGAAATGGGTCAATGATAGACCTATTCCTGACAACGAGGGACCTAGCTGGGGTTTGTAGAAGCTTTCGTCACTCTGTTGTTATTCCTTCGTGCGCTGGTCTTCTGGATAGAGGCTGAAACTCTGTGGGGAAGTGGTTTCCTGGCTTTTGTACTTGGCTGAGGAAGAATGATTGGCATCTCGGCTGGGGAGAAAATAACAAGTGGCAACTCAGCTGGGGAGCAAGCACTTGGGTGCTAAAACTGAGTGAGTGTTGATTTTGCCATCTTGCTGGGATGAAGCTTTCATGTCCCATGTTGCGCTTTCGACTACCTGCAATCCTGCAAAGACAAAGAAACGCACAAGTAATCCCGAGGCATCCCTTACCGGGTTCCGTCATAGGAGTGAGACACTTCTGGGAGTAAGTATATTTCCTGCAAGCACGTGCTTTATTTTTTAAAGATAAACATCTGTATTTATGCAATCAGTTTTTCTTAAGACATCAGACATTTTTTGCAAATAAAAATATATGAGACATTGTGTGACTGAAAAAATCTGTTTTTTATTCATTCATGTTACCTGAATCGGCAAGATACAGTCAAAGAAACATATCTCCTGGAATGAGGAGATTGTTACAAATTGAGAAACAAAATGCTGGCAATGTTGACGACGCTTTGAAGGAGCTTCCTCTTGCTATGACTCGTATGACTGTTGACGTTCTTCTCGTCTTGCTTTCTGAAGAAGGCTGATTCTGACAAAAGCTTGATCCTTTCGAAGCTTACCAAGTTGGGGGTGATACGGACGAATTCAGAGTGCAGTTGTTCGCTTATTCCCTTGTTTTGCATGGATCGCCCTTTCGGGTTTTCAATCCATCGGGATACCCATTTTTTGCCTGAGCTGTCCAATGCGGATTTTCAACTCAGCGGGTGTACAATTTTTGTTATTTCCCTTATTTTTGCCCGAGTCTTTTATTCTGTTTTTGACTCGCCGGGACGCCCTATTTTTGCCTGGACTTACATTCTGTTTTTATGTCCAGCGGGTCATTTTTATGCGAAGTATTTTTTAACTGCATCTGAATTCACAGGGGACGGGAAATCTTCACCATCCATAGTGCTGAGCATCAGTGCTCCGCCAGAGAAAACTTTCTTGACTACGAATGGTCCTTCATAGTTCGGAGTCCACTTGCCCCTGTGGTCCGTATGAGGAGGGAGGATTCTTTTCAACACAAGATCTCCCACTTGGTACTCTCGGTGCCTGACTTTCTGATCGAAGGCTCTCTTCATTCTTTTCTGATACAACTGCCCATGACAGATTGCAGCCAATCTTTTCTCTTCAATCAGACTCAGTTGTTCGTATCGGGACCGGACCCATTCTGCTTCGTTCAGCTTAACATCCATCAACACCCTCAGAGAGGGTAACTCAACTTCAACAGGTAGGACTGCCTCCATACCATATACAAGCTGATACGGTGTTGCCCCAGTGGATGTCCTGATTGACGTGCGGTACCCATGCAAGGCAAATGGTAGCATTTCATGCCAGTCTTTGTAAGTGACTACCATCTTCTGCACAATCTTCTTGATATTTTTATTAGCTGCCTCAACAGCGCCATTCATCTTTGGCCTGTAAGGAGAAGAATTGTGATGTTGGATCTTGAAGTCCCGACATAGCTCTGCCATCATTTTGTTGTTTAGGTTAGAACCATTATCAGTAATGATTCGCTCGGGCACTCCATATCGACAGATGATATCTCTCTTCAGAAATCTGGCTACCACTTGCCTTGTAACATTTGCATATGAGGCTGCTTCAACCCACTTGGTAAAATAGTCAATGGCGACCAGGATGAATCTGTGGCCATTTGAAGCAGTTGGCTCAATCTTGCCGATCATATCAATGCCCCACATGGCAAAGGGCCAGGGTGAAGACATTATATTCAAAGAGTTGGGAGGTACATGCACTTTATCCGCATAAATCTGGCATTTATGGCATTTCCTGGCATAGGCACAACAGTCTGCATCCATTGTGATCCAGTAATAACCTGATCTTAGCAATTTCTTAGCCATGGCATGCCCTCCCGCATGGGTACCAAAGGATCCTTCGTGCACCTCGTGCATCAACAAGTCTGCTTCTGTTCTATCAACGCATCTGAGGAGTACCATATCAAAGTTTCTCTTGTATAGGGAACCATCAGTGTTCAGAAAGAAACTACCAGCAAGCCTTCTCAAAGTCTTCTTATCATTGGAAGATGCCCCAGATGGGTATGTTTGATCCTCCAAGAAGCACTTAATGTCATGGAACCAAGGCTTATCATCTTTAACAACATCTGCTGCAAACACATACGCTGGTCTGTCGAGTCTGGACACTGAAATCTGAGGTACAAAGTTGGCAGCCTGAACTTTGATCATAGATGAAATGGTAGCCAGGGCATCTGCAAACTGATTCTCGTCCCGAGGGATATACCCAAGTTTGACCGTTGTGAAGAAAGTCAATAACCTTCTTGTATAATCCCTGTAAGGTATCAGATGATCCTGGTGGGTGTACCATTTGCCGTTGGTTTGATTAACTACCAGAGCTGAATCTCCGAATACAGTCAACGTCTTGATCCTGAGGTCAATGGCTTCCTCAAGACCCATAATGCAAGCTTCGTATTCAGCTTCGTTGTTAGTGCAATTGAAGGTGAGCTTTGCCGAGAAAGGCATGTGAACCCCCTTAGGTGTAATGAGTACTGCACCAACACCACGACCATTCATATTAACAGCCCCATCAAACATCATAGTCCATTCTTCTTCCGGGTCAGGCCCTTCAGTGTGAACAGGCTCTTCATGATCTTTCTCTTTTATGAACATGATGTCTTCATCAGGGAAGTCAAATCTCATAGGTTGGTAGTCATCAATAGGTTGCTCAGCAAGATATTCAGATAGTACACTGCCCTTGATGGCTTTCTGAGAGGTGTACTGGATGTCATATTCTGTGAGAATCATTTGCCATCTTGCAACCCGTCCGGTAAGAGCTGGCTTCTCGAAAATGTACTTAACTGGGTCCATCTTTGAGATTAATAAGGTAGTGTGGGTCAACATATACTGTCTCAGTCGGCGAGCAGCCCACGCTAAAGCACAGCAAGTTTTCTCGAGCAGTGAATAACGTTGTTCACAGTCGGTAAACTTTTTGCTCAGGTAGTATATTACATACTCTTTTCGACCAGACTCGTCATGCTGGCCCAGCACACACCCCATTGACTCTTCTAATACTGTCAAGTACATTATCAGAGGTCTTCCTTCCACTGGAGGCATAAGGATTGGTGGTTCTTGCAAGTACTCTTTGATCTTGTCAAAAGCCCTCTGGCAGTCTTCATTACACCTGACTGTTTGTTCCTTTCTTAACAGCTTGAACAATGGTTCACAGGTTGTTGTGAGGTGAGATATGAACCGTGAGATGTAGTTCAATCTCCCTAAAAACCCCCGAACTTCTTTTTTAGACTTCGGTGCAGGCATTTCTTGAATAGCTTTGACTTTATCTGGGTCCACCTCAATCCCTTTCTCGCTTACAATAAAACCCAGCAGCTTACCAGATCGCACCCCGAATGTGCACTTGTTGGGGTTCAGCTTTAATTGGTACTTCCTCAGACGCTTGAATAGCTTTAGCAGATTTACCAGGTGGTCTTCTTCTGTGAGGGACTTGGCAATCATGTCATCCACATAACACTCGATTTCCTTATGGATCATATCGTGGAATAATGTTACCATAGCCCGTTGGTATGTTGCACCAGCATTCTTCAATCCGAATGGCATCACCTTGTAACAGAACGTGCCCCAGGGTGTGATGAAGGTTGTCTTCTCCATGTCTTCAGGTGACATTTTGATCTGATTGTATCCTGAAAATCCGTCCATGAAGGAGAATATCGAGAACTGAGCCGTATTATCGACCAATACATCAATGTGAGGTAATGGGAAATCATCTTTCGGGCTGGCTCTGTTCAGATCCCGGTAGTCAACACACATCCTTACTTTGCCGTCTTTCTTAGGCACAGGTACTATATTAGCAACCCACGACGGATAGCTAGTTACAGCAAGGAACCCGGCGTCCCACTGTTTTTGTACCTCTTCTTTGATCTTCATTGCCATATCTGGGCGAGTACGGCGCAGCTTCTGTTTGACCGGTGGGCATTCTTCTCTTAAAGGCAGCTTGTGCATGACGATATCGGTGTCCAACCCTGGCATATCTTGATAAGACCAAGCAAACACATCCACATATTCCTGAAGCAGGTCAATCAGTTGTTTCTTCACTGAGTCTTGTAAGCAGGCCCCGATTTTAACCTCTTTCGCATCTTCATCTGTACCAAGATTAATTGTTTCTACCTCCTCCTGATGAGGAGTGATAACTTTATCCTCTTGTCTCAACAATCTGGCTAGCTCTTCAGGAAG
Source organism: Lathyrus aphaca (assembly GCA_963966055.1). Lineage (NCBI taxonomy): Eukaryota > Viridiplantae > Streptophyta > Magnoliopsida > Fabales > Fabaceae > Lathyrus > Lathyrus aphaca. The sequence goes on along the minus strand of OZ014520.1, from coordinate 163,893,367 downwards.
CTCATAATCTTCTTCAACCCCTTCATCAGCTTGATTGATCGGATTGTCAAAGTCATACGAAGTCAAAGCCGTGCTGTTGTCGGTGCTGTCTGGAAGGCACTTTCTGCAAGGGTTCAGTTTGTTCATTTTAGTGATTGATTTTAATCTTGTTTAAAAAAGTGAAATAAAGTTGTCATTTTGAAAACATTGCCACTTATTTTTTGTACAAAAAGAAAAATGGAAAAACAGTGAGCGGAAAAGAAAAAGACCCATTTGCAAAAGATGTCTGATATTTCATTGATTAATCTTGTTGCACAAAAATCACAGATGGCCCGATTACAAAATGAGTCTTGTCATCTTGGGCAAGATGCAAGACTTGATGCATGCTTAAAATATACAGGAAATAATAATTACTCTGCAGGAGTAACCCTTATAATTTCCTGGGAAGACCAGTTTGAGATACTGCTCCCCGGGATCTTTGGACGAATCCAGCTTTCCAGGTTGCGTTCATCTTCCGACTCATCTTCCAAGTTGTTGACAGCATCGGGGGTGAGCATCCCCCCACTAACAAAGTTGGGCTTCTTAGCAGCCTTTGCTTGGTCTTGTTGAGTTGGTTTGTAACCCAACCCAAATCTATCCTCTTTCTTCTCCACAGGTAACAGTTTGCCCCAGCCTTGAGCGTTTCCTTCTTCCACAACCTTCCGGGCTTGCTGGTAGGATGTCATGGAAGTCCCAAGCACAGCAGATGTTTCATTAATATTCAGGGCCTCAAACCCCTGACTCATTGTCTCGTGGATCTCCCCATCCATCTCAATATATTTGTATGTAGCCAAATGGCTAACAAAAATATCCTCCTCTCCACAAATAGTAACGACTTGGCCCTCCCACTCGAATTTTAACTTCTGGTGAAGGGTAGACGTAACTGCGCCAGCGGCATGAATCCATGGTCTACCCAACAAACAGCTGTAGGCAGGCTGAATGTCCATCACGTAGAAGGTCGTTTTGAAAGTTTGTGGGCCAATCGTTACAGGCAACTCAATTTCCCCCAGAACTGATCTCTTAGAGCCGTCAAAGGCTCTCACTACTAAGTTACTAGGACGTAATGCCAATCCTTCATACTCCAGCTTCACAAGGGCTTTCTTAGGTAAGACATTGAGGGATGATCCTGTGTCTACCAGCACATGGGAAAGAACTGCACCTTTACATTCCATGGTAATGTGCAAAGCCTTGTTATGATTGCGGCCTTCCGTAGTCAAATCAGAGTTGGTAAATCTTAGTCCATTACTAGCATTAACATTTCCAACCACAGCTTCCAACTGATTGACCGTGATCTCTTCAGGCACATAAGCTGCGTGCAAGACTTTGAGTAGTGCGTTCCGATGAGCCTCGGAGCACATAAGCAATGATAGAATGGAGATCTTGGAAGGCGTCTGGTGAAGCTGGTCCACTATCTTGTAATCACTTTTCTTGATGATTCTCATGAATTCATCAACTTCTTGGTCAAAAGGTGTTTTCAAAGCTTCTTTAACAATTTGCTCTTCTTGCACCATGCTCTTCCCTTTTGCCTTGGCAGCAGCTTCTGCTTCAGCAGTGGGTCTTTGAATTTGTGGGGCAAAAAGACGTCCGCTTCGAGTGAAGCCTCCGCCTCCCCCCACATTGTCTATTTGTGGTGAAGAAGTTGATGATTCGAGAGTGATTTTCTGTCCTTCGCAGTATAGATCGGAGCCGTAATGCCAAGGGATGGCATTACTGCTTTCATAAGGTACTGGCCCAGGCACTGTGATAGTGACTGGACTGATGGCAGCTGCAGAAGGGACTGTGATAGTCTGTGGATCATAGTATATTGTGACTGGTGCTCTGGTAGGAGTGGCATTTTGTGAGTTGTAGGCGGAGTCATTTGCAGGATCATAATAAATTGTAACTGTCGAGACACTTTCATTGTTGGTTGCTGATGTTGTAGGAGACATTGTTGGAAGGATGGGTGTTGTTGTTGTAGGAGACTCTGAATGGAGGGGTGCTGAAGTTGTAGAAGGGATGTTTGCTGACATTTGGTCCGTTGAAGAAACAGATGAAACATTTGTTGATGAGATTGAAGAGTTGTTTGGAACAATGGTTGTTGCAGTTGTAGACGATTCTGGAACTGTTACTAAGGAGATTGCTGGATTGGTAGGTATTGATGTTGTAATTTGAAGTAGGCCACTCTGGATGAGACCGTCTATGCCATCCCTCAAGTTATCACAACCATTCACTGAAATGTTGCAATAAGGACACCCTAGCTCGCATCCCGGGAACATTTGGCATTCAGGGAGTTGAGCTTTAATCTCCACCAAAGGTGTCCGAATCTGACCCACACTGGTTATCAAGTAAGACGGCTTGTCTTCTTCAATAGCATTGATTCTGGGACCACCATGATGTGGCATGGGGTTCTTGTTAACATTTGGTGGTGGTGCAAAGTTCAGAGCTTTGGAGTCTACCAGGTCTTGTACCTTCATGTGCAAAGCTCTGCACTTCTCTGTACTGTGGCCAGATGCATTTGAATGAAAAGCACATCTGGCGCTGGCGTCATAATTTCTGGGTAGACTGGCAGGATCTGGAGGTGCCAATGTCCTTAGCTCAACCAGGTTGAGTTTCAGGAGTTGTGGCAGTAATGTGGCATAGGGCATAGGGATCGGATCGATCGCCCTATTGGCCTGAGAGGGTCTCTGTTGGAATGGTCTTTGCTGATTGTGGTTGCTGGTGTTGCTGTTGTTATAATTTCTCTGAGGAGGATACTGAGTTTGTTGCTGGTAATTCTGTTGCTGAGGTTGATAAGCTGGTTGAGGATGAATTGGAGCGGGAATGGTGACTGCTGCCACAGACCTATGAACATATTGGGGTCTGCTCCTGCTGGTATGGATAGCATTGGTCTCACCAGTTCTTCTTGGGCCCACAAAAGGCTTTCTTGGGTTGCTGGATGAGCTAGCACCGTTGTCAGAAATCTTACCCATTTTTAATAGGCTCTCAATTCTTTCCCCGGCTATGACTACATCAGCAAAGCTAGTGGAAGAAAAGGCAGGCAGCCTGTCAATGTATGTTCCTTGGAGGGTGTTCATAAACATATCAGCCATCTCCCTCTCTGACATGGGTGGCTGGATAGCAGCAGCAAGCTGTCTCCACCTTTGAGCGTACTCCTGGAAGCTTTCCCTGGACGATTGAGACATCCCCATCAGGAGGGTCCTATTGGGAGCCATATCCAAGTTGTACTGATATTGTCTGATAAAGGCCTCTGCCAGGTCCTTCCAGCATCTAATGGTTGCTCTGGTCAGATGGGAGTACCATTCCCTTGAAGCTCCAGTTAAGCTATCCTCAAAATAAAACATCCATAGCTTTTCGTCCATGGTATATGCCTTCAGCCTCCCCAGAAAAGATTGTAAATGGGTCCGGGGACAGGAAGTCCCGTTATACTTCTCAAAGCATGGTGGTTTAAATTTGTGGGGAATCCTGACCCCGTCCACTAGGCCCATGTCCATAACATCAAAGCCCAAAGAATTCTGGGACTCTAGGGACCTCAGTTTCTCAGCAATCTCTTCTAGCCTTCTGTCATAGGCTTCCTCCCCAGCTCCCATCACTGTGAACTGATCTTCCTGGGGGTCTTCTTGCAGCACTCTACCTGCTGTGGCAGTCCCTTGCACATTAGCAGGGATGTTGATCTCTGGATGCAGGTGGGGTCCAAAGACTGGGGCATTAACATGAGGCTGGACTCTCTTATTGTTGCTTGTCCCAGCAGTCCCTGGATGATGGTCTTCCTGATTCCTCCCCTCCACCATTGCTCTTAACCTCTCTTGGCTTTGAGCCATGTTATTCATCACCTCCATAAACTGTGTCATCTGATTCCTCATTTCTAGCCTTTCATTGGCCATTTGAGTTCTGACCTCTGTAAGGTCCTGCAGTACTTGGTCCATTTGTATGCCCGGAAGATTGTTGCGGGTGGGATATCTGTGTGGACGGTTGAGTGGAAACCCTCGACGTCGAGCAATAGTTCCTGAAGTCACAACAGGGTTAGTAATAATAAAACAAAAACCTACAAAACAAAACAAAAGGTTAGTATGCAATGCAGTGTGCTTATTTGTATCCAAGGTATCCGGCTTGGCACTTGGTTTTGACCTTTCCAGACCCCTGAGAAAGATGCTTGTGATGTTGCTTGAAGAAACTCAGATGGAACAAACCAACACATATATTACAAAAAGTAAATGATACATAGTTTGTTTCTTTTTACAATACATGCCCTCTGAGGGGTCAAAGTACAACATAAAGAAAAATACATGAAATGAAAGCAACAACAAGCAAAAGTCAAACACCAAGACCAAACTCATCCTCCTGAACTTCCTTGAGAAGTGCTTCAGTCACAGGATCAGCTGGACGCTCTGTAAGATTCCTGATGAGAAGATTCCTTGTGGTAACAGCCGCAGTTAGCCTCTTGTGTTGATTCTGGTCCTTTGACCTCTTTACACCAGCTCTAATCTTCAATTCTGAGATCTCTCTCTGGGCTGCTGCCAAGGCTTCCTGTTGCTCTTTTGCACTAGCTTCCAGCTGCTCAATCTTATCCTGAGTCCTTTTATCCTCCTGAGTACGGGCTTCGGTGATCCTGACCCACCTAGCCTGACTCTCCTTCAGATACAAATCAGTCCTAGCTCTCTGGAATTGGGCCTCTTTGCAGGCATTCTTCAAGATTTGTTCCCCAGCCCTAGACTTCTTAATGTAATCCTCTGACTTCTCAATTTTGGCCAGATGCTCCACCCTTAGCTTTTCTAACCTTTCAATGTCCAAGCGACCATCACTCCTCTCCCAGAGGGTCTTCTGTAGGGCCTGAGTCAGATTCTCATTTCTTTCTTTCAATTTCTCAAACTCCTCTAAGTTGACAGTTGCTGGAGGTGGTGTTGTGGAAGGTCCAGGCACATCTTCAAGGGTGAAGGGCATTCCAGTAATTTGAGCCCTGGCATGAGACCACTCATAGTACTGAGCTGAGGCTACATTATTGCATCTCCCAAGAATGGTTACCCCCTTAGTCTGAACATTGTCCCAAGCCCAGGATGCTTGCCTGACAATAGCCAGATTAGGCTTGATTTCACAATAAAGGGTCTCTGCCAGATCCTGTACCCTAGGAGGATGGACTAATGCATAGCCCAGTTGTCTTTTGAACAGCAGAGGGTTGTAGTTGATGCAACCCTTCACTCCTATCAGAGGCACATTGGGAAATTGCCCACAACTAGTAATAATGTCTCTGCCCTTGGTGCTCTGAGTGCACCACCTGATGTCATCTGAGGTTAGAGCAACAAGCCTCCTAGCCCAGTTCTTCTGTTGGTGAGGGTTCAAGAATGCATCAGTCTTTGGCAAATGCTTGAGCAGCCAAGTATGGAACAAAGGAGCACAGCATCTCACTAATCTTCCCCTTTGCTTTTCATTCCTCTGGTGAACAGAGTAGTAAAGATCTCCCAGTAAGGTGGGCACTGGGTTTCTCAGGATGAAAAGATGGATTGCATTCTTGCTAACAAACCTAGGCTCATCTGCAAAGAGTATGACCCCATATATGCTAAGGGCCAACAGAGCACAGACTGCCTTCCACTCCCCCAAGGAGGCCTTAAGGATAGCCTGAGAAGTCAAGAAATCCAGATGAAAACCAGAGACTCCAGCTTTAGCTGTCAAATTCTGCCCAATCAGAACTGGTTCCAGATATAATGCTTTTGCCACCTCCTCATTACTAGGGAAAGCCATCTCAGGGTTGAAGGGGATTCCACCTCTGATAGGTACACCAACCAATGATGAATACTCCTCCAACAAGGGTCCCAACTGAAAATTCTGAAATGTGAAGCACCTCAGAGGGGGATCATAGAACTGCAGGCAAGTATGAATCAAGCTCCTCTGTGAAGGGTCCAAATCCATAACCACATCAAGGATTCCTCCATAATGTTCTCTGAAAAGTGGTATATGGTCTGGAGTAATCAGGGTCTGAATCTTCCTGATGCTGGCCAACTCAGGCTCAAAGAAGTGATAAGAGATGTTACTCTTCTTAGGTGCCATGTTGCTGAGACAGATGCTGAGAATAACACTTGAAGATAGGCCACTGACAGGCTGAGACTGGTGATGCAGGTGACTGAAGTAGGTGGCTGATAACTGAAGTAAGTACTGATGAAGATAGGTCTATGCTGAAGAAGGGGTCAAAACCAAGCCAAAATGATAGGATGGATACCCTGAAAAACAAATAAACACATGTTAAAATGATGCAATATGGATGTATGCAAATGATATGCAAGGGTTTGTGACTGAGCTGGATCTGATTAACTGCCTTGATATAGGTCCATGTATGTTCAAGAAATCCAGATGGAGGTTCATAAGTCCAGTAACCAAGGTGGGGGACTCAAATAAAGAGTCACATGTCCAGGGTTAAAAATCACAAGAACTATTCCAACATGGAGTACTCTTAATCAAAACAAAGTAACAAGGTATGTTGAGGTCAAGGGTACCTGCAAACCTGTAAACAGCCCAACCCCCTCACAGGTGATGTTCTAAAACAAAGATCCTCAGACTTGGATCAGTTATGAGAAGTGTAAACACTTCTAACCCGGAGGTACAGTGTTTACAATAACCATAAAAGATCCTCCTCTAATTCACCTCAGTTTCTGAAGGTCAATACTAAAGGTCATCCAGACTTAGCAGGCTTCCCAGATAGCCCTAGCACTATAGGAAATCTGCAGCACAGAGTTCTCAAGAAGAAACCCATATCTGAACCGTGTTTCATATTCCCGCACCAGACCGAAATGGAATGGGAAAGAACATGAACCACTCTAGCCTAGGTGTCACTCAGGTCCCAGGTATAGGACCTCAACTCTCAGTAAAACACCCACCCACCAAAGCAACAAAACAGATCCAGCCAGCACAGTATGACAGTATGATATATTTAAAGCTATAAAGAAAGCAATAAAAACGACTGTACATAAAGCAAAAACAAATACAAGCACAAATAGCACATAACACCCCAGTAAACACAAATCAATCAAGCGCTAGGAGGAACCCACAAAAAGAACCAGAAGCCCTGGTTACAGTATAAGGGTCCCCAGCAGAGTCGCCAAGTTGTCGCTCCCGATAAATGGGAAATGGCCCAGATAAAGGTACAGACGTGAACGGTCGGCGAAAGGGGGTGTGAGAACACACAGGAGTGAACTCACAGGGAATGAAAAGAGTCGCCAGCTAGGCATTTTTATCCCGGAGGAAAGGTAATGCTGCATAAACCTAAGAAGAGATGGATAAGACGGTTGCGAACCAGAGAGACTGAGAAAGGGGGTTGGTTACAACCTGGGAAGGTATTAGCACCCAGATTGTCCGCCGTACTCGACGGTATCCACGCTTAAAAGATTTGTGTTTTAAAGGGGTAGTGTCAGTGAAATTTGTGCATCAAAGAGCTGGAAAAGATGTACAGGTGTCAGTGTAAAAGATGTGAAGTGTATAAGAGAAGTGTCAGTGCAAGGACAAAGATGAAATGCTCATGATAATGAGGCTTAAAGAATAAAGCTGGAAAGAGGGGGAATATACAAAGACTTTTGTTCGATAACTGTTAAGTTATGCCTACGTATCCTCTCGTGCAATGAGGAAGTCAGAACACCGTAGTTCGACCCAAAGAGACTGAAAAATAGATTGACTTGTGAACTGCTTGCTTGTCTATGCTCAAGTGTATGACCTGTCTGGCTCAGGTGCTAAATGTCTTGCATTAGACGGAAGAAGCAAGTTCTCGTTTGTGAGTGAAGATGATGAGAAAAGAATCCCGGAGGAGACGATTATTGTTTGTTTTTGAGTTGTCAGTCTTTTATTGCTCTTGGAAATTTGTCATAAGTTAATGAGCTTAAGCCTAAACCAATGGATTAGTAAACTCATCACATCTTCCCTCTGATTAGGGGTAATGAGAATACCTTAAGTGTGAAGTCAGCTTCTCACACTTAATCACCCTGATGCAGGATTAAGATCATTAACCTACTTGTGATTATTTAGATGTTTTTGTGGTTTTTGTTTAGTGTTGAGTAATGAGATTAAGCCATAATCAGGGATTAAACAGACTCATTACACCATCCTAATAGAAGGATAATAGATGAGAGTGTTTAAGCTGAGGAAAGCTCCTCAACTTAATCCATGATTAGGGATTAAACTCATGACAAAACAACCCTTTGATTAAGTGGATTTTATTCAATGGTATGATGATGAAGTGATTTTTAGGGTTTGTAAGACAACTTGAGGGGGACTTGTCCATTAACACTAGGGTTAGTCCTTCTTAACCAATTAAGGAAGAATTAGAACCCTAATGCAAGGCCCAAGTTACAAGCTTGATGTCTTGATGATTATTAAGATGAATTGGTTAAAGGAGTTAAACACATTAAGGGTTTGACACTTAGGATTAAAGTTATACACTCCATCCTAATAGAAGGATGCAGGCATAAACTTAATCACAAAGCCTTAAAGCCTTTAGGGTTTAGTCCCTGATTATGAGATGAGAAGAGAAGACTCAATGAGACACAAAGGTAAAACTAAGTGGGGGACTAATCAAAACCCTAATCATTGTCATGCTTGGTTGTTCCTAAGGTTTGTGAGGTTTATCAAGAAAGATCTTCAATGGAACCACCAGGAAGCAGATGAAAGGATCAGGAGAAGCAAAGTAACTTGCTTCATTCAAGAAGTCAAGTCACTTGAGGAAAGAAAGTAAGAAGAAGAAGAATGAGCAAGCTCAATCTCAAACACATAACAAAATGCAGCATGGATGCATAAAAGAGATGAAAAGAAGTTGTGAGAAGTGAAGGCAAATTCACTTCTCAAGATAACTTACCACCTGAAAAGTTAGTGAAAGAAATGCAATGCAAATGCAAAATGAGATGAAATGGCATGATGTAAATCAAAACCAGAAGCTCATACATGATGTTAATGATGCTATGAGATGATGCAAACATGAAACAAGGCATGTGGATGATCATACAAACTTATGGATGCAGATGGGACAAGTTAAGAAACATGAACATACATGAAAAGTTATGAAGTGCAAATGGCATACAACATGGTAAATGCAAGATGCAATGATCAAACATGCTTTCAATATGTCTTAAGATGTTAAATAAACCAAATGGGTGCACAAAATGCCATGGCAAGTCAAGGTATGAATGCAAATTCAAGATGGATGCATATGGAAACTCAAATTAGGGTTTATGATCAAAGCATCAAACAAAAACCAAAATCAGAAGCAAACATCAAGATGAAAAATTGAAAATGCACTCAAAGGATCCCTAATCCTATACTAACTCACTGCCCAAAGGAGAAGTTCCAACTTTTAACCTAATAAAAGTTATGAATTTCCTAAGATTTCTAGGGTTTTAGGGTTCCTTAACAAGAAAAATGTCAAACAAATGGAAAATGTAAGATCAATTCATGCCAAATTAATCTCACAAACTACATGATATGCATAACACAATGCAAAAAGAATCAAAGTCCAACTCTCAATGGTTAGGCAGAGATGATTTTTGGAAGTTTGGATCAAAATAATGCATTAAAATGATTTTAATTCCATGAAAAATTCTCAAAATGCATCAAGATCAAAAAAGAAATTTGGTTTGAGGGTTGGACAATGTTTCTAAATGTTTTTAAAGGTTTCATGAATTTTTTGGTGATTTTTAAATACCTAAAAGTATTTTTAATTAATTAATTCTCATTAATTAATTAAAAATAAACTTTTAAATATTTAAAAATATTTTTTAAATGCGAAAAATAAAAATAAAAAATATTTTTGGTTTCTGAAATTAAATAAAAGTGTGCATAAAAAATTTCAGAATTTTTAAGATTGTTTTGCTATTTTAAATAAATATGAGAAAACAATGTAATTAAATGGAAAATAAAAATGAAATAAAACTGAAAATAGAAAAGTATGCACATCCAATGATCCAGATTCAAACATACGCGCGCGGGAAGAGACTTGGCGCCACATCCAAGGGCCAGCATTCAAACTCACTAATCACACTGATTAAGCCCTAATTCGTGCCCTAATGACTTTCAGGCGACCGGAACACTGTTCCGGTCGTCTTCTCCGATCATCCAAAATCACAAACTCACTCTACACGCAATGAAAATGAAATCCAACAGCCCAGAACTCTTCCCCACTCAAAAACGAATTAAACCCCTCATTCAAACAACATTTATCATTCAGAAACAAGGAGAATCGAATCAAACATGTTTTAGGGCAAAAATTTCAGACAAAGCATACATCCTGGTTTCTCAACCATTTTCAAAAATAATCACATATTCATGACCAGGGGAGTGCATAGAAGCTATTTAGAACTTAAAATCATGCTTCTAGAAAAAAAGTTCATGAAGCTACCTGAGTTTGAAGCTCTTCAGTTTGCAACTTTCTGACCTCTTTCCTTTGTGCAATCCACTCTTTTTAAGCCCCTGATGACATATTGATGCTTAAAAGGAGTTTGTGTTGGCTAGATTGAGAGTTTGAACAAGTTCTGTTCAAGGTCAAGTGAGGATCGTGTTTGTGATTCTGTGGCTTTCAGGCTGTTTTGAAGGTTGGTTTTTGTTCAGTGAAGCATGGTGAGAAGGTTTATGAAGTTTGTTTGTGTGTTTGTGGCCTGTGGGATGAATTTCGAATGCTTTTGCCTTTGAGGATGAAAATGAGAATGTTGTCTTGTGGCTGGTTTCAGGCTGGCCTCTTGTTTGGTTTGGCTTGCATTTTCTTTGTATAAACAAATGCCATTGGTCAGATGAAGTGACATGTCCTTTATTGATTGGTATGGTGGCTTTTGCAAAATGTCAACTTTTGTGTAAGAGAAGCATGGGTCACTCTCTAGCCAAGTACAAGGAGGGTGTGCTGCGCAGCATGATGAGGGAAAAGGCTAGGGTTGATCAGCAGGCTAGCCAGCAAGTGGATGAAATGCTATCATGAGTTTTTGCAACTTGGCTTGCTTTTGATCCTTATGAGAAAGTCTTGCTCCATAGGCCATAAACATGTGATCCCTTGGCCCATTCTGGTTTTTAGGACTTGTGTGATCATGTTGTGTGGATTAGAAGTGCATTTGAAGTCACAAATTGCCTTGGTACAAGAATTTGCAAGTTTTTCCATTTGGTGCATAACTTGAATTTTAGTGATTTTTGCCAACTTTGATGAGCCATAACTTTTGATCCAAAATGAATTAGGTCATGTTCTTGTACTTTTTGAAAAGGGAAAGATCTATTCTACAACTTTCATGACCAAAGTTTTTCCATTTGAAGCTTTCTTGAATCAAAAAGTAAGGGTTGAAAAAGTTGCATAAAATGACATTTTCATTAAAAGTCAAACTTGCCCAAAAGTCAACTTTGCAAAAGACTTGAAATTCTTCAATTTTGTGAACTTCCAACCTCTTCTATGATCAAATAAAGATCATACACAATCAAAATGATGAAGAACACCCTTTGGTTGGGTCATTGGGGGTCTCAGATGCCCTGATTTTGCACTGACTTGCTTGAAAAGTCAACTCTTGATCAGATGACTTCCCCATGGAAATTCTTCATGAAAATTGATATGAATACTCCCTATTCCATATAGAGACCAATAGAAACAAGAATGACCAAAAACTTTGGAGTTATGGCCTCTGAAACCAAAACCCTAATTTTAGGTCAACTGTGCAGTCAAACCTGGCTCTGCTTCCATATCATTCTCAGTTCTTGTGATTCTTTGGCATTCTTGACTTTGAGAGGATATAATATGATACTTGAACACACATGGATCCATTTGAAGTGATTGATGGCCTTTGGAGTGGCTCAAGAAGCTCTTGGATTGCTCAGATCACAAACCCTAGATGCAGATGACTTAGAAACAATGCAGTGGATCAAAAATGTGATGTGAGATGGTATGATTGAGTTTATGCATATGAAATGATCACAAGCCATGGTGTGAATGGGTGAGGGCAAATTTGGGGTGTTTACAGTATGCACACCTTGCATTGGGATTGTAACGAGAAGAGGAAGTATTGATATTTTGTGGTGGGTTCTTCAAAGTAATCAATTCTCCTTTCAACATATGTTGCAAAGCCTGAGCCAACGACATATTGAGCTTAGTAAATTGCCTCCTAGGCTTGGGATGACTATTTTGTTGCTGCTCTTGTGGTGGAGGTGTAGGATTAGAAATCAAAACAGCTCCCCTATATTGGTTATGACTATTACGACCATGTTGGCCATACACAACATTGGATTCCTTCTTCCCATTAGGGGTCTTCTTGGTAGTACTTGAAGAAGCAACTATTTGAATCTTTCCACTTCGTATCCCACTCTCCACATATTCTCTAGTCATTATAAGTTTAGTGAATCCAAATGATGAGCTTCCAATGAGATGACTATAGAAAGGACCAGTCAACATACTCATGAACATATCAACCAATTCCTTGTCAGTCAAAGGGGGTTGAACTCTACTTGCCAGATCTCTCCATTTTTGAGCATACTCCTTGAAACTTTCTTTGGCATCCATGGACATGCTTTGGAGCTGCATGCGAGTTGGTTCTAAATCAGAATTGTATTGGTACTGCTTATAGAAAGCCTCAGCAAGATCATTCTAGTTGCGAATGTTGGTACTCTCTAATTGATAATACCATTCCAGTTGGGATCCAGACAAACTCTCTTGAAAGAAATGTATCCATAACTTCTTATCAGGAGTATGGGGTTGAATTCTTTTGACATAAGACCTCAAATGCAATTTTGGGCAAGACACGCCATCATACACCACAAAAGTAGGAACCTTGAAGCCCATAGGGATGGAGACTCCAGAAATCAAACTCAAATCTTCAAAGTCAAACCCAGAATTCTTCTGTAGTTCCATAGCATTCATTCTGTCCACCAGCATCTTATACTTCTCTTCACTAGTAGGATCATGATAATAGTTCTCCTCAGAATCAGAATCTTCCACTATATCATGGAGACTGCCTCCCTCTTTCTCAGAATTTTCAGACTCAAGATTCTCAACCTCTTCATTTGTCTTGACGGGACCTCTGAATCTTCTACCCAGGTGGATGAAGCCCACTGGTTTTCTGGTCTTCTTCTTTTTCTTGGTCAAAAGTGCCTTCAGCTCATCTTGTCCCCTGGACAAATTCAGAATCATTTCTTGAAATTGTGCATTCTGAGTCTGGAGATCCTTAACAATTTGTTCGAGAGCCATTTCTGCTGAAATAAACAGCGAGAAGATAAGATACCTGTTTATAAGAAACCTATGATGTAATGATATGGTATGTATATGTTTATGCAATGTTTTCAAGGACCGCATGATTTAAATTTGTTTAAAGAAAACAAAAACAAAATTTTATTAGTAAATATTTAATATAAGTTTTGCCCCTTGGGCTTACAAGGAAATAACAATAAAGTACAAAAGATAAATATATGGGGTTTAAGTCTCCCATGGACGCTTCCTCTTTGTGTGGAGGTACTTGTTGAGGTTTTGCTCCTCGTGAAGTTGCCTTGTCAGCTCCAGAATTCTTTCTTGACCAGCTCTGAAATGAGTCTCAAAAGTATCCCTTTGCTCCTTTAATTGAATCCAGGACTTCTGCAACTCTTCCAAATCAGTGGGCATGTCTGGATGAAGGATGGTATAAGGAACATCTCCTTCAGCAATAGGCTCCATAGTGATTGGTAGAACAGATGGATATGGCATCATAAGAGTCTGAGCACGAGATCACACCCATATGAGATAAGGCTCCATAGGAATAGAATACTTTGGCTCCAAAGTGTTGCTGTCAATCCTATTCACCTTGTTCCAAGATCGTATAAACCTTTGACAGTAACCCTGAAGATCGTTGTAGTAGTTGAACACAATACCCTGAATAAGCATGTCATGAGGATAATTACTCCGAGCATAACCAGACTGACGTATTGCTAAAGAAGGGTTGTAGGTAATGCCCCCTCTTATGCCTAGAAGTGGCACATTAGGGAACTCCCCGCAACGGTCAATGATAGTAACATTCTCTATAGATCGAGAGCACCAATGAATGTTTGAATGAGAAAGTGACATAATCCTCTTAGACCACCTTGACCCTTGGTCATTCTTCATCACTGATCGAGGAAGGTGAGAAATAAACCACCTAGATAGTAGAGGTATGCAACACATCAGAGTTCCCATCGCCTTCGTAGTACGGGTGTGAAGAGAATGTAAGATATCTCCAAGTAATGTAGGCACTGGATTGTGAGTCAGAAATATGTTGATGGCGTGTATGTCTATGAACTGGTCTAGATTAAGGAACAACACTAAACCATAGATCAATAGGGCTAGGATCTCCTCAAAAGTATCATAGCTCATAGCCTTCAAGAACACTTGAGCTTTCTCCATCAATACCTTAGCAAGAATACCCTTAACTCTGTTTCTCGTTTCTAGGACAATGTATGATTTCTTCAGATGTAGGGCTGCAGCAATGACTTCATGTTTAGGCTCCTTTTCTAATCCTGTGAAGGGTCTTTGATCAAGGATAGGTATACCCGGTAGTTTGGAGAACTCTTCCATTGTAGGAACCAACTGATAGTCGTGGATGTTGGTGTAAGCCCTAGAGGCCAATACTTTTTGGTACTTGTATCGGATTATTCGTTTAATAATAAAAGGCATTTCTTTATTATGTTTGTCTTTCAGAATAATAAAGTCCCTAGAATAGTTAGTCTGTTTAATGAAATGTTAAGTGTGACTTAATCATGAGATCCCATTAAACATAAAGACATTATTCTTAAAATATCCGTAGTCAAGCTTTATTGCAAAGTGGGATAACATTAAAGCATTGAGACTATTATGAAGATAGACTGATGATCACATCTCATGGATCATGGATAAAGAGTTATCAAGTCTTGACATAGGTATAAATATTAGGAGTAATATTTATACCGGATTGACCCGCTATGAGAATACTACATAGTATGTTATGCAAAGTGTCATAAGTTATTCTCATGGTGATAATGGTGTATTACCACCCTTCGACCTGAAACCACTATGGACCCTAGATGTAGAGTCGGGTGCTTTATTGCTGATCAAACATTATCCGTAACTGGATGATCATAAAGACAGTTGATGGGCACTCCACGAAGCATGCTGAGGGACATGAGTGTCCTAGATGGAATTTGCCAATCCTGCATAACAGGAGAAATGTCTAAGGGCCCAATATTGAACTGGACAAGGATGACACAGTGTATGCCTTGTGTTCAATATAGACATAGGGGCAAAAGGGTAATTGTACAAACATATATTATCACAAAAAAGGTTTTGTCAGATCACATGACATTTTCGTGACTTGGGTAGCAGTGATGTGTTGCTAGATACCGCTCACTGTTTATTATGTTAAATATATAATTTAATATAATTACCAACATTACGAAATCCTACAGGGTCACACACATAAGGACAGTTTGATGAGAGATAGAGAAATCAAAGGAACACCGTAAGGTACGGTGCACTTAAGTGAAAATAGAAATTCGGATAATATAATAATAATTATTGTTATTTTATAATGGTTATAAAATAATAATAAAATAAATATATTTATTATAATAATAGTTATTATAATAATATATAATATTATTATGGATCATGTGAATTGGGCTTTTAGCCCGCAGCCCACAAGAGAGTCTATAAAAGGAACCCTTGTGATGAAGCTTTCACTTGATGCAATTTCGTTTTTGATTCTCTTTTCTCACTCAAATAATTCCGTTCGTAAGCAGCTAGCACTGTGACCGGAAGCTGTTCGTGTGGACTGAGTAGAGGCGTTGCACTTCATCAACGCTTGTGATCGCTGCATCAAAGATCTGAATCGCCACAAAGAGGTAACGATTCTATCACTGACCATGCTCATTCGTAAGGATCACTAAAGGAAATTTTATTTTTCCGCTGCGTTTAGATCGCAATTTCCTTCAGTGGAATGTGAAGCAATGGTGTTTAGGATTAAAAAACTGAAATAGGACACTCATCATATCTTCATTGAACCCTGAAATGACCAGATCCAACAGATTCCCGTGTCTCTTAATGAATTGGGAGTTTTCATAAACTTGAGAGACCAATTCCTTAAGCTTATAAGGTATCCCTACAAAGCTGATCTGGATTGTATTCCTACGAGCAGAAGCCATGACCTGCAACAAAGAACAAAGATAAATCCTTTGGTCCTTGAAATGGTTAGTGAAAATGTTATTCTTATGATGTCATGATGATGTTATGATGTTATGCTCAATCACAAACATGTGGCACACACAAACAAGCCACACAATGGCCCTAGGTTTGAAGGCTTGCATGAGGTTTAAAGGTAAGTACCCTCCCCTGAAGTTTAGTTGGTTCATCCTGTCCTACAAAAGTAACCAGGTTCTAAAGGATCTCAATATCACTGATCCTTCCCAAGGGTGGTTGTTCAGTAGGCAACTTACTTGCCAACCAAAACCCTCCAAGTTTAGGATCTCAATGAGTGTAGTATCGAGTATCAACCAACTTCAGTCTTCACCAAAGCAGGTTATCTCACTACTTTCTAAAGGCCAAGATGGGATAACTAGGGTTCTAAAATTCGGTTAGTGTATTGACAAGATATGGAATCCCCATATTATCCTTAACTTAATTAAGGAACATAAGCACCAACCAAGAAGTCACACTAACTATGGCCACCAGATCAACCATATCGGTATACGTCGTACAGTTTCCTTGGTCTATTGCCATTTACCTAGGGTACACTAGATTCGGGTTAAGATCTTTCACACATAAACCTAACAGATAAATATAAAGAAAACAAAGCAAACAATTAAGTGATCTAATTCCTAAGGGTACCCCTCTTTTACTTAGTAACTCCCCAACAGAGCTGACCGGGCAGCGGAACCCCCGGCTAAGTCTGCAAAGTGTGATCAATCAGCCGAAATTTAATTGTTTATTTAATTATCGGAATTTTAAACTAATAATAAAAGTGTGTTTATTATTATTTATTTGTGGTGATCAGTTATGGCCTTAGTTTATCCTTTATTATTGTTTTGGGATTTTTAAATACGGCCTGCGTGTCGTGCCTCTCTCTCAATCTCTTTATGTAACTTCTTTTCTCATCTCACTCCCTCGTATGTAAAACGAGTTTTCTTATATGTAATGTAATATTATGTTATGAAGAAAAAGGAAGTATTCAATATTAAAGGAGGATAACCTTGGAGATCATGCTTGGAGAAGCTTAGATCGTTATTAGGTTAGCTTAGGTTCTCTCATTGGCTTGAGAGAACAATTGCGTTAGGGGCCATAATTGTATCTTTTTATATGTATGTTGATGCATGTAATTGTATGTTGATGCATGTGAGAGATGTTTTGCATGTTAAGCCGGTGAGATCAAACTAATAACAAAATCCCTCAAAATTATATATTAAGTTTATGCTTTCCAATTTTTAGCACTCATCAAGACTAGTATCGAGCATTGTAGGTTTCGCCTACGCGAGGTGCATGTTCTATATTAGTAAGGTGTGATGGGATAATTGTAATATCCAATTGCTAAAACAATGGGTCAAACTTAACTAAACAAATTATAATAAGATTATACATGTTTAGAAGCAAGAATTGGGAATGATTCATGTGATGGATCAGAATAAGGAGTTATTCACCCAATTGAAAATATTCGAGAATTGTATGAGATACAATTGGAAGGAGTTCCTACCTAAATAACTTAGTTTTGTGTAATCAGCCTAACGCTGACTTAAAACAAAGTGAAACATGGATCTCGACCCACTAGAAAGTCTTCCAACGGGATTTTCCGAATCAAATGATGAGGGTCATTTGTTTTGAATAAAATAGTGGGAGCATATTTGATTAAAGGCCTAATTAAATATGTTGTTTTAATGATACTTATATTTTCATATTTCTCTTGTAGATTACCATGACAACAAACACATCGAACAATATTTTGCGATCCATCCTAGATAAGGAAAAATTGTCTGGGACAAATTTCCTGGATTGGCACCGTAATCTGAGGATTGTCCTCAAGCACGATAAGAAGCTGTATGTCTTGGAGACACCAGTTCCTGAGGAGGAACCTCCTAGTTCTGCACCAAAGGCAGAAAGAGATGCTTATAAGAAGCATTTTGATGATGCCAATGAAACCGCTTGCCTCATGCTTGCTACCATGAACTCTGAGTTGCAAAAGCAACACGAGAACATGTCTGCGTTCGATATGATCGGACATCTGAAAATGCTTTATCAAGAGCAAGCAAGAAATGAGAGGTTTCAGGTTTCAAAGTCCCTTTTTAACAGCAAGTTAGCTGAGGGAGCCCCTGTAAGTCCCCATGTACTCAAGATGATTGGGTATGTGGAGAACCTTGACAGATTAGGGTTTCCCCTTGGAAAAGAACTTGCAATTGATCTGATCTTGCAATCGTTGCCAGAGAGCTTCAGTCAGTTTGTCCTGAATTTCAATATGAATGACTTGGACAAAAGTCTTCCAGAACTGCTAGGCATGTTGAGAACTGCTGAGCAGAATATGAAGACAAAAGGGAAATCCATTCTGATGGTCAGTAATGGAAAGAAACAGAACAAGAGGCCCATCAAACAGGGTGGTAGAGGGAAAGGCAAGGAAGTTGCCAAACCCAAACCCACTCCTCCTGTTTTGAAGCCTAGTGGAGGAATAACAAAGGAGGGCACTTGCTTCCATTGCGGTAAGACCGGACATTGGAAGAGAAATTGCCCAAAGTACCTGGAAGATAAGAAAAATGGAGTAGAGACTTCAAATTCAGGTATTTTTGTTATTGAAATTAATTTATCTACTTCTGCATCATGGGTATTAGATACTGGATGCGGTTCTCACATTTGTACTAATGTGCAGGGGCTAAAAAGGAGTAGAGATTTGGCAAAAGGTGAAGTTGACCTACGAGTTGGCAATGGAGCAAAGGTTGCTGCTTTAGCTGTAGGAACTTATGTTTTAACTTTACCTAGTGGTTTAATAATTCAGTTAGAGAACTGTTATTATGTACCTGCAATTAGCAGGAATATTATTTCCATTTCTTGTTTGGACAAGTTTGATTTTTCATTCATAATAAAGAACAATTGTTGCTCCATTTATTTGAATGATATATTCTATGCTACTGCAAAAATGAATAATGGACTATATGTCCTTGATCTTGAAATGCCAATTTATAACATTAATACTAAAAGGTTGAAACCTAATGAGTTGAATCCAACTTACCTTTGGCACTGTCGATTAGGCCACATAAATGAGAAACGCATTTCCAAACTCCATAAAGATGGACTCTTGGACTCTTTTGATTATGAATCATATGAGACATGCAGATCTTGTTTAATTGGAAAGATGACAAAGTCCCCATTCACAGGAAAAGGTGAAAGGGCTAATGATCTCTTGGCACTCATACATACTGATGTATGTGGACCACTGAACATACCAGCCAGAGGAGGTTTTCAGTACTTCATCACTTTTACTGATGACTTCAGTAGATACGGATATGTGTATTTAATGAAACACAAATCTGAGTCCTTTGAAAAGTTCAAGGAATTCAAGAATGAAGTACAAAACCAACTAGGTAAGAATATTAAAGTTCTTCGATCAGATCGAGGCGGTGAATATTTAAGCCTAGAATTTGATGACCATCTAAAAGAGTATGGGATTCTATCCCAACTTACTCCTCCTGGAACACCACAATGGAATGGTGTATCTGAGAGAAGAAATCGAACCTTGTTAGACATGGTCCGATCCATGATGAGTCACGCCGATCTTCCAAACTCCTTTTGGGGACATGCATTATTAACAGCAGCTTACACACTTAACCGTGTTCCATCCAAAAAGGTTGATAAGACACCATATGAGATATGGAGTGGTAAGAAACCACATATGTCTTACATGAAGATTTGGGGTTGCGAAGTTTACGTCAAACGACAAATTTCAACCAAGCTTGAGCCCAAATCTGACAAATGCTTATTTGTGGGGTATCCTAAAGAAACAAGAGGATATTACTTCTACAATCCTTCTGAGGGCAAAGTGTTTGTCGCTCGAACTGGAGTCTTTCTGGAAAGGGATTTTATTTCCAAAGGAAACAGTGGGAGGAAAATAGAGCTTGAAGAAATTCAAGAATCACAAAACATTGAAACACCTATGGAGGAACTAGAGCAGGAAACACAAGTAGTTGTGGAAGAGCAACCTGCTCAAGTAGAACAAGACCAGCGTAGGTCAAGCAGGATACGTCACCAACCTGAGAGATATGGGTATCTCATAAGTGATCAGGGTGATGTATTACTCATGGATCAAGATGAGCCTGTGACCTACAAAGAGGCCATAACTGGTCCTGAGTCTGAGAAGTGGCTAGAAGCCATGAAATCTGAAATGGATTCCATGTACACAAACCAGGTTTGGACCTTGGTAGAACCTCCTATAGGAGTTAACCCTATAGGATGCAAGTGGGTCTTCAAGAAGAAGACTGACATGGATGGTAAGGTACATACCTATAAAGCAAGACTGGTTGCAAAAGGCTATAAACAAATTCATGGGGTTGACTATGATGAAACCTTTTCACCAATTGCAATGCTTAAATCTGTTCGGATTTTACTTGCCATCGCTGCATATCATGATTATGAAATATGGCAGATGGATGTCAAAACTGCTTTCCTTAATGGGAATCTTCTTGAGGATGTGTACATGACACAACCTGGAGGATTTGACATACCACAAGATGCCCAAAAGATATGCAAGTTACAGCGATCAATCTATGGATTGAAGCAAGCTTCCAGAAGCTGGAATCTTCGTTTTGATGAAACCGTAAAACAATATGGATTCATCAAAAATGAAGATGAACCTTGTGTCTACAAGAAGGTTAGTGGGAGCATGATCGTGTTTCTGGTATTATATGTAGATGACATATTACTCATTGGAAACGATGTCCCTACCTTGCAACAAGTGAAGACTTGGTTAGGGAATTGTTTTTCTATGAAAGACCTAGGTGAAGCAGCCTATATATTAGGAATTAGGATCTATAGAGATAGATCACAAAAACTGCTTGGCCTAAGTCAGAGTACATACATAGATAAAGTGTTGAGACGCTTTAATATGCATGATTCCAAGAAAGGATTCATACCTATGCAACATGGTCTGTGTTTATCAAAAACACAATCCCCTTCAACTAAGGAAGAAAGGGATCGCATGAATAAGATTCCATATGCATCTGCAATAGGATCTATCATGTATGCCATGTTATGTACTCGACCAGATGTCTCGTATGCATTAAGTGCAACGAGCAGGTACCAATCTAATCCCGGTGATGCTCACTGGGTAGCTGTCAAGAATATCCTTAAGTACTTGAGAAGGACTAAGGATTCATTCTTGATATATGGAGGTCAGGAAGAGCTTGATGTAATTGGTTACACTGATGCTAGCTTCCAGACAGATAAGGATGATTTTAGATCACAATCTGGTTATGTGTTCTGTCTCAATGGTGGCGCTGTGAGCTGGAAAAGTTCAAAGCAGGAAACAGTTGCTGATTCTACAACTGAGGCCGAGTATATTGCTGCCTCAAATGCAGCAAAGGAAGCTGTTTGGATCAAGAAGTTCATTAGTGAACTTGGCATAGTCCCTAGCATTGTGGATCCCATTGGTTTATATTGTGATAACAATGGTGCTATCGCACAAGCTAAGGAGCCTAGATCTCACCAACGATCCAAACACATACTTAGGCGTTATCACCTCATTCGAGAGATAATCGATCGGGGAGATGTGAAGATATGCAGAGTACCTACACTTGACAATATCGCTGACCCATTAACAAAGCCTCTTGCGCAACAGAAGCATGATGGTCATACTAGATCTATGGGTATTAAGGGTATGCCTAATTGGCTCTAGTGCTAGTGGGAGATTGTTGGTGTAAGCCCTAGAGGCCAATACTTTTTGGTACTTGTATCGGATTATTCGTTTAATAATAAAAGGCATTTCTTTATTATGTTTGTCTTTCAGAATAATAAAGTCCCTAGAATAGTTAGTCTGTTTAATGAAATGTTAAGTGTGACTTAATCATGAGATCCCATTAAACATAAAGACATTATTCTTAAAATATCCGTAGTCAAGCTTTATTGCAAAGTGGGATAACATTAAAGCATTGAGACTATTATGAAGATAGACTGATGATCACATCTCATGGATCATGGATAAAGAGTTATCAAGTCTTGACATAGGTATAAATATTAGGAGTAATATTTATACCGGATTGACCCGCTATGAGAATACTACATAGTATGTTATGCAAAGTGTCATAAGTTATTCTCATGGTGATAATGGTGTATTACCACCCTTCGACCTGAAACCACTATGGACCCTAGATGTAGAGTCGGGTGCTTTATTGCTGATCAAACATTATCCGTAACTGGATGATCATAAAGACAGTTGATGGGCACTCCACGAAGCATGCTGAGGGACATGAGTGTCCTAGATGGAATTTGCCAATCCTGCATAACAGGAGAAATGTCTAAGGGCCCAATATTGAACTGGACAAGGATGACACAGTGTATGCCTTGTGTTCAATATAGACATAGGGGCAAAAGGGTAATTGTACAAACATATATTATCACGAAAAAGGTTTTGTCAGATCACATGACATTTTCGTGACTTGGGTAGCAGTGATGTGTTGCTAGATACCGCTCACTGTTTATTATGTTAAATATATAATTTAATATAATTACCAACATTACGAAATCCTACAGGGTCACACACATAAGGACAGTTTGATGAGAGATAGAGAAATCAAAGGAACACCGTAAGGTACGGTGCACTTAAGTGAAAATAGAAATTCGGATAATATAATAATAATTATTTTTATTTTATAATGGTTATAAAATAATAATAAAATAAATATATTTATTATAATAATAGTTATTATAATAATATATAATATTATTATGGATCATGTGAATTGGGCTTTTAGCCCGCAGCCCACAAGAGAGTCTATAAAAGGAACCCTTGTGATGAAGCTTTCACTTGATGCAATTTCGTTTTTGATTCTCTTTTCTCACTCAAATAATTCCGTTCGTAAGCAGCTAGCACTGTGACCGGAAGCTGTTCGTGTGGACTGAGTAGAGGCGTTGCACTTCATCAACGCTTGTGATCGCTGCATCAAAGATCTGAATCGCCACAAAGAGGTAACGATTCTATCACTGACCATGCTCATTCGTAAGGATCACTAAAGGAAATTTTATTTTTCCGCTGCGTTTAGATCGCAATTTCCTTCAGTGGAATGTGAAGCAATGGTGTTTAGGATTAAAAAACTGAAATAGGACACTCATCATATCTTCATTGAACCCTGAAATGACCAGATCCAACAGATTCCCGTGTCTCTTAATGAATTGGGAGTTTTCATAAACTTGAGAGACCAATTCCTTAAGCTTATAAGGTATCCCTACAAAGCTGATCTGGATTGTATTCCTACGAGCAGAAGCCATGACCTGCAACAAAGAACAAAGATAAATCCTTTGGTCCTTGAAATGGTTAGTGAAAATGTTATTCTTATGATGTCATGATGATGTTATGATGTTATGCTCAATCACAAACATGTGGCACACACAAACAAGCCACACAATGGCCCTAGGTTTGAAGGCTTGCATGAGGTTTAAAGGTAAGTACCCTCCCCTGAAGTTTAGTTGGTTCATCCTGTCCTACAAAAGTAACCAGGTTCTAAAGGATCTCAATATCACTGATCCTTCCCAAGGGTGGTTGTTCAGTAGGCAACTTACTTGCCAACCAAAACCCTCCAAGTTTAGGATCTCAATGAGTGTAGTATCGAGTATCAACCAACTTCAGTCTTCACCAAAGCAGGTTATCTCACTACTTTCTAAAGGCCAAGATGGGATAACTAGGGTTCTAAAATTCGGTTAGTGTATTGACAAGATATGGAATCCCCATATTATCCTTAACTTAATTAAGGAACATAAGCACCAACCAAGAAGTCACACTAACTATGGCCACCAGATCAACCATATCGGTATACGCCGTACAGTTTCCTTGGTCTATTGCCATTTACCTAGGGTACACTAGATTCGGGTTAAGATCTTTCACACATAAACCTAACAGATAAATATAAAGAAAACAAAGCAAACAATTAAGTGATCTAATTCCTAAGGGTACCCCTCTTTTACTTAGTAACTCCCCAACAGAGTTGCCAGTTCTGTATCACGGTGGGAGAACTGACTTTTAGTCATGTTGCGGATAGCAAGAGTCGCCACCGACTTTTATTTTATCCAAGTGGAAAGGACATAAAAGAACAGGAAAGGCCTATTTTTAAAAGACTTGAGTCCGGGGGGTAGGTTATATAAAGGGAAGGTGTTAGCACTCTTTATATCCATGGTTATCCATGGGCTCTTAGTTACTTAGTGTCGCTCCCGGGATTTTCATCCTAGTACAAACGCGAAAGTGGCGCGGAAAGGTTAGAGTCGCCAGCCAGACATTTTTATCCCAAAGGAATGGGAAAGGTAATGTTGCACAAACCTGAGGAAGAAGGAAAGGACAAGGTCCTGCGAACCAAAGATCTGAGTTCGGGAGTCGGTTACGACCTGGGAAGGTATTAGCACCCCAGATCGTCCGTCGTACCCGACGGGATCCACGCTTGCTTGCTTGTTTGTTTCAAAGGGTGAGAAAATATAACTGCTGCTGAATAAACCGCTAACTGGAACTAGAATGAGAAATGAGAAGGAACTGAAAATGAAAACTAAACTAAAGAATGGGGAAAATGTAGGGAAAATAAAGAATGTGCTCGAACGGGCCCTACCCCGCTGCCTACGTACCTCATCGGGATAATGAGGATCAGAGTCGACGTAGTTCGCCTAACCTAGGCGGGAACTGTTTGTTTGTGTTTTTTATGCTGGAACTGCGTATGTCTATGCTCAGGTGTTGCAGGCTCGTCTGGTACGAGTGCGTTTACCGTCTTGCATGTGTGACAAGTCGTCGCGAGTTCGCGTTGTGAGTGAGTGAGATGAGAAGAGAAGTTCCCGCAGGATAGTCGCTTGTTATTTGTTTTTGGCTTTTAAAAGAAGTATTTTGAATTTGTTTGTGAACGGTCTCGTACTAAGACCTATCCATCGCGGGAAGTATTTACACCTCGCCCCGAAACAGGACGCGTATAAACACTCCGCAACAAAGTCTCGTGTCGTACAAGATTGTTCGGTTTTTATTAAGTGTTTTATTACTTTTCTTTTGAAGGGAGAAAGAAAGACTCAAGTTGATAAAAGGAAAAATCTAAGGGACTAAGACTCAATCCTATTTTGTTTATTTATTTACAAGTGGTCCTAATGGTTAGTGAGGTTTCTAAGCCTAATGGAAACTTAAAACTACTAGAATTCAACTTACTTCTTAATGAAGTTAAGTTGATTCTAAGAACACATGGGGAATCCTATTAAAGTTGTAACAATTAAAATAACAAAAAAAATGAAATTAAACACAAGGAATAAAATTCTACAAATGCACTAGATGACATGACTTAAAAAAATAGTCTATTTATTTATTCTATATTCTAATGGAAATGAAAATTCACCTAAGTATTAAATCTAAGTCAATCTTAATATTCATTCTAAAAATCAACTTAAACTAAACCTAAGTCTAAATTAAATCCTATGACTAAACTTAAACTACACTATTATTTTTATATTAAACTTTATTTTCTTCTAATAGCCTAAACTAATGGGAATTATGCCTAACTAAGCCTAAACTAATATTCTAAAAAAAACAAACTAAAACTTCTAGAAAAATTGTGAAACTTAAACTATAGGGTCCTAACACTATCTAAAACATTGTACTAAGAGGGATTCTAAAAAATGTTATTTTTTCTATGCCTAGCAATTAATTATTTCCAGCTAAGAATTAACCATTATTTCCTAAGGATTATTCCATTAAAACCTAAGATAAAAGGTCCTAAAAATTCCATAAAAAAAATCCTAAGAACTATTATGAGTCTTCTAATTACAGAAAAAAGAATGGCTCAAAAAGGTTGCTGGAAGTTACTTAAATAAAATGAACAAAATTCAGCATAATTAATAGAAATTCAATAAAGCTAATTAAAAGAAAAATTCCGAATTAATTCAAAAATAATCAAATTTCAGAAAATAAAAATATCACAAATTTCTAAATGACTTATTAAGCTTCTTAATTTTTTTGGGGAATTTTCTAATGATTTTTATTATTTTCTATTGGATTAATTTTAAACTATAATTAACTACAAAATAAATTCTTAAAGAAATAATGCAGGGGGGTGTGTTCAGTTATTTTTCTGGTTATTATTTTCCATGGGCCTAACAGAAGGAGTGTGAAAAGCAATGGACCTGAGCCCATTTTCGTTAGAACCAGGGAGGTGCTGGAAGCAAAGGTTTTATGTTTGTTTTCTTAATGGGCCTATAAATGAGGGTGCAAGTATCATGTTTTTCTCTAAAATCTTAACTTAAAAGAATTAAACTCATCTTAAATATAATATTTTCTAAAAATCTTAAATTAGGGAAAAAGGAATTGAACTATAGTCTTAATATTATTTCCTAAAATCTTAATTTAAATTAATGAATTAAACTAATCTTGTTATGAAAATATTTTCTAAAAATCTTAATTTAAGAGAATGAATTAAACTACACTTATGCTAATATTTCTTTTATAAAACTCTTAATTAAAAAAAAAAAACTTAAACTAATATTTTCCAAAGAAGTCTTAATTTAAGAAAATATTAAACTAATCTTAAACTAATAATTTTCTCTAAAATCTTAATTAAAAAAGAATAAAGAATTAAACTAGTCTTATGAACATTTTCTAAAAAAACCTTAATTCAAAAATGAGTAAATTCTAATAATCTTGATTTAAGCAAAAAATGAAATAAACTATCCCATTATAATATTTTTTTCAAAATCTTAAATAAAGAAAAGAATTAAACTAAACTTAATACAAAATTTTCTAACAATTTTAATTTAACAAAATGAATTAACTAATCTTATGATAATATTTCTAACAATCTTAATTAAATTATAGTTTTTTATTATAATATTTCTTTTTATAAATTCCTAATTTAGAAATCAATTAAACCATTAACTTATAATAATATTTTTCTAAAATCAGAATTAAACTAATCCTTATGATAATATTTCTAACAATCTTAATTAAATTATAATCTTATCACAACATTTAATTAAAACTGAATTAAACTATAATATGATTACAAAATTAATTAAAATATAAATTGAATCAAAACCTAAATACATAACCCTAATTCCTCTTTCTTCTTCCTCCCTAGCGCCGTAACACTCTCCCCTTCTTCATCATCTTCTTACGCCGACCACCACCTTAACCCTAACCTATTTACCCTCCATAACCTCCGCGCCGAAGCCAGCCAAACAAACCTAGCCCCTCTTCTATTCCGACATCAAAAGGAAGCTAAACTTCAATTTCTAACAATCCGAAAACCATTTCCCAGCACGATGTTGAACATTCAAACGGCAGCAAACAGAACACACCAAAAATCTCGTATTCGTGAGGATCTAAGTTCGTACCTTGTTGAAGATGAAGACGGCGATTAGAGCTACGAGAACATTGGTGATGTGACGACGACGAAGACGAAGCTCACTCGAAGACTATCGTTCACCGCAGCAATAACTCAAATCACAAACTCGGTTTAATGGTGACGAAAACGGCCATGAGCTTGAACGTCAATGTCGTTTGATGAAGGCAGTGACGAACTCTTCGCCGAGGATCGAGTTCGGTGACTCGTTAATACTGTACTGATTGTTTATTTCTTTTCCGAATCTGTTGAAGGTTGGTGGAGAATGGAGGAGATTGTGTAGGAAAGTTGCAGGAAGGGAAGAAGTGTAAGCAAAAAAAGAATTGAAGAACCAGAGCTTCGATTTATAGGAGCTGATCTTCTAGCTCTTTCTGGAATTTTCTGGTGAGTTCTAGAATTTTCTAGAAACTAGTTTGTTATTTTTTTGTTATGAATCAGTTATAGGTTGGTTAGGGTGTGAATGATTTCCTGATTTCTGTTTTGCTGCTTCTTGGTGAATTCAGTTGTGGTTGATATTCTGTTGAGTTTTGTTTACATCAGAAGCCCCTTTTTTTTTGTAGTTCCTGAACTTACCAAGCTTAGTCTTTTTGAACGTGGAATGCAAGAAGAGGACAACTTTGCTCTACTTTTATCCTCAGCATACAACTCTGATACTGCTTCTGGATTTTGCTGTGAGTTATGATTTTCTGTGGAGACACTGGCTCAAATTGTAAAGTTATGTTTACATCAGCTTCTATCAAACTTCTACAGATTTTTGTAGGACTTGGAGGAACTTTGGCATACGATGTTGATGTGGAACTCTCATTGCTTAATTGGCCATTTAGCCTTGACACTGCTTCTTTGGCCTCTTTGTAGCCGCATTCAGGAACAACAAATGGAAAATCACTGCCCCATATTACATGGTTAGCACCAAAGCTAGAGACAATTTGGGACAAGAGATGGGATAAATCCAGATAAGGATATTGTGTCCTTGATACTCTGAATAGTGCACTAAATTTCACATATACTTGTGGGAATCCAGATAAATTTAAGAGCTTGGAAAACACAAGACCTTCTTCATCATTTAATGGTGGTTTGCAGAAGGCCAAGTGATCGAGCAATACAACTGTTGATGGAAATTCTGTGCACAATTCTTCAATTTCAGAAATATGCAGATCAAGCCCCTTCATACACATGAAGCCCACTGGTATATTGAGTTCACCAGCTCTTTTGAAAATTTCCTTTCCTATTTCATTTGTCATCTTTTCACCAGATGGCCATAAATAAGGATTGAATCGAACAGCGCGGTAGCCATCGTCTTCATTCTAAAGTGTCGATGCGACATAGAATGTGATAGATAAAAATGAACCATTACACCTTGATGATAAGATGTTCAAACTCCTTAAGGTCACTTCCATCATCGGCTGGATTAGCAAGACAACAACCAACAATGAATTTGGGGTTTGAGTGAAAGCCATTGTAACAGTTGTGAATTTGAATCTGAAGCTGGGTTTTGTTGAACAATGGTTTGAAAGTATAACAGAAACGGAAAAGAAAGTGGTACTCAATCTTAGCGTCATTTCATGTAATGAATGAATGAATGAATGATAAATTACCTCACTCTCGACCTGAATTTCTTAATAATTTATTATTATTATTATTATTTTCTCTAAGTACAAACTGTGCCATTAAAAAATTGTTTAACTTATTTCATGTTAACAATGGTCATGTTAAGACTGATATTGATGATATCAGATACTAATAAAAAGGTTGGTATTGATAATGTTAATTGCTAAGAATCAAGAAACTATTGGCATAAGCTTTGAAATCCCACTAAGTCCTAGGATATAAAGAGATTTTAAATCAAACATGGGGATTTTGAACAACGGAATATACGGATTCAAATGGACTAATAAAATTGGGCTTAGATTGGATTGATAAAAAAATGGACACAAACATGGAATTCAATGGCAATGTTGATGATAAAACTTGTCTTGACAATTATTGAATGTGGGCTTAATTAGGACTATAAAAAAAATAAGTAATGGGCTTTCCATAAATGACTTAAATTGGAGAAAGGAAATAGTTGTTAGAAGTAATCACAAAAATGATTTGAAAATGGTAATAATGGATAAGAACGATGGTCAAATGAATATAATTTAATAATATCGCCAAACGGACGGATTCGGGATCGAGAATGGATTAAAATGGTCAAAAATGGAAATAGAATTAGAAATGACTAATGGATTGATTTTAGAACAGAAAATGGGCGCAATGTTGAAAAGAAATGGTTGATATTTAGAGGCAAATGACATGAAAAATGGAATGTTAGATATATGCATATGGACACAAAAAGATAACTTTGGTTAGCAAAACGGGATAAGGTCATGGTGACTAAAAAACAGTGAATTAGCTAGTTGACATGTAGGATGGCAATGGCTTGCATTTGATTATCAAGAACTAGAATTTGAACGTCAACGATGTCTTCCCAGTAAGGTCAATAACTGTGCATTCTCTCCTGACCTAAATCAGGTCCTTCTACGCAATCCACTCCTAGGAACTTTGAGGCCATACTGAACTTCGCACAACCTCGAATTATTATTTTGTGAACAAATGGACCTAAACCAATCTTTGATACTATGGACCTCCGTTGATAAAGTCCCCTTCAGATCAAAATCATAAACAAAGACTCCAAATTTTCCTTAAGATATTCAATGATTAAGAACACAACTTGAGACATCAAGAAAAGCCAATACTCTCACCCAAAGCCAATCTGACTGAACACCTCAATAATAAGTTAGATGCACCAGTGAATATTCTCCATAAGTTCGCACCATAATAGATACAGACAAGGCACGAAACCCTAATTTCCACGGGCCTTGATCACATGCCTTATAAAATCCATGAAATGCATTATTATGATGTTAATGAATTGATGAGAAATGCCAATGAATGCAAAATGATGAGCCAATAGAGGGAATAAATATGAGGGCAAATTTTGAGGTATTACACTTAGCTCACTTTAATTGTTTTTTAAAAGATGAAGTGTGTGTATTTAGAAATTTTTCTAAGTACTTTGTAATGATCCTCGTATGGATGTATACAAAGCCTTTGAGTTTGAAAAATGTTTAAGAAAAGTGATGTGTCAAAAGTAGTTTTAAAATGTGAGCAAGTAACTATGAGGTACCTACCCTAAGCTAAGTCATTCAAGTTCTTTTATGTTTCTTCAAGAGTAAGACTATCCCTATTATTAAGGAATAGGTAGTCATTACTTTGGATTTTTTAAGGGACAATCGTAGGGTCATCGTACGGTTAATGAAGGCAACAGATAGGGGTGTTCTTAGCAATTTTTGAAAGGACTATCATCGTATTTATCGAAGGGACAAGACCATTATCATAGGCAACCTCGAAGGGACTTAATCTTTTAAATTCTCAAATGGGACCATGATGATTTATTCTTAAAGGGACTTTGCTTAAACACCCCTATATTCGAGGGACTTGACCATTTATTTTAAGACAACCAAGAGGAATACCCTAGGAAGTGCAGATGGCGATCAAAGATCGACTTACGTGTGTGAGTGTTATTTTCAGATAATTTATCTTGTTTAATTAGATTATCTAAGTCAAGTTAATCACAAGTAGGTTTTCACACCCTATTTACTAACCATACAGTTAAATATTTACAAAGGAAGTAAAGACGGAAAAATAGACCTACGAAATATTACAAGGCTTTGTGATAGATACAATATGATTATAATAAAGCAATAATATAAACAAGCAATAATAATAATATAAATAAGCAAAGCAATAATATAAATATAAACAAAGCAATAATAATAATAAATGAATTAAAAATTTAATTTAGGGTTAATTAGAAGTTATTAGGAAAACAAATGTAATTAATGATAATAATAAAAGAATTTATTTATAAATAATTAAAATTTGATAAAAAGTTTTTTAAGAAAAATAGTAAGAAAATAAAGACTTAACTATATTGACAAAAATTAGAAATTGTTATAATTTTTTTTAAGTAAAATTATAATAGTGAGAAAATAATATTTACATTTATAAAAATAACATGATTTGTTATGTACAAAATAATATAAGGATTAATATTTACAAAATAAATATTTAATGTTATAAATAGATAATAAAATAAAGTTTAGAAAAATAATTAGTATTTATTTACAAAAATATTTTATAATATTAACTATGTTATATACAAAAAAATAATTAGATTTTTATTTATTTAGAAAGGTTTTAGTTAATTAATTGTATTAATAATAATTATTATAATAAAATATATTAAAATGGTAAAAAAATAAATAGAAAAAAGAACAAAAACAACTTACCTGTTGGAGCCTGGGGTCGAACCCAGGACTCCATGCTCCCACAACAAGTCTTCCATCCAACTAAGCTAACACACGCGTGTGTCTATTTGCTGGACAACAATGATTATATATTAAACCTGTTAAAATCAATAAATAACAAAAAAAAGAATTGGTTTCAGCCAGACTCGAACCCAGGTCCTGGACATCACATGCGCGACTTGCCACCACTAGACCAACCAGTCTTTACTGAAATAAAATAGAAACAATTTCTAAAAATATTATATCAATTTTTGAATTATGGATTTCGCGCCAGCCTGCATCATCTTCTTCAATTTACCTACGGATTCATCTGCGTCTTTTCCTGCGAATTTACCTGCGCGTGTTTTTAACTAAAGGAACCTATGTTTTTGAAACGTCAAGAAAATCATAAGAATAACAAGAATGATCAACCCTGATCAATTACTCATAACTTATACATCATAGACATGTCTTTAGAATGTTCAAAAATAAGGTAAAACGCAAAGCCCTAAATTGAAGGTTCAAACCCTAAGAATGGCGTTTAACGTATTAGCCATGGTTTGTTCAATTTCTTTGCCCATAAATCATCTAAACAACATCATAAACAATAAAACAAACTCAAAACGTATTAGCAATGCATGAAAAATCGAAATCGAAAAATTAATTTTCAAGAACAAAACGAATTCGGTTTGACTAATTTTGGATGTTTTGAATACAATGAATGGTTGGGATTGCATCAATGATGTTCAAAGAACATGTTTGAACCTTTAAAACAACTGGATATAGTCTCTAAGCAAAAATCCGATTGCCACTTTTCTTTGAATTTTTTTGACTTTGTTCTTGTTCTTGGAGGCAGAAATTTGTGTCCTTGTGCATTGGGTTATGTCTTTAACTTATATTAAATGAAATTAGGTCCATAAAAACATGTGGTTTTGTGGGCTTTTCGATAACTTGAGTGTGAAGGAAACCATGACCATAAATGTGGTAAAAATCAAATGATACCTTTCTAAAATGGTCTTGCACGAAATTGGAACCTTTCAATCAGTCTTAAATGATATTAGATTCATTCCCAAACCAATATTTGATCTAAATATTCACTTTTTATATTTTATTTTGATTTAAAATGAATTTTAAAGAATAAAATCCAAATAAATAATA
Source organism: Lathyrus aphaca (assembly GCA_963966055.1). Taxonomy (NCBI): domain Eukaryota; kingdom Viridiplantae; phylum Streptophyta; class Magnoliopsida; order Fabales; family Fabaceae; genus Lathyrus; species Lathyrus aphaca. The sequence goes on along the minus strand of OZ014520.1, from coordinate 163,860,386 downwards.
AATAAATTATAAAAATCAGAAAATACTTGAATTGGGTCGTGTTTAATGTTATCATGAAGATTGGATTGCAAAATGAAAGGCCCATTTGGAAGAAAAAAATTGGATTTAAGCCCTTATTTTCTTCATACACCCCTTAAAAATCTCCCAACTTTGACAATGCATAAATCCTTCAATTTTAAGGCTATGAAAGTGTTCTTGGACATTTTGGAAATATTAAAGAGTCCTCTAATAAACCTCTTTGGTCTCATGTTCATATCTTTCACCATTTTCAAATTATGCTCTTTGGAAGATGTTGACGTTTTGTTGACTTTTGAAATGACCTGTAATGTTTTAGCTCATACCTTCCAAATGAAGCATTTTTAGGCTTGGCTTTTGAGACACAAAGTTGTAGAGAATTCAATTTCCTTCAAAATGAGCTTTGGATGGGAAATTTTTGATGAAGCATGTGAAAGTTATGGCTGGTCAAATTTCAGTTGACTTTTCCTTAGAAAACCCTAATTTAGAAACTCCTGATTCTTGATGATCTGAATAGGTAACGGGGGATAGAACCAGGTGAAATAGAATCAATGCAATCACTGCGACTGCTGAACAAACCGAAACCACAAGGAGGGTGCCTGTTGGCGAAACAGGACTTAACGCAACATCAACCGATTTGCGACTCAAATAAGATCAACCGATCTAATCATGGAGATGGTATCAACCGATCCATAACCAAGAAAAACGAGAATGTAATATCATCCGATTTACAACTCGAAGAGAAATGATATCAACCGATTCATGACTCAAATAAGATCGACCGATCTAACATGGAGATGGTATCAACCGATCCATAACCAAGAAAAACGAGAATGTAATATCATCCGACTTACAACTCGAAGAGAAATGATATCAACCGATTCATGACTCAAATAAGATCAACCGATCTAACATGGAGATGGTATCAACCGATCCATAACCAAGAAAAACGAGAATGTAATATCATCCGATTTACAACTCGAAGAGAAATGATATCAACCGATTCATGACTCAAATAAGATCAACCGATCTAACATGGAGATGGTATCAACCGATCCATAACCAAGAAAAACGAGAATGTAATATCATCCGATTTACAACTCGAAGAGAAATGATATCAACCGATTCATGACTCAAATAAGATCAACCGATCTAACATGGAGATGGTATCAACCGATCCATAACCAAGAAAAACGAGAATGTAATATCATCTGATTTACAACTCGAAGAGAAATGATATCAACCGATTCATGACTCAAATAAGATCAACCGATCTAACACGGAAATGGTATCAACCGATCCATAACCAAGAAATACGAGAATGTAATATCATCCGATTTACAACTCGAAGAGAAATGATATCAACCGATTCATGACTCAAATAAGATCAACCGATCTAACACGGAAATGGTATCAACCGATCCATAACCAAGAAACACGAGAATGTAATATCATCCGATTTACAACTCGAAGAGAAATGATATCAACCGATTCATGACTCAAATAAGATCAAACCGATCTAACACGGAAATGGCATCAACCGATCCATTATCTTCGCACTGAGACGAGACCATTGTACTTAAATGGAGACTCCAGAGGAACGGGATCGTTGTACTGAAACGAGAGCCCAAGACGCAACCATTGTACTGAAACGGAGACGCGAACAAAATGAGACTGTTGTACTGAAACAAGACTCAAAGACGAGACCATTGTACTTAAATGGAGACTCGAAAGGAACGGGATCGTTGTACTGAAACGAGAGCCCAAGACGCAACCATTGTACTGAAACGGAGACGTGAACAAAATGAGACTGTTGTACGGAAACAAGACTCAATTGGGGATAACAACAAGACTTGGTGGAAGCATCCATCCTGGGAGATGAAGTTGCATTCTGTGGGTAACAATTCAATCTGATTGGAGATGTGACGGGTCTTATGTAATACACCTCAAAACTGGCCCATGCTGGTATGCATATGTGTGGATTCATGGCGTAATGCTCCATAACGATGGAAATGCTACGCTTTGGAGGATGCAAATGTAATGATGAGTACTAGATGCAAATGCAAATGCAAAGGGGTCTCCCGATGAGGAGATAATAGATATCCCTGATGGCTTGACTGGGAGGAACTGATGATCACTGCATTGATCTGATTGATCTTTGTGAGAAGAAGACAACTCTGCGGGGAAGGCTGTCAATGATACACCGGCTCTGAACTGCCGCCATTGCCAAAAATAAATTGGACTTTGAGATTGGAGTGCCAAGACCCTGCTGGAGATGGACTCTTCTTGAACTCTGGTGGGGAACCAAAGGCATGATACTGCTGAGGAAGCAACTGCTGGGTGTAGAACCTCAAATTTGCCCTCTTCATTTTAAGCATCATAATACACCATTTGCATCATAAGCATATCATATATATAGCATTATAGCATAGAAAAATAAAGCATGACAAGCATCAAGCCCTAGCATGAGGCATATGGCCATCTGGGGAGGTGTTGAAGGCCATCTAAGCCAAGACAAGGGTTCCAATGGATTTGTGGGAGGCCTATGATGAGTCTAGACTCCTTTGGAAAGGCCAAGATCACTTGCAAAAGCTCAGAAGATTGCTTAATCATCACAAGTTTCAAGACAATGCAAGGGTCCTAAGCAGTGCAACCAAATTAGGGTTTTGGCTTCAAGAGCCTTAACCTCATAATTTTGGCCAAATCTTTTGGGCAATGTTTTCTATATGATAAGAGGTTCCTACATGTCAATTTTCATGGAAAAATTCCAAGTGGAAGTCAGTCATTGCCTCAGTTACTTGCAGATGAAGCAGAAAGTCAACTGGGCCCAGAAAAAGTCAACTGGGCCATTCCAAGGGGTCTAACCCAATTTTTTTGGCCAAATGAGGTCTATTCAATGTTATAAGATGTTGGGTGATCTTAAAGTACAAGAATTTTGGTGGTTTGAGGGGTTTTGGCAAAAGTGCACAAAGTTGGTCATGGAAAAGTTAATATTTTTGGCTATTTTGACCTTAAACTTCACAAGGCCTTAACTTGATCAAAAAATCTTCAAATGGACCCAACCCAAACATGAAAGTTGGAGAGTAAGGGCTGCCATTTTTAAAAAGTACAAGTACATTTTCATGGGATTTATGGTTTGAGAGATATGGCCCCCGAAAATTTAGGTATTTTAGGGCAAATTTCCAAGTTTCAAGGCCAAGCCATTTGCACAAAGGCTCAAAAATGGATAGTTTGCTATGCTATGGCCAAAGTAAGTTTACACAACCAAAATTCATCCCATTTAGGTCATTTGGCTCAAAGAAAAGTGGAAAAATTCATGCACATGAAAAAGTTCCATAAAACTTGCATTTTACACTTGAATTTGCATAAGGCATGACCATTGTGTGATAGCTTACATCCAAGGGTTGAAGTTGCTTGCTGGGAATCATTGGTGGGATGGTGAATGCACATGCAAGAGAGGCCAGCAAATCATTAGCTTGGCATGCTTATGGCACACTTGGGCCAAAATTGCATTTTCACAAAAATCAGCCCTCTCTCACGTGCATTTGTTCTAACCCTTTTGCATTGCCATATATATTCCATAACAATCAGAATTAGGGTTAGAGGCAGCCAGATTACACACTCATTCTCTCATTCTCATCTTTTATGCAAAATTGCTTATTCTCCACAAACTCTTGCTACAAGAATCCATTCACAAAACTCTTGCTGGATTCTTAATCCTCATCACTCATAGATCATTTCCATACCATTTGTTTGGATTATTCTTCAAGAATCATCCATTTCTCATTTCTTGTGCACATTTGCATTTTGTGCCATAACTTTTGATCTAGGCAAGCTTTCTTCAATCCAAGACCACATTCATACTCCTCTCATCTCAAGGATCATTAAGCACCCATGGATCTAGATTTATAGTGAAGTTTGTTCAAGTGGCCATTTGAGAAGCTTTGAAGCACAAGGAAGCACATTGCTGGATTTACAAGTTTGCAAAGCCTTAGATGCATTTATTTTGCATCTAAGGGGATAAGGAGATCATTTGCCATCACTTTATACCATTATTGACTTCAAATTTGGAACACCACCTTAGGTATGCTCAAATTTCGAATCTCATAGAAATGTATTTGGTTGTGTGTTTTAGAATCCTCATGTTGTGGTGGTTACAATGCTCTTTGTAGTTTGTGAAATGGTTGAGTATTCACAAAGTTATGGTGATTTAAAGTTTCATGGACAATTTTATTTTCATTCATATCTTGAGTTTCTTTGAGTTTTAATCCAATCCAAGCATGTATTTGTGTTTAGTGATGTTAGATTATGTATTCTGGAGAGTTTTATGGCCGGCCGTGGCTTGGTTTGAGATTTCATGAAGTTAGGGTTAGGGTTTGGTTCATTAATGGTGGTTAGAGTTTAGGGTTTCTTCATGAAGAAGAAGGTTCAGCCCCCCAACGCTATCCACACCCCCCACGCAAGGCCCATGCTGTTTTTTGAACTAACGTGTTTACTTCTTGCACCCCCTTGGCCCATTAGCTTTATTTTTATTCTTTTTCTTTACCAATTTTATTCCATTTGCTTTTGATCCATTTTAAATACTTCCTTAACTCTAAAAAATCCAAAAAAATTCATATGCACTCCTTGATTCATCTAGTTTTTTATCATAATTTTTCCAGATTTTTATTTTCATCCCACGTGGCCAAATAAATTCAACATTGAGCATTGCTTTCTTGTGGACTCTCATAGACCAATCTGCCTTGTCCAATTTCTATTTTTCTCATCCTTTAAGCTATGAACCCCATTCTTTTTGCATTCAAATCCTAAGACACTATACTATCTTCATGATTTATCTTGGATTTTTCACAAATTTCCTTTCTGGACTTTGCTTGAGTTACTTGTGCCTTAATTTTCAAAACCCTAAATGGTGATACCTTGCATCCTTGAGTTTCATTGACCTAGTTTGGTGCTGTATTTTTGCAAACCCTTTTGGATTCTCATTTCTTTGTGTTTGGAGAGTACTTTGCTGGTTGGGTAGATTTTTTAGGTGCTTGGATCTTTTTCTTGGGTATTTTCTTCCTCACCTTGCTTTGTTTTGCATACTTTGAGTCTTATAGTCTCTTTTAAGTTTAGAAGGGCACTTGTGCTAACTTCTCCTCATCTTTTGGGGTCCTTTAGAGGTCTAGGGTTGTTCCTGGTCTTAGGATAGGGTTTGAGTCTCCTTGAGTCTTGGTGTTGGGTCTCTTTTATGTGCTTTATTTCTTTAAGTGTTATGCATGCCTTCTTTGCACTTGTTTCACTTCCAATCATCTCAATATGATCTTGTGTTGCTTTGCTTATCATCTTGTGAACTCTTTGCCATTCCTATATGCTTGTGTAGCTTCTGACTTGTTGGTTCATGCCTTGGTTTTATGTTGCTACACTAACCTTGCAGGGGCTATGGTAAGTTTGAGATGTGGGAATTGAGTTCCACATCTCCATTTCTCATCTCTTCTCATTTTGTTTATATGGACTAACATCTTCTTGTTGGGCTTAGGCATTTCTCATCTCTCCTTTTATCTTCTTCTTCTTCTCTTGAGATCCTTTTAGGTTAGAAAGACCTCACAAACCCTAGGAACTCCATGCATGCTAACTTAGGATAGAAACTTCCCCCCTAGTTTTTTTTTCCTTTTTGCTCCTTTGGTTCTCTTTCTCTTCTCATCTTCAAACTTAATTTTAATTCACTTAATAAAGGTTGAGTGCTTTCATGTGACATGAGACTTTGCTATGAGATGCTTGCACGCGTTCCATTTCGGGACGAGGTGTGAGTCATCACTCGTGGTAGATAGGTCTTAGCATGAGTACCTCACAAAGAAAAATTAAAAGACATTTCTTAACCAAAAACCACAAAAATACTTAATAATGGTAATAGGCCAGTGTGCTTAAGCCTTCACCTGTGGGACTAGCTTTGGTGATTTCCTCCATAGATAGGTGTGCCTCTTGCGCATTCCATTTCGGGATGATGTGAGACGTACACATCCCATTGAGTAAGACTTAGGTACACTCACCTATGCAAACTTTCACTCATAAAAGCTTCTAAAAAAAACACCAAACAAACAATAAGCGTCTTTCCTTCGGGAATTCTTTTCTCACCTCATTCGCTCCGTACGCGAACTTGCTCCTACTTGTCACTTTGCAAGACGGTAACGCACTCGTCGTCCGAGCCTGCAACACCTGAGCATTGACATAGGCAGTTCAAGCCTTTAATTCACAAGCAATTTCCTTTTAGTACCCCTAGTTAGGGGAACTACGGCGTCTCTGATCCTCATTATCCTGATGAGGTACGTAGGCAGCGGGGTAGGGCCCGTTCGAGCACAATCTTTATTTTCCCTACATTTTTCCTTTGTTTTCTTATTTCAGTTCTTTTCTCAGTTTCTTTTCCAGTTCCAGTTTCTTTTTCATTTCTTTGCTGCAGCTTTCATATCCTCACCCTTTGAAACAGTTTCTTTGCAAGCGTGGATCCCGTCGGGTACGGCGGACGATCTGGGTGCTAATACCTTCCCAGGTCGTAACCGACTCCCGAACTCAGTTTCTTTGGTTCGCAGGACCTGTGTCCTTCCTCTTCTTTTCTTCTGGTTTGTGCAGCATTACCATTCCCTTTCTTCAGGATAAAAATGCCTGGCTGGCGACTCTATTCTTTTTCCGCGCCACTTTCGCGTTTGTACCAGGATGGAAATCCGGGGAGCGACAGCTTGGCGACTCTGCTGGGGACTGCACACCAGATGATCTCTGGTTCCCCTGTGAGTCTCTCCTAGCGCTTGTGTGTTGCTGTTTCATTGGGTGATGTTTGGTTGATGTGGCTTGTTGTATTTTATTGTTGTTTATTTACAGCTTTATTTACAGCTTTATTTACAGTTTTCAGTATTTATTTTCCACATCATATATCATGCTGGACTGTCTGGACTGGTTTTCTGTTTGGTGGGCTCGGGTGATACTGTTTCTGAGAGATAAGCCAAGTACCCGGCTTGAGTGCACCCTAGGATTAGAGTGGACATATTGTACTCACATGTGGCATGATGAGTGGCGGTGTGTTTCACGCCCAGATTGCGACCGTCTTGGAAATATCTTGTGTGGGGATTTCCTCCACTTCGGGATAGGACCTTGATAGTTATGTGCATCTGGGGACCGATCATTGAGAACCTTTGTGGAAACAACCCTCTCCAGTGGTGGCAGTGGCAGACCACATTTTGTGGCAAACCCATTCGCACCCGAGGGTCCACTGGGGACTCGCATAGGATGGCCTGGTTCTCTTATAGGAACTCAGTCAAAGCATCTGGTCGTATGACATTAGTACTGTATCCTACGGGCTGAATGTACTATTGTTTCTCGATTTCAGCGCTCGAAGCTGGGGACTTATAAGGGATGCTTGTTTTCCCGGACTCAGCTGAGGCCTCCCTGCGTAGTACATAATGCCTAACCGTTTCCCTGATTTGGTCATGAGCCATTTCTCGGAAATGGTGAAAGTATTATTGCTATTCGGCTTTGAGAGTCCGTGATGTTTGACCCGGAGCACACCTGTGAGATTGGGGATGGGTTTACAGGTTTGCAGGAACCCCTGACCTCATCATACCCTTGTTACCGGTGCAGTTCATGTCATGATACCGTTACTTTGGTTCCGAAAATCTGGTTTTATGGTTCTGGTATTCTTGATACTGTGGTCTTGAGATTTTCTTCAGAGGGTTGTGATTATCAGAGAGTGTGACTCAGTGGACTTTTGGTTTGTCAGTTATTCAGAGGGACCTTGTCAGTGGCCAGACTCCAGACAGTCTCAGATGGCCATATGTCCTTGCATTTGCATCTGCATTGCATCATTGCATCATTAATCATTGTTTTTTGTTTTCATTCACAGGTTCATATATCTGCTTCCGGTTCCGGTATTCTCTTCAAAGATGGAAGATCCTCGCAAGCAGAATATTCATTTCAAGTTCTTTGATATCAAGGTTGGTTTGTTGAAAAAGATGGTAAAGCTGATTACACCCAACGAGGTAGAGAGATTCAGAAAAGCTTATGGGAGTATTCTTGATGTGATGATAGAGCTAGATCCTTCCGAGAGGAGTGCCATTCATACATTGCTTCAGTATTATGATCCTCAGCTCCGTTGCTTCACCTTTCCTGATTTTCAGTTGGGCCCTATGCTGGAGGAGTATGCTTTGATCCTGGGTGTGCCGGTTCGAGACCAAGTTCCTTTCAATTCTGAGATGAGCAAACCTGCACCTGAGGCTATCGCTGAGGCTCTTTATTTGAGTCCTTCTACTGTGAAGTCTTTGACCATTATCAAAGGAGGAGTGTCCGGGTTTTCTTTGGAGGCTCTGGTGAAGAAAGCGGGAGAATTGGCTATTGAAGAGGAATGGGATGCTGTGTGTGCTATCTTGGCTCTGTCTATCTATGGCATCATTTTGTTTGCTGATATGGAGAAGTTCATAGATATAAACGCCATACATCTCTTTTTGCTGAAGAATCCAGTGCCTACCTTACTCGGGGATTTGTATTACTCAGTTCATTACAAAACTGAGAAGAAGAGGGGGGATTTGGTTCGCTGTTGTGCTCCATTATTTCACATGTGGTTCATGAGGAATTTGCCTAGTACGGGAGTGTTTAGTGACCACACTCTGGTATGGGCTCAGAAGCTGGAAAAGTTGCTTGCCAAGGATGTTAGATGGTTCACTCAGAGGCTGCAAGGTGCACGTTTCATCACCAGCTGCGGGAGTTATCATAGTGTGCCTTTGTTGGGAATAACTGGAGGGATTAATTACAATCCAATCCTGTTAAGAAGACAATTGGGATACGCTTTGAGAGAGGTGCCTGAAGATTTGAAACTGACCCCTATTTTCTACTTCTTAGTGAAAGATAATATGCCCTTAGTGAGGAAGGTTGCGGGAGCTTGGAAGCGCATTAAGGGAGAAGGGATAGCTAGCTTTGGGAAGTGTAACAATCAGACCTTCCCAGAATACGAAGCTTGGTTGAAAGACAGAGCTAGAAGAGTTTTGTTACCATTTTCAACACCAGTTCCCCCAGTTGCTGAGTCCATTGATACTGTGCCTTTAGAAGAATTCAAGAAGTTGGAAGCCCAGCTGCATGCCGTTAGAGTTGAAAACACCGAGATGGTAAGCCTGTATCACCAAGCCAACAGGGCCAAGATTGAAGTTGAAGAGAAGTTGCTGAAGATACAAACGACGTTAGAGGCTAAGGAGAAGGACTTTGCAGGTAGAGAAGCACATTTCCGCAGATTGGGGATGATGGAAGCCCAAAGAGAGGTTGAGCGCAAAAAGAAGTCAAAGACCCTCAGAGATGCTCGTCAATCTATTGTCTGGTTGAAGGGACAGAGAGATCAAGAGCTGAAGCAATATAAAGAAAAAGAAGAGTTCTTTGAAGTTCAGATGGCTTACAAAAAAGAGGAGGTGGAGCAAGTCCACAAAATTCGCAGAGAGAAGACTCAACAACTCGCAGACAGTCAACAAGCCCTCAAAGCAGCACTTAAAGAGATTGAAGACCTAAAGTTGATGGCGGGAGTCAAGAAGGTCAGATCTGATGGGGGGTTTAGTGATGGAGCTTCAGGGTCCTTAGGCGTTGGTTCTGCTTCTTAGTTTACTTTTCTTGTATCTGGATTACCTACAGGCATGTTGTAGGAGTCCTAGTTGGTTGATTCTCCTTTGTAAAGACTTGTACCCTACGGGGAATTCTGTGTTATTTGCCTGATAGGTTGATTTATGTTGGTTTTTTCCTTTATTTCTTGGTTCGCTTGCTGTTGTGGTTTGAATGTGGTTTTCTGCAAAAGTTTCTGAAAGTCGAGGATCAGTGCCCATCTGGTTTTCTTTGCTAAATACCGGGACCGGGACATAAATGACTTGTGATTGGAAACATAAACAACTGCATTGCATCCATATAACCTGTTTGTTGTTTTGCAGGTAGTGTCTCGGTTACTAACGTGTTTTGTGTTTCAGGCACTATAGCTCCTCGAAAAGTTCGGGGGCAACCAACAGTACACAGATATCCAACCAAGATTAACAGAGAGCGAGTCATGGACCAGTTACAAGCAGACTTGACAGATTTGAGACAAAGGATGGATAATTTTATGACACTAATGGTCGGCATGGGGCAGACCCAAGAGCGTCTGCGGGAGATGGTTGAGAATCAGAATAGGAACACTGCGGCTGCTGCTACTGCTGACAATCGTACCGGTGCGGGCGCACGTCAGGTCGAACCTCCTGTTACACAGCCAGGAATGACAATAATCAACGATGGGTTACACAACATTCAGGTAGACCATCAAGACGACCAGTTCACTCTGCTTGATGAGGCTGAAGGTCAAGGAGCAGAGATGAACAAGAGGTTTGAAGAGATGGCTGAGCAAATCAAGGCTATTCAGTCCCAGAGTTCTTTGGGATTCGACATAACAGACTTGGGCTTGGTTCCGGGAGTCAGGATTCCGTATAAGTTCAAAGTTCCTACCTTCGAGAAGTATGACGGCACTACTTGCCCGAAGACCCATCTGCAATCGTTTGTCGGGAGGATTGCCGCTCATACAGATGATGAGAAACTTTGGATGTATTATTTTCAGGATAGCTTGGTGGGAGCTTCTCTTGAATGGTACATGAAGCTCAATAGGGTCAATATCAAGAGCTGGAAGGATTTAGCCGAGGCCTTTGTGAGGCAGTATCAATATAACATGGACATGGCTCCGAAGCGCACGCAGTTGCAACACATGACCCAGGCGGCAAAATAAAGTTTCAAAGAATATGCCCAGAGGTGGCGCCAGTTAGCTTCCAGGGTGCAACCACCCCTCTTGGAGGATGAAATGGCCGACATGTTTATGGGCACTCTCCAAGGTGTTTTTCTAGAAAGGTTGGCATCTAGCTCGGCCACCAAGTTCAATGATATAGTGATTGCTGGAGAGAGAGTTGAGACTCTGTTAAAGACGGGGAAGATTCAGGACCCTAATACCGCTGGTAGCTCTGGAGGAGCGAGGAAAGCCTTTGGCGGACCTCCTAGAAGAAGAGAAGGGGAAGCTAGCGCAGTATATGGCCGAGGCAGAGGCAGAGGTTATAGACGAGAATACAATCAGATAGCTGCAGTCACAATTCCCGCTACACCAATTCAATCAGCTCAACAGGCTCTACAACAGCCTCAGCAACAACAGCAGCGCAACTATCAACAGAGACCGTATCAGCAGAGGCAGCCACGCCAAGCTGATAGGGTTTTTGATGTGATCCCAATGACATACACAGCTTTACTCCAGAGATTGTTGGAATTGAACTTAATTCAACTGAGGACCTTGGCTCCACCTACTGGAACTCTTCCTCCAGGTTACGACGCCAATGTTCGGTGCGCTTTCCATTCTGGGGCAACCCCCTTTTCTTTAGTCTACGGCATGGAGGCAGTCTTGCCTGTGGAAGTGGAAATCCCTTCACTGCGGGTGCTGATGGATGTCAAGCTTGATGAGGCTGAGTGGGTACGTGCTCGATACGATCAACTATGCCTAATTGAGGAAAAGAGATTAGCAGCTGTCTGTCATAGCCAGCTTTATCAAAGGAGAATGAAGCGAGCCTTTGATCAGCGAGTACGTACTCGAGAGTACCAAGTAGGCGAGCTTGTACTCAAGAGGATCATTCCTCCCGGTTCAGATCACAGGGGCAAGTGGACCCCAAATTATGAAGGACCATTCATAGTGAGGAAAGTATTCTCGGGCGGAGCACTGATGCTCACCACTATGGATGGCGAAGACTTCCAATACCCTGTTAACTCGGACGCAGTTAAAAAATACTTCGCATAAAAGACCCGCTGGACACAAAAACAGAATTATAGTCCAGGAAAAAAAGGGCATCCCGGCGAGCTAAAAACAGAATAAAAGCTCGGGCAAAAATTAGGGAAAAATTAAAAAAAATGTGTACACCCGCTGAGTTGAAAAGCCACATCGGATAACTCAGGCAAAAAAGGGTAACCCAGTGGATTGAAAACCCGAAAGGGCGATCCACGCAAAATCAGGGAATAAGCGAACAACTGCGCTCCGGTTTATCTGAACCACATCACCGCTTCAAACAGCTTGACCATATCAGAAGGGTAGAGATCAACCCCCTCATTCTCTTCAGAAGGTCGAAGACGGAACGGAAAGTCTTAAGGATATGCCAGTCATAGCAGGAAGGAAACTCTTTGGAATACCGTGCCATTGCCATTAGGATAGTTTCTTTTCTCAATTTTACAGTAGTTACCTCTTTCCAGGTGGTTACTTCCTGATGTAAAATTTTGCCTATTCAGAGGCCAATCAATAAAAAGAATATTCAGTCAAACACCGTGTTATGTTTATTTTGTTTGCAAAAATGTCCTGAATTTTTGACAAATAACATTGCATGTGAAACATGTTGCTTTTCAAACTGATAAAAATGACATTGCAGAGACACTTAACATCGCTTTGAGTGTCAGGTGACGGCGGATGAATAGATCAGGCCGTACCAATCTTGGTGCATGTGTGTGTATTCTGTTATTGCAGGATTAGCAGGTTATCACCGTATCCCCAAGCAGCAGAGGGTTATTCTCCAAGCAGAGGTATTTCCCCGACAGAGCGCCTATTTACAAGTGACTTATTCTCAATAGGTATCTGAACACCTGCACTCCCCATAAGTCGGGTCAATCCCCAGCAGGAGTTAGTAGAAGTCTCCCATCCACAGTGGAGTTGTCAGAAGTTTATTATCCGCAACGGAATCGCTAGAAATTCCCCTGGCTCAGCAGAGTTGCAGGTAACTTCATTTCCCCACAGAGTCATCGGGATTCTCATTCCCAAGGGATTTCCCTAGCAGAGCAAGAGGAAATTCTCCCCAGTGGAGTCAGAGCAGGATGATCAGATCCTCAACAGATGTTCAAAGCAGTTAAACGAAGTATACCTCACGCAGAGTCGTCTTTCTTCTAGTGAAAGCTTCTCCGGCAAGCATCAGGTTGCCAACACTTCGTTTTCGTCAGAGTTAAAAGTTTTGAGTCCCCAACAGGTTGCTGGAATCTTCTCCCACAGGCCGCCAGGACTTCATTCCTCAGCCAGAGTGGAAGTGTCTACTTCCCCAGCATGATCAGCCTTTGCCTGTGTTGATGCTATTCAGTGTTCGTTCGCACTCTTAGACACTTATCTGATGATTCAGTTTGCTCATCCGCAGTCTCCAGAAGAATTAGCACCTTGCGGCACTCGTCTGTGCTCGCATCTCTATTTGATGCTCATCCTCTTTCAGCACTCGTCCGTGCCTTTTCCTCAGCAGATTCCTCTTTATTTGAGGTATTCCTAGCACTCTTCCATGCTAACATCTTTATTTGATGACCGTCCGCAGCTCTCGGCACTCGTCCGTGTTTATTAGTTCTTTGAAGTTTTTCCCCAGTGAAGTTGCCAGTACTCGTCCGTACTCGCATCTTTATTTGATGCTCGACCGCATCCCTGCAGCACTCGTCCGTGCATTTTTCGATTCCTCTTTATTTGAGGCATATCCCCAAGAAAGTCGCCAGTACTCGTCCGTACTCGCATCTTTATTTGATGCTCGACCGCATCTCTTAGCACTCGTACGTGCTTGTTACTCCTTTGAAGATTGCTCGCCCGCATCCTTCGACACTCGTCTGTGTCTGCTACTTATCTAGTGCTCGTCTGCACGCCCCGACACTCGTCCGTGTTTGGTATTTTCTTTTGAAGATCGTCTGGAATAAGCTGATACTCGTCCGTATCAATATCAGAAGCACTCGTCCCTGTTTCTTGGATCATCATCCGGTACTCGTCCGTATCGTCGACTTATGACACTCGTCCGTGTTTCTTTGATGATCATTCCAATGCTCGTCCGCATTGAAGAGGTTGAAAACCCTGACGGTGGGATTAAAACGTCAAAACCATTTCCGGAACCTGCGTAAGGGTTATCCGAAGAAGACTCGTCCGTCTTATTCCACTTATCTGCGTAAGGATTCGTGAAGAGGTTGAAAACCCTGACGGTGGGATTAAAACGTCAAAACCATTTCCGGAACCTGCGTAAGGGTTATCCGAAGAAGACTCGTCTGTCTTATTCCACTTATCTGCGTAAGGATTCGTGAAGAGGTTGAAAACCCTGACGGTGGGATTAAAACGTCAAAACCATTTCCGGAACCTGTGTAAGGGTTATCCGAAGAAGACTCGTCCGTCTTATTCCACTTATCTGCGTAAGGATTCGTGAAGAGGATTCGTCCATCCTAGTTGCATGTCTATCCCACAGACTTATATGCATTCCCGGAGCCTGCGTAAGGGTTATCCGAAGAAGACTCGTCTGTCTTATTCCGCTTATCTGCGTAAGGATTCGCGAAGAGGATTCGTCCATCCTAGCTGCATGTCTATCCCCACAGACTTATATGCATCCCCGGAACCTGCGTAAGGGTTATCCGAAGAAGGCTCGTCCGTCTTATTCCGCTTATCTGCGTAAGGATTAGTGAAGGAGATTCGTTTATCTCAGGTTACTTTGAAGATTCTTAAGGACTCGTCCGCTTTCTGCACCTGGCGTCACAGGTCACAAGAAGACTCGTCCGTTTCATGTTTCATCAGAACCTTTGGTTTCATTGGAAGGAGCTCGTTTGCTCATCTCTCAGCTCAGTTGTAACATCGCTGGATTGGGTTTATTTCCCATTTCTTGTTTTCTGCATCAGAGCGCAAATTTCTATTTTCTTGGGTATTCAACCACAGTTTATCTTGAACGGTCGAAAGCGGAAGCAATCGTCCTTTTCAGATCAACAGTTGCTTGAATAGGGGCAGCTGTAGAACCTCAAATTTGCCCTCTTCATTTTAAGCATCATAATACACCATTTGCATCATAAGCATATCATATATATAGCATTATAGCATAGAAAAATAAAGCATGACAAGCATCAAGCCCTAGCATGAGGCATATGGCCATCTGGGGAGGTGTTGAAGGCCATCTAAGCCAAGACAAGGGTTCCAATGGATTTGTGGGAGGCCTATGATGATTCTATACTCCTTTGGCAAGGCCAAGATCACTTGCAAAAGCTCAGAAGATTGCTTAATCATCACAAGTTTCAAGACAATGCAAGGGTCCTAAGCAGTGCAACCAAATTAGGGTTTTGGCTTCAAGAGCCTTAACCTCATAATTTTGGCCAAATCTTTTGGGCAATGTTTTCTATATGATAATAGGTTCCTACATGTCAATTTTCATGGAAAAATTCCAAGTGGAAGTCAGTCATTGCCTCAGTTACTTGCAGATGAAGCAGAAAGTCAACTGGGCCCAGAAAAAGTCAACTGGGCCATTCCAAGGGGTCTAACCCAATTTTTTTGGCCAAATGAGGTCTATTCAATGTTATAAGATGTTGGGTGATCTTAAAGTACAAGAATTTTGGTGGTTTGAGGGGTTTTGGCAAAAGTGCACAAAGTTGGTCATGGAAAAGTTAATATTTTTGGCTATTTTGACCTTAAACTTCACAAGGCCTTAACTTGATCAAAAAATCTTCAAATGGACCCAACCCAAACATGAAAGTTGGAGAGTAAGGGCTGCCATTTTTAAAAAGTACAAGTACATTTTCATGAGATTTATGGTTTGAGAGATATGGCCCCCGAAAATTTAGGTATTTTAGGGCAAATTTCCAAGTTTCAAGGCCAAGCCATTTGCACAAAGGCTCAAAAATGGATAGTTTGCTATGCTATGGCCAAAGTAAGTTTACACAACCAAAATGCATCCCATTTAGGTCATTTGGCTCAAAGAAAAGTGGAAAAATTCATGCACATGAAAAAGTTCCATAAAACTTGCATTTTACACTTGAATTTGCATAAGGCATGACCATTGTGTGATAGCTTACATCCAAGGGCTGAAGTTGCTTGCTGGGAATCATTGGTGGGATGGTGAATGCACATGCAAGAGAGGCCAGCAAATCATGAGCTTGGCATGCTTATGGCACACTTGGGCCAAAATTGCATTTTCACAAAAATCAGCCCTCTCTCACGTGCATTTGTTCTAACCCTTTTGCATTGCCATATATATTCCATAACAATCAGAATTAGGGTTAGAGGCAGCCAGATTACACACTCATTCTCTCATTCTCATCTTTTATGCAAAATTGCTTATTCTCCACAAACTCTTGCTACAAGAATCCATTCACAAAACTCTTGCTGGATTCTTAATCCTCATCACTCATAGATCATTTACATACCATTTGTTTGGATTATTCTTCAAGAATCATCCATTTCTCATTTCTTGTGCACATTTGCATTTTGTGCCATAACTTTTGATCTAGGCAAGCTTTCTTCAATCCAAGACCACATTCATACTCCTCTCATCTCAAGGATCATTAAGCACCCATGGATCTAGATTTATAGTGAAGTTTGTTCAAGTGGCCATTTGAGAAGCTTTGAAGCACAAGGAAGCACATTGCTGGATTTACAAGTTTGCAAAGCCTTAGATGCATTTATTTTGCATCTAAGGGGATAAGGAGATCATTTGCCATCACTTTATACCATTATTGACTTCAAATTTGGAACACCACCTTAGGTATGCTCAAATTTCGAATCTCATAGAAATGTATTTGGTTGTGTGTTTTAGAATCCTCATGTTGTGGTGGTTACAATGCTCTTTGTAGTTTGTGAAATGGTTGAGTATTCACAAAGTTATGGTGATTTAAAGTTTCATGGACAATTTTATTTTCATTCATATCTTGAGTTTCTTTGAGTTTTAATCCAATCCAAGCATGTATTTGTGTTTAGTGATGTTAGATTATGTATTCTGGAGAGTTTTATGGTCGGCCGTGGCTTGGTTTGAGATTTCATGAAGTTAGGGTTAGGGTTTGGTTCATTAATGGTGGTTAGAGTTTAGGGTTTCTTCATGAAGAAGAAGGTTCAGCCCCCCAGCGCTATCCACACCCCCCACGCAAGGCCCATGCTGTTTTTTGAACTAACGTGTTTACTTCTTGCACCCCCCTTGGCCCATTAGCTTTATTTTTATTCTTTTTCTTTACCAATTTTATTCCATTTGCTTTTGATCCATTTTAAATACTTCCTTAACTCTAAAAAATCCAAAAAAATTCATATGCACTCCTTGATTCATCTAGTTTTTTATCATAATTTTTCCAGATTTTTATTTTCATCCCACGTGGCCAAATAAATTCAACATTGAGCATTGCTTTCTTGTGGACTCTCATAGACCAATCTGCCTTGTCCAATTTCTATTTTTCTCATCCTTTAAGCTATGAACCCCATTCTTTTTGCATTCAAATCCTAAGACACTCTACTATCTTAATGATTTATCTTGGATTTTTCACAAATTTCCTTGCTGGACTTTGCTTGAGTTACTTGTGCCTTAATTTTCAAAACCCTAAATGGTGATACCTTGCATCCTTGAGTTTCATTGACCTAGTTTGGTGCTGTATTTTTGTAAACCCTTTTGTATTCTCATTTCTTTGTGTTTGGAGAGTACTTTGCTGGTTGGGTAGATTTTTTAGGTGCTTGGATCTTTTTCTTGGGTATTTTCTTCCTCACCTTGCTTTGTTTTGCATACTTTGAGTCTTATAGTCTCTTTTAAGTTTAGAAGGGCACTTGTGCTAACTTCTCCTCATCTTTTGGGGTCCTTTAGAGGTCTAGGGTTGTTCCTGGTCTTAGGATAGGGTTTGAGTCTCCTTGAGTCTTGGTGTTGGGTCTCTTTTATGTGCTTTATTTCTTTAAGTGTTATGCATGCCTTCTTTGCACTTGTTTCACTTCCAATCATCTCAATATGATCTTGTGTTGCTTTGCTTATCATCTTGTGAACTCTTTGTCATGCCTATATGCTTGTGTAGCTTCTGACTTGTTGGTTCATGCCTTGGTTTTATGTTGCTACACTAACCTTGCAGGGGCTATGGTAAGTTTGAGATGTGGGAATTGAGTTCCACATCTCCATTTCTCATCTCTTCTCATTTTGTTTATATGGACTAACATCTTCTTGTTGGGCTTAGGCCTTTCTCATCTCTCCTTTTATCTTCTTCTTCTTCTCTTGAGATCCTTTTAGGTTAGAAAGACCTCACAAACCCTAGGAACTCCATGCATGCTAACTTAGGATAGAAACTTTCCCCCTAGTTTTTTTTTCCTTTTTGCTCCTTTGGTTCTCTTTCTCTTCTCATCTTCAAACTTAATTTTAATTCACTTAATAAAGGTTGAGTGCTTTCATGTGACATGAGACTTTGCTATGAGATGCTTGCACGCGTTCCATTTCGGGACGAGGTGTGAGTCATCACTCGTGGTAGATAGGTCTTAGCATGAGTACCTCACAAAGAAAAATTAAAAGACATTTCTTAACCAAAAACCACAAAAATACTTAATAATGGTAATAGGCCAGTGTGCTTAAGCCTTCACCTGTGGGACTAGCTTTGGTGATTTCCTCCATAGATAGGTGTGCCTCTTGCGCATTCCATTTCGGGATGATGTGAGACGTACACATCCCATTGAGTAAGACTTAGGTACACTCACCTATGCAAACTTTCACTCATAAAAGCTTCTAAAAAAAAACACCAAACAAACAATAAGCGTCTTTCCTTCGGGAATTCTTTTCTCACCTCATTCGCTCCGTACGCGAACTTGCTCCTACTTGTCACTTTGCAAGACGGTAACGCACTCGTCGTCCGAGCCTGCAACACCTGAGCATTGACATAGGCAGTTCAAGCCTTTAATTCACAAGCAATTTCCTTTTAGTACCCTTAGTTAGGGGAACTACGGCGTCTCTGATCCTCATTATCCTGATGAGGTACGTAGGCAGCGGGGTAGGGCCCGTTCGAGCACAATCTTTATTTTCCCTACATTTTTCCTTTGTTTTCTTATTTCAGTTCTTTTCTCAGTTTCTTTTCCAGTTCCAGTTTCTTTTTCATTTCTTTGCTGCAGCTTTCATATCCTCACCCTTTGAAACAGTTTCTTTGCAAGCGTGGATCCCGTCGGGTACGGCAGACGATCTGGGTGCTAATACCTTCCCAGGTCGTAACCGACTCCCGAACTCAGTTTCTTTGGTTCGCAGGACCTGTGTCCTTCCTCTTCTTTTCTTCTGGTTTGTGCAGCATTACCATTCCCTTTCTTCAGGATAAAAATGCCTGGCTGGCGACTCTATTCTTTTTCCGCGCCACTTTCGCGTTTGTACCAGGATGGAAATCCGGGGAGCGACAGCTTGGCGACTCTGCTGGGGACTGCACACCAGATGATCTCTGGTTCCCCTGTGAGTCTCTCCTAGCGCTTGTGTGTTGCTGTTTCATTGGGTGATGTTTGGTTGATGTGGCTTGTTGTATTTTATTGTTGTTTATTTACAGCTTTATTTACAGCTTTATTTACAGTTTTCAGTATTTATTTTCCACATCATATATCATGCTGGACTGTCTGGACTGGTTTTCTGTTTGGTGGGCTCGGGTGATACTGTTTCTGAGAGATAAGCCAAGTACCCGGCTTGAGTGCACCCTAGGATTAGAGTGGACATATTGTACTCACATGTGGCATGATGAGTGGCGGTGTGTTTCACGCCCAGATTGCGACCGTCTTGGAAATATCTTGTGTGGGGATTTCCTCCACTTCGGGATAGGACCTTGATAGTTATGTGCATCTGGGGACCGATCATTGAGAACCTTTGTGGAAACAACCCTCTCCAGTGGTGGCAGTGGCAGACCACATTTTGTGGCAACCCCATTCGCACCCGAGGGTCCACTGGGGACTCGCATAGGATGGCCTGGTTCTCTTATAGGAACTCAGTCAAAGCATCTGGTCGTATGACATTAGTACTGTATCCTACGGGCTGAATGTACTATTGTTTCTCGATTTCAGCGCTCGAAGCTGGGGACTTATAAGGGATGCTTGTTTTCCCGGACTCAGCTGAGGCCTCCCTGCGTAGTACATAATGCCTAACCGTTTCCCTGATTTGGTCATGAGCCATTTCTCGGAAATGGTGAAAGTATTATTGCTATTCGGCTTTGAGAGTCCGTGATGTTTGACCCGGAGCACACCTGTGAGATTGGGGATGGGTTTACAGGTTTGCAGGAACCCCTGACCTCATCATACCCTTGTTACCGGTGCAGTTCATGTCATGATACCGTTACTTTGGTTCCGAAAATCTGGTTTTATGGTTCTGGTATTCTTGATACTGTGGTCTTGAGATTTTCTTCAGAGGGTTGTGATTATCAGAGAGTGTGACTCAGTGGACTTTTGGTTTGTCAGTTATTCAGAGGGACCTTGTCAGTGGCCAGACTCCAGACAGTCTCAGATGGCCATATGTCCTTGCATTTGCATCTGCATTGCATCATTGCATCATTAATCATTGTTTTTTGTTTTCATTCACAGGTTCATATATCTGCTTCCGGTTCCGGTATTCTCTTCAAAGATGGAAGATCCTCGCAAGCAGAATATTCATTTCAAGTTCTTTGATATCAAGGTTGGTTTGTTGAAAAAGATGGTAAAGCTGATTACACCCAACGAGGTAGAGAGATTCAGAAAAGCTTATGGGAGTATTCTTGATGTGATGATAGAGCTAGATCCTTCCGAGAGGAGTGCCATTCATACATTGCTTCAGTATTATGATCCTCAGCTCCGTTGCTTCACCTTTCCTGATTTTCAGTTGGGCCCTATGCTGGAGGAGTATGCTTTGATCCTGGGTGTGCCGGTTCGAGACCAAGTTCCTTTCAATTCTGAGATGAGCAAACCTGCACCTGAGGCTATCGCTGAGGCTCTTTATTTGAGTCCTTCTACTGTGAAGTCTTTGACCATTATCAAAGGAGGAGTGTCCGGGTTTTCTTTGGAGGCTCTGGTGAAGAAAGCGGGAGAATTGGCTATTGAAGAGGAATGGGATGCTGTGTGTGCTATCTTGGCTCTGTCTATCTATGGCATCATTTTGTTTGCTGATATGGAGAAGTTCATAGATATAAACGCCATACATCTCTTTTTGCTGAAGAATCCAGTGCCTACCTTACTCGGGGATTTGTATTACTCAGTTCATTACAAAACTGAGAAGAAGAGGGGAGGTTTGGTTCGCTGCTGTGCTCCATTATTTCACATGTGGTTCATGAGGCATTTGCCTAGTACGGGAGTGTTTAGTGACCACACTCTGGTATGGGCTCAGAAGCTGGAAAAGTTGCTTGCCAAGGATGTTAGATGGTTCACTCAGAGGCTGCAAGGTGCACGTTTCATCACCAGCTGCGGGAGTTATCATAGTGTGCCTTTGTTGGGAATAACTGGAGGGATTAATTACAATCCAATCCTGTTAAGAAGACAATTGGGATACGCTTTGAGAGAGGTGCCTGAAGATTTGAAACTGACCCCTATTTTCTACTTCTTAGTGAAAGATAATATGCCCTTAGTGAGGAAGGTTGCGGGAGCTTGGAAGCGCATTAAGGGAGAAGGGATAGCTAGCTTTGGGAAGTGTAACAATCAGACCTTCCCAGAATACGAAGCTTGGTTGAAAGACAGAGCTAGAAGAGTTTTGTTACCATTTTCAACACCAGTTCCCCCAGTTGCTGAGTCCATTGATACTGTGCCTTTAGAAGAATTCAAGAAGTTGGAAGCCCAGTTGCATGCCGTTAGAGTTGAAAACACCGAGATGGTAAGCCTGTATCACCAAGCCAACAGGGCCAAGATTGAAGTTGAAGAGAAGTTGCTGAAGATACAAACGACGTTAGAGGCTAAGGAGAAGGACTTTGCAGGTAGAGAAGCACATTTCCGCAGATTGGGGATGATGGAAGCCCAAAGAGAGGTTGAGCGCAAAAAGAAGTCAAAGACCCTCAGAGATGCTCGTCAATCTATTGTCTGGTTGAAGGGACAGAGAGATCAAGAGCTGAAGCAATATAAAGAAAAAGAAGAGTTCTTTGAAGTTCAGATGGCTTACAAAAAAGAGGAGGTGGAGCAAGTCCACAAAATTCGCAGAGAGAAGACTCAACAACTCGCAGACAGTCAACAAGCCCTCGAAGCAGCACTTAAAGAGATTGAAGACCTAAAGTTGATGGCGGGAGTCAAGAAGGTCAGATCTGATGGGGGGTTTAGTGATGGAGCTTCAGGGTCCTTAGGCGTTGGTTCTGCTTCTTAGTTTACTTTTCTTGTATCTGGATTACCTACAGGCATGTTGTAGGAGTCCTAATTGGTTGATTCTCCTTTGTAAAGACTTGTACCCTACGGGGAATTCTGTGTTATTTTCCTGATAGGTTGATTTATGTTGGTTTTTTCCTTTATTTCTTGGTTCGCTTGCTGTTGTGGTTTGAATGTGGTTTTCTGCAAAAGTTTCTGAAAGTCGAGGATCAGTGCCCATCTGGTTTTCTTTGCTAAATACCGGGACCGGGACATAAATGACTTGTGATTGGAAACATAAACAACTGCATTGCATCCATATAACCTGTTTGTTGTTTTGCAGGTAGTGTCTCGGTTACTAACGTGTTTTGTGTTTCAGGCACTATAGCTCCTCGAAAAGTTCGGGGGCAACCAACAGTACACAGATATCCAACCAAGATTAACAGAGAGCGAGTCATGGACCAGTTACAAGCAGACTTGACAGATTTGAGACAAAGGATGGATAATTTTATGACACTAATGGTCGGCATGGGGCAGACCCAAGAGCGTCTGCGGGAGATGGTTGAGAATCAGAATAGGAACACTGCGGCTGCTGCTACTGCTGACAATCGTACCGGTGCGGGCGCACGTCAGGTCGAACCTCCTGTTACACAGCCAGGAATGACAATAATCAACGATGGGTTACACAACATTCAGGTAGACCATCAAGACGACCAGTTCACTCTGCTTGATGAGGCTTAAGGTCAAGGAGCAGAGATGAACAAGAGGTTTGAAGAGATGGCTGAGCAAATCAAGGCTATTCAGTCCCAGAGTTCTTTGGGATTCGACATAACAGACTTGGGCTTGGTTCCGGGAGTCAGGATTCCGTATAAGTTCAAAGTTCCTACCTTCGAGAAGTATGACGGCACTACTTGCCCGAAGACCCATCTGCAATCGTTTGTCGGGAGGATTGCCGCTCATACAGATGATGAGAAACTTTGGATGTATTATTTTCAGGATAGCTTGGTGGGAGCTTCTCTTGAATGGTACATGAAGCTCAATAGGGTCAATATCAAGAGCTGGAAGGATTTAGCCGAGGCCTTTGTGAGGCAGTATCAATATAACATGGACATGGCTCCGAAGCGCACGCAGTTGCAACACATGACCCAGGCGGCAAAAGAAAGTTTCAAAGAATATGCCCAGAGGTGGCGCCAGTTAGCTGCCAGGGTGCAACCACCCCTCTTGGAGGATGAAATGGCCGACATGTTTATGGGCACTCTCCAAGGTGTTTTTCTAGAAAGGTTGGCATCTAGCTCGGCCACCAAGTTCAATGATATAGTGATTGCTGGAGAGAGAGTTGAGACTCTGTTAAAGACGGGGAAGATTCAGGACCCTAATACCGCTGGTAGCTCTGGAGGAGCGAGGAAAGCCTTTGGCGGACCTCCTAGAAGAAGAGAAGGGGAAGCTAGCGCAGTATATGGCCGAGGCAGAGGCAGAGGTTATAGACGAGAATACAATCAGATAGCTGCAGTCACAATTCCCGCTACACCAATTCAATCAGCTCAACAGGCTCTACAACAGCCTCAGCAACAACAGCAGCGCAACTATCAACAGAGACCGTATCAGCAGAGGCAGCCACGCCAAGCTGATAGGGTTTTTGATGTGATCCCAATGACATACACAGCTTTACTCCAGAGATTGTTGGAATTGAACTTA
The DNA here is from genome assembly GCA_963966055.1 of Lathyrus aphaca. Taxonomy (NCBI): domain Eukaryota; kingdom Viridiplantae; phylum Streptophyta; class Magnoliopsida; order Fabales; family Fabaceae; genus Lathyrus; species Lathyrus aphaca. The sequence continues at coordinate 163,836,673 of OZ014520.1, read as the reverse complement.
ATTCAACTGAGGACCTTGGCTCCACCTACTGGAACTCTTCCTCCAGGTTACGACGCCAATGTTCGGTGCGCTTTCCATTCTGGGGCAACCCCCTTTTCTTTAGTCTACGGCATGGAGGCAGTCTTGCCTGTGGAAGTGGAAATCCCTTCACTGCGGGTGCTGATGGATGTCAAGCTTGATGAGGCTGAGTGGGTACGTGCTCGATACGATCAACTATGCCTAATTGAGGAAAAGAGATTAGCAGCTGTCTGTCATAGCCAGCTTTATCAAAGGAGAATGAAGCGAGCCTTTGATCAGCGAGTACGTACTCGAGAGTACCAAGTAGGCGAGCTTGTACTCAAGAGGATCATTCCTCCCGGTTCAGATCACAGGGGCAAGTGGACCCCAAATTATGAAGGACCATTCATAGTGAGGAAAGTATTCTCGGGCGGAGCACTGATGCTCACCACTATGGATGGCAAAGACTTCCAATACCCTGTTAACTCGGACGCAGTTAAAAAATACTTCGCATAAAAGACCCGCTGGACACAAAAACAGAATTATAGTCCAGGCAAAAAAGGGCATCCCGGCGAGCTAAAAACAGAATAAAAGCTCGGGCAAAAATTAGGGAAAAATTAAAAAAAATGTGTACACCCGCTGAGTTGAAAAGCCACATCGGACAACTCAGGCAAAAAAGGGTAACCCAGTGGATTGAAAACCCGAAAGGGCGATCCACGCAAAATCAGGGAATAAGCGAACAACTGCGCTCCGGTTTATCTGAACCACATCACCGCTTCAAACAGCTTGACCATATCAGAAGGGTAGAGATCAGCCCCCTCATTCTCTTCAGAAGGTCGAAGACGGAACGGAAAGTCTTGAGGATATGCCAGTCATAGCAGGAAGGAAACTCTTTGGAATACCGTGCCATTGCCATTAGGATAGTTTCTTTTCTCAATTTTACAGTAGTTACCTCTTTCCAGGTGGTTACTTCCTGATGTAAAATTTTGCCTATTCAGAGGCCAATCAATAAAAAGAATATTCAGTCAAACACCGTGTTATGTTTATTTTGTTTGCAAAAATGTCCTGAATTTTTGACAAATAACATTGCATGTGAAACATGTTGCTTTTCAAACTGATAAAAATGACATTGCAGAGACACTTAACATCGCTTTGAGTGTCAGGTGACGGCGGATGAATAGATCAGGCCGTACCAATCTTGGTGCATGTGTGTGTATTCTGTTATTGCAGGATTAGCAGGTTATCACCGTATCCCCAAGCAGCAGAGGGTTATTCTCCAAGCAGAGGTATTTCCCCGACAGAGCGCCTATTTACAAGTGACTTATTCTCAATAGGTATCTGAACACCTGCACTCCCCATAAGTCGGGTCAATCCCCAGCAGGAGTTAGTAGAAGTCTCCCATCCACAGTGGAGTTGTCAGAAGTTTATTATCCGCAACGGAATCGCTAGAAATTCCCCTGGCTCAGCAGAGTTGCAGGTAACTTCATTTCCCCACAGAGTCATCGGGATTCTCATTCCCAAGGGATTTCCCTAGCAGAGCAAGAGGAAATTCTCCCCAGTGGAGTCAGAGCAGGATGATCAGATCCTCAACAGATGTTCAAAGCAGTTAAACGAAGTATACCTCACGCAGAGTCGTCTTTCTTCTAGTGAAAGCTTCTCCGGCAAGCATCAGGTTGCCAACACTTCGTTTTCGTCAGAGTTAAAAGTTTTGAGTCCCCAACAGGTTGCTGGAATCTTCTCCCACAGGCCGCCAGGACTTCATTCCTCAGCCAGAGTGGAAGTGTCTACTTCCCCAGCATGATCAGCCTTTGCCTGTGTTGATGCTATTCAGTGTTCGTTCGCACTCTTAGACACTTATCTGATGATTCAGTTTGCTCATCCGCAGTCTCCAGAAGAATTAGCACCTTGCGGCACTCGTCTGTGCTCGCATCTCTATTTGATGCTCATCCTCTTTCAGCACTCGTCCATGCCTTTTCCTCAGCAGATTCCTCTTTATTTGAGGTATTCCTAGCACTCTTCCATGCTAACATCTTTATTTGATGACCGTCCGCAGCTCTCGGCACTCGTCCGTGTTTATTAGTTCTTTGAAGTTTTTCCCCAGTGAAGTTGCCAGTACTCGTCCGTACTCGCATCTTTATTTGATGCTCGACCGCATCCCTGCAGCACTCGTCCGTGCATTTTTCGATTCCTCTTTATTTGAGGCATATCCCCAAGAAAGTCGCCAGTACTCGTCCGTACTCGCATCTTTATTTGATGCTCGACCGCATCTCTTAGCACTCGTACGTGCTTGTTACTCCTTTGAAGATTGCTCGCCCGCATCCTTCGACACTCGTCTGTGTCTGCTACTTATCTAGTGCTCGTCTGCACGCCCCGACACTCGTCCGTGTTTGGTATTTTCTTTTGAAGATCGTCTGGAATAAGCTGATACTCGTCCGTATCAATATCAGAAGCACTCGTCCCTGTTTCTTGGATCATCATCCGGTACTCGTCCGTATCGTCGACTTATGACACTCGTCCGTGTTTCTTTGATGATCATTCCAATGCTCGTCCGCATTGAAGAGGTTGAAAACCCTGACGGTGGGATTAAAACGTCAAAACCATTTCCGGAACCTGCGTAAGGGTTATCCGAAGAAGACTCGTCCGTCTTATTCCACTTATCTGCGTAAGGATTCGTGAAGAGGTTGAAAACCCTGACGGTGGGATTAAAACGTCAAAACCATTTCCGGAACCTGCGTAAGGGTTATCCGAAGAAGACTCGTCTGTCTTATTCCACTTATCTGCGTAAGGATTCGTGAAGAGGTTGAAAACCCTGACGGTAGGATTAAAACGTCAAAACCATTTCCGGAACCTGCGTAAGGGTTATCCGAAGAAGACTCGTCCGTCTTATTCCACTTATCTGCGTAAGGATTCGTGAAGAGGATTCGTCCATCCTAGTTGCATGTCTATCCCACAGACTTATATGCATTCCCGGAGCCTGCGTAAGGGTTATCCGAAGAAGACTCGTCTGTCTTATTCCGCTTATCTGCGTAAGGATTCGCGAAGAGGATTCGTCCATCCTAGCTGCATGTCTATCCCCACAGACTTATATGCATCCCCGGAACCTGCGTAAGGGTTATCCGAAGAAGGCTCGTCCGTCTTATTCCGCTTATCTGCGTAAGGATTAGTGAAGGAGATTCGTTTATCTCAGGTTACTTTGAAGATTCTTAAGGACTCGTCCGCTTTCTGCACCTGGCGTCACAGGTCACAAGAAGACTCGTCCGTTTCATGTTTCATCAGAACCTTTGGTTTCATTGGAAGGAGCTCGTTTGCTCATCTCTCAGCTCAGTTGTAACATCGCTGGATTGGGTTTATTTCCCATTTCTTGTTTTCTGCATCAGAGCGCAAATTTCCATTTTCTTGGGTATTCAACCACAGTTTATCTTGAACGGTCGAAAGCGGAAGCAATCGTCATTTTCAGATCAACAGTTGCTTGAATAGGGGCAGCTGTAGAACCTCAAATTTGCCCTCTTCATTTTAAGCATCATAATACACCATTTGCATCATAAGCATATCATATATATAGCATTATAGCATAGAAAAATAAAGCATGACAAGCATCAAGCCCTAGCATGAGGCATATGGCCATCTGGGGAGGTGTTGAAGGCCATCTAAGCCAAGACAAGGGTTCCAATGGATTTGTGGGAGGCCTATGATGAGTCTATACTCCTTTGGCAAGGCCAAGATCACTTGCAAAAGCTCAGAAGATTGCTTAATCATCACAAGTTTCAAGACAATGCAAGGGTCCTAAGCAGTGCAACCAAATTAGGGTTTTGGCTTCAAGAGCCTTAACCTCATAATTTTGGCCAAATCTTTTGGGCAATGTTTTCTATATGATAAGAGGTTCCTACATGTCAATTTTCATGGAAAAATTCCAAGTGGAAGTCAGTCATTGCCTCAGTTACTTGCAGATGAAGCAGAAAGTCAACTGGGCCCAGAAAAAGTCAACTGGGCCATTCCAAGGGGTCTAACCCAATTTTTTTGGCCAAATGAGGTCTATTCAATGTTATAAGATGTTGGGTGATCTTAAAGTACAAGAATTTTGGTGGTTTGAGGGGTTTTGGCAAAAGTGCACAAAGTTGGTCATGGAAAAGTTAATATTTTTGGCTATTTTGACCTTAAACTTCACAAGGCCTTAACTTGATCAAAAAATCTTCAAATGGACCCAACCCAAACATGAAAGTTGGAGAGTAAGGGCTGCCATTTTAAAAAAGTACAAGTACATTTTCATGGGATTTATGGTTTGAGAGATATGGCCCCCGAAAATTTAGGTATTTTAGGGCAAATTTCCAAGTTTCAAGGCCAAGCCATTTGCACAAAGGCTCAAAAATGGATAGTTTGCTATGCTATGGCCAAAGTAAGTTTACACAACCAAAATGCATCCCATTTAGGTCATTTGGCTCAAAGAAAAGTGGAAAAATTCATGCACATGAAAAAGTTCCATAAAACTTGCATTTTACACTTGAATTTGCATAAGGCATGACCATTGTGTGATAGCTTACATCCAAGGGCTGAAGTTGCTTGCTGGGAATCATTGGTGGGATGGTGAATGCACATGCAAGAGAGGCAAGCAAATCATGAGCTTGGCATGCTTATGGCACACTTGGGCCAAAATTGCATTTTCACAAAAATCAGCCCTCTCTCACGTGCATTTGTTCTAACCCTTTTGCATTGCCATATATATTCCATAACAATCAGAATTAGGGTTAGAGGCAGCCAGATTACACACTCATTCTCTCATTCTCATCTTTTATGCAAAATTGCTTATTCTCCACAAACTCTTGCTACAAGAATCCATTCACAAAACTCTTGATGGATTCTTAATCCTCATCACTCATAGATCATTTCCATACCATTTGTTTGGATTATTCTTCAAGAATCATCCATTTCTCATTTCTTGTGCACATTTGCATTTTGTGCCATAACTTTTGATCTAGGCAAGCTTTCTTCAATCCAAGACCACATTCATACTCCTCTCATCTCAAGGATCATTAAGCACCCATGGATCTAGATTTATAGTGAAGTTTGTTCAAGTGGCCATTTGAGAAGCTTTGAAGCACAAGGAAGCACATTGCTGGATTTACAAGTTTGCAAAGCCTTAGATGCATTTATTTTGCATCTAAGGGGATAAGGAGATCATTTGCCATCACTTTATACCATTATTGACTTCAAATTTGGAACACCACCTTAGGTATGCTCAAATTTCGAATCTCATAGAAATGTATTTGGTTGTGTGTTTTAGAATCCTCATGTTGTGGTGGTTACAATGCTCTTTGTAGTTTGTGAAATGGTTGAGTATTCACAAAGTTATGGTGATTTAAAGTTTCATGGACAATTTTATTTTCATTCATATCTTGAGTTTCTTTGAGTTTTAATCCAATCCAAGCATGTATTTGTGTTTAGTGATGTTAGATTATGTATTCTGGAGAGTTTTATGGCCGGCCGTGGCTTGGTTTGAGATTTCATGAAGTTAGGGTTAGGGTTTGGTTCATTAATGGTGGTTAGAGTTTAGGGTTTCTTCATGAAGAAGAAGGTTCAGCCCCCCAGCGCTATCCACACCCCCCACGCAAGGCCCATGCTGTTTTTTGAACTAACGTGTTTACTTCTTGCACCCCCTTGGCCCATTAGCTTTATTTTTATTCTTTTTCTTTACTAATTTTATTCCATTTGCTTTTGATCCATTTTAAATACTTCCTTAACTCTAAAAAATCCAAACAAATTCATATGCACTCCTTGATTCATCTAGTTTTTTATCATAATTTTTCCAGATTTTTATTTTCATCCCACGTGGACAAATAAATTCAACATTGAGCATTGCTTTCTTGTGGACTCTCATAGACCAATCTGCCTTGTCCAATTTCTATTTTTCTCATCCTTTAAGCTATGAACCCCATTCTTTTTGCATTCAAATCCTAAGACACTCTACTATCTTCATGATTTATCTTGGATTTTTCACAAATTTCCTTGCTGGACTTTTCTTGAGTTACTTGTGCCTTAATTTTCAAAACCCTAAATGGTGATACCTTGCATCCTTGAGTTTCATTGACCTAGTTTGGTGCTGTATTTTTGCAAACCCTTTTGGATTCTCATTTCTTTGTGTTTGGAGAGTACTTTGCTGGTTGGGTAGATTTTTTAGGTGCTTGGATCTTTTTCTTGGGTATTTTCTTCCTCACCTTGCTTTGTTTTGCATACTTTGAGTCTTATAGTCTCTTTTAAGTTTAGAAGGGCACTTGTGCTAACTTCTCCTCATCTTTTGGGGTCCTTTAGAGGTCTAGGGTTGTTCCTGGTCTTAGGATAGGGTTTGAGTCTCCTTGAGTCTTGGTGTTGGGTCTCTTTTATGTGCTTTATTTCTTTAAGTGTTATGCATGCCTTCTTTGCACTTGTTTCACTTCCAATCATCTCAATATGATCTTGTGTTGCTTTGCTTATCATCTTGTGAACTCTTTGCCATGCCTATATTCTTGTGTAGCTTCTGACTTGTTGGTTCATGCCTTGGTTTTATGTTGCTACACTAACCTTGCAGGGGCTATGGTAAGTTTGAGATGTGGGAATTGAGTTCCACATCTCCATTTCTCATCTCTTCTCATTTTGTTTATATGGACTAACATCTTCTTGTTGGGCTTAGGCCTTTCTCATCTCTCCTTTTATCTTCTTCTTCTTCTCTTGAGATCCTTTTAGGTTAGAAAGACCTCACAAACCCTAGGAACTCCATGCATGCTAACTTAGGATAGAAACTTTCCCCCTAGTTTTTTTTTCCTTTTTGCTCCTTTGGTTCTCTTTCTCTTCTCATCTTCAAACTTAATTTTAATTCACTTAATAAAGGTTGAGTTCTTTCATGTGACATGAGACTTTGCTATGAGATGCTTGCACGCGTTCCATTTCGGGACGAGGTGTGAGTCATCACTCGTGGTAGATAGGTCTTAGCATGAGTACCTCACAAAGAAAAATTAAAAGACATTTCTTAACCAAAAACCACAAAAATACTTAATAATGGTAATAGGCCAGTGTGCTTAAGCCTTCACCTGTGGGACTAGCTTTGGTGATTTCCTCCATAGATAGGTGTGCCTCTTGCGCATTCCATTTCGGGATGATGTGAGACGTACACATCCCATTGAGTAAGACTTAGGTACACTCACCTATGCAAACTTTCACTCATAAAAGCTTCTAAAAAAAACACCAAACAAACAATAAGCGTCTTTCCTTCGGGAATTCTTTTCTCACCTCATTCGCTCCGTACGCGAACTTGCTCCTACTTGTCACTTTGCAAGACGGTAACGCACTCGTCGTCCGAGCCTGCAACACCTGAGCATTGACATAGGCAGTTCAAGCCTTTAATTCACAAGCAATTTCCTTTTAGTACCCCTAGTTAGGGGAACTACGGCGTCTCTGATCCTCATTATCCTGATGAGGTACGTAGGCAGCGGGGTAGGGCCCGTTCGAGCACAATCTTTATTTTCCCTACATTTTTCCTTTGTTTTCTTATTTCAGTTCTTTTCTCAGTTTCTTTTCCAGTTCCAGTTTCTTTTTCATTTCTTTGCTGCAACTTTCATATCCTCACCCTTTGAAACAGTTTCTTTGCAAGCGTGGATCCCGTCGGGTACGGCGGACGATCTGGGTGCTAATACCTTCCCAGGTCGTAACCGACTCCCGAACTCAGTTTCTTTGGTTCGCAGGACCTGTGTCCTTCCTCTTCTTTTCTTCTGGTTTGTGCAGCATTACCATTCCCTTTCTTCGGGATAAATATGCCTGGCTGGCGACTCTATTCTTTTTCCGCGCCACTTTCGCGTTTGTACCAGGATGGAAATCCGGGGAGCGACACTGGGGAGGCAAAACACTCCTTATACTGCTGAGAATTGCCCCTGTCTGAAGTGAAACTTCTGCTCGGGGATGGCACCAACCTTCTGCTGCCTTGCTGGGGGAGATTTCAACTTCCAACTCTACTGGGGATGATGGAGGATGTCAATGATGAAGCTTCCTGCTGAAGATAAGAGTTTAAGTTGCCACTTGCTGGGGATAAGAGATAAATCCTCTCATGTTGGGAATGAGAGATGTAAGGCGTCTCATGCTGGTGATGAGAGACGATGATACCCTTCTTCTCAAGAAATAACCTCCCATGAGACTTGCTAAGGAACCTTGATCGATGAAGTCTGCAGATGAAACAACTCTTGCAGTACTATGCCGACACTGGCCTTGCCCCTAGCCCTGGGTTGATAGGTTGCCGGCTAATCATGTGTGAACAATGGTTCTTTGCAATTTTCGACTCGCCTCAGATTAAAGTCCATCAGAAGTAAATGTCTCAAGAGGATTTTACAGAAAACATGGCATATGAAATGCCTCAGTGTCTTCAAACTCTTGGAGAGATTCATCGGATCTCGAAATAACTGCCCCAGACTGCATGGTCTGTGCAAGAATTTGCCTCGCAAGGATTCATGAAAAGCCTCATATCACTGTGAGATATTCTGCCCCAGTATATTGAACTCCGGATAGGTGCTTTTGATAAACCGTCTTCGGGAGAGAATAACTTCTAGTGCTCTTGGGGTGGCCTGCCCCAGTACGAGCCTTGAAGTGATCACCTCTGAATGACTGTGCTTTGAAGAAAACACACAGATCAATTGTTCTTTGAGAGATTGGATCTCGAAGTAATTGCCCCAGCTTGGCTGAATTTTGAAGAGATTGCTCGACATGATTGCCCCAGATTAATTGGCTCTTGCTACGAGTGTTGGGAAAATCCCTACTCAATGGAGTTTTCTTGAAAAGTGCACCTCGACAGATTGTCCTTCGGAAGTTTCAGACTTCTCAACTTGGCAAGATTAAGCTCCTGGACTGAGATTCCATACATGGACTTTTATGATGCCAAACAAATGTATGCAAGCAGAAAATGTTTATTTTAAGAATGAAAATTCTAATGCAACACACATATTAATCTTGAAGTTTTACTAAAAAAAGATGTCGCAAACCTTTGTGAGCGAATCACTGGTTAAGATACGACATTGGTTTTTGAATAATAGAAAGCATGCACATGCAACACCAACAAAAATCTTTCAACACCACTCATAGGAGTCAGGAACGCGGTCTCGTGGTAGTACGCTCTCAAAATAACCCTGTTTCAGTTAGGACTTTTGAGGGTTGTATCGTGGCCTGGTTAGCAGTTATAGAAACAAAAGATATAGGCTCAAAATTTATTTGTGCCCACCCATCTTCGTGATGTTCTCCATTCCTATGTTCTGCTAGCTTTCACAAGCGCTCACTTTTCAAAAAAGGTTTTGTGATGGTTGAGGAACCAATTACACTTACGGTTTAAGCACCACTCAGGTTGTTGTTTGGAGTCAGTCACCTCTCTTATCATTGGTGTCTGTGCCACACAACTTTGTTCTTGTTCAAGGATCTTTCTTGTGTAATCCTTTTTGTCTTTTGCTTTTGCATTATTTTTCTTATCCCTAACTTTTGCCTGGACTGATTCTTGTGAATCTTTGATTGTAGAGTCCAGCGGGATGCCCTAATTTTTGCCTAAGTCACCTGTTTCCAAGTTTCGACTTAGCGGGCTTTTTCATTCTCTTTTTTTTTTTAATTTTTTTGAACAAATCGTGTGACACTGTTTGTCTTGATTGCTTTGCGAGGGTCGTGACTGTCTCACTTCTTGGTTAATGAGTAATAACCAATGTGGTTTCCGGTCTTTGGACCACTTACTTGGGATAACCATTGTAGTTTCTAGTCATTAGACCTCTTGATTTGGTAAAACGAAAGGTAATGGATCCTCAGATTTGCACTCCTTTTTGAAATTTGAATGCTCGGTCAAACTAACTGACGCCTACCCTGCCCCTGGATTAAGTGCGAGGGTTTTTTCATGCAAAAAGAAACTCCTACTTCAAGGCTCAAATGGGTTGGCGAGGGTCTATCTCCCTTATATCTCCGGTGTTTAGGATTTGGAACAATGCCTGTACATCGTCAACAAGGTCTTTCTCAAAAGCACACAATTAGAGATTCATGCATTTTCATTTCGTCATCCTCCCTGATAGAGTTTAAGCTCAACAGTTGGTATTGCAATGCACATACACAAAATCATGAGTGAATACGAATGGATTACTTCAAGAAAAACATGTGCGTTATATTATGATTAACATTCAAAAACAAATAAATTTCATACAAGTAAACAAATGTTCAGCATATAAGAGAAACTACAAATGGAAATGCAGCAAAGAAACTGAATATAGCCGTAGTTGAGGAGGCTTGGCTCCGTCTGGACCCGTCAGTCTTGGATACTTTCAGCGATCAACAACTCTTTCACGAACTTGTAGTCTTCAATTCGCAGTGGTATAATTACCCACGACAATCATACCTTTTCTTCTAGTTGTTCTGACTCCGACACGAGACATCTGAAGAGAGAAGTGAAGCTGAGGAGTAAAGTTTCCCCATAAGGTTGCTCGGAAAGACCTGACGATCTTCTGCCTACGTATCTCCATTGACCCAAGACCAATGAAGAATCAGAGCGACGTAGTTCCCCTCAATAGGGATGAAACTGTACTACAAAGATGCACCATTATCAAAACAAGAGCATCCGGAATACTTCTGGCTTCAAGACTTCAAATTAAAGAAAGTGTCCTCTCTCTTGTATGTTTGGTGCAAAGTTGACAGCTTTCGAGTCGATTAAGTCCTGCACCGTGTGGTGAAATGCTTTACACCTATCAATATGATGCCCTGGCGCCCCAGAATGAAAATCACAGTTGACATTGGCATCCCATCCCTCTGGTAGTGGAAAAGGAGGCGGAGACAGCTTACGAAGCCCGACCAACTTCAATTGAAGCAAATGCTGGAGAAGATCAGTGTAAGATATTGGCAAAGGGTCAAAACATCTTTCTCTCCTTTGTTGCCGACCCTGTTGAGGATTATGCTGACGACGATTTTGCTGTTGTGAACGTGTGGCACTTGGGATGATCATAGATGCCGTCTGGTAGTGTGAAACTTGATTTCTTTTCTTTCGCTGGACACAAACTGCCCCTGCTTCTTCGTACTGCTTCTTTTGCTCATTGAACAACGACTTCTTTTTTCCAGAAGTGAAGGCACCGTTGACCTGAATCTTTCCTCGCTTCATCCAATTTTCAATTCTTTCACCAGTCAAGACGATATCAGAAAAACCATTAGCTGAACAGCTCGCCAAACGTTCAATGAAGTGCCCCGGGAGGGTATCCATGAATAGGTCTACCATTTCTCTCTCCTGCAATGATGGTTGTACTCTGGCTGCGACCTCGCGCCATCTCTGTGCGTACTCCTTAAAGCTCTCGGGGTTCTTTTGTGACATGCTCTGAAGCTGAGTTCGGTTGGGAGCCATGTCAATATTATACTGGTACTGCCTGAGAAAGGCTTCCCCAATTTCCTTCCAATTACGGACATAGTTCTTTTCCAGCTTTACGTACCATTCTAACGAACCCCCGGAAAGGCTGTCTTGGAAGTGGTACATCCAAAGTTTCTCATCTTCCGTATGTGCAGCGATTTTGCGATGGAAGGCCTGCAAGTGCATTTTCGGGCAAGATCTACCACTGTACTTGTCGAAAACGGGAGGTCTGAACTTTGGAGGGATCACCAACCCTGAAACCAGCCCCATATCAGCAACATCAATGCCAAGGGTGTCTTTGCATTCTAAAGCCTTTACCTTCTCGGTTAGCATCTGAAAATCCTGGTTATTGGCCCCAACACCAAATCCCACATCTTCGTTGAGAAAAGTAAATTGATCCTCCTGTCGGTCTGCTACACGAACAGGAAATGGACCAATGCCTTCAGGGATAGGAGGCCTATTATCCATAGATGGGATGACTGTATTGATCGGATTGCCTTCGGCATCCAAGGTAACCATTGGAGGATCAACCTGTGGACGATTAAGCCTCAGCATGGCGGTTCTCATCTCTTGTTGCCCCTGCACTATACTCTGCATTGCTACCGTGAACTCTCCCATCCGAGTGCGAAACTCGTTCAACTCGGCTTGTACTGTATTCATGATTTGACTCGGGTAGCGTACTGGTACGGCCGATACTTCCCCTGAAATGGTCAAATAAATTAGGAAATCCAGATAACTCGTTAGTATGCAAAAATGATATGCGTGAAAATGCCATGTCACCGATCCCACTTCATTCAGATCAGGGGACAGATACCCACGGAGTGCCACATCATAAGATAAACTCTGTGAGTGTGCAGGGAGAAAGTGCTGCGTATCGGGAATTCAAAATAAAATTGCCAAGGTAAAAGAGTTGCAACAATGGTATCGACACACTTCCATAAAGCAAAGAATACACCAACATGCGAAACCTTATACAATTATTTGCCAATAATACTGAAATACAGGAAAATGTCACAATCCACAACAGAAAAACAAAAGATTCCTTCAACAGCTCTGAAGGTAATCTAGAAACACCATAAAGCAAAATACATGCATCAAAGAAATCTACATCTCCTGATTTGAGCTTCGTGCAGTCTGCATGGCCAGCTGGATCAAAGGCTTCAGCTCCTGAGGTACCCTTCTGGTGTAATGATCCCTGAATCAATTAGATATTGGACATTTTGCTTGAAGGCTTCGCACTCATCGATGGTATGTCCAAATGTTCCGGAGTGGAACTCACATCTGACATCCATATTGTAATCTGGGGGAATGGGGTAGGGTATTGGCAAGGTGTTCCCTGGCTGAATCAAAGAATTCTCGAGCAAACGGGCAAACACTTGACTAGGAGTAAACACTTCTTCAACCTGCTTGAGCTTGAGTCTCCCCTGTTGTTGATAATTCTGATGCTGAGATGAATTCGAACACCTAAAGTTCTTCTGCGCTTTCTTCTTTATGTCGGAACGGTGAATGGGTAAAGGTGCCTGGCACGATGTCTTCAAAACCCAGATCGGAGGCACACACCCCTGATTGGGGATAATTCTTGTGGTAAGGAAAGGAGAAGTTCCTCCTAGTGATATGAAATCCTTTGACACATCCCCGCTGATCGGTGTGAACTCGATCACTTTTGCATCAATGAGCTCTTGAACTTGATGCTTAAGCCTTTTGCAGTTTTCCACATGATGACCAGGTGCCCCGGAATGGAAAACACACCTGGCATTGGCGTCAAAATCTGGGGGAAGCTTTTTGGGCGTGGCTGCCACGGTGACAAGTTCAACCAGATTAAGCTCGAGCAAACAAACAAGCAACTGTGCATATGACACCGGGATCAAATCAAACTTGGCTTCAGACGTCTTTGGCATTTGTCCGCAGTTCTTGCCTTTACCTTCCCTTTGATGAACTGGAAGAGTCTGCAAATTGGGAGGCTTAAGATCCCAAAGTTGAGGAGAATTCCTGCGAAACGCTTCCTGACCTTGGAACAAAATCCCTGAACTAGGATGACCAACAATTTCTGCAGTAATAAAGGGGAGATGGTGCCCTTCTTGGAGCTTTGGGGCTTCCCTGGTCTGGCTCTCTTGTTTCTTCAATTGGTAAACCTTCTCCATCAATAGCGTGTGGTCATGGCACAAGGTCTGCATGTCCTCCGAGAGTTGATCCATTCGGACTTTCATTTCAGCTATTTTTGCTCGGCATTGCTCCATACCCACCTCTTGATGACTGTGATTCAAATTGGCCATTCTGAAGAGTAAACGAATCAGGATGAGAATCTGTCCCCGGACACCTGTAATGAGAGTAAGGATGCATGCAAATGCCATGTTCGATTATTTCCAAGGGATCCATCTGCTTTGATTCCAATTTGGGATACAGGAACATATAATGACATGGTTCGAACATAGGATCTTTGGAAATAGCCGAACATGTATGATAGAATGCTATGATGTTATGTATGCAACAGGCATGTGATCAGTGAAGTGTCTGCGATGTTCCAATCATATAATCAGGTGTCGGTGCAAGGTCTCAGAATCCATATATCACAATAATCATCCCTCTGATCCGGGATCCATAACTTAAGAACAGAAATCCAGATCACAAAACTGAACCAAAGGCAAAGTGGGTATGCTGAAGGTATCAGGGATCCTGCAAACCTGTAAACCCCTCCCAATCTCACGGGTGTGCTACTCGGGTCAACATCACGGACTCTCAAAGCCGAATAGCAATAATACGTTCACCATCTCCGAGAAATGGCTCATGACCAAATCAGGGAATCGGTTTGGTATTATGTACTACGCAGGGAGGTCTCAGTTGAGTCCGGAAAAACAAGCATCCCTCACAAGTCTCCAGCTTCAAGCACTGAATCGAGAAACAATAGTACATTCATCCCGAAGGGTACAATACTATCGTCATACGAACAGTTTGCTTTAACTGAATTCCTATGAGAGAACCAGGCCATCCTATGCGAGTTCCCAATGGACCCTCGGATGCGAGTGGGTTTGCCAACAAATGTGGTCTGCCACTGTCATCACTGGAGAGGGGTGTTCCCATTAAGGTCCTCGAAGATCGGTCACCAGATGCACATAACTATCAAGGTCGTACCCTGAAGTGAGGTAATCCCCACACAGAATAGTTCCAAGACGGTCGCAATCTGGGTGTGGAACACATCGCCACCCATCATGGTGAGATACCATAAGAGTACAATGTCTGTCCACGCTAATCCTATGGTGCACTCAAGCCGGATAGTTGGCTTATCTCACAGTAACTCCCAACCCACAGAAAAAATGAAAACCAGCACAGCCAGACAGTCCAGTATAATATGATGCATGGAAAAATAAAATACTGAAAACGGTAAATAAATGCGATAACGTAAAGCTGTAAATAAAACTGTAAATAAAAACAGTAAAGCTAAACTAAAGCACACAGCAACAAACATATAAACACCCAAAGGAACAAAACCAAACAGGCGCTAGGATTGACTCTACAAGGGAAACCGGAAGAATCAGGTTAGTCCCCAGCAGAGTCGCCAGCTGTCGCTCCCGGGATTTTCATCCTAGTACAAACGCAAAAGTGGCGCGGAAAGGTTAGAGTCGCCAGCCAGACATTTTTATCCCAAAGGAATGGGAAAGGTAATGTTGCACAAACCTGAGGAAGAAGGAAAGGACAAGGTCCTGCGAACCAAAGATCTGAGTTCGGGAGTCGGTTACGACCTGGGAAGGTATTAGCACCCCAGATCGTCCGTCGTACCCGACGGGATCCACGCTTGCTTGCTTGTTTGTTTCAAAGGGTGAGAAAATATAACTGCTGCTGAATAAACCGCTAACTGGAACTAGAATGAGAAATGAGAAGGAACTGAAAATGAAAACTAAACTAAAGAATGGGGAAAATGTAGGGAAAATAAAGAATGTGCTCGAACGGGCCCTACCCCGCTGCCTACGTACCTCATCGGGATAATGAGGATCAGAGTCGACGTAGTTCGCCTAACCTAGGCGGGAACTGTTTGTTTGTGTTTTTTATGCTGGAACTGCGTATGTCTATGCTCAGGTGTTGCAGGCTCGTCTGGTACGAGTGCGTTTACCGTCTTGCATGTGTGACAAGTCGTCGCGAGTTCGCGTTGTGAGTGAGTGAGATGAGAAGAGAAGTTCCCGCAGGATAGTCGCTTGTTATTTGTTTTTGGCTTTTAAAAGAAGTATTTTGAATTTGTTTGTGAACGGTCTCGTACTAAGACCTATCCATCGCGGGAAGTATTTACACCTCGCCCCGAAACAGGACGCGTATAAACACTCCGCAACAAAGTCTCGTGTCGTACAAGATTGTTCGGTTTTTATTAAGTGTTTTATTACTTTTCTTTTGAAGGGAGAAAGAAAGACTCAAGTTGATAAAAGGAAAAATCTAAGGGACTAAGACTCAATCCTATTTTGTTTATTTATTTACAAGTGGTCCTAATGGTTAGTGAGGTTTCTAAGCCTAATGGAAACTTAAAACTACTAGAATTCAACTTACTTCTTAATGAAGTTAAGTTGATTCTAAGAACACATGGGGAATCCTATTAAAGTTGTAACAATTAAAATAACAAAAAAAATGAAATTAAACACAAGGAATAAAATTCTACAAATGCACTAGATGACATGACTTAAAAAAATAGTCTATTTATTTATTCTATATTCTAATGGAAATGAAAATTCACCTAAGTATTAAATCTAAGTCAATCTTAATATTCATTCTAAAAATCAACTTAAACTAAACCTAAGTCTAAATTAAATCCTATGACTAAACTTAAACTACACTATTATTTTTATATTAAACTTTATTTTCTTCTAATAGCCTAAACTAATGGGAATTATGCCTAACTAAGCCTAAACTAATATTCTAAAAAAAAAAAACTAAAACTTCTAGAAAAATTGTGAAACTTAAACTATAGGGTCCTAACACTATCTAAAACATTGTACTAAGAGGGATTCTAAAAAATGTTATTTTTTCTATGCCTAGCAATTAATTATTTCCAGCTAAGAATTAACCATTATTTCCTAAGGATTATTCCATTAAAACCTAAGATAAAAGGTCCTAAAAATTCCATAAAAAAAATCCTAAGAACTATTATGAGTCTTCTAATTACAGAAAAAAGAATGGCTCAAAAAGGTTGCTGGAAGTTACTTAAATAAAATGAACAAAATTCAGCATAATTAATAGAAATTCAATAAAGCTAATTAAAAGAAAAATTCTGAATTAATTCAAAAATAATCAAATTTCAGAAAATAAAAATATCACAAATTTCTAAATGACTTATTAAGCTTCTTAATTTTTTTGGGGAATTTTCTAATGATTTTTATTATTTTCTATTGGATTAATTTTAAACTATAATTAACTACAAAATAAATTCTTAAAGAAATAATGCAGGGGGGTGTGTTCAGTTATTTTTCTGGTTATTATTTTCCATGGGCCTAACAGAAGGAGTGTGAAAAGCAATGGACCTGAGCCCATTTTCGTTAGAACCAGGGAGGTGCTGGAAGCAGAGGTTTTATGTTTGTTTTCTTAATGGGCCTATAAATGAGGGTGCAAGTATCATGTTTTTCTCTAAAATCTTAACTTAAAAGAATTAAACTCATCTTAAATATAATATTTTCTAAAAATCTTAAATTAGGGAAAAAGGAATTGAACTATAGTCTTAATATTATTTCCTAAAATCTTAATTTAAATTAATGAATTAAACTAATCTTGTTATGAAAATATTTTCTAAAAATCTTAATTTAAGAGAATGAATTAAACTACACTTATGCTAATATTTCTTTTATAAAACTCTTAATTAAAAAAAAACAAAACTTAAACTAATATTTTCCAAAGAAGTCTTAATTTAAGAAAATATTAAACTAATCTTAAACTAATAATTTTCTCTAAAATCTTAATTAAAAAAGAATAAAGAATTAAACTAGTCTTATGAACATTTTCTAAAAAAACCTTAATTCAAAAATGAGTAAATTCTAATAATCTTGATTTAAGCAAAAAATGAAATAAACTATCCCATTATAATATTTTTTTCAAAATCTTAAATAAAGAAAAGAATTAAACTAAACTTAATACAAAATTTTCTAACAATTTTAATTTAACAAAATGAATTAACTAATCTTATGATAATATTTCTAACAATCTTAATTAAATTATAGTTTTTTATTATAATATTTCTTTTTATAAATTCCTAATTTAGAAATCAATTAAACCATTAACTTATAATAATATTTTTCTAAAATCAGAATTAAACTAATCCTTATGATAATATTTCTAACAATCTTAATTAAATTATAATCTTATCACAACATTTAATTAAAACTGAATTAAACTATAATATGATTACAAAGTTAATTAAA
The DNA here is from genome assembly GCA_963966055.1 of Lathyrus aphaca. Taxonomy (NCBI): domain Eukaryota; kingdom Viridiplantae; phylum Streptophyta; class Magnoliopsida; order Fabales; family Fabaceae; genus Lathyrus; species Lathyrus aphaca. Next base: position 163,818,922 of record OZ014520.1, on the reverse strand, counting down.
ATATAAATTGAATCAAAACCTAAATACATAACCCTAATTCCTCTTTCTTCTTCCTCCCTAGCGCCGTAACACTCTCCCCTTCTTCATCATCTTCTTACGCCGACCACCACCTTAACCCTAACCTATTTACCCTCCATAACCTCCGCGCCGAAGCCAGCCAAACAAACCTAGCCCCTCTTCTATTCCGACATCAAAAGGAAGCTAAACTTCAATTTCTAACAATCCGAAAACCATTTCCCAGCACGATGTTGAACATTCAAACGGCAGCAAACAGAACACACCAAAAATCTCGTATTCGTGAGGATCTAAGTTCGTACCTTATTGAAGATGAAGACGGCGATTAGAGCTACGAGAACATTGGCGATGTGACGACGACGAAGACGAAGCTCACTCGAAGACTATCGTTCACCGCAGCAATAACTCAAATCACAAACTCGGTTTAATGGTGACGAAAACGGCCATGAGCTTGAACGTCAATGTCGTTTGATGAAGGCAGTGACGAACTCTTCGCCGAGGATCGAGTTCGGTGACTCGTTAATACTGTACTGATTGTTTATTTCTTTTCCGAATCTGTTGAAGGTTGGTGGAGAATGGAGGAGATTGTGTAGGAAAGTTGCAGGAAGGGAAGAAGTGTAAGCAAAAAAAGAATTGAAGAACCAGAGCTTCGATTTATAGGAGCTGATCTTCTAGCTCTTTCTGGAATTTTCTGGTGAGTTCTAGAATTTTCTAGAAACTAGTTTGTTATTTTTTTGTTATGAATCAGTTATAGGTTGGTTAGGGTGTGAATGATTTCCTGATTTCTATTTTGCTGCTTCTTGGTGAATTCAGTTGTGGTTGATATTCTGTTGAGTTTTGTTTACATCAGAAGCCCCTTTTTTTTGTAGTTCCTGAACTTACCAAGCTTAGTCTTTTTGAACGTGGAATGCAAGAAGAGGACAACTTTGCTCTACTTTTATCCTCAGCATACAACTCTGATACTGCTTCTGGATTTTGCTGTGAGTTATGATTTTCTGTGGAGACACTGGCTCAAATTGTAAAGTTATGTTTACATCAGCTTCTATCAAACTTCTACAGATTTTTGTAGGACTTGGAGGAACTTTGGCATACGATGTTGATGTGGAACTCTCATTGCTTAATTGGCCATTTAGCCTTGACACTGCTTCTTTGGCCTCTTTGTAGCCGCATTCAGGAACAACAAATGGAAAATCACTGCCCCATATTACATGGTTAGCACCAAAGCTAGAGACAATTTGGGACAAGAGAGGGGATAAATCCAGATAAGGATATTGTGTCCTTGATACTCTGAATAGTGCACTAAATTTCACATATACTTGTGGGAATCCAGATAAATTTAAGAGCTTGGAAAACACAAGACCTTCTTCATCATTTAATGGTGGTTTGCAGAAGGCCAAGTGATCGAGCAATACAACTGTTGATGGAAATTCTGTGCACAGTTCTTCAATTTCAGAAATATGCAGATCAAGCCCCTTCATACACATGAAGCCCACTGGTATATTGAGTTCACCAGCTCTTTTGAAAATTGCCTTTCCTATTTCATTTGTCATCTTTTCACCAGATGGCCATAAATAAGGATTGAATCGAACAGCGCGGTAGCCATCGTCTTCATTCTAAAGTGTCGATGCGACATAGAATGTGATAGATAAAAATGAACCATTACACCTTGATGATAAGATGTTCAAACTCCTTAAGGTCACTTCCATCATCGGCTGGATTAACAAGACAACAACCAACAATGAATTTGGGGTTTGAGTGAAAGCCATTGTAACAGTTGTGAATTTGAATCTGAAGCTGGGTTTTGTTGAACAATGGTTTGAAAGTATAACAGAAACGGAAAAGAAAGTGGTACTCAATCTTAGCGTCATTTCATGTAATGAATGAATGAATGAATGATAAATTACCTCACTCTCGACCTGAATTTCTTAATAATTTATTATTATTATTATTATTTTCTCTAAGTACAAACTGTGCCATTAAAAAATTGTTTAACTTATTTCATGTTAACAATGGTCCTGTTAAGACTGATATTGATGATATCAGATACTAATAAAAAGGTTGGTATTGATAATGTTAATTTCTAAGAATCAAGAAACTATTGGCATAAGCTTTGAAATCCCACTAAGTCCTAGGATATAAAGAGATTTTAAATCAAACATGGGGATTTTGAACAACGGAATATACGGATTCAAATGGACTAATAAAATTGGGCTTAGATTGGATTGATAAAAAAATGGACACAAACATGGAATTCAATGGCAATGTTGATGATAAAACTTGTCTTGACAATTATTGAATGTGGGCTTAATTAGGACTATAAAAAAAATAAGTAATGGGCTTTCCATAAATGACTTAAATTGGAGAAAGGAAATAGTTGTTAGAAGTAATCACAAAAATGATTTGAAAATGGTAATAATGGATAAGAACGATGGTCAAATGAATATAATTTAATAATATCGCCAAACGGACGGATTCAGGATCGAGAATGGATTAAAATGGTCAAAAATGGAAATAGAATTAGAAATGACTAATGGATTGATTTTAGAACAGAAAATGGGCGCAATGTTGAAAAGAAATGGTTGATATTTAGAGGCAAATGACATGAAAAATGGAATGTTAGATATATGCATATGGACACAAAAAGATAACTTTGGTTAGCAAAACGGGATAAGGTCATGGTGACTAAAAAACAGTGAATTAGCTAGTTGACATGTAGGATGGCAATGGCTTGCATTTGATTATCAAGAACTAGAATTTGAACGTCAACGATGTCTTCCCAGTAAGGTCAATAACTGTGCATTCTCTCCTGACCTAAATCAGGTCCTTCTACGCAATCCACTCCTAGGAACTTTGAGGCCATACTGAACTTCGCACAACCTCGAATTATTATTTTGTGAACAAATGGACCTAAACCAATCTTTGATACTATGGACCTCCGTTGATAAAGTCCCCTTCAGATCAAAATCATAAACAAAGACTCCAAATTTTCCTTAAGATATTCAATGATGAAGAACACAACTTGAGACATCAAGAAAAGCCAATACTCTCACCCAAAGCCAATCTGACTGAACACCTCAATAATAAGTTAGATGCACCAGTGAATATTCTCCATAAGTTCGCACCATAATAGATACAGACAAGGCACGAAACCCTAATTTCCACGGGCCTTGATCACATGCCTTATAAAATCCATGAAATGCATTATTATGATGTTAATGAATTGATGAGAAATGCCAATGAATGCAAAATGATGAGCCAATAGAGGGAATAAATATGAGGGCAAATTTTGAGGTATTACACTTAGCTCACTTTAATTGTTTTTTAAAAGATGAAGTGTGTGTATTTAGAAATTTTTCTAAGTACTTTGTAATGATCCTCGTATGGATGTATACAAAGCCTTTGAGTTTGAAAAATGTTTAAGAAAAGTGATGTGTCAAAAGTAGTTTTAAAATGTGAGCAAGTAACTATGAGGTACCTACCCTAAGCTAAGTCATTCAAGTTCTTTTATGTTTCTTCAAGAGTAAGACTATCCCTATTATTAAGGAATAGGTAGTCATTACTTTGGATTTTTTAAGGGACAATCGTAGGGTCATCGTACGGTTAATGAAGGCAACAGATAGGGGTGTTCTTAGCAATTTTTGAAAGGACTATCATCGTATTTATCGAAGGGACAAGACCATTATCATAGGCAACCTCGAAGGGACTTAATCTTTTAAATTCTCAAATGGGACCATGATGATTTATTCTTAAAGGGACTTTGCTTAAACACCCCTATATTCGAGGGACTTGACCATTTATTTTAAGACAACCAAGAGGAATACCCTAGGAAGTGCAGATGGCGATCAAAGATCGACTTACGTGTGTGAGTGTTATTTTCAGATAATTTATCTTGTTTAATTAGATTATCTAAGTCAAGTTAATCACAAGTAGGTTTTCACACCCTATTTACTAACCATACAGTTAAATATTTACAAAGGAAGTAAAGACGGAAAAATAGACCTACGAAATATTACAAGGCTTTGTGATAGATACAATATGATTATAATAAAGCAATAATATAAACAAGCAATAATAATAATATAAATAAGCAAAGCAATAATATAAATATAAACAAAGCAATAATAATAATAAATGAATTAAAAATTTAATTTAGGGTTAATTAGAAGTTATTAGGAAAACAAATGTAATTAATGATAATAATAAAAGAATTTATTTATAAATAATTAAAATTTGATAAAAAGTTTTTTAAGAAAAATAGTAAGAAAATAAAGACTTAACTATATTGACAAAAATTAGAAATTGTTATAATTTTTTTTAAGTAAAATTATAATAGTGAGAAAATAATATTTACATTTATAAAAATAACATGATTTGTTATGTACAAAATAATATAAGGATTAATATTTACAAAATAAATATTTAATGTTATAAATAGATAATAAAATAAAGTTTAGAAAAATAATTAGTATTTATTTACAAAAATATTTTATAATATTAACTATGTTATATACAAAAAAATAATTAGATTTTTATTTATTTAGAAAGGTTTTAGTTAATTAATTGTATTAATAATAATTATTATAATAAAATATATTAAAATGGTAAAAAAATAAATAGAAAAAAGAACAAAAACAACTTACCTGTTGGAGCCTGGGGTCGAACCCAGGACTCCATGCTCCCACAACAAGTCTTCCATCCAACTAAGCTAACACACGTGTGTGTCTATTTGCTGGGCAACAATGATTATATATTAAACCTGTTAAAATCAATAAATAACAAAAAAAAGAATTGGTTTCAGCCAGACTCGAACCCAGGTCCTGGACATCACATGCGCGACTTGCCACCACTAGACCAACCAGTCTTTACTGAAATAAAATAGAAACAATTTCTAAAAATATTATATCAATTTTTGAATTATGGATTTCGCGCCAGCCTGCATCATCTTCTTCAATTTACCTACGGATTCATCTGCGTCTTTTCCTGCGAATTTACCTGCGCGTGTTTTTAACTAAAGGAACCTATGTTTTTGAAACGTCAAGAAAATCATAAGAATAACAAGAATGATCAACCCTGATCAATTACTCATAACTTATACATCATAGACATGTCTTTAGAATGTTCAAAAATAAGGTAAAACGCAAAGCCCTAAATTGAAGGTTCAAACCCTAAGAATGGCGTTTAACGTATTAGCCATGGTTTGTTCAATTTCTTTGCCCATAAATCATCTAAACAACATCATAAACAATAAAACAAACTCAAAACGTATTAGCAATGCATGAAAAATCGAAATCGAAAAATTAATTTTCAAGAACAAAACGAATTCGGTTTGACTAATTTTGGATGTTTTGAATACAATGAATGGTTGTGATTGCATCAATGATGTTCAAAGAACATGTTTGAACCTTTAAAACAACTGGATATAGTCTCTAAGCAAAAATCCGATTGCCACTTTTCTTTGAATTTTTTTGACTTTGTTCTTGTTCTTGGAGGCAGAAATTTGTGTCCTTGTCCATTGGGTTATGTCTTTAACTTATATTAAATGAAATTAGGTCCATAAAAACATGTGGTTTTGTGGGCTTTTCGATAACTTGAGTGTGAAGGAAACCATGATCATAAATGTGGTAAAAATCAAATGATACCTTTCTAAAATGGTCTTGCACGAAATTGGAACCTTTCAATCAGTCTTAAATGATATTAGATTCATTCCCAAACCAATATTTGATCTAAATATTCACTTTTTATATTTTATTTTGATTTAAAATGAATTTTAAAGAATAAAATCCAAATAAATAATAAATAAATTATAAAAATCAGAAAATACTTGAATTGGGTCGTGTTTAATGTTATCATGAAGATTGGATTGCAAAATGAAAGGCCCATTTGGAAAAAAAAATTGGATTTAAGCCCTTATTTTCTTCATACACCCCTTAAAAATCTCCCAACTTTGACAATGCATAAATCCTTCAATTTTAAGGCTATGAAAGTGTTCTTGGACATTTTGGAAATATTAAAGAGTCCTCTAATAAACCTCTTTGGTCTCATGTTCATATCTTTCACCATTTTCAAATTATGCTCTTTGGAAGATGTTGACGTTTTGTTGACTTTTGAAATGACCTGTAATGTTTTAGCTCATACCTTCCAAATGAAGCATTTTTAGGCTTGGCTTTTGAGACACAAAGTTGTAGAGAATTCAATTTCCTTCAAAATGAGCTTTGGATGGGAAATTTTTGATGAAGCATGTGAAAGTTATGGCTGGTCAAATTTCAGTTGACTTTTCCTTAGAAAACCCTAATTTAGAAACTCCTGATTCTTGATGATCTGAAACCTCATTGATGAATCATGATCAAACCTTGATAAAATGATGAAGTTTACTTCATAAACTTGATGTCGGCAAAAAATCTTGAAGTTTGACTTTGATTTGACCACAGTTGACCTCAGTTTGACTTTTTAACTACTTTGACTGATTTTTGCATATCTGATCATTTGACTGGGCAAACTTATTGGGAAAGCCTTGAAACTTGACATGGGGATTTTTGAATACATGTGAGATTTTATAAAGCTCACTTGAAGCCTTGAAAGTCATTTTAACCTGAGGAAGCTCAAAACCCTAGTTTTGGACACTTTTCTTAGGAGGAGGCATTGTCTGGGGAAACTTCCACACTTCTTGATCAATTGGGAGTCTTGGGGACCTTATGATCATTTAGAAGTCTTGAGAGAGATTTTCCTTATTGTGGGAGGGAAAAGTTTGGGGTACAACACACAGGAATTAGAATTTACTAACTTCTACTTTACAAGAGAGAGCATAAGATGCCCACTTCCAAAAAGTAGTTGTTGGAATTAATTCCAATCAATTTAATTTTGTCATAATTGATGCCATGAATCGATGTCGCTCCCGGGATTTTCATCCTAGTACAAACACGAAAGTGGCGCGGAAAGGGTAGAGTAGCCAGCCATGCATTTTTATCCCGAATGAATGGGAAATGTAATGTTGCACAAATCGAAGAGAAAAAGGAAAGGACAAGGTCCTGTGAACCAAAGATATGGGTTCGGGAGTCAGTTACGACCTGGGAAAGGTATTAGCACCCCAGATCGTCTGCCGTACCCGACGAGATCCACGCTTGTTAGTCTGTTTCAAAGGATGAGAAATAAGTTGCTGCTGAATAAAAGAGCTATTGATTGGAATGGAAGTGAGAAAGGGAACTGGAAAAGAGATCTAAAAAGGGGAAAATGTAGGAAAAATAAAGATTATGCTCAAATGGGCCATACCTCAATGCCTACGTACCTCATCTGGAAAAATGAGGATTAGAGTCGACGTAGTTTGCCTAACTAAGGCGAGAAATCTGTTTGTGTTTTTTAGGATGACGTTGTCATAGCTCTAACGTAGGTGTTGCCGGCTCGCTGAATCGAGGGCATTACCGTATTGTTTTTGAACTGTTGAGACAAGTCACGATCGTTCACAAAGAGTGGGAAATAAGAAGAGAATATGTAGTGTCTTTGTTGGTTTTCTTTTAAAAGAAGTGTTTTTTATTTTGTCGTTTATGAAACATACTCATGCTAAGGCTTGTTCATCGCGGTAAATACCTTACACCTTGCCCCGAAATAGGACGTGTGCAAGTACCCCACGACAAAGTCTCCTGGCACACGAGAAAGTTCAACCTTTATTAGATGTTTTGTTGTTTATCTTTGAGATGAGAAAAAGGGACTCAAATCGAAATAAATGACAAAAGCTAGGGGAACTAAGACTCACCCTAAGTTGTTTATTCAAAGGAGATCCTATGGTTTGTGAAGTTTTCTAATCCTAATGAAGAAGAAGAAAAGGAAACTAGAAAGAAACTTACTTCTCTAAAGAAGTTAAGTTGTTTCCAAAGAGGGATTAACATGAAGTTGTACAAAACAAAGCCTAAAGGGCTAAGACAAACACAATTTGAAAGCATAAAGAAGATAAGGAAGAAGTTATATAAACAAGGCTTACCTCAACCTCCCTATAAAACAAAGGTTAGTAAAATCGAACCAAAATGGATAAAAAGAAATAAGTGATTAAATGCCAAACATCCTAAAATAAAAAAAAATGATCTAGACTAGACTCGATCCTAAGCCTAAGGATGCTTAAAAGCTAAGTGAAGCCTAAAGTCAACAGCTACTACAACTCCCTAACACAGAATCAGCTACCAAATGGCACTAACAACATAAACAACCTATTACAGCTACCAAACTGCATGAAAATAGGTGTAAAAAGTGTCAAACAAGGCAATACACCATACATTTTACAACATATGTTTTAAAACACAACGGGGAAAACATGAAGCTTTTAATCATTTTTCACATGGAAAACACATAAGCTACAATGCATGGATATCCATCATTCAACGATCATCAATGGATCTAACATGGTTGGTGTGATCATGAACATGTAATTGTACAAGTAATTCAACACTTTCGATGCATTTTCCATAAACACAAAAATGTGCATTTTCAACAAGTTAGCATTTAACGTAAACAAACAACAGAACGAACACATATTATCATGCATCATAATCTGGAACAATCATCAACAATGAAATGCAACAAATAAGCAAGCAAAAGTCAAGGTCAAGTGCAAACATATGAATTAATCAATTTTGAGCAACATGCAACATTTTCCAATTATGCGTGCAAGTATACGAAACATGTACCGATCACAAAAGGGATGTAAAACAGAACTTTAAACAATTATTAACATGCTAACAATATGGTTCAAACATGATAACAACATTCACAATTCATCATGAGCATCAATTCACACTTATGCAACAAAATCAGAAATGAACGAAACGTGCGTCAAATGATATCGAAACTATGTGCACCTGCACCTAAACAACTCCTAAAAACTCCCTAAAATCATATGCTAAGGATCCATGATGATTGGATGGGGAATGGATATCAAAAATGCAAGAAAAAACAATAATTTTTCATTCTGGTTCAGTGGTGACTGGTTACTACCTATGCGGTAACCAGTTACCAGTTCAAAAACTGGAGTTTTATGTCAAAATTACAACAGGTAACCGGTTACTACCCAAGAGGTAACCGGTTACTCTGGGACCAGAATAAAAAATTATGCATTTTCTTGGAAAATTCAGCAGCAACTTATTCAAATAAGCTTTATCATAATTCATATCAACTGAACACGAAAAACACACCTAAATGCATCAATTTAACATCAAAAAGCCACAAAGACATCAAGATTCTAACACCTAATGATTACACAAATAAAGCATCAAAAAGCAAGAGCAATCGAAGAATGCGCGAGGCAAGATGAAGAGAAATAAGTTAAAACGAGAAGTGATTACGGATTCACCAACCTACAAAGCGGAGGTTTGCTTTGGCAATTGTTGCAATGTCGAAACGATGTGCGATAGGAGAGAAAACCGGAGATCCGAAGCTTCTTCCCGTGAATGCGCAAAATAAATGTGGTTGATGAGAAATCTTCGAAAAGCACTTTCGTAAGGTGAAATAAACACTGAAACTATTGCAACTTCTTCGATAATCCGCTGAATTGATGAAATGGTGGTGGCTTAGCTTCCGATTCTTCAAGTTTCAATGCAAAACTTGAAGAATCTTGATGATGATGAAGCTTTGGTGTGAGTTTGGGAAATGGAGAAAAATGATAGAATTAAGAGAAGTTGTGAAAAAATGGTGAGAATGAAGTGTTTATCTGAAGTTTGGAGTGAGAATGATTTATATATGTGTTAGGTTTGGAGTGAGAATGATTTATATATGTGTTAGGTTTGGAGTGAGGCTTGGGTTAGGAGCTAGCTTTGGGCATTGGCTTGGGGAATTAGGTTAGGAGCTAGCTTGAGAGTTAATTAAAGTTAGTTGGAGCCTCTAGAATATTTCTTGGAATGTTCCCTAGAATATTCCTTGGAATATTCCATAGGAAGATGGTAGAAAGTTCTAGAAAGTGTTGGAGTGTAATGCAATGTGAAGTGGAAAAGTATGGAAAGCCTCCCAAGCCAAAAAAATTGCCTTTTTTTCAAATTCACACGTGGTAACTGGTTACTACCTAGGTGGTAACCGGTTACTTCACCCAAAATTTGATTGTTTTTGCTTTTGGGTGGGAAATCTTGGATATCTGGTCTCGGTCGTTCGTTCTGAGATTATTTTTCTTCTGAGACCGGATAATTGACATTATCCCCAAATAACCCTTGATCACATGCCCCGTGCCTTGATAGATGATGTATGCTTTATTATTTTATTTTTATTTTTTATGATTTATTTTTTTATGATAATTTAAATGCAATGCATGCAAGGATATGCAAAATGACACGGGAACTCAGCATAAGCTACTCGGAAAGGGTGATAAATAAGAGGGAAAATTTTGGGGTGTTACAGCTGCCCCTATTCAATCCTCTGTAGACCTGAATGGATGATAGCAATGGCTTTCAGGCGTTCAAGGTATGGAGAGATTGAATACCCGAATAAACTGGAAAATTTGTTCTCCGTGAGAAAATGAAGTAATCCAACTTTTAAAGGGAGCAATGCTATGAGGCCAAGTTGAAGGTGTACTCAAGAAAGTAAGACCAAGCCGAAGGTGGACTCAAACAAGGATACAAAACCAAGCTGAAGGTGGAGTTGTAAACTTAAGACTAAGCCGAAGGTAGACTTAAGAAGGATTAGAGAAAAAGCCGAAAGTGAACTCGAAAAAGTAAGAACAGGCCAAAGGTGGACTTACGAAGAATGAGACTAAGCCAAAGGTAGACTCAAACAAAGATACGAAACCAAGCCGAAGGTGGAGTCGTAAACGTAAGACTAAGTTGAAGGTAGACTTACGATAAAATTCAGGAACAAGCCAAAGGTTAACTCGAAAAAAGGTAAGACCAAGCCGAAGGTGGACTTACAAAGAATGAGACTAAGCCGAAGGTAGACTCAAAGGATACGAGACCAAGTCGAAGGTGGAATCATAAACGTAAGACTAAGCCGAATGTAGACTTACGATAAAATTCGAGAACAAGCCGAAGGTGAACTCGAAAAAGGTAAGACCAAGTCGAAGGTGGACTTACAAAGAATGAGACTAAGCCGAAGGTAGACTCAAACAAGGATATGAGACCGAGACAAAGGTGGAGTCGTAAACGTAATACTAAGCCAAAGGTAGACTTACAATAAAATTCGAGAACAAGCCGAAGGTTAACTCGAAAAAGGTAAGACCATGCTGAAGTTGGACTTATGAAGAATGAGACTAAGCCGAAGGTACACTCAAACAAGGATACGAGACCAAGCCGAAGGTGGAGTCGTAAACGAAAGACTAAGTCGAAGGTAGACTTACCATAAAATTCGAGAACAAGCCGAAGGTGAACTCGAAAAAGGTAAGACCAAGTCGAAGGTGGACTTACAAAGAATGAGACTAAGCCGAAGGTAGACTCAAACAAGGATATGAGACCGAGACAAAGGTGGAGTCGTAAACGTAATACTAAGCCAAAGGTAGACTTACAATAAAATTCGAGAACAAGCCGAAGGTTAACTCGAAAAAGGTAAGACCATGCTGAAGTTGGACTTATAAAGAATGAGACTAAGCCGAAGGTAGGCTCAAACAAGGATACGAGACCAAGCCGAAGGTGGAGTCGTAAACGTAAGACTAAGACGAAGGTAGACTTACGATAAAATTCGAGAACAAGTCGAAGGTGAACTCGAAAAAGGTAAGACCAAGTCGAAGGTGGAATTAAAAAGAATGAGACTAAGCCGTAGGTAGACTCAAACAAGGATACGAGACCAAGCCGAAGGTGGAATCGTAAACGTAAGACTAAGCCGAAGGTAGACTTACGATAATATTCGAGAACAAGCCGAAGGTGAACTCAAAAAAGGTAAGACCAAGCCGAACGTGGACTTACGAAGAATGAGACTAAGCCGAAGGTAGACTCAAACAAGGATACAAGACCAAGCCGAAGGTGGAGTCGTAAACATAAGACTAAGACAAAGGTAAACTTACGATAAAATTCGAGAACAAGTCGAAGGTGAACTCGAAAAAGGTAAGACCAAGCCGAAGGTGGACTTACAAAGAATGAGACTAAGCCGAAGGTAGACTCAAATAAGGATACGAGACCAAGTCGAAGGTGGAATCGTAAATGTAAGACTAAGCCAAAGGTAGACTTACGATAAAATTCGAGAACAAGCTGAAGGTGAACTCGAAAAAGGTAAGACCAAGCCGAAGGTGGACTTACAAAGAATGAGACTAAGCCAAAGGTAGACTCAAAAAAGGATACGAGACTAAGCCGAAGGAGGAGTCATAAACGTAAGACTAAGCCGAAGGTAGAATTACGATAAAATTCGAGAAAAAGCCGAAGGTAAACTCGAAAAAGGTAAGACCAAGTCGAAGGTGGACTTACAAAGAATGTCATGAAGGACAATTCTGCAGGGGACAACAAGTATCTAAGGGTAAAATTAACAACTCCATGATCCTTTGATTATACTTGAAATTTTGTTTGGTAATGTATTGGGTATTATCTATGGGGATACTCCGATCTGATTGAAGAAATAATGTTTCGGGCTTTTGTACAAGGTACCAAAACTGGCTTATGCTTCGTATGCATATGTTTGAATTTTTCCATTGCGTAATGCTCCATAATGATAGAAATGATACGCTTTAGAGGATACAAATATAATGATGATTACTAAATGAAAATGCAAAGGGATCTCCTGATGAGGAGGTAACAGGTATCCCAAGTAGCTTTACTGGGGAGACATAATCACTGCATTGATTAAATAATCCCTGCGGGGGAAAACAACTGTGTGGGGAATAGTGTTAATGATACACTGGCTCTGAAATACCACCGTTGCCAAAAATAAATTGGACTTTGAAACTGGAGACCAATGATTTTGCTGGGGATGAACTTGATTGGGAGGTACGCCACCCATAGAACTTTGTTGGGTAAGTGATATTATTCTAACTCAGTTGGGGAACCAGATGTGTTGATATTCTGTCGAGGGAGAAATCTGTTGCGGAATCCTTAGTCACAAAATATTCTTCTTGGGGAAGAGACGCCAATGAGAATTGGACTTTGGTTAGAAAATTCACTGGGGGAAATTGTGAACAATGTTGTGTAAGAAGAAAAACCCTCAGGTTCTTCCATATCTTCACCTCTGCTAGTGAATGAGAAATCTCCATGTACTGCTGGAGATAAGAAGACTCTGGTAGGAAACATCTCTTCTATTGGAGAAAAAATCTCTGCTTGGGGAGAATATCAGTCTCATATTACTTTGCTGGGGAAGATTTCAATTTCCGACTCTTCTGGGGATGACGGAGAACATCAAATGAGAATACTTCCTTCCAAAGATAAAGGTTGTAGTTGTCTCTCGCTGGGAATGAGAGGTAGGCAGAGTCTCATCCTGGGGATGAGAGATGGTGCTGCCATTTCTACTCGGGAAGTACCAGACCTCTTCTTGCTGCTCTGTTGGAGAAGAGCGTGAATAATTTGTCTATCTTGGATCATCACAGTTGCCAAAAATAAATTGGAATTTAGATTTGAGGGCCCTGCTAGGGGAAACTTCAACTACTGGGGATTGCATCCCACCCATAAGACTCTGTTGGGGGATCGACAACTTTCCGACTTAGCTGGGGAAAGTCTTGTCAAAGCTCTACTGTGAAGAACTCTTTGTCTTCCTGAATTTTCCAAACCTCTATGGGAAGGGAATCATTTAACTGGCTTTCGGGAATACTTGAATTCTTGTAAGAACTACTTCATCGTGGGAAGACGACTATCTATCTAGGGATTATCAATCCTTATTGCTCTGCTGGAGCAAGGAAATCTTCCGAGATATGCTAGGGAAGAGAAAAAATTTGTCTGAGACCTGCTGGGGGAATAGGAGCCACCATAGATCTGCTGAGAAAACAGGTTCAAGGACCTGTTGAAGAGAAAAGTCTGTGATGCCCTCTGCTGGACATAACTTCTATTTGTCTGTTGGGAATTAAAAAACTGAAACACATCCTGCTGGGGAGGAAAGATTTCAAGTAGTCTCATGACGGGGATCATTTGCTTTTGTCCGGATTTTACCTCAAGAGGATTTTACAAAAGACTTAATGTCTTTAAACTCTTGGACAACGTTGTATGAATTGGCATAATAACCTTGTTGAGGAGGTAGCCATTGTCAACACAAATGAACATGTAGCTGTTGGAAGTGTTGAACGAGAGAATTGGCTTGATGAACGACCGATGGCTGGGTAATAGACTCATCAGTAAGAGTTATGAGAAAAGGGTGACACATAAATTCTTCAGGAGTATAGTTGTCCATGTACTTTGAACTCTGTATAGGTGCTTCTAACTGTTTGTCTTCGGGAAAGAATGAATTCTTGTGTTATTGGGGTGGCCTGCCCCAGTACGAGTATTTGAATAGGTTTTCCCTTGACTGACTAATATTTGAGGGAATACTCAGACTAAATGGTCTTGGAGAGATTTGAATCTCGAAGTGATTGCCCCAGTTTGGCTGAAATTTGAAGAGATTGATTAACGCGACTGCCCTAGAATGGATACCTCTTAACACAACTGGTTGGGAAAGTCATTACTCAATGGAGCTTTCTCAGAAAAGTGCACCTCGACGTGATTGTCTTTCAGAAGTTTCAGACTTCTCAACTTGACAAGATTAAGCTTCTGGACTGAAGTTTCATAGGTGAACTTCTATAATGTCAAACATATGTGTGCAAGAAGAAAATGTTTATTCTGAGAATGAAAATTCTAATGCAACACACATGTTAATCTTGAAGTCTTTATTGAAAAGGTGTCGCAACCTTTGTGAGTGAATCACTGATTAAGATACGACATTGATTTTTTTATATGAAAGCATGTACATGAAATACCGACAAGGATCTTTTAGCACAACTCATAGGATTCAGGAACGCGGTCTCGTAATAGTACGCTCTCGAATTAATCTTGTTTCAGTTAGGACTTTTGAGGTTTGTATTGTGGTCTGGTTCACGGTTATAGAAACAAATGATATATGATCGAAGTTTATTTGTACCCACCCCTCTTCATGATGTCCTTCGTTCCTATGTTCAACTAGTTTTCACAAGCGCTCGCCATTCATAAGGGTTTTGTGATGGTTGAGGAACCATTGACACTAACGGTTCAAGCACCAATTAGGTTATTGTTTGGAGTCAATCACCCCTTTGTCTTTCGTGTTTATACCACACGACTTTGTTCTTGTTTAAGGATCTTTCTTGTGTAATCCTTTTTTGTCTTTCGCTTTTTTGCATTCTTTTACTTATCCCTAACTTTTGCCTGGACTGATTCTTGTGAATCTTTGATTGTAAAGTCTAGCGGGATGCCCTAATTTTTGCCTAAGTTGATTGTTTTCAAGTTTCGACTTAGAGGGCTTTTTTCATTCTTTTGTTTGAAAAAATCGTGTGACACTGTTTGTCTTGATTTCTTTGCAAGGATTGTGATTGCCTCATTCTTTGGTCGATGAAGAATAACCATTGTGGCTTCCAGTCTTTGGAACTCTTGATTTGTATAACCATTGTGGTTTCTGGTCTTTGGACCTATTGATTGGTATGAGGGAATGTAATGGATCCTCAGATACACTCCATTATGAAAGTCTGAACGCTCGGTCCGTCTAGCTGACACCTACCCTGCCCCTAGGTTACATGTAAGGGTTTTTTCGTGCTAAAAGAGGTTAGCGAGGGTCTATCTCCCTTATATCTCCGGTGTTTAGCGATTTGAAACAAAGCATGTACATCGTCAATAGGGTCTTATTCAAGAGCACACAATTAGAGATTCTTGTGTTTTTGTTTCGTCATTCTCCTTCATAGAGTTTAGGCACGACAGTTGGTATTGCAATGCACACATACAAAATTACAAGTGAATACGATTGAATTACTTCAAAAAAAACATGTGTGTTTTATTATGATTAAAATTCAAAAGTAAACGATTTTCATACATGTAGACAAATGTTTAGCAAATAAAAGAAACTACAAATGAAAATGCAGTAAAGAAGTTGAATATTGCCGCAGTTGAGGAGACTTGTCTCTGTCTGGAATTATTGCTTGGATACTTTCAGTGATCAATAGCTTTTTCATGGACTTGTAATCTTAAATCAAATGGCCACATCTCAACATGGCAATCATACCTCTTCTCCTAGTTATTTTAACATTAAGGCTCTGACACGAGACATCTGGAGGAAAGAGTAAAGCTGGGGACTAAAGTTGCCCCATAAGGTTGCTCGGAAAGACCTGATGATCTTATGCCTATGTATCTCTATTGACCCATGACTAATGAAGAATCAGAGCGACGTAGTTCCCCTCAATAGGGATGAAAATGAATTTAAAAAAAACAAACATACAATTGCCATTACTGAGAGTATTTGGATACTTCTGTTTTTATTGCTTCTGTGGATACCCTTGAAAAGCGGGTTTTCGAGTAAGGAAATGAGTCCAACATGTAGATTTGCGTCATATTGCTTGGATTTGAGAGGTATTCCCCGAGTAGTTTATAATGATAGTCTGGAATAATTAACAAAAATTGTGTGTACAAGGTTGATTGAGAAAAATATTTAAGGGAACCAAAAAATGTGAATTATGGAACTTAGACAACTAGTCCTTCTTAGTTGGGTAACCCTCACCCGATTACTTAACCTAACAGCGATTTATTCAAAAATATCGTCCTAAAATGGACAAATAAACGCGAATGTGCAAGAAAAAATAATGGTGCCTAGAAAAGATTCTTGATCAATTTTGTGCATGTGAGGAAAATTATCATTAAATGCCTTAAAATGATTATTTGAATGAAAGGGGTAGAAAATCGAAGAAAAAACTTAAGTCCAAAGCATAGTTGGAGAGGTGACTGGAAGGGGGATTTAGGTATGTGGTTTACCGCGATGTAGTGTTTGTGGGATACTTATGTTAACGGAGAAGTACCAAGAGAACTTGTTGGACCAATTGGAACGAAAGCTCACGTATGAGTATTGACACATCTCACTTGAATATGTATGTCCTTTGATAGCTCATTTATGCTAGAATGTTGTATGAAAGCTTATTTCTTGAGAACAAGCAACAATTTAAGTATGGGGGAATTTAGTTGGTGGTTTTAACTCATAGATTTTCGGTATTTTTTGTCTATCTTATCTGCTTTTGCATCTGCATTCCTTTTATCGCTTTTTACTAAGTGTTTTTGTTTTTAATTAAGCAAGCCCAAATATTGATGTTATTTAATTTATAGACCGTTTGTGCCTTGATTTGGTGGTATTTGTTATGTTTCTCAGGTTTGCATAAAATTATTTGATCGAATGCGCGTGAAATGAGGCTCCGAAGTGCAAGAATAACAAATTTGTGGAGTTTCAAAGGCCTGACACGGGTGCCCGTGTCAAGAGGCTTGGGAGAGATGACGACTCTGCTTGAGGAAAGGAATAATCAAAAGCTTGACATGGGAGCCTGTGTCATGGGACACAGGCTGTGTCAGGGGCACTGAAGAAGAAAAAAGTTGTGCTTGAGAAGTCAGCAGCCTGACACGGATTCCTGTGTCATAGGACACGGCCCATGTCAGGGCCCCTGAAGGAGAATTTTCTAATTTTTTATAAGTTTGCTTGTGTCACCTGAAAGGGCATTCTGGAGATTTTGCGTGCTTATTAGTGATCTGACATTATTTTAGCTAGAATAAGTTTAGAGAGAAAAGACTTTTGGATTACGCATTATTTTGGAAGAGAATTTTATGCTCTCACGAGTTTTTGGAGAATAGAGATCTCTCAACCGTGGAAGCAATTGAAGATTGAAGGAATCCAAATCTTAGTGTAATTACATTTTTCTTATATTTATCGTTTTAATGTTTTTGTTATGAACATGAGAGGCTAAACCCCTCAATGCTAGGGGGTGTCCTTGATTTCCTTTTGTAATGACAAGTTACTCTTATTCATAGTAATTTCATAACTTTTTCTTAATCATCTTGTTGTATAATGTTCTTAATGCAAACATGTATTGGAAAATAGGGTTCCGAATTACGGTTAACTTTAGGTTGAAAAAACCATAGTTAACGCTTTTATACAACAATACTCTATTATATATCACCGAGGAATTGGGATATCATATTGTAACCGTATTACTTTTGATAAAATAAAAAACTTGGCACTCCTTCTATACATCCAAGGAATTGGGGTATGGAGGGAATACCAAAAAAAAATCTTTAAAGAAATTTTGGAAAACTACTCTAAAAAGGCGGTGATGATATAACCTAGTGGTGAATTTGTTAACATTAGGGTTGTTGTTATTATAAGGGATCTCATACACCTTTACATAGTGTTATTCTCATATTTGTAAAAAAAAACAACTTATTTTTATTATAAGTGCTTTTATCTGTAAGTTATAGTTTTGAAACCAATATCAAAACAACCAAAGAAACGTTTGTTCAATTGAATCGCATAAAACCTATAGTTCCTACGCAGTCCTTGTGATCGATATCTGGGGATAAAACCCATATTATTACTACAATCATGAAAATAGTACACTTTCTATTTTAGCAATCAATAACTCATGACTGGTATCAGTGTATTCCATGCCAAAGGCCAAAAAAATGCAAATATAACTATGAACAATAACGACACCATGATTATATAACTATGAACAAGTTAATGATATATGAAACAAACCTGTGCAACTTCATTATCACTTTCTCCACTATTGTTGAGTTGTTTGACATATTCTTAAATAACTTCCCAATATACATGACTTATTAGAAAGAAAAATAAGTTGCTTTAGGGTCCTATTTATACATCCGAATAAAAAAAGTGTATTTATTACTACCAACCTAATTTAGCATCAAGATAAATGCATATGTTATGTCAAAGTTATTGTTCATTGTTTGTTAGGTAGGAACTTAATATGGTGTATGATCAACCCCTTTGATTGCAAACCTAACAGAACATCAATATATTAGTCATTATGTTCAAACAACTTTAATTATGCTAATGTAAGCTCCAACCATTGATCATACATCTCTTAACAGTAATAATTTTACTGCATTATCCCTTAACATAAAGTAAATTTTGGATTCATGTATTATCTAATTCATGAGTGCTTTATATTTATACCTGTTATATGTAGTCTATAACCATGAAGTATTTATTGATATGACGCATGCATATGTTAATATTGAATGTAATTCTCATTTTTCTTATTGTAGTGATTTGATTTATAGTCAAAGTTTTATTATATGGATAGTCCCACCAACGCAGAAAAGGCTAAGAGAGCTAGGGCAGAATGAACAAAATACATTAAAGCAAAGTTATTGAAACGAGTAAATAACACACAACATCGTGATGAGGCACTATCTAAACATTTATATACAACAAATGTAATTCCATCAAGAACACCACTATCAACCATTACTCCTTCACAACTAAACCAAAAATCGATTGGAAGGATTGTTGAAGAAAGTAGGTTGCTTGAAGAAATAATTCAAGGATCAAAACCATCCCAAAGAAGACATATCTTTCACCCTAGAAAGACTTTCACAAACTTTAAGAGTAGAGGAACTAATCTACTTTCCAAGTTCACAAATGTTGTAACCCCGACAATAATGAGAATAATGCACACAGTCATATCGTCCAACCTAACTCAAGTCAACCTTTCAGAGGTAGAACGATTGCAAGTGTGGATGGAAATTCTATTCCAATTGGGTAAGTCTTCGAATTCTAGATGTTTTACATATTGTCATTCCGCACACTGTAAAACTATTGTTACATTACTTATATTGTCTTCGTCTAACAACAAAACAACAGATGGAAAGAAACCATATGAGGCAGATGGTGATATCGCTTCAACATCTCCATATAATCCATCATAAGTTATGCATTGTGACTTCTATACAAAATGTATACAATGTAGTCTTTATTCATTGTTATGGATATGTTGAGGCCAAAGTGAGAGGTTGTGACTTCTATACAAAATTTGTACAATGTAGTCGTTATTCATTGTTATGGATATGTTGAGGCCAAAGTGAGAGGAAACATCTATAAACACATTGCAAACCACATATTCATATGTTTACTGTCAAAGAGAGATAAGATTCATGCAATAATATGACTAACATAGACTTGCATTGTAGATCTAGAAATTGATTCTAATCGTGTTTACAATGTGGTGTGGCATGGAACAAGCCACTTATTTTGGCTCAATAGTTTGTGGGATGCAACTGAAAACTAATTGTTTATCGTATTATCTTAAGGCACGGTCCTCAGAGCTGCTCAATTCTTCGTGCTAATATTGTGGGAAACATACATCTTCCAAACGCGACGAATCAAACCTGTACAAGGTAAGACTATCGGTTATGTTTATTATTCATTCACAAAGGACCATGATGAACCCAATTGTTAAAAAAATATGACTCATCCAATGACTAATTATTTTTAATTGACATATATCATCGCAACCAATGAAACAAACTCATGGGAGACCTCACAATACCAACACACAACATCACGAAACTCAACATACCGTTACATTGTGAAGTCATATTTTAAGTAATTTTGATAATACTTCAGGTCACATTGAAGAAGTCATGCAAGTTCCACAAAGGTATCCAACTTAGAACATTTATTTTGCATAAAAAGGATACCCATGTGTCGTCTGTTATCACAATATTTTCGTTGTTTTGCTATCATCGAATAAAAAATCACTACATTACGGTCATGTTTATTTTCCTATACATACAAAATAAATGTTATTGAGTTCAGCTAATATAATATGACAGGTTAAAAGATCATGTTTGGCTATACCGTATAGAGCTTTATGTTTACTCAACACTGATTGGCTTGAATCTAATTTTTTATTTCTTAATAGTCAACAAGAATTGTCAAATGCCCTTGAGGTCGTCCGAGAAAATCGATTGGTGTTCCACAATTAGCATTGAATCTTACACGACAATATTCGGAATGCCATGGTGATGCATTTTCTGAACCATTTGTCATGCATCATGGATCCACATCAAATAATAGGTACATGCTCGTTATTAAAATTAGGAGAAATTTCTCCAGTGATTCACAAATATGATATGAATTCATATTTACTACTTTTTTTCATCATGACAGCCAAAGACATGATGGATGCTCAAACCACGTAATAGATGTTGAGTAGAATGAGCCAATGCAGAAATGTGCATTTATTCCAACAAGCCAACTGAAGTGTCCTTCTTTCACACCATGCATTAATGAAGATTTTAATAGCGACAACGACGAATACTCTGACTATGATCCTTTTGCAAGTAAGTTGTATCAGTTTTGGCGTGAATTATGTCTTTTAAACTATGGTTTTGTTAAATGTCATATTACTACAGCATGAAGCACGAAGCATGTTTTCAGCATAAATGCCATACGGTCCTCTTAAAGCACATGTGAATTATTTTATTTAAGAATGGTGCTTACTGTCAAGAAAGGACCCATAAGGCACGATGACCTTAAAAAGGTCGATGGTTTCCAACATAAAACCTTCAGAGAAGTATGTTTTGCCATGGGATTCCTACAAGATGACAAAGAGTTTATTGAAGCTTTAAATGAGGCGCTTGTTTGGGGTTCTGGTCTTTATTTGAGGAAGTTTTTTTATGACTATGTTGCAATCATCATTAATTAGTCGACCTGAATATGTTTGGAGTAAAACATGGCATTACTTAGCTGATGGTATTCTTTATGGAAAAACGTGTTGCCACAAGAAACCCAGGTACACTCTATATGTTGTTTAACTTAACAAATTTTAGCAACATCATTATTATTTTATTTACAACATTCTATTTTTTTCAATATTAGGATTAACACCTAGTGATGAAGAATTGAAACAACTTACCTTGATTGCAATTGAAACTCTGTTACAAAAGAACAACAAAAATTGAAGGATTTCAAGCTAATGTCGTATCTAGATAACTTTGTGCTTTCTATTGTTGGAAATCGACTTATTTATGAAGAGAGACAGTATGACCAAATTGCTCAAAAAATATTTTTGATACTTTGTTCTCATTTCTTACTAGTAAAGTGAACAACCTAAATTATTCATTTCATAATATAATTTAATCTTTATATTACGTTTGTGCTAATAATCTAACTCTATATTTGATGCCAATATCGTTTGTTTATACATATTGCATTAAATTACAATTATTCTACACCCTGGTTGCTATGTCATATATGTAAACTTATATGTATCTTTTGAACTAACATTTATAAACATGACAAAATGTTCTTAGGTGAGCAGAATGCCATTTTCTTTGAGGTAATGGATGTCGTAGACAAACAAAACGGTGGTGTTTTTTTATATGGCTATGGTGGAACAAGGAAAACATTCATGTGGAACACATTGGCTGCCGCACTCCGTGCACAACATAAAATTATCATGCCTGTTACATCAACTGGGATTGCAAGTTTGTTGTTACCTGGTGGAAGAATAGCTCATTCTAGGTTTAAGATACATGTCCCTACATTGCATTCCTCAATTTGCAACATTGACAAAAAGAATGAACTTGCCGAGCTTTTACAATTCACATATCTCATTATATGGGATTAGGCACCAATGGCAAACAAGTTTTGCTTTTAGGCTCTTGACAAACCTTTGAAATACATTATGAGTGAAATTCCACAAGCCCAAAATAAATTGTTTTGAGGGAAAGTTGTGATTTTTTATGGTGATTTTTGACAAATCCTTCTTGTTGTTCCAAAAGGGAGTAGATCAGATATTATTCATTCAATAATCAATGCTTCTTATATTTGGGATGAATGCAAAGTGCTCCAGCTTACCAAAAACATGCGCCTACAAGCTGGGACAACTTCAGAGAGCAAAGAAGAAGTTTGAATCTTTTCAGAGTGGATTTTGGAGATTGGGGATGGTACCATTTCTGAGCCTAATGATGGTTATGTTAAAATTCCTATTCCTGAAGAGTTTATGATTTCTACTTTTACACTTCTTATTAAGGCTATTATTGATATCACTTATCTCGATCTCATTCATAACTATCATGACCCCTACTTGCTGCAAAGTCGTGCAATATTGGCTTCAACGATAGAAGTTGTCGATGAGATTAATCAATACATCATAGATCTTATTCGAGGTATTATACATGTTGTTTAATGATTTCAATGCTAATATCTTGATTAACTTCATATTTATGTTTGTTTTCTAATTCAATGCTTATAATTCACTTTACTTCATATTTATGTTCCTTTTCAATATTAGGAGAAGAAAAAGAATACTTTAGTAGTGATTCTGTTGATAGATCATCTGCAACCGACTTTGATGCATTGGAGCACTTGACTCCAGAATTTCTGAATGCTCTTAAAACTTCTGGATTGCCTAATCATTCAATCAAGTTGAAGATTGGTTCCATTATTATGTTGATGCACAACTTAGATTAGTCTGAAGGCTTATGCAATGGTACAAGGCTCACTGTTACAAGATTTGCTATTCATGTTATTGAAGTTAGGATCATTTCAAGAAAAGTTAGGATAATTTCAGGAAAGAATGTAGGTAACATCGTTTATATTCCTAGGATGTCTTTGTCCCCCCGCTCAATCACCATAGTCATTTAAGTTGGTGAGAAGACAATTCCCCATTATTGTTTCTTTCGCTATGACAGTTAACAAGTCACAAGGCCAATCCTTAGATCATGTTGGCTTATACCTACCAAAGGACATGTTTAGTCATGGTCGATTATATGTGGCATTGTCTCGAGTTAAGACAAAACAAGGTCTTAAGATTTTGATTCATGATAAAGAAATGAATGCAAATGACACTACTGCAAACGTTGTATTCAAGGAAGTTTTTCACAACATTAGTAGGTATCAAATTTCTACTTATATTGATGATTATGTTTTCAAAGACAATTCTATCATAGTATTTTTTTTCTAAACAATTTGTTTTATTTACAAGTGGATATCCAGATACCAACTCAAAGGATCAATTGATTGCCAAAACTCTTTTTGATGCCAATTTTGGATTCAATAACACTTTTGCTCTTTATTGTGTTTTTACTCATTTGTTGTAAACATTGCAACACTATTGTATGTAATGACTATTTGGTGGACCATTTTTATATCATGTTTTCATGATGTCCTGTTGAATGAAAACAAGGAAGATTAAAATGTATGAATGTTACAGGATTTTTGAAATACAAGCTTGCCATTGGCTCGAAAAAATGAGACATGGTGATGTGCCAATATAATGTACAATGTGATATAGGAGCCAATGGATACAACAAATTTTATACATATAATGATTATCATCTCTTCCATTGCAACAATTCTATTTAATTGTTCTTTATTATTTGATTCACTCTCTTTGAAACCTTATACGGAGGGAGTATTACAATTACAAATTTAATTTACCCGTGCATGGGTGTTCTATTAGTTATTATAAAACAAATCCTTGTGCATGTCGACCAAGGTTGACTAAACATGAAGACTAAAATCCTTGTTGGAGATAGTTAAAGGCGCAAGAAGCATTACGTGTCTCATCAGTAAGCGGTGTGAATGAACACACACTTCCTCCTTCCTTCTCTTGTCTTCTTCTCTTTCTCTTTTAACACTTATAACCTAACACAAATCTCATTTTTCCAAATAATCTCTTCCACAATTTCAATCCACTCCATTTTTCATGGCTTCTCTCAATCTCCTTCACCTCCCTTCAACTTCTATATCATCTTCTTCTTCTTCCTTTTGTTGTTTATTTCCCAGGAGTTTTATTCCCCGCAACAACAATCTCACTCCAAAGGGTGGTAGTAACCATATCAAAACATCGCTTATTGTTAAATCTGTTGCAGGTGACCCCTTTACCGATGGCAATATTCCAATTCCTTCTAATCCGTTTGATGTTATTCCCCCCTTGAAGCTCAAACTTCTGGTCAGCTTCTTTTTCTTTCGATCTTCATCTATATACGGCTTCTTGATTTTGTTAATTTTACACTTGCTGGGTGTTGAATTTGTGCTCAATTTCATGTTTAGCTTTAACTTTTGTCACCATGCTGAGTGTATGATTAGTTATCAATTATTGCATAGGGAAATTAATTGGGGAAATAGTTTCTAGAGAATGACACTTGTTGCTTTGCAAGCCTATTTTGATGCTTGATTTGTTAATGTTGCAGAGTGCTGTTTCTGGGCTAAATAGAGGTCTTGCAGCAAATGAAGAAGATCTGCAAAAGGCAGATGCTGCGGCTAAGGAACTCGAAGATGCTGGAGGGTTGGTAGACCTCACAGATAACCTTGATAAATTGCAAGGAAGATGGAAACTGATATATAGCAGCGCGTTTTCCTCTCGTACTCTAGGTGGGAGTCGTCCTGGACCTCCCATTGGAAGGCTCCTTCCCATAACTCTTGGACAGGTCTGCTACTACTAACCTCATCTCATATAATGATGTTGTAATATCAGTGCTAGTTGCTCTTATCCTCAGAGAAATTTATGGTTTTTGATTTGATCGGTAGTTATGTTTAATGCTAATTGATGAGTTTCTGTTCTTTCTTTGCTGTTAGGTTTTTCAACGAATTGACATTTTAAGCAAAGACTTTGACAATATAGTGGAGCTTCAGTTCGGTGCTCCATGGCCTCTTCCACCCCTCGAAGCAACCGCCACATTAGCTCACAAATTTGAACTAATAGGTTGGTTTTATGCTTTCTACTTCATATGCTAGTAGCTTTTGCATGATTTTTCTATTTGCCAGATATCAGAATTGTTGTATTGAGAGACTGACTCTTAATTATCCGTGGTTTCTGGTGATTCAGGATCTTCAAAGATCAAGATAATATTCGAGAAAACCACGGTGAAAACAACTGGGAATTTTTCACAGTTGCCACCATTAGAGGTACCTCAACTTCCAGATTCATTAAGGCCAAAATCTAATAAAGGAAGTGGTGACTTTGAAGTTACATATCTTGATGCGGATACCCGCGTGACGAGAGGAGATAGAGGCGAGCTAAGAGTGTTTGTGATTTCATAAGTGTATGAAGTATGAACTATGCTTTTTATGATACTTCAATATTGTAACATTGATATACCAAACCCTCACTATGGAGCTGGAAATGGTACTTTTTGTTTAAGTGTAACATATTTAATCTTAAAGGAATATTTGTTTATAGATCATTACATGTAGATGCTGATGATATACACAGTTTGACAGAACTCCTTTTCAGTTTCAGTCTATAATTGCTTTGGAATTAAATTTTATTGTGAGAGATACTAGTCATTCATGTGTCTTCACCAGCAGCTGAAATTCATGTTAGGGTGAATATATAAAATCAGAGCAGTAGATTTACTGGCTGAATAATGTTACATCTTTCGTGTGTTAATGTTACTGGCACCTGCACTGTTTTGTATTCTTACTTTGATACTAAAAATGTTTTGTTGTTATTAGAAATGCATATAACATTTCCTTTTATTGGAGGTGGTTATTTGATTAAAAGGTTAAGAAGGCAGTTAAAACACAAAAGACTGCTAGTATTAGAGCTAGTATCTTATTTATTATTAGCCCATGAGTATTTGTTGTTAGTATTTTTTTTGCGAACCTATATATTATTCAGGCATCACTTGAAATATTGAAATGTCACCAAAATTTGGAGATTCATCTTCGGATGCACCAAATTTTAAGTTAATGTTAAAATATTTCGGAGATAATTTTTAAATTTATTCTGGAGATATATCACTGGAATAAATTGGAGATTATATCGCGTCAAAATCCTTCTTCCTCATTTTTGAAAATTCTCAGAATTCTCTTCAAACTCTCAAATTATTTGAGATATTGGAACAAATTCTAGGATTCGCATGTTGTCGAAGTTCGCTCACCTGCTGTTGTAAAATTGGACCTTGTGTTATGGATCCATTTGTTTAAGTTAGCTCGTATCCTTAGTTAGCTTGTAATGGATATTTGTTATAAAACCCGTTAGATTAGTGTGTTAGTTTTCTTATAAATAGCATATTAGTCTCTCATCTTTTGTATAAGGAAAAATAGGAAGATAAAATCTTAATTCAAAAGTGAGAGAGATTATTTGTTATTCTTGTATATTTGTAATTTTATTCAAGAGAAATAAAAGAATAATAGTTTATAATCAATCTTTGTTGTTACCTTTGTGTTCTCATAAACCTTAACCTTGTGGGTTTCTTGATCATAAAGAAACCTATTATACTTTGTTTCTAAAGTACTCGATTCATAACATATTGGTGCGGTGAGCGTGGAGAAGATGTCTTCAACAAAATATGAGATTGAAAAGTTCACCGGAGTGAACGATTTCGGTATGTGGCGCTTGAAAATGAAAGCCCTACTTGTTCAGCAGGGTTGCTTGGAAGCGTTGAAGGGAGAGGCGACCATGAATATTGCGTTAACGACAGTTGAAAATACAACTATGGTTGAGAAAGCACACATCGCAATATTGTTAAGCCTTGGTGATAAGGTTCTTCGACATGTATCAAAGGAGACGACAACGTCAGAGTTATGGTTGAAACTTGGAGGTTTGCACATGACCAAATCGTTGGCGAATCGACTATACATGAAGCAAGCATTGTATTCATTCAAGATGGGTGAAGACAAAGTGTTGGTTGAGTAGTTGATATGTTTAACAAGCTGATTCCTGATATTGAAGATCGATGATGAAGATCAAATGTTGTTGTTGTTATGCGATTTTCCCAAAACACATGCTCACTTCAAAGAAACCCTCTTATATGGAAGAGAGTCTCTGACCTTCGAAGATGTTTAATCTGTCTTGTACTCTAAGGACTTGAACGAACGAAAGAAGCATAAAAATTCGACGGTTGGTGAAGGTTTGATCGTTAAGGCGAAATTCTTGCGAAAGGATGGTAAGTTCGACAAGAATGGTAAAAGTCGGCAGAAGTCTTATAGTGGTGAAGCATCTGGCGTTTGATGTTATCACTGTAAGAATGAGGGTCACATTCGAAAGGTGTGCCCTAAACGCTTGAAAGATCATGGAGGTAAGGATAATGGCAATGCTGCCAATGTTCAAGAAGATTTCGACTCATATGATGTTCTTGTGGTTTCAAGCGACGACTCAAGAAAAAATTGGAATATGGATTCAGGTGGCACTTGACATATGACTCCAAACAAAGCTTTGTTCGAGGAACTATGTGATCATGATGGTGGATCGGTGCTGCTGGAAAACAAAAAAGTTTGTAAAATTGCAGGTATTTGATATGCGAGATTCAAGCTCCGTGATGAGTCAATAAAGGTATTGACTGAAGTTAGGAATGTACCTGACTTAAAGAGAAATTTGATTTCTCTTTGTGAATTCGACAAGAAGGGATATGTTTTTCAAGGAGAGAAAAATATCCTAAGAGTCATGAAGGGGTCAAAGGAAGTCTTGAGAGGCGTGAAGAAACAAGGCTTGTATACCCTTGAGGTTGAGGTTGTAAGTGGTTCGACAAATGTAGTATCCACAAAACTTGTGTCGAAGACAAAATTATGGCACATGAGATTGGGCCATGTCAACGAAAGAGGCCTGGTCGAATTGGGGAAACAGAACCTGTTAGGTGGTGACAAAGTCGAGAAGTTGGAGTTTTTTGAACCTTGTGTATTCGGTAAATCCTGTAGGCCGGAGTTTAACAAAGGTAAACAAAGAACACATGGATTCCTTAATTACATCCATGTTGATCTTTGGGGGCCTGCAAGGAATCCTTCATATTCAGGTGCAAGGTATTTTCTATTCATAGTTGATGATTATTTCAGAAAGTTATGGATATTCATTCAAAAGAGGAATGATGAAACTTTTGAGAATTTCAAGAGTTGGAAGGTTTCGGTCGAAACTCAAACTGGCAGAAAGGTCAAGAGGTTGAGAACTGATAATGGTCTTGAATTCTGCAACGAAGCTTTCGACAGTTATTATGTCGATTCTAGTATTGCAAGGCATAAGACTGTAGAAGGTACTCCTCAGCAAAATGGTCTAGCTGAGAGATTCAATCGAAAAATCCTCGAAAGGGTTAGATGCATGTTGGTTAGTGTTGGATTGAAGAAGGTATTTTGGGCTGAGGCTGTTTCGACGCAACATATCTGATAAACAGTTGTCATTCGACTGCATTAGATATGAAGACACCTGAAGAAGTTTGGTCAGAACATCCACTAGATCTCGACAAACTAAGAGTATTTGGATGTGTAACCTATGCTCACATTAGGCAAGATAAGATTGAACCTAGAGCTCTGAAATGCGTGTTCATGGTATACCCTAAAGGAGTCAAATCTTATAGACTATGATGCCTAGAGTCAGGTCACAGGAGGTGTATCACCGGTCAAGATGTAGTTTTCAATGAAGCTGAGATGACTTTCAAGAAAACTGATGATGTTGTCGAAGAGCTGGAACAGGGAGAAATTCCCGTTGGGGTGGAGAATAGTGATGCTGAATTGCATGACCTAGATGAAATCGAAGAAGAAGCAAAAACTAATGTCGAAGATGAGGTGACTGATAATGACTACATGCTGGCAAGAGACAGGTCGAGAAGAGTCATCAAGCCACCCTAGAGACTTGGTTATGCAAATCTTATAGCTTATTGATAACACTAAAATTCACCGTATTTATGACTCTGATTTCGCATGCATTCTTAGGTTTTATTGTTATTTTGTTATGTTATTACTTTGTTTTTCTTAATCCACCGGCTATATATATTATCACTTAAGAAAAAATAATCCACTGGCTATATATATTATCACTTAAGAAAAAAGGAGAAAAATAAGATAAGAGAGAAATTAAAATGATGTGGTGCCTCTTGCCAGGAATGTGTCGACTAAAGCATCATTTGATTCGGCCTGAATACTTCATTTGAGTTGGCTTGAATTTTGTCCTCAGTCAGCCTGTTGAGACTAGTGAGTCCCAAATAATTTTGTACCTTGTTTGAGTCGACCTAATTTTCCAAATGAGTCAACTCAAATATTTCCACCTGAATGAGTTGACCTGTTTGTATTGAAGAGTCGACTCATTCACTTTGAATAATCAAAAACTCACTTTCTAATGATTTAATATGCCAACATCTTGTGATCAAATGTATCTTCCCGAATAACAATAGTTTTGACATCATTAAAATAACTGCTACCTCTCACAAATTAAACTATGTCAATCGATTGTCATTCTATGTCAATCGATTGCATGTGTGAAAAAAGTAAAAAATTGAATAATAATAATCGATTAGTTCACGGAATCAATCGATTGCATGCATCTAAAATGTAAAAAATTGGAAAGGCATAATGTAAAAGTATTTTATGTCAATCGATTGGCATCTTGTGTCAATTGATTGATGTTGGTCAATTTTTGAATTTTTTTTAAACTGTATCATATTTTTTGCCATAACTTTAGTTTCGTAAGGCCAAATGAGGTTTCGTTTGAAGCGTTGGAAAGCTAACACACAAAGACACCTTATGGTAATGTCTTGTGAAATAATTGATGTGTGTATGTATGTTCAATGTGTGAATATATGTTATGAAATGTATGTATAACTGTGTGAATTATTATACATGTTTGCTGATGAATTGATGAGATGAGTAGTTCAGAGTGAGAACTACTGGTGATGCATTAAATGCATGATTATTTACAATCATAATGGATATGTATTTGTTGCTATGTTTTTATTGATGCATATTTTTTACCGTCTTAGTGGGGTTGTATTCATTTGTTGTGTTGTTGTCATTGCATTGTTATACGACATGCATCATATGTTGTCGTGTTGTAAAAGAGGCGAGTTACGAGTTCATAGATGGGACTAGTGACTTGTTATAAGCTAAGAATGATGGGATTAATGCATAGAGTGAGGGATCGATGTTCAGATAGAAGACCTAGTTTGTATGAAGAGCTAAATGTTGAGTCGGTTCCGCATGCATATTTAGTTGAGTTGCGAGTCTGGTTCAAAGAGGGGACTGTGACGATCATTTGTTGAGTCGATGTTGCATTGCATTACATAACTATTATGTAGATGAGATGTTTGAGTGTTGTTGAATACTCTTGCATGGATTTGTGTGATTTCAAATGTGATGAATAACATTGTAATTGGTGATTGATTATGATGTAGGTTAATTATGAATACATGATATTACGGTGCATGTTTGATATGTACCTGATTGTGATATGTGAATCTACCCTGATTGTTTTGTGCATCGATTATTATTTGAATGTATTCTCACCCTTTTGTGTTGTTGCATTTGTGCTCCTTTAGAGTACAACCAATTAGGTACCTGAGTAGGAACTTGATGTAGACGATGGTGTTGTGCCTCTTTAGTTGCTTGTCTATCAAGTCGTATAGTTGGAGCGCTATGACATGTAACATGAGGGAAACAATATGTTATTTTATTATAATTATGTTGCATATTTTTCATTTATATTGATGTTGAATCATTTTTCAAACTAATAATGTTGTTAAGGCTTTTTAATGCCAAGTATTTAATAATTTTGTTGCTTATCAAGTGATTTAATTTAAATTATATGGTTCATATATGTTTTGTTAATGTTTGAGTAGCATCCTACATGGAGGATTTATGTGTTATACATGTTAAATTTAATTATTT
Source organism: Lathyrus aphaca (assembly GCA_963966055.1). Classification (NCBI taxonomy): domain Eukaryota; kingdom Viridiplantae; phylum Streptophyta; class Magnoliopsida; order Fabales; family Fabaceae; genus Lathyrus; species Lathyrus aphaca. The sequence continues at coordinate 163,787,440 of OZ014520.1, read as the reverse complement.
TTCGAGTCGAGAAGTAGGGTGTTACAAATAGGATCTCCCCTAGTAAGTTGAGGGTGGGCCTTCCCAAGATGGCATTGTAGGGAGACAAGGCGTCCACCATGAGGTACTGCACTTTAATTTATATTTTTGCTCGTTTCAAGTGTTACGTGACACTTTACTAGTACATGCTCGTCTAACAAACTAATAAGAGAACTTTGGAACGCTCTGATGATGTCAGGGTCAAGTTTGATCCTTTGAAAGGAGCTCCAGATTAAAACATCAATTGAATTTCCAGGGTCAACTAACACTCATTTTACATCTCAATTATCATATTGCACTATAATGAGCATATGATCATTATTGTAGGGTTGAATTCTAATAGAGTCTTTATTGATGCGTGATTGTTTATCATCATAGTGGGATTGTATTCATTTGTTATGTTGTTTCCATTGCATTGTTATATGACATGCATCATATGTTGTCATGTTGTAAAAGAGGCAAGTTACGAGTTCATAGATGGGACTAGTGAATTTTCCTAAGCTAAGAGTGAGGGGATTAGAGCTTAGAGTAAGGGATCGGTGTTCAAATATGGGACCTAGTTTGTATGAAGAACCAAATGTTGAGTCGGTTCCGCATGCATATTGAGTTGAGTTGTGAGTCTGGTTCAAAGAGGGGACTGTGACGATCATTTGTTGAGTCGATGTTGCATTGCATTACATAATGATTATGTAGATGAGATGTTTGAGTGTTGTTGAATACTCTTGCATGGATTTGTGTGATTTCAAATGTGATGAATAACATTGTAATTGGTGATTGATTATGATGTAGGTTAATTATGAATACATGATATTGTGGTGCATGTTTGATATGTACATGATTGTGATATGTGAATCTACCCTGATTGTGTTGTGCATCGATTATTATTTGAATGTATTCTCACCCTTTTTTGTGTTGTTACATTTGTGCTCCTTTGGAGTACAGACAATCAGGTACCTGAGTAGGAACTTGATGTAGACGATGGTGTTATGCCTCTTTAGTTGCTTGTCGATCAAGTCGTATAGTTGGAGCGCTATGACATGTAACATGAGAGGAACATTATGTTCCTTTATTCTAATTATGTTGCATATTTTTCATTTATATTGACGTTGAATCATTTTTCAAACTAATAATGTTGTTAAGGCTTTTAATGCCAAGTATTTTATAATTTCATTTCTTATCAAATTATTTAAATTATATGGTTCATATATGTTTTGTTAATGTTTGAGTGGCATCCTAATTGGAGGATTTATGTGTTATACATGTTAAATTTAATTATTTTTCGAGTCGAGAAGTAGGGTGTTACAAATAGGATCTCCCCTAGTAAGTTGAGGGTGGGCCTTCCCAAGATGGCATTGTATGGAGACAAGGCGTCCAACATGAGGTACTGCACTTTAATTTATATTTTTGCTCGTTTCAAGCGTTACGTGACACTTTACTAGTACATGCTCGTCTGACAAACTAATAAGAGAACTTTGGAACACTGTGATGATGTCAGGGTCAAGTTTGATCCTTTGAAAGGAGCTCCAGATTAAAACATCAATTGAATTTCCAGGATCAACTAACACTCATTTTACATCTCAATTATCATATTGCACTGTAATGAGCATATGATCATTGTTGTAGGGTTGAATTCCAATTGAGTCTTTATTGATGCGTGATTGTTTATCATCATAGTGGGATTGTATTCATTTGTTATGTTGTTGTCATTGCATTGTTATATGACATGCATCATATGTTTTCATGTTGTAAAAGAGGCGAGTTACGAGTTCATAGATGGGACTAGTGACTTGTTTTAAGCTAAGAGTGAGGGGATTATAGCTTAGAGTAAGGGATCGGTGTTCAAATATGGGACCTAGTTTGTATGAAGAACCAAATGTTGAGTCGGTTCCGTATGCATATTGAGTTGAGTTGCGAGTCTGGTTCAAGAGGGGACTGTGATGATCATTTGTTGAGTCGATGTTGCATTCCATTACATAACGATTATGTTGATGAGATGTTTGAGTGTTGTTGAATACTCTAGCATGGATTTGTGTAATTTCAAATGTGATGAATAACATTGTAATTGGTGATTGATTATGATGTAGGTTAATTATGAATACATGATATTGTGGTGCATGTTTGATTTGTACATGATTGTGATATGTGAATCTACCCTGATTGTTTTGTGCATCGATTATTATTTGAATGTATTCTCACCTTTTTTTGTGTTGTTACATTTGTGCTCCTTTGGAGTACAGACAATCAGGTACCTGAGTAGGAACTTGATGTAGACGATGGTGTTGTGCCTCTTTAGTTGCTTGTCGATCAAGTCGTATAGTTGAAGCGCTATGACATGTAACATGAGAGGAACATTATGTTCCTTTGTTCTAATTATGTTGCATATTTTTCATTTATATTGACGTTGAATCATTTTTCAAACTAATAATGTTGTTAAGGCTTTTTAATGCCAAGTATTTTATAATTTTGTTGCTTATCAAATGATTTAAATTATATGGTTCATATATGTTTTGTTAATGTTTGAGTGGCATCCTACTTGGAGGATTTTTGTGTTATACATGTTAAATTTAATTATTTGTCGAGTCGAGAAGTAGGGTGTTACATATAGGATCTCCCCCTAGTAAGTTGAGGGGGGGCCTTCCCAAGATGGCATTGTATGGAGACAAGGCGTCCACCATGAGGTACTTCACTTTAATTTATATTTTTGCTCGTTTCAAGCGTTACGTGACACTTTACTAGTACATCAATTGAATGCTCTGATGTTGTTAGGGTCAAGTTTGATCCTTTGAAAGGAGCTCCAGATTATAGTATCAAGTGAACTTCCAGGGTCAACTAACACTCATTTTACATCTCAATTATCATACTACACTATAATGAGCATATGATCATTGTTGTGGGGTTGAATTCCAATGGAGTCTTTATTTGAGAATGTGATTATAAATTCCCGTACGTTCCCATGGATTTTGGTGATGTTAAAAGATATGAAGTTTGTCGTTAAAACCTGTCTGATGCATTTTCTTTGGGATGAACTAGATTTCACCCACCCCCTCGGCCGACGAAACCTCCATCAATGATGTTGACGATGGTCTTGGGGCTTAGCTTAAAATTCTTTTTGGAAAGATGTAAAAAAACAAATGATATATAAGGATGAGTGTGACCCAAGTCGGTTTACTAGGGCCCACTATGGGCACCAATTATACTTACTAAAAATACAATATGTGACAACGCTTAGTGATTAAGGGTTGTTAGAGAGGCTTTTAGGGTTCGTTGTAGAGTTTCGAGCGACCTCTTATAGAGAGTGAGAAGTTATATATGTGTGGTACCCACATGAATGAGAGATTGATCCATTCACCTATTACGATTAAAGTATTTATAAAAGTTCATAGACTTGGATTTCAGATCCCAATGAATAACAGCCGCTTCTAGAAGCAAAAGATGGTATAGTTAATCCCATATTATTCATGAACATGTGATTACCTTCCTCTGCCCCTTCCCCGCACGGTTATGGAGTAGAAACACGTCACTTCCCAGGTTCTCACACTCTAAGCAAGTTATCCATGAAGTGGACGACATATTTGAAGAAAAGACGTTATATTTAGTAAACTGACAATCCATCTAGAAAATGGACGATAAGGAAGACGTCGTAAATAAGGTGTTACATCACTCGCCTCCCTTGTGGGCCCTTCACAATTACCCAATGCAAATTGTAATAACTATTCAACCACCCTTTATATAAAATTGTGGTAATTTACCTAACAGAATATTGCAAACATTGTTTAAAACAATTACAAAAGTTTTATGTTGAAGTAGTGGCTTATGGAAACCTGGTGGATGGGTGGTGGATGGATTGAAAACATACCCTAAGGATATTAACTAGATCCATGAAGAAATCGAAAGAGGCTGATGGCGAAGAAGATTAAGATAACTTATAAGCGAAGATAATAAATAAATAAAACTTTAAACTTTTTTAAAAAATGGTTACACAATTTACAAAGCAAAATTTTGACATTTAATACCTTAACTTTGCGCCTAACATTTTTTAAAAGTTATTAATGTAGTATCGAAAATTAAAACACATCATTTAATTTTTAGATTTATTTTTATAAAATGAATTAGTTACATAAAAAAATCGTAGTAAAAATTTAAGAAATAAAAATTTGCTTTAAATTTATTTTTAAATTATATATCCATATTTATATCCTTCAATTCATTTTAAAAAGATTAATTACTATGTACTAGTGCTTTAACAACCGGATCGGTCGGTCAGACGATTGAATCGGGAACCGGTCAGATAATCGGTCTGGTTTAAATATCGGATCGTTTAGGTCATTGGATCGGAGTGAATCGGTAAAAATCGGTATAAACCGGGAAAATCGAAAAAACCGACGGTTTAATTGTATTTTTTTAAATATTTTATTTTGATTATTTTAAATTAAAAAATTAAAATAAATAATAAAATAAATAAAAATAAAAATAAAAATAAAAATATAATATAAAATGAAATAAATAAAAGAAATAAAAAATAAAAAATAAAATTTAAAAAATAAAACAAAATAATGATATCATTGACAAAAAAAACTATTGCGGATGCGGTTGATTTCACTACATATTATTTTAATATTAAAGAATGAGATCTCAATATTGAAACGATTTTTCCTCTTTTAAACTAAATTTGATATACATTGGAGTTGTTTTGTTATAAACTATTTAATTAAATTATGTTGCAATTAGACTTTGTTTGCAAGTAGACTTTGTAATTTTACACTATTTTATTATGTGTGATACCTTTGTTTAAAATTTGAATTTAGATTATGAACTTGTGAATTTATATATGATATTTTAAAAAAATTTAAGTATAGGTTATATTTTATAGAGACTGAATCATCTGGTTCGACCAGTTTTATACATATATAATTTTGTTATAAAGACCGATCTATTCAACCGAGTTATCCGGTTTAATCCGGTTTGATCATGCAGTTCGACCGGTGACCCAGTGGTTTGACCAATAAACCAGTGAACCAGTACCATCACCGGTTTAATGATCGGTCTGGTTTTTAAAACACTGTAACAGTGTAAAAAAATTTATACTATTAATTCGTCGTTATCATCCGTTTGCATTAGTTTATCTATTATTAAAATAAAAGTCAAATATCTTCTTACATCCGATATTTATAAATAATTGATAATATAAAATCATTTTATATTGTGAGTACATTTCAATTAAATCTCATTTTAAATTAGAATTTGCAATTACACAAAATTAAATACAATTATTTAATTAATGAGATTTAGGGTTAAAGTGTTGCATTTTTTGTATTATAGTTAGGATCGTAATCGGTTCGGTTTGGACTGATTTTTACTCAAAAAATTATCTAAAGAAATGATATTTCAATCGGTTTGGTTTGGTTCGATTTTTGTGTTTATTAAAAATGGAACCAAACCAAACTAACCGGTTTGGTTCGGTTCGGCTTGGTTTGGTTGATCGGTTTACAACATTTTTTTTAAACATTATATTCATTTTTGTATCATTTCTTTAATATTGTTCGATTTATTTTATGCTATTATTTTTTTAAATAATACATTTCATAGGGTATATTTCATACTTTACTTTTCAAACAACTTACAAGTTCTTCTTAATTTATACGAAACATTTATATAATTTTCATTGCATTATGAAATAAGTTCACTATCGAATACAAAAGTCTACATTTGACATGAGAAAGTTGGGGAGAAATTTGAAAACTTAACAAATAAAATACAACAATAAAGACAAAATGTTTCAATACACATAAATCAACATGTTTCACACCTCAAACATACATCAAAACTATTTTGTTTCAAGACTAGAAGGAAATTCGTTGAAGAAGAAACATAAAAGATAAAAAATAAAAAAAGATGAAAAGTAACGAAGAGAACTTGAAGAATAATAAGGAAACTATAACATATAAGAATAACGGTGGCGGAAGAAACAATGGTGACAGATAGTCAGAGCAGTAGTTTGGTGAGAACAAATTTTTATGACTTATGGTTTCTATTTTTTATGTTTGGAGTTTGGTTTTGCCTACATATTTGGTTCAAAGAAATGAAGTGTAAACAAAGATGGAGAAATGTTGGACAGATACAAAATTTGGACTTATTAATTGGCTAAATAAAAGATTAAGTATGTATTTAAATTTTTTTGTCTGATACATCGGTTTGACAGTTCCTAAAAATTAAAACCCAAAACCGAACCAAATCATCTTGATTTTTATTAGTTTGGTTCGATTTTTGAATCGAACCAAAATCAATTGATTTTATTTTATTTAATTTGAATTATCGATTTAATTGATTTTTTCGATACGCTTACTTCGTTAATTATAATATTACATGATTTGTTACCATTTGCGTTATACTTCTCTTTTGGGAGAATGTTTTAATACGCATTTCATTTACGTGAAGTTTTTCAATTTTTTTATCCATCACTTTTAGAATAAAAATATATAGACGTTATAGATTGTAACGGCTACATTTTGGTTATTCCTCAAAACCCTCATTTCAGTGTGATTCACTAGTTTCTCTTTCTCTACCATATTCTTCATTTCTACCTTTTTCTTGCATTTTCTCTCTACTGGATCGTAGATTCAAACCAAAAGGTTCGATCTTTCGTCAATTTCGTTTCTGGGTTGATTTAAATTCATGGCACCCACACCTTCTTCCAAGCCAATTCATTCCACCCAACTGAGAACTCCAAATTCAAAGCATCGTCTTAACTTCAATGGCTTCAGATCACCACATCCACATCCATCTCCGAATCCCAATTTTGCTTCCAACAAAGAATCCCCACCTGAACACCCGATTGAAGTTATTGCTAGAATTCGTGACTATCCTGATCGAAAAGACAAGCCTTTATCGGTTCTTCAGGCGAGTTCTAACTCGAGATCAATTAGGGTTCGTGCGGATTTTGGGTATAGGGACTTTACACTTGATGGGGTGTCTGTGTCTGAGGAAGAGGAGTTGGATTTGTTTTACAAGAAGTTTGTGGAATCGAGGATCAATGGTGTTAAATTGGGGGACAAATGCACGATTATGATGTATGGTCCTACTGGTTCTGGCAAGAGTCACACTATGTTTGGGTGTTCAAAGCAGGCTGGGATTGTGTATAAGGCTTTGAGGGATATTCTTGGAGATGGAGATACAGATTCTGAGATTAGTGGAGATGGAAGTGATCGTGACTCTATGGGGTTGAGAACTTTTGTTCAGGTTACTGTGTTGGAGATTTATAATGAGGAGATTTATGATCTCTTGTCTACCAATGGAGGAGGTGGTGGGGGATTTGGATTCGGTTGGTCTAAGAGCAATTCTTCAAAGGTAATAGAGTACATGTAACATAACATGTTGGTTTATCACTTGATCTGTTATTTCTTTAGGCTTTGGTTCTTCGGGTCATATCTTGAATTTGGCTTTAGGATTGTTATTTGGCTTAACTTTATTATATGCTTATGAAGTTTGTATGCTTTAGTTATTTTCATAATTTGTACAACTTTATCACATCTTGGCTTTGCCTTGTTATTTGGCTCAACTTTATCATATCTTTGATTTGGTTGGCTCAACTTTATCATATCTTGGATTTGGCTTTAGGATTGTTATTTGGCTCAACTGGATTTGGCTTTAGGATTGCTATTTGGCTCAATTTTATTTATATGCATATGAAATTTGTATGTTTTTGTTTTTTTCATAATTTATACATATATGCTTTGTTAAGTTTACTCTTTGTTTAGCTCATTTTGCCCTGGATGAAAAAAAAGTTTTTTGGAAACTTGTGACTATTCAAATCAATATTGAATATCAGTTGTTAGTTTTGAAGTAATAAGGAACTATTATTGTATAAATTTTTTGTTGTATACGTTATGAACATTTGAATAGTGTTACATTGTCTTGCAGTCTAGGATTTGGCTTTAGGATTGTTATTTGGCTCAGTTTTTTATGATACATGAAGTTTGTATGTTTTACTTATGTTCTGTAACACCATCAAATCTTATGTTAGTTTCATGTTCTTTTAAATTAATGGTATGTGCTGAACATTTGGATAGTGCCTTTTTCTTACTTTTGTAATATGACTTGTAGGTCAAACTTGAGGTGATGGGGAAAAAGGCTAAGAATGCAACCTACATATCTGGAAATGAAGCAGGGAAGATCTCAAAGGAAATTCAGAAAGTGGAAAAGCGAAGGATTGTTAAAAGCACACTTTGTAATGACAGGAGTTCTAGAAGTCATTGCATGGTAGAGTTACTTTGATAGAAGGAGGTTCTGATTAAATTACAAAGTTTCCTTGATTGATAATTGATGACTTGTTTTCGACTATTAGGTAATACTTGATGTTCCGACAGTGGGAGGACGGCTAATGCTTGTGGACATGGCAGGATCAGAAAATATCGAACAAGCTGGTCAAACTGGATTTGAGGCGAAAATGCAGGTTACCATTTTTCTGCATTAATACTTACTTTCTTTCTTTAACCACGCATGTTTGTTCTCTACTGATTATATTATACTGTCAATAATTTTACAGACTGCAAAAATTAATCAAGGTAATATAGCATTGAAGAGAGTGGTTGAGTCTATTGCAAATGGCGATTCACACGTGCCTTTTAGGGACAGTAAACTTACAATGCTTCTGCAGGTAATTAACAAATTTTTGTTTTTTAGTTGAGTTGATTGCTCGGTTTGTGGTTCGTGTTATTTCAAGTTAGTTCTTTTGATGCTGAGTACTTTTTTTCTGTTTTCCCTTTTTAAGGATTCATTTGAAGATGATAAGTCGAAAATTCTAATGATACTGTGTGCAAGTCCTGATCCAAAGGAGATTCACAAGACAATCTCGACTCTAGAATATGGAGCCAAAGCAAAATGTATTGTTCGCGGTCCTCATAGTCCGGTTAAGGAGGAGGACTCTTCTTCTACTGTCATCTTGGGATCAAGAATCGCTGCAATGGATGAGTTTATTATGAAGCTACAAATGGAAAACAAGCTTAAAGAGAAAGAGAGAAACGAAGCACACAAAAAGCTAGTGAAGAAAGAAGAAGAAATTGCTGAGTTAAGAGCTAAAGTGGAAACAGCTTCTGCAAGCGAGGAGGAGATTAACCTGAAGGTAAATGAACGAACTCGCCTTTTGAGACAGGAGTTGGAAAAGAAGTTGGAAGAGTGTCAAAGAATGACTAATGATTTTGTCGAGCTGGAGAGGAAGAGAATGGAAGAGAGGATATTGCAGCAGCAGGAGGAAGTTGAAATTCTGAGAAAGAGACTGGAGGAAATTGAGTTGCAGCTGAGTTCTTCTAAGCAAGAGATTAAAGATGAAAACGGATCGAAAGAGATAGAGCCAAGTGGGTTTATGAGAAAACTACTCAGTGTTTACAAAAGTGAGGATGATCTTGCAATGGTGAAATCAATGGATCTGGACATGGATGATCAAGAGCCGTTCCTTGCACGCGAAGTTATTGTTGGCATGCAAGGCATTTCACCAATTCAACCCTGTTCAAATAATGTGAATGTTGTACAAGAATTCACACCAAACTTTGGTCAAAAAGCATGTCTGAGTACAGTTTATGAAGAAGAAGGAGAAGGAGAGGGAGAGCCGCAAGATCGTGAGGATAAAGTAGAAGATGAGGAAGTGGAGAAAGAAGTGATAGAGGAAAAGAGGGTATGTAGTGTTGGAAAGAGTCCAAAGAAAGAGGATTATTCTGTGGCTGACAAGGAAAACAATGGTTCCAATAGAATGTTGAGAATTCACAACATATTCACTCTTTGTGGAAACCAAAGGGAACTCTCCCTTAATGGAACACCACTTTCTGCAAAAAAGAGGTGTGATGAAAATTGTGAAATCAAATACTCTCCAGTGAAATCAAGTGAGAAGAAAGATTCTATTTTAAGAATCTCCAACAAAGAGAACCTGGAAAATGTTGTGGCAAATTAGCTTTTGAAACATGAAAAACTGTACACTGTACAATATTATGATTGTATTTGAATGTTTCTTCCTGAAAAATTTGCTTTTGTACTAAATTTGTTCTATATTTCATGATGAATATTTCGGAACTCAGCTTGATTAAGGCTTTTGGCAACCCTCCGAAGCCACGTTCAACCATTTAGTTTGATCATGAGACTAAAATCTACTGCTAATTGAGCAGGATTCTATTCAAACCAGATTATGTTATTGTAAGTTAACTTATTATCCTTCTGAGTATATGATTCTCACATGTAAACTAGTTATTTAAAGTACTTGTACAATGAAAATCCATGAAGATCCAAAACAAACAGTAATAACATTTCCAAATTAAAAGAAGAAAAAAGAAAATGGAAGAAAAGTAGTGGTATTTTGAAGTGACAACACCAAGCAAAAGATGAAATTGATTATGATGATGATGAATAATATAATGTGATAATAATAATATTAACAAGAGAAGAATATATCCTGCTCCTGAAATCTCACTCTAAAACTGAATTATTAATGCCAGCACACTATTAGGCTAAAGGCCCAGAAACAGATCCAGGTCCACCAGGCCCAGGCCCAAGATTCGTGAATGAGACATCAGTTAAGGAACCAGCCTTAGACGACCTTCGAGGCTTTCTTGTGGAAGAAGATTCTTTGTCTTTATCCTCCGACGTTTTGGACTTTCTGCGATGTGTATGTTTGGTAGTTGGCGGTTTGTTGCTATCTTCTTCTTCTGTTGAATGACGGCTGTGTCTTCTTCGTGATGGCTTGACCGATTCTCCTTCCTCTCGCGGTGGAGAGTTTATCGAAGATTGGCTGTCCGATGAACGATGCCTTGACCTTCGAGCGTGGCTTTTCTTTCCATCTCCTTTTACACTACTATTGGTGTCACTATTATTACCACTATCTGCATGCATGCATATTAATCATAACAAAAACATAAAACACAAACATGTTTGCATCAGACACATTTGTTCATCGAAAAATAATCAAACCTAGGCCTTCAGATGTCTTTGCTTTCGGCGAAGATTGTTGTGAATCTTTAAACTCTGTCATCCAGCTAGGTGGATTCGCCTTTCCATCTTCGCATCCAATATGTGCCAAATGCTTTACATCTGTCGGAAACCCGATTTGTATCTCCTTTTCTTCATCCTCATCTGCAAAACTCTTGTCCTTTATTATTCAACGAAAATTTCCTGCATAACTATAAGGTTTTTGAAATGTATTGGATGAAAGATTACCGAAAATTTGTGAAATGTATCTTAGTCCTTTAAGGAGGCCTTTCATCTGGCCTTTGACAGCAGTGGAGGACATTTTTATGGAGCCTCCTCCTCCTGCTCCTCCTCCTTGATTCATTATGCGGTACTACAATAATACCCCCTTCCACTTGAAATGAAAAGAAAGATTAAGCATGAAAGATGAAGATGAGAAGGTATATATGGGAGGAAAAGTAAAAGAACAAATATTGGCTGGGTTGGGATTGGTTTGGAAAGAGAAAGAATTCAAACCAAACCAAAGAAAACCAACCAACAAGAGGGAGACTGGGGAAAATCTCAAGAACCAAAATTGAAAGCTTACTGGATTTTGATCTACCGCCCCCTATCGGTGGCCAAGCAAATCAAAACCAGTAACTAAACATGTTTTTGATGGACATCCAGAGATGTTGCAATCTAATTTTTTCATGTGCTTTGACTATATTAAGGATTAATATTTCGAACCTATTTTTGGTCATCGATATGCGATAATTACGCTTTCAGTTCTCAAATGTCTAATGCATTTTGCATGGCATTTTCTCAATTTGGTTAGCCTAATTTAAAATTTTAAAACAATTACTACAACTAATAGTTTGTGTTTTTTTTTGTCGCTTGTGGTTTTCATTTTGAGGAAAATAATTGTTGAAATATAATAGGATGAAAGTAGGGGATGGATACCCCTCCATTGGATTTTCACTAGATTTTCTTCCATTTTAATCTTCACCATAAAATTATATATATATATATATATATATATATATATATATATATATATATATATATATATATATATATATATATATATATATATATATATATATATATATATATATATATATATATATATATATATATATATATATTTCTTATCAATGGTTATTGGGAGGGTTTTGTCATGAGAGACAATCTCCTCCCGGATAAATTAAAATAATAAGGTTAGTCGAAATTGTTAATAAATGTTTGGTTTAATACATTTTTTGGTCCTCTAATTATAGGTCAGTGTCCATTTGGTCCACTTTCTTTTAAAAGTTTCAAATAGGTCTCTTACTTTTTTCAAACGTTCCACGTTTGTCCTTACCGTTAGGAACGTTAGAAATTCATTTAATAAGTTGATGATGTGGAAGGAAAGTGCCTAGGTATCTTTGACTGAATGGTGATGTGGTATGGTTTATGTGTATGAAATATTTCCTAAGTAATTTTATCTCCATTGCATGTTGTTGGTGAACCCTAGCAGAGAGGTAGAAGACGAACATGAAGAAGACGAACACAAAGAAGATGAACACGAAGCAGACGAATACAATTAAGGTTAGTATCAGATCAAATTCGTATTCGTTCTTGTTATTTTTCTTCCATAGCATTTTCTATAATTTAGGGTTTTTTGCCCCCTTTTGAAAATCAGTGATGTTTATTTTCGGTTTGTGCATTATGCGGTTGAAGGTGATATTAGGTTGTAATGGAAGAACGAATTAATCTCAACATTAACCATAGTGGGCAGTTTTTAGATTCTGAGAAAAAAACACAATATGTGGGGGTAAGTGAAATGAGTTAGAGGTATATGTTGATAGGTGGTCGTATTTTGAGTTGATAGGTGTGTCGAAAGACTTAGGATATACAGAGGTAGACAATATCTACTATAAAGATCCAACCTTTGGGATTAATGTACTGAAAGATGATAAGAGTGCATTAAAGATAGCTAACCTATGCAGGGTACACCTTAAAGTGGACATATACATTGAACACGCTCTATCCCAACCTAAATATGTAGATGTCCCATTAAATGAACAACCCACAAACATGGAGAATGAGTCATTAAATGAAGAACCTTTGGATGTGGTTCCCCAGAAAGTTATGATATTGTTTAAGAATTGGTTGATAAAGTACCTAAGGATGTGAATGCTGAGGGTGGTGAGGCTGTGAATGTTGAGGGTGTTAAGAATATGAATGTTGATCATCAGGGGCATGAAGGTGGAGAAACAAGTTAAGATGACAGTGAGGATTCATCATTTATTTATGATAGTGCTATGGAAGTAAAGTTTAGTGATTCTGATGTCAGTTTGGACTATGATGATGAACATGTTGCCAACATGGTGGAGTATGATGAAGACAATGAAGGATGCACTAAATTGAAGACAAGGAAAGGGGAAGGAGATAGTGTACAGGAAAAGGAAGTTTTTTATGAAAGTGATGACTTGGATAGTGGATGTGATAGTCAGGATAGTTCGCAACCACGGAAGAAGAAATATCTCATTTTCAAAGCTAAGAAAGACATGTTTAACTATAAATAGGAGTTTGGCACTTTTTTCAATTCAAAAAATGAGTTCAAAGAAGCTGCACAAACATATGTTGTGCAGAATGGAAGGGGTCTAAGGTTTTTAAAGAATGACAAAAAAAGAGTGAAAGTTGTATGTAAAGAAGGATGTGAGTGAGAGGCATATTGTGGGAAGTTGCTTGATGAGAAGATTTGGAGACTTAGGAAATTAGTTGACAAACACAACTGTCCTAGAGAATATAATGTCAAAATGATGAGTACCAAATGGCTTAGCAAAAGTATACAAAACTCTTTGAAAAATAACCCTAAACTCAAGTTAAAGGATATAAAGGAGAAAGCTCTTAAGAAATGGAATGTAGGTGTTTCCAGGCAAAACATTAAAGGAGATCATCTGGAAGGCAACTAGGGCTATTTATCCACGGGCATAGGAAAGAGAGATGATGGGAATGAGGCAAATACATGAGGAAACTTTCAAGCATATGATGCAAACACCAGCAAGATTCTGGAGTAAGTCTTATTTCAGGACCACCACTAAGTCTGATATCGTTCTAAATAATATGTCAGAGGCCTTAATTGGTGTCATTGTTGAAGTTAGGACAAAACCATTGGTAACACTGTTAGAAGAAATAAATGGGGTACATGATGGGGATGTTTTACCTAACATTAAGAAGAAGCTGGAGAAAACAAACAGCTTCACCAATTATTGGATAATAAGGTAAAATAACATTGTTTAGAAAGGTTGTTGAACATTGTTTACTTAATTAAATCTCTTATGTGACTTATTGTTATTTTATTTTAGGATGTCATCTGAGTATATTTTTGAGGTGAGACATATAGAGAATCAGGGTGACATATTTTTTGTCAACCTAAAGGATAAGGATTATTCTTGCGGAAAGTGGCAGTTGACAGGTCTCCCTTGTGTCCATGCAATTTCTGCTATCAAGAGTAAAGGTCTTAGTGTTGATGACTTTCTCCCAGACTATTATGAGAAGGATGGGTATATTAAGGTGTACGAGCTTATAATATATCCTCTAAATGGTACAAATTTATGGCTCAGAACAGATTACTCTGATGTGCAACCACCAAAATTCAAGAAAATGCCTAGAAGGCCCAAGAAGAGGAGAAATCGAGAGCAGGGTGAGATTGATGGATTAGATAGAAAAATTAGGAAGACTGGTATGATATTGAGGTGCACAAGGTGTATACAAACTAGATACAACATATCAACTTGCAAGAGGACTCAACCACCATAAGATACTCAGTCAACTCAAACTATTAGATCACAGTTAAAATTATCTCAAGCTACTCAGGCTTCTCAATCAACTCAGGCAAAATAGTCAACTCAGGAAAAACATTCAACTCAGGCAAAATAGTCAACTTAAGCAAGGCACAAGTTACCTTTCAGAAAACCAGCACAAGTTTCAAAAGGACCCACAACCAGGTTGAGTGCATCTCAGAATGCAGTGGGTCCTACTACTAGGAGGACCATTCCCACTAAAAGGAACATTCTTAATAAATCCTCATAGAGTACTTGACCTACGTTGTTTGGTATGATACTACTGATATTTTGTGTAATACTACTGCTTTTATGACCATTTTTAAGTACTTATGAACAAGGGTTCTTATTTTGTGTAATTAGCATTTGTGTAATGCTACAGATATTTTGTGTAATGCTACCACTTTTGTGTACTGCTTATGTTATTAATATAATATGTTAATTTCGACTTTTGGTTAATTTTTGCCTTAAAGTGTACACGAAATTTGGTTAATTTCTGTTAAAAAATGCTATAAATTTTAATTAAATTTTGTTTTAAAGTGTACACATGATTTGAAGTGTACACAAGATTTGATGATGTACACAAGATTTCTGCTTTAAAGTATACGTAAGATTTGATGGTGTTAATTTCTACTAAAGTTTACACTGATATCAAACTAAAATTTGTGTTGATATCAAACTAAAATTTGCACTGATATTAAACTTTTGCAATAACACTAAACATTCTTCAAGAAACCACAAACTTTTGCAATCATAATACAGTTGGAATAACATTAAAAAAAATTGAAATAACATTCAAAATAACCTAACAATAGAGTAGAACCTAACATTTAATTCTACTGTCAACACAACCTAACCATTGCAACAATAATTCTACTGTCAACAGCTTTTACAATAGAGTAGAACCTAACATTCAAAACAACCTAAAAAATAATACAAAAAACACAGTATAGAACAAGCCCTTCCAGACCATGTTCCATTTCCTTGTGTTCTTTAATGCTTCATCCAACCGCGGATTCTTTAGCCTCAGATGTTCCACAATTTTGTTTGTCTCTACCAACTCTTTTTTGGCTACCTCCATCTCTTTGAATTGCATGTCAATCTTCCACTACTGATTCCTAATGCTTTCCTATTTCTCATCATTGGAAACATCATAAAATCATTCAAAAAAACACACCCAGAATTTGAGTGCCCCTGTACACAAAGATCAGTGACATAAGGAGAATGAAGAACAACAACATTGGACGGGATGTATTGTGATATAGGATAGAAGATTACCTTAAAATGTTGACAAACCCAAAACAGCTTACCGAAATTGTTGACGGTTTGTGCCTTACGAAGAACAGCGAGGTCTTCACAAGCACACGTAAGTTTCCCAAAGCTTGTATAAACTTGTGAATCATAAGGGGGTCTTGAAGAAGAAGAAGAAGAAGAGGAACCGCGCCCAAAACTCATGATTGGAGGAAGAAATCCATTTTAATTTGACTGATTTTGAAGAAATTTGTTGAACTTTAACATAGGGTTTGCAATTGGGGATGTTTATATAACACACGCAGAAACAATGAACAAGAAGCTAATGATTGTGCAATTACCTCATCTACCTCACATTACACATCATCAATTTTAACATTGTTACCCTTTATTTAACGGAAAGGACCAATGTGGAACGTTTTAAAAATGTTAGGGACTTATTTGGAACTTTTAAAAGAAAATGGAACAAATTGGAGTCTGGCCTATAGTTAGAGGACCAAAAAGGGTATTAAGCCAAAATATTTTATTTAATTATTATTTTATGGTGGAATAAGAGTTGTTAAGAAAATAATGAGGCAGTGATTGTCACGGTAGAATTGAGTTTTTGATATAGTGAAGAGGGGAGGTTATCACTTCAACACCCAACTCAGTGGGAGAATTAAAATGATATGAAAGTAAATAATGATTTGAATACTTGAGAAATAAAGTACATTTCCTCTTTAACAGTGAGAACAGTTCAAAACAGAAAACGTGGAGTGAGGTTTGGATTGCAGTCAACTGTCTGGTTGATCTAAATGTTCATCAATGCTCTTGAAGATGAGATTACCTATTTCAGGGAGAATAGAGGTCTACTTGTTCTTTGTGCTTATTAACTTTACTTTATTTAACGTTGGGTATTTTTTCTCGGGTCTTATGGGCAACCCCCAAAGTTGATTTTAATTATATTGACGTGTTGTCTTGTGAATTTTGATGTTTATGAGGTTAATTGATGTTTTGTGAAGTTTGAGGGTAGCTTATTATTTTAAATAATAATTAGAATAATTAAGTATATGGGGTTTAATGTATTATTTGGGATTAATTAAATAAAATAAAAGGAATTAGAGGATGAGGGTATTGTGGTCTTTTGGATGAGGATAAGTGAGAGTTTTATGGGGAAAGACTAAAAGGGGTCTTAGGGGCAAGAGTGACAAAATAGGGAAAAGTTGGAAAGAATGATCATTGGGAATGATCGCGCTTTTGGGGAAAAGAGCACTGGAAAAGAAGAAAAGCTAGGGCTTGGAGGCTAGAGAGAAATTGAGAAAAGTTTATCGAAAGCTTACGGAATTAAGGTATGGGGAGTATTTTCCTTTCGATAATATAATGTGGTAAGTGAATTGGGGGTTTTGTGGTGTAGTTAGAGAATAGGGTTTTTGATTTTATGATTTTGTGTTGTTCAGGATGATTTCATGATGAATTAGATGAATACAATGATATATATGATGTAAATGATGTTATTATGATGAATGTTGATGTTAATGAGGTTTTCTGGTGTAATGTTGTTGGATTGTGGGTTTTGGAGGGGTTTTGTCGCAGAGGGAGAAGGCTGAAATCGCAGAAAAATTCTTCTGAATCGTGAAGCTCGCTTAGCGAGAAAAGACTGTGAAGTGGGCGCTTAGTGAGCGTGAGGTCTCACTTAGCGAGCCTTGGAAAACTTAGAAAAATGTTTTATTTTTGAAAACTGTTTTTAAGGTAGTATATTCTAGGTTCCCATGACGTTGAGAAGTTGTCAAATAATGTGTCTTGGAGGTTATATGAGTAGAGTTAGTAATTAAGTGATGTATGAGAAATTATTTGATGTTTTTTGACTTATGATGTATGATTTCATGATGTAGAGATATGATGTAGGATTATTGTGATGTATGATGTCCCATGAGTATGTATATGATGTTATGAATGATGTATGAGGAATAATCGATTAAATATGAATGTGGATGCAATGTTGTGATGTTTTGAGGATGATTGATGTATATTGCGTCTTGCATTCATGGCATTGGATTTATGAGGGGACTTCGGTCCATTGGTAGCTTCAATTACATTGTGTGGATTGAAGTGATATGATGTTTATGATGTGCTCCCTTTGGGGAGAGTTGATGGTTCAGTGTCCATCACATGAGGATGTTTCGGTACCACATGCATTATTAAGAGGTTTCATTTCATTCTAATTGACATAGCATGAGTGCATTGATGTTTGTGTAATGATGAGATGTATTTGATGAGGTGTATTAAATGAGCATGATGAATATTTCTATGACTTAAGGATGATAATGATATGTATAAATGAGTTGTAAATGAATTGTTGTTTTGTTTTGAATTCTTATTTCTATATTATATTATGGAATGTAAATTTACTCACCCTGCCTACCTTCTGGTGATGGTCTATTATGTCATCTTGAAGATAATCAAAGTTAGCTCGGGCGTGTTTGACTCAAAGATAGCGAGTTGTTGAGTTAGTTAGAAGTGGAGTCTTGTTTTGTGTCTAGTAACATTCGGGAATGGGATTCGTTTGAGTGTTCATGTTTATTTGAATTAAAATGTTGAATTTTGTTTAGATATTTCGATAAAATTTTATCTTGGAGCAGTTATGAGTTTTGGTTAATTGAAGATGACTTTATGACTTATTTATTTTTCCGTTGCATAATTATGAAGAAAAGGTTTATGAATGTTTTAATGATTTTTATGAACCCGTGTTACGGGACATGACTCTATGTGATGTTTTGAATTTTGAGTTTTAGAAGTAAATGTGATACCCTTTTATATGAATTCTACTCTGATAAATGATTTAATTCGCTTAATTTATGATGGAGTAGAAGGGTGTTACAGCCCATAACAGTTGTCCCAAAAACCCTTGTCTCTATTTTATAGGACGAGGATTTTCCATATATGGTCGAGCAAAAATGTTAGCAGAAATGTTTGATCCAAGGACGTGAAAGGCTTTGATATTTAAGCTCGTGTACACTAACAAAGTTAGATCCAAAAATAGAGTGATAATTATTGTAGATAATGAGCGTAAGAAGGACATTGTGGATGTAAGAAAGGTTAGAAAATCATTGTCCTAAAATTGGAACAAGATATATTCAATATTATTAATGCCTACACACCTCAGGTTGCATTGTCAACACCTTAAAGTAAAGTTTTGGAAGGATTTAGTATGCTTATTCTAGGATATACCTCAAGACATCCAGAGTTTTTTAGGAATGGATCCAATGGGCGTGTAGTAAACATATCGAGAGATTTTGACATCGAGCATAAGGGTTAAGGTCTTGGGAGTAGATGTGGATGATGAATCCATTATATATTTTCTTCGAATTTTGATCTTACTATAGCTAATACACCTTAAGAAAAATATATGGTTAACTTTTCACACATAAAAATGGGGTGACATGTTCTCAAATAGTTATCTTTCTTATTAGAAAATCAGATAAAATAATTTGTTTCGATTGTAAAGGCATGCCTAGAGATGGCTTTACTGCCTAACATAAGTTATTAGATATGGATGTAAGAGTCAAAGGGAGAACGAAGAGAAGAAGACACATGGGGGCTCCACATAACAAGTGGTAGCATGTGAATGGTGAAAATCAAAGACTTTCCAACACAATGTCTTTGAGGAAGGTTTTGGTCGGCCACAACAAAGTGAAAACTATATGTGTAAAAATAGTGATGATGGAAACTGATACTAAGTATTATGAATCAATAAAGGATAAAAATAAATATATAAACTTGTTAAAGTAAAGAAATAAACATGAGAGATTTAGATCAAGTGGACTCTGTTAAATATGAAAAAGATAAATTGTTGGTTCAGAAAAATGATATAAAAGATAGATGGAAAAACAATTTATTTAATAAAGGATATGATATTTCACCGGACTCAAATAGGATAGACATCAGAGGAAAGGATCGAAATTATAACTACTATTGTTGTATTAAAACACAATAAGGCAAAACAAGCATTAAAAAGAACTACTTTATAAAAGTGGTTGGGTAAAAAAAAATACTTATTGAAGTGTGGAAATTGAAGAGATAGATACATTGATTAGTGGATCGCCAAACTTCTTAACAAAGTTATGAGATCAAATCAAATGTGAATAAATGAAGAATGAACACTTTAATTTTGATTTCGATTTATAAGAACAATGAGGATATATAAAATTGTACAAATTATTGGAGGATTAGTCTTTATTATGAGTCATATTATGAAGTTATGAGAAAATTAATTGAACATAGGCTAAGAAAAAAACTCAAGTTGTTAATAATTAATTTGGTTTTATGCATGAGAGGTCCACAATAGAAACATTTTATGGACTTGGAGTAGGCATGTGATAGATTGCATAGAAATATTTTTTTGAAAGCCTGAGAGAAGAAGGAGATTAGGATTGTCTATATTTGATATATCCAAAATATATGATGGTTTTCAACAAATGAATACACTTTGGAGAGGAAGAGGAAGATGATTTTCCCATACCAATAGGATTGCAAAAAGATTTACCCTAAGCCATTAAATTTTTACTTTAATTTTTATGTACTTACATATCGCATTCAAAATCTAGTATACTTTTTGCAAATGGTGTAGTCGTACTACTTGGAAAGCAGGGAGGGGGTAGGAATTAAATAGAAACTTGGAGACAGAGTCTTAGAAACGTATAACGTCACCGCATATAACTTTGATGTAAATTTAGGAAAAGGAAAATTATTTATACTTAGAGGTGAAAGATATGAAAATGATATCATAGTACAAAACGACTCGGAAATAGAGGAGATATAAATCATCGAATTCAAATTTTGTGGTTAAAATTGAAGAAGTGGTTAAAATGAAAGAGGATTTCAGATATTTTATGTGACATGAAAATACCACTCATTCAATGGGGAGAATTTTATTAAACAACTGCGAAATTGTTTTTGATCAAACATATTATTCTACATTAGTTTTTGCTATATTTAAATGTATGATTTTTTATATAATCATTAACCACAAGCAAAACTATATAGTTCGATAAATATACTTCATGCCAAACAAATTTGCATATGTCTCAACATTCCATACCACCAAGCAGAAAACAAGTCATTTGTAAGGTAAATAACTACAAGTCAATGATTTTTTTTTTTGTTCATGTTTATTATTTTGGATGCCAAAAGAGAAACATGGAGCATAAACATAAAGACACAACCAAAAAAGATGTTGAGCATGCAAGAACCATTCATTCATCAATAGACAGTGAATCCATGCTTCATGAAGCCTTCAGTTCATCCAAGCCAAATCGAGCCTGCGCCAAACAACAAGCTTTTAAGTTCCAAAATCCTTGAAGAAATTAATATAGGATTTTTTTGAACAAAAAAATTTACCAGAAACTTGTGATTCTCTTCAAGGAAAGGAGAAAAGGTGGAACAAAATTTCTCTATGTCAGCATTAACATCGCCACCTCCCTGTATCACTTCCATGAATTTCTTCCGGTCAGGAGCCAGCTTCATCGCTATCTGTAGGTAAAGTATTTATTATGTTACAAAAGCATGTTACCATATACTACATGAAAACTCGTGAAAATAGAAAACAAATTCATTACAGAGAAGCTTGAACTAGCAAGCCATCCATGCCACTTCTTTAGAGTCTTGTTATAGGAATCTGTACAGGCTTGAGACATTGACCAGTCTGTATGCTCAATTAAGTTCCGGAAAAGTGCCACCAAGAAATCCATTGCTCTGAAGATTTTACAGGTCAGAGAAATAAATGTAAACTATGAATTATCCAGAGCTTCATAAGTTCAAAGAAAATTGAAGAAAAATAAAATGCTTTATAATTGAAGCTCCTGAAAGTATTCACCATTGAACTGAAAGATTATAAAATTAATATAAATCTTCCCTAACATCTTGAAAAGTGAGTCGATCAGAACAAATGAGAAGTTTCGGCTTTTGATTGTTTATAAGAATGAACCAGGCTTGGTAAATGTTGACATGCAAAAAAAAAGGTTATTGGAGAATATAATGGCAGATGTGCAGTGATAAAAATCCACATCTAGGAAACTTGCATATTTGCAGACGTTCCTGTTCTTTATAGAATCTATATTCATTATGTCAAGTATCATGTTACATTTTGGCCCAAAATATATAAAAGCATGTATCTTGATATTACTTATATTGTCATATTTCTCGCTAAAATGATTATTTTGGAGTCTTATGCATATCATGATGATACCCTTTTTCCTGATCTTTATTTTGGCTATCCATTTACTAATGCAACAAAATAAAAAAAACTCTGCTTGGAATATTACAACGTCAAGAAAACGTTTTCTATAAAACGAGAATTGAGAATGCCATTCCAGATAGAATTACAAGTTAAGCAGTAATTGGATGGCATTCATTACCTTGTAAGCCAGAGAAGCCCATTGGTACAACTGGATGATGACTTGGCAGTTTTAGTTTCAACCTCTACTTGTACCAAACTATACAGGTAGTTGAATTTGTCTGGACTAGATAAATATTTGGATTCCAATCTCTGCCATGAAAGTCAACATAGTATAGAGTAAGAATACATTGCATCCGAGTTATTGAATCCAATAGTATTTACTTATGGCACATACAAGATACCAAAAGTTGTATAAAATGTAAACCAAAAGTTGTATAAAATGTAAAGTCTTAGAATTTGGGTTAGGCTTAGCTCAATCTTACAAAAACGACTTATAAGGTGAGGGTTGTCCAAACCTTAGAGACGTTACATGGACCATATCTCTAGAAAATGTGAGACTAAATCCGCCCCTTCACACCCAACACGATGAAGGTGTTGGATATTGCACAGAAGGCAGTCCAAAGGTCGCAATTAGGCAGCTAGAATTCCAACACCCCCCTCATGCTCAGGCCTCAATGAGCTTGAAGCATGGACAAAGCGGGAGAGAAGCCCAACAACAGATCTAACATAGACTCTAATAACACATTAGAATTTGGGTAGGGTTTAATTCAACCTTACAAAACCAACTTGTAAGGTGAGGTCTGCCCAAACTTTATAAGCACCACACAAACCACATATCTAGACAATGTTGGACTAAATCTACCTCTTCACACCCAACACATTGAAGGTGTTGGAGGCTGCAATGAAAGCAAGTCAAATGCCGCAATTTGGAAGCTATGGGTGGACTGAAGTGAAGACATAATTTCCAACATAGAGCATAATCATATATAAGCCCGCTACACATGAATTTGAAAAATGAATCTACACCCAATTTATACCACAGGGTATGGCAAAGCCATATAACCGTGGCATGTTCATTTAAGAAAAAATATTTCATTGATTTAAAGCTGCAAGCAATTATATGAATGATATGATAACACGCATATAAAAAAAAAAACATACGATAGAAACAGGTGAGAAAACATACCGATATATTGCCACCTATGTCAGATTTAACAAGGGTCATAGCAGCTCCAAACTTATCTGCCATTAGAAAAACACTAGTTCAGCCAATAATGGTACAAATACTCATATTATAGTACAATTGAGATAAAGACCAAGCATCAAATTGCAGCAAAATGATTCGCAAACTACCATGTTTCACATGTTTAAGTTGTAGAATTTAGATTGTAACAAACTACTTTTACAGAATAAAATATGTGTGTATGATTTTGATAGAGAAGGGTTCACGGTCCTCCTGTTTTCTACTCCTTTTCCTCTTAATGAAATATTTATGTATCAATAAAAAAAGATTTAGACACTTAAATAACCAAGAGAAAAAACAGTGTGCAAAGTGCTCACATATTGTTAAGGGATAAAAAGAGAAAGCGTCTCAAATGCATATATAATTCCCTAATATAATTACTAAAGAACCAAATTGAAACACTTTAACATACCATACAATCATCTGAGGGACCTGGCATTAAAATTGCTAGTATGAGTCGAATATAAGGAGTAAGGTAAAGGGACTGGCTCAATAAAGATACAATGTCTTATAAGATGCAGATAGTGACTATTTAGTTACCGGCTTCAATGCTGCATAGACTTGATTTCCAATGTTACAAAAAATTTATGGTAGATACAGTATTTCTAACATACATTTGATTATTCAAAAGGACCATTCTATGTTCCCCTCACAAAATAAAACACATCAAAATGTCGAATAAACAAGTTTTAGTTTCACTATATAACAAAGGAAAGGACCTAGATCGTGTACCTATAACAGGAAGTATCTGCTTGCACACTTCCAAGAAAGGCTGTGACAGAATCTCTCCCTGTTCAGACTTAACATTCTTTATTCCTTCCAATGCAGGAGCGAAAACAGTCCCTTCCATTTTTGTGCTTTGCTGCACATGACATGGCCATAACTCAACAAATACACAGGTAAAAGTTTAACAGACCAAATCTACATAAAGCAACTCCTATCTTACCATAGATTTCAGAACCAGAAATCAAGATAAACACAAATCTTCCATCAGTGGAAGAAATACTCAATGGTAAATAGCATGGGAAGTATACAAACTCACACCACTAAAAGGATAGATATAAATGATGCAGCTTATCTAAAATTGTTCAAGCAACGCATCACAATCATAAAATTAAGGCAATGAGTTGTACTAAGTACTAACAACTAAGTAGTCTCCATTTCCCATGATGCTTATCTTAAATTATCCTAGCAACAATAACAACAGCCAAGCCTTATCCCACTAAGTGGGGTCGCCTACATGGATCAATTGATCAACTTTCATCGTGTTTCTTTCCAAAACCATATTTCTTTCCAAATCGCTAATCTCGAGATCTTTCTTAATAACTTCCCTCATAGTTTTTCTAGGTCTTCTTCTTTCTCTAGTTGTTTGACTTCTCTCCATCTGATATACTATTCTTACCACAAAATCTACAGGGCTTCTCTCTACATGCGCAAACCACCCAAATCTATTTTCCACTATCTTTTCTACAATAGTTGCTACTCCAACACTCTCTAATATTAACATTTTTAATCTTATTTTGTATAATCTTACTCTCTAATAATAACATTTTTAATCTTATTCTGCAACATCCTCAAAATCTCAAAATCATCACAATTTATTTCTTTGCATAATTGAACTATAGTTTTAATTACCCATCACCAAATGCAAATCAAAGAACACATAAGAACAAGAATATGAGCATCTCAATTTAAAAAACAAAACTTTACTGAAATTAAAAAAAATAAAAATAAATCATAGCTCTTCAATTGGGGAAAAAAATAAAACAAGCAAATACAAAAGTAGAGGATCAAACCAGCAACTGAAATGAGTTGAGGTGCAAGCCCAACAACTAATTCACCAAAATCTCACAACTTTCAATATTAAAAACACAGATCACAATTACAATTGAGAAATTGAGATAGGCTTACATGTAAAACAGACTTGAACAATGAAGAACAGCGATGATCTGAGAGTGGCAATAATCGCAGGCGCAAATCGAGTTTATAGGAAAATCACTTTTTAGTTAATTAATATAAAAATAGCTTCTTTGTTTGTGATTTGGATTTTGGGTGTGTGTTTTTGGTTCATTGCATTATTCACGTTTTCAGATCTTTTCCTTCATAACGTGCAAAAGTGATTCCCACTACGAAGTGGGTCATTTATTCATTTAACTTTTTTTATAAACATTTAAGGTTTAAATATCTTTTGTTTCTTATAGAATTATTTTTTGTATGTAGATTTAATCCTTATGTATGGACTAAATCTGCATGCAATAAAGTAATTTTATAGAGATTAAAACTCGACGTTTTTTCTTATAAGGATTTAAAGCCAAAATTGAGATATTTATAAGGATTAATAACATATTTAACCCAATATTTAATTAGGGACGGTAATGAGAATAAAAAAAGAGAATTTCTTACCCCACCATGGATTTACATCTTATATTCAGAAGCATTTTTTTATGTTATTTTTGATTAATTTCGTAGATGGATCTATAAAAGTTTTTGTATGCATACTTGCGGAATAAACCCAGAGACCATATCTCAAAAAAATGAACATAGCAATCATAAATTCAACATTCATAAAATAAAATAGACATTACATCGATGATTTTGACATAAAATTAAATACTAAATTTTAATAAATCGGTGGATGTTCGCACATCTTCAAGATTTCATCGACCGTTCTTCCTATAGTCGCCTCCAATTCGAACATAAATTTCTCTTCAAAACCGAAATAAGTATCCCACATAGCTCTAACGTCTGCTCGAGTCTTGAGCTCAAATTTGTTGAACACGATGTTCCCTTCGTTATCAATTGAAGACGAACGGTATTCAAGCTTTCACATCTTTCTTCTGTCATTGTAAGGTAGGAGATAATGAATTTCGTAGATTATATCGTCGAGCGAGGTGCAATCGGTGAGTTTGAAAGTTCGCCCGTGTGTTTTGTCGTCGGTGTAAGAGACATTTGCCACATACCAACAGATCTTGATATCATACGATTGAGACATTTTTGTGTTTGTGTTTGTGTGAAAGATAACACATGAAACCACAATTTTATAGAAAACCTAGATGAATATTGACCAGCTATTTTCTGGTCATCTGCTTTAGGAGATATATTCACGGAACAAATGTATCTGGTGTGATTCCAGAGATATATGTCTGAAACGTTAGATACTTCTGTGGGTATATCTACAGAACTTTTGTTGATACATTTTCAACATGTATATAAGTGCATAAGTGCATGAGCATATTAATATATGTAAGTGCATATAAGGTGCATAAACAACAAATATGAATTATAATTGACTATTATATTGCACTTCAAAATTTTACAATTAATTGTTAGATTATACAAGAATTCAAAACAAATCTTGCTGGATAAATCTATTGGTGGCAACCCTTTGGACTTTTTTGCATTCGACTTCTTTTCAATGTCGTTCAATCTTCGAAATTTCTGCATTCTTTCTATAAAATGATTCGGCCACGTCTCTGTATTTGTGGTTGGATGACTATTCCATTTTGGTGATGTGGGTGGTATTGGGCATCTCGGTTTCAAGTACACTTGAACAAAATGATTTGATCTAGAAAGTCATCCAATGCACATGATGCGCTCATTTGGATTTTTCGGTGGTGCGGTGCGAAGTGGAAAAAGCGTTTCCGAAAATCCATAGCGTGGCAGGTCAATGCACACCTTATCATATGTGCATGCAATTAGATTACTCATTTCAGGGAAGGTCATCCATTTCAACACCGGTGTCGGACCTCTCAAGTAAGGAACGAGAGATTCATATACCGCATCGAATTTTTCTTTCTTTTCGTACAACCACAAGTACGATTCTTTATCCATTTTTTGATAAGTTGATGACGAACAAGCGCATGACTATCATTTCCTTTACCGAGCAATGTCGAAACGACTCGTTAGCCGCAATTACCATCCCCCTCAACATTGACGATATAGTCAATGTATTTGTATATGAAAACCGACATCTCGTTGATGAATGGAATTTTCTGTGGAATCGTGTCGGTGGCGGTTTGCTTATGCGGGCTCATTTCATGTCACTTCTTTGAGATTTATGAGTCGGTGAGTCGGGAATTTTTTTTGTCTAAATGCTTACAATATGAAGGAGACCATGTAGTCGAGTTATCATTCGGTGTAGACTTCACTCTCTTTGGAGCACCTTTTGTCTTTACCGGTTGAGAAGACGGCTTCATGTCGGTTGTTTCCGAAAAGGCAATCTTCCTCAATTATTCTTTGATGTGGAGTTTCATGTTGTCATTGACCTTTACAAATCTCTCTTGTATCACTTCCCATTCGACCAAAATGGAGATATTTGATTTACCTCCTTCCAAGTAACAATCATCATCAAACTTTAGTATTTTCTAATGAGGGCAAACTTCGTCAATCCTTATTAGCTCACCTAATTTCATCTCTTTTTTACAATAACACAAGCACATGGGAGACCATATATTTTCACAATAGTACAACCATATTTTGCGCTATCTGAGCTTACATCTTCTGCTTGTTTGGCCTCGTGAAAGATATAGTTCAACCCCGCTCAAGAAATGTTGCCTACCAACTAAGAATAAAGCATGTTATCTATAAAACGATGTTCCAATACCGTAATGCTCCAACCAAAAGTTGTTTGTATTTCATTATGTTGGTTGTTAATCATGAGATTCACTGAGTCTCAATATCGACACAATCCCCCTTGATAGTGCCCAACCAATTTTTCAATGTTGCATGTATTGAATCAACTCTATTGGTGATTGTGTTTTCAAGGTGTCAGACATTATCGGTTCACGCACAAATAATCTTTTCTTTCACTTGATCAAGAATAGTGCTTTCAATTTAATTCAACAAAGTCAGATACTTTTCATAAACCGCTAGAAGACTGAATGATATACAACCTTACACTTTGGAGTTGTCAGACTCATCCTTTTTATTCATGGAAGGAATAACCAACATGTCCTTTGTTAATTTGCAATATTAAATATATGGTTAATGTGTTAATTTTATAATTTTTATTAATTATTTAAAATATCTGAAATGTATGTATGAAATTTTTTGAGATTGTTTTATTTTATTTTCAAAAAATAAATATTTCTATTGAAAAAAATTGATTTTACTAAATAGATGGTGGCGGGGCGGGGATACCCGAACCCAACCCGAATCAGTTTGGAACAAGTTGTAATTTAGAGATGCACCTAGGAGGGTGAATTAGGTGTTTAAAAATTCTTTGAGTTCTTTCCCGATTTATGATTTTTCTTGACGTATGTAGTTTTAGTGCTTGAAAGTAAAAAGCAGAAAGTAAAAGATGACACAGATGTTTATCCTGGTTCCTCTCACAATTCGAGAGTACATCCAGTCCCTTTACAGCTGGTAAGAGATTTCACTATAGTTTAAAATGATTGTACAGGCCTACTCATCCAAGAGGTGAAACCTACTATTTAATCTATAGGTAACTAAAGTGTAAGAAGAACAATACGTCAAACATTCACTTGTTTCACACAATCCTGGACAACAAGGTAATCACACTAATTTATCCCTAACAATCCTAAGGATAAATAGTCACAATGATACAAAGAGATAAGTAGTTCTTGAATAGATGAAAATTGTGAAGTCTTGAACTTTTTATCAATACAAGTATTGATCTTCTCCTTTGATGAATTTTTCTCACTCACAGTAATATATATATATATATATATATATATATATATATATATATATATATATATATATATATATATATATATATATATATATATATATATATATATATATATATATATATATATATAAGTGTTCACTATTTTATGAAACGAAACTTTTAAAAAAGATAGGAAAATATTTAATGTAAAGTTTCACTTTTTGAAGATTTTGAATAAGTGTACTCAAAATTGTATGAAAATGTAGAATAAGCGAGTAAGAAAATATTTATGAAATTTTTTGGAGGTTTAATTTAATTTGAAATTTCATATATTTATAAGTGCATAACACCTCTTTGAAACATTGTAAGGTTATGCAAAAATATCATGAACAATTGTCAAGTTAAAAGAAATTGTTTCATAAAAAGATGCATGAAAAGGTGTTAAAAAAATTATTGTTTTTTCAAATTTGTACAGGACTTGTTAAGTCAGTTTTAACGGATACCTGACTTAACAAATACAGAACAATTTTTGAATTTCAAAAATTAAAATACTGCTCCAGACAGGTGCAAATTACGGCAGTTTTTATTCCTGTTACGACTGTTCAAACAACCATAATTTACCAAAAATTGCATGTTTAAATAAATTGAAAAACTAAAAATATGTCTAAATATTTATTTTTAGATGCATGAAATTTATGGCATGTGTTTGCTATTATTCCTAAACACCTTTAATTTATGTCAAAATATGTATATTATACATGAGATATTTTTGAATACTTGCATATATATTTTTAAGCAATAATAATTATACCTTTAATTTATTCCAAATTATTCTTCAATTCTTGAAAAATTTATTGAATGATGTTTGAAGCTTGATCCAAATGATTCTCTTTCTTTTTGCATATACACATATGAGCATAATTTGTTGTCTTCATCAAAACATGATATTTGAAGGAAGTTTGTCTTCACAATCTCCCCCTTTTTTGATGATGACAACCTATTCTTGAAAATTTGCTCCAACTTTATTTCTCCAACAAAAAAACTCCCCCTTGATTGATGCTCCCTCTCAATCAAAGAAGTTATGGATAAAATTATGCATAATAGAGTTAAAGAAACAACAATCCTTCTCCCCTTTTGTCATTAACAAAAAGGATGAGAAAAGTCTTGAAGTATATAAAGAAATATTTGAAAAATAAATAAACAAAACATAATTTTTACCTATGAGTTTTACCTCATGAGACTTCATCAAACATTTATCCTTGTCGAAACATGATTTTGAAGTCTTTATCACAAAGTTGATTTGTACTTGGAAGATTATGCTTTAGTTCGTCAACTTAAAGTATATCTTCAATAGATGTGAAAGTTAGTGCTGCAACTTTGCTAATGCCAAAAATTATTTCTTTAAGGGAATCCTCGTATGTGAAATAACCCTTGGACTTTGGAACTAAATTTGAAAGTTAGTTTATATCTCCCATCAAGAACTTAGAACAACCACTTTGTTAATGAAACATTGATTTTAAAGTTGTCTCCAAGCAAACCTACAAAACAATTTAAGTTTTATTTGGTACCGAATATGCTTTGGATCCTTCAAAGTTGGTCCCTTCATTAACCCATACATAATGGCCTTGAGCAACACTAAAATTTCTAACATAACATGTATTTGGAGTATGACCTTTTATACCACAATAGAAACAAGTGGACTCAAAGTTACTTTTATATCTAGGGGGATAAGATTTCTTCTTATTATAAGACTTCTTCTTATTATTTCTTTTCCTTTTAGCATATTGATGGACCACTTTATGTTTGTCACTTTTTTCTTTAGGAATTTGTTCTTTAACTTTTACAAAGATGATCTTGTTTAAAGTTGGTTTATAAAATTTTGAGTAACCAAGACCACTTTTATCATTTGAGTATCTTTGATTACTAAGAACACATTCCAATTCAATTTGTCCTTTCTCATATCTTTCTAGGACTCTTTTTAATTGAACTATTTGAAATGAAAGTGACTCATATTTAGTGCATGCAAAATTCTTAATTAATTCTTCTTTTTCATCTTTAAAATTATTTTCCATTTTCTCAATATTTTCTTCTAAAATTGATATTTGTTTATTTTAAGATGAAATAGTTTTATATAAAATTTTGCATTCACTTAAAAGTTCATCAATTACTCCTTGAGCATCATTATAAAAAATTGAGAAATCACTATTAACCTCATTGTCTTCATCATCGGAATGTGTGATGCCATAAATGCTAAATTTGCGCTTTGATCATTATCGGAGTCTGATGAAGAACTTATTTTGTTATCATCCCAAGCAATATAGGCCTTCTTTTTGTAATCCTTTCTCCCTTTGTTGTCACGATTCTTTGTGAATTTAGGACATTCCGGTTTGATGTGACCTTGCTTTCCACATTCATAACATTTAATGTCTTGATTGGATGTTGATGTTTATTTCTCTTTGTTCTTTGAAAACTTCTTTCTTCTCATAAAACTAGAGTTTCTGATATTATTGTTTGCACCAAAATATTTTCCTAGTCTTTCCACAAGAAGTATAAAATTTTCGTCCTCTTCAGGATTGTCTTCTTTCTCTACTTCTTTGGATTCAACTTTTAAGGCAATACTCTTGGATTTCTTTTCTTGAATTTCATGTTTTTCCAATCGTCCAAGTTTCGTTTCATATTCTTGAAGCTTTCTGAATAAAGTAGCGTATGTCATTGTTGAAAGACTTTTCTTTTCGAAAATCGCCGTCACTTTGGGTTGTCATTCTCTTGATAAGGACCTAAGCACTTTAAGATTAAGTTCATCATTAGTTAGTGTCTTACCAAGTGCATTCAAGTGATTTGTCAAATGCACAAATTTTTTTTGCAAGTCGATGATTGATTCTCCTGGTTGCATTATGAATAACTCGTACTCTTGACTTAATGTGTTCAATTTGGATCTTTTGACTTTGGTTGTTCTTTCGTGAGTTTCTACAATAGTATCCCAAATTTGCTTGGCCGGTGTACATGTTGAGACACGGAAGAATTCATCCTTTCCAAGTGCACTTTGTAATATATTTATTGCCTTTTTGTCATAAGGAACCTTTTTCTTATCATCATCATCCCATGATCCTTGCGGCTTTGTTAAACTAACTTCACTGACAACCGTTGTAGAATTAAAAGGACCATTTTGGACAGCCTCCCATATATCACTTCCATGTGCTTCGAAATGCACCTTCATACGAATCTTTCAGAAGTCGAAATATTCGCCACAAAACAAAGGAAGCTTGTTGTTACTACCACCGTCTCTGAATACAAGATTGTTATTTGCGGAAGCCATCTGAATCGAATAGGAACAGGTTACCTATCACCTACTCTGATGCCAATTGTAATTTAGAGATGCACCTAAGAGGGGGGGTGAATTAGGTGTTTAAAAATTCTTTGAGTTCTTTTTCCGATTTCTGATTTTTCTTGACGTATGTAGTTTTAGTGCTTGAAAGTAAAAGGAAGAAAGTAAAAGATGACACAAATGTTTATCGTGGTTCCCCTCACAATCTGATAGTACATCTAGTCCTCTTACAGCTTGTAAGAGATTTCACTATAGTTTATAATGATTGTACACGCATACTCACACAAGAGGTGAAACCTACTATCCAATCTATAGGTAACTAAAGTATAGGAAGAACAATCCTCTTCAAACACTCACTTGTTTCCAACAATCATGGACAACAAGGTAATCACACTAATTTATCCTTAATAATCCTAAGGATAAATAGTCACAATGATACAAAGAGATAAGTAGTTCTTGAATAGATGAAAATGGTGAAGTCTTGAACTTTTTATCAATACAAGTATTGATCTTCTCCTTTGATGAATTTTTCTCACTCACAATAATATATATAAGTATTCACTATTTTATGAAATGAAACTTTTAAAAAAGATATGAAAATATTTAATGTAAAATTTCACTTTTTGAAGATTTTGAATAAGTGTACTCAAAATTGTATGAAAATGTAGAATAAGTGAGTAAGAAAATATTTATGAAATTTTTTGGAGTTTAATTTAATTTGAAATTTTATGTATTTATAAGTGCATAACACCTCTTTGAAACATTGTAAAGTTATGCAAAAATATCATAAACAATTGTCAAGTTAAAAGAAATTGTTTCATGAAAAGATGCATGAAAAGATGTTAAAAAAATATTGTTTTTTCAAATTCGTACAGGACTTGTTAAGTCAGTTTTAACGGATACCTGACTTAATAAATGCAGAACAATTTTTTGAATTTCAAAAATTAAAATACTACTTCAGACGGGTGCAAATTACAACGGTTTTTATTCCTATTACGACAGTTCAAACAACCATAATTTACCAAAAACTACATGTTTAAATAAATTGAAAAACTAGAAATATGTCTAAAAATATTTATTTTTAATGCATGAAATTTATGCCATGTGTGTGCTATTATTCCTAAATATGTATATTATGCATGAGATAATTTTGAACACTTGCATATATATTTTTAAGCAATAATAGTTATAACTCTAATTTATTCCAAATTGTTCTTCAATTCTTGAAAATTTATTGAATGATGTTTGAAGCATGACCCAAATGATTCTCTTCCTTTTTGCACATACACATACGAGCATAATTTTTGTCTCCATCAAAACATGATATTTGAAGGAAGTTTGTCTTCACACAAGTTTGTGTTTTAATTCCCCATCCACGTTTGGGTTTGGGGAGGGTAACATGGGTTGTTTGGGGATTTGGATTTGGGTTTGGGTTTGGGGGAGGTAAAAATCGTCCCCCCCCGGTTGTCATGTCTACCTATGTTTCATCACCACACGACCAGGTCAAGTACATACCTACAGCTTATAGACCAAAATCTTCCAGAACTACCACTACCTCAATCTCGAAGACAAAAAGGAAAGATGTATGTTTGAGCGCTTCATCCTCATACTCTTAAGATACCCCTGAAACACCTCCTCCAAAAATCCAAAAGGAAGAAGAAATTCCTGATGAAGGTTTCCAAGTCATGGCAATCATTAGAATTATGAATCTCCCCAGGAAAATTACTCTCTTACTAAATCATCAACACAAAAGGGAGATAAGTCCTCCTTAGACGGTGACAACAACTCTTATCAAGAAACATTTGTTGATGAAACACCGAGATCGTTTCACTACAAGAAAAAAAGAGATTTACGACACTTGAGTTGCGACAGTTATCACAAAACCGTCCTTATTTCTGGATTGCGATGGTTATCACAACAGTTAAGGTTAACTGTCGTAGATTTTTTGGAACAGTTATCACAAAACCGTCCATATTTCTGGACTGCGACGGTTGTCACGACAATTAGGAACTGGACTGCGACGGTTATCACAATATCGTCCTTATAGTTATTAATGATTTTAATAAATATTAATTATATTGGGAAAACAAAAATGAGGTTCAAGTTCTTCCTCGTATTCACCATTAAAACAAATATTCTCTTATCCTTGTGAAAAAGTTTCTTTCTTAATTCATGATAACACTAAAACGAATTATCGTTCCCTTTCTGAAATTCTTGAGCGTTATTCTTCCCTCCCAAACTCATCAAACTTCAATCGCACCATAAACCCTAGACTTGGAATCCCAAAGTTCTAATATTCCCTAACTTTGAAACCCTACACCCTTCCCCAAATGGAGTCTTTATTAGAAATTGTGATGTGGGTAGGGGGAATTCCTTTGTGATGAAGGCTTCTGCTTCGGTTGAGGGTGCAGGAGATTGTGCTGGAACCCATTAGCGAAATTTATGGTACAATTACTTTGTCTGGATCAAATTCTCTATCCAATTGAATTCCGATTCTAGCTGTTCTCTCTGAGGTGAAGTTTATTTTTTTAAGTTATTTACTTATTGATACATTTTGTGGTTCTGTGATTAGGAGCTGCGGTTTGACGTGTTGTTGATTTTGAGTTTTAGTTTGATTTTATGTTCTTAATTTAGTTTGATTGTGAAATTGTTGCTTCATGTTTCATGGGACTTTGAGAAAAAATGTTTTTCTAATAAATGGACGTTTTTAGCAACCAGATTTGGACTTTGAGAAAAGATATATAATGCTATTAGAGGGTCCTAATTCTGTGCTTCAACAAGCTCAATTTAGTTGTCGATGAGTCTAAGCAAGCTATTGGAGTTCCTGATGCTAATGATGCCTCTGGTGTGATTGGAATGGAAGCTATAGAGTCTACTATGGTTTCTGGTGACCATTCGTCTGTAAATGGCGGGGTTGATACAACTGGACATGAAAATGGAGAGGCACCTGAGAATGTTGATGGTTCAGCTGATGAGAAACAACTTACAGATGCTTACGGTATGTATATGTCTTTTCTGTCTGCTACCTAAACATACTCCATTGCCTTTGACTAAAGCGAAGCTATCCTGATTCCTGACCTTATTGTTATTGAAGTTTTGTAATAAAAATCAGAACTCAATGTCAGGGTTAGGCTTAAAGTTCATAGGTGGTATAGTCAACCAATTAAGAGTCAAGAACTTGATATTTAAGTGATTTATTAACTAGGAAATAGTTCATGTAGGTTTGTATCTATTACTATTTTGATAATTAGTGTCCCACATTTATCGGTTTTTGTGCAAGCTGCATATCAATGTTGAGAACTAATGAATTTTCACCAATATATATATATATAAAAGAATAAAAAAACTTCAATTGCTCATGGTGTTAGAAGCTTTATTTTTCATGCATTGGAGGTGGTGTTTAAGCCTAGAACAACCGGTCTTACATGTTTTTCTAATGAATGGTTGTTTTTAGCAACCAGATTTGGACTTTGAGAAAAGATATATAATGCTACTTCAATTCACTTATGTTTCATGGGACTTTGAAAATTTTCGAGCCCAAGAGTTGTAGCTTGACCTGGATCTCGACCATTGATATAATAGTTAGCTTTAACTTGTGTGTAAATAAGTTCAATCATTTAAATTTGATTCAATTTTGTTGGTTTACCACTTCATAAAGGTATTATAACTGGTTTGTAATCTGGTGATCACGTATTCTAATCCAATTCTCCATCAACTTTTGGATGTCTTCTCTCATGTTTATTCACAACATCTGGTTTTAAGGCATCTGGTCTTAATATACGTCTTATCTCCATACATCTGGTTTTAATGCATAATTATTAATTATTCACAACCATGCGACTGTTCAACCAAATTATGATTTTTTCCTATTCATTTATTTCCTGTTTAGCAGCCACGTCGTCTGCTGAAGAATATCGTTTGTGGAACATTATAATAGCTAATTCTTCAGATTTTACTACTTGGACTTCTCTGATTGAAGAAACAGAGAAGGTGGCAGAGGTATGTTGTGTTCTACCTAATTTTCTAAGACGTGAATTGCATGTTGAGGATTTGTTAATATTCACCTGTTTCAGCCTTGAACTATTTGGATAGTTGGACATGTCTCTAATGGCATTGTCATCTTCAAAGTTGTATCCTGTATTTTCTATAATTTTTTGCTGGGGTAGATTTTGATAGATGGACTGATACTGGAATTAATCTAGTGTCTTAGATTATTATGTTGTGTTTTTTTTTTATTCAAGTTAGCTTCAACCAAATGCATGCGATGTTACCCTTTTGAGAATTCTCAGATTATTTTTGTACTTATAAAGCCACTACTTGTCGACCATTAAGATGAAGCAATATGATAAGTATGAATTAAAATAAATGACCGATTCACAATGTTTTCGTAGTTGTTAGATATATATTACATGTATGTTATTTTGATTCGGCATGTTATGTGTGAAAAGACATGGACGGTTCATATTGTTACATTTTCATTTGTTTCATTTTGTTTTGATTAAACATGTGTGTAATGTACACACACGTTATGTGGGTGGGTTCTCTGGTGCTTGTTGGTTCCAACTGACAATCTAAGTACCATAATTCCTGGTTTTGTAGCATTTAAGTAAGATTAGCAAATTAATGTAGTATATTTTTTCATTGATTTATTTTAAGACTTGTGGTTCTCATTTAATGATTTCTCCATTGAAGAGCAACATTTTGAAGATTCGTAGAGTCTATGATGCATTCCTAGCAGAATTCCCTTTGTGCTAGAGGTATTGGAAGAAATATGCTGAC
The DNA here is from genome assembly GCA_963966055.1 of Lathyrus aphaca. Lineage (NCBI taxonomy): Eukaryota > Viridiplantae > Streptophyta > Magnoliopsida > Fabales > Fabaceae > Lathyrus > Lathyrus aphaca. Next base: position 163,750,225 of record OZ014520.1, on the reverse strand, counting down.
CATGAGGCGCGCCTTAGCTCTGCTGATAAAGTTGTTGAAGTTTATGAGCGTGTTGTTCAAGGGGTTACATATTCGGTGGACATGTGGTTGCATTATTGCATATTTTCCATAAACACCTATGGGGATTCAGATACAGTTCGTAGGTAATGGATGCTTAGTTACCTGTTAGCTTATTATTTTGTATGATCTGAGGCTCGGCTATTTCTTTCTTGATCTCAAACCTGATTTCAGAGACCGTGCAACAGTGCTAACTCCCTTTTATGGAGGAAAAACTTTGATGGGATTGCATGTCAGAATGTTTTACATTCTGATGTTTAAATCCTTGGTTTTGAGTCCACTATGTGTAGTAGTTGAAGTTTTAGGTCCATTTCCCCAATAAACTTTTCCATTATTTCAAAGTTCATAGTTGTGTAGAAGGGTTATTTCCCCCCCTTTACTGTTGAATTGATAGCTATTTTTATCTTTGACATTCTGAGGTGCATCAACTTGTAAATTGCTGCTGGGAAGATCTCGTTTGGTTAAGGGCTAGATGACCACTATGACTGATCCATTTCTCGGACATAGTATGATTTTTTGCAGGAAGGTAAATGCAGCGTTTGGATGTCTTATATGATGTTACGAGTGATTTGTTTGTTACCCTAGAACACTAGTGTTGTTGTCTCCCACACATGGATGTGCATATGTAAATGGATGCTTCAAGTTACATATTAATAAAAAATGCATGCTTGAATATTTCAGGCTTTTTGAATGAGGATTAGCTTATCTTGGAACAAATTATCTTTCGTTTTCTCTTTGGGATAAATTCATTGAATATGAGTACATGCAGCAAGATTGGGCGCGTCTTGCGGTGATATACACCAGAATATTAGAGAATCCAAATCAGCAGTTGGATCGGTATTTCAATAGGTAATTACTTATTTTACGATTGACATTTCACTTCAGTAGTTTCCAAAAAGGAAACAGTAAATCAAGCAGAGCTGCCACTTGAAGTCACTAATCCATCCAATAGCAGAGCTCATCCACATATGATGTCTCAAGTTTGTTTTCCTATCTTTATTTGGGGCTTTAGATACTATTTGTGTTAATTTATAAATTTTTTTTCTGAATGTTTTCTGGGTGTATAGTATACTTGTTTTTTAAGTGCCTACAATCATTTGTCGCATTTTGTAACACAGTTCTTTATTTACTGTGACATGGTTATGTCTGCCTTGGTTTTGTAGATGATGATGAGTCTGTTCAAATTCAATGATGTTCTGGTAGACATCCAATATGAATTTCATGGTTTGTCCCAAATGATACAAATTTTCATGGTTTGTCCCAAATGATACAAAATTTCATGGGAGGAAAAAGCTGTTATGTTCGCCAAGTGGCTCTGATCGCTCTCATGGCTCAGGTAGGGCAATACGCGTTCTGCTATATTTCTTTTTTGATGGAAGGAAAATTATCCTTTTTAGGAAAGATTTTTTATATATTGAATGTCTTGACATTGAGCTAGTTTTTACTTTCAAATCGTTGTCTCATACTATCAAAGTTGTCGAATTATTTCCACCTCCAAAATATCAACATACTCCTTCTACTTGACAATGTTGTCCCTTATGGCTGTTGCTTTATTGGAACATTCTCTTATCTCTTTAGGTTGGCTCCTATGTTCCAGCATCATCAGCAAAGTTACATGTCCTTGATGGGATCTTCACTCGGATGGGTGCTTCTGACGATATTCAGTTAGGGAGAAGCACTTTCCTAGAAGAATTGAGCGAGACTTCACACATACTTCACAGATGTACAAAACGTTCACTGGTTATACTCGATGAGCTTGGGAGAGGTACAAGTACACATGATGGCATGACCAGTCTTGTAGGCACTCAAAATGTGACAATAAATATTATACTTGTTGATCCCTCCTACTTGCTTTTTCTTATACATGTTGATCCTTTCTTGTTGTTGTACATACAAGTATAGTTGTCTTTACACTTGTCGTTTGAATTTGTTCTCAATGTCAAATGGTTGTGATGCAAATGTTTATGTGATTCATATACACAACTGGTATTTTTGTTCTGATATTGGGATTCTGAAACATTTGGAAATTATCCTACATTCCTAACTAACAAAAGCAATAACAGAGGATGATTGTGGGAATTGTTGTGATATCTAGTTGTTTTTTTCTTTCTGACAACAAGATAAGATGGATAAAGTCATAGTAATACTTGTAATAGTATTAATAGATTTTTTTGTGCCTCTTGATAGTTTTTTGATTAGTAAAATTATAACTTTTCATGGTATTTTGAATTATTATAATTGAATATTGTAATAGTATTGGTATTCTACTAACATTAAGAGAGGAGATAATGTAGCAATCTTTTTTTTTGAAAAAATAATATAATTTACGGCGGTTCTAAACCGTCGCCATTTTTAATTAAATATATATATATATATATCTATATATATCTATATATCTATATATATATATATATATATATATATATATATATATATATATATATATATATTATAAAACTACGGTGGTTACAACCATCGTTATTTTTTAATTAAAATATATTATGCAAATTATGGCGGTTACAACCGTCGTAATAATATATTGGAGGCAATTTCAAAACCGTTGTGAATGTTACGACATTTGGAGCGACAATTTTACAGTCGCAAAACAGCCTCGCGACACACGTTTCTAAGACAAATGCGGAACTGTCGTGACTTGCAAATTACGACGGTTTTAACCGTCGTAATCTGTCAAAATAACTGTGTTTTCATCTAAATCAGAATCTGAAGACAACTATATCCCAAGATCCTTCATGGCAAATATAAAAGAGGAAGAATCCTTTTTTTAGAAGAACCCCCGAAGAAACTCTAGTTCCTAAAATACTAAACCAAATGGCGGTCATTGGTTCACTTTTGATGATATACCACCTAGCCGCCGAAGAAAAAGACTACTTGAATTTGGAAAATTATTGGTTGAGATTCAAACCTTTTCATTCCATATACATTTCACTACGATTGATATATATGACTGTTGTGACATGTCCTTTAATAAAAATGAAAAAAAAAACGTCTAAAAAATAATTATTATCATGGTTAACAGGAAGACCGTTGTAAAATTGATGTTATGAAAAGCCTATTTTATATTAATTATACTATTATTTTATTATTTTGTGAACATTTGAGAATTGTTCATGTGATTGTACTTATCAAAAACTAAAAAAACTAAAAAATTATACTTATTATTTTTTGTAGCTATATTGTTTTGAACTAGAATTATCATTTTAATTCCTTTCTGCATTCTTAAACTAAGAAACATAGTAATAAAGATGCACCCAAACTATTAAATATTCATTTGGGCCCAAACCCGAATACAGGCCCAAACTAATGAACCTCCTTATAATCAACACAAAACCCTAATTTTGTAAACTGAAACCTACCGTCTCTGTCTCTGTGTTAGCTTCTCTTCAAGCCGAAAATGGTGAATCTCTTTCTCAGCTCAGAATTTCATTGTTATCTTTCTCTAACTGTGCTCTAACTGTTCTCCTGTTTCAGCCGTTCAAGAGGTTTGTTGAGATCGGGAGAGTTGCTCTTGTCAACTACGGCAAAGACTATGGAAAGCTCGTTGTTATAGTTGATGTTATCGACCAAACTAGGGTAACCCATTTTTCAATTTCTCATCTTTTTTAATATTCAACCATGCCCATTTGAATAATTTCTCTAAAATGTTTGTGTTTTGTTTGTTTTTTGTCTACAGGCTCTTGTTGATGCACCAGACATGGAGAGGATCCCAATCAATTTCAAGAGGCTTTCTCTTACTGATATCAAGATTGATATCAAGAGAGTCCCTAAGAAGAAGGATCTCGTTAAGGCCATGGAAGCCGCAGGTTCGTTTTTTTTCTCTATTTTTTATTTAATTTATATATTTTTATTTTTTTAAGGTAACATTTGAAACATTTGTAATTGGTTTGGTTTTCACTTGTTGTTGGATAGATGTGAAGAACAAGTGGGAAAAGAGCTCATGGGGAAGGAAACTGATTGTTAGGAAGAGAAGGGCTGCCCTCAATGATTTTGACAGGTTCAAGATTATGTTGGCAAAGATTAAGGTTTGTTTTTAGTTGTCGTCTTGTGTTTTATTTTGTTAAGCCGATAGGTTAGTTTGAGGTTTTAAGGTTTTAATTCTATGTTTTTGTGTTTTATTTTGTTAAGCCGATAGGTTAGTTTGAGGTTTTAAGGTTTTAATTCTATGTTTTCAATTTTGGGTGGTGTTAATCTAATTCTGATGAGATGATTTGAATTTGTGCAGAGGGCTGCTAGTGTTAGGCAAGAACTTGCTAAGCTAAAGAAGACTGCAGCTTAGGCATTACTTCCTGATACTTTTTTCAAATTTTGTTATCAATTCTATTTTGTAGTACTTTTGATGTTTGAGTGTTTTGTATCATTAAGACAATTGGTTAAATGTTTGATTATCAGATATTTATTGTGTTCTGTTGTGGCCTATTTTACCATGTTAGTTTTTCTGATCTCATATAATCTATTATCAAGCAAAACGAGAGGTTGCAGTTTCATGCTGTTCTTATTTACATTGCCATACAAATTCTCCAATACTTTGTACAAGTTTTCTGATTTCATAAATTGCTTCTTGCAATGCAACATATTGCTTAGCTGTTACACTTGTAGATTTATAGATTAGACAAGATTCACTGGTTTTGTTCTTGCTGCACCTGTGGACCCTTTCTCCTCACGTTCTCATCCTCTCCATATGCCTCTATACATCCTCGTGGCTCTCCTTCTCTAGTTAAGCTTGATTTATAGATTTATCTGCTTCTATTCAGGAAGTTGGTTGAGTTTCCTTAATTTTGTTGCGGTTATTCCAGACATACTCAACTGAATTTGTAGAAAATCCATATTTTCTGTCCTGGTTCCAGTTTGAGTTGGAGAATTGAACTCCAAGCTTGTACCAAAACGAGTTTGAGTATCATCCCTCCTCGTTGCAATGGAACAAATTTTGGGACATAATTCTATATAAATAAAGTAATAATCATAGTCTCAATACTTTTTCTGGTCCTTGTTAAAATGTACTATTTCATTTCATTTAATACTTTTCTTTATAATAATATTTAAGTAGTATTTTGATCAAATATTATGTTAAACATTTTTTAATTAAAAAGTAGTATATTTTGGACAAATTCAGGTACAACTGATTCCACATAAAATAGCACAACCATTAAATGCTTTCGATGGCAACTTGGATTGAACTAACAACATCCAAATTTTCAATTATACAAACTATCTTAAATCAAACCACCCAACAGATAAATCATTTATAAAAAAAAATGAAGCTTAAAAAGTAAGTGAAGATTCAACTTGTATTATATATGGAATTAACTCAAAAAAATAAATGAATATATATCATGTTCAACACTTTGAAGTTTGAAGCACCTTCATTAAGTAACCAAAAGACCATGAATATTCATGTGCCATTTGTCATTTCTCCACCATTTTCTTTTTCTCTCTCCTTTGCCGTTTACAATTATTTATTCTTCTATTACTCTCATATTCAACTTCTTTGTATTGTTTTGGTTATTTCAATGTAGTAGCTTAGGATTTCCGAAGAGTATCTTTGAGTCTTAGTTTTTATTTATGGTCAAAATCTTATTCAAGATTCTGCATGTGCCCTTTTAAAATAAGGCCAGTCCATTTCTTACTCAACACCTATACTTGATTTACTAACTTCTAAGGTCAACTTCTGCAAATATAAGATTTCTTCCCTTCATGTTCTGATCAAACAGTGCTGAACAACATGAGAATCAAATATCTTCATCTCAAGCGCAAGGTAAGCCATTGTTCTTTTGTTAACTACTAATTTTGCTATAGCAAGACACTTCAAATCATATCGTGCCTGATACGTGTCAGTATCTCAAAACATCTGAAACAGACGCATGTGGATATAGAGTTAATCTGACTACTTATATTGACAGGCATTTAGGTTGAAAAGGTTTCTGCTAAGAGTTCTAGGCAGAAAGAGAAGGCTTATGCCAGCAAAGAAGCCTTCATGGATGACACCGGTAACACATGGCTATCAAGTGGTGGAGCATCATATGATCATAGATGGTTCAGATTACTCGGATTTTGATTCAATAGTGGTACAAAGAGAGCAAATGGATCAAACAGAATTGTGGTATTTTGGAATCTTTGACCCACTAGTTGGAGACAAGGTTACCAAGTACATGCAGTCTCATTTCTTTTCAAAGAAGCTTCAAGAGGTACTTTGAGTAACTATTGTTTTGTTTATCTCATAAGGTGGATCTATTCTAATGGTTTCATTGTGTTAACTTAGGCTCAAATATGGAGAAAAAGCAAAGAAATGATGAAGAGAGCTTATGTTGGTGTAAGAGCAAAGATGAGAGAAGAGACAGGTAGAATGGGTTCAGCAGCTGTTATGGTAATCAATGGAGAAAAACTAGTAATAGCTAATATAGGAGATTACAGAGTTGTTGTGTGTAGAGATGGCATGGCTCATCAGAAAACTGATACTTACCAACAATCAGCCAAAAGACATTGGTCTCACAGAATATTTTCAGGTATCCTATACTAAACAATGTGTTTGTCTTTGTTAGAACTTAGAATGAATGTTGACTTTGATAAAGTATTATTCACTTCCTAGTATATGAATCAGGAAATGGTGTAGCTACCGGGCATTCTAGCAGCTCAGAACTTGTGATCAGAAGTGAAAGTATTGATTCTAATACCGAATTTCTGATACTAGCAAGCAATGGCATATGGGAGGTTATGAAGAACCAAGAGGCTGTGAGTCTAATAAGTCACATAGAAGATCCACAAGAAGCAGCTGAATGCTTGGCAAATGAAGCTTTAAATAGGATGAGCAAAAGCAACATCTCATGCTTAATCATTCGCTTTGACTTATGATGTTTCATCCAAATTAGTCAGTAACGGCCAATAGCAGTGCTATCCCGCTATAGCAGAATGGAGGGTGACCGCAATGGGAAAAGCCTTAGCAATGCAGAACAGAACACTATAGCAGCCGCTACAGGGTAAATAGCCGGATAGCGGGCCAGAGCAGTTCCCATCCCGGAGCAGTTTATGGCATACTATCCTTTTTCCCTATAAAATACTGAAATTACCCCCTAAATTTACAATGTTTTAAGGGTAATTTTGAATCTTAACCTTCCTTTGTAGTGGTTTATGCACTTCAAGAACATGTGTTCTTTGATTTATGAATATTTTATGAGTTTAGTTATTTGTTTATTTTTACATTAATATATGTTAATAATTATTATATAAAATTCGTCTAAAAAATGATCAAATAGAACTGTCATTCCACTATAAGCTATCCCAATATCACACTTTTGGGGTCGGTTGTGCTGCTATCCGGGAATGATTACTATATTGCAATCCTGATAGAGTAAAACTTTGTATGCAGAATTGTTTCTTACATCGACACTTTATTACATTCTATTGATTGATCATAGTCATGCTATTTGTTTCCATTGCATGGTTCATATAGAACAGAAAAAATATCATGTGACATGCACACAGTGGCGGGACTTGATATTATTTTATGAGGGACCAAAAAGATACATATAATATAACTACTTATAGCTAATTTATCATCAAACAGATTTTGGCTCAATGATTAACTATCCTTGTTTTAACTAGAGAATCACTTTCAAACATATAATAAAAATGAAAAGTAAAGAAAATCTCAATACTAATTCCAGTTGTATTATTTGCCTTTGAGGATTGTTTGTTTCTCCGAGCAAGCCAATAAATATTTATTTCTTGTAGTTGTAGGGTAAGAGATTTCTTGTAGTTTATGTCATAAAATACAAGAAATTTAAAGACAAGAAAGAATATCATAAATGTCAGCTAAATCCAAAATGTGGAGGGCCACCCAAATCCTAAAAAAGAGGGGGAAAAGCCTCAACCATGTGAGGAAGAATCTACTTGCTACCCCATCCCAAACCTCCTACAATTAATTAAACACTTTCGACTTTTGAAAAATGCGGTAAGCACTTCATACATTTCAAATTTACAAAACAAAAATGCTCAAATATTTGTTCCAGTGAAAGAAGAAAATAACAAAATATCATTCTTAATCACTTGTGGATATGAATAATGTTAGATGAATATACAAAGATCAAATTTCACAGCAATACATACTTCAGTAGTTATCTTTTCCTGCTCCTCAGATTTAAGACCAAAAAATATATATCAAGGGTTTAAGCTTGTGACTGCATCAACCTTATCAATGACAGCATCCACTCTATCAAGCCATCTGTATCTTTTTTTCACTATTCTTTCGAAATGGAGATAACAACGAAAACGAACGAGAAGCTGCATAACAACCACAACCGTATTCAAATCAGTAATACTACTATATAGATTATACTATACCGAAGAGGATAGTGATATATGAAAAATTGACTCAATTCCACTTAGTAAATTGATCATGCATTGAGTGCTTACACTTTTGTTGAGTTGTGCTGGCAGTGGGAGTTTCATCTTGAGAGATCAAATTCTTTAAAGTATTAACTGACGATGACATGAAAAAATTGATACTAAGTTTATGAACACATAAATATAACCGAAAAAGTAGGACTTGGTTTAAATAATAATTTTAATCTGCTGATGACTTTGATGAAAGCATTACCTTCATTAGAGGAACTGTTAGTTCCAATCTCATCTGCCTCAGAACCATCGACACTGACATTATCTGATTCCATGTTGCGCGTAGTCGGGCTATGACTCTTTTTCCCAAACATCAGCAGTCGTCTGAAACCTTTCGCTGATTCCTTTACATGAGGCTTCTCGGTTGCTTCAGGAATCTTTTCAAGAGTTGAGTTCCTGATGTCAGACACACGTGCTTTACCAGTGTCTGTATCAATTGCGGCAGTTTCTAAATTTGTAGGAGCTGCTTTGCCATACTCGCTATTTCTTGTACTGGGATCTTCCATTGAAGAAACTCGAGCATATGGGGCATGATATACTTCCTCAGCAATACTACTGTTGGATGATTTTGAAGGCTCTTTTTCTGTATTATACATTTTGGTCTGCTTTTTGGAAGATAGTATATTCAAAATTAGCCAATGCACATCTCATCCATGAAGATGCATGTGTAGAATTTGAAGTACAATTTTTTTCTTCAAAGTTACTCATGTGATTATATCCAAAATCATAATACTATATTACATATTACAACATGCGTAAGGAATTTGAAGTGCATCGTTTTTATTAATGAAGCACGGATTATAGGAAACATAATATCGACATATAACAATATGTTAGAAATATAGCTGGAATCTAAGGTGTTTGCAATACTCATGTTTACTGTAACTTATTTAAAATAAAATAGGATATGCTTATTAGAAAGTAGAACATTTGTTCTCATTGAATCTAATGTAAGTTGTTGTGAATACATACCTCAGTAGATATGGGTTGCAGGTGTGATTGGATCTCTGAGGTTTCTTTATCTATTGTGTCCATGCTTAATGGCGAAACAGAGGCACGAATGGCAACATAATTGGATGTTGTCTCAGTTTTCTCTTTCACTTTATCACTATCATATTCTTTCATCGGGGCAAAAATAGCAGGCGCATAAGATTTCTCACGCTCAAGCATCACAACAGTTTTCTCAATTACAGGATTGTCATCTCCATCATCAATGGACGAAAAAACCGTTTCCTTTTTCTTCAGCAAGCTATTGGTACCTTCTGAATTTGTTGAAGATTTGTTATCATTCAACTTCTGTGTCTTTACTTTCACTGATGATACATTTTGGACAGTTCCACTTGCTTTAGATGTTCTAACCTTCAGTTCTGGAAGAGCTGCTATCTTGCTTTTATCATGATTCACAATGGCCGAGATTTTTTTGCTTTCCGGTACATCAGATGCTTTAGTCTTTGTTATTGTTCCTGTACTACGTGGTTTAACTGAAGAAGTCTGAGGAATGGAACTCATTTTAGGTTCCGACAATCTTCTAATCCGTGCCATCGATGCCTTAGTATTTATTGAACTATCACCTTTCTCTAACTTAGATTCAGGCAAAGAAGACACTGATTGGCTTAATTTGTTATCATTCAAGTGGCTTCTAGTACTCAACCTGCTGGTTTTTGAGGTTTTCAAAGAATCAGCTGAACCAACAGAAGCAGTTCTGGCGGGGAATCTTTGAAGGGGTGAGGATGGCCCTGGTTCTGAATCACTAAATTTTGAGCCTTTATGAGAGCTTGGTGAAAGTTTTGTAGGAACTTGTCTCTTTGTAACATGAGATGCCGCTGGTGACTGTGAAGTGACTGAGCTACTCTTGGCAGCGATTCTCTTTTGCCTTTCCATCTTTAAAGTTTCTATGCGTTTAATTGCTTCCTCTTCCTAGATATTAGAAGGAAAGAAACAGTATGACATAGAAACGTGAGTGTGTTACAAATTTCACATCAATTTTAAGCTAACTGTATGACATAGAAACGTGAGTGTGTTACGGGAGTAGGAGTGAGTACCTTCTCTTTCTTCAGTTTCTGGAGATCTGCTTTGTAGTTTCGTAGACTCTCAGCACGTGCCCGTGCTTCTTCCAAAGGACTAAGTTTAGAAGGCTTCCCTCTCCTTATTGGTCCGACACTCTTTCTTTTATCAGAACTATTTGGAGTAGATTTTGATTTTGGCTCCTTATCAGGCCTCTTAGATCCTAATTTAGCATCGGCCAATACCTCTTTGTTTTTATCTTGTAAAGCACCACCAGCCTGGGCCTGCATTTCATAGTCTAAAGCAGGGTCGTAACTCTTTGATCCCCCTTCAGCTCCTCGTTCAGGCAACATGCTTAATACATCTGGTTGATAATTCAAACTGTCGATCCCATTTAAAGGTTTTTCTTTCTTTTGACTCACAATTGGGAACTCAGAATCTATATCAATCATGTTTCTCTCAACATTCCCTGCATCATTGACTTGGATTGATCTATGCTCCAACATGTAGGAATCATCATTCATATCATGAAACAACTTTCTTTGCAAATTATCGTTTGAATAACCAAGTCCACTGCCGGGAATTTCCAGACCCGAGGAAAGATATGAATTCCCGGACTGATTCTCTTGTTTGGAAACGATGAAATCATCACTAGCACCTCTCCTGTAACCACCGCTTCTTCCATTTGCTTCCAAAGATTGTGCATCATCTATTGAACGACTGCCTTGAACTTCATGCATTTCCCGCCCATTCAAAGCTAAAGGATCATTGACTGAAACATGATTTTTTCTTCTCCTATCATCCACCTTTTCCATACCAAATTGGTCATGGTCAATGGCATGCCTATCTTCATCAACATCTCTGAGTAAACAATTCTGGAAAGCTTGCCAGTGACCTCCATCTGCATCCTTTACGTGGTCCGCTTCTTCCTTATCAGACGAATTCAACTTCTTCAAAGATTCTTTTCTGGACCCCCTTCTTTTTGAAGTCTTCACATGCTCTTGAGTATCAATATCTTCATCAGTTTCAGAGGCAGAATCTGAATACGATCCACTGCCAGAAGAGTTTTCTGTCTTTGTTATGTAATTGATATTCCTAATAACCACCATGCCAGATTTCTGTCTACCTGATCGGCTACCCTTCTTCCGGCGATCTCCTGTCTGTGAACCTTCCCTCTCCACATCCACTTCATCCTGTAACCTTGATTTTGAAGCTTCTACAGCATATCCTTCTGATTCGGTATTGCTGTGTCTACTATCCATGGAATGCCTTCTAAAACCCATATTTTGAGCAGCAGCTAGTCTAGGATCCTCCATAGGCGAATAATTTTGCTGCATATATGGACTGTTTCCATGATATGTTTGATAGTAGGGTATTCCTTGTACTGGATATGGCTGATAGACCGGTACAGCACCTGGTGGAGAATGAATAGGCCAAGGAGGGAACATGTGATGCGGAAATTGACCATGCATATTATCTTGGTGGCCTTGACTGTCCATTGGAGGCACATCTGGAAAAGGGAAAGTAAATTGTGAAACGACAGTTTTGTCCATGTAAGTCCATTTGTGTATGTGCATATGAAAAAAGAGTAACGAGATATTATTGAAATTGTATACGTTAGCTTCTTAAGAATCCATAAATTCATAAGTTCATAATGCTCTGGAAATTGTAAGGTACCTGAGCTTGATTTCCCATTGTTCTCTGAGTCTAATTCAGCATGGGATGCAAAGGGTGTATTGGGAAGTATAATGCCAGAACCATTTAATGCAGTGAAGTTTGGGTGGTTGGACATCATTTCAGCGGCTTCGATTTCAAGCCATTGTCCATTTTCATGTTTTCTTTTCCAAAGATCTCTAAATTTTGCAGATGCATCCCTGATAAGTGACGAAAATTAGCATCGGTGTGATTGGCCAAATGTCACATGTTACAGGTCAATGGGAGAAAGAACACAACATTTGACCAATTAAGGTCAATATGGTTGACAAAAAAACGGAGTTCTCTTACATCAATCGAGATGCTCCAAAGCATTCCGCAAATGACATCAAAGCAGGTATACAGTCAATTTCAAAACCAGCAGCAACAGCACGTGCAAATGCCATGCCTTGCTCTTTCTGCAGCACTGATTTCCGCGTCTCTAGGACTTTCAAAAGCTGAACTCTGAGAAAATGTGATAGTATTGAATAAAACATATGTAAACAATCTGCTTCAGATAGTGAAAAGAAGTTCCATAGATAAGGAACAAATTAAGAAAATAACAGCATACTTTATCATATCATAGTTATGTACAACAATATGAAACAAGAAACTCAGTCCAACCGAGCTTTACTTAAAAATTTACAACAGCATAGAAAAATTTGTCCCGATAGTTTAAGCTATGATGGATGAATTAGAAAATAATCTCTAATTGCATTAGAAAATGGAATTTACTTTGAGTTTCCTTCTGATGTGGCGTTTCCATTTACTTCAGGTAGATGTGCATCAGGCTGAAACACAACCATACAATTAGAAAAATAAGTAAAATCAATAAATGAATACGGTATTTATTATTGAAGACCTATTAACCTTGTAAAGTACAATCGCTTTCTCCTCGTTAGTATCGTGTTGAGTCTTCCTGCCTGTCCACAGCAGCAAGTTTTATAAGTTGTAAATTTAAATCTTGAAAATCTTTGTTGAATACAAGTTACTATTTCTCAATGATAATTAGAAGTAAACTCGTTCTTTCAAAAGTACCTTCTGTGTTTTCCGCATGTTTTGCTTGGTTTTCTTCCGCCTGTAGAAATACATGATTACTAAAACAGTCTTTTATGTGAAGAGAATCAACCATACAATAATGCTTGATATTTTACTTACAGAGCTAATCCCGATAGAATTATTTCCTTGAATTGCAATTGCCTCTTCGATTTGTAAGATTTCAGATTCTGTGGTATACACGCGTTCCAATATCTCAGGAGTGTTTACAAAGCGAACAAATCTATAAAACCATAGATGATTTATGACAAAAACTTTAGTCTAGAGAATCATGCAACAGAAACTCAAAAAAGGTCTTCAAAAATATCATTCTAGATCATGCGATAATACAAATGATGACGTTTTTGAAGCTATACCGATCATATTCATAAACCGAAACATTAAAAGCCAAACCTTTCAAGAGTTCCTTTGGTAAACCATGTGGAATCACTGCCATCATCAGGCTCAAGAACAATTGAATAACCGCCCTTGTCCATTTGATCTTGAGCCGCCCTCATGTGAGAAAGAAATGGATTGAGCAAGCCTGAAGCAATTTTCTCCTTCTTTCCATTCACAGTTATAACCAAATCAAACCTGATTTATACAGAAGCAGAGACAGTGAAAAATCAAACACATAAGTCAGTTAACAAAAAAGACGAGATTTTTTCGAACACTGTTTTGCATACATCAATTAGTAACAACATAATTACATTATAAAAACAAGGGTTTCTCAATTCTCATAGTGCACCTTTCTAAATTTGCATTCTAGTACTTAATCGTAAAAACAACAACACTGTAAAATCCACAAAACTTCAAATTTATCACATACAAAATACCCTAACCCATAAAATCTATGATTAAACTTGCTTATAACACCTATGTTGCAAAAAAAAAAAAAAACATGTTACTAGATTCCAATTATATCAGCAAACTTGAAAATTATAACTTAAATAATTCACTTTATTTCCAATTAAAGAAATAACCTAAAGTCATTAACATCCTTAAACAAACCCAAGTACACCAAAACCATCATAAGTATATAAAGTAAGCCAAAAAAAGAAAACTCCACCTTTGCAAAACTCAAAATATTCTTAAATAAGTTCAAAGTTTTCAACAAAACATTGAATTAACCCCATTGACCAATGAACTATTACCTTGTTCTAGTAGGTGTGAGTTGAAAAACAGCTGAATCCAACCTCATTGAAGCGTTCATTTTTCAGTCACAAAAAAGAACAACCAACAGAGCTTAGACGAATAATCCACCAACAGGGTTCAGAATCAAAAAACCAAAACAGGTCCAGTGAAAAAAAAAGTATCTTTATATATGTAGAAGAAAAGAAAAGAAAAAGGAAAAAAAGGGTTAAGTTTGAGGAGAGAAACAAAAAAAGAGAGTTAGAAGGTTAAGTTGAAATTGTGAAAGAAAGAGAAAAAGGATCCAAAGATTGTTATTGTTTTTTCTTTTCTCAATGGATACCAACTCCAACGAATACCTGTGTGAATGTGACAAAATAAAATAATGAATTTAAAGAGAATAAGGGTAAAAATGGAAATAGATAAAAATAGACACTAACAATTGGAAGCGCCGAGGTTTGACAGTGACACGGTCAGAGATACAGATCTGTGTTTTGTAGCTTCAAGGTTGTCTTGGAAATTACTATTTTACCCTCTTCTTCCAATTTCCGTTTCATTAATCACTTTGTTGTCACTCCAAATAATTAAATGCTTTTAAATGATGTGGTTGAATTATTATATTTTAATTTTTTAAAATATTTTTAAGGTAAAATATTTTTTGATTAGTGGAAGTGAAGAGGATGAGAAGGAATCTACATCTTTTTAAGTTATGATGAAGTTATGGACCTTCATTGATCACTACTAAGCCACTAAAAGTCAATAATTAAAAATGAAGAGGAATATATATAAGATTGTTATGCTTTTTCCTTGATGCTTCCATTTTTTTATTAGTTGAATAATAATAATATTTTTATAATAATGTGAAAAAAGGGATAATTAATTAGTAGTAGTAGTTAGAGAGAGATATGCACGGGTAGGCCTACTTGCATGCCACAGGGAACAATTGATAATTACTAATTAGTCCTTGAATCCGACAAAATTATGCAAGTCTACGAGAACGTCGCAATAGCTATAGAAAAATGAGTAAGTTAAATGGTTTGAATTAAAGGTGTAAATTATTGTAGTATTTTATTAAATTATTATAAACGATTTTGTGGGACTATTTTATAGTTCTCTCAATACTAATTTCTTTTTTCAACAATTAAAAGAAAAGTATGAATGGGAGCAGCTTTGCGGTGCCCCTTTTATTTTCCTTTTTTTTCAAAAAAGAGCTCGCAGTGAAAAGTCACAGTACGCACGTTATGCATGTTAGTTACTACTAATTGAAATTATTTTCTATGTTCTTGAGTATTGGATCCTAAAATTCAAATTGGAATTAGAAATAAAAATAGAATGCTGGAGAAATAATTATACTTAAACTAGTAATGTTTATCATTTACAATTCGTGACAATCCATCACGGTGTAGGACTGCCACAAGTTTTTAGAGTCATTCCCTTTTTTATTTGGATTTTGATATTTATAAGAATTTTTTAACCTGGATCTTAGGTTTTATGAATGTGGAGAATGAATAGGGGTGTTCATTGTTTTTTGGATCGATTTTGAAATAAAATATCATTTGATCCAAAGATAAATTTACTTACGGTTTGGTTTGGTTTTGGATGATTAGTTACAAAAATCTGATCCAATCCAATTTTATGCGATTTAATTTGGATCGATTTTTTGGATATCTAAATTACAAATTATAACTTTTATTAATATTCTAAAAATACTAAAAAATAGTAAGTTTGATATAGTATAAAAAATATACTATATCAAAAGTTAATATTACAAGATGAAAAAAATAAAAATAAATAGATTAAATCAAATTAATAAATAGTATTTTAAAAAATAAGTATGATCTAATATTAAATTAACACAACATATACACTATTAAAAAATAAATAAGTAAACAATATATACATGCGGTTTGGTTTGGTTTGG
Organism: Lathyrus aphaca; assembly: GCA_963966055.1. Taxonomy (NCBI): domain Eukaryota; kingdom Viridiplantae; phylum Streptophyta; class Magnoliopsida; order Fabales; family Fabaceae; genus Lathyrus; species Lathyrus aphaca. The sequence goes on along the minus strand of OZ014520.1, from coordinate 163,733,979 downwards.
ATCGATTTTGAAAAATCAATCCGAAATCCGATCCGAACTGATCGGTTCTTACAAAAAGACATTCAAATACATAAAAAAAAATCAGTTTTTTTTTGTTTTCGATTTTTCTGGATCGACTTTCGATTTTTATTTGGATTGGTTTGGATTTGAATACCCCTAAGAATGAGTAGTTATTTCCCTTATTATAGTAAATAACATGACTCTTTTTTTTCTTTTAACCCCCTCTTATAATAAATATCGACTTTATAAGAGAGGTGACTCATACCTTTATTGCCTTAAGGTTTTTAGTGGATATATGGTGTTAAGGTCTCTTGAAACCATAAACGTTTGACCCATTGACATCTCTGGACCTCGTTCCCCAGACTTTTCCAACAAGTGGTATGGGCCACCTTTTTTATGAACCAAACATTTCCTCCATTTTTAGTCGATATGGGACTTTAGCACTTTGACACTTGAAAACCCAACAATCTCCCCCACAAGTGTGAGTCACACACATCACTAGGTTTGATCCACACTAGGATCCACTTTCACTCCCCACCGAACCAACCAGACTCTAATACCACTTATTGAGGAAGTCATGAGAGCGAGACTCATAAGTGTCAATGGGTCAAACGTTCATTGTTACAAAATATCTTTACGCCACATATCCACCAACAATCTTAAGACAACATGGGCATGTGTCACCTTTCTTATAAACCCAATATTTCCTCCATTCTTAGTCGATGTGGGACTTCACACTTAAAACCCAACAGACAGAGACACATCACCTCCTTCGTTTCCATGAACGAACGAGTAATTCAATCAACGAGCGACCATTACGAATAATTGGCAGATGCTCAAATAAATGGGCAACTAGGAAGCTAACATGAGCGATATATTTGCATCGCTTGTCCTTGGGAAACCTTATACCGCATCTTGCTAGCCCTTTGTTAATATACCACCAATACACGGTCATTCAGGCACAAAAGCTTTGAAAAGGCGAAGTGATTTAGCTTAATCGTCACTTCTCAATTGGAAGAGTCTATAAGCATTTTTGGGATAAATCCCTCAAGCATACATGAGGTGAATCCCTTTGACATACTTGAGGAAAATTGGTATTAATTATTCACACATGTCAAGGATATATGGAATCTTTTTCAGTTGTTGGGATGCCTAGTAAGAGGTCATTGATACCCCTAGGACTTGACTTCCAAGCCATATACTTAGCTCTTTTACGCATCTATTTTATAGAGTTCTACAACTCGACATTTCCCGAGTATGTTTTGAAACTTAATAAGGCTTTATACTGTTTGAAACAAACTCCCAAAGCTTGGTATGATCGTCTAAGAAATTTCTTACTTGAAAAGAAGTTTCAAAGAAGACAAGTTGATAAAACTCATTTTATCAAGAAAACCGAGTATGGCATTTACTTGTTCAGATTTATGTAGATGATATCATTTTGATGCTACTAAGAGGTTGCTCTTCTTACCCTTAATGTTGAAGAGTCACCCTATAAAAAACCCAAAATTACCTTTCACTAATATGTAAGTATACTTCCGTACACACTTCGTATACACCAAATTGTGAAGGCATGACTTCTCAAGCATATTTTGATGACAATAACATTACATCAATGTACTTCATACAAGCATAAAAGGATTGATCAAAGACCTTAAAGTATGAACAAGAATGGATAAATTAAAGTCTTGATTAAATTGATCAAAAGGTATAGTTTTATTTTTCATGAAGCAAAAATATTCGTAAGTGTTCAAATATAGGATACACTCATGCCATAACATATGAACATATAGGATACATTGACTCCTATTTTTAATATTGGTTTTTAAAAGAATTTTTCAGAAACTTCTTCAAGTAACCAGTTACCAAGCATGTAGTAACCGGTTACCAAGTATGTAGTAACCGATTACTCTAACGCAATTTTGATAAAAATAAAAGGAACGTTACAACATGTAACCGGTTACCATTGTGGTAGTAACCAGTTACAATTGTTCATGCATAAAAAATTGCATCCTTTCTGTAGATGTTAAGAATTGGCAGAATTTTTGACAAACAACAATAAGTCAACTTATTTTAGGATGTCACTCCAGATGTTGTGACATTGACAAATAAAGTAACTGTTAATGAATTTAGTTCAAGACATCAGGATGTCACACCAGATGTTGTGACATCGCAAACCTGCTACCTTACTTAAATGATGCATAACAGAACTGAGTAAATTCAGGGGAGTTTATCTGGATTTAATTGAAAAGAGATAAGCACTCCAAGGCGCATCTTTAGGGAGCTTAGTTATCTGGTTTCAGCATAACAAAATAACTAACTCACCTTGATTCAAGGAAATAACAAACTGACTAACCCTAATTCAAGGTGATGACTGTGGGATTTATCAGGTCTGGATAATTTGCAAAAAGCCCAAAAACCAAGCATCTATTTAAGGAACAGAAACTCTCAGAATAGAGTACGAATTTTAGAAGACCAAAAAGGGTGTTTGTGTTTTATAGCAGGTTTTAATTGTTTGTCACTTTATGAGCTTTTAAGCAAAAAGTGAATTGTGTCTTGATTGAAACTTTTAAGTAAGATCAAGTTGTTGTGTTTGAAGTGTGACTTCAATTTTATTAATCATTGTAAAAGATCACTGTGTGATTGAGGGGGAGTGAGTAGGTACTCATATCTAAGTTGTGTCTTAGGTAGAAATTGCCTTGGGTAGATATTAAGTGAAGGATTAAACTGGTTGGTTTAATTCCAGAATTAATATTACTTATATTGGATTTCCTTCCTGGCTTGGTAGCCCCCAGATGTAAGTGTGGAGATACACTGAACTGGGTTAACAATTTCCTGTGTTATTTAATTTACCAACACTTTAAGTTTTGTTTAAGTCTTCAAGTGTTTAAACATCTGATTCGACATCACGTACCTGATCCCAGAATTTCAATTGGCATCAGAGCAGGCACCCTGCCTGTTTAACTGGGTGAGATCTAGGGACTGCAAATTTTGGGAACATGGACAGAGATGTAGGATCTGTGAATCGACCACCTATCTTGGATGGATCCAACTATGATTACTAGAAGCCAAGAATGGTAACATTCTTGAAATCTCTTGATAGCAGGGCTTGGAAAGCAATTAATAAAGGATGGGAGAACCCTGTCCAAGACAATAAGGATGGGGCAAAAGTGTTGAAGCCTGAAGAAGAGTGGAGTAAGGAGGAAGAAGATTCAACACTTGGAAATTCCAAAGCCTTAAATGCCTTATTCAATGGCATTGACAGAAACATATTTAGGCTTGTGCATCACTGTGAGCTGGCCAAGGATGTTTGGGACACTCTCAAAACTACTCATGAAGGAACATCAAAGGTGAAGATGTCAAGACTTCAACTTCTCACCACCAAGTTTGAAAACTTGAGGATGAAGGAAGATGAGACCATTCATGAGTTTTACATGAACATCCTTGAAATTGCTAATACTTCCGGTGCCTTGGGAGAGAAGATGAGTGATGAAAAGTTGGTAAGGAAGATTCTCAGATCACTGCCAAAAAGATTTGACATGAAGGTTACTGCCATAGAAGAAGCTCAGGACATCTGCACAATGAAGGTTGAGGAGCTCATTGGTTCCCTTCAAACCTTTGAGATGGGAATGAATGATACAATTGTGAAGAAAAACAAAAGCATAGCCCTGGTCTCAAACACTGATAAAGAAGAAGAAAGCCATGAAGATTCTGAAGACAACTTATCAGAATCAATTGCTATGCTTGGAAGACAATTCAACAAAATTCTCAAGAAAATGGAAAACAGGCCCAGACCAAGTGGAAGAAACTCAACCTCTGAGAATAAAAGACCTTATGACTCTAATAGAAGGTCAAATTATGATGAAAAGACTAACCAAGGAAAAGGGATCCAATGTCATGGATGTGAAGGGTTTGGACACATCAGAAGTGAGTGCCCAACATACCTAAAGAAGCAGAAGAAAGGTCTCTCTGTGTCCTAGTCAGATGAAGACTCAGGTTGTGAGTCAGAAGAAGAATCTGCAAAGCACATCACTGCTCTAGCTGGAGTATGTGAAACTGAAGGGGGATCCAGTGATGAGGATCTGACATTTGAAGAGCTTAAAGCATCTTACAGGATGCTGTGTAAAAGGAGCACTGAAGTATGCATGGAAAATATACAGCAGAAGAAGCAGATTGAGGAATTAAAGGCTGAAAAGACAAGTCATCTAGAGATCATTGACACCTTGAAAAGTGAAGTCAGCATACTCAACTCCAAAATGGACCATATGTCCAAATCTGTCAGAATGCTGAACAGTAGCTCAAACACACTGGATGTCATTCTCAACAACAACAAGCACTCAGGGGATAAGACTGGGTTGGGATTTAATAAAGCTCAAAACTTTGAGGCTAGCACCAGCCAAACAACTCCAAATCCCATGAAGTCAAACAAGATGTCCAAGCAGATGTCTCAACATCATGACAAGAACATGATGAAAAAGAAATATCAAAGATGGAGATGCCATCATTGTGGAAGGTTTGGTCACATCAAACCTTTTTGCTACAAGCTGCATGGATATCCAAATCAGAGGTCTCAGCAACCCCCTAAGCAGAAGACAGAGGTCACCAAGAAAGTTTGGATACCTAAAGCTAGTCTTCATGTTGATCAAAGCTACAAATACATGCTCAAGAACAAGTTCAACAGACAACCTTGGAACTCTAAAGATGGACAATACACAGGGAAGATGCATTAAAGGAAACCTCACAACAGGCACAAATGGTCCAAGAAGGTTGTTGCCTCTATAGCTCATACATCTCTCAGAGTATCTGCTAAGGAAGACTGGTATTTTGACAGTGGCTGCTCAAGGCACATGACTGGACTGAAGAATCTGCTGGTAGACTTAAAGTCACACTCATCCAGATATGTAACCTTTGGAGATGGAGCAAAGGGGGAAATCAAGGGAGTTGGGACCCTGGACTGCTCAGGTGTACCAAGTCTAGATGATGTGTTGTTGGTAAAAGGATTAAAATCTAACTTGATCAACATAAGTCAGTTATGTGACCAAGGTTACAGTGTCAACTTCACCAAAACTGAGTGCATAGTGTCTGATAAAGAACAGAAAGTTGTCATGAGAGGAGCCATATCAAAAGACAACTGCTATATGTGGGAACCCCAAGAATTTAGCCTCACATCTACTTGTTCCTTAGCCAAATAAGAAGAAGTGAAGTTGTGGCATCAAAGACTGGGTCATCTCCATCTCAGAGGAATAAAGAAGATCATATCTATGGAGGCTGTAAGAGGAATGCCAAGACTTAAGATTGATGAAAGTAAAGTTTGTGGTGAATGTCAAATAGGCAAGCAAACCAAGATGTCACACCCAAAGCTCCAACATCTGACAACTTCCAAAGTCTTGGAATTATTACATATGGATCTTATGGGACCAATGCAGGTTGAGAGTCTTGGTGGAAAAAGATATGCCTATGTGGTTGTTGATGACTTCTCAAGATATACATGGATAAGCTTCATCAAAGAGAAGTCTGATGTGTTTGATGTATTCAAAGATCTGTGCCATAGAATCCAAAGAGAAAAAGCAAGTTGTGTGGTCAGAATAAGAAGTGATCATGGAAAGGAGTTTGAGAATCAAAAAATTTCAGACTTCTGTTCTTCAAAAGGGATCAATCATGAGTATTCTTCTCCTATCACCCCTCAACAGAATGGGATTGTTGAGAGGAAAAACAGAACTATTCAGGAGTCAGCAAGAGCCATGATTCATGCCAAAAAGTTACCCCTGTACTTTTGGGTTGAAGCTATGAACACAGCATGTTATATCCACAATAGAGTCACACTAAGAAAGGGAACTTTGTCCACCATCTATGAAGTCTGGAAGGGCAGAAAACCTACAGTCAAGTACTTTCATGTGTTTGGAAGTAAGTGTTACATTCTGGCTGATAGGGATCAAAGAAGGAAGATGGACCCTAAGAGTGATGAAGGGATATTTCTTGGATACTCCATAAATACCAGAGCTTACAAAGTATTTAACTCCAGAACCAAGGTTATAATGGAGTCAATAAATGTGATTATTGATGATGCCTATACAGATGTTGCTGATGATGTTGGAACATCTGCTGAAAATCAAACTGAAGTTAAAACAGAAAGTGATAATCTTGATTTCACTTTAACTGAGGCAAGGTCAGAGCAATCCAACAAACCTCCCTCCATCAAAATCCAGAAAGATCATCCTAAAGATCTGATAATTGGTGATCCCAACAGTGGTGTCATCACTAGATCAAGAGAGATGATTTCAGGCTCCTGCTTTGTTTCAAAGATAGAACCTAAAAACATCAAGGAAGCTCTGAATGATGAGTACTGGATCTCTGCTATGCAAGAAGAATTAGGCCAGTTTACAAGGAATGAAGTATGGGATCTTGTTCCTAGGCCTGATGACATTAATGTGATTGGCACTAAGTGGGTGTACAAGAACAAGTCAAATGAGCAGGGAGTAGTTACAAAAAACAAGGCTAGACTTGTAGCTCAAGGATACACACAGATTGAGGGAGTAGACTTTGATGAAACCTTTGCACCAGTAGCAAGGCTTGAATCAATCAGACTACTCCTAAGAATTGCTTGCATCCTAAAGTTCAAGCTATTTCAGATGGATGTTAAAAGTGCCTTTCTAAATGGGTACCTTAATGAGGAAGTATATGTGGAGCAACCTAAGGGATTTGTTGATCCAAGCTGTCCAGATCATGTATACAAACTAAGGAAAGCTCTTTATGGTCTAAAGCAGGCCCCCAGAGCATGGTATGAAAGACTGACCACTTTTCTCATAAAACATGGGTACATGAAAGGTGGAATAGACAAAACTTTGTTTGTGAAGGATGAAGAGGGAAAGGTCATGATTGCTCAAATATATGTGGATGACATAGTGTTTGGTGGGATGTCAGACAGGATGGTTAAACATTTTGTTACTCAAATGGAATCTGAGTTTGAGATGAGCCTAGTAGGAGAACTAACCTACTTCCTTGGACTGCAAATCAAGCAGATGAAGGACTCCATGTTCATATCCCAAAGCAAGTATGCAAAGAACACTGTTAAGAAGTTTGGGATGGACAATGCAAGTCACAAGAGAACACCTACCCCCACTCATTTAAAACTGACAAAGGATGACAAAGGTGAGAGTGTGGACCAAAGCTTGTACAGAAGCATGATTGGAAGCCTACTATATCTTACAGCTAGCAGACCAGATATAGCTTTTGCAGTAGGTGTATGTGCAAGATATCAAGCTGAGCCAAAAGTAAGCCATCTAAACCAGGTTAAGAGGATCTTGAAATATGTCAATGGTACTTGTGACTATGGCATAATGTATTCTCATGGTTGTGAACCAATTCTCACTGGATTTTGTGATGCTGACTGGGCTGGAAGTGCTGATGATAGAAAGAGTACATCAGGAGGATGCTTCTTTCTAGGAAACAATTTAATTTCTTGGTTCAGTAAGAAACAAAATTGTGTGTCCTTATCCACTGCTGAAGCTGAATATATTGCAGTTGGTAGCAGTTGTTCACAGTTGGTATGAATGAAACAAATGCTCACATAATACAATGTCCCACAAGATGTCATGACATTGTACTGTGACAATTTAAGTGCAATTAACATCTCCAAAAATCATATCCAACACAGCAGAACTAAGCACATAGACATCAGACATCACTTCATCAGAGACCTTGTGGAAGAGAAGGTGATCACATTAGAGCATGTAGCCACAGAGCTGCAATTAGCTGACATATTTACTAAGGCTTTGGATGCTACCCAATTTGAAAACCTAAGGGGTAAATTGGGAATCTTCATTTGTGAAATATAGCAGTTATGGAGAAGTGCCAGCATGTCTCATGACATTGTGTGGCATGATCACCAGATGGCAGCACTAGTCTGGTCAATAACTCTGTGTATTCCAATCCTAAAAACTCCACTAGTAACGGATTCTATAAATGTGAAAACGTGCTCTCAGCTTCTCACATTCCCACTAGCTCCACAAAATGTTTTGCATGCTACATCTGAATATCTAAGATCATCAACATCTATCAAACCTAAATCCTCTTCCACTACATTCGAAAAATGTCTCAACATCAAAACCCTAACTTCATTGATGAGGGTCTCAATCAAGAAGATGTAGTGCACGCAACTCCAATTTCTGTAGTACCAATGGATGCTACTCCTATAGATGAGATCAGAGGAAGCGTTCCTATTGCTCAAAAACCTAGAACTCCAAATGCAAGAAGAGCTAAGGAGCCTATTTTCAGCAAAAGCAAGGGAACTCCTTCATCTACAAGCACCCCCAAAGCTTCTGATTATGTGGATGCATCCATCAAACAACTTGTAAACAGGATCCTCTCTGAACAAAGAGTTGTGCCTGGGGTGTCTGTTCCCCTGAACAGTATGCCTGCTCCACAAGAAGAACCAAGCAACCAGGCTGAAGAGGACATACCTGCTCAACAGGATGTCCCAAGAAATGTTGAAGCATCTGAGGTCCATGAAAAAGCCTCAACTGATCAAGCCACTGATGATAAAGCCACTGATGATCAAGCTTCTGTTGATCAAACTGCTGAAAAAGAGGCTTCCCAACCTCCACCTGTTAAAAACCTAGCTGATGACTCTGACACATAGATCATAACATCTGTTAGCCCTAGCATAGCCAAGAGGCTTAGGGCTAGGAAGGAGAAGAAGCCTGCTGCACATGCAACTCCTGAAAAGAAACAGTCTACTCCCAAAAGGGACAAGGTCAAAGTTGCCTTTGGACCTATTAAGCAATGGAGCAAAGTAAGCACCCAGAAGAGGAAAGCTACAACTCCACCTGACTCAGATATTGAGGAGGATGTCCCAACATCCCAATCAAGGAAGAAGCCAGCACCTCCCAGGACTGCCTCTGTTGTTCCTGAAGCACCTCTAGACAATGTGTCCTTCCATCATGTCTCCAGTGTGAGCAAGTGGAAGTATGTCTACCAAAGAAGGGTAGCTCTAGAAAGAGAGCTGGGCAGCAATGCTTTAGAGTGCACTGAGGTAATAGACTTAATCTCCAATGTTGGTTTATTCAAAACTGTCTCCAACTTTTCTCCCTGTTATGAGCTGTTGGTCAAGGAATTTATAGTTAATCTGCAAGAGGGATGTGCTGATGGGAAATCTGAGGATTTCAGGAAGGTATATGTCAGGGGGAGATGTGTTGATTTTTCTCCTAGGGTAATAAATCAGTACCTAGGAAGAGAATCAGATGGGCCAAATGAGCTGGGCAAAACTGACAACCAAGTCTGCAAAATCATCACTGCCAACCAGGTCAAGTCTTAGCCAGTCAAAGGCAAACTATCTGTCAGCTTGCTAACAAGGAAGTATGTTATGCTGCACAGGATTGGAACTATCAACTGGGTCCCCACAAACCACACCTCTTCTATATCTACTGGACTGGGAAGATTCATCTGTGTTGTAGGCACCCAAACAAAGTTGGACTATGGGGCTTACATCTTTGATCAGACTTTAAAGCATGCAGGAACATCAACAACCAAGCTTCCAATAGCTTTTACCTCACTGCTTTGTGGAATCATTCTCAACCAATATCCAGGCATCCTTACTGATAAGGATTTTGTCTGCAAGAGAGAGAGTCCACTGTCCTTTCACTACAAACTGTTTCTGAGCCATCATGCTGCAGATGTTGAAGCTCCAAGTGGGACATCTGCTGGGCCATCTACTGTTAAGACTCCCATATCAAAATCAGCCCTGATTGTAGAGCTCAAGACCACTTGCAAAGAGCTGGATGAAAGGAAGAAAAAGCTGGAGAACATAATTCAAAGACTAGAGCTGGAGGAAGCTGCTGGAAATGTGGATGGATCTGATGCTGAGTCTGAGGATGAAGAGGATACAGAGTATGATGAGTCTGAGTGAAGTTGGTTGTGGTGGAAAATGTATTGCCTGTTTTGCTTTGTAATTTTGAATGTTTAGTTTTTCTCTCTGCTTATGTAATGTTTGGACCCAAATTTTTGTCTAACAAGGGGGAGAAGTGTACTGAACAACAATGTCTGCTGTTGTTTTCCTGTTTAATGAACAATGCTGAAGTTAATTTCTGTCTTCTGAACTAAGTTTTTTTTTGAATGCTCATTGGTATATCAAAGTCTGTTGAACAAGTCATAGCAGTATACATACAAGTTTGGGGGGGAGCAAATTATTAGCTCTCACATGATTCAACAGAAAAGAACTCTGCTGCACTCTGATAAAAGAACTCTGCTGCTCTCTGATAAAACCAGAAGATTGTGTTAGCCAAAAATTAGCCAAAGGGGGAGTTTGTAGATGTTAAGAATTGGCAGAATTTTTGACAAACAATAATAAGTGAACTTAGTTCAGGATGTCACTCCAGATGTTGTGACATTGACAAATAAAGTAACTGTTAATGAATTTAGTTCAAGACATCAGGATGTCACACCAGATGTTGTGACATCGCAAACCTGCTATCTTACTTAAATGATGCATAACAGAACTGAGTAAATTCAGGGGAGTTTATCTGGATTTAATTGAAAAGAGATAAGCACTCCAAGGCGCATCTTTAGGGAGCTTAGTTATCTGGTTTCAGCATAACAGAATAACTAACTCACCTTGATTCAAGGAAATAACAAACTGACTAACCCTAATTCAAGGTGATGACTGTGGAATTTATCAGGTCTGGATAATTTGCAAAAAGCCCAAAAACCAAGCATCTATTTAAGGAACAAAAACTCTCAGAATAGAGTACGAATTTTAGAAGACCAAAAAGGGTGTTTGTGTTTTATAGCAGGTTTTAATTGTTTGTCACTTTATGAGCTTTTAAGCAAAAAGTGAATTGTGTCTTGATTGAAACTTTTAAGTAAGATCAAGCTGTTGTGTTTGAAGTGTGACTTCAATTTTATTAATCATTGTAAAAGATCACTGTGTGATTGAGGGGGAGTGAGTAGGTACTCATATCTAAGTTGTGTCTTAGGTAGAAATTGCCTTGGGTAGATATTAAGTGAAGGATTAAACTGGTTGGTTTAATTCCAGAATTAATATTACTTATATTGGATTTCCTTCCTGGCTTGGTAGCCCCCAGATGTAAGTGTGGAGATACACTGGACTGGGTTAACAATTTCCTGTGTTATTTAATTTACCAACACTTTAAGTTTTGTTTAAGTCTTCAAGTGTTTAAATATCTGATTCGACATCACGTACCTGATCCCAAAATTTCACTTTCATGAAAAAATGTTGTTTTCTCTTTAGTTTAAAATTATGGCATCTCTTCATAATTGTTATACCTTTTTAGAAGGGTGTCTTGAGCATTATATAAACTCATTATCATCAGAATTTTTAGACACCTCCAAAAAAATTCATAATTAATTTTCTCACTCACTTTTGTTCACATTTTCATAAAATCTTTGAGTATACTTATTCTAAAATTTTCAAGAGAGTGAAACTTTGCATAAAACTTGTATATATCTTATCTAAGTTTCATTTCATCTTAGTGAACACTTATATATTCTTGTGAGTGAAAAATAAATATTAAGGAGAAGATCAATATTCATATTGATAAATATTCAAGCTTTCATTTTCATCCATCTATACAAAAATAATTCAATATTTATTTTTCTTTGATTACTACTTATCTTTAGGATTGTTAGAGATAAGTTAGTAAGGTTTACCTTGTTTCCAATTTGTGGATTGAAGAGGTACTTGTGTGAGAAAGTGTAATCTCGTTCGGAATTTAAATTTTGTGTTACCCAAGAGGCGTGTTCTTAGTGGTTAGAATTAGAAAAAACTAGGTGTGTCTTGTTCTAGGTTTCTAACAGATATTGGAAATCTCTTTCTATTTGGAAAGGGGACTGAATGTACTCTCGAATTGTGAGGGGAACCAGTATAAACCATCATGTATCTTTTACTTTCCGCACTTTATCTTTAAGTATTTAACAAGTCATAAGGAAAGGAAAAATCAAGAATCGGTAGAAAACTTCGAAGAAATTTTGATAAACCTAATTCACCCCCTCTTAGGCGCATTTATAAGTTACACAAATCTCTTCGTAAGCGGGTCACATCCTCATTTTGCCATAATTGAGAAGTGATTTTGATTTGATATATTTTACTATAAATGAGGAAGGGGGAGATCCGTCGCGTATTTGATTCAAACCCCAACCAGAGGTATATTTATGTATTAGTTACGGAGATACATCTTCGTACTCATTTTTGGCAAAATAAAGATGTGATTCAGTTATGAGTGGATGAGATATGGATGAGGTACGTCCGAAAATATATATATGAATTATGAATGGATGAGATATGGATGTGGATGTGGAAGATCCTTGCTGCCCCTCAATGTGATACCTTATGTTGGACTTCATGATGAAGATCTTTGCCTCTTATTAAGGAAATACACATAGTTGGACTCCTACATGAAGATCATCCCCGCCTCCCAAGGTAAAAAAACTTGAAAGCTTGACCTTCATTTGTGGATCCTTGTTGCCCTTATGGGTTACACTAAGATTGACCAAGACGTACACGCCTAAGAGGTGCAACTTATATTAAGCCATATAGACTTGATTTTCAGTCTTGCATGAGGGTTCAATGGAAGTTCCATATGAAAGGATAACACACCTCACTTGATGGACTCAATGTTTCATTAGCTAGGTTGTGCATTATAGCATTTGAGGAACTTAGGTTCCTCAAATTAATTAAACTCTCGCTTAAGGGATTTAGTATCTCCTTGGATGAGATCATTTCCAAATAAATCATGCCTAAGAGGTGTGACCTATATCAAGCCATAAATACTTGATTTCCAGTCTTACTAAAGGGCGTGATGGAAATCCCTCCTGAAAGGATAACACACCTTGTCTGAGGGACTTGTGTCTCATCAGTTGAGTTGTGCATTACAATGCTTGAGGAACTTAGGTTCCTCAAACTAATTAGGCTCTCGCAAGAGGGACTTAGTATCTCCTCGAGCGGGACTATTTTCAATAAATCACGCTTAAGAGGTGCGACCTATATCAATCATTGGAGACTTAATTTATAAGCCTTCTAGAGGGCTCGATGGAAGTCCCACCTGAAAGGATAACACACCTTGCATAAAGGACTTAGTGTATCATCAGTTGGATTATGAATTACAATGTTTGAGGAACTTAGGTTCCTCAAACTAATCAGAATTTCACCTGAGAGATTTATTATCTCCTCATACGAGATCACTTCAAATAAATCACGCCTAAGAGGCAAGACCTATATCAAGTCCAAGAGACTTGATTTCCAGTATTGCTAGAGGGCTTGATGGAAGTCACATCTGAAAGGCTAATGCTCATTTCCTGAGGTACTCATGTCTCATTAGCTAGGATACAGGTTATTATGCCTAGAAAGCTTAATCCTATAAGGTCAAATAAAACCTCACACGGGGAAACACCAGTTCTTGGGATACTCCCATTAGTCGCAGGGGAAAAACACTTTGCCTTCTGCCTCGTGCCTCATGCCTGAGAAACTATGTAATGTTATATTTGTAAAAGGTCTGACCCAAGGCGATGGATTGGGATTTCCCTAGGAGAGGCGACGAAGAAAGGTCACCCGAAGGGAGGTATCATCTTGCCCTTGAGTTTTCCCTCGCCCATATGAGAAAAACGTGGAATAAGACGTGTCTTAGATAAAGAGAAAGTCAAGGTCAATATTGACTCACGTCTCCATTAGAAGTAGGAATTCAACTAACCATTATTTGACTAAGTGAACAATGGCCTTTTCTGAGGAAGTCCTAGGTTCTAGAGGACCCTAAAAATATATTACTCCTAAAGGGAATAAGACAAACTCCAAGTCATACACACTTTCACCTACTCGAGGAGCACCACACTTGTTACCATCCTAACATACACTATTAGCCTAATAATCCACAAGCAATAAAGCAACACTGATCGTCTGCAAGACCTCTCACTATTAGCCCATGAAGACATTTCTAAAGTTAATAATTCATTTTAGTATAAACATAAGATAAATTCAACCATTATTAATATTATTATTTTTATGTAAAGACAAAACTTCATTAAAATAAAACAGAAACACCATTAGAGAAAACTGGCATCAGAAAGATCATCAACCTCAGCAGAAAGAACATTTGCCTCAAGCCATAACACCAAGAGCCAAAGGAGCCAACAATCATAACGAACAAATATCACCACTCCCCCTTTTTATCCATAACTAGACAAACTAAGAAAAAGATAACAATAAAGGGCAACTAAAAGGCATCCATAGAAATAAGCCATCCATCCATAAAATACCAGGAGTAAAAGAGCAGAAACCAAGTCAAAGAATTACAAATTATGCTCATATAGAGCCAAAATAATCAGAACTATTGTCAAAGAAAACCAAAAAAGAAAACAATCAAAAGCCATTGTCAAACAACCATAACATTAGTCTTCATCTGAACTGGAACTACCATCCTCAATGACAACATCAGTACTAGAGTCACTCTCAGTAGAACCTTCACCATCAACATTATCTTCAACATCAGAAACATCTGTCTCAACCCTTACATCTTCCATGTTGACATTAGTATTGGCAGCTTCAGCCTGCTCAAGCACTTGGATCAATTTCTCAAAACTTTTCTTCCTAGCATCTAGCTCCTTACAAGCATCTTTGAGCTCAGAAATCACAATTGTCTTGTTGGTAGTTTTTTGTCAAAAGATGTTCCAACAGATGTTATAGTAATATCAGGGACATGAGTTCCCAGAAATAGTTTGTAGTGAAAAGAAAGAGATGTCTCTCTTTTGCATATTGAGTCAATGTCAATAAAAATTCCAGGGTACTGGCTCAAGATGATACCACAGAGGAGTGAGAGAAATGCTATAGGGAGCTTCACAACTAGAGTACCTCCATGCTTCATGGTCTGATTAAATATGTAAGTACCATAGTCAAATTTTGTTTTGGTACCAACAACATAAATAAACCTTCCTAACCTAGTTGCAATTGTAGATGTATGGTTGGTAGGCACCCAGTTGGAAGCACCAATTATATGAAGCATATCATACTTCACACTCAACATACCAACATGCAATTTGTTCTTCATAGGCCAAACCTTGATTTGTTTTGCAGTTATTTCCTTGCACACTTGATTATCAGTAACCTTAAGCTCAAAGTGAGCAACATTACTTCTACCTAAGTAGGAAAAAGACTAACATGTTTTCCTCTGACATAAACTCTTATGAATTGGATTTCTCATCAGCACAACCTTCAGTGAGGTGACAATGAACTCTTTCACAAGAATCTCATAACACTTGGCAAACTTAGTAACAATTTTTAAAAGGCCAGCAAAAGAAATAAGATCAATTACCTCCTTGCATTCCAAGGAATCATTCCCAAGTTCCCTTTCAAGAGCTAGCCTCCTTTGGTAGATATATTTCCACTTTCTCACACTTTCAACATAGTGAAAAGATATGTTATTCAGAGGTACATCAGGAACCTTCGCATCAGTTTTCTTAAGAGAAGTTCTTCTAACATATATGATGTCCTGAAGATCTTGTTCGACATCATAATATAAATTCAACATACTTCAACCAACAATCCACAAGCAACAAAGCAGCACCGACCGTCTGCAAAACCTCTCACTATTAGCCCATGAAGACCTTTTTAAAGTTAATATTTCATTTTAGCATAAACATAAGATAAAGTCAACCATTATTAATATTACATATGTGTACATTCATATATATATATATATATATATATATATATATATATATATATATATATATATATATATATATATATATATATATATATATATATATATATATATATATGTGTGTGTGTGTGTGTGTGTGTGTGTGTGTGTGTGATGAAAGTAGAAACATAAGATAAATTAATATTGCATATGTGTACATTCATATAAATACGATGAAAGGAGAAACATAAGATAAACACATGTGTTATTAATATTACATATGTGTACATTCATATATATGTGATGATATTTACAAGGGATATCATTGTATAATACTAAAACAAAAAAACATCATGCATGTAAACTTTTCTAGCATAATATATATAACAATATTCCTTTAAAACCAATGTGAATATTGACGATCATAACTCTTTTTGGTAACCTTCTTTCCAACATCAGAAATGCATCTGAATTCAATATTTTCACGACCATTACCACCAATTATCTTTGAACATATTTCACTAACAAATCCTTTTGGTTTTCCATCTTCTCCATCATAATCACCAGCATCATCAATATCATCATCAGAATCAATCAAAATCTCTTCAATTGCTGGACCATTCCAAATGTGCTTTTCATCCACATTCTTAGGACTGCTATTGGTAGAAAATGAGCAAAATGATGAAGACCCTGGTGAGCCTAATTGATCTGAAGAAAATGAACTAGGTGTTGATACTGTTGATGTTGGAGAGTTTAATGAACTTCCACTTCCAAATCCTTGTATTTCATTTGTTATTTTTAGTGCCTTTAAACGTGCCTCTTTTAAAGCTTCCCCACCTTGCAAAAGCTTTAATATTTCGTTTGATAGGTTTTGCATTCTACTTCCCCAATTAAACCTGAAATTAATAATTAACCAGTTTTTTAATCAACCCTTAGTGTTTGACATCAGAATTGTCTCAAGTTTTTTAAAGTTTGTATAAAATAAGCCTGACAAATTTTAGACTCTATGATACTCTGTCTTATACCCTCAAAGACGATCCTAGTATACAGGTTTGAGATTTTCTTCTCTTAAGATCCCATACTTTAAATGGATCACCGCAGGTGGACGATGAAATTGACCTCTCTCGAATTAGTAGGTCATAGGGACAAACACTGATATATATATATTTTTAATTTATTAATTATCATTAAAGAAATTATAATAAAATTACAGTAAAATGTTACCCTCTTTTGTCAATATGAGTCAAATTTCCTAGTTCTTCAATAATTTCAGAATCACATTGAAATTCTTGAGCAAAATCTGTAGGACCATGGGTGAGCATGAATTCTAGAAGAACTAATGCTTTGTAAGATTGCCTCCATTGATCCCAATCAACATTGTACAACCTGCACTTTGAATCATTTATATTATTAAATTTTAAAATTCTAGATAAGTGTCACTAATTTCATAATTTTTTCTTATATTAACATATATACACCTTCTATGAAGAACATCAACAATTCTCCAATATTCATCAATATCAAAAGATGCCTCAGCAATTTTTGTCATTGTTTTTGCATCAGGACTGCAATCATCTTTGTTTGTTGCTTCCTCAACTAGCCTAATTAACCATAAATATATGTTAACAAATGTAAGTTGTCTGATTACAAATCTACGTCTGTCTAAGATCATTTTACTACGTAAAATCGAGTTTTAAATATCAACCGATATAAAATCAACAATCAGGACGAATGAGAAAATGCGTGTAAGCACGCATACTTACAATTCAACTCCTGTAACATCTGTAAATGTCATCCTAGCATATTTGTATTTTTCTTGTAGAAAATTTGTTGTTTGTTTTTTAATTTGATCTAGCAATAAGCTACCCATTTCAACTATATAAGATCAAACTTTCAATTATACATGAAATGTAGTATTTTATGAAATAATTGCTATAATGATAATACTATAAGCTAAACAACTAACAAAAATAGTGAAAAAAGGATTAACCATGGAAGTGAGACAATTGCTTCCTATAAGAACACATTTATGGATGACCAAAATTATAGGTCAGACAATGTAGGAACAGTGTGAGTTAATTTAGACCAATATTAGAAAGTTGACCAAATGTAATTTATGAATTTTAGTTTGACCAAAATTTTCTTACAATATTGGCTATACTGAAATTTAGGATCTTCACACAATACTAACCATTAAGATTCATGTAGTTAATTTAAATTCTTTTTAGCCTTTCTTCTTTGGGTTATTAGCTTCTTCCAAAGATTTGGTAACAAATATCCTTTAATTTGTTAAATAACTCGCATATAATTGTATTGAATCAATAAAAAAAAATCTATGTATATAATTTATCATGTGTTTAATGTGATTCATTCAAACTTTAAAGTATATATATATATATATATATATATATATATATATATATATATATATATATATATATATATATATATATGGACTAAAATTAAACAACAATGAAAACAATAAATATCTATAAGAATTAAAAGTTAACAAAAAAACGACATGACTAAATTAAAAAAAAAAGGATGTCCTATGGTTTGAAATTGGTTGAAAAATTTAAGATTTATAAATCAATGTTTACAAATATTAGACTTTGCTATGTATAATCAGTCTTAATTTCGGTTAAAAGAAGAGGGATATTTTAGGCTTTTAACAACCAACATAAAACTTTGGTAACATTGTGAGTTTTTATTTCTTTAGAGACATCTATGCTAATATCTTTACCAACATCTTGAATTTCATCCTCTTTATAATTGACATCAACTTCAACATTTTCCTCTTTACTATGAACAATATCTATATATTCACTGACATTATTAGTGACGTCTTTACTACCATCTTTGCTAATATTTTCATAATCAACTTTAGGATCAACATCAACGGGGTATCATGCATAAATTCACTACGATCAGTTTCAACATTTTGGATTTTGTCTATCACATTATTACTATGAGGATTATATTACTCATTAATAGTATTGATATTTTGACTTAGTTTATCTGTCTCATCAATCACATCATTTCTAACCTTTCTAAGTTCATCTACATCCATCCTGATTCACATTAGCGTAAGGTCATTAGGGATAACATGATCATAGGACTTAGCTTAGTCAATATTTTGAAGCACCATATTGAGAATAAAAATGTTAAGTGGAACTTAATCATGGGATCTCTTAATTTTGACATTGGTTGAGGGAGTATTTTCAGGTTCTTTGGTAGATTTTATGTACTTGTGAGGACCAAAACCATCACTTGTTAGATCAAACATGAAAATGGTAACACGGTCAAAAACTTTCTTTAACTTCTTATGCTTGAAATACTTTGGCATGAAGAGAGGATATATACATGTTTACTTACCATCAATTTTCTTTAGAATCATAATGCCTTTCATGCGAACACCACATACATTCCTGACAACTTCTGTGAGTACAATATGCTCTTAAATGTATTTTGAATGATGTCAAAACTAGGCCGCTTAGATCTTTGTGTGTTTGGATCTTACAATCTTTGTATAAATGTGCATCATAGAACATGTAAGACTAGATTACATAAGTCATCACATGTCAACATATGATTTTTTCCCAAAAGACAGGCATGGGTCGATACATGTAGAGTACCGGTTGATACATACTGAGTGGGTTTTCAATGATTTTAGACCTGCCTCTAATGGGTCGATACAAAGGAGAAATGAGTCGATACATTATGTGAATGGGTTGACTCATCCTAGGAATAGGTCGACTCAATCTGAAAGGAGTTTTTCAAATATTTGCTAATGCCTTCAATATATCAATGCATTGAAGGAATGGGTCGATACATTGAGCAAATGGGCCGATTCTCGCGTGTTCGGAGTCCACTCATCCTGAAACAATATATATATTTTTTAATTTAGCTATTGACTTGAATGTATTGACTATATTTGATCTCGTATTGACTCGTTCAGCTGATGTATTGACTCGTTCGATTTTAGAGTCAATGCATTCTATACCAAATTTTAAATATTGCATTTTGGCTAAAAATCTATTTACTCATTTCTACTCTACACACACATACATATAAATAATAACCCATACATCATTTCTAAGCATTAAAACCTGAAAGATACAAAAAAGAATTCACCATTTTCAACCTTTCTTGACACATTCATCAACTACACATAATCCTTTTTTATTGTTTATTGGTAAAATGAGATTGATAAGGTTCAATCTAGGCTGTATAATCAATATTATGTTAAGGTTTTCTTTTGGGGATTCAAGGATAAAAACTTTAGGGATTTTACTCCAAGATCAAGGGTTGATTTGGAGGTTTTTGCATAAGTCTTGTGAAGTTGGATTCAGTCGAGAAAAGACTTTGAAAAACGAGGGTTCTTGCAAAGGAGTAACGGTAACCGGAGGATCAATTGAAAGACTTGGGGAAAGACTTCACAATTTGGATTCAACCGAATGAAAGCTTTGAAGAATTGAAGATTTGATAAAAGGAGTAGCAATAATCGGAGAATCATATTGGAGATATTTTGTGACTTGATCTTGCTAAGATCAAGGGTAGAGAATGAGCTAGGATCAACATCAAACATAGGGTTTGAGGTTTGAATTTCTGCAATTCTCTTATAAACTGATATTGCAAAAGTTAATTAGAATATCTCAATTTGATTTCGAATTGAGGACATACGTACCCATATTGAGAACAATTAAGGAACTGCCTAAACAAATCTTGGCGTTCTCTCTCTCTCTCTCTCTCTCTCTCTCTCCTTTTGATTTTGAGAACAATTAGTGTGTAATTTGAATTATTGAAAATTATGGCTATGTTGAAGTGTTTAAAACTATTTTTGTGAAAGCATTGCAATCTAAACTATTCCAATTGATTTGATATAACTTCAACACAAAGAGAATTAAGTTTGGTGTATTGCACACCAACTGTTCGATAAAACTACTACACACTAAGTGTTCAACAAAATTCCTTAGTCAAGTTTCATTTTTACTATTCATTAGAAATAGTTTATTTTAAGTGTGATCTATATTCAAACATATGTTGAACTTGTTGATTAATTTTTCTCATCTTTGACATGCATTCTATTATGGTTGTACGCATATTCGATTCTACTAATAACGATTCTGATAGATAAAAGTCGATCTGAATTCACTTTCACTTGTCATAGAGAAATATTTTTCAAAACAAAATTTTAAAAAATAACTATAAAAATTTAACAATTAATAATTTTAATTAAAAAAACTTATCAATCACACATATATTTTAAAGACAAATTACAATAAAAACACAATATATAAGAGTTAGGACATGTAAATATATAAAATAAGAATAATGTTATTCCTACACTATTTTTCATACCAATATTTACACTTAAATATTGTTTACCGTACGGTGAATAATATTTTTTATTTTAATTTATTTAAATACAAAATAATATTAATAAAAAATATATTTGTTTTAAAAATTATTTTTATAATTTAAATATAAGATTTATTATTAATCAACTTTATTATTGTATTAATCACAAAAATAAATATATGTTACTAACCACATATATGTTAATAACCATATATTTTACTTATAATTCATTAATCAAAGTTACTACGTCTCTGACCAATAAAACTCATAACGTTAATCAAGTTCTAAAATTAAAATATAAAATATAATAAATAATTCTTACATTCATCGATCAATTTTATTTTCTATATTTCATAATTTAATAGTATAATTTTAGTTGTTATATTTAATATATGTTATAATTTAATATCATATTTGATATATTTAATAAATTTAACATTAAAACTTGGTTAATTGAGGTAAATATGGTTATTATATTTTAGAATTTTAGAATTTGATTAATGTGATGTATTTTATTGATTAATCAATTAGTAAATTTGGTTAATGAATTATAAATAAAATAAATGACTAATAATTTATATTTTTGTGGTTAATACAATAATAAAATTGATTGATAACAAAATTTATATTTACGTTATAAAAATAATTTTAAAAATAATAAAATATTGACTCAAATAGTCTTTTGATCTCTATAAATTAGCGAATTTTTTATTTTAGTCTCTGTAATTTATTTATTTTATAGTCTGACTCCATATATCTTACTTTTGGATTTGTTTTAGTCCCTAAAACCAAAATCCGAAGAAAAATCTATTGGAAATTTGCGGATTTTGGCTTTGGAGACTAAAACAAATACAAAAAAGAAATATAAGGACTCAGACAAAAAAAATTACAAGAATTAAAATAAAAATTTCACTAATTTACCAAGATAAAAATACTATTTAAGCCAAATATTTTTATAAATATTATTTTTTATTTAAAATAAAATATTATTTACACTATAAATACGGTGAATCGTACATATGTATTGCTGTAAACATACCATTACCGATAAATTAATCACCAATATCATATCTAAAGTCTAAAGACACTAAACTGAAAGGAACATTTTCCCTTGAAACCCCCTCTAGAGCTTTAGCTCCAAATTCACTTTGTCATTGATGATACTTGAGACATTGTTATCGATGGGTTTATCCAACATATTGATATATTGCTTTGTTCCATCGATCAAAGACACTTCTATAATACCCCCTTGTTCATGTAGTCCTGTTGATAGAGCTGAAAATGGTGTTACTTCAGCAACAACATTATTATTCTCAACAGATTGTTGTTGTGGTTCCAGAATGTTTATGGGAAACTTGGGTTGCAAGTTGTTAGGCATTGGTTGGATTTGAGGATCGAAATGGTTTAGATTTCTACTAGCATGATTTTCTTGATGTATATGCAATTCAATATGGTTTATGAGTGATTGGAAGCTTGTAAAATCACCATTGCATAATCCGCATACAAAATCATTATTGCTACGGTTGTTCTCTTGAGGGAAACTATTTCCCATATTGGTTGATTTTGGTTTAAAATTTTGGAGAAAAATATTAGAGAGAATTAAAATATCGGGGATGATGAAGGCTTTTTATATGAGAAAATATTCATACAAAGGATTTCTTTTACTAATATAAGAAAATTAATAATTTTTCATATATAAGGAAATGGATTTAAAAAAAAATATTATTTATTTGACGATAGTAATAAAATAAAGGATTAAATGTATAATTATCCTTGTAATATAAACGAGTTTCGATTTATTCCATTTAATTTTATTTTTTTAAATGTCCTCATAAAATTTTAAAATACTAAGTATTTTGTCCTCTAAGTACAAAAATTACATCTTGTAGTTTTTTTATTTATTTATACCAGATTCAGTGTTAAAATTATATGCTTACGGGGATAATTAAAAAAAAATATTAAAGGGGCATTCAAAAAATAAATAAATTAAAGACTAAAATAAAATCCGCCTATATTGCAAAGGAATTGTGCATTTAATGCTACGATAAATCTCATTTATTAACATATATTTATTAATAATAATTAGTTGACTAATTCTATTATTTTTAAGCTAAAAGTTAATTTAAAAATAAATAAATTGGAGTAAAAACCAAATCCAGAAAAAAAAAAGTAAAAAAAAAATAACAAAAGAAAAATATAAAACATAGTTACAATTTTATTAAAAATATATAGAAAACAAATAATATGATAAAAAAAAAATTATTTTAATAGACATAAACATTGAATGTTTATTTAATTTTCTTTTTTTGAGTCAATAAACATTAATTGAATCCTTATTAACTATTTTGAGATTTGTTATAATTCGATGTTTGAGATTTCGATTTAAGCTATTAAAGTTTAGGTTATGAGTGTAAAAAGAGGATAAAATGTTGGTCTATAGTTAAATCTTCTTTGACAACATTTATTTATATTAATGTATTAATATATTCGTACTTTTAAAATAAAATATATAACTAAGGTAAATTTGATAAAAGTTGATAAGTTAATTGATATCTTTTAGTTGATGATTAATAATTGTTAATTTATAATTGATAGTTGATGATTTATAATTGATAAGTTGATTGAAGTATTTGATAAAATAACGGTTATATATATATATATATATATATATATATATATATATATATATATATATATATATATATATATATATATATATATATATATATATATATAATGACATAAAAATAATTCTTTTAATTAATAATTAAATAATTATATTAACTTTTATATATTATTATTAAATTAATTTTTATTTAAAAGTAAACATAAGAATAAACACATTTATATAATTTTAGTTAATATCAAAATTTATTACAATATTTTTTATAGGCTTGATATCCATTTCCCCTATCATATCAGGCGAATCCAAAAAAAACCTATAAAAAACGATTTCATGCTTATCAAAACATTAAAACTGATATGACCTGACCAGGAGAAACCTTCCAGTGATGAACAACTACGATGGTGAACCGGAGGATGTACCTCCAAGATACTCCGATGTCAAAGTGAGAAAGTGTTTACAGAGTGCAAGTACATAATAGGTAAGAGTAGAATAGAATATCAAGAATAACCGACCCTCTGGTGAAAAAGGGTATTTATAGTGTGCTCCCAGCGTTGGGTCAAGGTTCTCCTCATGGGCTGGATTAGCTAGGCCCAAGGAAGAATTGCCAAGGATTGCATAAGAGCATGTAAGACCTAGCACGTGGTCTTACCCTTGGTTCAACCGTTCCTAAATATCAGGAGATAATAATGGACAGTTGGGTGACGTGGATCACGTGGGGGAGACAATCTCCCCACGTCCCATGGTATTGGGCCGTGGATCGTGCCCGACGACTGGGCCTCTGCTCGACGCACACTTCTTTGGCCAGGTCCAGAACATTGGGTCGCGGGTCGTGCTCGACGACTGAGCCTCTGCTTGACGCACACTACGTTGGCCCAATCCAGAACAGGAGCCCCCCAAGTCGCAACTCTGATGCAGAGTAATGACTTAAGCGCAAGTACGTTGGGCATATGGTTAACTGGTAGCGAGGTCGTTGGGTGTCGAGGACACTTGCTCGTGCTTTTCGAGGCTTGTCTAAAGGTGGCGCAGGCAAAGCCTCGTTGGAGTTTCGATATGTCGAGGAGGATTACCCGCTCGATTGGAGTCGTGCTCGAGGCTTCTTTTATATTTTTGCGGTGTCAAGGACGTACGTGCTTTTGCGTTTTTGCGATGTCGAGGACGTACATGCTTGGTACCTCGAGGAGTGGTTTGGTGGCCCTTGGAGTTCCCAAGGGGGACGTGTCTGTTTTTTCGTTTCCTTCCATAATGGCATTTAATGTATGTCGTTTAGTTTTACGCGTGACGGCGCATTAAATGTCTGACTGCCTAGGGGAATCTAGGTAGCCTAGGCAATGATGCCCTAGGAACGCCCTCCCACATGGGAGCCTATAAAAAGGTTTTGGGAGAGTTTCTCCTCACTTCTCATTCTCACTCTCTCAATTCTCCTCAGAAGTTCGTCGGACGCTCTCCCTTTCTCACCAGAAAACGCCTCGCCGTCGTCATCGCAACTCCGTCGTTACTTTGTCAGCAAACATGTTAGGTAAAACCCCTTCTCTTTTTCTAGTAATAGATTTAACTCGATTTTTCCATGGTTGTTTCTTCCACCGGAGTAGCCGAGGAAGCCCCTCCTCGGGCTTCGTTTAAGGGAATTCCAATGAATGTCCCTGGCACTCCTTAATTTTACCATGAATGCGTCGGGAAATCTTATGAATTTCTGTTGAATGTCCCGGGCATCCTTTTGAATTTTTGATGCATGTCCCAGGAATATTTTGAATTTTCAACGAATGCCCCGTGTTGAGTGCGGTATAGCGGCAAGCAACAAAAGTTTTGGAAGTATTTTTCTGGGAATTTATCGTATCCACAGAGATCGGTTCTATTGAACTGCCGTTTGACAATATCTAAGTTTATGAGTTTGGATTAAAATGGTTTTAAGTATCATGAATATGATAAAGTCTAGAAAGAGATAAACACATACCTTGAACGTGTACAAAACTTTAAACATTATCATTATCACGCATTCGCAAGTTGAAACACTCAAAATTGAAAAATCACCGAATGCGACTTCAAGTTATCGGGCCAAAATTTGAGTCCAAACAATCAACAAAAAAATTAGAAAAATTACTAATAATTATTAATAAATAAGGTCTTGGTGGAAGTGGAAGAAGGGGGAGCACCATGAACAATTAAAAGAATTCACAGGCTTTGCATAACAAGGCTCGCTAAGAGAGCATACCCTCGCTAAGCGAGCTACACCAGAAGCAAAAAACCAGGATAGCAAAATGCATTTCATGCTACCTCCACTATCACCTACACAACTAAATTACAAAACATACAATATTTACACATACAAACTTCCTCAAGTTAAACACGACAAGCTTGAGGAAAACATAAAATTTAACACGTTAAAATAACTACTATGAACACAACAAAACATTCTTGTTTTACGTCATAAGTTCAATGCCTTTATTGTGCTTAGTGTCGCTCCCCCAAAAAGACACCGGGTCAGATAGGGTACAGACGCGAACGGTCGGCGAAAGGAGAAATGGAGTGAACTGAATAGAGTCGCCAACTAGGCAATTTTATCCCGAAGGAAATGTAATGCTGCATAAACCTAGAAAGATATGGATAAGACGGTCGCGAACCAGAGAAACTGAGAAAGGGGGTTGGTTACAACCTGGGAAGGTATTAACACCCAGATTCTCCGTCGTACTCGACGGGATCCACGCTTAAAAGATTGTGTTTAAAGGGGTAGGTGTCTGTGCTATCCGTGTGCAAAAGCTGGAAAAGAATGTACAAGTGTCAGTGCAAGAAGGTGAAGTGAAATGCTCAGGAATGAGGCTTAAGAAGAATGCTGAAAGAGGGGGAAGACACATAGACTTTTGTTCGATAACTGTTAAGTTATGCCTACGTATCCTCTCGTGCAATGAGGAAGTCAGAACACCGTAGTTCGACTCAGAGAGACTGAAAGATAAATTGACTTGTGAACTGCTTGCTTGTCTATGCTCAAGTGTATGACTCGTCTGGCTCGAGTGCTAACTGTCTTGCATTAGACGGAAGAAGCAAGTTCTCGTTTGTGAGTGAAGATGATGAGAAAAGAATCCCAGAGGAGACGATTATTGTTTGTTTTTGTGTTTTCAATCTTTTATTTGTTTTTGGTATTTGTCATAAATCAATGAGCTTAAGGCTAAACCAAAGGTTAGTAAACTCATTATATCCTCCCTTTGATTAGGGATAATGAGAATACTTATAAGTATGAGATAAACATCTCAACTTAATTACCATGATGATGTAGGATTAAGATCATTAACCTACTTGTGATTATTTAGGTGTTTTTGGGTTTTTGTTTAGTGTTAAGTAATGAGTTTAAGCCATAATCAAGGATTAGTGAACTCATTACACCATCCTAATAGAAGGATAATAGATGAGCACACTTAAGCTGAAGAAGATACCTCAACTTAATCCATGATTAGGGATTAACCTCATGACAAAACAAGCCTTTATTAAAAAAGATTTTAATTAAGGGTAAGATTAAAAAATGAGTTTTATGGTTTGTAAGACAACTTGAGGGGGACTTGTCCATTAAACACTAAGGTTAGTCCTTCTTAACCAATAATGGAAGAATTAGAACCCTAATGTAAGGCCCAAGTTACAAGTTAATGTCTTAGTGATTTTTAAGATTGATTGATTAAGAGGTTTAAACAAATTAAGGGTTTAACACTTAGGATTAAAGTTATACATTCCATCCTAAGAGAAGGATGCATGCATAACCCTAATTCCAAAGTCTTAAAACCTTAAAGGTTTAGTCTCTAATGATGAGATGAGAAGAGAGACACAAAGAAGACACAAAGGTAAAAACTAAGGGGGGACTAATCACAACCCTAATTATTGTCATGCTTGGATGTTCCTATGGTTTGTGAGGCTTAAAAGAGATCTTAAGAGAAGCCACCAATGGAAGAAACAGATGAAAGGAGGAAGAAACAGATGAATAAGTTACTTACTTCACTGAAGAAGATAAGTAACTTAGAGAAAGAAATTGAGAGATGAACATGAATGGGCAAGCCCACTCAAAGACAAAGAAAAATGCAGCAAAGATGCATATGAAGAAGATGAAGAGAAATGAGAAGTGAAGGCAAATCCACTTCTCAAATTACTTACCACCTGAAATGTTAGCATAATATGCATAAGGAAAGAAATGAAATGAAATGATATATATGCAAAGGTAAAAACCAAAAACAGAAGCATACACATTATGCAAATGATGCTATGACATGATACAAAGGCATACAAAGTGCAATGAATGGTCATATAGGCGATTGGATGCAAATGAAGCATGCTTTGAAGTATGAAAACACATGGATGTTTATGAAATGAAATGGATGCAAAGTAAAGCAAATGTATGAATAAATGACCAAGCAATGCATAAGAAATGTCTTAAGATGTCTAAGATGGCATACAAGTGCTTAGAATGTCATGGCAAGTTCACATGTTCATGCAATGCAATGTAAGATGCAAGTATGGATGCAAAATTAGGGTTACATGAAAGGATGAGATGCAAATGATCAAAACAGAAGCAATTCACATGATAAAAATTTGCAAATGAGCTCAAACAAACCCTAACCCCATATGATATCACACCCCAAAGGAGAAGGTCTAACTCTTAACCTAAAGGAAGTTATGATTTTTCTAAGTTAACTAGGGTTTTTGGGTACCTTAAGAGGAAAAATGCAAATCAATTTTAAAATGAAAGATAAATTCATGACAAAAATATCCTAGAAACTACATACTATATGAAAAACAATGCAAAAAGAATCATTGTCAAACCATTCATAGTTGGGCAGAAAATAATTTTCAAAGTTAGGGTTCCAAAAAGGGGATTTTATGAACCCTAAATTCAAAAAAAAGTCAAATCATGTTCAAAACCAATAAGAAATTTGTATGAATGGTTTGACAATGTTTCTAAATGTCTTAAGATGCAATATGATTGTTTTTGGGATTTTTAGAAACCTAAATGGTATTTTAATTAATTAATTTCCATTAATTAATTAAAATAAACATTAAAATATTCTTAAAATGATTTTTTAATGCAAAAAATAATAATAAAAAAATTTTGGGTGAAGAAAAATATTTGGAATTAAAATGCAGAAGAAAATATTTTTGTGATTTTTCTAGGTATTTTAAATAAAATGACAAAGAAAATGCAATTTAAATGGAATAAAAATCAAATTAAATGAAAGTATGAAAATCCAAAGGACCAGATTCAAAGCTGAGAGATGAGGGTTGACTGGCGCGCAGATCAAGGGCTAGGATTCAAACTGGCTTAATTTCAATTAATTAATTAAATTAATCCTGATTAATTCTTAATGGTCCATCTCAACCGTCCAAACACGCGCGGGAAGCCTAATCCAACGCTCCTCATTCAAACTCACACTAACCCTAATTAAAACCCTAATTAATCTCAGGTGGCCAGAGAAGACTTCCGGTCGTCTTCTTCGGCGAGTTCCTCCCCTGAGCTTCCTTAAAACACCTCCCCAGGCTCTCAAACTCTCCATAATCAATCCTTAAACATCATAGAACACAAATCCAGCAACAAAAACAATTTCTCATGCATCAAAATGACGAATCGAAGAAGAACATTTTTAGGTCAAAACTTTCAGAAGTTCATGAAATCCTCATATCTTAACCATTTTCAAAAATAAAGACATCAGCATGATCAGCACATCACATAGATTCATTTATGAACTTAAAATTACATTTATGGAAAAACAGTTCTTGAAGATACCTGAGCTTGAGCTTTCTCAGTTTGGCACTTTCTGGACCTCTCTCTTATGCAAATGGCCTCCACTTGATCCCCTGATGCTATTGCAAGGCTTGGAATGAGTTGAAATGAGCTGGATTGAGAGGTTGCAACTCAACTGGTCTAGAATCGTGTTTGTGTTTGGCTGGCTTTTAGGGCTTGGCAATGGTTGGGAAATGATCTGTGGGTGATGGTGAGTTGATCTATGGAAAAATATTGGAGGTTTGATGCTTGTGCAGAGTGTTTCGAAGAGAGAAAAGTTTTGAGTGATTTTGTGAAACTTGGCTTATCTGATGATCCAGGCTTGTGTGTTGTGTGTTAGGGCTTCCTTTGAGTCCACATAACAAGTCTTGATAGGTCAGAAAGTGGGTGGTGGCTGCAGCTGATTGGTATGGGCCAAGTTGCAAAAAGTCAACAAATTATGTACTTGAGGTATGGGCTTGTGTAGCAGCTGTTTTATGGCATGTCCTGGTTCATCATTGATCAAGGAGAGCCATGTGATTCATTTTATGCAGCTAGATAGCTTAGAGGCATGGCTTTCATAGGTTTTGCAAGTGTTATGCAATCTGCCCCTTTTGAGAAATCTTGTGATGCAAGCCATAGAAACTTGTGATTCCTTGGGCAATTCTGATCACAATGAGTTGTATTATGTTTGTATGATGCTTAGAGGTTGATTAGAGGTCACAAAATGGCTTGGTATGTGAAATTGCAAAAAATCCTCTTTGGTGTGAAAGTGAAAATTATAGGATTTTTGCCAACTTTGCAAGGCCATAACTTGAGTTCCATAATAAATTAGGACATGTTCTTGTACTTTTTGAAAAGGGAATGATCCAATATACAACTTTGATGACCAACAATTTTTCATTTGAAGCATTTTTGGTTGAGAAAGAGGAGGTTGAAGAACTTTCCCAAAATGGAAAGTTTCCATTACAAGTCATTTCCATTTTTGGCAACTTTTGGTTTAGCTCAAATTTCTTCAATTTTGTGAACTTACAAGCACTCCAATGATCAAATAAATATCATATAACTTCAATTTGATGAAAAAAACCACTTTGGTTCCATTGTTGGGGGCCTCAGATGCCCTGATTTTGCTCTGACTTGCTCAAGAAGTTACCCAATGAACAGATGACTTCCACAACGAATTTCTTCATCAAACTTGGTACACATGATCCTTATAACATCTTAAGAACATTAGAAACAAGAATGACCCAAAAATTTGGAGTTAAGGCCTCTGAAACCAAAACCCTAATTTTGGTCATCTGTGTAGTGAAAACCCTAACTCTGCTTCCATGCCTTCCAAGTTCTTGTGATTTATTGACTTACTTGACCTTTGAGGGATATAATATGATGATGGAACACACATGGACCATATTGGAATGATTGGAGACCTTTGGAGTGGCTCAGGTGGATCCTTGGATTGCTCAGATCACAAACCCTAGATGCAGATGAACTTGAACTATGCAGATGAAACAAAAATGCAATATGAGATGGTATGCTTATGCTAATGAAAACATGAAAGATCACAAGACATGGTGTGAAATTAGTGAGGGAAAATTTGGGGTGTTTACACTTAGCTAGTAACTTCCTCCCATCATGCCATGGTGATGGTTCACCGCGTAAACCAAAAGCAAGTGTCCTAACCAAACACTTGAACAAACATTAAACATAACAAGTATATATTGACAAGTATAAATGTATCAAAGAATAACAAGAAATTATGTATGAATAATATAGACATTATGTGCAAAACTCAAAAACAATGAAATTATCACAATGCGATCCAATAGAAACACTGATCCCCGACAACGACGCCATTTTGTTGAGTGCGGTACAACGGTAAGAAACAAAAGTTTTGAAAGTATTTTTCCGGGAATTTATCATATCCATAGAGATCAGTTCTATTGAACTGCCGTTCGACAATGTCTAAGTTTATGAGTTTGGATTAAAATGGTTTTAAGGTAAATGCGGGAAAGTAAATAAGAACATAAAAAATATACATTCTTTAGAGAAAAGAAGCTTATCAAGCATGTATATAATTGACTTGTCACAAACATAAATTTATCGATCATTTTCACTATACTACAATTCTCATCAAAATCATCCAACATCGCTCACAACCGTGTCCATCTCTGGCACACTAAGCTGAGAGAGCAACCATATCACTCTCTTCGTCACTCTCGTGCACGAAGCCTCAAAACACGGAAGACATTAAGTTCTGACACCATAAAGATTATTATCTAAATCTATCTCTAGCATCTAGACAATATATATCCATCCTTAACCAAGATTTGTGATGTTTATCTCTAACACAACCCAAATCCAAACATAAATGCAAAAAGATCAAGGAAGAGATCGATAATGATTTGTAAAGAAGATTTATACATTATTATGATCAACAAAGATACATACAACACTCAACAAATAGAATTTACAAAGATAAGAGAATAAGAGTGTAACACGGTGGGAGAACTGACTTTCTATAAATGTTGCGGATAGCAAGAGTCGCCACCGACTTTTATTTTATCCATAAGGAAGGGACATAAAAGAACAGGAAAGACCGTTTTGAAAAGACTTGGGTTCGGGGGGTAGGTTATATAAAGGGAAGGTGTTAACACCCTTTATATCCATGGTTATCCATGGGCCCTTAGTTACTTAGCTCACTTTAATTGTTTTTGAAAAGTGTAGTGTGTGATTAGAAATTTTCTAAGTACTTTGTAATGATCCTCATATGGATGTATACAAAGCCTTATTTGAAAATGTTTGAAAATATTGTGAGGTGTGAAAAGTATTTTAAAAGTGTGAGCAAGTAACTATGAGGTACCTACCCTAAGCTAAGTCATTCAAGTTCTTTTATGTTTCTTCAAGAGTAAGACTATCCCTATTATTAAGGAATAGGTAGTCATTACTTTGGATTTGTTTAAGGGATAAGCGTAGGATCATCGTATGGTCAATGAAGGCAACTTAATGGGTGTCTTTAGCAATTCGTAGGGACTATCATCATTTATTCGAAGGGACAAGATCATTATCGTAGTTAACCTCGAAGGGACTTGATCTTTTAGATCTGTAGGGACTTGATGATTTATACGTGAAAGGACTTTGCTTAAGACACCCCTATATTCGAGGTACTTGACCATTTAAATAAGGCAACCAAGAGGGATACCCTAGGAAGTGCATATCGCGATCATAGATCGACTTACGTGTGTGAGTGTTTAGATTCAGATATTTTACCTTTTTAATTAGTGATCTATGTCCAGATTAATTCAATTAGGTTTTCACGCCTTAGGTTTACTAACCATACAATAGGATCAATGGCAGGAATTTAAATAACAGAAATTTAAATGACAGAAATTTAAAAATCCTAATTATTACAATGCTTTGGGGCAGTTACATAATTATAAATGGAGAGAAATAAACATCAATAAAAATTTCAGAGCAATAATGATAAGACAGATCATATGAATAACATAAAAATAAATAAGGTTAGAAATAAAATCAAGATTTGAAAATTAGGTTTGATAAAAAAAAGTTTTTTTTAAAGGTTTATAGAAAGTAAGGTTTAAAAGCTTGAGTAAAGAAAAAAAATGTTAAGGTTTATATTAAGAAAAAAATTAGGGTTTATTAAAGGTTAGATTAAAATTAAAGGTATTAAATCTTAAGGATTTTAATTAATAAAAAAAACTAACCTAAAAAGAAATAAACTAATAAAATAAAAGATATTATGAACAAAGGTTTTTTAGAAAAAATAAAATTTTTAGAAAAAGATTTTAGAAAGAAAGGTTTTTAAAAAGATTAATAAATAAAAAATATTAGAAAAGAAAAACATATAATATGAAAATAAAATAAAATATGGTAGAAATAACCAAAATGTTGGTGAGGAGTTTTGAACCCAGGACCCTACCATTCTCAGCCTTCATCCCAACCACCAGGTGTAACACGGTGGGAGAACTGACTTTAGTTATGTTGCGGATAGCAAGAGTTGCCACCGACTTTTATTTTATCCAAAGGAAAGGCATAAAAGAACAGGAAAGACCTTTTAAAAGATTTTTGGGTCCGGGGGGTAGGTTATGTAAAGGGAAGGTGTTAGCACCCGACATCCATGGTTATCCATGGGCTCTTAGTTACTTAGCTCACTTTTGAATTGTTTTTGAAAATGTGAAGTGTGTGAATAGAAAATTTTCATAAGAGTTAATAATGATCCATGTACGGATGCGTAAAAACTTGTGTTTGAAAATTTGTTTGAAATTTGTTAAGTGTTTGAAAATTTGGAATGAAGTGAGCAAGCAACTACGAGATACCTACCCTAAAGTTTAAGTCTTTTCTGTTCTTTATCCTTTAAATGGTAAGACTATCCCTATTATTAAGGAATAGGTAGTCATTACCTTGGATATGAGGGACATATGAGGGACATCTGTTTTATGAAGGCAACTGTGGGGTGTATTAAGCATTTAGGAAGGACTATCATCATTATTCGAAAAGGGACTTGATCTTTAAAGACAACCATTAGGGACTTGATGATTTTTCTTTTAAGGGACTTGCTTTATACACCCCACTTGACCTTATGATTAGGCAACATTGAGGGATATCCTTAGAAAGTGAGATGGCGATTAAAAATCGACTTACGTGTGTGAGTGTTTAATTTTTATTTATCTTTAATTAAAATGATCTAAATTTGATTTTTAATATAAATACATGTTTACACTCCCTAAATTACTAACCATAGCATAAAATTAAATAAATTAAATATTTACAAAATTTACACCAAGGAGCAATTACATAATTATAATAAGCAATTAAAAATAAATAGCAAAGATAAATATAGAAGCAAAATATAAATAATAAGCAAAAATAATAAATAAGCAATAAGTAAATATAATAGGGGTTAGTAATAATAATAATAAAAAAAAATTAAATAAGGTTAGTGAAATAATAATAAGCAAAAATAAATATTAATAATAATATGGTTAGTAATAATAACAATAATTAAAATAAATAGAATTAGCAAAAATATTATAATAACATGATGAAAATAATAAACACAAAATTAAATTTTTAATATAGATTTTTATTTAAATGTATGAACAATTAAATAATTATTATAACATTTTAATTTAAGTACAAATTATTAAATTATTTCTAAGCACATATTAAAAATTATTTATATATAACAATTTAGAAAAAAAAAATATTTACATATTATATGGAGAAAATAAGTTATAATTATATTTAAAGATTATATTTACAAAAATTAATCATATTTACAAAATTTTATATTAAGTATTATATTTACAAAAAATTAATTTTATTAATCATTATATTTACAAAAGTTATATTAAATAAATATATACATAATAATTATATTAAGAATTAGAAAATAAAAATTATTTAGAAAATAAAATTAGGTTTTTACAAAATTAAGGTTCATTTAGAAAATATTTTTAGGGTTTATAATATAATATACAAAATTTATTTTAATAAATGTACATATATCTCAACTTAATTACATAATTAAAGAAAATAATTATTGAATTACAAAATAATTTCTGAATATTAGAAAACATTGAATATATATTTTATAGAATTATTTTTATGATATATAATTATTAATAAAACTTAAATCAATTAAATTAAACAAAACAAAAATAAAATAAAAATGACAAAACAAACCTGGCTGGGATTTGAACCCAGGAGGCTTTGTTCACAATACCCATGCCCTACCACTGGGCCATGCGCTGGTTGGTGCAAGAATGATGACCTTCAAGTTGTTTTGTTCTTTCAAACCAATAATCAGAAAAATAAGTGAAAAACAAAAGGCCTGGGGGAGGATTGAACCCAGGACCTTTGTAGTTAACACGCATGCACAAGACCAATCCAGCTAGATGAGCAATTCTGTTTGTAAACCAACAATAATTCATAATATATAATAATCAATGCGTAAATGAAAAAAAACCAAAATTATTTGTCATGGCCAGGATTCGATCCCCTCCCCTTTCGTCAAACGCATGCGTACTTTTCCACTGGGCCAAGCGTTGGCTTGTGATAATGGATCAACAACATTGCATAAAATATTTTAACCAATATTTGAATATTTGCTGAGCGCGCCAATAGCTTCTTCTTCTCCAAATTTCCTGCGAAATTTTATACAACTTT
This sequence comes from Lathyrus aphaca, assembly GCA_963966055.1. Lineage (NCBI taxonomy): Eukaryota > Viridiplantae > Streptophyta > Magnoliopsida > Fabales > Fabaceae > Lathyrus > Lathyrus aphaca. Next base: position 163,698,434 of record OZ014520.1, on the reverse strand, counting down.
ACCTGCGAAATCTCCTGCGTGTTCTTCAATATTTTGAACCTGCGAAAACCAAACACTCACAAAACAACATCGATTCATGAAATTAATTAGTGTTTTATGATCCTCACAGTCCATACAACACTCCTATGTTCTCAAAATTCATTTATACTTGATGAATTGCAGAACCCTAATTTGGAGGTTCAAACCCTAATCATGGCCGATTGTGATTTAGGCAGTGAAGCTTTGGTTTAATGATCCAGAAACAATCTACATAACACCACAAACAAGATTATGTAAACAAAATTCAAAAATATGCAGCAAATTAATGGAATCGAAAAATATATTTTCAAGAACAAGTGAGCTTCGGGCTAAGCATCATGACATGTTTTCGATGCATATGGGTGATGGTTCATGATCAGAGAAGTCCAGGGAAGCTTGCTATGTGCTTGTTTTACCTTCAAATGCCTTGGATTAAAGAATCCGAATGTGACTTTTTGCTTGAATTTTTTGAGTATGAACTTACCTTTGAAGCTGCTGGAAATCGTGCCAATGCAATAGGGTTGTGTTTAGTATTTATATGTGAGTGAATTTAGGTCATAACATTGAATGGTTGTGTGAAAATTTTGATCATTGAAGATTGAAAAAGATCATGTCTTAAAATTCAAATATTTGTGTATGAAGGCTTACTATTTTTGGATCAATCTTATGATTTCCTTCCCCTTCAATTCCAATCATCATTTAAGATCTTCTAGAAACTCAATCTCCATCAAATATTACATTTTCATATTTTATTTTTATTTAAAATGATTTTTAATGAATTAAATCAAAATAAATAAAAATAAAATAATAAAAATTCTGATTTTTAATGGTTTGGGTCGTGCATGAAGTCAATGTATGGATTGGGTCATCATTTGGCAAGCCCATTTGGAAGAAATTGGTTTTAGACCTCCTTTTTCATCATAAACCAACTCAAAATTTCCCAACTTTGCAAGGGCACATATCCTTCAATTTTAATGCTATGAGGGTGTTCTTGGACATTTTGGAAAGCTTGAAGAGTCCTCTAACCAACCCCACTGGTTTCATGTCCATATCATTTACCAATCTCAAGTTATGCCCTTTTGAAGTTGTTGACTTTTTGTTGACTTTCAAAAGGACCTGTAATGTTTTAGCTCATACCTTTCAAATGAAGCATTTTTGGGCTTGGCTTGTGAGACACAAAGTTGTAGAGAATTCAATTTCCTTCAAAATGAGCTTTTAGTGGAGACTTGGTGATGAAGTATGTGAAAGTTATGGCTGGTCAAAGTTCAGTTGACTTTTACTGAGGAAACCCTAATTTAGAAACTCCTGATTCTTGATGATCTGGAATCTCCTTGATGAATCATGATCAACCCTTGATCAAATGATGAATTTTAATTCATATACTTGATGTTGGCAAAAAATCATGAAGTTTGACTTTGGTTTGACCACAGTTGACCTCAGTTTGACTTTTTAACTGCATTGACTGATTTTGACTTATCTGATCATCTGACTGAGCAAACTTCTGAGAAAAGTCTTGAAACTTGTCATGGGGATTCTTACACACATATAAGATATTATGAAGCTCACTTGAAGTCTTGGAAGTCCATTTAGCCTGATTAAAGTCAAAACCCTAGTTTTGGATGCACTGCTTAGGAGGTGCATTGTCTGAGGGAATTGTCAACTCTTCTGACCAATGGTGAACTTTGTGAACCTTGTGAACCATCATAAAATATCTTGTGATACTCATGGGAGGTATTGTGAACCTTGTGAACCTTGTGAACCTCATAAAGTGACTTTGTAGACCTCATGAACCTCGGGAAAGCTTTGAAAGCATTGGGAAACTTGTGAACCTTGTGAACCTTCATGAAATGACTTGTAGACTTCATGAGCCTCATGGAAGGTCTTGAAAACATTGTGAATCTTGTGAACCTTGTGAACCTTCAAGAAGTGACTTGTAGACTTCATGAATCTCATGAAAGGTCTTGTAAATGTTGAGAGACTTGTGAACCTTGTGAACCTTCATAAAGTGGCTTGTAGACTTCATGAACCTCATGAAAGGTCTTGTAGACATTGGGAAGCTTGTGAACCTTGTGAACATTCTTAGAACACAAAGTCTTGTATTGTGAGGGAAAATTTTGGGGTGCAACAGCTGCCCCTGTTCAATTTTCTGAAACCTGAGGGGTTAGATTGGTATATTTGCCAGTCGTGACCTGGAAGGTTGAAGGGGATTGAACACAAAAGCCCAAAAATTTGCACTCACCAGTGCATAGAATGATTTTGATGTTTGGTTGTATATGCTTGAGTGGGCTTAAAGATGCCACTTGGAAGAATTGGAGATGGGCTTAGAGATGCCATCTAAAGAACTGGATGTGGTGATAGCTTTATGTTGATACTGGATCTCAGTACTAGGTCTTCGTATAGGCCGTCTCTGAATCGTTTATCCTTTGAATTTGTTGAATAGACCAGTAGAAATAAATCTTCGTGACGATTATCTCTTCTGGAAATGTCTTGGATTAGGGAATAGATCTTTTTACAGACCGTTTGCCTACTCTCCAAGGTCAAAAGAACGTCAGGATTTGTTCTTTTGAAAAACATCTTGAACCAGGGAATGGATCTTTGTACAAACCGTTTGCCTGCTATTCAAGGGCCACTAGATTAGATCTTCTGAAAGTATCTTGAACCAGGGAATGGATCTTTGTACAGATCGTTTGCCTGCTATTCAAGATCAGATAGATGAAATCTTCTGGAAATATCCTGGATTAGGGAATGGATCTTCTTACAGACCGTTTGCCTACTCTCCGAGGACAAAAAGTGTCAGGATCAAGTCCCCTGAAAATATCCTGGATTAGGGAATGGATCTTTGTACAGACCGTTTGCCCACTCTCCGAGGAAATAGATTAAATCTTCTGAAAATATCTTGAACCAGGGAATGGATCTTCGTATAGATCGTTTGCCTGCAATTCAAGACCAGATAGATGAAATCTTCTGGAAATATCCTGGATTAGGGAATGGGTCTTCTTACAGACCGTTTGCCTACTCTCCGAGAACAAAAAGTGTCAGGATCAAGTCTCCTGAAAATATCCTGGATTAGGGAATGGATCTTTGTACAGACCGTTTGCCTACTCTCCGAGGAAATAGATTAAATCTTCTGAAAATATCTTGAATCAGGGAATGGATCTTTGTACAGACCGTTTGCCTGCTATTCAAGACCAGATAGATGAAATCTTCTGGAAATATCCTGGATTATGGAATGGATCTTCTTACAGACCGTTTGCCTACTCTCCGAGGACATCTTGAGTAATGTATGGATCATTTCTGACCCGTTTGTGAATTGTTGATATTGTTTTATCTATATATAACCATCCTGCAGAGAGAATGTTAGTTTATGTAATATGTATGCATGCATAGTATGATGCACCTAAGTAAATGTATTATGTATTTATGGATATGTATGTTATGGTATGATATAAATGATGTATGTATGATGTGATGCTGTCGGAAGAGTCTGGATGTCTTCGTATAACAACTGCTGGCCTGGCGAAAACAAATCCCGATTCGTTGCTGAAGAATAATGAGGAACTTGTTCCCGTCCTGTTTGGAAATTGATTATACATAACCTTCCGTCTGCTGGGGATGGCAAGGTATAGATAACCTCCCGTATGCTGGGGATAGTAAGGTATAGATAACCTCCCGTACGCTGGGGATAGTAAGGTATACATAACCTTCGTCTTCGTTTGATAGTAGGGCAGATATAACCTCCCGTCTTCGTTCGTCGTACCCTTATTGGAAAGTAAATTCCCGTATATCCGTATGAGGATAAAAGAGATGGATATAAATTCCAGGGGATATGAGACTTTATGAAGATGGATTCGTCCCACTGTGGGTTTTGTAGTTTTCTTGTAAAGGTGAACCGGCGAAGCTTCGTTGAAATCCTTCCCTCGTTCGTCCTTAGTAAATACTATTACTGCATTTTCATGCATTTCTGGTAAACATCAATCATATTAAGCATACATGCATTTCTTGTAAACATCAATCATATTCGAAAGCATACATACATTCAAACACAACCAATGGACGTTTCGCTTATGTAAATAGGGTAAAAGTAAATCTGGATTCAAAAGATGGAATTTATTTATATCAAAAAGTGACCCATACATGGGTAAGTTTGTACAAGGAGACATAAACCCTAGTAAGAGGATTCTGTCATAAAATTTTACAAAACAAACAAAATCAGCTATGTGGGAAATAATCCTATTGAGTTTCAATTCTACTATTGCCATTATCTTCAAGTATCTCATCTTATGCTGTTGAGACGGAAATGATTGGATTGAGCTTTATCTGTTCGAGCTTGAATAGGTAACACAACTGGTTGCAGTTTCATGGGTGATCCTAAACGAGACATAGTCATACGCTTTTAATCCCTAACTTTTTCCTGGATTGCCCTTTCAGGTTTTCAATCCACCGGGATACCCTTTTTTGCCCAAGCCGCCTTTTCAGGTTTTCGACTTGCCGGGTGTACATCTTTTTATATATATCCCTAATTTTTGCCCAAACCCTTTTGGTTTGCCGGGATGCCCTTATTTTTGCCTAGGCCTGTCAACCTAGCGGGTCTCTTTTTATGCGTAGTATTTTTTAACTATGTCTGCGTTTATAGGCTGTGGGAAATCTTCACCATCCATAGTAGTGAGTATCATGGCACCTCCTGAGAACACTGTCTTGACTACAAATGGTCCTTCATATGTTGGAGTCCACTTGCCCCGAGGATCACCCTGTGGTAATATGATACGCTTGATTACCAAGTCACCAGCCTGATATACTTTTGGCTTAACCTTCTTGTTAAAAGCTTTGATCATTCGTTTCTGGTACATCTGGCCATGACAAACTGCTTCTAACCTTTTCTCATCAATCAAATTTATCTGGTCAAGTCGAGTCTGAATCCACTCATCTTCATCCAAGCCTGCATCCTTCATAATTCTCAAGGAGGGAATCTGAACTTCAATGGGCAGAACTGCTTCCATACCATAGACTAAGGAGAATGGGGTTGCCCCTGTTGAAGTTCGTATTGTGGTACGATAACCATGAAGAGAAAATGGTAACATCTCATGCCAATCCTTGTAAGTAACAGTCATCTTTTGTACAATCTTCTTAATGTTCTTATTAGCAGCTTCAACTGCCCCATTCATCTTTGGACGATACGGAGAAGAGTTGTGATGCTTAATCTTGAACTGCGTGCAGAGATCAGTAATCATAGTGTTGTTCATATTAGAGCCATTGTCAGTGATAATCCTTTCAGGGATGCCATACCTACATATGAGATTATTCTTAATGAATCGAGCCACAACATTCTTGGTAACAGATGCAAATGAAGCTGCCTCCACCCACTTCGTGAAGTAATCAATAGCAACCAGGATGAAACGATGCCCATTAGAAGCAGTAGGTTTGATCTCACCAATCATATCAATGCCCCACATGGCAAAAGGCCAAGGAGCAGTCAACACATTCAATGGTGATGGAGGTATATGTACTTTATCAGCATAGATTTGACACTTGTGACATGTTCTGGAGTGTTGATAGCAATCAGCTTCCATGGTAGACCAATAGTAACCTGCTCTCAATATCTTCTTTGCCATAGTATGACCACTAGAATGAGTTCCAAAGATCCCATCATGCATATCTTCCATAATCTCTGTTGCTTCCTTCTTATCCACACAACGAAGCAAAGTTGAATCATGATTGCGCTTATACAAAATGCCATTACTCAAAAAGAACTTAGCAGAAAACCTTCTCAGAAACTTCCTATCTTTGACAGATGCCCCTTCAGGGAATTCCTGAGCTTCAAGATATCTTTTTACTTCATAGAACCAAGGTTTCTCCTCTGCTCCTTCAGTGTCAATCTCATTGCAGTATGCAGGCTTTTCAAATCTATCAATAGTAATCTTGGGAGCTTCATCATCCCAACTGATCTCAAACATGGATGCCATGGTGGCTAATGCATCTGCCAACTGATTCTCTCTTCGTGGAATATGTCCAAAGGTAATCTCTTTAAAATGTGGGATCAAAGACAACACATGCTCTCTATAAGGAATGAGGTTATCATGTTTGGTATCCCAATCTCCTTTAATCTGACTTACCACCAGGGCTGAATCTCCATACACGTCAAGGAACTGAATCTTCATATCAATAGCAACTTTAATACCCAGGATACATGCCTCATACTCAGCCATGTTATTGGTACAATAGAAACAAAGTCTGGCAGTAATCGGGGTATGACAACCTTCAGGGGAACTAATCACAACACCAACACCATTACCAAGTGCATCAGAGGCACCATCAAAAACCATAGTCCATCGGGATCCTTGTTCAGGTCCGTCATATTGTCCAGGTTCTTTGGTAATAATCATAATGTCTTCATCAGGGAACTCAAAACTCATTGACTGATAATCATCCACTGCTTGATGAGCCAAATGCTCTGCCACAACACTTCCCTTAATGGCCTTCTGAGTAGTATACTGTATGTCATATTCTGTCAAGATCATTTGCCATCTTGCAATTCTTCCGGAGAGAGCAGGTTTCTCAAATATGTACTTGATTGGATCCATCTTAGAAATCAATAAGGTAGTATGGGTCAACATATACTGTCTTAGTCGGCGAGCAGCCCATGCCAAAGCGCAGCAAGTTTTCTCGAGCAGTGAGTATCTTGTTTCACAGTCGGTAAACTTTTTGCTAAGGTAATATATTGCCTGCTCTTTTCGACCAGACTCGTCATGTTGCCCCAACACACACCCCATTGAGTTGTCTAACACTGTTAAGTACATAATCAAGGGTCTTCCATCGACTGGTGGCATCAAAATTGGAGGTTCTAGCAGATATCTCTTGATTTCATCAAAGGCAGTTTGGCACTCATCATTCCATTCCATCACCTGATCTTTCTTCAACAACTTGAAGATTGGCTCACAGATGGCAGTTAACTGGGAAATAAATCTTGCAATGTAATTCAATCGTCCCAAGAAACCTCTAACCTCTTTCTCAGTGCGGGGAGCTGGCATCTCTCGTATAGCTTTTACTTTTGCAGGATCCACTTCAATACCTCTTCCACTGACAATAAAACCCAGGAGCTTTCCAGATCTAACTCCAAAAGTACACTTGTTTGGATTCAATCTCAACTTGTATTTCTTCAACCTCTCAAACAATTTATGCAAATGATCAAGATGTTGCTCTTCATTCTGGGATCTGGCTATCATATCATCCACATATACCTCAATTTCATGATGAATCATATCATGAAACAAAGCCACCATAGCACGCTGATATGTTGCCCCTGCATTCTTCAAACCAAATGGCATCACCTTATAGCAAAAGGTGCCCCACTGTGTAACAAATTTTGTCTTCTCCATGTCTTCAGGTGCCATCTTGATTTGATTGTAACCAGAGAAACCATCCATAAAAGAGAATACCTTGTGCTGAGCAGTGTTGTCTACCAGAACATCAATATGAGGAAGTGGAAAGTCATCTTTGGGGCTAGCCTTGTTCAAATCTCTGTAGTCTACACACATACGCACCTTACCATCTTTCTTGGGAACCGGTACCACATTTGCAACCCACTGAGGATAAGAAGTCACAGCTAAGAACCCTGTATCAAACTGTTTCATTACCTCTGCTTTGATCTTTTCTGACATCTCAGGACGCATTCGACGAACTTTCTGCTTCTTTGGGCGACAATCTTCTTTTACTGGTAAACGATGAACCACAATGTTTGTATCTAACCCTGGCATATCTTCATAAGACCAAGCAAAGATCTCCACATAGTCACGTAACATCTGAATCAACCTGTTCTTGACACTGTCCTCTAAATCAGCCCCTATCTTGACCTCTTTCCTGTTTTCTTTAGTTCCCAGATTCACAACTTCGACTGGCTCTTCATGTGGCTGTATAGCTTTCTCTTCTTGTTGTAACAACCTAGCAAGCTCTACAGGTACTTCACAATCGTCCTCATTTCCGTCTTCAGTTTGATAGATCGGATTCTCAAAATTATAATTGGCAATAGTAGAACTGTTATTAACAGGATCCAGAGTGGATGAGGATCTGCATTTTAGTGATGTGGGTGTGTGTAAGAACACATAGCTGATAAAACAAAAATAAAAGAAAAGAAAAACAAAGAACACAATATTTACGAAAACGAAACGTCCACTGATTTTATTGAATGAAGTATGCAAATGAAATGACAGCCCGTAACAAGCACACCATTGTGCCCCGGGTAAGGCACATGGCTTGAAAGTTTTATTGTTCAAGAAATTACAAACTTAAAAAGCAATAACATAGTAATAGTATTTACTCCTGACTAAAGGAGATAGGAATAACATCTTCAGCTTTCCAATTATTGAGTCCAGCATCCACAGTAGGAAAGATCCAAGCATCCAGATTGTAGTCTTCATCATAGTCTCCCACAACATTGATTTGATCTTTCATAACCCCTTGATTGGTGATACGAACAGCACGAGCACGACGAACAGCCTTCTGGGACTCTGCAGTGAAACCCAAACCAAACTTGTCAGACTTGTATGGAATATCAGGAAGCTGACCCCAAATAGTACAACCACCTTCATCCACCACAGCTCTAGCATCATTGAGGGAGGCCATTGCCATTGTTGGAGGTTTTCTGGTGACCACAGGAACTTTCTTTGCAACAGGAGGAGCTACATAATCATTAACAACCCAAGGAACCACTTCAAACGTCTGACACGGAGTCTCAATGTATTCACCTTCCATTTCCAGGTACTTGAAAGTATTCACATGGCTGACAAAGTATTCTTCCTCCCCATAGACAGTAACAACCCTTCCTTCTACCGGATATCTCAACTTCTGGTGTAATGTAGAGGTTACAGCACCTGCCCCATGGATCCAGGGACGACCAAACAGACAAGAGTATGAAGGACGAATATCCATCACATAAAATGTAGCAGTAAAGACCTGGGAGCCAACTTTGATTGGAAGATCAATTTCTCCATGTACTACTCTTCTAGAACCATCAAAAGCCTTCACCACAATGTTACTGGGCTTCAGCACAGCATCTTCAGGACTCAGCTTGTTCAGGACTTCCTTAGGCAACACATTCAAAGAGGAACCATTGTCTATCAGCACATGTGACAGGGTAGTGCCCCTGCATTCAATTGAAATATGCAAGGCCCTGTTATGATCCCTCTTGGCAGGGGTCAAATCAGCATCAGAAAATCCTAACCCATTGTCATAGGTCAGGTGGGCAACACAGTTCTCAAATTGGTCAACAGAAATTGCACTGGGTACATGAGCAGTCTTCAGAAACTTGATCAAAGCTTTTAAATGAGCTTCAGAACATAACAACAAGGACAGTATAGAAATTTTTGAGGGAGTATGCCCCAACTGATCAACAATGTCATAATCACTCTTGCGAATGATTTTCAATACTTCCTCCATCTGCTTAGAGAGATCATCAGCAGCTGGCACATCATTAGATACAGGTTCAATAACAGGGCCTTTGCCCCTAGCATCAGTGGTGGAAGTAACAGCAGGAGTAACTGCACTCTTGGAAGTAACTGGAGGAGAGAAGACTCTTCCACTACGTGTGATCTTACTGGATCCAGCAATATTGTCAATATCAATAGGCACATCAGCTAAAGGCTCCTGCTTAATACCATGGATGTAAACATCAGACCCATAGTGCCAAGGCACAACTTTGTCAGACGTATACGGGATAGGACCAGGAGTAGTAATGACCACAAGAGCAACTCTGGCTTCAGCAACAACTTTCACGGGACCTTCAGCAGTAATTTTGATTGGACCCTGATGAGTGATTTTAATAGGCCCCTTTGAAGTGATTCTCACCAGCACTTTGTCAACCATGTCAACCTCTTCAATCTTCTTACCTTGCGTAATATGATCTACCATACTTTCCACGGAAGACGGTCTCCTTTCAAACACTATGGTGTAATTATTCATGAGACGCTGAATTCCGTCTTTCAATCTGAAGCACTTCTCTGGATTATACTCACAATAAACACAATCTTCACGACAACCCGGAAAGAACCCAGCTTGCTCTAACTTTTTTCTGATGATGGCCAATGGTGTGGTCAACTCTGCAACTGAATGGATATGTAAATCTTCATCAATGGCATTGACAGTCTTCTCGTGATTTGGCATCGGAGCAGTAATCACATTTGGAGTACCCGGAGGATCAAACTCAATTTCTCCAGCATCAATCATATCTTGAATTTTATTCTTCAAGACCCAGCAGTTATTAGTATCATGTCCTTGACAGTTTGAATGATATGCACATCGTGCATTGGGATTGTACCTGGGAGAGGTAACATTAGGATTCTGAGGAGCCTCTTTCAAAGTAATAAGTTCAGCCTTCAACAAATGTTGCAATGCCTGAGCCATTGACATGTTGATCTTCGTGAACTGTCTTCTAGCCCTCTGTTGGTTGCCCTGTGGCTGCTCTGTTGTTGCAGGAGTTGGATTTGAAATATGAACTGCACTAACAGACTGATGCCTTCTATTACGATCAGGTTGACCATAAACAACATTGGATTCTTTCTTCCCAGTGGGAGGCTTCTTTGCAGCACCTGATGAGGAAGTACCCACTTGGATCTTACCATTCTTTATACCATTCTCTACTCGCTCTCCTGTCATGATCAACTCAGTGAAGCCAGATGATGAGCTTCCAATGAGATGACTGTAGAACGAACCATTCAGCGTACACATGAACATATCAACCAATTCCCTATTAGTCAAAGGGGGTTGAACTCTTCCAGCTAACTCTCTCCACTTCTGGGCATACTCTTTAAAACTCTCTTTGGCACCCATAGACATGCTCTGAAGCTGCATACGAGTGGGGGCTAAGTCAGCATTGTATTGATACTGCTTATAGAAAGCTTCAGCAAGATCATTCCAGTCTCTGATGTTGGCACTCTCCAACTGATAATACCACTCCAGCTGAGCTCCAGATAAGCTCTCTTGAAAGAAATGGATCCACAACTTTTTATCAGCAGTGTGAGGTTGAATCCTTCTGACGTAAGACCTCAAATGCAGCTTGGGACAAGAGACCCCATCATAAACAACAAAGGTAGGAACCTTGAAACCAATGGGTATGACTACCCCAGATATCAGGCTCAAATCCTCAAAATCCAGCCCAGATGATTGCTGCAACTCCATGGCATCCATCCTATCCACCAGCATCTTGAATTTGTCTTCGTTAGGCTCATGGTAGTAATTAGCCTCAGAATCAGAGTCCCCCATAGTGTTGTGGAGACTGTCTCCCTCTTTTTCAGATTCCTCAGATTCATAGTCCTCAGCTGGTTCTTTGGTCTTGGCAAGACCTTTGAATCTTCTTCCCATGTTAATCAAACCAGCAGACCTTCTAGTCTTCTTAGTCTTCTTGGCCAGGAGTGCCTTCAATTCATCCTGCCCCTTGGATAGGTTCAGGATCAGCTCTTGGAACTGTGCATTTTGTGCCTGGAGATCCTTAACTGATTGTTCAAGAGCCATTGCTGAAATAAACAGCGAGAAGATAAGAAACCTGTGCACAATTATAAACCTGTGATGCAATGAAATGATGGGAATGCATATGCAATGTTTTCAAGGACCGCGGGATTTAAATTTGCTTAGACAAACACGAAAGTAAACTTTTATTAGTAATAACTTTGTTTTGCCTTTTAGGCTTACAAAAAATGAAATGAAATAAGTACAAAAGATGGGGTTTTAAGTCTCCCATGGACGTTTCCTCTTTGTGTTGAGGTATGAGTTAAGGTTCCGTTCCTCATGAAGTTGCTTTGTTAGTTCCAGGATCCTTTCTTGGCTTGCTTTGTAATGAGCCTCGAAAGTATCCCTTTGCTCCTTCAGTTGGATCCATGATCTCTGCAAGTCTTCCATATCAGTAGGCATGTCTGGGTGAAGGATGGTATAAGCTGTGTCTCCTTCAGCAACAGGTTCCATGGTAACTGGTAGGACGGCAGGATATGGCATCATGAGAGTCTGAGCACGAGATCGTACCCATCTGAGATAAGCCTCCATAGGAATAGTGTACTTAGGCTCTAGTGTCTTGCTGTCAACCCTATTTACCTTTCCCCAAGCTCGTATGAATCTCTGACGGTAACCCTGAAGATCGTTGTCGTAATCAAACACAATGCCCTGAATCAACATGTCATGTGGACCATCACTTCGAGCGTAACCAAACTGTCGTAAAGCTAGAGAGGGGTTGTAGGTGATGCCTCCTCTTATGCCTAGTAGTGGCACATTAGGAAACTCCCCACAACGGTCAATGATGGTGACATTCTCCATAGATCTGGAGCACCAATGGATATCTGAGTGAGAAAGTGACATGATCCTCTTGGACCATCTGAACCCTTGCTCATTCTTCATTACTGAGCGAGGAAGGTGAGAAATAAACCACCTAGAAAGCAAAGGTATGCAGCACATTAAAGTCCCTCTTGCCCTTGTAGTACGGGTATGAAGAGAATGCATGATGTCTCCAAGCAATGTAGGCACTGGAATGTGACTCAGGAATATGTTGATGGCATGAACGTCTATGAACTGATCTGGATTGGGGAACAATACTAAGCCATATATCAGCAAGGCTAAGATCTCCTCAAAAGCATCATAGCTCATGGCTTTCAAGAACAACTGAGCTTTCTCTATCAACACCTTGGCAAGAATACCCTTGACTCCGCTTCTCGTTTCTAGAACAATATCAGACTTCTTCAGATGTAGAGCTGCAACAATAACCTCTGGTTTAAGCTCCTTCTCCAAGCCTGTGAAGGGTCTTTGATCAAGAACAGGTATACCCAGAAGCTTAGAGAACTCTTCCATGGTTGGAACCAGCTGGTAGTCGGGGAATGTAAAGCAATGGTGCTTAGGGTCAAAGAACTGAAATAGGACGCTCATCATGTCTTCATTGAACCATGAAGTGACTAGATCCAATATGTGACCATGTCTCTTGATGAACTGGGAATGATCAGACACTTGAGAAACCAACTCTTTAAGCTTAGAAGGTATCCCTACAAAGTTGATCCTGATGGTGTTCCTACGAGCAGAAGCCATGACCTGCAACAAAGAACAAAGATAAATCCTTTGGTCCTTGAAATGGTTAGTGAAAATGCTATGCTTATGATGCATGATGATGTCATGATGTATGCTCAATCACAAACATGTGGCACACACAAACAAGTCACACCATAGCCCTAGGTTTAAAGGCTTGCATGAGGTTTAAGGTAAGTACCCTCCCCTGAAGTTAGATGGTTCATCCTGTCCTACAAAAGTAACCAGGTTCTAAGGGATCTCAATATCATTGATCTTTCACAAGGGTGGTTGTTCAGAAAGCAACTTACTTGCCAACCAAAACCCTCCAAGTTTAGAATCTCAATGAGCGTAGTATCGAGTGTCAACCAACTTCAGTCTGCACCAAAGCCGGTTACCTCACTACCTTCTAAAGGCCAAGATGGGATAACTAGGGTTCTAAAAGTTAGTTAGTGCATTGACAACATATGGCAGCCTCATATTATCCTCAACTTGACTTAAGGAACATAAGCACCAACCAAGAAGTCGCACTAACTATGGCCACCAGATCAACCATATCGATATACGTCGTACAGTTTCCTTGGTCTATTGCCATTTACCTATGGTACACTAGATCCGGGTTAGGACCTTTCACACATAAGAACACCCCAACAAGATAATATAAAGCAAACAAGGCAAACAATTTAAAGTGATCTAATTCCTAAGGGTACCCCTCTTAAATTTAACTCCCCAGCAGAGTCGCCAGTTCTGTAACACGGTGGGAGAACTGACTTTAGTTATGTTGCGGATAGCAAGAGTCGCTGTAACACAGTGGGAGAACTGACTTTAGTTATGTTGCGGATAGCAAGAGTCGCCACCGACTTTTATTTTATCCAAAGGAAAGGCATAAAAGAACAGGAAAGACCTTTGAAAATATTTTTGGGTCCGGGGGGTAGGTTATGTAAAGGGAAGGTGTTAGCACCCTTTACATCCATGGTTATCCATGGGCTCTTAGTTACTTAGCTCACTTTAAAATTGTTTTTGAAAATGTGAAGTGTGTGAATAGAAATTTTCATAAGAGTTTGATAATGATCCATGTACGGATGCGTAAGAAACTTGTGTTTGAAAATTGTTTGAAATTGGTGAAGTATTTGAAATTAGTTTTGAAATAGTGAGCAAGTAACTATGAGGAACCTACCCTAAAGTTTAAGTCTTTCTGTTCTTTATCCTTTAAATGGTAAGACTATCCCTATTATTAAGGAATAGGTAGTCATTACCTTGGATGTAAGGGACAAGTAAGGGACATCTGTTAGTGTAGGCAACTGTGGGGTGTATTAAGCATTTAGGAGGGACTATCATCATTATTCGAAAAGGGACTTGATCTTTAAAGGCAACCATTAGGGACTTGATGATTTTTCTTTTAAGGGACTTGCTTTATACACCCCAATTGACCTTATGATTAGGCAACAATGAGGGATAGCCTTAGAAAGGTGAGATGGCGATTAAAAATCGACTTACGTGTGTGAGTGTTTAATATTAATTTATCTTTGGTTAAAATGATCTAAATTTGATTTTAAGAGAATACATGTTTACACTCCCTAAATTACTAACCATAGCACAAAAATTAAATAAATTACATATTTACAAAATTTACACCAAGGAGCAATTACAAAATAATTATAAAAAATTAAAATAAATAGCAAAAAATAAATATATAAGCAAAATATAAATAAATAAGCAAAAATAATAAATAAGCAATAAGTAAATAAAATAGGGGTTAGTAATAATAATAATTAAAAATAGGGTTAGTAAAATAATAGTGAAAAATTAAATAATGTTAGTGAAATAATAATAAGCAAAATAAATATTAATAATAATATGGTTAGTAACAATAATTAAAATAAATAAAATTAGCAAAATATTATAATAACATGATGAAAATAATAAACATTTTTAATATAGACACTTATTTAAAAATATGAACAATTAAAGGATTATGGTAATATTTTATTTTATGTACAAAATTACTAAATTATTTATAATTACAAAATTAAATTATTATAGGTACATATTAAAAATTATTTACATATAATTTAGGTTATAAACAAATTAGGAAAAAAAAATATTTACATATTATATAAGAAAATAGATTATAATTATATTTAAAGATTACATTTACAAAAAACTAATCATATTTACAAGATTTTAGATTAAGTATTATATTTACAAAAAATTAATTTTATTAATCATTATATTATATTAAATAAATATATACATAAGAATTATATTAAGAATTAGAAAATAAAAATTATTTAGAAAATAAAATTAGGTTTTACAAAATTAGGATTCATTTAGAAAATGTTTTTAGGGTTATAATATAATATACAAAAATTATTTAAATTAATTACATACATATTACAATTTAATTACATAAAAGAAATAATAATTTTTTTTATGATTTTTGAATATTTGAACCTATTTGAATATATACTTATCAAATAATTTATTACATGTATATTTATTAATAAAATATAAACCAATTAACAAAAGCAAGAAAAACAAATAAATAAAGAAAATAGCAAAACATACCTGGCTGGGTTTTGAACCCAGGCCACCAGGTTTACCAGCAGTCAAGGCATACCACTAGACCAGCCCACACGCAGGCAACAAGGTAGTGAGTCCCATAGGTTTTGTTCTTTGTCATGAAAAACATGGAAAAATGAAAGAAACAAAAGGCCTGGGGTGGTGTTGAACCCAGGACCTCTTGTATACAAGCAGCGCGCATGACCATCTGGCTGGAAGAGCCCATCTGCTAATGGAGTGGTAACAATACATAATATATTATGTACGCTTGACCTGAAAAAATAAGAGAAAAAAATGTGCCCAGCCAAGTATCGAACCAGTGCCATCACACAATACGCGTATCAGCCTTACCACTGGGCCAAACGTGCGTTTGTGAAATATAACCAGGATTAATTCATAATATTTTTAAACGAAATTCAAATTTCCAGAACACGCGCGAACTGGCTTCATCTTCCTCAGGGTACCTGCAAAAATACATGCCATTTTTCCTGCGAAATTTGTTGCGTGTTCTTCATTGTTCAAACCTACGAAAAATGAAACTCATACAAAACAGCAACGATTCATGAAATTAAAGATATCAATGAGTTCCTTATGACTCATACAATCTTTCCACGTTGTTAAAATTCATTTATATGGCCTAAATCATGAAACCCTAAAACCAAGCTTCAAACCCTAACAATGGCCGTTCGTGTTTTAGGTCATGAAGCTCCAATTTTTTTGTCCAGAATCATTCTAGGCATCAAGACAAACACATATCAGTCATCAAAAACAATTTATAATGCATATATTAATGGGTTCAAAAATTTGAATTTCAAGAGAAAGATGAATTCGGGTTGAGCAATATAGCAAGGCATTGATGCGTATGAGTGATGATAATGCTTCAGTGAGGTCCAAGGAACATGTCTATGTTCTTATTTTACCTTCTAATGCCCTGTAAATGCAAAACCGAATGTGAGCTTTTGAAGGAATTTTTGATCAATGGAACTTACCCTTTGGCTGCTGGAATTCGTGGCTTGAGGATTGCATTATGTTTAGTACTTATAGGTAAATGAATTTAGGTCATAACATTGATTGATCATGTGGAAATTTTGATTCAAAAAGATTCATATTGATCATGTCTTAAAAGTTCAATATTCTTGCATAAAGGCTTACTATTTTAAGACAAATCTCATGATTTCTTTCCTCTTCAACTTAAATCAATAATTAAGACTTTCTAGAAGCTTAATCTCCATTAAATATCATATTTTCATATTTTATATTTATTTAAAATGATTTTTTATGAATTAAATCAAAATAAATAAAAATAAAATAATAAAAATTCTGATTTTTAATCATTTGGGTCGTTCATGATGATAGTGTATGGATTGGATCATAATTTGGCAAGCCCATTTGGCAAGAATTGGTTTTAAACCTCCATTTTCATCATAAACCATCACAAAATTTCCCAACTTTGCAAGGGCACATATCCTTCAATTTTAATGATATGAGGGTGTTCTTGGAAATTTTGGAAAGCTTGAAGAGTCCTCTAAACAACCCCACTGGTTTCATGTCCATATCATTTACCAATCTCAATTTATGCCCTTTTGAAGTTGTTGACTTTTTGTTGACTTTTGAAATGACCTATAATGTCTTAGCTCATACCTTCCAAATGAAGAATTTTTGGGCTTGGCTTGTGAGACACAAAGTTGTAGTGAATTCAATTTCCTTCAAAATGAGCTTTGAGTGGAGACTTGATGATGAAGTATGTGAAAGTTATGGCTGGTCAAAGTTCAGTTGACTTTTACTAAGGAAACCCTAATATAGAAACTCCTGATTCTTGATGATCTGAAATCTCCTTGATGAATCATGATCAACCCTTGATCAAATGATGAATTTTAATTCATATACTTGATGTTGGCAAAAAATCATGAAGTTTGACTTTGGTTTGACCACAGTTGACCTCAGTTTGACTTTTTAACTACATTGACTGATTTTGACTTATCTGATCATCTGACTGAACAAAACTTTGAGAGAAGTCTTGAAACTTGACATGGGGGTTCTTAAACACATATAAGATGTTATGAAGCTCACTTGAAGTCTTGGAAGTACATTTAGCCTGATTAAAGTCAAAACCCTAGTTTTGGATACACTGCTTAGGAGGTGCATTGTCTGAGGGAATTGTCAACTCTTCTGACCAATTGTGAACCTTGTGAACCATCATAATATGTCTTGTGAACCTCATGGGAGGTATTGTGAAGCTTGTGAACCTTGTGAACCTCATAAAGTGACTTTGTAGACCTCATGAACCTCATGAAAGGTTATGTAAACATTGTGAGTCTTGTGAACCTTGTGAACCTTCAAGAAGTAACTTGTAGACTTCATGAACCTCATGAAAGGTTATATAAACATTGAGAAACTTGTGAACCTTGTGAACCTTCATAAAGTGACTTGTAGACCTCATGAACCTCAGGGAAGGTCTTGAAAGTGTTGAGAAATTCGTGAACCTTGTGAACCTTCTTAGAACACAAAGTCTTGTATTGTGAGGGCAAATTTTAGGGTGCAACAGCTGCCCCTGTTCAATTTTCTGAAACCTGAGGGGTTAGATTGGTATGTTTGCCAGTCGTGACCTGGAAGGTTGAAGGGGATTGAACACAAAAGCCCAAAAATTTGCACTCACCAGTGTATAGCATGATATTGATGTTTGGTTGTATATGCTTGAGTGGGTTTAAAGATGCCACTTAGAAGAACTGGAGATGGGCTTAGAGATGCCATCAGGAAGAACTGGTGATGGGCTTAGAGATGCCATCTAAAGTATCAGAATATGATGATGTCTTTATGTTGATACTGGATATCAGTACTAGGTCTTTGTATAGGCCGTCTCTGAATCATTTATGCAACATGATTTGAGTTGTTGGATGGACCAGTAGAAATAAATCTTGTGATGATTATCTCTTCTGGAAATATTTTGGATTAAGGAATGGATCTTTGTACAGACCGTTTGCCTATTCTCCAAGGGCCAAAAGAACGTCAGGATTTGTTCTTAAGGATCAAAAGAACGTCAGGATTTGTTCTTCTGAGTAAAATGTCTTGAACCAGGGAATGGATCTTTGTACAGATCATTTGTCTGCTATTCAAGGGGCCAAAAGAACGTCAGGATTTATTCTTCTGAAAAATTCTTGAGCAATGGGCCAAAAGAGCGTCAGGATTTGCTCTTAAGGGTCAAAAGAACGTCAGGATTTGTTCTTCTGAAAAAGTCTTGAACAAGGGGCCAAAAGAGCGTCAGGATTTACTCTTAAGGGTCAAAAGAACGTCAGGATTTGTTCTTCTGAAAAATGTCTTGAACCAGGGAATGGATCTTTTTACAGACCGTTTGCCTGCTATTCGAGGACATCTTGAGTAGTGTATGGATCATTTCTGACCTGTTGTAAATTGTTGATGCTGTTTTATCTGCATGTAACTATCCTGCAAGGAGAGTGTTAGTTTATGTTATATGTATGCATGCATAGTATGATGCACCTAAGTAAATGTATTATGTATTTATAGATATGTATGTTATGGTATGATATAAATGATGTATGTATGATATGATACTGCCGGAATAGTCTGGATATCTTCGTATAACAACTGCTGGCCAGGGAAAATAAATCCCGATTCGTTGCTGAGGAGGAACTCAGTCCCGTCTTGTCTGATAATATATAACCTTCCGTATGCTGGGGGTAACAGGGTGTAGATAACCTCCCGTATGCTGGGGATAACAGGGTATAGATAACCTCCGTCTTCGTTTGATAGTAGGGTAGAGATAGCATCCCGTCTTCGTTCGTCGTACCCTTATTGGAAAGTAAATTCCCGAATATCCGTATGAGGATAAAAGAGATGAATATAAATTCCAGGTGAGATGAGACTTTATGAAGATGGATTCGTCCTACTGAGGGTTTTGTAGTTTTCTTGTAAAGATAAACCGGCGAAGCTTCGTTGAAATCCTTCCCTCGTTTGTCCTTAGTAAATACTATTACTGCATTTTTATGCATTTCTGGTAAATATCAATCATATTAAAAGCATACACGCATTTCTTGTAAACATCAATCATATTCAAAAGCATACTGGCATTCAAACATAACCAATGGACGTTTCGCTTATGTAAATAGGGTAAAAGTAAATCTGGATTCAAAAGATGGAATTTATTTATATCAAAAAGTGACCCATACACGGGTAAATTTGTACAAGGAGACATAAACCCTAGTAAGAGGATTTTGTCATAAAGTTTTTACAAAACAGAGAAAATCAACTATGTGGGAAACAATCCTATTGAGTTTCAATTCTACTATTGCCATTATCTTCAAGTATCTCATCTTCTGCTGTTGAGACGGAAACAATTGGATTGAGCTTTATCTGTTCGAGCTTGAGTAAGTAGTACAACTGGTTGCAGTTTCATGGGTGATCCAAACGAGACATAGTCATACGCTTTAATCCCTAACTTTTGCCTGGATTGCCCTTTCAGGTTTTCAATCCACCGGGATACCCTTTTTTGCCCAAGCCGCCTTTTCAGGTTTTCGACTTGCCGGGTGTACATCTTTTTATATATATCCCTAATTTTTGCCCAAACCCTTTTGGTTTGCCGGGATGCCCTTATTTTTGCCTAGGCCTGTCAACCTAGCGGGTCTCTTTTCATGCGTAGTATTTTTTAACTATGTCTGCGTTTACAGGCTGTGGGAAGTCTTCACCATCCATTGTAGTCAGTATCATGGCACCTCCTGAAAACACTGTCTTGACTACAAATGGTCCTTCATATGTTGGAGTCCACTTGCCCCTAGGATCACCCTGTGGTAATATGATACGCTTGATTACCAAGTCACCAGCCTGATATACCTTTGGCTTAACCTTCTTGTTAAAAGCTTTGATCATTCGTTTTTGGTACATCTGGCCATGACAAACTGCTGCTAACCTCTTCTCATCAATCAAATTTAACTGGTCCAGTCGAGTCTGAACCCACTCATCTTCATCCAAGCCTGCATCTTTCATAATTCTTAAGGAGGGAATCTGAACTTCAATGGGTAGAACTGCTTCCATACCATAGACTAAGGAGAACGGGGTTGCCCCTGTTGAAGTACGTATTGTAGTACGATAACCATGAAGAGCAAATGGTAACATCTCATGCCAATCCTTGTAAGTAACAGTCATCTTCTGTACAATCTTCTTAATGTTCTTATTAGCAGCTTCAACTGCCCCATTCATCTTTGGACGATACGGAGAAGAGTTGTGATGCTTAATCTTGAACTGCGTGCAGAGATCAGTAATCATAGTGTTGTTCAGATTAGAGCCATTGTCAGTGATAATCCTTTAAGGGATGCCATACCTACAAATGAGATTATTCTTAATGAATCGAGCCACAACATTCTTAGTAACAAATGCAAATGAAGCTGCCTCCACCCACTTCGTGAAGTAATCAATAGCAACCAGGATGAAACGATGCCCGTTGGAAGCAGTAGGCTTGATCTCACCAATCATATCAATGCCCCACATGGCAAAGGGCCAAGGAGCAGTCAACACATTCAATGGTGATGGAGGTACATGGACTTTATCAGCATAAATTTGACACTTGTGACACGTTCTGGAGTGTTGATAGCAATCAGCTTCCATGGTAGACCAATAGTAACCTGCTCTCAAAATCTTCTTTGCCATAGTATGACCACTGGAATGAGTGCCAAAAATCCCATCATGCATATC
Organism: Lathyrus aphaca; assembly: GCA_963966055.1. Classification (NCBI taxonomy): domain Eukaryota; kingdom Viridiplantae; phylum Streptophyta; class Magnoliopsida; order Fabales; family Fabaceae; genus Lathyrus; species Lathyrus aphaca. Next base: position 163,677,125 of record OZ014520.1, on the reverse strand, counting down.
TTCCATAATCTCAATTGCTTCCTTCTTATCCACACAACGAAGCAAAGTTGAATCATGATTGCGTTTGTACATAATGCCATTACTCAGAAAGAACTTAGCAGAAAACCTTCTCAGAAACTTCTTATCTTTGACAGATGCCCCTTCAGGGAACTCCTGAGCTTCAAGATATCTTTTCACTTCATAGAACCAAGGCTTCTCCTCTGCCTCTTCAGTGTCAATCTCATTGCAGTATGCAGGCTTCTCAAATCTATCAATAGTAATCCTGGGAGCTTCATCATCCCAACTGATCTCAAACATGGATGCCATGGTGGCCAGATCATCTGCCAACTGATTCTCTCTTCGTGGAATGTGTCCAAAGGTAATCTCTTTAAAATGTGGGATCAAAGACAACACATGCTCTCTGTAAGGAATGAGGTTATCATGCTTGGTATCCCAATCTCCTTTAATCTGACTGACTACCAGGGTTGAATCTCCATACACATCGAGGAACTGAATCTTCATATCAATAGCAGCTTTAATACCCAGGATACATGCCTCATACTCAGCCATGTTATTAGTACAATAGAAACAAAGTCTGGCTTTAATCGGGGTATGACAACCTTCAGGGGAACTAATCACAACACCAACACCATTACCAAGTGCATTAGAGGCACCATCAAAAACCATAGTCCATCGGGATCCTTGTTCAGGTCCGTCATATTGTCCAGGTTCTTTGGTAATAATCATAATGTCTTCATCAGGAAACTCAAAATTCATTGACTGGTAATCATCCACTGCTTGATGAGCCAAATGATCAGCAACAACACTTCCCTTGATGGCCTTCTGAGTAGTATACTGTATGTCATATTCTGTCAAGATCATTTGCCATCTTGCAATTCTTCCGGAGAGAGCAGGTTTCTCAAATATGTACTTGATCGGATCCATCTTTGAAATCAACAAGGTAGTATGGGTCAACATATACTGTCTTAGTCGGCGAGCAGCCCATGCCAAAGCGCAGCAAGTTTTCTCGAGCAGTGAGTATCTTGTTTCACAGTCGGTAAACTTTTTGCTAAGGTAGTATATTGCCTGCTCTTTTCGACCAGACTCGTCATGTTGCCCCAACACACACCCCATTGAGTTGTCTAATACTGTTAAGTACATAATCAAGGGTCTTCCATCAACTGTTGGCATCAAAATTGGAGGTTCTAACAGATATCTCTTGATTTCATCAAAGGCAGTCTGGCACTCATCATTCCATTCCATCACCTGATCTTTCTTCAACAACTTGAAAATTGGCTCACAGATGGCAGTTAATTGGGAGATAAATCTTGCAATGTAGTTCAATCGTCCCAAGAAACCTCTAACCTCCTTCTCAGTACGGGGAGCTGGCATCTCTCGTATAGCTTTCACTTTTGCAGGATCCACTTCAATACCTTTTCCACTGACAATGAAACCCAGGAGTTTACCAGATCTAACTCCAAAAGTACACTTGTTTGGGTTCAACCTCAACTTGTATTTCTTCAACCTCTCAAACAACTTGTGAAGATGATCAAGATGTTGCTCTTCATTCTGAGACCTGGCTATCATATCATCTACATATACCTCTATCTCATGGTGAATCATATCATGAAACAAAGCCACCATAGCACGCTGATATGTTGCCCCTGCATTCTTCAAACCAAATGGCATCACCTTATAGCAAAAAGTGCCCCACTGTGTCACAAATGTTGTCTTCTCCATATCTTCAGGTGCCATCTTGATCTGATTGTAACCAGAGAAACCATCCATAAAAGAGAATACCTTATGCTGAGCAGTGTTGTCTACCAGAATATCAATATGAGGAAGTGGAAAGTCATCTTTAGGGCTAGCCTTGTTCAAATCTCTGTAGTCCACACACATACGTACCTTACCATCTTTCTTAGGAACTGGTACCACATTTGCAACCCACTGAGGATAAGAAGTCACTGCTAAGAACCCTGCATTGAATTGTTTCATTACCTCTGCCTTGATCTTTTCTGACATTTCAGGACGCATACGACGAACCTTATGCTTCTTTGGACGACAATCTTCTTTCACTGGCAAACGGTGAACCGCAATGTCTGTATCCAACCCTGGCATATCTTCATAAGACCAAGCAAAGATCTCCACATAGTCGCGTAGCATCTGAATCAACCTGTTCTTGACACTGTCTTCTAAATCAGCCCCTATCTTGACCTCTTTTCTATTTTCTTCAGTTCCCAGATTCACAACTTCGACTGGCTCTTCATGTGGCTGTATAGCTTTCTCTTCTTGTTGCAACAACCTAGCAAGCTCTACAGGTATTTCACAATCGTCCTCATTTCCGTCTTCAGTTTGATAGATCGGATTCTCGAAATTATAATTGGCAATAGTAGAACTGTTATCAACAGGATCCAGAGTGGATGAGGATCTGCATTTTAGTGATGTGGGTGTGTGTAAGAACACATAGCTGATAAAACAAAAATAAAAGAAAAGAAAGACAAGGAACACAATATTTACGAACACGAAACGTCCACTGATTTTATTGAATGAAGTATGCAAATGAAATGACAGCCCGTAACAAGCACACCATTGTGCCCCGGGTAAGGCACATGGCTTGAAAGTTTTATTGTTCAAGAAATTACAAATTTAAGATATAATAACACAGTAATAGTATTTAATCCTGACTAAAGGAGATAGGGATAACATCTTCAGCTTTCCAATTATTGAGTCCAGCACCCACAGTAGGAAAAATCCATGCATCCAGATTGTAGTCTTCATCATAGTCCCCCACAGCATTGATCTGATCTTTCATAACCCCTTGATTGGTGATACGAACAGCACGAGCACGACGAACAGCCTTCTGGGACTCTGCAGTGAAACCCAAACCAAATTTGTCAGACTTGTATGGGATATCAGGAAGCTGACCCCAAATAGTACAACCACCTTCATCCACCACAACTCTAGCATCATTGAGGGAGGCCATTGCCATTGTTGGAGGTTTTCTGGTGACCACAGGAACTTTCTTCACAACAGGAGGAGCTACATAATCATTAACAATCCAGGGAACCACTTCAAATGTCTGACACGGAGTCTCAATGTATTCACCTTCCATTTCCAGATACTTGAAGGTATTCACATGGCTGACAAAGTATTCTTCTTCTCCATAGACAGTAACAACCTTTCCATCCACCGGATATCTCAACTTTTGGTGCAATGTAGAGGTTACAACACCTGCCCCATGGATCCAGGGACGACCAAGCAGACAAGAGTATGAAGGACGAATATCCATCACATAAAATGTAGCAGTAAACACCTGAGAGCCAACTTTGATTGGAAGATCAATTTCCCCATGTACCACTCTTCTAGAACCATCAAAAGCCTTTACCACAATATTACTAGGCTTCAGCACAGCATCTTCAGGACTTAACTTGTTCAGAACTTCCTTAGGCAACACATTCAAAGAGGAACCATTGTCTATCAGCACATGTGACAGGGTAGTGCCCCTGCATTCAATTGAGATATGCAAGGCCCTGTTATGATCCCTCTTGGCAGGGGTCAAATCAGCATCAGAAAACCCTAACCCATTGTCATAGGTCAGGTGGGCAACACAATTCTCAAATTGGTCAACAAAAATTGCACTGGGTACATGAGCAGTCTTCAAAAACTTGATCAAGGACTTGGCATGAGCCTCAGAACATAACAACAAGGACATCATAGAAATCTTTGAGGGAGTATGCCCTAGTTGATCAACAATGTCATAATCACTCTTGCGAATGATTTTCAATATTTCCTCCATCTGCTTAGAGAGGTCATCAGCAGCTGGCACCTCATTGGACACAGGCTCAATAACAGGACCCTTGCCCCGAGCATTAGTGGTGGAAGTAGCAGCAGGAGTAACTGCATTCTTGGAAGTAACTGGAGGAGAGAAGACTCTTCCACTACGAGTGACCTTGCTAGATCCAGCAATATTATCAATGTCAATAGGCACATCAGCTACAGGCTCTTGCTTAACACCATGGATGTAAACATCAGATCCATAATGCCAAGGCACAGCTTTGTCAGACGTATACGGGATAGGACCAGGAGTAGTAATGACCACAGGAGCTACTCTGGCTTCAGCAACAACTTTCACGGGACCTTCAGCAGTAATTTTGATTGGACCCTGATGAGTGATTTTAATGGGTCCCTTTGAAGTGATTCTTATTGGTACTTTGTCAACCATGTCAACCTCTTCAATCTTCTTACCTCTGGTAATATGCTCCACCATACTCTCCACAGAAGACGGTCTTCTTTCAAACACTATGGTGTAATTATCCATGAGACGCTGAATTCCGTCTTTCAACCTGAAGCACTTCTCTGGATTATACTCACAATAAACACAATCTTCACGACAACCCGGAAAGAACCCAACTTGCACTAACTTCTTTCTGATGATGGCCAATGGTGTGGTCAACTCATCAACTGAGTGGATATGCAGATCTTCCTCAATGGCATTGACAGTCTTCTCGTGATTTGGCATTGGAGCAGTAATCACATTTGGAGTACCCGGAGGATCAAACTAAATTTCTCCAGCATCAATCATATCTTGAATTTTATTCTTCAAGATCCAGCAATTATTAGTATCATGTCCCTGACAGTTTGAATGATATGCACATCGTGCATTGGGATTGTACCTGGGAGAGGTAACATTAGGATTCTGAGGAGCCTCTTTCAAAGTAATAAGTTCAGCCTTCAACAAGTGTTGCAATGCCTGTGCCATTGACATGTTGATCTTCGTGAACTGCCTTCTAGCCCTCTGTTGGTTGCCCTGTGGCTGCTCTGTTGTTGCAGGAGTTGGATTTGAAATATGAACTGCACTAACAGACTGATGCCTTCTGTTACGATCAGGTTAACCATAAACAGCATTGGATTCTTTCTTCCCAGTGGGAGGCTTCTTTGCAGCACCTGATGAGGAAGTACCCACTTGGATCTTACCATTCTTTATACCATTTTCTACTCGCTCTCCTGTCATGATCAACTCAGTGAAGCCAGATGATGAGCTTCCAATGAGATGACTGTAGAACAGACCATTCAGCGTGCACATGAACATATCAACCAATTCCCTGTCAGTCAAAGGGGGTTGAACTCTTCCAGCTAAATCTCTCCACTTCTGAGCATACTCTTTAAAACTTTCTTTGGCACCCATAGACATGCTTTGAAGCTGCATGCGAGTGGGAGCTAAGTCAGCATTGTACTGATACTGCTTATAAAAAGCTTCAGCAAAATCATTCCAGTCTCTGATGTTGACACTCTCCAACTGATAATACCACTCCAACTGAGCTCCAGATAAGCTCTCTTGAAAAAAGTGGATCCACAACTTCTTATCGGCAGTGTGGGGTTGAATTCTTCTAACATAAGACCTCAGATGCAGCTTGGGACAAGAGACCCCATCATAAACAACAAAGGTAGGAACCTTGAAACCAATGGGTATGACTACCCCAGATATCAGACTCAAATCTTCAAAGTCTAGCCCAGATGACTTCTGCAACTCCATGGCATCCATCCTATCCACCAGCATCTTGAATTTGTCTTCGTTATGATTTTTGAATATTTGAACCTATTTGAATATATACTTATCAAATAATTTAATTACATGTATATTTATTAATAAAATATAAACCAATTAACAAAAGCAAGAAAAACAAATAAATAAAGAAAATAGCAAAACATACCTGGCTGGGTTTTGAACCCAGGCCACCAGGTTTACCAGCAGTCAAGGCATACCACTAGACCAGCCCACACGCAGGCAGCAAGGTAGTGAGTCCCATAGGTTTTGTTCTTTGTCATGAAAAACATGGAAAAATGAAAGAAACAAAAGGCCTGGGGTGGTGTTGAACCCAGGACCTCTTGTATACAAGCAGCGCGCATGACCATCTGGCTGGAAGAGCCCATCTGCTAATGGAGTGGTAACAATACATAATATATTATGTACGCTTGACCTGAAAAAATAAGAGAAAAAAATGTGCCCAGCCAAGTATCGAACCAGTGCCATCACACAATACGCGTATCAGCCTTACCACTGGGCCAAACGTGCGTTTGTGAAATATAACCAGGATTAATTCATAATATTTTTAAACGAAATTCAAATTTCCAGAACACGCGCGAACTGGCTTCATCTTCCTCAGGGTACCTGCAAAAATACATGCCATTTTTCCTGCAAAATTTGTTGCGTGTTCTTCATTGTTCAAACCTACGAAAAATGAAACTCATACAAAACAGCAACGATTCATGAAATTAAAGATATCAATGAGTTCCTTATGACTCATACAATCTTTCCACGTTGTTAAAATTCATTTATATGGCCTAAATCATGAAACCCTAAAACCAAGCTTCAAACCCTAACAATGGCCGTTCGTGTTTTAGGTCATGAAGCTCTAATTTTTTTGTCCAGAATCATTCTAGGCATCAAGACAAACACATATCAGTCATCAAAAACAATTTATAATGCATATATTAATGGGTTCGAAAATTTGAATTTCAAGAGAAAGATGAATTCGGGTTGAGCAATATAGCAAGGCATTGATGCGTATGAGTGATGATAATGCTTCAGTGAGGTCCAAGGAACATGTCTATGTTCTTATTTTACCTTCTAATGCCCTGTAAATGCAAAACCGAATGTGAGCTTTTGAAGGAATTTTTGATCAATGGAACTTACCCTTTGGCTGCTGGAATTCGTGGCTTGAGGATTGCATTATGTTTAGTACTTATAGGTAAATGAATTTAGGTCATAACATTGATTGATCATGTGGAAATTTTGATTCAAAAAGATTCATATTGATCATGTCTTAAAAGTTCAATATTCTTGCATAAAGGCTTACTATTTTAAGACAAATCTCATGATTTCTTTCCTCTTCAACTTAAATCAATAATTAAGACTTTCTAGAAGCTTAATCTCCATTAAATATCATATTTTCATATTTTATATTTATTTAAAATGATTTTTTATGAATTAAATCAAAATAAATAAAAATAAAATAATAAAAATTCTGATTTTTAATCATTTGGGTCGTTCGTGATGATAGTGTATGGATTGGATCATAATTTGGCAAGCCCATTTGGCAAGAATTGGTTTTAAACCTCCATTTTCATCATAAACCATCACAAAATTTCCCAACTTTGCAAGGGCACATATCCTTCAATTTTAATGCTATGAGGGTGTTCTTGGACATTTTGGAAAGCTTGAAGAGTCCTCTAAACAACCCCACTGGTTTCATGTCCATATCATTTACCAATCTCAATTTATGCCCTTTTGAAGTTGTTGACTTTTTGTTGACTTTTGAAATGACCTATAATGTCTTAGCTCATACCTTCCAAATGAAGCATTTTTGGGCTTGGCTTGTGAGACACAAAGTTGTATAGAATTCAATTTCCTTCAAAATGAGCTTTGAGGGGAGACTTGATGATGAAGTATGTGAAAGTTATGGCTGGTCAAAGTTCAGTTGACTTTTACTAAGGAAACCCTAATTTAGAAACTCCTGATTCTTGATGATCTGAAATCTCCTTGATGAATCATGATCAACCCTTGATCAAATGATGAATTTTACTTCATATACTTGATGTTGGCAAAAAATCATGAAGTTTGACTTTGGTTTGACCACAGTTGACCTCAGTTTGACTTTTTAACTACATTGACTGATTTTGACTTATCTGATCATCTGACTGAGCAAAACTTTGAGAGAAGTCTTGAAACTTGACATGGGGGTTCTTAAACACATATAAGATGTTATGAAGCTCACTTGAAGTCTTGGAAGTACATTTAGCCTGATTAAAGTCAAAACCCTAGTTTTGGATACACTGCTTAGGAGGTGCATTGTCTGAGGGAATTGTCAACTCTTCTGACCAATTGTGAACCTTGTGAACCATGTGAACCATCATAATATGTCTTGTGAACCTCATGGGAGGTATTGTGAAGCTTGTGAACCTTGTGAACCTCATAAAGTGACTTTGTAGACCTCATGAACCTCATGAAAGGTTATGTAAACATTGTGAGTCTTGTGAACCTTGTGAACCTTCAAGAAGTAACTTGTAGACTTCATGAACCTCATGAAAGGTTATATAAACATTGAGAAACTTGTGAACCTTGTGAACCTTCATAAAGTGACTTGTAGACCTCATGAACCTCAGGGAAGGTCTTGAAAGTGTTGAGAAATTCGTGAACCTTGTGAACCTTCTTAGAACACAAAGTCTTGTATTGTGAGGGCAAATTTTAGGGTGCAACAGTCGCCACCGACTTTTATTTTATCCAAAGGAAAGGCATAAAAGAACAGGAAAGACCTTTTAAAAGATTTTTGGGTCCGGGGGGTAGGTTATGTAAAGGGAAGGTGTTAGCACCCTTTACATCCATGGTTATCCATGGGCTCTTAGTTACTTAGCTCACTTTTGAATTGTTTTTGAAAATGTGAAGTGTGTGAATAGAAAATTTTCATAAGAGTTAATAATGATCCATGTACGGATGCGTAAAAACTTGTGTTTGAAAATTTGTTTGAAATTTGTTAAGTGTTTGAAAATTTGGAATGAAGTGAGCAAGCAACTACGAGATACCTACCCTAAAGTTTAAGTCTTTTCTGTTCTTTATCCTTTAAATGGTAAGACTATCCCTATTATTAAGGAATAGGTAGTCATTACCTTGGATATGAGGGACATATGAGGGACATCTGTTTTATGAAGGCAACTGTGGGGTGTATTAAGCATTTAGGAAGGACTATCATCATTATTCGAAAAGGGACTTGATCTTTAAAGGCAACCATTAGGGACTTGGTGATTTTTCTTTTAAGGGACTTGCTTTATACACCCCACTTGACCTTATGATTAGGCAACATTGAGGGATATCCTTAGAAAGTGAGATGGCGATTAAAAATCGACTTACGTGTGTGAGTGTTTAATTTTTATTTATCTTTAATTAAAATGATCTAAATTTGATTTTTAATATAAATACATGTTTACACTCCCTAAATTACTAACCATAGCATAAAATTAAATAAATTAAATATTTACAAAATTTACACCAAGGAGCAATTACATAATTATAATAAGCAATTAAAAATAAATAGCAAAGATAAATATAGAAGCAAAATATAAATAATAAGCAAAAATAATAAATAAGCAATAAGTAAATATAATAGGGGTTAGTAATAATAATAATAAAAAAAAAATTAAATAAGGTTAGTGAAATAATAATAAGCAAAAATAAATATTAATAATAATATGGTTAGTAATAATAACAATAATTAAAATAAATAGAATTAGCAAAAATATTATAATAACATGATGAAAATAATAAACACAAAATTAAATTTTTAATATAGATTTTTATTTAAAGGTATGAACAATTAAATAATTATTATAACATTTTAATTTAAGTACAAATTATTAAATTATTTCTAAGCACATATTAAAAATTATTTATATATAACAATTTAGAAAAAAAAAATATTTACATATTATATGGAGAAAATAAGTTATAATTATATTTAAAGATTATATTTACAAAAATTAATCATATTTACAAAATTTTATATTAAGTATTATATTTACAAAAAATTAATTTTATTAATCATTATATTTACAAAAGTTATATTAAATAAATATATACATAATAATTATATTAAGAATTAGAAAATAAAAATTATTTAGAAAATAAAATTAGGTTTTTACAAAATTAAGGTTCATTTAGAAAATATTTTTAGGGTTTATAATATAATATACAAAATTTATTTTAATAAATGTACATATATCTCAACTTAATTACATAATTAAAGAAAATAATTATTGAATTACAAAATAATTTCTGAATATTAGAAAACATTGAATATATATTTTATAGAATTATTTTTATGATATATAATTATTAATAAAACTTAAATCAATTAAATTAAACAAAACAAAAATAAAATAAAAATGACAAAACAAACCTGGCTGGGATTTGAACCCAGGAGGCTTTGTTCACAATACCCATGCCCTACCACTGGGCCATGCGCTGGTTGGTGCAAGAATGATGACCTTCAAGTTGTTTTGTTCTTTCAAACCAATAATCAGAAAAATAAGTGAAAAACAAAAGGCCTGGGGGAGGATTGAACCCAGGACCTTTGTAGTTAACACGCATGCACAAGACCAATCCAGCTAGATGAGCAATTCTGTTTGTAAACCAACAATAATTCATAATATATAATAATCAATGCGTAAATGAAAAAAAACCAAAATTATTTGTCATGGCCAGGATTCGATCCCCTCCCCTTTCGTCAAACGCATGCGTACTTTTCCACTGGGCCAAGCGTTGGCTTGTGATAATGGATCAACAACATTGCATAAAATATTTTAACCAATATTTGAATATTTGCTGAGCGCGCCAATAGCTTCTTCTTCTCCAAATTTCCTGCGAAATTTTATACAACTTTACCTGCGAAATCTCCTGCGTGTTCTTCAATATTTTGAACCTGCGAAAACCAAACACTCACAAAACAACATCGATTCATGAAATTAATTAGTGTTTTATGATCCTCACAGTCCATACAACACTCCTATGTTCTCAAAATTCATTTATACTTGATGAATTGCAGAACCCTAATTTGGAGGTTCAAACCCTAATCATGGCCGATTGTGATTTAGGCAGTGAAGCTTTGGTTTAATGATCCAGAAACAATCTACATAACACCACAAACAAGATTATGTAAACAAAATTCAAAAATATGCAGCAAATTAATGGAATCGAAAAATATATTTTCAAGAACAAGTGAGCTTCGGGCTAAGCATCATGACATGTTTTCGATGCATATGGGTGATGGTTCATGATCAGAGAAGTCCAGGGAAGCTTGCTATGTGCTTGTTTTACCTTCAAATGCCTTGGATTAAAGAATCCGAATGTGACTTTTTGCTTGAATTTTTTGAGTATGAACTTACCTTTGAAGCTGCTGGAAATCGTGCCAATGCAATAGGGTTGTGTTTAGTATTTATATGTGAGTGAATTTAGGTCATAACATTGAATGGTTGTGTGGAAATTTTGATCATTGAAGATTGAAAAAGATCATGTCTTAAAATTCAAATATTTGTGTATGAAGGCTTACTATTTTTGGATCAATCTTATGATTTCCTTCCCCTTCAATTCCAATCATCATTTAAGATCTTCTAGAAACTCAATCTCCATCAAATATTACATTTTCATATTTTATTTTTATTTAAAATGATTTTTAATGAATTAAATCAAAATAAATAAAAATAAAATAATAAAAATTCTGATTTTTAATGGTTTGGGTCGTGCATGAAGTCAATGTATGGATTGGGTCATCATTTGGCAAGCCCATTTGGAAGAAATTGGTTTTAGACCTCCTTTTTCATCATAAACCAACTCAAAATTTCCCAACTTTGCAAGGGCACATATCCTTCAATTTTAATGCTATGAGGGTGTTCTTGGACATTTTGGAAATCTTGAAGAGTCCTCTAACCAACCCCACTGGTTTCATGTCCATATCATTTACCAATCTTAAGTTATTCCCTTTTGAAGTTGTTGACTTTTTGTTGACTTTCAAAAGGACCTGTAATGTTTTAGCTCATACCTTTCAAATGAAGCATTTTTGGGCTTGGCTTGTGAGACACAAAGTTGTAGAGAATTCAATTTCATTCAAAATGAGCTTTTAGTGGAGACTTGGTGATGAAGTATGTGAAAGTTATGGCTGGTCAAAGTTCAGTTGACTTTTACTGAGGAAACCCTAATTTATAAACTCCTGATTCTTGATGATCTGGAATCTCCTTGATGAATCATGATCAACCCTTGATCAAATGATGAATTTTACTTCATATACTTGATGTTGGCAAAAAATCATGAAGTTTGACTTTGGTTTGACCACAGTTGACCTCAGTTTGACTTTTTAACTGCATTGACTGATTTTGACTTATCTGATCATCTGACTGAGCAAACTTCTGAGAAAAGTCTTGAAACTTGTCATGGGGATTCTTACACACATATAAGATATTATGAAGCTCACTTGAAGTCTTGGAAGTCCATTTAGCCTGATTAAAGTCAAAACCCTAGTTTTGGATGCACTGCTTAGGAGGTGCATTGTCTGAGGGAATTGTCAACTCTTCTGACCAATGGTGAACTTTGTGAACCTTGTGAACCATCATAAAATATCTTGTGATACTCATGGGAGGTATTGTGAACCTTGTGAACCTTGTGAACCTCATAAAGTGACTTTGTAGACCTCATGAACCTCAGGAAAGCTTTGAAAGCATTGGGAAACTTGTGAACCTTGTGAACCTTCATGAAATGACTTGTAGACTTCATGAGCCTCATGGAAGGTCTTGAAAACATTGTGAATCTTGTGAACCTTGTGAACCTTCAAGAAGTGACTTGTAGACTTCATGAATCTCATGAAAGGTCTTGTAAATGTTGAGAGACTTGTGAACCTTGTGAACCTTCATAAAGTGGCTTGTAGACTTCATGAACCTCATGAAAGGTCTTGTAGACATTGGGAAGCTTGTGAACCTTGTGAACCTTCTTAGAACACAAAGTCTTGTATTGTGAGGGCAAATTTTGGGGTGCAACACCAGGCTGCGCGCGCAGCTAGGATATACGCTGAGCAAAATCAATTATAATATAAACCTGGAAAAAAAAGTAAATTATATAAAAAATAAATAAATGGGGGACCTGGGAATCGAACCTAGGTCCTGGGGCTCCCACACACGTGTCGTTTGCCATCTGAGCTAGCCATGTATCTTGTAATATGTATGAAGCAAAAACAAAATTAATTATATTAAAAACTTGAAAAATTCTTCGTGCCATATCTTCCGTCTTCAACCTCAGGAGAGGAGTTTTTAGCTACGGTTTTAAAGGGTTTATGGCTACGGTATTCCAATTGTCACTATAAGCTTGCAAACTTGTAACATCCAAAATACGTAAAATTTTACCAAATTAAATACATAAACATGATCCTTGTAATGTTTGCAACTCAACCATGGTCTCTAAAATTATTTATATGGCTTAAACATGAAAACCCCAAAGTTAGGTTCAAAACCCTAACAATGGCGAAACCTTCAACCTGTAATGAAACTTAAATTGAACCATCCAGAAACATTCCCAATGTTAGTTTAAGAAAGAATATGCAATCATTTAACATTTATCATGCGTGAATAATCGAAATCGAAAAACTCAAAAATAAACGAAAATATGAATGCGGTTTATGCAATTCTTCATGATTTTGAGGATGGTGATCATGTATTCATGTTCTAAGAGTCCCAGGGAACACAATGCAACCTTTAAAATCTCTTTAGAACTTCTGGAAGGGCCAAACCGAATTTGAAAATTCTCTCTTTTTTTGAACTTTGGTGCGTGCTCCTCAATCCTGAAAAATTGTACCCCCTGCGTTTGTGTGTGTTGTAATATATGAGGTGAATCATATTAGGTCAATTTTTGGGCCTTGTCTTTGTGAAATTTGCTTGCTTGATGTTGAAGAAATCTTACTTCCAATTTTGTCAAAAATCAAATATTCTCCTACCAATCAAGCCTTGTCCGAATTTGGACCATCTCCAATCACTTTAAATGCAAAATATTTGTTTCTAGAACAAATATTTGATCTAAAAATTGGCTTTTTATATTTTATTTTCATTTAAATTGAATTTTAACAAATAAAATCCAAATAAATAAAAAATAAATCATAAAAATCAGAGAGATTGATTATTAGGTCGTGCAATGTCTTATCTTTGAGATTGGGTTGCAATTTGATGGACCCATTTGGAAAATTTTGAAGTTTAGACCTATTTTATTTCATACACCCCTTGAAATTTTCCCAACTTTGACAAGGCATAAGTCCCTTAATTTTAAGGCTATGAAGGTGTTATTGGAAATTTTGGAAAACTTAAAGAGTCCTCTAACAAACCTCTTTGGTATCATGTCCATATCTTTTACCATTTTCAAATTATGCCCTTTGGAAAAAGTTGACTTTTTGTTGACTTTTGAAATGACCTGTAATGTTTTAGCTCATACCTTCCAAATGAAGCATTTTTAGGCTTGGCTTGTGAGACACAAAGTTGTAGAGAATTTAATTTCCTTCAAAAAGAGCTTTGGATGAGAAATTTTTGATGAAGCATATGAAAGTTATGGCTGATCAATGTTCAGTTGACTTTTTCTAAGAAAACCCTAATTTAGAAACTCCTGATTCCTGATGATTTGAAACTTTCTTGATGAATCATGATCAACCCTTGATCAAATGATGAATTTTACTTCATAATATTTATGTTGGAAAAAAATCTTGAAGTTTGACTTTAATTTGATCACAGTTGACCTCGGTTTGACTTTTTAACTACTTTGACTAATTTTTGCATATCTGATCATCTAACTGGGCAAGCTCTTTGGGAAAGCTTTAAAACTTGACATAGGGATTCTTGAAATCATATGGGATGTTATGAATCTCATTTGAAGCCTTAGAAGTCCATTTAGCTCAGATAAACTCAAAACCCTAGTTGTGGATCCAATGCTTAGGAGGATGCTTTGTCTGAGATAACTTTCAAATTTTCTGACCAATTGTGAACCTTGTGAACCTTGAGAGAACTCTAGGGACACATTGCCTTGATTGTGGGAGGGCAAATTTTGGGGTACAACAGCTTCCCCTGTTCAATTTTCTAAAATTTGAGGAGTTAGATTGGCATGTACGTCATTCGTGACTTGAAGGTTGAAGAGGATTGAACACCAAAGCCCAAAAATTTGCACTCGTCGGTGCATAAAATGATATTGTTGGTTGGTTGTATTGCTTGAATGGGCTTAAATATGCCATTCGGAGAAAATTTCTTCAGATATATTTCTTTGAGAGGAAAGCAATCCTCAATATGAAGATCTAGCTTTTGGGTGGATAAACAACGACCCTAGGTAATGATATGGCTTTTGAGAAGAATAAACGACGTCTCAAAATAGCCTATGGGAAGAATAAAAGACGTCCCAAAATAATAAGATAACCTTCGGGAAGAATAAACGACGACCCAAGGTAATAAAATGGCTTTTGAGAAGAATAAACAACGTCTCAAAATAGCCTTGGGAATAATAAACGACGTCCCAAAATAATGAGATAACCTTCTGGGAGAATAAACGATGGCCCAAGGTAACAAAATGGCTTTTGAGAAGAATAAACGACGTCTCAAAATAGCCTTTGGGAAGAATAAACAACGTCCCAAAATAATGAGATAACCTTCGGGAAGAATAAACGACGGCCCAAGGTATCAATATGGCTTTTGAGAAGAATAAACGACGTGTCAAAATAGCCTTTGGGAAGAATAAACAACGTCCCAAAATAATGAGATAACCTTTGGAAATAATAAACGACGGCCCAAGGTAATAAAATGGCTTTTGAGAAGAATAAAAGATGTCTCAAAATAGCCTTTGGGAAAAATAAACGGCGTCCCAAAATAATGAGATAACCTTCGGGAAGAATAACCGACGGTCCAAGGTAACAAAATGACTTTTGAGAAGAATAAACGACGTCCCAAAATAGCCTTTGGGAAGAATAAACGACGTCCCAAAATAATAAGATAACCTTCGAGAAGAATAAACGACGGCCCAAGGTAACAAAATGACTTTTGAGAAGAATAAACGACGTCTCAAAATAGCCTTTGGGAAGAATAAACAAAGTCCCAAAATAATGAGATAACCTTCGGGAAGAATAAACGACGACCCAAGTAACAAAATGGCTTTTGAGAAGAATAAACGACGTCTCAAAATAGCCTTTGGTAAGAATAAACGACGTCCCAAAATAATGAGATAACCTTCGAGAAGAATAAACGACGGCCCAAGGTAACAAAATGGCTTTTGAATTTTTTTCTTGAAATTTGTGACTTTGTTCTTGTTCTTGGAGGCAGTGAATTCGTGTCCTTGTGCATTGGTTGACCTCATCTACTTATAGAGAAGTAAATTAGGTCAAAAATCTGATGGATTTGTGGGCTTGTGAAGTAACTTGATCATGAAGAAATCAATCACCATTAAAGTTCAAAAAATCAAATGAATACTTGTTATTTTATGTCCAATCTGGTTTTAACTGATTTCCAATCATTCTAAATATGTCTTCAATGGTTTCCAATTAAATATCTTGACCATTATTTGATTTTTCATATTTAATTCATATTTAAATTGAATTTTAGTAAATAAAATCCAAATAAATAGTGAATAAATAATAAAAATCATAAATCCTTGTCATTGGATCGTGCTTGATGTTTTTATGAAGATTGGATTACGAAATTACAAGCCCATTTGGAGAAATTTAGATTTAAGACCTCAATTGCTCAATGTACCCCTAAAAAATTTCCCAACTTTGCCAAGGCATAACTCTCTCAATTTTAAGGCTATGAAGGTGTTCTTGGACTTTTTGGAAAGCTTAAAGAGTCCTATAACCAACCTTTTTGGTCTCATGTCAATATCTTTTACCATTTTCAAATTATGAGCTTTGGAAAAAGTTGACTTTTTGTTGACTTTTAAAAGGACCTATAATGTCTTAGCTCATACCTTCCAAATGAAGCATTTTTAGGCTTGGCTTGTGAGACACAAAGTTGTAGAGAATTCAATTTCCTTCAAAATGACCTTTGGATGGAAAATTTTTGATGAAGTATGTGAAAGTTATGGTTGGTCAAAGTTCAGTTGACAAATATGAAACACAAAACATTAATTAAATAATAAAACTAAATTTGAAAATAAATTTCACGCGCGGAGTCATCTTCTTCCTTCAGCCGTCCAGTTAGCCTATAATGACACTTTGTCCGTCACAAAAGCTTATAGTGACGGTTCTGGTTCGTCACTAAAAGTCATGCATGCTCAAACATTAAAAATACCAACAATAAATTCAGTTTAGCAACACAGCTCATACAAATACAATCCAATAAACTCAAATATGTTCTTAATTTGGCCTAAAATTAGCTTGTGAATGAAATCCCAATTCAAAGTTTTTGAAACCCTAAATATGGTGTTTCACGAATCCGACAAGGGACCTTCAAGAAACCTGCCCAAAATCACTCTATGGATCATCACAAACAATAATATAAGGTCAAATATGATTGATAACGCATGAGTAAGCAAGATTTGAAAACAAAAAAAAATTCATCATCGGCTTATGCATATGAATATGTTTTGGATGCAAATGATGATTGGGATAACATCAAGGATGATCAAGGATCGTGTTTGGACCTTCAAAGTGCGTGAAAAACAACAAAATATGAGAATTCGATTTTGAATTTTTTTCTTGAAATTTTTGACTTTGTTCTTGTTCTTGGAGGCAGTGAATTCGTGTCCTTGTGCATTGGTTGACTTCACCTACTTATAGAGAAGTAAATTAGGTCAAAAATATGATGGGTTTGTGGGCTTGTGAAGTAACTTGATCATGAAGAAATCAATCACCATTAAAGTTCAAAAAATCAAATGAATACTTGCTATTTTAGGTCCAATCTGGTTTTAACTGATTTCCAATCATTCTAAATATGTCTTCAATGGTTTCCAATCAAATATCTTGACCATTATTTGATTTTTCATATTTAATTCATATTTAAATTGAAATTTAGTAAATAAAATCCAAATAAATAGTAAATAAATAATAAAAATCAGAAATGTTTGTCATTGGATCGTGCTTGATGTTTTTATGAAGATTGGATTACGAAATTACAAGCCCATTTGGAGAAATTTGAATTTAAGACCTCATTTGCTCAATGTACCCCTAAAAAATTTCCCAACTTTTCCAAGGCATAACTCTCTCAATTTTAAGGCTATGAAGGTGTTCTTAGACTTTTTGAAAAACTTAAAGAGTACTCAAACCAACCTTTTTGGTCTCATGTCAATATCTTTCACCATTTTCAAATTATGAGCTTTGGAAAAAGTTGACTTTTTGTTGACTTTTAAAAGGACCTATAATGTCTTAGCTCATACCTTCCAAATGAAGAATTTTTAGGCTTGGCTTGTGAGACACAAAGTTGTATATAATTAAATTTCCTTCAAAATGATATTTGGATAGAAATTTTTTGATGAAATATGTGAAAGTTATGGTTGTTCAAAGTTCATTTTACTTTCCTTAAGAAAACCCTAATTTAGAAACTCCTGATTATAGATGATATGAAACTTTCTTGATGAATCATGATCAACCCTTGATCAAATGATGAATTTTACTTCATAATATTGATGTTCACAAAAAATCTTGAAGTTTGACTTTAATTTGACCATAGTTGACCTCAGTTTGACTTTTTAACTATTTTGACTGATTTTTGCATATCTGATCACCTGACTGTGCAAACTCTTTGGGAAAGCTTTGAATTTTGTCATATGGATTCTTAAAGTTATGTGGAATGATATGAAGCTCACTTGAGGCCTTGAAAGTCAATTTATCCTGAAGAAACCCAAAACCCTAGTTTTGGATGTTTTGTGTAGGAGGATGCATTGTCTGGGGAAACTTCCACACTTCTTGATCAATTGAGAATCTTGAGAAGCTTATGATCATTTAGAAGTCTTGAGAGACATTTTCTTGATTGTCGGAGGGAAAATTTTGGGGTATAACAGTTGCCCCTGTTCAATTTTCTGAAATCTGAGGAGTTAGATTGGTAGGTACGTCATTCGTGACTTGATGGTTGAAGAGGATTTAACACAAAAGCCCAAATATTTGCACTCGCCGAAGTGTATGATGATATCGTTGATTGATTGTGATGCTTGAATGGGCTTAAAGATGCCATTCGGATTAAAAAGTCTTCAGATATGTTTCCTTGAGAGGTAAGCAATCCCAAATATGAAGATAACTTTTTGGGAAGAATAAATGACGACCCAAAAAATGAGATTACCTTCGGGAAGAATAAACGACGGCCCGAGGTAACAAGATAACCTTTGGGAAGAATAAACGACAGCCCAAGGTATCAATATGGATTTTGGGAAGAATAAACGACAACCCAAAATGAGATAACCTCCGGGAAGAATAAACGACGGCCCGAGGTGACAAGATAACCTTTGGGAAGAATAAACTACGACCCAATGTATCAATATGGCTTTTGGGAAGAATAAATGACGGCCCAAAATGAGATAACCTTCGGGAAGAATAGACGACGGCCCGAGGTGACAAGATAATCTTTGGGAAGAATAAACGACGGCCCAAGGCATCAATATGGCTTTTGGGAAGAATAAACGACGACCCAAAATGAGATAACCTTCGGGAAGAATAAACGACGGCCCGAGGTGACAATATAACCTTTAGGAAGAATAAACGACGGCCCAAAATGAGATAACCTTCAGGAAGAATAAACGACGACCAGAGGTGATAAGATAACCTTTGGGAAGAATAAACGACGGCCCAAGGTATCAATATGGCTTTTGGGAAGAATAAAGGACGAACCAAAATAAGATAACCTTCGGGAAGAATAAACGACGGCCCGAGGTAACAAGATAACCTTTGGGAAGAATAAACGACGACCCAAGGTATCAATATGGCTTTTGGGAAGAATAAACGACGTCCCAAAATGAGATAACCTTCGAGAAGAATAAACGGCGGTCTGAGGTGACAAGATAACCTTTGGGAAGAATAAACGAAGGTCCAAGGCATCAATATGGATTTTGGGAAGAATAAACGACGGCCCAAAATGAGATAACCTTCGAGAAGAATAAACGACGGCCCGAGGTGACAAGATAACCTTTGGGAAGAATAAACGACGACCCAAGGTATCAATATGACTTTTGGGAAGAATAAACGACGACCCAAAATGAGATAACCTTTGGGAAGAATAAACGACGGCCCGAGGTAACAAGATAACCTTTGGGAAGAATAAACGACGGCCCAAGGTAAGTTGTTGATGAAGTTTACCTGCTGGAGAATTAACCTGAAAAACAAGGTTAGTTTGGTGCAAATATAATGATACATATAACATTTTGCAAGATAATATTTTATGAGAATGCGTATGATATGATATGATATGATATGATATGATGTATGTATGAATTATGTAGCTGAAGTGTATAAGTAGCTTCGTAGAACAACTGCAGACTGGGGAAAATAAATCTCGATTCAGTATTGCGGAGTATGAAGACTTCGTTCCCGTCTTGTTTTAAGAATATCATACTTAGGAACTCCCATTTTTGTTCATCGTTCTTCTTATTGAAGGATTAACTTCCTAAATATCTTGACTGGGGATAAAAGAGATGGACATAGATCCGGGAGATCTATGTAATTAAGTATCAATTCTTCGGAGGATACGAAACCGCTTGGAGACTTCGTAAAGCTGGAAGTGTAAGATATTACTTGAGGTATTCCGTAAGGATATCTGTAAAGATTACTCTGTGGGGATGAACCGGCGAAGCTTCGTTGAATTTCTACCTCCGTTCGTTCTTAGTAAATGCTATTATTGTATTTTATGCATTTCTGGTAAACATCAATCATATTCAAAGGCATATATACATTCAAACATATTTAAAAAGGGAAAAGTAAACCTGAGCTCGAAAACAAAATCGTTTCAATTTTGAGAGTGTATAACCAATTGGATTTAGAGCTTATAAGGTTCTTAACTCTCCTGAATAATTTCCCAGAAATTCTCATTGTTGGATCTGAAGACATGATACTGACACCATCTGATACTACTGGCATAGACAGTTAATTTCCATAATGGCTTATGTTGAGCATCCAATATCAAGGTAATACAACTGTGATGGACCATATACACTTCGGGTATTAGATTTGGAAAGAGAGTGTTGCCCCTTGGTTGATGATCAATTGTTCCATAATGGAAGTATCTGAAAGGAGCTACCTTAAGAGAAATAAGCAGAATGCCCCACAATAATATGCCCCTGGTGTCGTGAACTTTGTAATGTTACCCTTGGTAATTCAGATAGATGAGGAGATTTGCCCCTGACTACTTAAGCATAGTTGAATTTTGACCTGATGCCCCAAATGAAATAGGCAATATCATGGTATGACCCAATGATTGGGAAGCAATGACTATGCCCCTTGTATACATTGGCTTTGATTCAGGAAGCAACTTTGTCTATCAGAAGGACTTTGGTTCATTGAACATTCATCCTGTAAGTTTCTCTGTTTGTCAAACACTCAGTTATATGCAAATAATGATATTCAAAAATGCAATGCTTATGTCTGTCTTGAAGTTTTGAAAAAGAATTATTTTAGTAAAACAATTTTTATGAAAACTGTGATATTAACTCAAGATTTATAATAAGCCCTAAAGGAGTCAGGATACCTTTTTGTGCCAATACGCTTTCAAACTAACCATGCTTCAGTTAGGAATTTTAAAGGGTTATAACGTGGTCTGGTTCACGGTTTAAGAAACAAAGGATAAAGGCTCAAATTTTATTTGTACCCAACCCAATCTCCATGATGTTCTTCAGTCCTATGTTCGGTTAACTTATGCATTGAAGATTCGAAGGAATTTAGAATTGTAACACTGTCATTTGTGATGGTTCAAAAACCAAAAATTTATTTGAATATTCAGTCATCTTTATTTGTTGAGGATTCATAGTGACCTCTTTTTTTTTTTGACTTTGTTATCCCTTCTTTTTGCCTTAATTGTTTGTTTCAAGATTACAGTCAGCGGGATTTCTCAATTTTTATTATTAAGTCTCCTTCATAGGTTTTGACTTAGCGAGATTTTCTTTTGCTAGATATTGACCTGCAGATTTTAGTGATTACAGGGATCCTTCATTAGTTGTGTATAACACAGACAACTGACATAGTTGAGTTAACCGAGTAACTACCTTGCCCCAGGTTATGAATAAGGGTTTTAATTTGCTTGAGAAAGAAAAACTCTTACTTCTTTGGCTCAAAAGGGTTAACTAGGGATTAACTTCCTTATATCTCCACTGTTTAGGAATTGAAACAATGCATGTACATCGTCAACATAGTCTGTTCAAAAGCATATTGCATAAGATTATGGTATTGTTTTCGTCATCCTCCCTCTACAGGCTTATAGCTTTATCAGGAGTTAAATATCACAAAATAGAAATATGAAACATAGTTCAAAATATAGTGAAACGAATGGATTAATTCAAGACAAACATATGCAATGCATTAATGAAAACAAAAGTTTAACATAATAGTAAGTGTTTAAACAAATAAAAGAAATTACAAATGAAAATTCAAATGTTGTCCCATCCAGTTGGTTGAATATCTTCGATTGCAATCTTTGAACTTTTAGGAGCAATATATTTCACCATGAAATCAAATTTGCCACTTGGCTGTCCCAAGGTGTCCCATATTTCAACGGGAGTATGTAGGCTTTCTTTCTTGCTACCTCGGACAATCTGTCTTGCAGCTTCGAAGTTTGATGGACGATAGTAAAATTCAATTTGACCTTCTGGTGTAACCTCAAAGATTCCTTCGTAAATCAGGTCTTAAATCTTATTCTTCAATGCCCAACAACTATTAGTGTTATGTCCAGGACAATTGGAGTGATACACACATCTTGCATTGAGATTATAGCGAGGAGAAGAAGTATTGGTTTTTTGAGGAGCGTCTTTCAAGATAATCAACCTCAATTCCAACAAGCATTGCAAAGCTTATGACATTGGCGTGTTGAATCGGGTGAACTGTCTTCTACACTCCTTGTGTTGTGGTGGATTAGACCTACAAGATATTCTTTCTTCAACTAAAGAATTATCAGTAGCAGCTGGTCTCTTCCCTTCTTTTATCCTCATCCTCTTTTTAACTAAGTCAGTTTGTTTCATCGGAGGTTGACTGATGATTAGATCCCTAGCTCTGTTATCTTAAAGCGTTTTGACAAAGATTCTCAACTCTTCTTGCCCCTGGGCTAAACTATGGATAAAAACCACCTGGCCATTCATCTGAATTCTCATCTCTACTATCTCATCTTGCAGTTGTTCCAACCGATCATCCTTGTTGTCTTCGGGGTTCTTCTTTTTCATGTCCTTAGTTAGAAGTGCTTTCATCTCTTCTGGCCCCTTGGACAAGTTTAGGATCACTTCTTGAAATTGAGAAAATTGGGTTTGGAGATCTTTGACAGATTGTTCGAGAGCCATTTCTGCTGAAATAAACAGCGAGAAGATGAGAAACCTGCTGTGAAAACCTGTCATGCAATGATATGGTGTGTAGATGCATATGCGATGTTTTCAAGGACCGCAGGATTTAAATTTGTTTAAAGAAAACAAAATTTTATTAGTAAGTGTTAAATATAAATTTGCCCCTTGGTTTTACAATGAAAGGAAATAACAATAAAGTACAAAAATAAATATATGGGGTGTTAAGTCTCCCATGGACGCTTCCTCTTTGTGTGGAGGTATTTGTTGAGGTTCCGTTCCTCGTGAAGTTGTCTTGTTAGCTCCAGAATTCTTTCTTGACTAGATCTGAAATGAGTTTCAAAAGTATCCCTTTGCTCCCGCAATTGAATCCATGACTTATGTAACTCTTCCAAATCATTAGGCATGTTTGGATGAAGGATGGTATAAGGAACATCGCCTTCAGCAACATGCTCCATAGTAACCAGTAGAACAGCAGGATATGACATCATAAGAGTCTGAGCACGAGATCACACCCATCTGAGGTAAGGTTCCATATGAATGGAATACTTTGGCTCCAAAGTCTTACTATCAATCATATTTATCTTGTTCCAAGCTCGTACAAACCTTTGACGGTAATCCTGAAGATCGTTGTCGTAGTCGAACATAATACCCTGAATAAGCATGTCATGAGGACCATTACTCCGAGCATAACCAAAATGACGTAGAGCTAAAGAAGGGTTGTAGGTAATTCCCCCTCTTACGCCAATGAGTGGCACATAAGGGAAATCCCCACAATGGTCAATGATAGTAGCATTCTCCATAGATCGAGAGCACCAATGAATGTCTGAATGAGAAAGTGACATGATCCTCTTAGACCATCTTAACCCTTGGTCATTCTTCATCACTGATCGAGGAATGTGAGAAATAAACCACCTAGAGAGTAGAGGTATGCAACACATCAGAGTTCCTATCGCCTTCGTAGTACGAGTGTGAAGAGAATGTAAGATATCTCAAAGTAATGTAGGCACTGGATTGTGAGTCAGAAATATGTTGATGGCGTGTACGTCTATGAACTGGTCTGGATTAGGGAATAACACTAAGCCATAGATCAATAGGGCTAAGATCTCCTCAAAAGCATCATAACTCTTAGCCTTCAAGAACACTTGAGCTTTCTCCATCAATACCTTAGCAAGAATACCCTTAACTCCACTTCTTGTTTCTAGGACAATGTTTGATTTCTTCAAATGTAGGGTTGCAACAATGACTTTAGGTTTAGGCTCTCTTTCTAAGCCTGTGAAGGGTCTCTGATCAAGGATAGGTATACCCAGTAGTTTGGAGAACTCTTCCATTGTAGGAACCAGTTGATAGTCGAGAAATGTGAAGCAATGATGTTTAGGATCAAAGAACTGAAATAGGACACTCATCATGTCTTCATTGAAATCTGAACTAATTAGATCCAGTAGGTGACCATGTTTCTTGATGAACTGGGAGCTTTCAGAAACTTGAGAGACCAATTCCTTAAGCTTAGGAGGTATCCCTACAAAGTTGATCCGGATAGTATTCCTACGAGCAGAAGCCATGACCTGCAACAAAGAACAAAGATAAATCCTTTGGTCCTTGAAATGGTTAGTGAAAATGATATGCTTATGATGTCATGATGTCATGATGTTATGCTTAATCACAAACATGTGGCACACACAAACAAGTCACACAATAGCCCTAGGTTTGAAGGCTTGCATGAGGTTTAAAGGTAAGTACCCTCCCCTGATGTTTAGATGGTTCATCCTATCCTACAAAAGTAACCAGGTTCTAAGGGATCTCAATATCACTGATCCTTTCCAAGGGTGGTTGTTCAGTAGGCAACTTACTTGCCAACCAAAACCCTCCAAGTTTAGGATCTCAATGAGCGTAGCATCGAGTATCAACCAACTTCAGTCTTCACCAAAGCCGGCTATCTCACTACTTTCTAAAGGCCAAGATGGGATAACTAGGGTTCTAAAGGTTAGTTAGTGTATTGACAACATATGGCAGGCCCATATTATCCTTAACTTACTTAAGGAACATAAGCACCAACCAAGAAGTCACACTAACTATGCCCACCAGATCAACCATATCGGTATACACCGTACAATTTCTTTGGTCTATTGCCATTTACCTAGGGTACACTAGATCCGGGTTAGGATCTTTCACACAAAAAGCCCAACAAGTAATATAAAGCAAACAAAGCAAACAATTTAAGTGATCTAATTCCTAAGGGTACCCCTTTTTTACTTAGTAACTCCCCAGCAGAGTCGCCAGTTCTGTAACACGGTGGGAGAACTGACTTTTAGTCATGTTGTGGATAACAAGAGTCGCCACCGACTTTTATTTTATCCATAAGGAAAGGACATAAAAGAATAGGAAATACCTATTTTAAAAGACTTAGGTTCGTGGGGTAGGTTATATAAAGGGAAGGTGTTAGCACTCTTTATATCCATGGTTATCCATGGGCTCTTAGTTACTTAACTCACTTAGACTGCTTTTGAAAAGGTGAAGTGTGTGATTAGAAAAATTTCTAAGTACTTTGTAATGATACTCGTATGGATGTATACAAAGCCTTGTTTTGAAAATGTTTGGAAAGGTTGTGAGGTGTAAATAGTGGTGTTAAAGTGTTTTTGAAGAGTGAGCATGTAACTATGAGGTACCTACCCTAGACTAAGTCATTCATGTTCTTATATGTTCTTTCAAGAGTAAGACTATCCCTATTATTAAGGAATAGGTAGTCACTACTTTGGATTGTATTAAGGGACAATCGTAGGGTCATCGTATGGTCATAGAAGGCAACATATATGGGTGTTCTTAGCCATTTTTCTGAAGGGACTATCATCATATTTATCGAAGGGACAAGATCATTATCGTAGGCAACTTCGAAGGGACTTGATCTTTTAAATTCTCAAAAAGGACCATGATGATTTATTCTAAAAGGGACTTTGCTTAAACACCCCTATATTCGAGGGACTTGACCATTTATTTTAAGGCAACCAAGAGGAATACCCTAGGAAGTGCAGATGGCGATCAAAGATCGACTTATGTGTGTGAGTGTTATTTTCAAATATTTATCTTGTTTAATTAGATTATCTAAGTCAAAATTATTCACAAGCAGGTTTTCACGCCCTATTTACTAACCATACAGTTAATTTACAAAGAAAATAAAGACGAGAAAAGAAATTTACAAGCTATTACAAGGCTTCGGGATAGATACAAGTAATAATATAAATAAGCAAAGCAATAATATGAATATAAAATAAACAAAGTAAATATAATAGTAGATGAATTAGAAAAATAAATTCATTAATTAGAAGTCATTAGGAGAATTAATTATAATAATAAAAATTGTTACTTATAAATGATTAAAGTTTGATAAAAGGGTTTTTCAATTATATTGACAAAAATTAGAAATTGTATTAAAATTATTTTTAAGTACAATTATAATAATGAGAAAATAATATTTATATTTATAAAAGTAAGAGAATTTATTATATACAAAATAATATAAGGATTAATATTTACAAAATAAAATTTTTAAGAAAATAATTATTAAGTTAATTATATGTTAATTATAAAAAATAAGAATTTAATTTAGAAAAAAAAAGAAAATTGTTATTTACAAGAATTTATAAAGATAATAAGTAAATTAGAAATAGTTAGTATTTATTTACAAAAATATTTTAGAATATGTTATATACAAAAAATAAAATTTGAATTATAATTACATATGTATAAAATAATTATAGGTTTTTATTTGTGTAGAAAAAGTTTTAATTAATATTAATAATAATTATTATAATAAAATATATTAAAATTGTAAAAAAAAAAAAAAGGACAAAAAACTCACATGCTGGAGCCTAGGGTCGAACCCAGGACTCCTAGCTTCCACCACAGGCAGGCCAATCAACTGAGCTATGCGCGCTGCGTGTCTATAGGATATAGCTTGATTATTATATAAAAAACCTGCAAAATAAAATGAATTTTGAACAAAAAGAATAACCTGGGGATCGAACCCAGGTCGTCTGCCTCATACGCGTACACGCTCACCACCACGCCACTTGCTTCTAACTGATATGAAACACAAAACATTAATTAAATAATAAAACTAAATTTGAAAATGAATTCCGCGCGCGGAGTCAGCTTCTTCCTCCAGCCGTCCAATTAGCCTATAATGACACTTTGTCCGTCACAAAAGCTTATAGTGACGATTCTGGTTCGTCACTAAAAGTCATGCATGCTCAAACATTAAAAATACCAACAATAAATTCAGTTTAGCAACCCAGATCATACAAATACAAACCAATAAACTCAAATATGTTCTTAATTTGGCCTAAAATTAGCTTGTGAACGAAATCCCAATTCAAAGTTTTTGAAACCCTAAATATGGTGTTTCACGAATCCGGCAAGGGAGCTTCAAGAAACCTGCCCAGAATCACTCTATGGATTATCACAAACAATAATATAAGGTCAAATATGATTCATAACGCATGATTAAGCAAGATTAGAAAACGAAAAAAAAAATTCATCATCGGCTTATGCATATGAATATGTTTTGGATGCAAATGATGATTGGGATAACATCAAGGATGATCAAGGATCATGTTTGGACCTTCAAAGTGCCTGAAAAACAACAAAATATGAGAATTCGATTTTGAATTTTTTCTTGAAATTTTTGAATTTGTTCTTGTTCTTGGAGGCAGTGAATTTGTGCCCTTGTGCATTGGTTGACTTCATCTACTTATAGAGAAGTAAATTAGGTCAAAAATCTGATGGATTTGTGGGCTTGTGAAGTAACTTGATCATGAAGAAATAAATCACCATTAAAGTTCAAAAAAATCAAATGAATACTTGCTATTTTAGGTACAATCTGGTTTTAATTGATTTCCAATCATTCTAAATATGCTTCAATGATTTCCAATCAAATATCTTGACCATTATTTGATTTTTCATATTTAATTCATATTTAAATTGAATTTTAGTAAATAAAATCCAAATAAATAGTAAATAAATAATAAAAATCATAAATCATTGTCATTGGGTCGTGCTTGATGTTTTTATGAAGATTGGATTACAAAATTACAAGCCCATTTGGAGAAATTTGGATTTAAGACCTCATTTGCTCAATGTACCCCTAAAAAATTTCCCAAATTTGCCAAGGCATAGCTCTCTCAATTTTAAGTCTATGAAGGTGTTCTTGGACTTTTTGGAAAGCTTAAAGAGTCCTATAACAAACCTTTTTGGTCTCATGTCAATATCTTTTACCATTTTAAAATTATAAGCTTTGGAAAAAGTTGACCTTTTGTTGACTTTTAAAAGGACCTATAATGTCTTAGCTCATACCTTCCAAATGAAGCATTTTTAGGCTTGGCTTATGAGACACAAGGTTGTAGAGAATTCAATTTCCTTCAAAATGAGCTTTGAATGGAGTTTTTTTGATGAAGTATGTGAAAGTTATGACTGGTCAAAGTTCAGTTGACTTTCCTTAAGAAAACCCTAATTTAGAAACTCCTTATTATTGATGATCTGAAACTTTCTTGATGAATCATGATCAAACCTTTATCAAATGATGAATTTTACTTCATAATTTTTATGTTGGCAAAAAAATTTGAAGTTTGACTTTAATTTGACCATAGTTGACCTCAGTTTGATTTTTTAACTACTTTGACTAATTTTTGCATATCTGATCATCTGACTGAGCAAACTCTTTGGGAAAGCTTTGAAATTTTTCATAGGGATTCTTAAAGTTATGTGGGATACTATGAAGCTCACTTTATTCCTTGAAAGTCAATTTATCCTGAAGAAACCCAAAACCCTAGTTTTGGATGTTTTGTGTAGGAGGAGGCATTGTTTGGGGAAACTTCCACACTTCTTGATCAATTGAGAATCTTGAGAAGCTTATGATCATTTAGAAGTCTTGAGAGACATTGTATTGATTGTGGGAGGGAAAAGTTTGGGGTATAACACATACCTCCGGTGAGGGAAGTTGAATTCTCAGTTGACCTGATACCGGGAACGACTCATATATCTGTTTCCCCTTATCGGATGGCACCGCTCGAGTTAAAAGAATTGAAGGATTAATTAGAGGATTTGATGGCAAATAATTTTATTAGACCAAGTGTATCACCGTAGGGAGCTCCTGTTTTGTTGGTAAAGAAGAAGGACGGTGGTATGCTTTGTGTATTGATTACCGTAAGTTGAACAAGGTTACTATCAAGAATAAGTAACCCTTGCCGAGGATAGACGATCTCCTAGATCAATTGAAAGGAGCTTGTGTGTTCTTGAAGATTGATTTGAGGTCGGGTTATCACCAGATTCGTGTGAAGAGTTATGATGTTCCAAAGACTGCATTCAGAACCCATTATGGTCAACACAGAGAACCATCATTAGTTGTGTACAACACAGACAATTGGCATAGTTGAGATAACCGAGTAACTACCCTTCCCCAGGTTATGAATAAGGTTTTAATTTGTGTGAGAATGAAAACTCCTACTTCATACGCTCAAAAGGGTTGACAAGGGATTAACTTCCTTATATCTCCACTGTTTAGGAATTGAAACAATGCCTGTACATCGTCAGCATAGTCTGTTCACAAGCATACTGCATAAGATTATGGTATTGTTTTCGTCATCCTCCCTCTACAGGCTTATAGCTTTATCAGGAGTTAAATATCACAAAATAGAAATATGAAGCATAGTTCAAAATATAGTGAAACAAATGGATTAATTAAAGACAAACATATGCAATGCATTAATGAAAACAAAGTTTGACATAATAGTAAGTGTTTAAACAAACAAAAGAAATTACAAATGAAAATTTAAATGTTCTCAAAGCCTCTTCCTCTAAACTGGTTACTCCAGATGTCTGGGCGCTTTGATGTTTGATGGGCGATAGAAGAACTCAATTTGGACTTCTGGCGTAACCTCGAGGATTCCTTCGTCAATTAGGTCTTGAATCATATTCTTTAATGCCTAACAACTATTAGTATCGTGTCCGAGACAGTTGGAGTGATACATACACCTTTCCTTGGGATTATAGCGAGAAGAGGAAGTATTAGGATTTTGAGGAGGTTTTTCCAAAGAAATTAGCTTCATCTCCAACAAGCATTGCAAAGTTTGCGACATTGGAGTGCTGAATTTGATAAACTGTCTTTTATATTCCTTGTGTCGAAGTGGATTAATATTACAAGGTCTTTTTTCTTCAACTGACGAACAATAAGTGGTAGCCTGTCTCTTTCCTTCTCTTATCCTTATCTTCTTTTCGACCAATTCATCTTGTTTTATCGGAGGTTGACTGGCGATTAGATTCCCGACTCCATTACTTTGAAGTTTGTGGACAAAGGTTCTCAGCTCTTCTTGCCCCCGAGCTAAACTTTGGATAAGAGCCACCTGGCCATTCATCTGGATCCTCATTTCTGCCATCTCAGCTTGCAATTGTTCCAACTGACCATTCTTGTTATCTTTATGATTTTCAGAAAGGAGTGCTTTCAACTCTTCTTGCCCTTTGGACAAATTCAAGATCACTTCTTGAAACTGAGCATTCTGAGCTTGGAGGTCTTTGACAGATTGTTCGAGAGTCATTTCTGCTGAAATAAACAGCGAGAAGATTGAGAAACTTGCTATGGAAACATGCCATGCAATGATATGGTATGTAGATGCATATGCAATGTTTTCAAGGACCGCATGATTTAAATTTGTTAAAAAAACTAAAAAAAAACTCTTATTAGGAGGTTTGAAATAATATTTCCCCTTGGGCTTACAAATTAAAATAAATAAAGTTTATAAATAAAAATAAGGACAAAATGAAACATATGGGTTTTAAGTTTCCCATGGACGCCTTCTCTTTGTATGGAGGTATGTGTTGAGATTCCGCTCTTCGTGAAGTTGCTTTGTCAGCTCCAACACTCTTTCTCGGTTGAGCTTCGAAAGTATCTCTTTGCTTCTTCAATTGGATCCAGGACTTCTGCAATTCTTCCAGGTATGTGGTAATGTTTGGATAAAGGATGGTATAAGGAGTATCTCCTTCTGCAACAAGCTCCATAGTAACTGGTAGGACAATAGGATATAGCATTATAAGAGTCTGAGCACGAGATCGCACCCATCTGAGGTAAGGTTCCATAGGAATTAAGTACTTTGGTTCCAGAGTCTTGCTATCAACCTTGTTCACTTTACCCCAAACTCGTATAAATCTTTGACGATAACCTTGAAGATCGTTGTCGTAGTCGAAAATAATACCTTGAATAAGCATGTCATGAGGACCGTTACTCCGAGCATAACCAAACTGGCGTAGAGCTAAAGAAGGGTTATAGGTAATGCCCCCTCTTTTTCCAAGGAGTGGCACATTAGGGAACTCTCCACAATGGTCAATGATAGTCACATTCTCTATAGATCGAGAACACCAATGAATATCTGAATGAGAAAGTGACATGATCTTCTTAGACCACCTTAACCCTTGTTCATTCTTCATTACTGATCGAGGAAGGTGAGAAATAAACCACCTAGATAATAGAGGTATACAACACATCAGAGTTCCTCGTGCTTTCGTAGTACGGATATAAAGAGAGTGTAGGATGTCTCCAAGTAATGTAGGCACTGGATTGTAAGTCAAAAATATGTTGATTGCGTGTACATCTATGAATTGTTCCGGATTAGGGAATAGTACCAAACCATAAATTAGTAGGGCTAAGATATCCTCAAAAGCATCGTAACTCATAGCATCCAAGAACACCTAAGTTTTCTCTATCAACACCTTAGAAAGAATACCCTTAACCTCACTCCTTGTTTCTAGGACAATGTCTGATTTCTTCCAATGTAGGGCAGCATCAATGACTTCAGGTTTAGGCTCCTTCTCGAAGCCTATGAAGGGTTTCTGATCAAGGATAGGTATCGTGAGTAACTTGGAGAATTCTTCCATTGTGGGTACCAGCTGATAATCAGGGAATGTGAAGCAATGATGTTTGGGATCAAAGATTTGGAATAAGACACTCATCATATCTTCATTAAACCCTGAGGTAACCAAATCAAGTAAATGACCATGTTTCTTGATGAACTGGGAGCTTTCAGGAACCTAAGACACCAATTCCTTAAGCTTAGAAGGTATTCTTACAAAGTTGATCCCGAGAGTATTCTTACGAGCAGAAGCCATCACCTGCAACAAAGAACAAAGATAAATCCTTTGGTCCTTGAAATGGTTAGTGAAAATGCTATGCTTATGATGTCATGCTCAATCAAAAACATGTGGCACACATAAATAAGTCACACAATAGCCTTAGGTTTGAAGGCTTGCATGAGGTTTAAATGTAAGTACCCTCCCTTGAAGTTTAGTTGGTTCATCCTATCCTACAAAAGTAACCAGGTTCTAAGGGATCTCAATATCACTGATCCTTCCCAAGGGTTGTTGTTTAGTAGGCAACTGACTTGCCAACCGAAACCCTCCAAGTTTAGGATCTCAATGAGCGCAACATCGAGTATCAACCAACTTTAGACTTCTCCAAAGTCAACTATCTCACTACTTTCTAAAGGCCAAGATGGGATAACTAGGGTTCTAAAGGTCAGTTAGTGTATTGACAACATATGGCAGCCCCATATTATCCTTAACTTACTTAAGGAACATAAGCACCAACCAATAAGTCACACTAACTATGGCCACCAGATCAACCATATCGGTATACACCGTACAGTTTCCTTGGTTTATTGCCATTTACCTAGGGTACACTAGATCTGGGTTAGGATCTTTCACACAAAAAGCCCAACAAGTAATATAAAGCAAACAAAGCAAACATTTTAAGTGATCTAATTCCTAAGGGTACCCCTCTTTTACTTAGTTTATCCCCAGCAGAGTCGCCAGTTCTGTAACACGGTGGAATAACTGACTTTCTATAAATGTTGCGGATAGCAAGAGTCGCCACCGAATTTTATTTCATCCATAAGGAAGGGACATAAAAGAACAGGAAAGACCGTTTTGAAAAGACTTGGGTTCAGGGGGTAGTTATATAAAGGGAAGGTGTTAGCATCCTTTATATCCATGGTTATCCATGGGCTCTTAGTTACTTAGCTCACTTTAATTGTTCTTGAAAAGTGTAGTGTGTGATTAGAAATTTTCTAAGTACTTTGTTATGATCCTCTTATGGATGTATACAAAGCCTTGTTTGAAAATATTTGAAAATATTGTGAGGTGTGAAAAGTATTTTTATTTTGAAGAGTGAGCAAGTAACTATGAGGTACCTACCCTAGACTAAGTCATTCATATTCTTATATGTCCTTTCAAGGATAATACTATCCATATTATTAAGGAATAGGTAGTCATTACCTTGGATTTGTTAAGGGACGGGCGTAGGGTCATCGTATGGTCAATGAAGGCAACTTAAAGGGTGTCTTTAGCAATTCGTAGAGATTATCATCATTTATTCGAAGGGACAAGATCATTATTCCGTAGGCAACCTCGAAGGGACCTGATCTTTTAAATCTGTAGGGACTTGATGATTTATACGTGATGGGACTTTGCTTAAGACACCCCTATATTCGAGGGACTTGACCATTTAAAGAAGGCAACTAAGAGGGATATCCTAGGAAGTGCAGACGGCGATCTTAGATCGACTTACGTGTGTGAATGATTTATTTCAAATATTTATCTTATTTAATTAATTATCTAAGTCCATATTATTATTCAATTAATTCTCACTCCCTATTTACTAACCAATCATTTAAATAATAATAATTAAAAGGACAAAAAAGTAAATCTAAGCTATTACAAGGCTTTGGGCAGTTACAAAATAATCAAGCGAAAAATAAATTACAACATACAAACCTTTACATTTTTTCTAATAATTAAAATAAAGCAAAAATTAAGTATAAATAAAAAATAATAAAGCAATATTAAAAATAAAATAATTAGGGTTAGTATTTATTTAGGGTTAGAGAAAATTAGGGTTTATTAGAATTAATTAAAAAAATTAGGATTTGAAAGAATTAGTTAAAACCTAATTAATTAATTTTATTTACAAAATTATTATTATAAGAAAAAAAGAATATATTAAAATAAAGTTATTATTATAAATAAATAAAAAATATTTTTCTTTTTTTTTAAAATAATAATAAAATTTTAATTAAGAAAGAGTTATTTTTATTATTGGTTTAAATTTAATAAGTTAATTAATATATTAAAATAAAATTAATTAAAACAATAGAAACAAGGAAATAAGAAAAAAAAAAGAAAATTGCTCAAAAAGATAGGATCTGGGAATTGAACCCAGGTCCCTTACCTCAACAACGTATCACAAAACGAACAGGGTCAGCGCGCGCTGGTGTTAATCCTATGGGACAAAACTATTATATTTTTAACCTGCAAAAATAAATGAATTAAAAGCAAAAACGCTTCAGGGCAGGATCGAACCCAAGTCTTCAAGGTTCACCACACACGCGCCTTACCACTAGGCTACCTGCATCTTTGTGTCAATGATACAACATAATATCATAAAATAAATAAAGCAAATTCAAAAAAACAAATTCGCGCGCAGATGGCATCTTCTTCAACCTCTGGACGTAGAATTTTAGCTACGATTTTGCTTTAGTTTAGCTACGAAATATTCGTAGCTAAAAAACCTGTGAAATTCAAACATTGACAAACACATATGATTAGTCTCAAATAAATACACCAATTGATTGTCCAGAAGCTGGTGAGTTCAAATATGCCCTTAAATATCATTGACAAGTCCTAAATCGTGAAACCCCAAACTCAAACTCTAAACCCTAACAATGGTGATATGCGGATTAGGCCATGAACTTCTCATATTCCTGCCCAGAAATGTTCTCTACATCATTACAAATAACAATATCAGATCAAAAATCATAAACAATGCATAGGTTAAGAGAATTGAAAAACAAAATATTAAGAACAATATTGATTCAGTTACGGCTTATGAGGAGGTTTTAGACCATGTAAATGATGCAAATGCATTCCATAAACATCAAGGAAGGTATTGCAACCCTTGTTTCACCTTGAAAGTGTCCCTAAATGAAAAATTGTATCTCACTTTTTTGTGGAATTTTGAAAGCTGAATGTGTTCTTGGCTGCTGCAAATTCGTGGCTTGTGTTTATGTTCAATTGTGTATATGTAGGAGAGTCAAATTAGGTCAAAAGATTGGTGGATTATTAGGCTTTTGTGGTTTCTTGAGTGTGAAGAAATCTCATCCATAATTTTGTCCAAAAATCAAATGATATCCTTCCAAATTAGTGGTGCACGAAATTGGATAACATATAATCATCTTGAATGGTCTTTAAGGGTTTCTAGAAGAAGAATCATATCAAATATTTGAATTTTTATATTTTATTTTGATTTAAAATGAATTTTAATGAATAAAATCCAAATAAATAATAAATAAATTATAAAAATCAGAAATAATTTGAATTGGGTCGTGCTTGATGTTATTGTTAAGATTGTGTTGCAAATTGATAGGCCCATTTGGAAAAAAAATTGGATTTAAGACCTTATTTTCTTCATACACCCCTTGAAAATATCCCAACTTTGACAAGGTATAAATCCCTAAATTTTAAAGATATGAAGGTGTTCTTGGATATTTTGGAAAGCCTAAAGAGTCCTCTAACAAACCTCTTTGGTCTCATGTCCATATTTTTCACCATTTTCAAATTATGCTCTTTGGAAAAAGTTGACCTTTTGTTGACTTTTGAAATGACCTGTAATGTTTTAGCCCATACCTTCCAAATGAAGCATTTTTAGGATTGGCTTGTGAGACACAAAGTTGTAGAGAATTCAATTTCCTTAAAAATGAGCTTTTTATGGGAAATTTTTTATGAAGCATGTGAAAGTTATGCCTGGTCAAAGTTCAATTGACTTTTCCTAGGAAACCCTAATTTAGAAACTTCATGATTCTTGGTGATCTGAGATGTCCTTGATGAATCATGATCAACCCTTGATCAAATGATTAATTTTATTTCATAAACTTGATTTTGGCAAAAAATTTTGAAGTTTGACTTTAATTTGACCACAGTTGACCTCAATTTGACTTTTTAACTACTTTGACTGATTTTTGCATATCTGATCATCTGACTGGCCAAACTTATTGGGAAAGTCTTGCAACTTGACATGGGGATTCTTGAATACATGTGGGATGTTATGAAGCTCACTTGAGGCATTGTAAGTCCATTTAGCTCAGATAAACTCAAAACCCTAGTTGTGGATCCATTGCTTAGGAGGATGCTTTGTCCGAGATAACTCTCAAACTTTCTGACCAATTGTGAACTTTGTGAACCTTGAGAGAACTCTAGGGACACCTTGCTTTGATTGTGGGAGGGCAGATTTTTGGGTACAACAGTGGTCCGGAATGAAAAAGGACATTGCAATATTTTTATCTGAATGTGCGGGGTGCCAACAAGTGAAAATTGAGCACCGAAGACCGGGCGGTTTGTTGCAACCTTTGGACATCCTAATTTGGAAGTGGGATAGTATTTCTATGGACTTTGCAGTAGGTTTACCAAGTACTCAGGGTGGTTATGACTCTGTTTGGGTGATTGTGGATCGGTTAACAAAATCTGCACATTTCTTAGCCATTAAGACTACGTACAAGGCAAGTCATCTTGCAAGGTTGTTTATTGTTGAGATTGCGAGATTGCATGGTGTTCCATCTAGTATTGTGTCGGATAGAGATCTGAAGTTCACTTCGAGGTTTTGGAAGGTGTTCCAACAAACCATGGGTGCGAATTTGCATATGAGTACTTCTAATCATCCTCAAACGGATGGTCAGACGGAACATACGATTCAAACGATGGAAGATATGTTAAGGGCATGTGTTTTGGAAAGAACTTTTTCCATTGATATAATTCTCTTACAATAATAGTTACCATGCAAGCATTGGAATGGCTCCATATGAGGCTTTATATGGAAGGAAGTGTAGAACACCGTTGTGTTGGTCGGAAGTGGGTGAAGATAGGATTTTGGGACCCGAAGTTATCCAAGAGACTACGAAAAAGATTCGAATGATTCGAGAAAAGACTAAGCAAGCTCAAGATTGTCAGAAGATTTATTCTAACAATCGAAGGAGGCCTTTGGAATTTGATGAAGGTGATCATATGTATTTGAAAGTCACTCTGAGATTGAGATTGAAGGGACCGTTTAAGTCGTGCAAGTTAAGCCAGAGAGATACTTAGGATTGTATCAGATCTTAGAAAGGATTGGTGAAGTTGCTTACAGATTGGCCTTACCACCCTCTCTATCTGAAATACATGATGTTTTCCATGTATCTCAACTTCGTAGGTTTGTTCCTGATCCTCTTCATCCTATTTTGCCGGATTCTATCGAGATAGAAGCGAATTTGACTTTTGAACCCCAACCGAGCCGTATTGTTGGAAGAGAAACCAAGGTGTTAAGGAACAAAGAGATACCACTTGTTAAAGTGTAATGGGATGAGACGCATCTGGGAGATGCTACGTGGGAATTGGAATCAGAGATGTGAGAATCATATCCTCACCTGTTCAGGTAATCTTTTAAATTCGAGGGCGAATTTCTATTTAAGGGGGAGGGTGTAATACCCCGTAATTTATTTAATGCTATGAATAATATTATTTGATATTAATACTATTATGGATTACTCTGAGAAATTTAAACGGAAATAAATAAAGTAGTCAGCGAGATTTTATTTTATTAATTAATATTAACTGACTCAGAAGTTTTATAAAATCTTGGATTAAGATACATTTTTGGATACTCTCTATTTGGACATGTCGGTAGGAAAAGTTATGTTTCCTTTTAAGACCTAAAGTCTTATTTCTTTTGTTTTTACAAAAACATAGAAATAGAGAAAGAAGGAGAAGAGAGAAAGGAAGAGAAGAAAGAAGAAGAAAACGTCTTGAAGAAGAAGATGAGAGCTCTTGATCTTGTTGCTTCCACCAACCATTCACCCTTCAATCTTCTCTAATCTTCTTGCTAGAGGTGGGTTCATAGCTAGAAACTTTTCCTTTTGGTTTTGGTAGAGTTTTTAGGTTTATGAGTTTTAGGGCAATTTTGTGAAAATCCTAGAATCAGTAGATTAAACGGTTAGAAATCGATATAAATGCTTGTGTATGTTGCCTCTAGGTGTAGGAACATTGTTGGAATGTTGTTTTGATATTTAGAAATGTTTTATTTGGATTTTGGGTATTACTCTCATGAGTTTTACGCA
The DNA here is from genome assembly GCA_963966055.1 of Lathyrus aphaca. Taxonomy (NCBI): domain Eukaryota; kingdom Viridiplantae; phylum Streptophyta; class Magnoliopsida; order Fabales; family Fabaceae; genus Lathyrus; species Lathyrus aphaca. The sequence continues at coordinate 163,638,959 of OZ014520.1, read as the reverse complement.
ATTGCTGCTGTCTGAGTTTGGTTAACCGGTTAACCGAATACGTTAACCGGTTAACGCTTCTGAGAATTTTGCCTCTGCCTCTGTTTCAAATGCGTTAACCGGTTAACCAAATGCGTTAACCGGTTAACACTGTAAGTATGGAGGAAAATATTTTAATTCCAAACTTTGAAAATTCATAACTTTTTACTCGGTTATTCGATTTAAATGTTCTTTATATCATTGGAAAGCTAGAATTATGTACTTTCACGTAATGGCGTAAATTATTATATTTACCCGACTTTTTCCCAACTTTTCGTTAAACCCGTAAAAATGTTAAGTTGGGGAATTGTGAGCTTAAGGTAATAAAACGGCAAAACTTGCGAGGTATCTAGGTTGTTACGGAATTGTTTTAGAGACATAACAATACTTAGGCATCGATACTTGGAGGGTGTCTTCGGGCTAGGTAGTTGTTAGAAGTTGGAAGTTTACTTCCTTGCGATATATCCTAATTTAATTATATCTGGCTTGTGTCGATATAATTAATCAGTGGATCTGAAACTCTTAATGGATGACAGTGACCCGTGCTTGCTTGTCATCGGGGAGTATGACTGGATGGGGAAAGTATCCATTAAGAAGAGTAACCGTGACCCGTGCTTGATTGTTATCTGGGAGTATGACTGGGCGGGGAAAGTTACTTAGGTATAGGTATCGTGACTCGTACTTGCTTGTCATCTGGGAGTATGAATGGGCGGGTAAAATACCTTTGATAGATAATGAGTGACCCGTGCTTGCTTGCCACCGGGGAATGTGGCTGGGCGGGGAAAGTTATCTATACGTTAAGGATCGAGTGACCCGTACTTGCTTGCCATCGGGGAGTATGGTTGGGCGGGGAAAGATGCCTTAAATCACCTTGTGTGTGCTCCGTTTTATTTTATTTGATGTCTCTAGTTTTTGTGAACTCGAAGTCTAGGTTTTCCCCGACTTGAGTAATAGTTTTAAACCTTTTAGAGCCGAGAGAACTCTAAGATAGGGAACTCACTGAGATGTTTTATCTCACCCCATGTTGATGTTGTTATTTCAGGTACTTCAGGTTCCACAAAGGGTAAAGATAAGGCGGCTTGATTATCTTTGCTTGTTTGATGGTTTCTTCTGCTGTAGACTTTTGAGATCTCTGGATCTAGTTCTTAGAATTTTTATTTTGTGAACATCTTGTATTATTTATAGCCTTTTTCTAGTACCTTATGTTGTAGTGGCTATATTTATACAATGTGTTACTAAGAACTTGTTGTATTTCAATACCAAATTTAAATTTATATATGAAAAATATGCTTTGATGTATGTATTTTATATATGGGTATTACAATCACCCTGGAAATCTTCTCAATCGCTTCGAGCCATTTCTGTGCGCTTGTCGGATCGTGAGTGCCTTCAAAAATTGGTGGGTTATTCCTCTGAAACTTCTCCAAAGCATGAAACTCATCATGTGCATTGTTTCGAGTCGTAGTCTGAGCAAGAGCTGCAATAGCATCAGCAAAAGAACGCGTGTTGTTTCCAGCCATTCTGCATAACATTCACCACATCAGAAAAGAAAATAATCGTTAACAAGTAATGACTAACATCGTACTAACAACAACAAAACTTGGTTGGTTAAACCGACCTGCTCTGATATCACTTATGTAACACCCTTCTACCCCCAAAAACAATTATAGAAAAATATTTCATATTATCATAATAAAATCAATGAGAAAGGTGTCACATATAATAAAAATATCATTAGTAATCATTGTCATGTCTCGTAACATGAGTTACACATCCATCATAATAATTGATAACTATGCAGCGGAATCATACTTCCAATTTCAAGTAAATAAAAATGTTTCATAAGAAATATATCCATATCAAAGTAACATCAACTTTGTGAAAACTACATCATAAACCAAAAGGACGTGAAGTTCGCAAACGATTCTCAACCTGATGTTACATGACACAGAGTAGGACACCTCTAAAACACTACTAAAAACGATAAATAAAAAACGCTCCAAGGCTACATCCTCCAACACTGCAAATTTACTTTTGGTTATCTGCAAATTACCCACATAAGAGACAACGTTTCCAAGCAGGCAGGGTGAGAAATCACAATCCATCATGATAATATATTGACATGGAAAATAAACAGAACAAGCAACAACGACGTCATGCATCATCAACAATCTTCACAACACATGCACATTTACATCATTCATATGCAATGTAAATTAGAATGAAATGCAAAGAATGTATGTGGTACCGATCTCCATGGATGGATATTGGCCATCAATTCTCCAAAAGGAGCACAACATAATCAACATATCACTTCAATTTGCGCAATAGGATTGAAGCTACCAATGGACCGAAGTCCCAAAATAGTATGATATGAAATGCAATGATGTTAAATCTCCTCAATTCACCAAGTTCAACATGTGCATCATTCAATTCATGTTCATCAATAATCATCATATAATCATGTTTTATCATCAATACATCAGCAAAGCAACAAGACAACAAAAATCAGCAAGAGAAAACGTCAAGAAACATAAAAAAACAGCAAAAATAGTCGTCTGACACAGTTTCCCGTGTCCCCTGACATGGCCTGTGTCAGAAGACCTGCACCAAAAAATACAAACAGCAAAATACAGTGGGCTGACACGGGTGTCTGTGTTGTGTGACACGGCCTGTGTCAGGAACACTGTAACCCAAAAAAAGTTTCACCCATGCCAACAAGCTGACACGGGTGCCCGTGTTGTGTGACACGGCCCGTGTCAGGATGAGAAAACCCAGACTTTCCAAAACGATTTTTTTACTATGTTTTAGATTCCGAATACCTCAAAATTATGTTTTTCCTAATACGAAAATCAGACCAAATGACTCACAATACACATACATCGTATACATTAAATTGTTTCATTCATTCTCATCACAATATTCACTCATAACTCAATCTATATCATCAAACACAACAACTACTTGAAATCCACAAAACCTAATTTATTCATAAATCAAGTCCTATGGAATTATAATAAACCGTGAGAACTCCCCATACCTTAGAGAAATTCGTAGCTTTTCCTTCTTTCTCCAAGATTTCCTAGCAATTCTTTAAGATCCTAGGATTTTCTCATTTTCTTCTCTTCTTCAGAGTTCTTCCCCACAAAACACGCTAAGTTAGAAAAATGACCTAACTTTTCCACTTTTGATAAAATATCTCATTCCATGGATTTCCAAAATTATCCTTACTCATTTCCTTAATGACCACCTTGTCTTTTTTCTTATTATTTTTAATAATAATAATAATAATAATTAAATAATAATAATAATAATAATAATAGTCTAAATAATACACTAATTATTTATTCTATTAGAATTATTTAAAAAAAAATACTCTCTCTTGTTCCAAAATTCTCCAAAAACCACTAAACTTCTTAATTCTTTCTAAATTAATTAAATAAAATAATAAATTATTAATTTAGATTTTTGGAGCGTTACATGTTGGACTGGTCATGTTCAAAAGCTTAAGTTTTTTGGAAATTATACCTTGTACCCCTACAATCATCCTGATACCCCTACATAATTTATAAATTTCAATTTTGCCCTTTCAATATTTAATTAATAATTTAATTTTTTTACCGCGAAGTCAGAGTAAAAAAATAATATTTTTTTAACATTAGACGAGACAAACCGGAAATACAATGGGTAAGTTATTTGGTTGAGAAATTTACAAACCGGAAGTAGCAATGATGAGTTATCCGGTTTAGAAAATTACAAACCGAAAGTAACATTGTTATGTTTTCTGGTTCAAAAATTTTTCAAACCGGAAGTAGCACGCATGTGTTATCCGGTTGTGGAATTTCTTAATCGGAAGTAGCAAGGTTGGATTATCCGGTTCGTTTATTTTAATTGCAGTACATATATTTTAATTAACTAGAATATTTATTTTACTTTAATCAAATTAAATAGACATTAAAATAATAAATTCAATATTAATCCTTTTTTTCTTAATTTAAAAAAATCAGAATCTTCATTAGTTTTGTAACTTTGTTTGAAAAAATTAAATGAAATTTAGGTGAATTGATGAATTTGATTGTGATTTAAAGGTAGAATCAAATCTATTTATATGATTTTGTTTTGGCTCTATAATCATGTTTTTTTAAATATCAAACCAAATTATATTCTTTTTCAAACAAAAAAAATGAAAGAGAATTATATGTCATTAAAATATCCCGATTCTAATTTATTTTTAATTATAAATTGAAGTTACTTTTAATATTAAATTTATTTTTAATTATAAATTGAAGTTACTTTTAATATTAAAGAGTATTATTTTGATATTATATTTATTATGAATAAATAATATTAAAATTATATGTATCATTTAAAAGTATATTTATAAATGAACACACGGGTATAAAAAACTTATAAACCAGTAAAAGTTTACATGTCGATAAAATTATTTTTTATAAATAGAAATAAGTTACAATTTTTGCGAATAAAAATTTATAATTATTTTTTAACTCAGAAGAAAAATACTATGTTGTATTAAAAAAAAACTATAAATTTTTTCTTTTAAGTTTGTTTTTTTTCTATAAAATATTTATCTTAATTAATTAGAATATTTATTTTACTTTAATCAAATTAACTAGACATTAAATTAATAAATTCAATATTAATCACTAATAGACAACATTTATTTATAGAAAAATATTGATACTCAAATATTTTACTACCAAATTAGTATCTATTTTTTATAGAAAATTTTGCATTGTAAATTTTAAACTGGAATAAATTACAAATAATTTTATAAATTCAGATATTAATACAATTGTTTTTAACAGGAATAAATTAAAAATATTTTAGTAAAATTGTCACACGGGTTCTAAGCACTTATAAACGGGGAAAAATCTAGGTATTGATATAATTATTTTTATAAACAATAATTTTTATAAACGAGAATAAATTTTAAATATTTTTATGAACGGGAAAAATGCAGCTTTATATAATTATTTTTATAAACAATAATTTTACAAAATATTTTTTTATATTTTATAAAAATTATTGTAAAATTATTGTATAAAAATAATTATATCAATACCTAGATTTTTTTCTCATTTATAAATGTTTTGAACCCGTGTGACAATTTACTAAAATATTTTTAATTTATTCCTGTTAAAAACAATTGTATTAATATTTGAATTTATAAAATTATTTGTAATTTATTCCCGTTTAAAATTTACCGTGCAAAATTTTTTATAAAAAAATAGATACTAATTTGGTAGTAAAATATTTGAGTATTAATATTATTTTATAAATAAATGTTATCTATTAGTGATTAATATTGAATTTATTAATTTAATATCTAGTTAATTTGATTAAAGTAAAATAAATATTCTAATTAATTAAAATATATGTACTGCAATTAAAATAAACGAATCGGATAACCCAGTCTTGCTACTTCCAATTAAAAAATTCCACAACCGGATAACACATGCGTGCTACTTTCGGTTTGAAAATTTTCTGAACCGAAAAACATAACAATGTTACTTTCGGTTTATAATTTTTTAAACAGGATAACTCATCATTACTACTTCCGGTTTGTAAATTTCTCAACCGGATAACTTACCCATTGTACTTCTGATTCGTCTCGTCAAATATTAAAAAATATTGTTTTCTTACTCTGACTTCGCGGTAAAAAATTTAAATTAATAATTAAATATTGAAGATAAAATTGGAATTTATAAATTATATAGAAGTATCAGGATGATGGTAGGATTATAAGGTATAATTTAATTTTTTTTTTGGTCCGGATTGATCCTATGAGAAAACTCAAAGTTTGTTTTAGTGTAAATAAGGGGAAATTCTTGGGGGATGAAGCGGACCAAATGATTCAGGTAGAACTAAAATAATTATCTAATTTGATTTTTCTATCTCTTATCTCTTTTATTTCTTTGTTTTGTTGTTCATTTCATTTCTATTGATTATTTCTGTCTTTTCTCTTCTCTATTATTTTTCTGCTTTATCTTTGTCGTTTTATCTCTTCTAACATAAATGTTTTTAAAATCAATTTTTTATAAATAGGTATTTAGGAATTTTGTAATCTTCTTCCGATGTAAAGTGGACCACAAAATGTTCACCGAGAAGATCAACTAGACCATTATCAACCATCCTTGCTCGATAGGAATCGCACACAACTTTCTTCTCCCTCATATGCACCAACAAGGCATTTTCCCGTAACTCTACACTTGAATGTAACTCATGCACAAAGAATGCAGTGTGAGAACAAGCACACGACAACGACTGCAACATGAAGAAAATAAATGCACGCAGAGAAAACTGAAGGTGAACAAGATTATTATAAAAGACCAATACTATTATTACTCTTATTGTTTAAAACAAAACAAAAAGTTGTTATACTATAAACAAAATATACAAAAGAATGAAATAATGATGGAATATGTCATTCACTACTCTTCCATACTTCTTTCAAAAGCTCATATCGGACAACCTTTCGTCCTTCCTTTACTACTGCAGACATTTTCTTAGAGTCATCCATGCCAAGAGCAGAAAGTGGTGAATCTAATTCATCCAGTTCATCGTCACTTGTGTATAACTTTTTAAGCATAAATGATCCACTTTTTCGTGAAGGGGTTCCCACTTCTTTTAGCATGCTCACAACGGAAGAAGCTGGGGGAGGTGCGTAGAATGTGGAACCAGCACTGCATGGAAAGCTTGTGATGGACCCTTCATCATCTACAATATCCTAAAATTGATACCAGAGTAGTTAAAATTATTTGCTAATATCTTTTTCTCGCATGTATAGTAAGCTACTAATAACCATATTCTCTATGTTAAAAGTTAAGGGGCTTAAGCAATGCTTCAGATATGTTAAAAGTTAAGGGGCTTAAGCAATGCTTCAGACACAGAATGTAGGCATTGCAATAATCCAGTGGCCTCGTGGTAGTTATTGCTTGAATTCAAAGAGAAGAGAAAACATGCAACAAATTAACCAACCTCATTGTTCAAGGCCTCGATAACAGCATTTGGGACAGGTCCAGGGGTGAACTCATCGGGGACAAAATTGTTGATGACCTGTTTTACCAATGATATGCCTAATCTAGGACATACCTATAGAAGTTTTTTGTATAATCAGAATAAAAAAATTTGTTTCGCAAGGAATAAGAAGAAAAACACAAGTAAAAAAATCGCAAGTAATCAAACCTCTCTTCTCATTGATCTGTCTGCAAGCATTTCGAAAGGAAGCATCATTAGATCACTCAACGTGTTCAGGAGAGGGAAAGGTTTGAAGGAAGATTCACATTTTATGTCATCATTTTCATTGTTATCGTCATGAGAGTCGTCACAGTCATCAATGCCAAACAAATCTGAAAGCCATCTTGACCAGTCACCAACCTGAGTACAGATAATGAGAAGTTACCAAGAGTACGTATGTTGCAAAATTCATGGAGTGTTAATATGAATACATCAATATTCAAATGCTTTGAATTTGAAGTGTATTTCAAATTTGGAGTGAAGTTAAAAAAAAAAAAAAAAGGCTCTGAACCACAATTTTAGTTACTCACAGCATTCTTTAGTTGCGCACCAGCACCAAAGCCCGATTTTCCAGATGCAATAGGAAGAACCTTAGAATCACTAATAGGGTCAGATATAGGATCGGTGGGCATTTCATCGGCTGATTCCCGAAGAATGGCATTGAACATCGCCACATCAAGTCTATTAACCAATTGTTCCATCACCTACCACCACAAAAGAAGTTCTATTTCAATCACGCTGCATTTTGATTATATTGTATAAAGATAGGAACAAATAGCACATATCATCATTAAGAGAAAGCATCAACATCTACATTATCTATCCAACTTGGTACATTCAAACTTGTCATATTATTTAACATATGCATCTACATCCATATATATGTAACAGAGAAGAATATAAGAATGGATCCAGCATTCCAACACATTGAATAAGGAATACCGACTGTTAAATTATACCATTCTAGATATCACATGCAAGCAGCCACACTCAAGCCCTCCACCTCGAAGAGGACAAAGCCTTTCACACCCATCCTTGAAAGCTCTTTTCCATAAATCAATAGAAAAGTTTCCTTGATCTTGATCACCAATAGTATATCTCTTACTATAGGTTTTCCTAGAGCTAGAGCTCTTAGCTGCTGCAGACTGCATGTATGGAGTCAGAGTCTGGCAACAACAAACAACAAAAAACATCAGTAAAAAGTACAAAGGCATTCAATTTCAATAAAAGTTTCTTGGGAGATGCAGAGAAGCAGAAAAGGGGGAAAAAGGAGGAGAAAAATAAAGGTTTATGATTCAACCTGCCACCACACTGACTCAATAATTCGAGAGAACATCCATGCTTCAACCTTTTCCAATGCAACTAAAAATGTCTCTGGCTCCAGCCAGTCATGAAATTGTTCTTCTGTATTTTCTTTTTCTTTGTCATGAGATGTGGAACCATTTACATGACATTCACCATTGAGGCACGGACCATTACCAAGGTCTTTATTTTCAACTCCTTTGCTCACAATTGCTCTTAGCAATATTAGGTTTGAGAACCAGAATGTCAACCTATTCATTGTTACAAAACAATAAACTAAGAACTGGTATAAAATGCAAGCAAATGATGAAAACTATGTTGCGGCTTTTTTAAAATAATTATGAATAAAATAACTTCAGTAGACACAACAACAACCAATATTTATCTCATTAGTTTTCTTGCAATTTAGAACTATAAAAACAAGATCATCGGTTGTATGCTCCTGAAATATCACATAATTATGGAAAAGTTATGAATGTTATGAAATCAACTTTTCTATACCTTGGAACATCATTTCCACATGATTTAGAAACCAAAACAAATCCCGAGACAACGCTGTGGGCTGCACCAGCTATTTTAGCAGGGGAGCCAACTCTGCGGGCATGGAAATAGAATCTAGACAAGCGCCGAGCAGGTGCATGAACTTTGTTCGATGAGCCATGTTCAGCAATAACTGAGTACATAGAAGCTTCAAGAGCAGCAGCTTCTCTCAGCTCTTCACGAAGTCGTTCAACTTCGGCCTTCAATTCAGAATTATCAATAAAAGAACTACCATTCACATTAATATCTTTATGAGAAGCAGCAGCAACATGAACACCATAAGAAGTATTTATTTTCTCTTCCTGATCTAGGTTCTGACTCCTGATGAACTGCCCATAGCTCTCAGTAGTTTGTAAAGGAAAATTTTTACTTCTCATATCCTCTGATTTCTTATTTGTCGCCAAATTTGTTGGTTGTTCGTGTGATTTTTTACTTAGCAGAAGAGAATCACTATTTAATTTTTCTGTTCTTGTAGATTCATCATCTGAAAAATTATCGTCAAGCACATTTTCGAAATTTCCATTACTCATAGTAAACTGTTCTCGTCCTTTTCTTCCCTCGTCCTTTTTCAATTTGTCCTCCATCACACCAGTGTTTCTAACACTGCCAACTTCCTTAGGAACATATTCTTTATATCTCCTGTTTACTGTGTTATCTTTGTGGCTGACACTATCCTCTGGAGGCACTTGAGATTGGGAAGATGTTTCAAAGTGTGGTCTCATACTTGATGAAATGTTTGAAGATGGAGATATGGCTTTGAACCTATCAACAGAAATATCTTGCCAACGGGATTGTTGAATCCTTTCTTGAATTCCAGGACTTGCATCAGCAACCTTGACACTTGTCTTAGAAATTTCTGGTAAAGAAGGCCTACTATTTTCAACATTTCCGATACCCGAGCGTAGAACCGGAGACGGAGAGGGAGATTGTTGAATCCTTTCCTGAATTTCAGAACTTGCATCAGCAACCTTGACACTTCTCTTAGAAATTTCTGGTAAAGAAGGCCTACCATTTTCAACATTTCCGATACCCGAGTGTAGAACCGGAGACGGAGAGGGAGATTGTTGAATCCTTTCTTGAATTTCAGAACTTGCATCAGCAACCTTGACACTTCTCTTAGAAATTTCTGGTAAGGAAGGCCTACCATTTTCAACATTTCTGATACCTGAGCGTAGAACCGGAGACGAAGAGGGAGATTGTTGAATCCTTTCTTGAATTTCTGCACTTGCATCAGCAACCTTGACACTTCTCTTAGAAATTTTAGGTGAAGAAGGGCTACCATTTTCAACACTTCTGACACCCGGGCGTAGAACCGTAGACGAAGAGGGAGATTGTTGAATCCTTTCTTGAATTTCAGAACTTGCATCAGCAACCATGACACTTCTCTTAGAAATTTTAGGTGAAGAAGGGCTACCATTTTCAACATTTCCGACACCCGAGCGTAGAACCGAAGACGAAGAGGGAGATTTGATGTCATTGATATGTGAGGGTGATCCAGCCTTTGTGTTTACATGTAAGCTAGAAGTACTAATTTCTGAAGGTTCTCCATTAGCTCTCTTTGTTCCTTCTTCACCAATTTCGCCGCTGCCTGAAATCAAATGGAAACAGTCTATTAAAAATTACAGACTAGACAATTGCATTTCTACATACCTAGTACCTAAGCACAATTCAAAAAGAACAAGTCAACACTTAAACAACAACAACCAAGCCTTATTCCACTAAATAGATCAAGTTACGCCACAATATTCTATCCCAGACCATTTCTAAACAAATCGTTAATCTCGAAATCTCTCTTAATAACTTCTCTTATAGTCTTTATAGGTCTTCCTCTTCCTCTAGTTGTTTGACTTGTCTCCATCTGATCTACTGTCCTTACCACAGAATCTAAGTCTACATGCTCAAACCATCTAAGTCTATTTTCCACCATCTTCTCTACTATAGGTACTACAACAACACTCTTTCGCTCTAATATTTTCATTTCTAATCCTATTATGTTTAGTCTTACCACACATCCAACGCAACATCCTCATCTCAGCTACACTTACTTTATTCTCATGTTGATTCTTAACCACCAAACAAACAATCTGTCACGTTAAATATTTGATCATTATATGTGAAGCTAAAATGACAACTAGAAACCAACCTCATAATTATAATGTAATTGATATACGAGTACCAAATGAGTATTCAAACTTAGGATAAAGCCATTCCATCTCCTGAATATTGTAAGACTATCAAAACATGAATTGCAGCCATATACAACCAAACATGATGCATATGATCAATGCATCTGTTCATACTAACAATAAAGAGGAAAAGAATCAGTCGACACTATAAGTCTATAACCAAATTGCACACAAGACAGTTATGACATCTATTATCATTAAGCAGAATTAGAAATAAACCTCTTATATCCTTCGAAGCCGATCTGATAGTTTGCAAATTATTTGAAGCAATGTCATCCGTTTCATCATCCGTAAATGAGGCGATTTCAAGATCATCATTATCATCATTGTTGTTGTCATCATCATCATCATCATCATTAATTGACTGTGACACAGATTCCCTCTCCATTGACAATTCTTTCGACAAGCTGCTGCTAGGTGACGAGCTCGAACACTCTACATCAAACGGCTGAATACTAACATACATCAACGGCTGCACCGAGCTCTTGAAACTCTTCTTACAATTCAACTCAAAACATATAGCTTTAGCTTCCTTAAGAATTCCAAAATCTGCAAAATCTACCGTGCATGTTCCTATAAGCTGGCTCTTCACAGTCCTATCATACAACTGAAACTCCAAATAATTTTTCTTAAAAGTCTCGCGTTTCTTTTCCTTCTTCAACATAGAAACCGAAAGCTTAAACGGTTCATTAAACTCAATTTTCCCGTTGCCAACACTGGAGGAAGATACAGAGCCGGAGTTTCGGTTCCCGTTTTGCCATTGCAAAAGCAGAGATTGAACAGACCTGAGTGATTGTGAAGGTGGCCATGGTTTGATCTCATAAACATGGATAATGTAATGAACTTGGATTGAATTTGAAAGAGGTTTTCTACTCTTAGTTCTTAATCCCAAAACCATCTTCAGAAAAAGAAACTAGCAGTGATGAAACAGAAACGCATAAGAAAAGTAAGATAAAAAATGATAAAGTTGTAATTGTAAAGCAATTAGAATGAGATTGTTATGAGAAGCGATTAATGAATAAATAGGTGGAAAAGAAAAGCATAAGAAAAGATGATAAAGGTGAAGTAAGGTATTGAGTATGGATAAATATAAAAAAAGAAAAAGGACTAACCAGCAATTAAGGAAAGGAGTTGAATAAAGCAATTGAAAGGAAGAAAAATGGTAACTTAGAATGGGAAGAATGAAAATTAGGTGGTGATTGAAATTGAGGATTGAAAAGGAAGAAGAAAGAAAGTGATGGTGATTTTGGAATGATGATGAGAGAATGGGAATGTGGATTGAAAAGTGACGAGGGTAAGGAAAAGGAAAAGTAAAAAGGAAAGAATACCAGAATATACGCACAACGTACAGCAATACAAACAGGGATTTTCAACAGAACACAACACAACACGATCAAAAATAAACACAAATTATATATTATTATTATTCATTTTCTTCAATATGGCCCCACGGAAAATATTATTTTCAGTTTTTTTTATATAAGAAAATTCATTTGACACACTATCGTTATCTTGAATTTTCTCGGGATATTTGGTTGAAATTAAATATTTATTTATTTTTACATCAATTTCAAAGGGATTTTACAAAATGGCAGGCGTAACAGTTTAATATTAAAATTAAAATTTTGTGGCGGTCATTATCAACAACATTCAATAAAAGAAGGTCTCGAATCGAAGCTATTTTAAAAATAAATCAAAAGAATATGCATTTAATTGTTAATTCAATCATATAAAAAATTATTTTTAAAATGTTAATTTTGATTAATTATATGTGTAATATTATTTTACGATTATCTTTAATTTTTTATTTAGTCGTGGAATTAGTTATTTTATTTTAGGGTTAATAAATTATTATTTTTTAACAAATGGACTAGTTTTTTTTTTTTTTTGGGTTTATGTTTATAAAAAGTAACTCAACGTTGTATTATGAATATTCAACTATTTTTAACTTTTTCTTTACATATGGCTCCCTTGTCCTATTTTATGTTGGGGACAGTAATTTCTTTTTTGTTTCTAATATTATCATGTTGGTGCCTAATTATTATTTTATTTTTAAGAAAATAGTTTAAATATGATTTAAATGTTCACACATTAAAATTTTTATAAATAAAATAATAACAAAAATGGTTATATAATTTAGTGATCAAAATATGGAAATTATGTTTAATGTGATTTTTTTTTAAGAGTTTAATGTGTATTCAATAGATATTCATAATTCAGTCGTATATTATCAATAATTTAAAAAAATATTTTAATATGATGTATGTGGTTGACAGTGTAATGCATATCCCATCTTTTTATTTTATAAAATAAAATAATAATAATGATAATTCAAATATAAAAAAATTGGTTGTAATATGATAAGGTCTCTTTATAATTCATCAATGTGTTTATCTCGACAATTTCGAAAAGATCAGTGATGTAGAATCAGCGAAAGAAGCATGAGAAATCTTGGAGAAATCATTTGGAGGTTAGAGAAGGTGAAAGATGTGAGGTTACAAACTCACAAAAGAACATATGAATTGCTTCAGATGGAAGACAATGAAAGCATAACAGGTTTTTTCACTATGGTTACAAACAGGTGAATCAAATCAAGGTATGTGGAAAAATGTTGACATCAAGATCAATTGTTGCAAAGATATTGAGATCATTGGCTCCAAAGTTCGACCACATGGTAGTAGCCATAGAAGAGTCGAAAGATTTGTCAAGTTTGACAAACGAAGAACTTCAAGGGACGCTTGAATCTCATGAACAAAGGATGGCTGAAAGAGATACAGGCAAGTTGATGAGTGATTTAGCTTTGCAGACGTAATCAACAAGAGAAAAGAAAGGAACTAGGAAGTGGTTCAACAACAAAAGTAAAAGAGTATACGACAATTCGACTGGTCGAAATCAGAAATAAGGACGTTGGTCGAATCAGAGAAAGTCTCCATACCAAAGCAACCAAAGAGGTGGTGCAACGGGTAGAGAAAGACGTGATGGTCGAAAATCTGACAAAAGTCACATTCTGTGTTTTAATTGTAAGAAGTATAGGCATTACTCTAGTGAATGTCCTGAAAAACGAAAGAGGCAATAAAATGATGCAAAGTTTGCAAAGCATGAGGAGGAAAAGATGTTGATGATCACAACAAGAGATGAAGAAAGATTCCAGGACCAATGGTATTTGAACTCAGGATGCTCATCACACATGACTGGTAGGAAGGATTGGCTTGTCAATATAAATCCCTCATTAAAGAACATGGTGAAATTTGAAAATGACAATACTCTAGCAATTGAAGGTATTGACGATGTTCTGATTATGAGGAAAAATGGCAAGAGGTCAGTAATATCAAATGTATTGTACATACCAGGAATGAAGATCAATTTGCTCAGTATAGGACAGTTGGTCGAAAATAACTACAAGGTGTCGATCGAAGACAAGATGATGAGATTTCTCGACTCAGATGGAAGGTTAATCTTGAAGGCTCCCATGTCTCAAAATAGAACCTTCAGGATTGAACTTAAGGTGATGGAACACAAGTGCCTTGCAACTGCAGCTAGCATGGAGGAATGGATGTGGCACTACAGATTTGGTCATCTCAACTTTAAAGACAACAGAGATCTAAGAAGAAATATGGTTTCAGGGTTACCAGAAATTGACATTCCAAATGAAATGTGTGAAGAATTTGTGTAGGCGAAGCACCACAAGAAATGCTTCAACAAGGATGCAGGAAGAAAGTCGAAGGCAATTCTTGAAGTCATATACTTTGATGTATGTGGTCTTATCTAGGTGGATTCTATTGGATGTAATGGATACTTTGCCACATTCATTTATGATTTCATTTGAAAATTGTGGATTATCTGATCAAGAAGAAAAGTGAAGTGGTTGGGGTATTTGCCAAATTTTAATCTATGGTCGAAAGACAAAGTGGTTGAAAGCTCAAAATTTTGAGGACTGATGGTGGTGAAGAATATGTGTCGAATAACTTTAACATAATATATGATAAATAAGGGATTGTGCATGAGGTGGTGTCACCCTATATTGTGCAGTAGACTGGGACTGCATAATGGAAGAATAGAACCATCATGAATATGGTGAAAAGTATGTTGAAAGGCAAACATATATCCAAAGAATTATAGGAAGAAGTTATGTCGACTGCAACATACATCTTGAACAGATATCTGGCAAAAAGAATCGAAGGAATCACGTCAGAAGAGTGCTAGTCTGGTGTCAAGCCTAGTTTGAGTCATCTGAAGGTATTTGGATCTATAGTGTAACACTCCATTTCTACCCGACGATTATATAGAAAATCAGAGTATTAAAATTCAACCAAATAGTACACAAACATGATGCTACATTTTCAACTTATAAGAACTTCAATTAATTTCATGAAAATTGATACATAACACTTTCGGTTCGTAAGAAACTAAAAACATCAACTTTATTTCATTTATGAAACCAAATTCAACTTTTACAACTACGCAACAGATTTTCAAATTAATCAACTAAACATAGTATAACATGTTATTCAACTTAAAACAGCCTAGTAACAACATATTTATACTAAAACAACTTGAAAACAACACAAAACATCTAAGGGTCCATTTCCCGAGTGTTACCTATCAGAGCACCGACGCCAACTCGAACTAATGAAAATAACCATCTTCCTGCAAGCGACCTGCACGTTACCAACATAGGGGTAACATTCAAACAGAACGAATGGGATATCGATAATTATAAACGATATATGATAAACAATACTTAGATAAGGATCATAAACAATTCACCACTTTAAAACATCAACCAAAATAACACCTTAACAATCACCCACCTTTTATCAACTTATTTTACTACTTATTATATTCATCAAAATTTTCTACATAAACCGCATAATTATATATTCAATACGAATTACTTAATCAGCCTAATCAACATAATTCACTTAATTAACTCGAAAACAACATAAATAACTTATCAACTTGAACGACATACACAACTTATCAACTTGAACATAAACAACATAAATGACATAATTAGCGCAACTCAGATACGACTCGACTATGCAAATGCATGTGGTACCATTCGGAGTAAAACTCCCAATTTAAAATTATTGCCAGGTTATCGAGGCAATCAAAGTATAAGCCTTCAACTTTCAACTTGGTGTCAATCCAGGCCAACGTGGTGTGAGCGATGGCTCCAACATAAAAATACAAATGATCTACATAACATGCACGACTTTACAACATAACAACAGACAACCTCAAACAGCACAACCAGCTTATACAACTGGATCAACTTAAATCAATTGGCTATTAAGCCTCCAACTTGAACAACATAACAACTTCGACAACGAAGAAGAACATATATGACAAAGGCAACTTAAAAATCAACTTTGGCTTATAAGGCTTTCAACATAACAACTTAGAGATTTTCCGTAAACCGGAATCATTTACCAACTCAATTGTACCTACAACTCGACTTTACAATATCTTTTCAACCAAACAACACAACAAAAATCAACTATTAAACTACCCAACTTACCCCAACAATTTTCGTTAAATTCCGGGCAACTAAGTATTTTCGCCTAATTCGGCTAAATCGACTAAACCAACATTATTACAACTCCTACTATTAATACTGATTTATCACAATATCCTATAACTTTTCTGCTTACTAAATTAAAGATTATGCTACAATTTTTGTTCTCTGCCATAAGTTTCTCAAAGTTTTGTTTCTATCAAAAACATTTTTTCTTCTTCTGCTAAAACCTGCTACATTATTATAACACTATGTATTACCGAATTATCATAGTTTTACATACCCCTAAATTTCTATACAGAAGGTATAATATGGTAATATTGGATTAGTAGTACTTTATATAAAAGAAAACTTAGATTAATTTATTCTCTAAGAATACCAACTAAGAACTACAAGATTAATATTTAATTAACAAACTTTAGGTGAACCCCTCCCTAATAGGGTAGCTTGTGCCACCATTCCCTTGCTCTCACCATGGCTTGTGTCATTTGGACATATGGGGGAGGTGGCTCTCGCCACTAATATAATGAGGCTCCTGCCACTTTAATTGTTTTCTCCATTTGGGTGGCCTGCGCCATCTCTATTTGAATGGTGGGTGGCCTGCGCCACTCTTGTACTTTTGCACAAGGTTCATCATCCCAACTTAGGTTTTTCCAGAATTCCACAAAATCACAGCAACATATCAATAATCAAGATTCAATAAAATTAATACAACAATTCAACTTAACCATAACCTACTCATCATCAACCAGTCAACAATTATACGGAATCGATCAACAACACAATATATTAATCAACATAAATCAACATCGATATCAAACAAAATACAACACATAAAACCACCAAAACCTAGTACTGATTATCATACCCGGTTATAAGGATCGAACCCCATCCTTACCATGGATTAACGGTTGCTCTAATAATTTTTCGATTAGTCTCCAAAGTTCTCCAATTGAATTTCCAATCCTTTGCCTCTATAACTCTTTTCCTCTCCTATTTCATCCATAGAGATTATAAATACGAACATGCTTCCATTGAGTTCCTATCTTGACCAAAATTCAGTTTCCATCATCATAAATCCCGTAACTACTATTTGACCAATTTTCAGCATGAACTTCCAAACTTCAAATGCGTTTTTCTCCTTCAATACCGAACTTATTGATACAAAATCATATATCAAATTGAAGGGAATTCCATAAGCTTTCCAGAAATTCTAGAATTGCTTTAATCGGAATTACAAGTAAAAATTTATCACCTGTTTAGTGGAGGTTGTACTGTAAGTGCGAAAATGGAGATATGATCATGAGTTTTTCTTTGCTCCCACGTTATTTTCTCTCTTCTAAAACTTTTATTCTTCTCTAAGACTTTTTCCTCTGTAATTTCCATGTCCTACTCTCTTGCTACCAATTAACCTAATTTTCTTATCATATAATTCTATTATATTGGGCCTAAGTCATACACCCTTTTAATTGCTAATTTCGACGCAATCTAAGCACATTAACCAACATGCTCCAATAATCGATAATATCACTTCTAATATTATTTCCTCGACTTTCTGACTAATAATTCGACTTAACAACTTAATTCTTCGCAACATAAAATCAACCGAATAATAATTCATGACTAATTACTTACTCCCGACTTAATAGATTAACTTCCGATTATCAACCAAATGGTCCAAACATTCCAATCAACATATCCAACAACAAATGGAGAATACTCCATATCGTTTTCCACAACTTATATCGACTTAAATAATTAAATTCAACTTAAACCAACTTATAACCATCAACGTAATATTCCGATAAATTCGGCCATCAACACGAATCGACACAATTCCACACAAAGCAACTCAAATCTATAAATATAGTCAAACCAACACGAATTACCACAATATACCATAATTATATTTAATTAAATAAACTGACATTATAACTCTCCCTCACTTAGAATATTTGTGTCCTCGAAAATTCATCTGATTCAACTACTCCAACTACTTATTCCATCCGACTAATCAACTCTCATCTCCGAAGGTAACCTACGCATACTACAAACAATAATTCAAAACTTTAATGGTAACAACAACACTGACAACCTTCAAGCGATGCACTTGATAACTATCAACACAACACGACGAGTAACCAACTTACGAATTCACCGATTTAAGGACTCGAA
Organism: Lathyrus aphaca; assembly: GCA_963966055.1. NCBI lineage: Eukaryota > Viridiplantae > Streptophyta > Magnoliopsida > Fabales > Fabaceae > Lathyrus > Lathyrus aphaca. The sequence continues at coordinate 163,620,182 of OZ014520.1, read as the reverse complement.
CGCAACAACATAGAAACACACAACTTAAACACAACGTTAATACAACCAAGCTACCAACATTATTATCATTCACCCACGAACAATTGCACTACACCACGCGTTCGCGGTGCACTCTGATTACTTGCATACTACCAAGTTTATCGAATTTAACTCCAACTTCTAATCATCAAAATCTATATATCAACAAAGCATCCAACTTAATCCTTTAGAATTTCGTTTCAACATGTATTCTAACTCTTGTAGTTACCGAATACTTCCAACTTAGATCCATAAGACAACAACTTTGAACGTTCGACGTAATTACAACGGTGACTACTTCTCAATCCTTGGATAAAATATACTTATACTTCCCAATTATGCTCAATATAACTACAACTTTACTATCTTTTAACAACATGTCCTTCGAAAATCATCTTAAACACGCAACATCATTACAACAACATATGGTACATGGGTCCAACAAATTCCCACAAGATAACTCATATTCTTCGCTTCTAACTAATTCAACATACCGAATCCTCGATTCATACTCATACCGACACAACCCTTCATAAATTCTTATCTGAATCGACACAACCAAACAACTCTTCTTGTTCCAACCAAAAATCTCACTTTAATAAACCAACTTATAATTTCACTTCTTATAAGACTTTTCAACTTAACTTTGTCAGACATTCTTGCCAAATCATTATTTTACATTTCCACCTACTTTCCTTTCTAATCATCTCAAGAAAGCTTCAAGTCTCAAGCTACTTAATTCATCACTAAACAACATTCCAATTATCCAGAGTCCAACTATGGGTTTCTTTATTAATATTCAATCCAAACTCAACTTCATATTATTGTCTTTAAATCCAACTAATTTTCTTATATACGAATCACCATCGACAAATCAAACAATCCTCAAGCGCTTGTCTTGACTTCAACCAATTCGACGTACATACTATACTAGTTGGCATGCCACATTTATCCATCAATTATGATTTTGTCTACTATCAACAATAGATTAAGGGTGATCATTTCCTCAATTTGTCAATAGACAGCCGACAACCGTAACAATGGAATAAATCATCATTACCCAACATAATAGCGCACTTCAACTTGTTCCCAAAGTCCGTAAGCATAATGCTTTGTCAACTCTCTAAGGCTTACCAACATCTTATTTGTCTTCTTAATTCCAAATCCGTCAATTATATCAAAACATCCATAATCCAACACACAACCTCTTATACACGCTTGTAGTACAACACAACTGTAAATATTCTTCTAACACCGGAGTCGCCACAACATCAAGCATAACTCAATTCAGTTCTTTTCCAGTTACAACTTTTATCCAAGTTAAAATTCTAAAGAACACTAATCAAACATTTTTCTTCCTCTCAACAATATCACCATCTAACATCGGCACTTTAATCGTCCTCATTCGACATAAATCACATCTTTATGCATTCTCTGATACCTTCGTATTCCTTCTAATACCAACATTTTATTCCTTTTCAACATTTTCATCTTTTCAAATTTTCAACAATAATCACTCAACTTCGAACACAATTATCTCTTCCAATAAATACCTCCAAATCACAAAATTATATTCCAACATAAAGATAATTTCATGCATATTCCAGAACTTCAAAAATCACTTGAATCCGACTCACAGGTAAAAAATTATCCTCCTTGCAATGGGACTGGTTCAAAATTCCCATATGCAGAATTTTCCAAAAATCAGCAGCAGACCCAACTATTAAAACGCACTTATCTCCCTCTTCATAAACCTCCTGAAAGCAAATCTTATATGTAAACTGTAGGGATTTCATAAGCTTTCCAAAAATTCCAAAACCGCTTCAATCTGAATCACGAATAAAACGTTACGCCTCTTCTCGTGACAGCTGCTCCAAAATTCCAAAAATCAGAATTTGAGATTGATGAACATAAGTTCCATCTCTCTCCCTCTTGCTACCAAGATCTTCCAAACATATTCGCCTTTCATCCGAATATTGAAATTACTCGTCTTTAATCCAACTATACTCAAGGCGTAACAATCTACTGACTTGGTTCATCAACTTATCATTTCCATTGGAATAAATTCTCCTTCTTAATAGTTTCCATCCAAAGTCTACGCACTTCTCAATCTCGACCAATACGAATTCATGAGTCCATGCTCTCGCCAGTCCGCAGCAACATCTCTTCAACAACCTTGCACTCTTGCAATCAACATCAACTTGAACCAACTCTGCATACCAACAACACATTCGGGAGCAATCCTCTACCCCACTTAATTCCAAACCAACACCTGCAGACAATGACTAGAAACCAACAAACAAGTACCGACAGTGTTTCACACCCATGTCGCATACACAGGAATCAACGACATTAGACAACATTGGCTGGACTGACGGACCTGCTCTGATACCACTAATGTAACACCACATTTCTACCCAGCGATTATATAAAAAATCAGAGTATTAAAATTCAACCAAATAGTACACAAACAGGATGCTACATTTTCAACTTATAAAAACTTCAATTAATTTCATGAAAATTGATACATAACACTTTCGGTTCGTAAGAAACTAAAAACATCAACTTTATTTCATTATGAAATCAAAATCAACTTTTATAACTAGGCAGCGGATTTTCAAATTAATCAACTAAACATAGTATAACATGTTATTCAACTTAAAATAGCCTAGTAACAACATATTTATACTAAAACAAATTGAAAACAAAACAAAACAACTAAGCGTCCACTTCCCGAGTGTTACGTATCAGAACACCGACACCGACTCGAACTAATAAAGATAACCATCTTCCTGTAAGCGACCTGCATGTTACCAACATAGGGGTAACATTCAAATAGAAGGAGTGAGATATCGATAATTATAAACGATATATGATAAACAATACTTAGATAAAGATCATAAACAATTCACCACTTCACAACATCAACCAAAACAACAACTTAACAATCATCCACCTTTTATCAACTTATTTTACTACTTATTATATCCATCAACATTTTCTACATAAACCGCATAATTATATATTCAACATGAACTACTTAATCAGCCTAATCAACACAATTCACTTAATTAACTCAAAAACAACATAAACAACTTATCAACTTGAACGACATACACAACTTATCAACTTGAACAACATAATCGACATAATTAGCATAACTCAGATACGAATCGACTATGAAAATGCATATGGTACCACTCGGAGTAAAACTCCCAACTTAAAATTATTGCCACTTTATCGAGGCAATCAAGGCATAAGCCTTCAACTTTCAACTTGGTGCCATTCCAGGCCAACGTGGTGTGAGCGAAGGCTCCGACATAAAAATACAAATGATCTACATAACATGCACGACTTTACAACATAACAACATATAACCTCAAACAACACAACCAACTTATACAACTTGAGCAACTTAAATCAACATTAGTTATTAAGCCTCCAACTTGAACAACATAACAACTTCGACAACGCATAACAACATATACGACATAGGCAACTTAAAAATCAACTTTGGCTTATAAGGCCTTCAACATAACAACTTAGAGATTTTTCGTAAACCGGAATCATTTGCAACCTCAATTGTACCTACAACTCGACTTTACAACATCTTTTCAACCAAATAACACAACAAAAATCAGCTATTAAACTACCCGACATACCCTGACGATTTCGTTAAATTTCGGACAACTAAGTTTTTTCTCCTAATTCGCTAAGCCGACTAAACCAACACTATTCCAGCTCCTACTATTAATACTGATTTATCACAATATCTTATAACTTTTCTGCTTACTAAATTATAGCTTCTGCTACAATTTTTGTTCCCTGCCATAAGTTTCTCAAAGTTTTGTTTCTGTCAAAAACATTTATCCTTCTTCTGCTAAAACCTGCTACATTATTATAACACTCCATATTACCGAATTATCATAGTTTTACATACCCCTAAATTTATATACATAAGGTATAATATGGTAATATTGGATTAGTAGTACTTTATATAAAAGAAAACTTAGATTAATTTATTCTGTAATAATACCAACTAAGATCTACAAGATTAATATTTAATTAACAAAATTTAGGTGGACCATTCCCTAACAGGGTGGCTCCCGCCACTAACATAATGTGGCTCCTGCCACTTTAATTGTTTTCTCCATTTGGGTGGCCTGTGCCACCCTTATTTGAATGGTGGGTGGCCTGTGCCACTCCTGTACTTCTGCACAAGGTTCATCATCTCAACTTAGGTTTTTCCAGAATTCCACAAAATCACAGCAACATATCAATAATCAAGATTCGACAAAATCAAGACAACAATTCAACTTAATAATAACCTACTCATCATCAACCAGTCAACAATTATACAGAATCGATCAACAATACAATATATTAATCAACATAAATCAACATCGACATCAAACCAAATACAACACATACAACCAACCAAACCTAGTACTGATTATCATACCCAATTATAAGGATCGAATCCCACCCTTACCTTGGATTAACGGTTGCTCTAATAATTTTTCGGTTAGTCTCCAAAGTTCTCCGATCGAATTTCCAACCCTTTGCCTCTATGACTCTTTTCCTCTCCTCTTTCATCCATGGAGATTACAAATACGAATATGCTGCCATTGAGTTCCTATCTTGACCAAAATTCAGTCTCCATCATCATCAATCCCGTAACTACTATTTGACCAATTTCCAGCATGAACTTCCAAACTTCAAATGCGTTTTTCTCCTTCAATACCGAACTTATTGACACAAAATCATATATCAAATTAAAGGTAATTTCATAAGCTTTCCAAATATTGAAGAATTGATTTAATCGTAATTACGAGTAAAATGTTATCACCTGTTTAGTGGAGGTTGTACCGTAAGTGCGAAAATGAAGATATGATCATGAGTTCTTCTTTCTCCTTCTTTGTTCTCAAGCTATTTTCTCTCCTCTAAAACTCTTATTGTTCTATAAGACTTTTTCCTATGTAACTTCCATGTCCTATTCTTTTGCTACAAATTAACCTAATTTTCTTATCATATAATTCTATTATATTGGGCCTAAGTCATACACCTTTTTAATTGTTAATTCTGACGCAATCCAAGCCCATTAATCAACATGTTCCAATAATCGATAATATCACTTCTAATATTATTTCTTCGACTTTCCGACTAATAATCCGACTTAACGTCTTAATTCTTCGTAACATAAAATCAACCGAATAATAATTCGCGACTAACTACTTACTCCCGACTTAATAGATTAACTTCCGATTATTAACCAAATGGTCCAAACATTCCAATCAACATATCCAACAACAAACGGAGAATACTCCATATCGGTTTCCACAACTTATATCGACTTAAATAATTAAATTCAACTTAAACCAACTTATAACCATCAACATAATATTCTGATAAATTCGGTCATCAACACAAATCGACACAATTCCATACAAAGCAACTCAAATCGACAAATATACTCAAATCAACGCGAATTACCACAATATACCATAATTATATTTAATTAAATAATTAATTAAATAAACGGGCGTTACATATAGACATGTGTCAGATCTATTGAGAAGAAAGCTTGATGACAAGTCGAGTTAAATGATCCTAATAGGATATCATTTAACTGTATGATACAAGTTGTTCAATCCAGTGAACAAGCAATTAGTGATCAATATGTGCGTGATCATAGATGAGCTTAAGGAATGAGATTGGACTGCAAATGTAAAGAAGGATTCAGTGAGAATCTTATTGAAAGAATCAACATGTGAAGTTGAAATAGAAGTTCGACAGGAAGAAGTCAGACATAGATGAAGACGATGTCGATCCAACACATTATAGAATACTCATTGGATCACTTTGATACCCTTGTCACACAAGGCCCGGTATAGCAAACAATGTAGGTATGGTGAGTAGATTCATGCAGAAGCCAATGTTATCACACCTAGCAGCGGCGAAGAGGATACTAAGGTATCTGTAAGGAATTCTCGACTATGGTATTTTATTCCCTGTAGATGATGAAGGAAAAGAATGCAAGTTAGTGGAATACACCGACTCAAGTTGGTGTAGTGATGTTGAGGATAGAAAATCCATAGCTAGATATGTGTTTATGCTAGGTGGTGCACCAATTATTTGGAGTTCAAGAAAGGAACCAGTAGTGGCACTATCATCATGTGAAGCAGAATACATAGTTGCTTCTCTTTGTGTATGTCAAGCAACATGATGGTGAATTTGATCGACGAGATTACAAGGAAGGATCATGGAGCAATTATCATGAAGATCGACAACATGTCTGCTATCAATCTAAAGAAGAATCTGATAGCACATGGAAGAAGCAAGCACATCAAAATGAAGTTCCATTATCTTCGAGAGCATGTGGCAGAAGCGAAGTTGAACTTGGAACACTGCAGAACTGAGAATCAGATTAAAAACATCATGACCAAAGGAGTGCATGTCAAAGTGTTCAAGAAGTTAAAGTCTATGATGAATATAGATAACTTAGACACGAAGAATTAGGTGGTGGTGTGAATTATAATTCCTTGTGTCGAAGCAGGTTGCTTGACAGGGACAAGAAAGTTATCGAATAGCCTAGTGTGTCGAAACACCTAGTTATTAAAGTGTTGAGGAGTTAGCCTCAACATGGATTTTGTTTCAAACCTAATTTTGTATTGTTAGCAGAATTAGGTATTTTGGACCTTTTGTTTGTGAGCTTTACTTTAGGAGCAAGCAAGCTAAATCTATAAATAGGGAGTAATCATATTATTGTAACGTGATTCACTAGAATAAAATTGCAGTTTTGAGAGCAGATGGTTACTCTGCAAAAATTCTTCTTCCCCTTCCCCTGTATTATTTTGAATCCCTAATTTTCTTCTTTCCCAATTCAATTTATTTTCTTGTTTCATCCCCATTGTGCAATAATACAACCTTGCAATTAAGGTTGGTTGATTCACTCGAGTGAAGAACAAAGAATAATAAAAAAATTCAATCGGTGTGATTAAATCTTATTTATCAAGATTGATACGAAATTATTCAAAATCTTGAATTTAATTCCAAAAGTTACATAACAAGATATGATTGTTCATTTGAAGTGTGATAAAATATATAAGTTACAGATTGAAGCTAAGATGTAAGAATATTGAATGTTGAGTTTATGTGAAAAGATGTGTAAGAGTGAAAATATCAAAATATGATCCTTGCAAACTGAAACCAAACCACTATAAAATGTGATGTATTCCTTTATTTTTCTAATTTTTTAGCTTATTATTATTTACTTTTCCGTTCTAATTCTCTTCTTTGGCAGCTTCATTAAAATCAATTAAATTTGTTGAAAATTATAAAAATAAAATTATTAGAATTCATTCTCCCCTGTGTTTCTTAATAAAATAGTGTCTTGATAGATTCTAGTCCAGCACTCCAAACAATAATATGACATTTATTAGCGGCAATGTTTATCCAGAAAAATGTTCTATATCAGAGACGGTGCTCGTCTTTCTTTATGGTAAAATTATTATTCTTATCGACTTGATTCTTCCAACAACAACTATTTTAATTACTATAAATGAGAGTTTTTACTAAAATAATATTTTGAAAATTTTATCTAAAAAATAACAATTCTCTTTTAGTATTGTATAAAATAAAATAAAATAAATATAATACCGGGATAAATTTTTACAAGTAAATAACATGGTAAGTCACATTATATTCACTATTTTGTATAAAACTTGGTAGTGACAGTTTGCTCATTTTAAGTTCTCGTATTCGAATTTTAGTAAGTATATTCAATTTTTATATTAAATTAATTTAAACAGAATTTTGATCTAATTTTAAATGGAACTCCATTAGTGAATAGTAAAATTAATCTTTTTAAATTAATTTGTCGTAGGATCGGATTTGAATTTTAAAAGAAAAGTTAAATATGTTTGAGGTTCTTATAAATATCTCAACTTTGAGGTTTGGTCCCTCAAAATATTTCAACATTGATCCTCCTAAAGATATTTGTTTCCAAATGCAGTTTCTACCGTTAATTTCAACTAACGGAGGGTGATGTGGCACAGCAAGTGTGTAGAAATGGGTTGCCAACAATGTAAGCTTACTCATCCGCGCCTGAAATGATTTTTGCATAATATTTCTACTAACTTTTCACTTCCACCCACAATATCAATAAAAAAAACCTAACAATATTCTTCCCCAAATAGCTCTTCTCTCTTCATCCGTCTCTTCTATCGTCTCTTGTTTTCTCTTCTCTTCTTTCCCAAATCGTTCTTCTCCTTGATTTCGTCATGTCTTATTCATCCATGATTAACAATTTTGTGTCACAACATTCCAAGATTGCTACCAACAGTGAATGAAAAAAGTGTGGATGCAAGGGTACCTTGATTTCATACATGTGCAGGAAGGGAAAGAACCAAGGGAGATTGTTTTGGAGATGCCCTTTTTGGAAGAATGAGGGTACTTGCAATATGTTCGTTTGGGAAGATGAATTTGCTTTAAGGAAGGAAGATGTTAAAGTGATGTAATCAAATGCAACAAGAATGAGAGGGATATTCAATTTGTGGAAACATTTAAGGAGCTTTATGAAGCATCAATGAAGAAGAACCATAGGTTGAAGATGAAATTAAAGAGGGGAGATTTTAAAAGTTGAAGACCATATGTGTTGTAATTTCAGTGTTGGCCAACATGTATTTTGTTGTTAGATGTAATTGTTGAATTGATATGTTAATGTTGTTTTTTTATGAACAAGTCCTTTTGTAATATTTAGTTGTTATGAAATGTAATGTGCTATCAATTTGGTTAAGCTATGATCTACAAATCTATGTTAAGTTTGTTGTTGTTTTGAAATATCCTATCAATTGATACCATTTGTCATGATACATATTGTGTTAAATTGTTGTATTGTTTACAACATTCAAATACCAACAATAATGTGAACATATAAAGGCTTATATTAATGGTCAATAATGATTGTAATATCAGTAAGAAGACCCAAAAAGTTTTCATTTTTTTGCATACCAAAATGTACGAACAGTACATCAAAATATCAGATTGTATATCAGTACATTACAAACAAAACAACACATTAATACATTACACCAAAATTGTAACTTAATTACTTAAACAAAAAAAAAACAGTTGTTCATAAGATTGTTTGCCTTCATTCAGTTTGGCTCTTACTAGTGAATTCATCCTCTTGTATCACCAATGGATCATCACGTTGTTTGCCTGAGCCTAGTATGCTTTTGGACTTCAGTGTCCTCAACCTCTCACTGTGTCTTTTTTCAGCTAAGACATGACCTGTGAAAATGTACCTGCTTTGTGTCCTATGCTTGATCGGTTCACTGTTGCCTGGCCTTAACAAATCAGTTATTATTCCTGGTGGTTTGAAAGGAGTGGTCCTAAACAATATTGGTTCCTTCCCAAAAATGACTATAGCACCACTTGGCTTTATAGGTGATTTGAGAGATGACTTAAGAGGTGACTTATCAACTCTCAGTGGTTGAATGTCCAATACATCACCACCAGTTTGTATAACAGCTAAGGTGTCATCCAAAGTTGTAGAGTTCTCCATGACAATTGGCTCTGACTCAATAGTTGTTTCATTCTCAATAACAGTTGGGGTTCCTTTCATAATGGCAGTTTCCTTCACAATTACATTTGGTTTATCCTTGATTACTCCTCCTTGATAGTTGATGCCTTTTTTATTACTTCTTCATAGACAGTTGTTGAATTCTTCCATGTTTGGTGTTTTTTGACAAAAACTTTGCCTTATTTTCCATTTGATGCTCCTTTGCTAATTGATGCTCCCTTAACAGAATATTTTGATGCTCATTTTCTATTTGATGCTCCCTTAACAGAAACTTTTGAGGTTTCAACAGTCTTTGCCTTCTTTGGCTCTTTGTTTGTGGAGCCCTTAGGCATCCCCTGCTACACATAAGTAAACAACATTATAAGAATACATACATCACATAAGAATACAGACTAAACAAAAGCATTACCCTTTTTTGGTTTCCATATTAGACTCTACATTAGCTTGACTTGCTTGTGTAGGTATGTCTTTAGCATCTTGTGTGAAGTTTTCTTGGTCGATCTGACCAACAAGTGTCTTAGATTCCACTTCTTGCTTTCATTTCTTGTATGTCCTCTTGTTATGTCCCAGTTAAAAGCAGAATTCGCATCTATGGCTTGTGTTTGTTCTTTTCCACTTAGTTTGGGAACCTTCATTAGGTTCCCTCCTTCTCTTTGCCATTTGTTTTATCCATTTAATGGAGTAATGACCTCACTATAACAAACCTGATAAGTGCTCTTGTGATAGCACTTATGTACATACTTTATAGGTTCATCTACCTTCCTATGTATGACAGCTACAACATGCCTACGAGGAATACCTATAAGCTCCCAAAAATTACAAGAACAAGTTTGTTTTTCTAAATCTACCACAAAGTTGTCTGTAAACAACACATGAGTTACTTGAAATGTCAAACTACCTGCATATGTTGATGTCCAACTAACACTCTTTTTTATCTCCCTATCCAATCTCCTTAAAGGTTTTGTCATGATGATTCCCTTATAACCCTCCAACTTTTCCCTAAGAGTAGCAAACCCCTCGTTAAATAATTTCTAATCCACTCTAATATTGTTATGATGGGTTTGTCTTTTTGTAACAAAATTGTTGCATTAAATGACTCACTCAAATTGTTCATTAAGACATCACACTTTGAAAAAATTGGAAAAACATGCTTACACCATTTTTTTCGTTGTAATTGCTTCTATCCACTCATATGCATCCAAACTGGCCTTTTTAATTATTAATATATTTCCCTCACGTGCTTCAAAGTAGGTAGCTTTTGCAGCAACCATCATAAGATCTCTAAACAAGGTCCCTCCTCCAAATTTCTTCTTAAAGTTTGCAGAAAGATGCCTCAAGCAAAACCTATGTTCATATATTGGATACTCCACCTTAAACACCTGTACAAGACCCTATTCAAGAAAAACAAGCATCACATTAATACAACGTTTTAACATGTAAAAATTAAATACACAATTAACCTAGGATTACCTTTTGTTGGTCAGAAATGAAGTACCACCTTCCATCACCTATGTCAATAATTAGCAACTTCATGAGCCAAATCCAATAATCCTTAGTCTCCATCTCAACCACAGCAAATGAAATTGGTAGGTATTGATCATTAAGATTTCTCCCAACAACAATCAAAAGAATTCCACCATATTTGTGTTTCAAGTGGCAATCATTCAATCCAATGAAAGGTCTACATGATCTTGTCAAAGCTTTCTTAGTTCCATCTAGGGATATATAGCATATCTCAAATCTTGGTCTCAACCCTTCACTTGAATCACTTGTATTTATTTTAAAAGTGTTACCAGTTGATGCCTTTCTCAATTCAGCATCATAAGACTATAAAATGATAAATTGTTTGTTTGAGTCACCTTCAACAATGACTCTTGCAATCTTTCTTGCCTTGAATGCCCTACATGTTGGGATCTCTATTGGATATCTTTGCCTTACATCAGCTACCTCCTCACTTAATCTCATATTAGAATTATTCTTCAAACCATCAACAATCACTTTAGCTACCCAGTCTACTCTAGCATTAATGTTAAAAAACTTCCTTCCACACTTGTGTTTTGCATACAAGGTTTTAATTCTAAATGTAGTGGAGGTGAGAACCCTACTACATAACACAATATAGTCACATTTTTTCTTGTCTTTACACACGATCCTATATCTATTTGAGTCGTTTTTTTCAAAGTTAACCTCGCTACAATTCAACACATTGTGTTCTAGAATAACATCTTTGAACTGCCTTAAAGATGAAAACTCCATTCCAACTTTGAAAACATAATCCTTACACAATGTATCATCCTCATTATACCTCAAAACACAAGGCCTTTCATCACAACTATCATCATCACCACCACCGTCAAGCTCATCTGTCATATATTTATCCTCAATCATATGCTCATTACCCATCTCTTCAGTTATAAATACTTTCTTATCTTCTTCAGTCTTGCCCTCTTCAGTTTCAGCATTCTCAATTTTGTGTTCTACATCATCCCTAGTTATAGACACATCAACAAGTCCTTCTTCAAAACTTGACATCCTCTCATCTTAACTATCCTCAAAAGGCACACCTTCCACAAAATTATCACTAGAATCAGCACTTGATTCACTCAAATTGTCAGCATTGACTTCACATTTAACTTTATTTCCTTTCTTTATATACTTAGTCATAAAAGTATCCTCTCCCTCAACCTTAGGCTCACAATAAATCTAAACATCACACTTATATCCAGTAGCATACAAGACTAACTCATGTGCATCTCCATCATCCCTAAATTCTTTTAAGTATTCTTCAAGAAATCCTCCCTCGTGCTTCCACCATATTTTAACAATAGTATAATCAAACTTTGGTTCAAGCATTTTCACTAAGTCACATGCCTCAAAGAAACTCCATTAATCTGGATCTTTGCCACTAAAGACATATATTTCCCCACCCTCGTATTTTAAGTTATTGTCTTTTACAAAATGACCCTTTATGTAAAAAAACTATCTTGAACTTATCCATTACCCTGTAGACATAAATTAACCTAACTTTAATTTCATTTACCATTTTTGGAACAAACACAACATTAACCCTAATTTTTTACCAATTAAACAACATAAACCATGAAATGCATACTTGCCCTAATTTTTTACTCACAAGAAAAAAACGCATTAAGTTCAAGCTTTCTTACCGAATATATAACAAACACACTAATTCAATGCAACATGTTTGGGACCACGAATAAAGAATAGAACAATGGCAGACAAAGTTACTAACCTGGGACCACCACTGCTACGATACGCACGATGATTCCTTGGGACCACTTAATGATTGCTTTCTACCTTGACGTAAGCGAGACCAAGTAGAAAAAGGGAAAGATTTGGTTCAGCTAGGGCACGAGTGAAAGAGATGGAATGTCTCTTTGAATTACCATTGACTATTAACATATTGGTTTTTACACATATTCCACTATGACATAAGTAAAACACTTCAGCAAATGATATAACACACATGGTGTGCCACATCACCTTTCGTTACTTGAAATTAACAAGAGAGACTACATTTGGAAACAGAAAACTTTAGAAAGATCAATGTTTAAAGAATTTTTTTTGAGGGACCAATCTTCAAAGATGAGATATTTATAGGGACCTAAAACTTATTTAACCCCATCAAAACATTGTAATGGAGGATCTAAACTTAATGGTAACAAATTAATTATGGAATCTAGAAAGGCATGGTTCAGTTTTATGTTGGGTGACGAAACAGGCATGTTCGTCCCGTTTAAATTTGTACTGAACCAAAAAATTGGAATGGAATGAGACGGACATATTTGAGGGTGTGGGCCAAAAATATTACTCCGCCCCGCATAAAAGTGAGAGTGAGGCAGAGCAGATCCGTGGGCATTGAAATTTTAAATTTTAAAATTACAAAATTATATGTAAAAGTTTGTGCCCACAAAAACATGCAAAAAATAGAATGAGACGGAACAGACACATTGAACCTAAAACCTTGATCTGCTCCGTAAAAAAGTACGTGTAAAACAGATATGTCCGATGAACCGAACTCATTTTGTCACCTAGATTTACGTTGGAAATTTCTAAAATTATTATTGTCATTATTGTAACTAGCGTTGATACGGCCATTCAAATGCTCATTTGTCCACTTTTTTCAATGCACATACACATGAAAATATATATGGTATTTTTTTTTAATTTTGATTTTAGTTAAAATGATGTGTATTTGCATTTGTGATATGTGTATTTAAATATAATTTTTAATTAGAAGTTAAAATCAGTTTTTTTTTCACATAACTAATTACTTTTAATTGTGTACAAAATTTAATTAAAAATTAAAATTAAAATCAAATATAATTTAAAATCTGACATAACTCTCACTAATAATATAAAACTATTTTACATTGCGACTCCATTCTAATTAAATTCCTTTTCTAAATATATCTCTTTTTATAATCTTTTCTAAATATATTTTAACACGTACTAATAAACTTATTACTAATAAACCTATTAAGCTAATAAAATAAATTTATGCTTAGAGCAGGATTTAAGTTAGAATATATCATTTACCATCTCATCCAAAGAGGAAAAATATATTAATATTTTCATTAAAAGATTACTTTATTTTTTTACCAAAAATTACTTCATCTAGAATTTTAAGCTAATATGTAAATAGATTTGAATAAGTAAATTTTTATGTTAGTTGGAGATCATGTTTGGGACTTCTTTCCTTGCCTTAAATTGAAGCAAACTATTTATTTTAAGTCTAAATACTATTTTTAGTCTCTTAATTATATTATTAAATTCACTTTGATCTCTTAATTTTTTTCGTATTAGATCTGTCTTTTAATTCTTAAACGACGTAAAATTTAAAAATTAGTCATTAAATTCGTCGTTAATTAGACAAAAATGATTAATATTACACTTTTTAAGAATTAAAAGACCAATCTAAAAAAAAAATTAACGAATCAAACTGAACCTTGGGAAGTTAAGGGGAAAAAAGATATTTTTTTTCTTTATTTTAATAATTAAATGTTCAAGAAATTTAGATTCTAAAATTAAAGCTACTGCGTACTAATAGATAATGAATATGTGAATATTTTTCTCTACAGAAAAGAATATGTAAGAATAATTTCATCTAAAATCATAACAATAATTAATGTATCGTAAACATGCAAGGGCGGACCCACATTGCTGTGAGGGGGTTCAATTATTTAAGTGAATAATATACAAATTAATATAATTCTTTACATTTTTTGTTTTTTGTTTTTCTAATGAAATCACATGTTCTTCATTTTTTTATATTTCTAAATGTTATGGTTATTATTAATTATAATATTATTTTACATTTTACTATATTTTAAGTAGTAACAATTATAGCTAAAAATAATAAAAAAAATATTATAGTGATCACAAAATTTAATGCACTAATAACTTATAGTAAACATTACATTAGCCATTGAATCATCATATATTATATAATATTACAAATAAACTATATATAACTTAATTAATAATTTGTTTGATTAAAAAATTTTGAAATCTATTTTTATTTTTTAATAGGCCTAAATTATAAGATTAAACTTATAAAATATTATTATGATTACTTTTTTATATATAAATTGAATATTTAACACACTTACATATAAATTTTAAATTATTAATTTACACATAAAACAATAAATAATATAATTTAACAAATAATATAATTTTAAAAAAAATCTTACACCCCTCATTCGGGATCTTTGTTCCGTCACTGTAAACATGTTTTTTTTTAAACATGAGTTTGTTGATTATATAACAATATGCAATAAATATATTTTTAAATATTTTTATCAACATCAAAATTCCAAACAAAAAAAAAATTAAAATAAATTATGAAAAACATACACATGGCTATAAAAGCTAGGGACGAGAATATAAATATTCTTATTACAATTTACAAATCATCATGAATGAATTACATTTTCTTTTCTGGTTTGTATCATATAGGTTTAAAAAGAGAAAGTGTAATTTTTCTTATAATTTAGCAACCAAACAGCATAAATTAATACTTAAATTTGAGGAAATTTAAAAGAAAAGAAACATCTTGAATTGGTTACACTTGCGCATCAAAAGAGAGAACAAAAAGTTGGGCTGGTTTAACCACCAAGTTCTTATAATTACTTAACTATCTCAATTACCATTATAGTTTTGTGACCATGACAGAATTCCTAATAAAATTGTAGTTTAGACTTGAGTTCTCCATTGGATTGTGTGAAGGTTTAGTCATTTCTTATTCTAATATACTCTATCTAAACTTAAATACTAAGTAAAAATAAATAATGGTAACTGATTAAGAAAGTTTATTAATCTCTATCATTTATAAAATAAGTGTTAGGAGGCAAACCAGCATCTCCACTCCGCTCCATTTAAATATGTCTCACAAA
Source organism: Lathyrus aphaca (assembly GCA_963966055.1). Taxonomy (NCBI): domain Eukaryota; kingdom Viridiplantae; phylum Streptophyta; class Magnoliopsida; order Fabales; family Fabaceae; genus Lathyrus; species Lathyrus aphaca. The sequence continues at coordinate 163,604,159 of OZ014520.1, read as the reverse complement.
ATAAATTGGATAGAATATATAAGAAATACATATTTGAGGGTGGGATAGGGAAAATCGAATATTTTAAACCTAAAAATTACAAAATTATATGTAAAAGTCTACATTCACAAAATACGTAGAAATATGAGACACGACAGAGTGGACGCATTAAATAGTGCGAGCTTAAAATTTTAATTTGTCTCATATAAAAGTGTGGATAAAACTGACATATTTGTCGGACCAGATCAATTTTACCGCCGCTACTTATATATGGACTAAAAGCATCTCCTCTTTATAAAATGAGTAAGTTAAATTTTAAATATTTGTAATTTTATAAGGATGTATTAAAGTTTTTTTTTAGAACTAAATCTAAAAATAATCTATTATTTTATAGGGACTATCAAAAAAAGAAAGTGGTGGAGTGATTAATCACTTGTTTATTTGGGTAATTAAGCTTTAAGTTATGTAATATCTTGAACCGAAGATAAGAAGATGATAGGACTTAGCACGATATTAGCATAGTAATTCCTTTTATAAAAAGACGCTTTGGAATGATAGATAAATGCAAACTGTGAAAATATGGACACTAAAAAAAATCTGTCAAATTTTGTGTTTTCAATGTTTAAGACGACTATTAGTTGAAAGTCAAGTCAACGATCTATTGTGAAATTATCTACAACTCATGTGGAGTATATTTCTCTTGTTAAAGGGTGAAACAAATAAAATGATTAAGTGGTGTGATTAGGAAGCTAGGAATCTTTTAACAATGATACATTGGGATAGAGTGCAATTTTGGTTAATCATTAAATGTGTCATGAGACAACATAACACATCAACATATGTTTGCAAACACGATTGAGTCAAATGAGACTATGGTTGAAAAGATTGCTTCAAAAGACAATCTTACAAATGTGCTTACTAAATCATTACATGGGTCAATTTTGTTGAAGGATGTTTCAAGCTTAGAAAGAGATGCAAAGTGACTGATAACTGAATTGGTGTCATTGTCATTTTCTGAAGCAAGGTGAAGATTTATGGAGTGTGTCACAAGAAAATCAAACATGAGCAAAACATTTTGGATTTGCCTTAGCATGAGGCTAAACCCGAGATGTCTAGTAAAAACGTGTTTTTGAAACATGAAGCGTTTATCTCAGTACCTATATCATATTTATAAATTTAAAGCCTTTTACCTCAGAACCTATGTCATATTTAAGGTTTTCTGCCATATTTTATTCTATAGATAAGCTTAGATAAAAACATAAATTTTAGGGATTTCTACTTCTTAGACACTTGGAGATAGAGAGATTCAAGATATTAAATTTAAACTTTTTCTAGAAACACTTGTAAAATAATCATCAGTCGCAATAAAAATTTCTCACTTTTTTAATTTTAAAACAAAAGCTGACAATTGTAATTCTAGTTTGATTAATGATAAGAAACTTACCTGCAAAGTCTGATACAAAATAGTCAATACTCTCAAAACAACATAAAAGTACAACTGTACTAACCAACATATTTATTACAATAACCAACATAACAAAGTTTAAGCTTTCTGTTTTAACATCCTATTGGAAAACAATAAATAACTTCAATTAGAAACATATAATGTTGAATTTTAGAAAACTACCCACACGTTATTTATATGGTTGAATACAAACAACTCTAAGATGCTTATCGATTTCATTGCATTTTCACAGATTAAAGAAACAAGTTGAAAGTTAAGTACAATTAATTGTGATAAATTTTGTAAAAAACAAAACCTTCAAACAACCAAAATTCAAAAGGGATAAACCAAAAACCCTCCGGTTTCTTTTTACAGGAATTAAATTCGATATAGATTAGTCTAAAAAATAAGTACTAGTATATGAACAAGAACAATAAATCTGCACCAGCTCTTACCCTGTAGCTATTCTCATTTTCTTTCTAAACAAATTTCAGGAGAACCCCTCCAGAACACTCTATTAGACATCTACCTCCAAATGCATCATGTTAGAGTTGTAGAGTCTGAAGATTCTTACAATACAACTTAGCCTTTGATTCACCTTCAGTTATGATATGAAATCCATTTAGGTAGTGCAAGAAATACAATATATGTATTGTTATGGCGTGCACTAGTACTACTCAACCTACCTAATTGAAATTCAGAAAGGGGCCTCAAGTGATTCTTCCCAGACATCTCCACTGGCATTTGACATGTCTTCACCATCTTCTTCCACAGAAAGCCTAATATACTCCCTGTGTGCAAAACGATCCCACTCTGTCATATTTGGATCCTCGCGTTCCTGGACAACAAAGTGCCATCCTGGTCATTCGAATTTGCCAATAAAAAGTGGCTAAGACTTCATTGATAATGAAATAGTATCTAAAACTTGGTTCTACCTGACGTATAAGATACGGATCACGGGATTCAAACGCAATGAACTTGTTGAGATTGAAAAGAATGTTGAAAACATTTCCAGAAAGTTTGCTGCTTTTCACATCTCGTAATGTGATATATCCTTCATTCTGCAAAACATAGGATGGTTACCACATGCTATACTACAGAGCAATAAAAAATGAAACAACCAAAGATACAAGATTATGAATTAAAGGAGAGACCTCGGGCCCAATCATATCAACAATCTGACATAAGATATCTTCGAAAAGCACCGGCTCTTGGGCCATGCATTCCATCCGGTGCAGCTGCTCCTCGTAAAAGAACAGCATTTCATTTGGTGTCAACACACCATTTCCATCTAAATCGATGCATCTGAACCTACAACCATTTAGGGGGAAAAACTTTTAAGATTCAATTAAATTTTAAGGCTGAGAAAGGGAAGGAAAAAAGTTAACTGAAAGTGAAACTTCACCCCGGATCTACATTCAACTTAAAAATATTCTTTAGAATAAAAATGAAACTAGCCCTCCACAGGCTTTAGGCTAATTTTCACTGGATTTGGAATTAACTGGTTAGTTATGTTTGCTAAAATAGACCACAGACCTAAACAGTACAGATAACAACCTAATCTAATCCGGTTTTGAAAGCGATGCTCTAACTATTCTGAAAAATAGACTGAGTTAATTAGAAAGGGATAGCAGGCTTATGCAAGTCAGGTATTGGTTTATAATTGATAATGCTGAGTCGTAAACAGCATCAGCCTGAATTAGAGATGATTTAAATAAATAATGGGGAATCAATCTTTAATCGGCATATTATTATCAAAACTATTATTATTATTATTATTATTATTATTATTATTATTATTATTATTATTATTATTATTATAAGAAAACATAATATTTTATAATATTATCTCCTGGTACTTTTCAAAATGTTGTTGATTTATGAATATCAACAATTTGTTTACTTTTAATACATAAATATAAATAAATGTTGCCGTCGGGGATTGAACCCTAGAATCCTAGATCATCCGTTTACATCCATTTAACTCATCTAGCACATATCAATTGAGCTACCACATCCATCCCCAGTACTAGTTTCCACAAATAGGGGGTTACTGGGTTAGTGTTTAGAATGTATTGCTAGTACCAAATCATTACCAATCATATTTTAAAGTAATAACATTTTTTCTTATTCTTCTCCTTTTTCATCCAAGACCCCATTAACATCAACAAAAACTATAACAAAAAACTCGTATTATTGTATAACTCAAATGATTAAGAGAATAGCTCGCTTTCATTTATTATTCAAGTTGTCATATATCAGTCAAGACGTACGATTTTCTATGCTGATAAAAGGATCTCCATTATTTGAGAAGGCTAGGGAGTATACCAGTATTCCAGACTAGGTTCAGATGACTTATCTTCCTCTGCAAGTATGAAATGAACAAAATCTTCGTAGTTCATCTTTCCTTCAACTTTACTGCTAAATTTCCGCGGAACCTGTCTCAGTTAAAATATAAATAAGACAAAAAAAATTAAAATATGGAATTGTTTCGATTGATTGAAGAAACAATTATCATGCTCAGGACTTTATATAACAAAAGAGCTTGAATTGATTTGCAAATCAAACTCCACATTTAAAATACCTTCAAAATGAACAGAACTTATTTTGTTCTATGTTGTTAATCTCAGATATCAGAGCAAAGTGCAGAGCTAGTGGTATAGTGGGCTAGCCACAAAATGAAAATTCTAAAAGAATACAAAACACTCAAATAGAAAAATACATAAAATTTAAGGAGAATCATACGTAATAATATAGTGATTTTGGTCATTTGTCACTAACATTAAAACACAACCCAAAGAACATAGAAACCCAAAGAGGGAAGAATAGTAACAATGGTCTTCCCCCAGACGAACAGAGAGGGTAGAACAGAGGGAAAAAAACAGTGGCCTTGACAAGCAGGAGTAGAAATAGGAAAAGGGTTTCAGACTTTTCATACGCAGAAGAATGGAGTCGCATGAAACAGGAGAAGAGCTTTGCAGATGCAAATAAAAAAGTCACGCGAAGTAGAGGGGGAATGAGAGGAGCAGTTTGCTCATGAAAGAAAAAATAAATAAAATAGATCACTTGAAATTAATCGAAATAACAATTATACACTTAATAAAAATCCAAAACAATTAAAAATTATTGGTATTTGAGGAGCTTTTGGGCTGCGAATGTGATGTGATTTTGTCGTGATTTGTGATCGCCCAACTGCACCTGTTGATAGCACATCGCCGGCTGAATGCGTCGAAGTGAACAGCACTGCTGCACCGCTACTCCACAATCGCTCTCTATAGCAGCGCGAATGACAACATAGGTTTTGTTTGAGACATTTACTTTTTTTAACATAAGAATATGCAGTGTAGAAAAAACCAATAAGGGAAAAATTATTGATATCAATAGTTAAATCAAAAATCAAATCATATCCAACCAAGTTTGAGCCGATTTCTAAACAACCACAACATAAAGCAAAAGGACTCAAAATCAATTAATTTATATCTTAACTTTCCATCAGAGAATTTTATTTATAAATTAAATCAATTGCTAAAAATAATTGTTCAAAACACATTGAATTTACAGCACTAACAAAGATGAAAAATACCAACAGACCTGAGAAAAAATTCTATCAACAATCCGATATGTAAGAGAATGGTTCCCATATTTAATAAGGTTTTCTCTGTCAATGAAAAAGTCGTGATCTGTGTCGAGCTCCCAAAATTTGCAGTAAACGACGTAGAAATGTTCATAGGAGAAGTACCTGAAATTTCACCAAAGAACTAATGTAGCAAACAGAAATAAGCGAAGAAAAATCAAACTCTAGAGCAACTAAATTGGGAATGAGAATCAATGGATTCGACATCTTTGGAATCTATCAAAGGATCAGTTTATAGTTATATAGCAAGTAAGCTCATGAGAGTTTCCTGTAGGTGCACTGTATATCAGCCTAGCCCTGTAACTGACTGCAACTAACAGTTTCACACAGTTAGAAGCAGCTGGGGTTAGGCTTGGGTTCCTTTAGGGTGCCTTTCTCTTTATCTCTCTCCAATATTCCTCTCTCATCTTAATTATAATGTTTATTTTATTTATTTTCCATTTAAAACACCCAAAAAAGAACTAAAGGCCTTTCCCTCCCAAAAGTCACTCAATCCCGAGCAGCTGCAACAGCTATAACAAACTGACTGACACATGTCAGACAGTCCTAGAACTCATTCAGTGTAATCATAATCAATTCAATAAAATTCACATTCACGCGTAGATTCCAAGAGAAATATGGTTAATATTCAACAATCTAACGTGGTCTCAGATGAGTCCCGTAGCAATCTAGTGGCATCATCCAATAACTCCAATCGTGTCCTAACAAGCACGCTTCTTACAGCACCGCCACACGCGTCGTCGCTGACTCTGCCTTCTTCATCTAACTCGTCATTTTCTACCATTTCTGAAAAGCATGATGCTGAGAACTATCTTCTATGGTGTCAGCAATTCGAATCAGCCATCAAAGCTCATAAACTCTATCATTATCTCGTGAATCCAAAGATTCCTCCCAAGTTTTCAACAATTGTATATACTGAATTAAATCTAATTTCAAAAGAATTTGAAGTCTGGGAGCAGAAGGATCAACTTCTGCTTGCTTGTCAATGCCAAATTGTGTCAATTATGCTCTAAAGATCAGAAACACGAGACTGGAAGGTTTCTCTGTCTCTGGGTTCCTACTTAAAATTGATTTATCATTAGCTCCATTCATGCAATAGGTGAATCAATCTCACCTCATGAGTATTTAGATGTAATACTTGAAGGACTCCTTTGATTGTATCTCCATAGAAGAATCTGAAACTCCACTGCTTCTGATCACAGTAGTAAGCCTACTTCCACTGATTCTGATGATAATGACTCCAAGAAGTCCGCTGATTTTACTGGTGAAAGAGGTGGAAGATTGTATTGTGGTGGTCATGGTGGATAAAGCTCCATTCAGTGCCAAGTGTACCACAAGTTTGGCCATGATGCTTCCATCTGTTTCCATCGTTTCGAAAGAGATTATATGCCTCCCACAGCCTTGACTCCTAATTCTCTAGGTAACTCTTATAATTCCTCCTGGCCTTCTGCTCCTACACAAGCTCTATCAACTGGCAGCTATCAAAACTCTACCATGCCTTGGCAAACTAACTCAAGCCCTATACCCCGACCCTATAATGCTTGGCAATGCTTTGGTCCTATGCCTTGTGGCATGCCTCAGCCTCCCACATTTTCTATGCCAGTCTATCATAATTTTCCCCAATTTCATGTGATGCCATCCATACAAGGTGCAACAACCTATTTTCTCCCAACTTAGATCACAGGCCATGATGGTTAGTTCTGATTCTGCAAGTTCAATGAACTGGTACCTGACTCAGGTGCACCTCACCATGTGAACTTTAATGCACAGATCATTCAGCAATTGTCAACATTTGAAGGACCAGATCAGATCATTATTGGCAATAGCCTAGGTTTGCCTTTCCTTTCAACTGGCTCTACAAAATTCAATTCTCCTTTAAACTCTAAATTTCAGTAGTCCTAAATAATCTATTGCATGTACCAAATATTACCAAGAACCATTTATGTGTTAAGTCTGTTTGCTGTAGATAATCAAGTCTTTTTTGAATTCCATCCTAATGTTTGTTTTGTCAAATCCTAGGCTTCCAATGAGATGATTCTAAAAGGTCTGCTTAACAAGGATGGACTCTACAAGTTTCGTAGGGATCCCACTGTAAATACATCTACTGCACGTGCTGTCTTTACAGTCTTCAATGATAAAAATGAAGAGTTTTGTTCTTGTTGTCTAGGTAAATTTCATAGAAACTCAGCTTCCTTACAAATTAAAGGACATTTAAACTGATTATGGTGGAGAATTTAGACCATTCACTCAATTCTTAAGTCAACGTGGTACCATCCATTGTCTTACATGCCCTCATACTCACCACCAAAATGGAGTAGTTGAAAGAAAGTGTAGACAAGTAGTGGAATTGGGACTCACTTTACTTGTTCAGGCTGCTATGCCACTATCATATCAGGATTATACCTTGCTAACAAGTGTCTATCTCATCAATAGACTTCCCACAATTACTCTTAATCAAGATGTTCCCTACGCCAAATTATTTCAAAACCCACCTAACTACTCTTTTCTCAGGGTTTTTGGTTGCTCTTATTTTCCTTTACTAAGACCATACAACAGCAACCAACTCCAATTCAGGTTTCAAGAATGCTTATTCCTTGCTACTCTACATCTCACAAAGGCTACAAATGCCTCTCCCCAACTGGCAGGTTATATATTTCCAAGGATGTAATCTCACAAAGGCTACAAATGCCTCTCCCCAACTGGCAGGTTATATATTTCCAAGGATGTAATCTCAAATAGAACAGATATCCCTATCACAAACTCTTACCATCTTCTACTGTTTCAGGCCCTTCTTCCAATCCTATATCAGGGTCCATTCCCATTGCATCATCACTGCCCATTCAATCCACTCCAACACCTTCAATATTGCCCTCAACATCACCCAACACCTCAACTATCTCTCCACCTTTAACCTCACCTGTTAATACTCAATTTTCACCACAACACTCTCCTAACGAACGATCATCTCCCTCTTTAAGCCCTACACCCTTACCATCTCCAATTGCTCAACTAACTCCTACTATTCCACATCCTAACTAAACATCCAAAGCATATTCCACCTGATACAAATCCAATGCAAAATAGAGCCAGGTCAGGAACCATATTGTTCAAAACTAAATCCCACCATGCTTCTTGCACATGCTAAATCAGAAACCACTAGACAAGCACTCTCAAGTCCAACTTGGCTGGCTGCTATGCAAAATGAGTATGATGCTCTCGTAGGGAACAACGTGCAGTCTCTTGTACCCCTTCCATTTGGTAAACTCCCTATTGGGTGCAAGTGGGTTTTCAGGATCAAAGAAAATCCTGATGGTTTCAGTCAACAAATACAAACCCAGGCTGGTGGCAAAAGGCTGTAACCTCATATATATTACAGTACTTTTGGCTATTCGGGATCTACTTATTAAGGAGGTTTTAAGAAAGTTTTTAGCCCTTTAGAATTAAGGGCAGTAATTTGAGTGGGGGAAACCGGGAAGGGAGACCAGTCAGTAAGTAGGATGATTGTTTTTTTCAGTTCAATAATCCTCCATCAGTTTCCTAAATAGAGTTTCAAGGACTACTACGATGCCATGCTATTTAAGTAAAAAAAATATTAAAAAAAAAAAAACATAGTCAACTTTTCAGACATTTTAAGCTAAAGCCTTTACCTCAGAACTTTATTAATATCCTCTTCTTCGTCTACATGCAGCATGGCATCAATTAGGTTCCCACGTTTCAACTCCCTGAGAGTAAGTCGGCCATTTCCAGATCTATTCATGTAGTAAAATATTCTATGTATGACAGTCTCGGCTGTTTCAACAACAATAACAATAACAAAATCAGTGAAATACCTGAAGAACTTGTTTGAAAGCATAAAATAAGTGTGATTTAAAAATTTTAAAAAAAAAAAAAAAAAAAAGATAGATTAAGATAATCTTATTGCAGTCTGCATTCTAGCATGGGTCCTGAATGGAGAGGAAATAGACATCTCAATTCCAAAGCATATGTAAATGACACATGGAAAAAAAGAAATCAACGGACGAAAGTTTACTTGTTTTATTTAAATCAACTTAAGTTTAAACAGCATAGAATGGCAAATAAGATTATTAATCTTCGTTTCTACTTAGGTCTGAATTCTGTTATTAGGCCACTGTGCCTCCCTGATGTTTTCTCAGTCTGTGTTGCTGCGACCTGCATAAGTCGAGCTCTTCTTAAATCTCCATTTAAATTTTTTGATTATGTTCAATTTTAAATCTCACCCGGTGAATATTTTAACCACGTGTCACTTAGATATGAAGAGGACTGAAGATGCCAATTTCCTATCCAAATGGAGAGTATCAGGACCCTTCTAGCATGCCCACCCCAAAATGAAAAGAGTAGGGAGGAAAAGAAAATCCTAGAGTAAAAGTGTTGTCCATGGCGGATGGCGGTCCATGGCAGAGAGGCAAAATTCCGCCATATCGGCCGCTTTGCGGCACCGTTATTGCGGACTATGGTGGAAAAACCCGCAATAGCGGCCAATATTTACCATTGCGGAGAGCCCAAAAACCGCTATGTAAATCCGCCATAGCGGCCATGGCGGGGCAATTTGATAACACTAGAGTAAATCATGTCTGAATTAGAAAATCTTATGGTCAAACATTCCATTAAAAGCTAGCCCCGAAATAAGATGCCAATAGCATTTCAACCAGGTTAATTAGAATTGGATGCCCACCAAAAATATTGGGCAAAACTGTGGTGACTAAAAGATCCATTTATTTTCAGAACCAAATTATAAAAAGTAGAGAGACTTAAACAAAAGAAAATATTAATCTAAATAACATGGCCATGCATACCATATCGCTCCTGAAATTCAGGTGTGCTTTGCAAAAACTCCAATCCAGGATGAGAGGACAATAGTTCCCTCAAGATAGGTTTGAAATCATCCTACATCCAAAATAGAAAATATACACATTTCAAATTATAATTCTAGTACATATAGCATTTTAGTAAGCCCTTAGTAATTAAGGTTGAGACTTTGGGAGTAAGTGCAAGACAGCTTATAAAACAAAGCAAACCTGTACAAGGTATGCTTGATGTGGCTGCTTCAGTAAGATGTATATTTGTGTCGGTAAATCCTTGGCTAACATGTTGCCTCGAATCCAATAGTCAATAAATTGATCCCTAAAACACGTGATACAGAAAGGGCATCAGTCCAACAGGACCAAATGTTGTACGCAAATAACTTCATAGTAAATTATACTATCTAATCTGTTAACCTTCCAGTTCTCTACAAAAGTCACACAAATACGTTTTGCACATACAATAAAAATTATAATAGAAAAAATGAAGTGGAAAACATAGGGTGGTAGTATCTTCAGCTAATTTTGAAAATGACTGCAACAATTCATCTAAAACAAACAGTTGGTGATGCTTTCCTGGTTGCTCTGTCAGTGGTAACACACAAGTAAAGCAACATTTATAAATTATAAGTTGTTTCTTTTATATCCATCTATTACATTATTGGATGGATTAATTACTACCTCTGCCCTCTTATACAAAACTCATCTTATCTAAAACAAACAGTTGGTGATGCTTTCCTGGTTGCTCTGTCAGTGGTAACACACAAGTAAAGCAACATTTATAAATTATAAGTTGTTTCTTATATATCCATCTATTACATTATTGGATGGATTAATTACTACCTCTGCCCTCTTATACAAAACTCATCTTAGAAGTTCGTTTATTTTGTTTTGCCTCCATTTATAAGCCCCCCTTCAATTTCTCTCTAGCATTAATTTTTTAATGCTAAAATACCCTTAATTACTCTATCACCTCTGTCTTGTGAGGATTGGGGGAGATGCAGTGTGATGAGTCCCATTATGTATTATGTAACAATTAGATGGAAAGAATGAGATGATACAAGTCCCAATAACCTTAAGGGTAGTTATGGAAAAGTATTATAAATTGTTAACATTTATTATCGATAGCTAAATTAACCAATGTTCTTAATTATTGTCAATAACTTAAAGGGATCTTATATACAGTGACAAAGGTAGTAAATAATAACCGATCAAAACAATTCTAAATCACCACCTTAAAATACTCAAACCACCAACTAGGGTAGTATTTTCCCTGGGTGATCCAGCATAAATGATACCATTAGACTATAAGTGATGTTGATCTAAGGTTAAGATCCTTCTATTTCCTTCAAGTAATGTTTAAAAAACTGAACCGGATAGTTTGATTGAACCGGCACTTTCTACTGTTCGGTTATTTGAACAATTTGATTGTGGTTTCGCCCTAGTTCAAGTGGTTTAAAGCAGTTGAACCATCACTCAGAGGTCTCACGGTTCAATGTCTGATTCAGTTTTTAAGACATTGCTTCAAAGGAAAGGATGAAATATTAGAAAATTAAAGTACATTAAACAATCATAAACCCTGTCGAGCAAACACTTTGGAACTGCTTGTGTTATCTGGAAAAAACTGGCAGCCCTATTTTCCTTATTCTTCGTACAAAATATAAAAGAAATAGCATGTATATAAAAAAAAAAAAATAATAAATAAAAGAGCTAAATCTAATAGAAATTCAGAAAGCTTAATGTGATGCAATGATCTATTATGATGGAATAGTCCAATAAGAGATTTGGTACCTTGTTATGGTTCCTGTAAAATTGACATCAATCTTTTTGAAAAGAATGGTGGAGAAAAACGAGGGAATTTTGCATATCTCTTTCGTAAAAGACTTGAATTCTGAAATAAGAATACAAAGATATAAGAAGAAAAAAACTAGTATCCCTCCATAATAATGTCACAACTGAGCATATAGAACAAATAAGCTCACAAATATCGTGTTCTTACCAAGTAATTGCAAACCATCCATATGACTGTAAAATCGATTATCAACTTGAAACAGGAAATGGTCTTTCATTTCTTTTGGAGGTGGACGGCCATTTTTGAAGTAGAACTACAAACATTCAAAGTAATGTTAATAAATTGTAATACAAGGAGTGTAATCATTCAAGACATAACCGATAAGAAGTTTGAGGCAAAAGAACAAATAATTAGTTTAGACAATAGCAAATACCTGAGGAACGATCTCCCTGACAGATTCACGGACTACTTTTAGTGGAGAACCTAATGAAGGGCTAGTTCTTTGCTTCGTGGTCCGTGGCGAACCAGATGAACTGCGTGGTGAAAGTGGCGGTGTACTCCCAGCAGGAAATAAGGAAGGTAAAGGGTTGATTGACAGAGCATTTGTACTAGTTGAGTTTTCGGGTGCACTAAAGGGAACTCCAGCTTTTGCGTCCGCAAGCAATGACTTAATCTGTGTTGAGAATACATCAATGAAAAATTGAACTTGAAAGAAATATACATAAAACTATACAAATTAAACAAACAAGCAACCAACAAGGAAATGGCAATGCTTTTGTTGATGGCATATTTAGTCCTAGCAACAGTATAATTAGGAACTCAACAGTCTTGCTAATTAATTTACACTACTCATGAGCTAGTTTATAACTTTTATAAAGCGATTTAAGGTTTTATAAATAATCAGGAAATTTCTGCACCTCATTTATATTGTTTTTGATATATGTCAGTTTTACGGCTTTTTTATGTATTTCTGCAGTGCAGCTTTAGTTGTGTAATTTCATATGGCAGCCTATAGTGCTGCTACTTGCATTGTAAAGTGGAATTATAAGTGAAAATCACTTAGAAAAATATGTATAATTATAACCCATTTTACATTACAGCCAACTTGTGTTTAAAGAGCCCAGCTGTGCATGAATCAGCTGCTTGCACATTTGTGCCATTCATATCAAACTCATTCTCTATTTGTTCACCTTCATTGCCATCTCATCTCAAAATCATTTTCTACTCGCATATCACTGCCATCTCCAATTTACAGGTCATATATAGTGGAGAACCCATCTCCGGCAAACTACAGTTGTCTTGGCATCTCTCTATTCCTTTGTTTTCTCTTAACATTTTTCTGTTCTGTGTTTCCCGTCTCCTATTCTGTTATGTCACTCTCTATCCTTCTATCTATTTTGTCCACTTCATCCTTCTTTGTTCTGAACTTTTTGTTTTGTTACTCTATTAGATAGAGACTATACTGTATACTCTTTTTTCAGTGGTCCTCCTCTCTAAACCTGTTTATTCCTCCCCCTCCATTATTATCCCCTTGACGAAACCCACCATCCTATTTGTTGTCAACTTGTCAGTAGTTTGAATAATGGCAAGTTCATCTCACTATTCCGCAATTATTTACTCTACAGTATAAAAGAATTTCAACATTTTAAGTATTTTCCTAATCTAACATGAAAGCATCCAATACAAAAGACAGCTACTCTAAAGGAATGGAAGAAAGACCCAGTCGACAAACAGCAGATAAATAAAGCCAAATTTTGGTTACAATCGTGTGTAGCTGAGTTGATCCATAAAATAGAAATGATAATTCACCAACATATTAGGACTTAAACTGTCTCATATAACATATTAAACATCCACAGTCACATTTTATTCAAATTTTGCTAACTAAAACCCCAATAAAAAAAATAAAAATAAAAATAAACACTTTCAATTTGGACAAAAGTAAATCAAATATACTCCACAGCTCTTTCTGCACCATTTCCAATAATCAAATAAATAACCAAAAGCACCCATTTGTAAAAAAAGAAGTATAACTAACAGTTCAAATCAACAATATATTTATGTACCAGGCGACAAGTATCTGGAAGTGAAAGCCACTGCGAATATAGCTCCTCAGCAACATAGAGACTCGATTTAAGTGCAAGAGGAGACACCTCTTGAAGCTGCAACATATCTGGGTCTAAATCCGCCAACCTCCCAGTTTCCTCCACATCCATGACAAACAATTTTATCTATCATGCAATAATAACCCTAATTCAACCGCCAAAAACCCTAAACCCCACTTCTTCAACGATCACTTCGATTTTCCCCCTTCTTATTCTACCACTAGGTTAGCAAAACCTAGTTACCGAGTTAGCTACTGAAATGGCCGTTTCACCTCGGTTTTATTCGAGTACCTGATGAAGAAAACGAACACGAACCAGAATTGGAAATTCCACGGAATTTGAAACCATGGAGAGTAAGATTAACGGGTTTTGCTGAGAATATGAGAGGGGGAGATTCTCAAGGGAAGAGAAATTGGAGTGTGAAGTGAAATAGATGAGAAAGAAAATGAAAAGTGAAAATAAGAGAAAATGGAAACCCTCGTTTGGTTTGGAGGTTTGAAAAATATGAGAAATGAGAAAGAGGGAATGGAAATGGCAGTGATGAAAGAGAAACCAGTGGAACAGTAATGAGAGAGAGAGAGAGAGAGAGAGAGAGAGAGTTGTATTTATCTGTTTTGTGTGTGCGCACTGTACGCGCACCGTACCAACTGAAACTGGCGAGAGAGTGAGTGAACGAGTGGTTAATTGCAATTAACAAAGCAAAGGTGTATGAAAATTCAAAATGTTTTTTTTTCTTCACTTTGTGGACTAATTTTGAATATTTTCAGGTGGGAAAAAATTGAAAATAAATGGTTTTTTAGGTTTGATTTTGTGTTTATTTGAACATAAATCTTATAATGATTTGTAAAATGTATATAAAATTAAGATTTTAATTTAGTTTTTTTAGATGAGATTATGATGTAATAATTTTATAGTCATACTATATGTTTTTTTTATTATATTAATGTGTATATGTCTTTTATGAGACGTTTTCAAGACAGATGTTTATATAATTTTGTCTATATGATTTTTACTAGGTACACACGTGAAAATATATAAAAATTACATTTTATTTAATTTTAATTACTTCTATGTTAAAATATGTGATATGTATTCAAAGGAATGTCATCTACCAACCCATTCTATCTTAAACATCTCCTTTTCTAAAACAACCCATTCATCGACTTCCAATATATAACACTATCGAACAAAAACAAAACAATCACAGTGAGTTTTTGTGTCTCTTGTTCCTTTTCATATAATTTATTTTTTGTCATCCTTATAACTTATTTCCCTTTTGATTTTTGACGTTTTCTGATTTCTTTGAGAAGACCAATAGTCAACTTCCACATACTCAACTTCACACTATTATGAGTCATTTCACACAATAGACTTGAATCTCTTAATTGCTCGATTAACTCCAATTCTCAAACCACAAGCATCGACATATGTAACGAATTTCTACTAAAAACATCGGTTATGACATTGGCTTTATCATGATGGTAACTCAAACTAAATTTATAATCCTTCAGAAATTCGAGTCACTTCCTCTTCCTCGTATTCAACTTTTTTTGATCGACAAGTACTTCAAACTCATGTGGTCACTGAACACTTCAAATCTGGAACCAAACAGGCAACGCCTCCAAATTTTTAACACAAACACCATGATGGGCTAAAGACGTACTCTAATATGTGTCTAGCGGTATCTTAACTGCAAGTGCACAGCCTATCGAAGTAATATTTAAAATTATCGATCCACAGGGACTTTATGATTACTTAGTGCTAGAGGATTTACTAGTTTAGCTAAGGTGAATGATTGTCACGATTTTTGGTTGTTTTTAAAGATTAAAGGCGGGAATTAAATTTAAGTTTAATAAAATAATATTAAGGCGGTCGGTATGTAATTTATGTTAACTTAGGCGGGTCAATCTAACCTAGGCTTATAAAAATGGTTCACTTAATCTATTCTGTAGAGGTTATCAGTTTAAATATCTTTAACTCACACTCTCGTGGTCTTATCTCAGATCTTACCCCTAAAGCCCTATGCCTGCTCTCGCTAGCCCATAAGTGTTTAGAAATAATTTTTGGAAACTTAATAATTCTAATTCATTTTAAAGCGCTCTCGTTGTGTTTAATGCCTAACTTTAGCTATATGGTTGAAATCTCACACTCTCGTGGTCTCGACCTAACCTATTACACTTTCCTTACTCTCGTAACAAAAAGATTGATTTTATTATAAAAAGCTACAGCCAGAATTTTAAGTTCTTAATTATTTTAAACCTAGAATTAATTTTACCGATTCAGCTAATTTTAATTACATATCGCCTAAAGGTGTTTAGCTACTCATGATTGTTGAACCAGACAGAGGCAGAAACAGAGAAATACGAAATAAAATATGCATTATAAAATAAATTCTTAACATTAATATAAATTGCAAATTAAATAAAAACCTGAATAACAAATATAATGTTAGACTCCTTCTTCCACAATTTGGCAAGCTCAGAGTACGGACCGGAATCAGAAATAAAAATTACTAAAAGAATTTCTGAAGGCTTTGAAAGAAAATTAAATTATAACAATTTCCTAATGTTGGAAATTGTTATATGATTTGGTTGGGATATAAAACTAAAGCAAGAACAAATAAATGCTGAAAAGAATAAAATAAACTAGGGTGCAGAGGAAAATACGGCAGAGCTTCCGCAAGAAAAATTAAAATAAAACTCTGTAAATTGTTCTTTGAAACTAAACTATTTATAGGAATCATAATTGGGCTTGGCAGTTGGAATAATTGCATGGGCTTCGTAAATGCTGAGAAAATCCAGGGAGAAGTTGCATTGCTTGGTCTGCGGGAGAGTAGGAACTTTGACTTCACGTAACACACACGTACATGACCAAGTCTCAGCAAGTTACCCTAAATTCCCCTTGTCACGTTCGTGACAAGGGTGTCACGCTCGTCTCCCTTGTATTACGCGCGTCACGGTCGTGAGGGACTGGTGACGACCGTGACTGCTCCTTTTAGCGTGTCACGGTCGTGACTCCTAGGTGACGGTCGTGACTGTTACAAAAAGTGCATATTATGCAGAATTCCTATTTTCTTCTTCTTTTCATGGTTGTTTTTGCTCATTTCACTTGTGGCTCATGATTTAGCTCTGTAATTGATATACCTGCAAAATGACAGAGAAAACTCGAGGAATCGGGTGTTAAAACGGCAAATGTGCGATAAAACGGCATTGAAACATAGCAATAAAACGATACTTTTTCTCGTTATCAAACTTCCCCAAACTTAAACCTTTGCTTGTCCTCAAGCAAATAGTCGGTTGAAAATTGTCGGACAGGTTTTCATCGACGCACACACATAACAAATCATACGAGGGATCGTTTTGTCAGATAAACCGGTACTAGAATAAAACACTAACGATACGCTAATGACACAAGCAACAAGCTAAGTCGTCGACTTCCCGTTAAACGAAACATTAGGTAATTGCGTTACGATTCCACCTAGAGTCTTTCGATCTTATTTCACCCGGTTTCATTCTAGCGCAATCACATTAAGCCTTTTGCCTTAGCACGCACGTAGTGGAGTAGCCGGTTAGTGACTTTGATCCTTTATAAGCACGGGGTCTGGTACACGAATGTGGCAACCCTACATATATTATCTGATTTGGAGGTTGTGGGGGATCGAGCCGTAGCACGCCCTACCAAGTTCAGAACCAGGTACCTCTGAACCAACCCGCAATGGACTCCTTTTCATACTTCTCGTTTCTTTTATGCGACCGCGTACTTTGGTGCATTTTCTTTTCATTGACATCGAGATATGAAGGATCATCATAGATTAGGCATCAAACACTTATATTCATCGGCTCCCCACGTGGTTTGTGTTCAGACGGTGCTGACTGCTAGTATAAACTACTAGGGGTTACTTTTGAACTGAAACTTAAGGTGTAGTCGTAACAATTATCGGAACGGAAAGCTTAAGTAGGAAGTCTAAGGTGTCAAGACTGTATCGATCTTGTTGAATCGTTCTCAGCTTCCTAACTATGATTTCGTAGGTAAGTCAGGTAATGCGAAGATAAAATTTAAAAAAAAATTCCGGTATGGCTAAATAAACGGGGAGAATTCGAAACTAAAGAAATAACACAAATATTACTCTGTTTCATTAAAATACGAAAAGGAAATACAACGGAATGGAAAATGCGGAAAAATGAAAGGTATCTCTCCCACACTATATCAGACATTGTCCTCAATGTTGTGATATAATAGCGGGTAAAATACAATACAAACAACGGAAATGGGAAAACATAAACAAAAACTAAAACCAAGGCTGCTGATGACCACGGCCTCGGCTTCTGGTGCGGGAGCGTCTGGTCGGAGTCGCTTCAGGGTCAGAACTGGTGCCGGTGAGAGCAGTGATATCAATGCGCAAAGACTCTAGCTCACTAAAGATCTCTCCGAGCTTCTCATCAGTCGTCCTCTGGTTAGCGGCAACAGCTGAAAGTAGTGCATCATGTTGCTCTTTTTGCCTTCGCTCCAATGCGGCATTCATCTAATTTTGCTGATGAATCGCACGGAGGACGTCTTCAAGTGTGAATTCTTGTGCAGGTGGTTGTCGGGTGGAGGACTCAGGAATGTCCTGGACAGGCTCAGCTACATCCATGGTGTCTTGCATCTCGTCCACTGGTGGATCGGCATGCTCATCAATAATGGGGGCGTGGCCGGCAGCATCCGGTAAAGCAAATAGCCAGTTGGCTCGGTTGGACGGATCGATGCGGTCATGACACGGCAAGATGATATGGTGATAAACAGTGCCTTGGATAACAGGGCTGAACCTGCCATCCTCTCTCTGAGCAATCAAGTGGGCGGACCTGCAATAATTCTTTGTTAGGAACTATGCGGCTCTGCGAGGCAAATTGATAATCAAGTCACCAAGCTCCAGCTGAATGGCGAGGGTGGTGACAATCCCGCCTATGTAGAAGGGGGTTGCGCCTCTTTGCGCTATGGACTGGATATGGGACAACAGGAATGGGGCAGCATTGATGCGCTCGTCATTTAAGGCGCATTGCAAGAACAAGAGCTCCTTGGAGTTCAGCTTGTGATTGCTCTCTCTTGCAAAAATGGTATTGCAGATGATGCGATGAAAGTATCGGATTGCCGGGTTATGGATATGCGTAGCATTCAGGCTCTGAAAGGAAGTGGCACGGGTGTTGGTGATGTCGTGCCATAAGGTGAAAGCGGTTTCACTGAAGTTGTCCGGCACGCGGAGATGAGCATCATCGCCGTGATCGAAACCTAGCAATTCGGCGATCCTTGTTTGTGTAACTTCGAACTCGCGGCCGAGCATTCGGAACTTAGTAACACCAGTGAGTTGACTCTGTGAACCGGTAGGAGTGATATAATGAAACGAACTCAAAAATTCCAATGTCAGGAGTTCGAATGTAGGCTGGGGTTGACTGCATAGGTGCCACAAACCAACCTTCCGAAGCAGGAGCTTCACACCGTTGAGCAGTCCCAACTCCCTCAAACAGTTAGTGTCGACATATCGAGTGGGTTGAACGTCATGGTTCTGAAACCTGATGAACCTTTGTCTCTGATTTTCTCCATGCTCACCATCTCTAAACTGAATTTCTTCCATTACATGCAAGTACGGGAATGGGAGATGAGAGGTTTTTGAGTTTTGTGAAAAAGTGAAAAATGTGAATAAATTGGTTCAGATTATAGTGAAAGATTGAATGTGAGAGGTTTGGAGTAAATGGAGAGGTTAATGGAATTAATTTGGAATTAATTTGGGGGGTTTCTAAATATTGTTGAAGTTGAAAAAGAGGAGGTTTCGAAGAAGAACAGTTATGTTTCTCAGAATTCCTATAACAGGGGTCGTCACGGTCGTGAGGGTTTGATGACGGTCGTGACGCGCTAATTAGCTTATCACGATCGTGAGAGGGTGATGACGACCGTGAGGGATTAAAACTTAGAATATTTTCTTCCAGAATGCATTATCTCACACGTTCAATACAATTTTTCTTCTTTTTTTATGATCACTTCTCATTTAATTATAACACAAACAATATATAATATTTTTAGATCAACATAAATTAGTAAATTTCATCACACGAGAAATTATATAAAACATTAATCAATTTAAATATAACAGTAAATGAATTGAAAGCATAGAAATTGATTAAATTGGAAAAATTTGTAAAACTAGAAGTGTTTTGCGTTTGATATAATTGAAGGGAAATTACATTAATAAAAATAAGGTACGAAAATGTTTGCGAAATGTTAAACTAACTAGAAACGAAAACGGGAAGTAAAATAAGTTAGATCACTACAACATTTTCAAAAGTGCTTCTTCAAATCATCAATTGCAGAGTTCAGGTGGTAGAATTGCTCACACGTTATGTCAGTTAAACCTATAACGTCCAATCGCATGCTTTTAATCTCATCCTTAACAGTATTTATATCGGCTTGGTAAACTTCAAGAGTATTCATGATTTTCTTTAAGTTATCAGCATATTCTACTTGATTCATTTCAGGGGTTTCAATCACTTCATCAGTGTGGTCAATGTCATGGTAACCAGGAGGTGTCTCAGGGTCACTTTCTACATCGATCATTATATCATCCCTTATCTTGTAGGATTGCGGTGTTTCAGGAGTGGATGGATAGTCAGGAGGGGTAAGCTCATAAAGCCAATTATCTTTATTATGAACACTGACTCTAGCATGGTTTGGTAGTGTGAACAGGGTTACTACTTCATTCCTGATTAGGTACTCGAAAGGTGGTTGTCCTAAATTTCTTATGATATGGCGGTTAAAGCAAAAGTTCAGATTCATAGGACGGATGGTACCTAAACGGTTACACCTGTGTAATTGGTATCTAAGTCCTAAGGCATCGGCAATCATGGTGACAAGACCTCCTACTAATATGGGTAAATCAGGTTCTTCTTGGATTCGGGTGAAGGTTTGCCTCATGAAAGGTACACCATTAACTGGCTGTCCATTAGTCAGACATGACATAATGAATATCTCATCTTTAGATACTCCAGTAAGGTTCTCTTCTTTTCCAAAGAAGGTGTGGGCAAGGATCTTATGGAAATAGCGGATAGCAGGGTTATGTATCTCATCATTGTTCATGTTATTTGGTTCAAGATGGTAATTTCCGGTCAAGGTTCCCCAAAAGAAGTCCAGCTCAATGTCCATCAATTCTACCTGTGTGGTAGTAAAAGCAAAGGGTCCATTAGGGAATCCTAATAAGTCAGTTAGTTCTCTATGGTTAAAGTCATATTCTATTCCGAATAGGCGGAAACTGATAAATTCTTTCCTGAATCCAAAACCGCGCTCGGGTAAGTAAATTAAGGAGCTTAGGAACTCAAGGGTGAGCTCGCGGTAAGTCACAAACTTTTGTTTAATCAGTGCATTCTCCCATCCAAGTCGGTTAAACAAGTATAAGATGCTATCATGTATACCTAAGGTTTCCATAGTCAGATCATCCGGGTACAGAGTCAAATCCATTGGTCTCTGTGATAACTCTTCAAATTTCATTCTTTGGTTTCTACCTCTAAATTTGGTTTCCATAATGTTTCTCGGTTGGTTAGCCATAGTTAGTGTAAATATGGAGGAAACAAATCAGGGGGAGAAGGAAAGTGGAAAAGACTTTAGAAAATCTATAAAGGTGATTTAAAAATTAAAATAAGGAAAAATAAGGAAATAAATGCATAAATAAAAGCAATAATAATAATGAAATAAAACAATGAAATTGACAAAACAAATAATAAAATGATTAAATGATTAAATGGGTTGAATGGGTTGCCTCCCACTAAGCGTTGTTTTTACCGTCAAAAGCCTGACGTAATGCTTTGGTGTAGATTAATCAGGGAAATTAGTGGACAACTTTAAAAGCCTTAGACTATTTGCATAATCTTTATTTTCAACTTTATGGTAATGTTTTAAACGTTGTCCGTTTACTGTGAACGGTTCACTATTCCTACCCTTAATTTCTATCGCTCCGCTCAGGAACACTCTAGTTATTTCAAAGGTTCCTGACCATCTAGATTTTAGTTTTCCAGGAAAGAGCCTAAGTCTTGAATTAAAGAGGAGTACAACGTCTCCCACACTAAATTCTTTCCTAGATAGGCGTTTATCGTGCCATCGCTTAGTTCTTTCTTTATATATCTTAGCATTCTCATAAGCATCTAACCTTAACTCTTCTAATTCGTTAATATCGAGGATTCACTTTTCTCCTGCAGCATTATAGTTTATATTGAGAGTTTTGATCGCCCAATATGCTTTGTGTTCTAGTTCTACCGGGAGATGACAAGACTTTCCATACACTAATTTGAAAGGTGTAGTTCCTATGGGTGTCTTGTAGGCTGTCCTATAAGCCCATAAAGCTTCATTAAGTTTAGATGACCAATCTTTCCGAGATATGGCGACAGTCTTTTCTAAGATTTGTTTAATTTCTCTGTTCGAGACTTCGACCTATCCACTTGTTTGTGGATGATATGGTGTTGCCACACGGTGTCTTACTCCATACTTAGATAGTAATTTGTCAAAGATTTTTGAAATGAAGTGCGAGCCACCGTCACTTATGACGAGTCTAGGCACACCAAATCTGGGAAAGATTATATTTTTGAAAAGCTTTATTACTACTCGTGTGTCATTTATAGGAGAAGCTATAGCCTCAATCCATTTTGAAACGTAATCAACAGCTACGAGTATGTAATTATTACCGAAAGATGATGGGAATGGTCCCATGAAATCTATTCCCCAGACGTCAAAGACTTCTACTTCTAATATTCCTTTTTGAGGCATTTCATCTCTTCTTGAAATATTACCGGTGCGTTGACACCGATCGAAATATATAACAGCGATGTGGACATCTTTCCATAAATTAGGCCAGAATAGGCCGGCTTGTAAAAATTTTGCACAAGTCTTGGAAGTGCTTGCATGTCCACCATAAGGAGATGAATGGCAATGAGCAATGACATCTTCTATTTCTTCTTCGGGAATACATCGACGAAAGATTCCATCGGGTCCTCTTTTGAACAATAATGGTTCATCCCAATAGTAATGTTTGAGATTGTGAAAGAATTTCTTTTTCTGCTGATAGGTTAAATCAGGTGGAAGAGCTCCTGCAGCTAGGTAGTTGACAATGTCAGCGTACCATGGCAGTCCTACAGTTGTTTGGATTGTTTCCACGGGTTCTGGTTCATCTATGTCTAACTGAACTAGGTCGCTTCCTATTTGTGCTATCAGCTGTTCATACGGAAAATCATCGTTAATCGGCACTTGTTCGGGTTTAATACCTTCTATTCTAGATAAATGGTCCGCTACGACGTTTTCAGTACCTTTCTTATCTTTTATTTCAAGATCAAACTCTTGTAAGAGTAAAATCCATCTCAAGAGTCTTGGTTTAGCATCTTTCTTAGTTAATAGATATCTGATAGCAGCGTGGTCTGTGTAAACGATTATTTTCGCTCCCACTAGGTAAGAACAAAATTTGTCAAGCGCAAAGACAACTGCTAACAATTCTTTTTCAGTAGTGGCGTAGTTCATCTGAGCAGAATCTAAGGTTCTACTGGCATAGTAAATCGCATGAAGTTTCTTGTCCTTCCTCTGGCCTAGAACTGCGCCTACAGCATAGTCACTCGCATCGCACATGATTTCGAAAGGTAATCTCCAGTCAGGGGGTTGCATGATTGGTGCGGTGATGAGAGCTGTTTTTAGAGTTTCAAATGCTTTAAGACAATCTTCATTGAATATGAACTCAGCGTCTTTCATTAATAAACCGGTAAGAGGTTTAGTGATCTTCGAGAAATCTTTGATGAATCGTCGGTAGAAACCGGCGTGTCCTAAAAAGCTTCGTATTTCTCGAACGGTTTTAGGGGGTTGAAGATCTTTTATGACTTCTATCTTAGCTTTATCAACTTCAATTCCCTTGTCAGATATAACGTGTCCTAGAACGATTCCTTCTCTGACCATAAAATGACATTTCTCCCAGTTAAGCACGAGGTTTACTTTTACACATCTTTCTAACACCATTTCTAAATTTGATAGACATCCTTCAAAACTTTTCCCGCATACAGAGAAGTCGTCCATGAACACTTCCATGATGTTGTCTATAAAATCTGCAAAGATTGACATCATACATCTTTGAAAGGTTGCAGGAGCGTTGCATAATCCAAAGGGCATTCGTCTATAAGCGAACGTTCCATAAGGGCATGTGAATGTAGTCTTCTCTTGATCATCTGGGTGGATAGGGATTTGGAAAAATCCTGAGTAACCATCAAGATAACAGAAATATGAATGCTTGGCTAATCGTTCTAACATTTGATCTATAAAAGGTAGTGGGAAATGATCTTTTCGAGTGGCTTTGTTTAGTTTACGATAATCGATGCATACTCTATGTCCTGTCACTACTCTTTGTGATATCGATTCGCCTTTAGCGTTTTTCACAACAGTGATACCTCCTTTCTTTGGTACTACATGTACTGGACTAACCCATTTACTATCAGAGATTGGATATATTATTCCAGCATCTAGTAGTTTCTTAACTTCTTCCTTTACTACAGTGCTAAGGATTGGGTTAATTCTTCTTTGAGATTCTCTGGAGGTTTTGCAATCTTCTTCTAGCAGAATACGATGCATACAGATTGAAGGGCATATTCCTTTGAGATCAGATATGTTATATCCTAATGCAGTTGGATATTTCTTTAAGACATCTAAAAGTTTCTTTGTTTCAATTGTTCCTAAACTGGAATTGATTATAACTGGTCTTGTACATTCAGTGTCCAAGAATTCGTATCTTAGGTTCTTAGGTAAAGTTTTTAACTCTAATGTAGGTTTATTCTTACTTGGCATGGGATCCGGTGTAAGTGCTAAACTTTCGCTTAGACTATCATCTTGATATGGTTCACTCCAATTATCATCTTCGAAAATCGGAGGGATTTGAATTTTCATAATTTCAGAATAGGTAGTTTCTTTCATTTCCATTTCTCTTACACATTCGTCAATTACGTCCAATAGATAACATGTATCCTCTATAGCTGGTGATTGTAAGAATTGTGTTAAAATAAATTCAACTTTCTCTTCACCTACTTCAAAGGTTAGCTTTCCTTTCTTTACGTCTATAATAGCTCCGGCGGTAGCTAAGAATGGTCTTCCTAGTATGATAGGTGTAGTGGAGTCTTCAGAGATGTCCATGATTATGAAATCAGTAGGAATATAGAATTGTCCTATACGTACTGGGACGTTTTCTAGTATGCCTACAGGGTATTTAATAGAGCGATCGGCTAGTTGAACAGACATTTTAGTTGGTCTTAGGTCTCCCATGTCTAGCCTTTTGCAAATCGTTAAGGGCATAACACTGATACTGGCTCCTAAATCGCATAGAGCTTTGTCAATGATGAATTTTCCTATTACACAGGGTATAGAGAAACTTCTTGGATCTTTTAGCTTAGGAGGCATATTATTCTGAATTATTGCGCTACACTCAGCAGTAAGTGTAACGGTTCCGTTATCCTCTATCTTTTTCTTATTGGATAAGATTTCTTTTAAAAACTTAGCATACGAGGGCATTTGAGTGATAGCTTCTGTAAATGGAATAGTAATATTCAACTGTTTCAGAAGTTCAACAAATTTTTTAAACTGGCCCATCGTCTTGGAATTGGTTAATCTCTGAGGGTACGGAATTGGTGGTTTATAGGGTGGTGGAGGCACATAAGGCTTTTCTTTCTCCACTGCCTCTTGATTATCATCTTCCTTTTCTTCTGGATCATTCACCATTTCAGTCGGTTTATCCGGTTTTTGGTACATGGCTGGATTGTCAAGTCTTGGATTGGTAGGTCCGTCAAGTTCCTTGCCACTTCTTAATATCACAACATTAGTCTGTCCTTTCGGATTAGGTTGAGGTTGTCCAGGAAATACTCCAGCTGGTGCAGCGGTAGGTGCTTGTTGTTGAGCTACTTGTGAAATATGAGTTTCAAGCATTTTGTTATGTGTAGCTAATGCATCTACCTTGCTCACTAATTGCTTAATCTGCTCACTAGTGTGTATGTTTTGGTTCAAGAAGTCCTTGTTTGTTTGAGATTGGTTAGCTATGAAGTTCTCCATCATCAACTCAAGGTTCGATTTTCTAGGGACATTAGAAGCAGTCTTTTGATATCCTGGTGGTGTAGCTGGTGCTTGACCTGGTGCGTATAAAGCATTGTTGTTCTTATAGGAGAAGTTTGGATGATTCTTCCAACCTGGGTTGTATGTGTTTGAGTACGGGTTTCCTTGAGCATAATTCACTTGATCTGTGGGAATTCCTGTTAATAGTTGACAATCAGGGACATCATGTCCTGGAACTCCACATAACTCACAGTTAGGTGTTACTGCAGCCACGGTGGCTGTTGGTGTTATGGCCAAGTTGTCGATCTTTTGGTTTAGTTGGTCAAACTTTGCATTGACTTGGTTCATACTACTCACTTCGTACATACCTCCTTTTGTTGGTTTCTCAGTTGCGACTCTCTCGCTTCCCCATTGGTAATGGTTTTGAGCCATACTTTCGATAAGTGCATAAGCATCGTTATATTCTTTGTCCATTAGTGCACCGCCTGCGGCAGCGTCAATTGTCATTCTTGTATTGTACAAGAGTTCATTGTAGAAGGTATGGATGACCATCCATTCTACTAATCCGTGATGTGGACAAAGTCTCAACATATCTTTATAGTGTTCCCAAGCTTCGAAAAGTGATTCGTTTTCCTTTTGCTTAAATCCGTTGATCTGAGCTCTTAGCATAACTGTCTTGCTAGGTGGGAAATATCTGGTCAAGAAAACTCTTTTTAGTTCCTCCCACGTAGTTACTGAATTCGAGGGTAAAGATTGAAGCCAGGCTCTTGCTCTGTCTCGAAGTGAAAAAGGAAAAAGACGTAGTCTAATAGCTTCTTGGGTAACTCCATTGGCTTTTACGGTATCTGCGTACTGCACAAATATCGAAAGATGAAGGTTCGGATCCTCGGTAGGATTTCCGGCGAATTGATTTTGTTGCACGGCTAATATCAGCGAGGGTTTCAGTTCAAAATCGTTTCGGTTGATAGCCGGTGCGGCAATGCTGGAATGCGGTTCAGCTTGAGAAGGACTAGCGTAATATTTGAGTGGATGATTCGGTTCTTCAGCCATCTCTGCGTCCTTTGATGTTACGACTGGTTTAGGTGGATCTATTTGAAGATCTGGAATATTGTAATTTTGTTCGTAATCGAATATTCGTCTTCTTACGTGTAAGAAGCGTTCCGATTCTGGGATTAGAGGTTGCAAGTCTTCGCCTTGAGAGCGAGTACTTGGCATACACTCGGGAGATTAGATTAAGAAAAGAAAATAGTTGTTACCTTAGTCTAGACAATGCTACTCTAAAGTGCACTAGTAACTAAATTAAGGTCCCCGGCAACGGCGCCAAAAACTTGATGGGCTAAAGACGTACTCTAATATGTGTCTAGCGGTATCTTAACTGCAAGTGCACAACCTATCGAAGTAATATTTAAGATTATCGATCCACAGGGACTTTATGATTACTTAGTGCTAGAGGATTTACTAGTTTAGCTAAGGTGAATGGTTGTCACGATTTTTGGTTGTTTTTAAAGATTAAAGGCGGGAATTAAATTTAAGTTTAATAAAATAATACTAAGGCGGTCGGTATGTAATTTATGTTAACTTAGGCGGGTCAATCTAACTTAGGCTTATAAAAATGGTTCACTTAATCTATTCTGTAGAGGTTATCAGTTTAAATATCTTTAACTCACACTCTCGTGGTCTTATCTCAGATCTTACCCCTAAAGCCCTATGCCTGCTCTCGTTAGCCCATAAGTGTTTAGAAATAATTTTTGGAAACTTAATAATTCTAATTCATTTTAAAGCGCTCTCGTTGTGTTTAAATTAAATGCCTAACTTTAGCTATCTGGTTGAAATCTCACACTCTCGTGGTCTCGACCTAACCTATTACACTTTCCTTACTCTCGTAACAAAAAGATTGATTTTATTATAAAAAGCTACAGCCAGAATTTTAAGTTCTTAATTATTTTAAACCTAGAATTAATTTTACCGATTCAGTTAATTTTAATTACATACCGCCTAAAGGTGTTTAGCTACTCATGATTGTTGAACCAGACAGAGGCAGAAACAGAGAAATACGAAATAAAATATGCATTATAAAATAAATTCTTAACATTAATATAAATTGCAAATTAAATAAAAACCTAAATAACAAATATAATGTTAGACTCCTTCTTCCACAATCTGGCAAGCTCGGAGTACGGACCGGAATCGGAAATAAAAATTACTAAAAGAATTTCTGAAGGCTTTGAAAGAAAATTAAATTATAACAATTTCCTAATGTTGGAAATTGTTATATGATTTGGTTGGGATATAAAACTAAAGCAAGAACAAATAAATGCTGAAAAGAATAAAATAAACTAGGGTGCAGAGGAAAATACGGCAGAGCTTCCGCAAGAAAAATTAAAATAAAACTCTGTAAATTGTTCTTTGAAACTAAACTATTTATAAGAATCATAATTGGGCTTGGCAGTTGGAATAATTGCATGGGCTTCGTAAATGCTGAGAAAATCCAGGGAGAAGTTGCATTGCTTGGTCTGCGGGAGAGTAGGAACTTTGACTTCACGTAACACACACGTACATGACCAAGTCTCAGCAAGTTACCCTAAATTCCCCTTGTCACGTTCGTGACAAGGGTGTCACGCTCGTCTCCCTTGTATTACGCGCGTCACGGTCGTGAGGGACTGGTGACGACCGTGACTGCTCCTTTTAGCGTGTCACGGTCGTGACTCCTAGGTGACGGTCGTGACTGTTACAAAAAGTGCAGATTATGCAGAATTCCTCTTTTCTTCTTCTTTTCATGGTTGTTTTTGCTCATTTCACTTGTGGCTCATGATTTAGCTCTGTAATTGATATACCTGCAAAATGACAAAGAAAACTCGAGGAATCGGGTGTTAAAATGGCAAATGTGCGATAAAACGGCATTGAAACATAGCAATAAAACGATACTTTTTCTCGTTATCACACCACAGTTGCCAACTCTAGATCATGTGTAGAATAAATCCTCTCATGAGAGGTTTGATACTTTGAAATGAGTCTTATAAACATATGGCTTTCTCTTAATCCAAAGTAAGACGAAGTATATCGAATGTAAGTTTAGAAAAAAGAGAAGTGTTTCTAAACTATGGGTGAAAGTTATATAGCAGATCATACCACAAGTCACGGTGTTTTAATATCTGATTTATAATATAAGAAGATGGAGAAATAAAAGGAGATGTATGCCATTGAACTTAAGCTGAGTGATTAAAATGGAGGAAGGCCTTGTGGGTTTATGTGATACAAAATTACCACCCAATCTGAATGAAATGTTTTATCAAACAAGAGTAAGACCATGGTGTTGTACATGATAGAATGTTAGGCAATTAAGAACCAACATGAGAATAAAGTAAGTGATATACGAAGATGTAATGTTGGATGTGTGATAAGATTAGATAAAATAATATTATAAATAACAATATTAGAGATAATGTTAGGGTAACACCTATAATAGAAAAGATGGTTGAAAACAGACTTCGATGGTTTGGGCATGTAGAGAGAATATTTGTAGATTATGTTTTAAGGAGAGTGGATCAGATGAATATGAGTCAAACAATTAGGAATAAATGAAAAAAAATAATAGGATAAACTATTAGGAAATATATTTATATTAACAAATTAGACATAAATATTGTACTTGGTAAAAGGACGATTTGTGACAACCCCTGGTGATCATGGATGTTAGGGGTCTTAGAGTTTATTTTAGGACTAGAGTTAGATCATGTATGGAGGTGAGAAGCTATGTACATCTGGTTTTTGTATAAATGTCAAATTGTGCTCTCGGCTTCAAGGTTGAGGTATTTATAGTCGTATTTGGCTCGGATCATATGCCCTTTGGGAATAGTAATTGCTTTTGATAAAATATGGGAGTGGATAGTTAATATCCTATTTTTTAAGGGAGTATAGTTAGTTTCCATATAAACTATTCTACACTGTTGTGGATTAGAGACACATCACCTCCTATGATTACGCGGTTTGGGAAAATTATTCAATACATGGTCAACATATCTAATGAGATGATGTATCATCCATAAAACTGATGTTCGAACTTAGAAACAAGAAACCAAGAAGGATCTATAGGAGAGATTTCATATCCCTTACCTATGTCTTTCCCCTCGTGGTCCCTTTTCAAATATACCAATATACAATCTCTCAAGCATAAGGGCTTGTAAAACAGAGTGATTTAGTTTTATCTCCTTCATTCAGATGTCCCAGAAGGAACCTTAAATGGTACATTTTAAGTAAGGTTTAACCTGAGTTTCTATGATGAAACTTTAGTCAAGTCCCTCAAGCGAGACTTTAGTCGAGTCCCTTAGGTGGGACTTTGGTTGAGTTCCTTTGGAAAGACTTTATTCGAGTCCATTATGCGATACTTTAGTTCATTCCCTTTAGAGAGAATTTATTTGAGTCCCTATGACGAGACATTAGTCGAGTCCCTCAAGGAATGATTTAGTTAAGTCCCTCAAGAGAGACTTTAGTCGAGTCTGTACACCCCATTTCTACCCGAATTTATAAATTAAATCAGAGTTATTAAAAATTATCAATAACATGGGATATCACATTTTCAACTTTAAAACAAAATAACATAACTTCATTAATGAACATGCTTCACAAACTATGCAGCAGATTCGACATCAAATTTGCAACTTTAAAATCAACTTTCAAAATATTCAACATTAAGTACTTCAATGTGGTTTTCAACATAAAACAACTAAAAACGAGTTCACAGACTCAATAAAATCCATAAAACAAAACATGTGTTCATCCCCCCGAAGTGTTACGTATCAGAGCGACAAACACCGACTTGAGACGACTAGGTACTCGAATCTTGGTTACCTGCACGTTACCAACAGAGGGCAACATTCAAACAGAAAGGGGTGAGATATTGAATAACATAAACAGGAATAAGATAATCAATATATAAACAAATATTCATACAATCACTCACTTCACACAACCAGTAACATCAACTTACAACTATCAACCAACAACCAATGACAATATAGATAAAATGCGACTCAAATGCGACTCAACTTATATATGCATGTGGTAATATTTGGAGTAAACTCCCAACTTGAAATCTTGCCAGTTTATCGAGGCATCAATAACTTATTTGCCAATCCAGGCCAACTTGAATCGAGCATTCGCTCCAACTTGAAAATATGCACATGTATGCAACTATGAATGGCATACAACAACATAATCAACAACTTGACAACTCAACAACATAACAACTTAACAACATGAAATCAACATTGGTCATAAGACTTGCAGCTTAATAATCTTCCCAAGATCATGACAACACGACTTATAACAACTTAATATAACTTCATCTCAAAAATGACTAATTACGGCTTAATCGATTAGATTCCTAAAATAATTATTTTAATCCTCAAATCTACTATTATCAACTTATTTTATCTCTACTTAAGGTCTAAGATCAACTCCACTCGAACCGAATATGAAAACAGGACGAATCGCCAAAAACTGCATTTTTCTGCACTCACTCTGCCCATACGCGTAATGCTTTACTCCTTGTGCGTAATGCCCACTCTGTTACGCTTAATGCCTGCGTACTGGGGTGTGTTACGCGTAATGCCCTTCCTTGTTACGCGTAATACCAGATCTGTTACACAAAATACCAAAGAGCATACAAACCCGTCTTCTTCTACGAATCACACAAATTCATCATTCCATTCAAGCCTATGTGGGTTTCTACATCGATTTCACACTCTAAGTCCTCTAAATCTATTCATCTACTAATTTCTACGATTAATTTTATGAACCCTAACTTCTTTTCTACATAAATTTTCTGCAACAACTAGTCCAACAACACTGATACAACAATAATTTCTACAACAAAATAGTTTTCAGAACAACAATACAACAAGAACACCTACTTCTTCATGAGATATCAACACGAAATTCGACAACAATAATTCATACAAAACACACCAACAAAAATCATATGAAACCCAACCTACATACGGATTATCTAGTCTCGGTTATGGAATTTGAACCCCACCCTTACCTTGGATTGAAGTCAGCTCGAATCTACAGTCCAAAAATCTCTACGAAAATCCAACCTAGCCTCTCCTTGTTCTTCCTCTAGACTTATTCTTCTCACCAAAATTCTAATTATCCCTAATTAGGTTTTCAGTTGTTTTTACTAAACTCTCATTAATCAACTAAATTACTAACGGGCCTAAAATAGCACCCCCCCAACTTTACTACTCTCACCACACAACTAAGTCCAAATTAATATTATATCTCTACTACTTATTTTATTATTCGACTTAATTAAATTAAATAACCCAAGCACAACTTAACCCACAACATAATATCAACTTAAACGACTTAACAGCCTAACGACACAAACGATCAAACAACACAACAACAATTAATCGGGAAAATATGTAACAATAATTAATTAAATTAATTAATTAAATACGGGCGTTACAACTCTCCCCCACTTAGAACATTTTCGTCCTCAAAAATCTTACCTTGCCCAAACAACTCAGGATATGATTCATGCATCTTGTTTTCCAACTCCCAAGTTATACTTTCTCTGGTAGCTCCCAACCAAACAACTTTCACTAAAACAATCTATTTGCCTCTTAAGTTTTCATCTCACGATCCTTAATTCGTATCGGCATTGTCTCCACAATGAGATTATCCCGTACTTGCATATCATCCATACTAATCACACGAGAAGGATCTGAAATATACTTCCGGAGTTGCGACACGTGGAACACATCATGTAAATTCGACAAATTTGGCGGTAAAGCCACCCTATAAGCAACATTCTAACTTTATCTGAAATTTGATACAGACCAATAAAACAAGGAGTAAGCTTCTTAGATTTCAACGCTCGTCAACCACCTGTTATAGGCGTAACTCTTAAACATACATGATCACCCGCTTGAAATTCTAAATCCTTCCTACGCTTATCATGATAACTTTTCTGCCGACTTTGAGAAAGCTTTCATCTTCTCTCGAATCAACTTCACTTTCTCGGTAGTCTCTCGAACTATCTCTAGTCCAAGCACCATACTCTCACCAGATTCATACCAACACATCAGAGTCCTACACCTCCGACCATACAACGCCTCAAAAGGTGTCATTCTAACACTAGAATGGTAAATGTTATTGTACGAGAACTCGATCAATGGAAGATAAGTATCCCACAAACCTCCCTGCTCAAGTACACAAGCTCTCAACAAATCCCCCAACGATTGAATCGTCCTCTCAGTTTAACCATTTGTTTGAGGACGATACTCTAAACTCAACCTCAACTTAGAACCCAACGCTTTTTGCAAACTCTTCCAAAACTCTGACATAAACCTCAGATCTCGATTTGACACAATACACAAAGGAACACCATGCAACTTCACAATCACTCTGACATAAATCTCAGCCAACTTCGATACTGGAAAAATGATGTTAATAGGAATAAAATGAGTCGACTTCATAAGCCTATCAACAATCACCCAAATTGAATCATGTCCTTTTGAAGTATTAGGTAATCCTGTTACAAAATACATAGAAATGCTATCCCATTTCCATTCTAGAATTTCCAACGGTTGCATCAGACCAGTAGGCTTCTAATGTTCAACTTTCGACTTCTGACAGATCAAAGAGGCATACACAAAACGTGTTACATTGTTCTTCATCCCAGGCCACCAAACACAACTTCTCCAAGTCCTGATACATCTTAGTCGCTCCTTGATGAATACTCAAATTACTTCTATGACTTTCCTCCAAAATCATTCTTTTCATTTCAGCGTCATCAGGTACACAAATCCTATCATGATATCTCAATACACCATGCGCGTCCAACTTAAAACCATTCTTCTCTGATTTGCCACAATCAACTACTATATCCACTAGTTTCACATCCAATTTATGAGCTTATCTAATATTGTCCAGAAAATCATTATTAATCTTCAGCATACCTAACATAACACTCTCCGGCGTCACTTTGCAAACCAAACTCATATCTCGAAACTGCTCAATCAACTCTAACTCTTTAACCATCATTGCCGACATATGCAACAACTTCTGACTCAAAGCATCTGCTACAACATTAGCTTTACCCGAATGGTAATTCAAACCAAAATCATAGTCCTTCAACAGTTCCAACCATCTTCGTTGCCTCATATTCAACTATTTTTTATCAAACAAATACTTTAAACTTTTATGGTCACTAAACACTTTAAATCTAGAACCATACAGGTAATGCCTCCAGATATTCAATACAAAAATAACTGCAGCAAGTTCCAAATCATGCGTAGGATAGTTCTTTTCATGAACCATCAACTGTCTCGACGCATAAGCAATCACCTTACCATTCTGCATAAGAACACCTCATAAACCCATCAATGAAGCATCACAATACACAACAAACGGTTCTTCTGAATTTGGTAAAGTCAAAACCGGAGCCAACGTTAATCTCTTCTTCAACTCTGCAGAGCTTTTTTCACATCGGACATCCCACACAAAAGCTTTACTCTCACAAGTCAACCGATTCAACGAAAGTGCCAACTTAGAAAATCCTTCAATGAACCTTCGGTAATAACCAGCCAATCCCAAGAAACTTCTAATATCAGTAGCCGACTTTGGAGTTTCCCATTGCAACATAGCATCTATCTTAGAAGTATCCACCGCAATACCACTACCCGAAATCACATGAACAAGAAAATTGACTTCCTTCAACCAAAATTCACACTTGGAAAACTTCGCATACAACTTCTTATCCTTCAAAACCTCTAATATTATTCTCAAATGCTTTGCATGCTCTTCTTATGACTTGGAATAAACCAAAATATTTTCTATAAACACAACTACAAAACGATCCAGATAAGTATAAAAAATACGATTCATGTACTCCATGAATACACCCGGCGCATTAGTCACACCGAAAGGCATCACCGAATACTCGTAATGTCCATACCGTGTGTCGCTCCCGGGATTTTCATCCAAGTACAAACCCAAAAGTGGCGCGGAAAAGGTAGAGTCACCAGCCAGGCATTTTTATCCTGAATGGATGGGAAAGGTAATGTTGCACAAATCAAAGAGAAAAGGAAAGGACAAGGTCCTACGAACCAAAGAATTGGGTTCGGGAGTAGGTTACGAACTGAGAAGGTATTAGCACCTCAGATCATCCACTGTACCCGACGGGATCCACGCTTGTTAGTCTATTTCAAAGGGTAAGGAATAAAGCTGCTGAATAAAAATCGCTACTGGAACTGGAATGAGAGAGGGAACTGGAAAATGAGAACGAAAAGGTACGGGAAAAATGTAGGGAAAATAAATAATATGCTCGAACGGGCCCTACCCCGCTACCTACGTACCTCATCGGGAAAATGAGGATCTGAGTCGACGTAGTTCGCCTCACTAAGGCGGAAACTTTGTGTTTTTTATGAATTGAACTGCTTATGCATATGCTCAGGTGTTGCAGGCTCGTCTGGTATGAGTGTCTTTACCGTCTTGCAAAGAGACATGTTGAAGCGAGTTCTTTCATTATGAATGAGTGTGATGAGAAAAGAATTCCCGCAGGAAAGATGTGTGTTGTTTGTGAACTGTCTTTTAAAGAAGTGTTTTCTGTTGCTTTTGTTTGTAAAAATAGTCTCATGATTAGACTTGTACATCATGCTAAACAAGCTTGTACTATCCCAAGATGGGATGAATACAAGTGCTCCATGGAATAAGTCTATGCATCTAAGACTACTTC
The DNA here is from genome assembly GCA_963966055.1 of Lathyrus aphaca. Taxonomy (NCBI): domain Eukaryota; kingdom Viridiplantae; phylum Streptophyta; class Magnoliopsida; order Fabales; family Fabaceae; genus Lathyrus; species Lathyrus aphaca. The sequence goes on along the minus strand of OZ014520.1, from coordinate 163,568,559 downwards.
AATCTTTATTAAAGTGTTTTTTAGCTTTTTCTTTGAGATGAGAAAGAAGGACTCAAGTCGAGAAAAGACAAAAAAACTAAGGGAACTAAAACTCACCCTAGGTTATTTATTGCATGGGAGACCCTATGGTTTATATGGTTTTCTAATCCTAATGATAAAAAGGAAAAGAAGAAGAAATTAGAAAGCAATTTACTTCTCTAAAGAAGTTAAGTTATTTCTAAAGAGGGATTAACATGAAGTTGTACAAGACAAAGCCTAGAGGGCTAAGACAAACACAATTTGAAAGAATAAAAGAAGATGAGGAAATAAGTTGTATAAACAAGCTTACCTAAACCTCCCTATAAAACAAAGGTTAGCTTTACAATGTATATTAAAAACAAAACAAATAAATAAAGACAATTAAACCTTATACACATCCTAGAATGGAATTATGGTTCAAAATAAGACCTGAGTCTAAAGGTGAAGGTACATAAAGGTTATATGACTTCTAAAGTCAGTAGCTACATGAGTATAGGTCCCTAAGGGTTCTAGGATACCTCACAAGATCAAACTATGTACAAAAAAGTTCACATAAGTTCACATGAATGCAAGTTAGAGTTCATGGATGAAGTATGAGTGCATATGACATACAGGCATGAATTAATACATGAAATGAGTATCAAAGTAAGTAGTGTACACTATTGATGGATGTCCTATAATTCTTATGAATGAACAAACAAGTCATGTTAACATTTAGGAGAGAAGAGGACAAGTTTAGGTTAAATTAAATCAAGTAAGGAAGCACTTCGAAACACCAAAACGAACCAAATGAGGATGATTCAAAAAGTGACCTATAATTGGGACTAAGGAACTAAAACATACCTATTATCAACTCCTAAAATTTACCAAAAAGTGTCTCAAGAAAATGGCATGAATGCCCTCCTAATATATAGGGTATGGAGCAAATAAGCACATAATCGGACCTATAATCTAGGTGACATGAAAAATAGAAAAAATATTGAAAAATTGTGAAATTAAGTCTCTAATGTGGTGAAGTCAGTAGCTTACATGTTCTAAAATTATTTCACAAAATTATGCACCAAAGTGCCAAAATAACTCACTTAATGAGTGAGATAACAAGGCATGATCGCCGGAAAAAAACTCCACAAAGTGGATTCAAAATGGCACCAAAAATTATGTAAAAAAATGCCCAAGTATCATAAAAATGTCACAAATTCCAGTGGTTAATCACACACAAAAAATAGGTCTCACACCTATTAGAAAAAATTGTTTTCGGTCCCTTATGTCAAAACACTTCCTTTTGGGACAACTTGGGATGAAAAATCCAAATTAATTACTAAAATCATCCAAATATGGAATAAAAAAATATAAAAAATTAATTAAGAGGATAAGGATCACTCATGAATTTTTCCAGAATTTTATCACACTCGAAACTATTTTTAATAATTGCGACGAGACGAGCAAAAATGGTGATTTAAGGAAAATGTGGTGGGAGCGAATTCTATCATTCGTAACCTAATCCCTAAGCTTTGATATCGTCACACATCAACATAAATCACAAATAAATCCAGTGCTTCGAGTGGGAGGGCTCAATATGCACCTTATGTTATATGATCCTAAGCCACATACAACTAGAATGATGCATTAAAGTGAAGAAAGTCGAGATTTATTACTTGATTGAAGTGCCGATTCTTCATATAAAAGAAACCCAAAAACTTCATACAAGGTCTTGTAATCACTTTGTGAAGATCCACCGTAACCAAAATTGATCCAAATCGATCAAAAAAAGCTTATGAACAATTTAATCCAAAACAATTAAAATCATGACAAAAATTCTAATTAAAAATAGTCAAGAAATAGATCAATAAGTTAATCCACAAAAATTAGTTGACAAGAAAATTAAACATGATTAACAAGAATTAATTAGAAAATTTCCATAAAAAATGATAAAGAAACCAAAGGGAGGGGAATGTTGAATCTAGTGGTGCAGATAGAAGGTCCATGACAGCTAGGCCCATTCTCACAACAAAAAAACCCGCAGGGAGGGTAGTATATTAAAATTGGGATTATGTGTAGAATTTATATGGTTTGAGGCCCAAAATCAATGTGATAAACGTAGGGAGGTGGGGATAGTAAAACAATGGTGCAAAACTAAATCCATGGAATCTGAAGCATAGACCCAATCTAATTCTTCATGAAGCTTGTGCATCAGTACTTCAACGTCTCAAACCCTAAACAATTAATTTGTACCTTCACCGTAAAAACGGCGAGCCTCGGTCAATCCTCTCTTCCCCGAAGAACAAACCACGCCAAAAACAACTTGTCGCCGATCATCTCTTCCATCTCTCCTTCACAACAAAACCCGCAATCCCTCTCATCTCTCCCTTCTACATCACCGCGTATTTACACCCTGAACGCGTAAGATTCCTCGCACCAGTGACGTCTCCTTCTTCTTCGAAGCTTCACGCATATTTACACCCTGAACACGTAAGATTCCTCGCACCGGAAATCGCACATCACAGACAAACGAGAAAACGTAATCGGAGTCGCAATGATGAACGAAATTTCACAACACATGTATGGATTCAAATTTGATCATGCAAGATTTACTCATTCGATTTGATTTCCCCTTCTTCTGCGCGATCCGAGTTGTTGAATTCACGTTGCTCTTTGTTGTTCTTCTTTTTCTGTGATTATTGTTGATTCTTCTTATTTTTCTGTGATTTTTGTTTGGAGTTGTGGTTGATGTCAATGTCATTGATTCGTGAATCACGGTATCGATGCATTCTTGAAGTGTGTTGTGTTGATTGTGCAGGTTTACAGAATCGGTTCACGGAAGCTTTGATGATGATTGATGAGGATGTTGAAGAATGAAGATGGAAATTGCAGATGGAGATGAAGATCGATGCATAAGCTTGTTGGAATATTGATGAAGTTTTTAGTATGTGAAGTTTGATGAAGATTGAAAAAGAGAGAGAGAGAGAGAGAGAGAGAGAGAGAGAGAGAGAGAGAGGTTGAAGAAGATTGAATGAAATTTTGAGGGTGAGGTCAAGATAGATAATGAATTGAAAAGGATTTTGGTGTATGAAGCTGGTTCAGGAAGTTCTGATTCAAAGTTCAGCCCCCTGAGTTTTTCTGTTTCTGCGTTTTTTTTAGTTTTTCATCTGCCACTGATTTTTTCTCTTTTTTCTCCTGACTGAATTCTGTTAGTTTTTCTGTTATATCAGTTTCCTAACTGATTTTTCTATTATTGTAACTGAATTTTCCATTTCCTTTTCTATGTAATCTCTATTCTTTATGTGCTGAACTATTCTTGTAACTGGAATTTCTTTGTCACAATTTTCATGATATTTTCCTATCGATATCCATTTCTTATCATTCCCGATTCTCGAGGCACCATTTTCTTATGGAAACTTTTCATATTGAATTGGTGATGGCCTAAGTTTACTTGCTTAAACATGGGGGTCTAGTTGTGCGCATTGTAACACCCCACTTTCCCAAATAAACAAAATTAACATTTTATATCAAATCTCAGAGTTATTCAAAAGTGGAATGCCACGTCTCAACAATAAAAGCCAACAAAAATGTTTTTCAATAAAGCAGCGGAATAATAATCGTTTTAAAACAACCAAGGCAATAACCCAATTTCAACAAAATATCCTTCAGTACCTTTAATTCCATAAAAACAGATACGTAACGGTAAAAAAATAACAACAGAAAATCCCTCATCCCGTGTTACGTATCAGAGCATCCTAAGACTCGAACACAGCAACACGACTCCATGCACTCTAAGTACCTGGATTATCTGTACTTCCAAAGAAGCACAGACGCAACAACAACAACAACAACAACAATGGGGTGAGAAACAAATTCAAATATAAATGGTGCATATAACATATACAGGGTAGTTTCTCACACAAACAACAATAATCACACCATCACTCAACAATAATCCACAACAACAAGTACAACAATAATTATGCAACAACAATCAACAATATATGCAATGTGACTCAACATGACACAATGCATGTGGTACCAGGTTTTGTTCATTCAATCAAACACGGATAATCACATACACCCATAAGGCAATGATTATCCCAACACTCTCCATAATGGAGTACAAATGATCGTATTCGCCCATCCGGCCGATCATCCCAACAATAACGACAAATGTATGCATGTTAATGTAAAAGTATACATCATGTATAATTCACCATATTATACATCTACACGATCCATCCGATCAAACACAACAAAATTTCCATCAATAATTACTTCACGCAATTTACTTGATTTTACAACTAAATTAATTCACCTAATTTCCAACATTTATTCATCCTCAAGATTAAATCTCAATTAAACATATCTTAGTATTCTTTTCAATGCCTCACACCAAAGAAGTCGACTACGTACGCGAAATCAGGGAGAATTTGAAAAACCGCGCGGCGTATTGGCCTAGTCCATACGCGTATGGGTAGAATAACTGTGTTTTCAGGGGTTTTCTGCATAATTTCAGATATATACCTCATTCCACTCGATCCCATGGTTCATACCTGTCCTAAATCCGTTTCTACACAAGTTTTACTCTCCAATATTCATCTATCTTTCCTCTATGTTACTATATTATGATTATTTTTCGTTCTAGATCTACAATCTACTTTGTTCATCAACAATAACAATATTCATCATATTTCATGGATTCATCAGAACAGTAACAACAATATATCAACGGATCATCATCATATACACAATTTCACACAAACATCATACAATTCACAGATTCATCATAAACATCATGAATAACAAAAATCTCTAAGAGGGGAGGATACCCCCAACTACCCATCATGTTAAATCACCTGAATTTAAACCGCTCTCCCCCCTTACCTCGAATTAAAGTGAAAAAATCCTATGAATTTGGATGATTTGGGTGCCTTAGATGTGTTCTTCTTCCTAGCCTCCTTTGTTCTTCTCACCAAAATTTCACGATTAACCTAACCTCCCTTTTTCTGTTTTTGACTAATTCAATATTAACCCTCTACTAACCTTTTACTAAACCGTCCTTTAATCCAGTTAATAATAATAATAATAATAATTTTATTATTTCAATTATTGGTTTTTATCAGAGAATTAATAATAATAAAAATAGTAACTAAATGGTCTTATTGACATTTGCACCCTTTCTATTGCTATTCGCACCCGAATATACCCGTCCCACTAGGACACAATCATCGAAAATAATAAGACACACGCCTTAACTAAGGCCAACATAACAACAAAATTACCCAACAATTAAATATTAAAAATGGGTGTTACACGCATGAAATTGAGGTACTTGTATATGGCATGGTATCACATAATGATTTGTACTTTTTGAAATTGGAATTAAAAAATGGGCATTATAAGTTTTATTGTATATAAAAGGAAAAGTTTGGAAAATGGATTAAAATGGATGTTAATAAGTGGTTTTACAGGAATTAAGTCGAATCGGAAAACGAATATGGAAAAGGATAATGACTTATATTTGAAATGGATATGCAAATGGGCTTATGATAACCTTTTGAACAAACTTTAATGACGTTTTCCAAATGAGCCAACAACTGTGCACTTCTTATCCTTAGTTTGAACCAAAGTCTCGAATCAAAGAACTTCAATATCATTATGAATCCCCAAAATCCATAGCTCAAACCATGCTCCTTGCTTCACTTGAAAATGCTACACGCGAATGAATATCCTCATCAAATAAGCCCAAATAGAACTTTAACACATAGGACCTCAGTTAATGGAATTCCTTCAAGCTCAGTCATGAATAAAACCCTAATCCACCTTGATAATGAGCCTGATTTGCCAATGAACAGCCTTTACGAGTGATTTCCTTAGAGATCACCTAATCAGGGAAACAAACCCTAACCGAGTAGCAAGTGCATAAGAAGTTGATGTTATTAATAGTCACATAACCAAGAATTCGAATCCACCTGATAGATATGGATAGGGTATGAAACCCTAATTTCATATGGCATTGATCCCATGCCTTAGGAGCTCAATGAAATGCATGATTGTGATGTTATGACCTAATGGAAATGCATATGAGTGTGAAGCATAAGACAGTTAGTGGTAATAAATAAGAGGGCAAATTTTAGGGTGTTACAGCTGCCCCTATTCAATCAACTATATACCTGAATGGGTGATAGCAATGGCTTTCAGATGTTTAAGGTATGGAGGGATTGAATACCCGAATAAACCGAAAAATTTGCACTCTATGGGAAAATAAAATAATTTGGAAGAATGTCATTCTTGGATGACAACTCATAATATGATCCTCGGATCTAACACGAAACCATCCTCGAATGGAAACGCAACGGTGTACCGGCTTCGGTCAATAACCATAAACAAGAAAGACTGACCTCAGACTGACTTTGCAAAAGAGACATACTGACCTCAATCAATATACTTCAAATGATCTACCGTCCTCGAATGATAGCCAGAACAACAAGACCAACCTCAGAAGGACTTGAAGAAGAGAATGTCATCGTCGAATGACGACTCACAAAAAATCCTCGGATTTAACACGAAACCATCCTCGAATGGAAACCCAATGGTATTCAGACATTCAAGGTATGAAGGGATTTAATACTCGAATAAACCGAAAAACTTGCACTATGTGGGAAGTAAAATAACCTGACTTTCAAAGGGAGCCATGATACTAGACCAAGCCGAAGGTGGACTCAAAGAACGAGACTAAGTTGAAGGTGGGCTTACAAAGAATGAGACTAAGTGTAAACACCCCAAATTTGCCCTCACTAAGTTCACACCATGGCTTGTGATCTTTTCATTTGCATAAGTTCAACCATATCACCTCATATTGCATTTTTGCTTCACTGTATTGGTTCAAAGTCATCTGCATCTAGGGTTTGTGATCTAAGCAATCCATGAGCTATCTGAGCCACTCCAAAGGCCTCCAATCATCTCAAGAGTGTCCATGTATGTTCAAGCATCATATTATATCCTCCCAAGATCAAGGAAGTCAGAAAATCACAAGAACTGAGAAAGGCATGGAAGCAGAGCCAAGCTTAACTACACAGATGACCTAAAATTAGGGTTTTGGTTTCAGAGGCCATAACTCCAAATTTTTTGGTCATTCTTGTTTCTATTGGTCTCTATATGTTATAAGGATCATACACACCAATTTTCATGAAGAAATTCAATGAGGAAGGCATCTAATCAATAGGTGACTTCTTGAGCAAGTCAGTGCAAAATCAGGGCATCTGAGGCCCCCCAATCATCCAACCAAAGGGTCTTCTCCATCATTTTGGGTGTATATGATCTTTATTTGATCTTAGAAGAGTTTAGAAGTTCACAAAATTGAAGAATTTCAAGCCATTTGCAAAGTTGTCATTTTGGGAAAGTGACTTGTAATGCAAAATTGCCATTTTGGGAAAGTTTTTCAACCTCCTCTTTTTGATTCAAAAATGCTTCAAATGAAAAATTCTTGGTCATGAAAGTCGTAGAATGGATCATTCCCTTTTCAAAAAGTACAAGAACTTGATCTAATTCATCATAGAACTCAAGTTATGGCCTTGCAAAGTTGGGAAAAATCACTAAATTTCACTTATGCACCAAAGAGGGAAACTTGCAAAAACTCATGTCAAGGCAAAATGTGACCTCTAATTGACTTCTAACCATTACACAAACATGATACATGACCTATAATTCAGAATTGCCCAAGGAATCACTCATTTTCATGCCTTGATCATCAAGTATTTCAAAAGGGGCCAAAACCTTCGCAAATTTCAAAATGCCCCAAATCTTGACATCCACTTGTGCCAGCTCTTCAAATCAGTTTCCATGGACCTCCCTAAAGCCAGCTGACTCGAGCCATGCCTCACAACCAGCCTGCCATGAGCCCATACCTCAAAGGACAACTTTCTTGACTTTATGCAAAAGGGACCATACCAATCAGCATAGGCCACCAACAACTCTCTGACCTATCAAGGATTGATACATGGACCAAAAGCAACTCAACACACACAACAAGCAAGGCTGAATCCTCCCACAACTCAGCATACACCAAAACTCCCTCTTGTGCATTTTTCTTCGAAACTGAGCACACAAGCTTCAAACATCAAAACAAACTCCATGGAGCAACTCACCATCACCCTCTGATCATTTCCCAACCATCACCTTGCCCTGAAACCCCCCATATCAAAAACACGATTCTGGCCCCTCCTTGAACTGAACTTCAGTAAACTTCCAAAAGAGTCCACAAAAGCTTCATCCAAGAATCCCAGAAGCAAGAGGGAGTCAAAAGAAGGTGGTTTGCATTAAGAAGAAGGTCCAGGCAGCTCCATTGGCAAAGCTTCATCTCAGGTATCATCCAAGAACATTTTTCCAGAACTTGCGTTTTAAGTTATAAACCGATTCTATGTGGTGTGCTAATCATTTTGAGCTTTGAACCATTGAAAATGGTTGAGTGTGTAGGATGTATTTGACTTCTGAAATTTTTGTGTGTTTTCCGTTTTGATTCGTTTCTCATGATTCATGTAAAATAAATGTTGTTTGCTTGCTGATTCGTGTTCCATGAAGTTTGGGGATTGATTCTGGGCAGTTTTTTAGGGCTTGGGATGGCTTAGGGAGAGAGTTAAGGTTTTGGGGTGACCAGAGAAGATGACTGGAGCTTTCTCCGGTCACCTGAGAGTAATTAGGGTTTGATTTAGGGTTAATTAAGCCAATTTAAATTCTGACCATAGGATCATGTTTACCCGCGCATACGAATAGCCCAGATCATTCTAATTAGCCCTAATCCTGATTATTTAAATTAATTAATTATAATTAGCCAGATACAATCCCAGTCTTACTAGGTTTGAATCCTGGCCATAGATCCTGTTGATTTTCCTTTTTCTTTTGTTTTATTTAATTTTTATTCATTTCTTTTGCTCATTTTATTTAAAATAGTAAAAATACTCCAAAAATTCTAAAATTTTTATTAAATCTTTTATTAATTTTCAGAACCCAAAAATATTTTTATTTTTATTTTTTGCATTAAAAAATATATTTAATCATTTAAATGATTATTTTTAATTAGTTAATGGAAATTAATTAATTAAAAATACATTTAGGTATTTAAAAATTCCAAAAAAATTCAGAGAGCATTTTAAAACATTTAGAAACATTTACAAACTCACAATACAAATTTCTTTTTGGTTTTGATCACACTTTGACAATTTTCATTTTAATTAGGGTTCTTTAATTTGAATAGTTTTAACCCTAACTTCAAAAATTCATAACTTTTGATCCAAGTTGAGTTTGTGAATGATTCTTTTTGCATTATGTTATGCATACTTTTAAGCATCTAAAAACATTTTTGTTTCATTTTTATCTTTCATTTTTAATTTGTTTGGCATTTTCCCTTTAGGATCACCCTTAAAACCTTAGAAATTTGAGAAAATCATAAGTCCTTTAGGGTTTAGCTTCTGACCTTCCCCTTTGGGCAGTGAACTTGCATGGGTTTAGGGTCCCTTTGATTCCATTTTCAATTTTTTATCTCATGCTTTGCTTCTGATTTTGAATTTTGCATCTCATGTTGTACATAAACCCTAATTTGCATTTTCACTTGCATCCATCTTCCATAAACTTGCATACATGAACTTGCTATGACATTTTGTGCATCCACATGACATATGAGACATCTTAGGATATATTAGAATCATGTTTGATCATTGCATCATCCGTTTGCCATGATTTTGCTTTCATTTGATGCCATATGCATTCATGAACTTTCATACCTCTTATATGTCTCATTTGCATTCTCATCCCTTGCATGATCATCCTCATCCCTTGACATGCTTTCATACCATATCATAGCATCATTTGCATCATGATTGTGCTTCTGACTTTGGCTTTCATCTTTGCATTTCATTTCATTTTCATGTCATGTCATTTCTCTTTGTTAACTTTTCAGGTGGTAAGTGTTTGAGAAGTGAATTTGCCTTCACTTCTCACAAACTTTTCTCATCCCTCTTATGCATTCATTGCTGCATTTTACTTGTGGATTAGAGTGAGCTTGCTCATTCATGATCCTTCCTCTCTCTCCTTCTTCAAACAACTTAGCTTCTTAAGTGAAGTAAGTTGTCTTGCTTCTTTCTGATTCTATTTCCTTCATCCTGTTTCTTCCTTGGTGGCTTTTCTCTTGAGATCTTCTTGCAAGCCTCATAAACCTTAGGAACACCCAAGCATGATCACAATTAGGGTTTGATTATTCCCCCATTAGTTTTACCTTTGTGTCATCTCTTGTGTCTTCTCTTCTCATCTCATAATCAATGACTAAACCTTAAAGGTTTTAAGGCTTTGTGATTAGGGTTATGCATGCATCTTTCTATTAGGATGGAGTGTATAACTTTAATCCTAAGTGTTAAACCCTTAAAGTGTTTAAATCCTTTAATAAATTCACTTAATAATCACTAAGACATCAAGCTTGTAACTTGGGCCTTGCATTAAGGTTCTAATTCTTCCTTAATTGGTTAAGAAGGACTAACCCTAGTGTTAATGGACAAGTCCCCCTCAAGTTGTCTTACAAACCATAAAATTCACTTCTTAACCTTATCATTAATTAAAATCCACTTTAATAAAGGATTTTGTTTTGTCATGAGGTTAATCCCTAATCATGGATTAAGTTGAGGAGCCTTTCTCAGCTTAAATGTGCTCATCTATTATCCTTCTATTAGGATGGTGTAATGGGTCCATTAAATCCTTGATTATGGCTTAAACTCATTACTTAACACTAAACAAAAATACCAAAAACATCTAAATAAATGCAAGTAGGTTAATGATCTTAGTCCTACATCATGGTGATTAAGTGTGAGGTGATTACTTCATACTTAAGGTATTCTCATTACCCCTAATCAAAGGGAAGATGTGATGAGTTTACTAACCCTTGGTTTAGGCTTAAGCTCATTAACTTATGACAAACACAAAAAACAATAAAAGATTGAAAACACAAAAACAAACAATAATCGTCTCCTCCGGGATTCTTTTCTCACCTCATTCACTCACAAACGAGAACTCGCTTCTTCCTGTCTAATGCAAGACAGTTTGCACCTGAGCCAGACAGGTCATACACTTGAGCATAAACAAGTAAGTAGTTCACAAGTCAATTTATCTTTCAGTCTCTTTGAGTCGAACTACGGTGTTCTGACTTCCTCATTGCACGAGAGGATACGTAGGCATAACTTAACTGTTATCGAACAAAAGTCTCTGTATATCCCCCTTTCTTCCAGCATTATTCTGTAAGCCTTATAGTCTTGAGCTTCATACTCTTTCCTCACACTAACACTTCTTTTATTTCACTTCACTTTCTTACACTGACACTTGTACATTCTTTTCCAGCTTTTGCACACAGATAGCACTGACACTACCCCTTTAAACACAAATCTTTCAAGCGTGGATCCCGTCGAGTACGACGGACAATCTGGGTGCTAATACCTTCCCAGGTTGTAACCAACCCCCTTTCTCAGTTTCTCTGGTTCGCGACCGTCTTATCTATATCTTTTTTTAGGTTTATGCAGCATTACCTTTCCTTCGGGATAAAAATGCCTAGTTGGTGACTCTTTTCAGTTCACCCTTGTGTTCTCCCCTTCGCCGACCGTTCGCGTCTGTACCCTATTTGACCCAGCCTCGTTTAGTGGGAGCGACAGCTTGGCGACTCTGCTGGGGAACCTTATATTGCAACCAGGGCTTCTGGTTCTTTTTGTGGGTTCCTCCTAGCACTTGTTTGATTTGTGTTTACCGGGGTGTTATGTGCTATGCGTGTTTACTTATTTCGCTTTATTGCTTTATGTACAGCTTTATTTATTGCTTTCTTACAGATTTGCATATTTCATACTGTCATTTGCTGGATCTGGTTTGCTGTCTTGGTGGGTGGGGTTCCATTGAGAGTTTAAGGTCCTAGACCTGTGACCTGAGTGACACCTAGGCTAGAGTGGTTCATGTTCTTTCCCATTCCATTTCGGTCTGGTGCGGGAATATGAAACACGGTTCAGATGTGGGTTTCTTCTTGAGAACTCTGTGCTACAGATTTCCTGTAGTGCTAGGGCTATCTTGGAAGCCTGCTAAGTCTGGATGACCTTTATTATGACCTTCAGAAGCTGAGGTGAATCAGAGGAGGATCTTTTATGGTTATTGTAAACATTGTACTTCCGGGTTAGAAATGTTTACACTTCTCATAACTGATCCAAGTCTGAGGATCCTTGTTCTAGAACATTACATGTGAGGGGGTTGGGTTGTTTACAGGTTTGCAGGAACCCTTGGCCACATCATACCCTGTTACTATCTTGTTTAAGAGTACCTCACTTTGGACAGTTCTTGTGATTAACCCTGGACATGTGAATCTTTATTTGAGTCCTCCACCCTAGTTACTGGATTTCTGAGCCTTCATCTGGACTTTTGAACATACATGGGCCTTATATCAGGACAAATAATCAGATCCAACTTGATCACAAACCCTTGCATATCATTTGCATACCTCATCATTGCACCATTTGACATTTGTTTATTTGCTTTTCATGGTATCCACTTCATTATATCTTGGTTTTGGTTTTGACCCCTTCTTCTGCATAGACCTCTGCTTCAGCTGTCTTCATCAGTTATCTGCTTCAGTTATCTCCATCACCACCTGCATCAGTTTGTCAGAGATTTACTTCCAGCTTCTCAGTTTGTGATCTTCATCAGCACTTATCTTTAGTGTCTTCATCAACACTCATGGCTACTCCCAGGAAGAGCAACATATCCTACCACTTCTTTGAGTTTGTGTTGACTGGTATCAGTCAGGTCCAGTCTCTTATCACACCTGACCACATCCCACTGTTTAGAGAGCACTATGGGGGTATCTTGGATATGGTTATGGACCTTGATCCTTCTCAGAGAAGCACGATTCACACATGTTTGCAGTTCTATGACCCTCCACTGAGGTGCTTCACCTTTCCTGACTTTCAGATGGGACCTCTGTTGGAAGAGTTTTCTTTGTTGATTGGAGTTCCTATCAGAGGTGGGATCCCTTTAAACCCAGAGATGACTGCTCCCAGAAGTGAAGAGATAGCAATGGCATTATACTTGGAATTTGCCTTTATTGAGCAAAGTATGACAACAAAGGCTGGGATTCCTGGTTTGCATTCGGACTTCTTAATTTCTCAGGCCATCCTGAAAGCTTCATTGGGAGAATGGAAGGTAGTCTGTGCATTATTAGCCCTCAGCATATATGGAGCTATATTGTTTTCAGATGAGCCTAAATTTGTTAGTAAAAATGCCATCCATTTGTTTCTTCTGAAGAACCCAGTACCTACACTACTAGGATATTTTTACTATTCTATTCATCAGAGGAATGAGAAATAGAGGGGGAAGTTGGTTAGATGTTGTGCTCCTTTGTTCTACTCTTGGCTACTCAGACACCTGCCTAAATCAGATGCCTTTTTAAACCCACATCAGCAGAAGAATTGGTTCAAAAGGTTCATTGCCTTGACTTCAGATGATATTAGATGGTGCACCCAGAGCACCAAAGGCAAGGACATTATCACCAGCTATGGACAATACCCAAATGTGCCTCTCATAGGAGTAAAAGGTTGCATCAACTACAACCCTTTACTGTTTAAGAGACAATTGGGCTATGCCTTGGTTCACCCTCCCAGAGGACAAGATTTAGCTGAAACCCTGTATTGTGAAGTGCAACCTAATTCAGCTGTTGTCAGGCAAGCATCCTGGGCTTGGGACAACATCCAGACAAAAAGGATAGCTATCCTTGGAAGATGTAACAATGTTGCTTCAGCTCAGTACATAGACTAGTCTCGTACTAGAGCTCAGATTACCAGAATGCCTTTCACCTTGGAAGACACACCTGGGCCATCCACAGTACAGCCTACAGCAACAGTTAGCCTGGAGGAATTTGAAAAGTTGAAAGAAAGGAATGAGCAGTTATCTCAGGCCTTAAAGAAGACTCTTTGGGAAAGAAGTGATGGTCGTCTGGACATTGAGAGATTGGAAAAGCTCAGAGTTGAGCATCTGGACAAAATTGAAAAGATAGAGGATTACATAAGGAAAGCAAGGGCTGGGGAAAAAATATTGAAGAATGCCTGTAAAGAGGCAAAGACTCAGAAAGCTAGAGCTGAGCACTATTTGCAAGAGAGCCAGGCTAGGTGGGTCAGGATCACCGAAGCCCGTACACAAGAAGACCAGATGACTCAAGCCAAGATTGAACAGCTAGAGGCCAATGAGAAGAAGTAGCAGGAAGCTTTGTTGGCAGCTCAGAAGGAGATTTCAGAATTGAAGCTTAGAGCAGGGTTGAAGAGATCCAAAGACCAGGACAAGCATCAGAAGCTGACTACTGCTATTGCTACCAGGAACCTCCTCATTAGGACCATTACAGAGCACCCAGCTGGTCCAGTGACTGAGGCACTCCTGAAGGAGGTCAGGGAAGATGAGTTTGGATTGGATGTCTGATTCTTCTTTGTTTGTTGTTCTTTCCTTTTGATGTACTTTTTCTTTTGTTGTATTTTGACCCTCCATGGGCATGTATTGTAAAACAGACTATGTATGTTTCGTCATTTGTAATATATTCTAGTTTGTTTTCATTTGGGCTTTCTCTCAACAACATCAAGCATCTTCCTCGAGGTCTGGAAAGGTCAAAACCAAGAACCAAACCGGATACCTTGGAAAACAAATAAGCATACTGCATTGCATACTAACTTTGTTTTTGTTTTGTAGGTTTTGTTATTTTTGTTTCTAACTTTGTTGTGATCTCAGGAAACATTACTCGTCGCCGAGTGTTCCCTGTCAACCGCACGCACCGGTACCCGACTCGTAACAACCTTCCCGGTATTCAAATGGAGCAAGTACAGCAGGACCTAAATGAGGTCAGAAATCAGATGGCCAATGAGAGAGTAGAGATGAGAAACCAGATGTCTCAATTCATGGCTGTCATGACTGGCTTAGCCCAGAGCCAAGAAAGACTGAGGGAACTGGTAGAAAGATAAACACCTGAGGAGCCTCATCTTGGAACAGGGGGAACTAGCAACAATGAACGGGGGAAATCTCGTATTGACCCACCAAAATGACCCCATCTGAATCCAGAAGTTAACATCCCGAGGAATGTTCAAGGTAATACTGCTGGGGGCAGAATCCTGCAAGAGGATCCCCAAGAGGAACAGTTTACTGTTATAGGGGCTGGAGATGAGGTATATGACAGGAGATTGGATGAGATTGCTGAAAAGTTAAGATCTTTGGAATCTCAGAATTCTTTGGACTTCGATGTGATGTACATGGGACCAGTAGATGGGGTGAGAATTCCCCACAAATTCAAACCTCCATGCTTTGAGAAGTATAATGGTACCTCATGTCCACGTACTCACCTGCAATCTTTCTTGGGAAGGCTCAAGGCTTATACCATGGATGAAAAGTTATGGATGTTCTACTTTGAGGACAGTCTGACTGAAGCTTCGAGAGAATGGTATTCGCACCTGACTAGAGCCACCATAAGATGTTGGAAGGATTTGGCCGAAGCTTTCATCCGGCAATATCAGTACAACCTGGACATGGCTACCAATAGAACTCTTTTAATGGGCATGTCTTAGTCTTCTAGAGAGAGCTTCCGGGATTATTCTCAGAGATGGAGATAGCTTGCTGCTGTTGTCCAACCACCCATGTCAGAAAGAGAAATGGTTGACATGTTCATGAACACATTGCAAGGGACTTATATTGATAGACTTGCTGCTTTCTCCTCTACCGGTTTTGCTGATGTGGTTATAGCTGGTGAGAGGATTGAGAGTCTCTTAAAAATTGGCAAAATCTCCGACAACGGTGCAAGTTCCTCCAGCAACCCCAGAAAACCCTTTGCAGGACCCCGAAGGACGGGTGAAACTAATGCCATCCATGCAGGCAGGGGCAGGCCCCAATATTCTCACTGGTCAGTAGCAGCTGTTACCATCCCAACTCTAGTTCCACAACAACCATTGTATCCTCAACAACAACAACAACCTCACTATCAGCAACCATCTCATTTCCCGCAACAGAGAACCTACAACAACAACAATAGCAACCAACAACAACGTCCCTTCCAATAGAGACCATCTCAGGCAAATAGGGTGATTGACCTTATCCCCATGCCTTATGCTGCTTTATTGCCACAACTCCTGAAGCTCAACTTGATTGAGTTAAGGACGTTGGCACCACCAGATCCTCTTAATCTCCCTAAGAATTATGATGTCAACGCCAGGTGTGCCTTTCACTCCAACGCACCTGGTCATAATACTGAGAAGTGCAGCGCATTACAGATGAAGGTTCAGGATTTGATTGATTCTAAAGCCCTCAACTTCGCACCTCCTCCGAACGTCAACAGAAATCCTATGCCTAATCATGGTGGGCCTAGGATTAATGCCATTGAGAAGGACCAACCATCTATATTGATTGATAATGTTACACAGATTCGAACACCACTGGCCGAAGTCAAAGTTCAACTTTTAAGATGCCAAGTGTTCCCAGGCTGTGGGGCCTGTTGTGAGTTGTGCAATACAGCTAGCAATGGTTCTGAGAGGCTAAGGATTGGCATAGATGGTCTTATCCAAGATGGAATTTTGCAAATTACTTCAACAGCCCCTGCAGCAACTCTTGTCTCCACAACAATGGAATCTCCTATAAAACCAGCAATCCTTCTTTCAACAGATTCTCCTACAACAACAACAACAATCATTCCTACTGATTCATCAACATCACCAGCAATTACCCCGTCCACCATTTCAACAAGTAAAATTTCAACAACTGTTTCTTCTACAATATCAGCATCCGTTCTACCAAAGGAATCTTCTACAACACCAGCAAAAATTGATGAAGATATCTCCACAGTTACAATCTACTATGACCCATCAAATGTTCCTCCCAGCAACAATTTCCAACAACAAACTGTGGCACCTCCTGCTAGATCACCAGTCACGATTTACTATGATCCGCACACCATTACAGTACCCTCCTCTGCAGCAATCAGCCCAGTTACCATCACGGTACCCGGTCCTGTTCCTTATGAAAGCAGTAATGCCATACCTTGGCACTACGGCTCTGACCTCTACTGCAATAGGGATAAGATCACCCTGGATTCATCAACCTCTTCACCACAAATTGATAATGTTGGGGGAGGCGGAGGCTTCACCAGAAGCGGACGCCTTTTTGCCTCACAAACACAAAGACCTAATGCTGAGGCAGAAGCTGCTGCCAAGGCAAAAGGAAAGAATTTGGTATCTGAAGAGCCATCTGCCAAAGAAACTCAGAAGACATCTTTTGAACAAGATGTAGACGAGTTCATGAGAATCATAAAAAGGAGTGATTACAAGGTAGTAGACCAGCTTCACCAAACACCCTCCAAAATCTCCATATTATCACTGTTGATGTGTTCCGAAGCTCACAGGAACGCATCGTTGAAAGTCCTGCACGCAGCATATGTGCCGGAAGAGATTACTGTTAATCAGCTAGAAACTGTGGTTGCAAATGTCAACACCAGTCATGGACTGGGCTTTACCAATGTTGACTTAACAACAGAGGGACGCAACCATAACAAGGCTTTGCATATCACCTTGGAATGCAAGGGTGCTGTTCTGTCTCATGTATTGGTGGACACAGGGTCGTCACTCAATGTTCTACCAAAGAAAGCCTTAGTGAAGCTGGAGTATGATGGCTTAGCATTGCGTCCGAGTAATTTGGTCGTGAGAGCATTTGATGGCTCTAAAAGATCAGTGCTTGGGGAGATTGATCTGACTGTGTTGATTGGCCCGCAGACTTTCAAAACTACCTTCTTTGTGATGGACATACAGCCGGCCTACAGCTGTCTGTTGGGTAGACCCTAGATCCACACCACTGGCGCCGTTACGTCTACCCTTCACCAGAAGTTAAAATTCGAGTGGGAAGGCCAAATCATCACCATCTGTAGGGTGGAGGACATCTTTGTTAGCCAGCTGGCTACCTAGAAGTACATAGAAATGGATGGGGAGATCCATGAGACCATGAGTAAGGGGTTTGAGGCCCTTAATATTAATGAAGCATCTGTTGTGTCTGGGACTTCCATCACATCATATCAACAGGCCCGAAAGGTTGTTGAGGAGGGTACCGCTCAAGACTGGGGCAAGCTGTTGCCAGTTGAAAAGAAAGAAGACCGATTCGGGTTGGGTTACAGACCAACTCGACAAGATCAACCAGAGGCTGTAATGGAGCCCAAGTTTGTCAACAGGGGGATGCTCACCCCGGATGCTGTGAATAGTTTGGAAGATGAGTCAGAAGACGAACGCAACCTGGAAAGCTGGATACGTCCAAGGATCCTGGGGAACCAAGTCTCAAACTGGTCTTCCCAGGAAATTATAAGAGTTACTCCTGTAGAGTAATTATTATTTCCCGTCTTTAAGCATGCATCAAGTCCTGCATCTTGCCCAAGATGTCAGGGCTCATTTTGTAATCGGGCCATCTTGTATTTTGTGCAAACGATCAATTAATGAATATCAGGACATCTTTTGCAAATGAGTCTTTTTTTTCTTTTCCGCTCACTGTTTTTCATTTTTCATTTTTTGTACAAAAATAAAATGGCAATGTTTTTCAAAATAATAACTTCATTCTCACATTTTCTAAGCAAGATAAAATTGATCACTAAAATGAACAAATCTAAACCCTTGCAGAGAGTGCCCTCCGGACTGCACCGACAACAACACCGCTATGACTTCGTATGACTTTGACAATCCGATTAATCAAGCCGATGAAGGGGTTGAAGAAGATTATGAGCTACCTGAAGAATTAACCAAATTGTTGAGACAAGAGGAGAAGGTTATCCCTCCTAATCAGGAGGAGGTTGAGACGATTAATCTTGGTACAGAAGAAGACTTGAAAGAAATGAAGATCGGGGCCCGTCTGCAAGATTCGGTAAAAGAACAACTTATTGATATACTTCGGGAGTATGTAGATGTTTTTGCCTGGTCTTATCAGGATATGCCAGGTCTGGATACCGACATTGTTATGCACAAGCTGCCTCTAAAGGAAGATTGTCCACCAATAAAACAGAAGCTGCGCCGTACTCGCCCAGATATGGCAATGAAGATAAAAGAAGAGGTACGAAAACAGTGGGACGCCGGTTTCCTTGCTGTGACTAGTTACCCTCCGTGGGTGGCTAACATTGTACCTATGCCTAAAAAGGATGGCAAAGTGCGGATGTGTGTGGATTACCGGGATCTGAACAGAGCTAGCCCGAAAGATGACTTCCCATTACCTCACATTGATGTATTGGTCGACAATACGGCTCAGTTCTCGGTGTTTTCCTTCATGGATGGATTTTCAGGATATAATCAGATCAAGATGTCACCTGAAGACATGGAGAAGATAACTTTCATCACACCCTGGGGCATATTCTGTTATAAGGTAATGCCATTCAGACTGAAGAATGCTGGTGCCACTTATCAACGGGCTATGGTAACATTATTCCATGACATGATCCATAAAGAAATCGAATGTTATGTGGATGACATGATTGCCAAGTCCCTCACTGAAGAAGACCACCTGGTGAATCTGTTGAAACTATTCAAGCGTCTGAGGAAGTACCAATTGAAGCTAAACCCCAACAAATGCACATTCGAGGTGCGGTCCGGTAATCTGCTGGGATTTATTGTAAGTGAGAAAGGGATTGAAGTTGACCCTGACAAAGTCATAGCCATTCAAGAAATGCCTGCACCAAAAACTGAAAAAGAAGTTCGGGGGTTCCTAGGTAGATTGAACTACATTTCGCTGTTCATATCACCTTACTGCAACCTGTGAGCCCTTGTTCAAATTATTAAGAAAGGAACAAACTGTCAGGTGGAATGAAGACTGCCAAAGGGCTTTTGACAAAATCAAGGAATACTTACAAGAGCCTCCAATCCTCATGCCTCCTGTTGAAGGAAGACCTCTAATAATGTACTTGACAGTATTAGAAGAGTCAATGGGGTGTGTGATGGGCCAGCATGACGAGTCTGGTCGAAAAGAGTATGCAATTTACTACCTAAGCAAAAAGTTTACCGACTGTGAACAACGTTATTCACTGCTCGAGAAAACTTGTTGTGCTTTAGCGTGGGCTGCTCGCCGACTAAGGCAGTATATGTTGACCCACACTACCTTATTGATCTCAAAGATGGATCCGGTCAAGTACATATTTGAGAAGCCAACACTTACCGGACGGGTTGCAAGATGGCAAATGATTCTCACAGAATATGACATTCAGTACACATCTCAAAAAGCCATCAAAGGCAGTGTATTGTCTGACTATCTTGCTGAGCAACCCATTGATGATTACCAGCCTATGAGATTTGACTTCCCTGATGAAGACATCATGTTCATAAAAGCAAAAGATCATGAAGAGCCTATTCACACTGAAGGGCCTGACCCAGAAGAAGAGTGGACAATGATGTTCGATGGGGCTGTTAATATGAATGGTCGTGGTGTTGGTGCAGTACTCATTACACCTAAGGGAGTCCACATGCCTTTCTCGGCAAAACTCACCTTTAACTGTACTAACAACGAAGCTGAATACGAAGCTTGCATCATGGGTATTGAGGAAGCCATTGACCTCAGGATCAAGACTTTAACTGTATTCGGAGATTCAACTTTGGTAATCAATCAAACCAACGGCAAATGGTATACTCACCAGGAACATTTGATACCTTACCGGGATTATACAAGGAGGTTACTCACATTCTTCACAACAGTCAGACTTGAGTATATCCCTCGAGATGAAAATTAGTTTGCATATGCTCTGGCTACCATTTCATCCATGATTAAAGTTCAAGCTGCCAACTTTGTGCCTCGGATTTCAGTATCCAGGCTTGACAGACCAGCATACGTAATCTCAGTAAACATTGCTAAAGATGATAAGCCTTGGTTCTACGACATCAAATGCTTCTTGGAGGATCAAACATACCCACCTGGGGCATCATCCAATGACAAGAAGACATTAAGAAGGCTAGCTGGTAGTTTCTTCCTGAATGCTGATGGTTCCTTGTACAAGAGAAACTTTGATATGGTACTTCTCAGATGTGTTGATAAAACAGAGGCAGACTTGTTAATGCACGAGGTGCACGAAGGATCTTTTGGTACCCACGCTGGAAGGCATGCAATGGCTAAAAAGTTGTTAAGATTAGGCTATTACTGGATCACAATGGATGCAGACTGTTGTGCTTATGCCAGGAAGTGTCATAAATGTCATATTTACGCAGATAAAGTGCATATACCTCCCAATCCTTTGAATGTGATGTCTTCACCTTGGCCCTTTGCCATGTGGGGCATTGATATGATTGGCAAGATTGAACCGACTTCTTCAAATGGCCACAGAATCATCCTCGTAGCCATTGACTATTTTACCAAGTGGGTTGAAGCAGCTTCATATGCAAATGTCACCAGGCAAGTGGTAGCCCGATTCCTGTAGAGAGACATCATTTGTCGATATGGAGTGCCCGAGCGAATCATTACTGATAATGGTTCCAACTTGAACAACAAAATGATGGTAGAACTGTGCCGGGACTTCCAAATTCAACATCACAACTCTTCTCCTTACAGGCCAAAGATGAATGGCGCTGTAGAGGCAGATATCAAGAATATCAAGAAGATTGTGCAAAAAATGGTGGTCACCTACAAAGACGGGCATGAAATGTTACCATTTGCCTTGCATGGGTACCGTACCTCAATCAGAACATCCACTGGGGCAACACCGTATCAGCTTGTGTATGGTATGGAGGCAGTCCTACCTGTTGAAGTTGAATTACCCTCCTTGCGGGTACTAATGGATGTTAAGCTGAATGAAGCAGAATGGGTCCGATCCCGGTACGAACAATTGAGTTTGATCGAAGAAAAGAGGTTGGCTGCAATCTGTCATGGGCAGTTATATCAGAAGAGAATGAAGAAAGCCTTTGATCAGAAAATCAGGCTTCAGGAATACCAAGTATGAGATCTTGTGCTGAAAAGACTCCTTCCTCCTCATACAGACCACATGGGCAAGTGGACTCCGAATTACGATGGTCCATTCATAGTAAAGAAAGTTTTCTCCGGTGGAGCACTGATGCTCAATACTATGGATAGTGAGGACTTCCTGTCCCCTGTGAATTCAGATGCAGTTAAAAAATACTTCGCATAAAATGACCCGCTGGACATAAAAACAAAATATAAGTCCAGGCAAAAATATAAGTCCGGGCAGAAATAAGGGAAAATAAACACACACAAAAAGTGTACACCCGCTGAGTTGAAAAGCCACATTGGACAGCTCAGGCAAAAATGGGTATCCCGGTGGATTGAAAACCCGAAAGGGCGATCCACGCAAAATAAGGGAATAAGCGAACAACTGCATTCTGAATTCGTCTGTATCACTTACAACATGGCAAGCTTCGAAAGGTTCGAGCATCGGTCAGAATCGGCTTTCTTCAGAAAGCAAGATGAGAAGAACGTCAAAGTCATACAAGTCATAGCAAAAGGGAAGCACACTGAAGCGTCATCAACATTGCTAGCACCTTTTTGTTTCTCAATTCGTAACAATCTCCTCATTTCAGGGGATCTGTTTCTTTGACTGTACTTGCCAATTCAAGGCACACAAATTAATAAAATCAGATTTTCAGTCACGTTTCGTCTCGTACATTTTTATTTTCATTTGCAAAAATGTCCGATTTCCTTAAAATATTGATTGCATAAATACAAATGCGTCTTTTCTAAATTACATGCTTACAGGAAATATATTTGCTCCCGGGAGTGTCTAGACTCTTATGATGGGATCCAGTAAGAGATACCTCGGGATACTTGTACGTCTTTTGTCATAACGTGATTGCAGGTGTGCAAAGCGCAACATGGGGCATGAAAGCTCCTCCCCATCAGAACAACATCGGAAAGGCCCCTTTTCCCAGCTAAGTACATCATCCTCAGCGGGATCCCCACAGAAATCACTAGGAAGGTCGTTGAGTGATCGTTCCTCCTCAGCCAAGTGAAAAGACAGGGAACCATCTCCCCGCAGAGCTCCAGCCTCTATCTAGAAGAGCAATGTCTGAAGATCTCACAACAAAGTGACGGAAGCTTCCACAGACCCCAGCTGGGCTCCTCATTACCAAGATAGGTCTATCAGTGACCTATTCCCCCAAGCAGAATCATCCGTATCGGATTTACCAATGATCTCATCCCCAACTGGGATATTCTTTCAAAGCAGAATAGTCGGAGAGCTCCACGGCAGCGGGATCCGAATCCCGGATCGGTATCTTTTTGCATAATCATAGAATTCGCATCATACTTACCCTCAAAGCGTAGCATTCCGTCTAATACGGAGCATTAGGCAAAAATCAAACATATTGCATAATCGCAAGCCATGTTTCGAATCAGTCACCTGTGCAGACCGACATTCCATCAGCAATGTATATAATCTTACAATCATGGCAGAAAGCTAAAATGTCCCCTTTGCACTCTCAAAATACAGATACATGCTCCTTTTGGCACTCGTCTGTGTCATTATTCCCCAGTAAAGTTGCCGGAACATTCTCCACAAACAGATATCTATACACTCTTTTGGCACTCGTCTGTGTCACTTTCCCCAGCATGGTCGCTTAAACACTCATTATAAATCAAACACTTGTTTATAATACACTTCTTCTGACACCCGTCCGTGTCATCATATCCCCACAGATCTTCAGAATGTTTTTACACTCATAAGTTCGTAACTTATACTTTTCCTCTTATGATACTCGTCTGTATCATATTCTTCCCAACATGTTGAACACTCGTCTTTGTCTCACTCATACTTTTTACTCGTACAGATACTCGTCCTTATCTTATATACACCACGTATCTCTCCTCAGATTCGACACTCGTCCGTGTTCTTTGTTAACCAGTTGATACTCGTCCGTATCATCATCTCCGAACATGCGTCAGCGTTTGTTTCTACTGATACTCGTCCGTATCATCGTCTTAAGGATGCTCGTCCTAATCTTTAATCTATACACAGTGTCAAAAACTTATACCTTTCGTCTCTTGAATGTAGACACTCGTCCGTGTTTACCATTCCCCAGTAGAATTACTTTTCTTCTATCTGACATTCGTCCTATGTCATGATACTTTCGGCAGCCGTACCCTGCCAGGTGATCGTCCTTCATCTTTTTGATGATCGTCCTTCATCATTTCCCCAAAGGAGTCTCTTGGAACCCTTTCCTATCCGGCATTCGTCCTATGTCGTGATATTTTAGCAGCCGTCCCCTGCTAGGTGATCGTCCTTCACCTCTTGATGATCATCCTTCATCATTTTATTCGATGGCCGTCCCCATTGTTGATTCTGTTATCTGACATTCGTCCTATGTCATGATAAGCCCCGAGAGCAGCCGTACCCTACTAGGTGATCGTCCTTCACCTCTTGATGATCGTCCTTCATCATGATTATCCGATGGCCATCCCCATCGTCGACCTTTTCTATCCGACATTCGTCCTATGTCGCGATACTTTCAGCAACCGTACCTTGCCAGGTGATTGTTCTTCACCTTAGATGACCGTCCCTCATCTCTCCCCCCAACAGAGCAGCCGTCCCCTGCTGGGTGATTGTCCTTCACCAATGATGACCGTACCTCATCATTTATTTCATCTGTGTTTTGACCTGATGGTCGTCCTCATCATTAACTTTACCTTTGATCCCCAGAGAATCTTTGTTTGATGGTCGTCCCCATCATGATCCCTTTATTTCCCCAGCATGTCGGCCGTACCCGTCGCTACTTTATCCCCAACAGTCGTCCTCTGCTCGACGGTCGTCCTCCGTCACCCGCACTTTATAATCATACTTTACTTCCTTTTATAATCTATATCCCTTTTCTTCTTCATCCAGTGAGTGCAAATTTTGGATTATCTTTGGTATTCAACCACAAGTTATCTTGTTTGTCTGTTAAGCCCGTCGCTTACATCCTGCACAACTAACTCATGCTTGAATAGGGGCACTAAGCCAAGGTTAGACTCAAACAAATGTACGAGACCAAGCCGAAGGTGGACTCGAAAAGTAATACTATGTTGAAGGTAGACTTACAATAACATTCGAGGATAAGCCGAAGGTGAACTCAAAAAAGTAAGACCAAGCCGAAGGTGGACTTACAAAGAATGAGACTAAGCCGAAGGTAGACTCAAGCAAAGATATGAAGCTAATCCGAAGGTGGAATCGTAAATGTAAGGCTAAGCCGAAGGTAGACTTACAAAGGAATTTGAGGATTAATCGAAGGTGAACTCGAAAAAGTAAGACCACGCCGAATGTGAACTTACAAAGAATGAGACTAAGCCGAAGGTAGACTCAAACAAGGATACGAGACAAATCCGAATGTGGACTCGAAAACATAAGACTAAGCCAAAGGTAGACTTACAAAGGATTCGAGATCAAGCCGAAGGTGAACTCGAAAAAGTAAGACCAAGCCGAAGGTGAACTTATAAAGAATGAGACTAAGCCGAAGGTAGACTCGAAAATATAAGACTAAGCCAAAGGTAGACTTACGAAGGAATTTGAGGACAAGCCGAAGGTGAACTCGAAAAAGTAAGACCAAGCCGAAGGTGGACTTACAAAGAATGAGACTAAGCCGAAGGTAGACTCAAACAAGGATACGAGACCATCGTACTTAGACATAATCGAAAAATGAGACCATCATACTTAGACGAAATCAACACTGATGAGATCATCGTACTTAGATGATAATTTAAAGATACAAAACCATTGTACTTAAACGGAATTGAAAGAGATGAGACCATCATACTGAGATGGAATCAACAAGGATGAGATCATCGTACTTAGATGATAACTCAAAGATACGAAACCATTGTACTTAAACGGAATCGAAAGAGATGAGACTATCGTACTTAGACGGAATCAAAAGATGTGAGACCATCGTACTTAGACGAAATCAAAAGACGTCAGACCATCGTACTTAGACGGAATCAAAAGGAGTGAGACCATCGTACTTAGACAGAATTAACAAGGATGAGATCATCGTACTTAGATGAAAAATCAAAGATACGAAACCGAACTTGGACATGATCGAAAAGCATTTATCCTACTTGGGAGATAAAGCGAACAAGACACACCGTGAGTGAGCTTGAAAAGAGACTACCATAACTTGGATGATAACTCGGTTGGAGATAACAAGTATTGACTGCTAAAAGTAACAGTGTTGGGGAATGAACTTGGCATTATTTATGGGGATACTTTGGTTTGATTAAAGAAATAATGTTTCGGGCTTTTGTACATGGTACCAAAGCTAGCTTATGCTTCGTATGCATATGTTTGAATTTTTGCATGGCATAATGCTTCATAATGATGGAAATGCTATGCTTTTTGAGGATGCAAATGTAAGGATGATTACTAAATGTAAATGCAGAGGGGTCTCCTGATGAGGAGATAACAGGTATCCCAGGTAGCTTTACTGGGGAAGAAATAATCATTGCATTGATTTAATGAATCCCTGTGGGGAAGAAAAACTCTGCAGGGGATAATGTTAATGATACACTAGCTCTGAACTGCCACCTTTGCCAAAAATAAATTGGACTTTGAGAAGTTGAAGAATGATGACCCTGTTGAGGAGATTCTCACCTGGCAATAGTCTGATTGGGAGGTACGCCACCCGTAGGATTCATTTGGGGGAGTAATAACCTTCTGACCTGGCTAAGGAAAGGGTTTATTGATTATGCTGAGGAAGAATTATGTTGGGGAACCCCTCAGGTACAAATCCCTCTATTTGAGGAAGAGATGCCAATGAGGATTAGACTTTATTTGGCGACTTCACTAGGGAAAACTGCAAATAATGTTGTGTAAGAAGGAAAACCCTCTGACTTCTCACTATCTTCACCACTGTCAGGGAATAATGAATCCACATGTACTGCTAGGGATGAGAATACTTTGGCGGGGGATACTCCTTCGTTGAAGGAAAACTCTCTGCTTGGGGAGAACATCATCAACCTTCTGTTATTATGCTGGGGAAGATTTCAATTTTCAACTTTATTAGGGATGATGGAGAACATCAAGGAGAAGGTTTCCTGCTAAAGATAAGAGTTTTAAGTCGTCTCTTGTTGGGGATGAGAGATATGAAGCATCTCATGCTGGGGATGGGAGAATATAAAGTATCTCTTAATAATGACCCTCTACCAAGAAAGTGATAACCATTTTCTTGTTTGTTTTGTTGCAGAAAAGATAGTCTGATGAGACTTTGCTTCCCGACCTCTGGGTTGATTGACTGCCTACTGATCATGAGTGAACAATGGTTCCTTGCGATTTTCAACTCGCCTCAGACTTTGGTTTATCGGAAGAAATTGTATCAAAAGGATTTTACAAAAAACCTGGCATTCGAGACGCCTCAATATTTTCAAACTCTTGGAGTGATTCTTCAGATCTCGAAATAATTGCCCCAGACTGCATAGTCTATGAAAGAAATTGCCTCGTGAGGATTCATGAAAAACCTCATATCACTGTGAGATATTATGCCCCAGTATTTTAAACTCTGGATAGGTACCTCTGATTGACCGTCTTCAGGAGATAGTACTTCTCATGCTCTTGGGTGGCCTACCCCAGTACGAGCCTTGAAGTGATCACCTATGACTGACTATGCTTTGAAGAAAATGCCCATACTAATTATTCTTGGAGAGATTTGAATCTCTAAGTGATTACCCCAGTTTGGCTGAAATGTGACTGGATGCTTCAGACTAATGGCTCTTTGAGAGATTTGATCTCGAAGTGGTTGCCCCAGTTTGACTGAAATTTGAAGAGATTGATCGATGTAACTGTCCCGGATTGGCTACACATGAACATAACAGATTTAGAAAGTCCTTACTCAAAAGAGATTCTTGGAAAAGTTCATTTTCATATACTTGTCCTTTGAAAGTTTCAGACTTCTCAACTTGGCATGATTAAGCTTCTAGACTGAAGTTCCATATGTGAACTTCTTTGATGTCAAACAAATGTATGCAAGAAGAAAATGTTTATTCTGAGAATGATTATCCTAATGCAACACACATGTTAATCTTGAAGTTTTACTGAAAAAGATGTCGCAAACATTTGTGAGCGAATCACTGGTTATGATATTTATTTTTTATGAAAACATGTACATGCAACACCAATAAATATCTTTTATCACAACTCAAAGGAGTCAGGAACACGGTCTCGTGGTAGTACGCTATCAAAATAACCCTGTTTCAGTTAGGACTTTTGAGGGTTGTATTGTGACATGGTTCACGGTTATAGAAATAAAGGATATATGCTCGAAGTTTATAGGTACCCACCCCTCTTTGTGATGTCCTCCATTCTTATGTTCAGCTAGCTCAACATAAGCGCTCACCTTTTGTAAGGGTTTTGTGATGGTTGAGGAACCAATGACACTAACGGTTCAAGCACCAATCAGGTTGTCGTTTGGAGTCAGTCACTCCTATTGTCTTTTTTTTTTGTGTATCACGCGACTTTGTTCTTGTTCAAGGATCTTTTCTTGTGTAATCCTTTTCATCTTTCGCGTTTGCATTCTTTTGTTTATCCCTAACTTTTGCCTGGACTGATTCTTGTGAATCTTTGATTGTGAAGTCCAGCGGGATGCCCTAATTTGTGCTTAAGTCGTTCGTTTTCAAGTTTTGACTTAGCGAGATTTTTCATTTTTTTCCGATTCTTTTTTGAACAAATCATGTGACACTGGTTGTCTTGATTGCTTTGAAAAGGTCGTGACCGTCTCACTTCTTAGTTGTTGAGGGATAACCTTTGTGGTTTCGGGTCTTTGGACTTCTTGATTGGGATAACCATTATGGTTTCTGGTCTTTGGACCTCTTGATTTGGTACAACGATAGGTAATGAATCCTCAGATGTGCACTCTTTGTTGAAAGTCTGAACGCTCGGTCCAACTAGTTGATGCCTACCCTGCCCTTGGGTTAAATGCAAGGGTTTTTTCATACAAAAAAGAAACTCCTACTTCAAGGCGCAAATGGGTTGGCGAGGGTCTATCTCCCTTATATCTCAGGTGTTTAAGATTTGAAACAATGCATGTACATCACCAACAGGGTCTTTCTCAAAAGCACACAATTAAAGATTTTTGCGTTTTCATTTCGTCATCCCCCCTCATAGAGTTTAGCACGAGAGTTGGTGTTGCAATGCACATACACAAAATTATGAGTGAATACGAATGGATTACTTCAAGAAAAACATGCGGATTCTATTATGATTATCATTCAAAATAAATAAGTTTCATGCATGCTGTAATACCTCAAAATTTGCCCTCATTCTTTTTCACCGTAACTGGCTCGCTTTGCATCCATCTGCATTTCTCGCTAGGTCATTAAAATCATAATCATGCATTTCATTGGCTCTTAGGGCGTGGGGTCAAGCTTTTTTGCGACTGGAGGTTTCTTGTTTAGAGGTGATCTATCTGGACATTTTACGCTCAATATTGGGAGAAAGGTTGAGATCATGTGCTCATTTGGGGTGTCATTAAGTCCCGTAGTTCTCCCTAGTTAGAGGCTTTATTGGAAACGTAGATCAGGAGGCTGTTAGGAGTTTATTCTTATGGTTACTTAAGCGATGAGGAGTGAATTAGGGTTTATTTCTCTAATCAGATGGACTGCAGGAGGAGATTCATATGGGGTCATTCTTTTGGAAAATTCCAGAGCTTCAATCATGGCTTGAAATCAAATACGGGCAAGATAATGGTATGCTCATGGCCGCAGGGTTAAAAGAGTTAAGGCCCATTTCAAACATAGTCCTTAGCATGTTATTCAAGTTTATGTCGAGGTTCAACCTCCAAACCATGTTCCATGAACCATTATCGAGTCTATCTCGTCCATTCAACCCAAGCCCGATTTCTATGTGCACTATTCATTTAGTCCAAAGTAATCTCATTTTTTATTGTCATTTCTCAAAATCATGAGCTCGCCATAATCTTTTTTTCCTTCATACTAATTTCTAGACCTATTAATTGGTTTAGTCACTATCAAGTCCATTTGCAAGTTTGCCAAGCCCATCACCAAGAGCCCAAAAATTAAATGTTCATTTTATTATTATTATTCTTATTATTTTTAACCAAGGCTATGTTTCTAATCAAATCCGATTACCTATAATTTGTCTGGATAATTCTAATTCAGTTTCATCACCAAACCACTTGTTAGTATTATTCCTATAGCCCATTAAACCATATTTTCTTAATCCATAATAAACCAACTTGTTCTGATTTCATTTTTTTCATTTGCCCGATTAAAGTTTCAATCACGAATTAAATCGCCAAACCTTTTTTTGTGTGTGTTTAAACTCATATTTTACCCATTAGTCCATATTTCATTACCAAACCCAAGGCCCATTCATATATCCAAAATAATAATAAAATAATGATGGAAATAAATGGAATAATTGAATTTTACAAATCAGTTACAAAAATCAGTTGCATATCAAAAAGGCAGATGCAGTTAGAAGGAAAAACTCAGTTCCATAACTGATAATAACAGCATAACAGAAACAGTTGGAAAAAATTCAGTTACAATACAGTTACAACAAAACAACAGAAAAAATTTAGTTACAAACTGATATAGCAGGAAAAAGGAAAGGATTCCAACTGATAAAAAAATTCAGATACAAAAAACAGAGAAAAAAGGGGAAAAAACTCAGAATAAAAAATCTCGGTCTCCAATCTCTACAAACTTTTCATCACCTTCATCTCCACCTTGAATTTTCTTCAACTTTCACCAAAAATCAACTTCACCAATAGCAAAATCTTCTCCATTCTAAGCATCTATCATCATTCTTCAATTTTTTTCTTCTGCATAAAACCTCTACCTTTCCTCAATCACAAAAAAAAAGAAAGACTCAGCAACAACCCAATACCAACGGAAAAAGCGACTTTGATGCGACTCCATCCTCTCAATCTCCACCAATCGCAGCAGCCTCTTATCACTCTCCTTCTGCTCCACCATCTTCATCCCTTTCATTATTGATCTTTCTCAACTCTGCATAAAAAACCTTTATCACCAGAACCTACAAATATCAACAACAGAGCATCACAATGAATACAACGAGTCACCGCAACAGAAAATGCAAAAAATCTGAAGAAGAGGAAAAATAAACTCAAAACAGAATTGTAATTGTGTGCATACCAGAATGATATCCATCGCTGAGTGTTAAACGCATTGCCAAAGATTCGCGAAATAACCTCAACGATCTGAACATGCATAACACAACAATGTCTTCGATTCGTGAACTTCAATCAACATCTACACTCACGTAAATTCTCATCAACCTGCAAGAATCATTAACAATTATCTGCAGAAACATCAAGAATATCGATTACAATCTTCAACCATGGATTGCAGGGGGAAGGAATTGAAGTAGACAAAGAATACGAAAGTAAAAAACGATTAACCTGGGAAGTTCCATATTCGTCACTGTCACCTCCTCTGTCAAACATTGGCTTCGACGATTTCTTTAATGGTGTCCATTGCTGATTTGTAGTCTTGGAGTTCGTAGATCCTATTTCGATCGGCAGGTTTATCTGAAGAGTAAACGGATCGTGTTTCAGGTTCAACAAGAGCAAAGAAGATCCAGTGGATAGGAGTTTGAGTCCGTCACAACCACCACCGCGTCGCCGTCTCCAAAGTCATCTTCGAAAGGGGTTTTCGATTTCATCTGGGATCTTGCCAAAGTACGACGTGTTGTCATATGAACTCCGATTGTGATTCGAAGCCGTACGAGATGAGTTTACTGATGGGGTCGTGTTGAAGAAGAAAGCTTGGCCACCGAAGAACGTCATCGGTGGGGATTCGGAGTCAAAAAACGGTGTTGAAGATGACGGGCGGAAGAGACGAGGGTGAGTGAGTCACGACGAGGAAGTTTGGTTTTAATGGTGATGCCAAGAAGACGAGATGATGTTGGAGACGAACCGATGGTGATGGCTTTGACGAGGCATTTACGCCGTGTGGTCTTGATGAATACGGTGGCGAGTTGAAGAAGATGCGCCGTAGTGGTGATGAGAAGAAGGAGAAGTTACTAACTTATGTTGATTTGCCTTTAGGGTTAAAACTTCAGATTAGGGTTTCAAGAAGTGACTTGGATTGGGCTTGGTATATTCAGCACCATGGATCCATTTTTGCACCATCTGAATTACACCTTCACCCCCCTGCGGTACTCTCATGGATTTGGGCTTTAAGCCCCTTTAATTTCGTATTCGCACCCTCATATTTCCTATTTGAACCTGCGTCTGCGCCATTTTCAAGGAGTTGGGCCTTCAGGCCATGTTCCTACTAAGCACACCAATCTGTCTACTCACACGTACCCTCCTTGCAGTTTTTTTAGTGGATTTGGGCTTGGGCCATTTTTTGTTATTGGCTGTTGAGGGATTTCTAATACACCATCTGTTTTATTTATTTTAGAATTTCCATATTAATTTTCTTGTTAAAAAGTTCTTAATTAATTTTCTTACAAGTATTTTTTGTGGATTTATATCTTAATCCATTTCATTTTTTTTGTAATTTTTAATTAGAATTGTTGGTGATAATTTTAATTATTTGGTGTGAGTTAATTTCAAATTAAGCTTGGATTAAAAGATTCATGAGTTTTTTTGATCGGTGAAGACCGATTTCGGCTATGGCAAAACTTCACAAAGCAAATATGGATGATAAGCATTTATTTTGCTTATGGGAGACTACAAGACCTTGGATGAAGTTTTGGATTTCTTTCATGTGAAAAATCGGCATTTCGACCAAGTAAGTAATCTCGATTCTCCATTTTTAAGCATCATTCTAGTCATATGCGGCTTAGGTCCATATAACTTAAGGTGCATATTGAGCCCTCCCACCTGAGGCACTGGATTTATTTGTGATATATGTTGGTTTGTGTCGATTTTGGAGCTTAGGGATTAGGTTACGGATTGTAGAATTCACTTCCTTTCGCTTTCCCTCAAAATCCACTTTTTTGCCCGTCTCGTCGCAATTATTAAAAATAGTTTTAGGTGGGATAAAATTCTGGAAAAATTCATGAGTGATCTTAATTCACTTAATTAATTTTTCATATTTTTTGTTTCCAGATTTGGGTGGTTTTGATGATTAATTTGGATTTTAGATCACAAGCTGTCCCAAAAGGGAGTGTTTTGGCATAAGGGACCGAAATCGATTTTTCCCCATAGGTGTGAAACCTATTTTTTGTGTGTGATTAATCACTGTAATTTGTGACATCTTGATGCTCATTATGCATTTTTTTCATATTTTTTAGTGCCTTTTTTGATCCACTTTGTGGAGTTGTTTTTCGATGATCACGATTTGTTACCTTGCTAGTCAAGGATTTGTTTTGGCACTTTGGTGCATAATTGTAGGGAATCCTTTTGGACCATGTGAGATAATGACTATATCATTCCAGGGATTTAATTTCATAATTTTTAAAGGCTTTTTGCTATTTTTCCATGTCACCTAGATCCTAGGTTGATTCATGTGTTTATGTGTCGCATAACCTAAATGTTAAGAAGGCATTCATGCCATTTTCTTGAGGGGATTTTTGGTAGCTTTTAGGATTTGATTATAGGTCATTTATATGTCTTTAATTCCAGTCATAGGTCATTTTTTTAACCATACTCATTTGGTTTGTTTTGGTGCTTTAAAGTGCATACTTATGTGAACTAACTTTAACCTAAACTAGTTTCTCTTCTCCTCTAAATAATAACTTGAATTATATGGAAATCATTAATGCCTATTCATGCATTCTAATTGCATCTAATATCTTGTATACTACTGGTCCATAATCATTTCATGCATATTCACATGTCATTCTTCCTTAACTTTCATCATTTGTGATCTTATGCGATGTTTGTTCATTTGTCTCGCATCTTCTTCTCCTTGCTCCATATGCCTAAACCATTGCATCCATGATGATATGCTCATTCATCCTCATTAATAATAATTCACTACTGACTTTGATGCTCATTTCATGTATTAATCCATGCTTGTAAGCCATATGCATTCATACTTCATCCATAAGCCCTAACTTGCATTTAGGTGAACTTAGGTGAACTTTTTGTACATAGTTTGACATAGTTTGATATTGTGAGGTATCCTAGCATACTTAGGGACCTATATCATGTAGCTAATTACTTTATAAGTCATGTAATCTTTAGGTACCTTCACCTTTATACTTAGGTCTTATTTTTAACCCTAGTTCCATTCTAGGACGTTTATGGTGCTTAATCGCTTTCATGCTTTGATTTTACTTTCAATATGCATTGTCATGCTAACTTTTGTTTTGTAGGGGGGAAGATTGAGGTAATAATTACTTCATTCCTATCTCTTATGCATTTTAATTGTCTTTGCCTTAGCAATTTGTGCTTTGTTCATAGGTTCCCTTTTTGTTCTTTAGAACCAACTTAACTTCCTTAGGAAGTAAGTTAGTTTCTAACTCTCTTTTCTTCTTTTCCTTTTCTTTCTTAGGAATAGAAAACCTCATTAACCATAGGATCTCTTGTAAATAAACAAATAAAATTAGGTTTGTGTCTTAGTCCCCCTTAGTTTGTCCTTTTTTTAACTTGAGTCATTCTTTCTCTTCATAAAGAAAAATAATAAAACACTAATGAGAAACCGAACAATCTTGTACGACACGAGACTTGGTTACGGAGTGTTTATACGCGTCCTGTTTCGGGGCGAGGTGTAAATGCTTCCCGCGATGGATAGGTCTTAGTACAAGACCGTTCACAAACAAATTCAAAACACTTCTTTTAAAAGACAAAAACAAATAATAAGCGACTAACCTGCGGGAATTTATTTTCTCATCTCATTCACTCTCAACGCGAACTCGCGACGGCTTGTCTTTCATGCAAGACGGTAAAAGCACTGGTACCAGACGAGCCTGCAACACCTGAGCATAGACATACGCAGTTCCAGCATAAAAAACACAAACAAATAGTTCCCGCCTTAGTTAGGCGAACTACGTCGACTCTGATCCTCATTATCCCGATGAGGTACGTAGGCAGCGGGGTAGGGCCCGTTCGAGAACATTCTTTATTTTCCCTACATTTCCCCCTTTTATTCTCATTCTCTTTTTTCCAGTTCTCTTCCTCTTTTCCAGTCCCTTTTCTCATTTCCAGTTCCAGTTCCAGTTAGCCGTTTTATTCAGCAGCAGTTTTATTTTCTCACCCTTTGAAACAAAACAAGCAAGCGTGGATCCCGTCGGGTACGGCGGACGATTTGGGGTGCTAATACCTTCCCAGGTCGTAACCGACTCTCGAACCCAGATCTTTGGTTCGCAGGACCTTGTCCTTTCCTTCTTCCTTAGGTTTGTGCAACATTACCTTTCCCGTTCCTTCGGGATAAAAATGTCTGGCTGGCGACTCTACCTTTTCCGCGCCACTTATGCGTTTGTACTAGGATGAAAATCCCGGGAGCGACAGCTGGCGACTCTGCTGGGGACTAACCTGATTCTTCCGGTTTCCCTTGTAGAGTCAATCCTAGCGCCTGTTTAGTTTTGTTTCTTTGGGTGTTTTATTTGTTTATTGTTGTGTGCTTTAGTTTAGCTTTATTGTTTTCAGTTACAGTTTTACTTTACAGCTTTACTTTACCGCATTTATTTACCGCTTTCAGTATTTATTTTCCATGCATTATATTATACTGGACTGTCTGGCTGTGCTGGTTTTCATTTTTTCTGTGGGATGGGAGTTACTGTGAGATAAGCCAAATACCCGACTTGAGTGCACCATAGGATTAGCGTGGACAAACATTGTACTCCCATGGTATCTCACCATGATGGGTGGCGATGTGTTCCACACCTAGGTTGCGACCTTCTTGGAACTATCTCATGTGGGGGTTTTGCCCCACTTCGGGATACGACCTTGATGGTTATGTGCAGCTGGGGACCGATCATTGAGAACCTTAGTGGAAACAACCCTCTCCAGTGATGTCAGTGGCAGATCACATTTGTTGGCAAACCCACTTGCATCCGAGGGCCCACTGGGAACTCGCATAGGATGGCCTGGTTCTCTCATAGGAATCCAGTCAAGGCAAATTGTTCGTATGACGATAGTACTGTACCCTTCGGGATGAATGTACTATTGTTTCTCGATTCAGTGCTTGAAGCTGGGGACCGATGAGGGATGCTTTTTTCCTTGGACTCAGCTGAGGCCTCCCTGAGTAGTACATAATGCCAAACCGATTCCCTGATTTGGTCATGAGCCATTTCTCGGAAATGGTGAACGTATTATTGCTATTCGGCTTTGAGAGTCCATGATGTTGACCCGAGTAGCACACCCGTGAGATTGAGAGGGGTTTATAGGTTTGCAGGAACCCTAAACTTCAACATACACACTTTGTCAGTATTGTTCAGTGTTATATGGTTCTCTGATTCTGAGATTCGGGATTTCTATTCAGAGAAATTGTTAATGTGATTACCATTGTGACCTTGATATTGTGACTCTCCACAGATACTTGGCTCGTTGTTCAACTTCAACGCCATCAGTGATTGTTCTATTATGTGATCCAGTTCTACAGTTATTGGGTTCTCAATTATGGGGTTCTATACAGAGATGGTGCCGCTATTGTGGTTCTATACAGACAGTTGGTTCACTGCTCAACACCAACATCAGATTATTGATCACACGTCTGTTGTATACATGACATCATAGCATTTCTTCACACATGTTCAGTTATTTCCGAGGATCACATATCTGAATCATGCCATTGAGCTTTTTCTGTGTCAAAACTTGAATCAAAGCAGATAGATTCCCCAGAAATAACTAAACATGACATTTGCATACATCCTTGCATTCTTGACAGGTGTTCAGAGACAAATTCTTTTCCTGACTTGATTTCTCATCAGAATGGACAACTTAAATCACATTCATCAAGGTATATATTTGAAGCAACTCCGGGCGGAGGTAATTGAAGGAAAACCCAGCTGAGGCCATTCAGGACAGAGGTGTAAACCTTATTTCAGAATCAGAAGCTGTTGAAAGAGGAAGTCAACCATATGAAGACTCGGATAAGCCGGTTATGGAAATCCTGAATGTGGTGTCAAGGAAATGAAGTTATTTTCATCCCTATTGAGGGGAACTACGCTGCTCTGATTCTCCATTGGTCAATGGAGATACGTAGGCAGGAGATCGTGCAAGATCTTTCCGAGCAACCTTATTTATCAACCTTATCTATTAACTTTATCAACCTCTTCCCTCCAAATGTCGTTTGTCAGCATCCAACCTGAGCTTCCCAAGAGAATCATAGGGGCAGAGAATACGGGTAAAGGCCAAAACCACTTGAGAAGAAGTTTGATCATATTCTGATGACGTACGTGCAATAAGTTTCCTCATTTACGCAAATTCGGAGTGGTTGAGCTAATTGCATCAGGATCATCTCCGACAAAGCTTCCTTTGGGGTTTCAATTCCAAGTATGATTACCATTCTGGGGCACCTGGCCTTTTAATTGAAGATTGCAAGTCTTTCAGAGGTAAAGGTGAAGACAAGGTCCCGAATTTGATCGACTCAAAGGTCATCATGCCAGAAAGTCTGCTCACATATTGAAGTCTCCTCATCAAATGGGTCTCCCAATTTGCAAAGGCATCTTCAGAAGCAATAAGTCCATACGGAGTCAAGTCTCCTCAATGACGACAATGTTCAGCTTCTTTACTGCATTTTCATTTGTAGTTTATATTGTTTGTTTAAACATTTGTATGCATGCATGAAACTTATTTGTTTTTGAATGATAACCATAATAAAATGCATTCGTATTCACTCATGATTTTGTGTATGTGCATTGCAATACCAACTGTCGTGCTTAAACTCTATCAGGGAGGTTGACGAACTGAAAACGCAAAAATCTCTAATTGTGTGCTTTTGAGAAAGACCCTATTGACGATGTACAAACATTGTTTCAAATCCTAAACACCGGAGATATAAGGGAGATAGACCCTCGCCAACCCATTTGAGCCTTGAAGTAGGAGTTTATTTTTGCATGAAAAAACCCTCGCACTTAACCCAGGGGCAGGGTAGGTGTCAGCTAGTTGGACCGATCGTTCAAATTTCAAAAAGGAGTGCACATCTGAGGATCCATTGCCTTTCGTTGTACGAAATCAGGAAGTCCAATGATCAGAAACCACAATGGTTATCCCAAGCAAGAGGTCCAGAGATCGGAAATAACAATGGTTTTCCCTCATCAACCAAGAAGTGCGACAATCACGACCCTTTCAAAGCAATCAAGACAACCAGTGTCACACGATTTGTTCAAAAAAGAATTGGAAAAAAGAAATGAAAAAAAGCCCGCTAAGTCGAAACTTGAAAACAAGCGACTTAGGAAAAAATTAGGGCATCCCTCTGGACTTCACAATCAAAGATTCACAAGAATCAGTCCAGGCAAAAGTTAGGGATAATCAAAATAATGCAAAAGCGAAAGACGAAAAGGATTACAAGAAAGATCCTTGAACAAGAACAAAGTCGTGTGATACAGACACGAAAGATGAAGGGATGACTGACTCCAAACAACAACCTGAGTGGTGCTTAAACCGTTAGTGTAATTGGTTCCTCAACCATCACAAAACCCTTTTTGAGAAGTGAGCGCTTGTGAAAGCTAGCTGAAAATAGGAATGGAGAACATCACGAAGATGGGTGGGTGTAACACGGTGGGAGAACTGACTTTAAGTAATGTTGCGGATAGCAAGAGTCGCCACCGACTTTTATTTTATCCAAAAGGAAAGGGTATAAAAGAACAGGAAAGACCTTAAGAGATATTTTTGGGTCCGGGGGGTAGGTTATGTAAAGGGAAGGTGTTAGCACCCTTTACATCCATGGTTATCCATGAGCTCTTAGTTACTTAGCTCACTTTGAATTGTTTTTGAAAATGTGAAGTGTGTGAATAGAAATTTTCATAATAGTTTAACAATGATCCATGTACGGATGCGTAAAAACTTGTTTTTTGAAAATTTGTTTGAAATTGTGAAGAGTTTGAAAAGTTTGAATAGTGAGCAAGCAACTAGGAGGTACCTACCCTAAAGTTCTAAGTCTTTCTTGTTCTTTATCCTTTCATTGGTAAGACTATCCCTACTATTAAGGAGTAGGTAGTCGTTACCTTGGATGTAAGGGACATGAGAGGGACATTCTGTTTTATGAAGGCAACTGTGGGGTGTATTAAGCATACTGGAGGGACTATCATCATTATTCGAAGGGACTTGATCTTTAAGGCAACCATTAGGGACTTGATGATTTTTCTTTTAAGGGACTTGCTTTATACACCCCACTTGACCTTATGATTTAGGCAACTTGAGGGATAACCTTAGAAAGGTGAGATGGCGATTAGAAATCGACTTACGTGTGTGAGTGTTCAATATTATTTATCTTTAATTAAAATGATCTAATTTATTTTAAATAACATACATGTTTTGCACTCCCTAAATTACTAACCATAGCATGAATTAAATAATTTAATATTACAAGATTTACATCCGGGAAGCAATTACAACATAATTATAAACAGCAAAAAATATAAATATATAGCAAAATAAATATAATAAGCAAAAATAAATAAGTAAATAAAATAGGGGTTAGTGATAAATAATAATAAAATAGGGTTAGTAAAAATATTAAAAATGAATAAAATTAGTGAAATAATAATAATTTAGAAAAATAAACAAGGTTAGAGAA
This sequence comes from Lathyrus aphaca, assembly GCA_963966055.1. NCBI lineage: Eukaryota > Viridiplantae > Streptophyta > Magnoliopsida > Fabales > Fabaceae > Lathyrus > Lathyrus aphaca. The sequence goes on along the minus strand of OZ014520.1, from coordinate 163,528,926 downwards.
ATAATAATATAGGATAATAATAAACAAAAATAATGAATAATAATATAGTTAGTAATAATAATTAAATAGATAAAATTAAATAAAAAAATATTATAATGACATGATTAGAATAATAAGCACAAAGTTTAATTTTAATATATATAATAAGAATAATTAAATAAAATTTTTTTAAACATAATATAATTATAAATTTTAATCATTTACAAAATATAATTATTGTAAATTAAATTGTTTCTAAACACATATTAAAAGAAAAATAATTTGGATTATAAATATATTTACAAATAAGTGATAATTATTTTTAAATAAACATGTACAATAATAATCACAAATTAGAAAATAAACAATTAGGTTTTAATAGGCATTTAGAAAATAAATTAGGGTTTTGTTAGAAAAATATTTTTAGGGTTTGATTTATATACAAAATTATTTTAATATATATATACATATTATAATTTAATCACAAGATATAAAAACATAATTTATGAAAATTTATATATTTTAGAAATTAAAAAAAAAACAAACATGCTTTATTATCATTTTTTATTATTTAGAAACATATATTCATAAAATTATATTTAATTTAATATTATAATACCTAAAACAAATAAAAGAAGAAAAAGTGTGAAAACTTACCTGACTGGGGTTTGAACCCAGGTCAGTATGCTTGCCAGCAAGAAGAACTACCATCAGGCCACTATGCACGCAGACAACAAAAGAGAGGGAGGAATTTGTTTTATGCTTTGTCTTGATAAACCCAGAAAATAATAAAAACAAAAGGGCCTGGGGTGGTGTTGAACCCAGGACCCTTGTTCCTTCATACGCATGCCTTACCGCCTGGCTGGGAGAGCCTAACTGATAGTTGAATGAGGACAGCACATAATATATTACATTCACTTAACCCCTGAAAAAAAAGAAATAAAATGAACAAAAGCCAGGGATCGAACCCCTGCCCTTTTGCTTCACACGCCCAAGACCAAGCCATCAGCCACTGGGACAAACACGCAGTTGTGATAATAAACAATAAACAATCAATAAAATATTATACAAATAATTTGAATTCAAATCACGCGCGGGAAGCAGTCTTCTTCAACCTCCAGCACTACGAATTTAGCTGCGAAAATAGCTGGGAAATTTCTTGCGAAAACAGAATGGTAGCAAAACCTACAAAATTCGAATAAAGGCAAAACAGTATGGTTTCATGAAATTGATCATTCCATTAAGTTTCTAATGAGTTTTCCAATCACCCCACGTTCTTTGAATCCATTTATATGGGCTGGATTGAAGAACCCTAATTGGAGCCATAAACCCTAAAAATGGCATATCGTGTTTCAGGCTATGGAACTTCACCAAATCATCCAGATTCCATCTATAGTCATTAACAAACAAGGTTATGTAAACAAAACTTAATAATATGTAGTGAATCATTACAATCGAAAAATTTTTTGTCAAGCATAAACAAGCTTCGGGTTCATCATTAGGGCATGATTTGAATGCTTATGAATGATGGTTCATGATCCATGATGTCCAAGGAAACTAATCATGTCCTTATTTTACCTTCTAGTGCTCTGAATTTCAAAATCCGAATGTGACTTTTGCTTGAAATTTTTTGAAGTGAAACCTACCTTTGGCTGCTGGAAATTCGTGAATTTGGAACAGGCTCATGTTAAGTACTTATATGTGAGTGAATTAGGTCAATAATATTGATTAGTTGTATGAAAACTTTGATCCAAAAAGATTGAAATTGATCAAGTCTTAAAAGTCAAATATTTGTGTATTATGGCTTGCTATCTTTGGATCAATCACATGATTTCTTTCTCTTTCAACTTCAATCAATATTGATGAGATTCTAGAAGCTCAATCTTCATCCAAAAATAGATTTTCATATTTTATATTTATTTAAAATGATTTTTATGAATTAAATCAAAAATAAATAAAAATAAAATAATAAAAATTCTGAATTTTGGTCATTTGGGTCGTGCATGATGATATGATATGGATTGGATCACAATTTAGCAAGCCCATTTGGAAGGAATTGGTTCTAGACCCCCATTTTCAATATAAACCATCACAAAATTTCCCAACTTTGCAAGGGCATATCTCCCTCAATTTTAAAGGTATGAGGGTGTTATTGGACATTTTGGAAAGCTTGAAGAGTCCTCTAAACAACACCATTGATTTCAGGTCCATATCATTTACCAATCTCAAGTTATGCCCTTTTGAAGTTGTTGACTTTTTGTTGACTTTTGAAATGACCTATAATGTCTTAGCTCATATCTTCCAAATGAAGCATTTTTGGGCTTAACTTGCAAGATCAAAGTTGTAGAGAATTCAATTTTCTTCAAAATGAGCTTTGGATGGAGACTTGGTGATGAAGCATGTGAAAGTTATGGCTGGTCAAAGTTCAGTTGACTTTTACTGAGGAAACCCTAATTTAGAAACTCCTGATTCTTGATGATCTGGAATCTCCTTGATGAATCATGATCAACCCTTGATCAAATGATGAATTTTACTTCATATACTTGATGTTGGAAAAAAATCATGAAGTTTGACTTTGGTTTGACCACAGTTGACCTCAGTTTGACTTTCTGACTGCATTGACTGATTTTGACTTATCTGATCATCTGACTGAGCAAACTTTTGAGAAAAGTCTTTAAACTTGTCACGGGGTTTCTTATATACATATAAGATGTTATGAAGCTCACTTGAAGTATTGGAAGTCCATTTAGCCTGATTAAAGTCAAAACCCTAGTTTTGGATGCACTGCTTAGGAGGTGCATTGTCTGAGGGGATTGTCAACTCTTTTGACCAATTGTGAACTTTGTGAACCTTGTAAACCATCATAAAATGTCTTGTGAACCTCATGGGAGGTATTGTGAAGCTTGTGAACCCTATGAACCTCATAAAGTAGCTTGTAGACTTCATGAACCTCAGGAAAGCTTTGTAATCATTGTGAATCTTGTGAACCTTGTGAACCTTCAAGAAGTAACTTGTAGACTTCATGGACCTCATGAAAGGTCTTGTAAATGTTGAGAAGCTTGTGAACCTTGTGAACCTTCATGAAGTGACTTGTAGACTTCATGAACCTCATGAAAGGTATTGAAAGCATTATGGAACTTGTGAACCTTGTGAACCTTCAAGAAGTAACTTGTAGACTTCATGAACCTCATGAAAGGTTATGGAAATGTTGAGGAACTTGTGAACCTTGTGAACCTTCTTAGAACACAAAGTCTTGTATTGTGAGGGCAAATTTTGGGGTGCAACAGCTGCCCCTGTTCAATTTTCTGAAACCTGAGGGGTTAGATTGGTACATTTGCCAGTCGTGACCTGGAAGGTTGAAGGGGATTGAACACAAAAGCCCAAAAATTTGCACTCACCAGTGCATAGAGTGATATTGATGGTTGGTTGTATATGCTTGAGTGGGCTTAAAGATGCCACTTGGAGGAACTGGTGATGGGCTTAAAGATGCCATCTAAAGTATCAGCATATGATGATGTCTTTATGTGGATACAGGATATCAGTGCTAGGTCTTTGTATAGGCCGTCTCTGAATCATTTATGCAACATAATTTGAGTTGGAAATATTTTGGATTAGGGAATGGATCTTTGTACAAACCATTTGCCTATTCTCCAAGGGCCAAAAGAACGTCAGGATTTGTTCTTAAGGATCAAAGGAACGTCAGGATTAGTTCCTCTGAAAAGTATCTTGAACAAGGGACCAAAAGAGCGTCAGGATTTGCTCTTAAGGATCAAAAGAACGTCAGGATTAGCTCTTCTGAAAGATGTCTTGAACAATGGGTTAAAAGAGCGTCAGGATTTGCTCTTAAGGATCAAAAGAACGTCAGGATTAGTTCTTCTGAAATATGTTTTGAACAATGGGTTAAAAGAGCGTCAGGATTTGCTCTTAAGGATCAAAAGAACGTCAGGATTAGTTCTTCTGAAATATGTCTTGGAGGATGAAGCAGTCCAAAAGTAATGATGATAGCTGTCAAGAGGATGGAGCAATCTTGAGGTAATGATATGATTTCAGGAGGGTAAAGCAATCCTGGTGTAATAATAACTGTCAGGAGACTGGAGTAATCCTGAGGTAACAGCATGTCTTCAGGAGGATTGAGCAGTCCTGATGAGATTATAAGCTTTCAGGAGGATAGAGCAATCCTGATGACCATAAGTTTGTTTGTTGGATAATCAACCTGAAAATAGGGTAGCATTTGTATAATAATATTAGTTTATGCATTATGTATGCATGTATGATATGATGCACTTAAATGATGTATTATGTATCTATGGATATGTATGTTATAGTATGATGTAAATGGTGTATGTATGATATGATACTGCCGGAAGCGTCTGGATATCTTCATATAACAACTGCTGGCCAGGGAAAATAAATCCCAATTCGTTGCTGAAGAATATGGGGAACTTGTCCCTGTCTTGATGATGATGAGATATACATAACCTTCCGTATGCTGGGAATAGTAAGGTATATATAACCTCCCGTCTGCTGGGGATAGTAAGGATAGATATAACCTCCCGTCTGCTGGGGATAGTAAGGATAGATATAACCTCCCGTCTGCTGGGGATAGTAAGGTATATATAACCTTCGTCTTCGTTTGATGATAGGATAGATATAGCATCCCGTCTTCGTTCGTTGTACCCTTATGGGAAAGTAATTTCCCGAATATCCGTATGAGGATAAAAGAGATGGATATAAATTCCAGGGGAGATGAGACTTTATGAAGATGGATTTGCCCTACTGAGGGTTTTGTGATTGTCTTGTAAAAATGAACCGGCGAAGCTTCGTTGAAATCCTTCCCTCGTTCGTCCTTAGTAAATACTATTACTGCATTTTCATGCATTTCTGGTAAACATTAATCATATTAAGAGCATACATGCATTTTTGGTAAACATCAATCATATTCAAAAGCATACATACATTCAAACACAACCAATGGACGTTTCGCTTATGTAAATAGGGTAAAAGTAAATCTGGATTCAAAAGATGGGATTTATTTATATCAAAAGTGACCCATACACGGGTGAGTTTGTACAAGGAGACATAAACCCTAGTAAGAGGATTTTGTCATAAAGTTTTACAAAAAAAAATCAGCTATGTGGGAAAACAATCCTATTGAGTTTCAATTCTACTATTGCCATTATCTTCAAGTATCTCATCTTCTGCTGTTGAGACGGAAACGATTGGATTGAGCTTTATCTGTTCGAACTTGAGTAAGTAGTACAACTGGTTGCAGTTTCAAGGGTGATCCAAACGAGACATAGTCATACGCTTTAATCCCTAACTTTTGCCTGGATTGCCCTTTCAGGTTTTCAATCCACCGGGATACCCTTTTTTGCCCAAGCCGCCTTTTCAGGTTTTCGACTTGCCGGGTGTACATCTTTTTATATATATCCCTAATTTTTGCCCAAACCCTTTTGGTTTGCCGGGATGCCCTTATTTTTGCCTAGGCCTGTCAACCTAGCGGGTCTCTTTTTATGCGTAGTATTTTTTAACTATGTCTGCGTTTACAGGCTGTGGGAAGTCCTCACCATCCATAGTAGTAAGTATCATGGCACCTCCTGAGAATACTGTTTTGACTACAAATGGTCCTTCATATGTAGGAGTCCATTTGCCCCTAGGATCACCCTGTGGTAATATGATACGCTTAATTACCAAGTCACCAGCCTGATATACCTTTGGCTTAACCTTCTTGTTAAAAGCTTTGATCATTCGTTTCTGGTACATCTGGCCATGACAAACTGCTGCTAGCCTCTTCTCATCAATCAAATTTATCTGGTCTAGTCGAGTCCGAATCCACTCATCTTCGTCCAAGCCTGCATCCTTCATAATTCTCAAGGAGGGAATCTGAACTTCAATGGGCAGAACTGCTTCCATACCATAGACTAAGGAGAATGGGGTTGCCCCTGTTGAAGTACGTATTGTAGTACGATAACCATGGAGAGCAAATGGTAACATCTCATGCCAATCCTTGTAGGTAACAGTCATCTTCTATACAATCTTCTTAATGTTCTTATTAGCAGCTTCAACTGCCCCATTCATCTTTGGACGATACGGAGAAGAGTTGTGATGTTTAATCTTGAACTGCGTGCAGAGATCAGTAATCATAGTGTTGTTCAGATTAGAGCCATTATCAGTAATAATCCTCTCAGGGATGCCATACCTACATATGAGATTATTCTTAATGAACCGAGCCACAACATTCTTGGTAACAGATGCAAATGAAGCTGCCTCTACCCACTTCGTGAAGTAATCAATAGCAACCAGGATGAAACGATGCCCATTAGAAGCAGTAGGCTTGATCTCACCAATCATATCAATGCCCCACATGGCAAAGGGCCAAGGAGCAGTCAACACATTCAATGGTGATGGAGGTACATGGACTTTATCAGCATAAATTTGACACATTCTGGAGTGTTGATAACAATCAGCTTCCATGTTAGACCAATAGTAACCTGCTCTCAAAATCTTCTTTGCCATAGTATGACCACTAGAATGAGTGCCAAAGGTCCCATCATGCATCTCTTCCATAATCTCAGTTGCTTCCTTCTTATCCACACAACGAAGCATAGTTGAATCATGATTGCGCTTGTACAGAATCCCATTACTCAAAAAGAACTTAGCAGAGAACCTCCTCAGAAACTTCCTATCTTTGACAGATGCCCCTTCAGGAAACTCCTGAGCTTCAAGATATCTTTTCACTTCATAGAACCAAGGTTTCTCCTCTGCCCCTTCAGTGTCAATCTCATTGCAGTATGCAGGCTTTTCAAATCTATCAATAGTAATCTTGGGAGCTTCATCATCCCAGCTGATCTCAAACATAGATGCCATGGTGGCCAATGCATCTGCCAACTGATTCTCTCTTCGTGGAATATGTCCAAAGGTAATCTCTTTGAAATGTGGGATCAAAGACAACACATGTTCTCTGTAAGGAATGAGATTATCATGCTTGGTATCCCAATCTCCTTTAATCTGACTCACTACCAGGGCTGAATCTCCATACACATCAAGGAACTGAATCTTCATATCAATAGCAACTCTAATACCCAGGATACATGCCTCATACTCAGCTATGTTATTGGTACAATAGAAACAAAGTCTGGCAGTAATCGGGGTATGACAACCTTCAGGGGAACTAATTACAACACCAACACCATTACCATGTGCATTAGAGGCACCATCAAAAACCATAGTCCATCGGGATCCTTGTTCAGGTCCGTCATATTGTCCAGGTTCTTTGGTAACAATCATAATGTCTTCATCAGGGAACTCAAAACTCATTGACTGATAATCATCCACTGCTTGATGAGCCAAATGATCAGCAACAATACTTCCCTTGATGGCCTTCTGAGTAGTATACTGTATGTCATATTCTGTCAAGATCATTTGCCATCTTGCAATTCTTCCGGAGAGAGCAGGTTTCTCAAATATGTACTTGATTGGATCCATCTTCGAAATCAATAAGGTAGTATGGGTCAACATATACTGTCTTAGTCGGCGAGCAGCCCATGCCAAAGCGCAGCAAGTTTTCTCGAGCAGTGAGTATCTTGTTTCACAGTCGGTAAACTTTTTGCTAAGGTAGTATATTGCCTGCTCTTTTCGACCAGACTCGTCATATTGCCCCAACACACACCCCATTGAATTATCTAACACTGTTAAGTACATAATCAAGGGTCTTCCATCAACTGGTGGCATCAAAATTGGAGGTTCTAGCAGATATCTCTTGATTTCATCAAAGGCAGTCTGGCACTCATCATTCCATTCCATCACCTGATCCTTCTTCAACAACTTGAAGATTGGCTCACAGATGGTAGTTAATTGGGAAATAAATCTTGCAATGTAATTCAATCGTCCCAAGAAACCTCTAACCTCCTTCTCAGTGCGGGGAGCTGGCATCTCTCGTATAGCTTTCACTTTTGCAGGATCCACTTCAATACCTTTTCCATTGACAATAAAACCCAAGAGCTTTCCAGATCTAACCCCAAAAGTACACTTGTTTGGGTTCAATCTCAACTTATATTTCTTCAACCTCTCAAACAACTTGTACAGATGATCAAGATGTTGCTCTTCATTCTGAGATCTGGCTATCATATCATCCACATATACCTCTATCTCATGATGAATCATATCATGAAACAAAGCCACCATAGCACGCTGATATGTTGCCCCTGCATTCTTCAAACCAAATGGCATCACTTTATAGCAAAAAGTGCCCCACTGTGTCACAAATGTTGTCTTCTCCATATCTTCAGGTGCCATCTTGATTTGATTGTAACCAGAGAAACCATCCATAAAAGAGAATACCTTATACTGAGCAGTGTTGTCTACCAGAATATCAATATGAGGAAGTGGAAAGTCATCTTTGGGGCTAGCCTTGTTCAAATCTCTGTAGTCTACACACATACGCACCTTACCATCTTTCTTAGGAACTGGTACCACATTTGCAACCCACTGAGGATAAGAAGTCACTGCTAAGAACCCTGCGTTGAACTGTTTCATTACCTCTGCCTTGATCTTTTCTGACATTTCAGGACGCATACGACGAACCTTCTGCTTCTTTGGACGACAATCTTATTTCACTGGTAAACGGTGAACCACAATGTCTGTATCCAACCCTGGCATATCTTCATAAGACCAAGCAAAGATCTCCACATAGTCACGTAACATCTGAATCAACCTGCTCTTGACACTGTCCTCTAAATCAGCCCCTATCTTGACCTCTTTTCTGTTTTCTTCAGTTCCCAGATTCACAACTTCGACTGGCTCTTCATGTGGCTGTATAGCTTTCTCTTCTTGTTGTAACAACCTAGCAAGCTCTACAGGTATTTCACAATCGTCCTCATTTCCGTCTTCAGTTTGATAGATCGGATTCTCGAAATCATAATTGGCAATAGTAGAACTGTTATCAACAGGATCCAGAGTGGATGAGGATCTGCATTTAGTGATGTGGGTGTGTGTAAGAACACATAGCTGATAAAGCAAAAATAAAAGAAAAAGAAAGACAAGGAACACAATATTTACTAAAACGAAACGTCCACTGATTTTATTGAATGAAGTATGCAAATGAAATGACAGCCCGTAACAAGCACACCATTGTGCCCCGGGTAAGGCACATGGCTTAAAAGTTTTATTGTTCAGGAAATTACAAACTTAAAAGCAACAACATAGTAATAGTATTTACTCCTGACTAAAGGAGATAGGGATAACATCTTCAGCTTTCCAATTATTGAGTCCAGCACCCACAGTAGGAAAAATCCAAGCATCCAAGTTGCAGTCTTCATCATAGTCTCCCACAACATTGATAACCCCTTGATTGGTGATACGAGCAGTACGAGCACGACGAACAGCCTTCTGAGACTCTGCAGTGAAACCCAAACCAAACTTGTCAGACTTGTATGGAATATCAGGAAGCTGACCCCAAATAGTACAACCACCTTCATCCACCACAACTCTAGCATCATTGAGGGAGGCCATTGCCATTGTTGGAGGTTTTCTGGTGACCACAGGAACTTTCTTCACAGCAGGAGGAGCTACATAATCATTAACAACCCAGGGAACCACTTCAAATGTCTGACACGGAGTCTCAATGTATTCACCTTCCACTTCCAAATACTTGAAAGTGTTTACATGGCTGACAAAGTATTCCTCTTCTCCATAGACAGTAACAACCTTTCCATTCACCGGATATTTCAACTTTTGGTGTAATGTAGAGGTTACAGCACCTGCCCCATGGATCCAGGGACGACCAAGCAGACAAGAGTACGAAGGACGAATATCCATCACATAAAATGTAGCAGTAAACACCTGAGAGCCAACTTTGATTGGAAGATCAATTTCTCCATGCACTACTCTTCTGGAACCATCAAAAGCCTTCACCACAATATTACTGGGCTTTAGCACAGCATCTTCAGGACTCAGCTTATTCAGGACTTCCTTGGGCAACACATTCAGAGAGGATCCATTGTCTATCAGCACATGTGACAGGGTAGTGCCCCTGCATTCAATTGAAATATGCAAGGCCCTGTTATGATCCCTCTTGGCAGGGGTCAAATCAGCATCAGAAAATCCTAACCCATTATCATAGGTCAGGTGGGCAACACAATTCTCAAACTGGTCAACAGAAATGGCATTGGGAACATGAGCAGACTTCAGAAACTTGATCAAGGACTTGGCATGAGCCTCAGAACATAGCAACAAGGACAACATAGAAATCTTTGCGAATTGATCAACAATATCATAATCACTCTTGCGAATGATTTTCAATACTTCTTCCATCTGCTTAGAGAGATCATCAGCAGCTGGCACATCAGTAGATACAGGCTCAATAACAGGACCTTTGCCCCGAGCATCAGTGGTGGAAGTAGCAGCAGGAGTAACTGCACTCTTAGAAGCAACTGGAGGAGAGAAAACTCTACCACTACGAGTGATCTTGCTAGATCCAGCAATATTATCAATGTCAATAGGCATATCAGGTAGAGGCTCCTGCTTGACACCATGGATGTAAACATCAGACCCATAGTGCCAAGGCACAGCTTTGTCAGATGTATAGGGAATAGGACCGGGAGTGGTAATGATCAGAGGAGCCACTCTGGCTTCAGCAACAACTTTCACAGGACCTTCAGCAGTAATTTTGATTGGACCCTGATGAGTGATTTTAACAGGCTTCTTTGAAGTGATTCTTACCGGTACTTTGTCAACCATGTCAACCTCTTCAATCTTCTTACCTTGAGTCAGATGATCCACCATACTTTCTACAGACGACGACCTTCTTTCAAACACTATAGTATACTTATCCATGAGACGTTGAATTCCATCTCTCAAAATGAAGCAACTATCCGGCTTATAGGTACAATACAAACAATCTTCACGACAACCTGGAAAGATCCCAGCTTGTACTAACCTCTTTTTGATAACAGACAGTGGTGTGGTCAACTCCATAACTGAATAGACATGTAGGTCTTCATCAATGGCATTGACAGTCTTCTCGTGATTTGGCATTGGAGCTGTAATCACATTTGGAGTACCTGGAGGATCGAACTCAATTTCTCCAGCATCAATCATATCTTGAATTTTGTTCTTCAAGATCCAGCAGTTATTAGTATCATGTCCTGGACAGTTTGAATGATATGCACATCGTGTATTGGGATTGTACCTGGGAGAGGTAACATTGGGATTCTGAGGAGCCTCTTTCAAAGTAATGAGTTCAGCCTTCAACAAGTGTTGCAATGCCTGAGCCATTGACATGTTGATCTTCGTGAACTGCCTTCTAGCCCTCTGTTGATTGCCCTGTGGCTGCTCTGTTGTTGCAGGAGTTGGATTTGAAATATGAATTGCACTAACAGACTGATGCCTTCTGTTACGATCAGGTTGACCATAAATAGCATTGGATTCTTTCTTCCCAGTGGGAGGCTTCTTTGCAGCACCTGAGGAAGAAGCACCCACATGGATCTTGCCATTCTTTATACCATTCTCTACTCGCTCTCCTGTCATGATCAACTCAGTGAAGCCAGATGATGAGCTTCCAATGAGATGACTGTAAAATGGACCATTCAGCGTGCACATGAACATATCAACCAATTCCCTATCAGTCAAAGGGGGTTGAACTCTTCCAGCTAAATCTCTCCATTTCTGAGCATACTCCTTAAAACTTTCTTTGGCACCCATGGACATGCTTTGCAACTGCATGCGAGTGGGGGCTAAGTCAGCATTGTATTGATACTGCTTATAGAAAGCTTCAGCAAGATCATTCCAGTCCCTGATGTTGACACTCTCTAACTGATAATACCACTCCAGCTGAGCTCCAGATAAGCTCTCTTGAAAAAAGTGGATCCACAGCTTCTTGTCAGCAGTATGAGGTTGAATCCTTCTGACATAAGACCTCAAATGCAGCTTGGGACAGGAGACCCCATCATAAACAACAAAGGTAGGAACTTTGAAACCAATGGGTATCACAACCCCAGATATCAGACTTAAATCCTCAAAATCCAGCCCAGATGATTTCTGCAACTCCATGGTATCCATCCTATCCACCAGCATCTTGAATTTGTCTTCATTAGGCACATGGTAGTAATTAGCCTCAGAATCAGAGTCCCCCATAGTGTTGTGGAGACTGCCTCCCTCTTTCTCAGATTCCTCAGATTCATAGTCTTCAACCTGCTCTTTGGTCTTGACAGGCCCTTTGAACCTCCTTCCCATGTTGAGCAGACCAGCAGACCTTCTAGTCTTCTTAGTCTTCTTGGCCAGCAGTGTCTTCAATTCATCCTGCCCCTTGGATAGGTTCAGGATCAGCTCTTGGAACTGTGCATTCTGTGCCTGAAGATCCTTAACTGATTGTTCAAGAGCCATTGCTGAAATAAACAGCGAGAAGATGAGAAACCTGTGCTTAATTATAAACCTGTGATGCAATGAAATGATATGGGAATGCATATGCAATGTTTTCAAGGACCGCAGGATTTAAATTTGCTTAAACAAACAAGAAAGTAACTTTTTATTAGTAATAACTTTGTTTTGCCTTTTAGGCTTACAAAAATGAAAATGGAATAAGTACAAAAGATGGGGTTTTAAGTCTCCCATGGACGTTTCCTCTTTGTGTTGAGGTATGAGTTGAGATTCCGTTCCTCGTGAAGTTGCTTTGTTAGTTCCAGGATTCTTTCTTGGCTTGCTTTGTAATGAGCCTCGAAAGTATCCCTTTGCTCCTTCAGTTGGATCCATGATCTCTGCAAGTCTTCCATATCAGTAGGCATGTCTGGGTGAAGGATGGTATAAGCTGTGTCTCCTTCAGCAACAGGTTCCATGGTAACTGGCAGGACGGCAGGATATGGCATCATGAGTGTCTGAGCACGAGATCGCACCCATCTGAGATAAGCTTCCATAGGAATAGTGTACTTAGGCTCCAGTGTCTTGCTGTCAACCCTGTTTACTTTTCCCCAAGCTCGTATGAATCTCTGACGGTAACCCTGAAGATCGTTGTCGTAGTCAAATACAATGCCCTGAATCAACATGTCATGTGGACCATCACTCTGAGCGTAACCAAACTGTCGTAAAGCTAGAGAGGGGTTGTAAGTGATGCCTCCTCTTATGCCTAGAAGTGGCACATTAGGAAACTCCCCACAACGGTCAATGATGGTGACATTCTCCATAGATCTGGAGCACCAATGGATATCTGAGTGAGAAAGTGACATGATCCTCTTGGACCATCTGAACCCTTGCTCATTCTTCATTACTGAGCGAGGAAGGTGAGAAATAAACCATCTGGATAGCAAAGGTATGCAACACATCAAAGTTCCTCTTGCCCTTGTAGTACGGGTGTGAAGAGAATGCAAGATGTCCCCAAGCAATGTAGGCACTGGATTGTGACTCAGGAATATGTTGATGGCATGAACGTCTATGAACTGATCTGGATTGGGGAACAATACTAAGCCGTATATCAGCAAGGCTAAGATCTCCTCAAAAGCATCATGACTCATGGCCTTCAAGAACATTTGAGCTTTATCCATTAATACCTTGGCAAGAATACCCTTGACACCACTTCTCGTCTCTAGAACAATGTCAGACTTCTTCAGATGTAAAGCTGCAGCAATAACCTCAGGTTTAAGCTCTTTTTCCAAGCCTGTGAATGGTTTCTGATCAAGAACAGGTATGCCCAGAAGTTTAGAGAACTCCTCCATGGTTGGAACCAGCTGGTAGTCGGGGAATGTGAAACAATGGTGCTTAGGATCAAAGAACTGAAACAGGACACTCATCATGTCTTCATTGAACCCTGAAGTGACTAGATCCAATAGGTGACCATGTCTCTTGATGAACTGGGAGTGATCAGACACCTGAGAAACCAACTCTTTAAGCTTGGGAGGTATCCCCACAAAGTTGATCCTGATGGTGTTTCTACGAGCTGATGCCATGACCTGCAACAAAGAACAAAGATAAATCCTTTGGTCCTTGAAATGGTTAGGGAAAATGGTATGCTTATGATGCATGATGATGTCATGATGTTATGCTCAATCACAAACATGTGGCACACACAAACAAGTCACACCATTGCCCTAGGTTTAAAGGCTTGCATGAGGTTCAAAGGTAAGTACCCTCCCCTGAAGTTAGATGGTTCATCCTGTCCTATAAAATAACCAGGTTCTAAGGGATCTCAATATCATTGATCCTTCACAAGGGTGGTTGATCAGAAGGCAACTTACTTGCCAACCAAAACCCTCCAAGTTTAAGATCTCAATGAGTGTAGTATCGAGTGTCAACCAACTTCAGTCTGCACCAAAGCCGGTTACCTCACTACTTTCTAAAGGCCAAGATGAGTTAACTAGGGTTCTAAAAGTTAGTTAGTGCATTGACAACATATGGCAGCCTCATATTATCCTCAACTTGACTTAAGGAACATAAGCACCAACCAAGAAGTCACACTAACTATGGCCACCAGATCAACCGTATCGATATACGTCGTACAGTTTCCTTGGTCTATTGCCATTTACCTAAGGTACACTAGATCCGGGTTAGGACCTTTCACACATAAGAGCACCCCAACAATTAATATAAAGCAAACAAGGCAAACAATTTAAAGTGATCTAATTCCTAAGGGTACCCCTCTTTTATTAAATCCCCAGCAGAGTCGCCAGTTCTGTAACACGGTGGGAGAACTGACTTTAAGTAATGTTGCGGATAGCAAGAGTCGCCACCGACTTTTATTTTATCCAAAAGGAAAGGGTATAAAAGAACAGGAAAGACCTTAAGAGATATTTTTGGGTCCGGGGGGTAGGTTATGTAAAGGGAAGGTGTTAACACCCTTTACATCCATGGTTATCCATGGGCTCTTAGTTACTTAGCTCACTTTGAATTGTTTTTGAAAATGTGAAGTGTGTGAATAGAAATTTTCATAATAGTTTAACAATGATCCATGTACGGATGCGTAAAAACTTGTTTTTTGAAAATTTGTTTGAAATTGTGAAGAGTTTGAAAAGTTTGAATAGTGAGCAAGCAACTAGGAGGTACCTACCCTAAAGTTCTAAGTCTTTCTTGTTCTTTATCCTTTCATTGGTAAGACTATCCCTACTATTAAGGAGTAGGTAGTCGTTACCTTGGATGTAAGGGACATGAGAGGGACATTCTGTTTTATGAAGGCAACTGTGGGGTGTATTAAGCATACTGGAGGGACTATCATCATTATTCGAAGGGACTTGATCTTTAAGGCAACCATTAGGGACTTGATGATTTTTCTTTTAAGGGACTTGCTTTATACACCCCACTTGACCTTATGATTTAGGCAACTTGAGGGATAACCTTAGAAAGGTGAGATGGCGATTAGAAATCGACTTACGTGTGTGAGTGTTCAATATTATTTATCTTTAATTAAAATGATCTAATTTATTTTAAATAACATACATGTTTTGCACTCCCTAAATTACTAACCATAGCATGAATTAAATAATTTAATATTACAAGATTTACATCCGGGAAGCAATTACAACATAATTATAAACAGCAAAAAATATAAATATATAGCAAAATAAATATAATAAGCAAAAATAAATAAGTAAATAAAATAGGGGTTAGTGATAAATAATAATAAAATAGGGTTAGTAAAAATATTAAAAATGAATAAAATTAGTGAAATAATAATAATTTAGAAAAATAAACAAGGTTAGAGAAATAATAATATAGGATAATAATAAACAAAAATAATGAATAATAATATAGTTAGTAATAATAATTAAATAGATAAAATTAAATAAAAAATATTATAATGACATGATTAGAATAATAAGCACAAAGTTTAATTTTAATATATATAATAAGAATAATTAAATAAAATTTTTTTAAACATAATATAATTATAAATTTTAATCATTTACAAAATATAATTATTGTAAATTAAATTGTTTCTAAACACATATTAAAAGAAAAATAATTTGGATTATAAATATATTTACAAATAAGTGATAATTATTTTTAAATAAACATGTACAATAATAATCACAAATTAGAAAATAAACAATTAGGTTTTAATAGGCATTTAGAAAATAAATTAGGGTTTTGTTAGAAAAATATTTTTAGGGTTTGATTTATATACAAAATTATTTTAATATATATATACATATTATAATTTAATCACAAGATATAAAAACATAATTTATGAAAATTTATATATTTTAGAAATTAAAAAAAAAAAAAAACATGCTTTATTATCATTTTTTATTATTTAGAAACATATATTCATAAAATTATATTTAATTTAATATTATAATACCTAAAACAAATAAAATAAGAAAAAGTGTGAAAACTTACCTGACTGGGGTTTGAACCCAGGTCAGTATGCTTGCCAGCAAGAAGAACTATCATCAGGCCACTATGCACGCAGACAACAAAAGAGAAGGAGGAATTTGTTTTATGCTTTGTCTTGATAAACCCAGAAAATAATAAAAACAAAAGGGCCTGGGGTGGTGTTGAACCCAGGACCCTTGTTCCTTCATACGCATGCCTTACCGCCTGGCTGGGAGAGCCTAACTGATAGTTGAATGAGGACAGCACATAATATATTACATTCACTTAACCCCTGAAAAAAAAGAAATAAAATGAACAAAAGCCAGGGATCGAACCCCTGCCCTTTTGCTTCACACGCCCAAGACCAAGCCATCAGCCACTGGGACAAACACGCAGTTGTGATAATAAACAATAAACAATCAATAAAATATTATACAAATAATTTGAATTCAAATCACGCGCGGGAAGCAGTCTTCTTCAACCTCCAGCACTACGAATTTAGCTGTGAAAATAGCTGGGAAATTTCCTGCGAAAACAGAATGGTAGCAAAACCTACAAAATTCGAATAATGGCAAAACAGTATGGTTTCATGAAATTGATCATTCCATTAAGTTTCTAATGAGTTTTCCAATCACCCCACGTTCTTTGAATCCATTTATATGGGCTGGATTGAAGAACCCTAATTGGAGCCATAAACCCTAAAAATGGCATATCGTGTTTCAGGCTATGGAACTTCACCAAATCATCCAGATTCCATCTATAGTCATTAACAAACAAGGTTATGTAAACAAAACTTAATAATATGCAGTGAATCATTACAATCGAAATTTTTTTTGTCAAGCATAAACAAGCTTCGGGTTCATCATTAGGGCATGATTTGAATGCTTATGAATGATGGTTCATGATCCATGATGTCCAAGGAAACTAATCATGTCCTTATTTTACCTTCTAGTGCTCTGAATTTCAAAATCCGAATGTGACTTTTGCTTGAAATTTTTTGAAGTGAAACCTACCTTTGGCTGCTGGAAATTCGTGAATTTGGAACAGGCTCATGTTAAGTACTTATATGTGAGTGAATTAGGTCAATAATATTGATTAGTTGTATGAAAACTTTGATCCAAAAAGATTGAAATTGATCAAGTCTTAAAAGTCAAATATTTGTGTATTATGGCTTGCTATCTTTGGATCAATCACATGATTTCTTTCTCTTTCAACTTCAATCAATATTGATGAGATTCTAGAAGCTCAATCTTCATCCAAAAATAGATTTTCATATTTTATATTTATTTAAAATGATTTTTATGAATTAAATCAAAAATAAATAAAAATAAAATAATAAAAATTCTGAATTTTGGTCATTTGGGTCGTGCATGATGATATGATATGGATTGGATCACAATTTAGCAAGCCCATTTGGAAGGAATTGGTTCTAGACCCCCATTTTCAATATAAACCATCACAAAATTTCCCAACTTTGCAAGGGCATATCTCCCTCAATTTTAAAGGTATGAGGGTGTTCTTGGACATTTTGGAAAGCTTGAAGAGTCCTCTAAACAACCCCATTGGTTTCAGGTCCATATCATTTACCAATCTCAAGTTATGCCCTTTTGAAGTTGTTGACTTTTTGTTGACTTTTGAAATGACCTATAATGTCTTAGCTCATATCTTCCAAATGAAGCATTTTTGGGCTTAACTTGAAAGATCAAAGTTGCAGAGAATTCAATTTTCTTCAAAATGAGCTTTGGATGGAGACTTGGTGATGAAGCATGTGAAAGTTATGGCTGGTCAAAGTTCAGTTGACTTTTACTGAGGAAACCCTAATTTAGAAACTCCTGATTCTTGATGATCTGGAATCTCCTTGATGAATCATGATCAACCCTTTGATCAAATGATGAATTTTACTTCATATACTTGATGTTGGCAAAAAATCATGAAGTTTGACTTTGGTTTGACCACAGTTGACCTCAGTTTGACTTTCTGACTGCATTGACTGATTTTGACTTATCTGATCATCTGACTGAGCAAACTTTTGAGAAAAGTCTTGAAACTTGTCATGGGGTTTCTTATATACATATAAGATGTTATGAAGCTCACTTTAAGTATTGTAAGTCCATTTAGCCTAATTAAAGTCAAAACCCTAGTTTTGGATGCACTGCTTAGGAGGTGCATTGTCTGAGGGGATTGTCAACTCTTTTGACCAATTGTGAACTTTGTGAACCTTGTAAACCATCATAAAATGTCTTGTGAACCTCATGGGAGGTATTGTGAAGCTTGTGAACCCTATGAACCTCATAAAGTAGCTTGTAGACTTCATGAACCTCAGGAAAGCTTTGTAATCATTGTGAATCTTGTGAACCTTGTGAACCTTCAAGAAGTAACTTGTAGACTTCATGGACCTCATGAAAGGTCTTGTAAATGTTGAGAAGCTTGTGAACCTTGTGAACCTTCATGAAGTGACTTGTAGACTTCATGAACCTCATGAAAGGTATTGAAAGCATTGTGGAACTTGTGAACCTTGTGAACCTTCAAGAAGTAACTTGTAGACTTCATGAACCTCATGAAAGGTTATGGAAATGTTGAGGAACTTGTGAACCTTGTGAACCTTCTTAGAACACAAAGTCTTGTATTGTGAGGGCAAATTTTGGGGTGCAACAGTGGGCACAAATAAACTTCGAGCCTATATCCTTTGTTTCTATAACCGTGAACCAGGCCACGATACAACCCTCAAAAGTCCTAACTGAAACAGGGTTATTTTGAGAGTGTACTACCACGAGACCGCATTCCCGACTCCTTTGGGTTGTGCTAAAAGTTCTTTGTTGGTGTTGCATGTGCATGCTTCATTTATTCAAAAAAATTAATGTCGTATCTTAACCAGTGATTCGCTCACAAAGGTTTGCGACATCTTTTTCAGTAAAACTTCAAGATTAACATGTGTGTTGCATTAGAATTTTCATTCTTAGAATAAACATTTTATGCTTGCATATATTTGTTGGGCATCATAAAAATTCACATACGAAACTTCAGTCCAGAAGCTTAATCTTGCCAAGTTGAGAAGTCTGAAACTTCCGAAGGACAATCTGTCGAGGTGCACTTTTCAAGAAAACTCCATTGAGTAGGGACTTTCCCAACAGTCGTGGTAAGAGCCAACTAATATGGGGAAATCATGTCGAGCAATCTCTTCGAAATTCAACCAAACAGGGGCAATCACTTCGAGATTCAAATCTCTCAAAGAGCCATCAGGCGGAGGCATTATTCAAATTTCAAGCAAACTGGGGCAGTTGCTTCGAGATCCAATCTTTCAAAGGACAATTCGTATGGGTGTTTTCTTCAAAACATAGTCAGTCATAGGTGATCACTTCAAGGCTCGTACTGGGGCAGGACACCCCAAGAGCGCTAGAAGTTACTTTCTCTCAGAGTTGGTCAATCCAAAGCACCTACCCAAAGTTCAAAATACTGGGGCAGAATATTTCACGGTGATATGAGGTTTTTCATTAATCCTCGTGAGGCAAATTTCTTTTATAGACCATGCAGTCTGGGGCAGTTATTTCGAGATCTGATGAATCTCTCCAAGAGTTTGAAGACAACTGAGGCATTTCGTATGTCGTGTTTTCTGTAAAATCCTCTTGAGACATTTTCTTCCGAGGGATCTTAATCTGAGGCGAGTTGAAAATTGCAAAGAACCATTATTCACTCATGATTAGTTGGCAATCTATCAACCCAGAGGATGGAAGCAAAGCCGTTGTTAGCATCGTACTTCAAGAGTTGTTTCATCTACGGACTTCGTCGATCAGAATTCCTTAACAAGTCTCATTAGACAATCCCTGCTCCAGTAGTGTAGCAAACGGAAAGTTACTTCTTGAGCAGAAGGGTATCATCGTCTCTTATCCCCAGCATGGGACGCCTTACATCTCTCATCCCCAGCATGAGACGCTTCATATCTTTTACCACCAGCTTCTTATCTTCAGCAAGAAGCTTTATCATTGACATCCTCCATTATCCCCAGTAGAGATGGGAGTTGAAATCTCTCCCAGCAAGGTATCAGGATGTGGGTCTCCTCCCCAAGCAGAAGTTTTCCTACAAATACAGGGGCAATTCCCAGCAGTACAAGGAGTGTCGTTCCTCCCCAGTCAAGCCATCTGGGATACTTGCAGTCTCCTTATCAGGAGATCTCATTTGCATTTGCATTTAGTAATCATCATTACATTTGCATCCTCCAAAGCATAGCATTTCCATCCTCATGGAGCATTACGCCATAAATCCAAACATATGCATACCAACATGGGCCAGTTTTGAGGTATATTACGAACATCTTCTCAACCTGAAGTACTCTGCATAGAGGATACCAATATCATTTTCCAGACATCCTTGTCTTTTCAAGTTAATGTCTGTCACTTATTTCACGTCTTGTTTGGTACAACGGTCGCGTCGCAGGTTCCCGTTTCGTACAACGGTCCTGTTTGCCTGGGCTCTCGTTTATGTACAACGATCCCGTTCCATCTTGTCCTATTTTCTTTGTGTTTTTGGTTATCGCCTGCGGCCGGTATACCATTGCGTCTCCATTCGAGGATGGTTTCGTGTTAGATCCGAGGATCTTTTGAATTGTCATTCGAGGATGGCATTCTTTTCTTCAAGTCCTTCTGCGGTTGGTCTTGTTTGTTTTGTTGTGGCTATTATTCGAGGATAGTAGTTCATTTTTTGAGCTTATTGATCGAGGTCAGTTTGTCTCTTTTGCAAAGTCTGTCTGAGGTCAGCTTTGTGTTTGGTTATCAGTCGAGGCTGGTACACCTTTGCGTCTCCATTTGAGGATGGTTTCGTGTTAGATCCGAGGATCTTTTGGATTGTCATTCGAGGATGGCATTCTTTTCTTCAAGTCCTTCTGCGGTTGGTCTTGTTTATTTTGTTGTGGCTATTATTCGAGGATAGTAGTTCACTTTTTGAGCTTATTGATCGAGGTCAGTTTGTCTCTTTTGCAAAGTCTGTCTGAGGTCAGCTTTGTGTTTGGTTATCAGTCGAGGCTGGTACACCTTTGCGTCTCCATTTGAGGATGGTTTCGTGTTACATCCGAGGATCTTTTGGATTGTCATTTGAGGATGGCATTCTTTTCTTCAAGTCCTTCTGTGGTTGGTCTTGTTGTGTGGCTATTATTCGAGGATAGTAGTTCACTTTTTGAGCTTATTGATCGAGGTCAGTTTATCTCTTTTGCAAAGTCTGTCTGAGGTCAGCTTTGTGTTTGGTTATCGGTCGAGGCTGGTATACCTTTGCGTCTCCATTCGAGGATGGTTTCGTGTTAGATCCGAGGATCTTTTGGATTGTCATTCGAGGATGGCATTCTTTTCTTCAAGTCCTTCTGTGGTTGGTCTTGTTGTGTGGCTATTATTCGAGGATAGTAGTTCACTTTTTGAGCTTATTGATCGAGGTCAGTTTGTCTCTTTTGCAAAGTCTGTCTGAGGTCAGTTTTGTGTTTGGTTATCGGTCGAGGCTGGTATACCTTCGCGTCTCCATTCGAGGATGGTTTCGTGTTAGATCCGGGGATCTTTTGAATTGTCATTCGAGGATGGCATTTCTTTTCTTCAAGTCCTTCTGCGGTTGGTCTTGTTGTGTGGATATTATTCGAGGATAGTAGTTCACTTTTTGAGCTTATTGATCGAGGTCAGTTTGTCTCTTTTGCAAAGTCTGTCTGAGGTCAGCTTTGTGTTTGGTTATCAGTCGAGGCTGGTATACCTTTGCGTCTCCATTCGAGGATGGTTTCGTGTTAGATCCGAGGATCTTTTGAATTGTCATTCGAGGATGGCATTTCTTTTCTTCAAGTCCTTCTGCGGTTGGTCTTGTTTGTTTTTGGTGTGGCTATTATTCGAGGATGGTAGTCCACTTTTTGAGCTTATTGATTGAGGTCAGTTTGTCTCTTTTGCAAAGTCTGTCCGAGGTCAGTCTTTGTTGTTGATGGTTATCGCCTGCAGCCGGTATACCATTGTGTTTCCATTCGAGGAGGGTTTTAGTACTGGATCCGAGGATCCCGTGTGAGTGGTCATTCGAGGATGGCATTCATCCCAGCATATTTCCACCTGGTTCTATTTTCGCTACCTGTTCAGAGGTCAAAACAAAAAAATATAATAAATGGGCAGATGGCATTTCCATTACCCTCAGTGCGCAAATTTTCAGGTTTTATTCGAGTATTCAATCACTCCATACCTTAAACGTCTAAAAGCTGTTGCAATTATCCATTCAAGTCTGCAGTTGATTGAATAGGGGCAGCTGTAATACCTCAAAAGGTCATTAACATCATAATAATGCATTTCATGGATTCATAAGGCATGTGATCAAGGCTCTTGGAAATTAGGGTTTCATACCTTATCCGTATCTATCAGGGATTTAACTTGTGGAGGATATTCACTGGTGCATTTAACCCACTATTGAGGTGTTTGATTAGATTTGCTTTGAATAAGAGTTTTGGATCTTCTTAACGTCTCGAGTTGTACTTTTCTTCATTGAACATCTCAGGGAGAATTTGGAATTCTTGTTCATGATTTGGTTTGAAGGCATTCTACTGATTGAGGTCTGGTGTACTAAAGATTGGTTTGGATCCATGTAGTTTATGGAACAATAATTTGGGATCGCGTGGAATTTATTATGGTGTTATGATTCGTATTCGAGTGTATATTTCATTATCAATAACCATTTTAAAATCACATTTCATTCACGATTCAAATGAATTCAAGGTCCATCACCCGTATCCCAAGTTCCCATTTTTTGATCAATCGTCCAATTCCACTTCTCAAATTAAAGGAATTCAGCGTCGTTCAATGGTTACCATAAGCTCGTTTGAGTATTCGTTTCAAATCCCAGTCTTTACCATTGTCTATATTCATTTTTAAACCATCTCTTAAAAACCACATTCATTGTTCATGTTATTCTCCTTAAATTCCATTTTAGTAAGCCAACCCATCTCACTATACCAACGGGATTTCGAATTCAATCGTGTCCATTTAAGCCATCATGCCATAATCTTTTTTTTTGCCAATAAATCCATATAGTCATTTGTTGCCATTTCTAAAGCCCATTTGATTGTTATTATTATTTTATTTTGTTTTTTGTACCGATTTTGAATTTCTATCCAAACTCCTTCAATAAACCTTAACTTGTGTCCATAAACCATTTTTTTCTTTTATGTGTTGTCCAAGTTACTTTCCTTAAGCCAATCTACCAATTTGATTTTAATTCTTCCTTTAACTACAACCAAAAACCTACTAATTTTCTTTTATTTCTTTTTAGGCCAATTTATTGTGTGGGCTCATTTCCATGCTTGATCACTTTAACCCCATTACTAATTGAGTTGCTTATGTTATGACAGTAATAATTTACAAAAAAAAAAGAGAACTTATCAAGAATTATAATAAAAGAGGAAATAAATAAAAATATATTCAGTTGATTATAGGAACAAATTCCTCCCAATTCATCATATCAGAAAGTTATTGAAAGGAAAAATAGCAGAGGAAAATGCAAAAAGAGGTAACCAGAAGAAAAAATCAGTTACAAGTGTAACTGATATAACAGAAAATCAGTGGGAGAAAAATTCAGTTACCAACTGATAATACAGTCACAGAAAAAAGAGAAAAAAAATTCAGTTGCAACTAGTTACAAAATACAGGGAGGAATTCAGAGAAAAAACGGAGAAAACCATCCATCAATCTAAAAAAGCTCTTCTACACAACTCTTCACAACTCCAATCTGAAAAGAGGGAAATCCTTCCAATCTTCACCATCTTCATTATTCACCCTCCTTCATCTCCAAGATTCAACCTATTCCATCTTCATTATTCACTCTTCAACAAACTCTCATCAAAAAGATCGGTTACGAAAACTGATATGGAAAAAGCTCAAAACCGATAACCATCTCCTTCAACTCTTCGATCATTCACATCCAACCGTTCATTAGCTTCTTCTGACTTCATTAATTCATCCTCACCTTAACAACACCGTCGCAAGAATGTTAACAATCTGCAACAGGAAAAGTCACAACACAACAATTCAAACTCGCAGCAAGAACGGAAGAAGAATGAAGGAAATCTCTAAAATCGAAGTCGCGAAACTTACCAAGAGGGGCTTCAATTCTTCGTTGTGATGAGGATTCGAGGTGATCCGCAATCGAAAAAACGGAGGAAAAGGCTTTCGTCGATTTGCACACATTACCATCCCTAAGCCTCTCTTAACACAGAAGTTCCGACAACCTGCACCAGAGCTTGAAACTCTAGATTTCGTCACCGCCAAGAAAATTGAGGTCTGTGTAATACTCTCCATGGCACTCGGACCTATCTTCATCACCAGCGTGAAAATCCAATTCTTCAATCCGCCTCTTCGTCAACCTCTCTCAATCAATCTTCAACCAGCATCTTCAAGGATCTGTCAAGCCAGCAATCTTCATCATCAACTAACAGCTTCAGAAACCTGCAAAACCACAAGTAACATCAAGAATAGTTTTAACAATCTTCAACCTATCTAAAGATTCACACAGGAAAGCTCTGCCATAATAGCGGTTCACGCGGTGTAACGGTTCGAAAGAAGCAAGATCAAGAAGCAGACCGGAAGAAAAAGATACACAACAACAACTCCATGAATCCATCGCATCTTCATCAATGAGTTCTGAGCGTCATCATCATCGCCTCAATCCCAATCAATTCAACCTGCACAACAAGACTTTCTTCAACCTGCATCACCAGGAGCAAACAGGAACAACAATTTCGCAGTGAAAATTTGAAATCGCGAAGAAAATAGAAGTAGAAGGAACCTCGGAAGACGCAATCAAAGGAAAAGGAGAGATTGAGTTATTGATTGTCAAGTACCTGATGCGGAAATGCGATCTCGTGAAGATGAAGTTCTCGAAGCTGAAGACTTTGAACCAGAAAGTTTCGCCATTGCAGATCGAATTGGATGAAAAGAGAGGACGCTACCTCCAGTTAGTAACGATGAGTCTAGGCTTTTCAACACTACATCAATAAATTCGCCACTGGTTCATCGCACGCACAATACTTCTACGCCGAATCTCTGATTTCATCTAAATTCGGAGAGGCTTTCAATTCTCCGATTTTTGGATCTGGCAAGTGTAGGTCCACGGACGGTAGCTTTGGTTCAAGGAACAGTAGCTTTGGCTTGCGGTAGATTCCTCTTTTCTCCGTTTTCTTCAATCGAGAACGTCGAATAGAAGCAACCAAAGAAGCCGCCGCCGCGAATCACTAGTTGACGATCATTTTAGGAGGAGGAAAATGATGGCTTATGCAATGTCAATAAGGAGGATTGTTTTCGGCTAAAGGCTTTGTTCTTTTTTTTATTCGACGGCGAAAGTTGAAGAAGAAGGGTGTTTTCACGTTGATGACGGGGAAGGAGAAAGGATCGTCGGTGGCACTGGTTTGTAAATCGTGGAGCTTGGACTTTGAGTTTCAGAAGGTGAGGAGCAACGTTGAAGAAGAGGGTTTCGGCCTTATGAAGAAGAAGGAGGCGAATAGAGAGATTGACGGAGGCGAGTTCAAGAGAACAATGAGGTTTTGAGTTTGTTGTTTGTCGGCGATGAAGGTGAGATAAAGAAGAGCAAGCCGTAGCGCCGTCGGGAAGAAGAAGGGGACTTGTTATTTTATCTGATGATTGATGAACTTTAGGGTTTCGTAAACAAATTGGGTCAGGCTTGGTTCAAGGTCCATGGAAGTTTCTATTCGCACACCTCAAATTCCTTATTACACCCCTCCTGTGGATCCTTCTACACAGTTGGGCCTCAGATCCGTTAGTTATTATCAGCACCAACATTTTCACTGAATCACCCCCTGTGCTAGTACAAGGGTTTGGGCCTAGAGCCCTTATTTTATTTCTGCACCATATGTTTTTAATGTGAACCCTGTGTTCTTGGTTTCTTTTAGAAATTCATACAAAGATTTCTTAATTAATTTTCTTGAAAAAAATATGGATTAAGTTTTTTTATTAATTCATTGTGTATTAGAATATTAATCCATTTCTTGAAAATTTTAATTAGAATTTTTGCACTAATTTTAATTATGTTTAGTACTAATTATGGATTAAGATGGTTCATTCACGGTTTTGATCGATTTGAATCGATTTCAAGTATGGCGGATCTTCACAAAGAATTATGGAAGATGAGCATTTATTTTGCTCATAGGATGCTACAAGGCCTTGCTTGGAGTTTTTTCCGGATTTCTTTTATGAAGAATCGTCACTTCATTCAAGTAAGTAGTTTCGATAATCCACTTTTAAGCATCATTCTAGTTTGTATGAGGCTTAGGACCATATAGCTTAAGGTGCATATTGAGCCCTCCCACCTGAGGCATTGGATATATTTGTGATTTATATTTATTTGTGTCGATTTCGGAGCTTAGGGATTAGGTTACGAACCATTAGGATCGATTCCTTTCACTTCCCCTTAAAACGCCGTTTTTGCCCGTTTCGTCACAATTATTAAAAATAGTTTTAGGTGGGATAAAATTCTGGAAACATTCATGAGTGATCCTCATCCTCTTAATTAATTTTTCATAATTTTTGTTTCCAGATTAGGGTGGTTTTAATAATTAATTTGGATTTTAGATCATGAGCTGTCCCAAAAGGGAGTGTTTTGGCATAAGGGACCAAAATCGATTTTTCCCCATAGGTGTGAAACCTATTTTTTGTGTGTGATTAATCACTGTAATTTGTGACATTTGATGCTCCTTAGGCATTTTTTTAAATAATTTTAGATGCCCTTTTTGATCCATTTTGTGGAGTTGTTTTTCGATGATCACGATTTGTTACCTTGCTAGTCAAGGATTTGTTTTGGCACTTTGGTGCATAATTTTGTCGAATCCTTTTAGACCATGTAATATAATCACTATATCATTCCAGGGATTTAATTTCATAATTTTTGAAGGCTTTTTGCTATTTTTCCATGTCACCTAGATCCTAGGTTGATTCATGTGTTTATGTGTCGCATAACCTAAATGTTAAGAAGGCATTCATTCCATTTTATTGAGGGGATTTTTGGTAGCTTTTAGGAGTTTATTATAGGCCATTTGTATGTCTTTAATTCCAGTCATAGGTCATTTTTTGAACCATACTCATTTGGTTTGTTTTGGTGCTTTAAAGTGCATACTTATGTGAATTAATGTTAACCTAAACTAGTTTCTCTTCTCCTCTAAATAATAATTTGAATTATGTGGAAATCATTAATGCCTATTCATGAATTTTAATTGCATCTCATACCTTATATGCTACTGATCCATAATAATTTCATGCATATTCACATGCCATTCATTCTTAATTTGCATCCTTTGTGATCTTATGCGATGTTTGCTCATTTCTTCTCACATCTTCTTCTCCTTGCTCCATATGACTAATCCATTGCACTCATGATTATATGTTCATTTATCTACATTCATAAGAATTCACTACTGACTTTGATGTTCATTTCATGTATTAATTCATGTTTGTGAGCCATATGCATTCATACTTCATCCATGAGCCTTAACTTGCATTTAGGTGAACTTAGGTGAACTTTTTGTACATAGTTTGACATAGTTTGAATTTGGGAGGTATCCTAGCATATTTAGTTTGACATAGTTTGAATTTGGGAGGTATACCATCATAAACCTCCACACCATTCTCCCACAAAATCTTTAAATCTTCGATCAGAGGTGTCAAGTATACGCCTATGTCATTCCCTGGTTGTTTAGGCCCAGAGATTAACATAGATAACATCATGTACTTACGCTTCATACATAGCCACAGAGGTAGGTTATAAATCATAAGAATCACAGGCCATGTGGTATGTGAGATACTTTGAAGAACATGTGGGTTCATTCCATCAGTAGATAATGCCAATCAAAGGTTTCTTGCTTCTGATCCAAACTCAGGATAATCATTATCAATCTTCGACCATTGTGGTGAATCAGCCGGATGCCGATACTTTCCATCAATAATTCTTTCATCTACATGCCAAGTAAGATGTCTTGCATCAGTTTCACTACGAAACATACGCCTAAATCTCGGAATTATCGGAAAATACCATAAGACTTTTGCGGGAGATAATCTTTTCTTATATCGAGACAAATCGCATTTAGGGCACTCAGTTAACGTTGCATATTCGTTACGAAACAAAATGCAATCGTTAGGACAAGCATGTATCTTATCATAGCTCATGCCAATAGAGCACAACATTTTTTTTGCCTCATAGGTTCGATTAGGAAGAACATTATCATCCGGTAGCATTTCTCTCATAAGGGCCAACAACTCTGTGAAACTTTTATCCGACCATCCATTGCCCGCCTTTAAGTTGTACAACTTTAATACCGCAGAAAGTCTTGAGAATTTAGTGCAACCTTTGTACAACGGTTTCTCTGCATCGCTTACCATCCTCTCAAACATTTCAGGACAATCATGAAGATCTTCTTCCAGTGCTTCTACAATCTCTTCAACTCGATCACAATCGTATGTTTCTGTGTCTTTGTCGTATGAAGCATAGGTCGTATTACTTTTTCCACTCGATTCAACATTCTCGTTAATTTTCTCACCATGAAATATCCAACACTGATAACTTTGATCAATTCCATGCCTTAGCAAATGAGATTTCAATCCATGTGCGTCAACCTTACCAATATAACAACAACGCAAGCAAGGACAATGCATTCGTCTGGGGTTTTCAGCGTGTTGAACAACATACTTAACGAATTTCGCAACCCCACTCTCGTACTCTTTGGTCATTCGATCGGCACAGATCCATGTTTTATCCATGGTTTTCCTACTTATTAAAGTAAACAATCAATCCAGACGAAAATACATAACTAAGGTAGTATCTTTGAATATCCTAACAATTTTAAAGTTCAATTCATTTTAAACTTCAATAACGTATACATAACCAATGTTAATATAAACTTCAATAACGTATCCGATACGCCAATATACCAACTTTAATTACCTCATCACTTTCATTTTTTATATTACAAGAATCAAACTTTTTCTATTACAATATACCTATAACTATACCTATAACACGTTAATTTTTCTATAACTAACTTTAATTTTCTATTAGAATATACCTATAACTATACCTATAACTATACTTATAAACATTTTCTATTAGAAACATTTTTGTATTACAACATTTTTCAAGGAAGAACATTTTTCTATTACAACTTAAACAAAGGGGTAATACACTAAACTCACTTTTTATGAATCAAAACAACAATGTACCTTCTAAACTCAATGTACCTTATGAATCAAAGCAACTAAAACAAAGGATAATACACTAAACTCAGTTTTTATGAATCAAAACAACAATGTACCTTCTAAACTCAATTTTTATGAATCAAAACAACTTAAACAACAATAATACACTAAACTCAGATTTTATGAATCAAAACAACTAAAACAAAGGATAATACACTAAACTCAGTTTTTATGAATCAAAACAACAATGTACCTTCTAAACTCAATTTTTATGAATCAAAACAACTTAAACAAGAATAATACACTAAACAGTAGAAACGAAAAATCAAGAAATGTAGAACATACCGCAAGAATGAAGAACAGTAGAAAGAAAAACAAAGTCAAACACGTTCACTGATTCTTCAAACACGTTCATTGATTCTTCAAACACGTTCACTGATTCTTCAAACACGTTCATTGATTCTTCAAACACGTTCAAGTTCGCTTCTACTGTGTTTCGCTGTTAGGGTTTCTTTCGCAGGAGGGAAAACAAAAGAACAGAGAACGAAAATAGAAGTCTGAAATTTTATTTTAATTAGACCTTAGACAGCGCTTTTCTGGAAAGCGCTTTCTAAGGTATGCCTTAGACAGCGCTTTCCAAAAGCGCTTTCTAAACCCCCCCTTAGACAGCGCTTTTGGTTTTAATTTTTTTTTAATTTAAAGACTTTAAACAGCGCTTTATCAAAAGCGCTGACTAAGGTCTATATTTAAAAACGCTTTCTAAAAGCGCTGTCTAGGGGGGGGGGGGTCTTAGACAGCGCTTTTAGAAAGCGCTGTCTAAGACCTCCCCTTAGACAGCGCTTTCATTATTTTTTTGGAACATTTTCCGTGTTTTATTTTAATTTTAACCTTAGAGAGCGCTTTCTTTTAAAAGCGCTGTCTAAGATGCGCTGTTAAAAACATTTTTGGCGTAGTGATATCATGTAGCTACTGACTTTAGAAGTCATGTAACCTTTAGGTACCTTCACCTTTAGACTTAGGTCTTATTTTTAACCCTAGTTCCATTCTAGGATGTTTATGGTGCTTAATCGTTTTCATGCTTTGATTTTACTTTCAATATGCATTGCCATGCTAACTTTTGTTTTGTAGGGGGAAGATTGAGGTAAGTATCACTTCATGCCTATCTCTTATGTATTTTAATTGTCTTTGCCTTAGAACTTTGTGCTTTGTTCATAGGTTCCCCTTTTGTTCTTTAGAACCAACTTAACTTCCTTAGGAAGTAAGTTAGTTTCTAACTCTTTTTTTCTTCTTTTCCTTTTCTTTCTTAGGATTAGAATACCTCACAAACCATATGATTTCCCTTGTAAATAAATCAATAAAAATTAAGGTGTGTCTTAGTTCCCATTTGATTTTCCCTTTTCCAGCTTGAGTCATTCTTTCTCACCTCATGAATAAAAATAATAAAACACTTAATAAAAACCGAACGTTCTTGTACGACACGAGACTTTGTTGCGGAGTGTTTATATGCGTCCTGTTTCGGGGCGAGGTATAAATACTCACCGCGATGGATAAGTTTTAGTATAAGAATGTTCACAAACAAATTCAAAAGATACTTCTCTTAAAAGACAAAACAAACACAATAAGCGACTATCCTGCGGGAACTTCTTCTCTCATCTCATTCACTCATAACGCGAACTCGCGACGACTTGTCTCGCATGCAAGACGGTAAACGCACTCGTACCAGACGAGCCTGCAATGCCTGAGCATATACATACACAGTTCCAGCTATAAAAAACATAAATAAATAGTTCCCGCCTTAGTTAGGAGAACTACGTCGACTCTGATCCTCATTTTCCCGATGAGGTACGTAGGCAGCGGGGTATGGCCCGTTCGAGCACATTCTTTATTTTCCCTACATTTCCCCCTTTTATTCTCATTCTCTTTTTTCCAGTTCTCTTCCTCTTTTCCAGTCCCTTTTCTCATTTCCAGTTCCAGTTCCAGTTAGCCGTTTTATTCAGCAGCAGTTTTATTTTCTCACCCTTTGAAACAAAACAAGCAAGCGTGGATCCCGTCGAGTACGGCGGATGATTTGGGGTGCTAATACCTTCCCAGGTCGTAACCGACTCCCGAACCCAGATCTTTGGTTCGCAGGACCTTGTCCTTTCCTTCTTCCTTAGGTTTGTGCAACATTACCTTTCCCGTTACTTCGGGATAAAAATGTCTGGCTGACGACTCTACCTTTTCCGCGCCACTTTCGCGTTTGTACTAGGATTAAAATCCCGGGAGCGACACATGCATACAAATATTTAAACAAATAATAGAAACTACAAATGAAAATGTAGTAAAGAAGCTGAACATTACCGTCATTAAGGAGACTTGACTCCGTTTGGACTTATCGCTTATGAAGATACCTTTGGAAACTGGGTGCTCAATCTGGTGAGGAGGCTTCAATTTGTAGGAATACCGTCTGGTATGATGACATTTGAGTCGATCAAATTTTGCACATTTTGCCTGAACACATCACAGCTGTCAAATGGTATGCCTAAATGCCCCTGAGTGGTACTTGCATCTAGCCTTTCCATCGTGGTTACCATTATTGAGGAGGCCTGACTCCATTCGGACATATTGCTTCCGGAGACTTTCAGCAGTCAATAGTCTAGATGTTCATTCTATTACTGATTTGGTGTCATATTCTCACCTCTTCCTAGCGTGAACATAATAGTCTTGGAGTCAATCAAATTCGCGACCGTGTCTTTACCTCTGCCCCTGAAAGACTTGAAATCTTCAATTAAATGGCCAGGTGCCCCATAATGGTAGTCATACATGGAATTCGACATTGAAACCCCAAAGGAAGTTGTATCAGAGATGAGTCTTATGCGATTAAGTCAACTAGATTGAATCTGAGCAAATGAGGAAACTCGTTGCGCGTACGACATCATAATATGATCAAACTTCTTCTCAAGCTGCTCTGGCCTTTACCCATATGCTCTGCCCCTGGAACTCTCTTAGGAAGCTGATGTTGGATGCTGATAAACGACATATGAATGGAAGAGGTTGATAAAGTTAGTTAATAAATAAGGTTGCTCACAAAGATCTCACGTGATCTCCTGCCTACGTATCTCCATTGACTAATGAAGAATCAAAGTGACGTAGTTCCCCTTACTAGGGATGAAAAATATTTATTTCCTTAGCAATGCATTCATCATTTCCATAGTCAAGCTCATATGAGTCTTCATCTGGTTGACTTTCTCTTTCAGTAGTTTCTGATTCTGAGATAAAGCTTGCACCTCTACCCTGAATTACCCCAATTGGGTCTTCCTTTCAGTTACCTCCGCCCGGAGTTATTCCAAATTCATACCTTGATAATTGTGATTCAAGTTGGCCATTTTGATGAGAAACCAAGTCAGGATAAGAATTTGTCTTTGAACATTTGTCATGAATGCAAGGATGTATGCAAATTCCATGTTCGGTTATTTCCCATGAATATATCTGCTTTGTTTCACCTTTTGATACAGAAAAACTCCAATAACATGTTTCAGATATGAGATCCTTGGAAATAACTGAACATGTATGCTAAAATGCCATGATGTCATGTATGCAGCAGGCATGTGATCAATGGTCTGATGTTGGTGTTGAGCAGTGAACCAATTGTGGAGAGTCATAATAGTACTGTAATCTTTATGCAGAAATCCCAAAATTCAAAACCGATGGACCATATAGAACTGGATCATATCATAAAGTAACACTGGCAAAACATGTATGTTGAAAGTTTAGGGTTCATGCAAACCTGTAAACCCCTCACAATCTCACGGGTGTGCTACCTTGGGTCAACATCAATCACTCTCAAAGCCTAATAACAATAATATATTCACCATTTTCGAGAAATGGTCATGACCAAATTAAGGAATCAATTTGGCATTATGTACTACTCAGGGAGGTCTCAGCTGAGTCCGGGAAAAACAAGAATCCCTCATAAGTTCCCAGCTTCAAGCACTGAATCGAGAAACAATAGTACATTCAGCCCTTGGGATACAGTACTATCGTCATACGAATAATTTGCTCTGATTGAGTTCTTATGAGAGACCCAGACCATCCTATGCGAGTTCCTAGTGGGCCCTAGGATGCGAGCGAGTTTGCCAACAAATATGGTCTGCCACTGTCATCACTGGAGAGGGATGTTTCCATAAAGGTCCTCAATGATCGGTCTCTAGATGCACATAACTATTGAGGTCGTTGAATGATCCAAGAAAGATTCTTGTATCAATGCACTTCCAAGATGATCTCAGTCTGGGTGTGGAACTCACTACTACCAACATAGCAAAATGCCATGAAACCAAAGTGATAGTCCACGCTAAGTCCTAGGGTGCACTCGAGCCCTGGGTATGAGCTCATCTCACAGTAACCCCATCCCACCGAAAAAAGTCAAACCATATTGTTGCACCCTAAAGTTTTCCCTAAGTGTTCTTTGCATTTTCATCTGCATCTTGCATACAAACAAGATCACACTGGTTGCACGGTTCTTCTCGGGTTAGGTTTATGCCTCGCAGAGGATAATTGTTGTCTTTAATTACTTTATTTGTTTGTGTTTACTAACCATTAATCAAAATTCAAAAATATTTTTGTTTCCTTTTACTAACCTTTTTCAGGAAGAGGAACCATGTGAAAATGCCAAAAATAGCAGTCCTGCAGCTCGAGTAAATTTCACAGAAAAAGTCGAAGTTGATCCGCAAATAATTCAAATTTTTATCTGATCAGGGATTTCCCAAGTTAATTGATTCATTCAAAGGATTTCCAAGATTCATGTGTTCATTTCTTCGACGCACAAGAAGAATCGGGCTGAAACAACCAAGCAACCATGTTTGAATAAAAAAATTCAAATTTCAGCTTGGTTAACCGGTTAACCAAATGGTTAACCGGTTAACCAGTGCGAAATTTGAATTTTTTTAATTCAAATTCAGCACCCTTAGATCATTGAATTAATTGGAATATTCTAGATCCAATGGTTTCTAATTTCTCTACATCACTTTGATCATTTCCTACCATAAACCCTCATTAATCACCACTCTTTTCCATTTCCCACCAAAATTCCAATTACCAAACCTAAATTCAAATTACCAAAGCAAGCTCCATTCCACCAAATTTCCATATCTAATACCTTTAAATAGGACCACAATTTCATTCATTCCATAAGCTTTTGATAGCCACAAAACCTCTTGCAAAATACTCCCCCAACACCAAAATTCTCAAAAGCTCACTTTCTTTCTTTTGAAGTTATCTAGAATTCACATTGAATTCTTGATTAACTTGAGCTAAATCTTCATCCTTTCATTCTTTTTTTCATCAATTTCAGTAGATCTAAGCTTGTGTTGGTCAAATTTGAAGAAGAGCTTTTGGTAATTCATCTTCCTCCATAAGCCAATATTCACCATCAACATTCAAGATGTAAATCTTTGGTGCTTTTGCTTCTAGATCCTTTGGATCTTTATTTGTTGTTTGATTGCAGGGATTCCACTGTATTTTGGTTTTAAAATTCGTGCAAATTCAGATCATGATCATCCAATGTTTGAGAAAAGGTTTCAAAATGGATCATGCTGAATTTTCTGCATTTTTCAGCTTCTGGTACAACGTTTACCGGTTAACCAATTGGTTAACCGGTTAACCAATTGGTTAACCGGTTAACCAGTTTCAAAATAGCGTAAATTATTCAAAATCTGCTTGCGTTAACCGGTTAACCAATTGGTTAACCGGTTAACACAAGTCAGAATGGTGTTTTTGGCTTGTTTCAAGCCCCTTTTGGTTCCTCTTTCTTCTTCTTCTTCCTCCTTTTTATTTTTACCTTGGGAAGCACTTTTGGGAGTGATTTCTCCTTAATTTCAATGAACTTTGGATGTATATTAGAGTAGTTAATGTTCATTAATTCAAAACTACCTATAACTGGATTATTCAATTCATTTAAGGTACTTTGCATTAGTGATACATTTTCATGCTTGAATCCACCAAGATGAGTGATTGAACTTAAGGATGGAAGAATACCATAAGTGCGGCTCAATTTGGTATTCACCTTTAGTTTTGTGCGGTATCGCGTCCGGATAACGATTTACATATCATTTATTTCGCATGCATTAGCACTAACATTATGCTCCTTAATTGGTGGTGGCCGGCCTCATTTGTAGGGTAATTACTTCGTAAATTACTCGACGATTGCTTAACATAGACCTAAATGTGACCCGACTTCGGAATTAAAATCTAATTAGGTATTTGCACTTTCGTGGACCTGATCTCTTGTTGATCGCGTAATCCCAAAGTAGTTAATCATATTGCATTAAGAATCGAGACTTATGAATTTTTGATGCGTAGGTGCTTTGGGTCTCCCAATCGCCTTTCAAATTTCATTGAATTCGGTTTGGTTTGCCTTGATTAATCGTTATAGTGTAAGATGCTAAGCGGATCCGGTTGCCTTTCGGTTTTTGTTACTTTTTTTGTTGTTGTGGTTGATTAAGTTCACCATACCATTATTATGTAAATATTATTATACTACTAATACTATTAATATTTTAGATTCTTGCACTTTAATTTCTTTTTGTTACTAACATTTAATTTCTTGCACTTTTATTGCCTTTATTCTATTTTGCTTTATTCATCCATATCAAATTTATTATTTGTTCTTATTATTTTAATTGTTGATTTCCATTTTGTCCATTTGGACACGAAAAAATATTAATAAAGGATTAAACTTCTAAAAGACTTGTGACTTTAATTTGAGGACTTTTGGTTACTATCCTTGGTGTAACACGGTGGGAAAACTGACTTTTAGTCATGTTGCGGATAGCAAGAGTCGCCACCGACTTTTATTTTATCCAAGTGGAAAGGACATAAAAGAACAGAAAAGACCTATTTTAAAAGACTTGGGTTCGGGGGGTAGGTTATATAAAGGGAAGGTGTTAGCACCATTTATATCCATGGTTATCCATGGGCTCTTAGTTACTTAGCTCACTTAAATTGTTTTTGAAGAGTGTAGTGTGTGATTAGAAATTTTTCTAAGTACTTTGTAATGATCCTCGTATGGATGTATACAAAGCCTTGTTTTGAAAAATGTTTAATAAAATGAGGTGTAAAAAGTGTTTTTGAAGAGTGAGCAAGTAACTATGAGGTACCTACCCTAGACTAGTTTTTCATGTTCTTATATGTTCTTTCAAGGGTAAGACTGTCCCTATTATTAAGGAATAGGTAGTCATTACCTTGGATTTGTTGAGGGACGAGCGTAGGGTCATCGTACGGTCATAGAAGACAACAGGTAGGGGTGTCTTTAGCAACCTGGGAGGGACTATCATCTTTTACCGAAGGTACAAGATCATTATCGTAGGCAACATCGTAGGGACTTGATCTTTTAAATCTGGGAGGGACTTGATGATTTATACGTGAAGGGACTTTGCTTAAGACACCCCTATATTCGAGGGACTTGACCATATTTTAAGGCAACCAAGAGGAATATCCTAGGAAGTGCAAGATGGCGATCAAAGATCGACTTACGTGTGTGAGTGTACGTTTTTAAATATTTATCTTTTTAAATTAATTATCTAAGTTATTTTAAACACAAATAGGTTTTCACACCCCATTTACTAACCACGCAGTTAAATATTTATAAAGAAAATAAAGACGGAAAAATAAATCTACAGATTATTACAAGGCTTTGGCAGATACATAATAATTGGATAAAAATAAATAATAAGAATAATAAAGCAAATATAAGAATAGTAAACGTAAATAAGTAATAATAGAGCAATAACAAAGTAATAAAGTAATAATAAAGAAATAATAAAAAGATTAGAATTTTAAAAGAAATTGTTTTAAGTTAAATAAATTAAAATTTTAGAGATTATTAGAAAAATACAAGTTTAAATGGTTTAAAAATAATAAGAATAATATGTTAAAAATTTATACAAATTATAAAAAAATAATAAAAAAAAAAGTATTTATTTAGGGTTAGAGAAAATTAGGGTTTATTAGAGTTGGTTAAAAAATTAGGGTTAGAGAAATTAAGTTAAGGATTTTAAAAAAAAATTATTAAGAAAATAAGAAGTAATTAAAATATAAAAGATTAATTATATACATAATATCAAAATTTAGAATTTTTAAATATAATAAGAGTTAGTTAAATTTGATTTACAAAATAATATATAAAGATTTATTTACAAACTTAATATTATAAAAGAAAATAATTAAAATAAAGTTATTATAATAAAAAAAAACATTTCTCTTTTTTTTTATTTAAATAATCAATAAAACCTTAATTAAGAAAAGATTTATTTTTATATTGGTTTATGTTAATTAATATATTAAAATAAAAGAAATTAAAACCAAAGAAAATGAGAAAATATGAAAAGAAAAAGAAAATTGCAAAAAAATAGGACCTGAGAATCGAACCCATGTCCCTTACCTCAATGCGTATCACAAAAACCAACAGGGTCAGCACGCGCTGGTGATAAGCATGCAGGATCAAACCATTATATTTTCAACCTACAAAACAAATGGATTAAAAAACAAAATATACAAAACCTGGGAATCGAACCCAGGCCAAAGAGCTTTAACGCACGCGTCCTTGTCAACTGAGCCATTGAACCAATCTGAAATTATAATACAAACAATACATAATAAAATAAGCAAAGTTTCAAATTCAGATTTTCGCGCCACACTTCTTCTTCTTCCTCCAGCTGTCCACTTAGACCTTTACCTACGGATTTCCGTCACTAAAGGCTTTAGTGACGGATTTTGCGTTGTCACTACAACCCCTGCATATTCAAACAATGCAAATAACATGGATAAATTTACTTTAACACTTCAAATCAGTTAATATGAAGCTTCTAAACAAGATTATAACATCAATTTCATCAAAAATCATCCTAAACGAACGCCCCCAAATGAACCTTCCAAGAACCCTAATTTTTGGTTCTAACGCATACGACCATGATTCTTTCGATTGATTGCCCAGAAACGATCCTTGCAATGTCACAAACATAAATCAGTACTCAAATACAATTTATAATTCATTAATATAGGAAAACGAAAGAGTAAAAAACCAAGGGAGAATGAGAATTCGGTTTATGCATATGAGGGCAATTTTGATGATGTAAAGCATTGGGATAGCATCAAGGATGATCAAAGATCATGTTTAGACCTTCAAATTGTTTTGAGATTGCCTCTAAGTGAAAATCCGATTGCCACTTTTTTCTTGAAATTTTTGAGGTTGTTCTTAGTGTTCTTGGCTGCAAATTTCGTCCCCAATGCTTGTGTTCAGTTCATGTACTTATAAGGATTGAATTTAGGTCAAAAAACTTATGGATTTGTGGGCTTATGAGATAACTTGAGTGTGAAGGAAACCATAATCATAAATGTGAGAAAAATCAAATGATACCTTGCTATTTTGATCCAATATGATTTCAATTGACTTCCAATCATTCCAAATATGATTTAAATGATTTCCAATCAAATATCTTGATCATTATTTGATTTTTCATATTTAATTTATATTTAAATTGAATTTTAATGAATAAAATCCAAATAAATAGTAAATAAATAATAAAAATCAGAACTCTTTGGTTTTGGGTCATGCTTGATGTCATCATAAAGATTGGATTGCAAAATGATAGGCCCATTTGGAAATTTTGGTTTTAAGGCCTTATTTTCTTCATACACCCCTCAAAAATCTCCAAACTTATTCAAGGCACAACTCCTTCAATTTTAAAGCTATGAAGGTTTTCTTGGAAATTTTGAAAAGCTTAAAGATTCCTCTAACAATCGTCTTTGGTTTCATGTCCATATCTTTTACCATTTTCAAATTATGCCATTTGGAAGATGTTGACTTTTGAAATGACCTGTAATGTTTTAGCTCATACCTTCCAAATGAAGCATTTTTAGGATTAGCTTGTGAGACACAAAGTTGTAGAGAATTCAATTTCCTTCAAAATGAGCTTTGGATGGGAAATTTTTGATGAAGCATGTGAAAGTTATGGTTTGTCAAAGTTCAGTTGACTTTCTTAAGAAAACCCTAATTTATAAACTTCTGATTCTTGATGATCTGAAACTTCCTTAATGAATCATGATCAAAACTTGATAAAATGATGAATTTTACTTCATAAAATTTATGTTGGACAAAATATTGAAGTTTGACTTTGATTTGACCATAGTTGACCTCAGTTTGACTTTTTAACTATTTTGACTGATTTTTGCATATCTGATCATCTGACTGGGCAAACTAATTGGGAAAGCCTTGAAACTTGACATGGGGATTCTTGAAGTCATATAGGATACCATGAAGCTCACTTGAGTTCTTGAAAATCATTTTAACCTGAGGAAACTCAAAACCCTGGTTTTTGACACTTTGCTTGGGAGGAGGCATTGCTTGGGGAAACTTCCACACTTCTTGATCGATTGGGAGTCTTAAGGATCTTATGATCATTTAGAAGTCTTGAGAGAGATTGTCTTGATTGTGGGAGGGAAAATTTTGGGATACAACAGCTGCCCCTGTTCAATTTTCTGAAATCTGAGGAGTTAGATTGGCATGTACGCCATTCGTGACTTGAAGGTTGAAGAGGATTGAACATAAAAGCCCAAAAATTTGCACTCGCCGGTGCGCATAATGATGTTGTTGGTTAGTTGTGATGCTTGAATGGGCTTAAAGATTCCATTCGGTGAAAAAATCTTCAGATATGTTTCCTTGAGAAGGAAGCAATCCCAAATATGAAGATAACTTTTTGGGAAGAATAAACGACGGCCCAAAAAATGAGATTACCTTTGGGAAGAATAAACGACGGCTCGAGGTAACAAGATAACCTTTGAGAAGAATAAACGACGACCCAAGGTATCAATATGGCTTTTGGGAAGAATAAACGACGGCCCCAGGTAACAAGATAACCTTTGGGAAGAATAAACGACGACCCAAAGTATCAGTATGGCTTTTGGGAAGAATAAACGACGGTCCAAAATGAGATAACCTTCGGGAAGAATAAACGACGGCCCGAGGTAACAAGATAACCTTTAGGAAGAATAAACGACGACCCAAGGTATCAGTATGGCTTTTGGGAAGAATAAATGAGGACCCAAAATGAGATAACCTTCGGGAAGAATAAACGACGGCTTGAGGTAACAAGATAACATTTGGGAAGAATAAACGACGACCCAAGGTATCAGCATGGATTTTGGGAAGAATAAACGACGACCCAAAATGAGATAACCTTCGGGAAGAATAAACGACGGCCCGAGGTAACAAGATAACATTTGGGAAGAATAAACGACGTCCCAAGGTATCAATATGGCTTTTGGGAAGAATAAACGATGGCCCAAAAATGAGATAATCTTCGGGAAGAATAAACGACGGCCCGAGGTAACAAGATAACCTTTGGGAAGAATAAACGACGGCCCAAGGTAAATTGTTGATGAAGTCTGCCTGCTGGGGAATTAACCTGAAAAACAAGGTTAGTTTGGTGCAAATATAATGATATATATAACATTCTTCAAGATAATATTTTATGAGAATGCGTATAATATGATATGATATGATGTGATGTATGTATGAATTATGTAGCTGAAGTGTATAAGTAACTTCATAGAACAACTGCTGACTGGGGGAAATAAATCCAGATTCATTGCTGAAGAGTATGAATACTTCGTTCCTGTCTTGTTTTAAGAATATAGTACTTGGGAGCTCCCGTTTTCGTTCGTCGTACTTCTTATTGAAGGATTAGGTTCCTGAATATCCTGACTGAGGATAAAAGAGATGGACATAGATCCGGGAGACCTATGTAGTTAAGTATCAATTCTTCTGAGGATATGAAACCACTTGGAGACTTCGTAAAGCTGGAAGTGTAAGATATTACTTAAAGTATTCCGTAAGGATATCCGTAAAGATTTACTCAGTGGGGATGAACCGGCAAAGCTTCGTTTAATTCCTACCCCCGTTCGTTCTTAGTAAATGCTATTATTGTATTTTATGCATTTCTGGTCAACATCAATCATATTCAAAGGCATATATACATTTAAACATAACCAACAGACGTTTTCGCTTTAATAAAAGGGGAAAAGTAAACCTGAATAAAGAGGGAAAAGTAAAGCTGAATACAAAAAATGGAATTTTATTTATTTAGAAATTGACCTATAAATAGGATTATACTTGATGAACCGAGCCACAACATTCTTAGTAACAAAAGCAAATGAAGCTGCCTCTACCCATTTTGTGA
Organism: Lathyrus aphaca; assembly: GCA_963966055.1. Classification (NCBI taxonomy): domain Eukaryota; kingdom Viridiplantae; phylum Streptophyta; class Magnoliopsida; order Fabales; family Fabaceae; genus Lathyrus; species Lathyrus aphaca. Next base: position 163,487,246 of record OZ014520.1, on the reverse strand, counting down.
AGTAATCAATAGCCACAAGGATGAAACGATGTCCATTGGAGGCAGTAGGTTTGATCTCACCAATCATATTAATGCCCCACATGGCAAAAGGCCATGGAGCAGTTAGAACATTCAACGGAACTGGAGGCACATGAACCTTATCAGCATAAATTTGGCATTTGTGGCAAGTTTTGGAGTGTTGATAGCAATCAACTTCCATTGTAGACCAATAATAACCCGCTCTTAGAATCTTCTTAGCCATAGTATGCCCACTAGAATGAGTACCAAAGATCCCATCATGCATGTCTTCCATAATCTCTACTGCTTATTTCTTATCCACACAGTGAAACAAAGTTGAATCGTGGTTGTGCTTGTACAAAATTCCATTACTCAGGAAGAATTTAGCAGAAAATCTCCTCATAAACTTGTTATCATTGACAGATGCCCCTTCAGGGAACTCTTGAGCTTCAAGATACCTTTTCACTTCATAGAACCAAGGTTTTTCTTCTGTTCCTTCAGTACCCACCTCATTGCAGTATACATGTTTATCAAATCGATCAATAGTAATTCTCGGAGCTTCATCCTCCCAACTGATTTCAAACATAGATGCCATAGTGGCTAATGCATCTGCCAACTGATTCTCTTCTCGTGGAATATGTCCAAAGGTGATCTCTTCAAAGTACGGGATCAAAGATAACACATGCTCTCTATAAGGGATGAGATTAGGATGCTTGGTGTCCCAATCTCCTTTAACTTGACTAACTACCAGGGCTGAATCTCCATATACATTCAAAAACTGGATCTTCATCTCAATAGCAACCTTGATACCCATGATGCACGCTTCATACTCAGCCATATTATTAGTACATTTAAAACAAAGCTTTGTAGTAACTGGTGTATAACAACCTTTAGGAGAGATAATCACAACACCAACACCATTACCAAGCGCATTAGAAGCTCCATCAAAAACCATAGTCCATCGAGATCCTTGTCCAGGTCCTTCATATTGTCTAGGTTCTTTAGTAACAATTATAATATCCTCATCTGGAAATTCAAAATTCATAGATTGATAATCATCTACTGCTTGATGAGCCAAATGGTCAGCTACTACACTTCCTTTGATTGCTTTCTGAGTAGTATATTGTATGTCATATTCTATCAAGATCATTTGCCATCTTGCTATTCGTACGGAGAGAGCAGGTTTCTCAAATATATACTTGATTTGATCCATTTTTGAAATCAATAAGGTGGTATGAGTCAATATATATTGTCTTAGTCGGCGAGCAGCCCATGCCAAAGCGCAACAAGTTTTCTCGAGCAGTGAATATCTTGTTTCACAGTCGGTAAACTTTTTGCTAAGGTAATATATTGCCTGCTCTTTTCGACCAGACTTGTCATGTTGCCCCAACACACACCCCATTGAGTTATCCAATACTGTCAAGTACATAATCAAGGGTCTTCCTTCAACTGGTGTCATCAATATAGGAGGTTCCTGTAGGTACCTTTTGATCTCATCAAAAGCTACCTGGAATTCGTCATTCCATTCCAATACTTGATCTTTCTTCAACAACTTGAAGATTGGTTCACAAGTAGCAGTCAACTGGAAAATAAATCTTGCAATGTAATTCAGTCGTCCCAGGAAACCTCTAACTTCTTTCTCAGTACGAGGAACAGGCATCTCTTGTATAGCTTTTACTTTTGCAGGATCCACTTCAATACCTTTACACTACTAACAATAAAACCCAAAAGTTTACCAGATCTAACTCCGAAAGTACACTTGTTTGGATTTAACCTCAACTTGTATTTCTTCAACCTCTCAAACAACTTGTGCAGGTGATCAAGATGCTCTTCTTCATTATGAGATATGGCTATCATATTATCCACATATACCTCTATCTCATGGTGAATCATATCATGGAACAAAGCTACCATATGTCGCTCCCACCAAATGACACCTGGTCAGATAGGGTACAGACGCAAACAGTCGGCGAAGGAAAAGAATGAAAAGAGTCGCCAGCTAGGCATTTTTATCCCGAAGGAAAGGTAATGATGTATAAACCTAAGAAAAGATGGATAAGACGCTCGCGAACCAAAGAAACTGAGAAAGTGGGTTGGTTACAACCTGAGAAGGTATTAGCACCCAGATTGTCTGTCGTACTTGACGGGATCCACGCTTAAAAGATTTGTGTTTAAAGGGGTAGTGTCAGTGCAATATGTGTATCAAAGCTGGAAAGAAAGCAAGTGTCGGTGCTAGAAGAAAGTGAAGTGAAATATGTGAGGTGTCAGTGTAAGAACAGGAGTGCAAAGCTCAAGACTATGAGGCTTAAAGAATAATGCTGAAAGGGGGGGAATATACAGAGACTTTTGTTCGATAACAGTTAAGTTATGCCTACATATCCTCTCGTGCAATGAGGAAGTCAGAACACCGTAGTTCGACTCAAAGAGACTGAAAGATAAATTGACTTGTGAACTGCTTACTTGTTTATGCTCAAGTGTATGACCTGTCTGGCTCAGGTGCAAACTGTCTTGCATTAGACGGAAGAAGCGAGTTCTCGTTTATGAGTGAATGAGATGAGAAAAGAATCCCGGAGGTGACGGTTATTGTTTGTTTTTTGTGTTTTCAATCTTTTATTTCTTTTTTGGATTTGTCATAATAAAATGAGCTTAAGCCTAAACCAAGGGTCAGTAAACTCATCACATCCTCCCTCTGATTAGGGGTAATGAGAATACCTTAAGTATGAAGTAAGCACCTCACACTTAATCACCATGATGTAGGATTAAGATCATTAACCTACTTGTAATTATTTAGATGTTTTTGGAGTTTTTGTTTAGTGTTAAGTGATGAGTTTAAGCCATAATCAGGGATTAGTGAACTCATTACACCATCCTAATAGAAGGATAATAGATGAGCACACTTAAGCTGAGGAAGATACCTCAACTTAATCCATGGTTAGGGAGTAACCTCATGACAAAACAAAGGCTTTGTTAAGTGGATTTTAGTTAATGGTAAGATTAAGAAGAGATTTTTATGGTTTGTAAGACAACTTGAGGAGGACTTGTCCATTAACACTAGGGTTAGTCCTTCTTAACCAATTAAGGAAGAATTAGAACCCCAATGCAAGGCCCAAGTTACAAGCTTGATGTCTTAGTGATTATTAGATGGATTGATTAAAGGATTTAAACACATTAAGGGTTTAACACTTAGGATTAAAGTTATACACTCCATCCTAATAGAAGGATACATGCATAACCCTAATCACAAAGCCTTAAAGCCTTAATGGTTTAGTCCCCGATTTAGAGGTGAGAAAAGAAGACTCAAAGATGACACAAAGGTAAAACTAATAGGGGGACTAATAAAACCCTAGTTATGATCATGCTTGGGTATCCCTAGGATTAATGAGGCTTGCAAGAATATCTTCAAGAGAAAAGCCACCAAGGAAGAAGCAGATGAAAGGAGGAAAAGCAGAAGAAGCAAGACAACTTACATCACTTAAGAAGATAAGTTGCTTGAAGAAAGAGAGAGAGAGGAGGGAGCATGAATGAGCAAAATCACTCTAATCCACAAATAAAATGCAGCAATGAATGCATAAGAGAGATGAGAAGAGATTATGAGAAGTGAAGGCAAATTCACTTCTCAAACACTTACCTCCTGAAAAGTTAGCAACAAGGAATGAAATGAAATAAAAATGAGATGAGATGCAAGGATGCAAACCAAAATCAGAAGCATATCATGAGGAAAATGATGCTATGGGATGGTATGAAAGCATGTCATGTGATGTGGATGATTATACAAGCAAGGAGGATGCAAATGAAACATGTAAGAACCATGAAATTTCATGAATGCATATGACATGAAATGAAAGCAAAAGCATGGCAAATGGATGATTCAATGATCAAACATGATTCTAACATGTCCTAAGATGTCTTATATGTCATGTGGATGCACAAAATGTCATGGCAAGTTTATGTATGCAAATATATGAAAGATGAATGCAAATGAAGATGCAAATTAGGGTTTATGCACAACATGAGATGCAAAACTCAAAATCAGAGGCAAATGACAAGATAAAATAATTGAAAATGGGATCAAAGGTACCCTAAACCTATACAAGTTCACTTCCCAAAGGAGGAGGCCTAAATCTTAACCTAATGGAAGTTATGATTTTCTCAAGTTTGCTAGGGTTTTAAGGCACTTCAAAAGGAAAATTGCAAAACAAATTGAAAATGAAGAATAAATTCATGCCAATTTTATCCTAGAAACTACATGACATGAGGAATGCAATGCAAAAAGAACCATCATCAAACTCTTCATGGTTAGGCATAAAGGATTTTTCTAAGTTAGGGTAAAAATATTGACTTTTAAGAACCCTAAATCCAAAGAAAAATGTCAAAATAGGTCAAGAACCTAAAAGAAATTTGTTTGAAGGGTTTGATAATGTTTCTAAATGTGTCAAGATGCAATGTGATTTTTTTGGTGATTTTTAGAAACTTAAATGCTATTTTAATTAATTAATTCTCATTAATTAATTAAAATAAACATTTAAATATTTTAAAAATACGAATTTTATGCAAAAAATAAAATAAAAATTATTTTCAGAATGAGAAAAATGTTTGAAAGGGAAATGCAAAAGATAAATGTTTTTTAAAGTGTTTTGCTATTTTTAATAAAATGGACAAAGAAATGTAATTAAAATGAAATTAAATTGAATTTAAATGGAAGTATTCTGATCCAGTGGTCCAGATTCAAATGGAAAAGGGAGGGAATTGACTTTGCGCGCTATCCAAGGGCCAGAATTCAAACTACACTAATTACACAATTAAGCCCTAATCTGAACCCTAATCACTTTCAGGTGACCGGAACAGTGTTCCGGTCATCTTTTCCGGCTATCCCCTCATGCTATCTCACTCTATACGCAACCCCGAGCCCTTAAACTCTCCAGAAATGATCCCCACCCCATTCTAAACAAGAATCAGCCATCAAACAGAATTTATTTCACATGAATAGAGAGATTCGAAGCAAAACGGAAAATTTCACAGAAATTTCAGAAGCTTCATACATGCTTAAAACTGAATCATTTTCAAAACCAAAAGGTGCAGTGTGATCAGTGAAGCATGGAGAACAATCTAAGAACTTAAGAAATCGTTTCTAGAAAAAATGTTCTTGGTGATACCTGAACTGAAGCTTTCGAAAATGGCACTGGCTGACTGCTTCTTTGCTTCAAATTAGCTCCAATGATCCTCCTGAAGTGTTTGTGATGCTTGGTTGGAGTTTATATGGTCTCTAAATGAGGTTGGCAGAAGTTCAGTTCAAGCAATGTCAAAATCGTGTTTTTGATTCAGGGTGTTTTAGGGCAAAATGAAGGGTGGGAAGTGATCAGTGATGATTATGGAGTTGGATGGTGGAAAAAGTTTGGAGGTTTGATGGCTGAGCTATGAGTTTCGAAGACTTTTGCATAAGGGGGAGTTTTTCGTGATTGCTTAGTTCTTGGAGGTTTCAGCTTGTGTTATGTTATGGAATGGCTTGCTTTTGGTTCACATAGTAAGCTGTGATAGGTCAGAGGGTGGGTGGTGGCCTATGTTGATTGGTATGGGCAAGTTGCAAAAATGTCAAGAGTTGGTGTACTTGGGGTATGGGCAAGTGGCAGGCTGAGACAGGGGCATGGCTATGCACAGCAAGGATCAAGGAATGCTATGAAATCAGATTTGATGAGCTGTGGCAAGTGGATGAAAGGTTTTGATCCATTTTGCAAATTCATGAAGTTTTGGCCCCTTTTGGATTTTGTAAAACTCAAGGCATGAAACTTGGAATTTCTTTGGGCAATTCTGAATTTTATGTCATGTATGATGTTTGTGTAATGGTTAGAAGTCAAATTGAGGTCACAAAATGCTTTGGCAAGTGTTTTTGCAAGTTTCCCTCTTTGGCACATAAGTGAAATTTTGTGATTTTCCCAACTTTGCAAAGCCATAACTTGAGTTCTATGATGAATTAGATCAAGTTCTTGTACTTTTTGAAAAGGGAATGATCCAATCTACAACTTTCATGACCAAGAATTTTTCATTTGAAGCATTTTTGAATCAAAAAGAGGAGGTTGAAAAACCTTCCCAAAATGGCAATTTTGCATTACAAGTCACTTTCCCAAAATGGCAACTTTGCAAATGGCTTGAAATTCTTCAATTTTGTGAACTTCTAACTTCTTCTAAGATCAAATAAAGATCATATACACTAAAAATGATGGAGAAGACCCTTTGGATGGGTGATTGGGGGCCTCAGATGCCCTGATTTTGCACTGACATGCTCAAGAAGTCATCTAATGATCAGATGCCTTCCCCATTGAATTTCTTCATGAAAAATTGGTATGTATGATCCTTACAACATATAGAGACCAATAGAAACAAGAATGACCAAAAAATTTGGAGTTATGGCCTTTGAAACTAAAACCCTAATTTTAGGTCATCTGTGCAGTTAAACCTGGCTCTGCTTCCATGCCTTTCTCAGTTCTTGTGATTTTCTGACTTCCTTGATCTTTGAAGAATATGATACGATGATTGAACATACATGTACCCTCTTGAAAGGATTGATGACCTTTGGAGTAGCTCAGATGGCTCAGGGATTGCTCAGATCACAAACCCTAAATGCAGATGACTTTGGAACCATGCAGTGAAGCAAAAATGTAATATGAGATGATATGATTGAACTTATGCTAATGAAAAGATCACAAGCCATGGTGAAATGAGTGAGGTCAAATTTGGGGTGTTTACAGCTGCCCCTATTCAAACATGAGTTAGCTGTGCAGGATGTAAGCAGCGGCTTAACAGGCAAACAAGATAACTTGTGGTTGAATACCAAAGACAGTCCAAAATTTGCACTCACTGAATGAAGAAGAAAAGGGATATAGATTGTAAAAGGGAGTAAAGTATGATTAAAAAGTGCGGGTGACGGAAGATGACCGTCGAGCAGAGGACGACTGCCGAGCAGAGGACGACTGCTGGGGATAAGCAATGACGGGGACGACCGACATGCCGGGGAAATAGAGGATCATGATGGGGACGACCATCAGGTAAAGTAACAAAATTCTCTGGGGTTTTAAGGTAAAGGTAATGATAGGGACGACCATCAGGTTAAAAACATAAATGAAATAAATGATGAGGTACGGTCATCAAAGGTGAAAGACGATCACCTAGTAGGGGACGGCTGCTCTGTTGGGGAGAAAGATGAGGGACGGTCATCTAAGGCGAAGGACGATCACCTGGCAAGGTACGGTTGCCGAAAGTATCACGACATAAGACGAATGTCGGATAAAAAGGGTCGACGATGGGGACGACCATCAGATAAGCATGATGAAGGACGATCATCAAGAGGTGAAGGACGATCACCTAGCAGGGTACGGCTGCTCTCGGGGTTTACCATGACATAAGGCGATTTTCAGATAACAGAATCAACGATGGGGACGACCATCGAATAAGAGTGATGAAGGACGATCATCAAAAGGGTGAAGGACGATCACCTAGCAGGGGACGGCTGCTAAAAGCATCACGACATATGACGAATGCCGGATATAAATAAATAATTGGGATTTGCTGGGGATAGGTGACACGGATGGGTGTCAGGAGAGTGTTTTAATATGTTTTTGTGAGCGCAAAGGGGACGCGTTGACTTTCTGCTGGGGATATGACACAGACGAGCGTCAAGAAGTATCCGTTATGTGGAAGTATCTGTTTGTTAGAAAATGTCCTGGCGACTTTCTGGGGAAAGATGACACGGACGAGCGCCAAAAGGAGCATGTATATGTATTTGGGAATGTAAAGAAAATGCTTTGATATTCTGCCGGGGAATTTGAGTGGTATCCTGTATGTTGTTGATGGTATGTCAGTATTCACAGGTGACTGATTCAAAACATGGCTTGTGATTATGCAATATGTTTGATTTTTGCCGTAATGTTCCGTATTAGACGGAATGCTACGCTCTGGGGGAAGTATGATGCGAATGCTATGTTTATGCAAAAGATACCGATCCGGGATTCGGATCCCGTTGCCGTAGAGATTTCTGACTGATCTTGTTTTGAAAGAACATCCCAGCTGGGGATGAGATCACTGGTAGAACTGATATATGATTCTGCTCGGGGAAGTAAGTCGCTGCCAGACCTATCTTGGTAATGAGAAGCCCAGCTGGGGTCTGCGGAAGCTTCCGTCACTTCGTTGTGAGATCTTTAGACATTGTTCTTCTGGATAGAGGCTGGAGCTCTTCGGGGAGATGGTTCCCTATCTAACACTCGGCTGGGGAGGAATGATCATTGAACGATCTTCCTAGAGATGTCTATGAGGACCCTTCTGAGGATGTGGAGACCTAGCAACTCAGCTGGGGAGTAAGCATCTCTGGTGCTGTTTGGAAGATGTGCTGAGTAAGTAATGATTGGGGAGAAGCCTTCATGCCCCGCGTTGTGCTTTGCATACCTGCAATCCTGTTATGACAAAGAAAACATACAAGTACCTCGAGGTGTCTCTTACCGGATTCCATCATAGGAATTTAGACACTCCCGGGAGCAAATACATTTCCCGCTAGCATGTAATTTAGAAAAGACGCATCTGTATTTATGCGATCATTATATTAAAGACATCAGACATTTTTGCAAATAAAGATAAAATATACGCGACAGCATGTGACTGAAAATCTGATTTTATTAATTTGTGTGCCCTGAATTGGCAAGTACAGTCAAAGAAACAAGTCCCCTGAAATGAGGAGATTGTTACAAATTGAGAAACAAAAAGGTGCTGGCAATGTTGATGACGCTTCAGTGTGCTTCCCTTTTGCTATGACTCGTATGACATTGACGTTCTTCTCATCTTGCTTTTGAAGAGACTGATTCTGACCGATTCCTGAATCCTTCGAGGCTTGTCATGTTGTACAGACGAATTCAGAATGCAGTTGTTCGCTTATTCCCTGATTTTGCGTGGATCGCCTTTTCGGGTTTTCAATCCACCGGGATACCTATTTTTGCCTGAGCTGTCCAATGCGGCTTTTCAACTCAGCAGGTGTACATTTTTTATTTATTTTCCCTTATTTTTACCTGAGTATTTTATTCTATTTTTGACTCGCCGGGATGCCCTATTTTTGCCTGGACTCACATTCTGTTTTTATGTCCAGCGGGTCATTTTATGCGAAGTATTTTTTAACTGCATCTGAATTCACAGGGGACTGGAAATCTTCACCATCCATAGTACTGAGCATCAGCGCTCCACCGGAGAAAACATTCTTTACTATGAACGGACCATCATAATTCGGAGTCCACTTGCCCCTGTGGTCTGTATGAGGAGGAAGGAGTCTTTTCAGCACAAGATCTCCTACTTGGTACTCTCGAAGCCTGACTTTCTGATCGAAGGCTTTCTTCATTCTTTTCTGATACAACTGCCCATGACAAATTGCATCCAATCTCTTCTCTTCAATCAGGCTCAGTTGTTCGTATCGGGATCAGACCCATTCTGCTTCGTTCAGCTTAACATCCATTAATACCCGTAAGGAGGGTAATTCAACTTCAACAGGTAAAACTGCCTCCATACCATACACAAGCTGATACGGTGTTGCCCCAGTGGATGTTCTGATTGACGTACGGTACCCATGCACGACAAATGGTAGCATTTCATGCCAGTCTTTGTATGTGACCACCATCTTCTGCACAATCTTCTTGATATTCTTGTTAGCTGCCTCAACAGCGCCATTCATCTTTGGCCTGTAAGGAGAAGAATTGTGGTGTTGGATCTTGAAGTCCCGACACAGTTCTGCCATCATTTTGTTGTTTAAGTTGGAACCATTATCAGTAATGATTCGCTCGGGCACTCCATACCGACAGATGATGTCTCTCTTCAGAAATCGGGCTACCACTTGCCTGGTGACGTTTGCATATGAAGTTGCTTCAACCCACTTGGTAAAATAGTCAATGGCTACCAGGATGAATCTGTGACCATTTGAAGCAGTCGGCTCAATCTTGCCAATCATATCAATGCCCCACATGGCAAAGGGCCAAGGTGAAGACATCACATTCAAAGTATTTGGAGGCACATGCACTTTATCCGCATAAATCTGGCATTTGTGGCATTTCCTGGCATACGCACAACAGTCTGCATCCATTGTGATCTAGTAATAGCCTGATCTTAACAACTTTTTAGCCATAGCATGCCCTCCAGCTTGGGTACCAAAAGATCCTTCGTGCACCTCGTGCATCAACAAGTCTGCCTCTGCTTTATCAACACATCTGAGAAGTACCATATCAAAGTTTCTCTTGTACAAGGAACCATCAGCATTCAGGAAGAAACTACCAGCTAGCCTTCTTAATGTCTTCTTGTCATTAGATGATGCCCCAGGTGGGTATGATTGATCCTCCAAGAAGCTTTTGATGTCATAGAACCAAGGCTTATCATCTTTAGCAAGGTCTATTGAGAAAATGTATGCTGGTCTGTCAAGTCTGGATACTGAAATCTGAGGCACAAAGTTGGCAGCTTGAACTTTGATCATGGATGAAATGGTAGCCAGAGCATCTGCAAACTGATTTTCATCTCGAGGGATATACTCAAGCTTGACGGTTGTGAAGAAAGTTAGCAATCTCCTTGTATAATCCCGGTAAGGTATCAGATGCTCCTGGTGAGTGTACCATTTGCCATTGGTTTGATTGATTACCAGAGCTGAATCTCCGAATACAATTAAATTCTTGATCCTGAGGTCAATGGCTTCCTCAAGAACCATGATACAAGCTTCGTATTCAGCTTCGTTGTTAGTGCAGTTGAAGGTGAGCTTTGCCGAGAAAGGCAGATGAACTCCCTTAGGTGTAATGAGTACTGCACCAACACCACGACCATTCATATTAACAGCCCCATCAAACATCATTGTCCATTCTTCTTCTGGGTCCGGCCCTTCAGTGTAAATAGGCTCTTCATGATCTTTTGCTTTTATGAACATGATGTCTTCATCAGGGAAGTCAAATCTCATAGGCTGGTAATCATCAATGGGTTGCTCAACAAGATAATCAGACAACACACTACCCTTGATGGCTTTTTGAGATGTGTATTGAATATCATATTCTGTGAGGATCATTTGCCATCTTGCAACCCGTCTGGTAAGCGCTGGCTTCTCGAATATGTACTTAACTGGGTCCATCTTTGAGATCAATAAGGTAGTGTGGGTCAATATATACTGCCTTAGTCGGCGAGCAGCCCACGCTAAAGCACATCAAGTTTTCTCGAGCAGTGAATAACGTTGTTCACAGTCGGTAAACTTTTTGCTTAGGTAGTATATTGCATACTCTTTTCGACTAGACTCGTCATGCTGGCCCAGCACACACCCCATTGACTCTTCTAAAACTGTCAAGTACATTATTAGAGGTCTTCCTTCAACTGGAGGCATAAGGATTGGAGGCTCTTGTAAATATTCCTTGATTTTGTCAAAAGCCCTTTGGCAGTCTTCATTCCACCTGACCGTTTCTTCTTTTCTTAACAACTTGAAAAAAGGTTCACAGGTTGCTGTAAGGTGAGATATGAACCTTGAAATGTAGTTTAATCTACCTAGGAACCCCCAAACTTCTTTTTCAGTCTTTGGTGCAGGCATTTCTTGAATGGCTTTAACTTTATCAGGGTCAACTTCAATCCCTTTCTCACTTATAATAAATCCCAGGAGCTTACCGGATCGCACCCCGAATGTGCATTTGTTGGGGTTTAACTTCAATTGGTACTTCCTCAGACGCTTGAATAACTTCAACAGATTCAGCAAGTGGTCTTCTTCTGTGAGGGACTTGGCAATCATGTCATCCATGTAACATTCGATTTCTTTGTGGATCATGTCATGGAATAATGTTACCATAGCCCGTTGATAAGTGGCGCCAGCATTCTTCAGTCCGAATGGCATCACCTTATAACAGAATGTGCCCCAGGGTGTGATGAAAGTAGTCTTCTCCATGTCTTCAGGTGACATCTTGATTTGGTTATATCCTGAGAATTCATCCATGAAGGAGAATACCGAGAACTGAGCCGTATTGTCGACCAATACATCAATGTGAGGTAATGGGAAGTCATCTTTCGGGCTGGCTCTGTTCAGATCCCGGTAATCCACACACATCCTCACCTTGCCATCCTTCTTCGGCACAGGTACAATGTTAGCAACCCACGGCGGGTAACTAGTTACAGCAAGGAAACCGGCGTCCCACTGTTTTTGTACCTCTTCTTTTATCTTCATTGCCATATCCGGGCGAGTACGACGCAACTTCTGCTTTACTAGCGGACAGTCTTCTTTCAGAGGCAACTTATGCATAACAATGTCGGTGTCCAGACCTGGCATGTCTTGATAATACCAAGCAAAAACATCCACATACTCCCGAAGCATATCAATAAGTTGTTCTTTCACTGAATCTTGCAGTCAGGCCCCAATCTTAACTTCTTTCGGGTCTTCTTCTGTACCAAGATTAACCGTTTCAACCTCCTCCTGGTGAGGAGTTATAACCTTCTCCTCTTGTCTCAACAACCTGGCTAGCTCTTCAGGTAGCTCATAATCTTCTTCAACCCCTTCATCGGCTTGATTGATCGGATTGTCAAAGTCATACGAAGTCATAGCAGTGTTGTTGTCGGTGCAGTCTGGAGGATACTCTCTGCAAGGGTTTAGATTTGTTCATTTTAGTGATCAATTTTATCTTGCTTAGAAAAAAGTGAAAATGAAGTTATTATTTTGAAAAACATCGCCATTTTATTTTTGTACAAAAAATGAAAAATGAAAAACAGTGAGCGGAAAAAGAAAAGACTTATTTGCAAAAGATGTCCTGATATTCATTAATTGATCGTTTGCACAAAATACAAGATGGCCCGATTACAAAATGAGCCCTGACATCCTGGGCAAGATGCAGGACTTGATGCATGTGTCGCTCCCGATAAGTGACACTAGTTCAAATAAAGGTACAGACGCGAACGGTCGGCGAGAGGGACAATGAGAACACACAACCGTGAACTCACTGGAGATGAATAGAGTCGCCAGCTAGGCATTTTTATCCCGGAGGAAAGGCAATGCTGCATAAGCCTAGAAAGAGATGGATAAGACGGTTTGCGAACCAGAGAGACTGAGAAAGGGGGTTGGTTACAACCTGGGAAGGTATTAGCACCCAGATTGTCCGTCGTACTCGACGGGATCCACGCTTAAAAAATTTGTGTTTAGAGGGGTAGTGTCAGTGCAATTTGTGTATACAAGAGCTGGAAAAAAGAATGTACAGGTGTCAGTGTAAAAGAAAGTGATGTGTATAAATGATGTGTCAGTGTAAGAACGAGAATGAATTGCTCATGATAATGAGGCTAAAAGAAAGATGCTGGAAAGAGGGGGAATATACAGAGACTTTTGTTCGATAACTGTTAAGTTATGCCTACGTATCCTCTCGTGCAATGAGGAAGTCAGAACACCGTAGTTCGACCCAAAGAGACTGAAAGGATGAATTGACTGGTGAACTGCTTACTTGCCTATGCTCAAGTGTATGATCTGTCTGGCACAGATGCAAACTGTCTTGCATTAGACAGAAGAAGCAAGTTCTCGTTTGTGAGTGAAGATGATGAGAAAAGAATCCCGGAGGAGACGATTATTGTTTGTTTTTGAGTTTTTCAGTCTTTTATTGCTTTTGAAAGTTTGTCATAAGTTAATGAGCTTAAGCCTAAACCAATGGGTTAGTAGACTCATCACATCTTCCCTCTGATTAGGGGTAATGAGAATACCTTAAATGTGAAGTCAGATTCTCACACTTAGTCACCTTTGGTGTAGGATTAAGATCATTAACCTACTTGTTGATTATTTAGATGTTTTTGGTGTTTTTGTTTAGTGTTAAGTAATGAGGTTAAGCCATAATCAGGGATTAAACAGACTCATTACACCATCCTAATAGAAGGATAATAGATGAGAATGTTTAAGCTGAGGAAAACTCCTCAACTTAATCCATGATTAGGGATTAAACCCATGACAAAACAAGCCTTTGATTAAGTGGATTTTATTTAATAGTATGATGATGAAGTGATTTTTAGGGTTTGTAAGACAACTTGAGGGGGACTTGTCCATTAACACTAGGGTTAGTCCTTCTTAACCACTTAAGGAAGAATTAGAACCCTAATGCAAGGCCCAAGTTACAAGTGTGATGTCTTAATGATTATTAAGTGGATTGATTAAGAGATTTAAACACCTTAAGGGTTTAACACCTAGGATTAAAGTTATACACTCCATCCTAAGAGAAGGATGCAGGCATAAGCTTAATCACAAAGTCTTAAAGCCTTTAGGGTTTAGTCCCTGATTATGAGGTGAGAAGAGAGGACTCAAAGAGAGACACAAAGGTAAAACTAGGAGGGGAGACTAATCAAAACCCTAATTCATTGTCATGCTTGGTTGATCCTAAGGTTTGTGAGGTTTTCAAGAACAATCTTCAGAGGAGCCACCAGGAAGCAGATGAACAAGATCAAGAGAAGCAAAGTGACTTGCTTCATTCAAGAAGTCAAGTCACTTGAAGAAAGAAAGTGGGAAGAACAAGAATGAGCAAGCTCAATCTCAAACACATATAGGAATGCAGCAATGTATGCAAGAGAGATGAGAAGAAAAGTTATGAGAAGTGAAGGCAAATTCACTTCTCAAGTTTACTTACCACCTGAAATGTTAGAAAGAAATGCAATGCAATGCAAGATGAGATAAAATGGTATGATGCTAAGCAAAACCAGAAGCATGTTGATGATGATTATGATGTTATGAGGTGCTGCAAACATGAGGCAAGACATGGAGATGTTCATACAAGATCATGGATGCAAATGATGCAAGCCTAGAAGCATGAATGAACATGAAAAGTTATGAAGCATACAAGGCAAATGACATGGCAAACATGTGATGCAATGATCAAACATGCTTCTTATATGTCTTAAGATGCCAAATGAATCACAAGAATGCACTAAATGCAAAGACAAGTCATGTTATGCAAGAGAATGCAAGATGTATGCAAATGGAAGCCCAAATTAGGGTTCATGGATCAAACATCAAACAAAAACCCAAAACAGAAGCAAACCTCAAGATAAAAAATGGAAAATGCTACCCAAAGAAACCCTAAACCTATACTAAACCAAGGTCCAAAGGGGAGGTCTCAACTCTTAACCAATCTTGAGTTATGAATTTTCTAAGTTATTAGGGTTTTTTAGGGTTCTTAACAAAAGAAATGCCAAACAATTGGAAAATGCAAGATCAAATCATGGCCATTTAATCCTAGAAACTACATGCTAAACATAAAACAATGCAAGAAGAATCAATGTCCCAACCTTCTTAGATAGGCAGAAATGAATTTTTGAACTTAGGATCAAATTAATGCATAAAAAATGATTTAATTCAATGAAAAATTCTTAAAATGCATCAAGATCAAAAAAGAAATTTTTTTTTGAAGGTTGGACAATGTTTCTAAATGTCCTAGAACATTTCATGAATTTTTTGTAATTTTTAAATACCTAAAAGTATTTTTAATTAATTAATTTCCATTAATCAATTAAAAATAATCTTTTAAATATTTAAAAATACTTTTTAAATGATAAAAAATAAAATAAAAATATTTTTGTGTCATAAAAATTATTAAAACTCTTGGGAAAAAGTTTCATAATTTTTATGTATTTTTTGCTATTTTAAAATAAATATGCAAATAAAAGGAAAAGAAAATGAATAAAAATTAAATAAAATAGGAAGTCAATGGAATGGAGGGATGAGATTCATTCTGGGTTCAAATTGGTTGACTGCGCGCGTCATCCAAGGGTCCAGGTTGACTCTGATTAAATTATTTAAATTATGGATTAATTAAGCTAACACGTGGATTAGGGCATAATCAAAGAGATCCAGGCCACTCACTAGCGCGCGGGAAGCAGCATCCAAGGGTCCAAGTTTAAAGTTCACTAATTAATGACAATTAGCCCTAATCACATTCAGGCTGCCGGAGAAGACTTCCGGTCGTCTTCTCCGGCGAGCAACTCACCTGAAAACTTCCCAACTCACTCAAATCGTATCAAAAATGAAAACTAAGAACTGGGAAATGTTCCTTACACACTCACGAATCAAACCCCTCTCTCAAAACAAATTTCTTTTTCCTAAACAAGCTGAATCGAAGAGGATAAGAACTAGGGCACGCAAGTTTCAGAAGCAAATTAAATACTCAAATCAAAGCCATTTTAAAAACCAATAACACCAGGATACTCAGGGAAGCATAAGGAACAAGTTTATAACATGCAAAGTGATTTCTGGAAAAATAAATTTCAAGCTACCTGAGATTCGAAGCTTTCACTTTGATGACTTTCTGGCCACTTTTCCTTGTGCAATCCACTCCTTAGGACCTCTTGATGATGTTTGAATGCCTTAGAACAATTTGTGCTGGCTGGATAATGAGTTTCGAAAGCTTCTGCTCAAGCTTGGTCAGAAATGGCAATGGAGTTTCAGGCACTTTCAGGTCATTGTGAATGGTGGTTTATGATCCAGATGATGTATGGAGAAGCTTTGCAAGGTTTGTTTGGCTGTTTGTGAGCTAGGGAGGGAGATTCGAATGGAACTGCAACTTGGGGTGAGAAATGGCTATGGGGTGTTCTGGTTGATTCAGGCTTGTGTTCTTGCTGGTTTCTACTCAATGATACATGGTGAGTTGAATGGTGAAAATGGTTTGAGTGTTTTCAAGCTGTGGAGGCAGATTCGAAGGCTTATGCAAAAATGGAATGTTTTGTGAATGTGAATGTATGAAGTGTTTCAGGCTTGCTTAGTGTATGAAATGGTTTGCAAATGGATAGTATATTTTAATCCAAGTGGCCAGAGGATGTGACATGGCCTGTGGTGATTGGGATGTTTACTTTTGCAAAAAGGTCAACTTTTGTGTAAGGCAAGTATGGCTTGATCTATAGCTAGTACAAAGCATGGTTCTGGTGCAGCAAGATGAGGTGAGAGGGCTAGCTTGGTTCAAGGGCCAATGCTGCAAGTTGGTGAGATGTGATGAGTGTTTTGCAACTTGGTTACTTTTTGCCTTTTCATGAAAATCTCTCATTACACAAACCATAAACATGTGAAACCTTGGTCCAATTCTGACTTTTAGGACATATTGAATGTTTGCATACTGGTTTGAAGTGAATTAGAAGTCACATTTGGCTTTGGTTCATGGTTTTGCAAAATTCTCACTTAGGGCATGCCTTGAAAATCAATGATTTTAGCCAACTTTGTCACACCATAACTTTTGATCCAAGAAGAGTTTGATCATGTTCTTGTACTTTTTGAAAAGGGAAAGATGAGATCTACAACTTTCATGACCAAGGTTTTTTCATTTGAAGCCTTTTTGGATCAAGAATCAAGGCTTGAAAAATGACCTAAAATGATGCATTCTTGAAAAGTCAACTATACCTCAAAAAGTCAACATTTGCAAAAACCCTAAATTCTTGATTTTTATGAACTTCAACCTTCTTCCATGATCAAATAAAGATCATATACACTCAAAATGATGAAGATCACCCATTGGTTGGGTCATTGGGGGCCTCAGATGCCCTGATTTTGCACTGACTTGTCTGAAAAGTCAAACCTTGATCAGATGACTTCCCCATGGAATTTCTTCATGAAAATTGATATGCATACTCCCTATACCATATAGAGACCAATGGAAACAAGAATGACCAAAAATTTGGGGTTATGGCCTCTGAAACCAAAACCCTAATTTTCAGTCAACTGTGCAGTCTAGCCTGGCTCTGCATCCACTCAAACCCTAGTTCTTGTGATTCCTTTGCATCTTTGACTTTGTGGGGACATAATGTGATGCTTGTACACACATGGATCCCTTTGGAGTGATTGATGGCCTTTGGAATGGCTCAAGATGCCCTGAGATTGCTCAGATCACAAACCCTAGGTGCAGATGACCTAGAAACTATCCAGTGAACAAAAATGGGATATGAGATGATATGATTGTGTTCATGCATATGAGAATGATCACAAGCCATGGTGTGAATGGGTGAGGGCAAATTTGGGGTGTTTACAGCTGCCCCTATTCAAACACGAGTTAGCTGTGCAGGATGTAAGCGACGGCTTAACAGGCAAACAAGATAACTTGTGGTTGAATACCAAAGACAGTCCGAAATTTGCACTCACAGAATGAAGAAGAAAAGGGATATAGATTGTAAAAGCAAATATAGTATATTGTAAAGTGTGGGCGACGGAGGACGACCGTCGAGCAGAGGACGACTGCCGGGTAAATAGCAATGGCGGGGACGGCCGACACGCTGGGGAAGGTGAGGAAAATAAAGCAATGACGGGGACGGCCGACATGCTGGGGATAAAGGGTAAAGCAAAGACGGGGACGGCCGACTAGCTGGGGAAAGTAAGATAATATGATGGGGACGGCCATCAAGATAAAGTTGTAGCATTCTCTGGGGATTAATGAAACATGACGGGGACGGCCATCAAGTTCATAAAGCAAAGTAACCGACGATGGGGACGGCCATCGGGCTAAAAAGAAAAAGGGACCACGACGGGGACGGCCATCGGGTTAAAAAGGAAAAGGGACCACGACGGGGACGGCCATCGGGTTAAAAAGGAAAAGGGACCACGACGGGGACGGCCATCGGGTTAAAGAATAAATGAAATAAACAGATGATGGGGTACGGCCATCAAAGGTGAAGGACGATCACCTAGCAGGGGACGGCTGCTCTGTTGGGGATAAAAGAAATATGATGGGGACGACCATCAAAGGTGGAGGACGACCACCTGGTAGGGTACGGCTGCCGGAAATATCGCGACATAGGACGAATGCCGGATAAAAGGGTCAACGACGGGGACGGCCATCGGACGAGCATGATGGGGAACGACCATCAAGAAGTGGAGGACGACCACTCAGCAGGGTACGGCTGCTCTCAAGATTTGTCATGACACAGGACGAGTGCCAGATAACCAAAAAAATCAACAATGGGGACGGCCATTGGATAAAATGATGAAGGACGATCATCAAAAGGTGGAGGACAACCACCTAGCAGGGGACGGCTGCTAAAATCAACGATGGGGACGGCCATCGGATGAGCATGATGGGGAACGACCATCAAGAAGTGGAGGACGACCACTCAGCAGGGTACGGCTGCTCTCAGGGTTATCGTAACACAGGACGAGTGTTAGATAAAAAGAAAATTTGTTGGCGATCTACTGGGGATGTAGTAAACACGGACGAGCGTTTATATCCAAGAAACTAAAGGTATAAGTGTTTGGTATTGTGTATAGATTAAAGATGCGGACGAGCATCCTTAAGACTACGATACAGACGAGTATCGTGTAGAAACAAACTGACACATGTTCAGAGATGATGATACGGACGAGTATCAACTGGTTAACCAAGAACACGGACGAGTGTTGCATCTGAAAGGACTCTTCTGGGGAATAATAGACACAGACGAGTATCTATATCCAAGAAGACATAAGTGTTTGACACGGTGTATGGGTTAAAGATGCGGACGAGCATCCTTAAGACTACGATACGGACGAGTATCATGTAGAAACAAACACTAGACGCAATGTTCTGAGATCATGGTACGGACGAGTACCAACTGGTTAACACAGAACAAGGACTATTGTCGAATCTGTGGGGATATAAATGATGTATATAAGATACGGACGAGTATCTGTATAAGTGTACCAATGAGTAGTGAGCGTGTATGTAAGTGTTTATCTCCTGGGGAGGGTGACACAGACGAGTGTCAAGAGAGAAAAGTAATATTAACAAGTGTATGGGTTGATAAAAGTGTAAGTGACTGCGCTGGGGATATGACACGGTCGGGTGTCAAGAAAAGTGTATATAGGTATATGTGAGTGCAAAGGGGATGTCTTTGGCTTTCTGCTGGTGATTTGACATGGACGGGTGTCCAAAGGTGTGTATACTGGTGTTTGTGGTTTGAGAGGCAACTGCTTTTGCTGGGGACTCTGGTGGAGGATATTCTCCGTATATATCCGGTATGCCGACAGATTGTCATTACTTACAAGTGTTCAATTCACAACATGACTTATGATTATGCTATGCGTTTGATTTTTGCCGTAATGCTCCGTATTAGACGGAATGCTACGCCCTGAGGGGATAGTATGATGCAAATGCCATGATTATGCAAAGAGGCACAGATCCGGGATTCGGATCCCATTGCTGCAAAGACCTCTGGATGATCTGTTTGAAATGGACTTCCCAGCTGGGGATGAGATCAGTGATAGATCTAACGATGTATCTGCTTGGGGATATATGTCACTGGTTGACATATCCTTATCATATGGGACCCAGCTGGGGTTTGTAGAAGCTTCTGTACTCTGTTGTGATCTCTTCTGAATAGAGGCTTGAAGCTCTGTGGGGAGATGATTCCCTGACTCCTGCATTCTGCTGAGGAAGAATGGTTGGTATTACAGCTGAGGAATGCTGTTGGTAACTCAGCTGGGGAGAGCAATGGGAGGCCACTCAGCTGGGGATAGAGCATTTCGGATGCTGAGATTATTTGTTGTCTCGCCAGCTTGCTGAGATATAACTTGCATGCCCCAAGTTGCGTTCTGGATACCTGCAATCCTGCAAAGACAAAGAAACGGACAAAAGGTCCCAAGGTATCTTTTACTGGATTCCGTCATAGGAGTTAAGTACTTTCGAGAGTAAGTATATTCCCTGTAAGCATGCGTTTTTACTTTTAGAGAAAGGCATCTATACTTATGCAATTGTTTCTTAGAGACATCAGACATTTTTTGCAAACAAAATATACAAAACGAGACATGACTGAAAAATCTGATTTTATTAATTCATGAGCCCTGAATTGGCAAGATACAGTCAAAGCAAACAAGTCCCCTAAAATGAAGAGACTGTTACAAATTGAGAAACAAAATACTGGCGATGTTGACGACGCTTTCAAGGAGCTTCCTCTTCTGCTATGACCCGTATGACAATGACTTTCTTCTCGTCTTGCTTTCGGGAGAGAGTTGATCCTGATTGAAGCTTGATCCTTTGGAACTTACCAAGTTGTAGATAATACAGACGAATCCAGAATGCAGTTGTTCGCTTATTCCCTTATTTTGCATGGATCGCCCTTTCGGGTTTTCAATCCATCGGGATACCCATTTTTGCCTGAGTTGTCCAATACGGCTTTTCAACTCAGCGGGTGTACATTTTTGTTTATTTCCCTTATTTTTGCCCGAGTCTTTTATTCTGTTTTTGACTCGCCGGGATGCCCTATTTTTGCCTGGACTTACATTCTGTTTTTATGTCCAGCGGGTCATTTTATGCGAAGTATTTTTTAACTGCATCTGAATTCACAGGGGACGGGAAATCTTCACCATCCATGGTGCTGAGCATCAGTGCTCCACCAGAGAAAACTTTCTTTACAACGAATGGTCCTTCGTAATTTGGAGTCCATTTGCCTCTGTGGTCTGTATGAGGAGGGAGGATTCTTTTCAACACAAGATCCCCTACTTGGTACTCTCGGTGCCTGACTTTTTGATCGAAGGCCTTCTTCATTCTCTTCTGATATAACTGCCCGTGGCAAATTGCAGCCAATCTCTTCCCTTCGATCAGACTCAGTTGTTTGTATCGGGCCCGAACCCATTCTGCTTCACTCAGTTTAACATCCATCAATACCCGTAAGGAGGGTAATTCAACCTCAACAGGTAGGACTGCTTCCATACCATACACAAGCTGATACGGTGTTGCCCCAGTGGATGTTCTGATTGATGTGCGGTATCCATGCAAGGCAAACGGTAGCATTTCGTGCCAATCTTTGTAGGTGACTACCATCTTCTGCACAATCTTCTTAATATTCTTATTGGCTGCCTCAACAACGCCATTCATCTTTGGCCTGTAAGGAGAAGAATTGTGATGTTGGATCTTGAAGTCCCGGCATAACTCTGCCATCATTTTGTTATTCAAGTTGGAACCATTATCAGTAATGATTCGCTCGGGAACTCCATATCGACAGATGATATCTCTTTTCAGAAATCTGGCTACCACTTGTCTTGTAACGTTTGCATATGAGGCTGCCTCAACCCACTTGGTGAAATAGTCGATGGCGACCAGGATGAATCTGTGGCCATTTGAAGCAGTTGGCTCAATCTTGCCAATCATATCAATGCCCCACATGGCAAAGGGCCATGGTGAAGACATGATGTTCAAAGGATTGGGAGGCACATGCACCTTATCTGCGTAAATCTGGCATTTATGACATTTTCTGGCGTAGGCACAACAGTCTGCATCCATTGTGATCCAGTAATAGCCTGATCTTAACAACTTTTTAGCCATGGCATGCCCTCCGGCATGGGTACCAAAAGATCCTTCGTGCACTTCATGCATCAACAAATCCGCTTCCGTCTTGTCAACACATCTGAGGAGTATCATGTCAAAGTTCCTTTTGTATAAAGACCCATCAGTGTTCAGAAAGAAACTACCAGCAAGCCTTCTCAAAGTCTTCTTATCATTGGAAGATGCCCCAAGTGGGTATGTTTGATCCTCCAAGAAGCATTTAATGTCATGGAACCAAGGCTTATCATCTCTGACAACATCTGCTGCAAATACATATGCTGGTCTATCAAGTCTGGATACTGAAATCTGAGGTACAAAGTTGGCTGCTTGAACTTTGATCATGGATGAAATGGTAGCAAGAGCATCTGCAAACTGATTCTCGTCCCGAGGGATATACTAAAGCTTGACTGTTGTGAAGAAAGTCAATAACCTCCTTGTATAATCCCTGTAAGGTATCAGATGATCCTGGTGGGTGTACCATTTTCCGTTGGTTTGATTAACTACCAGAGCTGAATCTCCGAATACAGTCAATGTCTTGATCCTGAGGTCAATGGCTTCCTCAAGACCCATAATGCAAGCTTCGTATTCAGCTTCGTTGTTAGTGCAGTTGAAAGTGAGTTTTGCCGAGAAAGGCATGTGAACTCCTTTGGGTGTAATGAGTACTGCACCAACACCACGACCATTCATGTTAACAGCCCCGTCAAACATCATAGTCCATTCTTCCTCCGGGTTGGGCCCTTCAGTGTGAATAGGCTCCTCACGATCTTTTGATTTTATGAACATGATGTCTTCATCAGGGAAGTCAAATCTCATAGGCTGGTAGTCATCAATGGGTTGCTTAGCAAGATATTCAGACAATACACTGCCTTTGATGGCTTTCTGAGATGTGTATTGGATGTCATACTCTGTAAGGATCATCTGCCATCTTGCAACCCGTCCGGTAAGAGCTGGCTTCTCAAATATGTACTTGACTGGATCCATCTTTGAGATCAACAAAGTAGTGTGGGTCAACATATACTGTCTCAGTCGGCGAGCAGCCCACGCTAAAGCACAACAAGTTTTCTCGAGCAGTGAATAACGCTGTTCACAGTCGGTAAACTTTTTGCTTAGGTAGTATATTGCATACTCTTTTCGACCAGACTCGTCATGCTGGCCCAGTACACACCCCATTGACTCTTCTAATACTGTCAAGTACATAATCAGAGGTCTTCCTTCAACTGGCGGCATGAGGATTGGAGGTTCTTGCAGATATTCTTTGATCTTGTCAAAAGCTTTCTGGCAATCTTCGTTCCACCTGACCGTTTGTTCCTTTCTTAGCAGCTTGAACAAGGGTTCACAGGTTGCTGTAAGGTGAGATATGAACCGCGAAATGTAGTTCAATCGGCCTAAGAACCCTCGAACTTCTTTCTCAGTCCTCGGTGCAGGCATCTCTTGAATAGCTTTGACTTTATCAGGGTCAACTTCAATCCCTTTCTCGCTTACAATAAAGCCCAGCAGCTTAACGGATCGCACCCCGAATGTGCATTTGTTGGGGTTCAACTTTAGTTGGTACTTCCTCAGGCGCTTGAACAACTTCAGCAGATTTACCAGGTGTTCTTCCTCTGTAAGGGACTTGGCAATCATATCATCCACATAACATTCTATTTCTTTGTGGATCATATCGTGGAATAATGTCACCATAGCCCGTTGATATGTTGCACTCCGAATGGCATCACCTTGTAACAGAACGTGCCCCAAGGTGTGATGAATGTTGTCTTCTCCATGTCTTCAGGTGACATCTTGATCTGATTATATCCTGAAAATCCATCCATGAAGGAGAATACCGAGAACTGAGCCGTGTTATCCACCAATACATCAATGTGAGGTAATGGGAAATCATCTTTCGGGCTGGCTCTGTTCAGATCCCGGTAATCAACACACATTCTTACTTTTCCGTCCTTCTTAGGCACAGGTACTATGTTAGCAACCCACGGCGGATAGCTAGTTACGGCAAGGAACCCGGCGTCCCATTGCTTTTGTATCTCTTCCTTGATTTTCATGGCCATGTCTGGGCGAGTTCGGCGCAGCTTCTGTTTAACTGGTGGGCATTCTTCTCTCAAAGGCAGCTTGTGCACCACAATGTCGGTATCCAACCCTGGCATATCCTGATACGACCAAGCAAACACATCAACATACTCTTGAAGTAGATCTATCAATTGTCTCTTCACCGAGTCTTGCAGGCAGGCCCCGATTCTAACTTCTTTCACGTCTTCGTCTGTACCAAGATTAATCACTTCAATCTCCTCCTGGTGAGGAGTAATAACCTTTTCCTCCTGTCTCAACAATCTGGCCAGCTCTTCAGGAAGCTCATATTCTTCATCAACCCCTTCATCAGCTTGATTGATTGGATTGTCAAAGTCATACGATGTCATAGCCGTGCTGTTGTCGGTGCTGTCAGGAAGGCACTCTCTGCAAGGGTTAAGTTTGTCCATTTTAGTGATTGATTTTAATCTTGCTTTAGAAAAAAAGTGAAATGAAGTTATCATTTTGAAAACAACGCCATTTATTTTTTGTACAAAAAGAAAAATGGAAAAAACAGTGAGCAGAAAAGAAAAAGACTCGTTTGCAAAAAGATGTCTGATATTTCATTAATTTAATCTTGTTTGCACAAAAGTACAGATGGCCCTGATTACAAAATGAGTCTTGTCATCTTGGGCAAGATGCAAGACTTTGATGCATGCTATAAAAATACAGGAAATAATAATTACTCTGCATGAGTAACTCTTATAATTTCCTGGGAAGACCAGTTCGAGACATTGCTCCCCGGGATCTTTGGACGAATCCAATTCTCCAGATTGCGTTCCTCTTCCAGCTCGTCTTCCAGGCAGTTGATAGCATCGGGGGTAAGCATCCCCCCACTGACAAAACCAGGCTCTGCAGCAGCCTTTGCTTGATGTTGAGTTGGTCTGTAACCCAACCCAAATTTGTCCTTCTTCTCCTCCACAGCTAAGACCTTGCCCCAGCCTAGGGCAGTTCCCTCCTCAACAACCTTCCGGGCTTGTTGGTAAGACGACATGGAGATCCCCGACACGGCAGATGCTTCATTGACATTCAAGGCTTCAAAACCTTGGCTCATTGTTTCATGGATCTCCCCATCCATCTCAATGTATTTATAAGTAGCCAGATGGCTAACGAATATATCCTCTTCCCCACAGATTGTGACAACTTGACCTTCCCACTCAAATTTTAACTTTTGGTGAAGGGTAGACGTTATTGCGCCGGCGGCGTGAATCCAGGGTCTACCCAACAAACAGCTGTAGGCGGGCTGAATGTCCATCACATAAAAGATAGTTTTAAAAGTCTGCGGGCCAATTGTCACGGGCAGCTCAATCTCTCCCAGAACCGATCTCTTCGAACCATCAAAAGCTCTTACCACCAGGTTGCTGGGTCTCAATGCCAATCCATCATATTCTAACTTCACCAGAGCCTTCTTTGGTAAGACATTCAGGGAAGAACCTGTGTCCACCAGCACATGAGAAAGGACAGCTCCTTTGCATTCCATGGTTATGTGCAAGGCTTTGTTGTGGTTGCGGCCATCCGCTGTCAAGTCAGTGTTGGTGAACCCTAGCCCATTGCTAGCGGTAACATTCCCAACCACGGTCTCCAACTGGTTGACAGTAATCTCTTCCGGCACGTAAGCTGCGTGCAAGACTTTAAGTAGTGCATTCCGATGGGCCTCGGAGCACATAAGCAGTGAGAGGATAGAGATTTTGGATGGCGTCTGGTGAAGCTGATCCACAATTTTATAATCACTCTTTTTGATGATCCGCATAAACTCATCAACTTCTTGATCGAACAGAGTCTTCAGGGTTTCTTTGGCAGCCTGATCTTCCTGCACCGGGCTTTTTCCTTTTGCCTTGGCAGCAGCTTCTGCCTCGGCAGTAGGTCTTTGGATTGGTGGAGCGAAGAGACGTCCGCTTCGGGTGAAGCCTCCGCCTCCTCCCACATTATCTACTTGTGGTGCAGGTGTTGATGTTTCCAGAGTGATTCTTTTCCCTTCACAATACACGTCGGAGCCACAGTGCCAAGGGATGGCCCTATTGCTTTCATATGGTACTGGTCCAGGCACCGAGACAGTGACTGGACTGATTGCTGCTGCTGAAGGGACTGTAATTGTTTGTGGATCATAAAAGATTGTAACTGGTGCTCTGACGGGAGCAGCACCTTCTGAATGGTAGGCGGAGTTATTTTCAGGATCGTAGAATATGGTAACAGTGGAGACATCTTCGTGATTGATTGCTGGTGTTGTAGGAGGTATTGTTGGAAGGACTGATGTTGTTGTTGCTGGAGATTCGAAATGGAATGAAGCTGAAGTTGTAGCAGGAGAAACTGTGGAAATCTGATTATTTGGGAGGACAGGTGAAGTACTTGTTGATGTTGCTGGTGAATTGTCGGGAACAATAGTTGCTGCAGTTGTAGGAGGTTCTGGAACCGTTGTTGATGAAGTTGTCGGGTTTGTCGGAAATGATGTAGTGATCTGTAGCAGGCCACTCTGAATAAGGCTATCAATGCCATTCCTCAGGTCCTCACACCCATTCCATGAAATATTGCAATATGGACACCCTAGTTCACACCCCGGAAATATTTGGTTTTCACGGAGTTGAGCTTTGATTTCCACCAATGGTGTCCTGATCTGATCCACACTGGTTATTAAATAAGACGGTCTGTCTTCTTCAATAGCGTTAATTCGAGGACCACCATGGTTTGGCATTGGGTTTTTATTGACATTGGGCGGCGATGCAAAATTTAGAGCCTTGGAGTCTACCAAGTCTTGTACCTTCATATGCAGAGCCCTGCATTTTTCTGTACTGTGACCAGGTGCGTTTGAATGAAAAGCACACCTAGCATTGGAGTCATAGTTCCTTGGTAAACTGTTGGGATCCGGAGGTGCCAACGTTCTTAGCTCAACTAGGTTGAGTTTCAGAAGTTGTGGCAACAAGGCAGCATACGGCATTGGGATCGGGTCGATCACTCGGTTAGCTTGGGATGGCCTTTGTTGGAATGGCCTCTGTTGATTGTTGTTGTTGGTGTTGTTGTTGTAGTTTCTTGGAGGATATTGATTCTGCTGATACTGGGGTTGTTGTCGGAAGTTTTGTGGCGGAGGTTGATAGACTGGCTGAGGATGTGCTGGAGCAGGGATAGTGACTGCTGCTATTGACCTTTGAACATATTGGGGCCTACCCCTGTTGGTGTGAATGGCATTGGTCTCGCCAGCTCTTCTCGGGCCTGCAAAAGGCTTTCTTGTACTACTGGACGAGCTGGCACCATTATCGGAGATCTTACCCATTTTTAACAGGCTTTCGATTCTCTCTCCAGCTATGACAACATCTGCGAAGCTAGTGGAGGAGAAAGCAGCCAACCTGTCAATATACGTTCCCTGAAGAGTGTTCATAAACATGTCTGCCATTTCTCTCTCAGACATTAGTGGTTGAACGGCAGCAGCCAATTGCCTCCATCTCTGGGCATATTCTCGGAAACTTTCCCTTGACGACTGTGACATGCCCATTAGGAGAGTCCTATTGGGTGCCATATCTAAGTTGTATTGATACTGTCTGATGAAGGCCTCTGCCAGGTCCTTCCAGCATCTTACAGTTGCCCTTGTCAAATGGGAATACCATTCCCTTGATGCTCCAGTCAAGTTGTCTTCGAAGTAGAACATCCAGAGCTTCTCATCCATTGTATAGGCCTTCAGCCTTCCCAGAAATGATTGCAAATGAGTCCGGGGGCATGAAGTCCCATTATACTTTTCGAAACAAGGAGGCTTGAACTTATGGGGGATCCTGACCCCGTCTACCAAACCCATGTCCATGACGTCGAAACCCAAAGAATTTTGGGATTCTAAGGACCTCAACTTTTCAGCTATCTCTTCCAATCGTCTATCATAAGTTTCTTCTCCAGCACCCATTACTATAAATTGGTCCTCCTGAGGATCTTCTTGAAGTACCCTGGCTGCAGTGGCTGTCCCTTGAACGTTTGCAGGAATATTGATCTCAGGATGTAGATGTGGGCCAAACACAGGGGGGTTAACATGTGGTTGCACCCTTTCATTGTTACTTGTGCCAGCAGTCCCCATATGGGGCTCCTCTGGATTCCTTCCTTCTACCAAAGCTCTGAGCCTCTCCTGGCTTTGAGCTAAGTTGTTCATCACTTCCATGAACTGTGTTATCTGGGTTCTCATCTCCAATCTTTCGTTTGCCATCTGGTTTCTGACCTCCGTGAGGTCTTGTTGCATCTGGTCCATCTGAATTCCCGGAAGGTTGTTTCTAGTTGGGTACCTGTGTGGCCTGTTGAGGGGAAATACCCGGCGGCGAGCAATAATTCCTGAGATTACAACAGAGGTTAGTATCAACAAAACAAAACCCTACAAAACAAATAAAAGGTTAGCATGCAATGCAGTTATGCTTATTTGCTCTCAAGGTATCCGGTTTGGCCTTCAGTTTTGACCCTTCCAGACCCTTGAAGATGCTGCTGTTGAAGTCGCTTTTGAAGTGAACTCAGGTGGAACAAACCAACACAAATATATTACATAAGATGAAATAATACAACTTGTTCATTTTACAACACAAGCCCTTAAAGGGGTCAAAATACATCACAAAAAAGCAAAAGTACATGGAATAGGAACAACAACAAGCAAATGATCAAACTCCAAGGCCAAACTCATCCTCACGAACTTCCTTGAGAAGTGCTTCGGTCACAGGATCAGCCGGACGCTCCGTGAGACTTCTGATGAGAAGGTTTCTTGTTGCAACAGCTGCAGTCAACTTCTTGTTCTGACTTTGGTCCTTAGACCTCTTCACTCCAGCTCTGATTTCTAGCTCTGATATTTCCTTCTGGGCTGCTGCCAGGGCTTTTTCCATCTGCTCCATCTTGTCCTGAATTCTCTTGTCTTCTAGAGTACGGGCCTCAGTGATCCGGACCCACCTGGCCTGACTCTCTTTCAAATACAAGTCTGTCCTTGCTCTCTGGAACTGGGCTTCTTTACAAGCATTCTTCAGAATCTGCTCACCAGCTTTAGACTTGTTGATATAATCTCCAGACTTCTCAATTTTAGTCAAGTGTTCCACTCTCAACTTCTCCAATCTCTCAATCTCCCTCACTCCTTCACTCCTCTCCCGGAGGGTCTTCTGCAAGGCCCGGGTCAGCTTCTCATTTCTTTCCTTCAAGCTCTCAAACTCTTCCAAACTGATGGTGGCAGGGGGTGGTGCTGAAGATGACTCAGGCATGTCTTCTATGGTGAAGGGCATTCCAGAGAATTGGGCCCTGGCATGAGACCACTCATAATATTGTGCTGATGCCACATTGTTGCACTTCCCCAGAATGGTGATTCCCTTGGTTTGAATATGATCCCAGGCCCAGGCAGCCTGCCTAACAGTTGCCAGACTAATCTTGTTCTCACAGTAGAGGGTCTCAACCAAATCCTGTACCCTAGGAGTGTGGACCAGTGCATAGCCCAATTGTCTCCTGAACAGCAGAGGGTTGTAATTGATACTTCCCTTAATTCCTATTAAGGGCACATTGGGAAAGTGCCCACAGCTGGTGAGGATATCTCTGCCCTTGGTGCTTTGAGTACACCATCTGATATCTGCTGAAGTTAGAACAGTGAGTCTCTTAGCCCAGTTGCTTTGCTGATGAGGATTTAGAAATGCATCTGTCCTGGGTAGATGCTTAAGAAGCCAAGCATGGAATAATGGAGCACAACACCTCACTAGCCTTCCCCTCTGCCTCTCATTCCACTGATGTACTGAGTAATAGAGATCACCCAGCAAAGTTGGCACCGGGTTCTTCAGGATGAACAAATGGATTGCATTCTTGCTAATGAATCGAGGCTCATCTGCAAACAACACAATTCCATATACACTTAAGGCCAACAGAGCACAAACAGCTTTCCACTCCCCCAGGGAGGCCTTCAGACTAGCTTGAGAAATTAAGAAGTCCAGATGAAAACCAGGGATCCCAGCTTTAGATTGCTACCTCCCCATTGCTTGGGAAAACCATCTCAGGATTGAAAGGGATTTCTCTCCTGATAGGTAGACCAACCAATGATGAGTATTCTTCCAATAGAGGCCCCAACTGAAAGTCTTGAAAGGTGAGACATCTCAATGGGGGGTCATAAAACTGAATGCAGGTGTGGATCAAGTTCCTCTGAGATGGGTCCAGATCCATGACCAAGTCAAGTATATCTCCATAATGCTCCCTGAACAAAGGTATGTGATCTGGAGTGATCAGGGTTTGAATCCTCCTGATATCAGATAAGTCTGGTTGGAAGAAATGATAGGTGATGTTGCTTTTCTTTGGAGCCATGATGCTGAAGACTGAGTAGAGTGTTGATGAAGATGCTGAGGAGTGGGCCACTGGCTGGCTAGTGCAAATATTTGAAGTATATGGCTGACAAGCTGAAGCAAGTGCTGGTGGAGATAGGTCAATACTACAGATGGGGTCAAAACCAAAACCAGATGAAAATGGATACCCTGAAACACAAATAAGCACATGTTAATATGATGCAATGAGTATGTATGCAAATGAAATGCAAGGGTTTGTGACTGAGCTGGATCTGATCAAAATGCCCTGATATAAATCCATGTGTGTTCAAGAATTCCAGATGGAGGTCTAAAAATCCAGTAACCAGGGTGGGGGACTCAAATAAAGAGCCACAAGTCCAGGGTTTAGAATCACAAGAACTGTCCAACATGGAGTATTCTTAACAAAGTCAAAGTAACAGGGTATTCTGGGGTCAAGGTACCTGCAAACCTGTAAACAGCCCAACCCCCTCACAGGTGGTGTTCTAAAACAAGGATCCTCAGACTTGGATCAGTTATGAGAAGTGTAAACACTTCTAACCCGGAGGTACAATGTTTACAATAACCATAACAATTCCTCCTCTAATTCACCTCAGTTTCTGGAGGTCAATACTAAAGGGTCATCCAGACTTAGCAGGCTTCCCAGATAGCCCTAGCATTGCAGGAAATCTGCAACACAGAGTTCTCAAGAAGAAACCCACATCTGAACCGTGTTTCATATTCCCGCACCAGACCGAAATGGAATGGGAAAGAATATGATTCACTCTAGCCTAGGTGTCACTCAGGTCCCAGGTATAGGACCTTAACTCTCAATGAAACACCCACCCACCAAAGCAAACAACAGACCCAGCCAGCAACAATGACAGTATGATATATACAAATGCAATAAAGAAAGCAGTAAAGTAACTGTACATAAAGCAATAAACAAAACAAATACAGGCACAAATAAGCACATAACACCCCAGTAAACACAAATCAAACAAGCGCTAGGAGGAACCCACAAAAAGAACCAGAAGCCCTGGTTGCAGTATAAGATTCCCCAGCAGAGTCGCCAAGCTGTCGCTCCCGATAAGTGACACTAGTTCAAATAAAGGTACAGACGCGAACGGTCGGCGAGAGGGACAATGAGAACACACAGCCGTGAACTCACTGGAGATGAATAGAGTCGCCAGCTAGGCATTTTTATCCCGGAGGAAAGGCAATGCTGCATAAGCCTAGAAAGAGATGGATAAGACGGTTTGCGAACCAGAGAGACTGAGAAAGGGGGTTGGTTACAACCTGGGAAGGTATTAGCACCCAGATTGTCCGTCGTACTCGACGGGATCCACGCTTAAAAAATTTGTGTTTAGAGGGGTAGTGTCAGTGCAATTTGTGTATACAAGAGCTGGAAAAAAGAATGTACAGGTGTCAGTGTAAAAGAAAGTGATGTGTATAAATGATGTGTCAGTGTAAGAACGAGAATGAATTGCTCATGATAATGAGGCTAAAAGAAAGATGCTGGAAAGAGGGGGAATATACAGAGACTTTTGTTCGATAACTGTTAAGTTATGCCTACGTATCCTCTCGTGCAATGAGGAAGTCAGAACACCGTAGTTCGACCCAAAGAGACTGAAAGGATGAATTGACTGGTGAACTGCTTACTTGCCTATGCTCAAGTGTATGATCTGTCTGGCACAGATGCAAACTGTCTTGCATTAGACAGAAGAAGCAAGTTCTCGTTTGTGAGTGAAGATGATGAGAAAAGAATCCCGGAGGAGACGATTATTGTTTGTTTTTGAGTTTTTCAGTCTTTTATTGCTTTTGAAAGTTTGTCATAAGTTAATGAGCTTAAGCCTAAACCAATGGGTTAGTAGACTCATCACATCTTCCCTCTGATTAGGGGTAATGAGAATACCTTAAATGTGAAGTCAGATTCTCACACTTAGTCACCTTTGGTGTAGGATTAAGATCATTAACCTACTTGTTGATTATTTAGATGTTTTTGGTGTTTTTGTTTAGTGTTAAGTAATGAGGTTAAGCCATAATCAGGGATTAAACAGACTCATTACACCATCCTAATAGAAGGATAATAGATGAGAATGTTTAAGCTGAGGAAAACTCCTCAACTTAATCCATGATTAGGGATTAAACCCATGACAAAACAAGCCTTTGATTAAGTGGATTTTATTTAATAGTATGATGATGAAGTGATTTTTAGGGTTTGTAAGACAACTTGAGGGGGACTTGTCCATTAACACTAGGGTTAGTCCTTCTTAACCACTTAAGGAAGAATTAGAACCCTAATGCAAGGCCCAAGTTACAAGTGTGATGTCTTAATGATTATTAAGTGGATTGATTAAGAGATTTAAACACCTTAAGGGTTTAACACCTAGGATTAAAGTTATACACTCCATCCTAAGAGAAGGATGCAGGCATAAGCTTAATCACAAAGTCTTAAAGCCTTTAGGGTTTAGTCCCTGATTATGAGGTGAGAAGAGAGGACTCAAAGAGAGACACAAAGGTAAAACTAGGAGGGGAGACTAATCAAAACCCTAATTCATTGTCATGCTTGGTTGATCCTAAGGTTTGTGAGGTTTTCAAGAACAATCTTCAGAGGAGCCACCAGGAAGCAGATGAACAAGATCAAGAGAAGCAAAGTGACTTGCTTCATTCAAGAAGTCAAGTCACTTGAAGAAAGAAAGTGGGAAGAACAAGAATGAGCAAGCTCAATCTCAAACACATATAGGAATGCAGCAATGTATGCAAGAGAGATGAGAAGAAAAGTTATGAGAAGTGAAGGCAAATTCACTTCTCAAGTTTACTTACCACCTGAAATGTTAGAAAGAAATGCAATGCAATGCAAGATGAGATAAAATGGTATGATGCTAAGCAAAACCAGAAGC
Source organism: Lathyrus aphaca (assembly GCA_963966055.1). Lineage (NCBI taxonomy): Eukaryota > Viridiplantae > Streptophyta > Magnoliopsida > Fabales > Fabaceae > Lathyrus > Lathyrus aphaca. The sequence goes on along the minus strand of OZ014520.1, from coordinate 163,453,769 downwards.
ATGTTGATGATGATTATGATGTTATGAGGTGCTGCAAACATGAGGCAAGACATGGAGATGTTCATACAAGATCATGGATGCAAATGATGCAAGCCTAGAAGCATGAATGAACATGAAAAGTTATGAAGCATACAAGGCAAATGACATGGCAAACATGTGATGCAATGATCAAACATGCTTCTTATATGTCTTAAGATGCCAAATGAATCACAAGAATGCACTAAATGCAAAGACAAGTCATGTTATGCAAGAGAATGCAAGATGTATGCAAATGGAAGCCCAAATTAGGGTTCATGGATCAAACATCAAACAAAAACCCAAAACAGAAGCAAACCTCAAGATAAAAAATGGAAAATGCTACCCAAAGAAACCCTAAACCTATACTAAACCAAGGTCCAAAGGGGAGGTCTCAACTCTTAACCAATCTTGAGTTATGAATTTTCTAAGTTATTAGGGTTTTTTAGGGTTCTTAACAAAAGAAATGCCAAACAATTGGAAAATGCAAGATCAAATCATGGCCATTTAATCCTAGAAACTACATGCTAAACATAAAACAATGCAAGAAGAATCAATGTCCCAACCTTCTTAGATAGGCAGAAATGAATTTTTGAACTTAGGATCAAATTAATGCATAAAAAATGATTTAATTCAATGAAAAATTCTTAAAATGCATCAAGATCAAAAAAGAAATTTTTTTTTGAAGGTTGGACAATGTTTCTAAATGTCCTAGAACATTTCATGAATTTTTTGTAATTTTTAAATACCTAAAAGTATTTTTAATTAATTAATTTCCATTAATCAATTAAAAATAATCTTTTAAATATTTAAAAATACTTTTTAAATGATAAAAAATAAAATAAAAATATTTTTGTGTCATAAAAATTATTAAAACTCTTGGGAAAAAGTTTCATAATTTTTATGTATTTTTTGCTATTTTAAAATAAATATGCAAATAAAAGGAAAAGAAAATGAATAAAAATTAAATAAAATAGGAAGTCAATGGAATGGAGGGATGAGATTCATTCTGGGTTCAAATTGGTTGACTGCGCGCGTCATCCAAGGGTCCAGGTTGACTCTGATTAAATTATTTAAATTATGGATTAATTAAGCTAACACGTGGATTAGGGCATAATCAAAGAGATCCAGGCCACTCACTAGCGCGCGGGAAGCAGCATCCAAGGGTCCAAGTTTAAAGTTCACTAATTAATGACAATTAGCCCTAATCACATTCAGGCTGCCGGAGAAGACTTCCGGTCGTCTTCTCCGGCGAGCAACTCACCTGAAAACTTCCCAACTCACTCAAATCGTATCAAAAATGAAAACTAAGAACTGGGAAATGTTCCTTACACACTCACGAATCAAACCCCTCTCTCAAAACAAATTTCTTTTTCCTAAACAAGCTGAATCGAAGAGGATAAGAACTAGGGCACGCAAGTTTCAGAAGCAAATTAAATACTCAAATCAAAGCCATTTTAAAAACCAATAACACCAGGATACTCAGGGAAGCATAAGGAACAAGTTTATAACATGCAAAGTGATTTCTGGAAAAATAAATTTCAAGCTACCTGAGATTCGAAGCTTTCACTTTGATGACTTTCTGGCCACTTTTCCTTGTGCAATCCACTCCTTAGGACCTCTTGATGATGTTTGAATGCCTTAGAACAATTTGTGCTGGCTGGATAATGAGTTTCGAAAGCTTCTGCTCAAGCTTGGTCAGAAATGGCAATGGAGTTTCAGGCACTTTCAGGTCATTGTGAATGGTGGTTTATGATCCAGATGATGTATGGAGAAGCTTTGCAAGGTTTGTTTGGCTGTTTGTGAGCTAGGGAGGGAGATTCGAATGGAACTGCAACTTGGGGTGAGAAATGGCTATGGGGTGTTCTGGTTGATTCAGGCTTGTGTTCTTGCTGGTTTCTACTCAATGATACATGGTGAGTTGAATGGTGAAAATGGTTTGAGTGTTTTCAAGCTGTGGAGGCAGATTCGAAGGCTTATGCAAAAATGGAATGTTTTGTGAATGTGAATGTATGAAGTGTTTCAGGCTTGCTTAGTGTATGAAATGGTTTGCAAATGGATAGTATATTTTAATCCAAGTGGCCAGAGGATGTGACATGGCCTGTGGTGATTGGGATGTTTACTTTTGCAAAAAGGTCAACTTTTGTGTAAGGCAAGTATGGCTTGATCTATAGCTAGTACAAAGCATGGTTCTGGTGCAGCAAGATGAGGTGAGAGGGCTAGCTTGGTTCAAGGGCCAATGCTGCAAGTTGGTGAGATGTGATGAGTGTTTTGCAACTTGGTTACTTTTTGCCTTTTCATGAAAATCTCTCATTACACAAACCATAAACATGTGAAACCTTGGTCCAATTCTGACTTTTAGGACATATTGAATGTTTGCATACTGGTTTGAAGTGAATTAGAAGTCACATTTGGCTTTGGTTCATGGTTTTGCAAAATTCTCACTTAGGGCATGCCTTGAAAATCAATGATTTTAGCCAACTTTGTCACACCATAACTTTTGATCCAAGAAGAGTTTGATCATGTTCTTGTACTTTTTGAAAAGGGAAAGATGAGATCTACAACTTTCATGACCAAGGTTTTTTCATTTGAAGCCTTTTTGGATCAAGAATCAAGGCTTGAAAAATGACCTAAAATGATGCATTCTTGAAAAGTCAACTATACCTCAAAAAGTCAACATTTGCAAAAACCCTAAATTCTTGATTTTTATGAACTTCAACCTTCTTCCATGATCAAATAAAGATCATATACACTCAAAATGATGAAGATCACCCATTGGTTGGGTCATTGGGGGCCTCAGATGCCCTGATTTTGCACTGACTTGTCTGAAAAGTCAAACCTTGATCAGATGACTTCCCCATGGAATTTCTTCATGAAAATTGATATGCATACTCCCTATACCATATAGAGACCAATGGAAACAAGAATGACCAAAAATTTGGGGTTATGGCCTCTGAAACCAAAACCCTAATTTTCAGTCAACTGTGCAGTCTAGCCTGGCTCTGCATCCACTCAAACCCTAGTTCTTGTGATTCCTTTGCATCTTTGACTTTGTGGGGACATAATGTGATGCTTGTACACACATGGATCCCTTTGGAGTGATTGATGGCCTTTGGAATGGCTCAAGATGCCCTGAGATTGCTCAGATCACAAACCCTAGGTGCAGATGACCTAGAAACTATCCAGTGAACAAAAATGGGATATGAGATGATATGATTGTGTTCATGCATATGAGAATGATCACAAGCCATGGTGTGAATGGGTGAGGGCAAATTTGGGGTGTTTACAGCTGCCCCTATTCAAACACGAGTTAGCTGTGCAGGATGTAAGCGACGGCTTAACAGGCAAACAAGATAACTTGTGGTTGAATACCAAAGACAGTCCGAAATTTGCACTCACAGAATGAAGAAGAAAAGGGATATAGATTGTAAAAGCAAATATAGTATATTGTAAAGTGTGGGCGACGGAGGACGACCGTCGAGCAGAGGACGACTGCCGGGTAAATAGCAATGGCGGGGACGGCCGACACGCTGGGGAAGGTGAGGAAAATAAAGCAATGACGGGGACGGCCGACATGCTGGGGATAAAGGGTAAAGCAAAGACGGGGACGGCCGACTAGCTGGGGAAAGTAAGATAATATGATGGGGACGGCCATCAAGATAAAGTTGTAGCATTCTCTGGGGATTAATGAAACATGACGGGGACGGCCATCAAGTTCATAAAGCAAAGTAACCGACGATGGGGACGGCCATCGGGCTAAAAAGAAAAAGGGACCACGACGGGGACGGCCATCGGGTTAAAAAGGAAAAGGGACCACGACGGGGACGGCCATCGGGTTAAAAAGGAAAAGGGACCACGACGGGGACGGCCATCGGGTTAAAGAATAAATGAAATAAACAGATGATGGGGTACGACCATCAAAGGTGAAGGACGATCACCTAGCAGGGGACGGCTGCTCTGTTGGGGATAAAAGAAATATGATGGGGACGACCATCAAAGGTGGAGGACGACCACCTGGTAGGGTACGGCTGCCGGAAATATCGCGACATAGGACGAATGCCGGATAAAAGGGTCAACGACGGGGACGGCCATCGGACGAGCATGATGGGGAACGACCATCAAGAAGTGGAGGACGACCACTCAGCAGGGTACGGCTGCTCTCAAGATTTGTCATGACACAGGACGAGTGCCAGATAACCAAAAAAATCAACAATGGGGACGGCCATTGGATAAAATGATGAAGGACGATCATCAAAAGGTGGAGGACAACCACCTAGCAGGGGACGGCTGCTAAAATCAACGATGGGGACGGCCATCGGATGAGCATGATGGGGAACGACCATCAAGAAGTGGAGGACGACCACTCAGCAGGGTACGGCTGCTCTCAGGGTTATCGTAACACAGGACGAGTGTTAGATAAAAAGAAAATTTGTTGGCGATCTACTGGGGATGTAGTAAACACGGACGAGCGTTTATATCCAAGAAACTAAAGGTATAAGTGTTTGGTATTGTGTATAGATTAAAGATGCGGACGAGCATCCTTAAGACTACGATACGGACGAGTATCGTGTAGAAACAAACTGACACATGTTCAGAGATGATGATACGGACGAGTATCAACTGGTTAACCAAGAACACGGACGAGTGTTGCATCTGAAAGGACTCTTCTGGGGAATAATAGACACAGACGAGTATCTATATCCAAGAAGACATAAGTGTTTGACACGGTGTATGGGTTAAAGATGCGGACGAGCATCCTTAAGACTACGATACGGACGAGTATCATGTAGAAACAAACACTAGACGCAATGTTCTGAGATCATGGTACGGACGAGTACCAACTGGTTAACACAGAACAAGGACTATTGTCGAATCTGTGGGGATATAAATGATGTATATAAGATACGGACGAGTATCTGTATAAGTGTACCAATGAGTAGTGAGCGTGTATGTAAGTGTTTATCTCCTGGGGAGGGTGACACAGACGAGTGTCAAGAGAGAAAAGTAATATTAACAAGTGTATGGGTTGATAAAAGTGTAAGTGACTGCGCTGGGGATATGACACGGTCGGGTGTCAAGAAAAGTGTATATAGGTATATGTGAGTGCAAAGGGGATGTCTTTGGCTTTCTGCTGGTGATTTGACATGGACGGGTGTCCAAAGGTGTGTATACTGGTGTTTGTGGTTTGAGAGGCAACTGCTTTTGCTGGGGACTCTGGTGGAGGATATTCTCCGTATATATCCGGTATGCCGACAGATTGTCATTACTTACAAGTGTTCAATTCACAACATGACTTATGATTATGCTATGCGTTTGATTTTTGCCGTAATGCTCCGTATTAGACGGAATGCTACGCCCTGAGGGGATAGTATGATGCAAATGCCATGATTATGCAAAGAGGCACAGATCCGGGATTCGGATCCCATTGCTGCAAAGACCTCTGGATGATCTGTTTGAAATGGACTTCCCAGCTGGGGATGAGATCAGTGATAGATCTAACGATGTATCTGCTTGGGGATATATGTCACTGGTTGACATATCCTTATCATATGGGACCCAGCTGGGGTTTGTAGAAGCTTCTGTACTCTGTTGTGATCTCTTCTGAATAGAGGCTTGAAGCTCTGTGGGGAGATGATTCCCTGACTCCTGCATTCTGCTGAGGAAGAATGGTTGGTATTACAGCTGAGGAATGCTGTTGGTAACTCAGCTGGGGAGAGCAATGGGAGGCCACTCAGCTGGGGATAGAGCATTTCGGATGCTGAGATTATTTGTTGTCTCGCCAGCTTGCTGAGATATAACTTGCATGCCCCAAGTTGCGTTCTGGATACCTGCAATCCTGCAAAGACAAAGAAACGGACAAAAGGTCCCAAGGTATCTTTTACTGGATTCCGTCATAGGAGTTAAGTACTTTCGAGAGTAAGTATATTCCCTGTAAGCATGCGTTTTTACTTTTAGAGAAAGGCATCTATACTTATGCAATTGTTTCTTAGAGACATCAGACATTTTTTGCAAACAAAATATACAAAACGAGACATGACTGAAAAATCTGATTTTATTAATTCATGAGCCCTGAATTGGCAAGATACAGTCAAAGCAAACAAGTCCCCTAAAATGAAGAGACTGTTACAAATTGAGAAACAAAATACTGGCGATGTTGACGACGCTTTCAAGGAGCTTCCTCTTCTGCTATGACCCGTATGACAATGACTTTCTTCTCGTCTTGCTTTCGGGAGAGAGTTGATCCTGATTGAAGCTTGATCCTTTGGAACTTACCAAGTTGTAGATAATACAGACGAATCCAGAATGCAGTTGTTCGCTTATTCCCTTATTTTGCATGGATCGCCCTTTCGGGTTTTCAATCCATCGGGATACCCATTTTTGCCTGAGTTGTCCAATACGGCTTTTCAACTCAGCGGGTGTACATTTTTGTTTATTTCCCTTATTTTTGCCCGAGTCTTTTATTCTGTTTTTGACTCGCCGGGATGCCCTATTTTTGCCTGGACTTACATTCTGTTTTTATGTCCAGCGGGTCATTTTATGCGAAGTATTTTTTAACTGCATCTGAATTCACAGGGGACGGGAAATCTTCACCATCCATGGTGCTGAGCATCAGTGCTCCACCAGAGAAAACTTTCTTTACAACGAATGGTCCTTCGTAATTTGGAGTCCATTTGCCTCTGTGGTCTGTATGAGGAGGGAGGATTCTTTTCAACACAAGATCCCCTACTTGGTACTCTCGGTGCCTGACTTTTTGATCGAAGGCCTTCTTCATTCTCTTCTGATATAACTGCCCGTGGCAAATTGCAGCCAATCTCTTCCCTTCGATCAGACTCAGTTGTTTGTATCGGGCCCGAACCCATTCTGCTTCACTCAGTTTAACATCCATCAATACCCGTAAGGAGGGTAATTCAACCTCAACAGGTAGGACTGCTTCCATACCATACACAAGCTGATACGGTGTTGCCCCAGTGGATGTTCTGATTGATGTGCGGTATCCATGCAAGGCAAACGGTAGCATTTCGTGCCAATCTTTGTAGGTGACTACCATCTTCTGCACAATCTTCTTAATATTCTTATTGGCTGCCTCAACAACGCCATTCATCTTTGGCCTGTAAGGAGAAGAATTGTGATGTTGGATCTTGAAGTCCCGGCATAACTCTGCCATCATTTTGTTATTCAAGTTGGAACCATTATCAGTAATGATTCGCTCGGGAACTCCATATCGACAGATGATATCTCTTTTCAGAAATCTGGCTACCACTTGTCTTGTAACGTTTGCATATGAGGCTGCCTCAACCCACTTGGTGAAATAGTCGATGGCGACCAGGATGAATCTGTGGCCATTTGAAGCAGTTGGCTCAATCTTGCCAATCATATCAATGCCCCACATGGCAAAGGGCCATGGTGAAGACATGATGTTCAAAGGATTGGGAGGCACATGCACCTTATCTGCGTAAATCTGGCATTTATGACATTTTCTGGCGTAGGCACAACAGTCTGCATCCATTGTGATCCAGTAATAGCCTGATCTTAACAACTTTTTAGCCATGGCATGCCCTCCGGCATGGGTACCAAAAGATCCTTCGTGCACTTCATGCATCAACAAATCCGCTTCCGTCTTGTCAACACATCTGAGGAGTATCATGTCAAAGTTCCTTTTGTATAAAGACCCATCAGTGTTCAGAAAGAAACTACCAGCAAGCCTTCTCAAAGTCTTCTTATCATTGGAAGATGCCCCAAGTGGGTATGTTTGATCCTCCAAGAAGCATTTAATGTCATGGAACCAAGGCTTATCATCTCTGACAACATCTGCTGCAAATACATATGCTGGTCTATCAAGTCTGGATACTGAAATCTGAGGTACAAAGTTGGCTGCTTGAACTTTGATCATGGATGAAATGGTAGCAAGAGCATCTGCAAACTGATTCTCGTCCCGAGGGATATACTAAAGCTTGACTGTTGTGAAGAAAGTCAATAACCTCCTTGTATAATCCCTGTAAGGTATCAGATGATCCTGGTGGGTGTACCATTTTCCGTTGGTTTGATTAACTACCAGAGCTGAATCTCCGAATACAGTCAATGTCTTGATCCTGAGGTCAATGGCTTCCTCAAGACCCATAATGCAAGCTTCGTATTCAGCTTCGTTGTTAGTGCAGTTGAAAGTGAGTTTTGCCGAGAAAGGCATGTGAACTCCTTTGGGTGTAATGAGTACTGCACCAACACCACGACCATTCATGTTAACAGCCCCGTCAAACATCATAGTCCATTCTTCCTCCGGGTTGGGCCCTTCAGTGTGAATAGGCTCCTCACGATCTTTTGATTTTATGAACATGATGTCTTCATCAGGGAAGTCAAATCTCATAGGCTGGTAGTCATCAATGGGTTGCTTAGCAAGATATTCAGACAATACACTGCCTTTGATGGCTTTCTGAGATGTGTATTGGATGTCATACTCTGTAAGGATCATCTGCCATCTTGCAACCCGTCCGGTAAGAGCTGGCTTCTCAAATATGTACTTGACTGGATCCATCTTTGAGATCAACAAAGTAGTGTGGGTCAACATATACTGTCTCAGTCGGCGAGCAGCCCACGCTAAAGCACAACAAGTTTTCTCGAGCAGTGAATAACGCTGTTCACAGTCGGTAAACTTTTTGCTTAGGTAGTATATTGCATACTCTTTTCGACCAGACTCGTCATGCTGGCCCAGTACACACCCCATTGACTCTTCTAATACTGTCAAGTACATAATCAGAGGTCTTCCTTCAACTGGCGGCATGAGGATTGGAGGTTCTTGCAGATATTCTTTGATCTTGTCAAAAGCTTTCTGGCAATCTTCGTTCCACCTGACCGTTTGTTCCTTTCTTAGCAGCTTGAACAAGGGTTCACAGGTTGCTGTAAGGTGAGATATGAACCGCGAAATGTAGTTCAATCGGCCTAAGAACCCTCGAACTTCTTTCTCAGTCCTCGGTGCAGGCATCTCTTGAATAGCTTTGACTTTATCAGGGTCAACTTCAATCCCTTTCTCGCTTACAATAAAGCCCAGCAGCTTAACGGATCGCACCCCGAATGTGCATTTGTTGGGGTTCAACTTTAGTTGGTACTTCCTCAGGCGCTTGAACAACTTCAGCAGATTTACCAGGTGTTCTTCCTCTGTAAGGGACTTGGCAATCATATCATCCACATAACATTCTATTTCTTTGTGGATCATATCGTGGAATAATGTCACCATAGCCCGTTGATATGTTGCACCAGCATTCTTCAGTCCGAATGGCATCACCTTGTAACAGAACGTGCCCCAAGGTGTGATGAATGTTGTCTTCTCCATGTCTTCAGGTGACATCTTGATCTGATTATATCCTGAAAATCCATCCATGAAGGAGAATACCGAGAACTGAGCCGTGTTATCCACCAATACATCAATGTGAGGTAATGGGAAATCATCTTTCGGGCTGGCTCTGTTCAGATCCCGGTAATCAACACACATTCTTACTTTTCCGTCCTTCTTAGGCACAGGTACTATGTTAGCAACCCACGGCGGATAGCTAGTTACGGCAAGGAACCCGGCGTCCCATTGCTTTTGTATCTCTTCCTTGATTTTCATGGCCATGTCTGGGCGAGTTCGGCGCAGCTTCTGTTTAACTGGTGGGCATTCTTCTCTCAAAGGCAGCTTGTGCACCACAATGTCGGTATCCAACCCTGGCATATCCTGATACGACCAAGCAAACACATCAACATACTCTTGAAGTAGATCTATCAATTGTCTCTTCACCGAGTCTTGCAGGCAGGCCCCGATTCTAACTTCTTTCACGTCTTCGTCTGTACCAAGATTAATCACTTCAATCTCCTCCTGGTGAGGAGTAATAACCTTTTCCTCCTGTCTCAACAATCTGGCCAGCTCTTCAGGAAGCTCATATTCTTCATCAACCCCTTCATCAGCTTGATTGATTGGATTGTCAAAGTCATACGATGTCATAGCCGTGCTGTTGTCGGTGCTGTCAGGAAGGCACTCTCTGCAAGGGTTAAGTTTGTCCATTTTAGTGATTGATTTTAATCTTGCTTTAGAAAAAAAGTGAAATGAAGTTATCATTTTGAAAACAACGCCATTTATTTTTTGTACAAAAAGAAAAATGGAAAAAACAGTGAGCAGAAAAGAAAAAGACTCGTTTGCAAAAAGATGTCTGATATTTCATTAATTTAATCTTGTTTGCACAAAAGTACAGATGGCCCTGATTACAAAATGAGTCTTGTCATCTTGGGCAAGATGCAAGACTTTGATGCATGCTATAAAAATACAGGAAATAATAATTACTCTGCATGAGTAACTCTTATAATTTCCTGGGAAGACCAGTTCGAGACATTGCTCCCCGGGATCTTTGGACGAATCCAATTCTCCAGATTGCGTTCCTCTTCCAGCTCGTCTTCCAGGCAGTTGATAGCATCGGGGGTAAGCATCCCCCCACTGACAAAACCAGGCTCTGCAGCAGCCTTTGCTTGATGTTGAGTTGGTCTGTAACCCAACCCAAATTTGTCCTTCTTCTCCTCCACAGCTAAGACCTTGCCCCAGCCTAGGGCAGTTCCCTCCTCAACAACCTTCCGGGCTTGTTGGTAAGACGACATGGAGATCCCCGACACGGCAGATGCTTCATTGACATTCAAGGCTTCAAAACCTTGGCTCATTGTTTCATGGATCTCCCCATCCATCTCAATGTATTTATAAGTAGCCAGATGGCTAACGAATATATCCTCTTCCCCACAGATTGTGACAACTTGACCTTCCCACTCAAATTTTAACTTTTGGTGAAGGGTAGACGTTATTGCGCCGGCGGCGTGAATCCAGGGTCTACCCAACAAACAGCTGTAGGCGGGCTGAATGTCCATCACATAAAAGATAGTTTTAAAAGTCTGCGGGCCAATTGTCACGGGCAGCTCAATCTCTCCCAGAACCGATCTCTTCGAACCATCAAAAGCTCTTACCACCAGGTTGCTGGGTCTCAATGCCAATCCATCATATTCTAACTTCACCAGAGCCTTCTTTGGTAAGACATTCAGGGAAGAACCTGTGTCCACCAGCACATGAGAAAGGACAGCTCCTTTGCATTCCATGGTTATGTGCAAGGCTTTGTTGTGGTTGCGGCCATCCGCTGTCAAGTCAGTGTTGGTGAACCCTAGCCCATTGCTAGCGGTAACATTCCCAACCACGGTCTCCAACTGGTTGACAGTAATCTCTTCCGGCACGTAAGCTGCGTGCAAGACTTTAAGTAGTGCATTCCGATGGGCCTCGGAGCACATAAGCAGTGAGAGGATAGAGATTTTGGATGGCGTCTGGTGAAGCTGATCCACAATTTTATAATCACTCTTTTTGATGATCCGCATAAACTCATCAACTTCTTGATCGAACAGAGTCTTCAGGGTTTCTTTGGCAGCCTGATCTTCCTGCACCGGGCTTTTTCCTTTTGCCTTGGCAGCAGCTTCTGCCTCGGCAGTAGGTCTTTGGATTGGTGGAGCGAAGAGACGTCCGCTTCGGGTGAAGCCTCCGCCTCCTCCCACATTATCTACTTGTGGTGCAGGTGTTGATGTTTCCAGAGTGATTCTTTTCCCTTCACAATACACGTCGGAGCCACAGTGCCAAGGGATGGCCCTATTGCTTTCATATGGTACTGGTCCAGGCACCGAGACAGTGACTGGACTGATTGCTGCTGCTGAAGGGACTGTAATTGTTTGTGGATCATAAAAGATTGTAACTGGTGCTCTGACGGGAGCAGCACCTTCTGAATGGTAGGCGGAGTTATTTTCAGGATCGTAGAATATGGTAACAGTGGAGACATCTTCGTGATTGATTGCTGGTGTTGTAGGAGGTATTGTTGGAAGGACTGATGTTGTTGTTGCTGGAGATTCGAAATGGAATGAAGCTGAAGTTGTAGCAGGAGAAACTGTGGAAATCTGATTATTTGGGAGGACAGGTGAAGTACTTGTTGATGTTGCTGGTGAATTGTCGGGAACAATAGTTGCTACAGTTGTAGGAGGTTCTGGAACCGTTGTTGATGAAGTTGTCGGGTTTGTCGGAAATGATGTAGTGATCTGTAGCAGGCCACTCTGAATAAGGCTATCAATGCCATTCCTCAGGTCCTCACACCCATTCCATGAAATATTGCAATATGGACACCCTAGTTCACACCCCGGAAATATTTGGTTTTCACGGAGTTGAGCTTTGATTTCCACCAATGGTGTCCTGATCTGATCCACACTGGTTATTAAATAAGACGGTCTGTCTTCTTCAATAGCGTTAATTCGAGGACCACCATGGTTTGGCATTGGGTTTTTATTGACATTGGGCGGCGATGCAAAATTTAGAGCCTTGGAGTCTACCAAGTCTTGTACCTTCATATGCAGAGCCCTGCATTTTTCTGTACTGTGACCAGGTGCGTTTGAATGAAAAGCACACCTAGCATTGGAGTCATAGTTCCTTGGTAAACTGTTGGGATCCGGAGGTGCCAACGTTCTTAGCTCAACTAGGTTGAGTTTCAGAAGTTGTGGCAACAAGGCAGCATACGGCATTGGGATCGGGTCGATCACTCGGTTAGCTTGGGATGGCCTTTGTTGGAATGGCCTCTGTTGATTGTTGTTGTTGGTGTTGTTGTTGTAGTTTCTTGGAGGATATTGATTCTGCTGATACTGGGGTTGTTGTCGGAAGTTTTGTGGCGGAGGTTGATAGACTGGCTGAGGATGTGCTGGAGCAGGGATAGTGACTGCTGCTATTGACCTTTGAACATATTGGGGCCTACCCCTGTTGGTGTGAATGGCATTGGTCTCGCCAGCTCTTCTCGGGCCTGCAAAAGGCTTTCTTGTACTACTGGACGAGCTGGCACCATTATCGGAGATCTTACCCATTTTTAACAGGCTTTCGATTCTCTCTCCAGCTATGACAACATCTGCGAAGCTAGTGGAGGAGAAAGCAGCCAACCTGTCAATATACGTTCCCTGAAGAGTGTTCATAAACATGTCTGCCATTTCTCTCTCAGACATTAGTGGTTGAACGGCAGCAGCCAATTGCCTCCATCTCTGGGCATATTCTCGGAAACTTTCCCTTGACGACTGTGACATGCCCATTAGGAGAGTCCTATTGGGTGCCATATCTAAGTTGTATTGATACTGTCTGATGAAGGCCTCTGCCAGGTCCTTCCAGCATCTTACAGTTGCCCTTGTCAAATGGGAATACCATTCCCTTGATGCTCCAGTCAAGTTGTCTTCGAAGTAGAACATCCAGAGCTTCTCATCCATTGTATAGGCCTTCAGCCTTCCCAGAAATGATTGCAAATGAGTCCGGGGGCATGAAGTCCCATTATACTTTTCGAAACAAGGAGGCTTGAACTTATGGGGGATCCTGACCCCGTCTACCAAACCCATGTCCATGACGTCGAAACCCAAAGAATTTTGGGATTCTAAGGACCTCAACTTTTCAGCTATCTCTTCCAATCGTCTATCATAAGTTTCTTCTCCAGCACCCATTACTATAAATTGGTCCTCCTGAGGATCTTCTTGAAGTACCCTGGCTGCAGTGGCTGTCCCTTGAACGTTTGCAGGAATATTGATCTCAGGATGTAGATGTGGGCCAAACACAGGGGGGTTAACATGTGGTTGCACCCTTTCATTGTTACTTGTGCCAGCAGTCCCCATATGGGGCTCCTCTGGATTCCTTCCTTCTACCAAAGCTCTGAGCCTCTCCTGGCTTTGAGCTAAGTTGTTCATCACTTCCATGAACTGTGTTATCTGGGTTCTCATCTCCAATCTTTCGTTTGCCATCTGGTTTCTGACCTCCGTGAGGTCTTGTTGCATCTGGTCCATCTGAATTCCCGGAAGGTTGTTTCTAGTTGGGTACCTGTGTGGCCTGTTGAGGGGAAATACCCGGCGGCGAGCAATAATTCCTGAGATTACAACAGAGGTTAGTATCAACAAAACAAAACCCTACAAAACAAATAAAAGGTTAGCATGCAATGCAGTTATGCTTATTTGCTCTCAAGGTATCCGGTTTGGCCTTCAGTTTTGACCCTTCCAGACCCTTGAAGATGCTGCTGTTGAAGTAGCTTTTGAAGTGAACTCAGGTGGAACAAACCAACACAAATATATTACATAAGATGAAATAATACAACTTGTTCATTTTACAACACAAGCCCTTAAAGGGGTCAAAATACATCACAAAAAAGCAAAAGTACATGGAATAGGAACAACAACAAGCAAATGATCAAACTCCAAGGCCAAACTCATCCTCACGAACTTCCTTGAGAAGTGCTTCGGTCACAGGATCAGCCGGACGCTCCGTGAGACTTCTGATGAGAAGGTTTCTTGTTGCAACAGCTGCAGTCAACTTCTTGTTCTGACTTTGGTCCTTAGACCTCTTCACTCCAGCTCTGATTTCTAGCTCTGATATTTCCTTCTGGGCTGCTGCCAGGGCTTTTTCCATCTGCTCCATCTTGTCCTGAATTCTCTTGTCTTCTAGAGTACGGGCCTCAGTGATCCGGACCCACCTGGCCTGACTCTCTTTCAAATACAAGTCTGTCCTTGCTCTCTGGAACTGGGCTTCTTTACAAGCATTCTTCAGAATCTGCTCACCAGCTTTAGACTTGTTGATATAATCTCCAGACTTCTCAATTTTAGTCAAGTGTTCCACTCTCAACTTCTCCAATCTCTCAATCTCCCTCACTCCTTCACTCCTCTCCCGGAGGGTCTTCTGCAAGGCCCGGGTCAGCTTCTCATTTCTTTCCTTCAAGCTCTCAAACTCTTCCAAACTGATGGTGGCAGGGGGTGGTGCTGAAGATGACTCAGGCATGTCTTCTATGGTGAAGGGCATTCCAGAGAATTGGGCCCTGGCATGAGACCACTCATAATATTGTGCTGATGCCACATTGTTGCACTTCCCCAGAATGGTGATTCCCTTGGTTTGAATATGATCCCAGGCCCAGGCAGCCTGCCTAACAGTTGCCAGACTAATCTTGTTCTCACAGTAGAGGGTCTCAACCAAATCCTGTACCCTAGGAGTGTGGACCAGTGCATAGCCCAATTGTCTCCTGAACAGCAGAGGGTTGTAATTGATACTTCCCTTAATTCCTATTAAGGGCACATTGGGAAAGTGCCCACAGCTGGTGAGGATATCTCTGCCCTTGGTGCTTTGAGTACACCATCTGATATCTGCTGAAGTTAGAACAGTGAGTCTCTTAGCCCAGTTGCTTTGCTGATGAGGATTTAGAAATGCATCTGTCCTGGGTAGATGCTTAAGAAGCCAAGCATGGAATAATGGAGCACAACACCTCACTAGCCTTCCCCTCTGCCTCTCATTCCACTGATGTACTGAGTAATAGAGATCACCCAGCAAAGTTGGCACCGGGTTCTTCAGGATGAACAAATGGATTGCATTCTTGCTAATGAATCGAGGCTCATCTGCAAACAACACAATTCCATATACACTTAAGGCCAACAGAGCACAAACAGCTTTCCACTCCCCCAGGGAGGCCTTCAGACTAGCTTGAGAAATTAAGAAGTCCAGATGAAAACCAGGGATCCCAGCTTTAGAGGTCATATGTTGCTCAATCAGAACAGGTTCCAGGTGCAAAGCTTTTGCTACCTCCCCATTGCTTGGGAAAACCATCTCAGGATTGAAAGGGATTTCTCTCCTGATAGGTAGACCAACCAATGATGAGTATTCTTCCAATAGAGGCCCCAACTGAAAGTCTTGAAAGGTGAGACATCTCAATGGGGGGTCATAAAACTGAATGCAGGTGTGGATCAAGTTCCTCTGAGATGGGTCCAGATCCATGACCAAGTCAAGTATATCTCCATAATGCTCCCTGAACAAAGGTATGTGATCTGGAGTGATCAGGGTTTGAATCCTCCTGATATCAGATAAGTCTGGTTGGAAGAAATGATAGGTGATGTTGCTTTTCTTTGGAGCCATGATGCTGAAGACTGAGTAGAGTGTTGATGAAGATGCTGAGGAGTGGGCCACTGGCTGGCTAGTGCAAATATTTGAAGTATATGGCTGACAAGCTGAAGCAAGTGCTGGTGGAGATAGGTCAATACTACAGATGGGGTCAAAACCAAAACCAGATGAAAATGGATACCCTGAAACACAAATAAGCACATGTTAATATGATGCAATGAGTATGTATGCAAATGAAATGCAAGGGTTTGTGACTGAGCTGGATCTGATCAAAATGCCCTGATATAAATCCATGTGTGTTCAAGAATTCCAGATGGAGGTCTAAAAATCCAGTAACCAGGGTGGGGGACTCAAATAAAGAGCCACAAGTCCAGGGTTTAGAATCACAAGAACTGTCCAACATGGAGTATTCTTAACAAAGTCAAAGTAACAGGGTATTCTGGGGTCAAGGTACCTGCAAACCTGTAAACAGCCCAACCCCCTCACAGGTGGTGTTCTAAAACAAGGATCCTCAGACTTGGATCAGTTATGAGAAGTGTAAACACTTCTAACCCGGAGGTACAATGTTTACAATAACCATAACAATTCCTCCTCTAATTCACCTCAGTTTCTGGAGGTCAATACTAAAGGGTCATCCAGACTTAGCAGGCTTCCCAGATAGCCCTAGCATTGCAGGAAATCTGCAACACAGAGTTCTCAAGAAGAAACCCACATCTGAACCGTGTTTCATATTCCCGCACCAGACCGAAATGGAATGGGAAAGAATATGATTCACTCTAGCCTAGGTGTCACTCAGGTCCCAGGTATAGGACCTTAACTCTCAATGAAACACCCACCCACCAAAGCAAACAACAGACCCAGCCAGCAACAATGACAGTATGATATATACAAATGCAATAAAGAAAGCAGTAAAGTAACTGTACATAAAGCAATAAACAAAACAAATACAGGCACAAATAAGCACATAACACCCCAGTAAACACAAATCAAACAAGCGCTAGGAGGAACCCACAAAAAGAACCAGAAGCCCTGGTTGCAGTATAAGATTCCCCAGCAGAGTCGCCAAGCTGTCGCTCCCGATAAGTGACACTAGTTCAAATAAAGGTACAGACGCGAACGGTCGGCGAGAGGGACAATGAGAACACACAGCCGTGAACTCACTGGAGATGAATAGAGTCGCCAGCTAGGCATTTTTATCCCGGAGGAAAGGCAATGCTGCATAAGCCTAGAAAGAGATGGATAAGACGGTTTGCGAACCAGAGAGACTGAGAAAGGGGGTTGGTTACAACCTGGGAAGGTATTAGCACCCAGATTGTCCGTCGTACTCGACGGGATCCACGCTTAAAAAATTTGTGTTTAGAGGGGTAGTGTCAGTGCAATTTGTGTATACAAGAGCTGGAAAAAAGAATGTACAGGTGTCAGTGTAAAAGAAAGTGATGTGTATAAATGATGTGTCAGTGTAAGAACGAGAATGAATTGCTCATGATAATGAGGCTAAAAGAAAGATGCTGGAAAGAGGGGGAATATACAGAGACTTTTGTTCGATAACTGTTAAGTTATGCCTACGTATCCTCTCGTGCAATGAGGAAGTCAGAACACCGTAGTTCGACCCAAAGAGACTGAAAGGATGAATTGACTGGTGAACTGCTTACTTGCCTATGCTCAAGTGTATGATCTGTCTGGCACAGATGCAAACTGTCTTGCATTAGACAGAAGAAGCAAGTTCTCGTTTGTGAGTGAAGATGATGAGAAAAGAATCCCGGAGGAGACGATTATTGTTTGTTTTTGAGTTTTTCAGTCTTTTATTGCTTTTGAAAGTTTGTCATAAGTTAATGAGCTTAAGCCTAAACCAATGGGTTAGTAGACTCATCACATCTTCCCTCTGATTAGGGGTAATGAGAATACCTTAAATGTGAAGTCAGATTCTCACACTTAGTCACCTTTGGTGTAGGATTAAGATCATTAACCTACTTGTTGATTATTTAGATGTTTTTGGTGTTTTTGTTTAGTGTTAAGTAATGAGGTTAAGCCATAATCAGGGATTAAACAGACTCATTACACCATCCTAATAGAAGGATAATAGATGAGAATGTTTAAGCTGAGGAAAACTCCTCAACTTAATCCATGATTAGGGATTAAACCCATGACAAAACAAGCCTTTGATTAAGTGGATTTTATTTAATAGTATGATGATGAAGTGATTTTTAGGGTTTGTAAGACAACTTGAGGGGGACTTGTCCATTAACACTAGGGTTAGTCCTTCTTAACCACTTAAGGAAGAATTAGAACCCTAATGCAAGGCCCAAGTTACAAGTGTGATGTCTTAATGATTATTAAG
Organism: Lathyrus aphaca; assembly: GCA_963966055.1. Lineage (NCBI taxonomy): Eukaryota > Viridiplantae > Streptophyta > Magnoliopsida > Fabales > Fabaceae > Lathyrus > Lathyrus aphaca. The sequence goes on along the minus strand of OZ014520.1, from coordinate 163,435,485 downwards.
TGGATTGATTAAGAGATTTAAACACCTTAAGGGTTTAACACCTAGGATTAAAGTTATACACTCCATCCTAAGAGAAGGATGCAGGCATAAGCTTAATCACAAAGTCTTAAAGCCTTTAGGGTTTAGTCCCTGATTATGAGGTGAGAAGAGAGGACTCAAAGAGAGACACAAAGGTAAAACTAGGAGGGGAGACTAATCAAAACCCTAATTCATTGTCATGCTTGGTTGATCCTAAGGTTTGTGAGGTTTTCAAGAACAATCTTCAGAGGAGCCACCAGGAAGCAGATGAACAAGATCAAGAGAAGCAAAGTGACTTGCTTCATTCAAGAAGTCAAGTCACTTGAAGAAAGAAAGTGGGAAGAACAAGAATGAGCAAGCTCAATCTCAAACACATATAGGAATGCAGCAATGTATGCAAGAGAGATGAGAAGAAAAGTTATGAGAAGTGAAGGCAAATTCACTTCTCAAGTTTACTTACCACCTGAAATGTTAGAAAGAAATGCAATGCAATGCAAGATGAGATAAAATGGTATGATGCTAAGCAAAACCAGAAGCATGTTGATGATGATTATGATGTTATGAGGTGCTGCAAACATGAGGCAAGACATGGAGATGTTCATACAAGATCATGGATGCAAATGATGCAAGCCTAGAAGCATGAATGAACATGAAAAGTTATGAAGCATACAAGGCAAATGACATGGCAAACATGTGATGCAATGATCAAACATGCTTCTTATATGTCTTAAGATGCCAAATGAATCACAAGAATGCACTAAATGCAAAGACAAGTCATGTTATGCAAGAGAATGCAAGATGTATGCAAATGGAAGCCCAAATTAGGGTTCATGGATCAAACATCAAACAAAAACCCAAAACAGAAGCAAACCTCAAGATAAAAAATGGAAAATGCTACCCAAAGAAACCCTAAACCTATACTAAACCAAGGTCCAAAGGGGAGGTCTCAACTCTTAACCAATCTTGAGTTATGAATTTTCTAAGTTATTAGGGTTTTTTAGGGTTCTTAACAAAAGAAATGCCAAACAATTGGAAAATGCAAGATCAAATCATGGCCATTTAATCCTAGAAACTACATGCTAAACATAAAACAATGCAAGAAGAATCAATGTCCCAACCTTCTTAGATAGGCAGAAATGAATTTTTGAACTTAGGATCAAATTAATGCATAAAAAATGATTTAATTCAATGAAAAATTCTTAAAATGCATCAAGATCAAAAAAGAAATTTTTTTTTGAAGGTTGGACAATGTTTCTAAATGTCCTAGAACATTTCATGAATTTTTTGTAATTTTTAAATACCTAAAAGTATTTTTAATTAATTAATTTCCATTAATCAATTAAAAATAATCTTTTAAATATTTAAAAATACTTTTTAAATGATAAAAAATAAAATAAAAATATTTTTGTGTCATAAAAATTATTAAAACTCTTGGGAAAAAGTTTCATAATTTTTATGTATTTTTTGCTATTTTAAAATAAATATGCAAATAAAAGGAAAAGAAAATGAATAAAAATTAAATAAAATAGGAAGTCAATGGAATGGAGGGATGAGATTCATTCTGGGTTCAAATTGGTTGACTGCGCGCGTCATCCAAGGGTCCAGGTTGACTCTGATTAAATTATTTAAATTATGGATTAATTAAGCTAACACGTGGATTAGGGCATAATCAAAGAGATCCAGGCCACTCACTAGCGCGCGGGAAGCAGCATCCAAGGGTCCAAGTTTAAAGTTCACTAATTAATGACAATTAGCCCTAATCACATTCAGGCTGCCGGAGAAGACTTCCGGTCGTCTTCTCCGGCGAGCAACTCACCTGAAAACTTCCCAACTCACTCAAATCGTATCAAAAATGAAAACTAAGAACTGGGAAATGTTCCTTACACACTCACGAATCAAACCCCTCTCTCAAAACAAATTTCTTTTTCCTAAACAAGCTGAATCGAAGAGGATAAGAACTAGGGCACGCAAGTTTCAGAAGCAAATTAAATACTCAAATCAAAGCCATTTTAAAAACCAATAACACCAGGATACTCAGGGAAGCATAAGGAACAAGTTTATAACATGCAAAGTGATTTCTGGAAAAATAAATTTCAAGCTACCTGAGATTCGAAGCTTTCACTTTGATGACTTTCTGGCCACTTTTCCTTGTGCAATCCACTCCTTAGGACCTCTTGATGATGTTTGAATGCCTTAGAACAATTTGTGCTGGCTGGATAATGAGTTTCGAAAGCTTCTGCTCAAGCTTGGTCAGAAATGGCAATGGAGTTTCAGGCACTTTCAGGTCATTGTGAATGGTGGTTTATGATCCAGATGATGTATGGAGAAGCTTTGCAAGGTTTGTTTGGCTGTTTGTGAGCTAGGGAGGGAGATTCGAATGGAACTGCAACTTGGGGTGAGAAATGGCTATGGGGTGTTCTGGTTGATTCAGGCTTGTGTTCTTGCTGGTTTCTACTCAATGATACATGGTGAGTTGAATGGTGAAAATGGTTTGAGTGTTTTCAAGCTGTGGAGGCAGATTCGAAGGCTTATGCAAAAATGGAATGTTTTGTGAATGTGAATGTATGAAGTGTTTCAGGCTTGCTTAGTGTATGAAATGGTTTGCAAATGGATAGTATATTTTAATCCAAGTGGCCAGAGGATGTGACATGGCCTGTGGTGATTGGGATGTTTACTTTTGCAAAAAGGTCAACTTTTGTGTAAGGCAAGTATGGCTTGATCTATAGCTAGTACAAAGCATGGTTCTAGTGCAGCAAGATGAGGTGAGAGGGCTAGCTTGGTTCAAGGGCCAATGCTGCAAGTTGGTGAGATGTGATGAGTGTTTTGCAACTTGGTTACTTTTTGCCTTTTCATGAAAATCTCTCATTACACAAACCATAAACATGTGAAACCTTGGTCCAATTCTGACTTTTAGGACATATTGAATGTTTGCATACTGGTTTGAAGTGAATTAGAAGTCACATTTGGCTTTGGTTCATGGTTTTGCAAAATTCTCACTTAGGGCATGCCTTGAAAATCAATGATTTTAGCCAACTTTGTCACACCATAACTTTTGATCCAAGAAGAGTTTGATCATGTTCTTGTACTTTTTGAAAAGGGAAAGATGAGATCTACAACTTTCATGACCAAGGTTTTTTTATTTGAAGCCTTTTTGGATCAAGAATCAAGGCTTGAAAAATGACCTAAAATGATGCATTCTTGAAAAGTCAACTATACCTCAAAAAGTCAACATTTGCAAAAACCCTAAATTCTTGATTTTTATGAACTTCAACCTTCTTCCATGATCAAATAAAGATCATATACACTCAAAATGATGAAGATCACCCATTGGTTGGGTCATTGGGGGCCTCAGATGCCCTGATTTTGCACTGACTTGTCTGAAAAGTCAAACCTTGATCAGATGACTTCCCCATGGAATTTCTTCATGAAAATTGATATGCATACTCCCTATACCATATAGAGACCAATGGAAACAAGAATGACAAAAAATTTGGGGTTATGGCCTCTGAAACCAAAACCCTAATTTTCAGTCAACTGTGCAGTCTAGCCTGGCTCTGCATCCACTCAAACCCTAGTTCTTGTGATTCCTTTGCATCTTTGACTTTGTGGGGACATAATGTGATGCTTGTACACACATGGATCCCTTTGGAGTGATTGATGGCCTTTGGAATGGCTCAAGATGCCCTGAGATTGCTCAGATCACAAACCCTAGGTGCAGATGACCTAGAAACTATCCAGTGAACAAAAATGGGATATGAGATGATATGATTGTGTTCATGCATATGAGAATGATCACAAGCCATGGTGTGAATGGGTGAGGGCAAATTTGGGGTGTTTACAGCATGCTTAAAGACAGGAAATAATAATTACTCTGCAGGAGTAACTCTTATAATTTCCTGAGAAGACCAGTTTGAGACATGGTTCCCCGGGATCCTTGGACGTATCCAGCTTTCCAGGTTGCGCTCGTCTTCTGACTCATCTTCCAAACTATTCACAGCATCCGGGGTGAGCATTCCCCCGCTAACAAACTTGGGCTCCGTTGCAGCCTCTGGTTGATCTTGTCGAGTTGGTCTGTAACCCAACCCGAATCGGTCTTCTTTCTTCTCGACTGGCAGCAGCTTGCCCCAGCCTTGAGCAGTACCCTCCTCAACAACCTTCCGAGCCTGTTGATACGAGGTGATGGAAGTCCTCAATACAGCAGATGCCTCATTGATATTCAGGGCCTCAAACCCCTGACTCATTGTTTCATGGATCTCCCCATCCATTTCAATGTATTTGAAAGTAGCCAGCTGGCTAACGAAGATATCCTCCTCCCCACAGATGGTAATGACTTGGCCCTCCCACTCGAATTTTAACTTCTGGTGAAGGGTTGACGCCACGGCGCCAGCGGCATGGATCCATGGTCTACCCAATGGACAGCTGTAGGCAGGCTGTATATCCATCACAAAGAAGGTCATTTTGAAAACCTGTGGGCCAATCATTATAGGCAACTCTATCTCCCCCATAACTGATCTCTTAGAACCGTCAAAGGCTCTCACTACCAAGTTGCTTGGGCGTAATGCCAATCCATCATGTTCCAGCTTCACAAGGGCTTTCTTAGGTAGGACATTGAGTGATGACCCTGTGTCTACCAGTACGTGAGAAAGAACTGCACCCTTACACTCCAAGGTAATGTGCAAAGCCTTGTTGTGATTGTGACCTTCCGTTGTCAGATCAGTGTTGGTAAATCCTAGTCCATGACTAGCGTTGACATTTCCAACCACAACCTCTAACTGATTGACAGTAATCTCCTCCGGCATATAAGCTGCATGCAGGACCTTTAATAGCGCGTTCCGATGAGCCTCGGAGCACATTAGCAATGATAGTATGGAGATTTTGGAAGGTGTTTGGTGAAGCTAGTCTACCACCTTGTAATCACTTTTCTTGATGATTCTCATGAATTCATCAACCTATTGATCAAAAGGAGTCTTCAAAGTTTCTTTAGAAATTGGTTCTTCTTGCACCATGCTCTTCCTTTTTACCTTAGCGACAGCTTCTGCTTCAGCAATGGGTCTTGGTATTTGCGAGGCAAAGAGACGTACGCTTCTAGTGAAGCCTCCGCCTCCCCCCACATTGTCTATCTGAGGTGAAGAAGTTGATGACTCTAAAGTGATTTTCTTCCCCTCGCAGTATAGATCTGAGCCATAATGCCAAGGGATGGCATTATTGCTTTCGTAAGGAACTGGCCCAGGTACTGTGATAGTAACTGGACTGATAGCAGCTGCAGAGGGGACCACAATGGTGTGCAGATCATAATATATGGTAACCGGAGTTCTGACAGGAGTAGTAATTTATTGTGAATTATTGGAAGGGACATTTGCAGGATCGTAGTATATCGTAACCGTTGAGACGCTTTCATTAACTGTTGCTGATGTTGTAGAAGGTGTTGAAATTGTAGCAGGAACTGATGGAATAACGGGTGTTGTCGTTGTAGAAGGAATGGTAACTGAACTTGTATCCGTTGAAGTGATTGATTGAGCAGTTGTTGGAGTTGTAGTAGAATCAGTTGGAACAATGGTTGCTGACGTTGTAGGAGTATTCGTGATTGTTGATGAAGGAACTGCTGGAGTTGTAGTCGCTGTTGTTGTAATATGAAGGATACCATCCTTAATAAGACCATCTATGCCGTTTCTCAGTCTCTCACATCCATTGATAGCAATGTTGCAATATCCACAGCCGAGCTCACATCCAGGGAACACTTGGCATTCTAACAGCTGGGCTTTGATTTCAACCAGAGGTGTTCGGATTTGTGCAACACTGTTGATCAATGTGGATGGTTTTCCCTCTTCAATAGCATTAATCCTGAGCCCATTGTGACTAGGCATTGGATTTCTTGTGACATTCGGAGGAGGCGCAAAATTGAGAGCTTTTGAGTCCACCAAATCCTGGACTTTCATCTGTAAGGCCCTACACTTTTCAGTATTATGCCCCGGTGCGTTTGAGTGGAACGCACACCTGGCATTTGCATCATAGTTCTTTGGCATATTGAGGGGATATGGAGGTGCCAATGTCCTTAACTCAACTAGGTTGAGCTTTAGGAGTTGTGGCAAGAGTGCAGCATACGGCATTGGGATTGGGTCAATCACCCTGTTTGCTTGTGATGGCCTTTGTTGGAAAGGACGCTGCTGCTGGTTGTTATTACTGTTGTTGTAGGTTCTTTGTTGCGGAAAATGGGATTGTTGTTGATAATGTTGTTGTTGTTGAGGATATGATGGTTGCTGTGGAATTGGAGCTGGAATGGTAACAGCTGCTACTGACCGGTGAGCATATTGTGGCCTGCCCCTGCTCGTATGAATGGAATTAGTTTCACCTGCCCTTCGGGGTCCTGCAAATGGTTTTCTTGGATTGCTGGAAGAACTAGCACCACTGTCGGAGAGCTTGCCCATCTTCAAGAGACTTTCAATTCTCTCACCAGCTATGACTACGTCAGCAAAACTGGTAGAGGAGAAAGCAGCCAGCCTATCAATATAAGTCCCTTGCAATGTATTCATAAACATGTCATCCATCTCCCTCTCTGACATGGGTGGTTGAACAGCAGCAGCAAGCTGTCTCCATCTTTGAGCATACTCCCGGAAGCTCTCTCTAGAAGATTGAGACATTCCCATTAGGAGGGTCCTATTGGGAGCCATGTCCAAGTTGTATTGATACTGACGGATGAAAGCCTCGGCCAAATCCTTCCAACATCTTATGGTGGCCCTAGACAAATGCGAATACCACTCTCTTGAAGCCCTCGTCAGACTGTCTTCAAAGTAGAACATCCACAACTTTTCATCCATAGTATAAGCTTTAAGCCTTCCCAGGAAAGACTGCAGGTGAGTGCGAGGACAGGAGGTACCATTGTATTTTTCAAAGCATGGTGGTTTGAATTTGTGGGGAATTCTCACCCCATCTACTAGGCCCATGTCCATCACATCGAAGCCCAAAGAATTCTGAGATTCCAAAGATCTTAACTTTTCAGCAAGCTCATCTAATCTTCTATCATATACCTCATCTCCAGCCCCTATAACAGTAAACTGTTCTTCTTGGGGATCCTCCTGCAGGATCTGCCCCCAGCAGTGTTGCCTTGAACATTCCTCGGGATACTAACCTCAGGATCCAGATGAGGTCTATATACTGGTGGGTCAATACGAGGCTGGCCCCGTTCATTGTTGCTAGTTCCTCCTGTTCCAAGATGAGGCTCTTCAGGAGTTTGTCTTTCCACCAGCTCCCTTAACCTTTCTTGACTCTGGGCTAAGCCAGTCATCACTGCCATGAACTGAGACATCTGATTTCTCATCTCCACTCTCTCATTGGCCATCTGGTTTCTGACCTCAGACAGGTCCTGCTGTACTTGTTCCATTTGAATGCCGGGAAGGTTGTTACGAGTTGGGTACCGGTGCGCGCAGTTGACAGGGAACACTCGGCGATGAGCAATGTTTCCTGAGATCACAACAAAGTTAGAAACAATAATAGTAATAAAACCTACAAAACAAAACTAAAGTTAGTATGCAATGCAGTATGCTTATTTGTTTTCCAAGGTATCCGGTTTGGTTCTTGGTTTTGACCTTTCTAGACCTCGAGGAAAATGCTTGATGTTGTTGAGAGAAAGCCCAAATGAAAAACAAACTAAAATATATTACAAATGGTGAACAATACATAGTTTGTTTTACAATACATGCCCCTGAAGGGTCAAATTATAACAAAAGAAAAAGTACATCAAATGGAAACAAACAGCAAGCAAAGGATCAGACATCCAGCCCAAACTCATCCTCTCTGACCTCCTTCAGGAGAGCCTCAGTCACTGGACCAGCTGGGTGCTCTGTAATGGTCCTAATGAGGAGGTTCCTAGTGGCAATAGCAGTAGTCAGCTTCTTATGCCTGTCTTGGTCCTTTGATCTCTTCAATCATGCTCTGAGCTTCAACTCTGAAATCTCCTTCTGGGCTGCCAACAAAGCTTCCTGCTGCTTCTTCTCATTGGCCTCTAGCTGTTCAATCTTGGCTTGAGTCTTCTGGTCTTCTTGTGTAAGGGCTTCAGTGATCCTGACCCACCTAGCCTGACTCTCTTGCAGATAGTGCTCAGCCCTAGCCTTCTGAATCTTAGCCTCCTTGCAGGCATTCTTCAATATCTGTTCTCCAGCCCTTGCCTTCCTTATGTAGTCTTTTGTCCTTTCAATTTTGGTCATATGCTCAACCTTTAGTTTCTCCAATCTCTCAATGTCCAGACGACCATCACTCCTCTCCCAAAGAGTTTTCTTTAAAGCCTCAGATAACTTCTCATTCCTTTCCTTCAGCTTCTCAAATTCTTCTAGGCTGACAGTTGTTGCTGGCTATACAGTAGATGGTCCAGGCATGTCTTCCAAGGTGAAAGGCATCCTGGTAATCTGAGCTCTAGCATGGGACCAGTCATAATATTGAGCTGAAGCAACATTGTTACATCTTCCAAGAATAGCAACCCCTTTTGTCTGGATGTTGTCCCAAGCCCAGGATGCTTGTCTGACAACAGCTGAATTAGGTTGCACTTCACAATATAGGGTCTCAGCTAAATCCTGTCCTCTGGGAGGGTGAACTAAGGCATAACCCAGTTGTCTCTTAAACAGTAAAGGATTGTAGTTGATGCAACCCTTTACTCCTATCAGAGGTACATTTGGGTACTGTCCACAGCTGGTGATAATGTCTTTGCCTTTGGTGCTCTGGGTGCACCATCTGATATCATCTGAAGTCAAAGCAATTAGCCTCTTGGTCCAATTCTTCTGTTGGTGTGGGTTCAAGAAGGCATCTGATTTAGGCAGGTGTCTGAGCAGCCAGGTGTAAAACAAAGGAGCACAACATCTTACCAACTTCCCCCTTTGTTTCTCATTCCTCTAATGGATGGAATAATAGAAATCTCCCAGCAATGTAGGTACTGGGTTCTTCAAGAGAAACAAATGGATGGCATTCCTGCTGACAAATTTGGGCTCATCTGCAAACAATATAGCCCCATATATGCTGAGGGCTAACAGCGCACAGACTGCCCTCCATTCTCCCAATGAAGCCTTCAGGATAGCCTGAGAAACCAAGAAGTCCAAATGCATACCAGGGATCCCAGCTTTTGTTGTCATACTTTGCTCAATAAGGGCAGGCTCCAAGTATAGTGCCCTCGCTATCTCTTCATTTTTGGGAGCAGTCATCTCTGGGTTGAAAGGGATTCCACCCCTGATAGGTACCCCAATCAATAAAGAAAACTCTTCCAGCAGAGGCCCTAACTGGAAGTCTGGAAATGTGAAGCATCTCAGTGGTGGGTCATAAAACTGAAAGCATGTGTGGATCATGCTCCTCTGAGAAGGATCAAGGTCCATAACCATGTCCAGGATACCTCCATAGTGCTCTCTAAACAGTGGAATATGGTCAGGTGTGATGAGTGACTGGACCTGCCTGATACCAGTCAAAACAGGCTCAAAAACGTGGTAGGATATGTTGCTCTTCCTGGGAGTAGCCATGAGTGCTGCTGAAGAAACTGAAAATAAGTGCTGATAAAGATTACAGGCTGAGGAGCTGGAAATAGGTCTTTGATAGACTGATGCTGGTAAGGATGGGGATGATTGAAGTAGATAACTGATGAAGACAGCTGAAGCAGAGGTCTATGCTGATGAAGGGGTCAAAACCAAAACCAAGATAATGAGGTGGATACCCTGAAAAGCAAGTAAACAAATGTTAAATGATGCAATGATGAATATACAAATGATATGCAAGGGTTTGTGACCAAGTTGGATCTGATTATCTGTCTTGATATATAAGGCCCATGTATGTTCAAGAAGTCCAGATGAGGGCTCAGAAATCCAGTAACCAGGGTGGGGGACTCAAATAAAGAGTCACATGTCCAGGGTTAATCACAAGAACTGTCCATAGTGGGGTGCTCTTAAACAAAATAGTAACAGGGTATGATGAGGCCAGGGGTTCCTACAAACCTGTAAATAACCCAACCCTCTCACAGGTAATGTTCTAGAACAAGGATCCTCGGACTTGGATCAGTTATGAGAAGTGTAAACACTTCTAACCCGGAGGTACAGTGTTTGCAATAACCATAAAAGATCCTCCTCTAATTCACTTCAGCTTCTGAAGGTCATAATAAAGGTCATCCAGACTTAGCAGGCTTCCCAGATAGCCCTAGTACTACAGGAGATCTGTAGCACAGAGTTCTCAAGAAGAAACCCACATCTGAATCGTGTTTCATATTCCCGCACCAGACCGAAATGGAATGGGAAAGAACATGAACCACTCTAGCCTAGGTGTCACTTAGGTCCCGGGTATAGGACCTTAATCTCTCAATGGAACCCCCATCCATCAAGACAACAAACCAGATCCAGCAATGACAATATGAAATATGCAAAATTGTAAAGAAAGCAATAAACAAAACTGTACATAAAGAAATAAATAAAATAAATACATAAACACATATAGCACATAACACCCCAGTAAACACAAATCAAACAAGCGCTAGGAGGAACCCACAAAAAGAACCAGAAGCCCTGGTTGCAATATAAGGGTCCCCAGTGAAGTCGCCAAGCTTTCGCTCCCACCAAATGACACCTGGTCAGATAGGGTACAGACGCGAACGGTCGGCGAAAGAAAAGAATGAAAAGAGTCGCCAGCTAGGCATTTTTATCCCGAAGGAAAGGTAATGCTGCATAAACCTAAGAAAATATGGATAAGACGGTCGCGAACCAAAGAAACTGAGAAAAGGGGTTGGTTACAACCTGGGAAGGTATTAGCACCCAGATTGTCCGCCGTACTCGACGGGATCCACGCTTAAAAGATTTGTGTTTAAAGGGGTAGTGTCAGTGCAATCTGTGTATCAAAGCTGGAAAGAAAGCAAGTGTCAGTGCTGGAAGAAAGTGAAGTGAAATATGTGAGGTGTCAGTGAAAGAACAGGAGTGCAAAGCTCAAGACTATGAGGCTTAAAGAATAATGCTGAAAGGGGGGAATATACAGAGACTTTTGTTCGATAACAATTAAGTTATGCCTACGTATCCTCTCGTGCAATGAGGAAGTCGGAACACCGTAGTTCGACTCAAAGAGACTGAAAGATAAATTGACTTGTGAACTGCTTACTTGTCTATGCTCAAGTGTATGACCTGTCCGGATCAGGTGCAAACTGTCTTGCATTAGACGGAAGTTCTTGTTTCACAGTCGGTAATTCTTGTCTTCCATTACCAAGCGCATTAGAAGCTCCATCAAAAACCATAGTCCATCGAGATCCTTGTCTAGGTCCTTCATATTGTCTAGGTTCTTTAGTAACAATTATAATATCCTCATCTAGAAATTCAAAATTCATAGATTGATAATCATCTACTGCTTGATGAGCCAAATGGTCAGCTACTACACTTCCTTTGGTTGCTTTCTGAGTAGTATATTGTATGTCATATTCTGTCAAGATCATTTGCCATCTTGCTATTCGTACGGAGAGAGCAGGTTTCTCAAATATATACTTGATTTGATCCATTTTTGAAATCAATAAGGTGGTATGAGTCAACATATATTGTCTTAGTCGGCGAGCAGCCCATGCCAAAGCACAACAAGTTTTCTCGAGCAGTGAATATCTTGTTTCACAGTCGGTAAACTTTTTGCTAAGGTAATATATTGCCTGCTCTTTTCGACCAGACTTGTCATGTTGCCCCAACACACACCCCATTGAGTTATCCAATACTGTCAAGTACATAATCAAGGGTCTTCCTTCAACTGGTGTCATCAATATAGGAGGTTCCTGTAGGTACCTTTTGATCTCATCAAAAGTTACCTGGCATTCGTCATTCCATTCCAATACTTGATCTTTCTTCAACAACTTGAAGATTGGTTCACAAGTAGCAGTCAACTGGAAAATAAATCTTGCAATGTAATTCAGTCATCCCAGGAAACCTCTAACTTCTTTCTCAGTACGAGGAACATGCATCTCTTGTATAGCTTTTACTTTTGCAGGATCCACTTCAATATATTTACCGCTAACAATAAAACCCAAAAGTTTACCAGATCTAACTCCGAAAGTACACTTGTTTGGATTTAACCTCAACTTGTATTTCTTCAACCTCTCAAACAACTTGTGCAGGTGATTAAGATGCTCTTCTTCATTATGAGATCTGGCTATCATATTATCCACATATACCTCTATCTCATGGTGAATCATATCATGGAACAAAGCTACCATATGTCGCTCCCACCAAATGACACCTGGTTAGATAGGGTACAGACGCGAACGGTCGGCGAAGGAAAAGAATGAAAAGAGTCGCCAGCTAGGCATTTTTATCCCGAAGGAAAGGTAATGCTGCATAAACCTAAGAAAAGATGGATAAGACGGTCGCGAACCAAAGAAACTGAGAAAGGGGGTTGGTTACAACCTGAGAAGGTATTAGCACCCAGATTGTCTGCCGTACTTGACGGGATCCACGCTTAAAATATTTGTGTTTAAAGGGGTAGTGTCAGTGCAATATGTGTATCAAAGCTGGAAAGAAAGCAAGTGTCGGTGCTAGAAGAATGTGAAGTGAAATATGTGAGGTGTTAGTGTAAGAACAGGAGTGCAAAGCTCAAGACTATGAGGCTTAAAGAATAATGCTGAAAGGGGGGGATATACAGAGACTTTTGTTCGATAACAGTTAAGTTATGCCTACATATCCTCTCGTGCAATGAGGAAGTCAGAACACCGTAGTTCGACTCAAAGAGACTGAAAGATAAATTGACTTGTGAACTGCTTACTTGTCTATGCTCAAGTGTATGACCTGTCTGGCTCAGGTGCAAACTGTCTTGCATTAGACGGAAGAAGCGAGTTCTCGTTTATGAGTGAATGAGATGAGAAAAGAATCCCGGAGGAGACGGTTATTGTTTGTTTTTTGTGTTTTCAATCTTTTATTGCTTTTTTGGATTTGTCATAAGAAAATGAGCTTAAGCCTAAACCAAGGGTCAGTAAACTCATCACATCCTCCCTATGATTAGGGGTAATTAGAATACCTTAAGTATGAAGTAAGCACCTCACACTTAATCACCATGATGTAGGATTAAGATAATTAACCTACTTGTAATTATTTAGATGTTTTTGGAGTTTTTGTTTAGTGTTAAGTGATGAGTTTAAGCCATAATCAGGGATTAGTGAACTCATTACACCATCCTAATAGAAGGATAATAGATGAGCACACTTAAGCTGAGGAAGATACCTCAACTTAATCCATGGTTAGGGATTAACCTTATGACAAAACAAAGCCTTTGTTAAGTGGATTTTAGTTAATGGTAAGATTAAGAAGAGATTTTTATGGTTTGTAAGACAACTTGAGGAGGACTTGTCCATTAACACTAGGGTTAGTCCTTCTTAACCAATTAAGGAAGAATTAGAACCCCAATGCAAGGCCCAAGTTACAAGCTTGATGTCTTAGTGATTATTAGATGGATTGATTAAAGGATTTAAACACATTAAGGATTTAACACTTAGGATTAAAGTTATACACTCCATCCTAATAGAAGGATACAGGCATAACCCTAATCACAAAGCCTTAAAGCCTTAAGGGTTTAGTCCCTGATTAAGAGGTGAGAAGAGAAGACTCAAAGATGACACAAAGGTAAAACTAATAGGGGGACTAATCAAACCCTAGTTATGATCATGCTTGGGTATCCCTAGGATTAATGAGGCTTGCAAGAAGATCTTCAAGAGAAAAGCCACCAAGGAAGAAGCAGATGAAAGGAGGAAAAGCAGAAGAAGCAAGACAACTTACTTCACTTAAGAAGATAAGTTGCTTGAAGAAAGAGAGAAAGGAGGGAGCATGAATGAGCAAACTCACTCTAATCCACAAATAAAATGCAGCAATGAATGCATAAGAGAGATGAGAAGAGATTATGAGAAGTGAAGGCAAATTCACTTCTCAAACACTTACCACCTGAAAAGTTAGCAACAAGGAATGAAATGAAATAAAAATGAGATGAGATGCAAGGATGAAAACCAAAATCAGAAAAATATCATGAGGCAAATGATGCTATGGGATGGTATGAAAGCATGTCATGTGATGTGGATGATTATACAAGCAAGGAGGATGCAAATGAAACATGTAAGAACCATGAAAGTTCATGAATGCATATGACATGAAATGAAAGCAAAAGAATGGCAAATGGATGATGCAATGATCAAACATGATTCTAACATGTCCTAAGATGTCTTATATGTCACGTGGATGCACAAAATGTCATGGCAAGTTTATGTATGCAAATATATGAAAGATGAATGCAAATGAAGATGCAAATTAGGGTTTATGCACAACATGAGATGCAAAACTCAAAATCAGAGGCAAATGACAAGATAAAATAATTGAAAATGGGATCAAAGGTACCCTAAACCTATACAAGTTCACTGCCCAAAGGAGGAAGCCTAAATCTTAACCTAATGGAAGTTATGATTTTCTCAAGTTTGCTAGGGTTTTAAGGCACTTCATAAGGAAAATTTCAAAACAAATTGAAAATGAAGAATAAATTCATGCCAATTTTATCCTAGAAACTATATGACATGAGGAATGCAATGCAAAAATAACCATCATCAAACTCTTCATGGTTAGGCATAAATGATTTTTCTAAGTTAGGGTAAAAATATTGACTTTTAAGAACCCTAAATCCAAAGAAATATGTCAAAATAGGTCAAGAACCTAAAAGAAATTTGTTTGAAGGGTTTGATAATGTTTCTAAATGTGTCAAGATGCAATGTGATTTTTTTGGTGATTTTTAGAAACTTAAATGCTATTTTAATTAATTAATTCTCATTAATTAATTAAAATAAACATTTAAATATTTTAAAAATACGAATTTTATGCAAAAAATAAAATAAAAATTATTTTCAGAATGAGAAAAATGTTTGAAAGGGAAATGCAAAAGATAAAAATTTTTGAAAGTGTTTTGCTATTTTTAATAAAATGGACAAAGAAATGTAATTAAAATGAAATTAAATTGAATTTAAATGGAAGTATGTTGATCCAGTGGTCCAGATTCAAATGGAAAAGGGAGGGAATTGACTTCGCGCGCTATCCAAGGGCCAGAATTCAAACTACGCTAATTACACAATTAAGCCCTAATTTGAACCCTAATCACTTTCAGGTGACCGGAACAGTGTTCCGGTCATCTTCTCCGGCTATCCCCTCATGCTATCTCACTCTATACGCAACCCCAAGCCCTTAAACTATCCAGAAATGATCCCCACCCCATTCTAAACAAGAATCAGCCATCAAACAGAATTTATTTCACATGAATAGAGAGATTCGAAGCAAAACGGAAAATTTCACAGAAATTTCAGAAGCTTCATACATGCTTAAAACTGAATCATTTTCAAAACCAAAAGGTGCAGTATGATCAGTGAAGCATGGAGAACAATCTAAGAACTTAAGAAATCGTTTCTGGAAAAAATGTTCTTGGTGATACCTGAACTAAAGCTTTCGAAAATGGCACTGGCTGGCTGCTTCTTTGCTTCAAATCAGCTCCAATGATCCTCCTGAAGTGTTTGTGATGCTTGGTTGGAGTTTATATGGTCTCTAAATGAAGTTGGCAGAAGTTCAGTTCAAGCAATGTCAAAATCGTGTTTTTGATTCAGGGTGTTTTAGGGCAAAATGAAGGGTGGGAAGTGATCAGTGATGATTATGGAGTTGGATGGTGGAAAAAGTTTGGAGGTTTGATGGCTGAGCTATGAGTTTCGAAGACTTTTGCATAAGGGGGAGTTTTTCGTGATTGCTGAGTTCTTGGAGGTTTCAGCTTGTGTTATGTTATGGAATGGCTTGCTTTTGGTTCACATAGTAAGCTGTGATAGGTCAGAGGGTGGGTGGTGGCCTATGTTGATTGGTATGGGCAAGTTACAAAAATGTCAAGAGTTGGTGTACTTGGGGTATGGGCAAGTGGCAGGCTGAGACAGGGGCATGGCTATGTGCAACAAGGATCAAGGAATGCTATGAAATCAGATTTGATGAGCTGTGGCAAGTGGATGAAAGGTTTTGATCCATTTTGCAAATTCATGAAGTTTTGGCCCCTTTTGGATTTTGTAAAACTCAAGGCATGAAACTTGGAATTTCTTTGGGCAATTCTGAATTTTATGTCATGTATGATGTTTGTGTAATGGTTAGAAGTCAAATTGAGGTCACAAAATGTTTTGGCAAATGTTTTTGCAAGTTTCCCTTTTTGGCACATAAGTGGAATTTTGTGATTTTTCCTAACTTTGCAAAGCCATAACTTGAGTTCTATGATGAATTAGATCAAGTTCTTGTACTTTTTGAAAAGGGAATGATCCAATCTACAACTTTCATGACCAATAATTTTTCATTTGAAGCATTTTTGAATCAAAAAGAGGAGGTTGAAAAACCTTCCCAAAATGGCAATTTTGCATTACAAGTCACTTTCCCAAAATGACAACTTTGCAAATGGCTTGAAATTCTTCAATTTTGTGAACTTATAACTTCTTCTAAGATCATATACACTCAAAATGATGGAGAAGACCCTTTGGATGGATGATTGGGGGCCTTAGATGCCCTGATTTTGCACTGACTTGCTCAAGAAGCCATCTAATGATCAGATGCCTTCCCCATTGAATTTCTTCATGAAAAATTGGTATGTATGATCCTTACAACATATAGAGACCAATAGAAATAAGAATGACCAAAAACTTTGGAGTTATGGCCTTTGAAACCAAAACCCTAATTTTAGGTCATCTGTGCAGTTAAACCTGGCTCTGCTTCCATGCCTTTCTCAGTTCTTGTGATTTTCTGACTTCCTTAATCTTTGAAGAATATGATACGATGATTGAACATACATGGACCCTCTTGAAAGGATTGATGACCTTTGGAGTGGCTCAGATGGCTCAGGGATTGGTAAGATCATAAACCCTAGATGCAAATGACTTTGGAACCATGCAGTGAAGCAAAAATGTAATATGAGATGATATGATTGAACTTATGCTAATGAAAAGATCACAAGCCATGGTGAAATGAGTAAGGGAAAATTTGGGGTGTTTACACCATAGCACGATGATATGTTGCCCCAACATTCTTCAAACCAAATGGCATTACCTTATAGCAGAAAGTGCCCCATTGTGTAACAAATGTAGTCTTCTCTATATCTTCAGGTTCCATCTTAATCTGATTATATCCAGAGAAACCATCCATAAAAGAGAATACCTTATGTTGAGTAATGTTGTCTACCAGAACATCAATATGTGGAAGCGGAAAGTCATCTTTGGGGCTGGCTCTGTTCAAATCCCTGTAATCTACACACATGCGTACTTTACCATCTTTCTTAGGCACCGACACCACGTTTACAACCAACTGAGGATAAGAAGTAACAGCTAAAAACCCTGCATTGAACTGTTTCATCACCTCTACCTTAATCTTTTCTAACATATCAGGACGCATACGACGAACTTTCTGTTTTATTGGGCGACAATCCTCTTTCACTGGTAGAAGGTGAACCACAATATCGGTATCCAGCCCCGTCATATCTTCATAAGACCAAGCAAAAACTTCCACATAGTCATGTAACATCTGAATCAACCTATTCTTGACACCATCTTCCAGTTCAGCACCTATCTTGACTTCTTTCCTGTTTTCCTCAGTTCCCAAGTTCACAACTTCGATTGGTTCTTCACGTGGTTGTATAGTTTTCTCTTCTTGTTGTAGTAATCTAGCAAACTCTACGGGTACTTCACAATCTTCCTCCTTTCCATTCTCGGCTTGATAGATCAGATTCTCGAAGTCATAATTGGCAATAGCAGAATTGTTATCAATAGGATCTAAAGTGGATGGAGATCTTCATTTTAGTGACGTGGGTGTGTGTAAGAACACATAGCTTTTTTTTTTGTAAAAGAAAAAGTAAAAGAAAGGCAAAGAGCGCAATATTTACGAAAGCGAGAAACGTCCATTGATTTTATTGAATGAAAATATGCAAATGAAATGACAACCCTAACGAGCATACCATTGTACCCCGGGCAAGGCACAAGGCTTAAAAGTATTTAATTGTTCAAGATTACAAAAAATAAATTTAGAAAAATGAAATAACATTTACTCCTGACTAAAGGAGATAGGAATAACGTCTTCAGCCTTCCAATTGTTGAGTCCATCACCCATGGTAGGAAAAATCCAATCATCCAGGTTGTAACCTTCATCATAATCTTCCACAGCATTGACTTGGTCCTTTATGATTCCTTTATGAGTGATACGAGCAACATGAGCACGACAAACAACCTTTTGAGATTCTACAGTAAAACCCAAATCAAACTTGTCAGACTTGTAAGGAATGTCAGGAAGCTGACCCCAAATAGTACAACCACCTTCTTCAACCACAACTCTAGCATTTTTGAGGGAGGCTATTGTAGGGGGCACTCTGGTAATCACATGAACTCTTTTAACAACAGGGAGAGCTTCAGTAGCAGGAACGACTTGAGGAACCACTTCGAATATCTGGCAAGGAGTCTCAACAAATTCACCTTCCATATCAACATATTTAAAAGTATTCACATGACTGACCATGTATTCTTCTTCACCATAAACAGTGACAATCTTTCCTTTCACCAGATATTTCAACTTCTGATGTAAAGTGGAAGTCACAGCACCTTCCCCATGGATCAAGGGGCGCCCAAGCAAACAGGAGTACGCGGTACAAATATTCATCACATAGAAAGTGGAATCAAAGACTTGAGAGCCTACTTTGATTGGAAGATCCACTTCTCCATGCACCATTCTTCTTGAACCATCAAAGGCCCTCACCACCAAATTACTTGGTCTTAACACTACATCCTCCTAGTTGAGCTTGTCTAGAACCTCCTTAGGTAACACATTCAACAAAGAACCATTATCCACCAATACATGAGACAAAGTAGTGCCCCTACACTCAATAGAGATGTGCAGAGCTCTATTATGGTTTCTTTTAGCAGGAGTCAGATCAGCATCAGTAAAACCCAAACCATTATCACTAGTTAGATGAGCAACACAATTTTCAAACTGGTCCACAGAGATTTCATGTGGCACGTGAGCAGTATTCAGGAATTTGATTAAAGCCTTGGCATGAGCTTCAGAACACAATAGTAGAGATAGCATGGAGATTTTGGAGGGAGTATGCCCCAACTGGTCAATAACATCATAATCACTCTTGCAGATGATCTTCAGTACTTATTCCATTTGCTTAGAGAGGTCTTCACTAATTGGTGTTTCATCTTGAACGGGTTCAATTACTGGTCCTTTGCCCCGAGCCTCAGTACTTGGCCCAGAGTTAAAGATATGAACTGGAGTAGCAGTAGTTTTTGAGGTGTCTTATGGAGAGAAAATTCTTCCACTCCTGGTAACCTTACTGGACCCAACAATATTGTCAACATCAAGATTAACGTCAATAACAGGTGCATTAGTCAAAGGCTCTTGTTTGACACCATGGATATAAACATCAGAACCATAATTCCAGGGTATAGCCTTGTCAGAGGTATATGGGATAGGACCAGGAGTAGTAATAATCATTGGAGCCACATTTGGCTCAACAGTAATCTTCACAAGACCCTTAGAAGTGATCCTCACTGGACCATTGGAAGTAATCTTCACAGGAATCTTGTTAACCATGGCCACATCTTCAACTTTCAAATCTTGAGCCAAACCTCCACACAGACTCTCTATAGAAGGGGTCCTCTCAAACAGTATAGTATAGTTATCTATCAGGCGTTGAATACCTGACCTCAACCTCCAACAACTATCAGGTTTATAGGCACAGTAAAAACAATCTTCCCTGCAACCCGGAAATAAACCGGCTTGCACGAGTTTCTTCTTGACAATAGCTAGAGGAGTAGTTATTTCAGCCACAGTACGAACATAAACAACCTCATCAACAACATTAACAGTCTTCTCATGTTTAGGCATAGGAGCAGTAATCACATTAGGAGTTTCCGGAGGGTCAAACTCAATTTCTCCATTCTCAATCATATCCTGAATTTTGTTTTGCAATGACCAGCAACTGTTATTATCATGGCCAGGGCTATTAGAATGGTATGCACACCTTGCATTGGGATTGTAACGAGAATAGGAAGTATTGATATTCTGTGGTGGGTCCTTCAAAGTAATCAATTCTCCTTTCAACATATGCTGCAAAGCCTGAGCCAATGACATATTGAGCTTGGTAAATTGCCTCCTAGGCTTGGGATGACTATTATGTTGCTGCTCTTGTGGTGGAAGTGTAGGATTAGAAATCAAAACAGCTCCCACAGATTGGTTACGATCATTACGACCATGTTGGCCATACACAACATTGGATTTCTTCTTCCCACGAGGGGGCTTCTTGGTGATACTTGAAGAAGCCACTATCTGAATCTTTCCACTTCGTATCCCACTTTCCACATGTTCTCCAGTCATTATCAGCTCAGTAAAGCCAGATGATGAGCTTCCAATGAGATGACTATAGAAAGGACCAGTCAACGTACTCATGAACATATCAACTAATTCCCTGTCAGTCAAAGGGGGTTGAACTCTACTTGCCAGATCTCTCCATTTCTGAGCGTACTCCTTGAAACTTTCTTTGGCATCCATGGACATGCTTTGGAGCTACATGCGAGTTGGTGCTAAATCAGAATTGTATTGGTACTGCTTATAGAAAGCCTCAACAAGATCATTCCAGTTGCGAATGTTGGTTCTCTCCAGTTGATAATACCATTCCAGTTAGGATCCAGACAAACTCTCTTGAAAGAAATGTATCCATAACTTCTTATCAGGAGTATGGGGTTGAATTCTTCTGACATAAGACCTTAAATGCAATTTTGGGCAAGACACACCATCATACACCATAAAAGTAGGAACCTTGAAATCCATAGGGATGGAGACTCCAGAAATCAAACTCAAATCTTCAAAGTCAAACCCAAAATTCTTTTGTAGTTCCATAGCATTCATTCTGTCCACCAGCATCTTATACTTCTCTTCACTAGTAGGATCATGATAATAGTTCTCCTCAGAATCAGAATCTTCCACAGTATCATGGAGACTGCCTCTTTCTCTCTCAGAATTTTCAGACTCAAGATTCTCAACCTCTTCATCTGTCTTGACAGGACCTCTGAATCTTCCACTCAGGTTGATGAAGCCCACTAATTTTTTGGTCTTCTTATTTTTCTTGGTCAAAAGTGCCTTCAGTTCATCTTGTCCCTTGGACAAATTCAGAATCATTTCTTGAAATTGTGCATTATGAGTCTGGAGATCCTTAACAGTTTGTTCGAGAGCCATTTCTGCTAAAATAAACAGCAAGAAGATAAGATACCTTTTTATAAGAAACCTGTGATGTAATGATATGGTATGTATATGTTTAAGCAATGTTTTCAAGGACCGCAGGATTTAAATTTGTTTAAAGAAAACAAAAAACAAACTTTTATTAGTAAATACTTAATATAAGTTTTGCCCCTTAGGCTTACAAAGAAATAACCATAAAGTACAAAAGATAAATATATGGGGTTTTAAGTCTCCCATGGACGCTTCCTCTTTGTGTGGAGGTACTTGTAGGGGTTTTGCTCCTCGTGAAGTTGCCTTGTTAGCTCCAAAATTCTTTCTTGACCAACTCTGAAATGAGTCTCAAAAGTATCCCTTTGCTCCTTCAACTGAATCCAGGACTTCTGCAATTCTTCCAAATCAGTAGGCATGTCTGGATGAAGGATGGTATAAGGAACATCTCCTTCAGCAACAGGCTCCATAGTGACTGGTAGAACAGCAGGATATGGCATCATAAGAGTCTGTGCACGAGATCGAACCCATCTGAGATAAGGCTCCATAGCAATATAATACTTTGGCTCCAAAGTGTTACTGTCAGTCCTGTTTACCTTGTTCCAATCTCGTATAAACCTTTGACGGTATCCCTGAAGATCGTTGTCGTAGTCGAATACAATACCCTGAATAAGCATGTCATGAGGACCATTACTCCGAGCATAACCAAACTGACATAGAGCTAAAGAAGGGTTGTAGGTAATGCCCCCTCTTATACCAAGGAGTGGCACATTAGGGAACTCCCCACAACAGTCAATGATAGTAACATTCTCCATAGATCGAGAACACCAATAAATGTATGAATGAGAAAGTGACATGATCCTCTTAGACCACCTTAACCCTTGTTCATTCTTCATCACTGATCGAGGAAGGTGAGAAATAAACCACCTAGATAGCAGAGGTATGCAACACATCAGAGTTCCTCTCGCCTTCGTAGTACGAGTGTGAAGAGAATGTAAGATGTCTCCAAGTAATGTAGGCACTGTATTGCGAGTCAGAAATATGTTGATGGCGTGTACGTCTATGAACTGGTTTGGATTAGGGAACAATACTAAGCCATAGATCAATAGGGCTAAGATCTCCTCAAAAGCATCATAACTCATAGCCTTCAAGAACACTTGAGCTTTCTCCATCAATACTTTAGCAAGAATACCTTTAACTCCGCTTCTCGTTTCTAGGACAATGTCTGATTTCTTCAGATGTAGGGCTGCAACAATAACTTCAGGTTTAGGCTCCTTCTCTAAGCCTGTGAAGAGTCTCTGATCAAGGATAGGTATACCCAGTAGTTTGGAGAACTCCTCCATTGTAGGAAATTCATCATGTCTTCATTGAACCCTGAAGTGACTAGATCCAGTAGGTGACCATGCCTCTTGATGAATTGGGAGTTTTCAGAAACTTGAGAGACCAATTCCTTAAGCTTAGAAGGTATTCCTACAAAGTTGATCCGAATTGTATTCCTACGAGCAAAAGCCATGACCTGCAACAAAGAACAAAGATAAATCCTTTGGTCCTTGAAATGGTTAGTGAAAATGCTATACTTATGATGTCATGATGTTATGCTCAATCACAAACATGTGGCATACACAAACAAGTTACACAATAGCCCTAGGTTTGAAGGCTTGCATGAGGTTTAAATGTAAGTACCCTCCCCGGAAGTTTAGTTGGTTCATCCTGTCCTACAAAAGTAACCAGGTTTTAAGGGATCTCAATATCACTGATCCTTCCCAAGGGTGGTTGTTCAGTAGGCAACTTACTTGCCAACCAAAACCCTCCAAGTTTAGGATCTCAATGAGCGTAGTATCGAGTATCAACCAACTTCAGTCTTCACCAAAGCCGACTATCTCACTACTTTATAAAGGCCAAGATGGGACAATTAGGGTTCTAAAAGTTAGTTAGTGTATTGACAACATATGGTAACCCCATATTATCCTTAACTTACTTAAGGAACATAAACATCAACTAAGAAGTCATACTAACTATGGCCACCAGATCAACCAAATCGGTATACGTCGTACAGTTTCCTTAGTCTATTGCCATTTACCTAGGGTACACTAGATCCGGGTTAGGATCTTTCACACATAAGCCCAACAGATAAATATAAAGCAAACAAGACAAACAATTTAAGTGATCTAATTCCTAAGGGTACCCCTCTTTTACTTAGTAACTCTCCAGCAGAGTCGCCAGTTCTGTAACACGGTGGGAGAACTGACTTTTAGTCATGTTGCGGATAGCAAGAGTCGCCATCGAATTTTATTTTATCCAAGTGGAAAGGACATAAAAGAACAGGTAAAAACTATTTTAAAAGACTTGGGTTCGGGGGGTAGGTTATATAAAGGGAAGGTGTTAACACCCTTTATATCCATGGTTGTCCATGGGTTCTTAGTTACTTAGATCACTTAAATTGTTTTTGAAGAGTGTAGTGTGTGATTAGAAATTTTTCTAAGTACTTTGTAATGATCCTCGTATGGATGTATACAAAGCCTTATTTTGAAAAATGTTTAAGAAAGTGAGGTGTAAAAAGTGTTTTTGAAGAGTGAGCAAGTAACTATGAGGTACCTACCCTAGACTAGTCTTTCATGTTCTTATATGTTCTTTCAAGGGTAAGACTGTCCCTATTATTAAGGAATAGGTAGTCATTACCTTGGATTTATTAAGGGACGAGCGTAGGGTCATCGTACGGTCATAGAAGGCAACAGGTATGGGTGTCTTTAACAACCTGGGAGGGACTATCATCTTTTACCGAAGGGACAAGATCATTATCATAGGCAACATCGTATGTAAGCTCAGAGAATGCCTAAGAGGGGGGGGGTGAATTAGGACTTGAAATCTTTTTCCGGTTTTTCTGATTCTTAAAATATTTTGGTTGGTGTTTATGGTTATGAAAGCGGTAAAAATAAAGAGACGATGAACACCAGGATTTATAGTGGTTCCCCCCACATTCCGAGGGTACTCCACTCCCCTTTCACACGAAAGAGATTTTCACTATTGTTTTGATCAGTACACCCTAACACACCATCAACCGGTGAGGACTACTATCAAACATAACAAGTGTACAAGAACAATCCTCTTGTAAACACTTTCACCCTTGTATCCAACAATCCTGGATTACAAGTCAATTTCAAATAACATAAAGAACTATTTTTGTGAGTAATTTTGTGATATCAATAATAATATTGATCTTCTCCTTTTGATCACAATCCACTTCTAAAATTAATACAAGTGTTCAATGTAGAATATGAAAATATGAACAAGATGAACACTTTGAAAAATATTTGTAGAAAAGTGAATTTGATTCTTTTTGATGATCTTGAAAATGTAGAAAGTGTAGGAGGTCATTTGTAATTTGAAAGTTTTTGAATTTATATGATGTATAACACCATTTCAGAAAGGTATAACAAAGTGCCAATTAATGGTTGAAAAGATATAACATTTGAAAATCATTTGATTTTTAAAATAAATAATTTTTCAGAAAACGTCCAGTGTTAATCGGTTAACCCATATGGTTAATCGGTTAACACATGTACGTTGGCTCAAAATATTCAAAATTTTAGGGCGTTAACCGGTTAACCTATATGGTTAATCGGTTAACACTGAAGAAATTTCCAAAAATACTTAATAAAAAAGTGTTATACCAAAACCAATTATTTTCAAAAAGATTTAATGCAGCATGTAAAAAATATTTTATGCAATTGAACACTTGTAAAAATTATTTAGAGAGGTAGATTATGATATACCATCTTTGTGTCCAATTCTTGAAAATCCATTTCCATGAGTGCTTGTCTTGATTAAAATCTTGACTTGATCTTTGTGAAACTTTGAAAGGCTTGTCTTTTTGCAATCAAGTGTTGACATCATCAAAACTTTTGATTGAAGCTTGCTTCTACATTCTCCCCCTTTTTGATGATGGCAATTGAAAATTGTTGTGCAATACTTCTTGGTTCTTGATATGTGATGCTCCCCCTATGTTTAGCAACTCCCCCTATCTTGAGAGACTTTCAAACATCTGCACACATAGAGAAAAAAAAACAGAACCAAGCTCTTCTCCCCCTTTGACATCAGCAAAAAGGAAGAGCTTTCAAAGAGCCAACAAAAAAAATGCAGCAGCATATAATAAACATACATTTGCAAGAACACATATTATAAGGAAACACAAATAAAATGCAGCAAAACAAACATAAGAAGAAAATTGCTAAAACTTATGTTCCTAGATATAAAAGTAATTTTCAACCTACTTGCTTTTATTGTGGAATCAAAGGACACACACCTAATGCATGTTATGTTCGTAATATTGGAGTTGCAAAAGGGCATTATGTGTGGGTTGAAAAAGGCACTAACTATCAAGGACCCAAAGCAACTTGGGTACCTAACACTACCTAATTTTGTTTTGTAGGAATGCTTGAAGACAACCACAAACCAATGGTATCTTGACAGTGGTTGTTCAAAGCATATGACGGGAGATGTAAACAAATTTTCAAATCTAAAGCTTAAGGCCAAGGGTTATGTTACTTATGGTGACAATAACAAAGGAAAGATTCTTGGCTTTGGCACCATTGGTTCACCACCTTTTACAACTATAGAAGATGTACTCTATGTCGAAGGACTCAAGCACAATCTTCTTAGCATTAGCCAACTTTGTGACAAAGGATTCAAGATCAACTTCAATAAAGATGAATGCTTGATTGTAGACGAAGTCACTCATGAGGTTATATTAAAAGGTAATAGAATCAATAATATTTTTATGATTTCTCTTGACAATGTTTCTTTGAAGGTAAAATGCCTTATGGCAAACAACAATGAGGCATGGTTATGGCATAAAAGATTTGCTCACATTCACATGGAGCATCTAAACAAATTAATTAAACATGATCTGGTTGTTGGGCTTCCGAAGATAAAATTCATCAAGGATAAATTGTGTGATGCATGTCAAAAGGGAAAACAGACCAAGACAACTTTCAAATCCAAGCAAGTGATCTCTACATCAAGACCACTGCAATTATTACACATGGATCTGTTTGGTCCATCCAGAACAAAGAGCTTTGGAGGTAGTATTTATGCTTTAGTAATTGTTGATGATTTTTCTCGATATACCTGGACAATGTTTTTAGTGCAGAAAAATGATGCTTTTAAAGCATTCAAAAAGTATGCAAAACAAATTCAAAATGAGAAGTCACTCACTATAGCCTCCATAAGAAGCGACCATGGTGGAGAATTTCAGAATTCAGATTTTGAGGAATTTTGCGAAGAACATGGAATTTCTCATAATTTTTCCGCACCAAGAACTCCTCAACAAAACGGCGTCGTAGAACGGAAAAATCGCTCACTAGTGGAACTTGCCAGAACAATGCTCAGTGATACAAATCTTCCAAAATATTTCTGGGCAGAAGCAGTAAGCACGGCATGTTTCGTAAGTAACCGCGTAAATATTCGACCGTTACTCAAAAAGACTCCATATGAGTTGTTCAAGGGAAGGAAACCAAATATATCATTCTTTCACATATTTGGTTGCAAGTGCTTTGTTCTCAACAACAACAAGGACAATCTCGGTAAGTTTGATGAAAAGTCCGACGAAGGTATATTTCTTGGTTATTCTCTTTCTAGTAAAGCATTTAGAATTTTTAATAAAAGAACTCTTACTATTGAAGAATCTATTCATGTATCTTTTGATGAGACTAACCCCTCGAAAGAGGATAATATTACTTTGGATGATGATGATGACTTTATAGATACTCCACAAAATGAGGAAAATATTTCAAATGATCAAACATTATTACAAGAAGATGTTACTCAAGAATATCAAGATCTTCCGAAAGAATGGAGAACTCACAGAGACCATCCAATTGACAGAGTTATTGGTGATATTAGTCAAGGCGTTGCAACTCGACTAAATTTGAAGGATGCTTGCCTCAATATGGCCTTTGTATCACAAATTGAACCATCAAAGATCGATGAAGCATTAGGCGATGACCAATGGATTGTAGCAATGCAAGAAGAACTAAATCAATTCGAAAGGAATCAAGTTTGGGCTCTGATACCAATTGTAAGCTCAGAGAATGCCTAAGAGGGGGGGGGGGGTGAATTAGGACTTGAAATCTTTTTCCGGTTTTTCTGATTCTTAAAATATTTTGGTTGGTGTTTATGGTTATGAAAGCGGTAAAAATAAAGAGACGATGAACACCAGGATTTATAGTGGTTCCCCCCACATTCCGAGGGTACTCCACTCCCCTTTCACACGAAAGAGATTTTCACTATTGTTTTGATCAGTACACCCTAACACACCATCAACCGGTGAGGACTACTATCAAACATAACAAGTGTACAAGAACAATCCTCTTGTAAACACTTTCACCCTTGTATCCAACAATCCTGGATTACAAGTCAATTTCAAATAACATAAAGAACTATTTTTGTGAGTAATTTTGTGATATCAATAATAATATTGATCTTCTCCTTTTGATCACAATCCACTTCTAAAATTAATACAAGTGTTCAATGTAGAATATGAAAATATGAACAAGATGAACACTTTGAAAAATATTTGTAGAAAAGTGAATTTGATTCTTTTTGATGATCTTGAAAATGTAGAAAGTGTAGGAGGTCATTTGTAATTTGAAAGTTTTTGAATTTATATGATGTATAACACCATTTCAGAAAGGTATAACAAAGTGCCAATTAATGGTTGAAAAGATATAACATTTGAAAATCATTTGATTTTTAAAATAAATAATTTTTCAGAAAACGTCCAGTGTTAATCGGTTAACCCATATGGTTAATCGGTTAACACATGTACGTTGGCTCAAAATATTCAAAATTTTAGGGCGTTAACCGGTTAACCTATATGGTTAATCGGTTAACACTGAAGAAATTTCCAAAAATACTTAATAAAAAAGTGTTATACCAAAACCAATTATTTTCAAAAAGATTTAATGCAGCATGTAAAAAATATTTTATGCAATTGAACACTTGTAAAAATTATTTAGAGAGGTAGATTATGATATACCATCTTTGTGTCCAATTCTTGAAAATCCATTTCCATGAGTGCTTGTCTTGATTAAAATCTTGACTTGATCTTTGTGAAACTTTGAAAGGCTTGTCTTTTTGCAATCAAGTGTTGACATCATCAAAACTTTTGATTGAAGCTTGCTTCTACATCGTAGGGACTTGATCTTTTAAATCTGGGAGGGACTTGATGATTTATACGTGAAGGGACTTTGCTTAAGACACCCCTATATTCGAGGGACTTGACCATATTTTAAGACAACCAAGAGGAATATCCTAGGAAGTGTAAGATGGCGATCAAAGATCGACTTACGTGTGTGAGTGTACGTTTTTAAATATTTATCTTTTTAAATTAATTATCTAAGTTATTTTAAACATAAATAGGTTTTTACACTCTATTTACTAACCACACAGTTAAATATTTATAAAGAAAATAAAGACGGAAAAATAAATCTACAGATTATTACAAGGCTTTGGCAGATACATAATAATTGGATAAAAATAAATAATAAGAATAATAAAGCAAATATAAGAATAATAAACGTAAATAAGTAATAATAGAGCAATAACAAAGTAATAAAGTAATAATAAAGAAATAATAAAAATATTAGAATTTTAAAAGAAATTGTTTTAAGTTAAATAAATTAAAATTTTAGAGATTATTAGAAAAATACAAGTTTAAATGGTTTAATAATAATAAGAATAATATGCTAAAATTTATACAAATTATAAAAAAAAGAATAAAAAAAAGTATTTATTTAGGGTTAGAGAAAATTAGGGTTTATTAGAGTTGGTTAAAAAATTAGGGTTAGAGAAATTAGGTTAAGGATTTAAAAAAATAAAAAATAAATAAATTTATTAAGAAAATAAGAAGTAATTAAAATATAAAAGATTAATTATATATATAATATCAAAATTTAGAATTTTTAAATATAATAAGAGTCAGTTAAATATATAAAGATTTATTTACAAACTTAATATTATAAAAGAAAATAATTAAAATAAAGTTATTATAATAAAAAAAACATTTCTCTTTCCTTTTTTTTAAATAATCAATAAAACCTTAATTAAGAAAAGATTTATTTTTATATTGGTTTATGTTAATTAATATATTAAAATAAAAGAAATTAAAACCAAAGAAAATGAGAAAATATGAAGAAAAAAAACAGAAAATTGCTAAAAAATAGGACCTAGGAATCGAACCCAGGTCCCTTACCTCAATGCGTATCACAAAAACCAACAGGGCCAGCACGCGCTAGTGATAAGCATGCAAGATCAAATCATTATATTTTCAACCTGCAAAACAAATGGATTAAAAAACAAAATATACAAAACCTGGGAATCGAACCCAGGCCAAAGAGCTTTAACGCACGCATCCTTGCCAACTGAGCCATTGAACCAATCTGAAATTATAATACAAACAATACATAATAAAATAAGCAACGTTTCAAATTCAGATTTTTGCACCACACTTCTTCTTCTTCCTCCAGCCGTCCACTTAGACCTTTACCTACAGATTTCCGTCACTAAAGGCTTTAGTGACGGATTTTGTGTTGTCACTACAACCCCTGCATATTCAAACAGTGCAAATAACATGGATAAATTTACTTTAACACTTCAAATCAGTTAATATGAAGCTTCTAAACAAGATTATAACATCAATTTCATCAAAAATCATCCTAAACGAACGCCCCTAAATGAACCTTCCAATAACCCTATTTTTTGGTTCTAACGCATACGACCATGATTCTTTTGATTGATTGCCCAGAAACGATCTTTGCAATGTCACAAACATAAATCAGTACTCAAATACAATTTATAATTCATTAATATAGGAAAACGAAAGAGTAAAAAACCAAGGGAGAATGAGAATTCGGTTTATGCATATGAGGGAAATTTTGATGATGTAAAGCATTGGGATAACATCAAGGATGATCAAAGATCATGTTTAGACCTTCAAATTGCTTTGAGATTGCCTCTAAGTGAAAATCCGATTGCCACTTTTTTCTTGAAATTTTTGAGGTTGTATTAGTGTTCTTGGCTGCAAATTTCGTCTCCAATGCTTGTGTTCAGTTCATGTACTTATAAGGATTGAATTTAGGTCAAAAAACGTATGGATTTGTGGGCTTATGAGATAACTTGAGTGTGAAGGAAACCATGATCATAAATGTGAGAAAAATCAAATGATACCTTGCTATTTTGATCCAATCTGATTTCAATTTACTTCCAATCATTCCAAATATGATTTAAATGATTTCCAATCAAATATCTTGACCATTATTTGAGTTTTCATATTTAATTTATATTTAAATTGAATTTTAATGA
This sequence comes from Lathyrus aphaca, assembly GCA_963966055.1. Taxonomy (NCBI): domain Eukaryota; kingdom Viridiplantae; phylum Streptophyta; class Magnoliopsida; order Fabales; family Fabaceae; genus Lathyrus; species Lathyrus aphaca. Next base: position 163,404,880 of record OZ014520.1, on the reverse strand, counting down.
ATAAAATCCAAATAAATAGTAAATAAATAATAAAAATCAGAACTCTTTGGTTTTGGGTCGTGCTTGATGTCATCATAAAGATTGGATTGCAAAATGATAGGCCCATTTGGAAAAATTTGGTTTTAAGGCCTTATTTTCTTCATACACCCCTCAAAAATCTCCCAACTTTGTCAAGGCACAAATCCTTCAATTTTAAAGATATGAAGGTGTTATTGGACATTTTGAAAATCTTAAAGAGTCCTCTAACAATCCTCTTTGGTTTCATGTCCATATCTTTACCATTTTCAAATTATGCCCTTTGGAAGATGTTGACTTTTTGTTGACTTTTGAAATGACCTGTAATGTTTTAGCTCATACCTTCCAAATGAAGCATTTTTAGGCTTGTCTTGTGAGACAAAAAGTTGTAGAGAATTCAATTTCCTTAAAGATGAGCTTTAGAAGGGAAATTTTTTATGAAGCATGTGAAAGTTATGGCTGGTCAAAGTTCAGTTGACTTTCTTAAGAAAACCCTAATTTAGAAACTCCTGATTCTTGATGATCTGAAACTTCCTTGATGAATCATGATCAACCCTTGATCAAATAATGAATTTTACTTCATAAACTTGATGTTGGCAAAAAAATCTTGTTGTTTGACTTTGATTTGACCATAGTTGACCTCAGTTTGACTTTTTAACTACTTTGACTGATTTTTGCATATCTGATCATCTGATTGGGCAAACTTATTGGGAAAGCCTTGAGACTTGACATGGGGATTCTTGAAGTCATATAGGATACCATGAAGCTTACTTGAGGCCTTGAAAATTATTTTAACCTGAGGAAACTCAAAACCCTAGTTTTAGACACTTTGCTTAGGAGAAGGCATTGCATGGGGAAACTTCCACACTTCTTGATCAATTGGGAGTCTTGAGGATCTTATGATCATTTAAAAGTATTGAGAGAGATTGTCTTGATTGTGGGAGGGAAAATTTTGGGGTACAACACTTGGCATTGGAATGGAGATTTTGGACTTAGATTTTAGGATCCCTTCCCCTTGCTTTGATCTTGATGAAGTTGGATTTAGACTTTATTTGGCCATTTGCTAGCTCATAAGGATGGAACTCTTATGCTCATAATTTGAATTGTCATCAAGTTTGGTTAAATCTTTCTTCCCTTATCTCCTTATTTTAGTTTTTTAGGATAATCCCTTCATCTCCTCCCATTCTTTAATTTTCAAAATTTTCTCCCTTTTTCAAAGGATTCCTTCTTTTTAAATCATCACCACTTTAATAATCAAAAACCTTGACTTTTGTCAAGTGGCTTTTACTTTTTCTTTTCTTTTCTTTTAAAATCAATGAATCTAATCATGTTAACCTTAATTCAAAAAATAAAATGAATCAAACTCATTCAAGTGGTTTTGTGCCTTTGTGCACTTTTGTTTATTTTCTTTTAAAGAGTGTCGATTATGAGTCATTATTCTTTAGTCGGGCGCAAGTCTCTCAATCTCCATGGTTATAGTTTGATGTAATTGAGTCTCTTGTCATTTGTAGGGGTTTAGTGGCATACTCGTTGATTTTATCCGAGTTGGCGCCATCCCCATAATGATGTATGAGTCCATGCATTCATTCTCATGGTAGTTTGTTTGGCCATCCACTTGAAGATGAAAAATTCTCTTCACTTAATAAAATTAATCATAACCCACCCTTTTCACTATTTGTACCACGAACTACGGGGTTTTGATCTCGCATTGCACTTTGTGGGTACATAGGCATGAGCCGTTAGTCTTGCTTTTTGAGTGTTATCCGGGGGTCTTATGTTGTTTCTTGGTCTTCATTCAGTTCTCTTGTCAAGCTGACTCACAAATTTGATACTTGGGCTAATCAGAAGAAGATGTCGGAAACCTTACAACAAGAGAATCGCGAGCTGCGCGAGGAAGTTGCATATCTGATGGAAAGCTTGGAAAGAGTTACTGCCATGATGGAAAGCTTGGCGGCTGCTCAGAATCAGCCACCTCCTCCTAATTCTCCTGTTCAGAATACAATCATCTCTGAGATTGTCACTGCATCAATTCCTGCTGAGACAGTTCTTTCTCCTTGCTATCGTATGCCTACTAGCACACCGTGGGGCATGCCGGTTGATTTCATTCCTGCTGGTTATCACCCTCCTCCTCCTGAGACTACTGCATTTAATACTCTTCCGCCAGTGATGACTACTGCACCGCCTGTGATGCACACTATTCCGCACCATGATGAAGTGATTTACCAGTGAGCCCAGTGAAGGCGCTGGTGTGATTGAAAGACTTGATGATTTTCAAGGCCGTTTTGCTGAGATATAAAAGAAGATGAGAGCCTTGAAGCATAAGGATTTGTTCGGAAAAGATGCTTATGATCTTTGTTTGGTTCCTAATGTCAAAGTTCTGTACAAGTTCAGGTTGTCTGAGTTCGAAAAGTATAAAGGAAACACTTGTCCTCTGAGTCATTTGACTATGTATGCTAGAAAGATGGCTGCTCAGACAGACAATGATCAGTTGTTGATTCATTATTTCCAGGATAGTTTGACTGGTGCAGCCATGAGATGGTACATGAGTTTGAACAATAGCAAAATAAAGACTTTCAATGATTTGGGAGAGGCTTTTGTTAGGCAATACAAGTATAATGTTGATATGGCACCAGATAGAGATCAGCTCCGTGCTATGTCCCAGAAGGACAAAGAGACTTTCAAAGAGTACGCGCAGAGATGGCGCAAGCTAGCAGCTCAGATTGTTCCTCCTATAGAAGGGAAAGAAATGACGAAGATCTTTTTGAAGACTTTAGGTTCTTTCTACTATAAGAAGATGATATAAAGTTCTCCTTCTGATTTCACTAAAATGGTGAGTATGGGGATGCGTTTAGAATAAGGTGTTCATGAGGGACGGTTGAGCCAAGAGAGTAGTGCAGGCTCGAACTCTAGGAGGTTCAACTTTGGCAAAAAGAAAGAAGGTGAGACTAATGTTGTGTCTCGTGAAAGTTACAGAAGGCCTCGTGGTCGTGAGAATCGTCATCAACATCATGTGGCTTTTGTAACTCTGGTGATTAATGTGACTCCAACTGTGCCAGTAGCTCCAAAGTATCAGTCTCGTTATCAACAACCTTCTGTGCAACAGGGTGGTAATCAACAGGTTCACGCTAAGCCGAGTTTTGATCCCATTCCGATGTTGCATGCGGATTTGCTTCCATCTCTGATTGCGAAGAATCTTGTGCAAACACGTTCTCCACCTCCAGTTCTAGAGTCTATCCCATGGTGGTATAAGACAAAGGCTCATTGTGATTTCCATCAAGGTGCCTCGGGGCATGATGTTGAGAACTGTTATCCCTTGAAGTTTGAAGTGCAAAAATTGATAAGGAGCAATGTTCTGTCCTTCAATGATGTTAATCCAATTGTGAAGACAAATACGCTTCCGAAGCATGGTGCGTCTGTGAATATGGTGGATGGTTGTCCTGGTTTATTCAAGATTTATGAAGTCCGCCATATTTGAAGATCTTTGGTTGAGATGCATGCTTTCCTAAGTGAATATCATGATATTGATCACGATTATACTGGTTGTTGCATTTTCTCGGTGAACCCTCGTGGTTGTGTGATTGTTAAGAGAGACATTCAAAAGATGATGGACGAAAGTTGATTGAAGTGACAACAAAAAGAGATGAGTATGAAAATTAAGTGAATGTTATTGTGCCTCAGTTCAATATTCCTGAGAAGGTTGTTCCTGAGAAGGTGGTTATTTCTTTTGATAGCCGCAAATATGTTGTTACTCCCTTGGTGATTAATTTTCCTGGTCCAATGCCATATGAGTCTGATAAAGCTGTTCCGTATAGGTATAATGCTACAGTGATAGAAAATGGTAAGGAAGTTCCTATTCTTTCTCCAAGGTCTGTGGTTAACATTGCTGATGTGACAAAGGTTACTCGAAGTGGTAGAGTTTATGCTTCAGATCCTCCGAAGAGAGTTGAAGATACAAGTGCGAGTAAACAGATTATGGATGTTATTGCCCGATCAGGCCAATTTGGTGATAGTGAAGATGAGGTGTTAAAATTGATAAAGAAAAGCGAGTACAGCGTTACTGAGCAGTTGTTGCATACTCCGTCAAAAATATCAGTTTTATCACTCTTGATGTGCTCTGAGGCTCATAGGCAATCTTTGCAGAAGATTCTTGATTAAGCTTATGTTGATCACGATGTGACTGTTGATCAGTTTGATAGTATTGTGGCTAATATCACATCATGCAACAATCTGAGTTTCTATGATGATGATTTTCCCGAAGAAGGAAGGAACCATAATTTGGCTCTGCATATTTCAGTAAACTGTCAGGAAGATGCTATGTCTAAGGTACTGGTTGATACTGGGTCTTCCCTGAATGTGATGCCGAAGTCGACTTTGTCAAGGCTTGTGTACTAAGGTGCTCTCATGAGGCATAGTGGGATTATTGTGAAAGCTTTTGACGGATCGAAGAAGACAGTGATTGGTGAAGTTGATCTCCCTATTCTGATTGGACCGTTTATATTCCAAATTACTTTTCAGGTAATGGATATACGCCCCGCTTACAGTTGTATCCTTGGAAGACCCTGGATTCATGAGGCATGAGCCGTGACATCTACTCTCCATCAAAAGCTGAAGTTTGTGAAAGATGGGAAGTTAGTGACTATTGGCGGTGAAAAGGCGATGCTTGTGAGTAATTTGTCATCTTTCTCCTATATTTATGCTGAAGAAGAGGTGGGAACTTCATTCTATGCTCTTTCTGTTGTTGATAATACTGCTAAGAAGAATGCCAAGCCTATGTCTTCTCTCAAGGATGCTCTGCGCGTACTCGAAACTGGTCGATCTGACGGTTGGGGATGAGTTATTGATGTTGTTGACAACAAAGAAGGATTTGGTATCGGCTTTGCACCAGGTGTGGCTCTCAATAACCTGAAGACTATTCAGGAAGGATTTCGAAGTGCTGGGTTTATCAACGATCATTCCGCTTCTCCCATTATTGAAGATGATGAAGATGAAGAAATGCCTAACTTTGTTACACACAGAAAGATTTGCAAGAACTGGATTGCTATTGATGTTCCTTCTATCATTCATACTTCAAAGTAATTTGTTTTATTTTCTTTCAAAAATCCTTTCACTCTGCCCAAGGTGAAAGTGATATTTGTCGGGCTTTGTTTCAAATTTTATCATCATCAATAAAATGCTATTTTGTTATTTCCATATGTGTTTTTCCTTTTTGCTTTATTCTGAAAAATGGTAACATAAAAAACCCAAAAAATAAAAATAATAATTGTTTATTTGCATAATGTTTGCACTTTTTGTTCATACTCTAAAATTAAAATAAAATCATTGTGCAGATTGATTGATAAACCCATTGAAAACAATGATCCTATGCCCACTCCCAATTTTGAATTCCCTGTGTTTGAAGCTGAGGAAGAGGATGTTGAAGAGATTCCTGATGAGATTTCTCGGTTTCTTGAGCACGAGGAAAAGGTTATTCAGCCTCATGGAGAGTCTATAGAGATAGTCAATTTGGGTTCTGAAGATGATAAGAAAAAAGTCAAAGTTGGAGCATTGCTTGGTCCCGATGTTAAGAAGAGGATTGTAGAGCTTCTTAGAGAATATGTTGATGTGTTTGCTTGGTCTTATCAAGACATGTCAGGTCTTGATACTGATATTGTGGAGCATAGATTGCCGCTGAAGCCCGAATGTCTACCTGTGAAGCAAAAGTTGAGAAGAACTCATCCTGATATGGCAGTAAAGATAAAAAAGGAGGTTCAAAAGCAGATTGATGCATGTTTTCTTGTGACATCTAATTATCCTCAATGGGTGGATAATATTGTGCATGTTCCAAAGAAAGACGGAAAAGTCCGAATGTGTGTTGATTACAGAGATTTGAATAAAGTCAGTCCAAAAGATGATTTTCCATTGCCACACATTGAAGTGTTGGTAGATAATATGGCTAAGTTTGATGTGTTCTCTTTTATGGATGGATTTTCTGGTTATAATCAAATAAAGATGGCACATGAAGACATGGAAAAGACCACATTTATTACACCATGAGGAATATTCTGCTACAGAGTGATGCCCTTTGGATTGAAGAATGCTGGTGCGACATACCAAAGAGCTATGACCATGCTTTTCCATGATATGATGCACAAAGAAATTGAGGTATATGTTGATGATATGATCGTTAAGTCGAGGACTGAAGAGGATCATGTTGAACATTTGCTGAAGTTGTTTCAAAGGTTAAGGAAGTTTAAACTTCGTTTGAATCCGAACAAGTGCACGTTTGGTGTACGTTCTGGAAAGTTGTTAGGTTTCATTGTCAGCCAAAGAGGCATCAGTTGATCCTGATAAAGTGAAAGCTATTCAGGAAATGCCTGCTTCAAGAACTGAAAAGCAAGTAAGAGGATTCTTGGGCCGTTTCAATTATATTTCGAGGTTTATCTCTCACATGACTGCGACATGTGCTCCGATCTTCAAGTTGCTTTGGAAAGACAAAGGTTGCGTCTGGACAGATGATTGTCAAAAGGCGTTTGAAAGTATCAAAGAATATCTGCTTGAACCTCCTATTTTGTCTCCTTCGGTGGAAGGTAGATCGTTGATCATGTACTTGACTGTGTTGGAAGATTCCATGGGTTGTGTGCTTGGTCATCAAGATGAATCCGGAAGAAAAGAATATGCAATTTACTACTTGAGTAAGAAATTTACTGATTGTGAGTCTCGGTACTCCATGCTTGAAAAAACCTGTTGTGCCTTAGCTTGGGCTGCAAAGCGTCTTCGCCAGTATATGCTGAATCATACAACTTGGTTGATCTCTAAAATGGATCTTATCAAGTATATATTTGAAAAGCCTGCTTTGACTGGGAGAATTGCTCATTGGCAAATGTTGTTGTCAGAATATGATATCGAATACCGAGCTCAAAAAGCTATAAAAGGTAGTATCTTGGCTGACCATTTGGCACATCAACCGATTGATGATTACCAGCCAATCAAGTTTGATTTTCCAGATGAGGATGTGATGTATTTGAAAATGAAATATTATGATGAACCTTTGATCGAGGAAGGGCCGGAGCCTGGATCTCGACGGGGTTTAGTTTTTGATGGTGCTGTGAATGCACGCGGAAGAGGAATTGGGGCAATGATCATTACTCCCCATGGTTCACATATTCCTTTTGCTGCAAGGCTGACCTTTCCTTGTACCAATAATGAAGCTGAGTATGAAGCCTGTATTATGGGTCTTGAAGAAGCTATTGATCTAAGGATTAATCATCTTGTTGTGTATGGAGATTCTGCCTTGTTAATCAATCAAATCAAGGGTAAGTGGGTAACTCATCAACCCCACTTGATCCCGTATAGAGATTATGCCAGGAGGATATCAACTTTATTCACTAAAGTTGAATTTCATTATGTTCCTCGTGATGAAAATCAGATGGCAGATGCTTTGGCAACTATAGCTTCTATGATAAAGGTGCACCAATGGAATGATGTTCCCATGATCAGGGTGATGCGACTTGAAAGACCAACTCATGTGTTTGCAGTTGAAGGGGTCCATGATGACAAGCCTTGGTATCATGATATTAAATGTTTTCTTCAGAGTCAGGAGTACCCACTTGGGGCATCCGATAAAGATAATAGGACTTTGAGGAGATTGGCAAGCAATTTCTTCCTGAATGGAAATGTGCTTTATAAAAGGAATTTCGACATGGTCTTGCTCAGATGCATGGATAGACACGAAGCAGACATGTTAATGAAAGAAATTCATGAAGGATCTTTTGGTACTCATGCTAATGGGCATGCAATGGCTAAAAAGATGTTGAGAGCAGGTTACAATTGGATGACAATGGAATCTGATTGTGGCAAGTATGTGAAAAAGTGCCATAAGTGCCAAGTGTATGTTGATAAGATTCATGTGTCACCAACTCATCTCAATGTAATTGCTTCCCCGTGGCCTTTCTCTATGTGGGGAATTGACATGATTGGTATGATTGAACCCAAGGCTTCGAATGGACATCGTTTTATTTTTGTGGCAATTGATTACTTCACTAAGTGGGTGGAAGCGACATCATATGCTAATGTGACCAAGCAAGTTATGGTTCAGTTTATCAAGAATAACATCATCTGAAGATATGGTGTTCAGAATAGAATCATTACTGATAATGGTTCGAATAATAAGATGATGAAAGAGCTTTGTGAAGAATTCAAGATTAAACACCATAATTCTTCTCCTTATAGACCGAAGATGAATGGGGCTGTTGAAGCTGCGAATAAGAACATTAAGAAGATCATTTAGAAGATGGTTGTGACATACAAGGACTAGCATGAGATGCTCCCTTTTTCTTTGCATGGGAATCGTACATCTGTCCGCACCTCAACAGGGGCAACCCCTTTCTCACTTGTTTATGGTACATAAGCAGTGCTCCCCGTCGAGGTTGAGATCCCATCAATGAGAGTTCTGATGGAAGCCAAGTTGACTGAGGCTGAATGGTGTCAGAGTATATTTGATCAGTTGAATTTGATTGAGGAAAAGAGAATAACAACTTTGTGTCATGGTCGGTTGTACCAGCAAAGAATGAAGAAATCTTTTGACAAGAAGGTCAAACCTCGTGTATTCAGAGAAGGCGACCCCGTGCTCAAAACGATCCAGTCTTTCATTGCAGATTCTCGGGGAAAGTGGACTCCGAAATATGATGGACCATATGTTGTCAAGAAAGCCTTCTCTGGCGGATGCATTCAAGAAATACTTCGCCTAAAAAAATAAAAGAACAACTCACTAAGTTGAAAATCTAAAAGGGCGGCTTAGGCAAAAATGAGCGTCTCGGTGGATTGAAAACCCGAAAGGGCGGTCCAGGAAAAAATTAGAGACATAAATAGAAATAATTATCCCGGTAGATTGAAAACCCGAAAGGGCAATCTAGGCAAAAGTTAGGGAACATGGCAAGTAACTGCATTGACATATTAGTTCACTTATAACGACCGAGGATTTCAGATTCTATCCTTCAGAAGAAATGCCCATCAAAGATTCTTATTCACTCATCCTTGATTGAAGTTTCGGGCACAGTGGAATTCAAAGTTGATATGGAGAATAGTGATCATTGTATTTCAATGTAGCCCTTTTCCATGTATTTACCATTTTTCAAACTTGTAATGATCTATGGAGTCCCGCCATTTGCTGACTACCATTCTATCAATAAATTTGAGCTTTTATCCATTGTTTGAAACTCTTTATATTGTTTCTGTTTACAAAATTTCAATTTATTGTTGATGATGATTTTTGAAACAAATTTAATAAATTTAATCTTTGAAGATTATAAAAGCATTTTCTCTTAATTTGTGAACAAAGAAAGGATATCAATAGTGATTCCAGGGATGGTAAAGTCTGGATGTGTGTAACTTGTCTCTCCCAAAGCAGGGTTTGATCCGTTTGTGTCCTTAAGGAATTTTTGATTGGTCCTGGCTGTAACACCCCAAATTTGCCCTCTCCTGTTTAGCATCATCATCATATCATAGTCATCATAAGAATGTCACGTCCTTAGCATTTTGCATAGAAAAATGAAGCATAGTACCCGCATGTTCCAGAATAAGGCATATGATCAATCATCAGGAAAATTCAAAGCTCACAAGGCATGTAACAAGTTTGATCATGGTCAAAGCCTTAAAAGGGATTGAGGATCAAAATCAGGTCAGAACGGTTGGCGCCGGGTTATTCTTGAGGTTTCCCACCAAAAGGAGGGAGAATTCAAAATTCACTGGCGTTAACCGGTAAACGACTGCGAATTTTGAATTCCAGCAGCAAATTCAGCATGTGCTTTGGCTCCAAATTTCCAATTTTCTGATTTTTTATTCATTTGAATTGTGGAGAAGGATCTAGATCATTAATCCAAGCCTAATTCCATTGCTAAATCCTAATCCAAGCATAATTTTTGGTTAACCGGTTAACGCATCTGTTTTCTGTGCTGTTTTCTGCAGGTTTGACATGGTTAACCGGTTAACGCTTTGGTTAACCGGTTAACACTGAAGCAGGATGACTTTTTTTGAGCTATTTTGAGCTTGTTTGGTCCCCTTACATGTTTTAATTGCCATGGATCATTGTATGATCATTAAATATGCTAGTTGTAAACACCCCAAATTTGCCCTCACCCATTCACACCATGGCTTGTGATCATTTCATATGCATAAACACCATCATAGCATCTCATATTACATTTTTGATTCACTGCATATATTCTAAGTCATCTGCATCTAGGGTTTGTGATCTGAGCAATCCAAGAGCTTCTTGAGCCACTCCAAAGGCCATCAATCACTTCAAAGGGGTCCATGTTTGTTCAAGTATCATATTACATCCTCTCAAAGTCAATAATGTCAAAGGATCACAAGAACTAAGAATGGTATGAAGGCAGAGCCAGGTTTGACTGCACAGATGACCTAAAATTAGGGTTTTGGTTTCAGAGGCCATAACTCCAATTTTTTTGGTCATTCTTGTTTCTATTGGTCTCTATTTGATATAGGGAGTATGCATATCAATTTTCATGAAGAAATTCCATGGGGAAGTCATCTGATCAAGAGTTGACTTTTCAAGCAAGTCAGTGCAAAATCAGGGCATCTGAGGCCCCCAATGACCCAACCAAGGGGTGTTCTTCATCATTTTGATTGTGTATGATCTTTATTTGATCATGGAAGATGTTGGAAGTTCACAAAATTGAAGAATTTCAAGTCTTTTGCAAAGTTGACTTTTTGGGCAACTTTGACTTTTAATGAAAATGTCATTTTAGGCAACTTTTTTAAACCTTACTTTTTGATTCAAAGAAGCTTCAAATGGAAAAACTTTGGTCATGAAAGTTGTAGAATAGATCTTTCCCTTTTCAAAAAGTACAAGAACATGACCTAATTCATTTTGGATCAAAAGTTATGGCTCACCAAAGTTGGCAAAAATCACAAAATTTCAAAGTTTCTACCAAAGAGGCATTTTGCAAAATGACTTGATCAAGTGTTCTAAAGCTATCAAATGGACTTCTAAACCACACAACATGATCATGTGACATCTAAAGTTCAGAATGGACCAAAGAATTACACATTTTTATGGTTTATGGAACAAGATTTTTCATAAGAGGCAAAAGTGAACCAAGTTGCAAAACTCATCATAGCTTCTCATCCACTTGCTGGCTAGCTTGCTGATCAATCCTAGGCCTTTCCTCACATCATGCTGCGCAGGACATGCCTTTTGTACTTAGCTAGCAAGCAGCCCATGCCCTTCTTACACAACTTTAACATTTTGGCAAAAGGGCCCATACCAATCAATAAAGCACACATCATGTCATCTGACCAATGGCAATTGTTTATACTAATCAAATGCAAGCCAAACATAACAAGAGGCAAGCCTGAAACACTCCATAACTCAGCATTCTCATTTTCACCTTCATTTGCAAAAGCTTTCGAAACTGCTTGCACAAGTCACAAACACCCAAACAAACTTCACAAACAATCTTAACACACTTCCCTGATCACAAAGCACCCTTCACCATGGCCTGAAACTCAAAGAATCAAAAACACGATCACCACTTGCCATTGAACAGAACTTCTGCCATCTTTCAAACCATCCATTCTAAACTTCAAACAAGCATTGCAAGCTTCTTAGGAGGATCATTGGGGTGGATTTGAGCCAAAGAAACAGCCAGAAAGCTCCTGAATCGAAAGCTCCATCTCAGGTATCATCAAGAACTTTTTTTTCCAGAAATGGATTTTTAAGTTTCTAAGTTGTTCCTCATGCTTTGCTGATCGCTCTGATGCTTTTACTTTTTGAAATGGTTGAGAAATAAGCATTTAATCTTGTTCTGAAACTTTTCTGACCTAAAAATGTTTGGCTTCGATTCGCATGATTAATGAATGAAAAATGAGTTTTGTTTAGGGGTTTTGATTCAGTGATGTGTGGGGATGATTTCTGGGCTTTTAGTTTTCATTTTTGTGAAGTTTTGAGGATTTTAGAGATTTTCAGGTGGGAGTCCCACCGGAGAAGACGACCGGAAGTCTTCTCCGGCCACCTGAAAATAATTAGGGCTAATCCCTGTAATTAAAGCAAGTTTGAATCTGGTGCGTTGGATGAGCTGACTTGGTCAATTCCCGCGTATGTTCAATGGCCTGGATCCACTCACTTAACCCTAATCTACGTCATTATCTTAATTAATCAGGTTTTATATTAATCTAGCCAGTTTAAATGAGAGCCGTAGGATAACGCGCGCAGTCAACTCCCGCGTCTCAGTTTTGAATCTCAGCCATTGGATCAGCATACTTCGCATTTTATTTTATTTTTATTCCATTTGTTTTCTCATATTTATTAAAAATAGCAAAACCTTTTTAAAAATTCTGAAATTTTTTGTACAAACTTTTATTAATTTTCAGAAACCAAAAACATTTTTATTTTTATTTTTTTGCATTAAAAAATATTTTTAAATCATTTAAAAGTTTATTTTTAATTAATTAATGAAAATTAATTAATTAAAAATACTTTTAAGTATTTAAAAATCACCAAAAAATTCATGAAACCTTCATAATCATTTAGAAACATTGTCCAACCCTCAAACCAAATTTCTTTTTTGATCTTGATGCATTTTGATAATTTTCCATGGAATTAATTCATTTTCAAAGCATTATTTTGATCCAAACTTCCAAAAATCATTTCTGCCTAACCATTGAGAGTTGGACTTTGATTCTTCTTGCATTGCATTTTGTTTAGCATGTAGTTTGTGAGATTAAATTGGCATGATTTGATCTTCCATTTTCCATTTGTTTGGCATTTTTCTTGTTAAGGTACCTTAAAACCCTAGCAATCTTAGGAAATTCATAACTCTCACTAGGATAAGAGTTGGATCCCCTCCTTTGGGCAGTGAGTTTGTATAGGTTTAGGGTTCCTTTGATTGCATTTTCAAATTTGTATCATGTCATTTGCTTCTTTTTTTGGATTTTTGCTTTGTTTGTTGCATATAACCCTAATTCATGCCTTCCTTTGCATCCATCTTCCATTTGCTTGCATACCATGACTTGCCATGACCTTTTATGCATTCATTTGATTCATAATACATCTTAAGACATATTGTAAGCATGCTTGATCATCACATCTTGCATTTGCCATGTTGTATGCCATTTGCACTTCATAACTTTTCATGTATGATCATGGTTCTTAACTTGCTTCATTTGCATCCATTTGTTCATGTGATCATTCTCAAGCCATGTTTCATGTTTGCATCATCTCATAGCATCCTTATCATCTCATATTTGCTTCTGGTTTTGATTTGCATCATGTCATTTTCATCTCATCTTGCATTGCATTGCATTTCTTTCACTAACTTTTCAGGTGGTAAGTAACTTTGAGAAGTGAATTTGCCTTCACTTCTCATATTTTCTTTTCATCTCTTTCATGCATCCTTGCTGCATTTTGTTATGTGTTTGAGATTGAGCTTGCTCATTCTCCTTCTTCTTACCTTCTTTCTTCAAGTGACTTGACTTCTTGAATGAGGCAAGTTGCTTTGCTTCTCTTTGCTCCATTCATCTGCTTCCTGGTGGTTCCTCTGAAGATTTCTCTTGTAAACCTCACAAACCTTAGGAACAACCAAGTATGACAATGATTAGGGTTTTGATTAGTCTCCCCACTTAGTTTTACCTTTGTGTCTCTTTGAGTCTTCTCTTCTCATCTCATAATCAAGGACTAAACCCTAAAGGCTTAAAGGCTTTGTGACTAAGCTTATACCTGCATCCTTCTATTAGGATGGAGTGTATAACTTTAATCCTAAGTGTTAAACCCTTAAGGTGTTTAAATCCTTTAATTAATTCACATAATAATCATCAAGACATCAAGCTTGTAACTTGGTCCTTGCATTAGGGTTCTAATTCTTCCTTAATTGGTTAAGAAGGACTAACCCTAGTGTTAATGGACAAGTCCTCCTCAAGTTGTCTTACAAACCCTAAAAATCACTTCATCATCATATCACTAATTAAAATCCATCTTAATCAAAGGCTTGTTTTGTCATGAGTTTAATCCCTAATCATGGATTAAGTTTAGGAGCTTTCCTTAGCTTAAACACCCTCGTCTATTATCCTTCTATTAGGATGGTGTAATGAGTCTGTTTAATCCCTGATTAAGGCTTAATCTCATTACTCAACACTAAACAAAAACAACAAAAACATCTAAATAATCACAAGTAGGTTAATGATCTTAATCCTACACCATGGTGATTAAGTGTGAGAAGCTGACTTCACACTTAAGGTATTCTCATTACCCCTAATCATAGGGATGATGTGATGAGTTTACTAAATCCATTGGTTTAGGCTTAAGCTCATTAACTTATGACAAACTTCCAAAAGCAATAAAAGACTGAAAACCCAAAAACAAACAATAATCGTCTCCTCCGGGATTCCTTTCTCATCATCTTCACTCATAAACGAGAACTCGCTTCTTCCGTCTAATGCAAGACAGTTTGCACCTGAGCCAGACAGGTCATACACTTGAGCATAGACAAGTAAGCAGTTCACAAGTCAATTCACCTTTCAGTCTCTTTGGGTCGAACTACGGTGTTCTGACTTCCTCATTGCACGAGAGGATACGTAGGCATAACTTAACGGTTATCGAAAAAAAGTCTCTGTATATTCCCCCTCTTCCCAGCTTCATCCTTTAAGCCTCATGGTCATGAGCATTTCATCTCTGTTCTTACACTGACACCATACACTTATACACTTCACTTCTCTTACACTGACACCTGTACATCCTTTTCCAGCTCTTTTATACACAAATTGCACTAACACTACCCCTTTAAAACACAAATCTTTTAAGCGTGGATCCCGTCGAGTACGACGGACAATCTGGGTGCTAATACCTTTCCAGGTTGTAACCAACCCCCTTTCTCAGTCTCTCTGGTCCGCAACCGTCTTATCCATATCTTTCTAGGTCTATGCAGCATTACCTTTCCTCCGGGATAAAAATGCCTAGCTGGAGACTCTATTCATTTCCTGTGAGTTCACTCCTGTGTGTTCTCGCATCCTCCCTTCGCCGACCGTTCGCGTCTGTACCTTTATCTGGGCCATTTCCCATTTATCGGGAGCGACAACTTGGCGACTCTGCTGGGGACCCTTATACTGTAACCAGGGCTTCTGGTTCTTTTTGTGGGTTCCTCCTAGCGTTTGATTGATTTGTGTTTACTGGGGTGTTATGTGCTATTTGTGCTTGTATTTGTATTTATTTTTGCTTTATGTACAGTTGTTTTATTGCTTTCTTTATAACTTTACATATATCACACTGTCATACTGTGCTGGCTGGATCTGTTTTGTTGCTTTGGTGGGTGGGTGTTCTATTGAGAGTTGAGGTCCTATACCTGGGACCTGAGTGACACCTAGGCTAGAGTGGTTCATGTTCTTTCCCATTCCATTTCGGTCTGGTGCGGGAATATGAAACACGGTTCAGATATGGGTTTCTTCTTGAGAACTCTGTGCTACAGATTTCCTGTAGTGCTAGGGCTATCTGGGAAGCCTGCTAAGTCTGGATGACCTTTAGTATTGACCTTCAGAAACTGAGGTGAATTAGAGGAGGATCTTTTATGGTTATTGTAAACACTGTACCTCCGGGTTAGAAGTGTTTACACTTCTCATAACTGATCCAAGTCTGAGGATCCTTGTTTTAGAACATCACCTGTGAGGGGGTTGGGCTGTTTACAGGTTTGCAGGTACCCTTGACCTCAACATACCCTGTTACTTTGTTTTGATTAAGAGTACTCCATTTTGGATCAGTTCTTGTGATTTTAACCCTGGACATGTGACTCTTTATTTGAGTCCCCCACCTTGGTTACTGGACTTATGAACCTCCATCTGGATTTCTTGAACACATATGGACCTACATCAAGGCAATTAATCAGATCCAGCTTGATCACAAACCCTTGCATATCATTTGCATACATCATCATTGCATCATTTAAACATTTGCTTATTTGTTTTTCAGGGTATCCATCCTACATTTTGGCTTGGTTTTGACCCCTTCATCAGTATAGACCTATCCTCATCAGTACTTACTCCAGCTATCAGCTACCTACTTCAGTCACCTACATCACCAGTCTCAGCCTGTCAGTGGCCCATCTTCAGTGTTATTCTCAGCATCTGTCTCAGCTTTTCTTCAGCAACATGGCACCTAAGAAGAGTAACATCTCCTACCATTTCTTCGAGCCTGAGTTGGCTAGCATCAGGAAGATTCAGACCCTGATTACTCCAGACCATATACCACTATTCAGAGAACATTATGGAGGAATCCTTGATGTGGTTATGGATTTGGACCCTTCACAGAGGAGCTTGATTCATACTTGCCTGCAGTTCTATGATCCCCCTCTGAGGTGCTTCACCTTCCAGAATTTTCAGTTGGGACCCTTGTTGGAAGAGTATTCATCACTGATTGGTGTACCTATCAGGGGTGGAGTCCCCTTCAACCCTGAGATGGCTTTCCCTAGTAATGAAGAGGTAGCAAAGGCATTATATCTGGAACCAGTTCTGATTGGGCAGAACATGGCAGCCAAGGCTAGAATCTCTGGTCTACATCTGGATTTCTTGACCTCTCAGGCTACCCTGAAGGCTTCTTTGGGAGAGTGGAAGGCAGTCTGTGCTTTATTGGCCCTTAGCATATATGGGGTCATACTTTTTGCAGATGAGCCTAAATTTGTTAGCAAGAGTGCAATCCATCTTTTCATCCTGAGGAACCCAGTACCCACCTTACTGGGAGATCTTTACTACTCTGTCCACCAAAGGAATGAAAAGCAAAGGGGAAGATTAGTGAGATGCTGTGCTCCTTTATTCCATACTTGGCTGCTCAAACATTTGCCAAAGACTGATGCATTCTTGAACCCTCACCAGCAGAAGAACTGGGCTAGGAGGCTTGTTGCTCTAACCTCAGATGACATCAGGTGGTGCACTCAGAGCACTAAGGGCAGAGACATCATTATTAGTTGTGGGAAATTTCCCAATGTACCCCTAATAGGAGTAAAGGGTTGCATTAACTACAACCCTCTGCTATTCAAAAGACAACTGGGCTATGCATTAGTCCACCCTCCTAGAGTACAAGATTTGGCTGAGACCCTTTATTGTGAGAGTAAGCCTAATCTAGCCATTGTCAGGTAAGCATCCTGGGCTTGGGACAATGTTCAGACCAAGGGAATGGCCATTCTTGGGAGATGCAACAATGTGGCCTCAGCTCAGTACTATGAGTGGTCTCATGCCAAGGCTCAAATTTCTGGAATGCCCTTCACCCTTGAAGATGTGCTTGGACCCTCCACAACACCACCTCCAGCTACTGTCAGCCTGGAGGAGTTTGAGAAATTGAAAGAGAGAAATGAGAATCTGACTCAGGCTCTACAGAAGACCCTCTGGGAGAGGAGTGATGGTCAGCTGGACATTGAAAGGTTAGAAAAGCTAAAGGTGGAGCATCTAGCCAGAATTGAGAAGTCAGAGGATTATATCAAGAAGTCTAGGGCTGGAGAACATATTTTGAAGAATGCCTGCAAAGAGGCCCAGTTCCAGAGAGCTAGGACTAATTTGTATCTAAAGGAGAGTCAAGCTAGGTGGGTCAGAATCACTGAAGCTCGCACTCAGGAGGATAAAAGGACTCAGGAAAAGATTGAGCAGCTGGAAGCTAGTGCAAAAGAGCAGCAGGAAGCCCTGCTAGCAGCCCAAAGAGAGATCTCAGAGTTGAAAATTAGAGCTGGTGTGAAGAGGTCAAAGGACCAGAGTCAACACCAGAAGCTAACTGCAGCTATTGCCACCAGGAATCTTCTCATCAGGAATCTCATAGAGCATCCAGCTGACCCTGTGACTGAGGCACTTTTGAAAGAAGTTCAAGAGGATGAGTTTGGTCTTGGTGTCTGACTTTTTTCTTGTTGTTGCTTTCATTTCATTGTACTTTTCTTTATATTTTTGACCCCTCAGAGGGCATGTATTGTGAAAAGAAACAGACTATGTATCATTTACTTTTTGTAATATATGTGTTGGTTTGTTTTATCTGAATTCTTCAAGCAACATCACAAGCATCTTCCTCAAGGGTCTGGAAAGGTCAAAACCAAGTGCCAAGCCGGATACCTTGGAAACAAATAAGCATACTGCATTGCATACTAACCTTTTGTTTTGTTTTGTAGGTTTTGTTTTTATTTTGTTACAAACTCTGTTGTGGCTCAGGAACTATTGCTCGACGTCGGGTGTTCCCACTCAATCGTCCACACCGGTATCCTACTCGCAACAACCTTCCTGGTATCCAAATGGACCAAGTACAGCAGGACCTTACAGAGGTCAGGACTCAAATGGCTAATGAGAGACTAGAAATGAGGAATCAGATGACTCAGTTTATGGAGGTGATGAATAATATGGCTCAAAGCCAAGAAAGATTAAGAGCACTGGTAGAGAGACAGAATCAGGAAGACCCCCATCTAGGGACTACTGGGACAAGCAATAATGAGGGAGTTCAACCTCATGTTAATCCTCCAGTCTATGGACCCCACCTTCACCCAGAGATTAACATCCCTGCTAATGTTCAAGGGAATGCTACTACAGGTAGAGTGCTGCAAGAAGACCCCCAGGAAGATCAGTTCACAGTGATGGGAGCTGGGGATGAAGCCTATGACAAAAGGCTAGATGAAATTGCTGAAAAATTAAGATCCTTGGAGTCTCAAAACTCCTTGGGGTTTGATGTTATGAACATGGGTCTAGTGGACGGGGTCAGGATTCCCCACAAATTTAAACCTCCGTGCTTTGAGAAGTACAACGGAACTTCCTGTCCCCGAACCCATTTACAATCCTTTCTGGGGAGGCTGAAGGCATATACCATGGATGAAAAGCTATGGATGTTTTATTTTGAAGATAGCTTAACAGGAGCTTCAAGGGAATGGTACTCTCACCTGACTAGAGCAACCATCAGGTGCTGGAAGGACCTGGCTGAGGCCTTTATCAGACAATACCAGTACAACTTGGATATGGCTCCCAACAGGACCCTCCTGATGGGAATGTCACAGTCATCCAGAGAAAGCTTCCGGGAGTACGCTCAGAGGTGGAGACAGCTTGCTGCTGCTGTCCAGCCACCCATGTCAGAGAGGGAGATGGCTGATATGTTTATGAACACCCTCCAAGGAACATACATTGACAGGCTAGCTGCCTTTTCTTCCACTAGCTTTGCTGATGTAGTCATAGCAGGGGAAAGAATCGAGAGCCTATTAAAGATGGGTAAAATTTCTGACAACGGTGCAAGCTCGTCCAGCAACCCAAGAAAGCCTTTTGTGGGCCCAAGAAGAACTGGCGAGACCAATGCTATCCATACCAACAGGGGCAGACCCCAATATGTTCATAGGTCTGTGGCAGCAGTCACCATTCCCGCTCCAATTCATCCACAACCAGCTTATCAACCACAGCAGCAATCCCATTACCAGCAACAAACTCAGTATCCTCCTCAGAGAAATTATAACAACAACAACACCAGCAACAACAATCAGCAAAGACCGTTCCAACAGAGACCTTCTCAGGCCAATAGGGTGATCGATCCAATCCCTATGCCCTATGCCACATTATTGCCACAACTCCTGAAACTCAACTTGGTTGAGTTAAGGACATTGGCACCTCCGGATCCTACCAGTCTGCCCAGAAATTATGACACCAGCGCCAGATGTGCTTTTCACTCAAATGCACCTGGCCATAGTACAGAGAAGTGCAGAGCTTTGCACATGAAAGTACAGGACTTGGTAGATTCTAAAGCTCTGAACTTTGCACCACCACCAAATGTTAACAAGAACCCTATGCCACACCACGGAGGACCCAGAATCAATGCTATTGAAGAAGACAGGCCGTCTTACTTGATAACCAGTGTGGGTCAGATCCGGACACCCTTGGTCGAGATTAAAGCTCAACTCCTTGAATGTCAAATGTTCCCGGGATGTGAGCTAGGATGTGCTTATTGCAACATTTCGGTGAATGGGTGTGATAACTTGAGGAATGGCATAGATGGTCTCATCCAGAGTGGTATGCTCCAAATCACGACATCAATACCTACCAATCCAGTAATCTCCCTAACAACAGTTCCAGAATCTTCTACAACTGCAACAACCATTGTTCCAAACAACTCTTCAATCTCATCAACAAATGCTTCATCTGTTACTTCAACGGACCAGATATCAACAAACATCCCTGCTACAACTTCAGCACCCCTTCATTCAGAGTCTCCTACAACAACAACACCCATCCAGTCAACAATGTCTCCTACAACATCAGCAGCAAGCAATGAGAATGTCTCAACGGTTACAATTTATTATGATCCTGCAAATGATTCTGCCTACAACTCACAAAATGCCACTCCTATCAGAGCACCAGTCACAATATACTATGATCCACAGACTATCATGGTCCCTTCTGCAGGTGCCATCAGTCCAGTCACTATCACAGTGCCTGGGCCAGTACCTTATGAAAGCAGTAATGCCATCCCTTGGCATTACGGCTCCGATCTATACTGCGAAGGACAAAAAATCACTCTCGAATCATCAACTTCTTCACCACAAATAGACAATGTGGGGGGAGGCGGAGGCTTCACTCGAAGCGGACGTCTCTTTGCCCCGCAAATTCAAAAACCCACTGCTGAAGCAGAAGCTGTTGCCAAGGCAAAAGGGAAGAGCATGGTGCAAGAAGAGCAAATTGCCAAAGAAGCCTCGAAAACACCTTTTGATCAAGAAGTTGATGAATTCATGAAAATCATCAAGAAAAGTGATTACAAGATAGTGGACCAGCTTCACCAGACGCCTTCAAAGATCTCTATTCTATCATTGCTTATGTGCTCCGAGGCTCATCGGAACGCACTACTCAAAGTCTTGCACGCAGCCTATGTGCCAGAAGAGATCACAGTCAATCAGTTAGAGGCTGTAGTTGGAAATGTTAATGCTAGTAATGGACTAGGATTTACCAACACTTATTTGACTACGGAAGGCCGCAATCACAACAAGGCTTTGCACATTACCATGGAGTGTAAGGGTGCAGTTCTCTCACATGTACTGGTAGACACAGGATCATCCCTCAATGTCTTACCTAAATAAGCCCTTGTGAAGCTGGAGTATGAAGGATTGGCATTACGTCCCAGTAACTTGGTAGTGAGAGCCTTTGACGGCTCTAAGAGATCAGTTCTGGGAGAAATTGAGTTGCCTGTAACGATTGGCCCACAAACTTTCAAAACGACCTTCTACGTGATGGACATCCAGCCTGCCTACAGCTGTTTGTTGGGTAGACCATGGATTCATGCTGCTGGCGCAGTTACGTCTACCCTTCACCAGAAGTTAAAATTCGAGTGGGAGGGCCAAGTCGTTACTATTTGTGGAGAGGAGGATATTTTTGTTAGCCATCTGGCTACATACAAATACATTGAGATGGATGGGGAGATCCACGAAACGATGAGTCAAGGGTTTGAGGCCCTGAATATTAATGAAACATCTGCTGTACTTGGGACTTCCATGACATCCTACCAGCAAGCCAGGAAGGTTGTTGAGGAGGGAAATGCTCAAGGCTGGGGCAAACTGTTGCCTGTGGAGAAGAAAGAGGATAGATTTGGGTTGGGTTACAAACCAACTCAACAAGATCAAGCAGAGGCTGCTAAAGAGCCCAATTTTGTCAGTGGGGGGATGCTCACCCCTGATGCTGTCAACAACTTGGAAGATGAGTCGGAAGATGAACGCAACCTGGAAAGCTGGATTCGTCCAAGGATCCCGGGGAGCCGTATCTCAAACTGGTCTTCCCAGGAAATTATAAGGGTTACTCCTGCAGAGTAATTATTATTTCCTGTATATTTTAAGCATGCATCAAGTCTTGCATCTTGCCCAAGATGACAAGATTCATTTTGTAATCGGGCCATCTGTAATTTTTGTGCAACAAGATTAATCAATGAAATATCAGACATCTTTTGCAAATGAGTCTTTTTCTTTTCTGCTCACTGTTTTCCATTTTTCTTTTTGTACAAAAAAATAAATGGCAATGTTTTCAAAATGACAACTTCATTTCACTTTTCTAAACAAGATTAAAATCAATCACTAAAATGAACAAACTGAACCCTTGCAGAGAGTGCCTTCCAGACCGCACCGACAATAACACGGCTATGACTTCGTATGACTTTGACAATCCGATCAATCAAGCTGATGAAGGGGTTGAAGAAGATTACGAGCTTCCTGAAGAGCTAGCCAGGTTGTTAAGGCAAGAGGAGAAGGCTATCATTCCTCATCAGGAGGAGGTAGAAACGATCAATCTTGGTACAGATGAAGATGTGAAAGAAGTTAAAATCGGGGCCTACTTACAAGACTCAGTGAAGAAACAACTGATTGACCTGCTTCAAGAATATGTGGATGTGTTTGCTTGGTCTTATCAGGATATGCCAGGGTTGGACACCGACATTGTTATGCACAAGCTGCCTTTAAGAGAAGAATGCCCACCGGTCAAACAGAAACTGCGCCGTACTCGCCCAGACATGGCAATGAAGATCAAAGAAGAGGTACAAAAGCAGTGGGACGCCGGGTTCCTCGCTGTAACTAGCTATCCGCCGTGGGTTGCTAATATAGTACCTGTGCCTAAGAAAGACGGCAAAGTGAGAATGTGTGTTGACTACCGGGATCTGAATAGAGCCATCCCGAAAGATGATTTCCCATTACCTCACATTGATGTATTGGTGGATAATACGGCTCAGTTCTCGGTATTCTCCTTCATGGATGGATTTTCAGGATACAATCAGATCAAAATGTCACCTGAAGACATGGAGAAGACAACCTTCATCACACCCTGGGGCACGTTCTGTTACAAGGTGATGCCATTCGGATTGAAGAATGCTGGTGCGACGTATCAACGGGCTATGGTAACATTATTCCACGATATGATCCATAAAGAAATCGAATGTTATGTGGATGACATGATTGCCAAGTCCCTTACAGAAGAAGACCACCTGGTAAACCTGCTGAAACTATTCAAGCGTCTGAGGAAGTACCAACTGAAGCTGAACCCCAACAAGTGCACATTCGGGGTGCGATCTGGTAAGCTGCTGGGTTTTATTGTGAGCGAGAAAGGGATTGAAGTTGACCCTGATAAAGTCAAAGCCATTCAAGAAATGCCTGCACCGAAAACTGAGAAAGAAGTTCGAGGGTTTCTAGGTAGATTGATCTACATTTCAAGGTTCATATCTCACCTTACTGCAACCTGTGAACCCTTGTTCAAACTGTTAAGAAAAGAACAGACGGTCAGGTGGAATGAAGACTGCCAGAGGGCTTTTGACAAGATCAAAGAGTACCTGCAAGAACCACCAATCCTTATGCCTCCAGTTGAAGGAAGACCTTTGATAATGTACTTGACAGTATTAGAAGAGTCGATGGGGTGTGTGCTGGGCCAGCATGACGAGTCCGGTCGAAAAGAGTATGCAATATACTACCTGAGCAAAAAGTTTACCGACTGTGAACAGCGTTATTCACTGCTCGAGAAAACTTGTTGTGCTTTAGCGTGGGCTGCTCACCGACTGAGACAGTACATGTTGACCCACACTACCTTGTTGATCTCAAAAATGGACCCGGTCAAGTACATTTTCGAGAAGCCAGCTCTTACCGGACGGGTTGCAAGATGGCAAATGATCCTCACAGAATATGACATCCAGTACACATCTCAGAAAGCCATCAAGGGCAGTGTATTGTCTGATTATCTTGCTGAGCAACCTATTGATGACTACCAGCCTATGAGATTTGACTTCCCTGATGAAGACATCATGTTCATAAAAGCGAAAGATCATGAAGAGCCTATTCACACTGAAGGGCCTGACCCGGAAGAAGAATGGACTATGATGTTTGATGGGGCTGTTAATATGAATGGTCGTGGTGTTGGTGCAGTACTAATTACACCGAAGGGAGTTCACATGCCTTTCTCGGCAAAACTCACCTTTAACTGCACCAACAACGAAGCTGAATACGAAGCTTGCATTATGGGTCTTGAGGAAGCCATTGACCTCAGGATCAAGCTATTGACTGTATTCGGAGATTCAGCTCTGGTAGTTAATCAAACCAACGGCAAATGGTACACACACCAGGATCATCTGATACCTTACATGGATTATACAAGAAGGTTATTGACTTTCTTCACAACAGTCAAGCTTGAGTATATCCCTCGGGACGAGAATCAGTTTGCAGATGATCTGGCTACCATTTCATCCATGATCAAAGTTCAAGCTGCCAACTTTGTACCTCAGATTTCAGTATCCAGACTTGACAGACCAGCATATGTGTCCGCAGCAGATGTTGTCAAAAATGATAAGCCTTGGTTCCATGACATTAAGTGCTTCTTGGAGGATCAAACATACCCACCTGGGGCATCTTCCAATGATAAGAAGACTTTGAGAAGGCTTGCTGGTAGTTTCTTTCTGAACACTGATGGTTCCCTGTACAAGAGAAACTTTGATATGGTACTCCTCAGATGCGTTGATAGAACAGAAGCAGACTTGTTAATGCATGAAGTGCACGAAGGATCCTTTGGTACCCATGCAGGAGGGCATGCCATGGCTAAGAAGTTGCTAAGATCAGGCTATTACTGGATCACAATGGATGCTGACTGTTGTGCCTACGCCAGAAAATGCCATAAATGCCAAATCTATGCAGATAAGGTGCATGTGCCTCCCAATCCTCTGAATGTGATGTCTTCACCCTGGCCCTTTGCCATGTGGGGCATTGACATGATTGGCAAGATTGAGCCAACTGCTTCTAACGGCCACCGATTTATCCTGGTTGCCATTGACTATTTCACCAAGTGGGTCGAAGCAGCTTCCTATGCCAATGTTACAAGGCAAGTGGTAGCCAGATTTCTGAAGAGAGATATCATCTTTCGATACGGAGTTCCCGAGCGAATCATTACTGATAATGGTTCCAACTTGAACAACAAAATGATGGCAGAGCTATGCCGGGACTTCAAAATCCAACACCACAATTCTTCTCCTTACAGGCCAAAGATGAACGGCGCTGTTGAGGCGGCTAATAAGAATATCAAGAAGATTGTGCAGAAGATGGTAGTCACCTACAAAGACTGGCATGAGATGCTACCATTTGCCTTGCATGGGTACCGCACGTCAATCAGAACATCCACTGGGGCAACATCGTATCAGCTTGTGTATGGTATGGAAGCAGTCCTACCTGTTGAAGTTGAACTACCCTCCCTACGGGTACTGATGGATGTTAAGCTGAACGAAGCAGAATGGGTCCGGTCCCGATACGAACAACTGAGTCTGATTGAAGAGAAAAGATTGGCTGCAATCTGTCATAGGCAGTTGTATCAGAAACGAATGAAGAAAGCCTTCAATCAGAAAGTCAGGCACCGAGAGTACCAAGTAGGAGACCTTGTGTTGAAAAGAATCCTCCCTCCGCATACAGACCACAGGGGCAAGTGGACTCCAAATTATGAAGGACCATTTGTAGTAAAGAAAGTTTTCTCTGGTGGAGCACTGATGCTCAGCACCATGGATGGTGAAGACTTCCCGTCCCCTGTGAATTCAGATGCAGTTAAAA
Organism: Lathyrus aphaca; assembly: GCA_963966055.1. Classification (NCBI taxonomy): domain Eukaryota; kingdom Viridiplantae; phylum Streptophyta; class Magnoliopsida; order Fabales; family Fabaceae; genus Lathyrus; species Lathyrus aphaca. The sequence goes on along the minus strand of OZ014520.1, from coordinate 163,379,339 downwards.
AATACTTCGCATAAAAATGACCCGCTGGACATAAAAACAGAATGTAAGTCCAGGCAAAAACAGGGCATCCCGGCAAGTCAAAAACAGAATAAAAGACTTGGGCAAAAATAAGGGAAATAAACAAAAAAATTGTACACCTGCTGAGTTGAAAAGCCGCTTTGGACAACTCAGGCAAAAATGGGTATCCCGATGGATTGAAAACCCGAAAGGGAGATCCATGCAAAACAAGGGAATGAGCGAACGACTGCATTCTGAATTCGTCTGTATCGCCTGCAACTTGGTAAGCCCCGAAAGGATCAAGCTTCACTCAGAATCAGCCTTCTTTAGAAAGCAAGATGAGAAGAACGTCAAAAGTCATACGAGTCATAGCAAGAGGGGAAGCCCCTTGAAGCGTCGTCAACATTGCCAGCATTTTGTTTCTCAATTTGTAACAATCTCCTCATTTCAGGAGATATGTTTCTTTGACTGTATCTCGCCGATTCAGGGCATACGAATTAATAAAAACAGATTTTTCAGTCACACGATGTCTCGTACATTTTTATTTGCAAAGAATGTCTGATGTCTTTAAAATACTGATTGCATAAATACAGATGTTTTTCTCCTAAAAATACGTACTTGCAGGGAATATACTTACTCTCAGAAGTGTCTAACTCCTATGACGGAATCCAGTAAAGGATACCTCGGGATTACTTGTGCGTTTCTCTACCTTTGCAGGATTGCATGTATCCGAAGCACGACTCGGGGCATGAAAGCTTCATCCCAGCAAGCTGGCAAATCAATGCTCACTCAATCTTAGCACCCAAGTGCTTTCTCCCCAGCTGAGTTGCCACTTTTTGTTTCTCCCCAGCTGAGTTGCCATCCGTTACTCCTCTTCATCCAAATACAAAAAGTCAGGGAACCATAACCCCACAGAGTCTCAGCCTCTATCCAGAAGAGCAACACACGAAGGAATCACAACAGAGTGACGAAAGCTCCTACAAACCCCAGCTGGGTCCCTCACTACCAGGATAGGTCTATCAGTGACCTATATCCCCAAGCAGATACATCTTGTCAGATATACCGATGATCTTATCCCCAGCTGGGACGTCCACTTCAAACAGATCAGCCAGAGATCTTCACAACAATGGGATCCGAATCCCGGATTGGTATCCTTGCATAATCATAGCATTCGCATCATTTTCCCCCCAGAGCGTAGCATTCCGTCTAATACGGAGCATTACGGCAAAAATCAAACATGTTGCATAATCATAAGTCATGGTCTGAATCAAACACTTGTGAATATTATCAACCCATTAACAATATACAGAATACCCCCCAGATTCCCCAGCAAAAGCAGTTGCCTCAGATTCACCAATACAAGTACGCACCCCTTGTGGCACCCGTCCGTGTCATCATTCCCCAGTAAAGTTGCCCGAGCTTCTCTTTACAAACAAACACTTGTATATTATAGATACTTCCCGACACCCGTCCGTGTCATATCCCCAGCAGAAAGCCAAAGTATCCCCTTTGCACTCACAGATACAGATATATATATAACTTTCTCGACACCCGTCCGTGTCACTTTTCCCAGCATATTCTCTCAAACGCTTTGTATACCATATACTTGTTTATACTATACTCCTCTCCTTTTGACACTCCTCTGTGTCACTCTCCCCAGCAGGTGGAACACTTAAATTTACACCAATCATACTTATACAGATACTCGTCCGTATCTTATATACACCATTTACATCCCCGCAGATTCAACACTCGTTCGTGTTCTTTGTTGACCAGTTGGTACTCGTCCGTACCATCATCTCAGAACATACGTCAAGCGTTTGTTTCTACTTGATACTCGTCCGTATCATAGTCTTAAGGATGCTCGTCCGCATCTTTAATCCATACACTGTGTCTTCTTGAATATAGACACTTGTCTGTGTCTACTATTCCCCAGAAGAGTCCCTTCAGATTCAACACTCGTCCGTGTTCCTTATTAACCAGTTGATACTCGTCCGCATCATCATCTCTGAACATGTGTCAGTATTTGTTTCTACTTGATACTCGTCCGTATCATAGTCTTAAGGATGCTCATCCGCATCTTTAATCTATACACGTCAAAACACTTATACCTTTTATTTCTTGGATATAAACACTCGTCCGTGTTTACTACTCCCCAGCAGATCGCCCGCCAAGTGAATTTTCTTCTTATCTGACATTCGTCCTATGTCATGATAAACCTTGAGAGCAGCCGTCCCCTGCTAGGTGGTCGTCCTCCACCTCTTGATGGTCGTCCTCCGTCATGCTCATCCGATGGCCGTCCCCATCGTTGACCTTTTATCCTACATTCTTCCTATGTCGTAGCAGCCGTCCCCTGCTAGGTGATCGTCCTTCACCTTTTGATGATTTTCCTTCATCATTTTATCCAATGGCCGTCCCCATTGTTGATTTTGGTTATCTGACATTCGTCCTATGTCATGATAAGCCTTGAGAGCAGCCGTCCCCTGCTAGGTGGTCGTCCTCCACCTCTTGATGGTCGTCCTCCGTCATGCTCATCCGATGGCCGTCCCCATCGTTGACCTTTTATCCGACATTCGTTCTATGTCGCGATATTTTCGGCAGCCGTACCCTGCCAGGTGGTCGTCCTCCACCTTAGATGACCGTCCTTCATCTTATCCCCAACAGAGCAGCCGTCCCCTGCTAGGTGATCGTCCTTCACCTTTGATGACCGTACCTCATCATCTGTTTATTTCATTTATTCTTTAACCCGATGGCCGTCCCCGTCGTGGTCCCTTTTTCAGTTTAGCCCGATGGCCGTCCCCATCGTTGGTTGTTTTGCTTCGTGAACTTGATGGCCGTCCCCATCATTTTTCACTAATCCCCAGAGAATTTTATAGCTTTACTTGATGGCCGTCCCCATCATAACCCCTTTTATCCCCAGCATGTCGGCCGTCCCCGTCATTGCTTTATTTCCCGCACTTTTCCAGTATGTCGGTCGTCCCCGTCATTGCTCTTTACCCAACAGTCGTCCTCTGCCCGACGGTCGTCCTCCGTCGCCCACACTTTATACTATACTTTATTTTCTTTTACAATCTATATCCCTTTTCTCCTTCATCCTGTGAGTGCAAATTTTGGACTGTCTTTGGTATTCAACCACAAGTTATCTTGTTTGCCTGTTAAGCTGTCGCTTACATCCTGCACAGCTAACTCATGTTTGAATAGGGGCAGCTGTAAACACCCCAAATTTGCCCTCACCCATTCACACCATGGCTTGTGATCATTTCATATGCATAAACACCATCATAGCATCTCATATTACATTTTTGATTCACTGCATATATTCTAAGTCATCTGCATCTAGGGTTTGTGATCTGAGCAATCCAAGAGCTTCTTGAGCCACTCCAAAGGCCATCAATCACTTCAAAGGGGTCCATGTTTGTTCAAGTATCATATTACATCCTCTCAAAGTCAATAATGTCAAAGGATCACAAGAACTAAGAATGGTATGAAGGCAGAGCCAGGTTTGACTGCACAGATGACCTAAAATTAGGGTTTTGGTTTCAGAGGCCATAACTCCAAATTTTTTGGTCATTCTTGTTTCTATTGGTCTCTATTTGATATAGGGAGTATGCATATCAATTTTCATGAAGAAATTCCATGGGGAAGTCATCTGATCAAGAGTTGACTTTTCAAGCAAGTCAGTGCAAAATCAGGGCATCTGAGGCCCCCAATGACCCAACCAAGGGGTGTTCTTCATCATTTTGATTGTGTATGATCTTTATTTGATCATGTAAGATGTTGGAAGTTCACAAAATTGAAGAATTTCAAGTCTTTTGCAAAGTTGACTTTTTGGGCAAGTTTGACTTTTAATGAAAATGTCATTTTAGGCAACTTTTTCAAACCTTACTTTTTGATTCAAAGAAGCTTCAAATGGAAAAACTTTGGTCATGAAAGTTGTAGAATAGATCTTTCCCTTTTCAAAAAGTACAAGAACATGACCTAATTCATTTTGGATCAAAAGTTATGGCTCACCAAAGTTGGCAAAAATCACAAAATTTCAAAGTTTCTACCAAAGAGGCATTTTGCAAAATGACTTGATCAAGTGTTCTAAAGCTATCAAATGGACTTCTAAACCACACAACATGATCATGTGACATCTAAAGTTCAGAATGGACCAAAGAATTACACATTTTTATGGTTTATGGAACAAGATTTTTCATAAGAGGCAAAAGTGAACCAAGTTACAAAACTCATCATAGCTTCTCATCCACTTGCTGGCTAGCTTGCTGATCAATCCTAGGCCTTTCCTCACATCATGCTGCGCAGGACATGCCTTTTGTACTTAGCTAGAAAGCAGCCCATGCCCTTCTTACACAACTTTAACATTTTGGCAAAAGGGCCCATACCAATCAATAAAGCACACATCATGTCATCTGACCAATGGCAATTGTTTATACTAATCAAATGCAAGCCAAACATAACAAGAGGCAAGCCTGAAACACTCCATAACTCAGCATTCTCATTTTCACCTTCATTTGCAAAAGCTTTCGAAACTGCTTGCACAAGTCACAAACACCCAAACAAACTTCACAAACAATCTTAACACACTTCCCTGATCACAAAGCACCCTTCACCATGGCCTGAAACTCAAAGAATCAAAAACACGATCACCACTTGCCATTGAACAGAACTTCTGCCATCTTTCAAACCATCCATTCTAAACTTCAAACAAGCATTGCAAGCTTCTTAGGAGGATCATTGGGGTGGATTTGAGCCAAAGAAACAGCTAGAAAGCTCCTGAATCGAAAGCTCCATCTCAGGTATCATCAAGAACTTTTTTTCCAGAAATGGATTTTTAAGTTTCTAAGTTGTTCCTCATGCTTTGCTGATCGCTCTGATGCTTTTACTTTTTGAAATGGTTGAGAAATAAGCATTTAATCTTGTTCTGAAACTTTTCTGACCTAAAAATGTTTGGCTTCGATTCGCATGATTAATGAATGAAAAATGAGTTTTGTTTAGGGGTTTTGATTCAGTGATGTGTGGGGATGATTTCTGGGCTTTTAGTTTTCATTTTTGTGAAGTTTTGAGGATTTTAGAGATTTTCAGGTGGGAGTCCCACCGGAGAAGACGACCGGAAGTCTTCTCCGGCCACCTGAAAATAATTAGGGCTAATCCCTGTAATTAAAGCAAGTTTGAATCTGGTGCGTTGGATGAGCTGACTTGGTCAATTCCCGCGTATGTTCAATGGCCTGGATCCACTCACTTAACCCTAATCTACGTCATTATCTTAATTAATCAGGTTTTATATTAATCTAGCTAGTTTAAATGAGAGCCGTAGGATAACGCGCGCAGTCAACTCCCGCGTCTCAGTTTTGAATCTCAGCCATTGGATCAGCATACTTCGCATTTTATTTTATTTTTATTCCATTTAATTTCATTTGTTTTCTCATATTTATTAAAAATAGCAAAACCTTTTTAAAAATTCTGAAATTTTTTGTACAAACTTTTATTAATTTTTAGAAACCAAAAACATTTTTATTTTTATTTTTTTGCATTAAAAAATATTTTTAAATCATTTAAAAGTTTATTTTTAATTAATTAATGAAAATTAATTAATTAAAAATACTTTTAAGTATTTAAAAATCACCAAAAAATTCATGAAACCTTCATAATCATTTAGAAACATTGTCCAACCCTCAAACCAAATTTCTTTTTTGATCTTGATGCATTTTGATAATTTTCCATGGAATTAATTCATTTTCAAAGCATTATTTTGATCCAAACTTCCAAAAATCATTTCTGCCTAACCATTGAGAGTTGGACTTTGATTCTTCTTGCATTGCATTTTGTTTAGCATGTAGTTTGTGAGATTAAATTGGCATGATTTGATCTTCCATTTTCCATTTGTTTGGCATTTTTCTTGTTAAGGTACCTTAAAACCCTAGCAATCTTTGGAAATTCATAACTCTCACTAGGATAAGAGTTGGATCCCCTCCTTTGGGCAGTGAGTTTGTATAGGTTTAGGGTTCCTTTGATTGCATTTTCAAATTTGTATCATGTCATTTGCTTCTTTTTTTGGATTTTTGCTTTGTTTGTTGCATATAACCCTAATTCATGCCTTCCTTTGCATCCATCTTCCATTTGCTTGCATACCATGACTTGCCATGACCTTTTATGCATTCATTTGATTCATAATACATCTTAAGACATATTGTAAGCATGCTTGATCATCACATCTTGCATTTGCCATGTTGTATGCCATTTGCACTTCATAACTTTTCATGTATGATCATGGTTCTTAACTTGCTTCATTTGCATCCATTTGTTCATGTGATCATTCTCAAGCCATGTTTCATGTTTGCATCATCTCATAGCATCCTTATCATCTCATATTTGCTTCTGGTTTTGATTTGCATCATGTCATTTTCATCTCATCTTGCATTGCATTGCATTTCTTTCACTAACTTTTCAGGTGGTAAGTAACTTTGAGAAGTGAATTTGCCTTCACTTCTCATATTTTCTTTTCATCTCTTTCATGCATCCTTGCTGCATTTTGTTATGTGTTTGAGATTGAGCTTGCTCATTCTCCTTCTTCTTACCTTCTTTCTTCAAGTGACTTGACTTCTTGAATGAAGCAAGTTGCTTTGCTTCTCTTTGCTCCATTCATCTGCTTCCTGGTGGTTCCTCTGAAGATTTCTCTTGTAAACCTCACAAACCTTAGGAACAACCAAGTATGACAATGATTAGGGTTTGATTAGTCTCCCCACTTAGTTTTACCTTTGTGTCTCTTTGAGTCTTCTCTTCTCATCTCATAATCAAGGACTAAACCCTAAAGGCTTTGTGATTAAGCTTATACCTGCATCCTTCTATTAGGATGGAGTGTATAACTTTAATCCTAAGTGTTAAACCCTTAAGGTGTTTAAATCCTTTAATTAATTCACATAATAATCATCAAGACATCAAGCTTGTAACTTGGGCCTTGCATTAGGGTTCTAATTCTTCCTTAATTGGTTAAGAAGGACTAACCCTAGTGTTAATGGACAAGTCCTCCTCAAGTTGTCTTACAAACCCTAAAAATCACTTCATCATCATATCAATAATTAAAATCCATCTTAATCAAAGGCTTGTTTTGTCATGAGTTTAATCCCTAATCATGGATTAAGTTGAGGAGCTTTCCTCAGCTTAAACACCCTCATCTATTATCCTTCTATTAGGATGGTGTAATGAGTCTGTTTAATCCCTGATTAAGGCTTAATCTCATTACTCAACACTAAACAAAAACAACAAAAACATCTAAATAATCACAAGTAGGTTAATGATCTTAATCCTACACCATGGTGATTAAGTGTGAGAAGCTGTCTTCACACTTAAGGTATTCTCATTACCCCTAATCAGAGGGATGATGTGATGAGTTTACTAAATCCATTGGTTTAGGCTTAAGCTCATTAACTTATGACAAACTTCCAAAAGCAATAAAAGACTGAAAACCCAAAAACAAACAATAATCGTCTCCTCCGGGATTCCTTTCTCATCATCTTCACTCATAAACGAGAACTCGCTTCTTCCGTCTAATGCAAGACAGTTTGCACCTGAGCCAGACAGGTCATACACTTGAGCATAGACAAGTAAGCAGTTCACAAGTCAATTCACCTTTCAGTCTCTTTGGGTCGAACTACGGTGTTCTGACTTCCTCATTGCACGAGAGGATACGTAGGCATAACTTAACGGTTATCGAACAAAAGTCTCTGTATATTCCCCCTCTTCCCAGCTTCATCCTTTAAGCCTCATGGTCATGAGCATTTCATCTCTGTTCTTACACTGACACCATACACTTATACACTTCACTTCTCTTACACTGACACCTGTACATCCTTTTCCAGCTCTTTTATACACAAATTGCACTGACACTACCCCTTTAAAACACAAATCTTTTAAGCGTGGATCCCGTCGAGTACGACGGACAATCTGGGTGCTAATACCTTCCCAGGTTGTAACCAACCCCCTTTCTCAGTCTCTCTGGTCCGCAACCGTCTTATCCATATCTTTCTAGGTCTATGCAGCATTACCTTTCCTCCGGGATAAAAATGCCTAGCTGGCGACTCTATTCATTTCCTGTGAGTTCACTCCTGTGTGTTCTCGCATCCTCCCTTCGCCGACCGTTCGCGTCTGTACCTTTATCTGGGCCATTTCCCATTTATCGGGAGCGACACTAGTTTAGGGTGATTTTCTTGCTGGTTGATGTATGCTTCCATGTTCTCGACACATAAATGCTTGTGTGCACAATTTGACATGTTGTATGTTCTTTGTTGATGTGAGCGTTGAGCATGCCATTTCCATGAGTTTTTGTTGATGAACATATGCTGGATTTTTGCTAACACCTGCAGGGGCTTATGGTAAGAGAAGTGTGGATGTTCATCCACATTTAAACTCTTCATCTTTCCTTTTTAAGTTGCTTCTCTTCGTGCTTTTTGATGTGCCTTATGCCATCATGTGATGCAACTCTTTTCTCCCCCCTTTAGGAGCAACTTATCTCCTTTATAGGAGTAAGTTACTTGCTAGCTTTCTTCTCCTCTTCTTTTCTTCTCCTTTGGTTCTTTCTTCTCTTAGGATAGTTGAAACATCACTAACTTTAGGACCACTTTTTGCATACTAATATTAGGATTAGTCTTTTCCCATTAGACTTTTGCCTTATGCTCCTTTGGTTCTCTTTTTCTCTTCTCATCTCAAAACAAAAACCTAAAAAATATTAATAAAGAAAGAAGTGACTTCTTGTGTAATAGCCTTATTCCATGGGGCCTATGTATTCATTCCATCTTGGAATAGTGCATTTGTCTGGCATGATGCACAAGTCGGATCATGAGGTCATCTTCATCAAGAAAAACCCTAAAAAATACTTCTTCATTTTTTATCACTAAAACATATAATAAATTCAACAAGTCAATGAATTTAGGACCTTGCCCTTGGAAACAAGTCATGGATAAATTCTCCTTACTTGGTGTGCTTGTTCTATTATTCCATCTTGGAATGTAGTAACAAGTACACATTCCATGGAAAAGAGCTTGAGTTCATTCTCTTGTGCCACACCAATAAAAAGCTCATAAAAAAATACAAACAAATAATAAGCGTCTTTCCTTCGGGAATTCTTTTCTCATCTCCTTCGCTCTGTACGCGAACTTGCTCCTACTTATCACTTTGTAAGACGGTTACGCACTCGTCGTCCGAGCCTGCAACACCTGAGCATTGACATAGGCAGTTCAAGCCTTAATTCACAAGCAATCTTTTCCACCCCTAGTTAGGGGAACTACGACGTCTCTAATCCTCATGTCCAGATGAGGTACGTAGGCAGCGGGGTAGGGCCCATTCGAGCACAATCTTTTATTTTCCCTACATTTTTCTTCTTCCTTTTTCAGTTCTTTTCTCATTTCAGTTTCAGTTTTGCAGTAGCTTTCATTTCTTCACCCTTTGAATCAGTTTCTTTGCAAGCGTGGATCCCGTCGGGTACGAAGGACGATATGGGGTGCTAATACCTTCCCAGGTTGTAACCGACTCCCGAATTCAGTCTCTTTGGTTCGCAGGACCTGTGTCCTTCCTTTTCTTTTCTTATGGTTTGTGCATCATTACCATTCCCGTTCCTTCGGGATAAAAATGCCTGGCTGGCGACTCTACCTCTTTCCGCGCCACTTTCGCGTTTGTACCAGGATGGAAATCCTGGGAGCAACAGCTGACGACCCTGCTGGGGAAGCTTCTGACCAGAGTATCTCTGGTTCCCCTTGAGAGTCAATCCTAGCGCTTGCGTGTTTCTGTTTCATTGGGTGTTGATTGTTTGCTGCTGTGTGTTTATTTTACTATGTTTATTTACAGCTTTATTTATAGTTTTCAGTATTTATATTCATGCATCATATTATACTGGACTGTCTGGCTGCTGGTTTCCTTTTTTTCTGTGGGATTGGGAACTGTTGCTAAGTGGTTCCACTTTGGCTTCATGGCATCTTGCTATGTTGGTATTAGTGAGTTCCACGCCCAGACTGGCGACCGTCTTGGGAATGTATTGATATCAGAATCTTTCTGGATCATTACAGGACCTCGATAGTTATGTGCCTCTGGGGACCGATCATTGAGGACCTTTGTGGAAACATCCCTCTCCAGTGGTGACAGTGGAATACCACATTCTGTGGAAAACCCATTCGCACCCGAGGGCCCACTGTGAACTCGCATAGGATGGCCTGGTTCTTTTATAGGAACTCAGTCAAAGCATCTGGTCGTATGACGATAGTATTGTACCCTTCAGGATGAATGTACTATTGTTTCTCGATTCCAGCGCTTGAAGCTGGGAACTTATAAAGGATGCTTGTTTTCCCGGACTCATGCTGAGACCTCCCTGAGTAGTACATAATGCCAAACTGATTCCCTGATTTGTTCATGAGCCATTTCTCGGAAATGGTGAACGTATTATTGCTACTCGACTTTGAGAGTCCATGATGTTTGACCCGGAGCACACCTGTGAGATTGGGAGTGGTTTACAGGTTTGCAGGAACCCTTGACCTCATCATACCTCATTGCCAGTACAGTTCTATGATTTGATATGGCTGCATGGATTTGGATATTTGATTTGGGGCTTATTTAAGACTGAATTCTTGTTCATGGGGCTTTATTCAGAGGATCTTGGTTCTTTGTCACTTGGGTCCCGTGTTCCGTATCCAGACAGTCCCAGATGTTGATCATATGCTTGCATTGCATTTGCATCGCATCATACTTGCATTAACTGTTTGTGTTTCCATTTCAGGTTAGCATTTAGTCTTTGTACCCAGTTCTGGTATTCATTGCCTCTCTAGATGACATAAATCCAAGAGTTACCTAGGAAAAGAAATATGCATTACACTTTCCCACAACCAGAGACCGGGAGTATTCAGAAGCTGATAGACTTGATGACTGATAAGGTTTTAGCAGATTTCCGAAAGAAATTTGGGAAGGTTTTGAATTATGTAAGCAAGCCAACTGCTGACCAGAGGGATAGTCTTCATTCTTTATTGCAGTTTTATGATCCTCAATTGTGAGTCTTCGTATTTCTAGATTACATCCTGGCTCCTACCTTGAAGGAGATTGCTAGAATCTTGAAGATTCCTATCGGAAAGGGTATTCCTTATTATGCTTCAGGGAAGGCTCCCTCGCATGCAGACGTAGCCAGTGCTTGCCACCTCAGTGTGCTCAGAATCAAGATGGGTTTAGAAGCTAGTGAGGGGAAAGGAATTGCCTTGGATTTCCTAGTGATAGGGGCTCACTTGTTTGCACTTGGGAACAAGTGGGAGGGTTTCAATGTATTACTGGCTTTGATGGTTTACAGGATAAGTTTGTTCCCAGGAGAGAAGGGGCTAATTGGTATAGAGGCAATTTCCATCTTTATTCAGAAGAATCCAGTACCCACTTTATTGGGAGATTTTTACTATAATGTTCATTACAGGAATGAGAGAAGAAAGGGATTCGTAAGCTGTTGTGCACCTTTATTCGCTGATTATTTTGTTAAACAACTTCCAAAGTCAGGACCGTTCAAAGATTTGAAGCCAGATTGGAAGTGGTCTAGAAGATTGATGGGCTTGACCTCAGTCGATATAGCTTGGGGGAGTAACAGAGACTTATTGGGAAGAGAAATGATTATCAGTTGTGGAGAGTTTCCCAATATACCTTTGCTGGGTAGGAAAGGGATGATCAATTATAATCCATGCTGGTTCGGAAATATTTTGGTTACTCTTTAAAAGATCCTCCCTCTACTGAAGAAATTTTGGAATCGATGTATGCACCATTGGAAGGGAATGAGAAGCTAGTCACTCAAGCGTTTCAGGCTTGGGAGGTGAGGTTGAGTAAGGGAAAGAAAGAGTTTGGGAGGGTGGACGCTAAGACTTATCCCTCGTTTGCTGCTTGGATACAAGGTAGGGTTGATACCTTTTTCCTTCCATTCTCAGTTGAGGTCCCACTATATCCAAAAGAGGTATTAGTACAAACCATTGTTTCTCTTGAAGATTACAAGAAATTGGAAGCTCAGTTGCATGAGGTTCGGGTAGAGAATTCTGAAATGACTAGTTTGTATCACCGTGCCAACCATGCTAAGCAAGAAGCAGAAGGAAAGCTACAGAATATGCAGGCTATCTTGGAAGCTAAAGAAAAGGAGTTTGCTGGGAGAGAAGCTCATTTTCATAGATTGGGTTCAACAGAGTCAAAAAGAGAAGCGGATCGTAAGAAGACTTTGAAGACTCTCAGAGAAGCTCGTCAATCCATTACTTGGTTACAAGGCCAAAGAGAACAGGAGCAGAAGAAGTACAAAGAAAAAGAAGAATTATTTGAGGCACAGATGGAATTCAAGAAAGAAGAGGTCAAACATGTTCACAAGATACGGAGGGAAAAGACTCAGCAATTGGTGCAGAGCCAGCTAGCCTTGGAGGAAGCAATGAAGGAGATTGCAGATCTTAAGCTGAGAGCATGCATCAAGAAGATCCGGACAGGGGTGGTGAATGTAGAAGAGGATCCTGGATCTTCCTTTAGCCTAGGGTTTTAGTTTACTGTTATTTGCATTCAGACTACCTACAGGCTTGTTGTAGGAGTCCTGCTTTATCTTCTTGTCTTTTGTATTGAATGGTCACCCTTTTTGGGAATTCTGTTTATGTCTATGACTCTGTCCGTTGGTGGGTTGCTCACATAATGCAATAATACTTTCCAGTTACCGTTTCTGAATAAGCAAAAGTTGTTGGTCCAAAGTCATCAGGGTCTGAATACTCCTCAAAAGAGTTTGAAAGTTAGTTTCCAAAAAGACATCTAGAGTATTTTCTATCCTAAATACCAGAACTGGGGCATATTAATGCCTGGACGTGGAAACATGAACAGTTACATTGCATGCATATAACGTATTTGTTGTTTTGCAGGTATTTCTCCAGTGTTCTAACGTTCATGTCACTTTCAGTCACTATAGCTCCCATGAAGGTTCAGAGACAGTCAACGGTGCACAGATACCCTACGAAGGTGAATAGAGAGAGAGCAATGGAGCAGATGCAAGCAGATCTGGCCGATTTAAGGACAAGAATGGACAATTTCATGACCCTCATGGCGGGGATGGGTCAAACTCAAGAGCATTTGCGCGAAATGGTAGATAAAAATCAAGCCAGGAACAACGGGACAACAAACGGAGGTAATCACAATGGGGCTGGCACCCTTCATGTTGAAATCCCTGTGGTTCAGCCAGGGGTCACTATTATCAATGATGGAGTGAATAATATGCAGATGGATGGGCAGGACGACCAGTTTACTTTGCTGGATGAGGCGGAAGGCCAAGGGTTGGCATGAATAGAAGATTTGAAGAAATGGCTGAGCAGATTCGTGCCATTCAATCTCAGAGTTCTCTAGGGTTTGACATGACTGATCTTAGCTTGGTGCCAGGGGTAAGAATTACCAACAAGTTCAAGGTCCCTACTTTTGATAAGTACAACGGAACGACTTGCCCAAAAACTCACCTCCAGTCTTTTGTGGGAAGGATTGCTGCGCATACAGATAATGAAAAGCTGTGGATGTATTACTTCCAGGATAGTCTTGTAGGAGCTTCCTTGGAGTGGTACATGAAGCTGAGCAGGGTCAATATCCGAAGCTGGAAGGATTTGGCTGAGGCGTTTGTAAAGCAGTATCAGTATAATTTGGATATGGCTCCGAATCGTACCCAGTTGCAGACGATGTCTCAGAGTGCTAAAGAAGGGTTCAAAGAGTATGCCCAGAGGTGGCATAAGCTTGTTGCTCGAGTGAAACCTCCCTTGTTAGAGAATGAAATGGCAGACATGTTTATGGGAACGCTGCAGGGGGTGTTTATTGAGAGACTGGCATCTTGTTCAGCAACAAAGTTCAATGACATCGTGATAGCTGGAGAAAGGGTTGAAACTCTACTGAAAATGGGGAAGATTCAGGACAGTAGTGCGGGTAGCTCAAGCGGTGTGAGAAAAGCTTTCAGTGGACCTCCAAGAAGAAGGGAGAGAGAAGCTAATGCTGTGTACGGTCGAGGTCGGGGCCACGAATACAGAGGATCTTACGAGCAGGTGGCAGCTGTCACCATCCCCACAGGTCCTGTGCAACAACAACAACAACAACAACAACCACAACGCAATAACTATCAGCAAAGACCGTATCAGCAGAGACAAGCTCGTCCAGCTAACAGGGTACTTGAGGCAATCCCGATGACGTACACAGCTTTGCTCCAGAGATTGTTAGACTTGAATTTGGTTCAGTTAAGGACATTAGCACCACCTCCACCTGGAGAACTTCCAGTGGGGTATGATGCTAATGCAAGATGCGTATTTCATTCAGGAGCTCCCAGGCACTCAACAGAGAAGTGCAGGGCATTGCAACATAAGGTCCAAGACTTGATTGATTCGAAGGCGATCAACTTTGCACCGCCTCCAAATGTTACATCAAACCCCATTCCAAATCATGGAGGGGCCAGGATAAACGCTATCGACAGTGGCGAGAGGTTGAATTTAATCTTGAAAGTGGATGAAGTGAAGACTTCATTGCTAGTTGTGAAAGACAGATTGTTGAAAGGGCAGGTTTTTCCAGGTTGCAATGTTGACTGTGAGGGTTGCATGAATTCCGTTAATGGTTGTGGGGATTTGAAAGCGGGGCTGTAGTGTTTGATCGATGAGGGGTCCCTACAGTTTGACAAAGTTGACCATAGAAGTGATTGTGTGTCTACAGTGACAATTTACTTTGATCCTGTCGAAGTTCCTGCCCGGAGAGAGTCTGTGACTATCTATGTTCCAGAGGTGAGTCCAGTAACTATCACTGTTCCGGGACCAGTTCCTTATGCTGATGACAAGGCCATCCCTTGGCCTTATGGCTCAGATGTGTACGTAGAAGGTCAGAAAGTGGAAAGTCAAGCGGTGACAATTGACCCGACTGTTGTGAGTGTCGAAGGAGTTGGGGGATTTACACGAAGTGGGCGTCTCTTTGCTCCTCAAGCTCTTAGAGGTGATCCCGAAGCTGAGGCTGCTGCAAAGGCTAAGGGTAAACAAATAGCAACTGAAGAGGTGACAATTCCTGCTGGTAGTCAGGGCACTTTTGAAAAGGAAGTCGAGGAGTTCTTGAGGATAATTAAGAAAAGCGACTATAAGGTGGTTGAACAGCTGAATCAAACCCCGTCCAAGATATCCATTCTGTCATTACTGATGTGTTCTCAAGCTCACCGAGAGGCTTTGCTGAAAGTTTTGCAAATGGCGTATGTACCACAAGAGATAACTGTTAACCAGTTGGAGGCTGTGGTAGGCAGTGTGAACGCCAATCATGGGTTGGGATTCACAGATAGAGATCTCACTTCGGAGGGACGCAATCACAACAAAGCCTTACACATCACCATGGATTGTAAGGGTGATGTTCTATCACACGTCCTGCTAAATACAGGCTCTTCTCTCAATGTGCTCCCTAAGAAGGCCTTAATGAAGCTGAATATTGATGGCATCATTTTGCGACCCAACGATCTGATTGTGAAAGCCTTCGATGGGTCACGAAGATCTGTGTTTGGGGAGGTGGAGTTATCGGTGAAGATTGGGTCTCAGGTGTTCAAGATTACATTCTATGTTATGGATATTCAACCCGCTTATAACTGTTTGCTGGGACGTCTTTGGATTCATGCTGCTGGCGTAGTGACATCCACGTTGCATCAGATGTTGAAGTATGTGGTAGACGACCAGGTCGTTACTGTGTGCGGAGAAGAAGATATTTTCGTGAGCCATCTGTCGACCTTCAAGTATGTGGAAATGGACGGGGAGATCCATGAGAAACTTTGCCAAGATTTTGAGACGATCAATGTCAGTACTTTGTCTCTAGTTGTTGCAGTTCAGAGTAGTGAGAAGGAAGAGACTCCTATCTACTCCTACAAGCAAGCTAAGGAAGTAGACCAATCCGGAAAGGCCCAAGGCTGGGGCAAGCTGTTAGAAGTGGGAAAGAAAGATGACAAGTTTGGTCTCAGATATCAACCTGGTCAGTCCAGCTGGTCTCATGGCAGTAAGCCCATAGCATTCACAAGCGCCGAAATGCTCGACTACAACAACGTTTGTGAAACAGATGCAGATGTGGATAGTGACTGCGACTTGGATAACTGGATTCACCCATGCGTACCTGGGAAGGAGCTCCGTAACTGGTCTGCCGAAGATTTTGTTCAAGTTACTTAGCAATCAAAGTAATTTTCTTTGTTTCCATTTTATCATACTGCATGTCAAATCCTGCACTCTGCCCAAGGTGCATGGATCCATATGTAGGGCCACCGTGTTTTAATGCATTTTGATTTTTCCATGAAATAAAGGACATTTTTCAAGCAAATTGTGTTCTCTTTCTTTCGTTTTTAAATTTTTTCACAAAGAACAAATAAAATGGCAATGTTTTCTTTCCAGTGTTTTTGCGTGTTTGCGTCTCTTGTGAAACCAACAGATTCTGAAATAAGCACATCATTGGTGCAGTGTTGATCATTCGAATTCCTGTGATAACATTCCTGCTATGACTATGCATGACTTTGACAATCCTATCTACCAAGATGATGAATGGGTTGAGGAAGACTGTGAACTCCTAGAAGAATTGGTCAGGTTATTGAAACAAGAGGAAAGGGTCATTCAGCCTCATCAGGAAGAAATAGAGATCATCAACATTGGGTCTGAAGAGGTGAAGAAAGAAGTAAAGATTGGGGCCAGTCTGTAGGCCGAGGTAAAGAAGGAATTGATCGGTATGCTACGTGAATATGTGGATATCTTCGCCTGGTCGTATCAAGATATGCCAGGAATAGATATTGACATCGTTGTGCACAAGCTACCACTAAAGGAAGACTGTCCTCCGGTAAAGCAAAAGCTGAGAAGAACTAGCCCCGATATGGCTATGAAGATCAAGGAGGAAGTTCAAAAGCAGTGGGATGCCGGGTTCCTTGCTGTGACTAGTTACCCACCTTGGGTAGCTAACATTGTGCCTGTGCCGAAAAAGGATGGCAAGGTCCGGATGTGCGTTGATTATCGGGATCTAAACAGAGCGAGTCTGAAGGATGACTTTCCCTTACCTCACATTGATGTGCTGGTAGATAACACCGCTAAGTTCTCGGTATTTTCTTTCATGGATGGCTTCTCCGAGTATAATCAGATCAAGATGGCACCAGGAGACATGGAGAAAACGACGTTCATTACCCCATGGGGTACATTCTGTTATAAGGTTATGCCCTTCGGATTGAAGAATGTCGGGGCAACGTATCAACGGGCAATGGTAAACTTGTTCCACGATATGATACACAAGAAAGTTGAGTGCTATGTGGACGATATGATTGCCAAGTCCCGGGACGAAGAAGAGCATCTGGTCAATCTCAAAAAGCTGTTTGATAGATTGATAAAGTACAGATTGAGGTTGAATCCTAATAAGTGTACTTTCGGAGTGCGTTCCGGTAAGTTGTTGGGTTTCATTGTTAGCCAAAGGGGAATCGAGGTAGATCCTGAAAAAGTAAAAGCAATACGAGACATGCCTGCACCGAAAATAGAAAAAGAAGTGTGTGGGTTTTTAGGGAGATTGAACTACATTTCACGGTTATATCTCATCTAACTTCCACATGCGAGCCAATATTCAAATTGTTAAGACAAGAGCAAACGGTCAGGTGGAACGAGGACTGTCAAAGAGCCTTCGAAAAGATAAAAGAATATTTGCAGGAGCCTCCGATTCTAATGCCTCTGGTTCCAGGATGGCAACTTATCATGTACTTGACTGTGTTAGAAGGGTCGATGGGGTGTGTTCTAGGCCAACATGACGAGTCTGGTCGAAAAGAGCATGCTATTTACTACCTTAGAAAAAAGTTTACCGACTGTCAATCCCGTTACTCACTGCTCGAGAAAACTTACTGCACTTTGGTATGGGCTGCTCGCCGACTGAGGCAGTACATGTTGACCCACACCACATTGCTAATCTCAAAAATGGACCCTGTCAAGTATATTTTCGAGAAACCAGCGTTAACCGGAAGGGTTGCAAGGTGCCAAATGATCTTAACAGAGTATGACATACAATATACTTCCCAGAAAGCCATCAAAGGAAGTGTATTGTCAGATTATCTCGCACAACAACCGCTTGAAGACGACTATCAGCCGATGAAGTTTGATTTCCTTGATGAGGACATCGTGTACCTCAAGGAAAGAGATTGCGAGGAACCTCTTCCGGAGAAGGGGCCTGACCCTGAATCCAAATGGAAGTTGATGTTTAATGTTGCAGTCAATATCAACAGATGTGGAGTTGGTGCTGTTCTTATCACTCCCGAAGGTGTTCACTTTCCCTTCGCTGCCAAAATTACTTTTGGTTGCACCAACAATGAAGCGGAATACGAGGCGTGCATAATGGGAATAGAGGAGGCTATTAATCTTCGAATTAAGACCCTCGAGATATTCAGAGATTAAACCCTCGTTATCAACCAGATTACCTGCAAGTGGTATACATTGTAGATGTTTAGAATTGGCAGAATTTTTGACCAACAAGAAATATTGAATTCAGTTCAGAATGTTCTATCAGATGTTGGGACATTATCAAACAGAATATAAGAACTTATTTCAGGATGTCATACCAGATGTTGGGACATTGTGTAAATGACTTAAGTTCAGTTTTTCAGGATGTCCCAACAGATGTTGAGACATCTCAAACCTGCTACCAGAATTAATTAATGACTAACTGATCTGAGATATTTAAGGAGAGTTATCTGGAATTAATTATGGATGGATAAAAACAGAACAAGGCGCATCTGTAGGGAGTTTTATTATGAGAATTCAGTTTAAACAGAAGAACTAAATCACCTAGAATCTAGGAAGTAACAAACCCTAATTCTAGGTGGAAGCTGCTGTGTTTTAGGACTGGATTAACCTACAGAAAGCCCAAATTACTAACACCTATTTAATCAACAGAAACTCATAGAATTGAGTACGAATTTCAGAAGACCAAATAGTGTGTTCATTGTTTTAAATAGCAGGTTGTTTTTAATTGTACCACTTTATGAGCTTTTAAGCAAAAGTGCATTTGTGACTTGATTGAAACTGTGAAGTAAGATCAAGCTGTTTTGTTTGAAGAATGTCTTCAATTTTATTAAACTTGTAAACAAGATCACTGTGTGATTGAGGGGGAGTGAGTTGGTACTCATATCTAAGTTGTGTCTTAGGTAGAAATTGCATTGGGTAGATATTAAGTGAAAGATTAAACTGGGTTGTTTAAGTCTAGAATTAATATTACTTATAGTGGATTTCCTCCTGGCTTGGTAGCCTCCAGATGTAAGTGTGGTTATACACTGAACTGGGTTAAAAAACTTATGTGTTGTTTAATTTTCTTACACTTTAAGTTTTGGTTAAATCTGTCAAGTGTTGGGACATCTCATAGGACATCTCATACCTGATCACAGAATTTCAATTGGCATCAGAGCAGGCACCCTGCCTGTTTATACTGGGTGAGATCTAGGGAATACAAATTCTGGAAACATGGACAGAGATATAGGATCAGTAAATAGACCACCTATACTGGATGGATCTAATTATGACTACTGGAAACCAAGAATGATTGCATTCTTAAGATCACTTGACAACAGGGCCTGGAGAGCAGTCAACATTGGATGGGAACATCCTATCCAAGACACCAAAGATGGATCAAAAGTGTTGAAACCTGAAGAAGAATGGAGTAAGGAGGAAGAAGATTCAGCACTAGGCAACTCCAAGGCCTTAAATGCTCTATTCAATGGCATTGATAGGAACATCTTTAGACTTGTGAATCACTATGAGCTAGCCAAAGATGTGTGGGATACTCTCAAAACAACTCATGAAGGAACATCAAAGGTAAAGATGTCAAGACTTCAACTTCTCACCACCAAGTTTGAAAACTTGAGAATGAAGGAAGATGAGACAGTTCATGAATTCTACATGAACATCTTAGAAGTAGCTAATACTTCTGGAGCTTTGGGAGAAAAGATGACTGATGAAAAGCTTGTAAGAAAGATTCTCAGATCTTTGCCAAAAAGATTTGACATGAAAGTCACAGCAATAGAAGAAGCTCAAGACATATGCACTATGAAAGTTGAAGAACTCATTGGTTCTCTTCAAACATTTGAGATGGGAATGAATGACACAAATGTTAAGAAGAACAAAAGCATAACCTTGGTGACAAATACTGATGAAGAAGAAGATGATGAATCAGAAATTGGTAAAAGCTTATCAGACAACATTGCTATGCTTGGAAGACAATTCAAAAAGATTCTCAGAGGAATGGAAGGCAAATCCAAACCCAGTGGAAGATACACAAACTCTTCTGAGAACAAGAGGCCTTATGATGCTAACAGAAGGTCAAATTATGATGAAAAGACCAGTCAAGAAAAAGGAGTCAAATGCCATGGATGTGAAGGATATGGACACATCAGGAATGAATGTCCTACCTACTTAAAAAGGCAAAAGAAAGGACTCTCTGTAACCTGGTCTGATGAAGACTCAGGAGGTGATTCAGAAGAAGAATTAGCTAAGCATATCACTGCTTTAGCTGGACTATGTGAATCTGAAAGTGATTCCAGTGATGGGGAGCTTACTGTTGAAGAACTTGAGCAAGCCTACAAAGATCTATACAAAAGAAGTACTGAAATATGCAGTGAGGTTATAAAACTAAAGAAGCAGAATGAGGCACTAGAAGATGAAAAAGAAAGTGATCAAGAGATCATTGACACCTTGAAAAGTGAAGTAAGTCTTCTCAACTCCAAGTTGGAACACATGTCCAAATCTGTTAGAATGCTGAACAGCAATTCAAGTACACTGGATGTTATTCTCAACAACAATAAGCATTCAGGGGATAAAAGTGGACTGGGATTTAACAAAGTACATAAAGATGGAGCTAGCTCTAGCAAAACTACTTCAAAATCCATACAGTCAAACAAGATGTCCCAACAGATGCTTCAACATCAAGAAAAGTACACAAAGTCAAATATAATGTTCCAACAGATGTCTCAACATTCTGAAAAGAACAAAATGAAGAAGAAGTATCAAAGATGGAGATGCCATCATTGTGGAAGATTTGGACATATCAAACCTCATTGTTATAAGCTGCATGGATATCCAAATCAGATGTATCAGCAACATTCTAAGCAGAAAATAGAAGTTACCAAGAAAGTGCTGCATAGACATCAAAGAAATCAGCAACCTCCTAAGCAGACAACAGAGGTCATCAAGAAGATATGGAGACCAAAAGCTAGCATTCAGGCTGATCAAAGATACATAACCAAGAACAAAATCAACAATCAATCTTGGAGATCTACTGATGAACAATACACAGGGTAGAGGCATCAAAAGAAATCTTAACTTAAATGGTCAAAGAAAAGTGTTGCATATATAGCACATACATCACTAAGAGTATCAGCTAAAGAAGACTGGTACTTTAACAGTGGATGTTCAAGACACATGACTGGATTGAAAAATCTGCTAGTAAACTTAAAGTCACACTCATCCAGATATGTAACCTTTGGAGATGGAGCTAAAGGAGAAATCAAGGGAGTTGGGACCTTGGATTGTCAAGATGTTCCAAGACTAGATAATGTGCTGCTAGTTAAAGGTTTAACTGCAAATCTGATCAGCATAAGTCAATTATGTGATCAAGGGTACAGTGTAAACTTTACCAAAACTGAATGCATAGT
The DNA here is from genome assembly GCA_963966055.1 of Lathyrus aphaca. Classification (NCBI taxonomy): domain Eukaryota; kingdom Viridiplantae; phylum Streptophyta; class Magnoliopsida; order Fabales; family Fabaceae; genus Lathyrus; species Lathyrus aphaca. The sequence goes on along the minus strand of OZ014520.1, from coordinate 163,357,684 downwards.
GACTAAAAAAGAATAAGAGGTTGTCATGAAAGGAGCCAGATCTAAAGACAACTGTTATATGTGGGAATCTCAAGACTTCATTCTCACTTCAACTTGCTCTTTAGCTAAAGAAGAAGAAGTGAAACTATGGCACCAAAGACTAGGTCATCTTCATTTCAGAGGCATAAAGAAGATAATATCTATGGATGCTGTAAGAGGTATTCCTAAACTGAAGATTGATGATGGCAAAATATGTGGTGAATGTCAAATAGGCAAGCAAACCAAGATGTCCCATCCAAAGCTCCAACATCTGACAAATTCCAAAGTTTTGGAACTATTGCATATGGATCTTATGGGACCTATGCAGGTTGAAAGCCTTGGTGGCAAGAGGTATGCCTATGTGGTGGTTGATGACTTTTCAAGGTATACATGGATAAATTTTATCAAAGAAAAGTCTGATGTATTTGATGTATTCAAAGACTTATGCCAAAGAATACAAAGGGAAAAAGCCAGCTGTGTGATCAGAATAAGAAGTGATCATGGAAAAGAATTTGAGAACCAAAAGTTCTTAGATTTCTGCTCTTCAGAAGGAATCAATCATGAATATTCTTCACCAATCACTCCTCAACAGAATGGGATAGTTGAGAGGAAGAATAGGACTATTCAAGAATCAGCAAGAGCTATGATCCATGCTAAAAAGTTACCTTTGTACTTCTGGGCTGAAGCTATGAACACAGCTTGTTACATCCATAACAGAGTTACTCTAAGGAAAGGAACTTTGTCCACAATATATGAAGTCTGGAAGGGCAGAAAACCCACAGTTAAGTACTTCCATGTATTTGGAAGTAAATGTTATATTCTGGCAGACAGGGAGCAAAGAAGAAAAATGGATCCTAAAAGTGATGAAGGGAATTTTCTTGGATACTCTATAAACAACAAAGCATATAGAGTATTTAATTCTAGAACCAAGGTTATCATGGAGTCCATAAATGTGATAATTGATGATGCTCCTACAGATGTCCCAGAAGATGTTGGAACATCTGCTGATATCAAGATTGAAGCTGAAGAAAAGAATGATCATTATAACTTCACTCAAACTGATACAAGGACAGAAGAATCCAGCAAACCTCCCTCCATCAGAATATAGAAGGATCATCCCAAAGATTTGATAATTGGTGATCCCAACAGAGGTGTAAGCACTAGATCAAGAGAAGTGATTTCAGGTTCCTGTTTTGTTTCTAAAATAGAACCTAAAAACATCAAGGAAGCTCTTACTGATGAATACTGGATCTGTGCTATGCAAGAGGAATTAGGTCAATTCACAAGGAATGAAGTGTGGAGTCTTGTTCCTAGACCTAATGACATAAATGTGATTGGAACAAAATGCGTGTATAAGAACAAGTCAAATGAACAAGGAGTTGTTACAAAGAACAAAGCTAGACTTGTAGCTCAAGGATACACACAAATTGAAGGAGTAGACTTTGATGAAACCTTTGCACCAGTAGCAAGGCTTGAATCAATCAGACTACTTTTGGGAATTGCTTGTATCTTAAAGTTCAAGCTATTTCAAATGGATGTGAAAAGTGCCTTTTTAAATGGTTATCTTAATGAAGAAGTATATGTAGAACAGCCTAAAGGATTTGTTGATCCAAGCTGTCCCAATCATGTATACAAACTAAAGAAGGCTCTTTATGGTCTGAAGCAAGCTCCAAGGGCATGGTATGAAAGATTGACTACTTTTCTTATCAAGCAAGGGTACAGAAAAGGTGGAATTGACAAAACCTTGTTTGTTAAAGATGAAGAAGGAAATGTCATGATTGCTCAAATATATGTAGATGACATTGTCTTTGGTGGGATGTCTGACAGGATGGTCAAACATTTTGTCAACCAGATGGAATCTGAATTTGAAATGAGCCTAGTAGGAGAGTTAACCTACTTTCTTGGTCTGCAAATAAAGCAAATGGAAGACTCTATGTTCATTTCCCAAAGCAAGTATACCAAGAACATAGTCAAGAAATTTGGAATGGAAAATGCTACTCATAAGAGAACTCCTGCCCCCACACATTTAAAGCTGACTAAAGATGAAAAGGGTGAGAATGTAGATCAAAGCATATACAGAAGCATGATTGGAAGCTTGTTATATTTGACTACTAGCAGACCAGACATAGCATTTGCAGTAGGTGTATGTGCAAGATATCAAGCTGATCCAAAAGTCAGTCATCTCAATCAAGTCAAGAGAATTCTTAAATATGTTAATGGTACTTGTGACTATGGCATAATGTACTTTCATGGATGCAAACCAATTCTCACTGGCTTCTGTGATGCTGATTGGGCTGGAAGTGCTGATGACAGAAAAAACACCTCAGGAGGATGCTTCTTTCTAGGAAACAATTTGATTTCTTGGTTCAGTAAGAAACAAAATTGTGTATCCTTATCTACAGCTGAAGCTGAATATATAGCAGCTGGAAGCAGTTGTTCTCAGTTGGTTTGGATGAAGCAAATGCTCACTGAGTACAATGTCCCACAGGATGTCATGACATTGTACTGTGGCAACTTAAGTGCAATCAACATATCAAAGAATCCTATCCAACATAGCAGGACCAAGCATATTGATATCAGACATCATTTCATCAGAGATCTTGTAGAAGAAAAAGTGATTTCATTGGAACATGTAGCTACAAATCTGCAGTTGGCTGATATCTTTACCAAAGCATTGGATGCTACACAATTTGAGAACTTAAGGGGCAAATTGGGAATCTGCTTATGTGAGATTTAACAGTTATGGAGATGTGCCAACATGTCATATGACATTGTGTGGCATAAGCACCAGATGGCAACACCAGTCTGGTCAAGAACCTTGTGTATTCCATTCCTAATAATTTGCAATGTAACGGCTACTTATATCATAACAGCTTATAATCAGCCATCCATATTCTCATCATACTATCAAAAGCGAATCATATTATCTAGCTGTTTTTCAGAAATCATCAACCCTAAAACTCTTCATCCATCTTCTTTGACAATGTCTCAAAACCCTAATATTTCTGAAGAAATTCTCAACAAAGAAGATGTGGTTCATGCAACCCCTATTTCTGTGGTACCCATGGAGTCAACCCCATTGGACGAAATAAGAGGAAGTGTTCCTCATGCTAAAAAGCCAAGAACTCCAAAAAGAGCAAAAGATCAAGTCTGCAGCAAATCCAAAGGCATTCCTTCACCAGCAAACATGCCTCAAAAATCTTCTGAATATGTGGATGCTTCCATAAAGGAGTTGGTTACCAAGATCCTATCTGAACAAAGAGTGGTAAGTGGCATTTCTATCCCTCTGAACACCATGCCTGCCCCTCAAGAAGATCAAACTCAAGCTGCAAAGGACATTCCTGCTCAACAGGATGTCCCAATAGATGTTGAAACATCTGAGGATCAACAAAAGGTTTCATCTGATGCTGCTGTAGAAGAATCTGAGGACCAGAAAAAGGCCTCGAATGAAAGTGATGAAGAAGAATCTGAGGATCAGACCAAAGCCTCAACTGAAGAACATATCTCTGCTGATCAACTAGCTGAAGAGGAGACTGCTCAATCTCCTCCTGTGGTGAACCTAGAGCAGGATTCTGATACAGAGATCATTGCCTCTGTAAGACCTAGCATAGCCAAAAGGCTCAGGACTAGGAAAGAAAAGATGCAAACAGGACATGCAATTCCTGAGAAAAAGAAAGCTACCCCAAAGAAAGACAAAGCCAAAACTGTCTTTGGTCCTACAAAACAATGGAGCAAAGTCCAAACTCAAAAGAGGAAAGCTGTCACTCCATCAGACTCAGATGTTGAAGCAGATGTCCCAACATCTCCTCCAAAGAAGAAACCAGCACCCTCTAGGGCTTCAACTGTTGTTCCAGAAGCTCCCTTGGACAACATCTCATTTCATCATGTTTCAAGTGTAAACAGATGGAAGTTTGTGTACCAAAGAAGGGTAGCACTTGAAAGAGAGCTGAGCAGTAATGCACTTGAGTGCACTGAACTGATTGATCTCATCTCTGCTGCTGGTCTCTTCAAAACAGTCTCCAACCTCTCTCCCTGCTATGAGTTACTTGTCAAAGAATTCATAGTCAATCTTCAGGAAGATTGTGCCAATGGTAAGTCTTCTGAATTTAGAAAAGTCTTTGTTAGAGGCAGGTGTGTAGAGTTCTCTCCTCAGATCATCAACCAATTCCTTGGAAGAGAATCTGATGGACCAAGTGAGCTAGGGAAGACTGATAACCAAGTTTGCAAGGTTATCACTACAAACCAGGTCAAGGCTTGGCCAGTTAAAGGAAAGCTCTCAGTGAGCATGCTGACAAGAAAATATGCCATGCTAAACAGGATTGGTACAACAAAATGGGTGCCTACCAATCACACATCTTCAATATCCACTGGCTTGGGCAGGTTTATTTATGCTGTGGGCACTCAGACTAAGCTGGATTATGGAGCCTACATCTTTGATCAGACCTTGAAGCATGCTAGCTCATCTGCCACAAAGCTGCCAATAGCTTTTCCTTCCTTGCTGTGTGGAATAGTGCTGAGTCAGTACCCTGGAATCCTCACTGAGAAGGACACAGTCTGCAAAAGAGAAAGCCCTCTTGCCTTTCACTACAAACTGTTTCTGAGTCATCATGCAGCAGATGTTGAAGCACCCTCTGGGACATCTGCAGGTCCTTCAAATGCAAAGACTCCAATCTCCAAGGCTGCATTGATTGCTGAACTGAAGAGCACATGTAAAGAACTTGAAGTTAGGAAACAGAAGCTTGAGGAAATTATCCAAAGGCTGGAGAGTGAAGGTGATCAGAAAGCTGCTTCTGATGAAGAAACTGAGGAAGATGAAGAAACTGAATGTGATGAATCTGAGTGATCATTGTATGTGAGGAAAAATGTATGACAGCTGCACTGTAATTCAGAATTAGTGTCTTTGGCCCCAAATTTGTGTCTAACAAGGGGGACAACAACAACAACAAAATCAAAATGTAATGTTGTTTAATTATGAATGAAAAATCTGTTTGTTTGTGTTTGAACTGAATCAGTGTGTTTTGATAAATATTTCTGTTGCAACAAGACTGGATACATGTATGTTTGAGGGGGAGTAATCTCAAATATGATTCAACAGAAAAGTAATGCTATACTCTGATAAAAGAACTTCTGCTGCACTCTGATAACCAGAAAAGATGTTAGCCAAAAATTAGCCAAAGGGGGAGTTTGTAGATGTTTAGAATTGGCAGAATTTTTGACCAACAAGAAATATTGAATTCAGTTCAGAATGTTCTATCAGATGTTGGGACATTATCAAACAGAATATAAGAACTTATTTCAGGATGTCATACCAGATGTTGGGACATTGTGTAAATGACTTAAGTTCAGTTTTTCAGGATGTCCCAACAGATGTTGAGACATCTCAAACCTGCTACCAGAATTAATTAATGACTAACTGATCTGAGATATTTAAGGAGAGTTATCTGGAATTAATTATGGATGGATAAAAACAGAACAAGGCGCATCTGTAGGGAGTTTTATTATGAGAATTCAGTTTAAACAGAAGAACTAAATCACCTAGAATCTAGGAAGTAACAAACCCTAATTCTAGGTGGAAGCTGCTGTGTTTTAGGACTGGATTAACCTACAGAAAGCCCAAATTACTAACACCTATTTAATCAACAGAAACTCACAGAATTGAGTACGAATTTCAGAAGACCAAATAGTGTGTTCATTGTTTTAAATAGCAGGTTGTTTTTAATTGTACCACTTTATGAGCTTTTAAGCAAAAGTGCATTTGTGACTTGATTGAAACTGTGAAGTAAGATCAAGCTGTTTTGTTTGAAGAATGTCTTCAATTTTATTAAACTTGTAAACAAGATCACTGTGTGATTGAGGGGGAGTGAGTTGGTACTCATATCTAAGTTGTGTCTTAGGTAGAAATTGCATTGGGTAGATATTAAGTGAAAGATTAAACTGGGTTGTTTAAGTCTAGAATTAATATTACTTATAGTGGATTTCCTCCTGGCTTGGTAGCCTCCAGATGTAAGTGTGGTTATACACTGAACTGGGTTAACAAACTTCTGTGTTGTTTAAATTTCTTACACTTTAAGTTTTGGTTAAATCTGTCAAGTGTTGGGACATCTCATAGGATATCTCATACCTGATCACAGAATTTCATACATATCAAGAACACTTAATTCCTTATAGGGATTATGCCAGAAGACTGTTGACGCTCTTCACAATGGTTAAGCTTCATTATATACCACGAGATGATAATCAATTTGACGATGCATTGGCTACTCTTTCTCCGTCCATCAAAGTTTTATGTTGGAACTATGTGCCCAGGATTGACATTTCCAGGCTTGACGCATCAGCTTATGCTTTCTCTGTAGACGCAGTGTCTGATCAGAAACCTTGGTACTTTAATATTAAGCTTTTCCTGGAAAAACAAGAATACCCATCTGGGGCATCATCCAACGACAAGAAGACCTTGCGACGAATTGCTGCTAGCTTCTTCTTGAATGCAGATGGGGTTTTGTATAAGAGGAACTTTGACATGGTTGCTCAGATGCGTGGATAGACACGAAGCAGACCTGTTAATGCAGGAAGTCCACGAGGGATCTTTTGGTACTCATGTAGGAGGACATGAAATGGATAAGAATTTATTGAGATCAGGGTATTATTGGCTAATAATGGATGCAGATTGTTGTTTGTACGCCCGTAAGTGCCACAAGTTCCAGATTTATGCAGACAAAGTGCATGTTCATCCTAGTCCGCTCAAATGGTCATCGCTTCATCTTGGGGCATTGACATGATCGGGAAGATAGAGCCTACTGCTTCAAATGGTCATCGCTTCATCTTGGTCGCGATTGATTATTTCACCAAGTGGGTTGAAGTGGCATCTTATGCCAATGTCACTCGCCAAGTGGTAGCCAGATTTCTGAAAAGAGACATCATTTGCAGATACGGAGTGCCCGAGCGAATCATCACTAACAATGGTTCTAATTTAAACAACCAGATGATGGCAGAGCTGTGCCGGGACTTCAAGATTCTGTTAGACGATGTGGCGAGTGATCTAGAGGGGGGGGGGGGTGAATGGATCACCTCCTTGGTTTCAAGGATTTAAAACGTTTTTCAGAGTTTTCAAAGAATTACGGAAACGAAGGTCCCGAATAAACAAGCGTCTATTCTGAACCGGCCACTAGAAGACCAGACAAGCGATAACGTGCTGGATTTTTCGATTGCGATGATAAAGGATTAAACACACAATATGTAAAACAGTTGAATGCACCTATCACTAAAGCTATTTCTAATGAATCGAAAAACAAATTAAAACGAAAGTAGAGATAGAGAAGAGAAACAATACACCGAGATTTGGTAAGGAAGTTCCCCACGTTCGTCCTCGCGTGTGGGTACGTCTCCCTCTCAATTTCAAATCGAAATTGAGAATTCTTTTATCAAAGTTGCTGAATCCGTCGATTACAAGGTTCCAATACAAACACCAGAATTCTAAACTCCTAGAATTTCCTATTGTATCAACCTCCACTTGATTTGAGCCCAATCAAGATTTCCTGCAAGTTATACAATCAATTCACCGGTTCCACGACCTATTTGCGAAATCCACCGATTTCCAAAACCCTCGCTGCGGCTGAATCTGACTTGTAAACGTGACTCACAAACCCTCAAGAACACGCCCGTTCTTGAAGGAAAACCCAGCTGGTTTTTCCTTGAAACCTTCTATCAATCTTCAACTCAGCTGGATCTCCGATCGTACCACTGAACGTTATCTCGAAAGCCTTCAATTCACAGGACATCAAACACTTCCTTGTTGATGTTCTTGAATTAAGATCTTTGAGAAGATGATGAAGATGTCTTTGATTCTAGGTTTCAAACTTGCTCAACATTGAAGTCCCAACACTCCAAAAACCCTATCTTGATGTGTTCTTCAATGCTTAATCACTGCAAAATTCGTCTCTGATTTTTCTGTGATCTGTAATTTGTCTAATGTTAAATTAAACAAAAGCACATATATGTATGCAGATTCTGTTAGAGAAATAACAGAAGAATGAATCGATTCAAGCTTGGATGAATCGATACATACTGATCATTTTTAAGAAAACAGAATTATTTAAACAGCATGAATCGATACATCATAAGATGAATCGATTCATTTTGCGAAATCCAGAAACCTTCAAACAGCATGAATCGATTCAAGCTAGAATGTATCGATTCATTATGCGTGATTTTCCAAAAGTTCATAAACATTGAGAAACAAAAGAACCAAAACAAAAGCAATCATATTTCTTAATATGAAACAAACACAAACACTTAAAATTTATAATCAATCAAAAACTAAGGTTGCTCACAAACTCCCCCTTTTTTGATGATGACAGAATTTTGAAGTGTGAGAGAGTACTCCCCCTGAGTTTGTGCCTGTCATTGTATTTTCACACTTGCTCTTTTTCTCCCCCTTTGTCAACAGCAAGAAAGAGATATAGGTGAAGAACTAGAAACAGCAAAACTAAGATACAGAAGCAAAGTTCACTCACAAAGAATGAAGCATAGAGCACAAACAGTTTAAACAAAAGCAAAATTACATAATCATAGGCAGTGAAATTGTCAAATAAAGTTGCGAATTACATAACTAAACCAAACCATAAATTGTTCAAACAAGAAAAACAAAACAAAGAAACTTAAGCAACACACAATGATGAAATGCAAAATGAAATGCGTCAATGAGGGAAATGGCCACCGCACGACTCCGCATCATCACGATCAGGGTCACGGAAGCTTGGAGGAGGAGGTGGAGGAGGCATTTCATCTGATTCTGCCCCATAAAAGCATAATGCCTGAAACGCCGCTGAACTTCTGTGCTTTGAAACCGTTTCATAATCCCCGGGTGCGAACGACAATCATCCATAAATCCAGACATCTCATTATAGAACACTTGATGCCACTTAACCAATTCAGTATGCCAGGAATATTGATTATGGTACATTCGAGTATGCTCATCATGCCATTCACGATGCTCCTTATGCCATTCTGTTTGCTGGACATGCCACGCACGAGCTTCCTCATGCCGGGCATTGTTTGCAACTTCCAATTGTGCAAACATATCAGTGAGATAGGATGGAGCAGCAGTGGATGAAGTCGGTGGAGCCGATGAGGGAGCGGGATCATAGTTTGTAGGAGACCACCTCTGTGGTACCCAGTCACCCCAACCGGTGTTGGCATTTGCATCAGGAGGATTTTCAGCATCTTCCATATCTTCATCCCTTTGTTCTTCAACATAAATGTGTTCATCCAGATTGTCAAAGTTGTAGATGCGAGTTCGAGTGCTGCGTTCAAAGAAATAGTAGCAACGACGCTCGATATCCCATCGATAACCCATATGAGAGAGTGTGGCATTGTTGAATTCTTGCACACTAGAGACTGATACGAGAGGCACAGGAGGAAAAGTAACTTTCCAAAACTTGAGAATCCGCATGATCTGAGAAGCATAGACAAGGGTGATGTTTTTGGAACTGTTCCGCGTAAGAAAGATACGCTTGACAAAGTAGTTTGCCCAATTTAAGGAAATCTTCTTCTGCAAAATGTACAATAAATGTATATCCGGCTTGTCCAAACGAGAATGTCCACCGGACCTTGGACGCAAGATATGCGAAAGGATCCAATGCAGAATTCTTAGTACACTTTTGATCATGCCTGAAGTCAGAGGCTCATCATCAGCAAGAGGTCTATCCAATTTAGAAATGGATGCACAGAATTCCTTCAACTTAAACTGAGTTTCAAAGCTCTGGTCATGCCACATCTGCAATTCAGCCGACACAGATGGCATACCGAACACTGTGGACCAGTCATCAGCCTCAAAACGATATGTTCTTGTTCCAATTGAACACTTAAACATATAGCCTCTTCCAGTTTTCACACCAGCATAGAAAGCACGAACAAAATCTTCATGATACTCATCTTTAACATATAAAAAGAATCCAAGACTTTGTGCTTCGATTAAATCAGCAACTTCTTCCAAACATAAAGTACGAACATCACTAGGATCAAACACATGTGGTTTCATTACTAACCTTGATTTAAAGGAAGTTTAAAATTCTTCAATAATGGCCGGATGAAGGATTGCAGTCCCGGATGGAGGAATTTCAGGAAGAGAAGGAGCCTGAGAAGAAGACCCAACGGGTTCCTTGCCTTTTCGTTTTCCTCTCTCTCTTGGAAGCAAAACTCTTGGAGGCATGGTGGAAGATTAGGGTTTGAGAGAAGAGGGGTTTTTTTGTGACAGTTAGGGTTTGATGCAAATGATGTAAATGATGTAAATGAGATAATGAGAGAGATATAATGGAGATAATGGAGTTTTGTAACTGATACAAATGTCATGGCAGTTGCTGATGTGTCGATTCATTAAAAAATAAACTGAATTTGTGCCAGGATGAATCGATTCATCCCTGTATGTATCGATTCATTTCACGAAAAATTTAAGAATCAAAATGCTATGTATCGATTCAAGCCACTATGAATCAATACATACTGTAACTTGTTTTTGAAAGAAATTTAAATTTAAATCATGAATCGATTCAAGCAGATTGGGATCGATTCATTTTGCGAAATTTTTGAATTACAGATGACAATGAATCGATACAAGTAATGATGAATCAATACATACTGTAACTGGTTTGTTTAGAAATTAAACTAAAATCAACATGAATCGATTCATGAAGGTTGGGATCGATTCATTATGCGAAAATTTGAAATTTTAGTGGTTATTGCAAGAATTGACACACCAATGACTGTGCAATACAACCATTATGCAGCAGAATGAATTACAACATTGTATACATGCTTAAGAATACTTTACGCATAAAAACATCAATGTTCAAACATTCATATGAAAAGAAGTTCATGTAAACAAGAAATCATTTCTCAAACATACATTGATCATACAATATTAACAAAGTGAAGAGAGGAACGATATTACCTCCATCGTAGTATTCTCATGAGGCACTAGTGAAGACTACAATCAGAACTTAGCAAATATGATGAGATAAATAGAAACTCAGCAATCAAACTTAATACACCAATGCGGAGAGATCAAGAATCCCTAATTCGCGACGAATGTTGAAGAATGGTTCAGTTGCCAAAGGTTTATTGAAAATGTCAGCAAGCTGATTTTTAGTATCAACATGCTCAAAAACAACATCGCCTTTTTCAACATGATCGCGAAGGAAGTGATGTCGAATCTCAATATGTTTGGTGCGCGAGTGTAAAACAGGATTATTAGTGAGATTAATGGCACTAGTGTTGTCACATTTAATTGGAATGCGTTTAAGTTCAATGTCAAAATCTTGTAGTTGTTGTCTTAGCCACAGAATTTGAGCACAACAGCTACCGGCTGCAACATACTCAGCCTCTGCAGTAGACAAAGCTACAGATACTTGCTTTTTACTGTGCCAACTTATTAACGAATTTGAAAACAGATGACATGTGCCACTAGTGCTTTTCCTATCTGATTTGCAACCAGCAAAATCAGAATCAGAATAACCTACTAAGCAGCAATCGCTTCCTTTGGAATACCAAAGCCCATATTTAGGTGTTCCATTAAGATACCTAAATATACGCTTGACTGATTTTAAGTGAGATTCCTTAGGATTTGATTGATATCTTGCACACATACACACACTAAACATGATGTCTGGTCTAGAAGCAGTAAGATACAAAAGAGATCCGATCATACCTCTATACCTCTTGACATCAACACACTTACCATGTTCATCTTTGTCCAAGTTTCCATTTGTAGGCATAGGAGTGTCAATTGATTTAGAATCATTCATTCCAAAACGTTTGAGCAGCTCTCTACAGTATTTTGTTTGACATACTGCTGTACCTTCATCAAGTTGCTTTATTTGGAGGCCTAAGAAGTAGTTTAACTCCCCTATGAGACTCATCTCAAACTCACCCTGCATAACATTAGAAAATTCCTCGACCAAGTGTATGTTAGTTGAACCAAAGATGATATCGTCTACATAAACTTGAACTAAAAGAATGTGTTTTCCTTTGTGTTTAATGAAGAGTGTATTATCCACTTTACCTCTAGAATATCCATGATCAAGTAGAAATTTGCTAAGTCTTTCGTACCACACACGGGGTGCTTGCTTAAGACCATATAAAGCACGCTTTAATTTGTAAATGTGATCTAGATACTCAGAATTTTCAAAACCAGGAGGTTGTGAAACATACACTTCTTCATTTATAACACCATTTAAGAACGCACTCTTTACGTCCATTTGGTAAAGCTTGAAATTCATAGAACACGCATAGGCAAGTAAAAGACGTATGGCTTCAAGGCGAGCAACCGGAGCATAAGTCTCCTCATAATCTATGCCCTCCTCTTGGTTATACCCTTGTGCTACCAAGCGTGCCTTATTTCTAGTTATCACTCCGTTTTCATCAAGTTTATTCCTAAAAACCCATTTAGTACCTATGATGTGATGATCTCGCGGACGAGGGACAAGTTCCCAAACGTCATTTCTTTTAAATTGATTTAGCTCTTCTTGCATGGCCATTAGCCAAAATTCATCAACCAAGGCCTATTTAGCATTTTTAGGTTCCACTTGTGATACAAAAGCAAAGTGAGAACAAAAATTACTTATCTTAGAACGAGTCAACACTCCCTTTGAAATGTCTCCCAATATATTGTCTATGGGGTGGTCTTTAGAGGATTTCCAAGCTGGTGGAAGATCCTTCACTTCGGATGTTCCTTCCTCTATATCTTTTTCAATACATGTATCTTCCTCCTTCTCAATAACAACCGCTTCGGATTGATCAATTTTCGAACCAGCTTCTTTGAGTATGTCTTGTGTAGATACACCTGCGTCATTAAAAGAGATACCTTTTCCGACAATTTTTGGGTAAGACTCATCAAAAGAAACATGGACAGATTCTTCAACAGAAAGTAAACGGCTATTATACACTCTATATGCTTTGCTTGATTGAGAGTAACCAAGAAAAATACCTTCATCAGCTTTAGCATCAAACTTCCCAAGATTTTCCTTACCGTTATTCAAAACAAAACATTTACAACCGAATACATGAAGATGAGACAAGTTGGGCTTTCTACCTTTTAAAATTTCATAAGGAGTTTTATTCAAAATAGGACGAATTAGAATCCTATTGAAAACATAACAAGCCGTACTAATTGCATCGGCCCAAAAGTATTTTGGTAATCCACCCTCATTGAGCATTGTTCTTGCCAATTCCTCTAAGACTCGATTTTTGCGTTCCACAACACCGTTTTGTTGTGGAGTTCGAGGAGCTGAAAAGTTATGCTCAATGCCATACTTGTCACAAAACTTATCAAAGAGGTGGTTTTGAAATTCACCTCCATGATCGCTTCGGATTGTAACTATTTTAGAATTCATTTTATTTTGGGACAGCTTTGCAAAACTTTTGAAAGCAGAAAAAGTTTCATCTTTGCTATGAAGGAATATAGTCCAAGTGAATCTAGAGTAGTCATCTACTATTACGAACCCATAATAGTTTCCACCTAAGCTCTTTGTCCTAGATGGTCCAAAGAGATCCATATGGAGAAGCTCAAGGGGTCTTGAAGTTGAAATTATATTTTTAGATTTAAAAGAGACCCTTGTTTGTTTTCCCATTTGGCAAGCATCACATAGGTGGTCTTTTGAAAATTTTATTTTTGGAAGACCTACTACTAGATCCTTGGATACAACCTTATTAAGCAAATCGAAATTAACATGCGCTAAGCGTCTATGCCATAGCCATGAATCATCATTTAAGGTCACTAGACATTTAGTGCTTGTTAAGGAAACACTCAAAAGATCAAGCATATATATATATATATTGTTTACTCTTACACCCTTAAACACAACATTTTGTTCGGTATGTTCAATTTTGCAACATGTTTTTGTGAAAGAAACTTTATAACCTTTGTCGCATAGTTGACTTATACTTAACAAATTGTGTTTAAGTCCCTCTACAAGATGTACATCAGAAATAGTAGTGGTAGAGGGATTACCTACACTACCTTTACCAAGTATAGCTCCTTTGTTATTGTCTCCATAAGTAACATACCCCTTTTTCTTTGCTTTGAAGTCAATAAAAAGTGATATGTCACCCGTCATGTGCCTTGAACATCCGCTGTCCAGAAACCATCTTCTTTCCATGGATGCAAGACACTCATCCTACAATATCAAAAGAGAGAGGTAGGTACCCAATTTTTATTGGGTCCAAGTGGGTAAGTAATAACATGGTTGTCTTTAGGCTTCCATTGATAAATGCCTTTAGGAACAAGAAATCTTCTAAACTTGCATTTCTCAATGGTATGGCCAGCATGACAACAATAATGACAAACACTACGATAATGATGATGTTTACTACTGGTCTTTAAATCCTTTGGAACAAAAGAATATTTTGCATATGGAGGATTTAATGACTTTTTGAACAACCTAGTATCAACGACATAAGTAATCTTAGGTTGCAAGGCTTTTTCCAATTTGGCTTTAAGAGAAATGACCTCTTGTTGCCAAATGTGGCACCTTTCACAATGTCTAATTTTACTACAACCATCAATATTAATAGCTTTTGAATTTTCTGCAATACTAGCTTTCAAGCATTCTAAATCTTTTTCAGCATATTGTACTTTACCTTCCAAGTATGAAAAAATTCTTTTATCGGAAACTAACCTTTTAAATGCTTCTTTGGCTTCATTATGCAGTTTTTCAAAAGCTACTTTCAATTCAGAAAAAGACATGAGTAAACACCCCAAATTTGCCCTCACCTATTCACACCATGGCTTGTGATCATTTCATATGCATAAACACCATCACAACATCTCATATCACATTTTTGATTCACTGCATAGATTCAAAGTCATCTGCATCTAGGGTTTGTGATCTGAGCAATCCAAGAGCTTCTCGAGCCACTCCAAAGGCCATCAATCACTTCAAAAGGGTCCATGTATGTTCTTGTATCATATTTCATCCTCTCAAAACCAAAAATGTCAAAGGATCACAAGAACTGAGATTGGCATGGAAGCAGAGCCAGGCTTGACTGCACAGTTGACCTAAAATTAGGGTTTTGGTTTCAGAGGCCATAACCCCAAATTTTTTGGTCATTCTTGTTTCTATTGGTCTCTATATGGTATAGGGAGTATGCATATCAATTCTCATGAAGAAATTCCATGGGGGAAGTCATCTGATCAAGAGTTGACTTTCTGGACAAGCCAATGCAAAATCAGGGCATCTGAGGCCCCCAATGACCCAACCAAGGGGTGATCTTCATCATTTTGAGTGTATATGACCTTTATTTGATCATATAAGAAGTTTTAAGTTCACAAAATTGAAGAATTTGAAGTTTTTGCAAAGTTGACTTTTTGGGGCAAGTTTGACTTTTAAGGAATTTGTCATTTTAGGCAACTTTTCAATCCTTACTTTTTGATCCAAAAATGCTTCGAATGGAAAAACTTTGGTCATGAAAGTTGTAGAATAGATCTTTCCCTTTTCAAAAAGTACAAGAACATGACCTAATTCATTTTGGATCAAAAGTTATGGTGCATCAAAGTTGGCCAAAATCACTAAATTTCAAGTTATGCACCAAATGAGAAACTTGCAAAATCTTGTACCAAGCATTCTATTGACTTCAAAATGACTTCAAAACTTCATCACATGGTATCACAACATTCAAAAATCAGAATGGGCCAAGAGATCATTCACTTTTGAGGCCCTTTGGAGCAAGACTTTTTCATGAAAAGCAAAGGCAAGCCAAGTTGCAAAACCAATGATAACTTCTCATCCACTTGTTGCCTAGCCTGCTGATCAATCCTAGCCTTTCTCCCTCACCTTGCTGCACAGCCCACACCCTTTGTACTTGGCTAGAACATGACCCATGCTTTCTCTTACAAAAAGTTGACAAAATTGCAAAAGCTACTATACCTATCACAAAAGGGCATGTCACATCTTCTGACCAATGAGCTTTGTTTATACAAACAAAATGCAAGCTAAACAACACAAGACACAGGCCTGAAACACACAAGAGCCCAGCATTCTCATTTTCCACCCTTGGAGCAAAAGCTTTCGAAACTCTTCATACAGACCACAAACACTCAAACAAACTTCACAGACCTTCTCAACACATCATCCTGATCACAAAGCACCCCCAAAATCGACCTGAAACTCAAAGAATCAAGAACACGATTCTCACCTGAGCTTGAACAGAACCTGTTCAAACTCTCAAACCAGCCAGCACAAACCTTCTCTAAGCATCCAGAGTTCATAAGGGAGGTCATAGGAGTGGATTGCACAAAGGAAAGAAGCCAGAAAGCTGCAAACTGAAAGCTTCAAAACTCAGGTAGCTCAAGAACTTTTTTTCCAGAAATGAATTTTTAAGTTCTTAATAGCTTCTACATGCTTCCCTGGTCATGAATATGTTGTTGGTTTTGAAAATGGTGAAGAGATGAGTATGTATGCAGTCTCTGAAACTTTTTGCCCTAGAACTAGATTGATTCGATTCTCTTTGTTTTGGAAAGATAAATGTTGTTTGAATGGGGGTTTTGATTCGTTTTTGAGTGGGGATCATTTCTGTTTAATTAGAATTTGTTTTAGATGCGTGTAGAGGGAGTTTGTGGTTTTGGATGATCGGAGAAGATGACCGGAACACTGTTCCGGTCACCTGAAAGTCATTAAGGTTGTGATTAGGGCTAATTAATTAGGGTTAGTGAGTTTGAATGTAGGCCGTCCAGATGCGCGCCTAGTCAACTCCCGCGCGTGTGACTTTGAATGAGGGCCCTTGGATCTGTTGACTTTTCTTTATTTCAGTTTAAATTCATTTTTATTTTCATTTAATTACATTGTTTTGTACATTTTATTAAAAATATCAAAACCACTCTAAAAATTCTGAAATTTTTTATACAAGTTATTATTTAATTTCAGAACACAAAAATATTTTTATTTTTATTTTTCGCATTAAAAAAGTATTTTTAAATATTTAAAAGTTTATTTTTAATTAATTAATGAGAATTAATTAATTAAAAATACTTTTAGGTATTTAAAAATCACCAAAAAATTCATGAAACATTTAAAAACATTTAGAAACATTGTCCAACCCTCAAACCAAATTTCTTTTTTGATCTTGATGCATTTTGAGAATTTTCCATGGAATTAAAACCATTTTTATGCATTATTTTGATCCAAACTTCCAAAAATCATTTCTGCCTAACCATTGAGAGTTGGGTCTTGATTCTTTTTGCATTGCATTGTGTTTAGCATGTAGTTTGTGAGATTAAATGGCCATGATTTGATCTTTCATTTTCAATTTGTTTGGTAATTTTCTTGTTAAGGAATCCTAAAACCCTAGGAAACTTAGGAAAATCATAACTTGAATTTGGTTAAGAGTTGAAGCTTCTCCTTTGGGCAGTGAGTTAGTATAGGATTAGGGATCCTTTGAATGCATTTTCAATTTTTTTATCTTAATGTTTGCTTCTGATTTTGGTTTGTGTTTGATGCTTTGATCATAAACCCTAATTTGGGCTTCCATATGCACTCATCTTGCATTTGCATTCATGCCTTGACTTGCCATAGCATTTTGTGTATCCATTTGATTCATATGACATCTTAAGACATATTGAAAGCATGTTTGATCATTGCATCTTGCATTTGCCATGTTGTATGCCATTTTCATGTCATAACTTTTCATGTATGTTCATGGTTCTTAACTTGCTCCACTTGCATCCGTAAGCTTGTATGATCATCCTCATATGTTGTTTCATGTTTGTAGCATCTCATAGCATCATTAACATCATGTATTTGCTTCTGGTTCTGTTTCTCATCATGTCATTTCATCTCATTTTGCATTGCATTGCATTCCTTTCACTAACTTTTCAGGTGGTAAGCAACTTTGAGAGGTGGATTTGCCTTCACTTCTCACATTTTCTTTTCATCTCTTTCTTGCATCCATGCTGCATTTTGTTATGAGTTTGAGATTGAGCTTGCTCATTCTTTTTCTTCTTACCTTCTTTCCTCAAGTGACTTGACTTCTTGAATGAAGCAAGTTGCTTTGCTTATCCTGATCCTTTCATCTGTTTCCTGGTGGTTCCTCTGAAGATTTCTCTTGTAACCTCACAAGCCTTAGGAACAACCAAGCATGACAATGATTAGGGTTTTGATTAGTCCCCCACTTAGCTTTTACCTTTGTGTCTCTTTGAGCCTTCCCTTCTCACCTCATAATCAGGGACTAAACCCTAAAGGTTTTAAGGCTTGGTGATTGAGCTTATGCCTGCATCCTTCTATTAGGATGGAGTGTATAACTTTAATCCTAAGTGTTAAACCCTTAATGTGTTTAAATCTTTTAATCAATTCACTTAATAATCATCAAGACATCAAGCTTGTAACTTGGGCCTTGCATTAGGGTTCTAATTCTTCCTTAATTGGTTAAGAAGGACTAACCCTAGTGTTAATGGACAAGTCCCCCTCAAGTGGTCTTACAAACCCTAAAAATCACTTCATCATCATATCATTAAATAAAATCCACTTAACCAAAGGCTTGTTTTGTCATGAGTTTAATCCCTAATCATGGATTAAGTTGAGGAGCTTTCCTCAGCTTAAACATTCTCATCTATTATCCTTCTATTAGGATGGTGTAATGAGTCTGTTTAATCTTTGATTATGGCTTAACCTCATTACTTAACACTAAACAAAAACACCAAAAACATCTAAATAATCACAAGTAGGTTAATGATCTTAATCCTACACCATGGTGATTAAGTGTGAGAAGCTGACTTCACACTTAAGGTATTCTCATTACCCCTAATCAGAGGGAAGATGTGATGAGTTTACTAAATCCATTGGTTTAGGCTTAAGCTCATTAACTTATGACAAACTTTCAAAAGCGATAAAAGACTGAAAATACAAAAAACAAACAATAATCGTCTCTTCCGGGATCCTTTTCTCATCATACTCACTCACAAACCAAGAACTTGCTTCTTCCGTCTAATGCAAGACAGTTTGCACCTGAGCCAGACAGGTCATACACTTGAGCATAGGCAAGTAAGCAGTTCACAAGTCAATTCATCTTTCAGTCTCTTTGGGTCGAACTACGGTGTTCTGACTTCCTCATTGCACGAGAGGATACATAGGCATAACTTAACAGTTATCGAACAAAAGTCTCTGTATATTCCCCCTCCTTCTAGCTTTATTCTTTAGCCTCATTATCATGAGCATTTCTTCTTTGTTCTCACACTGACATTGTTCATTTACTCACCTCACATTCTTCTTACACTGACACCTGTACACCCTTTTCCAGCTATTGTATACACAGATTGCACTGACACTACCCCTTTAAAACACAAATCTTTTAAGCGTGGATCCCGTCGAGTACGACGGACAATCTGGGTGCTAATACCTTCCCAGGTTGTAACCAACCCCCTTTCTCAGTCTCTTTGGTTCGCAACTGTCTTATCCATATCTTTCTAGGTCTATGCAGCATTGCCTTTCCTCCGGGATAAAAATGCCTAGCTGGCGACTCTTTTATTTTCCAGTGAGTTCACTACCGTGTGTTCTCATTGTTCTTTTCGCCGACCGTTCGCGCTTGTACCAGGATGCAAATCTTCGGGAGCGACAGCTTAGCGACTCTTCTGGGGAGCCTTATACTGTAACCAGGGCTTCTGGTTCTTTTTGTGGGTTCCTCCTAGCGCTTGTTTGATTTTTGTTTACTGGGGTGTTATGTGCTACTTGTGTTTGTATATTTGTTTCATTTACTGCTTTATGTACAGTTTTGTTTATTGCTTTCTTTATAGCTTTACATATATCATACTGTCATGCTGTCTGGCTGGATCTGTTTGTTGCTTTGGTGGGTGGGGTTTCTATTGAGAGTTAAGGTCCTATACCTGGGACCTGAGTGGCACCTAGGCTAGTGTGGTTCATGTTCTTTCCCATTCCATTTCGGTCTGGTGCGGGAATATGAAACACGGTTCAGATATGGGTTTCTTCTTGAGAACTCTGTGTTGCAGATTTCCTGCAGTACTAGGGCTATCTGAGAAGCCTGCTAAGTCTGGATGACCTTTAGTATTGACCTTCAGAAACTGAGGTGAATTAGAGGAGGAACTTTTATGGTTATTGTAAACACTGAACCTCCGGGTTAGAAGTGTTTACACTTCTCATAACTGATCCAAGTCTGAGGATCCTTGTTTTAGAACACCACCTGTGAGGGGGTTGGGCTGTTTACAGGTTTGCAGGTACCCTTGACCTCAGCATACCTGGTTATTTTGTTTTGTTTAAGAGTACTCCATCTTGGAACAGTTCTTGTGATTCTAAACCCTGGACATGTGACTCTTTATTTGAGTCCCCCACCCTGGTTACTGGACTTATGAACCTCCATCTGGATTTCTTGAACATACATGGACCTATATCAGAGCAGTTAATCAGATCCAGCTCAGTCACAAACCCTTGCATATCATTTGCATACATCCTCATTGCATCATTTTGACATGTGTTTATTTGTTTTTCAGGGTATCCATCCTATCATTTGGCTTGGTTTTGACCCCTTCTTCAGCATAGACCTATCTTCATCAGCACTTGCTTTAGCTATCAGCTACTTGCTTCAGTCACCTGCACCCTCAGTCTCAGCCTATCAGTGGCCCACCTTCAGTGTTATTCTCAGTCATCATCATCAGCACCCATTCTTCAGCAACATGGCACCTAAGAAGAGTGACATCTCCTATCATTTCTTTGAGCCTGAGTTGGCTAACATCAGGAAGATTCAGACTCTGATTACTCCAGACCATATACCACTTTTTAGAGAACATTATGGAGGAATCCTTGATGTGGTTATGGATTTGGACCCTTCACAGAGGAGCTTGATTCATACTTGCTTGCAGTTCTATGATCCCCCTCTGAGGTGCTTCACATTTCAGAATTTTCAGTTGGGACCCTTGTTGGAAGAATATTCATCATTGGTTGGTGTGCCTATCAGGGGTGGAATCCCCTTCAACCCTGAGATAGCTTTCCCAAGTAATGAGGAGATAGCAAAAGCATTATATCTGGAACCAGTTCTGATTGGGCAAAATTTGACATCTAAAGCTGGAGTTTCTGGTTTTCATCTGGACTTCTTAACTTCTCAGGCTAGTCTGAAGGCCTCATTGGGAGACTGGAAGGCAGTCTGTGCTCTGTTGGCCCTTAGCATATATGGGGTCATACTTTTTGCAGATGAGCCTAGGTTCATTAGTAAGAATGCAATCCATCTTTTCATCCTGAGGAACCCAGTACCCACCTTACTGGGAGATCTTTACTACTCTGTTCATCAAAGGAATGAAAAGCAAAGGGGAAGATTAGTAAGATGCTGTGCCCCTTTGTTCCATACTTGGCTGCTCAAGCATTTGCCAAAGACTGATGCATTCTTGAACCCTCACCAGCAGAAGAATTGGGCTAAGAGGCTTGTTGCTCTAACCTCAGATGACATCAGGTGGTGCACTCAGAGCACCAAGGGCAGAGACATCATTACTAGTTGTGGGCAGTTTCCCAATGTGCCTCTGATAGGAGTGAAGGGTTGCATCAACTACAACCCTCTGCTATTCAAAAGACAACTGGGCTATGCATTGGTCCATCCTCCTAGAGCACAGGATCTGACTGAGACCCTCTATTGTGAAATCAAGCCTAATCTGGCTATTGTCAAGCAGGCATCCTGGGCCTGGGACAATGTGCAGACTAAGGGGGTAACCATTCTTGGGAAATGCAATAATGTAGCCTCAGCCCAGTACTATGAGTGGTCTCATGCCAGGGCTCAAGTTTCTGGAATGCCCTTTACTATTGAAGATATGCATGGACCTTCCACAGCACCACCTCCAGCAACTGTCAGCTTAGAGGAGTTTGAAAAATTGAAAGAGAGAAATGAGAAGCTGACTCAAGCTCTACAGAAAACCCTCTGGGAGAGGAGTGATGGTAGGTTGGATATTGAAAGGCTAGAAAAGCTAAGGGTGGAGCATCTGGCCAAAATTGAGAAGTCTGAGGATTACATTAAGAAGTCTAGGGCTGGAGAACAAATCTTGAAGAATGCCTGCAAGGAAGCTCAGTTCCAGAAAGCCAGGACTGATTTGTATCTGAAGGAGAGTCAGGCTAGGTGGGTCAGGATCACCGAAGCCCGTACTCAGGGGGACAAAAGGACTCAGGATAAGATTGAACAGATGGAAGCTAGTGCAAAAGAACAACAGGAAGCCCTGGCAGCAGCCTAGAGGGAGATCTCAGAGTTGAAGATCAGAGCTGGTGTAAAGAGGTCAAAGGACCAGAGTCAACACAAGAAGCTAACTGCAGCTGTTGCTACAAGGAATCTTCTCATCAGGAATCTTACAGAGCGTCCAGCTGATCCTGTGACTGAAGCACTTCTCAAAGAAGTCCAGGAGGATGAATTTGGCCTTGGTGTTTGACTTTTGCTTGTTGTTGCTTTCATTTTATGTACTTTTTCTTTATTTTTGACCCCTCAGAGGGCTTGTATTGTAAAAGAAACAAACTATGTATCATTTACTTTTTGTAATATATGTGTTGGTTTGTTTTATCTGAATTCTTCAAGCAACATCACAAGCATCTTCCTCAAAGGTCTGGAAAGGTCAAAACCAAGTGCCAAGCCGGATACCTTGGAAACAAATAAACATACTGCATTGCATACTAACTCTTTTGTTTTGTTTTGTAGGTTTTTGTTTTATTGTTACTAACTCTGTTGTAAACTCAGGAACTATTGCTCGACGTCGAGGGTTTCCACTCAACCGTCCACACAGATATCCCACCCGCAACAATCTTCCGGGCATACAAATGGATCAAATGCAGCAGGACCTTACAGAGGTCAGGAATCAAATGACCAACGAGAGGTTGGAAATGAGGAATTAGATGACACAATTTATGGAGGTGATGAACAATATGGCTCAAAGCCAGGAGAGGTTAAGAGCACTGGTAGAAGGGAGGAATCAGGAAGACCATCATCCAGGGACTGCTGGGACAAGCAACAATGAGAGAGTCCAGCCTCATGTCAATCCCCCAGTCTTTGGACCCCACCAACATCCAGAGATCAACATCCCTGCCAATGTGCAAGGGACTACCACAGCGGGTAGAGTGCTGCAAGAAGACCCCCAGGAAGATCAGTTCACAGTGATGGGAGCTGGGGAGGAAGCCTATGACAGAAGGCTAGAAGAGATTGCTGAGAAACTAAGGTCTTTGGAGTCCCAGAATTCTTTGGGATTTGATGTTATGGACATGGGTCTAGTGGACGGGGTCAGGATCCCCCACAAATTTAAACCACCATGCTTTGAGAAGTATAACGGGACATCCTGTCCCCGAACCCATTTACAATCCTTTCTGGGGAGGCTGAAGGCCTATACCATGGACGAAAAGCTATGGATGTTTTATTTTGAGGATAGCTTAACTGGAGCATCGAGGGAATGGTACTCCCACTTGACAAGAGCAACCATTAGGTGCTGGAAGGACTTGGCAGAGGCCTTCATTAGGCAGTACCAGTACAACCTGGATATGGCCCCCAACAGGACCCTCCTGATGGGGATGTCTCAGTCATCCAGGGAAAGTTTTCGAGAGTACGCTCAAAGGTGGAGACAGCTTGCTGCTGTTGTCCAGCCGCCCATGTCAGAGAGGGAGATGGCTGATATGTTCATGAACACCCTCCAGGGGACTTACATTGATAGGCTAGCTGCCTTCTCATCTACCAGCTTTGCAGATGTAGTCATAGCCGGGGAGAGAATTGAAAGCCTATTGAAGATGGGTAAGATCTCAGACAACGGTGCAAGCTCATCCAACAACCCAAGAAAGCCTTTTGCAGGCCCAAGAAGAACTGGTGAAACCAATGCTATCCACACCAACAGGGGCAGGCCCCAATATGTTCATAGGTCTGTGGCAGCAGTCACCATTCCCGCTCCAATTCACCCTCAACCAGCTTATCAACCTCAGCAACAAAATTATCAGCAACAAACTCAGTTTCCTCCTCAAAGAAATTACAACAACAGCAACACCAACAACAATAATCAGCAAAGACCATTCCAACAGAGACCTTCTCAGGCCAATAGGGTGATCAATCCGATCCCTATGCCCTATGCTACATTACTGCCACAGCTCCTGAAACTCAACCTAGTTGAGCTAAGGACGTTGGCTCCTCCGAATCCTAACAGTCTGCCCAGAAATTATGACGCCAGCGCCAGATGTGCTTTTCACTCAAATGCACCTGGCCACAGTACAGAGAAGTGCAGAGCCTTGCACATGAAGGTACAAGACCTGGTAGACTCCAAGGCTTTAAACTTTGCACCACCACCAAATGTCAACAAGAACCCTATGCCATACCATGGTGGTCCCCGAATCAATGCTATTGAAGAAGACAAGCCGTCTTATTTGATAACCAGTGTGGGTCAGATTCGGACACCCTTGGTGGAGATTAAAGCTCAACTCCTCGAATGTCAAATGTTCCCGGGATGCGAGCTAGGGTGTGCTTATTGCAACATTTCGGTGAATGGTTGTGATAACTTGAGGGATGGCATAGATGGTCTCATCCAGGATGGCCTGCTTCAAATCACAACATCAATACCTACCAATCCAGCAATCTCCTTAACAACGGCTCCAGAACCTCCTACAACTGCAACAACCATTGGTCCAAACAACTTTTCAGTTTCATCAACAAATGCTTCATCTGTTACTTCAACGGACCAGATATCGGCAAACATCCCTTCTACAACTTCAGCACCCCTTCATTCAGAAACTCCTACAGCAACAACACCCATCCTTCCAACAATGACTCCTACAACATCAGCAACCAACAATGAAAGTGTCTCAACAGTTACAATTTATTATGATCCTGCCAATGATTCCGCCTACAACTCACAAAGTGCCACTCCTATCAGGGCACCAGTCACAATATACTATGATCCACAGACTATCACAGTCCCTTTTGCAGCTGCCATCAGTCCAGTCACTGTCACAGTGCCTGGGCCAGTACCTTATGAAAGCAGTAATGCCATTCCTTGGCATTACGACTCTGATTTATACTGCGAAGGACAGAAGATCACTTTTGAATCATCAACTTCTTCACCACAAGTAGACAATGTGGGTGGAAACGGAGGCTTCACTCGAAGCGGACGTCTCTTTGCCCCGCAAATTCAAAAACCCACTGCCGAAGCAGAAGCTGCTGCCAAGGCAAAAGGGAAGAGCATGGTGCCAGAAGAACAGGTTGTTAGAGAAGTTTTAAAAACACCTTTTGATCAAGAAGTTGATGAATTCATGAGAATCATCAAGAAAAGTGATTACAAAATAGTGGACCAGCTTCACCAGACGCCTTCCAAGATCTCCATTCTATCATTGCTTATGTACTCCGAGGCTCATCGGAATGCACTACTCAAAGTTTTGCACGCAGCTTATGTGCCAGAAGAGATCACCGTCAATCAGTTGGAGGCTGTAGTTGGAAATGTTAATGCTAGTAATGGACTAGGGTTCACCAACACTGATTTGACTTCAGAAGGCCGCAATCATAACAAGGCTTTGCACATTACCATGGAATGTAAAGGTGCAGTTATTTCCCATGTACTGGTAGATACAGGGTCATCCCTCAATGTCTTACCTAAAAAAGCCCTTGTGAAGCTGGAATATGAAGGATTGGCATTGCGACCCAGTAACTTGGTAGTGAGAGCCTTTGACGGCTCTAAGAGATCAGTTCTGGGAGAAATTGAGTTGCCTGTAACGATTGGCCCACAGATTTTCAAAACGACCTTCTACGTGATGGACATTCAGCCTGCCTACAGCTGTTTGTTGGGTAGACCATGGATTCACGCCGCCGGCGTAGTAACGTCTACCCTTCACCAGAAGTTAAAATTTGAGTGGGAAGACCAAGTTGTTACTATTTGTGGAGAGGAGGATATTTTTGTTAGCCATCTGGCTACTTACAAATACATTGAGATGGATGGGGAGATCCACGAGACGATGAGTCAAGGGTTTGAGGCCCTGAATATTAATGAAACCTCTACTGTACTTGGGACTTCCATGACATCCTACCAGCAAGCCCGAAAGGTGGTGGAAGAAGGAAACGCTCAAGGCTGGGGCAAACTGTTGCCTGTGGAGAAGAAAGAAGATAGATTTGGGTTGGGTTACAAACCAACTCAAGAAGGTCAAACAGAGGCTGCCAAGAAGCCCAACTTTGTTAGTGGGGGGATGCTCACCCCCGACGCTGTCAACAACTTGGAAGATGAGTCGGAAGATGAACGCAACCTGGAAAGCTGGATTCGTCCAAAGATCCCGGGGAGCAGTATCTCAAACTGGTCTTCCCAGGAAATTATAAGAGTTACTCCTGCAGAGTAATTATTATTTCCTGTATATTTTGAGCATGCATCAAGTCTTGCATCTTGCCCAAGATGACAAGGCTCATTTTGTAATCGGGCCATCTGTAATTTTTGTGCAACAAGATTAATCAATGAAATATCAGACATCTTTTGCAAACGAGTCTTTTTCTTTTCTGCTCACTGTTTTTCCATTTTTCTTTTTGTACAAAAATAAATGGCAATGTTTTCAAAATGACAACTTTATTTCACTTTTCTAAACAAGATTAAAATCAATCACTAAAACGAACAAACTGAACCCTTGCAGAGAGTGCCTTCCAGACAGCACCGACAACAGCACGGCTATGACTTCGTATGACTCTGACAATCCGATCAATCAAGCTGATGAAGGGGTTGAAGAAGATTATGAGCTTCCTGAAGAGCTATCCAGATTGTTGAGACAGGAGGAGAAGGTTATCACTCCTCATCAGGAGGAGGTGGAAACAATTAATCTTGGCACAGATGAAGACGTGAAAGAAGTTAAAATCGGGGCCTGCTTACAAGACTCAGTAAAGAAACAACTGATTGACCTGCTGCAAGAATATGTGGATGTGTTTGCTTGGTCTTATCAAGATATGCCAGGGTTGGACACCGATATCGTTACACACAAGCTGCCTTTAAGAGAAGAATGCCCACCGGTTAAACAGAAGCTGCGCCGTACTCGCCCAGATATGTCAATGAAGATCAAAAAAGAGGTACAAAAGCAGTGGGACGCCGGGTTCCTTGCTGTAACTAGCTATCCACCGTGGGTTGCTAACATAGTACCTGTGCCTAAGAAAGACGACAAAGTAAGGATGTGTGTTGACTACCGGGATCTGAACAGAGCCAGCCCGAAAGATGATTTTCCCTTACCTCACATTGACGTATTGGTTGATAATACGACTCAGTTCTCGGTATTCTCCTTCATGGACGGATTTTCAGGATATAATCAGATCAAAATGTCACCTGAAGACATGGAGAAAACAACCTTCATCACACCCTGGGGCACGTTCTGTTACAAGGTGATGCCATTCGGATTGAAGAATGCTGGTGCAACATATCAACGGGCTATGGTAACATTATTCCACGATATGATCCATAAGGAAATTGAGTGCTATGTGGATGACATGATTGCCAAGTCCCTTACAGAAGAAGACCACCTGGTAAATCTGCTGAAGCTATTCAAGCGTCTGAGGAAGTACCAACTAAAGCTGAACCCCAACAAGTGCACATTCGGGGTGCGATCTGGCAAGCTGCTGGGCTTTATTGTAAGTGAGAAAGGGATTGAAGTGGACCCTGATAAAGTCAAAGCCATTCAAGAGATGCCCGCACCAAAGACTGAGAAAGAAGTTCGGGGGTTTCTAGGTAGATTGAACTACATCTCAAGGTTCATATCTCACCTCACTGCAACCTGTGAACCTTTGTTCAAACTGTTGAGAAAGGAACAGACGGTCAGGTGGAATGAAGACTGCCAAAGGGCTTTTGACAAGATCAAAGAATACCTGCAAGAACCTCCAATCCTTATGCCTCCAGTTGAAGGAAGACCTCTGATAATGTACCTGACAGTATTAGAAGAGTCAATGGGGTGTGTGCTGGGCCAGTATGACGAGTCTGGTCGAAAAGAGTATGCAATTTACTACCTGAGCAAAAAGTTTACCGACTGTGAACAACGTTATTCACTGCTCGAGAAAACTTGCTGTGCTTTAGCGTGGGCTGCTCGCCGACTGAGACAGTATATGTTGACCCACACCACTCTGTTGATATCAAAAATGGACCCAGTTAAGTACATTTTCGAGAATCCAGCTCTTACCGGACGGGTTGCAAGATGGCAGATGATTCTCACAGAATATGACATCCAGTACACCTCTCAGAAAGCCATCAAGGGCAGTGTACTATCTGAATATCTTGCTGAGCAACCTATTGATGACTACCAGCCTATGAGATTTGACTTCCCCGATGAAGACATCATGTTCATAAAAGCGAAAGATCATGAAGAGCCTGTTCACACTGAAGGGCCTGACCCAGAAGAAGAATGGACTATGATGTTTGATGGGGCTGTTAATATGAATGGTCGTGGTGTTGGTGCAGTACTCATTACACCTAAAGGAGTTCACATGCCTTTCTCGGTAAAGCTCACCTTCAACCGCACTAACAACGAAGCTGAATATGAAGCTTGCATTATGGGTCTTGAGGAAGCCATTGACCTCAGGATCAAGACTTTAACTGTATTCGGAGATTCAGCTTTGGTGGTTAATCAAACCAATGGCAAATGGTACACACACCAGGATCATCTGATACCTTACAGGGATTATACAAGAAGGTTATTGACTTTCTTCACAACGGTCAAGCTTGAGTATATCCCTCGAGACGAGAATCAGTTTGCAGATGCCCTGGCTACCATTTCATCCATGATCAAAGTTCAAACCGCCAACTTTGTGCCGCAGATTTCAGTATCCAGACTCGATAGACCAGCATATGTGTTCGCAGCAGATGTTATCAAAGATGATAAGCCTTGGTTCCATGACATTAAGTGCTTCTTGGAGGATCAAACATACCCACCTGGGGCATCTTCCAATGATAAGAAGACCTTAAGAAGGCTTGCTGGTAGTTTCTTTCTGAACACTGATGGTTCCCTGTACAAGAGAAACTTCGATATGGTACTCCTCAGATACGTTGATAAAACAGAAGCAGACTTTTTGATGAATGAAGTGCATGAAGGATCCTTTGGTACCCATGCAGGAGGGCATGCCATGGCTAGGAAATTGCTAAGATCAGGTTATTACTGGATCACAATGGATGCCGACTGTTGTGACTATGCCCGAAAATGCCATAAATGCCAGATCTATGCGGATAAGGTGCATGTGCCTCCCAATCCTCTGAATATAATGTCTTCACCCTGGCCCTTTGCCATGTGGGGCATTGATATGATCGGCAAGATTGAGCCAACTGCTTCGAATGGCCACAGATTCATCCTGGTCGCCATTGACTATTTTACCAAGTGGGTTGAAGCAGCCTCATATGCAAATGTTACAAGGCAAGTAGTAGCCAGATTTCTGAAGAGAGATATCATTTGCCGGTACGGGGTTCCCGAGCGAATCATTACTGATAATGGTTCCAACTTAAACAACAAAATGATGGCTGAGCTATGC
The DNA here is from genome assembly GCA_963966055.1 of Lathyrus aphaca. Taxonomy (NCBI): domain Eukaryota; kingdom Viridiplantae; phylum Streptophyta; class Magnoliopsida; order Fabales; family Fabaceae; genus Lathyrus; species Lathyrus aphaca. The sequence goes on along the minus strand of OZ014520.1, from coordinate 163,328,212 downwards.
CGGGACTTCAAGATCCAACACCACAATTCTTCTCCTTACAGGCCAAAGATGAATGGCGCTGTTGAGGCGGCTAACAAGAATATCAAGAAGATTGTGCAGAAGATGGTAGTCACCTACAAAGACTGGCATGAAATGCTACCATTCGCCTTGCATGGGTACCGCACGTCAATCAGAACATCCACCGGGGCAACACCGTATCAGCTTGTGTATGGTATGGAAGCAGTCCTACCTGTTGAAGTTGAGTTACCCTCTTTGAGGGTGTTGATGGATGTTAAGCTGAACGAAGCAGAGTGGGTCCGGTCCCGATACGAACAACTGAGTCTGATTGAAGAGAAAAGATTGGCTGCAATCTGTCATGGGCAGTTGTATCAGAAAAGAATGAAGAGAGCCTTCGATCAGAAAGTCAGGCACCGAGAGTACCAAGTGGGAGATCTTGTGTTGAAAAGAATCCTTCCTCCTCATACAGACCACAGGGGGAAATGGACTCCAAATTATGAAGGACCATTTGTAGTAAAGAAAGTTTTCTCTGGTGGAGCACTGATGCTCAGCACCATGGATGGTGAAGATTTCCCGTCCCCTGTGAATTCAGATGCAGTTAAAAAATACTTCGCATAAAATGACCCGCTGGACATAAAAACAGAATGTAAGTCCAGGCAAAAATAGGGCATCCCGACGAGTCAAAAACAGAATAAAAGACTCGGGCAAAAATAAGGGAAAATAAACAAAAAATGTACACCCGCTGAGTTGAAAAGCCGCATTGGATAACTCAGGCAAAAATGGGTATCCCGATGGATTGAAAACCCGAAAGGGCGATCCATGCAAAACAAGGGAATAAGCGAACAACTGCATCCTGAATTCGTCTGTATCACTTACAACTTGGTAAACCTCGGAAGGATCAAGCTTCTGTCAGCATCAGCCTTCTTCAGAAAGCAAGACGAGAGGAATGTCAAGAGTCATACGAGTCATAGCGAGAGGGGAAGCTCCTTCAAAGCGTCGTCAACATTGCCAGCATTTTATTTCCCAATTTGTAACAATCTCCTCACTCCAGGGGATATGTTTCTTTGACTGTATCTTGCCAGTTCAGGGCACATGAATTAATAAAACCAGATTTTTCAGTCATGTTTCGTCTTGTGCATTTTTGTTTGCAAAGAATGTCTGATGTCTTAAGAAAAACTGATTGCATGAATACAGATGTTTATCTTTAAAAATAAAGAGTAAAACACGTGCTTGCAGGGAATATACTTACTCTCAGAAGTGTCTAACTCCTATGACGGAATCTGGTAAGGGATACCTCGGGATTACTTGTGCGTTTCTTGTCTTTGCAGGATTGCAGGTATCCGAAGCGCAACATGGGGCATGAAAGCTTCATCCCAGCAAGCTGGCAAATCAACAATCACTCAGCCTTAGCATTCCAAGTGCTTTCTCCCCAGTTGAGTTGCCACTTGTTGCTTCTCCCAGCCGAGTGGCTAACCATTCTTCCTCAGTCAAGTACAAAAGTCAGGGAACCAGCTCCCCACAGAGTCCTCAGCCTCTATCCAGAAGAGCAACGCACGAAGGAGTCACAACGGAGTGAAGAAAGCTTCTACGAACCCCCAGCTGGGTCCCTCATTACAGGAATAGGTCTATCATTGGCCCATTTCCCCAAGCAGAACCATTTCATCAGATCTACCAATAATCTCATCCCTAGCTGGGATGTCCACTTCAAACGGATCAACCAGGGATCTTCACAACATTGGGATCCGAATCCCGGATCCGTCCTCTCTTGCATAATCATGGCATTCGCATCATATTCACCTACAAAGCGTAGCATTCCGTCTAATACGGAGCATTACGGCAAAAATCAAACATATAGCATAATCATGAGTCATGGTCAGAATCGAACACTTGTGAATATTATCAACTCATCAACGGTATGCAGATTACTCCCCAGATTCCCCAGCAAAAGCAGTTGCCTCACATTCACCAATACAAATACACACTCCTTGTGGCACCCGTCCGTGTCATCATTCCCCAGTAAAGTCGCCCGAGCTTTTCTTTACAAAACAAACACTTGTATATTACAGATACTTCTCGACACCCGTCCGTGTCATATCCCCAGCATAAAGCCAAAGCGTCCCCTTTGCACTCACAAATACTTATATATACATTTTCTTGACACCCGTCCGTGTCACTTTTCCCAGCATATTCTCTCAAACTTTGTATACCAGATATTTGTTTATACTACACTCTTCTCCTTTTGACACTCGTCTGTGTCACTCTCCCCAACAGTTACATCACTCATACTTTCTACTCATACTTATACAGATACTCGTCCGTATCTTGTATACATCATTTATATCCCCGCAGATTCGACACTAGTCCGTGTTCTTTGTTAACCAGTTGGTACTCGTCCGTACCATCATCTCAGAACATGCGTCAAGCGTTTGTTTCTACATGATACTCGTCCGTATCATAATCTTAAGGATGCTCGTCCGCATCTTTAATCCATACACTGCGTCAAACACTTGTGTCTTCTTGAATGTAGATACTCGTCTGTGTCTACTATTACCCAGAAGATTTCTCTCAGATACAACACTCGTCCGTGTTCTTTGTTAACCAGTTGATACTCGTCCGTATCATCATCTCTGAACATGTGTCAGTTTTTGTTTCTACCTGATACTCGTCTGTATCATAGTCTTAAGGATGCTCGTCCGCATCTTTAATCTATACACAATACCAAACACATGTACCTTTTATTTCTCGGATATAAACACTCGTCCGTGTTTACTATTCCCCAGTAAAACAAAATTCTTTTTATCTGACATTCGTCCTATGGCATGATAAACCCTGAGAGCAGCCGTCCCCTGCTAGGTGGTCGTCCTCCACCTCTTGATGGTCGTCCCCCATCATGCTCGTCCGATGGCCGTCCCCATCGTTGACTTTCTCTATCCGACATTCGTCCTATGTCGTGATATTTAGCAGCCGTCCCCTGCTAGGTGGTCGTCCTCCACCTATTGATGATCGCCCTTCATCATTTTATCCAATGGCCGTCCCCATTTGTTGATTTTGGTTATCTGACATTCTTCCTATGTCATGATAAACCTTGAGAGCAGTCGTCCCCTGCTAGGTGGTCGTCCTCCACCTCTTGATGGTCGTCCTCCATCATGCTCATCCGATGGCCGTCCCCATCGTTGACCTTTTATCCGGCATTCGTCCTATGTCGCGATATTTTCGGCAGCCAATACCCTGCCAGGTGGTCGTCCTCCACCTTAGATGACCGTCCCTCATCTTAACCCCAACAGAGCAGCCGTCCTCTGCTAGGTGATCGTCCTTCACCTTTGATGACCGTACCTCATCATCTGTTTATTTCATTTATTCTTTAACCTGATGGCCGTCCCCGTCGTGGTCCCTTTTCTTTTTAGCCCGATGGCCGTCCCCATCGTTGGTTGCTTTACTTTATGAACTTGATGGCCGTCCCCATCATTTTTCATTTATCCCCAGAGAATATTACAACTTTGCTTGATGGTCGTCCCCATCATAACCCCTTTTATCCCCCAGCATGTCGGCCGTCCCCGTCATTGCTTTATTTCCCACACTTTTCCCAGCATGTCGGCCGTCCCCGTCATTGCTCTTTATCCAGCAGTCGCCCTCTGCTCGACGGTCGTCCTCCGTCGCCTACACTTTACAACATACTTTATTTCCTTTTGCAATCTATATCCCTTTTCTTCTTCATTCTGTGAGTGCAAATTTTGGACTGTCTTTGGTATTCAACCACAAGTTATCTTGCTTGCCTGATAAGCCGTCGCTTACATCCTGCACAGCTAACTCATGTTTGAATAGGGGCAGCTGTAAACACCCCAAATTTTCCCTCACCTATTCACACCATGGCTTGTGATAATTTCATATGCATAAACACCATCACAACATCTCATATCACATTTTTGATTCACTGCATAGATTCAAAGTCATCTGCATCTAGGGTTTGTGATCTGAGCAATCCAAGAGCTTCTTGAGCCACTCCAAAGGCCATCAATCACTTCAAAAGGGTCCATGTATGTTCTTGTATCATATTTCATCCTCTCAAAACCAAAAATGTCAAAGGATCACAAGAACTGAGATTGGCATGGAAGCAGAGCCAGGCTTGACTGCACAGTTGACCTAAAATTAGGGTTTTGGTTTCAGAGGCCATAACCCCAAATTTTTTGGTCATTCTTATTTCTATTGGTCTCTATATGGTATAGGGAGTATGCATATCAATTATCATGAAGAAATTCCATGGGGAAGTCATCTGATCAAGAGTTGACTTTTTGGACAAGCCAGTGCAAAATCAGGGCATCTGAGGCCCCCAATGACCCAACCAAGGGGTGATCTTCATCATTTTGAGTGTATATGACCTTTATTTGATCATAGAAGAAGTTTGAAGTTCACAAAATTGAAGAATTTGAAGTTTTTGCAAAGTTGACTTTTTGGGGCAAGTTTGACTTTTAAGGAATTTGTCATTTTAGGCAACTTTTCAATCCTTACTTTTTGATCCAAAAATGCTTCGAATGGAAAAACTTTGGTCATGAAAGTTGTATAATAGATCTTTCCCTTTTCAAAAAGTACAAGAACATGACCTAATTCATTTTGGATCAAAAGTTATGGTGCATCAAAGTTGGCCAAAATCACTAAATTTCAAGTTATGCACCAAATGAGAAACTTGCAAAATCTTGTACCAAGCATTCTATTGACTTCAAAATGACTTCAAAACTTCATCACATGGTCTCACAACATTCAAAAATCAGAATGGGCCAAGAGATCATTCACTTTTGAGGCCCTTTGGAGCAAGACTTTTTCATGAAAAGCAAAGGCAAGCCAAGTTGCAAAACCAATGATAACTTCTCATCCACTTGTTGCCTAGCCTGCTGATCAATCCTAGCCTTTCTCCCTCACCTTGCTGCACAACCCACACCCTTTGTACTTGGCTAGAACATGACCCATGCTTTCTCTTACAAAAAGTTGACAAAATTGCAAAAGCTACTATACCTATCACAAAAGGGCATGTCACATCTTCTGACCAATGAGCTTTGTTTATACAAACAAAATGCAAGCTAAACAACACAAGACACAGGCCTGAAACACACAAGAGCCCAGCATTCTCATTTTCCACCCTTGGAGCAAAAGCTTTCGAAACTCTTCATACAGACCACAAACACTCAAACAAACTTCACAGACCTTCTTAACACATCATCCTGATCACAAAGCACCCCCAAAATCGACCTGAAACTCAAAGAATCAAGAACACGATTCTCACCTGAGCTTGAACAGAACCTGTTCAAACTCTCAAACCAGCCAGCACAAACCTTCTCTAAGCATCCAGAGTTCATAAGGGAGGTCATAGGAGTGGATTGCACAAAGGAAAGAAGCCAGAAAGCTGCAAACTGAAAGCTTCAAAACTCAGGTAGCTCAAGAACTTTTTTTCCAGAAATGAATTTTTAAGTTCTTAATAGCTTCTACATGCTTCCCTGGTCATGAATATGTTGTTGGTTTTGAAAATGGTGAAGAGATGAGTATGTATGCAGTCTCTGAAACTTTTTGCCCTAGAACTAGATTGATTCGATTCTCTTTGTTTTGGAAAGATAAATGTTGTTTGAATGGGGGTTTTGATTCGTTTTTGAGTGGGGATCATTTCTGTTTAATTAGAATTTGTTTTAGATGCGTGTAGAGGGAGTTTGTGGTTTTGGATGATCGGAGAAGATGACCGGAACACTGTTCCGGTCACCTGAAAGTCATTAAGGTTGTGATTAGGGAAAATTAATTAGGGTTAGTGAGTTTGAATGTAGGCCGTCCAGATGCGCGCCTAGTCAACTCCCGCGCGTGTGACTTTGAATGAGGGCCCTTGGATCTGTTGACTTTTCTTTATTTCAGTTTAAATTCATTTTTATTTTCATTTAATTACATTGTTTTGTACATTTTATTAAAAATATCAAAACCACTCTAAAAATTCTGAAATTTTTTATACAAGTTATTATTTAATTTCAGAACACAAAAATATTTTTATTTTTATTTTTCGCATTAAAAAAGTATTTTTAAATATTTAAAAGTTTATTTTTAATTAATTAATGAGAATTAATTAATTAAAAATACTTTTAGGTATTTAAAAATCACCAAAAAATTCATGAAACATTTAAAAACATTTAGAAACATTGTCCAACCCTCAAACCAAATTTCTTTTTTGATCTTGATGCATTTTGAGAATTTTCCATGGAATTAAAACCATTTTTATGCATTATTTTGATCCAAACTTCCAAAAATCATTTCTGCCTAACCATTGAGAGTTGGGTCTTGATTCCTTTTGCATTGCATTGTGTTTAGCATGTAGTTTGTGAGATTAAATGGCCATGATTTGATCTTTCATTTTCAATTTGTTTGGTAATTTTCTTGTTAAGGAATCCTAAAACCCTAGGAAACTTAGGAAAATCATAACTTGAATTTGGTTAAGAGTTGAAGCTTCTCCTTTGGGCAGTGAGTTAGTATAGGATTAGGGATCCTTTGAATGCATTTTCAATTTTTTTATCTTAATGTTTGCTTCTGATTTTGGTTTGTGTTTGATGCTTTGATCATAAACCCTAATTTGGGCTTCCATATGCACTCATCTTGCATTTGCATTCATGCCTTGACTTGCCATAGCATTTTGTGTATCCATTTGATTCATATGACATCTTAAGACATATTGAAAGCATGTTTGATCATTGCATCTTGCATTTGCCATGTTGTATGCCATTTTCATGTCATAACTTTTCATGTATGTTCATGGTTCTTAACTTGCTCCACTTGCATCCGTAAGCTTGTATGATCATCCTCATATGTTGTTTCATGTTTGTAGCATCTCATAGCATCATTAACATCATGTATTTGCTTCTGGTTCTGTTTCTCATCATGTCATTTCATCTCATTTTGCATTGCATTGCATTCCTTTCACTAACTTTTCAGGTGGTAAGCAACTTTGAGAGGTGGATTTGCCTTCACTTCTCACATTTTCTTTTCATCTCTTTCTTGCATCCATGCTGCATTTTGTTATGAGTTTGAGATTGAGCTTGCTCATTCTTTTTCTTCTTACCTTCTTTCCTCAAGTGACTTGACTTCTTGAATGAAGCAAGTTGCTTTGCTTATCCTGATCCTTTCATCTGTTTCCTGGTGGTTCCTCTGAAGATTTCTCTTGTAACCTCACAAGCCTTAGGAACAACCAAGCATGACAATGATTAGGGTTTTGATTAGTCCCCCACTTAGCTTTTACCTTTGTGTCTCTTTGAGCCTTCCCTTCTCACCTCATAATCAGGGACTAAACCCTAAAGGTTTTAAGGATTGGTGATTGAGCTTATGCCTGCATCCTTCTATTAGGATGGAGTGTATAACTTTAATCCTAAGTGTTAAACCCTTAATATGTTTAAATCTTTTAATCAATTCACTTAATAATCATCAAGACATCAAGCTTGTAACTTGGGCCTTGCATTAGGGTTCTAATTCTTCCTTAATTGGTTAAGAAGGACTAACCCTAGTGTTAATGGACAAGTCCCCCTCAAGTGGTCTTACAAACCCTAAAAATCACTTCATCATCATATCATTAAATAAAATCCACTTAACCAAAGGCTTGTTTTGTCATGAGTTTAATCCCTAATCATGGATTAAGTTGAGGAGCTTTCCTCAGCTTAAACATTCTCATCTATTATCCTTCTATTAGGATGGTGTAATGAGTCTGTTTAATCTTTGATTATGGCTTAACCTCATTACTTAACACTAAACAAAAACACCAAAAACATCTAAATAATCACAAGTAGGTTAATGATCTTAATCCTACACCATGGTGATTAAGTGTGAGAAGCTGACTTCACACTTAAGGTATTCTCATTACCCCTAATCAGAGGGAAGATGTGATGAGTTTACTAAATCCATTGGTTTAGGCTTAAGCTCATTAACTTATGACAAACTTTCAAAAGCGATAAAAGACTGCAAATACAAAAAACAAACAATAATCGTCTCCTCCGGGATCCTTTTCTCATCATACTCACTTACAAACCAAGAACTTGCTTCTTCCGTCTAATGCAAGACAGTTTGCACCTGAGCCAGACAGGTCATACACTTGAGCATAGGCAAGTAAGCAGTTCACAAGTCAATTCATCTTTCAGTCTCTTTGGGTCGAACTACGGTGTTCTGACTTCCTCATTGCACGAGAGGATACGTAGGCATAACTTAACAGTTATCGAACAAAAGTATCTGTATATTCCCCCTCCTTCTAGCTTTATTCTTTAGCCTCATTATCATGAGCATTTCTTCTTTGTTCTCACACTGACATTGTTCATTTACTCACCTCACATTCTTCTTACACTGACACCTGTACACCCTTTTTCAGCTATTGTATACACAGATTGCACTGACACTACCCCTTTAAAACACAAATCTTTTAAGCGTGGATCCCGTCGAGTACGACGGACAATCTGGGTGCTAATACCTTCCCAGGTTGTAACCAACCCTCTTTCTCAGTCTCTTTGGTTCGCAACCGTCTTATCCATATCTTTCTAGGTCTATGCAGCATTGCCTTTCCTCCGGGATAAAAATGCCTAGCTGGCGACTCTTTTCTTTTCCAGTGAGTTCACTGCTGTGTGTTCTCATTGTTCTTTTCGCCGACCGTTCGCGCTTGTACCAGGATGCAAATCTTCGGGAGCGACAACATGGAAGAGAAGTTGTTATAATAAGCTTGTTTTACCTTTTTATCATCACTTTTCTTCTTGTGGTGGGACTGATTTTTGGTGTGAGCCATAAGACACAAATTTGCGGTTTCATCGCTATCACTTGTGCATTGTGTACTTGATGAATCATTATCACTCTCCCAAGCAATGTAAGCTCTTCTTTGCTTATTATTATACCTTCTTGGAGGAGCTTTTCCTTTATCCTTTTTCTTTAAAGGGCAATCCGTTTTATAATGGCCGGACTTGCCACAATTAAAGCAAGACCCTCTTTCTCTATTCTTCTTAATCTCTTCCTGTTTTGAATCCATAGATTGTCTTCTAAAATTTATGAGATTTTTGTCGGAGTGCTTGATTCCATTCTTTCGAATGAATCTATTATATCTCCTAACAAAAAGTCCCATTTCTTCGTCACCGGAGTCTTCGTCACTACTTGACTCATTGTTGCTTAGCTCTTTTTGTGAGGACTTTGAGTTTGAAGCCATAAGAGCTATATGCCTCTTCTCACCCTCTTTGTCTTTATTCTTCTCTTTTCCCTTTTTACTTTTGTTTTCAAACTTTTCTAGACTTTCTAGTTCTTGCTGATGTTCCTCCAGCTTTCCAAACAAAGTAGTCATTGTGAGTGTCGTTAGATCATTGGCTTCCTTGATAGCTGTCACTTTAGGTTGCCATTCCCTGCTAAGACATCTCAGAATTTTATTAGTAGCAATATCATTGGAAACAGGTTTTCCAAGTGCATTCAAACGATTAATGAGATGAACAAATCTCTTTTGCATGTCGGGAATAGATTCTCCTAATTTCATGCGAAAGAGTTCAAACTCTTGATTAAGTGTGTTAATGCGGGACTATTTTACTTCAGTTGTGCCTTCATGAGCAATTTCTAAAGCATCCCACATTTCTTTAGTTGTCGAACAATGGGAAACTCGATAATACTCATCTGCACTAAGTGCTGAAATTAGCATATTTCGAGCTCTCCAATCACTTGACCACTTTTTCTCATCTTTTTCATCCCAATCGTCTTCTGGTTTAGATACTATGGCACCTGCCTCATTCATCATGGTAATTTGAAAAGGACCATTTTGAATGGCAGCCCATACGCGCCTATCAACAGAATTTATATGAACTCGCATGCATTCTTTCCAGTAGCCATAATTTTCACCATTGAAAACATGAGCTCTATTGTACGCCCCCTTTGGTTCAGAATCCATAACGTTACAGGCAGCCACAAAGCACCAGCGAACCGGTGCTCTGATACCACTTGTTAGACGTTATGGCGAGTGATCTAGAGGGGGGTGAATGGATCACCTCCTTAGTTTCAAGGATTTAAAACGTTTTTCAGAGTTTTCAAAGAATTACGGAAACGAAGGTCCCGAATAAACAAACATCTATTCTGAACCGGCCACTAGAAGACCAGACAAGCGATAACGTGCTGGATTTTTCGATTGCGATGATAAAGGATTAAACACACAATATGTAAAACAGTTGAATGCACCTATCACTAAAGTTATTTCCAATGAATCGAAAAACAAATTAAAACGAAAGTAGAGATAGAGAAGAGAAACAATACGCCGAGATTTGATAAGGAAGTTCCCCACGTTCGTCCTCGCATGTGGGTACGTCTCCCTTTCAATTTCAAATCGAAATTGAGAATTCTTATATCAAAGTTGCTGAATCCATCGATTACAAGGTTCCAATACAAACACTAGAATTCTAAACTCCTAGAATTTCCTATTGTATCAACCTCCACTTGATTTGAGCCCAATCAAGATTTCCTGCAAGTTATACAATCAATTAACCGGTTCCACGACCTATTTGCGAAATCCACCAATTTCCAAAACCCTCGCTGCGGCTGAATCTGACTTGTAAACGTGACTCACAAACCCGTTCTTGAAGGAAAACCCAGCTGGTTTTTCCTTGAAACCTTCTATCAATCTTCAACTCAGCTGGATCTCCGATCGTACCACTGAACGTTATCTCGAAAGCCTTCAATTCACAGGACAACAAACACTTCCTTGTTGATGTTCTTGAATCAAGATCTTTGAGAAGATGATGAAGATGTCTTTGATTCTAGGTTTCAAACTTGCTCAACATTGAAGTCCCAACACTCCAAAAACCCTATCTTGATGTGTTCTTCAATGCTTAATCACTGCACAATTCGTCTCTGATTTTTCTGTGATCTGTAATCTGTCCAATGTTAAATGAAACAAAAGCACATATATGTATGCAAATTCTGTTAGAGAAATAACAGAAGAATGAATCGATTCAAGCTTGGATGAATCGATACATACTGATCATTTTTAAGAAAACAGAATTATTTAAATAGCATGAATCGATACATTATAAGATGAATCGATTCATTTTGCGAAATCTAGAAACCTTCAAACAGCATGAATCGATTCAAGCTAGAATGTATCGATTCATTATGCGTGATTTTCCAAAAGTTCATAAACATTGAGAAACAAAAGAACCAAAACAAAAGCAAGCATATTTCTTAATATGAAACAAACACAAACACTTAAAATTTATAATCAATCAAAAACTAAGGTTGCTCACAGATTCAACATCATAATTCGTCTCCTTACCGGCCAAAGATGAATGGCGCGGTAGATACGGCTAACATGAATATTAAGAAGATTGTGCAGAATATGGTTGTCACTTACAAAGATTGGCATGAGATGTTACCATTTGCACTGCATGGGTACCGAACGTCAGTCAGGACGTCAACTGGGGAAACTCCTTTCTCATTGGTGTATGGCATGGAGGCAGTCTTGCCTGTTGAGGTAGAAATTCCTTCATTGCGTGTGATGATGGATGTGAAGCTTGATGAGGCTGAATGGGTACGTGCCCGATACAATCAGTTATGTCTAATTGAGGAAAAGAGATTAGCGGCTATCTGTTATGGTGAGCTTTATCAGAGGAGAATGAAGCGAGCATTCGACCAACGAGTACGTACTCGGGAGTATCAAGTAGGCGAGCTTATACTCAAGAGGATCATTCCTCCAGGTTCAGGTCACAGGGGCAAGTGAACCCCAAACTACGAAGGTCCATTCATAGTAAAGAAAGTTTTCTCAGGTGGGGCGCTGATGCTCACTACTATGGATGGAGAAGATTTCCAGTCTCCTGTTAACTCAGATGCAGTTAAAAAATACTTCGCATAAAAGACCCGCTGGACACAAAACTGAATTAAAGTCCAGGCAAGAAAAAGGCATCCCGGCGAGCTAAAAACAGAATAAAAATCTCGGGCAAAAATTAGGGAAAATAAATGAAAAAAATGTACACCCGCTAAGTTGAAAAGCCACATCGGACAACTCAGGCAAAAAAGGGTATCTCGGTGGATTGAAAACCCGAAAGGGCGATCCACGCAAAACAAGGGAATAAGCGAACAACTGTGGTCCGGGTAATCTGAACTAAATTAACGTTTCATGCAGTCTGACAATATCAAAGGGATAGGAATCAGTCCCCTCATCTTCTTCAGTAAGCAAAGGCAAGAATAGAAAGTCTTGAAGACATGCTGGTCATAGCAGGAAGGAAACTCATTGGAATGCCGTGTATATTTCCATTAGGATAGTTTATTTTCTCAATTTTACGGTAGCTACCTCTTTCCAGGTAGTTACTCCCCGATGTAAAACTTTGCCTATTTATGGGCCATTCAATGAATGAATATTCAGTCAAAAGGCGTGGTGTTGTGTTTGCTTTGTTTGCAAAAATGTCATGAATTTTTGGCAAAAAAGAGCATTGCATATGAAACATGTTGATTTTTCTGGAAACAAATTGACATTGCAGGGAAACAATTAAAACTATCTTTGAGTGTCGGGTGACAATGGATGAACAGATCATACCATGCAAGTCCCCGGGGCACATGTGTGTATACTATTGTTGTAGGTTTTGCAGGGCAATGTTGTATTTCCCCAAGTGGTGGTTGTTCTTTGCTAGAAAGACCTGGTTATCCCCGGTAAAGTTCAGATGGAAACTTCCCCAGCTGAGTCAGAGTAGGGTGGTATCACCAGCAGAACTTCAAACCCGATCGAAGAGGTTTATCCCCAATCAGAGTCTTTGTGTCAAAATGGGCTATTCTCAGCGAGCACCTGAATGCTTATTTCCCCACCGAGTCAGAACTTTCAGAATTCTCTCCCCAGTCGGAGTCTTGACCAAGCCTCTTCCTCAGACGAGTCAGAAGATGGTTATCCCCGTAGAGTTAATGTTTGGGACTTGCTCCCATTGTTGAAGTATTCCCCAAAGAAGTCGCCAATTTATTTTTTGGCTATGGTGATAATACAAGCAGTTATTCATCTCCCCAACCAGAGGTAGGTGTCAGAGCCTCTTGCCCCGGTTCTCCCATGCAGAGTCGTGATTTTCTGTTGCTAATCAGGGCATTTCGCAGGATACTCGTATGCATTCTCCAACACTCCTCTGTGTTTGATATCTGCTTGTTGCTCGTCTGTAATTCTTAACACTCGTCTGTGTTTGATATCTACTGTATGTTCGTCTGTATTCCCAGCACTCGCTCGTTAGTGAAATATTCTTCGTTCGATTCTCCCCGGCAGAGTTGTGTTTGATCCTCATTTGTTGCTCGTCTGCATTCCCCAGCACTCGTCTGTGTTTGAATTTGTATGATGCTCGTCTACACTCCCCAACACTCGTCTGTGTTTGATATCTTCTTGTTGCTCGTCTGCATTCCCTCACACTCGTTTGTATTAGCTTATATCCTTGTGCTGATTTGATAATCATTCTGATGCTCGTCTGTATTGGATCTCTGATGCTCGTCTATATTGGATCTCAGGTACTCGTCTGTATTGCTACTCTAAATGCTCGTCTGTATTGGATCTCTGGTACTCGTCTGTATTGCTACTCCAAATGCTCGTCTGTATTGGATCTCTGGTACTCGTCTGTATTGCTACTCCAAATGCTTGTCTGTATTGGATCTTTGGTACCCATCTGTATTGCTACTCCAAATGCTCGTCTGTATTGGATCTCTGGTACTCGTCTGTATTGTTATTCCAAATGCTCGTCTGTATTGGATCTTTGGTACCCGTCTGTATTGCTACTCCAAATGCTTTTCTGTGTTGGACTTCTGGTATTCGTCTGTATCAGTGGCTGATATTCGTCTATATCATCGCCTAAAGCGCTCGTTTGTGTTTCTTAGATCATCGTATGATATTCGTTTGTATCATTGACTTATGGCACTCGTCTGTGTTCTCTTGATGATCGTCGGTGTTGAAGAGGTTTGAAGTCCTGATGGTGAGATTAAACGTCGAAATGGTTACCGGTCCTGGCGTAACAGGTATATCCGAAGGAGGTTCGTCTGTCTCAGAGACCACTTATCTGCGTAAGATCTATGAAGAGGGTTCTTCAAATCCTAATGTTGCACCTGGCATAACAGGTTTGCTCAAAGAAGACTCGTCTGTCTTAGACCATATATCCATGAATAATATATGAAGAGGGTTCGTCTTTCTTGATTATGCATGTCTATCCCACAGACTTAAGTGCATCACCGGTCCTGGCGTAACAGGTTTATTCGAAGGAGGTTCGTCTGTCTCAGAAATATATCGTAAAATGTATGAAGAGGGATCGTATGTCCAGTTCCTGGCGTAACAGGATTGCTCGAAGGAGACTCGTCTGTTTAAGTTTTTCTATCCGAAGTAATAATGCAACTTGGAAGGAGCTCGTCTGCTTCGTCCCCGGCTCAGTCGCCAAAGCGTCATTTGGTTGGGTTTATTTCCCATTTCTGCATTCTCCAGCAGAGTGCAAATTTCAGGTCTTCTTGGTATTCAACTACAATTCATCTTAAACGGTCGATAGCTGTGCTACCGTCCTCTTCAGATTAACAGTTGCTTGAATAGGGGCAGCTGTAACACCCCAAATTTGCCCTCTCCTGTTTAGCATCATCATCATATCATAGTCATCATAAGCATGTCATGTCCTTAGCATTTTGCATAGAAAAATGAAGCATAGTACCTGCATGTTCCAGCATAAGGCATATGATCAATCATCAGGAAAGTTCAAAGCTCACAAGGCATGTTACAAGTTTGATCATGGTCAAAGCCTTAAAAGGGATTGAGGATCAAAATCAGGTCAGAACGGTTGGCGCCGGGTTATTCTTGAGGTTTCCCACCAAAAGGAGGGAGAATTCAAAATTCACTGGCGTTAACCGGTTAACCCTTTGGTTAACCGGTTAACGGCTGCGAATTTTGAATTCCAGCAGCAAATTCAGCATGTGCTTTGGCTCCAAATTTCCAAATTTCTGATTTTTTTATTCATTTAAATTGTGGAGAAGGATCTAGATCATTAATCCAAGCCTAATTCCATTGCTAAATCCTAATCACTTTACCAAACCATAATTTTTGGATCCCAAGCCTAAATTTTGGGCCCCAAACCTAAACCATATTTAATCCATTTCCCTCCAAACCAAGAGGGGGCTCTCTCATTTTTTCACTTCTCATTTTGAATTTTCAATCTTCTCTCTCAATATTCTCTCATTTTCTCTCCCACATTTTCCAAATTCACTAAGAGTTCCTCTTTGAAGATCACATAACCTTGCCTTAAAGTGTGTAGATCTTGGAATTAGACCTCCATCCATAGCTCCTTTGCATCATTTTACTGGTTTAATTGGTGATTCAGATCTTGTTTGGGAATTAGAAGTTCTTTTGGAGTCAAAATTCTGCATCAAGATCCTTTGCTTGCATTTATTTTGCATGGAGTGTGAAGCTTAGCACCAGATCTTCAAAGTTTTCCGCGAGATCTCTCATTTCAAGCTCAAACAACAATTACCAAAGCGTACCTCGACTTTCTAGGTTGGTTTTATTCAGATCTAGCTCTGTTTTAGCTTATTTACATGCTTATGCTTTAGATCGACCATGTGCTTGTGTATTTGCTTGTGTTGCTTGAATTGATTGGTTGATTTGTAACCGGATCCGTGTGCTAATGTTCATGATCTTAATGATGTTAATTAATGTGAATTGATCCATTTATTTCATGCATAATTGATTGTTGGTCTGGTGTGTGATTATTTGGATAAGCTGGTTTTGAGCTGATTTTCTGCAGGAATTGTTGTTGTTTTGATAGTGTTAACCGGTTAAGGCTTTGGTTAACCGGTTAACGCATCTGTTTTTTGTGCTGTTTTCTGCAGGTTTGACATGGTTAACCGGTTAACGCTTTGGTTAACCGGTTAACACTGAAGCAGGATGACTTTTTTGAGCTATTTTGAGCTTGTTTGGTCCCCTTACATGTTTTAATTGCCATGGATCATTGTATGATCATTGAATATGCTAGTTTACGGTGATTTGCTTGCTGGTTGATGTATGCTTCCATGTTCTTGACACATAAATACTTGTGTGCACAATTTGACATGTTGTATGATCTTTGTTGATGTGAGCGTTGAGCATGCCATTTCCATGAGTTTTTGTTGATGAACATATGCTGGTTTTTTGCTAACACCTGCAGGGGCTTATGGTAAGAGATGTGTGGATGTTTATCCACATTTCAACTCTTCATCTTTCCTTTTTAAGTTTCTTCTCTTTGTGCTTTTTGATGTGCCTTATGCCATCATGTGATGCAACTTTTTTCTTCCCCTTTTAGGAGCAACTTATCTCCTTTAGAGGAGTAAGTTACTTGCTAGCTTTCTTCTCCTCTTTTTTTCTTCTCCTTTGGTTCTTTCTTCTCTTAGGATAGTTGAAACCTCACTAACTTTAGGACCACTTTTTGCATGCTAATATTAGGATTAGTCTTTCCCCATTAGACTTTTGCCTTTTGCTCCTTTGGTTCTCTTTTTCTCTTCTCATCTCAAAACAAAAACCTAAAAAATATTAATAAAGAAAGAAGTGACTTCTTATGTAATAGCCTTATTTCATGGGGCCTATGTATTCATTCCATCTTGGAATAGTGCATTTGTCTAGCATGATGCACAAGTCGGATCATGAGGTCATCTTCATCAAGAAAAACCCTAAAAAATACTTCTTCATTTTTTATCACTAAAACATCTAATAAATTCAATAAGTCAATGAATTTAGGCCATTGTCCTTGGAAACAAGTCTTGGATAAATTCTCCTTACTTGGTGTGCTTGTTCTATTACTCCATCTTGGAATGTAGTAACAAGTACACATTCCATGGAAAAGAGCTTGAGTTCATTCTCTTGAGCCACACCAATATAAAGCTCATAAAAAATACAAACAAACAATAAGCGTCTTTCCTTCGGGAATTCTTTTCTCATCTCTTTCGCTCTGTACACGAACTTGCTCCTACTTGTCACTTTGCAAGACGGTTACACACTCGTTGTCCGAGCCTGCAACACCTAAGCATTGACATAGGCAGTTCAAGCCTTAATTCACAAGCAATCTTTTCCACCCCTAGTTAGGGGAACTACGGCGTCTCTGATCCTCATGTCCAGATGAGGTACGTAGGCAGCGGGGTAGGGCCCGTTCGAGTACAATCTTTTATTTTCCCTACATTTTTCTTCTTTGTTTCCTTTTTCAGTTCTTTTCTCATTTCAGTTTCAGTTTTGCAGCAGCTTTCATTTCTTCACCCTTTGAATCAGTTTCTTTGCAAGCGTGGATCCCGTCGGATACGACGGACGATCTGGGGTGCTAATACCTTCCCAGGTCGTAACCAACTCCCGAATTCAGTCTCTTTGGTTCAGAGGACCTGTGTCCTTCCTTTTCTTTTCTTCTGGTTTGTGCAACATTACCATTCCTGTTCCTTCGGGATAAAAATGTCTGGCTGGCGACTCTACCTCTTTCCGCGCCACTTTCGCGTTTTTACCAGGATGGAAATCCCAGGAGCGACACTAGCATGTCGATGTTAATGATGTTTTGTTCCCCAGCAACCAGCATGAGCAAGGATTGTAAATACCCTTAATTATGTTCCTTTCCCCCAGAAGAAATGTTGGAAGGTATATCCTAGAAATCCCCAGCTGAGTTTTGATTTCTTCCTCAGCAATTTACCCTTGATTCGAAAGGTCTTGGAAATCCCCAGCTGAGTCTTTGCTCCTCAACATAAGTTGGTTGCATCTCTCAGCAGAAGTATTGGTATATCAATCAGTTTAGAGGTTTTCTTTCACCTGTTGGTGATTATTGATTTAAAATTCCTCGTAATTGTGATTTTCTATGATGCTAACCTCTGGTATCCCCCCGCGGGTCGAAAAGTCCAAACGTTCAGTGATGAAAGATCTTCATAGATCCCCAGTAAGTATGCGTGTGATGGTTTCCAGCAGATCTCTATTTTTGATCTTTGGCAAGTTTTGCACTTTTTCCCTAAGCAGAGCAGGAATGGTGTAACTCTTTCCTAAAGCAGAGTGAGAGTGGTATAATTCTTTCCCCGATTGGAGCAGAAATAGTATGATGATTATTCCCTGTAGGAGTCTGTTTAAGAACATTTCTGTCCCCAACATGGATCGTGGAAGTTCTTCCCATCCTTAACAAATCATTACCTTTCCTCAGTAGGATGGTATCCCTATGCAGAGTTGATGATTGATGTTTGATACGCCAATAGGCTATGCTTTATTTGCATCACTGGTAGATCTTTACTTCGTCTCCTCATCCAGATTTATGAAGATATTCGTCCCCATCAGATTTTAACAGGGACATGTCCCTCTTTCCCCAGAGTATGGAAGATTTTGTGTTGTTGAAGTATTTCCGACGCGTTATCCTCTCAGAGTGGAATTTTCTGATGTTATACTTTTATGGATTCTTGAAGATTGCTTTGTGGACTGGATCCCTAGCAGTTGTTTTCCCCAGTCTGAGTTATGCCTTGTAGTAGGATTTTATTCCTTTGATGATTTTTTTGATATTCCCCTGCAGGATTTCGAATCGAATCTCCAGCATGGTCCCCGGCCTTGTTGCCCTGGTTAGCCGAGTATTTGGTTGTTGTGGTGTTTATGTCACCCATTGTTTATCTTTATGTCTGTTGTCAACATATTCATACGCATGAGCATAACATCTTTTGCTTGCATTCTTGCATTTATCTTTGTTACCCGCTCTTTGGTGTGATTTACCCCCACAGAGTGTGTGTGTGGTTTTCCTCTCAAGTTTAGAGTGTCAACCTTTAAGCAGAAAATGTTTATCCTTTCTATTTCCCCACTGAGTTTGCTTCTCGTGGATGATTTTGATTCAGTTTCCTCCCCAGTTTATTATCTGGATGGAACTTCCCCAGTTGAGATATTTCCTCCTCGGGATGAGTCTTGTTTGACCGTTTCTCTCCAATTTGTTCTTGGATTGAATTTTGGTCCCCTTTTGTGAGTAATGTTTGCTTTGGAATTAATCTATCATTGTTTGATAGTGGGCAATATTTTCTCCAGCTTGAGTATATTGGTTTGGAATTAAGCTATCAATTTTTCGATAGTGGGTAATATTACCAAATTAATCAAGCTTTTTTGGTTGTACTCCAACCCAGTAAATCCGGTAGTTGAGAGTTCTTCTTTTTACCCAGTAAAAAGGTAATAAAAGTTGTTCCACTTTGTTGTGCTCCTACCCAGTAAACCAAGTAGTTGAGAATTTCTCTACCCTGTAAAAAGGTAATGGAAGTTATCCCTCTTTGTTTTGCTCCTATCCAGTAAATCGATAGTCGAGTCCCTTGTTTTCCTACCCAGTAAACTGGTAGTTGATGATTCTGTTCCGACTCGGTATTCCTCCATTTTTGGACTCGAATACTTTGATTGGTTATTGTTCCTTGGAAGAGTGTTTACTCTTTCCCGTTGAACCCTGTTACCTCGATTGTGTCATATTTTCTTTTCCCCCATGTGGAGTCGGTTATCCAGTGATTTATTTTCCTGGTAACTCTTTTGGTGTCTTTTGTTTTCCCCGGTGGGATATTTCTTCTATGTCCCCAAGCTTTTGCTTTCCTCTGGTGGTCGTGATTTCCCCACAGAGATCTTGGGTTTGCATATCATATTCATATCATATCATGTTCTCTTAGGACAAAAATTTGGGTTTTCTATATTTAAGTCTCTCCCATCTTGCAGAGATGAAGATGTTAATCTTTATATCTTCAGATTGAAGAAACTTAAATAGGGGCAGCTGTTGCACCCTAATTTTTGCCCTAAGTGTTCTTTGCATTTTCATCTGCATCTTGCATACAAACGAGATCGCACTGGTTGCACGGTTCTTCTCGGGTTAGGTTTATGCCTCGCAAAGGATCACCATTGTCTTTAATTACTTTATTTGTTTGTGTTTAATAACCATTAATCAAAATTAAAAAATATTTTTGTTTCCTTTTACTAACCTTTTTCAGGAAGAGGAACCATGTGAAAATGCCAAAAATAGCAGTCCTGCAGCTCGAGTAAATTTTACAGAAAAAGTCGAATTTGAACCGCAAATAATTCAAATTTTTATATGATCGGGGATTTCCCAAGTTAATTGATTCATTCAAAGGATTTCCAAGATTCATGTGTTCATTTCTTCGGCGCACAAGAAGAATCAGGCCGAAACAACCAAGCAACCATGTTTGAATAAAAAAATTCAAATTTCAGCTTGGTTAACCGGTTAACCAGTGCGAAATTTGAATTATTTTAATTCAAATTCAGCACCCTTAGATCATTGAATTAATTGAAATATTCTAGATCCATTGGTTTCTGATTTCTCTACATCACTTTGATCATTTCCTACCATAAACCCTCATTAATCACCACTCTTTTCGATTTCCCACCAAAATTCCAATTACCAAACCTAAATTCAAATTACCAAAGCAAGCTCCATTCCACCAAATTTCCATACCTAAGGCCTTTAAATAGGACCACAATTTCATTCATTTCATAAGCTTTTGATAGCCACAAAACCTCTTGCAAAATACTCCCCCAACACCAAAATTCTCAAAAGCTCACTTTCTTTCTTTTGAAGTTATCAAGAATTCACATTGAATTCTTGATTAACTTGAGCTAAACATTCATCCTTTCATTCTTTTGTTCATCAATTTCAGTAGATCTAAGCTTATGTTGGTCCAATTTGAAGAAGAACTTTTGGTAATTCATCTTCCTCCATAAACCCATATTCACCATCAACATTCAAGATGTAGATCTTTGGTGCTTTTGCTTCTAGATCCTTTGGATCTTTATTTGTTGTTTGATTGCAGGGATTCCACTGTATTTTGGTTTTAAAATTCGTGCAAATTCAGATCATGATCATCCAATGTTTGAGAAAAGGTATCAAAATGGATCATGCTGAATTTTCTGCATTTTTCAGCTTCTGGTACAGCGTTAACCAGTTAACCAATTGGTTAACCGGTTAACCAGTTTCAAAATAACGTAAATTATTCAAAATTTTCTTGCGTTAACCGGTTAACCAATTGGTTAACCGGTTAACACAAGTTAAAATGGTGTTTTTGGCTTGTTTCAAGCCCCTTTTTGGTCCCTCTTTCTTCTTCTTCTTCCTCCTTTTTATTTTTACCTTGGGAAGCACTTTTGGAAGTGATTTCTCCATAATTTCAATGAACTTTGGATGTATATTAGAGTAGTTAATGTTCATTAATTCAAAACTACCTTTAATTGGATTATTCAATTCATTTAAGGTACTTTGCATTAGTGATACATTTTCATGCTTGAATCCACCAAGATGAGTGATTGAACTTAAGGATGGAAGAATACCTTAAGTGCGGCTCAATTTGGTATTCACCTTTAGTTTTATGCGGTATCGCATCCGGATAACGATTTACATATCGTTTATCTCGCATGCATTAGCACTAACATTATGCACCTTAATTGGTGATGGCCGACCTTATTTGTAGGGTAATTACTTCGTAAATTACTCGGCGATTGCTTAACATAGACCTAAATGTGTCCCGACTTCGGAATAAAAATCTAATTGGGTACTTGCACTTTCGTGGACCGGATCTCTTGTTGATCGCGTAATCCCAAAGTGGTTAATCATATTGCATTAAGAATCAAGACTTATGAATTTTTGATGCGTAGGTGCTTTGGGTCTCCCAATCGCCTTTCAAATTTCATTGAATTCGGTTCGGTTTACCTTGATTGATCGCTATAGTGTAAGATGCTAAGCGGATCCAATTGTCTTTCGGTTTTGGTTACTTTTTTTTTTGTCGTGGTTGATTAAGTTCACCATACCATTATTATGTAAATATTGTTATACTACTAATACTATTAATATTTTAGATTCTTGCACTTTAATTTCTTTTTGTTGCTAACATTTAATTTCTTGCACTTTTATTGCCTTTATTCTATTTTGCTTTATTCATCCATATCATATTTATTATTTGTTCTTATTATTTTAATTGTTGATTTCCCTTTTGTCCATTTGGACACCAAAAAATATTAATAAAGGATTAAACTTCTAAAAGACTTGTGACTTTAATTTGAGGACTTTTGGTTACTATCCTTGGCATTGGAATAGAGATTTTGGACTTATATTTTAGGATCCCTTCCCCTTGCTTTGATCTTCATGAAGTTGGATTTAGCCTTTATTTGGCCATTTGCTAGCTCATAAGGATGAAACGCTTATGCTCATAATTTGGAATGTCATCAAGTTTGGTTAGATCTTTCTTCCCTTATCTCCTTATTTTCTTTTTTTAGGATAGTCCCTTCATCTCCTCCCATTCTTTAATTTTCAAAATTTTCTCCCTTTTTCAAAGGATTTATTCTTTTTAAATCATCACCTCTTTAATAATCAAAAACCTTGACTTTTGTGAAGTGGCTGTTACTTTTTTTTTCTTTTCTTTTAAAATCAATTAATCTAATCATGTTGACCTTAATTCAAAAAATAAAAAGAATCAACCTCATTCAAGTGGTTTTGTGCCTTTGTGCACTTTTGTTTATTTTCTTTTAAAGAGTGTCGATTATGAGTCATTATTCTTTAGTCGGGTGCAAGTCTCTCAATCTCCATGGTTGTAGTTTGATGTAATTGAGTCTCTTGTCATTTGTGGGGGTTTAGTGACATACTCGTTGATTTTATCCGAGTTGGCGCCCTCCCCATAATGATGTATGAGTCCATGCCTTCATTCTCATGGTAGTTTGTTTGACCATCCACTTGAAGATGACAAATTCTCTTCACTTAATAAAATTAATCATAACCCACCCTTTTCACTATTTGTACCACGAACTACGAGGTTTTGATCTCGCATTGCACTTTGTGGGTACGTAGGCATGAGGCATTAAAACTCTCCAAACACAAAAATATAAAAAAAATAATTCTTTCTCTCACCTCTTCACTCTCATTTTTGCAAACCATTTTCAAACCAAAAGTAGTAAATTTTTCAAAGGGCTCCCGTGGAGTACCACAAATATTTTGGGTGCATAAAACCTTCCCATTGTGTAACCTATCCCCTTACCTGTTTCTCTATTGTGTTTCTTTAGATTTTTGCTTTTAGATTCATTAGGATTTATTCGCTTTTTTCCCTTTTTCCTCTTGGAATAAAATAAAAAGCGCGGTGGCGACTCTGTTTACTTTGAGTTAAGTTAACCAATAGCTTACACTCATGTTTTTACTGCTACACATACAATCAAGTATATATGATGCATGTAAAATAAATACTGAAAGCGGTAAATAAAGATGTAAAGTAAAGCTGTAAATGAAAGCAGTAAAGCTAAACTAAAGCAAACAGTAGTAAACAACTAAACCCACATAAACAAAAACAGACAAGCGCTAGGATTGACTCTCAAAGGGGAAACCAAAGATTATGGGTTCTGTCCCCAGCAGAGTCGCCAGCCGTCGCTCCCGGGATTTTCATCCTAGTACAAACGCGAAAGTGGCGCAGAAAAGGTAGAGTCGTCAGCCAGGCATTTTTATCCCAAATGAATGGGAAAGGTAATACTGCATAAACCAAAGAGAAAAGGAAAGGACAAGGTCCTGCGAACCAAAGAACTGGGTTCGGGAGTCGGTTACAAACTGAGAAAGTATTAGCACCTCAGATCGTCCGTCGTACCCGACTGGATCCATGCTTGTTAGTCTATTTCAAAGGGTAAGGAATAAAGTTGCTGAATAAAAACTGCCACTGGAACTGGAATGAGAGAGGTAATTGGAAAATGAGAACGAAAAGGTACGAAAAAAATATAGGGAAAATAAAGAATGTGCTCGAACTGGCCTTACCCCGCTGCCTACGTACCTCATCCGAAAAATGAGGATCAGAGTCGACGTAGTTCGCCTCAATAAGGCGGGAACTTTATTTGTGTTTTTTATGAATTGAACTGCTTAGGCCTATGCTCAGGTGTTGCAGTCTCATCTGGTATGAGTGCGTTTATGGTCTTGCAAAGAGACATGTCGAAGCGAGTTCTTTCGTTATGAATGAGTGTGATGAGAAAAGAATTCCTGCAGGAAAGACGTGTGTTGTTTGTGAACTGTCTTTTAAAGAATTGTTTTTTGTTGCTTTTGTTTGTGAAAATAGTCTCATGATTAGACTTGTACATCATGCTAAGCAAGCTTGTACTATCCCAAGATGGGATGAATACAAGTGCTCCATGGAATAAGTCTCTGCATCTAAGACTACTTCAATATTTATTAGTTTTTTTTAGCTTTTTCTTTGAGATGAGAAAGAAGGACTCAAGTCAAGAAAGGACAAAAAACTAAGGGAACTAAGACTCATCCTAGGTTGTTTATTGCATGGGAGACCCCATGGTTTGTGTGGTTGATAAGTGCATATTAGTGTTATTATTTAGTTGATTTTTGGCACTTTTCAAGGGTTATTTTGATCTCTAATGTTTTTCCCCTTTGCTTCTTATACTTATTCATAGTTTAATTTTAGTCTTTTTAAGAATCATTTATTTAACTTTAGTTTGTGTAATTTTAGGTTACAATGAAGAAATATGAAGCAAATTCCATCTTGGCCTTCTTTGAGAAGTTTTGGAAGATTTTAAAGAAATATTGCTCGCTGCAAGGTCGCTCAGCGAGCTCCAAGCGAGCTCTCCAGGGATATTTTCGCTCAGCGAGCCCTTTGGTCGCTCAACGAGCTGGTGCTTTTAATGAACATTCGCTCAACGAGCAGATCTCGCTCAGCGAGGCCTGCGAATTTCAGCCCCTTTATAAACATATGTTTCACTATTTCTTGGGATGTAACTTTTGAGACTTGACCTAAATATTCCTTAAACACTTTTTCTCTTTGTTCTAAGAAGATTGGGTGCATTTAAAGTCAAGACATTGTTCTTAATGTTCCATCTTCTTCATTTTCATCTTTTGTTGGAAGCTTCCATGGAAATGGAAAGCTAAACCCATAGTATGTCAAGGTTAGAAGGTAGATAAGTTCTATTTTTGTATGTATAGGCCTTGATCCTCTTGTATAAACTCTTGATGATGAATATATGATGAAAGCTTTGATTTTTATGACAAACCCTTTTGTGTTGTTTCACGATTGAGAGATATGGCCAACATTTGACCTAGGTTTTCATCACCCAAATACCATAAGCTAGAGATAATTATGGCTTTGGTGTTCACTTGTATTGAACTTAAAGGTTGCCATTTTGATAGATTGAGTGAGAAATCATTAATGAATCAAAATGGTAAAGCTCACATTTTGTGTTAGAAATAAAATTTATGAGAGGATATTGTGAATGTGTTCATTGTTGAAATGAGTTTATCATTTGATCAAAACTATATATGCAAAATAAATCTATCAAACCCTAACTTTGACATATGCTTTTAAGAATCTTTTACAAATCAATACTTTTACTTATTAGCATTTATTTGAATGAAAAAGTCAATTTTAGATACAAACATTAAAACCTTTATGTTACCATTAAGTCTAAACTTTAGCAATTGTAGAACGACATAAATATCATAAACAATCTCTGTGGATCGACAAACAAAACCCTTACTCATTTGTGCTTTCAACAAATTGGCGCTGTTGTCGGGGATTGTTATTTGATATTTAAAGCATAGCAATAGTTTCTAGTTTTGACTTGTTTTATTTGTTACTTTGTTACTATCACTCTTGTGTTTCACTTGGTTTGTTAGTTTTGTAGATTCTAGTGTATGCGTGACAAGGCTACCGAGGAGCAATTTCAATTCGACCCCGAAATTGAAAGAACACTTCAGAGGCTCGATAGTAAAGCACGAAGAAGGAAGAAACTAGATGAAGAGAGGAACCGGATAGAAGAAGAAGCTACTTCTTCACTTATTCACATTGAAGAAGTGAGCGTAGAAACTTTCGAAGGAAACATGGCGGACGGAGCCCGTACGGAGATGTCTGCTAATAGTCCTAGACGGACCGCTCAATTTGCTCGTGGAGGAAGAAACACGAAAATGAAGACCGGAATCCTCCAACTACTTTATGCTAATCCATTCACCGGAATGGACCATGAAGATCCGTATACCCATCTCACCAAATTCTATGAGATTACGGGATCTACGGGAATAGCGGAAGCGAATGAAGAAGGTTTATTCAAAAGGATGTTCCCACACTCTTTAGTCGGAAAAGAAAAAGAGTGGTACCTAGACCAAGCTCCGAGGTTGATGACGGATTGGAACTTATTGGAAGAGAAATTTCTTGAAAGGTATTTTCCTCAATCTCGATTCATGGGAGCAAAGACGGAAATTGCGGTCTTCAATCAAGGAAGCAACGAGTCTTTAAATGAGGCTTGGGAGAGGTACAAATCAATGTTGAGAAAATGCAAAGGCCATGAGTTTGATGATCTTACTAAAATCCATATTTTTCTCAATGGGCTTCATTCTCAACACAAGACACTTTTGGATGCTACCGCGGGTGGTTCTCTCATGTCAAAGGCCGTAGATGAGGCTATAGTAATTATTGACTATATGGCTCTCAATGATCTTCAAAGTCAACATGATCGTAGTCATTCACAAAGGAAGCCGGGAGTTCTTAAATTAAATACAAATGATGCTCTCCTTGCCCAAAACAAGGTGCTTTCTCAACAAGTGGAGTTGTTAACTCAACAAATGGCCAAGCTTCCACAACAAATGAAAGAGATGCAAGGCTCTCAATCAAGACATTAAGTGGCAAAGTGTGAATTTTTCTAAGGAGATCATCCTACCGGTTATTGTCCTCCTTTTGAAGAAGTAAGTTATGTGAACAACAACAATCAAGGTTATCAAAGGCCACCTCAACAATACAACAATTCTTATCCAAGGAATAACCAAGGGTACCAATAACAACAATCAAGATTCAACAACAACTTCCAACATCAAAATCCATATCAAAACCCCAATCCTCAAGTCCAACAACTACAAGGCGGAAGTTCAAAGTTATAAGACACTCTAACTCAATTCATGTAAGCTTCCATGGCTAATCAAAAAAGTAATGAGGCCGCCATCAAAAACTTTGAAAACCAAGTTGGGCAACTTGCTAAGCAATTAGCCGAAAATCAAGCGGGACCATCTTTTTCCGCAAACACTCATGTTAATCCGAAGGAGCGCAAGGCCGTTGTTCTTAGAAGCGGGAAGGAGATGAGTCCACCAAAAGAGAAGAAATATGGTGTTGTGGAGGAATGTAGTGATGAAGAGGAGGGTGTGACGAAGAAAACAATTGTGGACGTAGTTGAAAAGGAGATTGATGACTGGGAAGTAGCCGAAAACACACAAGTGGGTGATGAGAAAAGAAAAGAGGGGAGTAAAAGAGTGAAGAAGGGAAAGGAAGTAATGGCACAAATTCCTACCAACACGCCTTATCCTCATGTTCCATCAAAGAGGGAGAATGAGAGGCAATATGCTCGGTTTATGGACATCTTCAAACAACTTCAAATCAACTTACCATTTTCCGAAGCATTTGAGAAAATGCCCAAATATGCCAAGTTTTTGAAGGACATTCTCTAAAAGAGACGGAAGTACACAAAACCGGAAACGGTTATTCTAGCGGCAAATTGTAGTGCGGTTATCCAACGTACTCTTCTAAAGAAAGAAGCCGATCCGGGACGTGTAACTTTGCCGGTCACCATTGGTAATATGTTTGTCAGGAATGGTCTAATTGATTTGGGATCAAGCATCAACCTCATTCCTCTCTCTATTGTTAAAAGGCTTGGCAACATTGAAATCAAGGGAATAAGAATGACTCTTCAACTAGCCGACGAATCTACTACTCGCCCAATTGGGGTAGCGAGAGATGTCTTGGTGAAAGTGGACAAATGTTTCTTTCCGGTTGACTTTATTGTTATTGATATGGAAGAGGATGATGATGCTCATTTGATACTTGGCCGACCATTCATGAAAACAGCCTGTATGATGATTGATGTGGATGATGGTCTAATTAAGGTGAGGGTGTTGAATGAAGAAGTAACTTTCAACTTGTTTGAAGCGATGAAGCACTCCAAAGATAAACATGATAGCTTCCGAATTGATGCTTCCGATATGGCTATTTTGGAGGTCACAACACATATTCATGTGGATACTCCATTAGAGATAGCCTTAAGTGAAGGAGTTAACACACTCACTAGTGAAGAGGAAAATGAGCTTGAAGAGTGTGTGAAGGAATTGGAAGTTCTAAAGGAGTTACAACCTTGGGAGGTGGCCATTGAAGAATTGACAAGAGAGAAGAATGATGATAAAGTGGAAGTTGAATTGAATGTGCTACCTTCAAACCTAAAATATGCTTTCTTGGATGAGAATGGGAGAAAATAGGTAATCATTAGCAATGAATTATCTTCCGATGAAGAATCTCGTTTGGTAGAGGTGCTAAAGAAAAATCAAGAAGATTTGGGGTGGGCTCTTTCCGATTTATAGGGAATAAGCCCATCTTATTGTATGCACAAGATTCTTATGGAAGATGACTTCAAAGCGATGGCACAACCTCAACGCCGGTTAAACCCAACAATGAAATAAGTGGTTAGGAAGGAGGTAGTGAAACTACTTGATGCAGGGATGATTTACCCGATTTTGGATAACCCTTGGGTTTGCCCCGTTCATGTAGTACCTAAGAAATGAGGCATAACCGTTGTTAGAAACGAAAAGAATGAGCTCATACTGACTAAAGTGGTGATGGGATGGCGGATGTGTATAGACTATAGGCGTTTAAACACGTCTACTAGAAAAGATCATTTCCCACTACCGTTCATGGATCAAATGCTTGAGAGGTTATCCAGACAAGAGTTCTATTTCTTTTTGGATGGGTATTCGGGCTACAACCAAATTGCGGTTGACCCGGCGGACCACGAGAAGACGAAATTCACATGTCCGTTTGGAATATCTGCATATAGGAAAATGCCCTTTGGGTTGTGTAATGCACCAACAACTTTCCAACGGTGTGTCCAAGCTATCTTCTCTGATTTGCTTGAAAAGAAAATGGAGGTGTTTATGGATGATTTCTCGGTGTTTGGAGCATCATTCGATTTGTGCTTGAGGAATTTGGAAGAAGTTCTTGAAAGGTGTGTGAAGACAAACTTGGTCCTAAATTGGGAGAAATTCCATTTTATGTTGAAATAAGGGATTGTGCTTGGACACAAGGTGTCTTCAAGAGGATTAGAGGTAGATAAAACGAAGGTGGAAGTTATCTCAAAGTTGTCGCCTCCAATAAATGTTAAAGGGATACAAAGCTTTTTGGGTCATGCGGGGTTCTATAGGAGATTTATCAAAGATTTTGCTAGAGTGGCCAAGCCACTTAGCAACTTGTTGAATAAAGACCAGATATTTCTCTTTGATGAACCTTGCCTTTTATCTTTCCAAACATTGAAAGAGAACCTAGTCACCGATCCAATAATCATAGCACCTAATTGGACTTGTGATTTTGAACTTATGTGCGATGCTAGTGATTATGCTATTGGAGCGGTACTAGGACAAAGAAAAGAAAAAGTTTTCCATGCTATACACTACACGAGCAAAGTGCTTAATGAAGCACAAGTGAATTATGCCACAACTGAAAAAGAATTGCTCGCGATGGTGTACGCCTTGAAAAATTTCGTTCTTATTTGATCGGTTCTAAGGTTGTTGTCTACACCGACCATGCCGCAATAAAGTTTCTTCTCACCAAACCGGATTCTAAGCAAATGCTTATCCGTTGAATCCTCCTTCTTCAAGAGTTTGACTTAGAAATTAAGGATAAAAAGGGATCAGAAAATTTGGTGGCGGACCATTTGTCGCGGCTAGTCAATGTGGACATCACCAAGAAATAAAATGAAATCCGAGAAGAATTTCCGGATGAAAAATTGTATACGGTGCAAGTTAGGCCTTGGTTTGCCGATTTTGCAAATCATAAGGCAACGGGTTGGATACCCGAAGACCTAACTTGGAACCAAAAAAGGAAATTCTTGGCGGATGTCCAATACTATGTATGGGATGAACCGTATTTGTTCAAAGTTTGTAGGGACAATTTGTTAAGGAGGTGTGTGACGAGTGATGAGGATAAGAGTATACTTTGGCATTGTCACAATTCTCCATATGGAAGGCACTTTAATGGACAAAGAACAACCACCAAAATCCTCCAATTAGGATTTTATTGGCCAACAATTTTCAAAGATGCCAACCTCCATGCGAGGAATTGTGATGAGTGCCAAAGGTCCAGTGGAATAAGCAAAAGAGATGAAATGCCCCTCCAAAATATGCAAGAGGTAGAGGTTTTCGATTGTTGGGGCATTGATTTTGTTGGCCCATTTCCACCATCCTTTACCAATGATTACATTTTGGTTTGTGTGGGCTATGTTTCAAAGTGGGTGGAAGCCATTGCTTCACCGAAGGCCGATGGCAAAACGGCGATCAAATTTTTAAAGAAAAATATTTTCTCCCGTTTTGGCACGCCTCGTGTTTTGATTAGCGATGGAGGGTCGCACTTTTGTAATGCACCGTTAGAAAACGTTTTAAAACATTATGGTGTATTGCACAAAGTAGCAACTCCCTACCACCCACAATCTAACGGTCAAGCCGAAGTGTCAAACCGTGAAGTGAAAAGGATTCTTGAAAAAACTGTTTCGGGATCACGTAAGGATTGGTCTTAAAAATTGGATAAAGCTTTGTGGGCGTATCGCACCACATACAAAGCTCCGATTGGCTTAACTCCATTCCAAATGGTTTATGGAAAAACATGCCATTTACCGGTTGAAATGGAGCACAAAGCTCTTTCGGCTTTGAAGTTTCTTAATTTTGATCCTACCGATGTCGGAACAAAAAAAAATTGAATTGAGTGCCTTGGAAGAAATGAGGGAAGTGGCCTACCATTCAAGTTGGATCTATAAAGAAAAGACAAAGAAATACCATGATAAAAAGATCAAGTTTAAAGAGTTTGAAGAGGGTCAACTTGTATTGCTTTTCAAATTCCCGGTTGAAACGTTTTCCCGGAAAATTGAAAAGTAAGTGGTCAGGACTGTTTCTTGTGAAAGAGGTAAAAGAATACGGTGTTATAATGATCGAGGATCTGGAAAAGAAGGATAGTTGGACCGTTAACGACCAACTCCTTAAAATCTACCTTGGAGGTAGTTTCAATCGGGAGAGTAAATCAGTGGCCTTCGATGATCGTTGATCATCGTGGACCGTCGAGCTTATCTGACGTTAAACAAGCGCTCGTTGGGAGGCACCCCAATTTTGTAAGTTTTTACTGCTTTTTATGTTAAAAATGTGTTGTAGGCGTGTTTTATAAGTTGTCTGTGATGTTGCATTGCTGCTAGAAGTGTTGCTGAGTTTCCTGCACTCGCTGAGCGAGCTCCAGCTCGCTGAGCGACTCTATGCAGGTAGAAGCTCGCTAGGCGAAGGGTGCATTTTTTTATTTATAAAAATGAGACTGAACTGGGCTCATTAAGGGGACTTGTTCCAGTCAAGATTAAGTAGGAGTGAGAGTGATTAGGGTTGCCTCTTTGCTCCCTTTTCAGAAAATTTTCATAGAATTTTCAAAGAGGATTCTCCTTTGTTCTTCCTCCAAACTCTTGCTATTCTCCATATTTGTGCTTCAAAGTTCAGTTTTTTTGCACCCTCCAACACTAAGGTAACAATGTTCTTCACTTTTATCTTTTAATTTTTGTAGTTTTGAGTTGGGTAACTTCAATTACTCTTAGAAATCTTTTGCCCTAAGAATTTCTTGTTCCAATATCACTATTGTGGATAAGTTCTTAAGAATCTTTGTTGATTAAATTGAAATTGGGGGTTTTAGTTCAAGAAATTTTGGTTTTAGGGCAAAGATTTTGAATTTTTGAGTAATTGTTGTGAAATTAGTGGATTAAGTTAGGTTTTAATGATTGTGAAACATCTGTTGTGTCATAATTTGGCTGGTAGTTTGATTTTTGTTAGAAGGAATGGACCATGTTAATGAGGGAGGAGTTCTGCATTTTCGCAGAGCTCGCTGAGCGAGAGTTCCAGGAAGTTTTTCGCTCAGCGAGCTCCCAGCTCGCTGAGCGACCACACCTGTCCAGAATTTTTCCATAGTTTAGGGGTATGTCCCTTATGAATTATCATTAATTTAGGTGAATTTTGTTTTTGTTTTTATCGGCTGATTTGATCGGAATACTTGTGTTTTGATCTTTTGGTTTGTTTGTTGTTTTGTGCAGATGTTGAACCGTTCAAAGCGTGGACGTACCGGAAGCTTAGCTACTAGGCCACCCGCTGCTCAGACCTTTGATCGCAATAAATTTCTAACACCCGCTCATCATGAGCGCTATCTGGTTCTAGAGAGATGAAATGTTTGGCCAGATAGGATTGTGCAATTGAACCCGGAGGGGGAGTATAGGATTGTTTAGAGCACGATGGATGAGGGGAACTATGTGAAGCTTTGTCAGCCACATCCTGAGTACCATTTAGAGATGGTTAGGGAGATTTTCGCAAACGCCCTTTCGACAGGACTTGAGGGCACTGCGTTTGAGTACAAAACCTGGGTCTGTGGCAAGCACATTGATTTCTCTCAGGCTAACATTAATGAGTATTTGGGCAACAACTTTCAGCTACCACCGGGCACTCTTTGTAATTTTGAGAAGATGAAAAAGAGGAGAACTTGGGATGTCGAGCTAATGAGGGAACACATTTGTACCAGAGATCAGACCTATGAGGTGAGTGCTTCTCGAGCTCCTTTGCGTTTCAAGAGGAGTTCTCTGAACAACAGGTCTAGGGTGATTATGTCAATAATGCTGCATAACCTTATCCTTATGAGCCTTGTGTCAAATGTTACACTTGAGGTGGCAGCTCTGATTTTCTATATTCTGAAAGGCAAGAAGGTGAAAATTGCCTCGATTATTGCGAAGGAGCTGATGAGAGTGGCTACCAGTGGGACTGCTCATGGTTCCCGTGCTTCCTGTGCCATCTCTCATCCCGGTTTGGTCATGGCCTTGTGTAGAAGAGCTAGTGTGGTTCTTCTATCTCATGGAAACGTGAGGTTGAAGAAAATAGATGATGAGTATTGTCGCATTTTCTGCGAGCCTCCACTTCATCCACCTCCAGTTGCTTCCGCTCCCCCGCGTAGCTTGGGTTATGATGATGCCGCCAACATGGAGATGCACGATTCTCATCATCGTTCCTTGGACTTCATATATGAGAGTATGCTTCAGCTTCAGCTGATGATTAGGGATGACTACAGAGCCTATTCTGCATGGCCTGGGGACATTCCATCGTCCTCGGGGGGTGCAGGTAGTGCAGGTGCAAATATGGATATGGGAGCAGGTGTTGATATGGATGTTGGTGCTGATGTTGATGTTGATGGTGACGATGATGACAGTTCGAGTTCTTTCGAGTGACATCTTCTGGACGGTTTAATGGTCCATTTTTATGTTGTTTTTAGTGTTTTTCTTTGTTTATGTTATTTTCCCTTTTTGTTGAGATATTATGAATTCTAACCATCCGGCCGAATGTGTTTTTACTTTTGAGTTTGAATTTTTTACCATCTGGGCGGATGTGTCTTGTTTTAGTGTTGTTTTGAATTATTTTGGATTAATGAACATCTGGGCGGATGTATTTTGGTTTTAAAATTTTTGCTTTAGTTAACATCCGGGCGGATGCATTATTTTTATTACTTTATGTACAAATTTTTGTGTTTGTCTTATCTTTAAGGTGGAATTTTGATGGAAGCGAGTGCGATTTTTGTGATCTAAGCGTGTAGCTTCACCTTCTTGGATGATGATGTTAAAATTCCGTAAGTTGCGCGATAAAGGTACTCCGTTTCACACATTTTAGAAAATAACATGTTTATGAACTATTTTCTTTTCACAAATTTATAGTTTACTTCACTTTGCATAAATGTTCATTTGAGAATCAATTAGGACAAAACCACATAGTGAGTGACTTCCATTGTTCACAAATTTTAGTGTGATTGTAATTTTTTGCAAACTCGTTCGATTCATGCTCGTATCGTTATTCTTTGGTTAATTTTGGAAACTTAGAAATGATTTAGGCATTGCTTTAATTTGAGAAAAACCATCCATTCCTTTAGGCTTTAGTCACCGGTGAGTAGTGCGAGAATTTGTTAGCTGACTTTGAGCCTTCACACAACTAGAATGAATCATTATTGTCGGTAAAATTTCCGAATTATCATCTTTTGGTAATCATCAGTGTGATATTGAAAAGAGAAAATAAAATTCATTGCGATTCATTCTAGGTTGTGTATTTTTTGTTTACACTTTGACACCCTTACTTTAACACTTTTTGAGAAGAACATTGTCCAATTCTATAGTGTATTTAAAGTTGGGGAGAATAAAAGGATGGATGATTTTGGTGCCTCTTGTGAAAATAAAAAAAATTTGATGAATGAATGAATTGAGAATTGAATTGCACTCATTGTTTGAGTTGCGTGAAAAAGAAAGAAGTATTCATTCGTTTAAGAGGAAAACTCTTGAACAGGGGCACCACAAAAAAAATTTGAGGAAAAAAATATATGAAAAAGAATGTGGATATTCGGGGGGAACCAAGAATTGTTGGTTGACATGATTTTGGTGTGTTCTTCGTTTTTCAAAAACCTTTGAACCCATTTTTGAATCATTGGCCTTAGTAAATTTTCCCATTCTTTGTTACCCTTGCCTCATTATAACATTGAATAGCCCTTTTGATCTTGGTTTCCTTTATGTTGCCTTTTGAATTTGAAGATACTTGCATGAATTGTTCCGGATGTTAGCATTATTACAAACGAGAGTGAATTGTCCCTTTTTGATATTGATGCTTGACTTAGTTAAGTATTTAGGTGATCCTGTTATGAACATTCCATTGCATTTGTTGGTAGCTTGTCATTTGTGTTTAGAAATTAGTTCATGATTATGTTGTCGCTCTTTGAGAAGACGGTTGTACTCGTAAGCAAGATCTTCGGTTTGAACCATTTTGTTTGGTGTGTTTCACTTGTTTAGTTTGTGCTCGCTTATTTAAAAACGAATTCACCTTTGTTTGAGGACAAACAAAGAAACAAGTTAGGGAGAGTTGATAAGTGCATATTAGTGTTATTATTTAGTTGATTTTTGGCACTTTTCAAGGGTTATTTTGATCTCTAATGCTTTTTCCCCTTTGCTTCTTATACTTATTCATAGTTTAATTTTAGTCTTTTTAAGCATCATTTATTTAACTTTAGTTTGTGTAATTTTAGATTACAATGAAGAAATATGAAGCAAATTCCATCTTGGCCTTCTTTGAGAAGTTTTGGAAGATTTTGAAGAAATCTTGCTCGATGAAAGGTCGCTCAGCGAGCTCCAAGCGAGCTTTCCAGGGATATTTTCGCTCAGCGAGCCCTTTGGTTGCTCAGCGAGCTGGTGCTTTTAATGAACATTCGCTCAGCGAGGCCTGCGAATTCTGCCCCTTTATAAACATTTGTTTCACTATTTCTTGGGATGTAACTTTTGAGACTTGACCTAAATATTCCTTAAACACTTTTCTCTTTGTTCTAAGAAGATTGGGTGCATTTAAAGTCAAGACATTGTTCTTAATGTTCCATCTTCTTCATTTTCATCTTTTGTTGGAAGCTTCCATGGAAATGGAAAGCTAAACCCATAGTATGTCAAGGTAAGAAGGTAGATAGGTTCTGTTTTTGTATGTATAGACCTTGATCCTCTTGTATAAACTCTTGATGATGAATATATGATGAAAGCTTTGATTTTTATGACAAACCCTTTTATGTTGTTTCATGATTGAGAGATATGGCCAACATTTGACCTAGGTTTTTGAAATTCTGGGATCAGGTACGTGATGTCGAATGAGATGTTTAAACACTTGAAGACTTAAACAAAAACTTAAAGTGCAGGTAAAATAAATAACACAGGAAATTGTTAACCCAGTTCAGTGTATCTCCACACTTACATCCGGGGGCTACCAAGCCAGGAAGGAAATCCAATATAAGTAATATTAATTATGGACTTAAACCACTCAGTTTAATCCTTCACTTAATATCTACCCAAGGCAATTTCTACCTAAGACACAACTTAGATATGAGTACCAACTCACTCCCCCTCAATCACACAGTGATATGTTACAATGTTTAATAAAATTGAAGTCACACTTCAAACACAACAGCTTGATTTTACTTCACAGTTTCAATCAAGACACAATACACTTTTTGCTTAAAAGCTCATAAAGTGATACACAACTAAAACCTGCTATTAAACACAAACACCCTATTTAGTCTTCTTAATTTCGTACTCTATTCTGAGAGTTTTTGTTCCTTAAATAGATGCTTGGAATTTGGGCTTTCTGTAGATTATCCAGTCCTGATACGCATGTTGTAATCAACTTGAATTAGGGTTTGTTACTTCCTTGATTCTAGGTGAGGTAGTTATTCTATTATACTGAAATCAGATAACTAAGCTCCCTACAGATGCGCCTTGCATTGTTTATCCATTCACAATTAATTCCAGATAAATTCCCTGAATTTACTCAGTTATGTTATGCATCATTTAAGTCTGGTAGCAGGTCTGAGATGTCACAACATCTGGTGTGACATCCTGATGTCTGAACTTAATTCATTAACTTATACAATGTCACAACATCTGGTGTGACATCCTGAACTAAGTTCATTAACTTATACTCTGTTTGATAATGTCACAACATCTGGTGTGACATCCTGAACTAAGTTCAACACTTCTTGTTTGTCAAAAATTCTGCCAATTCTAAACATCTACAAACTCCCCCTTTGGCTAATTTTTGGCTAACACAATCTTCTGGTTTTATCCGAGTGTAGCAGAGTTTTATTTATCAGAGTGCAGCAGTTCTTTTCTGTTGAATCATGTGAGAGTTTACTCCCCCTCAAACCTGTATGTATTCTGACTTGTTCAACATAAATTTTCTATTAAAAACAACTTAGCTCAGAAGCAGACATTAAACAGACAAACAACATTTTTCATTAATCAAGCAAACTGCAGCAGACATTGTTGTTGATTAGTACACTTCTCTTCTCCCCCTTGTTAGACAGAAATTGGGGCCAAATTTTACATAAGCAGAGATAAAAACAAAATTACAAAATCAAAATTACAATGCTGATACAGGCAGTTCACTTTCCTCACACATTTTCACTCAGAGTCATCATATTCAGTATCTTCTTCTTCTTCAAATTCATCATCAAATTCATCATCAGATTTAGCAGCATTTTGAGCACCCTCTTCCATCTCCAGCCTTTGAATTACTTCCTCAAGCTTTTTCTTTCTGGCATCCAGCTCTTTGCAAGTGTTCTTGAGTTCTGCAATCAAAGTAGCTTTGGATATGGGAGTCTTTGCTTTTGAAGGTCCAGCAGATGTCCCACTGGGAGCTTCAACATCAGCAGCATGATGGCTCAAGAATAATTTGTAGTGGAAGGCCAGTGGACTTTCTCTCTTGCAGACTGAATCCTTCTCAGTGAGGATGCATGGATACTGGTTGAGGATGATTCCACAGAGCAGAGATGGAAAAGCAATGGGAAGCTTTGTTGCTGATGTTCCTGCATGCTTCAGAGTTTGATCAAATATGTAAGCCCCAAAGTCCAACTTTGTTTGGGTGCCCACAACATAAATGAATCTTCCCAATCCAGTAGCTATTGAAGAAGTATGGTTGGTAGGGACCCAGTTGACAGTACAAATTCTATGCAGCATTGCATACTTCCTTGTTAGCAAGCTAACAGAAAGTTTTCCCTTGACTGGCCAAGTTTTGACCTGGTTGGCAGTGATGACCTTGCAAACTTGGTTGTCTGTCTTCCCCAGCTCATTAGGCCCATCAGATTCTCTCCCTAGGTAATGATTTATAGCCCTAGGAGAGAATTCCACATATCTCCCTCTTACATAAACCTTTCTGAATTCTTCTGACTTTCCATCAGCACAGTTTTCTTGCAGGTTGACAGTGAACTCCTTAACCAGCAGCTCATAGCAGGGTGAAAAACTTGAAACTGTCTTGAATAAACCAGCAGAGGATATTAGGTCTATTACCTCAGTGCACTCCAGTGCATTGTGTTGCACCCCAAAATTTGCCCTCCACAAGACAATACATTGTGTACTAAGAGGCTCACAAGGTTCACAAGGTTCACAAGACATTTCATGAGGTTCACAAGGTTCACAAAGTTCACAATTAGTCAGAAAGTTTGACAATTCCCTCAGACAATGCATTCTCCTAAGCAGTGCATCCTAAACTAGGGTTTTGACTTTAATCAGGCTAAATAAACTTCCAAGACTTCAAGTGAGCTTCATAACATCTTATATGTGTACAAGAATCCCCATGTCAAGTTTCAAGACTTTTCTCAAAGGTTTGCTCAGTCAGATGATCAGATAGGTTAAAATCAGTCAAAGTAGTTAAAAAGTCAAACTGAGGTCAACTGTGGTCAAACCAAAGTCAAACTTCATGATTTTTTGCCAACATCAAGTGTATGAAGTAAAATTCATCATTTGATCAAGGGTTGATCATGATTCATCAAGGATATTTCAGATCATCAAGAATCAGGAGTTTCTAAATTAGGGTTTTCATAGGAAAAGTCAACTGAACTTTGACTAGCCATAACTTTCACATGCTTCATCAAAATTTTTCCATCCAAAGCTCATTTTGAAGGAAATTGAATTCTATACAACTTTGTGTCTCACAAGCCAAGCCCAAAAATGCTTCATTTGGAAGGTATGAGCTAAGACATTATAGGTCCTTTTGAAAGTCAACAAAAAGTTAACAACTTCAAAAGAGCATAACTTGAGAATGGTAAAAGATATGGACATGAGACCAAAGAGGTTGGTTAGAGGACTCTTTAGGCTTTCAAAAATGTCCAAGAACACCTTCATAGCATTAAAATTGAAGGATTTATGCCCTTGCAAAGTTAAGAAAGTTTAGGGAAGTTTATGAAGCAAATAAGGCCTTAAATCAAATTTTTGATAAATGAGCCCACCAAATTGCCATCCCATCTTTACAAAAACACCAAGCACGACCCAACCCACTTATTTTCTGATTTTTTATTTTTTATTTCATATTTATTTGAATTTTATTCATTAAAATACAATTTAAATTGAAATAAAATATAAAATCATATATTTAAAAAGGGATTTTGCTTCTAGAAAGTCATAAATATTATTTGGATTAGATTGATACACAAGTTATGAGGATTGTCTCAAAATAGCAAGGTTAGATCAAATAAAAATCAAGTTTTATGACATAATCTTTTTCAATCTCAAATGATCAAAATATCCAAAGTGTGATACATGTTTTTGACCTAATCTCATTCATATATATACATAGAACTTTGAGCAGCCTAGGGGACACGAAAATTCTGCCTCCAAGTGCACATTCAAGTTTCAAAATTTCATTCAAAAACTCACTTTCGGATTTTAAGGTAGAGGTGGTTTCAAGGTGTTTTAAGGATTGCAATGCATTCTATGATGTTCATTTAACATGTCTGGATCATAAACAACATCAAAAACACTCTCAATCGCATAAACCGAATGGATGTTCATGCCATATTTGATTTTTTCGATTTCACCATTTTGTTGTTTCTTAATTGATTTTGATGAATTAATCTTGTTTGTTTCATTGTAGTGAAGCTTTCTGGACAATCGAATTGGAGTTTCATGGACTGAATCCACATATGCCATAATTAGGGTTTCGGCCAAGCTTTTAGGGTTTCTTGATTAAGAACATATAAATGACTTTCATTGATATATTTGAATTGTGTAGGACCTGGGTAAACCATTGGTGTGTTCAATTGGGATGATTGCTACTTGTTTTGTAGGTACTCAAGACTTTTGATTTCCTGCGGAAAAATGTGCAAGAGAATTCATGGAAAAATTCGCAGGAATTTTCGCAGGAAAACCTGCGAAATTCCAAGGAAGAAGATGACCTGAGTGGCGCGAATTTCAAATTCAAATATTTCATTTATTTTATTATTTAATTGTTTTACATATATATCACAACGCGCTATTAGCTCAGTTGGTTTGTGTGTGTGCGCGTGAGGTTGATGGTCCTGGGTTCGAATCCCCCCAGGCCATTTTGTGTTTGTTTTGCTTTTTTTATGATTTTTACAGGTTATGAAACAAAACGTATTGGCTCTCATTCAATATCACCAAACGCAGCGCAGCCTGGTGGAGGGCTTGTTGGTCCAGGGGATGCAAAGCCTAGGGCCTGGGTTTGAATCCCAGCCCCAGGTAAGTTCTTTTTCTCATTATTTTTTCATTTATTTTGTTTTATTTATATTATATTTGGTTAATTTAATTAGTAATAATAAATGTTTTAAAATAAAATAGTTATATTATTTTCTTATATAATTCAAAAAAACTTATATTTTTAAAATAATTCAAACTTTACTAATAAAATTGTTTATATTTATTGTATATTAGAAATATTGTATGTATTTTTTTTAGATAAGTAATCTAATTAGGTTTAGATTAAATAATTAACTCTAATATTTTCATATACATAAAACCTAATTTTTTATAAACCCTAATTTATTTTCCTAAAACAATTCAAAACCCTAATTTTTATTTTATGACATGCTTACTTAATTATAATTAACAAATAGTTTTTTTTATGTATATAATTAAATTATTAGAATTATTAATCATATTATTTAGTATATAATTATTATTATTTACTATTTTTAAAATTCTTAAAAAAATAATTATTTATTTAAATTTGAACTTTTAATTTGTTTCTATATTATATTATTATACTAACTTCTCTTCTATTTATTTTGTTTATTATTACTAACCTATATATTTATTTATTTATTATATGCTTATTTATTTAAGTTATTTTATTATTATGTAATTGTACACATTATGTAATAGTTGTAGAATTATTCTTATTATTTATTTTTAATTGCCATGGTTAGTAAAATAGGGAGTGTAAACATGTTTGTATTTAAAATTAAATTTAGATCACTAATTTGTAAGATAAATACTTGAATTTGTACACGCACACACGTAAGTCGATCTTGGATCGCCATCTCACATTCTTAAGGATACCTCTCATGTTGCCTAAACAAAAAGGTCAAGTAAGGTGTAAAGCAAAGTCCCTTCTCTCATATCATCTAGGCCCTTAAAAGATAATAAGATCAAGTCCCTCCATGGTTGCCTTCGTAAATGATCTTGTCCCTTTCGAATAAAGATGATAAGTCCCTTTGAATTGCTAAATACACCTTACAGTTGCCTAATCATAGATGTCCCTTCACTTGTCCCTCATACATCCAAGGTAATGACTACCTATTCCTTAATAATAGGGATAGTATTACCATTTAAAGGATATTTAAGAACAGAAAAGATTTAACTTAGGGTAGGTTTCTCTTATGTACTTGCTCACCTTTTCAAAACATTTCAAAAACACTTCATATCTCAAACAATTTTCAAAACAAAGGCTTTATATATATCCGTACATGGATCATTATAAAGTACTTAAGAAAATTTCTAATCACACACTACACTTTTCAAAACAATTTAAAGTGAGCTAAGTAACTAAGAGCCCATGGATAACCATGGATGTAAAGGGTGCTAATACCTTCCCTTTACATAACCTACCCCCCGAACCCAAAAATCTTTTTAAGGTCTTTCCTGTTCTTTTATGCCCTTTCCTTTTGGATAAAATAAAAGTCGGTGGCGACTCTTGCTATCCGCAACATTTAACTAAAGTCAGTTCTCCCACCGTGTTACAGAACTGGCGACTCTGCTGGGGATTTAATAAAAGAGGGGTACCCTTAGGAATTAGATCACTTTAAATTGTTTGCCTTGTTTGCTTTATACTTATCTGTTGGGTGCTCTTATGTGTGAAATATCCTAACCCTGATCTAGTATACCTTAGGTAAATGGAAATAGACCAAGGAAACTGTACGACGTATACCGATATGGTTGATCTGGTGGCCATAGTTAGTGTGACTTCTTGGTTGGTGCTTATGTTCCTTAAGTCAAGTTGAGGATAATATGAGGCTGCCATACGTTGTCAATACACTAACTAACTTTTAGAACCCTAGTTATCCCATCTTGGCCTTTAGAAAAGTAGTGAGATAACCGGCTTTGGTGAAGACTGAAGTTGGTTGATACTCGATACTACGCTCATTGAGATCTTAAACTTGGAGGGTTTTGGTTGGCAAGTAAGTTGCCTACTGAACAACCACCCTTGTGAAGGATCAATGATATTGAGATCCCTTAGAACCTGGTTACTTTTGTAGGACAGGATGAACCAACTAAACTTCAGGGGAGGGTACTTACCTTTAAACCTCATACAAGCCTTTAAACCTAGGGCTATTGTGTGACTTGTTTGTGTGTGCCACATGTTTGTGATTGAGCATAGCATCATAGCATCATCATGCATCATAAGCATATCATTTTCACTAACCATTTCAAGGACCAAAGGATTTATCTTTGTTCTTTGTTGCAGGTCATGGCTTCTTCTCGTAGGAATACTATCAGGATCAACTTTGTAGGAATACCTCCTAAGCTTAAGTAATTGGTCTCTCAAGTTTCTGAAAACTCTCAGTTCATCAAGAGACATGGTCAGCTGCTGGATCTAGTCACTTCAGGGTTCAATGAAGACATGATGAGTGTTCTGTTTCAGTTATTTGACCCTAAACATCATTGCTTCACATTCCCCGACTATCAGTTGGTTCCTACAATGGAAGAGTTCTCCAAGCTTCTGGGTATACCTATTCTTGATCAGAAACCATTCACAGGCTTGGAAAAGGAACCTAAACCTGAAGTCGTTGCTGCAGCCCTACATCTGAAGAAGTCAGACATTGTTCTAGAGACAAGGAGTGGAGTTAAGGGTGTTCTTGCTAAGGTGTTGATAACCCAGTGCCTACATTACTTGGAGACATCTTACATTCTCTTCATACCCGTACTACAAAGGCACGAGGAACTCTGATGTGTTGCATACCTTTGCTATCTAGGTGGTTTATTTCTCACCTTCCTCGATCAGTGATGAAGAATGACCAAGGGTTCAGATGGTCCAAGAGGATTATGTCACTCTCTCATTCAGATATTCATTGGTGCTCTCGATCTATGGAGAATGTTACTATCATTGACCGTTGTGGGGAGTTTCCTAATGTGCCACTTCTGGGCATAAGAGGAGGCATTACTTACAACCCTTCCTTAGATTTACGACAGTTTGGTTACGCTCGGAGTGATGGTCCTCATGACATGTTGATTCAGGGTATTGTGTTTGACTATGACAACGATCTGCAAGGTTATCGTCAAAGGTTCATACGAGCATGGGGAAAAGTGAACAAGTTTGACAGCAAGACTCTGGAGCCCAAGTACACTATTCCTATGGAAGCTTATCTCAGATGGGTGCGATCTCGTGCTCAGACTCTTATGATGCCATACCCTGCCATCCTGCCAGTTACTATGGAGCCTGTTGCTGAAGGAGATACTTCTTATACCATCCTTCACCCAGACATGCCCACTGACATGGAAGACTTACAGAGGTCCTGGATCCAGTTGAAGGAGCAAAGGGATACTTTTGAGACTCATTACAAAGCAAGTCAAGAAAGAATCCTGGAACTAACAAAGCAACTTCACGAGGAGCGGAATCTCAACTCATACCTCAACACAAAGAGGAAACGTCCATGGGAGACTTAAAACCCCATTTTTGTACTTATTTCATTTTTATTGTAAGCCCAATGGGCAAACAAATTTATTACTAATAAAAGTTTACTTTCTTGATTGTTTAAGCAAATTTAAATCATGCGGTCCTTGAAAACATTGCATACGCATTTATACACCATATCATGGCATCACAAGTTTCTTATGTACAGGTTTCTTATCTTCTCGCTGTTTATTTCAGCAATGGCTCTTGAACAAACAGTTAAAGATCTCCAGGCACAAAATGTACAGTTCCAAGAGCTGATCCTGAACTTGTCCAAGGGACAGGATGAATTGAAGACACTGCTGGCCAAGAAGACCAAGAAGACTAGAAGGTCAGGAGGCCTAATCAACATGGGAAGAAGGTTCAGAGGTCCTGTCAAGACCAAAGAACAGGTTGAAGATTATGAGTCTGAAGAGTCTGAGAAAGAGGGAGGCAGTCTCCATAATGCAATGGGGGACTCTGATTCTGAAGCTAACTACTATCATGATCCTAATGAAGATAAGTTCAAAATGTTGGTGGATAGAATGGATGCTATGGAATTGCAAAAGTCTTCTGGGCTGGATTTTGAAGACCTGAGTTTGATATCTGGGGTGGTCATACCCATTGGTTTCAAGGTTCCTGATTTTGTAGTGTATGATGGTGTCTCTTGTTCCAAGCTGCATCTGAGGTCTTATGTCCGGAGAATCCAACCCCATACTGCTGATAAGAAGTTGTGGATCCATTTCTTCCAAGAGAGCTTATCTGTAGCAAAATTGGAATGGTACTATCAGTTGGAGAGTGTCAACATCCGTGATTGGAATGATCTTGCTGAGGCTTTTTATAAGCAATATCAATACAATGCTGATCTAGCCCCAACTCGCATGCAACTCCAAAGCATGTCTATGGGTGCTAAAGAGAACTTCAAGGAGTATGCCCAGAAGTGAAGAGATTTGGCCGGTAGAGTACAACCTCCTCTAACTGACAGGGAGTTAGTGGATATGTTCATGTGTACGTTGAATGGTCCTTTTTACAGTCATCTCATTGGAAGCTCATCATCTGGCTTTACTGAGTTGATAATGACAGGAGAGCGCGTAGAAAGTGGTATAAGGAGTGGCAAGATCCAAGTGGGTGCTTCTTCATCCAGTACTACAAAGAAGCCCCCTAGTGGGAAGAAAGAGTCAAATGCTATTTATGGTCAACCTGATCGTAGTATGAGGCATCGGTCTGTGAGTGCAGTTCATATCTCCAATCCAACTCCTACAACACCAGAGCTGCCACAGAGCAATCAACAGAGGCCTAGAAGACAGTTCACCAAGTTCAACATGTCACTGGCCCAAGCCTTGCAACACTTTTTGAAGGGTGAACTCATCACTTTGAAGGACCCTCCTCAGAACCCCAATGTTACCTCTCCCAGGTACAATCCTAATGCACGATGTGCATA
This sequence comes from Lathyrus aphaca, assembly GCA_963966055.1. NCBI lineage: Eukaryota > Viridiplantae > Streptophyta > Magnoliopsida > Fabales > Fabaceae > Lathyrus > Lathyrus aphaca. The sequence continues at coordinate 163,283,329 of OZ014520.1, read as the reverse complement.
TCATTCTAATTGCCCGGGACATGATACCAATAATTGTTGGATATTGAAGAATAAAATTCAGGATATGATTGATGCTGGAGAAATTGAGTTTGACCCTCCGGGTACTCCAAATGTGATTACTGCTCCCATGCCAAATCATGAAAAGACTGTTAATTCCATTGATGAAGTTTCACATATTTCCTCAATTGCAGATGTGACTACACCATTGTCTGTTATTAAGAAGAAGTTGGTACAAGTTGGGTTCTTTCCAGGTTGTAATGAAGATTGTTTCTATTGTGCTTATAAACCGGATAGTTGATGGAAGTTGAAGGACGGTATTCAACGCCTTATGGACAATTACACAATATTGTTTGAGAGGACACCTTCTGTAGAGAACATGGTTGAACATATAACTAAAGGTGCGAAGGTTGAAGAGGTGGATATGGTTGATAAAGTGCCGGTAAGGATCACTTCCAAGGGCCCTGTCAAAATCACTCATAAGGGTCCAATTAAGATTACTGCTGAAGGCCCTGTGAAGACTGTTGCTGAAGCTAGAGTGGCCCCTATGATTATTACCACTCCTGGTCCTATTCCGTATACTTCCGATAAAGCGGTGCCTTGACATTATGGCTCCGATGTTTATATTCATGGTGTTAAGCAGGAATCCTTGGCTGATGCACCTGTTGTTGATGAAAATCTGGATGTTGATAATATTGCTGGATCTAGTAAGATCACACGAAGCGGAAGAGTCTTCTCTCCTCCGGTTACCTCCAAGAATACAGTTACTCCAACTACCACCTCCACTGCTGATGCTCAGGGAAAAGGTCCTGTTATTGAACCAGTGCAAGCTGATGTACCAGCTGCTGATGATCTTTCTAAGCAGATGGAAGAAGTACTAAAGATCATTCGCAAGAGTGATTATAATGTTGTTGATCAATTGGGGTATATTCCCTCCAAGATTTCTATGTTGTCTTTGCTGTTGTGTTCTGAGGCTCATGCAAATTTTTGAAGACTGCTCACGTACCAAATGAGATTTCTGTAGACCAGTTTGAAAATTGTGTTGCACACTTGACCTATGATAATGGGTTAGGTTTCTTCGATGCTGATTTGACTCCTGCCAAGAGGGATCATAACAGGGCTCTACATATCTCTATTGAATGTAGGAGCACTACCATGTCACATGTATTAATAGACAATGGTTCTTCGCTGAATGTGTTGCCCAAAGAAGTTCTGAATAAGCTTAGTCCTGAAGATGCTGTGTTGAAACCCAGTAATATAGTGGTGAAGGCCTTTGATGGCTCAAGAAGAGTTGTGCACGGAGAAATAGATCTCCCAATCAAAGTAGGTTCTCAGGTCTTCAATGCTACTTTTTATGTAATGGATATTCGTCCTTCGCTTGGGCGTCCCTGGATCCATGGGACAGGTGCTATAACCTCCACCTTACATCAGAAGCTGAGATATCCAGTAGAGGGAAAGGTTGTTACTGTTTACGGAGAGGAAGGATATATGATTAGCCATGTGAACACATTTAAATATCTCGAAGTGGAAGGTGAATATGTTGAAACTCCGTGCCAGACATTCGAAGTAGTTCCTTGGGTTGTTAATAATTATGAAGCTCCTCCTGTTGTCAAGAAAGTTCCTGTGGTCACCAGAGTACCTCCTACAATGGCTTCCCTTAAAGATGCTAGAGTTGTGGTGGATGAAGGTGGTTGTACTATTTGGGGTCAACTTCCTGACATTCCTTACAAATCTGACAAATTTGGTTTGGGTTTCACTGCAGAGTCCCAGAAGGTTGTTCGTCGTGCTCGCGTTGTTCGTATCACCAATCAAGGGATTATGAAAGATCAGATCAATGTTGTGGGTGACTATGATGAAGACTACAACTTGGATGCTTGGATTTTTCCTACTGTGGGTGATGGGCTCAATAACTGGAAGGCTGAAGATGTTATTCCTATCTCCTTTAGTCAGGAGTAAATACTATTACTGTGTTGTTACTTTTAAAGTTTGTAATTTTTGAACAATTAAACTCTTAAGCCTTGTGCCTTACCCGGGGCACAATGGTGTGCTTGTTTCGGGGTGTCATTTCATTTGCATACTTTATTCAATAAAAATCAGTGGATGTTTCGTTTTCGTAAATATTGTGTTCCTTGTTTTTCTTTTATTTTTATTTTTTTGTTTTATCAACTATGTGTTCTTACACACACCCACATCACTAAAATGCAGATCCTCATCCACTCTGGATCCTGTTGATAACAGTTCTACTATTGCCAATTATAATTTCGAGAATCTGATCTATCAAGCTGAAGATGGAAATGAGGACGATTGTGAAGTACCTGTAGAGCTTGCTAGGTTGTTACAACAAGAAGAGAAAGCTATACAGCCACATGAAGAGCCAGTCGAAGTTGTGAATTTGGGAACTGAAGAGAACAGGAAAGAGGTCAAGATAGGGGCTGAATTAGAGGATGGTGTCAAGAGTAGACTGATTCAGATGTTACATGATTATGTGGAGATCTTTGCTTGGTCCTATGAAGATATGTCAGGGTTGGATACAGACATTGTGGTTCACCGTTTACCAGTAAAAGAAGATTGTCGTCCAAAGAAGCAGAAGGTTCGTCGTATGCGTCCTGAAATGTCAGAGAAGATTAAGGCAGAGGTAATGAAACAATTTGATGCAGGGTTCTTAGCTGTGACTTCTTATCCTCAATGGGTTGTAAATGTGGTGTCGGTACCTAAGAAAGATGGTAAGGTTCGTATGTGTGTAGACTACAGGGATTTGAACAAGGTCAGCCCCAAAGATGACTTTCCACTTCCTCATATTGATGTTCTGGTAGACAACACCGCTCAACATAAGGTATTCTCTTTTATGGATGGTTTCTCTGGTTACAATCAAATCAAGATGGCCCCTGAAGATATGGAGAAGACCACATTTGTTACACAGTGGGGCACTTTTTGTTATAAAGTGATGCCATTTGGTTTGAAGAATGCAGGGGCAACATATCAGCATGCTATGGTGGCTTTGTTTCACGATATCATTCATCATGAGATAGAGGTATATGTGGATGATATGATAGCCAGGTCCCAGAATGAAGAGCAACATCTTGATCATCTGCATAAATTGTTTGAGAGGTTCAAGAAATACAAGTTAAGATTGAACCCAAACAAATGTACTTTTGGAGTTAGATCGGGTAAGCTCCTGGGTTTCATTGTCAATGGAAAAGGTATTGAAGTAGATCCTGCAAAAGTGAAAGCTATACAAGAGATGCCAGCTCCCCGTACTGAGAAGGAAGTTAGAGGTTTCTTGGGACGATTAAATTATATTGCAAGATTTATTTCCCAATTAACTGCTACCTGTGAGCCAATCTTCAAGTTGTTGAAGAAAGATCAGGTAATGGAATGGAATGATGAGTGTCAGACAGCATTTGATGAAATTAAGAGATATCTTCTAGAACCTCCAATTTTGATGCCACCAGTTGATGGAAGACCCTTGATCATGTACTTAACAGTGTTAGACAACTCAATGGGGTGTGTTTTGGGGCAACATGACGAGTCTGGTCGAAAAGAGCAGGCAATATACTACCTTAGCAAAAAGTTTACCGACTGTGAAACAAGATACTCACTGCTCGAGAAAACTTGTTGCGCTTTGGCATGGGCTGCTCGCCGACTAAGACAGTATATGTTGACTCATACTACCTTATTGATTTCAAAGATGGATCCAATCAAGTATATATATTCGAGAAACCTTCTCTCTCCGGACGAATAGCAAGATGGCAAATGATTTTGACAGAATATGATATACAGTATACTACTCAGAAGGCCATTAAAGGAAGTGTTATGGCTGATCATTTGGCTCATCAAACAGTGGATGATTATCAATCAATGAGTTTTGAGTTCCCTGATGAAGACATTATGATTATTACCAAAGAACCTGGACAATATGACGGACCAGAACAAGGATCCCGATGGACTATGGTTTTTGATGGAGCTTCTAATGCACTTGGTAATGGTGTTGGTGTTGTGATCAGTTCCCCTGAAGGTTGTCATACCCCGATTACTGCCAGACTTTGTTTCTATTGTACCAATAACATGGCTGAGTATGAGGCATGTATCCTGGGTATTAAAGCTGCCATTGATATGAAGATTCAGTTCCTAGACGTGTATGGAGATTCAGCCCTGGTAGTAAGTCAGATCAAAGGAGATTGGGATACCAAACATGATAATATCATTCCTTACAGAGAATATGTGTTGTCCTTGATCCCACATTTTAAAGAGATTACCTTTGGACATATTCCACGAAGAGAGAATCAGTTGGCAGATGCATTAGCCACCATGGCATCCATGTTTGAGATCAGCTGGGATGATGAAGCTCCCAAGATCACTATTGATAGATTTGAGAAGCCTGCATACTGCAATGAGATTGACACTAAAGGAGGAGAGGAAAAGCCTTGGTTCTATGAAGTGAAAAGATATCTTGAAGCTCAGGAATTCCCTGAAGGGACATCTGTCAAAGATAAGAAGTTTCTGAGGAGGTTTTCTGCTAAGTTCTTTTTGAGTAATGGAATTTTGTACAAGCGCAATCATGATTCGACTTTGCTTCGTTGTGTGGATAAGAAGGAAGCAACAGAGAATATGGAAGACATGCATGACGAGATCTTTGGCACTCATTCTAGTGGCCATACCATGGCAAAGAAGATATTGAGAACAGGTTACTATTGGTCTACCATGGAAGCTGACTGCTATCAACATTCCAGAACGTGTCATAAGTGTCAAATCTATGCTGATAAAGTACATATACCTCCATCACCATTGAATGTGTTGACTGCTCCTTGTCCTTTTGCCATGTGGGGCATTGATATGATTGGTGAGATCAAGCCCACTGCTTCTAATGGGCATCGTTTCATCCTGGTCACTATTGATTACTTTACTAAGTGGGTGGAGGCAGCTTCATTTGCATCTATTACTAAGAATGTGGTGGCTCGATTCATTAAGAACAATCTCATATGTAGGTATGGCATCCCTGAAAGGATTATTACTGACAATGGCTCTAATCTGAACAACACTATGATTACTGATCTTTGCACGCAATTCAAGATTAAGCATCACAACTCTTCTCCGTATCGTCCAAAGATGAATGGGGCAGTAGAAGCTGCTAATAAGAACATTAAGAAGATTATACAGAAGATGTCTGTTACTTACAAGGATTGGCATGAGATGTTACCATTTGCTCTTCATGGTTATCGTACTACAATACGAACTTCAACAGGGGCAACCCCATTCTCCTTAGTATATGGTATGGAAGCAGTTCTGCCCATTGAAGTTCAGATTCCCTCCTTAAGAATTATGAAGGATGCAGGCTTGGATGAAGATGAGTGGATTCAGACTCGACTTGACCAGATAAATTTGATTGATGAAAAGAGGTTAGCAGCTGTTTGTCATGGCCAGATGTACCAAAAACGGATGATCAAAGCTTTTAATAAGAAGGTTAAGCCAAAGGTATATCAGGCTGGTGATTTGATAATCAAACGTATCATACTACCACAGGGTGATCCTAGGGGCAAGTGGACTCCAACATATGAAGGGCCATTTGTGGTCAAAACAGTATTCTCAGGAGGTGCCATGATACTTACTACTATGGATGGTGAAGACTTCCCGCAACCTGTAAACGCAGACATAGTTAAAAAATACTACGCCTAAAAAGAGACCCGCTAGGTTGATTGGCCTAGGCAAAAATAAGGGCATCCCGGCGAACCAAAAGGGTTCGGGCAAAAATTAGGGATATATATATATAAAATGTACACCCGGCAAGTCGAAAACCTGAAAAGGCAGCTTGGGAAAAAAAGGGTATCTCGGTGGATTGAAAACCTGAAAGGGCAATCCAGGTAAAAGTTAGGGATTAAAGCGTATGACTATGTCTCATTTGGATCACCCATGTAACTCCAACCAGTTGTGCTACTTAACCCAAGTTCGAACAGATAAAGATCAATCCAATCATTTCCGTCTCGATAGCAGAAGATGATTGTAAAACTTTTATGACAAATTCCTCTTACTAGGATTTCTGTCTCCTTGTACAAACTTGTCTATGTATAGGTCACTTTGTGATATAAATAAAATTCCATCTTTGAATCCAGATTTACTTTTACCCTATTTACATAAGCGAAACGTCCATTGGTTGTGTTTAAATGTATGTATGCTTTTGAATATGATTGATGTTTACCAGAAATGCATAAAATGCTTAATATGATTGATGTTTACCAGAAATCCATGAAAATGCAGTAATAGTATTTACTAAGGACGAACGAGGGAAGGAATTCAACGAAGCTTCGCCGGTTCATCCCCACAAGTCAGCTACAAACCCCTAGTAGGGCAAATCTATCTTCATAAATACTTCGAGTTACATCTCCCCTGGAATTTATGTCCATCTCTTTTATCCTCAGTCGGGATACTCAGGAACTTATTCCTTCGATAGGAGTACGATGAACGAAGACGGGAGGTTATGGATACCATACTATCGAACGAAGACGGGAGGTTATGGATACTATACTATCAAACGAAGACGGGAGGTTATGGATACCATACTATCAAACGAATACGGGAGGTTATGAATACTATGCTATCAAACAAGACGGGAACGAGTTCCTCATATTCTTCAGCAACAAATGGGGATTTATTTTCCCTGGCCAGCAGTTGTTATACAAAGATATCCAGATGCTTCAGGCTGCATGATTCATACATACATCATTTACATCATACCATAATATACGTATTCATAAGTATATAATACATTTACTTAGGTGCATCATACTATGCATGCATACATATTGCATAAACTAACATTCTCTTTGCAGGATGGTTATATGCAGGAAAAACAATATCAATAACTTACAACGGATCAGAAATGATTAATACATTTTCTCAAGTTGTCTTTGAATAGCAGGCAAACGGTCTGTAAAAAGATCCATTCCCTGGTTCAAGACATTTTTCAGAAGAACAAATCCTGACGTTCTTTTGACCCTTAAGAACAAATCCTGACATTCTTTTGGCCCCTTGAATAGCAGGCAAACGGTCTGTAAAAAGATCCATTCCCTGGTTCAAGACATTTTTTAGAAGAACAAATCCTGACGTTCTTTTGACCCTTAAGAACAAATCCTGACGTTCTTTTGGCCCCTTGAATAGCAGGCAAACGGTCTGTAAAAAGATCCATTCCCTGGTTCAAGACATTTTTCAGAAGAACAAATCCTGACGTTCTTTTGACCCTTAAGAACAAATCCTGACGTTCTTTTGGCCCCTTGAATAACAGGCAAACGGTCTGTAAAAAGATCCATTCCCTAGTTCAAGACATTTTTCAGAAGAACAAATCCTGACGTTCTTTTGACCCTTAAGAACAAATCCTGACGTTCTTTTGGCCCCTTGAATAGCAGGCAAACGGTCTGTAAAAAGATCCATTCCCTGGTTCAAGACATTTTTCAGAAGAACAAATCCTGACGTTCTTTTGACCCTTAAGAACAAATCCTGACGTTCTTTTGGCCCCTTGAATAGCAGGCAAACGGTCTGTAAAAAGATCCATTCCCTGGTTCAAGACATTTTTCAGAAGAACAAATCCTGACGTTCTTTTGACCCTTAATAACAAATCCTGACGTTCTTTTAGCCCCTTGAATAGCAGGCAAACGGTCTGTAAAAAGATCCATTCCCTGGTTCGAGACATTTTTCAGAAGAACAAATCCTGACGTTCTTTTGACCCTTAATAACAAATCCTGACGTTCTTTTAGCCCCTTGAATAGCAGGCAAACGGTCTGTAAAAAGATCCATTCCCTGGTTCGAGACATTATTCAGAAGAACAAATCCTGACGTTCTTTTGACCCTTAAGAACAAATACTGACGTTCTTTTGGCCCCCTGAATAGCAGGCAAACGGTATGTAAAAAGATCCATTCCCTGGTTCAAGATATTTTTCAGAAGAACAAATCCTGACGTTCTTTTGACCCTTAAGAACAAATCCTGACGTTCTTTTGGCCCTTGAATAGCAGGCAAACGATCTGTAAAAAGATCCATTCCCTGGTTCAAGATATTATTCAGAAGAACAAATCCTGACGTTCTTTTGACCTTGGAGAATAGGCAAACGATCCGTACAAAGATCTATTCCCTAATCCAAAATACTTCCAGAAGAGATAATTATCACAAGATTCATTTCTACTGGTCCATTCAACAATTCAAATCATGTTGCATAAATGATTCAGAGATGGCTTATACAATGACCTAGTACTGATATCCAGTATCAACATACAGAACATTATCACATCCAAATATTTCAGATGGCATCTTTAAGCCCATCTCCAGATCATCCTGATGGCATCTTTAAGCCCATCTCCAGATCATCCTGATGGCATCTTTAAGCCCATCTCCAGTTCATCCTGATGGCATCTCTAAGCCCATATCCAAGTCTTTCAAGTGGCATCTTCAAGCCCACTCAAGCATATACAACTAATCATCAGTGTTACTCTATACACTAGTTAGTGCAAATTTTTGGGCTTTTGTGTTCAATCCCCTTCAACCTTCCAGGTCACGAATGGCACATATACCAATCTAACCCCTCAGGTTTTAGAAAATTGAACAGGGGCAGCTATTGCACCCCAAAATTTGCCCTCCACAAGACAAGACATTGTGTACTAAGAGGCTCACAAGGTTCACAAGACATTTCATGAGGTTCAAAAGGTTCACAAAGTTCACAATTAGTCAGAAAGTTTGACAATTCCCTCAGACAATGCATTCTCCTAAGCAGTGCATCCTAAACTAGGGTTTTGACTTTAATCAGGCTAAATGGACTTCCAAGACTTAAAGTGAGCTTCATAACATCTTATATGTGTACAAGAATCCCCATGTCAAGTTTCAAGACTTTTCTCAAAGGTTTGCTCAGTCAGATGATCAGATAGGTTAAAATCAGTCAAAGTAGTTAAAAAGTCAAACTGAGGTCAACTGTGGTCAAACCAAAGTCAAACTTCATAATTTTTTGCCAACATCAATTATATGAATTAAAATTCATCATTTGATCAAGGGTTGATCATGATTCATCAAGGATATTTCAGATCATCAAGAATCAGGAGTTTCTAAATTAGGGTTTTCACAGGAAAAGTCAACTGAACTTTGACCAGCCATAACTTTCACATGCTTCATCAAAAATTTTCCATCCAAAGCTCATTTTGAAGGAAATTGAATTCTCTACAACTTTGTGTCTCACAAGCCAAGCCCAAAAATGCTTCATTTGGAAGGTATGAGCTAAGACATTATAGGTCCTTTTGAAAGTCAACAAAAAGTCAACAAATTCAAAAGAGCATTAGTTGAGAATGGTAAAAGATATGGACATGAGACTAAAGAGGTTGGTTAGAGGACTCTTTAAGCTTTCCAAAATGTCCAAGAACACCTTAATAGCATTAAAATTGAAGGATTTATGCCCTTGCAAAGTTGGGAAATTTTAGGGAAGTTTATGAAGCAAATAAGGCCTTAAATCAAATTTTTGCTAAATGAGCCCACCAAATTGCCATCTCATCTTTACAAAAACACCAAGCACGACCCAACCCACTTATTTTCTGATTTTTTATTTTTTATTTCATATTTATTTGAATTTTATTCATTAAAATACAATTTAAATTGAAATAAAATATAAAATCATATATTTAAAAAGGGATTTTGCTTCTAGAAAGTCATAAACATTATTTGGATTAGATTGACACACAAGTTATGAGGATTGTCCCAAAATAGCAAGGTTAGATCAAATAAAAATCAAGTTTTATGACATAATCTTTTTCAATCTCAAATGTTCAAAATATCCAAAGTGTGATACAATTTTTTGACCTAATCTCATTCATATATATACATAGAACTTTGAGCAGCCTAGGGGACACGAAAATTCTGCCTCCAAGTGCACATTCAAGTTTCAAAATTTCATTCAAAAACTCACTTTTGGATTTTAAGGTAGAGGTGGTTTCAAGGTGTTTTAAGGATTGCAATGCATTCTATGATGTTCATTTAACATGTCTGGATCATAAACAACATCAAAAACACTCTCAATCGCATAAACCGAATGGATGTTCATGCCATATTTGATTTTTTCGATTTCACCATTTTGTTGTTTCTTAATTGATTTTGATGAATTAATCTTGTTTGTTTCATTGTAGTGAAGCTTTCTGGACAATCGAATTGGAGTTTCATGGACTGAATCCACATATGCCATAATTAGGGTTTCGGCCAAGCTTTTAGGGTTTCTTGATTAAGAACATATAAATGACTTTCATTGATATATTTGAATTGTGTAGGACCTGGGTAAACCATTGGTGTGTTCAATTGGGATGATTGCTACTTGTTTTGTAGGTACTCAAGACTTTTGATTTCCTGCGGAAAAATGTGCAAGAGAATTCATGGAAAAATTCGCAGGAATTTTCGCAGGAAAACCTGCGAAATTCCAAGGAAGAAGATGACCTGAGTGGCGCGAATTTCAAATTCAAATATTTCATTTATTTTATTATTTAATTGTTTTACATATATATCACAACGCGCTATTAGCTCAGTTGGTTTGTGTGTGTGCGCGTGAGGTTGATGGTCCTGGGTTCGAATCCCCCCAGGCCATTTTGTGTTTGTTTTGCTTTTTTTATGATTTTTACAGGTTATGAAACAAAACGTATTGGCTCTCATTCGATATCACCAAACGCAGTGCAGCCTGGTGGAGGGCTTGTTGGTCCAGGGGATGCAAAGCCTAGGGCATGGGTTCGAATCCCAGCCCCAGGTAAGTTCTTTTTCTCATTATTTTTTCATTTATTTTGTTTTATTTATATTATATTTGGTTAATTTAATTAGTAATAATAAATGTTTTAAAATAAAATAGTTATATTATTTTCTTATATAATTCAAAAAAACTTATATTTTTAAAATAATTCAAACTTTATTAATAAAATTGTTTATATTTATTGTATATTAGAAATATTGTATGTATTTTTTTAGATAAGTAATTTAATTAGGTTTAGATTAAATAATTAACTCTAATATTTTCATATACATAAAACCTAATTTTTTATAAACCCTAATTTATTTTCCTAAAACAATTCAAAACCCTAATTTTTATTTTATGACATGCTTACTTAATTATAATTAACAAATAGTTTTTTTTATGTATATAATTAAATTATTAGAATTATTAATCATATTATTTAGTATATAATTATTATTATTTACTTTTTTTAAAATTCTTAAAAAAATAATTATTTATTTAAATTTGAACTTTTAATTTGTTTCTATATTATATTATTATACTAACTTCTCTTCTATTTATTTTGTTTATTATTACTAACCTATTTATTTATTTATTTATTATATGCTTATTTATTTAAGTTATTTTATTATTATGTAATTGTACACATTATGTAATAGTTGTAGAATTATTCTTATTATTTATTTTTAATTGCCATGGTTAGTAAAATAGGGAGTGTAAACATGTTTGTATTTAAAATTAAATTTAGATCACTAATTTGTAAGATAAATACTTGAATTTGTACACGCACATACGTAAGTCGATCTTGGATCGCCATCTCACATTCTTAAGGATACCTCTCATGTTGCCTAAACAAAAAGGTCAAGTAAGGTGTAAAGCAAAGTCCCTTCTCTCATATCATCTAGGCCCTTAAAAGATAATAAGATCAAGTCCCTCCATGGTTGCCTTCGTAAATGATCTTGTCCCTTTCGAATAAAGATGATAAGTCCCTTTGAATTGCTAAATACACCTTACATTTGCCTAATCATAGATGTCCCTTCACTTGTCCCTCATACATCCAAGGTAATGACTACCTATTCCTTAATAATAGGGATAGTCTTACCATTTAAAGGATATTTAAGAACAGAAAAGATTTAACTTAGGGTAGGTTTCTCTTATGTACTTGCTCACCTTTTCAAAACATTTCAAAAACACTTCATATCTCAAACAATTTTCAAAACAAAGGCTTTATATATATCCGTACATGGATCATTATAAAGTACTTAAGAAAATTTCTAATCACACACTACACTTTTCAAAACAATTTAAAGTGAGCTAAGTAACTAAGAGCCCATGGATAACCATGGATGTAAAGGGTGCTAATACCTTCCCTTTACATAACCTACCCCCCGAACCCAAAAATCTTTTTAAGGTCTTTCCTGTTCTTTTATGCCCTTTCCTTTTGGATAAAATAAAATTCGGTGGCGACTCTTTCTATCCGCAACATTTAACTAAAGTCAGTTCTCCCACCGTGTTACACATTGCTGCCTAGCTCTCTTTCCAGTGCCACCCTTCTTTGGTAGACATATTTCCATTTGCTCACACTTGACACATGATGGAATGACACATTGTCCAGAGGAGCTTCTGGAACAGCAGAGGTAGACCTTGAAGGTGCTGGTTTCTTCCTTGGTGGGGATGTTGGAACATCCTCTTCAACATCTGAATCAGGTGGAGTAGCAGCTTTCTTCTTTTGGGTACTCACCTTGCTCCATTGTTTAGTAGGGCCAAAGGCAACTTTTGCTTTGTCCTTCTTTGGAGTAGGCTGTTTCTTTTCAGGAGTTGAATGTCCAGCAAACTTCTTCTCCTTCCTATCCCTAAGCCTTTTGGCTATGCTAGGGTTAACAGATGCAATGATCTCTGTGTCAGAGTCATCATCTATGGTTTCAGCAGGAGGAGGTTGGGAAGCCTCCTTTTCAGCAGGTGGATCAACAGAAGCTTGGTCATCAGTGGCTTCATCATCATCAGTTGAGGCCTTGTTCTGGTCCTCAGATGCTTCAACATTAGTTGGGACATCCTGTTGAGCAGGAGTGTCCTCTTTAGCCTGATTGCTCTGTTCCTCTTGTGGAGCAGGTATGCTGTTCAGGGGAACAGATATCCCATGCACCACTCTTTGTTCAGATAGAATTCTATTCATAAGATGCTTGATGGATGCATCTACATAGTCATAAGCTTTGGGGGTGGTGTTTGAAGCTGAAGGAATCCCTTTGCTTTTGCTGAACACAGGTTCCTTTGCTCTTCTCACATTTGGAGTTCTAGGTTTTTGAGCAAGAGGGACACTTCCTCTGATTTCGTCCATGGGAGTAGTATCCATTGGAACCATAGAGATTGGGGTTGCATGCACCACATCTTCTTGGTTGAGATTTTCATCCATGAGGTTAGGGTTTTGATGTTGAGACATTTTTGAATGTGGTGGAAGAAGAGTTTAGGTTTGATTGATTTTGATGAGCTCAGAAAATCAGCTTTAGCATGCAATTTGTTTTGAGAAGATAGTGAGGAGATGAAGAGCTGAGAGCACGTTTGAGCTTTTATAAATTCCGTTACTGGTGGAATTCTAAAAAGTGGAATACACAGAGTTAGTGACCAGACTGATGCTGCCATCTGGTGATCATGTCACACGATGTCATAGGACATGTTGGCACTTCTCCATAACTTCTATATTTCACATAAGCAGATTCCCAATTTACCCCTTAGGTTTTCAAATTGGGTAGCATCCAAAGCTTTAGTAAATATATCAGCCAATTGCAGATCTGTGGCTACATGTTCTAATGAGATCACCTTCTCTTCCACAAGATCTCTGATGAAATGATGCCTGATATCAATGTGCTTGGTCCTGCTGTGTTGAATGGGATTCTTTGATATGTTAATAGCACTTAAATTGTCACAGTACAATGTTATGACATCTTGTGGGACATTGTATTCTGTGAGCATTTGCTTCATCCAAACCAACTGTGAACAACTGCTACCAGCTGCAATATATTCAGCTTCAGCAGTGGATAAGGATACACAATTTTGTTTCTTACTGAACCAAGAAATCAAATTGTTTCCTAGAAAGAAGCATCCTCCTGATGTGCTCTTTCTATCATCAGCACTTCCAGCCCAGTCAGCATCACAAAAGCCAGTAAGAATTGGATCACATCCATGAGAGTATATTATGCCATAGTCACAAGTACCATTGACATATTTCAAAATCCTCTTAACCTGGTTTAGATGACTTACTTTTGGCTCAGCTTGATATCTTGCACATACACCTACTGCAAAGGCTATATCTGGTCTGTTAGCAGTCAGATATAATAGGCTTCCAATCATGCTTATGTATAAGCTTTGGTCTACATTCTCACCCTTGTCATCCTTTGTCAGCTTTAAATGAGTGGGGGCAGGTGTTCTTTTGTGACTAGCATTGTCCATCCCAAACTTCTTGACAATGTTCTTTGCATACTTGCTTTGGGATATGAACATGGAGTCCTCCATCTGCTTGATTTGCAGTCCAAGAAAGTAGGTTAATTCTCCTACTAGGCTCATCTCAAATTCAGATTCCATTTGAGTGACAAAATGTTTAACCATCCTGTCTAACATCCCACCAAAGACTATGTCATCTACATATATTTGAGAAATCATGACATTTCCTTCTTCATCCTTCACAAACAAGGTTTTGTCTATTCCACCTTTCCTGTACCCTTGTTTTATGAGAAAAGTGGTCAATCTTTCATACCATGCTCTTGGGGTTTGTTTCAGACCATAAAGAGCCTTCCTTAGTTTGTATACATGATCTGGACAGCTTGGATCAACAAATCCCTTAGGCTGATCCACATATACCTCCTCATTAAGATATCCATTTAGAAATGCACTTTTCACATCCATTTGAAATAGCTTGAACTTCAGGATACAAGCAATTCCTAAGAGTAGTCTGATTGATTCAAGCCTTGCTACTGGTGCAAAGGTTTCATCAAAGTCTACTCCCTCAATTTGTGTGTATCCTTGAGCTACAAGTCTAGCCTTGTTCTTTGTAACAACTCCCTGCTCATTTGACTTGTTCTTATACACCCATTTAGTGCCAATCACATTTATGTCATCAGGTCTAAGAACAAGATCCCACACTTCATTCCTTGTGAACTGACCTAATTCTTCTTGCATAGCAGAAATCCAGTACTCATCATTCAGAGCTTCCTTGATGTTTTTAGGTTCTATTTTTGAAACAAAACAAGAACCTGAAATCATCTCTCTTGATCTAGTGATTACACCTCTGTTAGGATCACCAATTATCAGATCTTTAGGATGATCTTTCTGGATTCTGATGGAGGGAGGTTTGCTGGATTGTTCTGTCCTTGCCTCAGTTAGAGTGAAGTCAGGATTATCATTCTTTATTTCAACTTCAGTCTGACTGTCAGCAGATGTTCCAACATCATCAGCTACATCTGCAGGGGCATCATCAATGATCACATTTATTGACTCCATTATAACCTTGGTTCTGGAGTTAAATACTCTATAGGCTCTGCTATTTATGGAGTATCCAAGGAAAATCCCTTCATCACTTTTAGGATCCATCTTTCTTCTTTGATCCCTATCAGCCAGAATGTAACAATTACTTCCAAACACATGGAAGTACTTGACTGTAGGTTTTCTGCCCTGCCAGACTTTATAGATGGTGGACAAGGTTCCTTTTCTTAGAGTGACTCTATTGTGAATGTAACAAGCTGTGTTCATAGCTTCATCCTAGAAGTACAATGGTAACTTTTTAGCATGAATCATAGCTCTTGCTGATTCTTGGATAGTTCTGTTCTTCCTCTCAACAATCCCATTATGTTGAGGGGTGATAGGAGAAGAATACTCATGATTGATTCCTTCTGAAGAGCAGAAATCTGAGAATTTTTTATTCTCAAACTCCTTTCCATGGTCACTTCTTATTCAGACCATACAACTTGCTTTTTCTCTTTGTATTCTTTGGCATAGATCATTGAATACCTTAAACACATCAGACTTTTCTTTGATGAAATTTATCCATGTATATCTTGAAAAGTCATCAACAACCACATAGGCATACCTTTTTCCACCAAGGCTCTCAACCTGCATTGGTCCCATAAGATCCATATGCAATAATTCCAAAACTTTGGAAGTTGTAAGATGTTGGAACTTTGGATGGGACATCTTGGTTTGCTTGCCTATTTGACATTCACCACATACTTTGCCTTCATCAATCTTCAGTCTTGGAATACCTCTTACAGCCTCCATAGATATGATCTTCTTTATTCCTCTGAGATGAAGATGACCCAGTCTTTGGTGCCATAGCTTCACTTCTTCTTCTTTGGCTAAGGAGCAAGTTGAAGTGAGACTGAAATCTTGAGGTTCCCACATATAACAATTGTCTTTAGATCTGGCTCCTCTCATGACAACCTTCTATTCTTTATCAGACACTATGCATTCAGTTTTGGTAAAGTTTACACTGTAACCTTGATCACATAATTGACTTATGCTGATCAAGTTAGCAGTCAATCCTTTTACCAGCAGCACATCATCTAGTCTTGGTACATCTGGGCAGTCCAAAGTCCCAACTCCCTTGATTCTCCTTTAGCTCCATCTCCAAAGGTTACATATCTGGATGAGTGTGACTTTAAGTCTACCAGCAGATTCTTCAATCCAGTCATGTGCCTTGAGCATCCACTGTCAAAGTACCAGTCTTCCTTAGCTGATACTCTGAGAGATGTATGAGCTATATAGGCAACAACCTTCTTTGACCATTTTTGCCTGTTGTGAAGTTTCCTTTGATGCCTCTGCCCTGTGTAGTGTCTATCTTTAGAGCTCCAAGGTTGTTTGTTGAACTTGTTCTTGGGCATGTATTTTTAGCTTTGATCAGCATGAAGACTAGCTTTAGGTACCCATATTTTCTTGATGACCTTTGTTTTCTGCTTAGGGGGTTGTTGATATCTTTGATTTTGATGTCCATGCAACACTTTCTTGATAACCTCTGTCTTCTGCTTAGGGGGTTGCTGATACCTCTGATTTGGATGTCCATGCAGCTTGTAGTAAAAAGGTTTGATGTGACCAAACCTTCCACAATGATGGCATCTCCATCTTTGATACTTCTTTTTCATCATGTTCTTTTCATGATGTTGGGACATCTGTTGGGACATCTTGTCTGACTTTATGGGATTTGAAGTTGTTTTGCTGGAGCTAGCCTCAAACTTTTGAGCTTTATTAAATCCCAACCCAGTTCTATCCCTGAGTGCTTGTTGTTGTTGAGAATGACATCCAGTGTGTTTGAGCTACTGTTCAGCATTCTGACATATTTGGACATATTCTCCAACTTGGAGTTGAGAAGGCTTACTTCACTTTCCAAAGTATCAATGATCTCTAGATTACTTGTCTTTTCAACCTTTAATGCCTCAATCTGCTTCTTTTGCTTTATATTCTCCATGCATACTTCAGTGCTCCTTTTACACAGCATCTTGTATGATTCTTCAAGCTCTTCAAAAGTCAGCTCCTCATCACTGGATCCCCCTTCAGATTCACATACTCCAGCTAGAGCAGTAATGTGCTTTGCAGATTCTTCTTCTGATTCACATCCTGAGTCTTCATCTGACCAGGTTGTAAACACCCCAAATTTTCCCTCACCCATTCACACCATGGCTTGTGATCTTTTCATGTGCATAAGTTCAATCATAGCATCCCATATTGCATTTTTGCTTCACTGCATTGATTCAAAGTCATCTGCATCTAGGGTTTGTGATCTGAGCCATCCCTGAGCCATTTGAGCCTCTCCAAAGGTCTACAATCACTTCAAAGGGGTCCATGTATGTTCAAGCATCATATTATATCCTCTCAAGATCAAAGAAGTCAAAGAATCACAAGAACTGAGAAAGGCATGGAAGCAGAGCCAGGTTTGACTGCACAGATGACCTAAAATTAGGGTTTTGGTTTCAGAGGCCATAACTCCAAATTTTTTGGTCATTCTTGTTTCTATTGGTCTCTATATGTTATACGGATCATGCATATCAATTTTCATGAAGAAATTCCATGGGGAAGGCATCTGATCAAGGGATGACTTCTTGAGTAAGTCAGTGCAAAATCAGGGCATCTGAGGCCCCCAATGACCCAACCAAAGGGTGTTCTCCATCATTTTGAATGTGTATGATCTTTATTTGGTCATAGAAGATGTTAGAAGTTCACAAAATTGAAGAATTTCAAGCCATTTGCAAAATTGCCTTTTTGGGAAAGTGACTTGTAATGTAAACTTGCCATTTTGGGAAAGTTTTTCAACCTCCTCAAATTGATTCAAAAATGCTTCAAATGAGAAAACTTTGATCATGAAAGTTTTAGAATGGATCATTCCCTTTTCAAAAAGTACAAGAACTCATTCTAACTCATCATGGATCAAAAGTTATGGCTTGTCAAAGTTGGACAAAATCACATAATTTCAAGTTTTGCACCAAAGAGGCAATGTTGCAAAAACTCATGACAAACCTTTATGTGACTTCAAATTGGTTTCTATGCACCACACAAACATAAACCAATGCCTAAAAATCATATTGCACAAAAGAACTTCCCATTTTCATGACTTATGCTTCAAGTAATCACAAAAGGGCCAAAAGATCACAAAGTTGCAAAACCTCTCACAAACCCTAATCCACTTGCTAATTGGCCTCAAGACTGATTCCATGGCTCTCCTCAATCCTTGCTGCGCAGGACACCCCTTTGTCCTTGGCCTGCCATTGACCCATACCTCTCTTACACAAAAAGTTGACTTTATGCAAAATGGCCCATACCAATCAAGCTAGGCCACACCAACTCCACAGACCTATCACAGTGTGATACATGGACAAAATGAGACTCAACACATAGCACAACTCATTCAGATCTCTCCCACAAGCCAACATTCTCCAAACTCACCTCTTATGCATTTTCATTCGAATCTCCTCACACAAGCATCAAACATCAAAACAAACTTCATAGAATCACTCAACATGTTCCCCTGATCATTTCCCAACCCTCATTTGTCCCTGAAACCCTACATATCAAAAACACGATTCTCACCCCTCACTGAACAGAACTTCATCAAACTCTTAAACCAGCCACTTTAAACTTCAACCAAGCTTCAAAGCTTCATCAAGAGGATCATTGGAGCCATTTTGAAGCAAAGAAGCAGGCAAAAAGCTCCTGGATTGAAAGCTCAATCTCAGGTAACATGATGAACAAATTTTCCAGAATCCTGATTTCTTGTTAGAATGTTGTTCTATGTGTTGCCCTGATCATGGGGATCTATTTATTTTTGAAAATGAGCCAGAAATGAACATTTTGTGTTGCTCTGAAACTTTTGCCCTAGAATTTGTTTTCTTCGATTCTCACTGTGTGGTTAATATAAATTGTTTTTGGCCCTGGATTCTTGTTACCCAATGTTAGGGGTTTGATTCTGGAGATTTGGGAGTCTTGGGGGTGCGTTTTGAGTGATTCAGGTGAAGGAGATGGCCGGAGAAGACGACCAGAGCTTATCTCCGGTCGCCTGAAGTTAATTAGGGTTAAGTGTGATTAATTAGCAACTTTGAATGTGGGCCTTAGGATCTGTCTTCACGCGCGCGCATGAATGGACAGGATCTTGTCATTAAGCCCTAATCAGTGTTTAATTAAATTAACCTAGGATTAATTAATTATAAAATAAAATTAGCCTGGTTTGAATTGTGTCTATTGGATCTGGCGCGCAGTCAAACCTCCCTTCCCCAGAATGAATCTCAGCTCTCCATTGTGCATACTTTCATTTATTTTAATTTTTATTTCATTTAATTTGATTTATCTTTTACGAATTATTTAAAATAGCAAAATACATTAAAAAATTCTGAAAATTTTTGTCAAAGATTTAATTAATTTTCAGAACCCAAAAATATTTTTATTTTTATTTTTTGCATTAAATATCATTTTTAAATCATTTAAATGTTTATTTTTAATTAGTTAATGAAAATTAATTAATTAAAAATGCATTTAGGTATTTAAAAATCACCAAAAAATTCACATTGGATTCAGAAACATTATCCAACTCTCAAAGCAAATTTCTTTTTTGTTCTTGATGCCTTTTGATCATTTTCATTGGAATTAAATTCATTTTGAGGCAATATTTTTGTGCAAACTTTGAAAAATCCATTCTACCTAACCCTTGAGAGTTTGATGATGGTTCTTCTTGCATTGCATCCTCCATGGCATGTAGTTTATAGGTTAAAATTGGTTTGAATTGATCTTGCATTTTCAATTTGTTTGGTATTTTTCTTTGTGAGGCACCCCAAAACCTAGTAATCTTAGGAAATTCATAACTTTCACTAGGTTAAGAGTTAGGTCCCCTCCTTTGGGCAGTGAACTTGTATAGGTTTAGGGTACCCTTGATTGCATTTTCAATTTTTTGTCATGTCATTTGCTTCTGGTTTTGATTTTTGTGATGTGTAAACACCCCAAATTTGCCCTCACCCATTTACACCATGGCTTGTGATCATTTCATATGCATAAACACAATCATACCATCTCATATCACAATTTTGATTCACTGCATAGATTCAAAGTCATCTGCACCTAGGGTTTGTGATCTGAGCAATCCCAGAGCCTCTTGAGCCACTCCAAAGGCCATCAATCACTTCAAAGGGGTCCATGTGTGTTCTTATATCATATTACATCCTCTCAAAGTCAAGATTGCAAAAGAATCACAAGAACTGAGGTTTGCATGGAAGCAGAGCCAGGCTAGACTGCACAGTTGACCTAAAATTAGGGTTTTGGTTTCAGAGGCCATAACTCCAATTTTTTTGGTCATTCTTGTTTCCATTGGTCTCTATATGGTATAGGGAGTATGCATATCAATTTTCATAAAGTAATTCCATGGGGAAGTCATCTGATCAAGAGTTGACTTTTCAGACAAGTCAGTGCAAAATCAGGGCATCTGAGGCCCCCAATGACCCAACCAATGGGTGATCTTCATCATTTTGAGTGTATATGATCTTTATTTGATCATGGAAGAAGGTTGAAGTTCACAAAAATCAAGAATTTGGAGTTTTTGCAAATGTTGACTTTTTGGGCATAGTTGACTTTTCAAGAATGTGTCATTTTAGGTCATTTTTTCAAGCCTTGATTCTTGATCCAAAAATGCTTTAAATGGAAAAACTTTGGTCATGAAAGTTGTAGAATACATCTTTCCCTTTTCAAAAAGTACAAGAACATGATCAAATTCTTCTTGGATCAAAAGTTATGGTGTGACAAAGTTGGCAAAAATCATTGATTTTCAAGACATGCCTCAAATGTGAATTTTGCAAAATCATGAACCAAGGCCATTTGTAACTTCTAGTTCACTTCAAACCAATGTACAAACATCACATAAACTCTAAAAGTCAGATTTGGACCAAGAATTCCTCATGTTTCATGGCTTATGGAATGAGAAACTCACATGTGAACCAAAATGAGCCAACTTGCAAAATCACTCATCACACTTCACCAACTAGTTGCCTTGGCTGCTGAACCTTCCTAGCATTACACACACATCATGCTGCACCAGCCCATGCTCTTGTACCAAGCTAGAACTTAGCCCATGCTTCTCTTACAACAAAGTGGACTTTTTGCAAAAGTAGACATCCCAATCACAGCAGGCCAGGTCACATCACCTGACCAATGGGAGTTCTTTATGCAAGGAAAATGCTGGCCATAACACTCAAGAAGCCAGGCTGAAACACTCCATAGCATGACATATACAAACTCACTCCATTTTTGCATTTGTCTTCGAATCTGCCTCCACAAACTTCAAACATCCAAACCATTTTCACCAATCACCTCACCTTGCCCCATTAAGCCTAAACCAACAAAGAACCAAGCCTGAATCAAGCCATAACATCACTTCACCATTTTCACCCCAAGCTGCAGTTTCCTTCGAAACACCTTCCATAGCTCACAAACATCCAAACAAACACCACAAACCTTCTTAAAACATCACCCTGATCATAAAGAACCACCCACATTGGCCTGAAACTGCCTGAATCACCATTGCCATTTTCAACTGAGCTTGAGCAGAAGCTGTTCAAACTCTTCATCTAGCCAGCATAAACTTCTCCAAAGCATCCAAGCATCATCAAGAGGTCATAAGGAATGGATTTCACCAAAGGAGGAGGTCAGAAACTTGCTGGAGTGAAAGCTTCGAATCTCAGGTAGCTCAAGAACTTTTTTTCCAGAAATGGATTTTTAAGTTCTAAACTTGTTCTATATGTCTTCCTGATCACGGATATGCCTTTAGTTTTGAAAATGGTGATGAAATGAGAATTTAATTGCTTCCTGAAACTCTGTTGACCTAAAAATTGTTTGGTTCGATTCATGTTTTTGGGGAAAAATAAATGTTGTTTGTGATGGGGTTTTGATTCAGTGGATCATGGGAATCATTTTTGTATGCTTGGTTTTCATTTTTGTTACGTTTTGAAGTTTTTAGGGATTTTCAGGTGGGCTTCCCACCGGAGAAGACGACCGGAGGTCTTCTCCGGCCACCTGAAAATCATTAGGGTTTAATCCCTGTAATTAATTGTGTTTGAATCTGGAGCGTGCGATGGCTTTGACTTGTTGACCTCCCGCGCGTGTAAATGGCCCAGATTGATCATTAGAAACCCTAATTGCATTTAATTAATTCATAAATCAGATTAACCAAGTTTGAATATGGGCCTTTGATCTGCGCGCGCAGTCAACCCATCCTTGGCCAGACTCAATCTCAACCCTCCATTGTGCATACTTCCATTTATTTTCATTTTTATTTCATTTCTTTTCATTTAACTTGCATATTTAATTTAAAATAGTAAAAATTGTCTAAAAATTATGAAACTTTTTCCCAAGAGTTTTATTAATTTTTAAGACCCAAAAATATTTTCATTTTTATTTTTATCATTAAAAAAGTATTTTTAAATATTTAAAAGATTATTTTTAATTGATTAATGAAAATTAATTTATTAAAAATACTTTTAGGTATTTAAAAATCACCAAAAAATTCATGAAATGTTCTAAGACATTTAGAAACATTGTCCAACCTTCAAACCAAATTTCTTTTTTGATCTTGATGCATTTTGAGAATTTTTCTTTGAATTAAAATCATTTTTGTGCATTAATTTGATCCATAGTTCAAAAAATCATTTCTGCCTATTCATGAAGAGTTGGACATTGATTCTTCTTGCATTGCATTGTGTTTAGCATGTAGTTTTTGAGATTAAATGGCCATGATTTGATTCCTCATTTTCAATTTGTTTGATAATTTTCTTGTTTAGGAACCCTAAAAACCCTAATAACTTGTAAAATTCATATCTTGAGTTAGGTTAGGAGTTGAGACCTCCCCTTTGGGCATTGGTTTAGTATAGGATTAGGGGTCCTTTGAGTGGCATTTTCCATTTTTTATCTTAGGGTTTGCTTCTGTTTTTGGTTTTTGTTTGATGTTTGGTTCATAAACCCTAATTTGGGCTTTCATTTGCATCCCTCTTGCATTCTCTTGCATAACATGACTTGCCATGACATTTCAAGCATCCATTTGATTCATTTGACATCATAAGACATATTGCAAGCATGTTTGATCATTTCATCATGAATTTGCCATGTTGTATGCCATGTGCACTTCATAACTTTTCATGTATGTCCATGCTTCCTAACTTGCTTCATTTGCATTCCTAATCTTGTTTGATCATCTCCATGCCTTGTCTCATGTTTATAGCTCTTCATAGCATCATTAACATCATGTATTTGCTTCTGACTTTGTCTTGCATCATGCCATTTCATCTCATTTGCATTGCATCTCATTTCTTTCACTAACTTTTCAGGTGGTAAGTCACTTTGAGAAGTGAATTTGCCTTCACTTCTCATGTTCTCTTTTCATCTCTCTTATGCATCATTGCTGCATTTTTGTATGTGTATTGGATTGAGCTTGCTCATTCTTGTTCATCTTACCTTCTTTCTTCAAGCAACTTGCCTTCTTAAGTGAAGCAAGTTGTTTTGCTTCTCTTTGCTCCTTTCATCTGCTTCTCTCCTTGGTGGTTCCTTGAAGATTTCTTTCTTAAACCCCACAAACCCTAGGAATGACCAAGCATGATAACAATTAGGGTTGATTAGTCCCCCACTTAGCTTTTACCTTTGTATCTCCTTGAGTCTTCTCTTCTCATCTCATAATCAGGGACTAAACCCTAAAGGTTTTAAGGCTTTATGATTAAGCTTATGCCTGCATCCTTCTATTAGGATGAAGTGTATAACTTTAATCCTAAGTGTTAAACCCTTAATGTGTTTAAATCTCTTAATCAATCCACTTAATAATCATCAAGACATCACACTTGTAACTTGGGCCTTGCATTAGGGTTCTAATTCTTCCTTAATTGGTTAAGAAGGACTAACCCTAGTGTTAATGGACAAGTCCCCCTCAAGTTGTCTTACAAACCCTAAAAAACACTTCATCATCATAACCATTGAATAAAATCCACTTAATCAAAGGTTTGTTTTGTCATGAGTTTAATCCCTAATCATGGATTAAGTTGAGGAGCTTTCCTCAGCTTAAACACTCTCATCTATTATCCTTCTATTAGGATGGTGTAATGAGTCTGTTTAATCCTTGATTATGGCTTAACCTCATTACTTAACACTAAACAAAAACAACAAAAATATCTAAATAATCACAAGTAGGTTAATGATCTTAATCCTGCATCAAAGGTGTTTAAGTGTGAGAAGCTGACTTCACACTTAAGGTAATCTCATTACCCCTAATCAGAGGGAAGATGTGATGAGTTTACTAAATCCATTGGTTTAGGCTTAAGCTCATTAACTTATGACAAACTTTCAAAAGCAATAAAAGACTGAAAATTCAAAAACAAACAATAATCGTCTCCTTCGGGATTCTTTTCTCATCTCATTCATTCACAAACCAAAACTCGCTTCTTCCGTCTAATGCAAGACAGTTTGCATCTGTGCCAGACAGATCATACACTTGAGCATATGCAAGTAAGCAGTTCACAAGTCAATTCATCTTTCAGTCTCTTTGGGTCGAACTACGGTGTTCTGACTTCCTCATTGCACGAGAGGATACGTAGGCATAACTTAACAGTTATCGAACAAAAGTCTCTGTATATTCCCCCTCTTTCCAGCATCTTTCTTTTAGCCTCATTATCATGAGCAATTCATTCTCATTCTTACACTGACACATCATTTACACACTTCACTTCTTTTGCACTGACACCTGTACATCCTTTTCCAGCTCTTTTACACACAAATTGCACTGACACTACCCCTTTAAAACACAAATCTTTTAAGCGTGGATCCCGTCGAGTACGGCGGACAATCTGGGTGCTAATACCTTCCCAGGTTGTAACCAACCCCCTTTCTCAGTCTCTCTGGTTCGCAACCGTCTTATCCATATCTTTCTAGGTCTATGCAGCATTGCCTTTCCTCCGGGATAAAAATGCCTAGCTGGCGACTCTTTTCATCTCCAGTGAGTTCACGGCTGTGTGTTCTCGCACCCTCCCTTCGCCGACCGTTCGCGTCTGTACCTTTATCTGGGCCATTTCCCATTTATCGGGAGCGACAGCTTGGCGACTCTGCTGGGGAAGCCTTATACTGTAACCAGGGCTTCTGGTTCTTTTTGTGGGTTCCTCCTAGCGCTTGATTGATTTGTGTTTACTGGGGTGTTATGTGCTTATTTGTGCTTGTATATTTATTTTTGTTTATTGCTTTATGTACAGTTGCTTTACTGTTTTCTTTATAGTTTTGCATATTATCATATTTGTCATGCTATACTGGCTGGATCTGTTGTTTGCCTTGGTGGGTGGGTGATTCATTGAGAGTTAAGGCCCTATACCTGGGACCTGAGTGACACCTAGGCTAGAGTGAATCATATTCTTTCCCATTCCATTTCGGTCTGGTGCGGGAATATGAAACACGGTTCAGATGTGGGTTTCTTCTTGAGAACTCTGTGTTGCAGATTTCCTGCAACGCTAGGGCTATCTGGGAAGCCTGCTAAGTCTGGATGACCTTTTAGTATTGACCTTCAGAAACTGAGGTGAATTAGAGGAGGAACTGTTATGGTTATTGTAAACACTGTACCTCCGGGTTAGAAGTGTTTACACTTCTCATAACTGATCCAAGTCTGAGGATCCTTGTTCTAGATCACCACCTGTGAGGGGGTTGGGCTGTTTACAGGTTTGCAGGTACCTTGACCTCAGAATACCCTGTTACTTTGTTTGATTAAGAATACTCCATGTTGGAACAGTTCTTGTGATTCTAAACCCTGGATATGTGGCTCTTTATTTGAGTCCCCCACCTTGGTTACTGGACTTATGGACCTCCATCCGGATTTCTTACACACATGGACTTATATCAGAGCATTTGATCAGATCCAGCTCAGTCACAAACCCTTGCATATCATTTGCATACATAATCATTGCATCATATTGACATTTGCTTATTTGTGTTTCAGGGTATCCATCTTCATTTGGTTTTGGTTTTGACCCCATCTTCAGTATTGACCTATCTTCATCAGCACTTGCTTCAGCTTCCAGCTATCCACTTCAGCCAATCAGTGGCCCATTCTTCAGTATCATTATCAGCACTTGTCTTTACTCAGTCTCAGCATCATGGCTCCAAAGAAAAGCAACATCACCTACCACTTCTTCCAACCAGATTTATCTGACATCAGGAGGATTCAGACCCTGATCACTCCAGACCATATACCATTGTTCAGGGAACACCATGGAGACATACTTGATATGGTTATGGATCTGGACCCCTCACAGAGAAGCCTGATCCACACCTGCCTTCAGTTTTATGATCCCCCACTGAGATGTTTCACTTTTCAGGACTTTCAGCTGGGCCCTTTATTGGAAGAATACTCATCATTAGTTGGTATACCTATCAAGAGAGAAATCCCTTTCAATCCTGAGATGGCTTTCCCAAGTAATGAGGAGATAGCCAAGGCATTACACCTGGAGCCAGTTTTGATTGGGCAGCATATGACTTCCAAGGCTGGAATCCCTGGCATGCATCTGGATTTCTTAATCTCTCAAGCTACCCTGAAAGCTTCTTTGGGAGAGTGAAAAGCTGTCTGTGCTTTATTGGCCTTGAGTATATATGGGATTGTATTATTTGCAGATGAGCCTCGATTCATTAGTAAGAATGCAATCCATCTGTTCATCCTGAAGAACCCAGTGCCAACTTTATTGGGTGATCTCTACTATTCAGTGCATCAGAGGAATGAAAAGCAGAGGGGAAGACTAGTGAGGTGTTGTGCTCCTTTGTTCCATACTTGGCTTCTCAGGCATCTACCCAGGACAGATGCATTTTTGAATCCTCATCAGCAGAAAAACTGGGCTGGAAGACTTACTACTCTTACTTCAGCTGATATCAGGTGGTGCACTCAAAGCACAAAAGGTAGGGATATCATCACCAGCTGTGGGCATTTTCCCAATGTGCCTTTAATAGGAGTTAAGGGTAGTATCAATTACAACCCTCTGCTGTTCAAAAGACAACTGGGCTATGCACTGGTCCACACTCCTAAGGCACAAGACTTGGTTGAGACTCTTTACTGTGAGAACAAGATTAGTTTGGCTATTGTTAGGCAGGCAGCCTGGGCCTGGGATAATGTTCAAACTAAGGGGATAACCATCCAGGGTAAGTGTAACAATGTGGCATCAGCACAATACTATGATTGGTCCTATGCTAGGGCTCAATTCTCTGGGATGCCCTTTACTATTGAAGATGTGCCTGGGCCCTCCACAGCACCACCTCCAGCGACTGTCAGTCTAGAGGAGTTTGAGAAGTTGAAAGAGAGAAATGAGAAGTTAACTCAAGCTTTGCAGAAGACCCTCTATGAGAGGAGTGATGGGAGATTGGATATTGAAAGATTGGAGAAGCTGAAGAAAGAGCATCTGGCTAAGATTGAGAAGTCTGAAGATTACATTAAGAAGTCTAGGGCTGGAGAACAAATCCTGAAGAATGCTTGCAAAGAAGATCAATTCCAAAAAGCAAGGACAAACTTGTATCTGAAGGAGAGCCAGGCTAGGTGGGTCAGGATCACCGAGGCTCATACTCTGGAGGACAAGAGAGTTCAAGACAAGATGGAGCAGATGGAAGCTAGTGCAAAAGAGCAGCAAGAAGCCCTGGCAGCAGCCCAGAGGGAGATATCAGAGCTAAAGATCAGAGCTGGAGTAAAGAGGTCAAAGGACCAAAGTCAGCACAAGAAACTAACTACAGCTGTTACTACCCGGAACCTCCTTATCAGAAATCTCACGGAGCGTCCGGCTGATCCTGTGACCGAAGCACTTCTCAAGGAAGTTCGGGAGGATGAGTTTGGTCTTGATGTTTGACCATTTGCTTGTTGTTGCTTTTATTCCGTGTACTTTTATTTTCTTATGATGTATTTTTGACCCTTTAGAGGGCTTATGTTGTAAAAGAACAAGTTGTATTATTCCACCTTCTGTAATATATTTGTGTTAGTTTGCTCCATCCAAGTTTACTCCAAAAGCAACATCAACAGCATCTTCAAGGGTCTGGAAGGGTCAAAACTGAATGCCAAGCCGGATACCTTGAGAGCAAATAAGCATACTGCATTGCATGCTAACCCTTTGTTTGTTTTGTAGGTTTTTGTTTTGTTGTTGCTAACTCTGTTGTGATTCTCAGGAATTATTGCTCGACGACGAGGGTTCCCACTCAACAGACCACACAGGTACCCTACCAGAAACAATCTTCCGGGCATCCAGATGGATCAGCTGCAGCAGGACCTTACTGAGGTCAGAAATCAGATGACTAGCGAGAGGTTGGAGATGAGAACTCAAATGACGCAGTTTATGGAAGTAATAAACAACATGGCTCAAAGCCAGGAGAGGCTCAGAGCACTGGTAGAAGGGAGAAATCAGGAGGATCATCAGCCAGGGACTGCTGGGACTAGCAACAATGAAAGAGTCCAACCACATGCTAATCCCCCAGTTTTTGGACCCCATCTCCATCCAGAGGCCAACATTCCTGTCAATATTCAAGGGCCTGCTACAGCCGGGAGGGTACTGCAAGAAGACCCTCAAGAAGACCAGTTCACAGTAATGGGAGCCGGGGAAGAGGCTTATGATAGAAGATTGGATGAGATAGCTGAGAAGTTAAGATCCTTAGAGTCTCAAAATTCTTTGGGTTTTGACGTTATGGATATGGGCTTGGTAGACGGGGTCAGGATTCCCCAAAAGTTTAAGCCTCCATGCTTTGAAAAGTATAATGGGACTTCCTGTCCCCGAACCCATCTGCAATCTTTCCTCGGATGGTTAAAGGCCTACACCATGGACGAGAAGTTGTGGATGTTCTATTTCGAGGATAGTTTGACTGGAGCTTCTAGGGAGTGGTATTCCCATCTGACAAGAGCAACAATTAGATGCTGGAAGGACCTGGCAGAGGCCTTCATCAGACAGTATCAGTATAATCTAGATATGGCACCCAACAGGACCCTCCTAATGGGAATGTCACAGTCATCTAGAGAGAGCTTCAGAGAATATGCTCAAAGATGGAGACAGCTTGCTGCTGCTGTCCAGCCACCTATGTCTGAAAGGGAGATGGCTGATATGTTCATGAACACCCTTCAGGGAACCTATATTGATAGGCTAGCTGCTTTCTCATCCACCAGCTTTGCAGATGTTGTCATAGCAGGGGAGAGAATTGAAAGCCTATTGAAAATGGGGAAGATCTCAGACAATGGTGCAAGCTCATCCAGTAATGCCAGAAAGCCTTTTGCAGGCCCGAGAAGGACTGGTGAGACTAATGCCATCCACACCAACAGGGGTAGGCCCCAATATGTTCACAGATCTGTGGCTGCAGTCACCATCCCTGCTCCAGCTCATCCACAACCAGTTTATCAACCTCCTCAGCAAAACTATCAGCAACAACCTCAGTACCATCAACAAAATCAGTATCCTCCAAGAAATTACAACAACAGCAACACCAACAACAATAACCAGCAAAGGCCATTCCAACAGAGGCCATCTCAAGCTAACAGAGTGATCGATCCGATCCCCATGCCATATGCTACATTGCTGCCACAGCTCCTGAAACTCAACCTAGTTGAGCTAAGGACGTTGGCACCTCCGGATCCCAACAGTCTACCCAGGAATTACGACTCCAACGCCAGATGTGCCTTCCATTCAAACGCACCGGGCCATAGTACGGAAAAGTGCAGAGCCTTGCACATGAAGGTACAAGACCTAGTAGACTCGAAAGCTCTGAATTTCGCACCACCACCCAATGTGAATAAGAACCCTATGCCAAATCACGGTGGTCCCAGAATTAACGCTATTGAAGAAGACAAGCCGTCTTATTTAATAACCAGTGTGGGTCAGATCCGGACACCGTTGGTAGAAATCAAGGCTCAGCTCTTGGAATGTCAGATGTTCCCAGGATGCGAGTTAGGGTGTGCTTACTGCAATATTTCAGTAAATGGGTGCGATAATCTGAGGAATGGCATAGATGGCCTTATTCAGAGTGGCCAACTCCAGATCACCACATCATTTCCAACAAATCCAGCAATTTCATCAGCAACGGTTTCAGAACCTCCTACAACTGCAGTAACCATTGTTCCCGACAATTCTTCGGCTTCATCAACAAGTACTTCATCAATTTTATCAACTGATCAATTTTCAACAAATTTTCCTGCTACAACTTCAGATTCACTCCATCTTGAATCTCCTACAACAACAACATCCATTCTTCCAACAATGTCTCCTACAACTCCAGCAACCAATCATGAAGATGTCTCTACTGTCACAATATTTTATGATCCTGAAAACAACTCTGCCTACAATTCAGAAGGTGCTGCTCCCATTAGAGCACCAGTTACAATTTATTACGATCCACAAACTATCACAGTCCCTTCAGCAGCTGCAATCAGTCCAGTCACTGTCACAGTGCCTGGACCCGTACCTTATGAAAGCAATAGGGCCATCCCTTGGCACTATGGCTCTGACGTGTACTGCGAAGGAAAAAGAATCACTCTTGATACATCAACACCTGCACCACAAATAGATAATGTGGGAGGAGGCGGAGGCTTCACTCGAAGCGGACGTCTCTTTGCTCCACCAATTCAAAGACCTACTGCCGAAGTAGAAGCTGCTGCCAAGGCAAAAGGAAAGAGCCCGGTGC
The DNA here is from genome assembly GCA_963966055.1 of Lathyrus aphaca. Lineage (NCBI taxonomy): Eukaryota > Viridiplantae > Streptophyta > Magnoliopsida > Fabales > Fabaceae > Lathyrus > Lathyrus aphaca. The sequence continues at coordinate 163,252,439 of OZ014520.1, read as the reverse complement.
AGGAAGATCAAGCTGTTAAGGAAGCTTTGAAGACGCCATTCGATCAAGAAGTTGATGAGTTTATGAGAATCATCAAAAAGAGTGATTATAAAATTGTGGATCAGCTTCACCAGACGCCATCCAAGATCTCTATTCTCTCACTGCTTATGTGCTCCGAAGCCCATCGGAATGCACTACTCAAAGTCTTGCACGCAGCTTACGTGCCTGAAGAGATCACTGTCAATCAATTGGAAACCGTGGTTGGAAATGTTACTGCTAGCAATGGGCTAGGGTTCACCAATACTGACTTGACAGCAGATGGCCGCAACCATAACAAAGCCTTGCACATCACCATGGAATGCAAAGGAGCAGTCCTTTCTCATGTGCTGGTGGACACAGGGTCATCCCTTAATGTCTTACCAAAGAAGGCCCTGGTGAAGCTAGAGTATGAAGGATTAGCATTGCGACCCAGTAACCTGGTAGTAAGAGCCTTTGATGGTTCTAAGAGATCGGTTCTGGGGGAGATCGAGCTACCTGTGACAATTGGCCCACAGACCCTTAAAATTATCTTCTATGTGATGGACATTCAGCCCGCCTACAGCTGTTTGTTGGGTAGACCTTGGATTCACGCCGCTGGCGCAGTAACGTCTACCCTTCACCAGAAGTTAAAGTTTGAGTGGGAAGGCCAAGTTGTTACAATCTGTGGGGAGGAGGATATATTTGTTAGCCATCTGGCTACTTATAAGTACATTGAGATGGATGGGGAGATCCATGAAACAATGAACCAAGGATTTGAGGCCTTGAATGTCAATGAGGCATCTGCTGTATTTGGAGTCTCCATGTCATCTTATCAACAAGCCCGGAAGGTTGTTGAGGAAGGAACTGCCCAAGGCTGGGGCAAGGTTTTATCTGTGGAGGAGAAGAAGGACAAATTTGGGTTGGGTTACAGACCAACTCAACAACATCAAGCAAAGGCTGCTGAGAAGCCCGGTTTTGTCAGTGGGGGGATGCTCACCCCTGATGCTATCAACAATTTGGAAGACGAGCTGGAAGAGGAGCGCAATCTGGAGAATTGGATTCGTCCAAAGATCCCGGGGAGCAGTATCTCGAACTGGTCTTCCCAGGAAATTATAAGAGTTACTCATGCAGAGTAATTATTATTTCCTGTATTTTTATAGCATGCATCAAAGTCTTGCATCTTGCCCAAGATGACAAGACTCATTTTGTAATCAGGGCCATCTGTACTTTTTGTGCAAACAAGATTAATTAATGAAATATCAGACATCTTTTTGCAAATGAGTCTTTTTCTTTTCTGCTCACTGTTTTTCCATTTTTCTTTTTGTACAAAAAATAAATGGCGATGTTTTCAAAATGATAACTTTATTTCACTTTTCTAAAAGCAAGATTAAAATTAATCACTAAAATGAACAAACTGAACCCTTGCAGAGAGTGCCTTCTAGACAGCACCGACAACAGCACGGCTATGACTTCGTATGACTTCGACAATCCGATCAATCAAGCTGATGAAGGGGTTGAAGAAGAATATGAGCTTCCTGAAGAGCTAGCCAGGTTGTTGAGGCAAGAGGAAAAGGTTATCACTCCTCACCAGGAGGAGGTTGAAGTGATTAATCTTGGTACAAATGAAGACGTGAAAGAAGTTAAAATCGGGGCCTGCCTGCAAGACTCAGTGAAGAGACAACTGATTGATCTGCTTCAAGAATATGTGGATGTGTTTGCTTGGTCGTATCAAGATATGCCAGGGTTGGACACCGATATAGTTGTGCACAAGCTGCCTTTGAGAGAAGAATGCCCACCGGTTAAACAGAAGCTGCGTCGTACTCGCCCGGACATGGCAATGAAAATCAAGGAAGAGGTTGTCGCTCCCGATAAATGAAGCTGGGTCAAATAAGGGTACAGACGCGAACGGTCGGCGAGAGGGGCAATGAGGACACACAGCCGTGAACTCACTGGAGATGAAAAGAGTCGCCAGCTAGGCATTTTTATCCCGGAGGAAAGGCAATGCTGCATAGGCCTAGAAAAAGATGGATAAGACGGTTTGCGAACCAGAGAAACTGAGAAAGGGGGTTGGTTACAACCTGGGAAGGTATTAGCACCCAGATTGTCCGTCGTACTCGACGGGATCCACGCTTAAAAGATTTGTGTTTTAAAGGGGTAGTGTCAGTGCAATCTGCGCGTAAAGTAGCTGGAAAAGAATGTACAGGTGTCAGTGTAAAGAAATGTGATGTGTATAAATGTACAGTGTCGGTGTGGGAACTGGAATGAAATGCTCATGACCATGAGGCTAAAGAATGAAGCTGAAAGAGGGGGAATGTACAGAGACTTTTGTTCGATAACTGTTAAGTTATGCCTACGTATCCTCTCGTGCAATGAGGAAGTCAGAACACCGTAGTTCGACCCAAAGAGACTGAAAGGTGAATTGACTTGTGAACTGCTTGCTTGCCTATGCTCAAGTGTGTGATCTGTCTGGCACAGATGCTGACTGTCTTGCATTAGACGGAAGAAGCGAGTTCTCGTTTATGAGTGAAGATGATGAGAAAAGAATCCCGGAGGAGACGATTATTGTTTGTTTTTGAGTTTTCAGCCTTTTATTTTTTTTTGAAGTTTGTCATAGGATAAGGAGCTTAAGTCTAAACCAATGGGTTAGTAAACTCATCACATCTTCCCTCTGATTAGGGGTAATGAGAGTACCTTAAGTGTGAAGTCAGATTCTCACACTTAATCACCTTTGGTGTAGGATTAAGATCGTTAACCTATTTGTGATTATTTAGGTGTTTTTGGTGTTTTTGTTTAGTATTGAGTAATGAGGTTAAGCCATAATCAAGGATCAAACAGACTCATTGCACTATCCTAAAAGAAGGATAATAGATGAGAATGTTTAAGCTGAGGAAGACTCCTCGACTTAGTCCATGATTAGGGATTAATCCCATGACAAAACAAGCCTTTATTAAGTGGATTTTAAATTAATGATATGATGATGAAGTGAGTTTTATGATTTGTAAGACAACTTGAGGAGGACTTGTCCATTAACACTAGGGTTAGTCCTTCTTAACCACTTAAGGAAGAATTAGAACCCTAATGCAAGGCCCAAGTTACAAGTGTAATGTCTTGATATTTATTAAGTGAATTGATTAAGAGATTTAAACACCTTGAGGGTTCAAGACTTAGGATTAAAGTTATACACTCCATCCTAAGAGAAGGATGCAGGCATAAGCTTAATCACAAAGTCTTAAAGCCTTTAGGGTTTAGTCCCGGATTATGAGGTGAGAAGAGAAGACTCAAAGAGAGACACAAAGGTAAAAACTATGAAGGGGAACTAATCAAAACCCTAATTCATTATCATGCTTGGTTGTCCCTAGAGTTTGTGAGGTTTGCAAGAACAATCTTCAAAGGAAGCCACCAGGAAGCAGATGAACAAGATCAAGAGAAGCAAAGTGACTTGCTTCATTCAAGAAGTCAAGTCACTTGAAGAAAGAAAGTGGGAGAAGTAAGAATGAGCAAGCTCAAACTTAAGCACAAATAGAAATGCAGCAAGGGATGCAAGAGAGATGAGAAGAAAAGTTATGAGAAGTGAAGGCAAATTCACTTCCCAGTTGTACTTACCACCTGAAATGTTAGAAAGGAATGCAATGTAATGCAAGATGAAATGAAATGGCATGATGCCAAACAAAACCAGAAGCATGTACATGATGCTAATGATGTTATGAGATACTACAAACATGAGGCAGCATGGGATGCTCATACAAGGCCTATGAATGCAAATGATGCAAGCTAAGGAGCATGGACAAGCATAAAATGTTATGAAGCATATGAGGCAAATGGCATGACAAACATGTAATGCAATGATCAATGATGCTTTCTACATGTCTTAAGATGTCAAATGAATCACAAGAATGCACAAAATGCAAAGACAAGTCATGTTATGCAAGGGAATGCAAGAAGGATGCAAGAGAAAGCCCAAAATTAGGGTTCATGGATCAAACATCAAACACAAATCAAGAACAGAAGCAAACCTCATGATAAAAAAAAATGGAAAATGGCACCCAAAGAAACCCTAGGCCTATGATGAACCACTGCCCAAAGGGGAGCTCTCAACTCTCAACCAAACTCAAGTTATGAATTTTTGCAAGTTTTTAGGGTTTTTAAGGGTTCTTATCAAAACAAATGCCAATCAATTAGAAAATGCAAGATCAAATCATGGCCTTTTTATCCTTGAAAATACATGTCAAATGGAAAACAATGCAAGAAGAATCAATGTCTCAACCTTCACCAATAGGCAGAAATGGATTTTCAAACATATGATCAAAATAATGCACAAAATATGAGTTAATTCCATGAAAAATTCTTAAAATGCATCAAGATCAAAAAAGAAACTTGGTTTGAAGGTTGGACAATGTTTCTAAATGTCTTAGAACATTTCATGAATTTTTCTGTAATTTTTAAATACCTAAAAGTATTTTTAATTAATTAATTCCCATTAATCAATTAAAAATAATCTTTTAAATATTTAAAAATACTTTTTTAATGATAAAAAATAAAATAAAAATATTTTTGTGTCATAAAAATTAATAAAACCTTAAAGAAAAAGTTTCATAATTTTTATGATTTTTTAACTATTTTAAATAAATTGTGCAATTTAAATGAAATAAATATGAATAAAAATTAAGAGAAAATGAAAGTCAAACAAAAGGACGGATGAGATTGAGTCTGGGTTCAAACATGTTGACTGCGCGCGCTAGTGGAGGGCCAGGATTGCTTCTGGTCAGATTAAATTAATTGTGGATTAATTAAACCTAACACGTGGATTAGGGCATAAACAGCTAATCTGGGCCATTCAAAAGAGAGGGAAGTCAGCAGGTCAACGCTCATCAACGCTCAGCATTCAAACTTGACTTAATTACGAAATTAGGGCATAAACACTCTCAGGTGGCCGGAGAAGACTTCCGGTCGTCTTCTCCGGCCAGAAGCTCACCTGAAAATTTCAAACTTCCTAAAAACGTAACAAAAATGAAATCTAAGAATTGGGAAATGATCCTCAGCCTCTCACGAATCAAACCCCTCTCTCAAAACAAATTTAAAGTTCCTAAATCAACTGAATTGAAGCAAACAATTTCTAGGGTTCGTGAGCTTCAAACACAAATTAAATGCTCAAAACAAAACCATTTCAAAAACTAAAGGTACCAGAATGATCAGTGCATCATGAGGAACAAGTTTGTAACATAAAAAACCATTTCTGGAAAAATTAATTTTGAGCTACCTGAGATTTGGAGCTTTCAGTTTAGGAACTTTCTGGCCACTTCCCTCAGTGCAAGCTGCTCCTCTTGGCCCCCAGATGATGTTTGAATGCTCAAAAACAATTTATGCTGGCTGGATAGGGAGATTCGACAGCTTCTGCTCAAGCTTGCTCAACAATGGCAATGGAGTTTCAGGCACTCTCAGGTCATGGTGATGGGTTGTTTTAGGTCTATGCAGTGTGTAGAGAAGATTTGTGGTATTGGTTTGTGTGTTTGTGAGCTAGGATGGAAGATTCGAAAGTTTTTGCAAACTGAAGTAAGAAATGGCAGTGGGATTTCTTGGCTGTTTTAGGCTTGTGCTTTGGGTGCTGGGTGGCCTATGGAGTGTGGTAAGATGATTGATGAAGGTTGCTTGGGTGTTTGATGGCTGTCTCAACAGATTCGAAGCAAGTTGCAATGTGGAAGGTTTTTGTGAAAATGGTGAATGTGTGTGTTTCAGCCTTGGCTTGTGTTATGTTCAACTTGCAAATTGAAATCATAAACAATTCTGATTGGCTGGCTGATGTGACTTGTGCTTTATGGATTGGTAGATCACTTTTTGCTCAAAAACCACTTTTGTGTAAGATAGGGCATGGCTCCAAATCTAGGCAAGGACAAAGCATGGCTGGCGCAGCAAAAAGGTGAGGGAGAGGCTAGCCAAAGTCAGCTTCCAATGCACCAAGTTGTAGGAAGTGATCATGAGTGTTTTGCAAGTTGGTTGGCTTATGTTTCACATGTGATCCTTTGCATAACCAAACATGAAACCAAGGGCAAACTTAGTTCAAATCTGATTTTTGTAACTTAGAGAATGTTTACATGTTGATTTGAGGTGAACTAGAGGCTGCAATGTGTTTTGATCCAAGACTTTGCAAAATTTCCACTTGGTGCATAACTTGAAAATAAGTGATTTTTGGCAACTTTGCATGGTCATAACTTTTGATCCAAGAAGAATTTGATCATGTTCTTGTACTTTTTGAAAAGGGAAAGATGAGATCTACAACTTTCATGACCAAAGTTTTTCCATTTGAAGCCTTTTTGGATCATGAATCAAGGCTTGAAAATTGACCTAAAATGGTGCATTCTTGAAAAGTCAATTATGCCCAAAAAGTCAACATTTGCAAAAACTCCAAATTCTTGATTTTTATGAACTTCAACCTTCTTCCATGATCAAATAAAGATCATATACACTCAAAATGATGAAGATCGCCCATTGGTTGGGTCATTGGGGGCCTCAGATGCCCTGATTTTGCACTGACTTGTCTGAAAAGTCAACTCTTGATCAGATGACTTCCCCATGGAATTTCTTCATGAAAATTGATATGCACACTCCCTATACCATATAGAGATCAATGGAAACAAGAATGACCAAAAAATTTGGAGTTATGGCCTCTGAAACCAAAACCCTAATTTTCAGTCAACTGTGCAGTTCATCCTGGCTCTGCATCCACTCAAACCCTAGTTCTTGTGATTCCTCTGCAATTTGGACTTTGTGAGGATGTAACATGATACAAGAACACACATGGACCTCTTTGAGTTGATTGGTGGCCTTTGGAATGGCTCAAGAAGCATTGGGATTGCTCAGATCACAAACCCTAAGTGCAGATGACTTAGAAGCTATGCAGTGAATCAAAAATGTACTATGAGATGATATGATGGTGTATATGCATATGAGATGATCACAAGCCATGTGTGAATGGGTGAGGGCAAATTTGGGGTGCTTACAGCTGCCCCTATTCAAACATGAGTTAGCTGTGCAGGGTGTAAGCGACGGCTTAACAGGCAAACAAGATAACTTGTGGTTGAATACCAAAGACAGTCCAAAATTTGCACTCACAGAAATGAAGAAGAAAAGGGATATAGATTGTAAAAGCAAAATAAAGTATATCGTAAAGTACGGGCGACGGAGGACGACCGTCGAGCAGAGGACGACTGCTGGGTAAGGTGGTGTGTGAAGCAAAGCGATGACGGGGACGGCCGACATGCTGGTAAAGTGTATAAAGCAATGACGGGGACGGCCGACATGCTGGGGATAAAAGGTAAAGCTAAGACGGGGACGGCCGACTAGCTGGGGAAAATAAAATATCATGATGGGGACGGCCATCAAGATAAAACTGCAAAATTCTGAGGATTAAATGAAACATGACGGGGACGGCCATCAAGTTCATAAAGGTAAAGTAACCAACGATGGGGACGGCCATCGGGCTAAAAAAGGAAAAGGGACCACGACGGGGACGGCCATCGGGTTAAAGAATGAATGAAATAAACAGATGATGGGGTACGGCCATCAAAGGTGAAGGACGATCACCTAGCAGGGGACGGCTGCTCTGTTGGGAATAAAAGAAATATGATGGGGACGGCCATCAAAGGTGGAGGACGACCACCTGGCAGGGTATGGCTGCCGAAAATATCAACGATGGGGACGGCCATCGGATAGAGAAGGTCAACGATGGGGACGGCCATCGGACGAGCAAGATGGAGGACGACCATCAAGAAGTGGAGGACGACCACTCAGCAGGGGACGGCTGCTCTCAGGGTTTATCATGACACAGGACGAATGCCAGATAACCAAAATCAACAATGGGGACGGCCATTGGATAAAGTGATGAAGGACGATCATCAAAAGGTGGAGGACGACCACCTAGCAGGGGACGGCTGCTAAAATCAACGATGGGGACGGCCATCGGATGAGCATGATGGAGGACGACCATCAAGAAGTGGAGGACGACCACTCAGCAGGGTACGGCTGCTCTCATAACACAGGACGAGTGTTAGATAAAAAAGAAAAATTTGTTGGTGATCTACTGAGGATAATGTAAACACGGACGAGCGTTCACACCCAAGAAACAAAAGGTATAAGTGTTTGGTATTGTGTATAGATTAAAGATGCGGACGAGCATCCTTAAGACTATGATACAGACGAGTATCATGTAGAAACAAACTGACACACGTTCAGAGATGATGATACGGACGAGTATCCACTGGTTAACAAGGAACTCGGACGAGTGTTGCATCTGAAAGGACTCTTCTGGGGGAAAAATAGACATGGACGAGCATCTATATTCAAGAAGACAAAGGTGTTTGACACGGTGTATGGATTAAAGATGCGAACGAGCATCCTTAAGACTATGATACAGACTAGTATCATGTAGAAACAAACATTAGACGCAATGTTCTGAGATGATGGTACGGACGAGTACCAACTGGTTAACGAAGAACAAGGACTATCGTCGAATCTGTGAGTGATATGAGTGATGATGTATACAAGATACGGACGAGTATCTGTATAGGTGTACCAATGAGTAGTGAGTATTGTATTGTATAGATGAGTGTTTTAACTGCTGGGGAGAGTGACACAGACGAGTGTCGAAAGAGAAAAGTATAATATTAACAAGTGTATGGGTGATGAAGGTGTACGCGACTGCGCTGGGGATATGACACGGACGGGTGTCAAAAAGGGGTGCATATAAGGTACGTGAGTGCAAAAAGGATGTCTTTGGCTTTCTGCTGGGAGTTATGACACGGACGGGTGCCAAAAGGTGTATATACGGGTGTTTGTGAATATGAGGCAACTGCTTTTGCCGGGACTCTGATGGGGATTCTGGGGGAAAGTAATCTGTATCCTGATGAATGGTTACTAGTCACAAGCGTTCAATTCACAACATGACTTATGATTATGCTATGTATTTGATTTTTGCCGTAATGCTCCGTATTAGACGAAATGCTACGCTCTGGGGGGTGAATATGATGCGAATGCTATGATTATGCAAAGAGGCACAGATCCGGGATTCGGATCCCACTGCCGCGAAGATCTCTGGTCGATCTGCTTGAAACGGACATCCCAACTGGGTATGAGATCACTGGTAGATCCAATGGTGTATCTGCTCGGGGATATATGTCACTGGTTGGCATATCCTTGTAAATGAGAGACCCAGCTGGGGTTTGTAGAAGCTTTATGTACTCTGTTGTGATCTCTTCATGCCTTGCTCTTCTGGATAGAGGCTTGAAGCTCTGTGGGGAGATGATTCCCTGATTTCTGTATTCTGTTTGAGGAAGAAAGGCCACTCGGCTGGGGAATTGTGAGAGGCAACTCAGCTGGGGAGAGCAACAAGAGGCAACTCGGCTGGGGATATAGCATCCTGTTTGCTGATTCGGCAGCTCCGCTGGGGAAGGCAATGGGGAGCTACTCAGCTGGGGAAAGAGCATTTCAGATGCTGAGATTGAATGTATGCTGATTCGGCAGCTCCGCTGGGGAAATGGGCACCTTCTAGTGCCATGTGGAAGATAGACCGAGTTGATAATGATTCGCCTACTTGCTGAGACGTAACCTGCATGCCCCTGGTTGCGTTCTGGATACCTGCAATCCTGCAAAGACAAAGGAACGTACAAAAGGTCCCGGGGTATCCCTTATTGGATTCCGTCATAGGAGTTAAGTACTTTCGAGAATAATCACATTCCCTGTAAGCATGTGTTTTCATTTTTAGAGAAAGGCATCTGTACTTATGCAATTGTTTTTTAGAGATATCAGACGACTCTTTGCAAAACATAAATGTAAAAACGAAACATGACCGAAAATCTGATTTTATTAATTCTTGTGCCTTGAATTGGCAAGATACAGTCAAAGAAACACATCTCCTGAAATGAGGAGATTGTTACAAATTGAGAAATAAAGTGCTGGCGGTGTTGACGACGCTTTGAGGAGCTTCCTCTCCTGTTATGACTCGTATGACAATGACGTTCTTCTCATCTTGCTTTCTGGAGAGAGTTGATTCTGATTGAAGCTTGATCCCTTGGAAGCTTACCAAGTTGTAGGTGATACAGACGAACTCAGAATGCCGTTGTTCGCTCCTTCCCTTATTTTGCATGGATCACCCTTTCGGGTTTTCAATCCATCGGGATACCCATTTTTGCCTGAGCTGTCCAATGCGGCTTTTCAACTCAGCGGGTGTACATTTTTTATTCATTTCCCTTACTTTTGCCCGAGTCTTTTATTCTGTTTTTGACTCGCCGGGATGCCCTATTTTTGCCTGGACTTACATTCTGTTTTTATGTCCAGCGGGTCATTTTATGCGAAGTATTTTTTAACTGCATCTGAATTCACAGGGGACGGGAAATCTTCACCATCCATGGTGCTGAGCATCAGTGCTCCACCAGAGAAAACTTTCTTTACCGCGAATGGTCCTTCATAGTTTGGAGTCCATTTGCCCCTGTGGTCTGTATGAGGAGGGAGGATTCTTTTCAGCACAAGATCTCCCACTTGGTACTCTCGGTGCCTGACTTTCTGATCGAAGGCTTTCTTCATTCTCTTCTGATATAACTGCCCATGGCAGATTGCAGCCAATCTTTTCTCTTCGATCAGACTCAGTTGTTCGAATCGGGACCGAACCCATTCTGCTTCACTCAGTTTAACATCCATCAATACCCGTAGAGAGGGTAGCTCAACTTCAACAGGTAGGACTGTTTCCATACCATATACAAGCTGATACGGTGTTGCCCCAGTGGACGTTCTGATTGATGTGCGATACCCATGCAAGGCAAATGGTAGCATTTCGTGCCAGTCTTTGTACGTGATTACCATCTTCTGCACAATCTTCTTGATATTCTTATTTGCTGCCTCAACAGCGCCGTTCATCTTTGGCCTGTAAGGAGAAGAATTGTGATGTTGGATTTTGAAGTCCCGGCACAGTTCTGCCATCATTTTGTTGTTTAAGTTGGAACCATTATCAGTAATGATTCGCTCGGGCACTCCATACCGACAGATGATGTCTCTTTTCAGAAATCTGGCTACCACTTGCCTTGTAACATTTGCATATGAGGCTGCTTCAACCCACTTAGTGAAATAGTCAATGGCGACCAGGATAAATCTGTGACCATTTGAAGCAGTCGGCTCAATCTTGCCAATCATATCAATACCCCACATAGCAAAGGGCCAAGGTGAAGACATGATGTTCAAAGGATTGGGAGGCACATGCACCTTGTCTGCATAAATCTGGCATTTATGACATTTTCTGGCGTAAGCACAACAGTCTGCATCCATTGTGATCCAGTAATAGCCTGATCTTAGCAATTTCTTAGCCATGGCATGCCCTCCCGCATGGCTACCAAAAGATCCTTCGTGCACTTCATGCATCAGCAAGTCTGCTTCCGTCCTGTCAACACATCTGAGGAGTACCATGTCAAAGTTCCTCTTGTATAAAGATCCATCAGTGTTCAGGAAGAAACTACCAGCAAGCCTTCTCAAAGTCTTCTTGTTATTGGAAGATGCCTCAGGTGGGTATGTTTGATCCTCCAAGAAGCACTTAATGTCATGGAACCAAGGCCTGTCATCTTTTACAACATCTGCTGCAAATACATATGCTGGTCTATCGAGTCTAGACACTGAAATCTGAGGTACAAAGTTGGCCGTTTGAACTTTGATCATGGATGAAATGGTAGCAAGAGCATCTGCAAACTGATTCTCGTCCCGAGGGATATACTCAAGCTTGACTGTTGTGAAGAAAGTCAGTAACCTTCTTGTATAATCCCTGTAAGGTATCAGATGATCTTGGTGGGTGTACCATTTCCCGTTGGTTTGATTGACTACCAAAGCTGAATCTCCGAATACGGTCAATGTCTTGATCCTGAGGTCAATGGCTTCCTCAAGACCCATAATGCAAGCTTCGTATTCAGCTTCGTTGTTAGTGCAGTTGAAAGTGAGTTTTGCCGAGAAAGGCATGTGAACTCCTTTAGGTGTAATGAGTACTGCACCAACACCACGGCCATTCATGTTAACAGCCCCATCAAACATCATAGTCCATTCTTCTTCCGGGTCGGGCCCTTCAGTGTGAATTGGCTCTTCATGATCTCTTGCTTTAATGAACATGATGTCTTCATCAGGGAAGTCAAACCTCATAGGCTGGTAGTCATCAATGGGTTGCTCAGCGAGATATTCAGATAGTACACTGCCTTTGATGGCTTTCTGAGATGTGTACTGTATGTCGTATTCTGTGAGAATCATCTGCCATCTTGCAACCCGTCCGGTAAGAGCTGGCTTCTCGAAAATGTACTTAACTGGATCCATTTTTGAGATTAATAAGGTAGTGTGGGTCAGCATATACTGTCTCAGTCGGCGAGCAGCCCACGCTAAAGCACAGCAAGTTTTCTCGAGCAGTGAATAACGCTGTTCACAGTCGGTAAACTTTTTGCTTAGGTAGTATATTGCATACTCTTTTCGACCAGACTCGTCATGCTGGCCCAGCACACACCCCATTGATTCTTCTAATACTGTCAAGTACATAATCAGAGGTCTTCCTTCTACTGGCGGCATGAGGATTGGAGGTTCTTGTAAGTACTCTTTGATCTTGTCAAAAGCCTTCTGGCAATCTTCGTTCCACCTGACCGTCTGTTCCTTTCTTAATAGCTTGAACAAAGGTTCACAGGTTGCTGTGAGGTGAGATATGAACCGTGAGATGTAGTTCAATCGACCTAAGAACCCTCGAACTTCTTTCTCAGTTTTAGGTGCAGGCATTTCTTGTATAGCCTTGACTTTATCTGGATCAACCTCAATCCCCTTCTCGCTTACAATAAAGCCCAGCAGCTTACCGGATCGCACCCCGAATGTGCATTTGTTGGGGTTCAGCTTCAATTGGTATTTCCTCAGACGCTTGAATAATTTGAGCAGATTCACCAGATGGTCTTCTTCTGTAAGGGACTTGGCGATCATATCATCCACATAGCATTCTATTTCCTTGTGGATCATATCGTGGAATAATGTCACCATAGCCCGTTGATATGTGGCACCAGCATTCTTCAGTCCGAATGGCATCACTTTGTAACAGAACGTGCCCCAAGGTGTAATGAATGTTGTCTTCTCCATGTCTTCAGGTGACATCTTGATCTGATTATATCCTGAAAATCCGTCCATGAAGGAGAATACCGAGAACTGAGCCGTGTTATCCACCAATACGTCAATGTGAGGTAATGGGAAATCATCTTTCGGGCTGGCTCTGTTCAAATCCCGGTAATCAACACACATTCTTACTTTGCCGTCCTTCTTAGGCACAGGCACAATATTAGCAACCCACGGTGGATAGCTAGTTACAGCAAGGAACCCGGCGTCCCATTGCTTTTGTACCTCTTCCTTGATTTTCATAGCCATGTCTGGGCGAGTTCGGCGCAGTTTCTGTTTAACTGGTGGGCATTCTTCCCTTAGAGGCAGCTTGTGCACAACAATATCGGTATCCAACCCTGGCATATCTTGGTACGACCAAGCAAACACATCAACATACTCTTGAAGCAGATCTATCAGTTGTCTCTTCACTGAGTCTTGCAGGCAGGCCCCGATTTTGACTTCTTTCAAGTTTTCTTCCGTACCAAGATTAATCACTTCCACCTCTTCCTGGTGAGGAGTAATGACCTTTTCCTCTTGTCTTAACAACCTGGCTAGCTCTTCAGGAAGCTCATATTCTTCATCAACCCCTTCATCAGCTTGATTGATCGGATTGTCAAAGTCATACGATGTCATAGCCGTGCTGTTGTCGGTGCAGTCAGGAAGGCACTCTCTGCAAGGGTTAAGTTTGTCCATTTTAGTGATTGATTTTAATCTTGCTTTAGAAAAAAAAGTGAAATGAAGTTATCATTTTGAAAACACCGCCATTTATTTTTGTACAAAAAGAAAAATGGAAAAACAGTGAGCATAAAAGAAAAAAAGACTTGTTTGCAAAAAGACGTCTGATATTTCATTAATTTAATCTTGTTTGCACAAAAGTACAGATGGCCCTGGTTACAAAATGAGTCTTGTCATCTTGGGCAAGATGCAAGACTTGGATGCATGCTATAAAAATACAGGAAATAATAATTACTCTGCTTGAGTAACTCTTATAATTTCCTGGGAAGACCAGTTCGAGACACTGCTCCCCGGGATCTTCGGACGAATCCAATTCTCCAGATTGCGCTCCTCTTCCAGCTCGTCTTCCAAACAGTTGATAGCATCGGGGGTAAGCATCCCCCCACTGACAAAACCAGGCTCTGCAGCAGCCTTTGCTTGATGTTGAGTTGGTCTGTAACCCAACCCAAACTTGTCCTTCTTCTCCTCCACAGCTAGTACCTTGCCCCAGCCTAGGGCAGTTCCTTCTTCAACAACCTTCCGGGCTTGTTGGTAAGACGACATTGGGGTAACAGATACAGCAGATGCTTCATTCACATTCAAAGCTTCAAACCCCTGGCTCATTGTTTCATGGATCTCTCCATCCATTTCAATGTATTTATAAGTAGCCAGGTGGCTAACAAAAATGTCCTCCTCTCCACAGATTGTGACAACTTGACCTTCCCACTCAAATTTTAACTTTTGGTGAAGGGTAGACGTTATTGCGCCGGCGGCGTGAATCCAGGGTCTACCCAACAAACAGCTGTAGGCGGGCTGAATGTCCATCACATAAAAGATAGTTTTAAAGGTCTGTGGGCCAATTGTCACAGGCAGCTCAATCTCTCCCAGAACCGATCTCTTAGAACCATCAAAGGCTCTTACTACCAGGTTGCTGGGTCTCAATGCCAATCCATCATATTCAAGCTTCACCAGAGCCTTCTTTGGTAAGACATTCAGGGAAGAACCTGTGTCCACCAGCACATGAGAAAGGACAGCTCCTTTGCATTCCAGGGTTATGTGCAAGGCTTTGTTGTGGTTGCGGCCATCCGCTGTCAAGTCAGAATTGGTAAACCCTAGCCCATTGCTAGCAGTAACATTTCCAACCACGGTTTCTAATTGGTTGACAGTAATCTCTTCAGGCACGTAAGCTGCGTGCAGGACTTTAAGTAGTGCATTCCGATGGGCTTCGGAGCACATAAGCAGTGAGAGGATAGAGATTTTGGATGGCGTCTGGTGAAGCTGATCCACAATTTTATAATCACTCTTTTTGATGATTCGTATAAACTCATCAACTTCCTGATCAAATGGAGTTTTCAGGGCTTCTTTGACAGCTGGATCTTCCTGCACCGGGCTCTTTCCTTTTGCCTTGGCAGCAGCTTCTGCTTCGGCAGTAGGTCTTTGAACTTGTGAAGCAAAGAGACGTCCGCTTCGAGTGAAGCCTCCGCCTCCCCCCACATTATCTACTTGTGGTGCAAGTGTTGATGTTTCAAGAGTGATTCTTTTTCCTTCACGGTATACGTCAGAGCCATAGTGCCAAGGGATGGCCCTATTGCTTTCATATGGTACTGGTCCAGGCACCGTGACAGTGACTGGACTGATTGCTGCTGCTGAAGGGACTGTTATTGTTTGTGGATCGTAAAAGATTGTAACTGGTGCTCTAGTGGGAGCAGCATCTTCTGAATGGTAAGCGGAATTATTTTCAGGATCGTAGAATATGGTAACAGTAGAGACATCTTCGTGATTGATTGCTGGTGTTGTAGGAGGTACTGTTGGAAGGACTGTTGTTGTTGTTGATGGAGAGTCGAAATGGGATGAAGCTGAAGTTGTAGCAGGAGAAACTGTTGAAAACTGATCACTTGGAAGGACAGGTGAAGTACTTGTTGATGGTGCTGATGAATTGTCGGGAACAATAGTTGCTGCAGTCGTAGGAGGTTCTGAAACCGTTGTTGATGAAGTTGCCGGATTTGTCGGGAATGATGTAGTGATCTGTAGTAGGCCATTCTGAATAAGGCTGTCAATGCCATTCCTCAGGTCCTCGCACCCATTCCATGAAATATTGCAATAGGGGCACCCTAGTTCACACCCCGGAAATATTTGGTTTTCGCGGAGTTGAGCTTTGATTTCCACCAATGGTGTCCTGATCTGATCCACACTTGTTATTAAATAAGACGGTTGGTCTTCTTCAATAGCATTAATCCGGGGACCACCATGGTTTGGCATTGGGTTTTTATTGACATTGGGCGGAGGTGCAAAATTCAGAGCCTTGGAATCTACCAAGTCTTGTACCTTCATATGCAGAGCCCTGCATTTTTCTGTACTGTGACCAGGTGCGTTGGAATGAAAAGCACACCTAGCATTAGAGTCATAGTTTCTTGGTAGACTGTTGGGATTCGGAGGTGCCAACGTTCTTAGCTCAACCAGGTTGAGTTTCAGAAGCTGTGGCAGCAAAGCAGCATACGGCATTGGAATTGGGTCGATCACTCGGTTAGCTTGGGATGGCCTTCGTTGGAATGGCCTCTGTTGATTGTTGTTGTTGGAGTTGTTGTTGAAGTTCCTCGGAGGATACTGATTCTGATGATACTGAGGTTGTTGTTGGAAGTTTTGTTGAGGAGGTTGATAGATTGGCTGTGGATGAGCTGGAGCAGGGATAGTAACTGCTGCTATTGACCTCTGAACATATTGGGGCCTACCCCTGTTGGTGTGAATGGCATTGGTTTCGCCAGTTCTTCTCGGGCCTGCAAAAGGCTTTCTTGTACCACTGGACGAGCTTGCACCATTATCAGATATCTTACCCATCTTTAACAGGCTTTCAATTCTCTCCCCCGCTATGACAACATCTGCGAAGCTAGTGGAAGAGAAAGCAGCCAACCTGTCAATATACGTTCCCTGAAGAGTGTTCATAAACATGTCTGCCATTTCTCTCTCAGACATTGGTGGTTGAACAGCAGCAGCCAGTTGCCTCCACCTTTGGGCATACTCTCGGAAACTCTCCCTCGAAGACTGTGACATTCCCATTAGGAGGGTCCTGTTGGGTGCCATATCTAGATTATACTGATACTGTCTGATGAAGGCTTCTGCCAGGTCCTTCCAGCATCTTATAGTTGCTCTTGTCAGATGGGAATACCATTCCCTTGATGCTCCAGTCAAGCTATCTTCGAAGTAGAACATCCAAAGTTTCTCATCCATTGTATAGGCCTTCAGCCTTCCCAGAAATGATTGTAGATGAGTCCGGGGGCATGAAGTCCCATTATACTTTTCGAAACAAGGAGGCTTGAACTTATGAGGGATCCTGACCCCATCAACCAAACCCATGTCCATGACGTCGAAGCCCAAAGAATTTTGAGATTCTAAAGACCTTAACTTCTCAGCTATCTCATCCAATCTCCTATCATAAGCATCCTCTCCAGCACCCATTACTGTAAATTGGTCCTCCTGAGGATCTTCTTGAAGTACTCTGGCTGCAGTAGCTGTTCCTTGGATGTTGGCAGGAATATTAATCTCAGGATGTAGATGTGGACCAAACACAGGGGGATTCACATGTGGTTGCACCCTTTCATTGTTACTGGTGCCTGCAGTTCCTACATGAGGCTCCTCTGGATTTTGCCTCTCAACCATAGCCCTCAGTCTCTCCTGGCTCTGAGCCATGTTGTTCATAACCTCCATGAACTGCGTCATCTGTGTTCTCATCTCCAATCTTTCATTGGCTAGCTGATTTCGGACATCAGCAAGATCTTGTTGAACTTGATCCATCTGGATTCCCGGAAGGTTGTTTCTGGTTGGGTACCTGTGTGGCCTGTTGAGAGGAAATACCCGGCGGCGAGCAATAATTCCTGAACATCACAACAGAGGTTAGCAACAACAAAACAAAAACCTACAAAACAAACAAAAGGGTTAGCATGCAATGCAGTTATGCTTATTTGCTATCAAGGTATCCGGTTTGGCCTTCAGTTTTGACCCTTCCAGACCCTTGAAGATGATGCTGTTGAAGTTGCTTTTGATGTGAACCCAGATGGAAACTAACACAAAATATATTACAAAGGTGAAATAATACAAATTGTTCATTTTTACAACACAAGCCCTCAAAGGGGCCAAAATACATCACAAAAGCAAAAGTACACGGAAAAGGAACAACAACAAGCAAATGATCAAACTCCAAGGCCAAACTCATCCTCACGAACTTCCTTAAGAAGTGCTTCGGTCACAGGATCAGCCGGATGCTCCGTGAGACTTCTGATGAGAAGGTTCCTTGTTGCAACAGCTGTAGTCAATTTCTTGCTCTGACTTTGGTCCTTAGACCTCTTCAATCCTGCTTTGATTTTCAGCTCTGATATTTCCTCCCGGGCTGCTGCCAGGGCTTTTTCCATCTGCTCCATCTTGTCTTGAACTCTATTGTCTTCTAGAGTACGGGCCTCAGTGATCCGGACCCACCTGGCCTGACTCTCTTTCAAATACAAGTCTGTTCTTGCTCTTTGGAACTGAGCTTCTTTACAAGCATTCTTCAGAATCTGCTCACCAGCTTTGGACTTATTGATATAATCTCCAGACTTTTCAATCTTAGTCAAATGCTCTACCCTCAATTTCTCCAATCTCTCAATCTCCCTCACACCTTCACTCCTCTCCCGGAGGGTCTTCTGCAAGGCTTGGGATAACTTTTCATTCCTTTCCTTCAGGCTTTCAAACTCCTCCAGACTGATAGCAGCAGGGGGTGGTGCTGATGATGACTCAGGCATGTCTTCTATGGTAAAGGGCATTCCAGAGAATTGGGCCCTAGCATGGGACCACTCATAATATTGGACTGATGCCACATTATTGCACTTCCCCAGAATGATGATTCCCTTGGTTTGAACATGATCCCAGGCCCAGGCAGCCTGCCTAACAACAGTCAAACTAATCTTGTTCTCACAGTAGAGGGTCTCCACCAAATCCTGTACCCTAGGAGCATGGACCAGTGCATAGCCTAATTGCCTCTTGAACAGCAGAGGGTTGTAATTGATACTTCCCTTAACTCCTATCAAAGGCACATTGGGAAAGTGCCCACAGCTGGTAATCATATCTCTGCCCTTGGTGCTCTGAGTACACCATCTGATATCTGCTGAAGTGAGAGTAGTGAGCCTCTTAGCCCAGTTGCTTTGCTGATGAGGATTTAGAAATGCATCCGTCCTGGGTAAATGCCTGAGAAGCCAAGCATGGAATAATGGAGCACAAATCCTCACTAACCTTCCCCTCTGCTTCTCATTCCTCTGATGCACTGAGTAATAGAGATCACCCAGTAAAGTTGGCACTGGGTTCTTCAAGATGAACAAGTGGATTGCATTTTTGCTGATGAATCGAGGCTCATCTGCAAACAGCACAATTCCATATACACTTAAGGCCAACAGAGCACAAACAGCTTTCCAATCCCCCAAGGAAGCCTTCAAACTAGCTTGAGAAATCAGGAAGTCCAGATGAAATCCAGGGATCCCAGCTTTAGAGGTCAAGTGTTGTTCAATCAATACAGGTTCCAGGTGCAAAGCTTTTGCTATCTCTCCATTGCTGGGAAAGACCATTTCAGGATTAAAAGGGATTTCCCTCCTGATAGGCAAACCAACCAAATATGAGTATTCTTCCAAAAGAGGACCCAACTGAAAGTCTTGAAAGGTGAAACATCTCAATG
Source organism: Lathyrus aphaca (assembly GCA_963966055.1). Lineage (NCBI taxonomy): Eukaryota > Viridiplantae > Streptophyta > Magnoliopsida > Fabales > Fabaceae > Lathyrus > Lathyrus aphaca. The sequence continues at coordinate 163,232,896 of OZ014520.1, read as the reverse complement.
GGGGATCATAAAACTGAATGCAGGTGTGGATGAGGCTCCTCTGAGAAGGGTCCAGATCCATAACCATGTCCAGTATATCTCCATAACTCTCTCTGAACAAGGGTATATGATCTGGAGTGATCAGGGTTTGGATCCTCCTGATGTCTGATAAGTCTGGTTGGAAGAAATGATAGGTGATGTTGCTTTTCTTTGGAGCCATGATGCTGAGGACTGAGTAGGATAAGTGCTGATGAAGATGCTGAGGAGAGGGCCACTGACTGGCTAGTGCAAGTAACTGAAGTATGTCTGACAAACTGAAGCAAGTGCTGGTGGAGATAGGTCAAAACTGCAGATGGGGTCAAAACCAAAACCAGAGATGAAGGTGGATACCCTGAAACACAAATGAGCACATGTTAATATGATGCAATGAGTATGTATGCAAATGAAATGCAAGGGTTTGTGACTGAGCCGGATCTGATTAACTGCCTTGGTATAGATCCATGTGTGTTCAAGAATTCCAGGTGGAGGTCTATAAATCCAGTAACCAGGGTAGGGGACTCAAATAAAGAGTCACATGTCCAGGGTTTTAGAATCACAAGAACTGTCCAACATGGAGCATTCTTAACAAGGTCAAAGTAACAGGGTATTCTGAGGTCAAGGTACCTGCAAACCTGTAAACAGCCCAACCCCCTCACAGGTAGTGATCTAGAACAAGGATCCTCAGACTTGGATCAGTTATGAGAAGTGTAAACACTTCTAACCCGGAGGTACAGTGTTTACAATAACCATAACAGTTCCTCCTCTAATTTACCTCAGTTTCTGAAGGTCAATACTAAAAGGTCATCCAGACTTAGCAGGCTTCCCAGATAGCCCTAGCATTGCAGGAAATCTGCAACACAGAGTTCTCAAGGAGAAACCCATATCTGAACCGTGTTTCATATTCCCGCACCAGACCGAAATGGAATGGGAAAGAATATGATTCACTCTAGCCTAGGTGTCACTCAGGTCCCAGGTATAGGACCTTAACTCTCAATGAATCACCCACCCACCAAAGCAAATAACCAGATCCAGCCAGCAGCAGTATGATATATACAAATGCAATAAGGAAAGCAGTAAAGCAACTGTACATAAAGCAATAAACAAAAATAAGTACAAGCACAAATAAGCACATAACACCCCAGTAAACACAAATCAAACAAGCGCTAGGAGGAACCCACAAAAAGAACCAGAAGCCCTGGTTGTAGTATAAGGTTCCCCAGCAGAGTCGCCAAGCTGTCGCTCCCGATAAATGAAGCTGGGTCAAATAAGGGTACAGACGCGAACGGTCGGCGAGAGGGGCAATGAGGACACACAGCCGTGAACTCACTGGAGATGAAAAGAGTCGCCAGCTAGGCATTTTTATCCCGGAGGAAAGGCAATGCTGCATAGGCCTAGAAAAAGATGGATAAGACGGTTTGCGAACCAGAGAAACTGAGAAAGGGGGTTGGTTACAACCTGGGAAGGTATTAGCACCCAGATTGTCCGTCGTACTCGACGGGATCCACGCTTAAAAGATTTGTGTTTTAAAGGGGTAGTGTCAGTGCAATCTGCGCGTAAAGTAGCTGGAAAAGAATGTACAGGTGTCAGTGTAAAGAAATGTGATGTGTATAAATGTACAGTGTCGGTGTGGGAACTGGAATGAAATGCTCATGACCATGAGGCTAAAGAATGAAGCTGAAAGAGGGGGAATGTACAGAGACTTTTGTTCGATAACTGTTAAGTTATGCCTACGTATCCTCTCGTGCAATGAGGAAGTCAGAACACCGTAGTTCGACCCAAAGAGACTGAAAGGTGAATTGACTTGTGAACTGCTTGCTTGCCTATGCTCAAGTGTGTGATCTGTCTGGCACAGATGCTGACTGTCTTGCATTAGACGGAAGAAGCGAGTTCTCGTTTATGAGTGAAGATGATGAGAAAAGAATCCCGGAGGAGACGATTATTGTTTGTTTTTGAGTTTTCAGCCTTTTATTTTTTTTTGAAGTTTGTCATAGGATAAGGAGCTTAAGTCTAAACCAATGGGTTAGTAAACTCATCACATCTTCCCTCTGATTAGGGGTAATGAGAGTACCTTAAGTGTGAAGTCAGATTCTCACACTTAATCACCTTTGGTGTAGGATTAAGATCGTTAACCTATTTGTGATTATTTAGGTGTTTTTGGTGTTTTTGTTTAGTATTGAGTAATGAGGTTAAGCCATAATCAAGGATCAAACAGACTCATTGCACTATCCTAAAAGAAGGATAATAGATGAGAATGTTTAAGCTGAGGAAGACTCCTCGACTTAGTCCATGATTAGGGATTAATCCCATGACAAAACAAGCCTTTATTAAGTGGATTTTAAATTAATGATATGATGATGAAGTGAGTTTTATGATTTGTAAGACAACTTGAGGAGGACTTGTCCATTAACACTAGGGTTAGTCCTTCTTAACCACTTAAGGAAGAATTAGAACCCTAATGCAAGGCCCAAGTTACAAGTGTAATGTCTTGATATTTATTAAGTGAATTGATTAAGAGATTTAAACACCTTGAGGGTTCAAGACTTAGGATTAAAGTTATACACTCCATCCTAAGAGAAGGATGCAGGCATAAGCTTAATCACAAAGTCTTAAAGCCTTTAGGGTTTAGTCCCGGATTATGAGGTGAGAAGAGAAGACTCAAAGAGAGACACAAAGGTAAAAACTATGAAGGGGAACTAATCAAAACCCTAATTCATTATCATGCTTGGTTGTCCCTAGAGTTTGTGAGGTTTGCAAGAACAATCTTCAAAGGAAGCCACCAGGAAGCAGATGAACAAGATCAAGAGAAGCAAAGTGACTTGCTTCATTCAAGAAGTCAAGTCACTTGAAGAAAGAAAGTGGGAGAAGTAAGAATGAGCAAGCTCAAACTTAAGCACAAATAGAAATGCAGCAAGGGATGCAAGAGAGATGAGAAGAAAAGTTATGAGAAGTGAAGGCAAATTCACTTCCCAGTTGTACTTACCACCTGAAATGTTAGAAAGGAATGCAATGTAATGCAAGATGAAATGAAATGGCATGATGCCAAACAAAACCAGAAGCATGTACATGATGCTAATGATGTTATGAGATACTACAAACATGAGGCAGCATGGGGATGCTCATACAAGGCCTATGAATGCAAATGATGCAAGCTAAGGAGCATGGACAAGCATAAAATGTTATGAAGCATATGAGGCAAATGGCATGACAAACATGTAATGCAATGATCAATGATGCTTTCTACATGTCTTAAGATGTCAAATGAATCACAAGAATGCACAAAATGCAAAGACAAGTCATGTTATGCAAGGGAATGCAAGAAGGATGCAAGAGAAAGCCCAAAATTAGGGTTCATGGATCAAACATCAAACACAAATCAAGAACAGAAGCAAACCTCATGATAAAAAAAAATGGAAAATGGCACCCAAAGAAACCCTAGGCCTATGATGAACCACTGCCCAAAGGGGAGCTCTCAACTCTCAACCAAACTCAAGTTATGAATTTTTGCAAGTTTTTAGGGTTTTTAAGGGTTCTTATCAAAACAAATGCCAATCAATTAGAAAATGCAAGATCAAATCATGGCCTTTTTATCCTTGAAAATACATGTCAAATGGAAAACAATGCAAGAAGAATCAATGTCTCAACCTTCACCAATAGGCAGAAATGGATTTTCAAACATATGATCAAAATAATGCACAAAATATGAGTTAATTCCATGAAAAATTCTTAAAATGCATCAAGATCAAAAAAGAAACTTGGTTTGAAGGTTGGACAATGTTTCTAAATGTCTTAGAACATTTCATGAATTTTTCTGTAATTTTTAAATACCTAAAAGTATTTTTAATTAATTAATTCCCATTAATCAATTAAAAATAATCTTTTAAATATTTAAAAATACTTTTTTAATGATAAAAAATAAAATAAAAATATTTTTGTGTCATAAAAATTAATAAAACCTTAAAGAAAAAGTTTCATAATTTTTATGATTTTTTAACTATTTTAAATAAATTGTGCAATTTAAATGAAATAAATATGAATAAAAATTAAGAGAAAATGAAAGTCAAACAAAAGGACGGATGAGATTGAGTCTGGGTTCAAACATGTTGACTGCGCGCGCTAGTGGAGGGCCAGGATTGCTTCTGGTCAGATTAAATTAATTGTGGATTAATTAAACCTAACACGTGGATTAGGGCATAAACAGCTAATCTGGGCCATTCAAAAGAGAGGGAAGTCAGCAGGTCAACGCTCATCAACGCTCAGCATTCAAACTTGACTTAATTACGAAATTAGGGCATAAACACTCTCAGGTGGCCGGAGAAGACTTCCGGTCGTCTTCTCCGGCCAGAAGCTCACCTGAAAATTTCAAACTTCCTAAAAACGTAACAAAAATGAAATCTAAGAATTGGGAAATGATCCTCAGCCTCTCACGAATCAAACCCCTCTCTCAAAACAAATTTAAAGTTCCTAAATCAACTGAATTGAAGCAAACAATTTCTAGGGTTCGTGAGCTTCAAACACAAATTAAATGCTCAAAACAAAACCATTTCAAAAACTAAAGGTACCAGAATGATCAGTGCATCATGAGGAACAAGTTTGTAACATAAAAAACCATTTCTGGAAAAATTAATTTTGAGCTACCTGAGATTTGGAGCTTTCAGTTTAGGAACTTTCTGGCCACTTCCCTCAGTGCAAGCTGCTCCTCTTGGCCCCCAGATGATGTTTGAATGCTCAAAAACAATTTATGCTGGCTGGATAGGGAGATTCGACAGCTTCTGCTCAAGCTTGCTCAACAATGGCAATGGAGTTTCAGGCACTCTCAGGTCATGGTGATGGGTTGTTTTAGGTCTATGCAGTGTGTAGAGAAGATTTGTGGTATTGGTTTGTGTGTTTGTGAGCTAGGATGGAAGATTCGAAAGTTTTTGCAAACTGAAGTAAGAAATGGCAGTGGGATTTCTTGGCTGTTTTAGGCTTGTGCTTTGGGTGCTGGGTGGCCTATGGAGTGTGGTAAGATGATTGATGAAGGTTGCTTGGGTGTTTGATGGCTGTCTCAACAGATTCGAAGCAAGTTGCAATGTGGAAGGTTTTTGTGAAAATGGTGAATGTGTGTGTTTCAGCCTTGGCTTGTGTTATGTTCAACTTGCAAATTGAAATCATAAACAATTCTGATTGGCTGGCTGATGTGACTTGTGCTTTATGGATTGGTAGATCACTTTTTGCTCAAAAACCACTTTTGTGTAAGATAGGGCATGGCTCCAAATCTAGGCAAGGACAAAGCATGGCTGGCGCAGCAAAAAGGTGAGGGAGAGGCTAGCCAAAGTCAGCTTCCAATGCACCAAGTTGTAGGAAGTGATCATGAGTGTTTTGCAAGTTGGTTGGCTTATGTTTCACATGTGATCCTTTGCATAACCAAACATGAAACCAAGGGCAAACTTAGTTCAAATCTGATTTTTGTAACTTAGAGAATGTTTACATGTTGATTTGAGGTGAACTAGAGGCTGCAATGTGTTTTGATCCAAGACTTTGCAAAATTTCCACTTGGTGCATAACTTGAAAATAAGTGATTTTTGGCAACTTTGCATGGTCATAACTTTTGATCCAAGAAGAATTTGATCATGTTCTTGTACTTTTTGAAAAGGGAAAGATGAGATCTACAACTTTCATGACCAAAGTTTTTCCATTTGAAGCCTTTTTGGATCATGAATCAAGGCTTGAAAATTGACCTAAAATGGTGCATTCTTGAAAAGTCAACTATGCCCAAAAAGTCAACATTTGCAAAAACTCCAAATTCTTGATTTTTATGAACTTCAACCTTCTTCCATGATCAAATAAAGATCATATACACTCAAAATGATGAAGATCACCCATTGGTTGGGTCATTGGGGGCCTCAGATGCCCTGATTTTGCACTGACTTGTCTGAAAAGTCAACTCTTGATCAGATGACTTCCCCATGGAATTTCTTCATGAAAATTGATATGCACACTCCCTATACCATATAGAGATCAATGGAAACAAGAATGACCAAAAAATTTGGAGTTATGGCCTCTGAAACCAAAACCCTAATTTTCAGTCAACTGTGCAGTTCATCCTGGCTCTGCATCCACTCAAACCCTAGTTCTTGTGATTCCTCTGCAATTTGGACTTTGTGAGGATGTAACATGATACAAGAACACACATGGACCTCTTTGAGTTGATTGGTGGCCTTTGGAATGGCTCAAGAAGCATTGGGATTGCTCAGATCACAAACCCTAAGTGCAGATGACTTAGAAGCTATGCAGTGAATCAAAAATGTACTATGAGATGATATGATGGTGTATATGCATATGAGATGATCACAAGCCATGTGTGAATGGGTGAGGGCAAATTTGGGGTGCTTACAGAGGTACAAAAGCAATGGGACGCCGGGTTCCTTGCTGTAACTAGCTATCCGCCGTGGGTTGCTAATATAGTACCTGTGCCTAAGAAAGACGGTAAGGTAAGGATGTGTGTTGACTACCGGGACCTGAACAGAGCCAGCCCGAAAGATGATTTCCCATTACCTCACATTGACGTATTGGTGGATAATACGGCTCAATTCTCGGTATTCTCCTTCATGGACGGATTTTCAGGATATAATCAGATCAAGATGTCACCTGAAGACATGGAGAAGACAACATTCATTACACCTTGGGGCACGTTCTGTTACAAAGTGATGCCATTTGGACTGAAGAATGCTGGTGCCACATATCAACGGGCTATGGTGACATTATTCCACGATATGATCCATAAAGAAATAGAATGTTATGTGGATGACATGATCGCCAAGTCCCTTACAGAGGAAGACCACCTGGTGAATCTGCTGAAGTTGTTCAAGCGTCTGAGGAAGTACCAACTGAAGCTGAACCCCAACAAGTGCACATTCGGGGTGCGATCCGGTAAGTTGCTGGGCTGTATTGTAAGCGAGAAAGGGATTGAAGTTGACCCTGATAAAGTCAAGGCTATTCAAGAGATGCCTGCACCGAAAACTGAGAAAGAAGTTCAAGGGTTCTTAGGTCGATTGAACTACATTTCACGGTTCATATCTCACCTTACAGCAACCTGTGAACCTTTGTTCAAACTACTGAGAAAAGAACAGACGGTCAGGTGGAATGAAGACTGCCAGAAGGCTTTTGACAAGATCAAGGAGTACTTGCAAGAACCTCCAATCCTTATGCCTCCAGTTGAAGGAAGACCTCTGATAATGTACTTGACAGTATTAGAAGAGTCAATGGGGTGTGTGCTGGGCCAGCATGACAAGTCTGGTCGAAAAGAGTATGCAATATACTACCTAAGCAAAAAGTTTACCGACTGTGAACAACGTTATTCACTGCTCGAGAAAACTTGCTGTGCTTTAGCGTGGGCTGCTCGCCGACTAAGACAGTATATGTTGACCCACACTACTTTGTTGATATCAAAAATGGACCCAGTCAAGTACATTTTCGAGAAGCCAACTCTTACCGGGCGGGTTGCAAGATGGCAGATGATTCTCACAGAATATGACATACAGTACACATCTCAGAAAGCCATCAAGGGCAGTGTACTATCCGAATATCTTGCTGAGCAACCCATTGATGACTACCAGCCTATGAGATTTGACTTCCCTGATGAAGACATCATGTTCATAAAATCAAAAGATCATGAAGAGCCTATTCACACTGAAGGGCCTGACCCGGAAGAAGAATGGACTATGATGTTCGATGGGGCTGTTAACATGAATGGTCGTGGTGTTGGTGCAGTACTCATTTCACCAAAAGGAGTTCACATGCCTTTCTCGGCAAAACTCACTTTCAACTGCACTAACAACGAAGCTGAATACGAAGCTTGTATTATGGGTCTTGAGGAAGCAATTGACCTCAGGATCAAGACATTGACGGTATTCGGAGATTCAGCTCTGGTAGTTAATCAAACCAACGGGAAATGGTACACCCACCAAGATCATCTGATACCTTACAGGGATTATACAAGAAGGTTATTGACTTTCTTCACAATAGTCAAGCTTGAGTATATCCCTCGGGACGAGAATCAGTTTGCAGATGCTCTTGCTACCATTTCATCCATGATCAAAGTTCAAGCTGCTAATTTTGTACCTCAAATCTCAGTGTCCAGACTTGATAGACCAGCATACGTATTTGCAGCCGACGTTGTCAAAAATGATAAGCCTTGGTTCCATGACATTAAATGCTTCTTGGAGGATCAAACATACCCACCCGGGGCATCTTCCAATGATAAGAAGACTTTGAGAAGGCTTGCTGGTAGTTTCTTTCTGAACACTGATGGATCTCTATACAAAAGGAACTTTGATATGGTACTCCTCAGATGTGTTGACAAGACGGAAGCAGATTTGTTGATGCATGAAGTGCACGAAGGATCTTTTGGTACCCATGCCAGAGGGCATGCCATGGCTAAGAAATTGTTAAGATCAGGCTATTACTGGATCACAATGGATGCAGACTGTTGTGCTTATGCCAGAAGGTGCCACAAATGCCAGATTTATGCAGATAAAGTGCATGTACCTCCCAATCCTTTGAACATCATGTCTTCACCATGGCCCTTTGCTATGTGGGGCATTGATATGATTGGCAAGATTGAGCCAACTGCTTCAAATGGCCACAGATTCATCCTGGTCTCCATTGACTATTTCACCAAGTGGGTTGAAGCAGCCTCATATGCAAATGTTACGAGACAAGTGGTAGCCAGATTTCTGAAGAAGGATATCATCTGTCGATACGGAGTGCCCGAGCGAATCATTACTGATAATGGTTCCAATCTAAATAACAAAATGATGGCAGAGCTATGCCGGGACTTCAAGATTCAACACCACAATTCTTCTCCTTACAGGCCAAAGATGAATGGCGCTGTTGAGGCAGCAAATAAGAATATCAAGAAGATTGTGCAGAAGATGGTAGTCACCTACAAAGACTGGCATGAAATGCTACCATTTGCCTTGCATGGGTACCGCACGTCAATCAGAAAATCCACTGGGGCAACACCGTATCAGCTTGTGTATGGCATGGAAGCAGTCCTACCTGTTGAAGTTGAACTACCTTCCCTCCGGGTATTGATGGATGTTAAGCTGAACGAAGCAGAATGGGTTAGGTCCCGATACGAACAACTGAGTCTGATCGAAGAGAAACGATTGGCTGCAATCTGTCATGGGCAGTTATATCAGAAAAGAATGAAGAAAGCCTTCGATCAGAAAGTCAGGCACCGAGGGTACCAAGTAGGAGATCTTGTGCTGAAGAGAATCCTCCCTCCTCATACAGACCACAGGGGCAAGTGGACTCCAAACTATGAAGGACCATTTGTAGTAAAGAAAGTTTTCTCTGGTGGAGCACTGATGCTCAGCACTATGGATGGTGAAGACTTCCCGTCCCCTGTGAATTCAGATGCAGTTAAAAAATACTTCGCATAAAGAATGACCCGCTGGACACAAACACAGAACGTAAATCCAGGCAAAAATAGGGCATCCCGGCGAGTCAAAAACAGAATAAAAGACTCGGGCAAAAATAAGGGAAAATAAACAAAAATGTACACCCGCTGAGTTGAAAAGCCGCATTGGACAGCTCAGGCAAAAATGGGTATCCCGATGGATTGAAAACCCGAAAGGGCGATCCATGCAAAATAAGGGAATAAGCGAACAACTGCGTTCTGAATTCGTCTGTATTACCTGCAACTTGGTAAGCTTCGAAAGGATCAAGCTTCAATCAGAATCAACTTTCTCCAGAAAGCAAGGCGAGAAGAAAGTCAAAAGTCATACGAGTCATAGCAGAAGAGGAAGCTCCTCAAAGCATCGTCAACATCGCCAGAACTTTGTTTCTCAATTTGTAACAGTCTCTTCATTTCAGGAGATATGTTTCCTTGACTGTATCTTGCCAATTCAGGGCACATGAATTAATAAAATCCGATTTTTCAGTCATGTCTCGTTTTGTACATTTATACTTTGCAAAGAAGTGTCTGATGTCTCTAAAAACATAATTGCATAAGTACAGATGCTTTTCTCTAAAAAAATAAAAGCACATGCTTACAGGGAATATACTTACTCTCGAAAGTGCTTAACTCCTCTGACGGAATCCAGTGAAGGATACCTCGGGACCATTTGTGCGTTTCCTTATCTTTGCAGGATTGCAGGTATCCAGAACGCAACTTGGGGCATGCAAGCTACATCCCAGTAAGATGGCAAATCAACAAACAGTCTTAGCACTCAAGGTGCTTTCTCCCCAATTGAGTTGCCTCTCATTACCCTCCCCAGCTGAGTTACCAACAACATCCCCCAGCTATAGTACCAACCATTCTTCCTCAGCAGAATGCCGGAGTCAGGGAATCATCTCCCCACAGAATCCTCAGCCTCTATTCAGAAGAGCAATGCATGAAGAAGTCACAACAGAGTACAGAGGGCTTCTACAAACCCCAGCTGGGTCCTATATTACAAGGATATGTCAATCAGTGACCTATATCCCCAAGCAGATGCATCTCATCTATCAATGATCTCATCCCCAGCTGGGAGGTCCCTTTCAAACAGATCAACCAGAGATCTCCGCAGCAGTGGGATCCGAATCCCAGATCCGTGCCTCTTTGCATAACCATGGCATTTGCATCATATTCACCCTCAAAGCGTAGCATTCCGTCTAAAACGGAGCATTACGGCAAAAATCAAACACATAGCATAATCATAAGCCATGTTTTGAATTAACCCTTGTGAATAACAGCCGTTCATGTACAAAAATCCCCACCAAGGTCCCCAGCAAAAGCAGTTGCCTCACAAATCACAAACACCAGTATATACTCCTTTCGACACCCGTCCGTGTCATCACTCCCCAGTAAAGTCGCCTGAACACTCTTTACAAACAAGATCACCCATATTACAGATACCTCCTGACACCCGTCCGTGTCATATCACCAGCAGAAAGCCAAAGACATCATCTTTGTACTCACCTACTTATATACACTTTATTGACACCCGTCCGTGTCATTTCCCCAGTGCAGTCGCCTACACTTTTACAACCCATATACTTGTTGATATTATTATACTCTTCTCCTTTTGACACTCGTCCGTGTCACCTTCCCCAGCAGATAAACACTCATCTATATATGCTCGTACTACTCATACTTATACAGATACTCGTCCGTATCTTGTATACACCATTTACATCCCCACAGATTCGACACTAGTCCTTGTTCTTTGTTAACCAGTTGGTACTCGTCTGTACCATCATCTTAGAACATGCGTCAAGCGTTTGTTTCTACATGATACTCGTCCGTATCATAGTCTTAAGGATGCTTGTCCGCATCTTTAATCCATACACTGTGTCAAACACTTGTGTCTTCTTGAATATAGATACTCGTCTGTGTCTACTATTCCCCAGAAAAGTCCCCTCAGATTCAACACTCGTCCGTGTTCTCTGTTAACCAGTTGATACTCGTCCGTATCATCATCTCTGAACATGTGTCAGTTTGTTTCTACCCGATACTCGTCCGTATCGTAGTCTTAAGGATGCTCGTCCGCATCTTTAATCTATACACAAACATCTAAACACTTATACCTTTTATTTCTTGGATGTAAACACTCGTCCGTGTTTACTATTCCCTAGTAGATCGCCAACAAAATTTTCTTCTTTTTTATCTGACACTCGTCCTATGTTATGATAAACCTTGAGAGCAGCCGTACCCTGCTAGGTGGTCGTCCTCCACCTCTTGATGGTCGTCCTCCGTCATGCTCATCCGATGGCCGTCCCCATCGTTGTTTTTAGCAGCCGTCCCCTGCTAGGTGGTCGTCCTCCACCTCTTGATGATCGTCCTTCATCATTTTATCCAATGGCCGTCCCCATTGTTGATTTTGGGTTATCTGACACTCGTCCTGTATCATGAGAAACCTCGAGAGCAGCCGTCCCCTGCTAGGTGGTCGTCCTCCACCTCAAGATGGTCGTCCTCCATCATGCTCGTCCGATGGCCGTCCCCATCGTTGACCTTTTATCCGGCATTCGTCCTATGTCGCGATATTTTCGGCAGCCGTACCCTGCCTGGTGGTCGTCCTCCACCGTAGATGACCGTCCCTCATCTCAACCCCAATAGAGCAGCCGTCCCCTGCTAGGTGATCGTCCTTCACCTTTGATGACCGTACCTCATCATCTGTTTATTTCATTTATTCTTTAACCCGATGGCCGTCCCCGTCGTGGTCCCTTTTCTCTTTAGCCCGATGGCCGTCCCCATCGTCGGTTACTTTGCTTTATGAACTTGATGGCCGTCCCCGTCATGTTTCATTTGATTCCCAGAGAATCTTACTTTATCTTGAAGGCCGTCCCCATCATAATTTTATTTTCTCCAGCTAGTCGGTCGTCCCCGTCTTAGCTTTACCTTTTATCCCCAGCATGTCGGCCGTCCCCGTCATCGCTTTATTTTCCACACTTTTCCCAGCATGTCGGCCGTCCCCGTCATTACTATTTACCCAGCAGTCGTCCTCTGCTCGACGGTCGTCCTCCGTCGCCCACACTTTACAATATACTTTATTTTCCTTTTACAATCTATATCCCTTTTCTTCTTCATTCTGTGAGTGCAAATTTTGGACTGTCTTTGGTATTCAACCACAAGTTATCTTGTTTGCCTGTTAAGCCGTTGCTTACAACCTGCACAGCTAACTCATGTTTGAATATGGGCAGCTGTAAACACCCCAAATTTGCCCTCACCCATTTACACCATGGCTTGTGATCATTTCATATGCATAAACACAATCATACCATCTCATATCACAATTTTGATTCACTGCATAGATTCAAAGTCATCTGCACCTAGGGTTTGTGATCTGAGCAATCCCAGAGCCTCTTGAGCCACTCCAAAGGCCATCAATCACTTCAAATGGGTCCATGTGTGTTCTTATATCATATTACATCCTCTCAAAGTCAAGATTGCAAAAGAATCACAAGAACTGAGGTTTGCATGGAAGCAGAGCCAGGCTAGACTACACAGTTGACCTAAAATTAGGGTTTTGGTTTCAGAGGCCATAACTCCAATTTTTTTGGTCATTCTTGTTACCATTGGTCTCTATATGGTATAGGGAGTATACATATCAATTTTCATGAAGAAATTCCATGGGGAAGTCATCTGATTAAGAGTTGACTTTTCAGACAAGTCAGTGCAAAATCAGGGCATCTGAGGCCCCCAATGACCCAACCAATGGGTGATCTTCATCATTTTGAGTGTATATGATCTTTATTTGATCATGGAAGAAGGTTGAAGTTCACAAAAATCAAGAATTTGGAGTTTTTGCAAATGTTGACTTTTTGGGCATAGTTGACTTTTCAAGAATGTGTCATTTTAGGTCATTTTTTCAAGCCTTGATTCTTGAACCAAAAATGCTTTAAATGGAAAAACTTTGGTCATGAAAGTTGTAGAATACATCTTTCCCTTTTCAAAAAGTACAAGAACATGATCAAATTCTTCTTGGATCAAAAGTTATGGTGTGACAAAGTTGGCAAAAATCATTGATTTTCAAGACATGCCTCAAATGTGAATTTTGCAAAATCATGAACCAAGGCCATTTGTAACTTCTAGTTCACTTCAAACCAATGTACAAACATCACATAAACTCTAAAAGTCAGATTTGGACCAAGAATTCCTCATGTTTCATGGCTTATGGAATGAGAAACTCACATGTGAACCAAAATGAGCCAACTTGCAAAATCACTCATCACACTTCACCAACTAGTTGCCTTGGCTGCTGAACCTTCCTAGCATTACACACACATCATGCTGCACCAGCCCATGCTCTTGTACCAAGCTAGAACTTAGCCCATGCTTCTCTTACAACAAAGTGGACTTTTTGCAAAAGTAGACATCCCAATCACAGCAGGCCAGGTCACATCACCTGACCAATGGGAGTTCTTTATGCAAGGAAAATGCTGGCCATAACACTCAAGAAGCCAGGCTGAAACACTCCATAGCATGACATATACAAACTCACTCCATTTTTGCATTTGTCTTCGAATCTGCCTCCACAAACTTCAAACATCCAAACCATTTTCACCAATCACCTCACCTTGCCCCATTAAGCCTAAACCAACAAAGAACCAAGCCTGAATCAAGCCATAACATCACTTCACCATTTTCACCCCAAGCTGCAGTTTCCTTCGAAACACCTTCCATAGCTCACAAACATCCAAACAAACACCACAAACCTTCTTAAAACATCACCCTGATCATAAAGAACCACCCACATTGGCCTGAAACTGCCTGAATCACCATTGCCATTTTCAACTGAGCTTGAGCAGAAGCTGTTCAAACTCTTCATCTAGCCAGCATAAACTTCTCCAAAGCATCCAAGCATCATCAAGAGGTCATAAGGAGTGGATTTCACCAAAGGAGGAGGTCAGAAACTTGCTGGAGTGAAAGCTTCGAATCTCAGGTAGCTCAAGAACTTTTTTTCCAGAAATGGATTTTTAAGTTCTAAACTTGTTCTATATGTCTTCCTGATCATGGATATGCCTTTAGTTTTGAAAATGGTGATGAAATGAGAATTTAATTGCTTCCTGAAACTCTGTTGACCTAAAAATTGTTTGGTTCAATTCATGTTTCTGGGGAAAAATAAATGTTGTTTGTGATGGGGTTTTGATTCAGTGGATCATGGGAATCATTTCTGTATGCTTGGTTTTCATTTTTGTTACGTTTTGAAGTTTTTAGGGATTTTCAGGTGGGCTTCCCACCGGAGAAGACGACCGGAGGTCTTCTCCGGCCACCTGAAAATCATTAGGGTTTAATCCCTGTAATTAATTGTGTTTGAATCTGGAGCGTGCGATGGCTTTGACTTGTTGACCTCCCGCGCGTGTAAATGGCCCAGATTGATCATTAGAAACCCTAATTGCATTTAATTAATTCATAAATCAGATTAACCAAGTTTGAATATGGGCCTTTGATCTGCGCGCGCAGTCAACCCATCCTTGGCCAGACTCAATCTCAACCCTCCATTGTGCATACTTCCATTTATTTTCATTTTTATTTCATTTCTTTTCATTTAACTTGCATATTTAATTTAAAATAGTAAAAATTGTCTAAAAATTATGAAACTTTTTCCCAAGAGTTTTATTAATTTTTAAGACCCAAAAATATTTTCATTTTTATTTTTATCATTAAAAAAGTATTTTTAAATATTTAAAAGATTATTTTTAATTGATTAATGAAAATTAATTTATTAAATATACTTTTAGGTATTTAAAAATCACCAAAAAATTCATGAAATGTTCTAAGACATTTAGAAACATTGTCCAACCTTCAAACCAAATTTCTTTTTTGATCTTGATGCATTTTGAGAATTTTTCTTTGAATTAAAATCATTTTTGTGCATTAATTTGATCCATAGTTCAAAAAATCATTTCTGCCTATTCATGAAGAGTTGGACATTGATTCTTCTTGCATTGCATTGTTTTTAGCATGTAGTTTTTGAGATTAAATGGCCATGATTTGATTCCTCATTTTCAATTTGTTTGATAATTTTCTTGTTTAGGAACCCTAAAAACCCTAATAACTTGTAAAATTCATATCTTGAGTTAGGTTAGGAGTTGAGACCTCCCCTTTGGGCATTGGTTTAGTATAGGATTAGGGGTCCTTTGAGTGGCATTTTCCATTTTTTATCTTAGGGTTTGCTTCTGTTTTTGGTTTTTGTTTGATGTTTGGTTCATAAACCCTAATTTGGGCTTTCATTTGCATCCCTCTTGCATTCTCTTGCATAACATGACTTGCCATGACATTTCAAGCATCCATTTGATTCATTTGACATCATAAGACATATTGCAAGCATGTTTGATCATTGCATCATGAATTTGCCATGTTGTATGCCATGTGCACTTCATAACTTTTCATGTATGTCCATGCTTCCTAACTTGCTTCATTTGCATTCCTAATCTTGTTTGATCATCTCCATGCCTTGTCTCATGTTTATAGCTCTTCATAGCATCATTAACATCATGTATTTGCTTCTGACTTTGTCTTGCATCATGCCATTTCATCTCATTTGCATTGCATCTCATTTCTTTCACTAACTTTTCAGGTGGTAAGTCACTTTGAGAAGTGAATTTGCCTTCACTTCTCATGTTCTCTTTTCATCTCTCTTATGCATCATTGCTGCATTTTTGTATGTGTATTGGATTGAGCTTGCTCATTCTTGTTCATCTTACCTTCTTTCTTCAAGCAACTTGCCTTCTTAAGTGAAGCAAGTTGTTTTGCTTCTCTTTGCTCCTTTCATCTGCTTCTCTCCTTGGTGGTTCCTTGAAGATTTCTTTCTTAAACCCCACAAACCCTAGGAATGACCAAGCATGATAACAATTAGGGTTGATTAGTCCCCCACTTAGCTTTTACCTTTGTATCTCCTTGAGTCTTCTCTTCTCATCTCATAATCAGGGACTAAACCCTAAAGGTTTTAAGGCTTTGTGATTAAGCTTATGCCTGCATCCTTCTATTAGGATGAAGTGTATAACTTTAATCCTAAGTGTTAAACCCTTAATGTGTTTAAATCTCTTAATCAATCCACTTAATAATCATCAAGACATCACACTTGTAACTTGGGCCTTGCATTAGGGTTCTAATTCTTCCTTAATTGGTTAAGAAGGACTAACCCTAGTGTTAATGGACAAGTCCCCCTCAAGTTGTCTTACAAACCCTAAAAAACACTTCATCATCATAACCATTGAATAAAATCCACTTAATCAAAGGTTTGTTTTGTCATGAGTTTAATCCCTAATCATGGATTAAGTTGAGGAGCTTTCCTCAGCTTAAACACTCTCATCTATTATCCTTCTATTAGGATGGTGTAATGAGTCTGTTTAATCCTTGATTATGGCTTAACCTCATTACTTAACACTAAACAAAAACAACAAAAATATATAAATAATCACAAGTAGGTTAATGATCTTAATCCTGCATCAAAGGTGTTTAAGTGTGAGAAGCTGACTTCACACTTAAGGTAATCTCATTACCCCTAATCAGAGGGAAGATGTGATGAGTTTACTAAATCCATTGGTTTAGGCTTAAGCTCATTAACTTATGACAAACTTTCAAAAGCAATAAAAGACTGAAAATTCAAAAACAAACAATAATCGTCTCCTTCGGGATTCTTTTCTCATCTCATTCATTCACAAACCAAAACTCGCTTCTTCCGTCTAATGCAAGACAGTTTGCATCTGTGCCAGACAGATCATACACTTGAGCATAGGCAAGTAAGCAGTTCACAAGTCAATTCATCTTTCAGTCTCTTTGGGTCGAACTACGGTGTTCTGACTTCCTCATTGCACGAGAGGATACGTAGGCATAACTTAACAGTTATCGAACAAAAGTCTCTGTATATTCCCCCTCTTTCCAGCATCTTTCTTTTAGCCTCATTATCATGAGCAATTCATTCTCATTCTTACACTGACACATCATTTACACACTTCACTTCTTTTACACTGACACCTGTACATCCTTTTCCATCTCTTTTACACACAAATTGCACTGACACTACCCCTTTAAAACACAAATCTTTTAAGCGTGGATCCCGTCGAGTACGGAGGACAATCTGGGTGCTAATACCTTCCCAGGTTGTAACCAACCCCCTTTCTCAGTCTCTCTGGTTCGCAACCGTCTTATCCATATCTTTCTAGGTCTATGCAGCATTGCCTTTCCTCCGGGATAAAAATGCCTAGCTGGCGACTCTTTTCATCTCCAGTGAGTTCACGGCTGTGTGTTCTCGCACCCTCCCTTCGCCGACCGTTCGCGTCTGTACCTTTATCTGGGCCATTTCCCATTTATCGGGAGCGACATGATGCATGTTGTATGTAAACCCTAATTTGTGTCTTCCTTTGCATCCATCTTTCATTTGCTTGCATCCAATGACTTGCCATGACATTTTGTGCATCCACATGATTCATAATACATCTTAGGACATATTAGATCATGTTCGATCATTTCATCATTCACTTGCCATGTTATATGTCCATTGCATTTCATAAACTTTTCATGAACTTTCATGGTTCAAAGCATGCCTCATTTGCATCCTTATGCTTGTATGGTCATCCACATCTCTTGTCATGTGCTTGCATCATCTCTTGGCATCATTAACATCTTGCTTATGCTTCTGGTTTTGGTTTGCACCATGGCATTGCATCTCATTTGCATTGCATTTCATTTCTTTTGCTAACTTTTCAGGTGGTAAGTTGTTTTGAGAAGTGAATTTGCCTTCACTTCTCACAATCTCTTCTCATCTCTTTTATGCATCATTGCTGCATTTTGTATGTGTATTAGAGTGAGCTTTCTCATTCATGTTCATCTCTTACCTTCTTTCTTCAAACAACTTGTCTTCTTAAGTGAAGTAAGTTGTCTTGCTTTTCCCTGCTTCTTTTCCTTTCACCTTGTTCCTCCTTGGTGGCTCTTTGAAGATTCTTTCTCTCCTAAGCCTCACAAACCCTAGGATACCCAAGCATGATAACAATTAGGGTTTGATTAGTCCCCCATTTAGTTTTACCTTTGTGTCTTCTTTGAGTCTTCTCTCCTCATCTCATAATCAAGGACTAAACCCTAATGGTTTTAAGGCTTTGTGATTAAGCTTATGCTTGCATCCTTCTATTAGGATGGAGTGTATTACTTTAATCCTAAGTGTTAAGCCCTTAATGTGTTTAAATCCTTTAATCAATCCATCTAATAATCACTAAGACATCAAGCTTGTAACTTGGGCCTTGCATTAGGGTTCTAATTCTTCCTTGACTGGTTAAGAAGGACTAACCCTAGTGTTAATGGACAAGTCCCCCTCAAGTTGTCTTACAAATCATAAAATCCATTTCTTCATCCTATCATTAACTAAAATCCATCTAATAAAGGATTTGTTTTGTCATGAGGTTAATCCCTAATCATGGATTAAGTTGAGGAGCTTTCCTCAGCTTAAATGTTCTCATCTATTATCCTTCTATTAGGATGGTGTAATGAGTCCATTAAATCCTTGATTATGGCTTAAACTCATTACTTAACACTAAACAAAAACCAACAAAAACATTCAAATAATCACAAGTAGGTTAATGATCTTAATCCTACATCATGGTGATTAAGTGTGAGGTGCTTACTTCATGCTTAAGGTATTCTCATTACCCCTAATCAGAGGGAGGATGTGATGAGTTTACTAACCCTTGGTTTAGGCTTAAGCTCATTTTCCTATGACAAACTCCAAAAAGGCAATAAAAGATTGAAAGCACAAAAACAAACAATAATCGTCTCCTCCGGGATTCTTTTCTCACTTCATTCACTCACAAACGAGAACTTGCTTCTTCCGTCTAATGCAAGATAGTTTGCACCTGAGCTAGATAGGTCATACACTTGAGCATAGACAAGTAGGAAGTTCACAAGTCAATTCATCTTTCAGTCTCTTTGAGTCGAACTACGGTGTTCTGACTTCCTCATTGCACGAGAGGATACGTAGGCATAACTTAACAGTTATCGAACAAAAGTCTCTGTATATTCCCCCTCCTCCAGCATTACTCTTTTAGCCTCATAGTCTTGAGCAATTCATTTCTTTTTCTTACACTGACACTTCACATATTTCACTTCACCTTCTTCTAGCACTGACACTTGCATTCTTTCCAGCTTTGATACACAAATTGCACTGACACTACCCCTTTAAAGCACAGATCTTTCAAGCATGGATCCCGTCGAGTACGGCGGACAATCTGGGTGCTAATACCTTCCCAGGTTGTAACCAACCCCCTTTCTCAGTCTCTCTGGTTCGCAACCGTCTTATCCATATCATTCTAGGCTTATGCAGCATTGCCTTTCCCCCGGGATAAAAATGCTTAGCTGGCGACTCTTTCCTTCTGAGTTCACCCTTGTGTGTTCTCTTCCTCTTTCGCCGACCGTTCGCGTCTGTATCCCGTCTGACTTTAGCCTCATTTGGTGGGAGCGACAGCTTGGCGACTCTACTGGGGACCCTTATACTGTAACCAGGGCTTCTGGTTCTTTTTGTGGGTTCCTCCTAGCGCTTGTTTGATTTGTGTTTACTGGGGTGTTATGTGCTATGTGTGTTTATTTTGCTTTATTTATTGCTTTATGTACAGCTTTATTTATTGCTTTCCTTTACAGTTTTTCATATTTCATACTGTCATTATCATTGCTGGATCTGGCTTCTGTTTTGATGGGTGGGGTTCCATAGAGAGTTTGAGGTCCTAAACCTGGGACCTGAGAGACACCTAGGCTAGAGTGGTTCATGTTCTTTCCCATTCCATTTCGGTCTGTTGCGGGAATATGAAACACGGTTCAGATATGGGTTTCTTCTTGAGAACTCTGTGCTACAGATTTCCTGTAGTGCTAGGGCTATCTGGGAAGCCTGCTAAGTCTGGATGACCTTTATTATGACCTTCAGAAGCTGAGGTGAATTAGAGGAGGATTTTTTATGGTTATTGTAAACACTGTACCTCCGGGTTAGAAGTGTTTACACTTCTCATAATTGATCCAAGTATGAGGACCCTTGTTCTAGAACACTACCTGTGAGGGGGTTGAGCTGTTTACAGGTTTGCAGGTACCCTTGGCCACATCATACCCTGTTACTTGTTTTGATTAAGAGTACCTCATTTTGGACAGTTCTTGTGATTTAACCCTGGACATGTGACTCTTTATTTGAGTCCCCCACCTTGGTTACTGGATTTCTGAACCTCCATCTGGACTTCTTGAACATACATGGGCTTTATATCAAGACAGATAATCAGATCCAGCTTGATCACAAACCCTTGCATATCATTTGCATACTCATCATTTGCATCATTTAACATTTGTTTATTTGTTTTTCAGGGTATCCATTTTATCATTTGGCTTGGTTTTGACCCCTTCATCTGCATAGACCTCTGTTTCATCAGTTATCTGCTTCAGCTATCTTCATCAGTTGCCTGCTTCAGATGCCTTCATCACCAGCACCAGCCTATCAGTGGCTCATCTCCAGTATCAGTCTTAATCCTCATCAGCACTTGCCTTCAGCTCTTCATCAGCACTCATGGCTCCACCCAGGAAGAGCAACATATCCTACCATTTCTTTGAGCCTGTGTTGACTGGTATCAGGCAGGTCCAGGCACTTATCACCCCTGACCATATCCCATTATTCAGAGAACATTATGGAGGTATCCTTGATATGGTTATGGACCTAGACCCTTCTCAGAGGAGTATGATTCACACCTGTTTACAGTTTTATGACCCTCCTTTGAGATGCTTCACATTCCAGAATTTTCAGCTAGGACCTCTTTTGGAAGAGTTTTCATCATTGATTGGAGTACCTGTCAGGGGTGGTGTTGCCTTCAACCCAAAGATGACTTCTCCCAGCAATGGAGAGGTGGCAAAAGCACTGTGCCTGGAGCCTATTTTGATTGAGCAAAACATGACAACTAAATCTGGGATCTCTGGCTTGCATTTAGACTTCTTGATTTCTCAGGCCATCCTGAAGGCCTCTTTGGGAGAATGGAGAAACAAAGGGGGAAGTTAGTAAGATGTTGTGCTCCTCTGTTTCACACTTGGCTGCTCAAACACTTACCTAAGACTGATGCCTTCCTGAATCCTCACCAACAGAAGAATTGGGCTAAGAGACTTATTGCTTTGACTTCAGATGACATCAGATGGTGCACCCAGAGCACCAAGGGCAAGGATATCATCACTAGCTGTGGGCAGTATCCAAATGTACCTCTAATAGGAGTGAAGGGTTGCATCAACTACAATCCTTTATTGTTTAAAAGACAACTGGGCTATGCTTTGGTTCACCCTCCTAGAGTGCAAGATTTAGCTGAGACCCTGTATTGTGAGATAAAGCCTAATCTAGCTGCTGTCAGACAAGCATCCTGGGCTTGGGACAACATCCAGACAAAAGGGATGGCTATTTTGGGAAGGTGCAATAATGTTGCTTCAGCTCAGTACTATGACTGGTCCCATGCTAGAGCTCAGATTACTGGAATGCCTTTCACCATTGAGGATATACCTGGACCATCCACAGTACAGCCAGCAGCCACTGTCAGCTTGGAGGAATTTGAGAAACTGAAGGAAAGGAATGAGAATCTGTCTCAAGCTCTGAAGAAGACTCTCTGGGAGAGGAGTGATGGTCGTCTAGACATTGAGAGGTTGGAGAAGCTTAGAGTGGAGCATCTGGCCAAGATTGAGAAAGTAGAGGACTACATCAAGAAATCAAGAGCTGGGGAGAAAATATTGAAGAATGCCTGTAAAGAGGCCAAGCTTCAGAAGGCTAGGACTGATCTCTATCTGCAAGAAAGTCAAGCTAGGTGGGTCAGGATCACTGAAGCTCGAACTCAAGAAGATCAGAGAACTCAAGCCAGAATTGAGCAGTTGGAGGCCAATGAAAAGAAACAATAGGAAGCTTTGCTGGCAGCCCAGAAGGAGATTTCAGAGTTGAAGCTCAGGGCTGGTTTGAAGAGGTCAAAGGACCAAGACAGGCACAAGAAGCTGACCACTGCTATTGCCACTAGGAACCTCCTCATCAGGACCATTACAGAACATCCAGCTGGTCCGGTGACTGAGGCACTTCTGAAGGAGGTTAAGGAGGATGAGTTTGGACTTGATGTTTGACTTTTTGTTTGTTGTTGCTTTCATTTGATGTATTTTTCTTTTATGTTGTATTTTGACCCTTCAGGGGCATGTGTTGTAAAAAGCAAACTATGTATTATGCACCATTTGTAATATATTTGTTAGTTTGTTTCCATTGGGTTTCTTCTCTCAAGCAACATCAAAGCTTCTCCCTCGAGGTCTGGAAAGGTCAAAACCAAGAACCAAGCCGGATACCTTGGAAAATAAATAAGCATACTGCATTGCATACTAACTTTTGTTTTGTTTTGTAGGTTCGTTATTATCTTTGTTTCTAATTCTGTTGTATCTCAGGAAATATTGCTCGCAGAAGAGTGTTCCCCGTCAACCGTGCGCACCGGTATCCTACTCGCAACAACCTTCCGGGTATCATAATGGAGCAAGTACAGCAAGACCTGACCGAGGTCAGAACTCAGATGGCTAACGAAAGAGTGGAGATGAGGAACCAAATGGCCCAATTCATGACTGTGATGACTGGTCTGGCTCAGAGCCAAGAAAGGTTAAGGGCATTGGTAGAAAGACAAACTCCCGAGGAACCTCATCCCGGAACTGGAGGAACTGGTAACAATGAGAGGGGCCAGCCTCATGTTAATCCACCTGTATTTGGACCTCATCTAGATCCGGAAGTCAACATCCCGGGTAATGTGCAAGGAAATACTAATGGGGGGAGAATATTACAAGAAGATCCCCAAGAGGAGCAATTCACTGTCATGGGAGCTGGTGATGAAGTCTATGACCGAAGGTTCGATAAAATTGCTGAGAAGTTGAGGTCCTTGGAGTCTCAAAACTCTTTGGGTTTCGATGTAATGGATATGGGGTTAGTAGACGGGGTAAGAATTCCCCACAAGTTCAAACCCCCGTGCTTCGAGAAATATAATGGAACCTCTTGTCCACGAACTCACCTGCAGTCCTTTCTGGGGAGACTTAAAGCATACACCATGGATGAAAAGTTGTGGATGTTCTATTTTGAAGATAGTTTGACTGGGGCTTCAAGGGAGTGGTATTCACACTTGACCAGAGCTACTATCAGATGCTGGAAGGACCTAGCTGAAGCCTTCATCAGACAATATCAATACAATCTAGACATGGCTCCTAACAGGACCCTCCTAATGGGAATGTCTCAATCCTCCAGGGAGAGCTTCAGGGAGTATGCCCAGAGGTGGAGACAGCTTGCTGCTGCTGTCCAGCCACCCATGTCGGAAAGAGAAATGGCCGACATGTTTATGAATACTCTGCAAGGAACATATATTGATAGGTTGGCTGCCTTTTCTTCTACTAGCTTCGCAGACGTAGTTATAGCTGGGGAAAGGATTGAAAGCCTTCTGAAAATGGGTAAGATTTCTGATAATGGTGCGAGTTCGTCCAGTAATCCCAGGAAGCCTTTTGTGGGACCTCGAAGGACCGGTGAGACAAATGCCATTCATGCCAACAGGGGCAGACCTCAGTATGTCCACAGATCAGTAGCAGCTGTCACTATTCCAGCTCCGATTCCTCAGCAACCAGCATACCAACAACCACAACAACCACATTATCAGCAGCAAGTTCAGTATCCGCCACAGAGAACATACAACAATAATAACATCAATCAACAACAAAGACCTTTCCAGCAAAGACCATCACATGCAAATAGGGTGATTGATCCTATCCCTATGCCTTATGCTGCCTTATTGCCACAACTCCTGAAACTTAACTTGGTTGAGCTAAGGACATTGGCACCACCAGATCCCTCCAATCTCCCTAAGAATTACGATGTCAACGCCAGGTGTGCTTTCCATTCCAATGCACCTGACCATAATACTGAGAAATGCAGGGCCCTGCAAATGAAAGTTCAAGATCTGGTGGATTCTAAAGCCCTCAACTTCGCACCTCCTCCGAATGTCCATGGAAATCCTATGCCTAACCATGGTGGGCCGAGGATTAATGCCATCGAGGAAGACAAACCATCTACTTTGATCACCAGTGTTGCACAAATTCGAACACCCCTGGTCGAAATTAAAGCTCAGCTTCTAGAGTGCCAGGTGTTTCCCGAGTGTGAGCTCGGTTGTGGGTATTGCAACATTACGGTCAACGGATGCGATAATTTGAGAAGAGGTATAGATGGTCTTATCAAAGATGGTATCCTTCAGATCTCAACAACGGCGCCTTCAAATCCAGCAATCCCTTTGACAACAACTCCTGATTCTTCTACAACAGCAGCAACAATCATTCCAACCGATTCATCAATATCATCAGCAATGGCTCCACCCATCACTTCAACAAATCAAATGTCAACAACCATTTCTTCTACAACATCAACATCCTTTTTATCAACAGAATCTTCTATAACGCCAACAAAAATTAATGAAGATGTCTCAGCAGTCACCATTTACTATGATCCATCAGATGTTCCTCCAAACAGCAATTTCCAACAACAAACAGTGGCACCTCTTGCCAGGTCACCAGTTACAATTTACTACGATCCGCACACCATTACGGTACCCTCCTCTGCAGCAATCAGTCCAGTTACCATCACGGTGCCTGGACCAGTTCCCTATGAAAGCAATAATGCCATACCTTGGCATTATGGCTCTGATCTGTACTGCAATGGGGAGAAAATCATTCTGGATTCATCAACCTCTTCTCCACAAGTTGATAATGTTGGGGGAGGCGGAGGCTTCACCAGAAGCGGACGCCTTTTTGCCTCACAAACACAAAGACCTAATGCGGAAGCAGAATCTGCTGCCAAAGCAAGAGGAAAAAGTGTGATATCTGAAGAGCCAATTGTCAAAGAAACTCAGAAGACATCTTTTGAACAAGATGTAGACGAGTTCATGAGAATCATAAAAAGAAGTGATTACAAGGTGGTGGATCAGCTTCACCAAACTCCCTCAAAAATCTCCATATTATCCCTGTTGATGTGTTCTGAAGCTCACAGGAATGCATTATTGAAAGTCTTGCACGCAGCATACGTGCCTTAGGAGATTACTGTTAATCAGCTAGAAAATGTGGTGGCAAATGTCAATACCAGTCATGGACTGGGCTTCACCAATGCTGACTTAACAACAGAGGGATGTAACCACAACAAGGCTTTACATATCACTCTAGAATGCAAAGGTGCTGTTCTATCTCATGTACTGGTGGACACTGGGTCTTCACTCAATGTTCTACCAAAGAAAGCCTTAGTGAAGCTGGAGTATGATGGCTTGGCATTGCGTCCAAGTAATTTGGTGGTGAGAGCATTTGATGGTTCTAAAAGATCAGTGCTTGGAGAGATTGATTTTCCTGTGATGATTGGCCCGCAGACTTTTAAAATTACCTTCTATGTGATGGACATTCAGCCGGCCTACAGCTGTTTGTTGGGTAGACCTTGGATCCATGCCGCTGGCGCTGTTACGTCTACCCTTCACCAGAAGCTGAAATTCGAGTGGGAAGGCCAGATCATCACCATCTGTGGGGAAGAAGACATCTTTGTTAGCCATCTGGCTACGTATAAGTACATAGAAATGGATGGGGAGATCCATGAAACTATGAGCCAGGGGTTTGAGGCCCTGAACATTAATGAAGCATCTTCTGTACTGGGAACCTCCATAACGTCTTATCAGCAAGCTCGGAAGGTTGTTGAAGAGGGTACTGCCCAAGGCTGGGGCAAGCTGTTGCCCGTAGAAAAGAAAGAAGACAGATTTGGGTTGGGTTACAGACCAACTCAACAAGATCAATCAGAGGCTGCTAAGAAGCCCAGTTTTGTCAGCGGGGGAATGCTCACCCCGGATGCTGAAAACAACTTGGAAGACAAGGAGGAAAGCGACCGCAACCTGGAGAGCTGGATACGTCCAAGGATCCCGGGGGGCCAAGTCCTTAACTAGTCTTCCCAAGAAATTATAAGGGTTACTCCTGCAGAGTAATTATTATTTCCTGTACTTTTAAGCATGCATCAAGTCTTGCATCTTGCCCAAGGTGTCAAGACTCATTTTGTAATCGGGCCATCTTGTAATTTTGTGCAAATGGATTAATCAATGAATATCGGACATCTTTTGCAAATGAGTCTTTTCCTTTTTCGCTCACTGTTTTTCATTTTTTTCTTTTTGTACAAAAATAAAATGGCAATATTTTCCAAAATGAAAACTTCATTTCACTTTTTCTAAACAAGATTAAAATTGATCACTAAAATGAACAATCTAAACCCTTGCAGAGAGTGCCTTTCAGATTGCACCAACAACAACACTGCTATGGCTTCGTATGACTTTGACAATCCAATCAATCAAGCTGATGAAGGGGTTGAAGAAGATTATGAGCTTCCTGAAGAGCTAGCCAGGTTGTTAAGGCAAGAGGAGAAGGTTAGCACTCCTCATCAGGAGGAGGTCGAGACGGTTAATCTTGGTACGGAAGAAGATGTGAAAGAGGTTAAGATCGGGGCCTACCTACAAGACTCAGTAAAAGAGCAACTAATTGATATGCTTCGGGAGTATGTAGATGTGTTTGCTTGGTCTTATCAGGATATGCCTGGGTTGGACACCGATATTGTCATGCACAAGCTGCCTTTAAAAGAGGATTGCCCACCATTGAAACAGAAGCTGCGCCGTACTCGCCCAAATATGGCAATGAAGATTAAAGAAGAAGTACAGAAGCAGTGGGACGCCGGTTTCCTTGTTGTGACTAGCTATCCGCCGTGGGTTGCTAATATTGTACTTGTGCCTAAGAAGGACGGCAAGGTGAGGATGTGTGTGGACTACCGGGACCTGAACAGAGCCAGCCCGAAAGATGATTTCCCTTTACCTCACATTGATGTATTGGTTGATAATACGGCTCAGTTCTCGGTGTTCTCCTTCATGGATGGATTTTCAGGATACAATCAGATCAAGATGTCACCTGAAGACATGGAGAAGACAACTTTCATCACACCCTGGGGCACGTTCTGTTATAAGGTGATGCCATTCAGACTGAAGAATGCTGGTGCCACTTATCAGCGGGCTATGGTAACATTATTTAATGACATGATCCATAAAGAAATTGAATGTTATGTGGATGACATGGTTGCCAAGTCCCTCACAGAAGAAGACCACCTGGTGAATCTGTTGAAGTTATTAAAGCGTCTGAGGAAGTACCAACTGAAGTTAAACCCCAACAAATGCACATTCGGGGTGCGATCCGGTAAACTGCTGGGATTTATTGTAAGCGAGAAAGGGATTGAAGTTGACCCTGATAAAGTTAAAGCCATTCAGGAAATGCCTGCACCGAAAACTGAGAAAGAAGTTCGAGGGTTCCTAGGTAGATTGAATTACATTTCAAGGTTCATATCTCACCTTACTGCAACCTGTGAACCCTTGTTCAAGTTGTTAAGAAAAGAACAAACGGTCAGGTGGAACGAAGACTGCCAGAGGGCTTTCGACAAAATTAAGGAATACTTACAAGAGCCTCCAATCCTTATGCCTCCAGTTGAAGGAAGACCTCTAATAATGTACTTAACAGTATTAGAAGAGTCAATGGGGTATGTGCTGGGCCAGCATGACGAGTCTGGTCGAAAAGAGTATGCAATTTACTACCTAAGCAAAAAGTTTACCGACTGCGAACAACGTTATTCACTGCTCGAGAAAACTTGTTGTGCTTTAGCGTGGGCTGCTCGCCGACTAAGACAGTATATGTTGACCCACACTACTTTATTGATCTCAAAGATGGATCCAGTTAAGTACATTTTTGAGAAGCCAGCACTTACCGGACGGGTTGCAAGATGGCAAATGATCCTCACAGAATATGACATTCAGTACACATCTCAAAAGGCCATCAAAGGCAGTGTATTGTCTGATTATCTCGCTGAGCAACCCATTGATGATTATCAGCCTATGAGATTTGACTTCCCTGATGAAGACATCATGTTCATAAAAGCAAAAGATCATGAAGAGCCTATTCACACTGAAGGGCCTGACCCAGAAGAGGAATGGACTATGATGTTTGATGGGGTTGTTAATATGAATGGTCGTGGTGTTGGTGCAGTACTCATTACACCTAAGGGAGTTCACATGCCTTTCTCACCAAAACTCACCTTTAACTGCACTAACAATGAAGCTGAATACGAAGCTTGTATTATGGGTCTTGAGGAAGCCATTGACCTCAGGATCAAAACTTTGATTGTATTCGGAGATTCAGCTCTGGTAATCAATCAAACCAACGGCAAATGGTACACTCACCAGGATCATCTGATACCTTACCGGGATTATACAAGGAGGTTATTGACTTTCTTCACAACAATCAAGCTTGAGTATATCCCTCGAGACGAGAATCAATTTGCAGATGCTCTGGCTACCATTTCATCAATGATCAAAGTTCAAGCTGCCAACTTCGTACCTCGGATTTCAGTGTCTAGACTTGACAGACCAGCATATGTATTCTCAGCAGATGTTGTTAAAGATGATAAGCCTTGGTTCCATGATATCAAATGCTTCTTGGAGGATCAAACCTACCCACCTGGGGCATCTTCCAATGACAAAAAGACATTAAGAAGGCTAGCTGGTAGTTTCTTCCTGAATACTGACGGTTCCCTATACAAGAGAAACTTTGACATGGTACTTCTCAGATGCGTTGATAAAACAGAAGCGGACTTGTTGATGCCCGAGGTGCACGAGGGATCCTTTGGTACCCATGCAGGAGGGCATGCAATGGCTAAAAAGTTGCTAAGATCAGGCTATTACTGGATCACAATGGATGCAGACTGTTGTGCCTATGCCAGAAAATGCCATAAATGCCAGATTTACGCGGATAAGGTGCATGTGCCTCCCAATCCTCTGAATGTGATGTCTTCACCCTGGCCCTTTGCTACGTGGGGCATTGATATGATTGGCAAGATTGAACCGACTGCTTCAAATGGCCACAGATTCATCCTGGTTGCCATTGACTATTTTACCAAATGGGTCGAAGCAGTTTCTTATGCAAATGTCACCAGACAAGTGGTAGTCCGATTTCTGAAAAGAGACATCATCTGTCGGTATGGAGTGCCCGAGCGAATCATTACGGATAATGGTTCCAACTTGAACAATAAAATGATGGCAGAACTATGTCGGGACTTCAAGATCCAACACCACAATTCTTCTCCTTACAGGCCAAAGATGAATGGTGTTGTTGAGGCGGCTAATAAGAATATCAAGAAGATTGTACAGAAAATGGTGGTTACCTACAAAGACTGGCATGAAATGCTACCATTTTCCTTGCATGGGTACCGTACGTCAATTAGAACATCCACTAGGGCAACACCGTATCAGCTTGTGTATGGTATGGAAACAGTCCTACCTGTTGAAGTTGAATTACCCTCCCTACGGGTGCTGATGGATGTCAAATTGAATGAAGCAGAATGGGTCCGATCCCGGTACGAACAACTAAGTCTGATCGAAGAAAAGAGACTAGCTGCAATCTGTCATGGGCAGCTGTATCAAAAAAGAATGAAGAAAGCCTTCGATCAGAAAGTCAGGCTTCGAGAGTACCAAGTAGGGGATCTTGTGCTGAAAAGACTCCTCCCTCCTCATACAGACCACATGGGCAAGTGGACCCCAAATTACGATGGTCCATTCATAGTAAAGAAAGTTTTCTCCGGTGGAGCACTGATGCTCAGTACTATGGATGGTGAAGACTTCCTGTCCCATGTGAATTCAGATGCAGTTAAAAAATACTTCGCATAAATGACCCGCTGGACATAAAAACAGAATGTAAGTCCAGGAAAAAATAGGGCATCCCGGCGAGTCAAAAACAGAATAAAAGACTCGGGCAAAAATAAGGGAAAACAAAATGAAAAAATGTACACCCGCTGAGTTGAAAAGCCGCATTGGACAACTCAGGCAAAAATTGGTATCCCGGTGGATTGAAAACCCGAAAGGGCGATCCACGCAAAATAAGGGAATAAGCGAACAACTACATTCTGAATTCATCTGTATCGCTTGCAACATGGCAAACTTCGAAGGGTTCGAGTTTCGGTCAGAACCAGTCTTTTCCAGAAAGCAAGATGAGAAGAACGTCAATGTCATACGGGTCATAGCAAGAGGGAAGCTCCTTGAAGCGTCATCAACATTGCCAGCATCTTTCTGTTTCTCAATTTGTGACGATTTCCCCATTTCAGGGGATCTGTTTCTTTGACTGTATTTGCCCATTCAGGGGCGCATAAATTAATAAAATCAGATTTTCAGTCGCACTTTGTCTCGTACTCTTTTATTTGCAAGATGTCTGATGTCATTAATATATTGATTGCATAAATGCAGATGCGTCTTTCTTAAAATACGTGCTTACAGGAAATATACTTACTCCCGGGAGTGTCTAAATTCCTATGATGGAATCCAGTAAGGGATACCTCAGGATACTTGTACGCTTCTTTGTTACTACAGGATTGCAGGTACTCGAAGCGCAACGTGGGGCACGAAAAATAACTTCCCAACAAACTGTCAAATCATTATCTACTCAGTCCATATTCCAATTGGCACCGGAGGTGCTTTCTCCCCAACCGAATTGCCAATCATCATTCGTCCTCGTCCAAGTGTCAGACAGGGAACTATCTCCCCGCAGAGTTTCAACCTCTATCCAGAAGAGCAACACCTGAAGATCCCACAACAGAGTGACGAAGGTTCCATAAACCCCAGCTGGGTCCCTTATTACTAAGATAGATCTATCAGTGATCTATTTCCCCATGCAGAGTCAGATATGTCAGATCTACCAATGATCTCACCCCCAGCTGGGATATCCACTTCAAGCAGATCAGCTGGGGATCTCCACAGCATCGGGATCCGAATCCCGGATCGGTATCTTTGCATAACCATAGCATCTGCATCATATTCTCCCCACAGAGCGTAACATTCCGTCTAATACGGAGCATTACGGCAAAAATCAAACATATTGCATAATCATAAGCCATGTGTCAAACTGAACACTTGTAAATGCCGACCATTCATCAACAATATACAGAATGCTCCCCAAAATTCCCCGGTAGAGAGCCAAGACATTTCTCTTACAGATACAAATACTTCCTGACACCCGTCCGTGTCATATCCCCAGTAGAAAGCCAAAGCGCCCCCTTTGCACTCGCAGATACACATACACAACTTCCTTGGCACTCGTACATTTGTTTATAATACACTTTTCTCTTTTGACACTCGTCCGTGACACTCTCCCCAGCAAGTTAAACACTCGTCTATACACCACTTATACTTGTTACTCTCATACAGATACTCATCCGTATCGTGTATACACCACTAGAATCCCCTCAGATTCAACACTCGTCCGTGTTCTTTGTTAACCAGTTGGTACTCGTCCGTATCATCATCTCTGAACATGGGTCAGCATCTGTTTCTACCTGATACCCGTCTGTATCATAGTCTTAGAGATGCTCGTCCGCATCTTTAATTTATACACTGTGTCAAACACTTATGTCTTCATGAGATTAGACACTCGTCTGTGTCTATTCTTCCCCAGCGAAGTCCCCAGCAAAACTTCTCTTCTATCTGACATTCGTCCTATGTCATGATACCTTTCGGCAGTCGTACCCTGCCAGGTGATCGCCCTTCACCTTTTTGATGATCGTCCTTCATCACCCCCAGTGGAGTCTCTATTCATTAGAACCCCTTCCTATCCGACATTCGCCCTATGTCGTGATTTTTTAGCAGCCGTCCCCTGCTAGGTGATTGTCCTTCACCTCCTGATGATCGTCCTTCATCATTTTATCCGATGGCCGTCCCCATCGTTGATTTTGTTATCTGGCATTCGTCCTATGTCATGATAAACCTTGAGAGCAGCCGTACCCTGCTAGGTGATCGTCCTTCACCTCTTGATGATCGTCCTTCATCATGCTTATCTGATGGTCGTCCCCATCGCCGACCTCTCCTATCCGACATTCGTCCTATGTCGTGATACTTTTGGCAACCGTACCTTGCCAGGTGATCTTCCTTCACCTTAGATGACCGTCCCTCATCTTATCCCCCAATAGAGCAGTCGTCCCCTGCTAGGTGATTGTCCTTCACCTTTGATGACCGTACCTCATCATTTATTTCATTTACCTATAATCCCCAGAGAGTCTTATAGCTTTACTTGATGGCGGTCCCCATCACTATCTCTCACATCCCCAGCTTGTCGGCCGTCCCCGTCATTGCTTTATTTCCTGTATTTTCCCAGCATGTCGGTCGTCCCCGTCATTGCTTCGTCCCCAGCAGTCGTCCTCTGCTCGACGGTCGTCCTCCGTCACCCGCACTTTATAATTATACTCTTTATTTTCCTTTGTAATCTATATCCCTTTTCTTCTTCATTCTATGAGTGCAAATTTTGGATTGTCTTTGGTATTCAACCACAAGTTATCTTGTTTGCCTGTTAAGCCGTTGCTTACATCCTGCATAGCTAACTCATGTTTGAATAGGGGCAGCTGTAAACACCCCAAATTTTCCCTCACCCATTCACACCATGGCTTGTGATCTTTTCATGTGCATAAGTTCAATCATAGCATCCCATATTGCATTTTTGCTTCACTGCATTGATTCAAAGTCATCTGCATCTAGGGTTTGTGATCTGAGCCATCCCTGAGCCATTTGAGCCACTCCAAAGGTCTACAATCACTTCAAAGGGGTCCATGTATGTTCAAGCATCATATTATATCCTCTCAAGATCAAAGAAGTCAAAGAATCACAAGAACTGAGAAAGGCATGGAAGCAGAGCCAGGTTTGACTGCACAGATGACCTAAAATTAGGGTTTTGGTTTCAGAGGCCATAACTCCAAATTTTTTGGTCATTCTTGTTTCTATTGGTCTCTATATGTTATAAGGATCATGCATATCAATTTTCATGAAGAAATTCCATGGGGAAGGCATCTGATCAAGGGATGACTTCTTGAGCAAGTCAGTGCAAAATCAGGGCATCTGAGGCCCCCAATGACCCAACCAAAGGGTGTTCTCCATCATTTTGAATGTGTATGATCTTTATTTGGTCATAGAAGATGTTAGAAGTTCACAAAATTGAAGAATTTCAAGCCATTTGCAAAATTGCCTTTTTGGGAAAGTGACTTGTAATGTAAACTTGCCATTTTGGGAAAGTTTTTCAACCTCCTCAAATTGATTCAAAAATGCTTCAAATGAGAAAACTTTGATCATGAAAGTTGTAGAATGGATCATTCCCTTTTCAAAAAGTACAAGAACTCATTCTAACTCATCATGGATCAAAAGTTATGGCTTGTCAAAGTTGGACAAAATCACATAATTTCAAGTTTTGCACCAAAGAGGCAATGTTGCAAAAACTCATGACAAGCCTTTATGTGACTTCAAATTGGTTTCTATGCACCACACAAACATAAACCAATGCCTAAAAATAAGATTGCACAAAAGAACTTCCCATTTTCATGACTTATGCTTCAAGTAATCACAAAAGGGCCAAAAGATCACAAAGTTGCAAAACCTCTCACAAACCCTAATCCACTTGCTAATTGGCCTCAAGACTGATTCCATGGCTCTCCTCAATCCTTGCTGCGTAGGACACCCCTTTGTCCTTGGCCTGCCATTGACCCATACCTCTCTTACACAAAAAGTTGACTTTATGCAAAATGGCCCATACCAATCAAGCTAGGCCACACCAACTCCACAGACCTATCACAGTGTGATACATGGACAAAATGAGACTCAACACATAGCACAACTCATTCAGATCTCTCCCACAAGCCAGCATTCTCCAAACTCACCTCTTATGCATTTTCATTCGAATCTCCTCACACAAGCATCAAACATCAAAACAAACTTCATAGAATCACTCAACATGTTCCCCTGATCATTTCCCAACCCTCATTTGTCCCTGAAACCCTACATATCAAAAACACGATTCTCACCCCTCACTGAACAGAACTTCATCAAACTCTTAAACCAGCCACTTTAAACTTCAACCAAGCTTCAAAGCTTCATCAAAAGGATCATTTGAGCCATTTTGAAGCAAAGAAGCAGGCAAAAAGCTCCTGGATTGAAAGCTCAATCTCAGGTAACATGATGAACAAATTTTCTAGAACCCTGATTTCTTGTTAGAATGTTGTTCTATGTGTTGCCCTGATCATGGGGATCTATTTATTTTTGAAAATGAGCCAGAAATGAGCATTTTGTGTTGCTCTGAAACTTTTGCCCTAGAATTTGTTTTCTTCGATTCTCACTGTGTGGTTAATATAAATTGTTTTTGGCCCTGGATTCTTGTTACCCAATGTTAGGGGTTTGATTCTGGAGATTTGGGAGTCTTGGGGGTGCGTTTTGAGTGATTCAGGTGAAGGAGATGGCCGGAGAAGACGACCGGAGCTTATCTCCGGTCGCCTGAAGTTAATTAGGGTTAAGTGTTATTAATTAGCAACTTTGAATGTGGGCCTTAGGATCTGTCTTCCCGCGCGCGCATGAATGGACAGGATCTTGTCATTAAGCCCTAATCAGTGTTTAATTAAATTAACCTAGGATTAATTAATTATAAAATAAAATTAGCCTAGTTTGAATTGTGTCCATTGGATCTGGCGCGCAGTCAAATCTCCCTTCCCCAGAATGAATCTCAGCTCTCCATTGTGCATACTTTCATTTATTTTAATTTTTATTTCATTTAATTTGATTTATCTTTTACGAATTATTTAAAATAGCAAAATACATTAAAAAATTCTGAAAATTTTTGTCAAAGATTTAATTAATTTTCAGAACCCAAAAATATTTTTATTTTTATTTTTTGCATTAAAAATCATTTTTAAATCATTTAAATGTTTATTTTTAATTAGTTAATGAAAATTAATTAATTAAAAATGCATTTAGGTATTTAAAAATCACCAAAAAATTCACATTGCATTCAGAAACATTTAGAAACATTATCCAACTCTCAAAGCAAATTTCTTTTTTGTTCTTGATGCCTTTTGATCATTTTCATTGGAATTAAATTCATTTTGAGGCAATATTTTTGTGCAAACTTTGAAAAATCCATTCTGCCTAACCCTTGAGAGTTTGATGATGGTTCTTCTTGCATTGCATCCTCCATGGCATGTAGTTTATAGGTTAAAATTTGTTTGAATTGATCTTGCATTTTCAATTTGTTTGGTATTTTTCTTTGTGAGGCACCCCAAAACCCTAGTAATCTTAGGAAATTCATAACTTTCACTAAGTTAAGAGTTAGGTCCCCTCCTTTGGGCAGTGAACTTGTATAGGTTTAGGGTACCCTTGATTGAATTTTCAATTTTTTGTCATGTCATTTTCTTCTGGTTTTGATTTTTGTGATGCATGTTGTATGTAAACCCTAATTTATGCCTTCCTTTGCATCCATCTTTCAGTTGCTTGCATCCAATGACTTGCCATGACATTTTGTGCATCCACATGATTCATAATACATCTTAGGACATATTAGAATCATGTTTGATCATTGCATCATTCACTTGCCATGTTATATGTCCATTGCATTTCATAAACTTTTCATGAACTTTCATGGTTCAAAGCATGCCTCATTTGCATCCTTATGCTTGTATGGTCATCCACATCTCTTGTCATGTGCTTGCATTATCTCTTGGCATCATTAACATCTTGCTTATGCTTCTGGTTTTGGTTTTCACCATGGCATTGCATCTCATTTGCATTGCATTTCATTTCTTTTGCTAACTTTTCAGGTGGTAAGTTGTTTTGAGAAGTGAATTTGCCTTCACTTCTCACAATCTCTTCTCATCTCTTTTATGCATCATTGCTGCATTTTGTATGTGTATTAGAGTGAGCTTGCTCATTCATGTTCATCTCTTACCTTCTTTCTTCAAATAACTTGTCTTCTTATGTGAAGCAAGTTGTCTTGCTTTTCCTTGCTTCTTTTCCTTTCACCTTGTTCCTCCTTGGTGGCTCTTTGAAGATTCTTTCTCTCCTAAGCCTCACAAACCCTAGGATACCCAAGCATGATAACAATTAGGGTTTGATTAGTCCCCCATTTAGTTTTACCTTTGTGTCTTCTTTGAGTCTTCTCTCCTCATCTCATAATCAAGGACTAAACCCTAAAGGTTTTAAGGCTTTGTGATTAAGCTTATGCCTGCATCCTTCTATTAGGATGGAGTGTATAACTTTAATCCTAAGTGTTAAGCCCTTAATGTGTTTAAATCCTTTAATCAATCCATCCAATAATCATTAAGACATCAAGCTTGTAACTTGGGCCTTGCATTAGGGTTCTAATTCTTCCTTGACTGGTTAAGAAGGACTAACCCTAGTGTTAATGGACAAGTCCCCCTCAAGTTGTCTTACAAATCATAAAATCCATTTCTTCATCCTATCATTAACTAAAATCCATCTAATAAAGGCTTTGTTTTGTCATGAGGTTAATCCCTAATCATGGATTAAGTTGAGGAGCTTTCCTCAGCTTAAATGTTCTCATCTATTATCCTTCTATTAGGATGGTGTAATGAGTCCATTAAATCCTTGATTATGGCTTAAACTCATTACTTAACACTAAACAAAAACCAACAAAAACATTCAAATAATCACAAGTAGGTTAATGATCTTAATCCTACATCATGGTGATTAAGTGTGAGGTGCTTACTTCATGCTTAAGGTATTCTCATTACCCCTAATCAGAGGGAGGATGTGATGAGTTTACTAACCCTTGGTTTAGGCTTAAGCTCATTTTCCTATGACAAACTCCAAAAAGGCAATAAAAGATTGAAAGCACAAAAACAAACAATAATCGTCTCCTCCGGGATTCTTTTCTCACTTCATTCACTCACAAACGAGAACTTGCTTCTTCCGTCTAATGCAAGACAGTTTGCACCTGAGCCAGACAGGTCATACACTTGAGCATAGACAAGTAGGCAGTTCACAAGTCAATTCATCTTTCAGTCTCTTTGAGTCGAACTACGGTGTTCTGACTTCCTCATTGCACGAGAGGATACGTAGGCATAACTTAACAGTTATCGAACAAAAGTCTCTGTATATTCCCCCTCCTCCAGCATTACTCTTTTAGCCTCATAGTCTTGAGCAATTCATTTCTTTTTCTTACACTGACACTTCACATATTTCACTTCACCTTCTTCTAGCACTGACACTTGCATTCTTTCCAGCTTTGATACACAAATTGCACTGACACTACCCCTTTAAAGCACAAATCTTTCAAGCGTAGATCCCGTCGAGTACGACGGACAATCTGGGTGCTAATACCTTCCCAGGTTGTAACCAACCCCCTTTCTCAGTCTCTCTGGTTCGCAACCGTCTTATCCATATCATTCTAGGCCTATGCAGCATTGCCTTTCCCCCGGGATAAAAATGCCTAGCTGGCGACTCTTTCCTTCTGAGTTCACCCTTGTGTGTTCTCTTCCTCTTTCGCCGACCGTTCACGTTTGTACCCCTTCTGACTTTAGCCTCATTTGGTGGGAGCGACACAGGTCACAGAGAGACCTTTCTTCTGCTTCTTTAGATAGGTAGGGCATTCTTCCCTTTTCCTTGGTTGGTCTTCTCATCATAATTTGACCTTCTATTAGCATCATAAGGTCTTTTATTCTCTGAAGAGTTTCTTCCACTTGGTCTGGACCTGCTATCCATTCTTCTGAGAATCTTGTTGAATTGTCTTCCAAGCATAGCAATTGTTTCTGATAAAGTTTCTTCAGGGTCTGCTTCATGATTTTCTTCTTCTTTATCAGTATTTGAAACCAAGGCTATGCTTTTGTTTTTCTTTACAATTGTATCATTCATTCCCATCTCAAATGTTTGAAGGGAACCAATGAGCTCTTCAACCTTCATTGTGCATATGTCCTAAGCTTCTTCTATTGCAGTAACCTTCATGTCAAATCTTTTTGGTAAAGATCTGAGGATCTTTCTTACTAGCTTTTCATCACTCATCTTCTCTCCCAAAGCACCAGAAGTATTAGCTATTTCCAAGATGTTCATGTAAAACTCATGAATTGTCTCATCTTCCTTCATTCTCAAGTTTTCAAACTTGGTGGTGAGAAGTTGAAGTCTTGACATCTTCACCTTTGATGTTCCTTCATGAGTGGTTTTGAGAGTGTCCCAAACATATTTGGCCAGCTCACAGTGATGCACAAGTCTGAATATGTTCCTATCAATGCCATTGAATAAGGCATTAAGGCTTTGGAGTTTCCAAGTGCTGAATCTTCTTCCTCCTTGCTCCATTCTACTTCAGGCTTCAACACTTTTGCCCCATCCTTGTTGTCTTGGACAGGGTGCTCCCATCCTTTGTTGACTGCTTTCCAAGCCCTACTATCAAGTGATTTTATGAATGCTACCATTCTTGGCTTCCAGTAGTCATAGTTGGATCCATCCAATATAGGTGGTCTATTCACAGATCCTACATCTCTGTCCATGCTCCCAAAATTTGCAGTCCCTAGATCTCACCCAGTTAAACAGGCAGGGTGCCTACTCTGATACCAATTGAAATTCTGGGATCAGGTACATGATGTCGAATGAGATGTTTAAACACTTGAAGACTTAAACAAAAACTTAAAGTGTAGGTAAAATAAATAACACAAGAAATTGTTAACCCAGTTCAGTGTATCTCCACACTTACATCTGGGGGCTACCAAGCCAGGAAGGAAATCCAATATAAGTAATATTAATTCTGGACTTAAACCACTCAGTTTAATCCTTCACTTAATATCTACCCAAGGCAATTTCTACCTAAGACACAACTTAGATATGAGTACCAACTCACTCCCCCTCAATCACACAGTGATATGTTACAATGTTTAATAAACTTGAAGTCACACTTCAAACACAACAGCTTGATTTTACTTCACAGTTTCAATCAAGACACAATACACTTTTTGCTTAAAAGCTCATAAAGTGATACACAACTAAAACATGCTATTAAACACAAACACCCTATTTAGTCTTCTTAATTTCGTACTCTATTCTGAGTGTTTCTGTTCCTTAAATAGATGCTTGGAATTTGGGCTTTCTGTAGATTATCCAGTCCTGATACGCATGTTGTCATCACCTTGAATTAGGGTTTGTTACTTCCTTGATTCTAGGTGAGGTAGTTATTCTGTTATACTGAAATCAGATAACTAAGCTCCCTACAGATGCGCCTTGCATTGTTTATCCATTCACAATTAATTCCAGATAAATTCCCTGAATTTACTCAGTTCTGTTATGCATCATTTAAGTCTGGTAGCAGGTCTGAGATGTCCAACATCTGGTGTGACATCCTGATGTCTGAACTTAATTCATTAACTTATACAATGTCACAACATCTGGTGTGACATCCTGAACTAAGTTCATTAACTTATACTCTGTTTGATAATGTCACAACATCTGGTGTGACATCCTGAACTAAGTTCAACACTTCTTGTTTGTCAAAAATTCTGCCAATTCTAAACATCTACAGTTTTCATCACCCAAATACCATAAGCTAGAGATAGTTATGGGCTTTGGTGTTCACTTGTATTGAACTTAAATGTTGCCATTTTGATAGATTGAGTGAGAAATCATTAATGGATCAAAATGGTAAAGCTCACATTTTGTGTTAGAAATAAACTTTATGAGAGGATATTGTGAATGTGTTCATTGTTGAAATGAGTTTATCATTTGATCAAAACTATATATGCAAAATAAATCTATCAAACCCTAACTTTGACATATGCTTTTAAGAATCTTTTACAAATCAATACTTTTATTTCTTAGCATTTATTTGAATGGAAAAGTCAATTTTAGATACAAACATTAAAACCTTTTTGTTATCATTTAGTCTAAACTGTAGAAATTGTAGAACGACATAAATATCATAAAACAATCTCTGTGGATCGACAAACAAAACCCTTACTCATTTGTGCTTTCAACAGTGGTTTAGAAAGCAACTTACTTATCTAAAGAAGAAGAAATTGTTTCTAAAGAGGGATTAACATGAAGTTATACAAGACAAAGCCGAAAGGGCTAAGACAAAAACAAATTGAAAGAATAAAAGAAGATGAGGAAAAAAGTTGTATAAACAAGGTTACCTTAACCTCCCTACAAAAGAAATATTAGCTTTACAATGTATATTGAAAACAAAACAAAGGAATAAAGTCAATTAAACCTTACACACATCCTAGAACGGAACTATGGTTCAAAATAAGACCTAAGTCTAAAGTTGAAGATACCTAAAGGTTATATGACTTCTAAAGTAAGTAGCTACATTTTATATGTCCCTAAGGATGCTAGGATACCTCACAAGATCAAACTATGTACACAAAGTTTACTAAGTTCATATGAATGCAAGTTAGAGTTCATGGATGAAGTATGAGTGCATATGGCATACAAGTATGAATTAATACATGAAATGAGTATCAAAGTCAGTAGTGTACACTCTTGATGGATGTCCTATAATACTTATGAATGAACAAACAAGTCATGTTAACATTTAGGAGAGAAGAGGACAAGTTTAGGTTAAACTAAATCAAGTAAGGAAGCACTTCGAAACACCAAAACAAACCAAATGAGGATGGTTCAAAAAGTGACCTATAAATGGGATTAAGTAACTAAAGTAGAACTATTATTAACTCCTAAAAGTTACCAAAAGTGTCTCAAGCAAATGGCATGAATGGTCTCCTAACATCTAGGGTATGGAGCAAATAAGCAAATAATCGGACCTATAATCTAGGTGACATGAAAAATAGCAAAAAGGCTTGAAAATTTATAAAATTAAATCTCTAATATGGTGAAGTCAGTATCTTACATGGTCTAAAATTATTTCACAAAATTATGCACCAAAGTGCCAAAAGAATTCACTTAATGAGTGAGATAACAAGCCATGATCGTCGAAAAACAACTCAACAAAGTGGATTCAAAATGGAAACAAGAATTATGTAAAAAATGTCCAAGGAGCATAAAAATGTCACAAATTCCAGTGGTTAATCACACACAAAAAATAGGTCTCACACCTATTAGAAAAAATTGTTTTCGGTCCCTTATGTCAAAACACTTCCTTTTGGGACAGCTTGGAATGAAGAATCCAAATTAATTACTAAAATCACCCAAATTTGGAATATTAAAATATAAAAAATTAATTAAGATGATAAGGATCACTCATGAATGTTTTCAGAATTTTATCACACTCGAAACTGTTTTTAATAATTGCGACGAAATGGGGAAAATGGTGATTTAAGGAAAGTGCGGTGGGAGCGAATTCTATCGTTCATAACCTAATCCCTAAGCTTCAATATCGTCATACATCAACATAAATGACAAATAAATCCAGTTCCTCAGGTGGGAGGGCTCAATATGCATCTTACGTTATATGATCCTAAGCCACATACAACTAGAATGATGCATTAAAGTGGAGAAAGTCGAGATTTCTTACTTGATTGAAGTGCCGATTCTTCATATAAAAGAAACCCAAAAACTTCATCCAAGGTCTTGCAATATCCCATAAGAAAAATAAATTTCTATCTTCCATAATCACTTTGTGAAGATCCACCATAACCAAAATTGATCCAAATCGATCAAAAAAAGCTTATGAACAATTTAATCCAAAATTAATCCAAAACAATTAAAATCATGACAAAAATTATAATTAAAATAGTTAAGATATGGATCAAGAAGGTAATCCACAAAAATTAAACATGATTAACAAGAATTAACTAGAAAATTTCTATACAAAATGATAAAGAAACCAAAGGGAGGGGAATGCTGAATCTAGTGGTGCAGATAAAAGGTCCATGACAGCTAGGCCCATTCTCACAAAAAAAAACCTGCATGGAGGGTAGTATAGTGAAATTGGGAGTCTATGTAGAATTTCTATGGGCTGAGGCCCAAAATCCATGTGAGAAACGTAAGGAGGTTGGGATAGCAAAACAGTGGTGCAAAACTAAATCCATGGAATATGAAGCATAGGCCCAATCCAATTCTTCATGAAGCTTGTGCACCAGTACTTCAACGTCTCAAACTCTAAAACAATTACTCTGTACCTTCACCGCAAAAAAGGTGAGCCTCGGTCAATCCTCTCTTCGCCGAAGAAGAAACCACACTGGAAACAACTCGTCGCCGATCATCTCTTCTATCTCTCATTCACAACAAAACCCGCGATCCCTCTCATCTCTCCCTTCGACATTGCCGCACATCTCTGAAAACAAGGAGTTCTTCACCAGAGACATCTCCTTCTTCTTCGAATCTTCACGCATATTTAAACCCTGATCGCGCAAGATTCCTCGCACCGGATATCGCACATCACAGACGAATGAGAAAACATAATCAGAGTCGCAATGATGAATGGAATTTCACAGCACATGTATGGATTCGAATTTGATCGTGCAAGATTTACTCATTCGATTTGATTTCCTCTTTTTCTGTTTGATTTGAGTTGTTGAATTCGCGTCGCTCTTTGTTTTTCTTCTTTTTCTGTGATTATTGTTGATTCTTCTTATTTTTCTGTGATTGTTGTTTGGAGTTGTGGTTGATGTCGATGTCTTTGATTCGTGAATCACAATATCGATACGTTCTTGAAGTGTGTTGTGTTGATTGTGCAGGTTTACAGAATCGGATCACAGAAGCTTTGATGATGATTGATGAGGATGTTGAAGATTGAAGATGGAAATTGCAGATGGAAATGAAGATCGATTCAGAATCTTGTCGGAATATTGATGAAGTTTTTATAATGTGAAGATTGATGAAGATTGAGAGAGAGAGAGGTTGAAGAAGATTGAATGACATTTTGAGGGTGAGGTCAAGATGGATAATGAATTGAAGAGGATTCTGGTGTATGAAGCTGGTTCAGGAAGTTCTGATTCAAAGTTCAGCCCCCTGAGGTTTTCTGTTTCTGCATTTTTTTTAGTTTTTCATCTGCCACTGATTTTTTTTCTATTTTTTCTCCTGACTGAATTCTGTTAGTTTTTCTGTTATATCAGTTTCCTAACTGATTTTTCTCTTATTGTGACTGAATTTTCCATTTCCTTTTCTATGTAATCTCTATTCTTTATGTGCTGAACTATTCTTGTAACTGAAATTTGTTGTCACAATTTTCATGATATTTTCCTACTGATATTCATTTCTTATCATTCCCGATTCTTGAGGCACCACTTTTTTATGGAAACTTTTGATATTGAATTGGTGATGGCCTAAGTGTACTTGCTTAAACATGGGGGTCTAGCTGTGCGCATGAAATTAAGGTGCTTGTATATGGCATGGTATCACATAATGATTTGTACTTTATGAAATTGGAATTAAAAAATGGGCATTATAAGTTTTATGGTATATAAAAGCAAAAGTTTGTAAAATGGATTAAAATGGATGTTAATAAATGGTTTTACGGGAATTAAGTCGAATCGAAAAACGAATATGGAAAAGGATAATGACTTATATTTGAAATAGATATGCAAATGGGGTTATGATAACCTTTTGAACAAACTTGAATGACGTCTTCCAAATGATCCAACAAATGTGCACTTCCTATCCTTAGTTTGAACCAAAGTTCTCGAATCAAAGAACTTCAATATCATTATGAATCCCCAAAATCCATAGCTCAAACCATGCTCCTTGCTTCACTTGAAAATGCTACACGTGAATGAATATGCCCATCAAATAAGCCCAAATCGAACTTTAACACAAAGGACCTCAGTTGATGGAATGCCTTCAAGCTCAGTCATGAATAAAACCCTAATCCACCTTGATAATGAGTCTGATGCGCCAATGAATAACCTTTACGAGTGAGTTCCTTAGAGATCACCTAATCAGGGAAATAAACCCTAATCGAGTAGTAAGTGCATAAGAAGTTGATGTTATTAATAGTCACATAACCAAGACTTCGAATCCACCTGATAGATATGGATAGGGTATGAAACCCTAATTTCATATGGAATTGATCCCATGCCTTAGGAGCTCAATGAAATGCATGATTGCGATGTTATGACCTAATGGAAATGCATATGAGTGTGTAGCATAAGCCAGTTAGTGGTAATAAATAAGAGGGAAAATTTTAGGGTGTTACACCGTGTTCTGAACATCGTCTTTTGAATATCCCCATCTTTGACCTTAATCCGATGATAGCCTGACCTCAAATCGATCTTGCTAAACACACAAGCACCTACCAACTGATCCATCAAATAATCTATTCTTGGTAACAAATACTTGTTCTTAATTGTCACCTTGTTTAACTGTCTATAATCCACACAAAGCCTCACTTCCATCTTTCTTCTTAACCAACAAAACTGGAGCTCCCTACGGCGATACACTGGGTCTTACAAACTTCTTCTCAAGAAACTCTTCCAATTGTTTCTTTAATTCAGCCAAC
Organism: Lathyrus aphaca; assembly: GCA_963966055.1. Taxonomy (NCBI): domain Eukaryota; kingdom Viridiplantae; phylum Streptophyta; class Magnoliopsida; order Fabales; family Fabaceae; genus Lathyrus; species Lathyrus aphaca. The sequence continues at coordinate 163,188,126 of OZ014520.1, read as the reverse complement.
TCAGATGTGGACATCCTGTACGGTGCCATTGAAACAGGTCTAGTACCAGGTACAAGATCAATCGCAAACTTAACTTCTATCTCTCAGGTGGTACATTAGGAATTTCATCAGGGAAAACCTCGGAAAATTCATTCACTACTTGCAACTCTTCAATCTTAGCTTTACTCTCTACATAGAACGACACCATCAATGAAAACATTTGGGCATCCTCTTTCATCAACTTCTGCAACTCTCTAAACAACAACAACCCAACTCCTTCCTCTTCTAGAGAAGAAAACCTCACTGACTTACGAAAGCAATTAATATGAACATAATTATACTTTAACCAGTTCATACCTAGCATTACATCCATCCCAGTCAATGTTAAACATACCAAATCAACATAAAAATCTCTATCAAAGATAGACAACGGGAAAATCAAACACACTAGAGAAGTAGTCACCGATCCCTTAGCCGAAATCTTTATGACCATTTCTCCTTTCATCTCTGATAACTCAAGACCCAACCTTTTAACACAATCAGCAACAATAAAACAATGGGTAGCACCCGTGTCAATAATAGTAATTAAAGGAATACTATTAATGAAACATGTACCTCTAACTAGCTTGTCCTCGTTAGCTGTTTGAGTCTCAACTAAAGCGAACACTTTTCCTCCAGACTTTACTTTCTTTGGCTTCTGGAACTGGCTACTAATATGTCCTTCTTCACCACAATTAAAGCAGATCATATCTTTATGTGTGCAATCAGATATCTTATTCCCGACTTTTCTACAACGGAAACAACACTTCACTTCGGCAGTACACACATTACTCTTATGTCCAGCCTGTCTACACTTGAAACAAACAATACCAGCAGGAGAATCGCCCTCGCTAGTTCTCTGACTCGAAGCAACTTTCTGCTTACCCTTACCAGGTGGAGTATCATAAGGCTTGCCACGATTTTGCTGATTCTTGCCCCGTCTATCAGTAACAATCTTGTAGTAAGCATTGTTATCTTCCTCGAAGATCCTGCAACTATCAACCAGATCAACAAAAACACGAATCATCTGATACCCTATCACTTTCTTAATCTCTGAATGCAACTCGTTCTCAAACTTGATGCACTTCAAAAATTCAGAAGTTGTCGCATCATGGTGCGTAAAAAACTTTGACAACTCCATAGACTTGCAGCATAATCCGTCACTGACATATTCCCCTATTTCAGCGCAAGAAATACAATCTCTTTCTTACCACATACATCTTCAGGGCAATACTTCCTCGTAAACTCTCTACAAAAAACAGCCCGAGTGATCTCTTCACCTGCAGCTTCCAACCTTTATATGGTTTCCAACCACCAGTCATCAGCCTCAACTGCCAACATGTGGGTTCCATAACGAACCTTCTATGCTGGAGTACAACCCATCACACGGAAAATTCTCTCAATTTCTTTCAACCAGACCACCGCAACATCAGGGCCATACTTGCCCTTGAAGGTATGCAGATTCTCCCTCAGAAAAGTCACGAAAGTACGAGACTCATCATTCTCGCCGGCATTTGGTAAATTTTGCATAACTTGAGCCATCGCTTGCATTGCAGCAGCCATCGCAACATCATTTCTTCCAGCCATCTCAACTTAACACTATAACACAACAAAATTTAGAACCACATAACAATATTCGATTGTTCGACAACTACGACTCGACAACTTGGTCAGACAGAATGACCTGCTTTGATACCACTAATGTAACACCCAATTTCTATCCGACTTTATAATTTAAATCAAAGTTATTAAAAATTATCAACAACATGGGATATCACATTTCAACTTTAAAACCAAATAACAAAACTTTATTAATGAACATGCTTCACAAACTACGCAACGGATTCGACATCAAATTTGCAACTTTAAAATCAACTTTCAAAATATTCAACATTAAGTACTTCAACGTGGTTTTCAACATAAAACAACTAAAAACGAGTTCATAAACTCAATAAAATCCATAAAACAAACCATACGTTCATCCCCTCGAAGTGCTACGTATCAGAGCGACAAACACCGACTTGAGACGACTAGGTACTCAAATCTTGGTTACCCTTACGTTACCAACAGAGGGAAACATTCAAACATAAGGGGTGAGATATCGAATAACATAAACAAGAATATGATAATCAATATATAAGCAAGTATTCATACAATCTCCCACTTCACACAACCAATAGCATCAACTTACAACTATCAACCAACAACCAATGACAACATAGATAAAATGCGACCTAACTTATATATGCATGTGGTACCATTTGGAGCAGACTCCCAACTTGAAATCTTGTCAGTTTATCGAGGCATCAACAACTTATTTTCCAATCCAGGACAACTTGAATCGAGCATTCACTCCAACTTGAAAATATGCACATGTATGCAACTATGAATGGCATACAACAACAACATAATCAACAACTTGAAAACTCAACAACTAAACAACTTAACAACATGAAATCAAGATTGGTCATAAGACCTGCAACTTAATAATCTTCCCAAGATCGGGACAACACGACTTATAACAACTTAATATAACTTCATCATGAAAACAACTAATTACGGCTTAATCGATTAGATTCCTAAATTAATTATTTTAATCCTCAAATCTACTATTATCAACTTATTTTATCTCTACTTAAGGTCTAAGATTAACTCCACTCGAACCGAATGCAAAAATAGGATGAATCGCCAAAAATTGCATTTTTCTGCACTCACTTTGCCCATATGCGTAATGCCTTACTCCTTACGCATAATGCCCACTCTGTTACGCGTAATGCCTGCATACTGGGGTGTGTTACGCGTAATGCCCTGCCTTGTTACGCGTAATGTTAGATCTGTTACGCAAAATATCAAAGAGCATACAATCGTCTGTTTGGGTTTCTACATTGATTTCACACTCTAAATCCTCTGTGTTTATTCATCTGCTAATTTCTACGATTAATTTTACGAACCCTAACTTCTTTTCTACACGAATTTTCTGCAACAACCAGTCCAACAACACAGATACAACAATAATTTCTACAACACAATAGTTTTCTGAACAACAATACAAAAAGAACACATACTTCTTCATGAGATATCTGCATGAAATTCGAGAACAAAAATTCATATAAAACACAACAACAAAAATCATACGAAACCCAACCTACATACGGATTATCTAGTCTCGGTTATGGAATTCGAACTCCACCCTTACCTTGGATTGGAGGCAGCTCGTATCTACAGTCCAAAAATCTCTACGAAAATCCAACCTAGCCTCTAAATGTTCTTCCTCTAGACTTGTTCTTCTCACCAAAATTCTGATTATCCCTAATTAGGTTTTCAGCTTGTTTGTACTAAACTCTCACTAATCAACTAAATTACTAACATGCCTAAAATAACACCCCCAACTTTACTACTCTCACCACACAACTAAGCCTAACTTAATATTATATCTCTACTACTTATTTTATTATTCGACTTAATCAAATTAAATAACCCAAGCACAACTTAACCCATAACATAATATCAACTTAAATGACTTAACAACTTAACGACACAAACGACCAAACAACACAACAACAATTAATCGGGAAAATACGCAATAATATTTAATAAAATTAATTAATTAAATGCGGGCGTTATAGAGTCCCTCGGGCGAGACTTTATTTGAGTCCATTTGGCAAGACTTTAGTCGAGTATCTCAAGCAAGACTTTAGTTGAGTCCATCTCACAAGAATTTAGTTGAGTCCCTCTTAGGTTATGTCTTATAGAAACAATGTTTATATATGTTTCCCCTTTCTAAGCCAACAATGGTCTTCTTGTGGAAGTCCAACATTCAAATTTCCCTTTTTAAGGCGGCAATGATCTTCTTGTGGAAGTAAAACATTCATATTTCCCCTTTTAAGGATTCAATTATCTTTTAGTGGAAGTCCAACATTTATATTGATCTTTTTAAGGCGACAAAAACATTTCTCTAGAAGTCCAATACTCATATTGAATAAATTAATGTTAAGATCTAGTGTTGATACTTAGTGCAGGATACTTTCCAAAAGCAATTAAGAGATAATCTAAATGAAGATTTAATTCTGATGCTTGAATTAAGAAATTGTCCTTGAGACAGTTCATAGATGATCTATACGAAGATTTAGTGCTGATACTTAGTGCAGGATACTTTCCAAAAGCAATTCAGAGATAATCTAAATGAAGATTTAATTCGGATGCTTGAATTAAGAAATTGTCCTTGAAACAGTTCATAGACGATCTTACGAAGATCTAGTGCTGATACTTAGTGCAAGATACTTTCGAGAAGCAATTCTGAGATAATCTAAACGAAGATTTAATTCTGATGCTTAATTCAAGAAATTGTCCTTGAGACAGGTCAGAGACGATCTACAAGAAGATCTAGTGCTGATACTTAGTGCAAGATACTTTCCAGAAGCAATTCAAAGATAATCAACACAAAGATTTATTTCGGATACTTAATTCAAGATATTTTCCCAGAGACAGTTCAGAGACGATCTATACGAAGATCTAGTGCTAATACTTAGTGCATGGTATCTTTTCCCCCCTTAGATGATTCAGAGACAATCTATATGAAGATCTAGTGTTGATATTTAGCTCGGATATGTTACAGAGACAGTTCAGAGATGGTTGGGACGAAGATCTAATTCTGATACTTAGTGTAGTAACGACATTCAGATAAAGTCAAACGTAGACACATTCTGATACTCCTACCCATAGATACTTTGGATGACATCTATAAACACATCTCCAATTACTCCGAATGGTATCTTTAAGCCCATTCAAGCAATACAATCAACCAACCGTATTACTTTGCGTACCGGTGAGTGCAAATTTTTGGGCTTAAGTGTTCAATCCTCTTCCACCTTCGGACCACAAATGGCGTACATGCCAATCTAACTTCTCATGTTTCAGAAAATTGAACAGGGGCAACTGTTGTACCCCAAAATTTGCCCTCAGATTTTTAACTCTAACTGACTTTATTTTTGTTTCGCATTCATTTGCATCATAGCATGACATGTATTTCGTCTTAATATTAGCCGGAATAATTTCTCGGAATTTATAGACAGACTAGTCAAATTAATTTTCAAACTATGCCTAAAATCAGTAAACGGAAAATGTCAAATTTAAAATTTGTATATGTTAGTAATATTAATCTACGATTTACGTGGTTTAATCTGACATGCTAAAAATATTTTTACGACTATTTTTGGTCGTATGTTGATCAGTCTGAGCAGTTTAAACGGTTATAATTTTTTTTTTCAAAATACGACCAAACACTGTATTTTTTCGAGTCATTTATTTCGCGCTGATTATTTCGATGTATTCATTTTATTTTTTCGAGCATTTTGACGCCCGAATTTTATTTTTGAGTCCGTTTATTTTTACATTGGGTCTAGAATAAATAAAAAGGTTTATTAGTTTTAATTTTAATTTTAACTATTTTTATTAAACTTTATTTAATTTTTTTAATTAATATTTTATTGGGTTTCCAAATAAGCACTTAGGCCCATTTTTATTAACCCTAATTGGACCCTATATATACTTACTAGTGGGTTTCCAAATCATCATTTTTATTTGTTGTATCTATATATATATATATATATATATATATATATATATATATATATATATATATATATATATATATATATATATATATATATATATATATATATATATGTATATATATATATATGTATATATATATATATATGTATATATATATATATATGTATATATATATATATATATATATATATATATATATATGTATGTATATATATATATATATATATATATATATATATATAATTTGTTAAATAAATTTTCTTATTTTGTTTTATAATTATTTAGATTATTCAGACCGGATCATGTCGATACGCTATTTGTGCATCCGTATGCATGTGGCGTGACACTTGTAGTGATCCAATCCAGTTGCGATGATCGCAATTTTGCGTTAGCAACATCGTCATATTTTTATTTAATTAATTATGTTTAGGTTAACTAACAACCCTGATTTTTCCTAAACCCTAATTTTTTCTCTAATTTAACCCTAATCTTTATCTTAAACCCTGACAATTTTGCGTCAAACCCCGAGTTTGCCTCAAACCCTAAAATTCAAACCTTAATGTTTTCTCTAAACTCTACTTTTTTCATAAACCTTAATTTTTTTCATAAATCTTAATTTTTTTCATAAACCTTAATTTTTTTTCCTAAACCTTAAATTTTTTATTAAACCTTAAATTTTTTCTCAAACCCTAACCCTAATTTTTTCTCTAACCTAATTTGCAAACCTATTTTCTATTTTTTCACTCATTTTTATGTATTCATTTACTGTTCGCCTTATTATGTAATTGTTTCGCATTTGTAATATTTAGGTTTTATTTTCCGCCTAATTATTATGTAATTTCCCCGAAGCCATGTAATAGTGTATGAATTTTTATTTTTTGCCTTTAATTTTTGTATATATTCACTGCATGATTAGTAATCTAGGGCGTGAAAAGAATTACTTGAACAAAATTGGACTTAGAAAACTAATTATCAAAATAAATATTTGAAAACATGATTCACACACGTAAGTCGATCGTTCTACGATCGCCATCTGCACTTCCTGGGTTTCCCCTCTTGGTTGTGTTAAAACAAATGGTCAAGCCCCTTGAAAGTGGGGGTGTCTTAAAAGCAAAGTCACTTTAAATAAGGAAATCATCAAGTCCCTTCAGATTTAAAAAGATCATAAGCCCCTTCGAAGTTTCCTACGAAATAATGATCTCGTCCCTACGGTAAAAATGATGATAGTCCCTACGAATTGCTAAAGACACCCATACAAGTTGCCTTCATTGACCATACGATGACCCTACGCCCGTCCCTTAACTAAATCTAAGGTAAATGACTACTTACTCCTTAATAGTAAGGATAGTCTTACCCTTGAAAGGAAATAAAGAAACATGAAAGACCAGTCTAGGGTAGGTAGTTCTTAGTTACTTGTTCATATTTCAAAACTCTTTCTCACACCTCACTTTCAAACAACTTTCAAAAACTCAAAGCTTTGTATATATCCATACAATGATCATTACAAAGACTTATGAAAATTTTCAAACACACACTTCATACTTTTCAAACAAACAAGTGAGCTAAGTAACTAAGAGCCCATGGATAACCATGAATATAAAGGGTGCTAACACCTTCCTTTTATATAACCTACCCCCCGAACTCAATTTTTTTAAAAGGTATTTCCTATTCTTTTATAACCTTTCCTATTGGATAAAATAAATTCGGTGGCGACTCTTTTTATCCCCACATGTTTTTGTCAAACAAAAACACCAAGTCAGTTCTCCCACCGTGGTACACCTGCAATTTCAAAAAATTCAAACCAAGCATTATAAATACCATATAAGCACATATATCAGTTAGAAATTGTCTCTTTAATTCAATGGTCAAATCAATTTTGTCTAAAATTTCCTCTAGTTATGGTTCCCCAAATTCACGGCTTCCAACCCTAACAATGGCAGATCATGATTCTTGCATCTAAACTTCAATTCGATTGCCCATATAGCTTGCTCACATCATACAAAACACAAATATGCAAAGAGATTAGATGTATCATGCGTATAAATATGAAATCTAAAAATTGAAAAAACCAATAAAAGAAAATTTGGTTATGGTGTTTTATGAGGTTTTGGAGCAATGTGATGATTGGTACACCTTCAGAAGAGTCTAAGGAATGTTCTTGGACCTTCAAACCTCATTGAGAATGGATGCAACCCTAAAACCTAATCCAACTTACTCTTGAGTTTTTTGAAGTTTTGTATGCTCTCTTTGATCAAAAATTTCGTCCCCTTGACATCTGCCCTTGTTATGTATATATAGAGGATGGATTTAGGTCAATTTGTAGGCTTGGATTCAAGTTATTTTGGGATGGTGAGATTTGATTGAAATTAGATTTGAAAACTTTCTATTTTGGCCATTATTGAGCTATCATGACTTTCCTCTTGTTGTGCACGAATTTGAATCACATATTATGACATTAAACCTCAAAATCTGATCCCAAAATAAACCATAGATCAAATATTTGATTTTTCAGTATTTCTTTTAATTAAAATTGAATTTAAATGAATTAAATCCAATAAAATATAAAATAAACAAAGAAAATAAAAATATATGACTTATAGGTCGTGGATCATCTTAAGATTAAGTTTGGATTGTGAAAACATAGGCCCATTTGGCAAAAACTCAAGTTTGGTCATTGTTTGCCTTATACACCTCCTCAAATTTGCTCAACTTTAACAATGCATAACTTCCTCAATTTTTATCATATGAATGTGCTCTTGGACTTTTTAGAAATCTTAAAGTGTCCTTTAATCACTCCTTTTGGTCCCATGTCCATTTGATCTTCCATTTTCAAGTTATGAGCTTTTTAAAAAGTTGACTTTTTGTTGACTTTTTAGAGGACCTGTAATGTTTTGGCCCATATCTCTTAAATGAAGCATTTATGGCTTTGACTTGTGAGACACAAAGTTGTAGGGAATTTAATTTCCTTCACAATGATCTTCGAATGGGAAATTCTGATGAAGTATGTGAAAGTTAGAGCTGGTCAAAGTACATTTGACTTTCTCCTTAAGAAGCCCTAATTTAGCAACTTTTGCCTTGTGATTAATTTGAGATTTTCTTGATGAATCATGATCAACTCTTAATAAATAACGAATATTACATCATAATCTTGATGTTGACCAAATTTTTTAAAGTTTGACTGTATGTTGACCACAATTGACTTTTTACCCAAGTTAACTAATTATTGATCATCTGAGCATCTGACTGACCAAACTTGTAGGGCAAGTCTTGAAACTTGCCATGATGATCCTTTGAAGTATTTGGGATACCATGAATTCCACTTTAGGCTTTAGAAATCCAATTTTATTTGAGGAACACAAAACCCTAATTTTAGATCCACTACTGAGGAAGAGGCTTTGTCTAATGAAACCTTGAGTTTCTTTGAGCAATTGAGAATATTATGAACATTAGGAGACCTGTTGAGACATATTGTCTTGAAGATATGAGGGAAAATTTTGGAGTACAACAAATAGGTTTTGCTTTAGAGGCCGACATTCCTTCAGACTTCACTCTTCATAGGTTTGATCACTTAAAATTCCACTTATTGGCTTTTGAAGCTTTAGAGTCTGGGTCACCAGAGTTTTACTTTCTTCAGAGTTGACTTCTTCAAATTTTTGATCTCCATCAGAGGTATAGTATGATCTTCAGATGTAGATTCCTTAAGCATCTATTCATTTGTTCTTAATGAATGTAATCTTACAAACTTGAACAGATGTTAGATACCCCAATTCTTCTTTAAATTCTTTGTTATCATCAAACACCAATGGATGTTGTATTGACCAATGTTGTTTCAACAATGTTATAATTAAATATGGTATGTTGTTCACATTTATATAGAGACGACACTCAGATACATCATTATTTCATCTTCCACGCGGTGAGATGTCTATCACACTAGACGATATTTCATGCCTACTCTATCTTTCAATCATGGGGAAACTATTATACCACAATAAGATTAATAGAGATGACACAATGGAGATGATGGTAGACTATTTAGGAACTAGCCCAAAGGATGCCATAAAGGATTTAGAAGTCACCCGAGGAGCTCATGTCATTGTCTCGATTCTTGAAGAGATTATATACATATCAATTGCATGTTGCAGAGCATATAACTGGTGAGTGGGTTATACAACATAGAGCATACACTTTGAGAGCATACATGTTGTATTTGGTTGGCAAGTCCATTTTTATGGAAAGGAGTGCCACTTATGGGGATGTGATCTACCCGCGATACTTCGATGACTAAGAGTGAATCCATTAGTACAATTAGGGGGTCGCTTATTTGTTCTACATGTACTCCAAGTTAGCCGAAGATTGTACTCAAAAGACTAAACATGTGACAGAAAACATGAGCTTATGGACCATCATTTTTTGTGTTTGTGTGTCATTTTCATAACATTTTTTGTACGCCATTACTAATTATTCATATGTACTATTTTCAGGCTTGAATCCTCAAATACTTCCCACACATATCCAAATGGTCATGTGCTCTAACCTACACTAAGGATATGTCACGTGCTTCTGCATTCATCCAGCTCAGAGGAAATCAGGCGATGGATCTATACATAATATATTTTGACCGCATGATAGCATAATATATACACTTCCATACGTACATCGATCACTATGAGACACATCTGTTTGACGACATAGCCTTATACTCCAAATGATTGACTTGCGGTCCAATGTCATAGTGAGAAAGAGCTAAGGAGTAAGCAAGTACAGAAAAGAGGTAAGAAAATATAATACCTAATGCCCCTGTTCAATTTTCTGAAACTTGAGGAGTTAGATTGGCCTGTGTGCCATTCGTGACTTAGAAGGTTGAAGGGGATTGAACATAAAAGCCCAAAAATTTGCACTCGCCGGTGCATAAAGTAATACTGCTGATTGGTTGTATATATTGGGGTGGGCTTAAAGATGCCACTCAGAGAAACTGGAGATGGGCTTATAGATGCCATCCATAATATCAGAAGGTGATAGTATCTTTATGTTGTCACTGGATATCAGTACTAGGTCTTCGTATAGGCCATCTCTAAATCATTCCTGTAACATGGTTTGAGTTGAATGTCAGCACTAGATCTTCGTATAGATCGTCTCTGCATTATCTCTAGAGGAAAAAAATATCCTTCATTAGGTGTCAGTACTTAGATCTTCGTATAGATCGGCTCTGAACCGTCTTTAGGAACATACTTTAATTTAAGCATCAAAATCAACTCTTCATGGCGATATTTTCTGAATTGCTTTTGGTAATATCTTGGGCTAAGTACAAAATCTTCGTATCGATCACTTATGTACCATCGCACAGATAAACTGTTGCATAGACCATTAGAAATAAATCTTCGTAGCGATTATCTCTTTTGGAAATATCCCAGATTAGGTAATAGATCTTCGTATAGACCATTTACACACCTTCCCAAGGACAAAAAGAATATTAGGATTAAATCTTCGTGGCGATTATCCCTGAACTTCTTCTGAAAGAATCTTTTGGATTAAGTGCTAGATCTTCGTATAGATCATTTACACACTATCCCAAAGATAGTTGACCATCAGAAATAGATATTCGTAACGATTATCTCTTCTGGAAATATCCTGGATTAAGCACTAGATCTTCGTATAGATCATTTACGTACACTTCCAAGGACAACTTGAGTATTGATCATCAGAAATGAATCTTCATAGCGATCATCTCTGAATTAAGTATCAGTACTAGATTTTCGTATAGATCGTCTCTGAACTGTTTCGAGTTGCTGATAGTGTTTATCTGTCTGCAATTATCCTGAAAAGAGAGAAAGTTAGTTTATGCAAGATGTATGCATGTATGGCATGATGTACCTAAGTAAATGTCTTATGCACTATCGATGCGTATGCTGTGATATGATATAAATGATGTATGTATGAATCATGTAGTCTGAAGTGTATGGATATCTTTGTATAACAACTGCTGGCTGGGGAAAATAAATCCCGGTTCGTTGCTGAGGAACATGAAGACTTCGTTCCCGTCTTGTTTGATAGTACGGTACTTAGAACCTCCCGTCTTCGTTCGTCGTGCTTTTTATTGAAGGAATAAGTTCCCGAATATCCTGACTGAGAATAAAAGAGATGAACATAAATCCGGGAGACTTAATTCTTCGGAGGATATGAAACTGCCTGAAGACTTCGTTGGGTGGGAAGTAAGATATTACTTGAATAGTTTCGTAAGGATATCCGTAAAGATTACTTTGTGGGGATGAACTGGCGAAGCTTTGTTGAATTCCTACCTTCGTTCGTCCTTAGTAAATACTATTACTGTATTTTATGCATTTCTGGTAAACATCAATCACATTCAAAAGCATACACACATTCAAACATAACCAATGGACGTTTTCGCTTAAGTAAACAAGGTAAAAGTAAATTTGAACTCAAAGACGAGACTTTATTTATTTTAGAAAGTGGCCTATGCACAGGCAAGTTTGTACAAGGAGACATAAATCCTAGTAAGAGGAATTCGTCATACAAGTTTTTACAAAAACAAAGAAAAACAGCTATGTGAAAAATAATCCTATTGAGTTTCAATTCCACTATTGCCATTATCTTCAAGTATCTCATCCTTTGCTGTCGAGATAGAAATAATTGGATTGATCTTTATCTGCTTGAACTTGATTCAGGTAACATAACTGGTTGGGGTAACATGAGTGATCCAACGAGACATAGTCATACGCTTTAATCCCTAACTTTTGCCTGGATTGCCTTTTCAGGTTTTCAACCCACCGGGATACCCTTTTTTGCCCAAGCCACCTTTTCAGGTTTTCGACTTGCCGGGTGTTCATTTATATATATATATATATATATATATATATATATATATATATATATATATATATATCCCTAATTTTTGCCCGAACCCTTTTGGTTCGCCGGGATGCCCTTATTTTTTCCTAGGCCAGTCAACCTAGCGGGTTTCTTTTTATGCGTAGTATTTTTTAACTATGTCTGCGTTTACGGGCTGTGGGAAATCTTCACCATCCATAGTAGTAAGCATCATGGCACCTCCTGAAAATAACCTCTTGACTACAAATGGTCCTTCGTATGTAGGAGTCCACTTGCCCCTAGGATCACCCTATGGTAATATGATACGCTTGATTACCAAGTCTCCAACCTGATATACCTTTTGCTTAACCTTCTTATTAAAAGCTATGATCATCCGTTTCTAGTACATCTGACCGTGGCAAACAGCTGCCAACCTTTTCTCATCAATCAAATTTATCTGGTCAAGTCGAGTCTGAATCCACTCATCTTCATCCAAGCCTGCATCCTTCATGATTCTTAAGGAGGGGATCTGAACTTCAATGGGTAGAACTGCTTCCATACCATAGACTAGGGAGAATGGGGTTGCCCTTGTTGAAGTACGTATTGTAGTACGATAACCATGAAGAGCAAATGATAACATCTCATGCCAATCCTTATAAGTAACAATCATCTTATGTAGAATCTTCTTGATGTTCTTATTAGCAGCTTCCACTGCCCCATTCATCTTTGGACGATACGAAGAAGAGTTGTGATGCTTAATCTTGAACTGCATGCAGAGGTCAGTAATCATAGTGTTGTTCAGATTAGAGCCATTTTCTGTGATGATCCTTTCAGGGATGCCATACCTACATATGAGATTATTCTTAATGAATCGAGCCACAACATTCTTAGTAACAGATGCAAATGAGGCAGCCTCCACCCACTTTGTGAAGTAATCAATGGCAACCAGAATGAAATGATGCCCATTGGAAGCAGTAGGCTTGATCTCACCAATCATATCAATGCCCCACATGGAAAAAGGCCAAGGAGCAGTCAACACATTCAACGGAGCTGGAGGTACATGCACTTTATCAGCATAAATCTGACACTTGTGACATGTTTTGGAATGTTGATAGCAGTCAGCTTCCATGGTAGACCAATAGTAACCTACTCTCAATATCTTCTTTGCCATGGTATGACCACTAGAATGAGTGCCAAAGATCCCATCATGCATGTCTTCCATAATCTCTGTTGCTTCCTTCTTATCCATACAACGAAGCAAAGTTGAATCATGACTGCGCTTGTACAAAATTCCATTACTCAAAAAGAACTTAGCAGAAAACCTCCTAAGAAACTTTTTATCATTGACAGATGCCCCTTCAGGGAACTCCTGAGCTTCAAGATATCTTTTCACTTCATAGAACCAAGGCTTTCCCTCTACTCCTTCAGTGTCAATCTCATTGCAGTATGCAGGCTTCTCAAATCTATCAATAGTGATCTTGGGAGCTTCATCATCCCAGCTAATCTCGAACATAGATGCCATGGTGGCTAATGCTTCTGCTAACTGATTCTCTCCTCGTGGAATATGTCCAAAAGTAATCTCTTCAAAATATGGGATCAAAGACAAAACATGTTCTCTTTAAGGAATGAGATTTTCATGCTTGGTATCCCAATCTCCTTTAATCTGACTAACTACCAGGGCTGAATCTCCATATACGTCCAGGAACCGAATCTTCATCTCAATGGCAGCTTTGATACCCATGATACATGCTTCATATTCAGCCATGTTATTGGTACAATAGAAACAAAGTCTAGTAGTAATTGGGGTATGACAACCTTCAGGGGAAATGATCACAACACCATTACCAAGCGCATTAGAAGCTCCATCAAAAACCATAGTCCATCGGGATCCTTGTTCAGGTCCGTCATATTGTCCAGGTTCTTTAGTAACAATCATAATATCTTCATCCGGGAACTCAAAATTCATAGACTGATAATCATCCACTGCCTGATGAGCCAAATGATCAGCTACAACACTGCCCTTAATGGCCTTCTGAGTGGTGTACTGTATATCATATTCTGTTAAAATCATTTGCCATCTCGTTATTCGTCCGGAGAGAGCAGGTTTCTCGAATATGTACTTGATTGGATCCATCTTTGAAATCAACAAGGTAGTATGAGTCAAGATATACTATCTTAGTCGGCGAGCAGCCCATGCCAAAGCGCAACAAGTTTTCTCGAGCAGTGAGTATCTTGTTTCACAGTCGGTAAAATTTTTGCTAAGGTAGTATATTGCCTGCTCTTTTCGACCAGACTCGTCATGTTTCCCCAATACACACCCCATTGAGTTGTCTAATACCGTTAAGTACATAATCAAGGGTCTTCCATCAACTGGTGGCATCAAAATTGGAGGTTCTTGGAGGTATCTCTTGATTTCATCAAAGGCTACCTGGCACTCATCATTCCATTCCATTACCTGATCTTTCTTCAACAACTTGAAGATTGGCTCACAGGTAGCAGTTAGCTGGGAAATAAATCTTGCAATGTAATTCAGTTGTCCCAAGAAACCTCTAACTTCTTTTTCAGTACGGGGAGTCGGCATCTCTTGTATAGCTTTTACATTTGCAGGATCCACTTCAATACCTTTTCCACTGACAATGAAACCCAAGAGTTTACCAGACCTAACTCCAAAAGTACACTTGTTTGGATTCAATCTCAACTTGTATTTCTTCAACCTCTCAAACAACTTGTGCAGGTGGTCAAGGTGTTGTTCTTCATTTTGAGACCTGGCTATCATATCATCCGCATATACCTCTATCTCATAATGAATCATATCGTGAAACAAAGCCACCATAGCATGCTGATATGTTGCCCCGACATTCTTCAAACCAAATGGCATCACCTTATAGCAAAACGTGCCCCACTGTGTAACAAATGTAGTCTTCTCCATATCTTCAGGTGCCATCTTGATCTGATTGTAACCAGAGAAACCATCCATGAAAGAGAATACCTTATGCTGAGCAGTGTTGTCTACCAAAACATCAATATGTGGAACTGGAAAGTCATCTTTAGAACTGACCTTGTTCAAATCCCTGTAATCTACACACATGCGTACCTTACCATCCTTCTTAGGTACTGGTACCACATTTGCAACCCATTGAGGATAAGAAGTCACAACTAAGAATCCTGCATCAAACTGTTTCATTACCTCTGCTTTAATCTTTTCTGACATTTTAGGACGCATACGACGAACCTTTTGCTTCTTTGGACGACAATCTTCTTTTACCGGTAAACGGTGAACCACAATGTTTGTATCCAACCCTGGCATATCTTCATAAGACCAAGCAAAGATTTCCACATAGTCACGTAACATCTGAATTAGTCTGTTCTTAACACCATCCTCTAATTCAGCCCCTATCTTGACCCCCTTCCTGTTTTCCTCAGTTCCCAGATTTACAACTTCGATTGGCTCTTCATGTGGCTGTATAGCTTTCTCTTCTTGTTGTAACAACCTAGCAAGCTCTACAGGTACTTCACAATCTTCCTCCTTTCCATCTTCAGCTTGATAGATCGGATTCTCAAAGTCATAATTGGCAATAGTAGAACTGTTATCAACAGGATCCAGAGTGGATGAGGATCTTCATTTTAGTGATGTGGGTGTGTGTAAGAACACATAGCTGGTAAAATAAAAATAATAATAAAAGAAAGACAAGGAGCACAATATTTACGAAAATGAAATGTCCATTGATTTTTATTGAATGAAGTATGCAAATGAAATGACATCCCGAAACAAGCATACCATTATGCCCCGGGTAAGGCACAAGGCTTAAAAGATTTTATTGTTCGAAATTACAAACTTAAAACAAAACATAGTAATAGTATTTACTCCTTACTAAAGGAGATAGGAATAACGTCCTTAGCCTTCCAGTTGTTGAGCCCATCACCCACGGTAAGAAAGATCCAATCATCCAGGTTGTAGTCTTCATTATAGTCACCCACAACATTGATTTGATCTCTTATGACCCCTTGATTAGTAATACGAACAACACGAGCACGACGAACAGCCCTTTGAGATTCTGCAGTGAAACCCAAACCAAACTTGTCAGACTTGTAAGGGATGTTGGGAAGCTGACCCCAAATAGTAGAACCACCTTTTCAACCACAGCTTTAACATCTTTGAGGGAGGCCATTGCCGAAGGTATTCTAGTAACCACAGGAGCTCTTTCAGAAGCAGGGACAGACTGAGGAATAGGAGTAGAGCAAGGAACAACTTCAAATGTTTGACACGGGGTTTCAACCATTTCACCCTCCATTTCTACATATTTGAAAGTATTCACATGGCTAACCATGTATTCTTCTTCACCATAGACAGTGACAACTTTGTTTTTCACTGGATATTTCAACTTCTGATGCAAGGTGGAAGTCACAGCACCTGCCCCATGGATCCAGGGGCGCCCAAGCAAACAAGAATACGCAGGTCGAATATCCATCACATAGAAAGTGGAGTTGAAGACTTGAGAGCCTACTTTGATTGGGAGGTCTACTTCTCCATGTACCACTCTTCTTGAACCATCAAAGGCCCTTACCACCATATCACTTGGCCTTAACACAACATCTTCAGGACTGAGCTTGTCCAGAACCTCTTTAGGGAGCACATTTAATGAAGAACCATTGTCCACCAGTACACGAGACAAAGTAGTGCCCCTACATTAAATGGAAATATGCAAAGCTCTGTTATGATTTCTCTTGGCAGGAGTCAGATCAGCATCAGAAAAGCCCAAACCATTATCACTAGTCAGATGTGCAACACAATTCTCAAATTGATCCACAGAAATCTCATTTGGCACATGAGCAGTCTTTAAGAACTTGATTAAAGCTTTAGCATGGGCCTCAGAACACAGCAGCAAAGATAACATGGAGATTTTGGAGGGAGTATGCCCCAACTGGTCAACAATATCATAATCACTCTTGCGAATGATCTTCAGTACTTCTTCCATCTGTTTAGAAAGATCTTTAGCAGTTGGTGCCTCAGCTTGTACAGGTTCAATCACAGGACCTTTTCCCCGGGCATCAGTACTTGGCCCAGAATTGGAGGTAATAGTTGGAGTAACTGCACTTTTAGAGGTATCCTGAGGAGAGAAGATTCTTCCACTTCTGGTGATCTTACTAGATCCAGTAATATTGTCAACATCAAGACTAGTATCAGTAACAGGTGCATCAGTCAAAAGCTCTTGTTTGATACCATGGATATAAACATCAGAACCATAATTCCAGGGTATAGCTTTATCAGAAGTGTAAGGAACAGGGCCAGGAGTGGTAATGATCATGGAAGCCACTCTAGCTTTAGCAATAGTCTTCACATGGCCTTCAGCAGTAATCCTGACAGGACCTTTAGAGGTGATCCTGATAGGACCTTTGGAGGTAATCTTCACTGGTACTTTATCAACCATAGCTACATCTTCAAGCTTTGTACTTCAAGTCAGATGCTCACACATACTTTCAACAGAAGGAGTTTTCTCAAACAATATGGTGTAATTGTCCATGAGGCATTGAATACCATCCTTCAACCTCCAACAACTGTCAGGTTTATTGGCACAGTAAAAGCAGTCTTCATTGCAACATGGAAAGAACCCATCCTGCACCAGCTTCTTCTTGATAATGGATAAAGGAGTAGTCACATTTGCTACTGAGGAAACATAGGAAACTTCATCAACAACATTAACAGTATTCTCATGATTGGGCATAGGAGCAGTGATCACATTTGGGGTCACAGGAGGGTCAAATTCAATTTCCCCAGCTTCGATCATGTCTTGAATCTTATTTTTCAACACCCAGCAGTTGTTGGTGTCATGTCCCGGACTATTAGAATGATATGCACATCTTGCGTTAGGATTGTACCGAGGAGCGGATGTATTAGGATTCTGAGGAGGATCCCTCAAAGTAATTAGCTCCCCTTTCAACATGTGTTGCAAGGCTTGGGCCAGTGACATGTTGATCTTGGTGAACTATCTTCTAGGCTTCTGTTGATTGTTTTATTGTTGCTCTGGTGTTGTAGGGGCAGGATTGGAGATGTGGATTGCTCCCACAGATTGGTGACTCCTGTTACGACTATGTTTACCATACACAACATTAGACTCCTTCTTTCCACTAGGGGGCTTCTTAGAAGTGCTTGATGAAGAGGCACCCACCTGTATCTTACCATCTCTTATACCACTTTCCACACGTTCTCCAGTCATTATCAGCTCAGTGAAACCAGAAGATGAGCTTCCAATGAGGTGGCTATAGAAAGGACCACTCAGTGTAATCATAAACATATCCACCAGCTCCCTGTCAGTCAGAGAAGGTTGAACTCTACCAGCCAGATCTCTCCATTTCTGGGCGTACTCTTTGAAACTCTCCTTAGCACCCATAGACATGCTTTGGAGCTGCATGTGAGTTGGTGCTAAATCAGCATTATATTGGTATTGCTTATAAAAGGCCTCATCAAGATCATTCCAATCACGAATATTAACACTTTCCAGTTGATAATACCACTCCAATTGAGCTCCAGATAAACTCTCTTGGAAGAAATGAATCCACAGTTTCTTGTCAGCAGTATGTGGTTGAATCCTCCAGACATAGGATCTCAGGTGCAATTTAGGACATGAAACACCATCATACACCACAAAAACTGGAACCTTGAAGCCAATAGGTATAACCACTCAAGAAACTAAACTCAGATCTTCAAAATCAAGCCCAAAATATTTTTGTAGTTCCATAGCATTCATTCTATCCACCAACATCTTGTACTTATCCTCACTAGCAGGATCATGATAATAGTTTGCCTCAGAATCAGAATCTTCCACAGTATCATGGAGACTACCTCCCTCCTTCTCAGAATTCTCAGACTCAGAATCCTCAACCTCTTCTTTTGTCTTGATAGGACCTCTGAATCTTCTTCCCAGGTTGATGAGGCCCCCTGATTTTCTAGTCTTCTTCTTCTTCTTAGCCAGCAGTGCCTTCATCTCATCTTGTCCCTTGGACAAGTTCAGTATTAGTTCTTGGAATTGTGCATTCTGAGTCTGGAGATCCTTAACAGTTTGTTCGAGAGCCATTTCTTCTGAAATAAACAGCGAGAAGATAAGATACCTGTTCATAAGAAACCTGTGATGCAATGATATGGTATGTAAATGCATATGCAATGTTTTCAAGGACCACAGGATTTAAATTTGTTTAAACAACCAGAAGATAAACTTTTATTAGTAAGCAATAAACTTGTTTGCCCCTTGGGCTTACAACAAAATGAAATAAATACAAAGATAGGGTTTTAAGTCTCCCATGGATGTTTCCTCTTTGTATTGAGGTATGTGTTGAGATTCCGCTCCTCGTGAAGTTGCTTGGTCAGCTCCAGGATTCTTTCTTGACTAGCTTTGAAATGAGTCTCAAAAGTATCCATTTGCTCCTTCAACTGGATCCAAGACCTCTGTAACTCTTCCATGTCAGTGGGTATGTCTGGATGAAGGATGATATAAGGAGTATCTCCTTCAACAACAGGCTCCATGGTAACTGGCAGGATAGCAGGATATGGCATCATAAGAGTTTGAGCACGTGCTCGTACCCATCTGAGATAAGGTTCCATAGGAATGAAGTACTTTGGTTCTAGAGTCTTGTTGTCAACCTTGTTCACTTTCCCCCAAGCTCATATAAACCTTTGCCGGTAACCTTGCAGATCGTTGTCGTAGTCAAACACAATACCCTGAATAAGCATGTCATGAGGACCATCACTCTGAGCATAACCAAACTGACATAGAGCTAAAGAAGGATTGTAGGTAATGCCCCCTCTTATGCCAAGGAGTGGCACATTAGGGAACTCCCCACAATGGTCAATGATAGGAACATTCTCCATGGATCTAGAGCACCAATGAATGTCTGAATGAGAAAGTGACATAATCCTCTTGGACCACCTGAACCCTTGTTCATTCTTCATCACTGATTGGGGAAGGTGAGAAATAAACCACCTAGACAATAGAGATATACAACACATCAGAGTTCCTTGTGCCTTCGTAGTACGGGTATGAAGAGAGTGTAAGATGTCTCCAAGTAATGTAGGCACTGGATTATGAGTCAGAAATATGTTGATGGCGTGTACGTCTATGAACTGGTCTGGATTAGGGAACAACACTAAGCCATAGATCAGTAGGGCTAAGATCTCCTCAAAAGCATCATAACTCATAGCCTTCAGGAACATTTGAGCTTTCTCCATCAATACCTTAGCAAGAATACCCTTAACTCCACTTCTCGTTTCTAGGACAATGTCTGATTTCTTCAGATGTAGGGCTGCAGTAATGACTTCAGGTTTAGGCTCTTTCTCTAAGCCTGTGAAGGGTCTCTGATCAAGGATAGGTATACCCAGTAGCTTGGAGAACTCTTCCATTGTAGGAACCAGCTGATAATCGGGGAATGTGAAGCAATGATTTTTAGGATCAAAGAACTGGAACAGAACACTCATCATGTCTTCATTGAACCCTGAAGTGATTAGATCCAGTAGGTGACCATGGCTCTTGATGAATTGGGAGTTTTCAGAAACTTGAGAGACCAATTCCTTAAGCTTAGGAGGTATTCCTACAAAGTTGATCCGGACAGTATTCCTACGAGCAGAAGCCATGACCTGCAACAAAGAACAAAGATAAATCCTTTGGTCCTTGAAATGGTTAGTGAAAATGCTATGCTTATGATGCATGATGATGTTATGATGTTATGCTCAATCACGAACATGTGGCACACACAAACAAGTCACACCATAGCCCTAGGTTTAGAGGCTTGCATGAGGTTTAAAGGTAAGTACCCTCCCTTGAAGTTTAGTTGGTTCATCTTGTCCTACAAAAGTAACCAGGTTCTAAGTGATCTCAATATCATTGATCCTTCCCAAGGGTGGTTATTCAGTAGGCAACTTACTTGCCAACCAAAACCCTCCAAGTTTAGGATCTCAATGAGTGTAGCATCGAGTATCAACCAACTTCAGTCTTCACCAAATCCGACTATCTCACTACTTTCTAAAGGCCAAAATGGGATGACTAGGGTTCTAAAAGTCAGTTAGTGTATTGACAACATATGGCAGCCTCATATTATCCTCAAATTACTTAAGGAACATAAGCACCAACCAAGAAGTCACACTAACTATGACCACCAGATCAACCATATCGGTATACGCTGTACAGTTTCCTTGGTCTATTGCCATTTACCTAAGGTACACTAGATCCGGGTTAGGATCTTTCACACATAAAGCCCAACAAATAATATAAAGCAAACAAAACAAACAATTTAAAGTGATCTAATTCCTAAGGGTACCCTCTTTTATTACATCCCCAGCAGAGTCGCCAGTTCTGTAACACGGTGGGAGAACTGACTTTCTATAAATGTTGCGGATAGCAAGAGTCGCCACCGAGTTTTATTTTATCCAAAAGGAAAGGACATAAAAGAACAGGAAAGACCTATTTTTAAAAGACTTGAGTTCGGGGGGTAGGTTATACAAAGGGAAGGTGTTAACACCCTTTATATCCATGGTTATCCATGGGCTCTTAGTTACTTAGCTCACTTTGTTTGTTTGCAAGAGTGTAATGTGTGATTAGAAATATTTCTTTAAGTACTTGGTAATGACCCTCGTATGGGTGTATACAAAGCCTAGTTTAGAAATTGTGAGGTGTAAAAGTAAGTTTGAAAAGTGTGAGCAAGTAACTATGAGGTACCTACCCTAGATTAAGTCTTTCATGTTCTCGTATGTTCTTTCAATGGTAAGACTATCCCTATTATTAAGGAATAGGTAATCATTACCTTGGATGTGAAGGGACAAGCGTAGGGTCATCGTATGGTCATTGAAGGCAACAAGTAAGGGTGTCTTTAGCAATTTGTAGGGACTTATCATCTTTTATTCGAATGGACAAGATCATTATTGTAGGCAACCTCGAAGGGACTTGATCTTTAAAACTGTAGGGACTCGATGATATTTATGAAGGGACTTTTGCTCAAGACATCCCTATATTCGAGGGACTTGACCATATAAAGGCAACCAAGAGGGGTAACTTAGGAAGTGCAAGATGGCGATCAAAGATCGACTTACGTGTGTGAGTGTTCATGTTCAAGTATTTATCTTATTTAAGTTAATTTTCTAAGTTATTTTATTTACACATAGGTTATACACACCCTAAAGTTACTAACCATACAATAAAAATAATTACAAAAATAAAGCAAAGATATAAACCTATTACATGGCTTTAGCAATTACATAATAATAAAAATAATAATGATAAATATAATAATAAGGACAATAAATAAACCATAATCACATATTAGTAATAATAAAAATAAGGGTTAGAATAATAACATAAAAGAAATAAGAATTTAGCAGGAAAAATTTAATATTAGAAAAGTTTTAGAAATTAATTAAGAAAACAAGTTTAATAATAATAAATAACAAATTATTTACATATTAAAAATCAAGATTAATAATATAATTAGGGTTTAGAAAAATTAAATTAATTTTTAGGGTTAAGATAAAAATTAGGGTTGACAAAAAATTAGGGTTAATGTTTAAATTAAGAAAATTAGGGTTTTGTTAATTATAATTATACATTATTAATTTATTTACAAAAAATACATGATAATTATATATATAACCATATTATAAAATAAATACAAATAATTTATATTTAAGAAAATAAAATATGAATTTTAGAAAATAAAGTTTTTTAGGAAAATATTATTGATTATTGTTTAGAAATTATTTTTATAAGAATTTAAATGAATTAAATAATATATAAATAAATAAATACAAAAAAAATTGAAAAAAATGCAAAATACCTGGGGCTGGGATTCGAACCCACGCCCTAGGCTTTCCAACCCTTGGTCCAACGTCACCACCACTAGGCCAGCTGCGCTCACCCACAAAATGGCATGCGGCCAGATTCGAACCTAGGACCATTACAACAACAACCAAACACTCCAGCCACTAAGCCACATGGGGCGCGTCTGCTAAAACACCAACAATCAAACATAATATATTAAGTCAAGTGAATAATGAAAAAATAAACAAAAAAGAATGGTCTCACCCAGTTTTGAACCCAAGACCTCCAAACGCCTCAGCCCCTAGGACGTTCATGTACAGGTGATAATTACATAACAAAATAACATAAAATTAATAAAACAAATTCAAAAAACTAATTTGCACGTGGAAGAGTCATCTTCTTCCTCAAGATTTCGTAGGTTTTCCTGCAAATTTAGATAGGAATTTTCCTGCGAAATTTCCTGCATTCAAAACCTGCAAATCTCATATTACCACAAACACATATCGTTTATCAAATTGATCACATGGATATGATCCACAACCATCACACAGTTCATTTACAGTATTAGAATGAATTTATAGTTGCTAAATTGAGAAACCTTAATTTTTGTCCAAGAACCCTAACAATGGCAGCTTTCGATTCAAGTCATGTTTCTTCAATCTCTTTGCCCAGAAACAATCTAAACATCATTGCTAACAAGAATATGTGGTTAGAATTTATCAACAACACGCAAATAATCATAATCGAATAAAATAAAAACATGAACAAATGTGGTTCGGTTTATGCAATTAGTGGTGATTTGGATGCTGCAAATGATTCAAATAGATTCAATGATCATCCAGGAATGTATTGCAACCTTCTAAACTTCTTGATATGGCATGTAAGTTGAAATCCGAATGTGACTTTTTGTGTGAAAATTTGAAGTTGAATGGTGTTCTTGGAGGCTCTGAAAATCGTCCCTAATGCAATGGTCTTCTTGTGTTTATGTAGTAGAGTGAATTAGGTCAACAATCTTGTCGATTTGTGGGCTTTATGATGTAGCTTGATCATGAAGAAATCAAATATTTGAAAATCACCAAAAATCAAATCTAACAATGCCAAATTGATCAAGCACGAATTTGGATCAGGTCAATCATCTCTAAATAATGTTTATGACCTTCTAGAACAAGAATCACATTTAAATATTGAGTTTTCATATTTTATTTTAATTTAAATTGATTTTTAATGAATAAAATCAAAATAAACAAAAAATAAACTATAAAAATCTGAATAAATAATATTTGATTCGTGCATGATGTCATGGTAGAGATTGAGTCATAAAAATGCAAGCCCATGTGGAAAGAATTGGTTCTAAGACCCCATTTGCTCAATAAACCTCTCAAAATTTTCCCAACTTTGCAAAGGCACAAATCCCTCAATTTTAAAGCTATGAAGGTGTTCTTGAATATTTTGGAAATCTTAGAGAGTCCTCTAACCAACCTCTTTGGTATCATGTCCATATCATTTACCATTTTCAAATTATGCCCTTTGGAAGATGTTGACTTTTTGTTGACTTTTGAAATGACCTATAATGTCTTAGCTCATACCTTCCAAATGAAGCATTTTTGGGCTTGGCTTGTGAGACACAAAGTTGTAGAGAATTCAATTTCCTTCAAAATGAGCTTTGGATGGAAACTTTTTGATGAAGCATGTGAAAGTTATGGCTGGTCAAAGTTTAGTTGACTTTTCCTATGAAAACCCTAATTTAGAAACTCCCGATTCTTGATGATATGAAATCTCCTTGATGAATCATGATCAACCCTTAATCAAATGATGAATTTTACTTCATGTACTTGATATTGGAAAAAAATCATGAAGTTTGACTTTGGTTTGACCACCGTTGACTTCAGTTTGACTTTTTAACTACTTTGACTGGTTTTTGCATATCTGATCATCTGACTGAGCAAACCTTTTGGGAAAGTCTTGAAACTTGACATAGGGATTCTTGAAGACATATAGGATGTTATGAAGCTCACTTGAAGACTTTTAAATCCATTTAGCCTGATGAAATCCAAAACCCTAGTTTAGGATGCATTGCTTAGGAGGATGCTTTGTCTGAGGGGATTGTCAAACTTTCTGGCTAATTGTGAACCTTGTGAACCTCTTGTGAACCTTGTGAACCTTGTGAACCTCTTGGGACACCTTAGTACACAATGTCTTTTCTAGGTGAGGGCAAATTTTGGGGTGCAACAGCTAACCCTATAGTGAAAGAGGGTTTTTATAGTGTGCCCGTAGAGCTGGGCCAAAGTTCTTCTTATGGGTTGTATTAGCTACGCCCAAGGAAGAACTGTCAAGGTTCGCGTAGGAGCAGATATGACCTATCATGTGGTATCCCTAGTCTAACCGCTCCGCAAGACTAGGAGATTATTGTGGGGGCAATTATTGGAAGGTGTGGAGCACGTGAGGAAGTTTATTTCCCCACGTCCTCAAGTATTGGGCCTTGGGCATGTGCCTGATATACCTGGTGCCAGGCCAAGTCTAGAACATGAACCCCTAAGTCACAACTCCAGTGCGAAGTTATTGACTTAAGGGTAGATTTTTCGGGTAGGTAGAACGAGGTGGTTTGTTGATTCTAGGAATGAATTGGGTATATATCGAGGAGGAACACTTTCTCAAGGCCATTTGTGGTTATTGTTTGGCAATGACGGGCGTAAAAGGCTTCTTTGGTGCCTTAGGATATCGGAGATAGTCGCGTTCTCGAGGTCAGTCGAGGTCATAGTTTGATCATGGAGGGCGCATGAGGTTGCCTTTGCGCTTTAGGTTGTCAAGGAGGGTCGCGTTCCCGGTGCTTTGAAAGATGCAAATTCGTGGTTGTTTGGAGAACCCAAGGATGACACGTCTGTCTCTTCGTTTAGTGTCACAATGGAATTTAATGTTAGCCTCTTCATTTTACGCATGACGAAACATTAAATGCCCATGATTACCTAGGGGAATCTAGGCAGTCTAGGCAATGATGGTTAGGGGCGTTTCCCCATAAGGGTGCTATAAAAGAGTTGGTGGTAGGGACTTCCCCTCACTTCTCTCTTTCAATATTCAACTCTCCTTAGACGATCGCCAGAAATTCTTCTGCTCTCACCAGAAAAACTCATTCCGTCGTCTCAACAGTCGTAACATTTCCTCGCTGCCATACATTCAAGTGAGTCTCCTATCTTTTCTCAATAGTGGTAGGTTTACTTTGATTTTTTCTTGGTGGTTATCCATCAGAGCAGTCGAGGAGGCCATTCCTTGGCATGTTCATATGAATCTTCCCATGAATCTGTCGGACAAAGTATCAGTTTTCTGGTGGATATTCCTTGGAAACCGTTGAGGAGGACCTTCCTCAGATGTCAGCCAAGGGGTTTTCGATGAATGTTCTGGGCATCCTATAAATTTATGATGAATGTCACGTGCATCCTATGAATTTTCGATGAATGTCCCAAGCATCCCATCAACTTTCTGATGAATTTATCGAGCATCTTCATGGATCCCCTGAGGAGGGTTTCTCTCGTCCCTCGTTGCGCGTTTCTTTCCCTGACTCTGGTCCTCACCCTTTCACTTGAATTGCGGTGGAAGGATGGATTTGATGTGACGTCGAATTCACCAATTTCCTCTACTTTTCACGTAAACGGACCCGCACATAATGGATGGGGATGTTAAAGTGGATGTAAAGGTGGATGAGTAAGAGGTGGACGAGCACGAGCTGGATGAAGATAGACATGTTGCTTATGTTGCACTGACTTGTCATGGGTTAGGGAAGAGCCGTTGGAGACGGGTTCTCGCTTCATGGGCTATCCTAGCAGCAGATACACTGTCGTGGAGGATTTAGCTCAGGGGGATCCCCAAAATTGGGAATGTTATGCCTCTCTCCATGGACAATGAGTTTGCTCAGTGTTTGGGAGACGCCTTCTCCTATGTACGAATTTGCATTTAAAGAGGAGAGTCTCCGTTTCCCTTTCTCCGGATTTCAAGCGGGCGTTTTCAGATGGCTCGACTTAGCCCCCTCCCACCTACATCCAAATGCTATTGCGTTTGTTCAGGCGTTCGAGCTGGTGTGTGTTGCTCCCTGAATTTCCATCCTAGTACAAACGCGAAAGTGGCGCGGAAAGGAGGGTTAGAGTCGCCATCCAGGCATTTTTATCCCGAAGGAACGGGAATGGTAATGCTGCACAAACCAGAAGAAAAGAAAAGGAAGGACACAGGTCCTGCGAACCAAAGAAATCTGAGTTCGGGAGTCGGTTACGACCTGGGAAGGTATTAACACCCCAGATCGTCCGCCGTACCCGACGGGATCCACGCTTGCAAAGAAACTGTTTCAAAGGGTGAAGAAATGAAAGTTGCTGCGAAGAAAAGGAATTGAATTGGACAAAAAGAAAAGAAAGGGGGAAAATGTAGGGAAAATAAAAGAGTGTGCTCGAACGGGCCCTACCCCGCTGCCTACATACCTCATTTGGACAATGAGGATCAGAGACGCTGTAGTTCCCCTAACTAGGGGCTGAAAAGACTGCTTGTGTCTTAAGGCTTGAACTGCCTATGTCAATGCTCAGGTGTTGTAGGCTCGGACGACGAGTGCGTAACTGTCTTGCAAAATAACAAGTAGGAGCAAGTTCGCGTACGGAGCGAAGGTGATGAGAAAAGAAATCCCAAAGGAAAGACGCTTATTGTTTGTTTGTGTTTTTTATGAGCTTTTATTTGGTGTGGCACAAGAGAATGAACTCAAGCTCTTTTCCATGGAATGTGTACTTGTTACTACATTCCAAGATGGAATAATAGAACAAGCGCACCAAGTAAGGAGAACTTATCCAAGACTTATTTCCAAGGGCAAGGGCCTAAATTCAATAACTTGTTGAATTTATTAGATGCTTTAGTGATTAAAATGAAGAAGTATTTTTTAGGGATTTTCTTGAAAAAGATGACCTCATGATCCGACTTGTGCATCATGCTAGACAAATGCACTATTCCAAGATGGAATGAATACATAGGCCCCATGGAATAAGGCTATTACACAAAAAGTCACTTCTTTCTTTATTAATGTTTATTAGGTTTTGTTTTGAGATGAGAAGAGAAAGAGAACCAAAGGAGCAAAAAGGAAAAAGTCTAATGGGGAAAGACTAATCCTAATATTAGCATGCAAAAAGTGGTCCTAAGGTTAGTGAGGTTTCAACTATCCTAAGAGAAAAGAAGAACCAAAGAGGAGCAAATGAGAGGAAAAGAAAGCTAGCAAGCAACTTACTCCTCTAAAGGAGATAAGTTGCTCCTAAAGGGGGAAGAAAAGAGTTGAATCACATGATGGCATAAGGCACATCAAATCACAAAGAGAAAGCAACTTAAAAAGAAAGGGGAAGAGTTTAAATGTGAATAAACATCCACACTTCTCTTACCATGAGCCCCTGCAAGTGTTAGCAAAAATACAGCATATGCTCATCAACACAATCATGGAATCGGCATGCTCAAAGTTCAAATCAACAAAGATCAAACAAACATGCCAAGCTTTGTACATACAAGCATTTACGTGTCGAGAACATGAAAGCATACGTCAACCAGCAAGCAAATCACCCTACTCTAGCATATTCAATGATCATAATGATCCATGGCAATTAAGACAAGCAAGGGGATCAAACAAGCTCAAAACAAATCCAAAATGGCATTCTGCATCAGTGTTAACCAGTTAACCAAAAGCGTTAACCGGTTAACCAGTTCAAACCTGTAGAAAATACGCAGAAAACAGGTGCGTTAACCGGTTAATCCAAAGCGTTAACCGGTTACCACTATAAAAACAATAGCAATTTCTTGCAGAAAATCAGCTCAAATTCAACTTATTCAAATAATTCCACACCAGACCAGCAATCAATTAAGTATGAAATAAATGCAAAATAAATGAGAGATTTCGCGGAAAACTTTGAAGATCCGGTGTTAAGCTTTACACTCCATGCAAAATAAATGCAAGCAAAGGGCCTTGATGCAGAATTTTGGCTCCACAAGCACTTCTAATTTCCAAACCAGATCTGAACCACCAAGTAAACCAGCAAAAATGATGCAAAGAAGTTATGGATGGAGGTCTAGTTCCAAGATCTACACACTTTAAGGCAAAGTTATGTGATCTTCAAAGAGGAACTTTGAGTGAATTGGAAAGTTGGGAGAGAAAAGTGAGAGAATGGTGAGAGAGATCAAAATTCAGAAAATGGAAATTGAAAATTATGAGAGAGTCCTATTCTTGGTTTGGAGGAAAATGGATTAAATATGGTTTAGGTTTGGGGCCCAAAATTTAGGCTTGGGATCCAAAAAATATGGTTTGGAATTGGCTTTAGAAAGTGATTAGGACCTCAATAATAACCCGACGCCAACCGTTTTGACCTGATTTTGATCCTTCGTCTTTTTTAGGGCCTTGACCATGATACCAAGCTTGTATAACATGCTTTGTGAGCTTCTTGCCAGGTCACCATGCTCTTGAATTTGACTTATAATGCTTTGTATTTCTCGGATGGTTGATCATATGCCTTATGCTAAAACATGCAAGTGCTATGCTTCATATTTCTATGCAAGATGCTAAGGATATGACATGCTGATGAGGATTATGATATGATGATGATGCTAAACAGAAGAGGGAAAATTTGGGGTGTTACAGCTGCCCCTATTCAAGCAACTGTTGATCTGAAAAGGACGGTAGCACGACTATCGACCCTTCAAGATGAAATGTGGTTGAATACCAAGAAGACCTGAAATTTGCACTCTACTGGAGAATGCAAGCAATGGGAAATAAACCCAACCAAATGACGCTTTGGCGACTGAAGCGGGGACAGAGCAGACGAGCTCCTTCCATCCTGAATTGTTACTTCGGATATAAAAACTTAGACAGACGAGTCTTCTTCGAACAAACCTGTTACGCAAGGTGTTGGACATATGAGCCCTCTTCAAGCAAACCTGTTACGCCAGGAACGGACATACGAGCCCTCTTCGTACATTTTACGATATATGATCTGAGATAGATGAACCTCCTTCGGATAAACCTGTTACGCTAGGACCGGTGACACACTTAAGTCTGTGGGATTGACATGCATAATCAGGATAGACGAACCCTCTTCATAT
Source organism: Lathyrus aphaca (assembly GCA_963966055.1). NCBI lineage: Eukaryota > Viridiplantae > Streptophyta > Magnoliopsida > Fabales > Fabaceae > Lathyrus > Lathyrus aphaca. The sequence continues at coordinate 163,157,806 of OZ014520.1, read as the reverse complement.
ATTATCCGTGGATATATGGTCTAAGACAGACGAGTCTTCTTTGAGCAAACCTGTTACGCCAGGTGCAACATTAGGATTTGACGAACCCTCTTCACAAATCTTGCGTAGACAATTGAGACAGACAAACCTCCTTCGGATATACCTGTTATGCCAGGACCGGTAACCATTTTGACGTTTTAATCCCACCGTCAGGACTTCAAACCTCTTCAATACAGACGAGCATTGGATGATCATCAAAAGAACACAGACGAGCGCCATAAGCCAATGATACAAACGAATATCAGACGATGATCTAAAAAACGTAGACGAGCGCTTCAAGCAATGATATAGACGGATATCATCCACTGATACAGACGAATACAAGAGATCCAACACGGACGAGCATTCGGAGTAGCAATACAGACGAGTACCAGAATGATTATCAAATCAGCATTCATACGGATATAAGCTAACGCGGACGAGTGGGAAGGATGATACAGACGAGCATCCAACAATGCAAACAAGCTTCAAATAGATATCAGACACAGACGAGTGTTGGGGAAAGCATACGAGCATCACACAACTTCAAACACAGACGAGTGCTAGGGTGATGCAAACGAGTAATATCAAACACCAAACACAGACGAATGCTGGGGAATGCGGACGAGCATCAACAACAAACACCAAACATAGACGAATGCTGGGGAATGCGGACGAGCATCAACATCTACCACACACAGGCGACTGTTGGGTAAAACATATGAGCAACGAATACCCAGTAAGAAACACAACTCTGTTAGGGAGAATCGAACGAAGAATATTTCACAAACGAGCAAGTCCTGGGAATGCAGACGAACATCCAACAGATATCAACCATCAAACACGAATGAATGCTAGGGGGATGCAGACGAGCAATGAACAAAGTTCAAACAGAGACGAGTGTTGGGGGCGCATACAAGCAACAAACAAAGTACCATGATTGGAAACAACAATCACGACTCTGCAGGGGAGCCTGGTCAAGAGGCTTTGACGATGCTTAACTCTGACTGGGGAGATGAATAATTGTTGATATCATCACAAAGGCCAAAAAAATGGCGACTTCTTTGGGGAATATTTCAACAATGGGAGCAAGTCCCAAACATGAACTCTACAGGGATAACCATCTTCAAACTTGGTTGAGGAAGAGGCTTGGTCAAGACTCCGGCTGGGGAGAGAGTTCTGAAAGTTCTGCCTCTGTGGGGAAACTAGGCGCATAACTGCTCGCTGGGGATTATTTCGCTCGTGGAAAGATAATCCGCTTGGGGAGGAAAGCTCTTCAATTAGCCTTGGAATTCCGCTGGGGAAATAATCAAGATATCCTGGAAATACTTGGTTGAGGAATGAAATGTGAACAAATGTCTGCACTGCATTGTCACACTGGCCAAAAATAAATTGGCGAACTTGCTAGTGATATTTCAATAATGGTTACGTACCAATCATGAACTCTGAGGAAAAGACGATCTTCCGACCCGGCTGGGGGAGTACCTTGTCAAATCACCTTCGCTAGGGAAAGATTTCTGGCCGTTACAACTCTGCGGGGAAATAGGCATTCAGCTGCTCGCTGGGAATAGCCCATTCTAACACAAAGACTCCGATTGGGGACAAACCTTTTCGATCGGTTTTGAAGTTCTGCTGGGATACCACCCTACTCTAACTCAGCTGGGGAAGGTTCCATATGAACTCTACTAAGGATAACTATGTCTTTCTTGTGAAGAACAACCGCCGCTTGGCAAGGACACCTCTTTGATTAGGTTTGAAGTTTCGCTGAGGATTCCACTTCTATAGCTCAGCTGAGGAGCACTCTCTACTTGGGGAAATACAATATCGCCCTGCAAAACCTACAACAACAGTATACACACCTGTGCCCCGGGGACTTGCATGGTATGATCTGTTCATCCATTGTCACCCGACACTCAAAGACAGTTTTAATTGTTTCCCTGCCATGTCAATTTTTTTAAGGAAAATCAACATGTTTCGTATGCAATGCTCTTTTAGCCAAAAATTCAGGACATTTTTGCAAACAAAGTAAACACAACACAACACGGCTTTTGACTGAATATTCATTCGTTGAATGGCCTCTGAATATGCAAAGTTTTACATCAGGAAGCAACTACCTAGAAAGAGGTAGCTACCATAAAATTGAGAAAAGAAACTATCATAATGGCAATGTACACGGCATTCCAATGAGTTTCCTTCCTGCTATGACCAACATGTCTTCAAGACTTTCTGTTCTTGCCTTTGCTTTTTGAAGAAGATGAGGGGACTGATTCCTATCCTTCTGATATTGTCAGACTGCATGAAACGGTGATTTGGTTCAGATTACCCGGATCGCAGTTGTTCGCTTATTCCCTTGTTTTGCGTGGATCTCCCTTTCGGGTTTTCAATCCACCGGGATACCCTTTTTTTGCCTGAGCTGTCCGATGTGGCTTTTCAACTCAACGGGTGTACATCTTTTCATTTATTTCCCTAACTTTTTCCCGAGCTTTTTATTATGTTTTTAGCTCGCCGGGATGCCCTTTTCTTTCCTGGACTTTAATTCTGTTTTTGTGTCCAGCGGGTCTTTTTATGCGAAGTATTTTTTAACTGCGTCTGAGTTAACAGGAGACTGGAAATCTTCTCCATCCATAGTAGTGAGCATCAGTGCCCCACCTGAGAAAACTTTCTTTACTATGAATAGGCCTTCGTAGTTTGGAGTCCACTTGCCCCTGTGATCTGAACCTGGAGGAATGATCCTCTTGAGCACAAGCTCGCCTACTTGATACTCTCGAGTACGTACTCGTTGGTCGAATGCTCGCTTCATTCTCCTCTGATAATGCTGACCATGACAGATAGCCGCTAATCTCTTTTCCTCAATTAGACACAACTGATTATATCGAGCACGTACCCATTCAGCCTCATCAAGCTTCACATCCATCATCACACACAATGAAGGAATTTCTACCTCAACAAGCAAGACTGCCTCCATGCCATACACCAAGGAGAAAGGAGTTGCCCCAATTGACGTCCTGACTGACGTTCGGTACCCATGTAGTGCGAATGGTAACATCTCATGCCAATCTTTGTAAGTGACAACCATCTTCTGCACAATCTTCTTAATATTCTTGTTGGCTGTCTCTACCGCACCATTTATCTTTGGCCGGTAAGGATAAGAATTGTGATGTTGAATCTTGAAGTCCCGTCACAGTTCTGCCATCATCTTGTTGTTTAAGTTGGAACCATTATCAGTAATGATTCGCTCGGGCACTCCGTATCTGCAAATGATGTCTCTTTTTAGAAATCTGGCTACCACCTGACGAGTGACATTGGCATAAGATGCTGCTTCAACCCATTTGGTGAAGTAATCAATCGCAACCAAGATGAAACGATGACCGTTTGAAGCAGTAGGCTCTATCTTCCCGATCATGTCAATGCCCCACATAGAAAAGGGCCAAGGAGATGACATGACGTTGAGAGGGCTTGGAGGAACATGCACCTTATCTACACATATCTGGCACTTGTGGCACTTACAGGCGTACGAACAACAGTCTACATCCATTGTTAGCTAATAGTACCCTGATCTCAATAACTTCTTAGCCATTGCATGCCCTCCTGCATGAGTACCAAAAGATCCCTCGTGGACTTCCTGCACTAACAAGTCTGCTTCGTGTCTATCCACGCATCTGAGCAAGACCATGTCAAAGTTCCTCTTATACAGAACTTCGTCTGCATTCAAGAAGAAGCTAGCAGCAAGTCGTCTCAATGTCTTCTTGTCATTGGATGATGCCCCAGCTGGGTATTCTAGTTTTCCCAGGAAAAGCTTAATATCAAAGTACCAAGGTTTCTCATCAGACACTGCGTCTACAGAGAAATCATAAGCTGGTGCGTCAAGCCTGGAAATGTCAATCCTGGGCACATAGTTCCAACACAAGACTTCGATGGACGAAGAAAGAGTATCCAATGTGTCGGCAAATTGATTCTCATCTCGTGGTATATAATGAAGCTTAACCGTTGTGAAGAACTTCAACAGTCTTCTGGCATAATCCCTATAAGAAATTAAGTGTTCTTGATGTGTATACCACTTGCTGGTAATCTAGTTGATAACGAGGGTTGAATCTCCGAATATATCGAGGGTCTTAATCCGAAGATTAATAGCCTTCTCTATTCCCATTATGCACGCCTCATATTCCGCTTCATTGTTGGTGCAGCCAAAAGTAATTCTGGCTGCGAAAGGAAAGTGAACACCTTCGGGAGTGATAAGAACAACACCAACTCCACGTCCGTTGATATTGACTGCCCCATCAAACATCAACTTCCATTTGGATTCAGGGTCAGGCCCCTCCTCCGGAAATGGTTCCTCGCAATCTCTTGCATTGAGGTACATGATGTCCTCATCAGGGAAATCAAACTTCATCGACTGATAGTCGTCCTCAAGCGGTTGCTGTGCAAGATAATCTGACAATACACTTCCTTTGATGGATTTCTGGGAAGTATATTTGTAAACACCCCAAATTTGCCCTCACCCATTCACACCATGGCTTGTGATCATTTCATATGCATAAACTCAATCATAACACCTCATATTACATTTTTGATTCGCTGCATTGGTTCTAAGTCATCTGCATCTAAGGTTTGTGATCTAAGCAATCCAAGGGCTTCTTGAGCCATTCCAAAGGTCAACAATCACTTCAAAGGGGTCTATGTGTGTTCAAGTATCATATTATATCCTCTCAAAGTCAAGAATGTCAAAAAGTCACAAGAACTGAGAATGGCATGGAAGCAGAGCCGGGTTTGACTGCACAAATAACACTTAACTTCCACCATTGGAAGTTAAGTGCAAAAAGGGACATTTTTGAAAAAGGTCACAAATAACACTTAACTTCCACCATTGGAAGTTAAGTGCAAAAAGGGACATTTTTTAAAAGAAGCCCATAACTCCAAATTTTTTGGTCATTCTTGTTTCCATTGGTCTCTATATGTGTATGATCTTTATTTGGTCATAGAAGATGTTAGAAGTTCACAAAATTGAAGAATTTCAAGACATTTGCAAAGTTGCCTTTCTTGGAAAGTGACTTATAATGTAAACTTGCTGTTTTGGGAAAGTTTTTCAACCTCCTCTTATTGATTCAAAAATGCTTCAAATGAGAAAACTTTAGTCATGAAAGTTGTAGATTGGATCATTCCCTTTTCAAAAAGTACAATAACTTTTTCTAATTCATTTTGGATCAAAAGTTATGGCTTTGCAAAGTTGGGAAAAATCATTGAAATTTCACTTTTGCACAAAAAGGAAAACTTGCAAAACCTCATGCCAAGGCCAAAGATGACTTAAAAGTGACTTCTAATCTTCATACAAACACAATGCAATGCCTAAAATTCAAATTGGCCCAAGAAATTTCTCATTTTCATGCCTTGATGTCCAAGTATCATAAGCCATTTTTCATGAAAATCACAAAGAGGGAAGTCTTGCAAGAAGGTTTCCTTTGGTTTTGTTTGGTCTCTAATCATTATCAAAGTGTCATAACAACATTATGTGATGCATTTTGCTGCATATTTCTTAAGAGATGTCACATGTTCATGGCCAAAAGTCACAAAGTGCAACAAGTTGCAAAATTGCAAAACATGTGAGATCTCACCCTTCATCCATTACAGCTCACATCAATTGATCCAAGAGTCATCCTTGAACTCAGCTGATGCAGTACAAGCCAGAAAATCAGCTCTGCCACAGCCCATGCCTCAAGTACACCTAACCATGACTTTTTGCAATTTCTCCCATGCTCTTGGAATAGTGATTAACAGCCTCTACTAACCTGCTCCACAGCCTACTCAAACTTTATGGGAGTGATATAGCAGCTCATTTGGCATAGAAACACACACAATCTAACTTGCACAAGTTCTGTCCCAAAACTCCTTCTCTGAATTTTTCTTCACACAGCCAAGAAACTCCACTTTTTTCTTCCACCAACAAGTCACAAATCACCCTTAGAACAAGAATCACCCCCTAAAACAGCTTGAAACATCACACACCAAGGCCTTCATTTCTGCTACACCAGAGCAAAACAGTCATAACCAACCATTCTCAAAGTTATCCAAGCTTCATTTCATCATCAAGGTGTTCAAAGGAGAGGGATTGCACCAAGTTTGAGGCCAGAAAGTTCCACAGTTCAAAGCTCCAGTTCAGGTATCATCAAGAACATTTTTTTTATAGAAATGTAATCTCTTGTTATAGAATGATAGATTTTGTTTCACTCATCATGTTAAGCTTTGAAATACTGAAAATGGTTGAGAAATGAGTGTTTATGCATGTTTTGAAGTTTTTGTAGTGTTCTTGATTTTGCTCGAATCTTGTTGTTGATACATTGTAAATGTGATCTTGTGATTGATTCATGCTTGTGATTGATTCATGTTTGTGGTTTAAGAACAGAAAAAGGACCATTTTGAAAAAGCCAGAAAAAACACTTAACTTCCACCATTGGAAGTTAAGTGCAAAAAAGGACCATTTTGAAAAAGCCAGAAAAAACACTTAACTTCCACCATTGGAAGTTAAGTGCAAAAAAGGACTATTTTGAAAAAGCCAGAAAAAACACTTAACTTCCACCATTGGAAGTTAAGTGCAAAAAAGGACCATTTTGAAAAAGCCAGAAAAAACACATAACTTCCACCATTGGAAGTTAAGTGCAAAAAAGGACCATTTTGAAAAAGCCAGAAAAAACACATAACTTCCACCATTGGAAGTTAAGTGCAAAAAAGGACCATTTTGAAAAAGCCAGAAAAAACACTTAACTTCCACCATTGGAAGTTAAGTGCAAAAAAGGACCATTTTGAAAAAAAGCCAGAAATAACACATAACTTCCACCATTGGAAGTTAAGTGCAAAATGTGACCTTTTTTGAAAAAAAATTAAGAATTGGATCCCCTCCTTTGGACAGTGAATTTGTATAGGTTTAGGGTTCTTTTGAATGCATTTTCATCTTTTTATCTTGATGTTTGCTTTTGGCTTCCTTTTACATTCGTCTTGCATTTGCATCCATACCTTGACTTGCCATAGCATTTTGTGCCCCCATTTGATTCATTTGACATCATAAGACATATTGAAAGCATGTTTGATCATTGCATCTTGCATTTGCCATGTTGTATGCCATATGCACCTCATAACTTTTCATGTATGTTCATGCTTCTTAACTTGCTTCATTTGCATCCATAGGTTTGTATGATCATTTCCATGTGCTGCCTCATGTTTGTAACATCTCATAGCATCATTAACATCATGTATGTGCTTCTGGTTTTGTTTTTCATCATACCATTTCATCTCATTTTGCATTGCATTGCATTTTCTTTTCTAACTTTTCAGGTGGTAAGTGGCTTTGAGAAGTGAATTTGCCTTCACTTCTCATAACTTCTCTTCATCTCTTTTATGCATCCTTGCTGCATTTTTGTTTGTGTATGAGATTGAGCTTGCTCATTCTTGTTCTTCTTACTTTCTTTCTTCAAGTGACTTGACTTCTTGAATGAAGCAAGTCACTTTGCTTCTCTTGATCCTTTCATCTGCTTCCTGGTGGTTCCATTGGAGATCTTTCTTGTTTAACCTCACAAACCTTAGGAACAACCAAGCATGACAATGATTAGGGTTTTGATTAGTCTCCCCTCTTAGTTTTACCTTTGTGTCTTCTTTGAGTCTTCTCTTCTCATCTCATAATCAGGGACTAAACCCTAAAGGCTTTAAGGCTTTGTGATTAAGCTTATGCCTGCATCCTTCTATTAGGATGGAGTGTATAACTTTAATCCTAAGTGTTAAACCCTTAATGTGTTTAAATCTCTTAATCAATTCACATAATAATCATCAAGACATCACACTTGTAACTTGGGCCTTGCATTAGGGTTCTAATTCTTCCTTAAATGGTTAAGAAGGACTAACCCTAGTGTTAATGGACAAGTCCCCCTCAAGTTGTCTGACAAATCATAAAAATCACTTCATCATCATACCATTAAATAAAATCCACTTAATCAAAGGCTTGTTTTGTCATGAGTTTAATCCCTAATCATGGATTAAGTTGAGGAGCTTTCCTCAGCTTAAACATTCTCATCTATTATCCTTCTATTAGGATGGTATAATGAGTCTGTTTAATCCCTGATTATGGCTTAACCTCATTACTCAACACTAAACAAAAACACCAAAAACATCTAAATAATCACAAGTAGGTTAATGATCTTAACTCTACATCAAAAGGTGATTAAGTGTGAGAATCTGACTTCACACTTAAGGTATTCTCATTACCCCTAATCAGAGGGAAGATGTGATGAGTTTACTAAATCCATTGGTTTAGGCTTAAGCTCATTAACTTATGACAAACTTTCAAAAGCAATAAAAGACTGAAAACTCAAAAACAAACAATAATCGTCTCCTCCGGGATTCTTTTCTCATCACCTTCACTCACAAACGAGAACTTGCTTCTTCCGTCTAATGCAAGACAGTTTGCACCTGAGCCAGACAGGTCATACACTTGAGCATAGACAAGTAAGCAGTTCATCAAGACAATTCACCTTTCAGTCTCTTTGGGTCGAACTACGGTGTTCTGACTTCCTCATTGCACGAGAGGATACGTAGGCATAACTTAACAGTTATCGAACAAAAGTCTCTGTATTTTCCCCCTCTTTCCAGCTATATTCTTTAAGCCTCATTATCATGAGCATTTCATTCCTGGTCTCACACTGACACTGCATATATCACACTTCACTTCTTTTACACTGACACCTGTGCATCCTTTTCCAGCTATGAAACACAAAAATGCACTGACACTACCCCTTTAAAACACAAATCTTTTAAGCGTGGATCCCGTCGAGTACGACGGACAATCTGGGTGCTAATACCTTCCCAGGTTGTAACCAACCCCCTTTCTCAGTCTCTCTGGTTCGCAACCGTCTTATCCATCTCTTTCTAGGTCTATGCAGCATTGCCTTTCCTCCGGGATAAAAATGCCTAGCTGGCGACTCTATTCATCTCCAGTGAGTTCACTGCTGTGTGTTCTCATTGTCCCTCTCGCCGACCGCTCGCGTCTGTACCTTTATTTGGGCCAGTCCCATCTATCGGGAGCGACAATATTGTATGTCATTCTCTGTTAAGATCATTTGCCACCTTGCAACCCATCCAGTTAATGCTAGTTTCTCAAAAATATACTTAACGGGGTCCATTTTTGAGATTAGCAATGTGGTGTGGGTCAACATGTACTGTCTCAGTCGGCGAGCAGCCCATGCCAAAGCACAACAAGTTTTCTCGAGCAGTGAATAATGAGACTCATAGTCGGTAAACATTTTGCTAAGGTAGTAAATAGCATGCTCTTTTCGACCAGACTCATCATGTTGGCCTAGCACACACCCCATCGACCCTTCTAACACAATCAAGTACATGATAAGTGGCCATCCTGGAACTAGAGGCATTAGAATCGGAGGCTCCTGCAAATATTCCTTTATTTTCTCAAAGGCTCTTTGACAATCCTCATTCCACCTAACCGTTTGTTTTTTTCTTAACAATTTGAATATTGGCTCGCATGTGGCAATTAGATGAGATATAAACCGCAAAATGTAGTTCAATCTCCCTAAAAACCCACGCACTTCTTTTTCTATTTTCGGTGCAGGCATGTCTCGTATTGCTTTTACTTTTGCAGGATCTACCTCGATCCCCCTCTGGCTAACAATGAAACCCAGCAATTTACCGGAACACACTCCGAATGTACACTTGTTTGGATTCAACCTCAATCTATACTTTATCAATCTATCAAACAGATTTTTGAGATTGACCAAATGTTCTTCTTCGTCCTGGGACTTGGCAATCATATCGTCCACATAGCATTCAATTTCTTTGTGTACCATATCGTGGAACAAGGTTACCATAGCCCGTTGATACGTTGCCCCGACATTCTTCAATCCGAAGGGCATAACCTTGTAACAGAATGTATCCCACGGGGTAATGAACGTTGTTTTCTCCATCTCTTCCGGTGCCATCTTGATCTGATTATACCCGGAGAAGCCATCCATGAAAGAAAATACCAAGAACTGAGCGGTGTTATCTACCAGCACATCAATGTGAGGTAATGGAAAGTCATCCTTTGGACTTGCTCTGTTTAGATCCCGATAATCAACCCACATCCGGACCTTGCCATCTTTCTTTGGTACATGCACAATGTTAGCTACCCAAGGTGGGTAACTAGTCACAACAAGGAACCCGACATCCCACTGCTTTTGAACTTCCTCCTTGATCTTCATAGCCATATCGGGGCTAGTTCTTCTCAGCTTTTGCTTTACCGGAGGACAGTCTTCCTTTAGTGGTAGCTTGTGCACAACGATGTCAGTATCCAACCCTGGCATATCGTGATACGACCAGACGAAGATATCCACATATTCATGTAGCATACCAATCAATTCCTTCTTTACCTCGGCCTGCAGACTGGCCCCAATCTTTATCTCTCTCTTTATATCTTCAGATCCGATGTTGATGATCTCTATTTCTTCCTGATGAGGCTGAATGACCCTTTCCTCTTGTTTCAAAAACCTAACCAATTCTTCCGGGAGTTCACAGTCTTCCTCAACCCCTTCATCAGCTTGGTAGATAGGATTGTCGAAGTCATGCATAGTCATAGTAGGAACGTTATCACAGGAATCCGAATGATCAACACTGCATAAATGATGTGCTTATTTCAGAATCTGTTCTTTCAAAGGAGATGCAAACACACAAAAACACTGGAAAGAAAAACATTGCCATTTTATTTGTTTTTTGTGAAAAATATTAAAACGAAAGAAAGAGAACACAATTTGCCTGAAAAATGTCCTTTATTTCATGGAAAAAGCAAAATGCATTAAAACATGGTGGCCCTACATATGGATCCATGCACCTTGAGCAGAGTGCAGGATTTGACATGCAGTATGATAAAAATGGAAACAAAGAAAATTACTTTGACTGCCAAGTAACTTGAACAAAATCTTCAGCATACCAGTTCCGGAGCTTCTCCCTAGGTACGCATGGGTGAATCCAGTTATCCAAGTCGCAGTCACTATCCCCATCTACATCTGTTGCACAAACATTGTTGTAGTCGAGCATTCCAGCACTAGTGGAAGCTATGGGCTTACTACCATGAGACCAGCTGGACTGACTAGGTTGATATCCGAGATCAAACTTGTCATCTTTCCTTTCCATTTCCAGCAACTTGCCCCAGCCCTGGGCGTTTTCAGATTGAACTACCTCCTTAGCTTGCTTGTAGGAGTAGATAGGAGTCCCTTCCTTCTCACTGCTCTGACCTGTAGCAACTGGAGACAAAGTACTGACATTGACTATCTCAAAAGCCTGGTAAAGTGTCTCATGGATCTCCCCGTCCATTTCCACATACTTGAAGGTCGACAGATGGCTTACGGAAATATCCTCTTCTCCGCACACAGTAACAACTTGGCCGTCTACCACATACTTCAACTTCTGATGCAACGTGGATGTTACTGCGCCAGCAACGTGAATCCAATGACGTCCCAGCAGACAACTATAAGCGGGTGGAATATCCATAACATAGAATGTACCCTTGAATACCTGAGACCCAATCTTCACCGGTAGCTCCACCTCCCCAAACACAGATCTTCGTGACCCATCAAAGGCTTTCACAATCAAATCACTGGGACGCAAAACAATGTCGTCAACGTTCAGCTTCATTAAGGCCTTCTTAGGGAGCAAATTGAGAGAAGAGCCTATATCTACCAGGACATGTGATAGAACAACACCCTTACACTCCATGGTGATACGTAAGGCCTTGTTGTGATTACGTCCCTCAGAAGTGAGATCTCTATCTGTGAATCTCAACCCATGGTTGGCGTTCAGACTGCCTACCACAGCCTCCAACTGGTTGACAGTTATCTCCTGTGGTACATATGCCATTTGCAAAACTTTTAGCAAGGCTTCTCGGTGAGCTTGAGAACACATCAACAATGACAAAATGGATATCTTGGATGGGGTCTGATTCAATTGTTCAATCACCTTATAGTCGCTTTTCTTAATTATTCTCATGAACTTCTCAACTTCCTTTTCAAAAGTGCCTTGACTAGCAGCAGGAGTTGTCACCTCTTCAGCTGCTATCTGCTTACCCTTAGCCTTTGCAGCAGCTTAAACTTCAGGATCACCCCTAAGAACTTGAGGAGCAAAGAGACGTCCACTCCGTGTAAATCCACCAACTCCTCCGACATTCACAACAGTCGAGTCAATTGTCACCGCTTTACTTTCCACCTTCTGGCCTTCTACGTACACATCTGTGCCATAATGCCAAGGGATGGCTTTGTCATCAACATATGGAACTGGTCCCGGAACAATAATGGTCACTGGACTCACTTCTGGAACATAGATAGTCACCAGCTCTCTCCGAGCAGGAACTTCAGCAGGATCAAAATAAATTGTCACTGTAGACACACAATCACTTCTATGGTCAACCCTATCGAACTGTAGGAACCCCTCATCGATCAAACATTGTAGCCCTGCTTTCAAATCCCCGCAACCATTAACTGAATTCAAACAACCCTCACAGTCAAAACCACAACCTGGGAATACCTGCCCTTTCAGCAATCTGTCTTTCACCACTAACAACGAAGTCTTCACTTTATCCACATTCAGAATCAGGTTCAACCTCTCGCCACTATCAACAAAGTTTATCCCGGCCCCTCCATGATTTGGAATGGGGTTTGATGTAACATTTAGAGGCGGTGCGAAATTAATTGCCTTTGAATAAATCAAGTCTTGGACTTTATGCTGTAATGCCATGCACTTCTCCATTGAGTGCCCGGGAGCTCCTGAATGTAATGCGCATCTCGCATTAGCATCATACCCCACTGGAAGCTCTCCAGGGGGAGGTGGTGCTAATGTCCTCAACTGAATTAAATTCAAGTCTAACAGTCTTTGGAGCAGAGTTGTGTACGTAATCGGGATTTCCTCAAGCACCCTGTTAGCTGGACGAGCTTGTCTCTGTTGATAGGGTCTTTGCTGATAGTTATTGTGTTGCAGTTGTTGCTGTTGTTGTTGCCCAGGACATGTGGGGATGGTGACAGCTGCCACCTGCTCGTAAGATCCTCTGTATCCGCAACCCCGACCTCGGTCGTACACAACATTATTCTCTCCCTCCCTTCTTCTTGGAGGTCCACTGAAAGCTTTTTGAACACCACTTGAGCTACTTGCACCATTGTATTGGATCTTCCCCATTTTCAACAGAGTTTCAACCCTTTCTCCAGCTATCACGATGTCGTTGAACTTTTTCGCTGAACAAGACACCAGTCTCTCAATAAACACCCCTTGCAGTGTTCCCATGAACATATCTTCCATTTCATTCTCTAACAAGGGAGGTTGCACTCGAGCAGCAAGCCGACGCCACCTCTGGGCGTACTCTTTGAACCCCTCTTTAGCACTCTGAGACATTGTCTGCAACTGGGTACGATTTGGAGCTATATCCAAATTATACTGATATTGCTTCACAAACGCCTCAGCTAAATCCTTCCAGCTTCGAATATTGACTCGGCTCAGCTTCATCTACCATTCCAAAGAAGCTCCTACAAGACTATCCTGGAAGTAATACATCCACAGCTTTTCATCATCTGTATGCGCAACAATCCTTCAGGAAAGCTATTCCATTGTACTTATCAAAAGTAGGGACTTTGAACTTGTAGGGAATTCTTACCCCTGGCACCAAGCCCAGATCGGTGATGTCAAACCCTAGAGAACTCTGAGACTGAATGGCACTAATCTGCTCAGCCATTTCTTCAAACCTCTTATTCATATCAACCCCTTGGCCTTCCTCCTCATCCAGCAAAGTGAACTGTTCGTCCTGCCCATCCATCTGCATGTTATTCACTCCATCATTGAGAATAGTGACCCCTGGTTGCACCACAGGGATTTCAACGTGACGGACGCCAGCCCCATTGCGATTACCTCCGTTTGTTGTCCCATTGTTCCTGGCTTGATTGTTCTATACCATTTCGCGCAAACGCTCTTGAGTTTGACCCATCCCGGCCATGAGGGTCATGAAATTGTCCATTCTTGTCCTTAAATCAGCCAGATCTGCTTGCATCTGCTCCATTTCTCTTTCTATGTTCACCTTTGTAGGTTATCTGTGCACCGTTGACTGTCTCTGAACCTTCTTGGGAGCTATAGTGCCTGAAAGTGACATGAACATTAGAACATTGGAGAAATACCTGCAAAACAACTAACACGTTATATGCATGCGATGTAACTATTCATGTTTCCATGTTCAGGCATTAATATGCCCCGGCTCTGGTATTCTTTGACAAAAAATACTTCAGATGTCCTTTTGGAAACTAACTTTTCAAACTCTTTAGAGGAGTATTCGGACCCTAATGACTTCGGACCAACAACTTTTGCTTATTCAGAAACGGTAACTGGAAAGTGTCATTGCATTATATGAACAAATCACCGACCACCAGAGTTATAAACATAAATATAATTCCCTAAAGGGTTACAATTCAGTACGAAAAATAAAAAGATAAAGCAAGACACCTACAACAAGCTTGTAGGTAATCTGAATGCAAATAACAGTAAACTAAAACCCTAGGCTAAAGGAAGATCCAGGCTCCTCTTCTGCAGTCATCACCTCCGTCCGGCTCTTCTTGACGCCTGCTCCCAGATTAAGATTTGCAATCTCCTTCATTGCTTCCTCCAGGGCTAGCTGGCTCTGTACCAATTGCTGAGTCTTTTACCTTCGTATCTTGTGAACTTGTTCGACCTCTTCTTTCTTGAATGCCATATGCGCTTCAAAGAACTCTTCCTTTTCTTTGTACTTCTTCTGCGCCTGTTCTCTTTGGCCCTGTAACTAAGTAATGGACTGGCGAGCTTCTCTAAGAGTCTTCACAATCTTCTTATACTCTGCTTCTCTCTTTGACTCTGTTAAACCCAATCTCTGAAAATGAGCTTCTCTCGCAGCAAACTTCTTTTCTTTAACTTCTAAGGTAGCCTGCATCTTCTATAGCTTTTCTTCTGCTTCTTGTTTAGCATGATTGGCACGGTGATACAAACTAGCCATTTCAGAATTCTCTACCCGAACCTCGTGCAACTGAGCTTCCAATTTCTTGTAATCTTCAAGAGAAACAGTGGTTTATACCGATACCTCTTTCTGATATAGTGGGGCCTCAACTGAGAATGGAAGGAAAAAGGTATCAACCCTACCTTGTATCCAAGCAGCAAACGAGGGATAAGTCTTAGCATCCACCCTTCCAAACTTTTTCTTTCCCTTACTCAACCTCACCTCCCAATCCTGAAACGCCTGAGTGACTAGCTTCTCATTTCCTTCCAATGGTGCATACAGCAATTCCAAAATTTCTTCAGCATAAGGAGAATCTTTCAAAGAGTAACCAAACTATTTCCAAACCAGCACGGGATTATAATTGTTCATCCTTTTCCTACCCAGCAAAGGTACATTGGGAAACTCTCCACAACTGATAATCATTTCTCTTCCCAATAAGTCTTTGTTACTCCGCCAAGCTATATCGGTTGAGGTCAAGCCCATCAATCTTCTAGCCCATTTCCATTATTGCTTCAAATCTTTGAACGGTCCTGACTTTGGAAGTTGTTTAGCAAACCAATCAGTGAATAAAGGTGCACAACAGCTTACGAATCCCTTTCTTCTTTCGTTCCTGTAATGAACATTATAGTAAAAATCTCCCAACAAAGTAGGTATTGGATTCTTCTGAATAAAGATGGAAATTGCCTCTATACCAATTAACCCCTTCTCCCCTGGGAACAAACTTATCCTGTAAACCATCAAAGCCAGTAATGCATTGAAACCTTCCCACTTGTTCCCAAGAGCAAACAAGTGAGCCTCTGTCACTAGGAAATCCAAGGCAATTCCTTTCCCTTCACTAGATTCTAAACCCATCTTGATTCTGAGCACACTGAGGTGGCAAGCACTGGCTATGTCTGCATGCGAGGGATCCTTCCCTGAAGCATAAAGACTAGCTTCTAAGCCCATCTTCCAAGGTAGGAGCCAGGATGTAATCTGGAAATACGAAGACTCGCAACTGAGGATCATAAAACTGCAATAAAGAATGAAGACTATCCCACTGGTCAGCAGTTGGCTTGCTTACATAATTCAAAACCTTCCAAAATTTCTTTCTGAAATCTACTAAAACCTTATTAGTCATCAAGTCTATCAGCTTCTGAATACTCCTGGTCTTTGGTTGTGGGAAAGTGTAATGCATATTTCTTTTCCTAGGTAACTAACTTAAACCTAATCATAGAACACGACTTTCAGCCTCCCAAGAGTAAGTTCAAATTTTCAAAATCCATCAAAAATCCAATTTTCGGTTTCTTCATTGCAAGGCATTTGAAGGATCAAAGAACCACCATTGTTAGGGTTTCGGCCATGGAATTGGGGTTTTGTTGTAAACCTAATATAAATAAATTCTAAGAACATAGAACAGTTCTATGGACCATGGGGATTATGAAACACTGATTATTGTTGAGAAATTTCACTGTTTTGATGCTTGTCCAATTTCGTAGGTTCTTGCATTTTGAAATTTGCAGGAAACATTGCAGCAAAATTCGTATGAAATTTCGTAGGTAATTTGGAGAAGAAGACCTGCGTGCGTTTTCTGATTTTGAATTGTTATGATATATTATAATGTTTTGTTTCTGTTTTATATCACAAGCGTTGTGCTTGTCCCAGTGGTGAAGGATGCGCGTATGATGTTTATAGACCTGGGTTTGAATCCTGGCTTCCCAATTTTTTCTTGTTTTTTCAGTTTAATTATTAGGCATAATATATTATGTATTATAGTTGCTATGTTGACAGAAGCGCCCTCCCGGCTGGAATGGAAAGTGTGTTTGTGTGCAATGTAAAGGTCCTGGGTTCGATCCCCCAGGCCTTTTGTTTTCTTTTCTTTTTCTTTGATTTTTCAGGAATAAGACACAAAACCAATTTCTCTCTTTTCCTTAGCATCAGGCGCGCGTTGGCCCAGTGGTTGGTGTTGCTGGCTTGTGTTCTTGAAAGCAAGAGGGGCTGGGTTCAATTCCCAGCCAAGGTAAGTTCTCTTTTTCTTTCTATTATTTGTTTTGCTTATTTTAAATATTAATTAATTAAAACTATAATCTTAATTTAATAAGTTCTAATATATTTCATAAATCAATATAAACCCTAAAATATTTTTCTAAAACCTAATTTATTTATTTATTTATAATTTTTTGTTTATATTTTTTAGTAATAAATAAATCTAAATGTTTTCATAATCAAACCCTAATTTTTAATTTAATATGTATATATTCTACAATTCATTTATAATTTAAATCTTGCTTAAAAAATTAAAATTCTTAATTTATTTTCATAATATGTAAATATTTTATAATTGTTTATAATTTAATTGTGTATGTACATAAATTTCAATACATGTTTAAAAATAGTTTAAAAAATTGTTAATTTAATTTTTGTAATCATAATTTTATTTTCATAATATGTTTAAAATTAATTTAATTTTATAATTTGTATATAACTTAAAACTTTATAATAATTAGTATAATTGTTTATATTTTAATATTAAATAATAATTGTTTATAAAATTGAATTTTTAATTATTATAATATTCTTGTTTATTTCATTATTATTATTAGTTATATTTTTGTGATATTTATTATTTACTAACCCCATTTAATTTGGTATTATTATTATTTTCACTAACCCAATTATAATTATTTATTTATTTTGCTTATTATATTTAATTTTGCTTAATTATTATTATGTAATTGCTCCTTGGTGTAATATTTATTAATGATGTTTATTATTTATATTTTATGCTATGGTTAGTAAATAGGGAGTGTAAACATACTTGTATTTTAAAATCAATTTAGATCACTAATTTTAAAGATAAATATTAAAATTGTACACTCACACACGTAAGTCGATCCTGGATCGCCATCTCACTTCCTTAAGGATACCTCTCAAGTTGCATAATCAAAAGGTCAAGTAGGGTGTATAAAGCAAAAGTCCCTAATCTCACATCATCTAGTCCCTTTAACAGATAAAAAGATCAAGTCCCTTTCGAATGTTGCCTTCGTAATGATCTTGTCCCTTTCGAATAAAGATGATAAGTCCCTTCAAATTGCTTATACACCCCACAGTTGCCTAAATAACAGATGTCCCTTCACTTGTCCCTTACATCCAAGGTAATGACTACCTATTCCTTAATAATAGGGATAGTCTTACCATTTAAAGGATTCAAGAACAGAAAAGACTTAAACTTAGGGTAGGTTCCTCTTAGATACTTGCTCACTCTTCAAAACAATTTCAAACACTTCACACATTTTAAACAATTTTCAAAACAAAGGTTTTTTTACGCATCCGTACATGGATCATTATCAAACTCTTAAGAAAATTTCTATTCACACACTTCACATTTCAAAAACATTTTAAAGTGAGCTAAGTAACTAAGAGCCCATGGATAACCATGGATGTAAAGGGTGCTAACACCTTCCCTTTGCATAACTTACCCCCCGGACCCAAAAATCTTTTAAAAGGTCTTTCCTGTTCTTTTATGCCTTTCCTTTGGATAAAATAAAAGTCGGTGGCGACTCTTGCTATCCGCAACATAATTAAAGTCAGTTCTCCCACCGTGTTACAGAACTGGCGACTCTGCTGGGGACTTAATAAAAGAGGGGTACCCTTAGGAATTAGATCACTTTAAAATTGTTTGCCTTGTTTGCTTTATACTTATCTTGTTGGGTGCTCTTATGTGTGAAAGATCCTAACCCGGATCTAGTGTACCTTAGGTAAATGGCAATAGACCAAGGAAACTGTACGGCGTATACCGATATGGTTGATCTGGTGGCCATAGTTAGTGTGACTTCTTGGTTGGTGCTTATGTTCCTTAAGTCAAGTTGAGGATAATATGAGGTTGCCATATGTTGTCAATGCACTAACTAACTTTTAGAACCCTAGTCATCCCATCTTGGCCTTTAGAAAAGTAGTGAGATAACCGGCTTTGGTGAAGACTGAAGTTGGTTGATACTCGATACTACACTCATTGAGATTCTAAACTTGGAGGGTTTTGGTTGGCAAGTAAGTTGCCTACTGAACAACCACCCTTGTGAAGGATCAATGATATTGAGATCCCTTAGAACCTGGTTACTTTATAGGACAGGATGAACCAACTAAACTTCAGGGGAGGGTACTTACCTTTAAACCTCATGCAAGCCTTTAAACCTAGGGCTATTGTGTGACTTGTTTGTGTGTGCCACATGTTTGTGATTGAGCATAACATCATAGCATCATCATGCATCATAAGCATAGCATTTTCACTAACCATTTCAAGGACCAAAGGATTTATCTTTGTTCTTTGTTGCGGGTCATGGCTTCTGCTCGTAGGAATACCTCCTAAGCTTAAGGAATTGGTTTCTCAGGTTTCTGAAAATTCCCAGTTCACCAAGAGACATGGTCACCTACTGGATCTAGTCACTTCAGGGTTCAATGAAGACATGATGAGTGTTCTGTTTCAGTTCTTTGATCCTAAGCACCACTGCTTTACATTCCCCGACTACCAGCTAGTTCCTACAATGGAGGAGTTCTCCAAACTTCTGGGTATACCTGTTCTTGATCAAAGACCATTCACAGGCTTGGAAAAGTAGCCTAAACCTGAGGTTATTGCTGCAGCTCTACATCTGAAGAAGGCTGACATTGTTCTAGAAACGAGAAGCGGAGTCAAGGGTATTCTTGCTAAGGTGTTGATAGAGAAGGCTCAAATGTTCTTGAAGGCTATGAGCCATGATGCTTTTGAGGAGATCTTAGCCTTATTGATGTATGGCTTAGTATTGTTCCCCAATCCTGATCAGTTCATAGATGTTCATGCCATTAACATATTCCTGAGTCACAATCCAGTGCCTACATTGCTTGGAGACATCCTACATTCTCTTCACACTCGTACTACAAGAGCAAGAGGAACTTTGATGTGTTGCATACCTTTGCTATCTAGGTGGTTTATTTCTCACCTTCCTCGCTCAGTAATGAAGAATGAACAGGGATTCAGGTAGTCTAAGAGGATCATGTCACTCTCTCATTCAGATATTCATTGGTGCTCCAGATCCATGGAGAATGTCACTATCATTGACCGTTGTGGGGAGTTTCCTAATGTGCCACTTCTAGGCATAAGAGGAGGAATTACTTATAACCCTTCTCTAGCTTTACGACAGTTTGGTTACGCTCGGAGTGATGGTCCTCATGACATGTTGATTCAGGGTATTGTGTTTGACTATGACAACGATCTGCAAGGTTACCGTCAGAGATTCATACGAGCATGGGGTAAAGTAAACAAGGTTGACAGCAAGACTCTGGAGCCTAAGTACACTATTCCTATGGAGGCTTATCTCAGATGGGTGCGATCTCGTGCTCAGACTCTCATGATGCCATATCCTGCTATCCTGCCAGTTACCATGGAACCTGTTGCTGAAGGAGACACTACTTATACCATCCTTCACCCAGACATGCCTACTGACATGGAGGACTTACAGAGATCCTGGATCCAGCTGAAGGAGCAAAGGGATACTTTCGAGGCTCATTACAAAGCAAGCCAAGAAAGAATCTTGGAACTAACAAAGCAACTTCACGAGGAACGGAATCTTAACTCATACCTCAACACAAAGAGGAAACGTCCATGGGAGACTTAAAACCCCATCTCTTGTATTTATTGCATTTCATTTTCTGTAAGCCCAAGAGGCAAAACAAATTAATTACTAATAAAAGATTACCTTCTTGTTTGTTTAAGCAAATTTAAATCCTGCGGTCCTTGAAAACATTGCATACGCATTCACGTATCATATCATTGCATCACAGGTTTATAATTGTGCACAGGTTTCTCATCTTCTCGCTGTTTATTTCAGCAATGGCTCTTGAACAAACAGTTAAGGATCTCCAGGCACAGAATGCACAGTTCCAAGAGCTAATCCTGAACTTGTCCAAGGGGCAGGATGAATTGAAGACACTGCTGGCCAAGAAGACTAAGAAGACTAGAAGGTCAGGTGGCCTGATCAACATGGGAAGAAGGTTCAGAGATCTTGCCAAGACCAAAGAACCAGTTGAAGACTATGAATCTGAAGAATCTGAGAAAGAGGGAGGTAGTCTCCACAACACTATGGGGGACTCTGATTCTGAGGCTAACTACTACCATGAGCCTAATGAAGATAAGTTCAAGATGCTGGTGGATAGAATGGATGCTATGGAATTACAGAAGTTTTCTGGGCTGGATTTTGAAGATTTGAGTCTAATATCTGGGGTGGTCATACCCATTGGTTTCAAGGTTCCTACTTTTGTTGTTTATGATGGGGTCTCTTGTCCCAAGCTGCATCTGAAGTCTTATGTCAGAAGAATTCAACCCCACACTGCTGATAAGAAGTTGTGGATCCATTTCTTCCAAGAGAGCTTATCTGGAGCTCAATTGGAATGGTACTATCAGTTGGAGAGTGTTAACATCCGGGACTGGAATGATCTTGCTGAAGCCTTCTATAAGCAGTATCAATACAATGCTGATCTAGCTCCCACTCGCATGCAGCTGCAAAGCATGTCTATGGGTGCCAAAGAAAGTTTTAAGGAGTATGCTCAGAAGTGGAGAGACTTGGCTGGAAGAGTGCAACCACCTTTGACTGACAGGGAGCTAGTTGATATGTTCATGTGTACGTTGAATGGTCCTTTCTACAGTCATCTCATTGGAAGCTCATCATCTGGCTTCACTGAGTTGATAATGACAGGAGAGCGCGTAGAAAGTGGTATCAGGAGTGGCAAGATTCAAGTGGGTGCTTCTTCATCAGGTGCTGCAAAGAAGCCTCCCAGTGGGAAGAAAGAGTCAAATGTTGTTTATGGTCAACCTGATCGTAATAGAAGGCATCAGTCTGTGAGTGCAGTTCATATCTCCAATCCAACTCCTACAACACCAGAGCAGCCACAGGGAAATCAACAGAGGGCTAGAAGGCAGTTCACTAAGATCAACATGTCAATGGCCCAAGCTTTGCAACACTTGTTGAAGGCTGAGCTTATCACCCTTAAAGATGCTCCTCAGAATCCTAATGTTACCTCTCCCAGGTACAATCCTAATGCACGATGTGCATATCATTCGAACTGTCAGGGACATGATACCAATAGTTGCTGGGTATTGAAGAACAAAATTCAAGATATGATTGATGCAGGAGAGATTGAGTTTGACCCTCCGGGTACTCCAAATGTGATTACTGCTCCCATGCCAAATCATGAGAAGACTGTCAATGCCATTGATGAAGATTCACATATTTCCTCAGTTGCAGAGTTGACTACACCATTGTCTGTTATCAAGAAGAAGTTAGTACAAGCTGGGTTCTTTCCAGGTTGTCGTGAAGATTGTTTATATTGTACCTATAAGCCGGATAGCTGCTGGAGGTTGAGAGATGGAATTCAACGTCTCATGAATAACTATACCATAGTGTTTGAGAGGACTCCACCTTCCGTAGAAAGTATGGTTGATCATATAACTAAGCGTGCGAAGGTTGAAGAGGTGGATATGGTTGATAGAGTACCGGTAAGGATTACTTCCAAGGGACCTGTCAAAATCACTCATAAGGGTCCAATTAAGATTACTGCTAAAGGCCCTGTGAAGATTGTTGTTGAAGCTAGAGTGGCTCCTATGGTCATTACCACTCCTGGTCCTATTCTGTATGTTTCTGATAAAGCTGTGCCTTGGCATTATGGGTCTGATGTTTATATCCATGGTGTTAAGCAGGAACCCTTAGCTGATATGCCTGCTGATGTTGATAATAT
This sequence comes from Lathyrus aphaca, assembly GCA_963966055.1. Classification (NCBI taxonomy): domain Eukaryota; kingdom Viridiplantae; phylum Streptophyta; class Magnoliopsida; order Fabales; family Fabaceae; genus Lathyrus; species Lathyrus aphaca. Next base: position 163,135,026 of record OZ014520.1, on the reverse strand, counting down.
TGCTGGATCTAGTAAGATCACACGAAGCAGAAGAGTTTTCTCTCCTCCAATTACCTCCAAGAATGCAGTTACTCCAGCTGCTACCTCCACCACTAATGCTCGGGGCAAAGGTCCTGTTATTGAACCTATATCTATTGATGTGCCAGTTGCTGATGATATGGCTAAGCAGATGGAAGAAGTATTGAAGATCATTCGAAAGAGTGATTATGACATTGTTGATCAGTTGGGGCACACTCCCTCCAAGATTTCCATGTTGTCTTTGTTGTTATGTTCTGAAGCTCATGCCAAAGCTCTGATCAAGTTTCTGAAGACTGCTCATGTACCCAATGCAATTTCTGTTGACCAATTTGAGAATTGTGTTGCCCACCTGACCTATGATAATGGGTTAGGTTTCTCTGATGCTGATTTGACTCCTGCCAAGAGGGATCATAACAGGGCTCTGCACATCTCAATTGAATGCAGGGGCACTACCCTGTCACATGTATTGATAGACAATGGTTCCTCTCTGAATGTGTTGCCCAAAGAAGTCCTGAATAAGCTAAGCCCTGAAGATGCTGTGTTGAAACCCAGTAACATAGTGGTGAAGGCTTTTGATGGTTCTAGAAGAGTGGTGCATGGAGAAATTGATCTCCCAATCAAAGTTGGTTCTCAGGTTTTCAATGCTACATTTTATGTGATGGATATTCGTCCTTCGTACTCTTGTTTGCTTGGTCGTCCCTGGATCCATGGGGCAGGTGTTGTAACCTCTACATTACATCAGAAGCTGAAATATCCGGTGGGAGGAAAAGTTGTTACTGTCTATGGAGAGGAAGAATATTTTGTTAGCCATGTGAACACCTTCAAGTATCTGGAAGTGGAAGGTGAATATGTTGAAACTCCGTGCCAAACATTCGAAGTAGTTCCTTGGGTTGTTAATAATTTTGAAGCTCCTCCTGTTGTCAAGAAAGTTCCTGTGGTCACCAGAGTACCTCCAACAATGGCCTCCCTTAAAGATGCTAGAGCTGTGGTGGATGAAGAGTCCCAGAAGGCTGTTCGTCGTGCTCGTGCTGTTCGTATCACCAATCAGGGGATTATGAAAGACCAGATAAATGTTGTGGGTGACTATGATGAAGACTACAACTTGGATGCTTGGATTTTTCCTACTGTGGGTGCTGGACTCAATAACTGGAAAGCTGAAGATGTTATTCCTATCTCCTTTAGTCAGGAGTAAATACTATTACTGTGTTGTTGCTTTTAAGTTTGTAATTTCTTGAACAATAAAACTTTCAAGCCTTGTGCCTTACCCGGGGCACAATGGTGTGCTTGTTACGGGCTGTCATTTCATTTGCATATTTCATTCAATAAAAATCAGTGGACGTTTCGTTTTCGTAAATATTGTGTTCCTTGTCTTTCTTTTCTTTTATTTTTGCTTTATCAGCTATGTGTTCTTACACACACCCACATCACTAAAATGCAGATCCTCATCCACTCTGGATCCTATTGATAACAGTTCTACTATTGCCAATTATAATTTCGAGAATCCGATCTATCAAACTGAAGACGGAAATGAGGACGATTGTGAAGTACCTGTAGAGCTTGCTAGGTTGTTACAACAAGAAGAGAAAGCCATACAGCCACATGAAGAGCCAGTCGAAGTTGTGAATTTGGGAACTGAGGAAAACATGAAAGAGGTCAAGATAGGGGCTGAATTAGAAGGTAGTGTCAAGAGCAGATTGATTCAGATGTTACGTGACTATGTGGAGATCTTTGCTTGGTCCTATGAAGATATGCCAGGGTTGGATACAGACATTGTGGTTCACCGTTTACCAGTGAAAGAAGATTGTCGTCCAAAGAAACAGAAGGTTCGTCGTATGCGTCCTGAAATGTCAGAAAAGATCAAAGCAGAGGTAATGAAACAGTTCAATGCAGGGTTCTTAGCTGTGACTTCTTATCCTCAGTGGGTTGCAAATGTGGTACCAGTACCTAAGAAAGATGGTAAGGTACGTATGTGTATGGACTATAGAGATTTGAACAAGGCCAGCCCCAAAGATGACTTTCCACTTCCTCATATTGATGTTCTGGTAGACAACACTGCTCAGCATAAGGTATTCTCTTTTATGGATGGTTTCTTTGGTTACAATCAGATCAAGATGGCACCTGAAGATATGGAGAAGACAACATTTGTTACACAGTGGGGCACCTTTTGCTATAAGGTGATGCCATTTGGTTTAAAGAATGCAGGGGCAACATATCAGCGTGCTATGGTGGCTTTGTTTCATGATATGATTCATCATGAGATAGAGGTATATGTGGATGATATGATAGCCAGGTCCCAGAATGAAGAGCAACATCTTGGTCATCTGCATAAGCTGTTTGAGAGGTTGAAGAAATACAAACTGAGATTGAACCCAAATAAGTGTACTTTTGGAGTTAGATCTGGTAAGCTCCTGGGTTTCATCGTCAGTGGAAAAGGTATTGAAGTGGATCCTGCAAAAGTAAAAGCTATACGAGAGATGCCAGCTCCCCGCACTGAGAAGGAAGTTAGAGGTTTCTTGGGACGATTGAATTACATTGCAAGATTTATTTCCCAATTAACAGCTACTTGTGAGCCAATCTTCAAGTTGTTGAAGAAAGATCAGGTGATGGAATGGAATGATGAGTGCCAGACTGCCTTTGATGAAATCAAGAAATATCTGCTAGAACCTCCAATTTTGATGCCACCAGTTGATGGAAGACCCTTGATTATGTACTTAACAGTATTAGACAACTCAATAGGGTGTGTGTTGGGGCAACATGACGAGTCTGGTCGAAAAGAGCAGGCAATATACTACCTTAGCAAAAAGTTTACCGACTGTGAAACAAGATACTCACTGCTCGAGAAAACTTGTTGCGCTTTGGCATGGGCTGCTCGCCGACTAAGACAGTATATGCTGACCCATACTACCTTGTTGATCTCGAAGATGGATCCAATCAAGTACATATTTGAGAAACCTGCTCTCTCCGGAAGAATTGCAAGATGGCAAATGATATTGACAGAATATGACATACAGTATATTACTCAGAAGGCCATCAAGGGAAGTGTTGTTGCTGATCATTTGGCTCATCAAGCAGTAGATGATTACCAGTCAATGAGTTTTGAATTCCCTGATGAAGACATTATGATTATTACCAAAGAACCTGGACAATATGACGGACCTGAACAAGGATCCCGATGGACTATGGTTTTTGATGGAGCTTCTAATGCACTTGGTAATGGTGTTGGTGTGGTGATCAGTTCCCCTGAAGGTTGTCATACCCCGATTACTGCCAGACTTTGTTTCTATTGTACCAATAATATGGTTGAGTATGAGGCATGTATCCTGGGTATTCAAGCTGCTATTGATATGAAGATTCAGTTCCTTGATGTGTATGGAGATTCAGCCCTGGTAGTAAGTCAGATTAAAGGAGATTGGGATACCAAACATGATAATCTCATTCCTTACAGAGAGCATGTGTTGTCTTTGATCCCACATTTCAAAGAGATTACCTTTGGACATATTCCACGAAAAGAGAATCAGTTGGCAGATGCCTTGGCCACCATGGCATCCATGTTTGAGATCAGCTGGGATGATGAAGCTCCCAAGATTACTATTGATAGATTTGAAAAGCCTGCATACTGTAATGAGATCGGCATTGAAGAAGCAGAGGAGAAGCCTTGGTTCTATGAGGTGAAAAAATATCTTGAAGCTCAGGAGTTCCCTGAAGGGGCATCTGTCAAAGATAAAAAGTTTTTGAGAAGGTTTTCTGCTAAGTTCTTTTTGAGTAATGGGATTTTGTACAAGCGCAATCATGATTCTACTTTGCTTCGTTGTGTGGATAAGAAGGAAGCAACAAAGATTATGGGAGACATGCATGATGGGATCTTTGGCACTCATTCTAGTGGTCATACTATGGCAAAGAAGATATTGAGAGCAGGTTACTATTGGTCTACCATGGAAGCTGACTGCTATCAACACTCCAGAACTTGTCACAAGTGTCAAATCTATGCTGACAAAGTACATATACCTCCATCACCATTAAATGTGTTGACTGCTCCTTGGCCTTTTGCCATGTGGGGCATTGATATGATTGGTGAGATCAAGCCTACTGCTTCTAATGGGCATCGTTTCATCCTGGTTGCTATTGATTACTTCACGAAGTGGGTGGAGGCAGCTTCATTTGCATCTGTTACCAAGAATGTTGTGGCTTGATTCATTAAGAATAATCTCATATGTAGGTATGGCATCCCTGAAAGGATTATTACTGACAATGGCTCTAATCTGAACAACACTATGATTACTGATCTCTGCACGCAGTTCAAGATTAAGCATCACAACTCTTCTCCGTATCGTCCAAAGATGAATGGGGCAGTTGAAACTGCTAATAAGAACATTAAGAAGATTGTACAGAAGATGACTGTTACTTACAAGGATTGGCATGAGATGTTACCATTTGATCTTCATGGTTATCGTACCACAATACGTACTTCAACAGGGGCAACCCCATTCTCCTTAGTCTATGGCATGGAAGCAGTTCTGCCCATTGAAGTTCAGATTCCCTCCTTAAGAATTATGAAGGATGCAGGCTTGGATGAGGATGAGTGGATTCAGACTCGACTGGACCAGATAAATTTGATTGATGAGAAGAGGCTAGCAGCAGTTTGTCATGGTCAGATGTACCAGAAACGAATGATCAAAGCTTTTAACAAGAAGGCTAAGCCAAAGGTATATCAGGCTGGTGACTTGGTAATCAAGCGTATCATATTACCACAGGGTGATCCTAGGGGCAAGTGGACTCCAACATATGAAGGACCATTTGTAGTCAAGACAGTATTTTCAGGAGGTGCCATGATACTTACTACTATGGATGGTGAAGACTTCCCACAGCCTGTAAACGCAGACATAGTTAAAAAATACTACGCATGAAAAGAGACCCGCTAGGTTGACAGGCCTAGGCAAAAATAAGGGCATCCCGGCAAACCAAAAGGGTTTGGGCAAAAATTAGGGATATATATATATATATAAAAAAAGATGTACACCCGGAAAGTCGAAAACCTGAAAAGGCGGCTTGGGCAAAAAAAGGGTATCCCGGTGGATTGAAAACCTGAAAGGGCAATCCAGGCAAAAGTTAGGGAGTAAAGCGTATGACTATGTCTCGTTTGGATCACCCATGACACTGCAACCAGTTGTACTACTTATTCAAGTTTGAACAAATAAAGCTCAATCCAATCGTTTCCGTCTCGACAGCAGAAGATGAGATACTTGAAGATAATGGCAATAGTAGAATTGAAACTCAATAGGATTATTTCCCACATAGCTGATTCTCCTTGTTTTGTAAAATTTTATGACAAAATCCTCTTACTAGGGTTTATGTCTCCTTGTACAAACTTACCCATGTATGGGTCACTTTTTGATATAAATAAAATTCCATCTTTGAATCCAGATTTACTTTTACCCTATTTACATAAGCGAAACGTCCGTTGGTTGTGTTTGAATGTATGTATGCTTTTGAATATGATTGATGTTTACCAAAAATGCATAAATGCTTAATATGATTAATGTTTACCAGAAATGCATGAAAATGCAGTAATAGTATTTACTAAGGACGAACGAGGGAAGGATTCCAACGAAGCTTCACCAGGTTCACCCTTACAAGACAATTACAAATCCCCAATAGGGCAAATCCATCTTCATGAAGTACTTCAAGTCACATCTCCCCTGGAATTTATATCCATCTCTTTTATCCTCATACGGATATTCGGGAATTTACTTTCCAATAGAAGTACGACGAACGAAGACGGGAGGTTATATATACCCTACTATCCCCAGCGGGAGGTTATGTATACCTTGATATCCCCAGCAGACGGGAGATTATGTATACCTTGTTATCCCCAGCAGACGGGAGGTTATGTATACCTTGCTATCCCCAGCAGACGGAAGGTTATGTATAATATATTATCAAACAAGACGGGAACGAGTTCCTCATATTCTTCAGCAACGAATTGGGATTTATTTTCCCCAGCCAGCAGTTGTTATACGAAGATATCCAGACGCTCTAGGCTGCATGATGCATACATACATCATTTGCATCATAACATACATATGCATAGATACATAGTACATTACTTAAGTGCATTATACTATCCATGCATACATAATGCATAAACTAATATTACTATACAAAATGCTACCTTGTTTTCAAGTTAATTCTCCAGCAGACAAGACTTCATCAACAACTTGTGACCATTGGGCCGTTGTTTATCTTCCCAAAGGTTATATCATTACCTCAGGACTGCTTTATCCTCCTGAAAGCATATCATTACCTTGGGCCGTTGTTTATCTTCCCAAAGGTTATATCATTTCCTCAGGACTGCTTCATCCTCCTGAAAGCATATTATCATTCCCTCAGGACTGCTTTATCCTCCTGAAAGCATACTACCGCCTCAGGACTGCTTTATCCTCCTGAAAGCATATTATTACCTTGGGCCGTTGTTTATCTTCCCAAAGGTTACTTCATACCTCAGGACGTTGTTTATCCTCCTGAAAGCTTCTTACACCTCAGAACGTTGTTCATCTTTCTGAAAGCATATCATTATTTCCTCAGGACGTTGTTTATACTCCTGAAAGCATATTATTTCCTCAGAACGTTGTTTATCCTTCTGAAAGCATATCATTTCCTCAGGACATTGGCTATCCTCCTAAAAGCTATTACCACTACCTCGGGACGTTGTTTATCTTCCTGAAAGCTATCACCATATCTTCATATTTTGGACTGCTTTACCCTCCAAAAGAAGTATATCTGAAGAACTGTTCTCCAAGTGGCATCTTTAAAGCCCACTCAAGCATATACAACCAGTCATCAATACTACTCTACGCACCGGTGAGTGCAAATTTTTGGGCTTTTGTGTTCAATCCCCTTCAACCTTCCAAGTTATGACTGGCACATATACCAATCTAACCCCTCAGGTTTCAGAAAATTGAACAGGGGCAGCTGTTGCACCCCAAAATTTGCCCTCACAATACAAGACTTTGTGTGCTAAGAGGTTCATAGGTTTACAAGACCTTTCATGAGGTTCATGAAGTTTACAAGACACTTTATGAAGTTCACAAGGTTCACAAGATTCACAATACTTACAAGACCTTTCATGAGGTTCATGAAGTCTACAAGACACTTTATAAGGTTCACAAGGTTCACAAGACCTTCCATGAGGTTCACAAGGTTCACAAAGTTCACAAATAGTCAGAAGAGTTGACAATTCCCTCAGACAATGCACCTCCTAAGCAGTGCATCCAAAACTAGGGTTTTGACTTTAATCAGGCTAAATGAACTTCCAAGACTTCAAGTGAGCTTCATAACATCTTATATGTGTGTAAGAACCCCCATGACAAGTTTCAAGACTTTTCTCAAAGGTTTGCTCAGTCAGATGATCAGATGAGTCAAAATCAGTCAAAGCAGTTAAAAAGTCAAACTGAGCTCAACTGTGGTCAAATCAAAGTCAAACTTCATGATTTTTTTTCAACATCAAGTATATGAATTAAAATTCATCATTTGATCAAGGGTTTATCATGATTCATCAAGGAGATTCCAGATCATCAAGAATCAGGAGTTTCTAAATTAGGGTTTCCCCAGTAAAAGTCAACTGAACTTTGACCAGCCATAACTTTCACATGCTTCATCATCAATTCTCCATCCATAGCTCATTTTTAAGGAAATTTAATTCTCTACAACTTTGTGTCTCACAAGCCAAGCCCAAAAATACTTCATTTGGAAGGTATGAGCTAAGACATTATAGGTCCTTTTGAAAGTCAACAAAAAGTCAACAACTTCAAAAGGGAATAACTTGAGAATGGTAGATGATATGAACATGAAACCAGTGGGGTTGGTTAGAGGACTCTTCAAGCTTTCCAAAATGTCGAAGAACACCCTCATAGCATTAAAATTGAAGGATGTGTGCCCTTGCAAAGTTGGGAAATTTTTTGTTGGTTTATGAAGAAAATGGAGGTTTAAAACCAATGTTTTCTAAATGGGCTTGCCATATGATGACCCAATCCATACTATTACTTCATTCACGACCCAAGTCTCTAAAAATCAGATTTTTTCATCATTTTATTTTATTTATTTTGATTTAATTCATTTAAAATCATTTTAAATTAAAATAAAATAGAAAAGTCAAATATTTAAAAGAGATTGAGCTTCTAGAAATTCATAAAAGTGATTGGTATCAAAGTGGTAAGAGAATCATGGTGATTGGCTTGAAATAGAAGGTGTTCATGCAAGAATATTTGAATTTTAAAGCCTAATATTTTTGAATCTTTTCTAATCAAATCTTTCACATAATGATCAATTGTTTTGACCTAGAATCATCACACTATAAGTACATAACTTAAACCTAATCATAGAACACGAATTTCAGCCTCCCAAGAGTAAGTTCAAATTTTCAAAATCCATCAAAAATCCAATTTTCGGTTTCTTCATTGCAAGGCATTTGAAGGATCAAAGAACCACCATTGTTAGGGTTTCGGCCATGGAATTGGGGTTTTGTTGTAAACCTAATATAAATAAATTCTAAGAACATAGAACAGTTCTATGGACCATGGGGATTATGAAACACTGATTATTGTTGAGAAATTTCACTGTTTTGATGCTTGTCCAATTTCGTAGGTTCTTGCATTTTGAAATTTGCAGGAAACATTGCAGCAAAATTCGTATGAAATTTCGTAGGTAATTTGGAGAAGAAGACCTGCGCGCGTTTTCTGATTTTGAATTGTTTTGATATATTATAATGTTTTGTTTCTGTTTTATATCACAAGCGTTGTGCTTGTCCCAGTGGTGAAGGATGCGCGTATGATGTTTATAGGCCTGGGTTCGAATCCTGGCTTCCCAATTTTTTCTTGTTTTTTCAGTTTAATTATTAGGCATAATATATTATGTATTATAGTTGCTATGTTGACAGAAGCGCCCTCCCGGCTGGAATGGAAAGTGTGTTTGTGTGCAATGTAAAGGTCCTGGGTTCGATCCCCCCAGGCCTTTTGTTTTCTTTTCTTTTTCTTTGATTTTTCAGGAATAAGACACAAAACCAATTTCTCTCTTTTCCTTAGCATCAGGCGCGCGTTGGCCCAGTGGTTGGTGTTGCTGGCTTGTGTTCTTGAAAGCAAGAGGGGTTGGGTTCAATTCCCAGCCAAGGTAAGTTCTCTTTTTCTTTCTATTATTTGTTTTGCTTATTTTAAATATTAATTAATTAAAACTATAATCTTAATTTAATAAGTTCTAATATATTTCATAAATCAATATAAACCCTAAAATATTTTTCTAAAACCTAATTTATTTATTTATTTATAATTTTTTGTTTATATTTTTTAGTAATAAATAAATCTAAATGTTTTCATAATCAAACCCTAATTTTTAATTTAATATGTATATATTCTACAATTCATTTATAATTTAAATCTTGCTTAAAAAATTAAAATTCTTAATTTATTTTCATAATATGTAAATATTTTATAATTGTTTATAATTTAATTGTGTATGTACATAAATTTCAATACATGTTTAAAAATAGTTTAAAAAATTGTTAATTTAATTTTTGTAATCATAATTTTATTTTCATAATATGTTTAAAATTAATTTAATTTTATAATTTGTATATAACTTAAAACTTTATAATAATTAGTATAATTGTTTATATTTTAATATTAAATAATAATTGTTTATAAAATTGAATTTTTAATTATTATAATATTCTTGTTTATTTCATTATTATTATTAGTTATATTTTTGTGATATTTATTATTTACTAACCCCATTTAATTTGGTATTATTATTATTTTCACTAACCCAATTATAATTATTTATTTATTTTGCTTATTATATTTAATTTTGCTTAATTATTATTATGTAATTGCTCCTTGGTGTAATATTTATTAATGATGTTTATTATTTATATTTTATGCTATGGTTAGTAAATAGGGAGTGTAAACATACTTTTATTTTAAAATCAATTTAGATCACTAATTTTAAAGATAAATATTAAAATTGTACACTCACACACGTAAGTCGATCCTGGATCGCCATCTCACTTCCTTAAGGATACCTCTCAAGTTGCATAATCAAAAGGTCAAGTAGGGTGTATAAAGCAAAAGTCCCTAATCTCACATCATCTAGTCCCTTTAACAGATAAAAAGATCAAGTCCCTTTCGAATGTTGCCTTCGTAATGATCTTGTCCCTTTCGAATAAAGATGATAAGTCCCTTCAAATTGCTTATACACCCCCACAGTTGCCTAAATAACAGATGTCCCTTCACTTGTCCCTTACATCCAAGGTAATGACTACCTATTCCTTAATAATAGGGATAGTCTTACCATTTAAAGGATTCAAGAACAGAAAAAACTTAAACTTAGGGTAGGTTCCTCTTAGATACTTGCTCACTCTTCAAAACAATTTCAAACACTTCACACATTTTAAACAATTTTCAAAACAAAGGTTTTTTTACGCATCCGTACATGGATCATTATCAAACTCTTAAGAAAATTTTTATTCACACACTTCACATTTCAAAAACATTTTAAAGTGAGCTAAGTAACTAAGAGCCCATGGATAACCATGGATGTAAAGGGTGCTAACACCTTCCCTTTACATAACTTACCCCCCGGACCCAAAAATCTTTTAAAAGGTCTTTCCTGTTCTTTTATGCCTTTCCTTTGGATAAAATAAAAGTCGGTGGCGACTCTTGCTATCCGCAACATAATTAAAGTCAGTTCTCCCACCGTGTTACACCTACGTACCTCATCTGGACAATGAGGATCAGAGACGCCGTAGTTCCCCTAACTAGGGGTGGAAAAGACTGCTTGTGTCTTAAGGCTTGAACTGCCTATGTCAATGCTCAGGTGTTGCAGGCTCAGATGACGAGTGCGTAACCGTCTTGCAAAATAACAAGTAGGAGCAAGTTCGCGTACGAAGTGAAGGTGATGAGAAAAGAAATCCCGAAGGAAAGACGCTTATTGTTTGTTTGTGTTTTTTATGAGCTATTATTTGGTGTGGAACAAGAGAATGAACTCAAGCTCTTTTCCATGGAATGTGTACTTGTTACTACATTCCAAGATGGAATAATAGAACAAGCGCACCAAGTAAGGAGAACTTATCCAAGACTTGTTTCCAAGGGCAAGGGCATAAATTCATTGACTTGTTGAATTTATTAGATGCTTTAGTGATTAAAATAAAGAAGTATTTTTTAGAGATTTTCTTGATAAAGATGACCTCATGATCAGACTTGTGCATCATGCTAGACAAATGCATTATTCCAAGATGGAATGAATACATAGGCCCCATGGAATAAGGCTATTACACAAGAAGTCACTTCTTTCTTTATCAATGTTTATTAGGTTTTGTTTTGAGATGAGAAGAGAAAGAGAACCAAAGGAGCAAAAAGGCAAAAGTCTAATGGGGAAAGACTAATCCTAATATTAGCATGCAAAAAGTGGTTCTAAGGTTAGTGAGGTTTCAACTATCCTAAGAGAAAAGAAGAACCAAAGAGGAGCAAAAGTGAGGAAAAGAAAGCTAGCAAGCAACTTACTCCTCTAAAGGAGATAAGTTGCTCCTAAAGGGGGAAGAAAAGAGTTTAATCACATGATGGCATAAGGCACATCAAATCACAAAGAGAAAGCAACTTAAAAAGAAAGGGGAAGAGTTGAAATGTGAATAAACATCCACACTTCTCTTACCATGAGCCCCTGCAAGTGTTAGCAAAAATCCAGCATATGCTCATCAAAACAATCATGGAATCGGCATGCTCAAAGTTCAAATCAACAAAGATCAAACAAACATGCCAAGTTTTGCACATACAAGCATTTACGTGTCGAGAACACGAAAGCATACGTCAACCAGCAAGCAAATCACCCTACTCTAGCATATTCAATGATCATACAATGATCCATGGCAATTAAGACAAGCAAGGGGATCAAACAAGCTCAAAACAGCTCCAAAATGGTATTCTGCATCAGTGTTAATCGGTTAACCAAAAGCGTTAACTAGTTAACCAGTTCAAACCTACAGAAAATACGCAAAAAACAAGTGCGTTAACCGGTTAACCCAAAGCGTTAACCGGTTAACACTGTAAAAATAGCAGCAATTTCCTGCAGAAAATCAGCTCAAATTCAACTTATTCAAATAATTCCACACCAGACCAACAATCAATTAATCATGAAATAAATGGATCAATCCACATTAATTGACATCATTAAGCTCATGAACATTAGCACACAGATCCGGTTACAAATCAATCCATCAATTCAAGCAACACAAGCAAATACACAAGCACATGGTGGATCTAAAGCACAAACGTGCAAATAAGCTAAAACAGAGCTAGATCTGAATTTAACCAACCTACAAGGCTGAGGTATGCTTTGGTAGTTGTTGTTTGAGCTGGAAATGAGAGATTTCACGGAAAACTTTGAAGATCCGGTGCTAAGCTTCACACTCCATGCAAAATAAATGCAAGCAAAGGGCCTTGATGCAGAATTTTGGCTCCATAAGCACTTCTAATTTCCAAACTAGATCTGAACCACCAAGTAAACCGGCAAAAATGATGCAAAAAAGCTATGGATGGAGGTCTAGTTCCAAGATCTACACACTTTAAGGAAAAGTTATGTGATCTTCAAAGAGGAACTTTGAGTGAATTGGAAATTTGGGAGAGAAAAGTGAGAGAATGGTGAGAGAGATCAAAATTCAGAAAATGGAAATTGAAAATTATGAGAGAGTCCTCTTCTTGGTTTGGAGGAAAATGGATTAAATATGGTTTAGGTTTGGGGCCTAATAATTTAGGCTTGGGATCCAAAAAATATGGTTTGGAATTGGCTTTAGAAAGTGATTAGGACCTAACATTGGAATTAGGCTTGGATAAATGCTCTAGATCATTCTCCTTAATCAAAATGAATAAAAATTGGAAAGTTGGAAAATTGGAGCCAAAAAATACATGCTGAATTTTGCTACTGGAATTTAAAATTCGCAGCCGTTAACCGGTTAATCAAATGTGCTAACCGGTTAACGCAAGCAAATTTTGAATTTTCCCTCCACTTGGTGGGAAACCTTAATAATAACCTGGCGCCAACCGTTTTGACCTGATTTTGATCCTTCATCTTTTTTAGGGCCTTGACCATGATACAAAGCTTGTATAACATGCTTTGTGAGCTTTTTGCCAAGTCACCATGCTCTTGAATTTGACTTATAATGCTTTGAATTTCCCGGATGGTTGATCATATGCCTTATGCTAGAACATGCAAGTGCTATGGTTCATCTTTCTATGCAAGATGCTAAGGATATGACATGCTGATGAGGATTATGATATGATGATGATGCTAAAAAGAATAGGGCAAATTTGGGGTGTTACAGTGTGCCAACATCTCGAGATTGAATGTACTCTGCCTCTGTTCTTCCGGGTCTTTCATCTGTAGCGGTCGTTCGTGCATGAGATACATAGGTGGATTTCATTTAAGCAGCCGAGAAGGTTGTTTAGCAGTTATATTTATTATATCCAAAACTTTAAAGATATGTGGTACACGATAAAACCCCTCACTCTGCGGGCCTTGGACAACATATATGCCAAACATCAGGATGTCCACAGTATGAAGCGTCTTATTTCGACAATACCGCTCGAGTGGTAGAGGGCTCACTATAACCGCTCCACCGACCAGTTCCTGGTGAAACCCGATCCTTTGGGACCCGAGGACACAGATGCCCACCAGAAGTTGGTGGCCTTTGTTGAAAGTTTTACCCATTCTCTGTGAGTGAATCAGAAGGACATGCATGTCTTTTTGGAAACCGGGGAGCCCATCTATGATGCCCACCTGATCAAGGTTAAGGCGGTGCTCAAATATGCAATGGACGAAGAGTCCCTCTGACTCTTAGGTAGGTTGTGTTCATCTTCTTTTTGTCTTAATTGTACTTTTGCTGGGTACTGACTTATGTTTTCTCTTTTGTAGCTGTCATGCCTAATTTGAAGGTGCGTGTTTAGAAACTGTCAAACAAAGCTACGGGCCAAGCTGCAAAAAGGAACACCAAGGGCCGTATTAGACAAGTGATTTCTGAAGATCTGGTCGGCGGGTCGATGAAGCCTACTCCACCTCCTCGATCTCCTCCTATCGTGGGGACTCATGCCAACTAGTCTCCCGATCATGTGACCCCTCATACTAAGCTAAGCGCACTGAGGGCTCTCTGGCTGGCATCCCCGTTGTAACACTCAAAAATTTGCCCTCTCATTTTCATGGCATCTAGCATGTCACATTTCATATACAATTCCATATCATGGCACCAAGCATTGCATCATGACAATCATAGTTGAGGCATATGGCTTGTGATCCGTGGCTGAAGAAATTGATGATCATCCAAAAGCAATAAAAGGGTCACATGGCTTATCAACACCATTCAACGGGTCAACAACATCCCACAAGATCTCATTTTATTCCCCAAGTCTTAGAAAGAAGTGGATTGCTCAAGAAATTCAAGCAGTGTAACACATAACAAAAGGGGGTGAAATTAGGGTTTCTGATTAAAGGAGCTTCTCAATTAAATTTTGGTTCAAACTTGATCTCATTGTTTTCCACATGATATTAAGTATCTAAGGTTGAAATTTCATCCATTGAATAATTTCAAAGGGTCTTTAATTGGTCAGATACTTGAAAATAAAAAAAATTGGGGAAAAGTCAACTGTGTTGAGGAAAAGTCAACTCCTGACTTTTTGAGGTGAAAATCATGAAATTGAGGTTACAAGGAGCCTATGGACAAAATTTTATCAAGAAATGATGGAGGGATCCTTAAAAATCAAGAAAATCAAGACTTACCATTTTTGGAAAATTAGGGTTTCCAAAAATGGCAAGTTTTGGCCATTTTTCAGCCAAGTTCAAGAGAGGCCTACTCCCAAAATAAAAGTCAAATGAAAATTCCACTTGGTCTGTTTGAAAGAGGGCATCCTAAGCTTCAAATCCATAGGTGGAACATGTTCATGGGATTAAAATTGAAGAAGTTATGATCAATTAAAGTTTGATGAAACTAGCGCAAAAACCAAGTCATGGGCCAGCCAAAACAAGTCATGCGCACGTGCCAGGCAGAGCAATCTATCAAACAGGTGGAATGCAAGAAGTAGGGTCCCATTACTCCATCAATATGACCTCAAATGAAATTTTTTCCAACATCAAAGTTGTTCATTGTTGCATTATCTACAACTTTCATGTTGGAGGATTTTTCATATGACCAATTGTGTGGAAGTTATGGGGGTCCAAAGAGAGGTGTCCATTCTGATCAAGTCACAAGGCCATGTGCACAAGGCAAGCCAGTTCCATGCAGGGAAAAAATGCAGATTTGAGCTCTTGATTTCATGCACAAATTCGAGGTATCTAGAGAACATGTTCCATGTTAGTTTGAATTACAAACTTGTGGTATGAAACATTTCCTTCAAGTTAAGCACAAGAATCACATCATTTGGTAGATTGAGCTTAAAGAAAAAATTCATGGAAGATCAAAGTACCACAACTGGTTTTCTTGTTGCATAAGCTATTGAATCAAAGAATGGTTTCAAACTCAGCTTAATGTGTACATTCCATTGCATCATGTTATGTTCAAATTCATCACACTTGAGGAGGGAGCATCATCTCATGCTGCATGATCACTTCATTTTCCATGCACATCTTTGAAAGTCAAGCAAAACAAATAACTTCAAGCATGCTGCAGCCCTTGATTGAATCAGTTATACTACACTTCACTAAACCTCACCATAGTAATCATGTTCTTCTTCACACTTGGATCAGACTCGAGCAAGACAAACATGAGCTAAACTGAATTACACTTAACACCTATAATTTCTCAATTCACCTCAAGTTAGAACTAAATATAGTTCTAACCATCAACTAGAGTTAGTTAGCACTAACCATGGATATATAAGCATAAGATCTAACTGAATTGTGGACACACTCCATTTTGATCAAAACAGCACCAAAAACGCCATCAAATTCTCACTGATTTGAATCTGGTTTTAGGAAGAAACTGAACTGATTTTGGCTCCGAGCTAGCTTCATCTTCATCAATCACACATCAAGCATCTTCAATTCATCATCCTCATCATCTTGTGCACGCTTTCCATAGCTCAATCCATCCAAATCCTCAAGATCAACTCTCTGCATCATCACTGCATCTTCCAAAATTTTCCAAAAATCCATGGTCTTCGAGTGTTTATTTCACTCTATTTAAGCTCAAGAACAAGTAGCAATAATTTTAGGAGCCTACTCTATGGTATTCTTCAACAAGTTCCCCCTCTGCAACTTAGGTTTTGCTTCAATACATGGTGCTTGATTTCACTGTTTTCTTGATTGTTTCATGATGTCTGAGGCTTGATAGAAGCTATGTTGATCTGGCTAGTTGATAGGCATGCTAGATGCATAGTGTTATACCCCAAATTTGCCCTCCCACCATCAAGACAATATCTCTCAAGACTTATAAATTATCATAAGGTCCTCAAGACTCCCAATTGATCAAGAAGTGTGGAAGTTTCCCCAGACAATGCCTCCTCATAAGCAAAGTGTCCAAAACTAAGGTTTGGAGTTTACTCAGGTTAAAATGATTTTCAAGGCCTCAAGTGAGCTTCATAACATCCCATATGTATTCAAGAATTCCCATGTCAAGTTTCAAGGCTTTCCCAAAGAGTTGGCCCAGTCAGATGACCAGATATGCAAAAATTAGTCAAAGTAGTTAAAAAGTCAAACTGAGGTCAACTGTGGTCAAATTAAAGTCAAACTTCAAGATTTTTTGCCAACATCAATTTTATGAAGTAAAATTCATCATTTGATCAAGGTTTGATCATGATTCATCAAGAAAGTTTCAGATCATCAAGAATCAAGAGTTTCTAAATTAGGGTTTTCTTAAGAAAAGTCAACTAAACTTTGACCAGCCATAACTTTCACATGCTTCATCAAAAATTTCCCATCCAAAGCTCATTTTGAAGGAAATTGAATTCTCTACAACTTTGTGTCTCACAAGCCAAGCCTAGAAATTCTTAATTTGGAAGGTATGAGCTAAAACATTACAGGTCATTTCAAAAGTCAACAAAAAGTCAACTTTTTCCAAAGGGCATAATTTGAAAATGGTGAAAGATATGGACATGAGACCAAAGATGTTTGTTAGATAACTATTTAATATTTCCGAAATGTCCAAGAACACCTTCATAGCCTTAAAATTGAAGGATTTATGCATTGTCAAAGTTGGGAGATTTTCAAGGGGTGTATGAAGAAAATAAGGGCTTAAATCCAATTTTTTCCAAATGGGCCTATCATTTTGCAACCCAATCTTCATGATAACATCAAGCACGACCCAATTCAAGTATTCTCTGATTTTTATAATTTATTTATTATTTATTTGGATTTTATTCTTTAAAATTCATTTTAAATCAAAATAAAATATAAAAAGTGAATATTTAGATCAAATATTGGTTTTGGAATGAATCTAATATCATTTAAGACTGATTGAAAGGTTATAATTTCGTGCAAGACCAATTTAGAAAGGTATCATTTGATGTTTCTCACATTTATGGTCATGGTTTTCTTCACACTCAAGTTATCAAAAAGCCCACAAAACCATCTGACCTTTTGACCTAAATCCATTCTCCTATAAGTGTACAAGTTAACACAAGCATTAGGGGACGGATCCAGCAACCATTATCCTCATTCCAAGCTTCAAATTTGTTTTTAAAAACTTATATTTGGTTTTGTAGGTTTAAGGTATTTTCAAGACCAAATAATGATGGCAATAGCTTTCTTGAACATCATTGAGCATAACACGATCATCATATTCATCAAAAACATCACATATTGAGGAATCCGAACCACACTTTTTCTTGCTTTTTGATTTTTGCGTTTTCATATATTCATGTATTGTTAATCAATTTTGTTTGTTGAATCATGTTTGGGTTGAAGTTTTGATGCTTTCTGGTTCATTTAATCGCAGGTTAAAGCCATAATTTGTGAGACGCCATTTGTAGGGTTCTTCCCTTCCAATTAGGGTTTTCTAAATTAATGGACATAAATTAATTCTAAGACCATAATTGAGTTAAACAAACTGTATAGATCATGTTGGCATGATCAAATTGGTGGATTTGTGCGTGTTCGTATGAGTTCATGTTTCGCAGGTTTTATTATGCAAGAAAATTCGCAGGAAAGTTGATAAATAAATTCGCAGGAAAACCTGTGATTTTGAGGAAGAAGAAGATAGTCTTTGGCGCGAATTAGAAATTCAAATGTTGTTTGTTTTTTTATTGTATTTGTTCCATTAGATTATCACCAACGTGCAAATGGCCCAGCGGATGGAGGCGTTTTGGCTGAAGCGAAAAGACTTGAGTTCGAATCTTGGTGAGCTCCATCTTTTTATTATTTTTCAGGATATTTCAATATGTTTTATATATTATGATTTGTTGTCATTCTATGGACAGACGCGCCCCATGTGGCTTGATGACAATGATTTGACTTGGTAAATGGAAGGGCTGGGGTTCGAATCCTAGTGCCCACCAAATTTTTTTTCTTTTTAATTATATTTTGCAGGTTTAATATATTATGGATTTCTGCTGATTCATATCACCAATGGACACGCAACTCAGTTGGTTATCATCCTCTTCATTCAGGTTAGAGACCTGAGTTCAAACCCCAGGTCCACCCTTTTTCCTTATTTTTTTTCTTTTCTAATTTTCTTTGTATTTTCTTATTTTTCAAAATAAATTTAATTAATAAATGTAAATATTTTTTTTAAATAAAATAAAAACCTAAAAAAAAATATTATTTTTGTAAATTCATTAAAATTTGTATATAACTTTTATTATTTATATATTTTATAAATAAAATCTAATTGACTATTTTTCTAATTGAATAATAATAATTCTAAAATCTTGTATATAATTAATTTATAAATAAACCTATTAACTTAATGTTTTTTTTATATATAACTCTTTTTATTTTATATTTGGTATTATTATTTTGGTTTTCTTAAATAAGTTTTTTTTTTTATTTATTTAAACTTATACTATCTTAATTAACTTCTAAAAATTATAAGTAACCTAAATTAATTTCTTTTTAAAATTATAATCTTTATTATTATTATTGCTTTATTTATTATTATTGCTTTATTACTATTGTTATTTATTAAATCTATTATTATTGTTTTTTATCCGATTATTATGTATCTGCCAAAGTCTTGTAATAGCTTATAGATTTATTTTTCCGTCTTTTATTTTCTTTGTAAAAATATTTATTGTGTGGTTAGTAAATAGGGTGTGAAAACCTACTTGTAATTAAAATTAATTTAGATAATTAACTTTAAAAAAAGATAAATATTTAAAAATAAACACTCACACACGTAAGTCGATCTATGATCGCCGTCTGTACTTCTTAGGGTATTTCCTCTTGGTTGCCTTATTAAACAGACAAGTCCCTCGAAAATGGGGTGTCTTAAGCAAAGTCCCTCCATAAATAAATCATATAGTCCCTCCCAGATTCAAAAGATCAAGTCCCTATGATGTTGCCTACGATAATGATCTTGTTCATTCGGTAAAAGATGATAGTCCCTCCCAGGTTGCTAAAGACACCCTCCAATTGCCTTCGTTGACCGTACGATGACCCTACGCTTGTCCCTAAATAAAATCCAAGGTAATGACTACCTATTCGTTAATAATAGGGACAATCTTACCCTTGAAAGAACATACAAGAACATGAAAGACTAGTCCAAGGTAGGTACATCTTAGTTACTTGCTCACATCTTAAAATTACTTTTTACACCTCACTTTCTTAAACATTTTTCAAAACAAGGCTTTGTATACATCCATACGAGGGTCATTACAAAGTAATTAGAAAAATTTCTAATCACACACTACACATTTCAAAAACAATTTAAGTGAGCTAAGTAACTAAGAGCCCGTGGATAACCATGGATATAAAGGGTGCTAACACCTTCCCTTTATATAACCTACCCCCTGAACCCAAGTTTTTTAAAAATAGGTCTTTCATGTTCTTTTATATCCTTTCAACTTGGATAAAATAAAATTCGGTGGCGACTCTTGCTATCCGCAACATTTATAGAAAGTCTGTTCTCTCACCGTGTTACACATAGTTTCAGTTTTTAGGTTGATTTTTATTGGCTTAGATTTGGTTGATTATGGATGAAAAATGAAAACAAGATATGGATTCTTAACCTACGCAGCGAGATGAACACATTGACGGTCTTAGATTTCATTTCCATTAAGTTTTGGCCTTGCCCTAACGTGAGGGTCACCGGAAAAGATGACCGAAGGTCACTTCCGGTGACCTGAATATTAAACCTAACCTTTTATGAACTTTAAGTCACAACCATTGATTCAGTTTGATCCAATGTCCTATAGCGTGCCAGCGAATAAATGAGGTGCGTCCTCATCATGTAACTCTCTCTCTCTCAGCCTAGTTGACTTTGACTCTCATACATGTGGACCATTGACCTAGGTATAGGTAGTCTCTCTTTCTCAACCATTGATCATGCATACGTGTTGATTTAAGACTTCATCATAGCCTAAGGATGTGCATACTTTTGTGGATCCATCTCATGCGTGCATCTTGCATGCTTTTTCACTTCGTTGACTGCACCTAATCCTTCAGATCAATCCAATGGACCCATATCAAGTCTACTTTGTTGACTCTGGCCTTTGTGGAATGCGCCTTTGGGCTTTTTTACTATTTTCACCCCCAGCTTTGATCCAGCTCCCATTTTCAACGCATTTGGGCCTTCTATAGACACCCTTCCTCATTTTTATTTTTTTTATTTTCCATATTATTTACATTTCAATTTTAATCTTCTAAAAATATCAAAGCCTCACTAAAAATTCCCAATTAATTCATGGACCTTTTTCAACATATTACAAAATTTTCCACATTTTTTATTTTTATTTTATTTTTTGGTCCAGAAATCAATATTTCTTTTAAATTCTTTTGGATTTCCTTTATTCTTGACTACTTGGCCTTCTACATTTATTTCTCATGAACCAAAAATATGTTTGAGTCCATTCCTTTTGGCCTTGTCAGAGGACACCTCAAGGTCCTTAAAAATATTTGTTTCATATTTTTTAGGTCATGTTTGGTTTATTTGTGAGTCCTTTCTTTGAGTCTCCCCTTCTAAACCCTAATTCATTTGGTACATTTGTTTGATTGAGTTAGAATAAATATTTTTGTGAGATCTTTTAGAGATTGGTTAGTTCCTGGTTTATGACTTTGAATCTTAAGTTTCATAATTTTTCATGTCATTTGATATTTTTTAGGTACCCTGTGTTACAAGTCACATATATGTCCTTATCTTCTCATCCTTTTCATTCCATTTTGATAAGGCATGTATGCCATTCATTTGAGGTTCTCAATTTGAGTTCATAAGGTCCCATTTGATGTCTTTAGATCACTTGTATCCATTATAGGTCATCACACTTGGAATTCTAGGGTTACTTGGTCCCTAAGTTACATATGTGCTCATGTATGTCACCTTCACCCTAATCCCCTTTCTTCTTCCATCTTAACATTTCTAATTCAACTTTGTGAGTATGGTATCCATGTTATATCATTCTTATGCATCTTCTAAGTGTCCCACATTCATTTTCATGTCTTCACTTCATTTCATAAGTTTTGGTGCTTCATTTGGTTTCATTTGGTACTTTAAGACTTCAAAATCAAACTTCTTTGTTCCTTAACCCTAGTGCAACTCATTATAGCTCATTTGTGGTTAATTTTTGAGTATAAACTTCATCTTAACTTTTCATTAAGCCCCTGGTTTTTGTAAGGGAAGTTCAAGTTTCATTGACCATGTTTTACATTTTCCTTCTAAGTCCTTTTCTTCTTTTGAAATCACATGTTCAATTCTTACCTCCTTTCACCATTCACTCTTATTTGAATCTCTTTCACTTAAATATCTTTCTTCCTACTTTGGTTCATATCTTGAGACATTTTCATTTAGTGTTAGTTTCTGGTTTTAACATTCACCTTTGACCTAATTCAAGTTTATGTTGCATAATCATTCAACTTCCTCATTTCACTTCACCTTGATTTCCATTAGGGTTTAGTACTTCATTAGGACATAGATTATGATTGTTTGATTTCTTAACCTTAGAATGATTTAACAGGGTTTAGCTTCTGACTTTAGAAGTCTCTTATCATATATGATCCTTTAGTTTTAGGTCTTATCCCTAGGAAACCTTTGGTGCTTTCTTTTAGATAGTTTGAGCTTTACTTGAACTTTTGCCATGCTTTATGCTTTCAAAATGTTTTGGCCTTAGCACTTTTGTGCTTTGCTTGTATAGGATTCCCCTTTCTTAGAAACAACTTACCTTCCTTAGGAAGTAAGTTGAGTTCTAATTCTCTTTTCTTCTTTTCCTTTTCTCATTAGGATTAGAGAACCACACTAACCATAGGACATCCCATGCAATAAAAAATTTAGGGTTGTGTCTTAGTCCCCTTAGTTTGTCCTTTTGCAACTTGAGTCTTTCTTTCTCATCTCATAAAGAAAAACAATAAAACATCTAATAAAGGTTGAATGTTCTCATACGACAGGAGACTTTGCCATGGGTTACTTATACACGTTCTGTTTCGGGGCGAGATGTAAAGCATATACCACGATGAGCAATTTTTAGTATGAGAATGTTTCACAAACAAATTCAAAACACTTATCAAAAAAACAATAAACAACAATAAGCGTCTTTCCTGCGATAATTCTTTTCTCATCTCATTCACTCTAAACGCGAAATTGAGATGACTTGTCTCATTTGCAAGACGGTAAATGCACTCGTTCAAGGCGAGCCTGCAACACCTGAGCATAGACATAAGCAGTTTCAGCCATAAAAAACACAAATAAGTAGTTCATGCCTTAGTTAGGCGAACTACATCGACTCTGATCCTCGTTTTCTCGATGAGGTATGTAGGCAGCGGGGTAGGGTCCATTCGAGCACACTCTTTATTTTCCCTGCATTTTCCCTTTTCGTTCTCTTTTCCATTTCCCTTTCTTATTCCAGTTCTAGTTAGCGGTTTTATTCAGCAACAGTTTATTCCTTACCCTTTGAAACAGACTAACAAGCGTGGATCCCGTCGGGTATGGCAGACAGTCTGGGATGCTAATACCTTCCCAAGTCGTAACCGACTCCCGAACCTAGTTCTTTGGTTCACAGGACCTTGTCCTTTCTTTTTTCTCTTCGGTTTGTGCATCATTACCTTTCCCATTCATTCGGGATAAAAATGTTTGGCTGGCGACTCTACCTTTTCCGCGCCACTTTCGCATTTGTACTAGGTTGAAAATCCCGGGAGAGATAGCTGGCGACTCTGCTGGGGAATTGAACCCAGAATCTCTGGATTTCCCCTTTGAAAGTCAATCCTAGCGCTTGTCTTTTTTTGTTTCTTTGGGTGTTTAGTTGTTTGTTGTTGTGTGCTTTAGTATAACTTTACTGCTTTTATTTACAACTTTACTTTACAATATTTATTTACCGCTTTCAGTATTTTACATGCATCATATATACTGGACTGTTTGTGCTGGTTTGGTTTTTTCTATGGTATGAGAGTTACTGTGAGATAAGCCAAACATCCTACTTGAGTGCACCATAGGATTAGCGTGGACAGACATTGTACTTCCATGGTATCTCATCATGATGAGTGGCGATGTGTTCCGCACCCAGATTGTGACCGTCTTGGAACTATTATGTGTGAGGATTACTCCATTTCAGGATACGACCTTGATAGTTATGTGCATCCGGTGACCTATCATTGAGGACCTTAGTGGAAACATCCCTCTCCTGTGATGATAATGGTAAACACATTTGTTGGCAAACCCACTCGCATCCGAGGGCCCACTGGGAACTCGCATAGGATGGCCTGGTTCTCTCATAAGAATCCAGTTAAAGCAAACTGTTTGTATGACGATAGTACTGTATTCCAAGGGCTGAATGTACTATTGTTTCTCGATTCAGTGCTTGAAGCTAGGGACTTATGAGGGATACTTGTTTCCTTTGACTCAGTTGAGACTTCCCTGAGTAGTACATAATGCCAAACCGATTCCCTGATTTGGTCATGAGCCATTTCTCGGAAATGGTGAATGTATTATTTCTATTCGACTTTGAAAGTCCGTGATATTGACTCGAATAGCACACCCGTGAGATGGGAGGGGTTTACAGGTTTGCAGGAACCCTAAAACTTCAAACGTACCCACTTTACCAATACTGTTCAGTGTTGTGATCTGTTTCTTTGGTTCCTTGGTTATGAGATCCAGGATTTCTGTTCTGAGAATTGATATTATGATTGCTATTGTAACCTTGCATAGACACATGACTATATGATCAACACACCACAGACATGTCACTAATCACATGCCTTGCCTTGCATCATCATAATAACACCATTAATAATTTGTGCTCTTTTTCATTCTCAGGGTTCATACTATTCCCGATTCCCGGTCATACTACTACTTCAGAATGGAAGATGTCAGAAATAGGAATGTGCACTACAAGTTTTTTGATACCAAAGTGGATTCGCTTAATCAGATGGTGTCTCTTATTACCCCGGGTCATCTTGGATACTTCAAAGAGAGATATGGTGATATACTGGATCTGGTATTTAACCTGGATAGTTCCCAAAGGAGTGCCATTCATACTTTGTTGCAGTACTATGATCCTAGGCTTAGATGCTTCACATTTTCCGACTTTCCATTAGGCCCTCTACTTGAAGAGTATGCTGAGATTTTGGGGGTGCCACTCAAAGATCAGATTCCCTTCAATTGAGAGATGACCATACCAACTCATCTTGACATTTCCACAACTCTTTATTTGAGCTCATCTAAAGTATCTGCTAACTTGACTGCTACCAAAGCTAGGGTACTTGGTTTTCCTTTGGAGTTTCTGGTTAGAAGAGTTGGAGAACTTGTTGTGGCTGATCGATGGGATTCAGTTTGTGCCAACTCGGCCTTATCTATTTATGGGATCATCCTATTTGCTGACATGGATAAATCGGTAGACATGAATGCCATTCATTTATTTGTGTTGAAGAATCTTATGCCCACTCTCCTGGGTGATCTATACTACTCAGTACATTACAAAAACGAGAAGAAGCAAGGTGATTTGGTTAGGTGTTGTGCTCCTTTATTCTACATATGGTTTATGAGACACCTACCCATTACTGAAGCTTTCACGGACCCCAAGATAATTTGCGACCAGAAACTAAGCATGTTGTCTGCCAAGGACATCAAGTGGTTTACATTAAAGTTAAAAGGGAAATATCTCATCTCTAGTTACAGAGGTTATCCCAATGTTCCACTCTTAGGAGTAGCTGGGGCATCAATTACAACTCCATCCTCCTGAGAAGACAATTGGGATATGCACTCAAGACTGTTCCCAAAGAGTCAAAGCTAGTTCAGACCTTCTATTTCTCTGTGTAGGATAATACTCCCATGGTTTGAGAAGCCACAGGTGCCTGGAAACTTATCAAAAGGAAGGGTATAGAGCGCTTGGGCAAGAGAAACAATCAGATGTTCCCCCAGTTTGAAACTTGGGTAAGGGATAAAGCTCAAGTGTCCCTAATCCCTTTCTCTGCACCAGTTCCACCTCTTGCTACTGTGCCATTAGAGGATTACCATAAGTTGGAGGCCTTGGTCCAAAAACTTAGAGTTGAAAATCAAGAGGCTGACAATTCTTGCCAGAAGCTGATGATTCAGAACAAAAAGCTAGAGGAAAGATATCATCAAGCTGAAGAGATAGTTAGGCTCAAGCAAGAGGACTTCAAAGAACGAGAGCTCTACTTCAAGAAGAGAATGTTGGATGAAACCCACAAGATGGGTCAGCGCCAGAAGGATAAGAAAGCTTTAGACGAGGCTAACAAATATGTGACCCTCTAGCAAGAGAAGTGGGAAGACTATCTGAGAAAGCAGACAGAGATAGAGATTGGGTATAAGCTGAAGATCAAAAATCTTCAGGAGCTCCTGGCTGAACAAGGTTTAGTCCCATACTTTTGTACCTGGATTACCCACAGGCTTGTTGTGGGATCCTCTTTACTTTACTTTGCTATTCTCTTGATGTGTGAATTGGAACCCTTTGGGGACTTTGTTATCTTCAAATTTCAGTTTATGATATGCTAACTTGGTTTGAATCTCTGGTTGTTATCTCTTGCACTGACACGGGGTACTAAGCACCAATTCTCTACGACTATCATCTTATCTGAATGCCATACGGGGTCTTCCTCCCTAAAGTCTGAAAAGGCTATCTGAATTCTCTAATACCGGAACGGGAATGTAAAAAACCTTAAGAATGAAAAGAACACAGCATTGCATGCATTCATGTCATTTGCATTTTTATTTTGCAGGTTATCCAGGTTTCTTAACTTATCTGCATTTTCAGGAAATATTATGAGAGCCTCAAAGACTCGTCTTATCAGGAACGATATCCCTCCACACTGGTACGCTACTCGCGATAATCAAAGGCACATCATGGATACAATACAAACCAAGTTGAACAAACTTCGCACCAGGATGGGGGAGTTCATGACAATGATGCAGGGTATAGCTCTAGGGAAGCAATAGATGAGGCCTGCTATATATGCAAAGGCTCAACCCCCCGCAAATAGATCCTCCGGTGTTCACCTTCGATGCTCAGGGAAATCTGATCAACAAAAACGGAGGGGATGGACCTCAAGCTCAAGATATTGGCGACCCTATTCCTGTCCTCGTAGAGGACCGTCAGGAAGATCAAATCACCCCGGTCAATGAAGACATGGGATTTGGTACTGGAGCTAATAATCAATACTTCCAAATACTGGCTGAGAAGGTGGGGGCTCTGGAATGCAGAGATACTCTCGGCATCGACGTTTCTGACATGGGCCTGGTTTCAGGGGTGGTCATCCTTCCAAAGTTCAGACCTCCAAGCTTCGACAAATACAACGACAACTATTTCCCTAAGACTCACTTGCAAGCCTTTTATCGCAAGATCGTTGCACATACCAAAGACGAGAAGCTTTGGATGTACTATTTCCAGGACTGTCTGTTTGGGGGCTCACTGGAATGGTACATGAAACTGGAGAAGAACTCTATTCGCAATTGGAAGGAGCTTGGGGAGGCTTTCCTCAAGCAGTACCAATATAACATCGACATGGCTCCCAACCAGACTCAACTACAAAGCCTGTCACAAAAGAACTCGAAAAGCTTCAAGGACTATGCGTAGAGGTGGTGCGAGGTCGCAACTAGAGTTCAAACACCGTTGCTGGAAAGAGAAATGGTTGACCTTTTCATGGATACCCTCCCTAGGCATTTCATGGAAATACTGGAAGGATGTTCATCAAGCGGCTTTTCTGACATCATTCTAACGGGTGAAAGAATCGAAAGTTGGATGAAACGAGGAAAGATTCAGAGCAGCAGAGCGTCAACCTATGGGGTCAAGAAGCCTTTTGTAAAGCGAAGGGAAGGAGAAGTCGGAGCCGTATATCATCAGGAAGCTCCTGTCACTATTTATGCTCCTGCTAATCAGCAACAGGTTCAACAACCTCGGCAACAACGTCAGCAGCAGAGGGCTCCCCGTATATACTATCCTCCTAAACTAAAGGATAGGCATTTCGAGACGCCTCCAATGTCTTATTCCCAGTTATTAAGAAACCTTTTTCAACTTCAAATGATCCAGTTGAGAACCCTGCAGCCTCCAAAGTCAGGTCAGCTCCCAGTAGGTTATGATGCTAATGCCCATTGCGAGTTCCATTCTGGAGCTCCTGGCCACATTACCGAGAATTGTAAAGCCCTTAAACATGCCATTCAGGACTTGATAGACTCCAAGGCAATCAATTTCTCTCCAACCCCAAACATATTGCAAAACCCCATGCTTCCACATGGAAGGACCGTAGGAGCCATTGATAGTAGGGAATGCTTGGATCTGGTACATAATGTCAATGCCTTGAAAACTTCACTGCTAGTCGTGAAGATTTGCTTAGCCAAGAAGGACATATTTCCGGGCTGTGAGGAGGGTTTATCAGGTTGTAATACTTCTGTTAATGGTTGTGACTGATTAAGATCGGAGATACAAAAGATGATGGACGAAGAAAGTATACAGTTTGACAGAATCGTGAAAGAGGACAAAGTGTCAACAATTACGATTTACTATAATCCAACACAAGTTCCTGCACCAGAAAGGTGGCACCGATAACCATGACTACTTATGGACCAATTTTGTACCAAAGCAATAAGCTTTTCCCGTGGAATTATGGGGGAGAAGTTTATTACAATGGTCAGAAACAAAACATGGCCACATCCAGTTCATCTCCGCACCAAGTTGAGAATGTTGGGGTCGGAGGATTCACTAGGAGTGGTAGACTGTTCGCACCTAAGACATTAAGAAACAATGTGTTACCACTAAAAGAATATGCAGAGGCTCAAGCCAGGGCCAAGGAAAGCAGTCCATGACAAGTGATGCTCATGTGTTAACTCCAGAGCCTTATATCACCTTTGACAAGGAGGCAGAAGAATTTCTGAGAATAATAAAAAAAGAGCGATTATAAAATTGTTAATCACTTACAACAAACTCCCTCTAAGATTTAAATCTTATCCCTGTTGATGTGTTCAGACTTGCACCGGAAAGCTCTGTTAAAGATTTTGAACAATGCATATGTGCCGCAAGATATATCCGTAAATCAGCTTGAGACAGTGGTGTCAAGTGTGAATGCCAGTCATGGTTTAGGATTTATAGATATGGACTTAACTTCTGAGGGACGTGACCACAATCGAGCTCTGCACATTTCTATGGAATCTAAAGGGGTTGTGCTCTCTCATGTACTTCTGGACACAGGATCGTCCTTGAACGTACTCCCTAAGAAAGCATTGATTAAGCTAGACTATGATGAGATTGTTCTTAGGCCAAGTGATTTGGTTGTCCGAGCGTTTGATGGCTCGAAAAGGTCTGTCTTTGGAGAGGTGGAATTTCCGATCAAGGTGGGACCACATATTTTCATTACAACCTTCTATGTTATGGATATCCAACCAGCATATAGCTGTTTGTTGGGGCGACCATGGATACATGCGACAGGGGCAGTATCTTCGACCCTCCACCAGAAGCTTAAATTTGTCTAGGAAGGACAAATCATTACAGTGTGCAGGGAAAAAGATATCTTCATCATCCACTTGGCCTCGTTCAAGTACGTAGAGATGGATGGAGATATTGTTGAAACTCCTTGCCAAGCCTTAGATCCCATCAAGAATGTAAGTACATCATCGCCAGCTGCCTTATCAGAGGATACGAAGAATGGAGTGTCCATAACCTCCTACAAGAAAGCCTAAAGGTTATGGAATTAGGTGCAAATAAGGGCTGGGAAAAATGATTGAAGTCCCCGAGAAGAAGGATATGTTCGGGGTTGGCTACCAACTTGGTCATTCAACACCAAGGCAAAGCTTTAGAGGTCGGAAAGGCCCAATTACCTTCAACAGTGCGGGGTGATTTGATCATGGCAATGTTTGTGCAGTGCAGGAAGAAACGGTTGATAGTGATTGTGAACTGGACGAGTGGATAAGGCCATGTGTTCCAGGGATGCGAATCAATAATTGGTGGGCCGAAGCATTCATCTCCGTCACTCAACCAAAAGATTAATAGTTTTATGTTTCTATTCTCTTGTATGCAAGCTCTATGCCTTGCCCGGGGCATAACAACTCACTATAAGAGTTCATTGTTCATGATGTAATATCATAATCATTAATAAAATGGACGTGTTGCATTCATTCATGTTTTTCCTTGTCTTTCATTTTTACCTTTTGTTTTTAAAAAATAATATAAATGACAATGTTTTTCCATGTCTTCCTCCATTTCTAAAATCTAGCATGAATCATCATTCATGCAGATGCTCCTCATCGGGTCTCATCAATGACGACCTTGCTATGACTCAGTATGACTTTGACAATCCGATTTACCTAGCCGACGAGGAAGGTGAAGAAGATTGTGAACTACCCGAAGAACTAGCCATTGCTCAAGCAAGAGGAGAAGATGATTCAGCCACATGAGGAAGCCATTGAGGTGATAAACCTGGGTACTGAAGAAGACAAGAAAGAGGTCAAGATCGGGGTTGTGTTAAAAAACATGTCAAGAGCCACTTTATCTCCATGCTTCGATAATATGTCGACTTCTTCGCCTGGTCTTACCAGGACATGCCATGGTTGGATACTGATATTGTAGTGCATAAGCTGCCACTCAGAGAAGACTGCACACTGGTAAAGCAAAAACTGAGACGAACTCGACCTGATATGGCTATCAAAATCAAGGAAGAAGTTCAAAAGCAGTTTGACACCGAATTCTTGGCCGTAACAAGTTACCCTCCATGGGTTGCAAATATTATACCGGTTCCTAAAAAGGATGGTAAGGTCAGAATGTGTGTGGACTATCGAGACTTGAATCGGGCGAGCCCCAAAGATGACTTTCTGTTGCCACATATTGACGTTCTAGTTGACAACACTGCCCAATTCTCTATGTTTTCCTTCATGGATGGCTTCTCGGGCTACAATCAAATCAAGATGTCGCCAGATGACATGGAGAAGACAACTTTTATTACCCCATGGGGAACCTTCTATTACAAAGTAATGTCGTTTGGTTTGAAAAATGTTGGGGCAACATACCAATATGCAATGGTGACTCTATTCCACGACATGATTCATAACGAGATCGAGGTCTACGTCGATGACATGATTGCGAAGTCACAAACAGAAGAAGAACATTTGGTCAACTTAGCCAAGATTTTTGAAAGGATTTGGAAATTCAGATTGAGGTTAAACCTGAACAAATGCACATTTGGGGTGCGTTCCAGAAAGTTGTTGGGCTTTATTGTCAGTGAAAGGGGAATTGAGGTCGACCCTACGAAAGTGAAATCAATCTAGGAGATGCCTGAGCCAAGAACTGAGAAGGAAGTACGTGGCTTCTTAGGGAGGTTGAACTACATTGAACAGTTCATATCTCACCTAACAGCCACGTGTGAGCAAATCTTCAAACTTTTGAGGAAGAATCAGGCCATTAGATGGAATGATGACTGCCAATAAGATTTTGACAGAATCAAGGAGTACCTACAAGAACCTCTGATTCTCATTCCCCCAGTGTCAGGGAGACCTCTAATCATGTACCTCACAATGCTCGAGGGATCAATGGGTTGTGTACTAGGTCAGCAGGACGAGTCTGGTCGAAAAGAGCATGCAATATATTACCTTAGGAAAACTTTTACCGACTGTGAGACACGATACTTATTGCTCGAGAAAACTTGTTGCGCTTTGGCATGGGCTTCTCGCCGACTAAGACAGTACATGCAGACTCACACCACTCTGTTGATTTCCAATATGGACCCCGTTAAATACATATTCAAAAAGCCAGCTCTAAACGGAAGAGTTGCTAGGTGGCAGATGATTTTGATAGAATATGATATCCAGTATAATTCACAAAAAGCTATCAATGGAAGTTTATTGTCGGATTATCTGGCTCAATAGCCAATTAATGATTACCAGCCAATGAGGTTCGAGTTCCCGGATGAGGACATCATGTTCCTCAAGTCGAAAGACTGTGAAGAACCACTCCCGGAGGAGGGGCCAGACCCCAAATCCAAATGGAGTTTAATGTTTGACGGAGCCGTTAACATGAACGGTAGCAGAGTTGGTGTTGTTATTATCTCGCCAGAAGGGATCCATATGCCCTTCACTGCCCGACTAACATTCAAATGCACTAACAATGAAGCAGAGTATGAAGAATGCATAATTAGGATCGAGGTGTAAACACCCTAAATTTGCCCTCACCCATTCACACCATGGCTTGTGATATCTTCATATGCATAAGTTCAATCATAGCATCTCATATTGCATTTTTGATTCACTGCATAGATTCAAAGTCATCTGCATCTAGGGTTTGTGATCTGAGCAATCCAAGAGCTTCTTGAGCAACTCCAAAGGTCATCAATCACTTCAAAGGGGCCCATGAGTGTTCAAGCATCATATTATATCCTCTCAAAGTCAAGAATGTCAAAAAATCACAAGAACTGAGATTGGCATGGAAGCAGAGCCAGGTTTAACTGCCCAGATGACCTAAAATTAGGGTTTTGGTTTCAAAGGCCATAACTCCAAATTTTTTGGTCATTTTTGTTTCTATTGGTCTCTATATGGTATAGGGATCATGCATATCAATTTTCATGAAGAAATTCCATGGGGAAGGCATCTGATCAGGGGTTGACTTTTTGAGCAAGTCAGTGTAAAATCAGGGCATCTGAGGCCCCCAATGACCCAACCAAAGGGTGTTCTTCATCATTTTGATTATGTATGATCTTTATTTGATCATATAAGATGTTAGAAGTTCACAAATTTGAAGAATCTCAAGCCATTTGCAAAGTTGACTTTTTGGGAAAATGACTTGTAATTGAAAATTGCCATTTTGGGAAACTTTTTCAACCCTTGCTTTTTGATTCAAAAATGCTTCAAATGGAAAAACTTTGGTCATGAAAGTTGTATAATGGATCATTCCCTTTTCAAAAAGTACAAGAACTTGACCTAATTCATTTTGGATCAAAAGTTATGGCTTGTTAAAGTTGGCTAAAATCACATAATTTGAAGTTTTCTACCAAAGAGGCATTTTGCAAAATGGTATGATCAAGTGTTCTAAAGGCCTCAAATATGTACAATTTCTTCACAACATGATCACATGACCTCTAAAAATCAGAATTGGCCCAAGAATCATCTCATTTCATGCCTTGAACTTCAAGAAATCACAAAAGGGCCAAGCTTTGTGAAAATTGCAAAACATCTCATAAGCCTTGATCCACTTGCTGATTTATCTCATAAACAATTCCATGGACCTCCTTAAACTCAGCTGAGCAAGGAAAAGCCACTGAGCTAGCTACACCATTGCCCATACCTCAAGTACACAACTTTTGACTTTTTGGCAAGAACACCCATACCAATCCCACAGTGACACAACAACTCTCTGCCCAATCCAGATCTTACAAACACACTTCAAGGCTTCATTTTCATAGGACACACAAGCCTGAAAGCACCAAGAACACAGCATTCTCATTTTCCACCTCATATGCAATTTCATTCGAAACACTCTCCACAAGCCTCAAACACACAAACAAACTTCACTAAACATCTCAACATGACTTGCTGATCACAAACCAACCATTGAAACAGCCCAGAACCTCACATAAGCAAAATACGATTTCTGCCCCTCTTTGAACAGAACTTCAGCAATCTTTCAAACCAGCCATTTTAAACTCCAACCAAGTGTTGCAAGCTTCTCAGGAGGTCCATTAGAGGCGTTTTGGATCAAAGGGCCATCCAGAAAGTTCCAGAAATCAAAGCTTCGATTCAGGTAGCCATGGAAATTCATTTTTCCAGAACTCTCATCTCTTGTTTCTAAAATGATCTATATGCTTCCCTGAGTTCACTGAGCCTTTTATTTTTGAAAATGATTGAGTTTTGAGGTTGTATGCTTGTTCTGAAACTTTGCCCGTGAAATGATTTTTGCTTTGATTCTTATGATTCAGTGAAAATAAATGGATTTTGGGTTGGGATTTAGGTTTAGTGATGTTTAATGAGTGATTCTGGAGAGATTTGTGAAGTTTCATGGCGCATTGAGAGAGATTGAGAGAGGAGCTCGTCGGGGAAGATGACCGGAACACTGTTCCGGTCACCTGATTATGTTTAGGGTTCAGATTAGGGCACTAATCATAATTAAGGAAATTTGAATTCTGGCTGTCCAGATGCGCGCGTAGTCAATTTCCGCGCGTCCTAGTTCGAATCCTGGCCCTTTGATCTGCTGACTTTCTCATTTTCAGTTTAAATTCAATTTTATTTTCATTTTATTTCATTTGTTTTCTACATTTTATTAAAAATAGTAAAACATCTTTAAAAATTCTGAAATTTTTTGTCAAAGGTTCAATTAATTTTCAGAACACAAAAATATTTTCATTTTTATTTTTTGTATTAAAAATCATTTTTAAAACATTTAAAAGTTTATTTTTAATTAGTTAATGAAAATTAATTAATTAAAAATACTTTTAGGTATTTAAAAATCACAAAAAAATTCTTGAAACATCTAAAAACATTTAGAAACATTGTCCAACTCTCAAACCAAATTTATTTTTTGTTCTTGATGCCTTTTGATCATTTTCAATGGAATTAATTTCATTTCAAG
The DNA here is from genome assembly GCA_963966055.1 of Lathyrus aphaca. Taxonomy (NCBI): domain Eukaryota; kingdom Viridiplantae; phylum Streptophyta; class Magnoliopsida; order Fabales; family Fabaceae; genus Lathyrus; species Lathyrus aphaca. The sequence goes on along the minus strand of OZ014520.1, from coordinate 163,100,845 downwards.
GCATTATTTTGATTCAAACTTCAAAAATTCATTTCTGCCTAACCATTGAGAGTTGGACAATGATTCTTTTTTGCATTGCATCTTGTATAGCATGTAGTTTGTAGAATTAAATTGGCATGAATTGATCTTGCATTTTCAATTTGTTTGGCATTTTTCTTGACAAAGTACCTTAAAACCCTAGCAATCTTAGGAAATTCATAACTCTCACTAGGTTAAGAGTTGGATCCCCTCCTTTGGGCAGTGAGTTTGTATAGGTTTAGGGCTCCTTTGAATGCATTTTCAAATTTTTATCATGATGTTTGCTTCTGGTTTTGAATTTTGTTTTGTGCATTGATCATAAACCCTAATTTGTGCCTTCCTTTGCATCCATCTTCCATTTGCTTGCATACCATGACTTGCCATGACATTTTGTGCATCCATTTGATTCATAAGACATCTTAGGACATATTAGAATCATGTTTGATCATTGCATCTTTCATTTGCCATGTTGTATGTCATTTGCATTTCATAACTTTTCATGTGTGTTCATGGTTCTAAGCATGTCTCATTTGCATCTTTATGCATGTTTGATCATCCTCATGCCTTGTTTCATGTTTGCATCATTAACATCATACTCATGCTTTTGGTTTTGGTTTGCATCATCACATTTCATCTCATTTGCATTGCATTTTATTTCTTTACTAACTTTTCAGGTGGTAAGTTACTTTGAGAATTGAATTTGCCTTCACTTCTCACATTCTCTTTTCATCTCTTTCATAATTCATTTGCTGCATTTTTGTATGTGTTTGGATTGAGCTTGCTCATTCTTGTTCATCTTACTTTCTTTCTTCAAGCAACTTAACTTCTTAAGTGAAGCAAGTTGTTGTGCTTCTCTTTGCTCCTTTCATCTGCTTCCTGGTGGTTTCTCTGAAGATTCTTTCTTGCAAACCTCATAAACCTTAGGAACAACCAAGCATGACAATAATTAGGGTTTTGATTAGTCCCCCATTTAGCTTTTACCTTTGTGTCATCTTTGAGTCTTCTCTTCTCATCTCATAATCAGGGACTGAACCCTAAAGGCTTTAAGGCTTTGTGATTAAGCTTATACCTGCATCCTTCTATTAGGATGGAGTGTATAATTTTAATCCTAAGTGTTAAACCCTTAATGTGTTTAAATCCTTTAATCAATTCATCTAATAATCATTAAGACATCAAGCTTGTAACTTGGGCCTTGCATTAGGGTTCTAATTCTTCCTTAATTGGTCAAGAAGGACTAACCCTAGTGTTAATGGACAAGTCCCCCTCAAGTTGTCTTACCAATCATAAAATTCACTTCTTCATCATATCATTAACTAAAATCCATCTTAATAAAGGCTTTGTTTTGTCATGAGTTTAATCCCTAATCATGGGTCAAGTTGAGGAGTCTTTCTCAGCTTAAATGTTCTCATCTATTATCCTTCTATCAGGATGGTGTAATGAGTTCATTAGATCCTTGATTATGGCTTAACCTCCTTACTTAACACTAAACAGAAAGCAACAAAAACATCTAAATAATCACAAGTAGGTTAATGATCTTAATCCTACATCAGGGTGATTAAGTGTGAGATGCTGACTTCACACTTAAGGTATTCTTATTACCCCTAATCAGAGGGAAGATGTGATAAGTTTACTAATCCATTGATTTAGGCTTAAGCTCATTAACTTATGACAAACCTTCAAAAGCAATAAAAGACTAAAAACACTCAAAAACAAACAATAATCGTCTCCTCCGGGATTCTTTTCTCATCACCTTCACTCACAAACGAGAACTTGCTTCTTCCGTCTAATGCAAGACAGTTTGCACCTGAGCCAGACAGGTCATACACTTGAGCATAGACAAACAAGCAGTTCACAAGTCAATTCATCCTTTCAGTCTCTTTGGGTCGAACTACGGTGTTCTGACTTCCTCATTGCACGAGAGGATACGTAGGCATAACTTAACAGTTATCGAACAAAAGTCTCTGTATATTCCCCCTCTTCCAGCATTATTCTTTTAGCCTCATATTCTTGAGCATTCCATTCATTTCTTACACTGACACTGTACATATCACACTTCACTTTCTCTTACACTGACACCTGTACATCCTTTTCCAGCTCTTTATACACAAATTGCACTGACACTACCCCCTCTAAAACACAAATCTTTTAAGCGTGGATCCCGTCGAGTACGGCGGACAATCTGGGTGCTAATACCTTCCCAGGTTGTAACCAACCCCCTTTCTCAGTCTCTCTGGTTCGCAACCGTCTTGTCCATATCTTTCTAGGTCTATGCAGCATTACCTTTCCTCCGGGATAAAAATGCCTAGCTGGCGACTCTTGTCTTCTTGAGTTCACCCCTGTGTGTTCTCATTCTCCTCTCGCCGACCGTTCGCGTCTGTACCCCATTTTACCTAGCTTCATTTTGGTGAGAGCGACACGAGGAAGCAATAAATTTGAGAATCAAGAACCTCGAGATCTTCAATGATTCAACTTTAGTCATCAATCAGGTTAAGGGGAAGTGGTTGGTTCATCAACCTCATATGATTCCTTACAGGGACTATACCAGAAGGTTGCTAACTTTCTTCACAAAGGTTGTTGCGTGTTTTTCGCAAGTGTACGAACACGTCAGAGTAATATAAAAGATTGTCGAATCCACAGAGACCAAGTGTCAATCTATCGTACCTGTTAGTATGGTGTGTATCTAAGGCAACTGAATATAATGGTTTTAAGGAGAGTGCAATGGTAAATAAAATGATAATTTTAAACAATTAATAAAGACAGGCTCGAATGTAATTCACGTAATCAATAGATAATCCAGTACTTGTTAATAGAACTACTTATGGGCAATGTTCTCTACTTTGAAAAGAACTAATTTAACAGGAACTGTCGCTTTCGTGTATTTAGAACCGAGTTGTACTCTCTAATCAACCCCTCCTATTGTCACGGATAAAAAGGTGTGTACTACGTTAGAGTAGTGAACCTATTTTTAAGAGATATAGTATCTTAACTAAGTTGAAAAGTACTTTAACCTGGATTTCTTAGCAAAAAGAGGTTCTCACGAACCAGACTCTAAACTTCTTAACGCGTCTGAAAATCGTTTTAAAATCCTTTTTCTTTTTAATCTAAAACCTCCTAATGACTAGACAAAGCGCTTTTGGCTGTTTTTGAAATAGTTAAAAACAATTAAACTTATATTGAAAGTTAAAATAGCCCTTAAGTGTTTCCACGAACAATTGTACGGATTACTGGTTCAATTACGATCCTTACATTCTAACCTTTATGGATTTAGTTAGACATGGTAAAGTAAAAGTTATTTTTATTATTTTTCATAAAAGTAATTAGTGCGAGTGCGGAAAGTAAATAAAAGTAGTGCGAGTGCGGAAAATAAATAAAAGTAGTGCGAGTGCGGGAAATAAAGGTATTTAAAGCGAGTGTGGAAAATAAACGAAAGTAAAGCGAGTGCGAGAAATAAATAAAGTAAAGCAATGCAGAAAAATAAAATACGAACTGGAATTAAAATGGTGGCAGGATTAACTTCCTCCCAGAGTGCTCCAAAACTCGATCACACAGACGTATACAGACTCGATCACTCGATTCCAGTAACACCCTGATGTGGAATGATAACTGCTTTAAAACTGATATATGCCTAAGAGATTCTAATTTTGGATGATTGAAAACGAAAATCTAAGGTCCTATTTATAGGAAAACAAAAAGCAGGAAAAGACCAGGATGCCCCCTCCACTAAAAAGTGGAGGGAAAAGTTTTTGCCTTGTGGCACCCGCCATGAGACTAATGTGGGATGAGAGAGTGGGGATCGTGGGTCTTGGCAGTTGTGGAGTGGTCTTGAGACGTGGCCACATCCTGGCAGACCCCATGGCGCCCGCCATGGTGGAGGCCGTAAGTGTAAAACGCTGAATTTCTTGGTTTTCGTCCGTTTCCACTCCTTTTTCGCTCCTTTTCTCGATTTAGGCCCCGATTACATAGAAATCCCGAAAACAAAGAAAAACAAAGTAATAACATAACAAAATAACAATAAAAGCTAAGAATGCATGCGAAATCGGAGTTAGAAATACGGTGAATTTTAGTGTTATCAAATTCTCCCACACTTAGACCTTTGCTTGTCCTTAAGCAAACATTAAAGCTTAAGAAGAAAAAATGGTGTCGACACGTGATTTGGGCTAAAGGGCTTCTAAGTTCAAGTCAGGATGCAGTGACAGGTACTAACTAAGTGAACCAAGGGTACCATAATAACACAAACACAAACTTCAATCCTATATTAACCACCCCATGTCATCCCACAATACCTAGGCCTATCTTCTCATCTTTTTGGGTCCTTTTCATTCATGCGCAATCATATTAAGCTCGTTATACGTACATGCTTCATAGTAGAGTGACCGGTTAGTGATTCTGATCCATAACATAAGGTTTTTGGCACATAAGCATGTGTAAACCTGTTTTATTTAACATAATTGTAGCTGCGGGGGATCGGATCGTAATCCGCCCTACCAAGTTCAGTGCCAGATACCTCTGAACCAACTTACAATAGGTGACTGCAATTTTTTTCTTTTTTGTGGCAAAAAATTTTTCTTCTCTTTTTTCGGTTTAGATGACTTTGTGAGGGTCACCTATCCCAGAGTTTGCCTTTTTTTTCTTTTTTTATTAGCAATGGATCATTCACTTATGTTCATCGGCCCCCTACATAGAGTATGCTTAGGTCGGAGCTGACTGCTAGAATAAACTACTTGGGACAATTTTTTTGAATGATAATAAAGGTCATGGTGTGGGGTTTAGGAGTGATTCCTATATTCAAGAGGTCTATGGTGCTAAAATGGTACTGATGTTTCAAAAAGTTGACCTAAGTCACCACATCCTACTCTAAACCTATCTCAAAGCCCAAAAATCATGTGAAACAACATTGTTTTCTTTTTTAAAATTTTTTGGTAAGGCTAAGGAAATGGGAAAAAAATGAGGATGTACTAAAAATAAACTATACTGGTGACTCGTCGAACTCATGCATTATCTAAGAAAATTAAACTAAATAACTTACTGGAAAAGGGAAATAACGGAAAGCAAATAAATAACAAAAAAGGGAAATAACAGAAAGCAATAAAATCCCCTCCCACACTTAAATCTAACATTGTCCCCAATGTTTCGAAATAAGATAAGGAGGGTAACCTGAAAAACTACTGTGGAGGAGCACTGGTTCCCTCACCGTCCTGCTGTGATGGTCTGGAACGACGGGATCTACTGCGCTGCTGGTCCCTCCGGTCAAGTCGTGCCGATAAGGCAGCCTGGGCACCCCGGACCTCTCGAAGGTTACCTAAGATGGAACCCTGAGTGGCCTCCATAAGCTGGTAGTGCCGGCGGTTGACTTCTCACTGACGGGCCTGCTCTGATGTGATATCGTTCAAGGTACGGCAAACGTTCTTGTAAGCACGATCTGAAACCGATTGCGATTGTTGCATGAAGCTCATATTGTTCGTCAATTGTTGTGAAATAGTAGAGAGAAGGTTGTCTCGCTTTTCCTCTCTAGTCGTCATATCGCGCCACATCTCCTCAGTGACATAGAATCCAGGAGAAGCACCTGTAACAGGGTTATAGGAAGATGGTGCGGTGTGTGACTGTGAAGGACGATGGGGGGACATGTGAGGTATGGGAGACTGCTCTCTCCGATCATATTCTTCATCAGTGTCATGTGCCTCCCCATCAGGAATATTAGGAGGAAGTGGACCCAAAACAGGTGGAGCATTCAGATCATAGGTCCAGTTCCTTTCATTACGTACATCAGTACGTCTACTGCAAGGTAAAGCAACAGATGGGATAGCTACCCCATGAACCATCAACTCATAACCACCTTCTCTCCTTGTTCGGCACAATTTCATGTCTTTTAGAAATTTTAAATTAATTGTGCGAGGAGGTAGTGGTTCAAGTGTAGCTATCTCATTGTTCAGGTCAAGAGCCCGAGCAATAGACGTAACAAGTCCTCTAAAAACAATCGGTCCTGTTTTATTAGTAATTAAAGTCATGTGTGCAAGCATAAATGGGACCGGATTGATATGGGTACTAGTGAGGCATCCTTGCAGACATAGGAGTTCTCTGGCGTTTACCTTATTTGGACTCTCCCGACCAAAATTAGTACATGCTAAAAGATATCTGAAAACTCTTATGGTTGGGTTATGGATGGTCGACACAAGTATTCCTTCAAAAGAATTTATTGAAGTACTTGACAGCCTCTGCCAGAAGGAAAATACCTCGGCCGACCATTCTGCATCCATAGGTGCCTCACAAATCGTACCTTCCCTATGAGGGATTCCTAACAAGCCTGTTAGTTCGTCGGTACTGTATTCGTATTCAATTCCAAACAGTCTAAAATTAACAGTACCGACTGTGCTAGCAGTGTTAGGACTGATAGTGTATATCAATGAACTTAAAAACTCTACTGCCAGCCTCTCATAGGTAGGTTCCTGGTTAAGAAAAATATTATGCAAGCCTAAAAAATCTAATATATGAAAAACACTATGATACAGACCCAAAGCATACAGACAGTTATCATCGACGTACCTAGTCGAGAGAATTTCTCGACTCTGAAGCCTTTGAATGATTTTCCTTTGCCTATCACCCGGTCTTCCATCACGAAGAAGATATCCATTGAACTCCATTGTTGTTGCTCCTTGAGAAGTGAAAAAGTGGTAAAAAAAATGGTTTATGAGAGAAATGATAAAGGTTTGATTTTTATGGTTTGTGGTGGATGAAAATGAAAATGGATTTTGGATAGGTTTTATAGATGGTGAATATTTTGGAAATGGGGGAGCTTTAATGGGGTTCAATGGGGTTTTTGGAAGTTGTAAAAATGGGTTTTTGAAGTTGGAAGGTGTAAAAATGGGGGAAATGGGGAATCAACCCCATTTTTGAAGAAGGACGGTGTGGCGCCCGCCACAGGGTCCCTGGCGCCCGCCACAAGGCCAAATCCTGCTGGGCCTTGGATTTTTAAATCCTCTTTTGGGCCCTCTTGCACCTTCGGTCTTCGGGGGGTCCGGATAGCGTTTTCTTCTCTCTTCTAAGGCATGAGGCTTGCATATTTTTTTATGAAGACAAAAATGAATATATTTTTGTCTTTATATTTTTTTTCTTTACTCGACAAAAATAAAATAAAATAAAATAAAAAGAAAAGAGAAAAAAATGACATTAGTGCACGAAATAATATATATATATATATATATATATATAAGATAAACTCAAAGTACATGAAAAAAGAAAATGTAATAGATGCAATAATGTAAGATATGTCTGGAGATGCGAGAAATAAAATAAAGCATGAAAAAGAAATCAAATACTAGGGTAATAGCGTCAGTGTAAAACGAATCATGTGGTAGGCTTTTCTTCCTGGTTTGATCCACGAATCTCAGCTATCTCCCTCTGAAGCTCTTCAATCTCCTGATATAGAGCATCGGCCTCTGAGGCATGAGTGAGATCAGATACCTGAATCTGTAATTCCAAGTCCACTACTTCCTTCTTGAGCAGGGTAGTCTCCTTGCGGAGCTCATAAATCTGAGTCTGTAGATCAGGCGGCTGCAAAGACATATTATTAGACATAACAGTGATTCGGGGAGAAAGAGGTATAGGAGTGTAACTCCAATTAGCAGGATCATGGACACTGGTCATCAGCGGGTATGGTAATGTAAAGTAATGTATCACTTCGTCGTCGATCAGTAATCTAAAAGTGTTGGACTCAAAAGAGGCCCTCCTCATCAGTCCTCTGTCAAGACAAAAGTCAACATCCAGGGTGATGTAGCGGTAGAAGGTCCTGAGGTGCAATAATTTGCGAGACAAACCCAATGCAGTAGCTATCTGTGTAACAATCCCACCAACATGTATAATGCCTACAGATGATATGGCGACACTGGCAAGGCCCTTCAACATAAAGTTGCCACAAGCAAATGGGCGTGACTGAGTCGCACAAAACAGTAGGAAAATCTCCTCTTCACTCAGCAGAGTCTCTGTATCTGGAAAACCGAGGAAAGAGTGTGCTAGAATCATCTGGAAGTACCTTAACGCAGGGTTGTGGATTACCTGAGAAAACTGAGTGGAAGGATCTTGGCTCCCTCCACCTGAGATGTTAGACCAAAACTTTTCCACTTCTCTGCTCATAAAATACCCCATCAGTGTCTCTGGAATAGCATCAGGAGTAGTATGAAAACCTAGTAAATCACCAAACTCTTTGTGAGAGAAGGAGTAGTCAATCCCGAACAACCTGAAAACAGCATATTCATCGGGTCCAGCCCAAGGATCATAATGAAACGAGCTGAGGAACTCTAGAGTCAAGTTCCTGTAAGTGTTGTTCATATCGTCAAACCGGTCCCACTGGAGTTGGTGGCATAAGAATCTGACGCTTGGCTTTATCCCTAAGGCATCCATGCAATCTTGGTCTGGGTACCTAGTAGGAGCCATAGGGCGTCTCATGTGGACATAGTAACGCTCTCTCTGTGCGTCGTCTCTAAAGGCCACGTGCATGTCATCGGGGTTCTGCATTCTGCACAAGGTTAGCAAACAAGTCCTGAAATCACATAAAACATTCAATCGTTAGTCCTGACATAATAATAAAGTAAACAAATTAAAATAAAGGAAAAATAAATAAATAAAAAGTACGTAAATAAGAAAACCATGGGTTGCCTCCCATGCAGCGCTTGTTTAACGTCATTAGCTCGACGACCGGATTTTTATACATAATTTGAAGGATATGGTGGATCAGTCAAAGTATGGCAGGTGTATGTTGTTGGGATGTCACCTCCTTCGTAGGGCTTCAACCTCTGTCCATTGACGATGAACGGTTTACATGTTTGGTTCTTGATTTCGATAGCACCAGATCTTAGAATCTTGGATACTTCGAAAGGGCCAGTCCATCTCGAACGGAGTTTCCCTGGAAAAAGTCGTAACCTAGAATCGAACAAGAGAACAGGATCGCCTATTTTGAAGTCTTTTCTTATGATTCTTTTGTCATGCCAAGCTTTTGTTATTTCTTTGTATATGATGGCATTTTCGTAGGCAGATTGTCTGAGCTCTTCTAATTTGTGGATATCAAGGAAACATTTCTCACCAGCAGTCAAGTAGTCCAAATTCAAAGTTTTAATGGCCCAATAGGCCTTATGCTCTAACTCAAAAGGTAAGTGACATGATTTTCCATAGATCAGTTGATAAGGGGTTGTTCCTATAGGGGTTTTGAAAGCGGTTCTATAGGCCCATAATGCTTCTTGAAGTTTATGCGACCAATCTTTTCTAGATATAGAGACAGTCTTCTCCAGAATTTGTTTGATCTCCCTATTAGATACTTCCACTTGTCCATTGGTCTGTGGGTGGTATGGTGTTGTTACTCTATGCTTAACCCCATACTTGCTTAAAAGTTTATCAAATATTCTCGATATGAAGTGTGATCCTCCATCACTTATACCAAACGGGGGGTTCCAAACCTGGGAAATATATAGTTTTTAAACAATTTGATGACTACTCTGGTGTAGTTCATGGGTGCGGCGATAGCTTCAATCCATTTAGACATGTAGTCAACAGCTACTAAGATGTACAAATTTCCGAAAGATGGTGGGAACGGTCCCATAAAGTCTATACCCCATACGTCGAAGAGTTCTACTTCTTGGATATTTCTTAGAGGCATTTTGTTGCACCCCATAATTTGCCCTCACAATACAAGACTTTGTGTGCTAAGAAGGTTCACAAGGTTCACAAGACCTTTCATGAGGATCATGAAGTTTACAAAACACTTTATGAGGTTCACAAGGTTCACAAGATTCACAATACTTACAAGACCTTTCATGAGGTTCATGAAGTTTACAAGACACTTTATGAGGTTCACAAGGTTCACAATGCTTACAAGACCTTTCATGAGGTTCATGAAGTCTACAAGACACTTTATGAGGTTCACAAGGTTCACAAGACCTTCCATGAGGTTCACAAGGTTCACAAGACATTTTATGATGGTTCACAAGGTTCACAAAGTTCACAAATAGTCAGAAGATTTGACAATTCCCTCAGACAATGCACCTCCTAAGCAGTGCATCCAAAACTAGGGTTTTGACTTTATTCAGGCTAAATGGACTTCCAAGTCTTCAAGTGAGATTCATAACATCTTATAGGTGTGTAAAAACCCCCATGACAAGTTTCAAGACTTTTCTCAAAAGTTTGCTCAGTCAGATGATCAGATAAATCAAAATCAGTCAAAGCAGTTAAAAAGTCAAACTGAGGTCAACTGTGGTCAAACCAAAGTCAAACTTCATGATTTTTTGCCAAAATCAATTATATGAAGTAAAATTCATCATTTGATCAAGGTTTGATCATGATTCATCAAGGATATTTCAGATCATCAAGAATCAGAGGTTTCTAAATTAGGGTTTCCTCAATAAAAGTCAACTGAACTTTGACCAGCCATAACTTTCACATGCTTCATCACCAAGTCTCCATCCAAAGCTCATTTTGAAGTAAATTGAATTCTCTACAATTTTGTGTCTCACAAGCCAATCCCAAAAATGCTTCATTTGGAAGGTATGAGCTAAGACATTATAGGTCCTTTTAAAAGTCAACAAAAAGTCAACAACTTCAAAAGGGCATAACTTGAGAATGGTAAATGATATTAACATGAAACCAGTGGGGTTGGTTAGAGGACTCTTCAAGCTTTCTAAAATGTCCAAGAACACCCTCATATCATTAAAATTGAAGGAGGTGTGCCCTTGCAAAGTTGGGAAATTTTTGGTTGGTTTATGAAGAAAATGGAGGTTTAAAACCAATTTTTTCTAAATGGGCTTGCCAGTGATGACACAATCCATACCATTACCTCATGCACGACCCAAGTCTCTAAAAATCAGATTTTTTTATCATTTTATTTTATTTATTTTGATTTAATTCATTTAAAATCATTTTAAATTAAAATAAAATAGAAAAGTCAAAGATTTAAAAGGGATTGAGCTTCTAGAAATTCATAAAAGTGATTGGTATCAAAGTGGTAAGAGAATCATGGTGATTGGCTTGAAATAGAAGGTGTTCATACAAGAATATTTGAATTTTAAAGCCTAATCTTTTTGAATCTTTTCTAATCAAATCTTTCACATAGTGATCAATTGTTTTGACCTAGAATCATCACACTATAAGTACATAACTTAAACCTAATCATAGAGGACGAATTTCCAGCCTCAAAGTGTAAGTTTTAAATTTCAAAAATCATCCAAAAATCAATTTTCGGTTTCATCCATTCAAGAGGTTTCAAGGTATTTTGAGAACATAGCAAGCTTCCCTGGACATCCTTGAATCGAAATCAATCACTACATTGCATCATAACATGACATATTAAGAAATCCGAACCGTTTTTGTTCACTTTCGATTTTTTCTTGTTCTTGCATTTTCATGTGATATTAATCAAGTTTGATTGTTGGTTTGTGTTTAGATGAGTGCAGGGATGAATTCTGGGCAATTGGATTGATGATTTAGTGGCCAATTCGTGAAACACCATTTTAGGGTTCATGCCTAACGAATTAGGGTTTCATAATTTAACAACCATAAATGAATTTTGAGACCGTAAACCAATTCAATGAACTATTTGGATCATGTTGGTGTAATCAATTTGATGAAATTATGCTTGTATGATGATGTATGGAATTCGCAGGTTCAAAAACGCAAGAAAAATCGCAAGAAGATCCCTGGGTAAATTCGCAGGAAAACCTGCGAATCCTGAGGAAGAAGATGATCCACAGCGCGCCAAATTCTGTTTTTAAAATTTGTTATAATATTTTATTTTATATTGTGTATATCTTATCAGCGTTGGTTGGCTGGCTCAGTTGGTTGTGTACGTGCGCGTATTGCTTGAGGGTCTGGGTTCGATTCCTGGACCAGACCACTTTTTTTTTCTTTTTTTTCATTTAATTAGCAGTTTGAATATATTATGCATTGTAGTCACCATACTAACAGGTGCGCTCTCCCAGCTGGAATGGTTAATGTGTTTGTGTGTATTACGAAGGACCTGGGTTCGATCCCCCCAGGCCTTTTTGTGTTGTTTTATTTTTCATGATATTTTCAGGTTTACACAACAAAAGCAACTGGACTCTCTCCTTTGTCACCTGTGCGCAGGCTAGCCCAGTGGATGGAAGCTTTTCCAGGTATTGGGAGGTCCTGGGTTCAAAACCAGGCCTCCCCTTTTTCTTTCTCTCTTTTATTTTTCTGTTTTAATTAACATTATTATTTGTTTTCTTAATTAAAATTAGTGGATAATTAAATTATAAACCTAATCTTTTTTAATTCTAAAATTTTCATAAACCCTAATTCATCTTTATTAATTATAATAACCTTTTTTTTTATTATCATATAAATGTTAGTTTATTTATTATATAATTTAAAAATAGTTCTTATTTGTAAATAATTAGGTTAACCCTAATTTTATTTTTCATAATCCAAAATTTTCTTTTATTTAAAATTTAATCTTATTATAATCTTTAATTTATTATTTATAATCCTTCATCATATGTATATATTATACAATTTGTTTATAATTTAAATCTTATATATAAATATGTTTAATATTAAAATTTTGTTAATTATAATTAAATTCCATAAATTGTTTATAATTCAACTTTGTATGTAAATAATTTTATTATATGTTTAAAAATATGTTAAAAATTGCTAATTTAATTTTTGTAATTATAATTTTATTTTCATAATATGTTCATAATTAATTTAATTTTTATAATTTACATATAATTCAAAACTTTATAATAATTAATTGTTCATGTTTTCTTATTAACCTTAAATAATTGTTTATATAAAAATTTAATCTTTTAATTATTATAATATTTTTGCTTATCTCATTATTATTATTATTAATTATGTTTATATGATATTTTATTATTACTAACCACATTGTGATTATTTTTATTATTATTTCACTAACCCAATTATAATTATTTATTTATTTTGCTTATTATATTTAATTTTTCTTAATTATTATTATGTAATTGTTCCTTGGTGTAATATTTATTTATAATGTTTATTATTTATATTTTATGCTATGGTTAGTAAATAGGGAGTGTAAAAATATGTTTGTATATTTAAAATTAATTTAGATCATTTAAAATAAAAGATAAATATTAAAATTGTACACTCACACACGTAAGTCGATCTTTGATCGCCATCTCACTTCCTTAGGGATACCTCTCATGTTGCCTAATCAAAAAGGTCAAGTAGGGTGTATAAAGCAAAAGTCCCTCAAAATAAAATCATCTAGCCCCTTAACAAATAAAAGATCAAGTCCCTTTCGAATGTTGCCTTCGTAATGATCTTGTCCCTTTCGAATAAAGATGATAGTCCCTTCAAATTTGCTTATACACCCCACAGTTGCCTAAATAATAATGTCCCTTTACTTGTCCCTCACATCCAAGGTAATGACTACCTATTCCTTAATAATAGGGATAGTCTTACCATTTAAAGGATTCAAGAACAGAAAAGACTTTAAAATTAGGGTAGGTTCCTCATAGTTACTTGCTCACTCTTCAAAACTTTTCAAACACTTCACAATTTCAAACAAAATTTTCAAAACAAAGGTTTTTTACGCATCCGTACATGGATCATTATAAAACTCTTAAGAAAATTTCTATTCACACACTTCACATTTCAAAAACATTTTAAAGTGAGCTAAGTAACTAAGAGCCCATGGATAACCATGGATGTAAAGGGTGCTAATACCTTCCCTTTACATAACCTACCCCCCGGACCCAAAAATCTTTTAAAAGGTCTTTCCTGTTCTTTTATGCCTTTCCTTTGGATAAAATAAAAGTCGGTGGCGACTCTTGCTATCCGCAACATAACTAAAGTCAGTTCTCCCACCGTGTTACAGAACTGGCGACTCTGCTGGGGAATTAATAAAAGAGGGGTACCCTTAGGAATTAGATCACTTTAAAATTGTTTGCTTTGTTTGCTTTATATTTACTTGTTGGGTGCTCTTATGTGTGAAAGATCCTAACCCGGATCTAGTGTACCTTAGGTAAATGGCAATAGACCAAGGAAACTGTACGGCGTATACCGATATGGCTGATCTGGTGGCCGTAGTTAGTGTGACTTCTTGGTTGGTGCTTATGTTCCTTAAGTCAAGTTGAGGATAATATGAGGCTGCCATATGTTGTCAATGCACTAACTAACTTTTAGAACCCTAGTTATCCCATCTTGGGCTTTAGAAAAGTAGTGAGATAACCGGCTTTGGTAAAGACTGAAGTTGGTTGATACTCGATACTACACTCATTGAGATTCTAAACTTGGAGGGTTTTGGTTGGCAAGTAAGTTGCCTACTGAACAACCACCCTTGTGAAGAATCAATGATATTGAGATCCCTTAGAACCTGGTTACTTTTGTAGGACAGGATGAACCATCTAACTTCAAGGGAGGGTACTTACCTTTGAACCTCATGCAAGCCTTTAAACCTAGGGCTATGGTGTGACTTGTTTGTGTGTGCCACATGTTTGTGATTGAGCATAACATCATGACATCATCATGCATCATAAGCATAGCATTTTCACTAACCATTTCAAGGACCAAAGGATTTATCTTTGTTCTTTGTTGCAGGTCATGGCTTCTACTCGTAGAAACACCATCAGGATCAACTTTGTGGGCATACCTGCTAAGCTTAAAGAGTTGGTTTCTCAAGTGTCTGATCATTCCCAGTTCATCAAGAGATGTGGTTACCTATTGGATCTAGTCACCTCAGGGTTCAATGAAGACATGATGAGTGTCCTGTTTCAGTTCTTTGATCCTAAGCACCATTGCTTCACATTCCCCGACTACCAGTTGGTTCCTACCATGGAAGAATTCTCCAAACTTCTGGGCCTACCTGTTCTTGATCAGAAACCATTCACAGGCTTGGAGAAGGAGCTTAAACCTGAGGTTATTGCTGCAGCTCTACATCTGAAGAAGTCTGACATTGTTCTAGAAACGAGAAGCGGAGTCAAGGGTATTCTTGCTAAGGTGTTGATAGAGAAGGCTCAAATGTTCTTGAAGGCTATGAGTCATGATGCTTTTGAGGAGATCCTAGCCTTGCTGATTTATGGTTTAGTATTGTTCCCCATTCCAGATCAGTTCATAGATGTTCATGCCATCAACATATTCCTGAGTCAAAATCCAGTGCCTACATTGCTTAGAGACATCCTACATTCTCTTCATACCCGTACTACAAGGGCACAAGGAACTTTGATGTGTTGCATACCTTTGCTATCTAGGTGGTTTATTTCTCACCTTCCTCGCTCAGTAATGAAGAATTAGCAAGGGTTCAGATGGTCCAAGAGGATTATGTCACTCTCTCATTCAGATATCCATTGGTGCTCCAGATCTATGGAGAATGTCACCATCATTGACCGTTGTGGGGAGTTTCCTAATGTGCCACTTCTAGGCATAAGAGGAGGCATTACCTACAACCCCTCTCTAGCTTTACGAAAGTTTGGTTACGCTCGGAGTGATGGTCCTCATGACATGTTGATTCATGGCATTGTATTTGACTACGACAACGATCTTCAAGGTTACCGTCAGAGGTTCATATGAGCATGGGGAAAAGTGAACAAGGTTGACAGCAAGACTCTGGAGCCTAAGTACACTATTCCTATGGAGGCTCATCTCAGATGGGTGCGATCTCGTGCTCAGACTCTCATGATGCCATATCTTGCTATCCTGCCAGTTACCATGGAACCTGTTGCTGAAGGAGATACTTCTTATACCCTCCTTCACCCAGACATGCCTACTGACATGGAAGATTTACAGAGATCCTGGATCCAATTGAAGGAGCAAAGGGATACTTTCGAGGCTCATTACAAAGCAAGCCAAGAAAGAATCCTGGAACTAACAAAGCAACTTCACGAGGAGCGGAACCTCAACTCATACCTCAACACAAAGAGGAAACGTCCATGAGAGACTTAAAACCCCATCTCTTGTATTTATTACATTTCATTTTCTGTAAGCCCAAGAGGCAAAACAAGTTTATTACTAATAAAAGTTTACCCTCTTGTTTGTTTAAGCAAATTTAAATCCTGCGGTCCTTGAAAACATTGCATATACATTTACATTCCATATCATTGCATCACAGGTTTATTGTGCACAGGTTTCTCATCTTCTCGCTGTTTATTTCAGCAATGGCTCTTGAACAAATAGTTAAGGATCTCCAGGCACAGAATGCACAGTTCCAAGAGCTGATCCTGAACTTGTCCAAGGGGCAGGATGAATTGAAGACACTGCTGGCCAAGAAGACTAAGAAGACTAGAAGGTCAGGTGGCCTGATCAATATGGGAAGAAGGTTCAGAGGTCTTGCCAAGACCAAAGAACCAGTTGAAGACTATGAATCTGAAGAATCTGAGAAAGAGGGAGGCAGTCTCCACAACACTATGGGGGACTCTGATTCTGAGGCTAACTACTACCATGAGCCTAATGAAGACAAATTCAAGATGCTGGTGGATAGAATGGATGCTATGGAGTTGCAGAAGTCTTCTGGGCTGGATTTTGAAGATTTGAGTCTGATTTCTGGGGTAGTCATACCCATTGGGTTCAAGGTTCCTACCTTTGTTGTTTATGATGGGGTCTCTTGTCCCAAGCTGCATCTGAGGTCTTATGTCAGAAGAATTCAACCCCACACTGCTGATAAGAAGTTATGGATCCATTTCTTCCAAGAGAGCTTATCTGGAGATCAATTGGAATGGTACTATCAGTTGGAGAGTGTTAACATCCGGGACTGGAATGATCTTGCTGAAGCCTTCTATAAGCAGTATCAATACAATGCTGATTTAGCTCCCACTCGCATGCAACTTCAAAACATGTCTATGGGTGCTAAAGAAAGCTTCAAGGAGTATGCTCAGAAGTAGAGAGACTTGGCTGGAAGAGTGCAACCACCTTTGACTAATAGGGAGCTAGTTGATATGTTCATGTGTACGTTGAATGGTCCATTTTACAGTCATCTCATTGGAAGCTCATCATCTGGCTTCACTGAGTTGATAATGACAGGAGAACGGGTAGAAAGTGGTATCAGGAGTGGCAAGATCCAAGTGGGTACTTCTTCATCAGGTGCTGCAAAGAAGCCTCCCACTGGGAAGAAAGAGTCAAATGTTGTTTATCTGATCGTAACAGAAGGCATCAGTCTGTGAGTGCAGTTCATATTTCAAATCCAACTCCTACAACACCAGAGCAGCCACAGGGCAACCAACAGAGGGCTAGAAGACAGTTCACTAAGATCAACATGTCAATGGCTCAAGCATTGCAACATTTGTTGAAGGCTGAACTCATCACTCTGAAAGAGGCTCCTCAGAATCCTAATGTTACCTCTCCCAGGTACAATCCCAATGCACGATGTGCATATCATTCAAACTGTCAGGGACATGATACTAATAGTTTCTGGGTCTTGAAGAACAAAATTCAAGATATGATTGAGGCTGGAGAGATTGAGTTTGACCCTCCGGGGACTCCAAATGTGATTACTGCTCCCATGCCTAATCATGAGAAGACTGTCAATGCCATTGATGAAGATTTACATATCTATTCAGTTGCAGAATTGACCGCACCATTGTCTGTTATCAAGAAGAAGTTAGTACAAGCTGGGCTCTTTCCAGGATGTCGTGAAGATTGTTTGTATTGTACCTATAAGCCGGATAGTTGCTGGAGATTGAGAGATGGAATTCAACGTCTCATGGATAAATACACCATAGTGTTTGAGAGGACTCCATCTTCTGTAGAGAGTATGGTGGATCATATTACTAAAGGTAGGAAGATTGAAGAGGTTGATATGGTTAATAAAGTACCGGTAAGGATCACTTCCAAGGGACCTGTTAAAATCACTCATAAGGGTCCAATTAAGATTACTGCTGAAGGCCCTGTGAAGATTGTTGCTGAAGCTAGAGTGGATCCTCTGGTCATTACCACTCCTGGTCCTATTCCGTATACGTCTGATAAAGCTGTGCCTTGGCATTATGGGTCTGATGTTTATATCCATGGTGTTAAGCAGGAACCCTTAGCTGATATGCCTGTTGATGTTGACAATATTGCTGGATCTAGTAAGATCACACGAAGCGGAAGAGTTTTCTCTCCTCCAATTACTTCCAAGAATGCAGTTACTCCAGCTGCTACCTCCACCACTGATGCTCGGGGCAAAGGTCCTGTTATTGAACCTATACCAAATGATGTGCCAGCTGCTGATGATCTTGCTAAGCAGATGGAAGAAGTATTGAAGATCATTCGTAAGAGTGATTATAACATTGTTGATCAGTTGGGGCATACTCCCTCCAAGATTTCTATGTTGTCTTTGTTGTTATGTTCTGAGGCTCATGCCAAAGCTTTGATCAAGTTTCTGAAGACTGCTCATGTACCCAATGCAATTTCTGTTGACCAGTTTGAGAATTGTGTTACCCACCTGACCTATGATAATGGGTTAGGTTTCTCTGATGCTGATTTGACTCCTGCCAAGAGGGATCATAACAGGGCTCTGCATATCTCCATGGAATGCAGGGGCACTACCTTATCGCATGTATTGATAGACAATGGTTCCTCTCTGAATGTGTTGCCCAAAGAAGTCCTGAATAAGCTGAGTCCTGAAGATGCTGTGCTGAAGCCCAGTAATATAGTGGTGAAGGCTTTTGATGGTTCGAGAAGGGTGGTGCATGGAGAAATTGATCTCCCAATCAAAGTTGGTTCTCAGGTTTTCAATGCTACCTTTTATGTCATGGATATTCGTCCGTCATATTCTTGTTTGCTTGGGCGTCCCTGGATCCATGGGGCAGGTGCTGTAACCTCCACATTACATCAGAAGCTGAGATATCCGGTAGAAGGAAGGGTTGTTACTGTCTACGGAGAGGAAGAATATTGTGTTAGCCATGTGAACACCTTTAAGTATCTAGAAGTGGAAGGTGAATACGTTGAAACTCCGTGTCAGACATTTGAAGTGGTTCCTTGGATTTTTAATGATTATGAAGCTCCTCCTGTTGTCAAGAAAGTTCATGTGGTCACCAGAGTACCTCCAACAATGGCCTCCCTTAAAGATGCTAGAGCTGTGGTGGATGAAGGTGGTTGTACTATTTGGGGTCAGCTTCCTGATATTCCATACAAATCTGACAAATTTGGTTTGGGTTTCACTGCAGAGTCTCAGAAGGCTGTTCGTCGTGCTCGTGCTGTTCGTATCACCAATCAGGGGATTATGAAAGATCAGGTCAATGCTGTGGGTGACTATGATGAAGACTACAACTTGGATGCTTGGATTTTTCCTACTGTGGGTGTTGGGCTCAATAATTGGAAAGCTGAAGATGTTATCCCTATCTCCTTTAGTCAGGAGTAAATACTATTACTGTGTTGTTGCTTTTAAGTTT
Source organism: Lathyrus aphaca (assembly GCA_963966055.1). NCBI lineage: Eukaryota > Viridiplantae > Streptophyta > Magnoliopsida > Fabales > Fabaceae > Lathyrus > Lathyrus aphaca. The sequence continues at coordinate 163,081,481 of OZ014520.1, read as the reverse complement.
GTAATTTCTTGAGCAATTAAAACTTTCAAGCCTTGTGCCTTACCCGGGGCACAATGGTGTGCTTGTTATGGGTTGACATTTCATTTGCATACTTCATTCAATAAAAATCAGTGGACGTTTCGTTTTCGTAAATATTGTGTTCCTTGTCTTTCTTTTCTTTTATTTTTGTTTTATCAGCTATGTGTTCTTACACACACCCACATCACTAAAATGCAGATCCTCATCCACTCTGGATCCTGTTGATAACAGTTCTACTATTGCCAATTATAATTTCGAGAATCCGATCTATCAAACTGAAGACAGAAATGAGGACGATTGTGAAGTACCTGTAGAGCTTGCTAGGTTGTTACAACAAGAAGAGAAAGCCATACAGCCACATGAAGAGCCAGTCGAAGTTGTGAATCTGGGAACTGAAGAAAACAGGAAAGAAGTCAAGATAGGGGCTGAATTAGAGGGTAGTGTCAAGAGCAGATTGATTCAGATGTTACGTGACTATGTGGAGATCTTTGCTTGGTCTTATGAAGATATGCCAGGGTTGGATACAGATATTGTGGTTCACCGTTTACCAGTGAAAGAAGATTGTCGTCCAAAGAAGCAGAAGGTTCGTCGTATGCGTCCTGAAATGTCAGAGAAGATCAAAGCAGAGGTAATGAAACAGTTCAATGCAGGGTTCTTAGCCATGACTTCCTATCCTCAGTGGGTTGCAAATGTGGTGCCGGTACCTAAGAAAGATGGTAAGGTGCGTATGTGTGTAGACTACAGGGATTTGAACAAGGCCAGCCCCAAAGATGACTTCCCACTTCCTCATATTGATGTTCTGGTAGATAACACTGCTCAGCATAAGGTATTCTCTTTTATGGATGGTTTCTCTGGTTACAATCAAATCAAGATGGCACCTGAAGATATGGAGAAGACAACATTTGTTACACAGTGGGGCACTTTTTGTTATAAGGTGATGCCATTTGGTTTGAAGAATGCAGGGGCAACATATCAGCGTGCTATGGTGGCTTTGTTTCATGATATGATTCATCATGAGATAGAGGTGTATGTGGATGATATGATAGCCAGGTCCCAGAATGAAGAACAACATCTTGATCATTTGCATAAATTGTTTGAGAGGTTGAAGAAATACAAGTTAAGATTGAACCCAAACAAGTGTACTTTTGGAGTTAGATCTGGAAAGCTCCTGGGTTTCATTGTCAGTGGAAAAGGTATTGAAGTAGATCCTGCAAAAGTGAAAGCTATACGAGAGATGCCAGCTCCCCGTATTGAGAAGGAAGTTAGAGGTTTCTTGGGACGATTGAATTACATTGCAAGATTTATTTCCCAATTAACTGCCATCTGTGAGCCAATCTTCAAATTATTGAAGAAAGATCAGATGATGGAATGGAATGATGAGTGCCAGACTGCCTTTGATGAAATCAAGAGATATCTGCTGGAACCACCAATTTTGATGCCACTAGTGGATGAAAGACCCTTGATTATGTACTTAACAGTATTAGACAATTCAATGGGGTGTGTATTGGGGCAACATGACGAGTCTGGTCGAAAAGAGTAGGCAATATACTACCTTAGCAAAAAGTTTACCGACTGTGAAACAAGATACTCACTGCTCGAGAAAACTTGCTGCGCTTTGGCATGGGCTGCTCGCCGACTAAGACAGTATATGTTGACCCATACTACCTTGTTGATTTCGAAGATGGATCCAATCAAGTACATATTTGAGAAACCTTCTCTCTCCGGAAGAATTGCAAGATGGCAAATGATCTTGACAGAATATGATATACAGTATACCACTCAGAAGGCCATTAAAGGAAGTGTTGTGGCTGATCATTTGGCTCATCAAGCAGTGGATGATTATCAGTCAATGAGTTTTGAGTTTCCTGATGAAGACATTATGATTATTACCAAAGAACCTGGACAATATGACGGACCTGAACAAGGATCCCGATGGACTATGGTTTTTGATGGTGCTTCCAATGCACTTGGTAATGGTGTTGGTGTTGTGATTAGTTCCCCTGAAGGTTGTCATACCCCGATTACTGCCAGACTTTGTTTCTATTGTACCAATAACATGGCTGAGTATGAGGCATGTATCCTGGGTATCAAAGCTGCCATTGATATGAAGATTCAGTTCCTAGACGTGTATGGAGATTCAGCCCTGGTAGTAAGTCAAGTCAAAGGAGATTGGGATACCAAGCATGATAACCTCATTCCTTACAGAGAGCATGTGTTGTCTTTGATCCCACATTTTAAAGAGATTACCTTTGGACATATTCCACGAAGAGAGAATCAGTTGGCAGATGCATTAGCCACCATGGCATCCATGTTTGAGATCAGTTGGGATGATGAAGCTCCCAAGATTACTATTGATAGATTTGAAAAGCCTGCATACTACAATGAGATTGGCACTGAAGAAACAGAAGAGAAGCCTTGGTTCTGTGAAGTGAAAAGATATCTTGAAGCTCAGGAGTTCCCTGAAGGGGCATCTGTCAAGGATAGGAAGTTTCTAAGAAGGTTTTCTGCTAAGTTCTTTTTGAGTAATGGGATTTTGTACAAACGCAATCATGATTCAACTATGCTTCGTTGTGTGGATAAGAAGGAAGCTACAGAGATTATGGAAGATATGCATGATGGGATCTTTGGCACTCACTCTAGTGGACATACTATGGCAAAGAAGATATTAAGAGCAGGTTACTATTGGTCTACCATGGAAGCTGATTGCTATCAACACTCCAGAACATGTCACAAGTGTCAAATCTATGCTGATAAAGTCCATATACCTCCATCACCATTGAATGTGTTGACTGCTCCTTGGCCCTTTTCCATGTGGGGCATTGATATGATTGGTGAGATCAAACTTACTGCTTCTAATGGTCATCGTTTCATCCTGGTTGCTATTGATTACTTCACAAAGTGGGTGGAGGCAGCTTCATTTGCATATGTTACCAAGAATGTTGTGGCTAGATTCATTAAGAATAATCTCATATGTAGGTATGGCATCCCTGAAAGGATTATTACTGACAATGGCTCTAATCTGAACAACACTATGATTACTGATCTCTGCACGCAGTTCAAGATTAAGCATCACAACTCTTCTCCGTATTGTCCAAAGATGAATGGGGCAGTTGAAGCTGCTAATAAGAATATCAAGAAGATTATACAAAAGATGACTGTGACTTACAAGGATTGGCATGAGATGTTACCATTTGCTCTTCATGGTTATCGTACCACAATACGTACTTCAACAGGGGCAACCCCATTCTCCTTAGTCTATGGTATGGAAGCAGTTTTGCCCATTGAAGTTCAGATTCCCTCCTTAAGAATCATGAAGGATGCAGGCTTGGATGAAGATGAGTGGATTCAGACTCGGCTGGACCAGATAAATTTGGTTGATGAGAAGAGGTTAGCAGCAGTTTGTCATGGCCAGATGTACCAAAAACGAATGATCAAAGCTTTTAACAAGAAGGTTAAGACAAAGGTATATCAGGCTGGTGACTTGGTAATCAAGCGTATCATATTACCACAGGGTGATCCTAGGGGCAAGTGGACTCCAACGTATGAAGGACCATTTGTAGTCAAGACAGTATTCTCAGGAGGTGCCATGATACTTACTACTATGGATGGTGAAGACTTCCCACAGCCTGTAAACGCAGACATAGTTAAAAAATACTACGCATGAAAAGAGACCCGCTAGGTTGACAGGCCTAGGCAAAAATAAGGGCATCCCGGCAAACCAAAAGGGTTTGGGCAAAAATTAGGGATATATATAAAAAAGATGTACACCCGACAAGTCGAAAACCTGAAAAGGCGGCTTGGGCAAAAAATGGTATCCCAGTGGATTGAAAACCTGAAAGGGCAATCCAGGCAAAAGTTAGGGATTAAAGCGTATGACTATGTCTCGTGTGGATCACCCATGAAACTGCAACCAGTTGTACTACTTACTCAAGTTTGAACAGATAAAGCTCAATCCAATTGTTTCCGTCTCAACAGCAAGAAGATGAGATACTTGAAGATAATGGCAATAGTAGAATTGAAACTCAATAGGATTATTTCCCACATAGCTGATTCTCCTTGTTTTGTAAAATTTTATGACAAAATCCTCTTACTAGGGTTTATGTCTCCTTGTACAAACTTACCCATGTATGGGTCATTTTTTGATATGAATAAAATTCCATTTTTGAATCCAGATTTACTTTTACCCTATTTACATAAGCGAAACGTCCATTGGTTGTGTTTGAATGTATGTATGCTTTTTAATATGATTGATGTTTACCAGAAATGCATGAAAATGCAGTAATAGTATTTACTAAGGACGAACGAGGGTAGTAGTTCAACGAAGCTTCACCAGGTTCATCCCTACAAGACAATTACAAATCCCCAGTAGGGCAAATCCATCTTCATGAAGTACTTCAAGTTACATCTCCCCTGGAATTTATATCCATCTCTTTTATCCTCATACGGATAATCGAGAATTTACTTTCTAATAAGAGTACGACGAACGAAGACGAGAGGTTATATATACCTTGTTATCCCCAGCAGACAGAAGGTTATGTATACCCTACTATCAAACGAAGACGAGAGGTTATATATACCTTGCTATCCCCAGCAGACAGAAGGTTATGTATACCCTATTATCAAACGAAGACGGGAGGTTATGTATAATATAGTATCAAGCAAGACGTGAACAAGTTCCTTATATTCTTCAGCAACGAATCGGGATTTATTTTCCCTGGCCAGCAGTTGTTATACAAAGATATCCAGACGCTTCAGGCAGCATCATGTCATACATACATCATTTACATCATAACATACATATACATAAATACATAATACATTACTTAAGTGCATCATATCATACATGCATACATAATGCATAAACTAATATTACCATACAGGATGCTACCTTGTTTTCAGGTTAATTCTCCAGCAGACAAATTTCATCAACAAATTGTGACTATTGGGCCGTTGTTTATCTTCCCAAAGGTTATCATTTCCTCAGGACGTTGTTTATCCTCCTGAAAGCTTCTTATACCTCAGAACGTTGTTCATCTTTCTGAAAGCATATCATCACCTCAGGATGTTGTTTATCCTCCTGAAAGCATATTATCTCCTCGGGACGTTGTTTATCTTCCTGAAAGCATATTATTACCTTGGGCCGTTGTTTATCTTCCCAAAGGTTACTACTACCTCAGGACTGCTTTATCCTCCTGAAAGCATATCACTACCTCAGGACTGCTTTATCCTCCTGAAAACATATTATCATTTCCTCAGGACTGCTTTATCCTCCTGAAAGCTATCAATCCCTCATGGACGTTGTTTATCCTCCTGAAAGCATATCAATCCCTCATGGACGTTGTTTATCCTCCTGAAAGCATATCATTTCCTCAGGATGTTGTTTATCCTCCTGAAAGCTATTACCACTACCTCGGGAAGTTGCTTATCTTCCTGAAAGCTATCATTATACCTTCATATTTTGGATTGCTTTATCCTCCAAGAAATGTATCTGAAGAATTTTTCTCCAAATGGCATCTTTAAGCCCACTCAAGCATATTTAACTAGTCATCAATACTACTCTACGCACTGGTGAGTGCAAATTTTTGGGCTTTTGTGTTCAATCTCCTTCAACCTTCCAAGTTATGACTGGCACATATACCAATCTAACCCCTCAGGTTTCAGAAAATTGAACAGGGGCAGCTGTTGCACCCCAAAATTTGCCCTCACAATACAAGACTTTGTGTGCTAAGAAGGTTCACAAGGTTTACAAGACCTTTCATGAGGATCATGAAGTTTACAAAACACTTTATGAGGTTCACAAGGTTCACAAGATTCACAATAATTACAAGACCTTTCATGAGGTTCATGAAGTTTACAAGACACTTTATGAGGTTCACAAGGTTCACAATGCTTACAAGACCTTTCATGAGGTTCATGAAGTCTACAAGACACTTTATGAGGTTCACAAGGTTCGCAAGACCTTCCATTAGGTTCACAAGGTTCACAAGACATTTTATGATGGTTCACAAGGTTCACAAAGTTCACAAATAGTCAGAAGATTTGACAATTCCCTCAGACAATGCACCTCCTAAGCAGTGCATCCAAAACTAGGGTTTTGACTTTAATCAGGCTAAATGGACTTCCAAGACTTCAAGTGAGCTTCATAACATCTTATAGGTGTGTAAAAAACCCCATGACAAGTTTCAAGACTTTTCTCAAAAGTTTGCTCAGTCAGATGATCAGATAAATCAAAATCAGTCAAAGTAGTTAAAAAGTCAAACTGAGGTCAACTGTGGTCAAACCAAAGTCAAACTTCATGATTTTTTGCCAACATCAAGTATATGAAGTAAAATTCATCATTTGATCAAGGGTTGATCATGATTCATCAAGGATATTTCAGATCATCAAGAATCAGAGGTTTCTAAATTAGGGTTTCCTCAGTAAAAGTCAACTGAACTTTGACCAGCCATAACTTTCACATGCTTCATCACCAAGTCTCCATCCAAAGCTCATTTTTAAGGAAATTTAATTCTCTACAACTTTGTGTCTCACAAGCCAAGACCAAAAATGCTTCATTTGGAAGGTATGAGCTAAGACATTATAGGTCCTTTTAAAAGTCAACAAAAAGTCAACAACTTCAAAAGGGCATAACTTGAGAATGGTAAATGATATGAACATGAAACCAGTGGGGTTTGTTAGAGGACTCTTAAAGCTTTCTAAAATGTCCAAGAACACCCTCATAGCATTAAAATTGAAGGAGGTGTGCCCTTGCAAAGTTGGGAAATTTTTGGTTGGTTTATGAAGAAAATGGAGGTTTAAAACCAATTTTTTCTAAATGGGCTTGCCATGTGATGACCCAATCCATACCATTATCTCATGCACGACCCAAGTCTCTAAAAATCATATTTTTTTTCATTTTATTTTATTTATTTTGATTTAATTCATTTAAAATCATTTTAAATTAAAATAAAATAGAAAAGTCAAAGATTTAAAAGGGATTGAGCTTCTAGAAATTCATAAAAGTGATTGGTATCAAAGTGGTAAGAGAATCATGGTGATTGGCTTGAAATAGAAGGTGTTCATACAAGAATATTTGAATTTTAAAGCCTAATCTTTTTGAATCTTTTCTAATCAAATCTTTCACATAGTGATCAATTGTTTTGACCTAGAATCATCACACTATAAGTACATAACTTAAACCTAATCATAGAGGACGAATTTCCAGCCTCAAAGTGTAAGTTTCAAATTTCAAAAATCATCCAAAAATCAATTTTCGGTTTCATCCATTCAAGAGGTTTCAAGGTATTTTGAGAACATAGCAAGCTTCCCTGGACATCCTTGAATCGAAATCAATCACTACATTGCATCATAACATGACATATTAAGAAATCCGAACCGTTTTTGTTCACTTTCGATTTTTTCTTGTTCTTGCATTTTCATGTGATATTAATCAAGTTTGATTGTTGGTTTGTGTTTAGATGAGTGCAGGGATGAATTCTGGGCAATTGGATTGATGATTTAGTGGCCAATTCGTGAAACACCATTTTAGGGTTCATGCCTAACGAATTAGGGTTTCATAATTTAACAACCATAAATGAATTTTGAGACCGTAAACCAATTCAATGAACTGTTTGGATCATGTTGGTGTAATCAATTTGATGAAATTATGCTTGTATGATGATGTATGGAATTCGCAGGTTCAAAAATGCAAGAAAAATCGCAAGAAGATCCCTGGGTAAATTCGCAGGAAAACCTGCGAATCCTGAGGAAGAAGATGATCCACAGCGCGCCAAATTCTGTTTTTAAAATTTGTTATAATATTTTATTTTATATTGTGTATATCTTATCAGCGTTGGTTGGCTGGCTCAGTTGGTTGTGTACGTGCGCGTATTGCTTGAGGGTCTGGGTTCGATTCCTGGACCAGACCACTTTTTTTTTCTTATTTTTCATTTAATTAGCAGTTTGAATATATTATGCATTGTAGTCACCATACTAACAGGTGCGCTCTCCCAGCTGGAATGGTTAATGTGTTTGTGTGTATTACGAAGGACCTGGGTTCGATCCCCCCAGGCCTTTTTGTGTTGTTTTATTTTTCATGATATTTTCAGGTTTACACAACAAAAGCAACTGGACTCTCTCCTTTGTCACCTGTGCGCAGGCTAGCCCAGTGGATGGAAGCTTTTCCAGGTATTGGGAGGTCCTGGGTTCAAAACCAGGCATCCCCTTTTTCTTTCTCTCTTTTATTTTTCTGTTTTAATTAACATTATTATTTGTTTTCTTAATTAAAATTAGTGGATAATTAAATTATAAACCTAATCTTTTTTAATTCTAAAATTTTCATAAACCCTAATTCATCTTTATTAATTCTAATAACCTTTTTTTTATTATCATATAAATGTTAGTTTATTTATTATATAATTTAAAAATAGTTCTTATTTGTAAATAATTAGGTTAACCCTAATTTTATTTTTCATAATCCAAAATTTTCTTTTATTTAAAATTTAATCTTATTATAATCTTAAATTTATTATTTATAAACCTTCATCATATGTATATATTATACAATTTGTTTATAATTTAAATCTTATATATAAATATGCTTAATATTAAAATTTTGTTAATTATAATTAAATTCCATAAATTGTTTATAATTCAACTTTGTATGTAAATAATTTTATTATATGTTTAAAAATATGTTAAAAATTGCTAATTTAATTTTTGTAATTATAATTTTATTTTCATAATATGTTCATAATTAATTTAATTTTTATAATTTACATATAATTCAAAACTTTATAATAATTAATTGTTCATGTTTTCTTATTAACCTTAAATAATTGTTTATATAAAAATTTAATCTTTTAATTATTATAATATTTTTGCTTATCTCATTATTATTATTATTAATTATGTTTATATGATATTTTATTATTACTAACCACATTGTGATTATTTTTATTATTATTTCACTAACCCAATTATAATTATTTATTTATTTTGCTTATTATATTTAATTTTGCTTAATTATTATTATGTAATTGTTCCTTGGTGTAATATTTATTTATAATGTTTATTATTTATATTTTATGCTATGGTTAGTAAATAGGGAGTGTAAAAATATGTTTGTATATTTAAAATTAATTTAGATCATTTAAAATAAAAGATAAATATTAAAATTGTACACTCACACACGTAAGTCGATCTTTGATCGCCACCTCACTTCCTTAGGGATACCTCTCATGTTGCCTAATCAAAAAGGTCAAGTAGGGTGTATAAAGCAAAAGTCCCTCAAAATAAAATCATCTAGTCCCTTAACAAATAAAAGATCAAGTCCCTTTCGAATGTTGCCTTCGTAATGATCTTGTCCCTTTCGAATAAAGATGATAGTCCCTTCAAAGTTGCTTATACACCCCACAGTTGCCTAAATAATAATGTCCCTTTACTTGTCTCTCACATCCAAGGTAATGACTACCTATTCCTTAATAATAGGGATAGTCTTACCATTTAAAGGATTCAAGAACAGAAAAGACTTTAAAATTAGGGTAGGTTCCTCATAGTTACTTGCTCACTCTTCAAAACTTTTCAAACACTTCACAATTTCAAACAAAATTTTCAAAACAAAGGTTTTTTATGCATCCGTACATGGATCATTATAACACTCTTAAGAAAATTTCTATTCACACACTTCACATTTCAAAAACATTTTAAAGTGAGCTAAGTAACTAAGAGCCCATGGATAACCATGGATGTAAAGGGTGCTAATACCTTCCCTTTACATAACCTACCCCCGGACCCAAAAATCTTTTAAAAGGTTTTTCCTGTTCTTTTATGCCTTTCCTTTGGATAAAATAAAAGTCGGTGGCGACTCTTGCTATCCGCAACATAACTAAAGTCAGTTCTCCCACCGTGTTACACATTTCATTACGTCTTGAAATATTTCCTGTGCGTTGGCATCTGTCACACTAGACAATGAAAGCATGGACATCATGCCACATAGTAGGCCAGAATAGGCCAGCTTGAAGAATCTTGGCGTAGGTCTTAGATGTGCTCGCATGTCCACCATAGGGTGCAGAGTGACAATGCTCAATTATATTATGTACCTCTTCTTCTGGAACACAACGGCGGAAAATTCCATATTTACCTCTCTTGAAAAGAAATGGTTCGTCCCAATAGAAGTTTCTCACATCACTGTAGAACTTCTTCTTTCGGTGGTAGTTTAGATCAGGGGGTATGATGTCAGCGGCTAGGTAATTAACAAAGTCTGCATACCAAGGTGTATTACTTATAGCTAAGGATTTATGAGAATGCTCATGTGGGTCTGGGTTATCATCTTCAATGGTTTCTAGTTGGGCTATCAGTCTATCATAGGAAAAATCGTCGTTTATGGGCACTGAGTCAGGTTTCAGGTATTCTAGCCTAGAAAGGTGATCAGCCACTACATTATTTGTGCCTTTCTTATCACGGATATCTAAATCAAACTCTTGCAGTAACAGAATCCATCGAAGTAACCTAGGTTTGGCATCCTTTTTACTTAGTAAGTAATGAATGGCAGCATGGTCAGTGTAAACTATAATTTTGGCTCCTACTAGATAAGATCTAAATTTGTCTATGGCGAAAACTACAGCTAGGAGCTCTTTTTCGGTTGTTGCGTAGTTGAGCTGTGCAGCGTCTAGGGTTCTACTGGCATAATAAATTACGTGTAACTTTTTATCTTTTCTCTGACCTAGAACGGCTCCTACAGCATAGCCACTAGTGTCACACATTATCTCAAACGGTTCTGACCAATCAAGGGGTTTCATTATAGGTGCTGAAATCAGAGCTTGCTTCAGAAGATTAAATGCTTCAGTACATTTTTCATCCAAGATGAATTTAACATCTTTCATTAAAAGACCAGTTAAGGGCTTTGTTATTTTGGAGAAGTCCTTGATAAAACGTCGGTAAAATCCGGCATGTCCAAGAAAACTTCTTATCTCCCTGATAGTCTTCGGCGGTTTTAGATTCTCTATGACTTCTATTTTAGCTTTATCTACCTCTATACCTTTTTTGGAAACTATATGTCCTAAAACAATCCCTTCGGTGACCATGAAATGACATTTTTCCCAATTTAGCACAAAAGGTTTACCTCCACACATCTTTCCGGGATTTTCTCAAGGTTGATAAGGCAATTTTTGAAATCAGATCCCCAAAATGAGAAATCGTCCATAAATACTACCATGATTCCATCTAAGTAGTCAGCAAAGATAGACATCATGCAGCGTTGGAAAGTGGCAGGGGCATTACAGAGTCCAAAAGGCATTCTTCTATAGGCAAAAGTTCCAACAGGGCATGTAAAGGTAGTTTTTTCTTGATCTTCGGGGTGAATAGGTATTTGGAAGAATCCTAAATATCCATCTAGGTAACAAAAGTAAGAGTGTCTGGCTAGGCGCTCCAACATTTGGTCTATGAATGGTAATGGGAAATGGTCCTTCCTAGTTGCTTTATTTAATTTTCTATAGTCTATGCACATACGCCAACCTCCATCGGTTCTTTTTGCTACAGGTTCTCCCTTCTCATTTTGCACGACTGTGATGCCACCCTTTTTAGGTACTACATGCACAGGACTTACCCATTTACTGTCCGAGATCTGATATATTATACCTGCCTCTAGTAACTTAAGAACTTCAGTCTTAACTACATTACTCATCATAGGATTTATTCTTCGTTGGTGTTCTCTGGAGGGTTTTGAGTCTTCTTCAAGCAAAATCCGATGCATGCATACGGATGGGCTTATTCCTTTTAGATCTGAGATCTTATATCCTAAGACTGAGGGATACCTTCGTAAAACATCTAATAATTGGTTTGTTTCCTCTTGGCTTAAGGTAGCACTGACTATAACTGGACGGTTCATTTCTTCATCGAGAAATTCATATCTCAGGTTCTTAGGCAGTTCCTTAAGGTTTACGGTTGGTTTCATAGGGCAAGGCATATGATCTGGGGTAAGAGATAAACATTCGTGAAGGTTATCATCAATGTAGGGTTTTTTATAATTGTCATCTTCCAAAATAAGGGTTGATGGAAATTTTATAGATTCAGTTTCTTCTTCTTTTTCTAATTCCCAAATGCATTCATCAATGATATCTAAGGCATAACAAGCATCTCCTATTACAGGTGCCATAAGAAATTTCGAAAGGACAAATTCTATCTTTTTGTCACCTACCTCGAAGGTTAGTTTCCCTTTTTTAACATCTATTACAGCTCCAGCAGTCGATAAGAATGGTCTACCTAGGAGGATTGGTATGTCGTCATCTTCTTTAATGTCCATGACAACAAAATCAGTAGGTATAAACAGATGACCTATCCTAACAGGGACGTCTTCAAGTATGCCTATAGGGTATTTAACGGATCTATCGGCTAATTGAAGTGACATCTTAGTAGGTTGTAATTCTCCTAAGTTTAATCTCTCACAAACTGCTAAAGGCATTAAGCTCACACTAGCTCCTAAGTCTAGAAAAGCTTTTTCGATGACATGATTCCCCAAAACACAAGGAATGGAAAAATTTCCGGGATCTTTATCTTTCTTTGCTAACCTATATTCGGAAATAGAATTACATTCCACGGGTTTCGGATCTTCAAGTCTACGTTTATTTGTAAGTATGTCTTTGAGAAACTTAGCGTAAGAAGGTATTTGGGTGATGGCTTCTATAAAGGGGATTTCTACGTGAAGTTTTTCTATAACCTTAACGAATTTTTGATATTGATTATCGGTTTGGGTTTTCTTTAATCTTTGAGGGTATGGTATTGGTGGTTTGTATGGCGGTGGTGGTACATAGGCTTTGTTTTTGGGTTCTTATCCTTTTTCTTGACTTTCCGGGTTTTCAGATTCCTCCGGTTCCTTCTCCTTATTTCTCTCAGAAGTTTCAGGCTCACTTAATCTAGGGTTTGAAGGTTCCTTATAGCGGTTCCACTTTGTAGAGTAATGGCATTTGCTTGCCCTTTTGGGTTTTGTTGAGGTTGTCCAAGGAACTGTCCTCCAAGTGTAGTCTGAGGGGCTTGGTTTAAAGCTACCTGAGAGATCTGGGTTTCAAGCATCTTATTATGAGTAATAATTTGGTCAACCTTGGTTCCTAACTAGGTAATTAGTTCGTTAACATGGACGTTTTGGTTCATGAACTCTTTGTTTTGTTGTGTTTGAGCGGTGATAAAATTTTCCACAATTTTCTCAAGGCTCGGATTTGATGGTACAGGTTGCATAGGTTGATTTGTTCTCGGGGCTTGGTAACCTTGTTGTCTCGGAGGTGCGGTATTTTGGATAGGGTTATTATTTTTATAGGAGAAGTTTGGGTGATTCCTCCATCCAGGGTTGTATGTGTTTGAAAATGGGTTCCCTTGGGTGTAGTTCACTTGCTCAGGATTGGTCTCATTTAACAGATTGCATTCGGCGGATTGGTGTCCTTGCGTCCCACATATCTCACAATTCGGCAAAACTGCGGCTACAGTATTCAGTATTCAGAGTTGTACACATATGTTCGACTCTAAGGGCCAATTCGTCCATTTTAGCTTGCATCATGTCCATAGAGCTTAGCTCATGTATTCCTCCTTGGGCTTCCTTCTTTTCCACCGTCGCTCGTTCTGCTCCCCATGATTGATGGTTTTGGGCCATATCCTCGATAAGGGCACTAGCTTCAGGGTAAGGTTTGCTCATCAGTGCGCCACCAGCGGCAGCGTCGATGGTCATCTTAGTGTTATAATGAAGTCCATTATAGAAGGTTTGAATGATTAGCCAATTCTCTAAGCCATGATGTGGGCATGCTCTTAATAGCTCTTTATATCTCTCCTAGGCTTCGAACAACGACTCTCCTTGGTGTTGGGTAAATCTGGTTATTAGGTTTCGAAGAAGAGCGGTCTTACTTGGGGGAAAATATCTAGCAAGGAATACTTTTCTAAGGTCTTCCCAAGTTGTTATGGAATTGGGTGGAAGGGAATCTAACCATGATAAAGCTTTATCTCTGAGGGAAAAGGGAAATAATCTTAAGCGTATCGCCTCAGGAGGAGCTCCATTGGTTTTAAAGGTGTCTGCTAACTGAAGAAAGTTTTTTAAATGTTGGTTTGGGTTCTCAGTAGCAAGATCTGCGATTTGTCTCTGTTGCACTAATTGCAGCAGGGATGGTTTAAGTTCAAAATTATTGGTTGGGATAGCGGGGTTTACTATACTTGAACTAGGTTCCTCGTTTGATGGTTGGGCAAAGTCCTTAAGAGGTCTTCGGTTTTGATCTTCGGCCATAACTCTCCTATTCCTATGGAAAAATAAACGTCTGCGAGCGTAACGTTCAGGTTCAGCTAGAGGGTCTACTAAACTTCCGGCACTGCGAGTCTTTCGCATTGACCGGTGGGTAACAACCTTAGTCTAAACGGTATAACTACAGGGTATGAAATTTGACGAAATTGGTCCCCGGCAACGGCGCCAAAAACGTTTTGCGTGTTTTTCGCAAGTGTACGAACACGTCAGAGTAATATAAAAGATTGTCGAATCCACAGAGACCAAGTGTCAATCTATCGTACCTGTTGTTATGGTGTTTATCTAAGGCAACTGAATATAATGGTTTTAAGGAGAGTGCAATGGTAAATAAAATAATAATTTTAAACAATTAATAAAGACAGGTTCGAATGTAATTCACATAATCAATAGATAATCCAGTACTTGTTAATAGAACTACTTATGGGCAATGTTCTCTACTTTGAAAAGAACTAATTTAACAGGAACTGTCGCTTTCGCGTATTCAGAACCGAGTTGTACTCTCTAATCAACCCCTCCTATTGTCACGGATAAAAAGGTACGTACTGCGTTAGAGTAGTAAACCTATTTTTAAGAAATATAGTATCTTAACTAAGTTGAAAAGTACTTTAAATTGGATTTCTTAGCAAAAAGAGGTTCTCACGAAACAGACTCTAAACTTCTTAACGCGTCCGAAAATCGTTTTAAAATCCCTTTTCTTTTTAATCTAAAAACTCCTAATGAACTAGACAAAGCGCTTTTGGCTGTTTTTGAAATAGTTTAAAACAATTAAACTTATATTGAAAGTTAAAATAGCCCTTAAGTGTTTCCACGAACAATTGTACGGATTACTGGTTCAATTACGATCCTTACATTCTAACCTTTATGGATTTAGTTAGACATGGTAAAGTAAAAGTTCTTTTTATTATTTTTCATAAAAGTAATTAGTGCGAGTGCGGAAAGTAAATAAAAGTAGTGTGAGTGCGGAAAATAAATAAAAGTAGTGCGAGTGCGGGAAATAAAGGTATTTAAAGTGAGTGCGGAAAATAAACGAAAGTAAAGCGAGTGCGAGAAATAAATAAAGTAAAGCAATGCAGAAAAATAAAATACAAACTGGAATTAAAATGGCGGCAGGATTAACTTCCTCCCAGAGTGCTCCAAAACTCGATCACACAGACGTATACAAACTCGATCACTCGATTGTAGTAACACCCCGATATGGAATGATAACTGCTTTAAAACTGATATATGCCTAAGAAATTCTAAGTTTGGATGATTGAAAACGAAAATCTAAGGTCGTATTTATAGGAAAACAAAAAGCAGGAAAAGACCAGGATGCCCCCTCCACTAAAAAGTGGAGGGAAACGTTTTTGCCTTGTGGCGCCCGCCACAAGGCCATGGCGCCCGCCATGAGACTAATGTGGGATGAGAGAGTGGGGATCGTGGGTCTTGGCAGTTGTGGAGTGGTCTTGAGATGTGGCCACGTCATGGAAGACCCCATGGCGCCCACCATGGTGGATGCCCTAAGTGTACAACGCTGAATTTCTTGGTTTTCGTCCGTTTCCACTCCTTTTTCGCTCCTTTTCTTGATTTAGGCCCCGATTACATAGAAATCCTGAAAACAAAAAAAAACAAAGTAATAACATAACAAAATAACAATAAAAGCTAAGAATGCATGCGAAATCGGAGTCAGAAATACGGTGAATTTTAGTGTTATCAAAGGTCAAGCTGCATTATATACCTCGGGACGAGAATCAGTTTGTTAATTCCTTGGCAATCTTATCTTCCATGATCAAGGTTCGCCAAGAGAACTATGTGCCCAAAATTGATGTATCTCGTCTCAAGAGGCCGACATACGTATTTGCAATTGATGGGGTTGATGATGACAAACCTTGGTATTACGTGTCGCTCCCGGGATTTTCATCCTGGTACAAACGCGAAAGTGGCGCGGAAAAGGTAGAGTCGCCAGCCAGACATTTTTATCCCGAATGAATGGGAAAGGTAATGTTGCACAAACCTAAGGAAGAAGGAAAGGACAAGGTCCTGCGAACCAAAGATCTGGGTTCGGGAGTCGGTTACGACCTGGGAAGGTATTAGCACCCCAGACCGTCAGCCGGACCCGACAGAATCCACGCTTGCTTGTTTTGTTTCAAAGGGTGAGAAAAATATAACTGATGCTGAACAAATGAACTGCTAACTGGAATGAGAATGAGAAATGAGAAGGGTAATTGGAAAAGAGAACAAAGAGAAAGAATGGGGAAAATGTAGGGAAAATAAAGAATGTGCTCGAACGGGCCCTACCCCGCTGCCTACGTACCTCATCGGGATAATGAGGATCAGAGTCGACGTAGTTCGCCTAACTAAGGCGGGAACTATTTGTTTGTGTGTTTTATGGCTTGAACTTCGTATGTCTATGCTCATGTGTTGCAGGCTCGTCTGATACGAGTGCGTTTACTGTCTTGCATGCGAGACAAGTCGTCGCGAGTTCGCGTTCAGAGTGAATAAGATGAAAAAGAGAAGCTCCCGCAAGATAGTCGCTTATTATTTGTTTTTGTCTTTTATGAGAAGTGTTTTGAATTTTGTTTGAGAACGTTCTCGTACTAAGACCTATCCATCGCGGGAAGTATTTACACCTCGCCCCGAAACAGGACGCGTATAAACACTTCGCAACAAAGTCTTGTGTCGTACAAGAACGTCTGGTTTTCATTAAATGTTTTATTGCTTTTCTTCAGGAGATGAGAAAGAATGACTCAAATTGAAAAAGGTAAAATCTAATGGGGACTAAGACACAACCCTAATTTTGTTGATTTATTTACAAGGGAGGTCCTATGGTTTATGAAGTTTTCTAAACCTAATGGAAAAAGAACTTAGAACTATTAGAATGTAACTTACTTCCTAAGGAAGATAAGTTGATTTCTAAATCCAAGGGGAACCTATTCAAGTGATATCAATCAATATACAAAACAACAAAAATTGAATGCAAAAATAAAGTTCAAAGCAAAACAATTAAAGGCATAAGCCTAAAATAGTCCTAATTTTATTCTAAGTCTAATTAACATGAATCCTAAGCCTAAGTTCTAAACTAAGGTCATTACCTAATATTTTCATTCTAAAAATCAGAATCTAAAATAGTCTAAATCCATATCAAATCCCTAGATTAAATCTAATTATAACTGTTTTTTTATGAAAGCTTAATATCCTAGCCTAAACTAATGGAAATTGTATACATAAAGACCTAACGATTAATATCCTAAAAAACTAGTAAAAACTCTGGAAAAATTATGAGATTTATTCTATGGGGTCCTGTCGCTCCCGACAAATGAAACAGGGTCATATGAAGGTACAGACGCGAACGGTCGGCGAAGGGAACAGTGAGAACACACAGCCGTGAACTCACTGGAGATGAAAAGAGTCGCCAGCTGGGCATTTTTATCCCGGAGGAAAGGTAATGCTGCATAGACCTAGAAAGATACGGATAAGACGGTTGCGAACCAGAGAGACTGAGAAAGGGGGTTGGTTACAACCTGGGAAGGTATTAGCACCCAGATTGTCCGCCGTACTCGACGGGATCCACGCTTGAAAGATTTGTGTTTTAAAGGGGTAGTGTCAGTGCAATTTGTGTGTAAAAGAGCTGGAAAGATGGAGGTACAGGTGTCAGTGCAAAAGAGTGTGAAGTGTGATATATACAGTGTCAGTGTGAGACCAGGAATGAAATGCTCATGATAATGAGGCTAAAAGAATAAGGCTGGAGGAGGGGGAATGTACAGAGACTTTTGTTCGATAACCGTTAAGTTATGCCTACGTATCCTCTCGTGCAATGAGGAAGTCAGAACACCGTAGTTCGACCCAAAGAGACTGAAAAATGAATTGACTTGTGAACTGCTTGCTTGCCTATGCTCAAGTGTATGATCTGTCTGGCACAGATGCGAACTGTCTTGCATCAGACGGAAGAAGCAAGTTCTCGATTGTGAGTGAGGATGATGAGAAAAGAATCCCGGGGGAGACGATTATTGTTTGTTTTTGTGTTTTCAGTCTTTTATTGTTTTTGGATTTTGTCATAAGTTAATGAGCTTAAGTCTAAACCAATGGATTTAGTAAACTCATCACATCTTCCCTCTGATTAGGGGTAATGAGAATACCTTAAGTGTGAAGTCAGATTCTCACACTTAATCACCTTTGGTGTAGGATTAAGATCATTAACCTACTTGTGATTATTTATATGTTTTTGTGGTTTTTGTTTAGTGTTGAGTAATGAGGTTAAGCCATAATCAAGGATTAAACAGACCCATTACACCATCCTAAAAGAAGGATAATAGATGAGAATGTTTAAGCTGAGAAAAACTCCTCGACTTAATCCATGATTAGGGATTAAACCCATGACAAAACAAACCTTTATTAAGTGGATTTTAGATTAATGATAAGATGATGAAGTGATTTTTATGATTTGTAAGACAACTTGAGGGGGACTTGTCCATTAACACTAGGGTTAGTCCTTCTTAACCACTTAAGGAAGAATTAGAACCCTAATGCAAGGCCCAAGTTACAAGTGTAATGTCTTGATAATTATTAGATGGATTGATTAAGAGATTTAAACACATAAAGGGTTCAAGACTTAGGATTAAAGTTATACACTCCATCCTAAGAGAAGGATGCAGGCATAAGCTTAATCACAAAGTCTTAAAGCCTTTAGGGTTTAGTCCCTGATTATGAGATGAGAAGAGAAGACTCAAAGAGAGACACAAAGGTAAAACTATGGGGGGACTAATCAAAACCCTAATTCATTGTCATGCTTGGTTGATCCTAAGGTTTGTGAGGTTTGCAAGAACAATCTTCAAAGGAGCCACCAGGAAGCAGATGAATAAGATCAAGAGAGGCAAAGTGACTTGCTTCATTCAAGGAGTCAAGTCACTTGAAGAAAGAAAGTGGGAGGGAGAAGAATGAGCAAGCTCAAACTCAAACACATATAAGAATGCAGCAATGGATGCAAGAGAGATGAAAAGAAAAGGTATGAGAAGTGAAGGCAAATCCACTTCTCAAGTTTACTTACCACCTGAAATGTTAGAAAGAAATGCAATGTAATGCAAGATGAGATGAAATGATATGATGCAAAGCAAGACCAGAAGCATGTTGATGATGATTATGATGTTATGAGGTGCTGCAAACATGAGGCAAGACAATGGGGATGTTCATACAAGCTTATGAATGCAAATGATGCAAGCTAAGGAGCATGAACAGGCATGAAAAGTTATGAATCATACAAAACAAATGACATGGCAAATATGTAATGCAATGATCAATGATGCTTTATACATGTCTTAAGATGTCAAATGAATCACAAGAATGCACAAAATGCAAAGACAAGTCATGTTATGCAAGAGAATGCAAGAAGGATGCAAGAGAAAGCCCAAATTAGGGTTCATGGATCAAACATCAAGCACAAACCAAAAAAAGAAGCAAACCCTAAGATAAAAAATGGAAAATGCTATCCAAAGAAACCCTAGACCTATAATGAACCACTGCCCAAAGGGGAGCTCTCAACTCTCAACCAAACTCAAGATATGAATTTTACAAGTTATTAGGGTTTTTTAGGGTTCTTAACAAAACAAATGCCAAACAATTTGAAAATGCAAGAACAATTCAATGGTCTTTTTACCCTAGAATCTACATGCCAAACACAAGACAAAGCAAAAAGAATCAATGTCACAACCTTCACCAATAGGCAGAAATGAATTTTTGAATCCATGATCAAAATAATGCATAAAATATGATTTAATTCAATGAAAAATTCTTAAAATGCATCAAGATCAAAAAAGAAATTTGGTTTGAAGGTTGGACAATGTTTCTAAATGTCTTAGAACATTTCATGAATTTTTTTGTAATTTTTAAATACCTAAAAGTATTTTTAATAAATTAATTTCCATTAATCAATTAAAGATAATCTTTTAAATATTTAAAAAATACTTTTTAAATGATAAAAATAAAATAAAAATATTTTTGTGTTTTAAAAATTAGTGAAACTCTTGACAAAAAGTTTCATAATTTTTAAAACATTTTTGCTATTTTAAATAAATCGTGCAAATAAAATGAAAAGAAGTGAATTAAAAAATGAATTTAAACTGAAATTAATAAAAGTCAAGTGATCTGATGGTGGAGATTCAAATGGAAACACGCGCGCGTTGACCTGGCGCCAAATCCAAAGGCCAGAATTCAAATTTCGCTAATCAATGCTTATGCCCTAATCTCGCCGTTAAACACACTCAGATGACCGGAACAGTGTTCCGGTCATCTTCTCCGTTCAATCAAAATCCCTAACTCACTCCATACGCATCTAAAATGAATTCTAAGAACCCAGAAATGATTCCCACAAGCTCACGAATCAAAACCCCCAATCAAAACAAATTTATGTTTCCTAAATCAACTGAATCGAAGGAAAAGAAAACTAGGGCACGCAGGTTTCAGAGAGAAATTAAATGCTCATTTCATCACCATTTCAAAAACTAAGAACATCAGGATGATCAGGACAACACAAAGAACAAGTTTGCAACAAGAAAAATGATTTCTGGAAAAATAATTTTCGAGCTACCTGAGATTTGAAGCTTTCAGTTTAGGAACTTTCTGGCCACCTCTCCTTGTGCAATCTACTCCTTAGAACCTCTTGATGATGTTTGAATGCTCAAATGGAGTTTAAGCTGGATGGTTGATGAGTTTCGAAAGCTTCTGTTCAAGCTTGATCAGAAATGGCAATGGTGAAATAGGCACTTTCAGGTCATGGTGAGGGGTTGTTTATGATCCTGAGGGTGAATGGAGAAGTTCTGTGGTGTTTGTTTGGATGTTTGTGGCTTGTGGAGAGAGATTCGATAGAAAATGCAGGCTGAGGTGAAGGATGGTTATGGAGTATTCAAGCTTGTTTCAGGCTTGAGCTTTGGTGGTTTCTTGTCTATGAAGTGTGTTGAGTTGGATGATGAAGAAAGTTTGAGTGTTTTCAGGCTGTGGAGAGAAATTCGAAGGAACTTGCAAAAGGGGAGTGTTTTGTGTATGTTTCGTATGAATGAGCTTCAGCCTTGCTTGATGTATGGAATGGCTTGCCCTTTGTCCACATAAACCTCTCTCATTGGTCAGATGATGTGACCTGCCCTTTATTGATTGGGATGTTTACTTTTGCAAAATGTCAACTTGGTTGTAAGAGAGGCATGGGCTTGGTTCTAGGCAAGTACATGGGCATGGTCTGGCGCAGCAAGGTGAGGTGAGAGGCTAGCAAAGCTCAGCATCCAAGGCTGCAAGTAGGAGGGAGCATGATCATGAGTTTTGCAACTTGTTGCTTTTTGAACTTTTATGAGAAAAGTCAAGTTACATGAGCTATAACCATGGGCATTCTTGGTTCAATCCTGATTTTATGACTTAGAGACATGTTTGCATACTGGTTTGAAGCCAATTAGAAGTTACAAAATGCATTGGTTCAAGGTTTTGCAAAATTTCCATTTGGTGCATAACTTGAATTTTAGTGATTTTTGCCAACTTTAACAAACCATAACTTTTGATCCAAGATGAATTAGATCATGTTCTTGTACTTTTTGGAAAGGGAAAGATGAGATCTACAACTTTCATGACCAAAGTTTTTCCATTTGAAGCATTTTTGGATCAAGAATCAAGGCTTGAAAAATGACCTAAAATAATGCATTCTTGAAAAGTCAACTATGCCCAAAAATTCAACATTTGCAAAAACCCTAAATTCTTGATTTTTATGAACTTCAATCTTCTTCCATGATCAAATAAAGATCATATACACTCAAAATGATGAAGATCACCCATTGGTTGGGTCATTGGGGGCCTCAGATGCCCTGATTTTGCACTGACTTGTCTGAAAAGTCAACTCTTGATCAGATGACTTCCCCATGGAATTTCTTCATGAAAATTGATATGCATACTCCCTATACCATATAGAGATCAATGGAAACAAGAATGACCAAAAAAAAAATTGGAGTTATGGCCTCTGAAACCAAAACCCTAATTTTCAGTCAACTGTGCAGTTCATCCTGGCTCTGCATCCACTTAAACCCTAGCTCTTGTGATTCCTCTGCATTCTTGACTTTGAGGAGATAGAATATGATGTATGAACACACATAGACCCCTTTGAGTTGATTGGTTGCCTTTGGAATGGCTCAAGATGCTTTGGGATTGCTCAGATCACAAACCCTAGGTGCAGATGCCTTGAAAGCTATGCAGTGGATAAAAAATGAGATGTGAGATGACATGATTGTACTTATGCATATGAGAATGATCACAAGCCATGGTGTGAATGGGTGAGGGCAAATTTGGGGTGTTTACAGCTGCCCCTATTCAAACATGAGTTAGCTGTGCAGGTTGTAAGCGACGGCTTAACAGGCAAACAAGATAACTTGTGGTTGAATACCAAAGACAGTCCAAAATTTGCACTCACAGAATGAAGAAGAAAAAGGGATATAGATTGTAAAAGCAAAATAAAGTATATTGTAAAGTATGGGCGACGGAGGACGACCGTCGAGCAGAGGACGACTGCTGGGTAAAGTGGTATGTGAAGCAAAGCGATGACGGGGACGGCCGACATGCTGGGGATAAAAGGTAAAGCCAAGACGGGGACGGCCGACTAGCTGGGGAAAATCAAATTATGATGGGGACGGCCATCAAGGTAAAGCTGTAAAATCTCTGAGGATTAATGAAACACGACGGGGACGGCCATCAAGTTCATAAAGTAGGTAAAATAACCAACGATGGGGACGGCCATCGGGCTAAAAAGGAAAAGGGACCACGACGGGGACGGCCATCGGGTTAAAGAATAAATGAAATAAACAGTTGATGGGGTACGGCCATCAAAGGTGAAGGACGATCACCTAACAGGGGACGGCTGCTCTGTTGGGAATAAAAGAAAATATGATGGGGACGGCCATCAAAGGTGGAGGACGACCACCTGGCAGGGTACGGCTGCCGAAAATATCAACGATGGGGACGGCCATCGGATAGAAAAGGTCAACGATGGGGACGGCCATCGGACGAGCAAGATGGAGGACGACCATCAAGAAGTGGAGGACGACCACTCAGCAGGGGACGGCTGCTCTCGAGGTTTGTCATGACATAGGACGAATGTCAGATAACCAAAATCAACAATGGGGACGGCCATTGGATAAAGTTGATGAAGGACGATCATCAAAAGGTGGAGGACGACCACCTAGCAGGGGACGGCTGCTGAAATCAACGATGGGGACGGCCATCGGATGAGCATGATGGAGGACGACCATCAAGAAGTGGAGGACGACCACTCAGCAGGGTACGGCTGCTCTCAAAGGTATCATAACACAGGATGAGTGTTAGATAAAAAGAAAATTTGTTGGTGATCTACTGGTGATAATGTAAACACGGACGAGCATTTACACCCAAGAAGCAAAAGGTATAAGTGTTTGGTATTGTGTATGGATTAAAGATGCGGACGAGCATCCTTAAGACTATGATACGGACGAGTATCATGTAGAAACAAACTGACACACGTTCAGAGATGATGATGCGGACGACTATCAACTGGTTAACAAAGAACACGGACGAGTGTTGCATCTGAAAGGACTCTTCTGGGGAAAAGTAGATACGGACGAGTATCTATGTTCAAGAAGACACAAGTGTTTGACACGGTGTATGGATTAAAGACGCGGACGAGCATCCCTAAGACTATGATACGGACGAGTATCATGTAGAAGCAAACACTAGACGCAATGTTCTGAGATGATGGTACGGACGAGTACCAACTGGTTAACAAAGAACAAGGACTACTGTCGGATCTGTGGGGATATGAGTGATGAAGTATACAAGATACGGACGAGTATCTGTATAAGCGTACCATGAGTAGTGTGAGTATTGTATTGTATAGATGAGTGTTTTAACTGCCGGGGAGAGTGACACGGACGAGTGTCAAGAGAGAAAAGTATAATATTAACAAGTGTCTGCTATACAAAGTCTAGGCGACTGCGCTGAGGATATGACACGGACGGGTGTCAAAAAGGGTGTATATAAGGTATGTGAGTGCAAAAAGGATGTCTTTGGCTTTCTGCTGGGAGTTATGACACGGACGGATGCCAGAATGTATCTGTGATGAGGGTGATTTTGTTTGTAGAGTGTATTCAGGCGACCTGTGGGGAAAGATGACACGGACGGGTGCCAAAAGGTGTATACACTGGTGTTTGTGATTTGTGAGGCAGTTGCTTTTGCTGGGACTCGGGTGGGGATTCTTGGGGAAAGTAATCTGTATTCACAAGCGTTCAAATCACAACATGACTTATGATTATGCTATGCATTTGATTTTTGCCGTAATGCTCCGTATTAGACGGAATGCTACGCTCTGGGGGGTGAATATGATGCGGATGCCATGATTATGCAAAGGGGCACGGATCCGGGATTCGGATCCCGCTGCCGCGAAAATCTCTGGTCGATCCGCTTGAAATGGACATCCCAGCTGGGGATGAGATCATTGGTAGATCTAACGATGCATCTGTTTGGGGATATAGGTCACTGGTTGACATATCCTTATAATACGGGACCCAGCTGGGGTTTGTAGAAGCTTTCTTCACTCTGTTGTGACTTCTCCGTGCGTTTCTCTTCTGAATAAAGGCTTGAAGCTCTGTGGGGAGATAATTCCCTGACTTCTGCATTCTGCTGAGGAAGAATGGCAACTCGGCTGGGGAAATGGGAGAGGCAACTCAGCTGGGGAGAGCAACAAGAGGCAACTCAGCTGGGGATGAAGCATTTCGGATGCTGAGATTGAGTGTATGCTGATTTGGCAGCTCTGCTGGGGAAATGGGCACCTTCTAGTGCCATGTGGAAGATAGACCGAGTCGATAATGATTCGCCTACTTGCTGAGACGTAGCTTGCATGCCCCAGGTTGCGTTCTGGATACCTGCAATCCTGCAAAGATAATGGAACGTACAAAAGGTCCCGAGGTATCCCTTACTGGATTCCGTCATAGGAGTTAAGTACTTTCGAGAATAATCACATTCCCTGTAAGCATGTGTTTTTATTTCTAGAGAAAGGCGTCTGTACTTATGCAATTGTATTTTAGAGATATCAGACAACTCTTTGCAAAACATAAATGTGAAAACGAAACATGACTGAAAAATCTGATTTTATTAATTCATGTGCCCTGAATTGGCGAGATACAGTCAGAGAAACATATCTCCTGAAATGAGGAGATTGTTATAAATTGAGAAATAAAGTGCTGGCGGTGTTGACGACGCTTTGAGGAGCTTCCCCTCCTGCTATGACTCGTATGACAATGACGTTCTTCTCGTCTTGCTTTCTGGGGAAAGTTGATTCTGATTGAAACTGATCCTTCGGAAGCTTACCAAGTTATAGGTGATACAGACGAATTCAGAATGCAGTTGTTCGCTTATTCCCTTATTTTGCATGGATCGCCCTTTCGGGTTTTCAATCCATCGGGATACCCATTTTTGCCTGAGCTGTCCAATGCGGCTTTTCAACTTAGCGGGTGTACATTTTTTATTTGTTTCCCTTACTTTTGCCCGAGTCTTTTATTCTGTTTTTGACTCGCCGGGATGCCCTATTTTGCCTGGACTTCCATTCTGTTTTTATGTCCAGCGGGTCATTTTATGCGAAGTATTTTTTAACTGCATCTGAATTCACAGGGGACGGGAAATCTTCACCATCCATGGTGCTGAGCATCAGTGCTCCGCCAGAGAAAACTTTCTTTACAACGAATGGTCCTTCATAATTTGGAGTCCATTTGCCCCTGTGGTCTGTATGAGGAGGGAGGATTCTTTTCAGCACAAGATCTCCCACTTGGTACTCTCGGTGCCTGA
Source organism: Lathyrus aphaca (assembly GCA_963966055.1). Taxonomy (NCBI): domain Eukaryota; kingdom Viridiplantae; phylum Streptophyta; class Magnoliopsida; order Fabales; family Fabaceae; genus Lathyrus; species Lathyrus aphaca. The sequence continues at coordinate 163,055,398 of OZ014520.1, read as the reverse complement.
CTTTCTGATCGAAGGCCTTCTTCATTCTCTTCTGATATAACTGCCCATGGCAGATTGCAGCCAATCTTTTCTCTTCGATCAGACTCAGTTGTTCGAATCGGGACCGAACCCATTCTGCTTCACTCAGTTTAACATCCATTAACACCCGTAACGAGGGTAGTTCAACTTCAACAGGTAGGACTGCTTCCATACCATACACAAGCTGATACGGTGTTGCCCCAGTGGATGTTCTGATTGATGTGCGGTACCCATGCAAGGCAAATGGTAGCATTTCATGCCAGTCTTTGTAGGTGATTACCATCTTCTGCACAATCTTCTTAATATTCTTATTTGCCGCCTCAACAGCGCCGTTCATCTTTGGCCTGTAAGGAGAAGAATTGTGATGTTGGATCTTGAAGTCCCGGCACAGTTCTGCCATCATTTTGTTGTTTAAATTGGAGCCATTATCAGTAATGATTCGCTCGGGCACTCCGTACCGACAGATGATATCTCTTTTCAGAAATCTGGCTACCACTTGTCTTGTAACATTTGCATATGAGGCTGCTTCAACCCACTTGGTGAAATAGTCAATGGCGACCAAGATGAATCTGTGGCCGTTTGAAGCAGTCGGCTCAATCTTGCCAATCATATCAATGCCCCACATGGCAAAGGGCCATGGTGAAGACATGATGTTCAAAGGATTAGGAGGCACATGCACCTTATCTGCATAGATCTGGCACTTATGACATTTTCTGGCGTAGGCACAACAGTCTGCATCCATTGTGATCCAGTAATAGCCTGATCTTAGCAACTTTTTAGCCATTGCATGTCCTCCAGCATGGGTACCGAAAGATCCTTCGTGCACTTCATGCATCAACAAATCTGCTTCCGTCTTGTCAACACATCTGAGGAGTATCATGTCAAAGTTCCTCTTGTATAAAGACCCATCAGTGTTCAGAAAGAAACTTCCAGCAAGCCTTCTCAAGGTCTTCTTATCATTGGAAGATGCCCCAGGTGGGTATGTTTGATCCTCCAAGAAGCACTTAATGTCATGGAACCAAGGCTTATCATCTTTTACAACATCTGCTGCAAATACATATGCTGGTCTATCAAGTCTAGACACTGAAATCTGAGGTACAAAGTTAGCCGTTTGAACTTTGATCATGGATGAAATGGTAGCAAGAGCATCTGCAAACTGATTCTCGTCCCGAGGGATATACTCAAGCTTGACTGTCGTGAAGAAAGTCAGTAACCTCCTTGTATAATCCCTGTAAGGTATCAGATGATCTTGGTGGGTGTACCATTTTCCGTTGGTTTGATTGACTACCAAAGCTGAATCTCCGAATACGGTCAATGTCTTGATCCTGAGGTCGATGACTTCCTCAAGACCCATAATGCAAGCTTCGTATTCAGCTTCGTTGTTAGTGCAGTTGAAAGTGAGTTTTGCCGAGAAAGGCATGTGAACTCCTTTAGGTGTAATGAGCACTGCACCAACACCCCGGCCATTCATGTTAACAGCCCCATCAAACATCATAGTCCATTCTTCCTCCGGGTCAGGCCCTTCAGTGTGAATAGGCTCTTCGTGATCTTTTGCTTTAATGAACATGATGTCTTCATCAGGGAAGTCAAACCTCATAGGCTGGTAGTCATCAATGGGTTGCTCAGCAAGATATTCGGATAGTACACTGCCCTTGATGGCTTTCTGAGATGTGTACTGTATGTCGTATTCTGTGAGAATCATCTGCCATCTTGCAACCCGTCCGGTAAGAGCTGGCTTCTCGAAAATGTACTTAACTGGATCCATCTTTGAGATTAATAAGGTAGTGTGGGTCAACATATACTGTCTCAGTCGGCGAGCAGCCCACGCTAAAGCACAGCAAGTTTTCTCGAGCAGTGAATAACGCTGTTCACAGTCGGTAAACTTTTTGCTTAGGTAGTATATTGCATACTCTTTTCGACCAGACTCGTCATGCTGGCCCAGCACACACCCCATCGACTCTTCTAATACTGTCAAGTACATAATCAGAGGTCTTCCTTCAACTGGCGGCATGAGGATTGGAGGTTCTTGCAGATATTCCTTGATCTTGTCAAAAGCCTTCTGGCAGTCTTCGTTCCACCTGACCGTTTGTTCCTTTCTTAACAGCTTGAACAAAGGTTCACAGGTTGCTGTGAGGTGAGATATGAACCGTGAGATGTAGTTCAATCGACCTAAGAACCCTCGAACTTCTTTCTCAGTTTTAGGTGCAGGCATCTCTTGGATGGCTTTGGCTTTATCAGGGTCCACTTCAATCCCTTTCTCGCTTACAATAAAACCCAGCAGCTTACCGGATCGCACCCCGAATGTGCATTTGTTGGGGTTCAGCTTCAATTGGTACTTCCTCAGACGCTTGAATAATTTGAGCAGATTCACCAGGTGATCTTCCTCTGTAAGGGACTTGGCGATCATATCATCCACATAACACTCGATTTCTTTGTGGATCATATCATGGAATAATGTCACCATAGCCCGTTGATATGTGGCACCAGCATTCTTCAGTCCGAATGGCATCACTTTGTAACAGAACGTGCCCCAAGGTGTGATGAATGTTGTCTTCTCCATGTCTTCAGGTGACATCTTGATCTGATTGTATCCTGAAAATCCATCCATGAAGGAGAATACCGAGAACTGAGCCGTGTTATCCACCAATACGTCAATGTGAGGTAATGGGAAGTCATCTTTCGGGCTGGCTCTGTTCAGATCCCGGTAATCAACACACATTCTTACTTTGCCATCTTTCTTAGGCACAGGTACTATGTTAGCAACCCACGGCGGATAGCTAGTTACAGCAAGGAACCCGGCGTCCCATTGCTTTTGTACCTCTTCCTTGATTTTCATGGCCATGTCCGGGCGAGTTCGGCGCAGCTTCTGTTTGACTGGTGGGCATTCTTCCCTCAGAGGCAGCTTGTGCATAACAATATCGGTATCCAACCCTGGCATGTCTTGATACGACCAAGCAAACACATCAACATACTCTTGAAGCAGATCTATCAGTTGTCTCTTCACTGAGTCTTGCAGGCAGGCCCCGATTTTAACCTCTTTCACGTCTTCATTGGTACCAAGATTAATCACTTCAATCTCCTCCTGGTGAGGAGTAATAACCTTTTCCTCCTGTCTTAACAACCTGGCTAGCTCTTCAGGAAGCTCATATTCTTCATCAACCCCTTCATCAGCTTGATTGATTGGATTGTCAAAGTCATACGATGTCATAGCCGTGCTGTTGTCGGTGCTGTCTGGAAGGCACTCTCTGCAAGGGTTAAGTTTGTTCGTTTTAGTGATTGATTTTTAATCTTGCTTTAGAAAAAGTGAAATGAAGTTATCATTTTGAAAACACCGCCATTTATTTTTTGTACAAAAAGAAAAATGGAAAAACAGTGAGCATAAAAGAAGAAGACTCGTTTGCAAAAAGATGTCTGATATTTCATTAATTTAATCTTGTTTGCACAAAAGTACAGATGGCCCTGGTTACAAAATGAGTCTTGTCATCTTGGGCAAGATGCAAGACTTGGATGCATGCTATAAAAAATACAGGAAATAATAATTACTCTGCATGAGTAACTCTTATAATTTCCTGGGAAGACCAGTTCGAGACACTGCTCCCCGGGATCTTCGGACGAATCCAATTCTCCAGATTGCGCTCCTCTTCCAGCTCGTCTTCCAAACAGTTGATAGCATCGGGGGTAAGCATCCCCCCACTGACAAATCCAGGCTCTGCAGCAGCCTTTGCTTGATGTTGAGTTGGTCTGTAACCCAACCCAAATTTGTCCTTCTTCTCCTCCACAGCTAAGACCTTGCCCCAGCCTAGGGCAATTCCTTCCTCAACAACCTTCCGGGCTTGTTGGTATGATGACATTGGGGTACCAGATACAGCAGATGCTTCATTCACATTCAAAGCTTCAAACCCCTGGCTCATTGTTTCATGGATCTCTCCATCCATTTCAATGTATTTGTAGGTTGCCAGGTGGCTGACAAAAATGTCCTCCTCTCCACAGATTGTGACAACTTGGCCTTCCCACTCAAATTTTAACTTTTGGTGAAGGGTAGACGTTATTGCGCCAGCGGCGTGAATCCAGGGTCTACCCAACAAACAGCTGTAGGCGGGCTGAATGTCCATCACATAAAAGATAGTTTTAAAGGTCTGTGGGCCAATTGTCACAGGCAGCTCAATCTCTCCCAGAACCGATCTCTTAGAACCATCAAAGGCTCTCACCACCAGGTTGCTGGGTCTCAATGCCAATCCATCATATTCAAGCTTCACCAGAGCCTTCTTTGGTAAGACATTCAGGGAAGAACCTGTGTCCACCAGCACATGAGAAAGGACAGCTCCTTTGCATTCCAGGGTTATGTGCAAGGCTTTGTTGTGATTGCGGCCATCCGCTGTCAAGTCAGAATTGGTAAACCCTAGCCCATTGCTAGCAGTAACATTTCCAACCACGGTTTCCAACTGGTTGACAGTTATCTCCTCAGGCACGTAAGCTGCGTGCAGGACTTTAAGTAGTGCATTCCGATGGGCTTCGGAGCACATAAGCAGTGAGAGGATGGAGATTTTGGATGGCGTCTGGTGAAGTTGATCCACAATTTTGTAATCACTCTTTTTGATGATTCTCATAAACTCATCAACTTCTTGATCGAACGGAGTCTTCAGGGCTTCTTTGGCAGCTGGATCTTCCTGCACCGGGCTCTTTCCTTTTGCCTTGGCAGCAGCTTCTGCTTCGGCAGTAGGTCTTTGAATTGGTGGAGCAAAGAGACGTCCGCTTCGAGTGAAGCCTCCGCCTCCCCCCACATTATCTACTTGTGGTGCAGGTGCTGATGTTTCAAGGGTGATTCTTTTTCCTTCGCAGTACACGTCAGAGCCATAGTGCCAGGGGATGGCCCTATTGCTTTCATATGGTACTGGTCCAGGCACCGTGACAGTGACTGGACTGATTGCTGCTGCTGAAGGGACTGTTATCGTGTGTGGATCATAGAAGATTGTAACTGGTGCTCTAGTGGGAGCAGCATCTTCTGAATGGTAAGCGGAGTTATTTTTAGGATCATAGAATATGGTAACAGTAGAGACATCTTCATGATTGTTTGCTGGAGTTGTAGGAGGTACTGTTGGAAGGACTGTTGTTGTTGTTGATGGAGAGTCGAAATGGAATGAAGCTGAAGTTGTAGCAGGAGAAACTGTTGAAAACTGATCATTTGGGAGAACTGATGAAGTACTTGTTGATGGTGCTGATGAATTGTCGGGTACAATAGTTGCCGCAGTTGTAGGAGGTTCTGAAACCGTTGTTGATGAAGTTGCCGGATTTGTCGGAAACGATGTAGTGATCTGTAATAGGCCACTCTGAATAAGGCTATCAATGCCATTCCTCAAGTCTTCACACCCATTCCAAGAAATATTGCAGTATGGGCACCCTAGTTCACACCCCGGAAATATCTGGTTTTCACGGAGTTGAGCTTTGATTTCCACCAATGGTGTCCTGATCTGATCCACACTAGTTATCAAATAAGACGGTTGGTCTTCTTCAATAGCATTAATTCGGGGACCACCATGGTTTGGCATCGGGTTCTTATTGACATTGGGCGGAGGTGCAAAATTCAGAGCCTTGGAGTCCACCAAGTCTTGTACCTTCATATGCAGAGCTCTGCATTTTTCTGTACTGTGACCAGGTGCGTTTGAATGAAAAGCACACCTAGCATTGGAGTCATAGTTCCTTGGTAGACTGTTGGGATCCGGAGGCGCCAACGTTCTTAGCTCAACTAGGTTGAGTTTCAGAAGTTGTGGCAGCAAAGCAGCATACGGCATTGGGATCGGGTCGATCACTCGGTTAGCTTGGGATGGCCTTTGTTGGAATGGCCTCTGTTGATTGTTGTTGTTGGAGTTGTGGTTGTTGTAGTTTCTTGGAGGATATTGATTCTGCTGATACTGGGGTTGTTGTTGGAAGCTTTGTTGAGGAGGTTGATAGACTGGCTGTGGATGAGCTGGAGCAGGGATGGTGACTGCTGCTATTGACCTCTGAGCATATTGGGGCCTACCCCTGTTGGTGTGAATGGCATTGGTCTCGCCAGTTCTTCTCGGGCCTGCAAAAGGCTTTCTTGTACTACTGGACGAGCTTGCACCGTTGTCTGAGATCTTTCCCATTTTTAACAAACTTTCAATTCTCTCCCCAGCTATGACAACATCTGCAAAGCTGGTAGAAGAGAAAGCAGCCAACCTGTCAATATAGGTTCCCTGAAGAGTGTTCATAAACATGTCTGCCATTTCTCTCTCAGACATTGGTGGTTGAACAGCAGCAGCCAGTTGCCTCCATCTCTGAGCATATTCTCTGAAGCTCTCCCTGGACGACTGTGACATTCCCATTAGGAGGGTCCTGTTGGGTGCCATGTCTAGATTATACTGATACTGTCTGATGAAGGCTTCTGCCAGGTCCTTCCAGCATCTAATTGTTGCTCTTGTCAAATGGGAATACCATTCCCTAGAAGCTCCAGTCAAGCTATCTTCAAAATAGAACATCCACAATTTCTCATCCATTGTATAGGCCTTCAGCCTTCCCAGAAATGATTGCAAATGAGTCCGGGGGCATGAAGTCCCATTATACTTTTCGAAACACGGAGGCTTGAACTTGTGGGGAATCCTGACCCCTTCTACCAAACCCATGTCCATGACGTCGAAACCCAAAGAATTTTGGGATTCTAAGGACCTCAACTTCTCAGCTATTTCTTCCAATCGTCTATCATAAGTTTCCTCTCCGGCACCCATTACTGTATACTGGTCCTCCTGAGGATCTTCTTGAAGTACTCTGGCTGCTGTGGCTGTCCCTTGAATGTTGACTGGGATGTTAGCCTCTGGATGGAGATGTGGGCCAAACACAGGGGGGTTAACATGTGGTTGCACCCTTTCATTATTACTGGTGCCTGCAGTTCCTACATGAGGCTCCTCTTGATTTTGCCTCTCCACCATGGCCCTCAGTCTCTCCTGGCTCTGGGCCATGTTGTTCATAACTTCCATGAACTGCGTCATCTGCGTTCTCATCTCTAACCTTTCGTTTGCCATCTGATTTCTGACCTCTGTAAGGTCTTGTTGCATCTGATCCATCTGAATTCCCGGAAGGTTGTTTCTAGTTGGGTACCTGTGTGGCCTGTTGAGAGGAAATACCCGGCGGCGAGCAATAATTCCTGAGATTCACAACAGAGGTTAGCAACAACAAAACAAAAAACCTACAAAACAAACAAAAGGGTTAGCATGCAATGCAGTTATGCTTATTTGCTATCAAGGTATCCGGTTTGGCCTTCAGTTTTGACCCTTCCAGACCCTTGAAGATGATGCTGCTGAAGTTGCTTTTGATGTGAACCCAGATAGAAACTAACACAAATATATTACAAAGGTGAAATAATACAATTTGTTCATTTTTACAACACAAGCCCTCAAAGGGGTCAAAATACATCACAAAAAAGAAAAAGTACATGGAAAAGGAACAACAACAAGCAAATGATCAAACTCCAAGGCCAAACTCATCCTCACGAACTTCCTTGAGAAGTGCTTCGGTCACAGGATCAGCCGGATGCTCCGTGAGACTTCTAATGAGAAGGTTTCTCGTTGCAACAGCTGCAGTCAACTTCTTGTTCTGACTTTGGTCTTTAGACCTCTTCACTCCTGCTTTGATTTTCAGCTCTGATATCTCCTCCTGGGCTGCTGCCAGGGCTTTTTCCATCTGCTCCATCTTGTCTTGAGCCCTCTTGTCTTCTAGAGTACGGGCCTCAGTGATCCGGACCCACCTGGCCTGACTCTCTTTCAAATACAAGTCCGTTCTTGCTCTCTGAAACTGGGCTTCTTTACAAGCATTCTTCAGAATCTGTTCACCTGCTTTAGACTTGTTGATATAATCTCCAGACTTCTCAATCTTAGTCAAGTGTTCCACCCTCAACTTTTCCAATCTCTCAATCTCCCTCACACCTTCACTCCTCTCCCGGAGGGTCTTCTGCAAAGCCTGGGTTAGCTTCTCATTTCTTTCCTTCAAGCTTTCAAACTCTTCCAAACTGATAGTGGCAGGGGGTGGTGCTGAAGATGACTCAGGCATATCTTCTATGGTAAAGGGCATTCCAGAGAATTGGGCCCTGGCATGGGACCACTCATAATATTGGACTGATGCCACATTATTGCACTTCCCCAGAATAGTTATTCCCTTGGTTTAAACATGATCCCAGGCCCAGGCAGCCTGCCTAACAGCAGCCAAACTAATCTTGTTCTCACAGTAGAGGGCCTCAACCAAGTCTTGTTCCCTAGGAGTGTGGACCAGCGCATAGCCTAATTGCCTTCTGAACAGCAGAGGGTTGTAGTTGATACTTCCCTTAACTCCTATCAAAGGCACATTGGGAAAGTGCCCACAGCTGGTGATCATATCTCTGCCCTTGGTGCTTTGAGTACACCATCTGATGTCTGCTGAAGTTAGGACAGTGAGTCTCTTAGCCCAGTTGCTTTGCTGATGAGGATTTAGAAATGCATCTGTCCTGGGTAGATGCCTGAGAAGCCATGCATGAAATAATGGAGCACAAATCCTCACTAATCTTCCCCTCTGCTTCTCATTTCTCTGATGTACTGAGTAATAGAGATCACCCAGTAAAGTTGGCACTGGGTTCTTCAGGATGAACAAATGGATTGCATTCTTGCTAATGAATCGAGGCTCATCTGCAAACAGCACAATTCCATATACACTTAAGGCCAACAGAGCACAAACAGCTCTCCACTCCCCCAAGGAGGCCTTCAAACTAGCTTGAGAAATCAGGAAGTCCAGATGAAATCCAGGGATCCCAGCCTTAGAGGTCATATGCTGTTCAATCAAAACAGGCTCTAGATACAAAGCTTTGGCTACCTCTCCATTGCTGGGAAAGACCATTTCAGGGTTGAATGGGATTTCTCTTTTGATGGGCAGACCAGTCAATGATGAGTATTCTTCCAAAAGAGGCCCCAACTGAAAGTCTTGAAAGGTGAAACATCTCAATGGAGGATCATAAAACTGAATGCAGGTGTGGATGAGGCTCCTCTGAGATGGGTCCAGATCCATGACCATGTCCAGTATATCCCCATAATGCTCTCTGAACAAAGGAATGTGATCTGGGGTGATCAGGGTTTGGATCCTCCTGATGTCTGATAAGTCTGGTTGAAAGAAATGATAGGTGATGTTGCTTTTCTTTGGAGCCATGAGTACTGAGACTGAGTAGAGTGCTGATGAAGATACTGAGGAGTGGGCCACTGGCTGGCTAGTGCAAGTAACTGAAGTATGGCTGGCAGCTGAAGCAAGTGCTGGTGGAGATAGGTCAATATAACAGATGGGGTCAAAACCAAAACCAGATGAAAATGGATACCCTGAAACACAAATAAGCACATGTTAATATGATGCAATGAGTATGTATGCAAATGAAATGCAAGGGTTTGTGACTGAGCCGGATCTGATTAACTGCCTTGGTATAGATCCATGTGTGTTCAAGAATTCCAGATGGAGGTCTATAAATCCAGTAACCAGGGTGGGGGACTCAAATAAAGAGCCACATGTCCAGGGTTTAGAATCACAAGAACTGTCCAACATGGAGCATTCTTAACAAAATCAAAGTAACAGGGTATTCTGAGGTCAAGGTACCTGCAAACCTGTAAACAGCCCAACCCCCTCACAGGTGATGATCTAGAACAAGGATCCTCAGACTTGGATCAGTTATGAGAAGTGTAAACACTTCTAACCCGGAGGTACAGTGTTTACAATAACCATAAAAGTTCCTCCTCTAATTCACCTCAGTTTCTGAAGGTCAGTACTAAAAGGTCGTCCAGACTTAGCAGGCTTCCCAGATAGCCCTAGCATTGCAGGAAATCTGCAACACAGAGTTCTCAAGAAGAAACCCATATCTGAACCGTGTTTCATATTCCCGCACCAGACCGAAATGGAATGGGAAAGAATATGATTCACTCTAGCCTAGGTGTCACTCAGGTCCCAGGTATAGGACCTTAACTCTCAATGAAATACCCACCCACCAAAGAAAAACCAGATCCAGCCAGCACAGTATGACAGTATGAAAAATATAAAGCTATAAAGAAAGCAATGAATCAGCTGTACATAAAGCAATAAACAAAAATAAATACAAGCACATATAAGCACATAACACCCCAGTAAACACAAATCAAACAAGCGCTAGGAGGAACCCACAAAAAGAACCAGAAGCCCTGGTTGCAGTATAAGGGTCCCCAGCAGAGTCGCCAAGCTGTCGCTCCCGACAAATGAAACAGGGTCATATGAAGGTACAGACGCGAACGGTCGGCGAAGGGAACAGTGAGAACACACAGCCGTGAACTCACTGGAGATGAAAAGAGTCGCCAGCTGGGCATTTTTATCCCGGAGGAAAGGTAATGCTGCATAGACCTAGAAAGATACGGATAAGACGGTTGCGAACCAGAGAGACTAAGAAAGGGGGTTGGTTACAACCTGGGAAGGTATTAGCACCCAGATTGTCCGCCGTACTCGACGGGATCCACGCTTGAAAGATTTGTGTTTTAAAGGGGTAGTGTCAGTGCAATTTGTGTGTAAAAGAGCTGGAAAGATGGAGGTACAGGTGTCAGTGCAAAAGAGTGTGAAGTGTGATATATACAGTGTCAGTGTGAGACCAGGAATGAAATGCTCATGATAATGAGGCTAAAAGAATAAGGCTGGAGGAGGGGGAATGTACAGAGACTTTTGTTCGATAACCGTTAAGTTATGCCTACGTATCCTCTCGTGCAATGAGGAAGTCAGAACACCGTAGTTCGACCCAAAGAGACTGAAAAATGAATTGACTTGTGAACTGCTTGCTTGCCTATGCTCAAGTGTATGATCTGTCTGGCACAGATGCGAACTGTCTTGCATCAGACGGAAGAAGCAAGTTCTCGATTGTGAGTGAGGATGATGAGAAAAGAATCCCGGGGGAGACGATTATTGTTTGTTTTTGTGTTTTCAGTCTTTTATTGTTTTTGGATTTTGTCATAAGTTAATGAGCTTAAGTCTAAACCAATGGATTTAGTAAACTCATCACATCTTCCCTCTGATTAGGGGTAATGAGAATACCTTAAGTGTGAAGTCAGATTCTCACACTTAATCACCTTTGGTGTAGGATTAAGATCATTAACCTACTTGTGATTATTTAGATGTTTTTGTGGTTTTTGTTTAGTGTTGAGTAATGAGGTTAAGCCATAATCAAGGATTAAACAGACCCATTACACCATCCTAAAAGAAGGATAATAGATGAGAATGTTTAAGCTGAGAAAAACTCCTCGACTTAATCCATGATTAGGGATTAAACCCATGACAAAACAAACCTTTATTAAGTGGATTTTAGATTAATGATAAGATGATGAAGTGATTTTTATGATTTGTAAGACAACTTGAGGGGGACTTGTCCATTAACACTAGGGTTAGTCCTTCTTAACCACTTAAGGAAGAATTAGAACCCTAATGCAAGGCCCAAGTTACAAGTGTAATGTCTTGATAATTATTAGATGGATTGATTAAGAGATTTAAACACATAAAGGGTTCAAGACTTAGGATTAAAGTTATACACTCCATCCTAAGAGAAGGATGCAGGCATAAGCTTAATCACAAAGTCTTAAAGCCTTTAGGGTTTAGTCCCTGATTATGAGATGAGAAGAGAAGACTCAAAGAGAGACACAAAGGTAAAACTATGGGGGGACTAATCAAAACCCTAATTCATTGTCATGCTTGGTTGATCCTAAGGTTTGTGAGGTTTGCAAGAACAATCTTCAAAGGAGCCACCAGGAAGCAGATGAATAAGATCAAGAGAGGCAAAGTGACTTGCTTCATTCAAGGAGTCAAGTCACTTGAAGAAAGAAAGTGGGAGGGAGAAGAATGAGCAAGCTCAAACTCAAACACATATAAGAATGCAGCAATGGATGCAAGAGAGATGAAAAGAAAAGGTATGAGAAGTGAAGGCAAATCCACTTCTCAAGTTTACTTACCACCTGAAATGTTAGAAAGAAATGCAATGTAATGCAAGATGAGATGAAATGATATGATGCAAAGCAAGACCAGAAGCATGTTGATGATGATTATGATGTTATGAGGTGCTGCAAACATGAGGCAAGACAATGGGGATGTTCATACAAGCTTATGAATGCAAATGATGCAAGCTAAGGAGCATGAACAGGCATGAAAAGTTATGAATCATACAAAACAAATGACATGGCAAATATGTAATGCAATGATCAATGATGCTTTATACATGTCTTAAGATGTCAAATGAATCACAAGAATGCACAAAATGCAAAGACAAGTCATGTTATGCAAGAGAATGCAAGAAGGATGCAAGAGAAAGCCCAAATTAGGGTTCATGGATCAAACATCAAGCACAAACCAAAAAAAGAAGCAAACCCTAAGATAAAAAATGGAAAATGCTATCCAAAGAAACCCTAGACCTATAATGAACCACTGCCCAAAGGGGAGCTCTCAACTCTCAACCAAACTCAAGATATGAATTTTACAAGTTATTAGGGTTTTTTAGGGTTCTTAACAAAACAAATGCCAAACAATTTGAAAATGCAAGAACAATTCAATGGTCTTTTTACCCTAGAATCTACATGCCAAACACAAGACAAAGCAAAAAGAATCAATGTCACAACCTTCACCAATAGGCAGAAATGAATTTTTGAATCCATGATCAAAATAATGCATAAAATATGATTTAATTCAATGAAAAATTCTTAAAATGCATCAAGATCAAAAAAGAAATTTGGTTTGAAGGTTGGACAATGTTTCTAAATGTCTTAGAACATTTCATGAATTTTTTTGTAATTTTTAAATACCTAAAAGTATTTTTAATAAATTAATTTCCATTAATCAATTAAAGATAATCTTTTAAATATTTAAAAAATACTTTTTAAATGATAAAAATAAAATAAAAATATTTTTGTGTTTTAAAAATTAGTGAAACTCTTGACAAAAAGTTTCATAATTTTTAAAACATTTTTGCTATTTTAAATAAATCGTGCAAATAAAATGAAAAGAAGTGAATTAAAAAATGAATTTAAACTGAAATTAATAAAAGTCAAGTGATCTGATGGTGGAGATTCAAATGGAAACACGCGCGCGTTGACCTGGCGCCAAATCCAAAGGCCAGAATTCAAATTTCGCTAATCAATGCTTATGCCCTAATCTCGCCGTTAAACACACTCAGATGACCGGAACAGTGTTCCGGTCATCTTCTCCGTTCAATCAAAATCCCTAACTCACTCCATACGCATCTAAAATGAATTCTAAGAACCCAGAAATGATTCCCACAAGCTCACGAATCAAAACCCCCAATCAAAACAAATTTATGTTTCCTAAATCAACTGAATCGAAGGAAAAGAAAACTAGGGCACGCAGGTTTCAGAGAGAAATTAAATGCTCATTTCATCACCATTTCAAAAACTAAGAACATCAGGATGATCAGGACAACACAAAGAACAAGTTTGCAACAAGAAAAATGATTTCTGGAAAAATAATTTTCGAGCTACCTGAGATTTGAAGCTTTCAGTTTAGGAACTTTCTGGCCACCTCTCCTTGTGCAATCTACTCCTTAGAACCTCTTGATGATGTTTGAATGCTCAAATGGAGTTTAAGCTGGATGGTTGATGAGTTTCGAAAGCTTCTGTTCAAGCTTGATCAGAAATGGCAATGGTGAAATAGGCACTTTCAGGTCATGGTGAGGGGTTGTTTATGATCCTGAGGGTGAATGGAGAAGTTCTGTGGTGTTTGTTTGGATGTTTGTGGCTTGTGGAGAGAGATTCGATAGAAAATGCAGGCTGAGGTGAAGGATGGTTATGGAGTATTCAAGCTTGTTTCAGGCTTGAGCTTTGGTGGTTTCTTGTCTATGAAGTGTGTTGAGTTGGATGATGAAGAAAGTTTGAGTGTTTTCAGGCTGTGGAGAGAAATTCGAAGGAACTTGCAAAAGGGGAGTGTTTTGTGTATGTTTCGTATGAATGAGCTTCAGCCTTGCTTGATGTATGGAATGGCTTGCCCTTTGTCCACATAAACCTCTCTCATTGGTCAGATGATGTGACCTGCCCTTTATTGATTGGGATGTTTACTTTTGCAAAATGTCAACTTGGTTGTAAGAGAGGCATGGGCTTGGTTCTAGGCAAGTACATGGGCATGGGCTGGCGCAGCAAGGTGAGGTGAGAGGCTAGCAAAGCTCAGCATCCAAGGCTGCAAGTAGGAGGGAGCATGATCATGAGTTTTGCAACTTGTTGCTTTTTGAACTTTTATGAGAAAAGTCAAGTTACATGAGCTATAACCATGGGCATTCTTGGTTCAATCCTGATTTTATGACTTAGAGACATGTTTGCATACTGGTTTGAAGCCAATTAGAAGTTACAAAATGCATTGGTTCAAGGTTTTGCAAAATTTCCATTTGGTGCATAACTTGAATTTTAGTGATTTTTGCCAACTTTAACAAACCATAACTTTTGATCCAAGATGAATTAGATCATGTTCTTGTACTTTTTGGAAAGGGAAAGATGAGATCTACAACTTTCATGACCAAAGTTTTTCCATTTGAAGCATTTTTGGATCAAGAATCAAGGCTTGAAAAATGACCTAAAATAATGCATTCTTGAAAAGTCAACTATGCCCAAAAAGTCAACATTTGCAAAAACCCTAAATTCTTGATTTTTATGAACTTCAATCTTCTTCCATGATCAAATAAAGATCATATACACTCAAAATGATGAAGATCACCCATTGGTTGGGTCATTGGGGGCCTCAGATGCCCTGATTTTGCACTGACTTGTCTGAAAAGTCAACTCTTGATCAGATGACTTCCCCATGGAATTTCTTCATGAAAATTGATATGCATACTCCCTATACCATATAGAGATCAATGGAAACAAGAATGACCAAAAAAAAATTGGAGTTATGGCCTCTGAAACCAAAACCCTAATTTTCAGTCAACTGTGCAGTTCATCCTGGCTCTGCATCCACTTAAACCCTAGCTCTTGTGATTCCTCTGCATTCTTGACTTTGAGGAGATAGAATATGATGTATGAACACACATAGACCCCTTTGAGTTGATTGGTTGCCTTTGGAATGGCTCAAGATGCTTTGGGATTGCTCAGATCACAAACCCTAGGTGCAGATGCCTTGAAAGCTATGCAGTGGATAAAAAATGAGATGTGAGATGACATGATTGTACTTATGCATATGAGAATGATCACAAGCCATGGTGTGAATGGGTGAGGGCAAATTTGGGGTGTTTACAGGTCCTAAAACTACCTATAATATTGTGTTAAAAGGAATCCTAAAAAAACATAATTTTTCTATGCCTAAAAATTATTCATTTCCACCTAAGGATTAGCTACTATTTTCTAAGGATTAAGCTTCTAAAACCTGAGATAAAATGCCTTAAAAAATCCACTAAAATTACACTAAGTACTACTATGAGTCTTCTAACTATGGTAAAAAGAATGGGCAAAACAAGTTACTGGAAGGTTGAGAAATAAAATCTACAAAACTATGTACATTTGAAGAAAATCTATTAAAAACCACTTACATGAAAAATTCAAAATAAAATCAAAAATAAAGCAAATTCAGGAAAATAAAATTCCAAACATTTCTAAATTGGATTAACAATCTACTTGATTTTTTTGGGAATTTTTCTAATCATTTTCCTATTTTTATGGAATTATTTTCTAAACTATACAAAAAAAATCTAAAGGAAACTAAAGGGGGGTGGATAAAGTGATTTTTATAGTTATAAAATGCTGAATGGGCCTAAGGAAGAGGTGCAAATAGCAACGGAGAAGGCCCACTGCGCAGGCCCTTGAGGGAGGTGTAGTAGGCAATGTTTTTATGTTGTTTTTTATCATGGGCTTAAAAGAAGGGTGCAGATAGTAATATGGCAAGGCCCAATTTCGCAGGACCTGGGGAGTGGTGTAGTAAGCAACTATTTTCAATTGTTTTTCTTAATGGGCTTAAGACGGGTGGTGTGGATAGCAAAGCAAAGAGAGCCTACCGGACGGTGACAAGTGTCACCGCCGGTATGGCTGGGGATCTTCAAAATCTGATCTTATCTCATTGGAGCAAGGAAACGGTGGATTTAATCTTCTTAATGCGGATTAATTGCCATTAACGATTCTTAATCACATAATCCCTTTTCAAATTCTCAAGAAATCTCTTACTATTTCTATTAACTTAATTTAATTTTTCTTCCTATAATTAACAACAAGAATTAAACCAAAACAAAAGACACATGCTGAATAAAAGCTTCAAAACCCTAATACCCTCTTTCTCTTGCCGCCGAAACCCCCTTTCCCCTTCTCCATCAACTTTCAGGCAACCCCAATGTCCTCTTCTTCTTCTTCTTCCGCCCAATCTGACACCATCACCACCTCAATTCATTCTTCTTCTTCTGCCTAGGCTAACGTCATCTTCTTCTCCTCTCTGCCACCACCAAAAAACGCCGATGAATCTAAATCTCCTCCTTCATCGAACACGACCTAACTTCTCTCTCAAATGTGAAAGAATCAAAATGATAACCTAATCTCTCCTCTACCTCAAACTCACAAGCGGTTCACCAATTCTTCCTAAATCCAAAAACAAAACCACTTCAGAAGCGAGATAAGAGGATGGAATCAAGGATTCGTACCTTCGATCGGAACAGTGTGCGTCGGTGTTCGGAAATTTGACCGGCAAGACTGTTTATGAAGAGGTCAATGATGGTGAACGAAAGTGCAAAGTTACGTATTCCTTTCCTCAACGTCAGGTCTTCCTTATTGCGATTTGTATTCTATAATTTGTTTGTTGATCCAACTACGCTTGCGTGACCTCTGCAGGTAGATTTCCAATGACGCGCGACGAAGACGAACGTGATGCCATGAAGATTAGAGGTCGGAAGCACCGCTTTCGTGGTATGTCACTCAGTGATCCTTCGCGCGATCCGTAGTCGTAATTTTGTTGTTTGATATTGATTCACACTCTTGAGCACATCCCAACTCTTTTTGAGTTTTCAATTTCTGAAACAGTTGTTGTTTTTGCTTGTGTGACTTGTAGGTTGTTGATGAAGCTGATACAATAGCCTTGAGATACTGATGATTGAGGGAGGTTGAAGCAGGGTGATGAAGATGATGAAGACTGAAAATGCTATGCAGGTATGGAAACTGAATCAAAAATCCGAAAATGGAGGAGAATGAAGAATGTGGAGTTCAGAATGAGGGTGAAGAAGAAGTTGAAGGAGAATGATGATTGAAGAATGGTGAAGCCATGAAAAAGAGTTTGTGAAAAATGAGAAGAAGAGATGAATGAAGTGAGGTTATGTAGAAGAAGAAGTTGTGAATAATGGTCAAAAGGAAGAAGAACTGAAGAAGAGTGAGGAGTCTGATTTATAGAGGATGAGAACTCAGGTGAAGTTTCCAGAAGAATTTGGTTAAAAGTTTGTTACGATTCTGTTAGTTAGTTTTGTTAGATTTCAGTTAGGATCAGTTAGTAATGATTAGAAACTTGTAACTAACTCTTATCCATTTTGCAGATTTTCGGTTTTAAGGAGGAAAAGTGAATGAAGGAAGCAAACTGTTGATCAAAGGTCAAAGGTAAGTTGAATAGAGATGATGGAGAAGTTGGATTGATGCTGAGGATCATGAAGATGCAGATTGATGAAGAGTGATTGTGTATGAAGGTTTTCGATTCGAGAAGAAGAAAGATTGAAGAATGAGAGAGGTGAAGATTCGAGGGTGAGGAGTGAAGACCGTTTTCTGTCACTGTTTTTCTGCATTTCCTTACTGATATCCCCTTTATCAGTTTTCTTTTCGGTTATTCTCTATGAACTCTCCTAACTGTTTCTGAATTTTCTCCTTTTTCTTTTTTGTTATCTGTAACTGAGTTTTCTCAATTTATATTAGTTATAGTTGTTTTTGTTTTCTTTTTAATATGAGTGCAAGTTTGAATTCCTCAATGTTACGCTGCGGATTGAAATCTCTTGCCGAAAACACGTTGTCTCTTCGTGATAAAAACTGCATCAGAATTATAACCACCAATATTGCTGTCACAACCAATTTTCTTATATGCTTCCTTTTTCAAGTCTCCTAAAAGCAAAACCATCTTTTTGTTGAACAAAACAAACTAAATAATACCCTTCCAATGGTTCTGGCCCAGAACCAAATTTAGCATAACTCAAATCCCAAAGTATAGCAATTTTACTAGATTCAACTTCCAAATTCTTACACCCTTTTCTTTTTGAAAACAACCATGGCTTTATATCAACCTTACATAAACGATGATTACTCAATTATTCAATTCCAACACTCAACCCTTGACCCATCAAATTCTTTGTCCATGAAACTGTAATCAAACATGAACGACCTCTCAATTGACATTGATAGATGCAAGTAACCACATTCTGTGCCCCTCTTGTGGAACCTATAAATTATTGAAGTTGAGCTTTAATGGCAATGCATTTATTGGCATAAAAATGAGGAGTTTTGTAGTTGTTTGTTGCTTGAGCTTCCTATAAAGGAAGCGCTGCCTTTTTTATGCATCCAAAGAATTTCCAAGTACGAGAGGCCCCTCACACGCATACAAATTCCAACAAAATTGCCAAGGGGCTGCAGTTTTTTGAAAATATTATCAAGTGAGAAGCTTGTCATGCCATGATGTTATTAAAGCTAGAGCTGGCTTGGAACTGTTGGGATCTCCGCTCAATCATTGGCACTTGGGGTTCTAAAAGATTTTATTGAAAGTGGATTAAGGATAGACTTTATGGGTTTGATTAGGACTTAAAAGAAAGATAGTAAATGGAGGGTTTGAAGAAATGAAAATTGTTGACTTGCCATGGACTAACAATGGAATTGGTTAATGGAACTAAAATATGGAACTCAAAAGAATATTGACTGGAAATAAGAGGTATTAGAAATGGATTTTATTGGACACGGAATTGGGCTTAAGATGACTATTGGAAATTAGTTTAGTGATTTGGATACTATGATGAAAACAAAAGAAATTGGCTTCCTATTATTTTGGTAGAAATTTGTGATGGTTCTAAAGCGAAATTACCGTTGAATTTAAATGGTGCAAAATGGACAAAGGGAAAACATGAGTTTGACATGGGCTATGAAAACTGAAAGATGGTTCAAAATGGATTACGAACAAAAGATAAATGGAAAAGTGAAGAAAATGAAGATGAATTGATGGAAACGTATTGAAGTAGAAAGGTGAAAATGGAATGGAATAATCAGGAGTGGTTCATAACAACGAGAACAAAGCAATGACTGAAATCTTGATCTTGGCCCAAAACCTATTTTGAAATCTTTCCACAAATCTATAAACACGACCACTTCTGAGCCACTGAATATTTTTCAGATTAGTCACAACTCCTTGAATCGTCTGAAACATGCCATGACCATTCGAATCCAGATGAATCACTGATAAACTGAAGATTCGAACCAAATTTCACACAAAACACTGTTCGATAGACGGATGAGTCTCAGCACACGACAACATGAGATCTTTGAATATGCACTGTCTAAGAAATAGTCCAGTGGTCCAAAATAATCTTGCAATTGCAGTGATCTTTTGACAATTTGACCAAAATTAGGTCAAGCTCCTATCCGGATCGAAACATAACTGAACAACCGCATTTGAAATGGAATCAACGTCCAGTGAATATTCTCCACCATTTCAGTCTCTGACGGATACAGATAAGGTATGAAACCCTAATTTCCCTGGGCCTTGATCACATGCCTCACGAAACAATGAAATGCATGATCATGATGTTACAATCTAATGAGAAATGCAAATGAATGCGAAACGATAAGCCAGTAAAGGGAATAAATATGAGGGAAAATTTTTAGGTATTACAGTTACGATATCAAGTGCTTCCTGAAATCTCAGGAATACTCATCAGGGGCATCCAGTAAAGACAAGAAGACCCTCATGAGGTTGGCAAGCGGGTTCTTCTTAAACCAGGACGATGTGCTCTACAAACGAAACTTCGACATGGTCTTGCTCAGATGTGTGGATAGACACGAAGCAGACATGTTGATGCAAGAAGTTCATGAAGGCTCCTTCGGTACCCATGCTGGAGGACATGCTATGGCGAAGAAACTGCTAAGGTCGGGGTATTATTGGATTACCATGGAATTGGATTGCTGTAAGTATTCCCGCAAGTGCCACAAGTGCCAAATCTATGCTGACAATGTTCATGTACCTCCAAATACATTGAGCGTCATGCCCTCACGTTGGCCCTTCGCCATGTGGGGCATTGATATGATTGGCAAGATCGAGCCAACTACTTCCAACGGTCACTGCTTCATTCTGGTTACTATAGATTACTTCACAAAGTGGGTCGAAGCGACGTCTTATGCCAAAGTCACGAAACAAGTGGTAGCCCAATCCATCAAAAGGGATATCATTTGTCGGTATAGAATTCCTGAAAGGATCATTACTGAAAATGGTTCTAATCTCAATAATAAGATGATGGCAGACTTGTGTCGGGACTTCAAGATTGAGCATCATAACTCTTCGCTGTATCGCCCGAAGATGAATGGAGCCGTCGAGGCGGCCAACAAGAACATCAAAAAGATTATTCATAAGATGGTTGTGACATACAAAGATTGGCATGAGATGCTACCATTCGCATTGCATGGGTACCGAACGTCAGTGCATACTTCAACAGGGGAAACCCTGTTCTCGCTCGTATATGGTATAAAGGCACTCCTACCAGTTGAAGTCGAGATCCCCTCACTTAGAATAATGATAGATGTCAAACTTGAAGAACCTGAGTGGATCCGATCCAGGTACAATCAATTGAACCTTACTGAAGAAAAACGCCTAGCAGCTGTATGCCATGGACAGTTGTATCAAAGGCGAATGAAACGGGCTTTCGACCAGAAAGTACAGCCTCAATGCTACATACCCGAAGACTTAGTGCTGAAAATGATTCTTCCTCCAAATACAAATCACATGGGCAAGTGGACACCCAACTATGAAGGTCCATTCGTAGTTAGAAAGGTCTTCTCGGGCGGAGCCTTAATGTTAACAACCATGGATGTCGAAGACTTCCAATCCCCTGTCAACGCAGACGAAGTTAGAAAATACTTCGTATAAAGAGACCCGCTGGACAAAACAGAATAAAGGTCCAGGAAAAAAAGGGCATCCCGACGAGCCAAAAACAGAATAAAATGGCTCGGGAAAAAGTTAGGGAAATATTTGAAAAAATGTACACCCGCTAAGTTGAAAAGCCACATCGGACAACTCAGGCAAAAAAGGGTATCCCGGTGGAATGAAAACCCGAAAGGGAGATCTACGCAAAAGAGGGATTAAAACGAACAACTGCGGTCTGCGAGATCTGTGATTCATCATGTAAAATCAAAGGTAATCCAAGGGTTGAAGATCAATTTAATCGTCTTCCTCGAAAGCGAAGCATGCGAAGAGTCTTGAGGACATACAAGTCATAGTTGGGTCGAAGCTCGATGAGATCTGGTTTTCACATTGCCATTAGGATAATTTATTTTCCTTTTGTGCAGTTTCCTCTTTCCAGGGATTGCTTTCCGATGTAATGCCTATTCATGGCCATTTTTCCATCAATAAAAGTGCAATTTCATTCAAATTTGTTTCCATATGTTTTTTTTTTCATCTGCCATTGATTGATTGCAAAAACATCCAACAAATTTTGATAAGTATTGCATTATGAATATATGAATACTTTATAATACATGTAGGAGAATAAAAACATTTGACACATATCTGATGGGTTGGGTGAATATGATGGTGATTCAGGCCATGAACCCAGGGCATGCAGGCCAAACTAACTCTCCATTTTGCAGGCACTATCAATCGTGTTCATGCAGGTACATGTGTTATTAGAAAAGCCATTGCCATCACATAACTTTAGGAAGCCTTCCTCAGCAGATTATGGATCAAGATTCCTCAGGAACATCCTCTTTGATGTTTTCTATTATCCCCAGTAGGTTTGGAAATTGAAATCTTCCCCAGCAAGGTAACAGAAGACTGTTGATGTTCTCCCCAAGCGGAGAGTCTTTCTTCAACAGAGAATTATTCCCCACCAGATTCTTCTTATCCCTAGCAGTACACGAAGATTCATTAATCCCTAGCGGTGGTAAGGATAGTGAGAAGCCTGATGGTTTTCTTTCTTACACAACAGTGTTCGCAATGTTCCCCAGTGAAGTTGCCAACCAAAGTCCAATCCTCATTGGCATCTCTTCCCCGAGAAAAAGATTGTGTATCAGAGGGATTCCCCAGTAGGTTTCTTCCTCAGCAGAGCATTCACATGTCTGTTTCCCCAGCCGAGTCAGAAGGGCATCACTTCCTCAACGGAGTTCAACGGGTAGCATACCTCTCAGACCAAGTTCGTTCGTAACAGGATCTTGGCTCTCCAATCCCAAAGTCCAATTAAATTTTGGAAAAGGCGGAAATTCAAAGCCAGTGTATCATTAACACTATCCCACACAGAGTTGCTTTTCCCCACAGGGATTCATAAAATCAATTCAGTGATTATTTCTTCCCCATGAAAGCCGTCAAGGATACCTGTTATTTCTTCACCAAGAGATCTCCTTGGAATTTGCATTTAGTAATCATCATTACATTTTCATCCTTAAAAAGTGTAGCACTTCCATCATTATGGAGCATTACGCCATAGAAAACTTCAAACATATGCATACCAGCATAGGTCAGTTTTGGGTAGCTTGCACAAAAGCTCGAAACATCTGTTTTTCAAACAACCTGAAGTATTCCCCACAAAGAATGTCAAGTTCATTTTCCAAACACTATCACTTTTACAAGTCAATGCTTGTTATCCCCACTCGAGTTATCATCCATGCTATGATAGTTTCTTTTTCAGGTTTTATCTCCCATGTGGGATAAATACTTGTCGATTCCGCCATGTCCGGTTTCGTTTCCTTCGAGTTATCATCCATGCTATGATAGTCTCTTTTCAAGTTTTATCTCCCACGTGGGATAAATACTTGTCGATTTCGTCAAGTCCGATTTTGTTTCTTCGAGTTATCATCTACGCTATGATAGTCTCTTTTCAGGTTTTATCTCCCACGTGGGATAAATACTCGTCGATTCTGCCAAGTCTGGTTTCGTTTCTTCGAGTTATCATCAACGCTATGATAGTCTCTTTTCAGGTTTTATCTCCCATATGGGATAAATACTTGTCGTTTCTCCAAGTCCGGTTTCGTTTCTTCGAGTTATCATCCATGTTATGATAGTCTCTTTTTCAGGTTTTATCTCCCACGTGGGATAAATACTTGTCGATTCTGCCAAGTCCAATTTCATTGGTTCGAGTTATCATCCACGCTAAGATAGTCTCTTTTTCATGTTTTATCTCCCACGTGGGATAAATACTTGTCGATTCCGCCAAGTTCGGTTTCGTTTCTTCAAGTTATCATCCATGTTATGATAATTTATTTTTCAGGTTTTATCTCTCACGTTGGATAAATACTTGTTGATTCTGCCAAGTCCGGTTTCGTTTCCTTCGAGTTATCATTCATGCTATGATAGTCTATTTTCAGGTTTGATCTCCCACGTGGGATAAATACTTGTTGGTTCCTCCAAGTCTAGTTTCGTTTCTTCGAGTTATCATCCATGCTATGATAGTCTCTTATCAGGTTTTATCTCCCACGTGGGATAAATACTAGTCGATTCCGCCATGTCCGGTTTCGTTTCTTCGAGTTATCATCCATGCTATGATAATCTCTTTTTCATGTTTTATCTCCCACGTGGGATAAATACTTGTCGATTCCGCCAAGTCCGGTTTCGTTGGTTCGAGTTATCATTCACGCTATGATAGTCTCTTTTTCAGGTTTTATCTCCCACATGGGATAAATACTTGTCGATTTCGCTAAGTCCAATTTTGTTTCTTCAGTTATCATCCACGCTATGATAGTCTCTTTTTCAGGTTTTATCTCCCACATGGGATAAATACTTGTCGATTCCGCCAAGTCTGGTTTTGTTTGTTCGAATTATCATCTATGCTATGATAGTATCTTTTCAGGTTTTATCTCCCACGCGGGATAAATACTTGTCGAATCCGCCAAGTCCGGTTTCGTTTCTTCGAGTTATCATTCATGCTATGATAGTCTCTTTTTCAGGTTTTATGTGTCACGTGGGATAAATACTTGTCGATTCCGCCAAGTTTGGTTTCCTTGGTTCGAGTTATCATCCACGTTATGATAGTCTCTTTTTCAGGTTTTATCTCCCACGTGGGATAAATACTTATCGATTCCACCAAGTCCGGTTTCGTTTCTTCGAGTTATCATCCATGCTATGATAGTCTATTTTTCAGGTTTTATCTCCCACGTGGGATAAATACTTGTCGATTCCGCCAAGTCCAGTTTCATTTGTTCGAGTTATCATCCATGTTATGATAGTCTCTTTTTCAGCTTTATCTCCCACGTGGGATAAATACTTGTCGATTCCACCAAGTCCGGTTTCGTTTCTTCGAGTTATCATCCACACTATGATAGTCTCTTTTTCAAGCTTTATCTCCCACGTGGAGATAAATACTTGTTGATTCCGCCAAGTCCGGTTTCGTTTGTTTGAGTTATCATCCACGCTATGATAGTCTCTTTTCAGGTTTTATCTCCCACGCGGGATAAATACTTTTTGATTTCGCCAAGTTCGGTTTCGTGTCATTGAGTTGTCATCGAAGTTATGATGGTTTCTTTTTTAACCCAACCACGGTGTGTTTTATTTTCTTTGTCATCCAAGAATGGCATTCTTCCCAATACATTTCATTTCCCACAGAGTACAAATTTTCTGGTTTATTCTGGTATCCAATCACTCCATACCTCGAAGGTCTGAAAGTCATTGCTATCATCCATTCAGGTCTACAGATGGTTGAATAGGAGCAGTTGTAACACCCTAAAATTTTCCCACTCATTTTCATGGCATCTATCATGTCACATTGCATACACAATTCCATATCATGGCACCAAGCATTGCATCATGACAATCATAACCGAGGCATAGAGCTTGTGATTAGTGACTGAAGAAATTGATGATCATCCAAAAGCAATAAAAGGGTCACATGGTTTCTCAACACTATTCAAAGGGTCAAAAACATCCCACAAGATCTCATTTTATTCCCCAAGTCTTAGAAAGAAGTGGATTGGTCAAGAAATTCAAGCAGTGCAACACCTCCTAACAAAAGGGGGTGAAATTAGGGTTTCTGATTAAAGGAGCTTCTCAATGAAATTTTGGTTCAAACTTGATCTCATTGTTTTCCACATGATATTAAGTGTCTAAGGTTGAAATTTCATCCATTGAATCATTTCAAAGGGTCTTCAATTGGTCAGTCACTTGAAAATCAAGAAATTGGGGAAATGTCAACTTTGTTGAGGAAAAAGTCAACTCCTGACTTTTTGAGGTCAAAATCATGAAATTGAGGTTACAAGGAGTCTATGTAAAAAAGTATGATCAATAAATTATGGAGGGATCCTTAAAAATCAAGAAAATTAAGACTTACCATTTTTGGAAAATTAGGGTTTCCAAAAATGACAAGTTTTGGCCATTTTTCAGCCAAGTTCAAGAGAGGCCTACTCCCAAAATAAAAGTCAAATGAAAATTCCATTTGGAATGTTTGAAATAGTACATTCTAAGCATCAAATCCATAGGTGGAACATGTTCATGGGATTAAAATTGAAGAAGTTATGATCAAACAAAGTTTGATGAAACTAGGGCAAAAACCAAGTCATGGGCCAGCCAAAACAAGTCATGCGCATGTGCCAGGCAGTGCAATCTATCAAAAAGATGGAGTGCAAGACGTAGGGTCCCATTACTCCATCAATATAACCTCAAATAAAAATTTTCCCAACATCAAAGTTGCTCATTGTTGCATTATCTCCAACTTTCATGTTGGAGGATTTTTCATATGACCAATTGTGTGGAAGTTATGGGGGTCCAAAGAGAGGTCTCCATCCTGATCAAGTCACAAGGACATGTGCACAAGGCAAGCCAGCTCCATGCAGGGAAAAAATGCAGATTTTAGCTCTTGATTTCATGCACAAATTTGAGGTATCTAGAGGATATATTCCATGTTGGTTTGAATTACAAACTTGTGGTATGAAGCATTTCCTTCAAGTTAAGCACAAGAATCACAACATTTGGTAGCTTGAGCTTGAAGAAACCATTCATGGAATATCAACGTATCACAACTAGTTTTCTTGTTGCATAAGCTATTAAATCAAAGAATGGTTTCAAACTCAGCTCAATGTGTACACTCCATTGCATCATGTTATGTTCAAATTTATCACACTTGAGGAGGGAGTGTCATCTCATGTTGCATGATCACTTCATTTTCCATGCACATCTTTGAAAATCAAGCTAAACAAAGTACTTCAAGCATGTTGCAGCCCTTGATTAAATCAGTTCTACTACACTTCACCTCACCATAGTAATCATGTTCTTCTCCACACTTGGATCAGACTCGAGCAAGACAAACATGAGCTAAATTGAATTACACCCCACACCTATAATTGCTCAATTCACCTCAAGTTAGAACTACCTCTAGTTCTAACCATAAACTAGAGTTAGTTAGCACTAACAATGGATATATAAGCATAAGATCTAACTGAATTGTGGACACACTCCATTTTGATCAAAACTTTACCGGAAACTCCATCAAATTCTCTATGATTTCACTCTGGTTTTAGGAAGAAACTGAATTGATTTTGGCTCCAAGCTAGCTTTATCTTCATCAATCACACATCAGGCATCTTCAATTCATCATCATCATCATCTTGTGCACGTTTTCCATAGCTCGATCCATCCAAATCCTCAAGATCAAGTCTCTGCATCATCACTGCATCTTCCAAATTTTTCCAAAAATCCAAGGTCTTCGAGTGTTTATTTCACTCTACTGAAGCTCAATAACAAGTAGCAATCATTGTAGGATCATCCTCTCTGGTATTCTTCAACAAATTCCCCCTCCACAACTCAGGTTTTGCTTCAATACATAATGCTTGATTTCACTGCTTTCTTGATTGTTTCATGATGTCTGAGTCTTGATAGAAGCTATGTTGATCTGGCTAGTTGACAGGCATGCTAGATGCATAGTTTCAGTTTTTAGGTTGATTCTTATTGGCTTCGATTTGGTTTGATTATGGATGAAAAATGAAAACAAGATATGGATTCTTAACCTACATAGTGAGATGAACACATTGACGGTCTTAGATTTCATTTCCATTAAGTTTTGGCCTTGCCCTAACCTGAGGGTCACCGGAGAAGATAAACGGAGGTCACCTCCGGTGACCTAAACAGTCACCCTAACCTTTTATGAACTTTAAGTCACAACCATTGATTCAGTTTGATCCAATGTCCTATAGCGTGCCAGTAAATAAATGAGGAGCGTCCTCATCACGTGACTCTCTCTCTCTCTCTCAGCCTAGTTGACTTTGACTCTCATACATGTGGACCATTGACCTAGGTATAGGTAGTCTCTCTCTCTCAACCATTGAGCATGCATACTTGTTGATTTAATACTTCATCATAGCCTTAGGATGTGCATACTTTTGTGGATTCATCTCATGCGTGCATCTTGCATACTTTTTCACTTCGTTGATTGCACCTAATCCTTCAGATCAATCAGATGGACCTAGATCAAGTCAATTTTGTTGACTCTGGCCTTTTTGGAATGCACCTTTGGGCTTCTTTGCTATTTCCACCCCCGGCTTTGATCCAGTTCCCATTTTCAACGCATTTGGGCCTTCTATATACACCCCTTCCTCATTTTTATTTCTTTTATTTTCCATATTATTTCCATTTCAATTTTAATCTTCTAAAAATATCAAAGCCTAACTAAAAATTCCCAATTAATTCATGGACCTTTTTCAACATATTACAAAATTTTCCACATTTTTTATTTTTATTTTCTTTTATTGTTTGGTCCAAAAATCAATATTTCTTTTAAACTCTTTTGGATTTCCTTTATTCTTGACTACTTGGCCTTCTCCATTTATTTCTCATAAACCAAAAATATTTTTGAGTCCATTCCTTTTGTCCTAGTCATAGGACACCTCAATGTCCTTAAAAATATATTTTTCATATTTTTTAGGTCATGTTTGGTCTATTTGTGAGTACTTTTTTTTAGTCTCCCCTTCTAAACCCTAATTCATTTTGTACATTTGTTTGATTGAGTTAGAATACAAATTTTTGTTATATCTTTTAGAGGTTGGTTAGTCCCTAGTTTATGACTTTTAATCTTAAGTTTCATAATTTTTCCATGTCATTTGATATTTTTTAGGTACCTTGTGTTACAAGTCACATTTTGGTCCTTATCATCTCATCCTTTTCATTCCATTTTGATAAGGCATGTATGCCATTCATTTGAGGTTCTCAATTTGAGTTCATAAGGTCCCATTTTATGTCTTTAGATCACTTGTATCCATTATAGGTCATCACACTTGGAATTCTAGGGTTACTTGGTCCCTAAGTTATATATGTGTTCATGTATGTCACCTTCACCCAAATTCCCTTTCTTCTTCCATCTTAACATTTATAATTCAACTTTGTGAGTATCGTATCCATGTTATACTTATGCATCTTGTAAGTGTCCCACATTCATTGTCATGTCTTCACTTCATTTCATAAGTCTTGGTGCTTCATTTGGTTTCATTTGGTACTTTAAGACTTCAAAATCAAACTTCTTTGTCCCTTAACCCAAGTGCAACTCATTATAGTTAATTTGTGGTTAATTTGTGAGTATAAACTTCATCTTAACTTTTCATTAAGCCCCTGGTTTTTGTAAGGTAAGTTCAAGTTTCATTGACCATGTTTGACTTTTTCCTTCTAAGTCTTTTTCTTCTTTTGAAATCACATGTTCAATTCTTACCTCCTTTCACCATTCACTCTTATATGAATCTCTTTCACTTGAATATCTTCCTACTTTGGTTCACATCTTGAGGCATTTTCATTTAGTGTTAGGTTCTGGTTTTAACATTCACCTTTTACCTAATTCAAGTTTATGTTGCATAATCATTCAACTTCCTCATTTCACTTCACCTTGATTTCAATTAGGGTTTAGTACTTCATTAGGACATAGATTGTGATTGTTTGATTTCTTAACCTTAGAATGCTTTAATAGGGTTTAGCTTCTGACTTTATAAGTCTCTTATCAAATAGGATTATTTAGTTTTAGGTCTTATCCCTAGGAAACCTTTGGTGCTTTCTTTTAGCTAGTTTGAGCTTTACTTGGACTTTTTCCATGCTTTATGTTTTCAAATTGCTTTGTAAAGCTAACATTTGTTTTTAGGGAGGTTGAGGTAATACTTGTTTACACTACTTTTTCCTCATTTTATTTATGCTTTCAAAATGTTTTGGCCTTAGCACTTTTGTGCTTTGCTTGTATAGGTTTCCCTTTTCTTAGAAACAACTTACCTTCCTTAGGAATTAAGTTGAGTTCTAATTCTCTTTTCTTATTTTCCTTTTCTCATTAGGATTAGAGAACCACACTAACCATAGGACATCCCATGCAATAAAAAATTTAGGGTTGTGTCTTAGTCCCCTTAGTTTGTCCTTTTGCAACTTGAGTCTTTCTTTCACATCTCATAAAGAAAAACAATAAAACACCTAATAAAGGTTGAATGTTCTCATACGACAAGAGACTTTTCCGTAGGTTACTTATACACGTCCTGTTTCGGGGCGAGGTGTAAAGCATCTACCATGATGAACAAGTCTTAGTATGAGAATGTTTCACAAACAAATTCAAAACACTTCTCTAAAAGACAATAAACAACAATAAGCGTCTTTCCGGCGGGAATTCTTTTCTCATCTCATTCACTCTAAACGCGAACTTGCTACGACTTGTCTCATTTACAAGACGGTAAAAGCACTCTTCAAGGCGAGCCTGCAACACCTAAGCATAGTCACAAGCAGTTCCAGCCATAAAAAACACAAATAAGTAGTTCCCGCCTTAGTTAGGCGAACTACGTCGACTCTGATGCTCATTTTCCCGATGAGGTACGTAGGCAACGAGGAAGGGCTCGTTCGAGCACACTCTTTATTTTCCCTACATTTCCCCTTTTTGTTCTCTTTTCCATTTCCCTTTCTTATTCCAGTTCCAGTTAGCGGTTTTATTCAACAGCATTTTATTCCTTACCCTTGAAACAAACTAACAAGCATGGATCCTGTCAGGTACGGCGGACGGTCTGGGGTTCTAATACCTTACCAGGTTGTAACTGACTCCCGAACCCAGTTCTTTGGTTCACAGGACCTTGTCCTTTCTTTTCTCTCTTTGTTTTGTGCAGCATTACCTTTCTCATTCATTTGGGATAAAAATGTCTGGCTGGCGACTCTAGCTTTTCCGCGCCACTTTCGTGTTTGTACTAGGATGAAAATCCCGGGAGCGACACCCATGGACCTACATGAGAACCCATGGGTGTATCTCTTGCCTTCCTGCCATCTTCAACGGGAGCTCTTTATAGGGGAAGGCTCCGTGGGAGTGTCTGATGCTGATGCCAAGGCCATTATGTGGTTGGACAAGGCGACCAAGTAGACGAACTTGTCCCAGGACATTGCTTCCATGATCATGGTCGTGGAGACGGCTTTGGTCATGTCCAACGATGCTTGACAGTCGTCTGAGTTGAAGGATGTCAAAGAGAAGCTTAAGGTGGTGAGGATCAAGAGGGAGAAGGTCAAGAGTGACTTTCTGGATTATAAGGAACGTCATAGGCTCCAAGATGGGTTGATGTTCTAGCTGGGGGATGTCAAGCTCGAGGGGGACGCTCTGGCCGATGAGAACAAAAAGTTGAAAGACAAAGAGGTTGAGTTCGACGAGGCTGTCGAGGAGGTCGAGCGTCTCCGGGCAAAGGTGGCGGAGTTGGAGCACTTGGTAGCCCCCGTTGAGGGTAAGGGTGAAGAAAATGAGGCCCTAAGGACTCGGGTTGACCTGATTGCCCAGATTCGGGAGCTCGAGAAGGACTACATGCAGACCCTTAAGCTGGGTTTTGACAACACCGTGGAGCAGCTCCAAGTTGTCAATCTTGGAGTGGACCTTGTGACCAAGGGGATTGCCTTCAACTTCAACGTGGTCAAAGAGAAGATCATTTGTCCCGTCAAGGATTCTGCTTAGAAGGAAGAGGAGGGTGATGAGGAAGAATAGTTTCTCGGCTTGCGCGTCGTTTCTATTTTGTTGACGACCTGCGTTTCCTTATTTTTTTGTTGTTCGTACTTGGGCGTAATCCCCTTTTGTAATTGCGGGCGTAGTCCCCACTTTTTGTACTTTCAGTGTCGGCCAGTTTTTGGTCAGTTGATTAAATGAAATGAATTTTTTGGTATATTGTATTTCTAAGTGTATTTTTGAACCTTTGTTTCTCGACATATTGGGCTCGTCGGATTAGGGAACCTCCGAGGTTGCAGGCTTTACTTCCACGGGGTAGCGGAACGAGGACCGCGGTCGGGGTCCTGATCTCGCGACTTTGACCTCCCATCTCAAGTTGGGTGTCATGCCAGCATGGTAATACAACAGTTAAGTTCATTTGAATTATCCTCTTTTAGGGAGGGGTTTTATTTGACCGCGGTCGTACCTTCCATGCTCTTGTGGTCACATTGTTCCTCTTATTCGGGTCGCGGTCGTGTGGGTTGTCTAGTTATAATATTGTTTAAGTTTTTTGGAATTTCATGGTCGAATACGTTCTTCACCTTGCAGGTTTTCGAGGTAGTAGGCTCTTTTTTCCGTTTTGGCTCGGACACGGTACAGATCTTCCTAGTTCCCAGCCAGCTTGCCTACTTGTGGATTCTTCTGATTCCGCCGGAGGACGAGGCTACTGACTTGGAACTCTCATTTAATGACCTTTGCGTCATGGCGTAGAGTAACTTTTTGTTTCGGGGATGCCTCTCGAAGAGCCTCCTCAGATCGTATTTCCTCGACGAGGTTGAGTTCTTCTTAGAGGGTTTCATCATTCAATTCTTTGTCTAGAGGTTCTTTTGTCCGTCACGAGGGTTCTCTGATTTCCACTAGGATGACTGCCTCAGTCTCGTATGCCAGTCAGAATGGAGTTTCCCCGGTTGTTGAGTGAGGACTCGTACGGTAGGCCCAGAGTACGTTATGTAGCTCTTCGACCTAACCTCTCTTTGCTTCACCCAACATGCATTTCAAGCCCCTTAAGATTACCCTGTTGGCTGCTTCTTCCTGGCCGTTAATCTGGGGATACTCGACAAAAGTGAAGTGTTGTTTCGTGCCTAGGTTGGCGACGAATTCTTGGAATCTTCTTTCTGTGAAATATGTCCCATTATCGGTGATGAGGATTTGAGAATCGGGAGAGAATGTTTCTTTTGAAGAAACAAAGTATATTTTGAGCTGTAATTTTGGCGAGGGCTTCGACTTCAATCCATTTTGTGAAGTACTCGACACCGACAATGAGGTATTTGTTCTGGTAAGATCCTATTACGAAGGGTCATGGGGACGACAAGGTCTTGAGTTCGTTGGGATGATCCAAGTGCATGTCCCCGTGCCTCTGGCATCTGTCGGATTTCTTGACGTGCTCTTTCGCGTCGTGTTGCATCGTCGGCCAGTAGTAACCTGCTTGTAGGGCCTTCCATGTTAGGGATCCCCCCGAGGTATTAGGTGTTTATTCCCTCGTGGATTTCTCTCAGGATGTCGGGGACCTTTGCATTGTCAACGCACTTAAGGAGTGAAATGGAGAATCCTCGCTTGTAGATTTTGCCTTCGACGAGGACATAAGAGCAAACTCTTCTTTTGGTCGTCGAAGCCTCTTTTGGGTCGACATACAGTTCATCTTTCGTAAGGTAGTTGTAGATTGGGGTCATCCAACAGTTGGCATCGCTGATGGCATTCACATCGAGGGGTATGGTTGGCTTCTCGATGCTCGGGCGCGGGAGGATATCTCGGATCACAGAATTATTATCGCCATTCTTCGGTGTACTCTCTAATGTAGATAATATGTATGTCCGCGTGTTGTGCTCATTTGGGAGATGTTGGACTTCCCAGAAGTCGATCTACTCCATTTTATCCTTGACGAGATCCAGATATTCGATGAGGTTATTGTTCTTGGGTAGGTATTCTCCCCGTACCTAGGATGCAGCAAGATGGGAATCAGTGAAGATTTTTACTTCCTTCGCCCTGAGGTCCTCGACCAGCCTTAATCCTGTAAAAAATGCCTTATATTCGGCCAGGTTGTTCGAAGTCGGGAAGGCCATAGACAACGCGACTTCGATCAAGATGCCATCTTCATTTTCGAGGATGATGCTCGCGTCGCTGCCCGTTGAGCTAAAGGCTCAATCCACGATGATTATCCACTTGTGGGCGCCGCTCGTAGGGGTCGGTTGGTGAGTCATCTCGACGACGAAATCGGCCAGGACCTGTGCTTTTAGGTCCTTTTTGCTTTCGTATTGGATGTCAAACTCAGACATCTCTAGGGACCATTTTAACATTCTGCCGGCCATGTTTGGGCGTCCGAGCAGTTGTTTTATAGGTTGATCTGTTCGGACCTTGATTGTATGGGCAAGGAAGTAATGTTGTAACCTTCTTGTTGCGTTTATCAAAGCCAACACAACCTTGTCGATCTGCTATTACCGGAGCTCGGGACCCTGTAGGGTCTTGCTCGTGAAGTAGATTGGTTTCTGTCCCTCAGTCGTTTTGTGGATGAGGGTCGCGTTGACCGCCTTGGTAGCTACGGACATGTATATGTATATTTTCTCCTTTTCTGTGGTCGTGATAGAACCGGTGGTTCGAAGAGGTCCCTTTTTAGGTGGAGCAGGGCTTGTTCGCACTCCTCGGTCCATTCAAATGCAACGTCTTTTCATAGCAGCTTAAAGAAAGGAAGTGCATGTTGTGCATATTTGGCAACGAAGCGAGATAATGAGGCGAGCATCCCATTAATGGACTGGATGAATTTCTTCGAATTTGGGGTCGTGAATTCTAAAAATTCCCGACATTTGTCGGGGTTGGCCTCGATCCCTCACTTTGTGAGGTAGAAGCCAAGGAACTTCCCTGCTCGCACGCCAAAGGTGCATTTTCAGGATTGAACCTCATTTTGCATTTTCTCGCCTGATCGAAGACTTTCCTGAGGTGGAGGGCATGATCGGGCTCCTCGTGGGATTTCACGATCATGTCGTCCATGTAGACCTCAATCATGTCCCTGATCTCTGCTCGAAAAACTTTTTTCATCATGCGTTGATATGTAGCTTCGGCGTTCTTCAGCATGAAGGGCATTACATTATAGAAGTAATTGCCTGTTGTGGTCATGAAGGTCTTGTGTCATTTATTTGTCTTCAATATGGGGATCTGATTGTATCCACTGTACGCGTCCATGAAGGACAAAATTTTGAAACCTGCAAAATTGTCTACTAGTTTATCAATGTTAGGTAAACAAAATTCATCTTTGGGACATGCCCTATTAAGATCGGTATAATCAACGCACATTCGCCATTTCCATTATTTTTCTTAATAAGAACTACATTAGAGAGTCAGTTTGTGTACTGGGCTTCAGAAATAAAATTTGCCTCTAAGAGGTCTTTTACTGTCTGCTTAACAGCCTCCGCTTTCTCGGGAGACTGCTTGTGCCTACGCTGTGCTATGACCTTAATGGCTGGATCTATGGTCAACTGGTGGTAGGCGACCTCGGGGTCGAGTCTGGGCATCTCGACAGTGCTCCACGCGAACAAATCAGCATTCTCTCTAAGGCAGGTCACGAGTTGTTCCTTTGTCGTTGACGGGAGATCGGTGACAATCTTCACGCTTTTGTCGGGATCGTCGCCGAGAGGGATGAGCTCGAAATATTCGTCTAGGATTGGTAGAACTGGAGGAGCTGGTGCCTGTTTGTTGGCGGGAGGCTGGATGGTCTTGTCTTCAGCATCGTATTTGTCGAGGCGGAAGTCGAGGTCAATGTAGTTGATTCGCGGAGACGGCTTTCACTCTTCGACCCAAGGTTTCTTATTTCTTTTGGTAGTCACGTTGATCACGGCCTGTCCTCAGACTGCTGCATCGAAGCATCTTCTGGCCGCCTCAATGTCCCTGTGCAGCGTGACTATGCGGCCCATTTTGGTGTAGTATTTCATCTTCAAGTGGACTGTCGAGGGCACGAAGATCAAATCAGCTAGTGTTGGTCGACCAAGAATGCAGTTGTATAAGGATGAGCATTTGATCACTAAGAACTGGACTCTGGCTTCCTTGGTTGTCTCGTTCTCTCCAAACAAGACGAGGAGCTCCATGTATCCCCATGACCTCGTGGTTGCTCCGTTAAATCCCTGAATGTCGGATCCTATGTACGGGGATAGATTATTTTTGTCCAGCTTGAGAGTTTTGATCAAGTGGTGTACATGATGTCGACAGAGCTGCCCTGATTAACCAGGATGAGGCGGACATATAAGCGCGTCATTTTTGCCATTATCAATAACATGATGCTTGAGTTGGGAGATACTCCAGGGAGTTCCTCGAGGTAGAAGGAGATGAAGTTGGACTTTCCTCGATACTTAGTTAGAGTTGCCAGCTGGTCGGGTGTGGTCAACAGAAGTTCGTTGAATTTCCTTTTCATCTGAAATTGCGGCGTTTTCGTTGTTCATCCCGCCTCCGGAGATTACCAAGGTTGTTGGGAAATTTTCTCAGGGGCTGTGGGCAGCTAGATAGCCTTTTGTGTGTGTGTCGGGAAGGTGGAAGTCTTCAGGACGAGACACAAAAAAGGCTATTGGGAAATGAGAGTCATCAAACGAAGTGTCTTCACGGCCTTTCTTCGAGCCCTGATCCTCGTGTCAGGGGGCTCGCTCCTCTTTATGTACTTCTTGAGGTGACCCTCTTTTATCAATATCTCGATTGCATCCTTTAGGTGAACGTAGTCTTCTGTCACGTGCCCGTGACTTCTGTGGAATCGACAGTATTTGGATTTGTCAGTGTGGGGATTGGGTGTCGTTGGTTTAGGAAACCTCACCTTGCCCTACTTGAATTCTAAAATGACACATTCGGCGAGGATACACTCACGGAGAGTGGTAAACAACGTGTATTCGGAGAAACGCCCAACTGGCCCTCTGCCTTCGCGAACCTCACGAGGTTAGTCATTTTCCACCTCTCTCCGGTGCGGCAAGGAGCGGTATATTCGTCTTGTTTGAGATTTTTTCGTCTCGTCTTGGTTGTGACTGCTCCTGACGTTGTGGGTGACTTGTTTATCTTTGTACCTGATGTACGCCTGAGCTTTGTTTAGAAGCCCGTCTAGAGAGCAGGGAGGCTCGAACCCGACTGCCCTATTTAGTTCGCTTTCGAGGAGAAGTCTATTTTCGAGGAGGTATTGTTTCATATAGCCATTCGTATCCACCTCAACAGCTTCCCAGTTGAATCGTTCGATATACGAACGCAGTGTTTCATTCTTTCCCTAGATGATGACCTCAAGGGTAGCCTCTATTTTTGGGTGACGTCGAGAGGCTGTAAAGTGCCTTGTGAATGTTAACCTCAGACTTCTCCAAGAAGTGATGTATTCGGGAGCCAAGCTTTTGTACCATGTCATTGCCCCCTTTCTGAGCGTTGTGAAGAATAACCTGCACTTGACGTTTCCTCGACATCGTTGTGATATTCAAGCATGGCGTTGATGTTATCAACGTGGTCGTCAGGGTCGGTAGTCTCGTCCTATGTTGAAAGGTTAACATGCTTCTCCATGCCCACGAGGAGTTGGGTCTCCATGATTGCCCTAGAAAGTGGGCAGCGAGGGTCTTCCTCGTCGCCCCTCAGGGGTTAGTAGTCATCGTCCATAGGCTTTGGTCGCGGTGGGGGATACCATTGGCTGACTGGTGGACTGCTCAGGGTGTCCCCTAACTTTGCTCTTCTTGGGCTCTAGGGAGCGTCGTCCCCCGCGCGGAGGGGAACGACCGCATTTCTTGGCGGCATCCGGTTGTGATCTCTCCATCTGAGGTCTGCGTCCGCAACAGCGGAAAGAGATGTTGCGTGATCGTCGTGGTCTCCGCTGAGGAGATGTGGTGTGATGTTCTGTTTCTAACACAGTTAATATCTCCTGCTGTTGAAACAACATGAGATTTGTATGGTTGAGAGTGTTGGTCATGCCTATTATCGTTCGATCGCCTTCAACTGGTATCGGGATTGGCTCGAAGGTGACTGCGATGTGATGTCGGGCGAAGCTGTTGGAAGCTAGTTCAGGCGACGGGGTGGCAGGTTGTCCGTCCCTGAGGTCGGACTTGTGGGTGATATGGGGATTGTCGTCGCCATCAATGGCGTGGTCGACGACGACCTGATCGCGGTTGTCAACGTGTTCTCTAGTCATGTTGGTTGATTGATGGAAACGAAGTGAAGTTTTGGTCTTTTATTTCAAAAAACGGGAAGAACTTGAATTCCCACAGACGACGCCACTGATCTGACCTGATCAGAAGAACCTTTCAGTTGTGATAACTTCTACGATGGAGAAAACGGAAGGTGTACCTATAAGGTACTCCGATGTCAAAGTGAGAAAGAGCTAAGGAGTAAACAAGTACATAAAAGAGGTAAGAAAATAGAGTACCCGACCCTCTAGTGAAAGATGATTTTTATAGTGTACCCTAAACGCTAGACCAAGGTTCTTCTTATGGACTGGATCAGCTAGGTCCAAGGAAGAACTGGCAGTGTTCGCATAAAAGCAGATAAGACCTAGCATGTGGTTTTGTCCCTCGTCCAATTGCTCCGCAAGACTATGAGATTACTGCGGGAGCAGATGGTGGAAGGTGTGAAACACGTGGGAGAGTTGCTCTCCCCACGTCCTCAAGTATTGGGCCTTGGACATGTGCTCAACAGACTAGACCGTACCCAACATACCTAATGTCAGGTTCAGTCCAGAACAATTTTAAATGTCATTATGCGAGAGGCACATGAGACACTATAGTACATAAAACAACATAAAAACAAAAAGGATTAAATCTGTCATACACAGTAATATACTATAATATTTGTATCATGAGCACTATTTTCGATTGAGCACTATTTTCGATTCTATTCGATCTTAACTTTATTGTGTACTCCAAATTTATTAATTTATATGTATCATTTTCTTATTATTTCAAAAATATTTGATTTAATTTATACAAGATCAAAAGTAATATTATAACTATAATATATTGCAAATTCATCAGAGCATGGTTTCATATATATGCATCTCTGAATTCTATCTAATATCCATACATATGGAGATGTATCTCCCAAATAATTTATGCCAAAAGAGAACATTTCACTAAATAATACGTTTGACGTGCATGTAATTGTTTCAAAGCTACATCTCCAAAATAAATATGAAATAGAGGTACATCTCCAAAATAAATATGAAATAAGACTTAACTGAGACGCGTTTCAATGAGGCTTAGGGTATGTTCAATGATGCAATTCAGAAATCTGAGAGGTATATTTAAATTTTCAATTTTCATAAGGTGTTTCTCATCATTTAAGGTGTGGTTAGCAATTCCCATTCTTTTTCATGCGCATAATTGAACTCAACAATTCCACTCCATTAATGTACACTAGAAAACTAGAACACAGTACCCTGGAACCAAAAATACAAAAACTTGGAGCATTTTTCCAAAATGTAGTTTCTTATCATTTTCCTCGGCAGAAAAATAGAGAAGTACTTATTACAAGTAGCCATATATTAACAAATTCCTAAAGTAACAGCATCTCTTCATGAATGGGTCCATGCTGAAATATTCATGGAAGAACATCAGAAGAGCTATAAGAGGAGTTTCGCAAAGCTTCAAGAAGAAATTTCAATGAGTTTTTAGCCTTGAATGACACAACATTGGATGGAAAATATACAGAGTAATCAGCAAGGGTAGGCATCTCAAAGAAAAAGCATCGGAACAAAACCAAGACCACTGACTCATGAAGTCTGCTTGATCAGAGTTAGTTCTTCATTTCCTTTTTCCTGTGCCAAGTGATAGGAGTTCAAAGCTCCTGAGTGTATCATCACGGCCACCTCTTGTCCCAGAAGGACGATTAAATGATGATGTTTTGGACTCCAAACCTGGTTGAGTTCTCTGAGCAGTAGATAGTCGGCTACTGTTCATGACCAGTCGGCGGCTTTCACTCGGTTCACCAGAAGAGTTTGGACGGCTGCTTGATAAAACAGGCCTTTTTGAAGAACTGCCATGACGAGAAGAGCTACGGGGCCTCTCAGAATCAACTTGCTGCAAAAGTTAAGGATTAGGTAACTCCATTGTAAAATTTTGAAAGAGACCAACTCAAAAAATCTGACAATGCATGTACTAACCGCGTCTTTAGAAGATGGCCCGTCATCCTTTGACCTATGCCTGGAATGATCACCATGCAGACCATGCCCAGACACATTCCTTCTTGCAAATGCCTCTACTGCACCTGCAAATCTATCACGTACCTCTGGTCCACCTGAAATATAGGCATAAAAATACTTAGTTGTTGAACTTGAGAAGTAAGCCGTTTCCCATATAACTGTAGGACTGAACAATACACTTCTTTGTCATGTATACTCTACAGACGCATTATTTATCAGCATGGTACTAAATTTAGAAGGAACAATAAAGATTCCAGATCTTGCTGTAGAAGGAGGAAACCTGAAGGTCGTTCAATTCTCTCTCCAGATTGTCCTGGATTTATGACTGGTTTCCCACTTGGCTGTTGAAAATGCAATCAAAAAAATTGATTAACAAGAACCTTTAGTTTTGCGGGGAAATGCAACAAATGACACCACACTTCATAATTATAAATGAAGATTATAACTATTAAGTACTCACTCGGGCTTTGGAACTGGATCCAATTTGTGGATATTTCAATATTGTCCAATCAAACACATAATCAAACTGATAGCCTGCGAAAGACACTTTTTTAAAGCCAGAAAAGAAATTCAACCTTGAAATAGTAAAATCTATATAATTCAAATTTAACCTTCTCGGATGAATAGGTCACGAAAGAGTCTCTTGAGATACGAATAATCAGGCTTATCTTCAAACCGCAGCGATCGGCAATAATGGAAGTATGATGTAAATTCCAATGGATGTGACTTGCACAAAACCTATCACAGAAGCTCAGGCAATAAACTCTTTGCAACATACAAAATTGGAAACTATTTATGCATTATAGATAACTAGAGATCGTCATGTCATGAGTATTCTAATAATCAAAACATTCACATAAAAGCTGCTTGCCAGCAGGTTATAATACCTCTATAGGAGTAAGCATCTTCTTTTCACTTATTTTGTCATATTTTTGTTTTTTATTGCCAGCTCTCAAACCTTGCCAAGGGAGACTGCAAAACAATTACCTGAGTTAAAATAAAACGAGAAAGATTGTAAAGAAATATGATGGTGCATTGGGACCAACCTTCCTCGCAAAAAGTACATGAGCACATAACCAAGTGATTCTAGATCATCTCTTCTGCTTTGTTCTGCAAAAATAAAGAGAACAAGTTCTATTATAAATTTACACTCACTTGAATTTGATCTTTAAGAATACTGATTGATTAGTAGCTGCAGAAA
The DNA here is from genome assembly GCA_963966055.1 of Lathyrus aphaca. Classification (NCBI taxonomy): domain Eukaryota; kingdom Viridiplantae; phylum Streptophyta; class Magnoliopsida; order Fabales; family Fabaceae; genus Lathyrus; species Lathyrus aphaca. Next base: position 163,014,949 of record OZ014520.1, on the reverse strand, counting down.
ATAGTCTCACTAACCAACTCCCAGATGGGTATTAACGCTCGCATACCGGGCAGTTCCGGTGAGGTTTTTGTTTTCCCTGAAAAAAAATGTATCATGGTCATTCAGGAGAGGAAGGTTAGAAATGTGCAGGACAATAATTACTTTTTCAAATCAAAGATAAATAAACACTTGATGGCTTCATATGATGACACACATGGGAGGATTTTCTTGCATATGCAGGCAGCACAGCAGGTGAAGGTTCGAGTTCGGGAATATTATTTTATTTGGATGCTGGTTCAGGTTCAAAACTAGTAAAACTCAAGTTACACTCTAGTAAGACTTAACCTGTTAGTTATCCCAAATCCAGCAACTCAGCAATAATCATGTACTCAAAAGACAACCGGAATCCAAAAAAGGAATGTGAAGTAATATTGTATTTTAACCAAAATGAAGTGGAAGATAGATAAAATCAGTAAACTTCAAAGAAGAAGAAAAAATAAAAACAGAAGCAAACAACACACTGGGCATGGATCCATACGAAATAATTTTGGTAAACTTCAAAAGATAAAAAGGAAACATGATATGGAACTGTAACTCAAGGAATGAAATTATCACATGCTACATTAATCAAATATGGTACACACCTATATGGTATGTGCTTGTGCGTGTGAAGATCTCGAAACTTTTTTGCAAGGCCATAATCAATTATGTATACCTGCAATGTTTTAAAATAAATTCGGCACAGAATTTCAGTTGTTTGTATTAAACATTTCAAACTGCAATATAAAGATAAAACCAACTGTGTTTTATGACATGAAACCTGTCAAGATGGAAGCAGAACTAAAAGATGTGGAAAACTGGATTATTGATTCTGATCTTCATCTTACAAACTTCTAAATTCCTAGACATTGCGAGTCTTTTTTTTCTTTTTTTTGTAATCTTCATGCTTAACTTTATTTCTTCAAAAGGCTAATTACAGTCTAACCTTAAACTAACTAGGATAGTGTGTAATTGGTTCTTATGAAATACCAGGAGTAAAATTTTTAAGTTAATAAGCCTAATTAAATATTAAGAGAATACAGGTGATTTAGATGAAATTACTAAAGGTGGGAGCGACAGAGTGAGTGAAAATCAAAACTACATAATAATAATAATATTAATAATAATAATAATAATAATAAGGGTTAAATATGTTTTTAGTCCCTATAAATATCTCAATTTTCATTTTAGTCCCTATTAAAAAAATACGATATTTTAATCCTTACAAAATTATTATGCACATAGTTTTAGTCCCTCCTGTTAAACCAATGTATAACTTTAAATGATTATTTTGCAGACATCTTTAAAATGTTATAAAAAGTTTCTCGGAAAAAAAAAAACTCAAAATTTGATTTCTAAGTCGAGGTTTTCATTACTTTTATCATTATATTTTGAAATTTAAAAAATTCATATTTAATTCTTCTCATTTTAAAAAATTCTAAAATTTAGTAGAGAAAATTTTTATAGTATTCTAAACATGGATGAAAAAAATTATTCAAAAATTTAAAAATTTAAGGGTAATTAAACAGTTTTCAAAATTTTAGAAAACAACAAGGACTAAAATTGCATGCATACAAAAAGTTTAGAGACTAAAATTTATTATTTTTTTAATAAGGACTAAAAATGAAAATTGAGATATTTAAAAGGATCAAAAACATATTTAACCCTAATAATAATAATAATAATAATAATAATAATAATAATTATTATTATTATTATTATTATTATTATTATTATTATTATTATTATTATTATTATTATTATTATTATTATTATTATTATTATTATTATTATTATTATTATTATTATTATTATTATTATTATTATTATTATTATTATTATTATTATTATTATTATTATTATTATTATTATTATTATTATTATTATTATTATTATTATTATTATTATTATTATTATTATTATTATTATTATTATTATTATTATTATTATTATTATTATTATTATTATTATTATTATTATTATTATTATTATTATTATTATTATTATTATTATTATTATTATTATTATTATTATTATTATTATTATTATTATTATTATTATTATTATTATTATTATTATTATTATTATTATTATTATTATTATTATTATTATTATTATTATTATTATTATTATTATTATTATTATTATTATTATTATTATTATTATTATTATTATTATTATTATTATTATTATTATTATTATTATTATTATTATTATTATTATTATTATTATTATTATTATTATTATTATTATTATTATTATTATTATTATTATTATTATTATTATTATTATTATTATTATTATTATTATTATTATTATTATTATTATTATTATTATTATTATTATTATTATTATTATTATTATTATCATCATCATCATCATCATCATCATCATCATCATCATCATCATCATCATCATCATCATCATCATCATCATCATCATCATCATCATCATCATCATCATCATCATCATCAAAACTTTGTTGTGTATGTATGTTGTTACTAACTTTCAAAACTACATAATAATATCGTAACCATTTGAACAAGGCCACCAAAAGTAATCATAATAATAAAGCTAATAAGTGATAAGGAGCACCAACAACTATATAACTCGGCCATTTGCAAGAGCATATGACCCAAAAGTAACATGTAACAGTGGTGATACATGAAGGTTTGTGAAAACCCAGAGAAAATGTTAACATAGGGAATAAAGACAAAAGAGTGTTACTTTAAGGGAGAAAATGCTAATATCAAAAGAGAAAATTCTCTCAAAATTAGAGACGTGAATTAAAAAATCAGCTATATCAATAATGGTAAATGTAAGTTAGCAGCAATGCTCCGTTCGAAGGCTATGGATTTTTGTAAAGTTGGCATATGAACATTATCGTGTTGGTCTATGATTCCTTAAACCTATAATACAAGGATAGCAGTTTGGCCACTTTTCAAATCTCCTTCTCAGTCCTCCCAATCAAAACAAAACACCTAACAAAGTCTTTTAACAACCAAGAGAGAGAATACTAGTTGTGTTCCGCCTTCAGTGCAGTTTGCCTACTGCCCCAGTTGCCTAATTGTGGCATTTGGCTTGCCTTCATAGCAAAAGGATAGCAATCTTCTGTTAACTTTTCAAATCTCCTTACCAGTCCTCCCAATTAAAACATAACACCTCAACAAAGAGTTTTAACAACAAAGAGAGAGAATCCTAGTTGTGCTGAAAATTCCGCCTTCATTGCGGTCTGCCCCTAGTCGCCTAATTGTGGCAGTTGTGTTGCTTTCGTTCCAGCCTCCAACACCTACATTGTGTTGAGTTTGAAGGGGTGGATTTAGTACCACGTTGTTTGAGATATGGTTTGTGTTGTGTTTATAAGTGGAGGCAATTTTCACCTAACAAACCGGTTCTACAAGGTTGAGTTAGGACCAACCATAATTTTAACAATTTTAAGATGGTATCAAAGTCTATCCTAGATAACTTGATGGACATCTGCACAAATCGGGCTCATTCAGCCCCGTGATAGGGTGTGTTGGAAATTCCGTCTTCATTGTGGTCCACCCCTAGTCGCCTATTGCGGAAGCTGTGTTGCCTTCACTGCGGTCCACCCCTAGTCACCTAATTGTGGCAACTGTGTTGCCTTCATCGCAGCCTCCAATGCCTACCTCGTGTTAGGTTAGAAGAGGTGGATTTAGTTCCACATTGCTTAGAGATAAGGGCTGTGTTCTGTTTATAAATGGGGGCAATCCTCACCTTACATGTTGGTTTTGTAAGGTTAAGTTAAGTCCAAACACAATTTGAAGAAGTTGTAAAGAGAATTCTTTTGTTTAAGTGTTATGGTTTGAGTGGGGGGTTTAAGGAAGACAGCAAGAAAAGGGGGACAAGTTATCTCTATCCAGAATACATATAGCTAATGTACATAGACACCATTGCATTGCATCTGTTAGTGTTTTTTGAGAATTAGCAGGAGACCAACAAAAGTGGCAGAATTTTAATGATAATGCCAATGAATAATGAAAAATGTCCACGTTTACTCTACTAAATCTTTTTAAACCCGTGCTTAAAAATCTAACAACACAACTAACTTCTGGATACTTAATCCTCAAATTTATAGCACTAATTTGAATGAAATAAATCCACTATTTAAATGAAAGATCTTTTATCATAATCTTAATTTTAAATCACAACTACTAGTTCCGTGTGCAAGTGAGCAGTAAGTCGTGCATAAACACTCAACGAAATAAGGCTGAATTCAAATCATTGCAGGATACGCAAAGATACCTGATTTGCTTTGCGGCCTAAGCCCATTAAAAAGTTGTCAGGCTTTATATCACGGTGCAGGAAACCCCGGGAGTGCATGTACTCAACTCTGTTTAGCTAAGTGAACCAAAATGATTAAAACAAAAAGTATAACAGCTTTCTGTAATAATGTTGCTGAACTGGAAGTCATACTTACTAGCTGATCTGCAAGCATCAGAACTGTTTTCAGAGACAATTTCCTATTGCAATAGTTAAACAAGTCTTCAAGACTTGGTCCAAGGAGGTCAATCGCCATGGCATTGTAGTCACCCTCAACTCCATACCATTTTAAATGGGGAATACCCGCTTCAAAAAAGAAGTACGAACATGCTAATCAATCAGACAGGCTCACATACAACTAATTTTACTTTGTAACTATGATGTAAACAAATGACTGTCTTGACAACAAGAAAATAAGGCTGAAGAAACATAAATTGGGAAGAAAAATAAATGGACGAAACTTACTTCCCCCTTGAAGAAGCATGTACAATTTTGACTCATAGTGAAGTTGAGGATGTTTGGTCTTCGATGGTTCCTGACAAACAAAGGAAGAGATAGGAAATTTTTTTGGGAATAGCTTAACTTTGAAAAAGATAGGTAACAAATTGTCCAAACTAGGGCTGATTGAGTACAGAAACAAAAAATCTGGATAAGTTATGCTTTACAGAAATTGAACTTTGAAACATCATGACAGAACAGGTTGTTTAAAAGGTCAAGCTTATAAAAAATGATGCTGGCCCAACAGATGTTGATTGATATTGAAGCATGAACCATCATGTCAAATGATGCATACAAAAAACTCATAGACCATTTGTCTTCTCTGTTTCCCCTTATTGCCAATGGATACAAATATAGTCCGATAATAATAATATAATCTATATAATATCATATGTATAATTTATGAGAATGGGCACACTATATTTAATGAATGAAATAGTCTCCCATCACACATACTATAAGCCCATAAACATATGATCTTTCTATTTATTCATAAGTCTCTCTGATATTTTCATTGCTATCAGAAGTCACCATCACAAAGAAATCCACCAATCTCCCTTCATCGTTGAAATCTCCAACTCCATAGTTATTATTAAAAATACTGTTTCATCGTTGAAATCTACCAAGTTCTCAGCAACACAGTAAAAGTACCGTGCATGTGCAAGAATTGTAAGTTTTTCCCTAACTAAAGTTCATGTAACCAGTAAACAAAAATATAACTACTAATATAGCCTTATTGTTGCCATGCATATTATTTTACAGAAACAACAAGAAAGATACTAATTACATCACTTCTGCAGCAAACAAAACTCATTTATGCACTAGTAAAAAATAAGCACTAATAGAAGACACTGACAGTAACTGCACTCACCAGTTTGACAGCAACTTCCTCTCCAGTTTGTACATTCACACCTGAAACAAACAAAACCATAGAAAACCGAATTAATATTCAAAGCAAACAAGGCTCTTAATTCTACCAAAACAATAGATAAGGTGCATATACATACCCAAGTAAAGCTCTCCAAATGACCCGCCCCCAATCTTCCTCCCAAGTTTGAATTTTCCACCAATAACATGATCCATTATCAAAAACCCACTCCACTACACTACACACATCAATTGCAAAAAAAAAAAAAACTTATTCTATCAATTCAAGCCTCTCATCAACGATTCATCTCTATTTCAAGCAGAGTCTTAGATCCAACGAGATTCAACATAAAAATTGAGATCCAAAAGTGTTGAACAACTCGAAATTCAAACTATACTAATCCCGATTCCCCGACAATCAAAACCTCAAACAAAAGGAGAGATGAAAAATTGATTTTGATCGATGAAAATAAGATCAAGAACTAGAATCTACAAAACCCTCACTGTACGCTAAATCAAAGCACAGTCTCGATTCTGGAGTCACTCAAAGAAACTGTTTTCTCTCTTGTTTGAAGAAAACAGGTACAATAACGATGAGGTTGCGACAAAAATCGGAGTAAATTTGAGTCGAAAAGTAGAATTTGGGGAATAATAGTGAATAGTATAGAAAGTTCAAAAAGTGTAGAAAGAGGAAGAAGATAGAATTGGCCAGAGATGGGTACTGGATTTGGAACTCCGTTTTGGATCTGTCTTAAAGGACAAGGAGTAAATTTCTAGGAGAATTTTGTGATTCTGGAAAAGAGGAGAGAGAGAGAGAGAGAGAGAGAGAGAGAGAGAGGTGTTATGTGATGTGAGATCAGGTGAGATGAGAAAAGAACATCAAATGGATGATGACTGTCCAAACTAGTCTAACTTTGATGTGATATTGTAAATGATTTTGTTCTTTTTTTTTTAAAATGGGAAAATGATTTTCTTTATTTTAATTCAACATGACTCAATTTCTTTTTTTTAAATTTACAAAAAAAAAATCAAATGAAATTAATGAGTATTGAATTCAGTACAAAAATTTATGTTGAATAAATTAATTATATGATTAAAAGTAAGATAAAAGTAAAACAATTAATTTTTGGATACTTATTTATGTAAAGTGAGTTGAATAATTGAAACTACAATTTTTATTTTATTGTTCTGCAGTGTCAATTTAAAATATTTTACACGTTAAGTATTCATAAGGGATATTATATATATATGATTAAAGAAAAAGTTAAACAACTACAAAATTTTAATAATTGTGATTAATTGATAATATAATATTTCTTTATTCTGGTAATGTATTTTAATTAAATTTATTTTTATTTTATGATTAAAATTGGTTTCGTGTTAATTGATTATAATTAAAATTTAGTAGAATATAAAGTGATTTATGTTTAGATACATTTATAAGTAAGTTGAGTATATTATATTCGGTTTTATTTATAAGAGAGTGTTTACTTTCTCTTTCTCTGGTCTAATTTATAAAAGTTATTTTATTTTTGAATTTAATTGGAATAGACTGACGGTGTAAAGTAGTTTTACATTGTGAGTGAATGATAATTGTCAAATACAAAATTATATTTAATTTTTATTTTAATTATATTTAAAGTAATAACTATAAATGGTTGTGATTGATTGTTGATGTAAATTTTTTTACAGTGACGGTACATAATATTTAATCCTTTTATTTTTTAGATATATAAAATTATTAATATGGATTTGGAATATATATATATATATATATATATATATATATATATATATATATATATATATATATATATATATATATATATAATTATTTTTTATATATAAATCAAATTAATTAATTATTCAATATATTTAAAAAATAAAGTGCATGTTATAAATTAGACGGATGGAGTAAATTTCAGTGTAAATATTATATTTTGACTTAAAAACTAATAAAGATTTTACCTTAAATTTAGAATAAATTCTAGAGAAAAAATAAATCATACTCAACAACGGCTAAATATATCAATATTACTTTATATATTTGGAATCAATTGCGAAAACTCTAAATGTAGATTTAAACATTGGCCAAGTGTGTGTTTGATCATGTGATGGTGAAAATTGATTATAAACAAATTGACTTTACAAAGTCGATTTTGATTTAAAAAAATTGAAGGTAAAGTGATTTATATTTGAATATAATCGTATAAAAGTGAATTAAATAATAAATTTAAATGTAAAAAGTCATTTCTAAAATCAAAAGTTATAACTTCTATTTAAAGTAAAATTGATTTTCCATCTTTAGAACTATTTTTGGAGTCTTCCAAAAGTGGAATTAAGTGTACACTTAATTGATTATAATAAACTCTGAGATAGTCTACCATCAACTCGAGTGTCTCGTCTTTACTAATCCTCCTATAATCTAGAAGTTTTCCTCTGATTAAAAGATGTAGCAAACATAGTCGTCTTTGAGGGCGTACAAGACGGTCTGTCACACAAGGACTCACACTTTTTCATGACTAAGTTATGGAAAAAAGGGCCATCATACAGATATTTATAGTTAATTTACAGTTAAATAGGGTCTCTTATACAAATTTCACAACTTAATTGAAATTAATTTCAACTTCTTACACATGGTCTCTCAAAAGATAAAGACGACTCTGGTAGTAAACATGACACATTGTCAAGAGTGATAGATATCTCAAGAGCGGAAGATGAAATGGCAAGGTCTTGGTGTGTCATCTCTCCATCAATGCATTAAGTATATCGTGGTTGACCGTAATATAATCGGTCATGCACAAGTCCTTAATCCCAGATAGGGACAGAGTTGCATGAAACCAAACTTCATTCGATTGAGGCAAGCTAGTAATCTTTCACTCGTAGTTAATAAACTTCAACGGATCACGGTCCTGTAGAAAAATAAATAAATGTCAGAAACTTGTAATATATTAACAAACGTAAATTAAAAAGAATGAATCCAACTAATGTTACCTCTCTGTCCCAGATATATCTGACAGTATGGTCTGGATACAGAGGCAATAATGACAACTATACGGGGCCTCTTCTCGTGTCTCAATCTATGGGGTCTATCAGCTATAATGTTTATAATTAAAAGTAAACCACACAATTACTACAAGCAAGAAACACTACAAGCAATAAAAGCAAAAAATAAAATAGACTTCTAATTTCCGGAGATGTGTCTCAGGTTGCTGGGAAACATAAACGTTACAAAATTTCAGAGATGAATCTCCGAAATTTTCTGCAACTCCCCATATCCGTCAATGGAGGAATGTATACATGCAAACCCCAAAAATAATGATTTGATAATCATTTTCAGCCAAAAAACATGTTTTATCGTATGTCTAAACTATCATTCATGTAATTGCTACTCATTTCTTACCTTAATCGTCAATTTCTACTCATTTACACAAAAACTCAAACTTTTCAAAACATCAAAAAAACTTACAAATTTAGAGTTTACTTCATACTTTGATGATGTCTCTGATGCACTTGATGTTGATTGTAGAACCTCTAAGCTTGGTTATTTAATTTGGAATTTGGTTGATGAAAAACACTTTGAGAAAGTTTAAACAAACTGTGTTATTTTAGAATTAAGGAAGAAGAAGGATCCGACACGATTTAAGCTTCAATAACTTTCGGAGATGCATCTCCAAAATAAGTTTGAAAATGCATCTCCGAAATATTTTAACATTAAATCAAAATTGGATGTGTCCAAATATACATCTCCAAAATCTGAATATATTATAGTATTTTCACATGGTACTTTATATATTTATGGATATTTATGGACGGTCACGATTTTGCCGACAATTTTGTATGGTTGTGATTGCACCGACAGTTTGTGTGACTCATAATTGATGCACATTTGTATAAATAGGTGTTAGTTCTTGTGGTTAAACACATATGGAAAAAATGTCCCTTCCTGAATATTTGATTAAGGTAAAAGTTTACTTCAACGAAGTTGCTTGTCCTGTATAGTTCAAGCTACCCAATGACACTACTACTTTTGTCGGCCTGACGACGAAGTTGAACGAATTGTTGCCTGAATGCGATAATAAAAAGGTGCAAAAGATCGAGTTTCGTGAAGATTGGGAGGATACAGACGGTAAGGTGAAATACAACCTTATCGAGTTGAAAAACGACGATGACATCAAGGAAATGTGGAGATCCTTTCGTCATAGGCTAACAAAGGGTCCGATCGAGCTTGATGCGAAGCTGCCGAGATTTGTTGACGAAATAATGGAAATGCTGAAACGTCATGAATCGTCGAGTAGTGTTTAGGTTTTTCTTATTGATTAATCATGTTGTAATGTTATGTTTTTATGTTTAAGTTGTTTAATCAAGATCAATGCATTGTAAAGAAGATATCAAAATAATATAGTGTTATGTCATAGATGTCTGGATAATATACATATAATACAAATAATATAAATCATATCTAAATAGGTCCCTTACGGGATATATGTGCAGACCGAGCTAATGCAGTGTAAACCTCCACATATGGGTTTACCAAACTCATGACCTCATCCATAATAACTGCAATCATTTGAAAGCGCAGTTGGTCATCACCTTCCACCTTTTCGCTCGTGGGTCCCCTAGCGCATATGGCATGACCTTCTTATCAACTAAGCACAAAAAATGATCATAGATCTAGCACTGAGATCACAAAAAATAGTAAATTAGAAATAATAATATTTATAAAAAATAAACACGAAAGCAATAAAATGCAATAAAATATGCATGTGAAAACTAAGGTACCCGACAAGCTGTCTGACGTAAAAATGGGTCGCCACCCCAATAGCATAATACAACTTGGTCAATGTTGCACACCCCACGCCCAATTGTACGCCTCCAGATCACTGAAGAGACACAAATATCTGGCATCAACATGTGTATCAGACTTGTCCGCAAATAGAATGTAACAAAAACACCAGACATTTCAAAATTATCGGTGTATTCTATCGAAAATTCTGTAATTCCCAGTAAAAAATACCGGTAATTATAAAATTCCCGGTAAAATATATCGGTAATTCCATAATATCTAATAAAACTCACTTGTTAAACTAAAATTCGCAATAGTCATTGAAATCTCTGGTATCACCCTGAATTTTCGAAAATTTGGTAAATGTGATAAATTGTGAAAAGTTTTTTCTCAAAGTTAATTATGTTTTTTTATTACGATTGGGGGTGTTAGATTTAACCAGAATCCTCAAAATTATATGATTTCGAGTCAAATGACACACGACATACTTGATGTCAATTCTTTATTGGACTAAGTGGCAAAAAAAAAATTGGATTATTTTAATTCTAAAGATGATTTTAAATTCCAACTTCATCATTGAACTTTTTCCCTTCAAAATAAAATTTATTTTTTAAGAGTATAAACCATAAATCTTTATTTAAAAAAAAACACAATAAGAGTACTTTTTATATAAATAAGATATCTTTTCTTCAAAACATTTTAATATATTTATAAAGAAAAACATAACTCAATTTTATTCTCGATGAATTTACACCTCAACTCAAGTTAATTAAAATCTAATGGGTTATTGAATTGAATCCTCATTTACTCATCTGAATCAAGTACAAAGCTTAGTTTTTATAATAAATAATCACAGATGAATTGAATCCTTCAAAATATTATTTTTCCTAATTAAAATCAACCAAGCACACTCTACTAAAAAAAATCCAAGCCCACTCTAAGACAAGAAAAATACTAGCAAAAGTATTTACATTTCCCTCTCTCTAATGACTCAAAGACCTTAGTTTTATTTATTTTATGACAAATAGTCAATGATATTATTAGTATTATCATTCAATTATATATTCTAATATCATACTTTATACGTATATTGAAGAAAGAGTGAGAGAAAATATTGGATTTGTAGAAAATGGAGTTCTTGGAGTCGTACAAGAAATAAAAAGCAACCTTTTCCTTTCGACCGAAGAAACAAAAAGCATTCAAACAAATTAAGTCACCACTTAAGCAGTGCTTAATTACATTATATTAATAACTTAAGCCACTTATATCAGACTGCAGTTTAAAAAAATGGTGAACAAAAGAATACACCACCGACCAATAATGTACAGAAACATATATCAAGAGATTTTTCTAAACAGACAAATACCTCACTCGACCCAAAACCATTAAACCACAGTTTCAGAGGTTACCCCTCCCATAAATAACAAAAGAATGTATGAAAGAGTAAAACAATCAGCATTCAACTTTGCATTTACTAATCCATCTATAAAACCTGTAAAGTATTATTGGTTTCTACTTTCTATCACTGTGATTATTCACTTTCCTCTCGAACTTCCTGTTGAGTAGCTCCCTTGGCCAGGTTGATTGGCAGTCGTAGCCGAATCATCGTCTGTAGCATGCAAATAGCACAGTTTATTCAACAAAAACCAGAAGACAGTAAAAAACTGATGTCTCTACAAGTAGCAGCAAGATCAAGAGTATGCAGACTCTCCAAGAAAAATTAAGCTGTTGGATTAATTAATTTAACTGTTGAGAGATCAACACTCTGAACTGTTATATCAATCCAATGGTTAAAAATTGGCTGGAGGGGCCGGAAGCAAATAATCATGAATCGTTAGGTTAATCAACAACATTAACCACAGGTAAAGTGAACCACTAGATCTCAATCAAATCATTAGTTGTTGCTACTTTTACAGTATGAAGTCAAAAACCCTCAAAAAGAGGAATGATCATATTCTTCTTACCAAATAGGGTCTTAATAGATGGCCGTTTAGGTTTTGTGCTCTTCTTCTTCAGTTCAGCTGATAAGATAAAACACACTCAAATTATTTTGGAGATAAGTTGCAATAACGAATCAACTAGGAAATGGAAAAATAAAATTTGGGGGGCTCCAAGGGGGATTATAAAGACAAGAGTGCATAAATTACATAAGTTTGCAAGGATCGAGAAAATCACAGTTTATTGAAGTGAATTGATGCATCAAAATAAAAAATTAGTTACAGATATTGGTGTCCAAATATAATGTATGCTTCATATGCGGTGCAAATGAGGTAAACAAGAAATTAACAATGGGTAGGAATAACATACATAATTCTATTTCAAGTAAGCAGCCACATATATAATTTAAAATTGAAGATGTACTAACCCATTCCAGATAGATGATTATCATTCACGATTTCATAGTTCTTATATGTGTAGCCAACAAAGTTAACATCCTTAGATGACAGCATCTACAGCAAATAACAAATCTAGGTTACAAATCCAGACTTGAGAAATTTTATGTTCCTCATCAATACTATCCATGAATTGCAGTGAGGAAATATTTGTATCCACCAGAGTTACACTGTTACCAAGAGTTGTGTAAAATTCTAGTGCCGTCTAAAGTAAATCAATTATCTTCAAACTAACTATTCCATTGGAAGCAAGCTACAAGCATAACAAAATATGCGATGCAAGGAAAGATAAGACGTGCTTATATTGAGAAAAAGTCAAGTTTCACGTTGAAAAGAGTTTGTAAAATTTTGACACCCCTCAATATAATGATGGGAATTTCTCAATCTACCTCCTTATATACTCAAATATTCAAAAAATACACTACCGGAAGGATCCCTCACCCCCGTGTTTCTAGGGGGTGGATTGAGAAACTCCCGAAAATGAGTTGGGCTGAAATTGTATATAGTATCAAAGTCTATCCTAAATTGGTTAATAACCTAGGCTACCCCTAACTTTGCAAGCTGGTTTTGTGGGTTGAAGCAGACCCAAAATCTAAGATTTGGTTTCAGAAAACATGTTCGGTTTTCAGTTTTAATTACAAACATGTCACTCTGTTTTCACTGTTTCCATTAAAACATTTTGAAAAACTTAGAACAAATAATGAAAATGAAATCCAAACATGCGCTTAATTAACTCATTACTCAAACTATTTCAAAGAACTTTACTTCATGCTTATTACACAGCATGTTACATGTCCAAGGTATTTTTATTGTTTCATAGAAACAAAAACTAATGCAAATAAGCAGTAGACAAATTACTTGATAGATAGACATAAAACAGGATATAAAAGAAAAGAAAAACATCGGAGAATATCATAGAAGCTTTACTATTGATAAAAAAAAAATCCAATAATTTCACAACAATCAGTTAAGCTTCAAAGAAAAAGAAATGAGCTACTGAAAGGGCCCCTAGTAAAAATATTAGTCTATTAAACTAACAATGCCACAAATAAAATACAGAAACTAACACACCAACTATACCAAGAATTCAAACAAAATCGAACCTTTCTCCATGGGCCTGATTTTGAGGAAGGTTGAGATTGGCGGTCCACCTGCACATTAAAGGAAATCAAGAGAGTGAGTAATACTGGATTGCAACAAAAGACAGAATTCTTTTATATCCTTGAAATAAGCATGTATAACATACCTCTTCAAATTTCTCAAAGTTTTGAGTATCCAATTCATCGTTGACCTCAGGAATAAAAGCAGCCTTCATTTGGTATAATTTATCCCATTCAACACCTTTGAACCATGGGTGAGCCTTGAAATATAAAAACCAGCCAATTATTTTATTAATGCTGAACTATAACCCAGAATAAATTATAGAATTAGAAAAGAACACGCCAAAACACCTTTATTTCATCAGCACCTCTGGTTCCAAGCCTCTGTTCCACATTACATAGAAGTCTACTAATAAGATCCTTTGCTTCTGCTGATAGTTTAGCTTCTTCTGGAAATTTTAAATAATTTCTCCAATTGACTATCTGCAAATATGAAGGTAGGGGATACAATATGATGATAAAGATTAAAAAAAAACATAGGCACCAAAAAAAGTAGAAAATAGACCCTTTATAAAATTTTAATAACTAAAATGTGTCATCAAACTATAAATTATAAAATATCAGTACTGGTCAATAGGTCCAAATATATTGTGAGCACATCCTTGATGCTACTATAAGAAGGGAATCAATATCATATCGAAGGAATAGAAACAAACAATTCTCAATATAGGGCAAAAGCTTCATCTTTTCAAACAAACCAAATAACTTGTTTTTAAGCCTTAATAACTATCTAGAGGCAAATATCAATAGTAATAGAATTCCTATTAGCTTGCATTTATATAGCAATATAGGCTTTCTGTAGACATACAATCCTACCAAAATTCCATGAACACAGTCCTACAGATGTGCTAAATCTCAATCCACGCATTGCAATTCATCAACAGTTGATCCATATATTACCTTTCTACAAGTCAACATTGGTTCATCTGAATAAAAGGGTGGATATCCCACTAGCATTTCATACATTATAGCTCCCAAAGACCACCTGGAAGTATTGGAATAATCTCATTAGTGTACATGGAAAGAATATTTAGTTTATAAAAAGAAGAAAACCTGAGTAATTTTGAAAATGAAAACTAGAAAAACACAATATATAATATACCAATCACATTCCATGCCATATCCTTTCTTCAAGAGAACTTCAGGGGCAATATAGTCAGGTGTTCCTACTGTAGAATAGGCCTGCAGTGTTAGAAAGAAAGAAGTTAAGTGCCGCAAGTCTGGAGTCACCATTGGATCATGGAAATTTTACTTTTCTTTGGAAACTTTCAAACAGAAGTCAAAACAAAAAGTCATCAGATTTATATGCACAGTGAAGAATTACAATAAATAATAATATAGAATACACATAGTTTGTTAGTTAACAGGGGAAGGAATAAAAAGAACTATTAATCTGAAAATTCATAAGGAAGAAAACAGCCATGCCTACTTATGTAAATATGATGTGACTTACAAGCATTCGCCTATTTTTCTGCCAATGCAGCAGCTGCTCCTGCTGAGTCCTTTTAGGAGCCACAGGTTGTCCATTGCTCTGAAGGGCTCCACTTCTGTTGATTCCAGTAGAGAAGTCCTTTTCCTGAAGATTACTGCAGTCTAGTGGTTTACATAATCCAAAGTCTGATAACTTCATGTGACCGTGTCTATCTAGCAGCAAGTTATCAGGCTTGATATCTCTGGAAACCATATCAAATCAGAATATCATTTCATTTTTAATGCACAAGAAAATAAGAACAGTGTAAGATTATTAATATTATAATAAAACTTCTACAACGTAACGTATTATTTACCGCTTGAGCTTACCTATGAATATAATTATGTTTATGAATCGACTCTATAGCTAGGACAGTCTCCCCAACATAGAAACTGGCCTCATATTCTGTCAGTATATCCTTCCGCATGAGTAATGTCATCATATCGCCACCAGGAAGATACTCCATTATAAGATATAAACAATCTTCGTCTTGAAAGGAACAGTAAAGCTTTACGATGTAATTGCTGTCAACTTCTGCAAGTAGGTCCCTCTCTGCTTTTACATGTTCAACCTAAACAAGGATGTAAAATTTACCGACGAGTATAACAAGGCACAATTCATATCAACAATCTGAGGAGGCCCAGATGATTTCAGTACCTGGCCTCGGCGAAGCATCTCTGATTTCTTAAGCTTCTTCATAGCATATACATTACGAGTTGCCTTCTCTCGGCAGATTCTGACCTATACTCCAAAAAAAATTACAATATCAAATATTTATAAATTATACTGATATTGTTGGTTGATGTTACATAAGACAAACCACTAATCCACATTCAAATATTCTAACAAGGTCAAAGTAACATATGGGAAAGATCAGAAACATGGTTTTACTTCAATAAATATTAAGGCAGACTGTACCTCTCCAAATGCACCCTTCCCTATCATAGTCAGGGGCTCAAAATCATCAGCACCCATCTTATGCCTCTGAAGTCGCATGTATTCCCTCTCCCTTTTCTCGAAAAACCTAAGCAAGTTGTTCTGCTCTTCCTCGGAGACTTCAGAGTCAGCCAACTTTTTTTCCAGCATATTACGTCTGCAAGAATGACATGCTTAACATTACGAAGAGCTTACAACAAATTCCGTTTGTAGATGTTATTTGCACTAACTCGTATAAAAGCACCATAGACATTACAACAAATTCCGTTGGTATGGGGTAACAGTGAGCAAGGACATTAAAGAAAATTCTCATTTATATCTCCTTAAGAGATGACAACAAGTTGTTAAAACAGCTATTATACATGCTAAAAAACTAATCAATAACAGCTTCACCGTCATAATGATACAAATCTTAAGTTGGAGTGAACATACCGTTCTTTTCTCTCCTGCAGGTTCTTCATCTGCTTCTTATAATGATTTTCTATGTACTGCTTTGCAGCTGCAACTTTCTGTTGAGTGACATTTGAAGGAGCTTCTTCATTTGTTGGAGGCTTTGACCTTTCTTTTACAACGCTTGCAGTTTCCTTGTTTTTCGAAGACTGCATTTTGTCCTTGTTTGACTTGAACTTACGAAACCAGCAACCATCCATTTTATAAAAATCTTAATCCCACTGTTATATATGCTTTTTTACTAACTACTTAGAAGAGCTTTGTAAACCAGAATTCTCATTTCGGTGGCAAAGAAATCAAGGAGCCGTTTTTCATCACGACAATAGCCTGCACATTTACTCTTACTTCTGCCAAAACAGAAAACAAAATGGTAATGAATCAATATACTTGAGCACCAAGTTTTTTTAGCTGATCAGAAGCAAAACTTCAATATACAGACAGAGTATTAAGAGACTCTAAGAGTCTTAATCGGAAGTAAAAATGTGGTTACTAACAAAGGAAAATAAACAAAAAAGAAATTTAAGGCTTCATTTTAGAGCAAATAACACAACACATTTGAGAAGAGGGTAATCACAAATAACCAAATATCAACAAGAAAGATTGTCGGAGCAAGGAAGCAAATGTGACACTAAGAATGTAAACAAAAGGTTTAAAAAACGGTCCGCGACAGCGACAAAACTGTATCGGCAAGTACCGATACCTATCCGTTATTCACCGTTTTTATGTTAAAAACAAATTGTAGTTAACCCACACCGTAACGAGCACATTCAGCACTCAGCGTTGCAACACTTGTACCAACCGAAATCACGAAAGTTTTACTTGACCGCAACCGATATTTGAAACTGCCTAAACATAATTTGTGAAGAAAAACCGGAACAATCTGCAAACAAAGTTCAGAAAACACAACCATTTCCTAAGATCCAAACTAAACAGCAAAATCAGACTTCAAAAATCATGATCAAATTTGCAATGTTCAAAAACTACTGAAAACAAATTAATCAATTTCAATTCAAATCAAATCAAAACAATCAAATATTATAATTTAAACCTCAACGAAATCTAGTTACGGTTCAACAATGGAGTTCAATAAAGCTCGAGCAATCAACCAACACTATCTTCAGTCCAAACAGTGATGATCCCCATTATCCTGATCAAACATACTCGATTTTACACAGTACAAATCAAATCCTTCAAATAGATAAACAGAAACAAAATCAAAACTAAAATCACGCACCTGAAATCAAATTCAAAACCAAAATCAATCAAAGAACAGTTGCAGAAATAAAACAAGTTGAAAATTGAATTGAAACAGAAAAAGGATCTTACAGCATGAAAATCTCAAACTGAAATGAGTGAGTAAGAGAGAGAGTGTGTTTAGAGAGAGAAAGTAAAGTCCCGGGATTATCGGTGTGAAGAAATGAGGAAGAAGAGAGAGGACTACTTTGTGATCATCATTTCGTCGTTTACTCTTCTTTTTTTTTTTTTCAGAATTTTTTTTTTTAAATTTATTTTCAGAGTTGGAAATTATTTTACTTTCGATTCTTGATAATAACTAATTCATGTTCTCAACTTATTTGTTTTTGTTTTTCCTAATTAAGCCTATTCTACTTTCTTTCTTAGATGCAATCCAATTCATTTATCTTTTTCTTTATTTTGACACCTATTAACTGATATACAAAATTTTATGATATTCAATTCATATGTATTGTATTGTATACATCTTTTATATTATCAATTAATTGTAATTATTAAATAATAATAAAAAGTTAAATTTTAATATATTTATTTATAAAATAATGTTTACAAATGATTGTGAATTTTTTTTTAGAATAACATGGTTTAATAAAATAAATTCCAAAATAATTATGTTTTCAAAAAATTTATCAAAATAACATACTTTCCATATATTTTCAACAAGTTGATTGACGAACAAGTGTTAATTGAATCCAATTCGCCAATTGGATTGGATAAATGAAAAGAAATTTCAACACATTCATCATGTCAAATGGCGAATATGTTAAAAATTCAAAATAATTCTCCACTTGGTTTGGCGAATGTGTGTTATGTGATGAAAGGTATTCGCCATTTGGATTGGTGAATGTGTTTACCTTGTAATTTTTTTCCTATAAATGCATCTGCCCAGCTATCACTCATTCACATCAAACTCCTCTCACTCCTTCCTTACAATCCCTTTCTCATTCATTCCTTTCAATCTCTCCCTCTTACAACATGGCTTCTCCTCGTCCATATACTTTTGCATCGACACCGTCTTCCTTAACATCAGAAGAACCGCTTCCAAAATTTGATATTTTGAAGAAAAATGCTTTGGTGTTTTTTTCGGCAACAAAGCCTCCTTTGAAGATGCTGTTATGGAACCCGCAAACTTTGGAACACTTGCATAGAGAATTAAACCGCTAGTTAGAAGAAGAGATCGGACCCAAAGAAAAGATAATTAAAATTGAGAAGCGGGTTGTGGAGTCTGATGTGACGAAATGGAGAAAAGTGGTCAATGATGCAAGTGTTTTTTCGATGATGTTAGGTGGAGGTGAAGTTGTCCTGATGGTTCTGATAGGCTAGATATGTTGAATGTTCCAGTTGTTTTATTTATGTATGGTCATGTTTGAATTTATGTATTTTCTTATTTTATTTATGTACGGTCATGTTTTGAATTATGTATTTCTTGTTTTATTTATGTATGTTCGTGTTTGTGGTTGTATGATTTTACTGATATGAATGAAACGAACTAGGCTTCTATTTTAAATAAATACGGTTACAATGGTTTAATTTATGATGTTGAGCTTGGTTCAACGTTGGGACATTTTTTACGATTGTGACCGGGCTGACGACATGAACTGCATAGTCTCACCATCTTATTCGCCGTATCCATTTCGGTGCGAATACGCGTGCTGTTAGGACGCCCCTTTTTCTTTCTTCGCATGTTCTCATTGTGCCAGACTATTTCCCCGTTGTAGGTGGGCCAGTAGTCCTCATTTGTAACTACCAGAAAGCTTTTGTTGTAGACATTGCAAAGATTGTGCACTTGGTAAACAGGGGATAGTAAGCCTGAAGGGTCCAGCTGAATCTTCGAACATGCCGCTATGACATGGGAGCAAGGCATGCGAAAGGCTTGAAATTTTCCACAGTCGCACCAATTGTTATCAAGTTCTACCCGATAGGATCCCCTCGGTCTCCCTTCGTTGTGATCCATGATCTCAGCAACATTGAAATGTCCCTTATTGCGGTTAAACACGGTGACCACATGTGTGTTAGATTTGGATGCTTCGTCTTTAATGAATGTCACAGAACTATCGTTGAACACTTGACCAGAATGTAGGATGAAACTCCACTTTGAGTGCTTGGTGTCAAAAAGTGCTCCGAGCCTAAAGTAGGTTGACCTCACCAAAGCGGTTATCGGTAGGTTGCGAATTCCTTTGAAAACAGAGTTCATAGATTCCACGAGATTTGTCGTCATGTGACCCCAGCGTTGTCCTTTGTTGTAGGCCCTGGTCCACTTATCCAAAGGAATTTGGTTTATCCATCTAAACGCATCTTCATTTGTCATCCTGATTTCGTCACGATAGTGTTTGAATGACGGTTCGGTTAATGAGTACCCCATGTTCACGACCTTCTTCCGCAATGTCTTGTCTTTGATATCTCTCATGAAATTTTGCGCGATGTGTCTAATGCAATAGACATGTGTTGAAGGAGGTTCCTGCCAGCCGTTATCAACATTCTTCCATGCTCTCTCAATTGATGCACGTCTGTCCGAAATCAAACATAAGTTAGATTGGGGAGCCACGTGCAAGCGGAGATTTTTCAGGAAAAAACTCCATCCCTCGGCAGTCTCTCCCTCGACTATAGCGAATGCAATTGGGAAGATATTATTGTTGCCGTCCTAGGCCACTGCCATCAATAGAGTTCCTTTGTATTTGTCGTAGAGCCATGTTCCATCAATTTGGATTATAGGCTTGCAGAAGGCAAAACCCTTTATACATGGGTCAAAAGCCCAAAAGAGTCGGTGGAATATGCCATTTCCACTAACACAATGATTTTCTGAAGTATACGCTGGCAAGGTCTCAAGGATGACAACGGTCCCTGGTGCATAGTGCTTTAGTGCCAACAAAAACTTTGGGAGTTCTTTGTACGAGTCCTCCCAGTTTCCAAATACAACGGCAACAGCCTTGGTTCTAGCAATCCATGCTTTCCTGTATGATGGAGTATAATTGTGCTTCTGAATTATGTGCTTAATTATCGTGTTGACCTTTACCGAAGGATCGTCGGCAACGATTGATAAGATATCGTGGCATATTAGCTGAGAGCTCAGTTGCCGATGATCCTGCAATGAGTTGGTTATTACACAAGTATGCTCCGGTCCCATAGACGCAACCTTCCAATCTTCACTTCTCTTTCTGTATGATGCTGTCAATCGAAACGGACACGCCACATTACGACAACATATCATATATAGTGTAGGATTCGTTCGATCGACCTTATAATCAGCTGATAAATCCATGTGGTAAAATTTTATAGCTCGAACGCATTCTTCTTTTGTTCGAAAATGGTCGCCCTCCTTTAATGCACCTTGTCTTTGTGGATACAGATCATAAAATATGTCTGAAGATGGGTCATCACCTCCCAAGTTCAAGTTTGTCATGTGTGGAGGAGGACGATATACATGACTGGCCGAGACCTCGTCTTCATTTACCATTTCATCAACTACTGCCTCCTCTTCTTCCTCGTCCTCATCAACAACATCGACTTCAGCCAAATCATTGTCAGATTCGCAAAAGACTTGCGAAGGATCAATAGTCTGAGACATTTGTTGTTAGTTAAGCGTAACATAGAGCTCGATATCATTGAAACCAGAATACTCAAGGCTTAGAAACATAGTACGAACACTTTCGTCATCAAATATAGTTAATTGGAAATATATGACCTGGTTATCCTCATAGAATACTGGATTTTTGTAAATAATGACGTCTACTGGACCACGCTGCATTTTGTTTTCCAATCTCTGTTTTAGATGAGCAAAATTGGATCGTCGGGTTATTGAGAACCGAGTAACCTCGGTGTTACGAAAGTTGAAACCAGAATGGTTACATTCAAATATTTCGCCATTTATATGGGCGTTGATCATATACTGGGGTAATTGAGACATAGTTCAAATACAAAAACACTTTTAGATATGTTTAATTTTTTGAAGTTTATGGTACAATGAAGATATGAAAATAATCTATAAATAGAAAAGTTTAAAATTATTTTATGGATATATTTATTGTTTAGAATTAATGTGTACAAGTTGTGGAAAATAATTTCGCTAGCCTTATAGGCTTATCTTCTGCACATATTATTTTCACATACAAGCTTATCTTCTGCACATATAGGCTTATCTTCTGAACATATAGGCTATATTATTTTTTCGCATATAGGCTTATCTTCTGCACATATAGGCTTATCTTCTTTGTCCATGCACTATGAAACAAATATTGTCCATGCATTTTATATATAATACAATTCACATAATATCATACATCTTAAATATTATACATCTTAAACATTAATACAAATATTACACTATCATTCACATAATAAATATTATCACTTAATAAATATTAACATAATAAATATTTCACAAAGTATAATAAATATTCACATGATAAAATAAAATAAATATTCACATGATAAAACAAAAGTCACATAAAACAAAAGTCACATTCGCCATTCAGATTGGCTAAGGGCAAACAAGTTACACCCATTCACCAATCCATATGGCGAAACCCTAGACCTATTCGCCAATCCGTATGGCGAAACCCTAGACCCATTCACCAATCAACTTGGCAACTGTGGAAACCTGCAAAAGCTGGAAATATTGGACAGAGGTAACGTGCTTGCAATGAAGATTTCTAGCATGCTGCATGGTCAAAATTCCCTGCACATTAAACCTTTGCATGTGAAGGTTGGATGGTGATCCTGCAAAACCTTCATTCGCCAATCAGAATGAAGTTGGACAATCCTCAACAATGGTGTTGGACCAATCAGGAGAACACATATAGTTTTAAACAAATTTGCTAATCTAAGTGGCGAACATGTATGCTTGTTTATAACAAATTCGCCAAACAAAGGGGCGAATGCATTGATGCATTATTTCTATAAATTCGTGATCAACAAATTGAATATCACACTTACTTCTTATATCACACTTACTTCTTCTAATAGTCTCATAATTATTCCTTATCATTTTTTATAAAATATTTCCAATGGCTCTACTAACAATGGGAGATCAACATCGAGACACAATCGAAAATATCGAGTCATTTGTAAGTTTTTGTTATGTATATTTTTTTACACATATACACTTATATATACTTTTTACTCATGCATTTTTTAACTTATTTCGAAAAATAATTTTACAGAATGTAAAAAGATTTTGGTGTCGGGTGCACGACTACATAGAGTTTGATCCGATCATTGAACCGTATCTACGTTCATGCGGATTTGGTGAAGTCATAAAGGTGCACAACAATTCTATAGACACGAAATTCATTTTGGCACTACAAGAGAGGTGGAGGCCAGAGACACACACCTTTCACCTGCCATTCGGTGAATGCACGGTCACATTGGAAGACGTCTACATGCTTTTGGGTTTACGTGTATCTGGTAGAGCTGTCTTTGGTAAGGTCAACCATGAAATTACTATAGTAGAGGAATTGCTGGGTGCCCCTCTCATTGACGAGGAGCAGCCAACAAATACTTGTAGCAGGGGTTCAGGGATTAATCTAGGAGTCCTTAGAGCCCAATATGCTAGTTTTATTTTAAACGAAGAATCAACCGAGTTAGAAAAAATTCAAAAAACTCGGTGTTATATTATGCTTTTATTCGGTCATTTTTTATTTCCCGACGGTACCGGAAACACAATAAATATGATGTATTTACCATTGTTGCGAAACATCAACAATGTAAATACATATAGTTGGGGTTCAGCTGTTTTGGCTCATTTGTACAATAGCCTTTGTAAAAATGCCGCAAAGGATACTTGTACATTTTTTGGTTGTGCATTTTTGTTTCAAGTTTGGGGGTATTCAAGACTGCCGATGCTCGTCCCACGCAATATGAATCCATGCCCGTTCCCCTATGCAAACCAGTAAGTCTACTATTATTATTTATTTCCAAACATATTAAATTTTAAATATTCAAATATTATTGTAACTAAATGCTTTTAAATCTATTATGCTTAGCTGGTCCGATCTTGGGATGGATTATAGTAGAAATCCAAGAAGTTCCATAGTTTTATATCGCAGTTTGTTAGACCACGTGGGGGTCGATCAGGTATTGTCATATATAAAAAATATCTTTTCTTTTTAATGCATATTATTCACTAAAATAATTGTCTACTAAACGAATTGTTTTCTTTAATGTAGTTCATCTGGCGGCCCTATTTAGCCCTCGACCATGAGCCTAACCCAGAGGATGCTGAAATTTGGACAGCAAAAACACCAATCATTCGGTTCACTACGATTGAAATGCACCAAACAGATCGGGTGAAAATGCAGTTCGAAATGCAACAGGATATTCCGGGCCCTCCGACATGTTTGGGAGAATGGCATTTGAAAAGATTAAGTGACATATGGAATATGGAAGATTAGAGAGACTTTGCAAGGGAATTACGTCAACAATGGAGGGATCGACATCAACATGTCCTAACTGACCAAGTGCTGCAAAATGTCAAACCAACTAGAGAATATTTAGTTTGGTTTAGGTCAGTTACTACGCAACAATGGGTGTCTAATAACCCATACTTGATTGACCCGCGCTCGCAGGCCGCAACATATGCCCAACCACCAACCCCACAACATGACCAACCCACCCAATTCCAGCCATCAACTTCAAACACCCATATACCATTCTTCCAAACACGTAACCCCTTCATGCCACAAACTCAATCACAACAACAAGAGCCTTACCAACACCAATATACCCCCGATAACACCTTCATATCCACACCAGCCTATAGCCCCCCACCATTGTTTCGTTCTCAAAACGAGGCTATATCCTCATTCGGTCAAGCTTATTGTCCTCACCCAACCCAATCCAACCCAGCCCAACCTATCCGACCCAGCTTTGAAAACATTGACACACAACTGAGTTACGGCAGCGCCTTTGGCAGCACCTATCCTCGTTATTGGGGACAGGCGGTTGCAAACATAACAGAATCATGGACTCAACAACAACCGCCTCCACCAAACACACAAATACAAGCAGAACCTCAACCACCTCGTGGTAGAGCTCGAAGACGGGGTCATCCCCGTGGATGTGGTACTGGGGGACATTTAGATCGGGCGAGAAATTAATCTTTGTATACTTCCGTTGTTGGATTATTAATAATAATTTTCTTTTATATTATATTTCTCTTTGTCAGATTCTTAGTTTAATTTATTAAATAATTATTATTAACTTAAATAATCATAATTCTTTTCCAAATATATATATATATATATATATATATATATATATATATATATATGAGTATATAAATATATATTTATATACTCATATATATATATATATATATATATATATATATGAGTATATATATATATATATATATATATATATATATATATATATATATATATATATATATATATATATATATATATATATATATATATATATATATATATATATATATATATATGGAGTAGTATGTACTCATTCGCCAATTGGTATGGCTCATATGGAGTAGTATGAACTCATTCGCCAATTGGTTTGGCTTCTTCATACACATGTTCGCCATTTGACATGATGAATGTGTTGAAATTTCTTTTCATTTAGTCAATCCAATTGGCGAATTGGATTCAATTTACACTTGTTTGCCAATCAACTTGTTGAAAATGTTTGGAAAGTATGTTACTTTGGTACATTTTTTGAAAACATGGTTATTTTGGGATTTATTTTATTAAACCATGTTATTCTAAAAAAAATTCAATGATTGTGATATGCTTTATATTACCATATCAAAATAAATTTTAAGTTGATAATGTATAATAATTTAGGTTCTGTTTGTTTGGTAGGAGTAGTTAACAGCTGGTAGTTGGTAGTTGATGACTTATAATTGATAGTTTATAACTGGTATCTTATAGCTTTTAGTTGATGATTTATAGTTGATAAGTTAATTTAGTTAATTTGAATGTTTGATAAATTAGCGGTTACACAAGTTGATAAATACAAAATGACATAAAAGGACATTATTAATTAAAAAAATTAGTGGTTCTATTTATCAAATTAATTTTTATTCAACAAAAATAAATGTATTAATAGTGATATGCAAATTTTAAATATAACTATAAAATTAAATATAACACAAAAATATATTAAACACTTACATATAAATTTATTGTAATGAAATTTAAATATCTAAAATAATAATATTTCCATTTGATCTTATATTTCAATAAAGTGCATATTTTTATCTCTTTTTTTCCCTCTCAAAATCCATGATATGTCTACTAATAAACAAATATATTAAATGGTTAATTATACAAACCCCGTGTCATTAGGGCGAGATTTGATTTTGCCCCCTTGAAGTTTTTTTTTATGAAGTCCCTCTCATAAAATCAAAAATCAACTTTTACCACACCCTCTTACTGATTTGGGTGACTGAACTTGTTGACTGTGTAATTAGAAATAATTCAATTGTTGATTGGACTTGCACCAACAATAGATAGCATCAAATTGATTTTCATCAATTGAAGAGTAAAAATTCCAAGGAAGAAATTGAGGGGATCAGATTCAAAACCAAGATCGATATGTCTTAAAAGGCAAAAAGACATTAAAGCAAAGGCCGCACACGAAATCAGACTCAATAGGTCTGGTTTTCCATTCGAATCTTTGTTATCAGATACAAAAGAGTACAAAGATGTTAGCAACAAAACCAGAACACCTAGATGAGCTTTCAGCAAGAATCTCCTTGAAAGTTTCAATCTTTTCAAAAATAACATCATGCTACTGATAATGAAACTTACCACAGTGTAAATAATAATTTTGATGAAGTTCCAATCTCCAAAAAGATGATTGAAAGAAGAGCTGAATGTATATGAAATGAGTCCAACTATACTTAATAAAAAAACCTAATTTTCTTACAAACATAATGCTTGATTTTCAATGTGTAGTGTGTTAAACACCTTCAAATCACTTAAACACCAGACCCAACAAACCACCAATCCCTTCCATTTTTGAATCCTCTTCAAAAAAATCACAAAAGCTCAACTACAACAACCATTCAACCCACAAAACTTTACGATTCATATCATTTCTTCTACAATCACACAGTACCCAAACAAACTTGCGTACAAAACCGAAACATGAACCTGGTCCGCACAAGAGAGAAGAAGGATGAAACATCTATTGTTGTTGTCAAAGACGATTTGACGAGAAAAGAGGTTGGAAAATAGACAACGCAAATCTGAGATGGAGACCACACGATTCCGATGAGATTTGACGCCGACTATGCGATCTGAGTGAGAAAGAGAAAAGAATGGCATGAACGTTATTACGGCAGCGTATCAATTTCCTTGAGTAAGAGAGAGAGAGAGAGAGAGAGAGAGAGAGACGTGGTTGAATAAAGGTGAATAATGTGACATTGTTGTCTCCATGGCAGATGAACTTTTGATTCCAACCACATGTTTTTTGAGGGAGATAACAACAAGGAAGGTGTATACAGTCAGCAAACCAGTCAACAAGCCCAGTCAGCAGGTGTGGTAACAGGGGGTGGTAATATATGGGTTTTGATTTTATAAGGGAGACTTCATAAAAAAACTTCAAGGGGGCAAAACCAAATCTCGCCCTAATGGCAGGGGGTTTGTATAATTAACCCTATATTAAATCATTCATTATCATATTTATAAAAAAATACATTAATAATAAAAACTCAAGTAATAAATAATTAAAATAATAATTTAACAAAACGGAAGATAGATTGCATTATGAATTTGTTCCGTAAAAATAATGACTAATCTTTTTTATTTCCTCAATTAAAACACAATTATTTTAATTTAAATATATTAATATAAAGGGTAAAATTGAGTTTTTGATAAAATAATGAGGGTATAAATGGAAGAAAAAGTCATAAGCTAAAAGCTATAAGCTCAAAAGCTACTTCAAATAACTTTTGAAAAGAAAGTTAAAAGTTAGTAAAAAACTACAAGCTAAAAGCTAAAAGACAGTTAACAAACAAAGTTTTTTCATTGATATAAGCTGAAAAGCTAAAAGCTCTTTTTTATGTCTTACCAAACAGATCTTTAATTTAACTTTATTCTCTCGATAAGATGATCAATAAATAAAAATATGGTATTTTATCTAGTTATAAATTATACATTTTTATTATCATAAATATCTAATTATAATTTTGACACTTTTATTTTATCTTATTTATGAAAGTTAATTCATTTATTTCGAATTCAAACAACTTTAATTTTCTCATACATTTTTATATTTAAAATTTATGACGTTTTTAGTTTTGTAATTATGTACGATTTATATATTTTGTATTTTAAAGTTTTAGAAAAATCCATTTACGAGGATTTATCATTTTTCACAAGTGACACATCGTTTAAAAATATATGACATCAAATTATACTATAAATATATAAGATAATGGACAAAAATTATTTGAATTTAAAATAAAGAGATTAATTTTGTAATTAAATAAAAATATGAGACCAAAATTATAATTATGCCAGTAAAGTTATAATAATAACTAGTGTTGGATCCATGCCAAACTCCCAAATTAATTTAGTAAATTTATAATAATAACTAGTGTTGGATCCATGCCAAACTCCCAAATTAATTCGTTAATAAAAGAGGTGGTAAGTTCTCTTGATTCCAAGTTAGATTTAGGTAGGGTGGTAAAACGGGTTCAATCTGTTGGGTATGTCTGTTTTGCCCACACTTTAGTATGGGGGTCAAAGGTTTAGACTTACACCCTATAATATTTCCCCTTTCGACCCGTTTTTTTTCTGGGCGCAATCATTAACATAAATTTTTGCATTTTTAACCGCAGACTCACCCTCACTTTTTGCAGGATGGGACAAGGTTTTAGGCCCGAACCCACAACTATGCCCACCCTGTTTTTTTGTGGGCTTTTGCAGGACAACCCCGTTTAGGCATGCCCGTTTGCCATCCCTAGATCCAGGGGTCTTTTATGTGGAGGATATGCGGGGGCTAGGGCTATTTCAAATCTTTGGTATTTACTTAAGATCATTGAGTTTTAATATTTCCAAGGATTTAAAGCTAAGTGGGTTAAAGAGAATGTTGTTTTTACGGGATTTTTCCATTTTTGTATAAATAGTAGGATCAACGACAATTATATCCTAGCCCTGAAAGTGGTGAGCTATTGGATTGATAGGATGACAGAGATTTGACAAAATGTAGTTAATTTCTTCTCTAATAAGTTTAAGGAAGCTTTTAGGAATCATTCGTAGTTGGATAAGGTTATGTTTTATTTTCTTTCTATTTAAGAGAGCTCTTATCTTACTTATCCTTTTATGCCTTCTGAGTTAGATAAGGCGGTTCCTCTCTATGATGAGAATATAAATAGGGTGGATGGTTTCAATTTCTCATTTCTAAAAAGGTTTTCGACACTTCTTGGAGGTGATTTGGGATAGACTACTACAAACAATACATTTCATGACAAAACTTGCACTTCAACCAACAAAAAACTCAGGTATAATGCTAAGGTGTGCCATGTTTTAAAAAAAAAAATACCACATATTCCTCGATTTTGAATAAACCCGAGGAGAAAATAATTCAGGACATGCTTCGAATCCTAACAAATACACTTTATGTTTTTTATTTTATTTTTTATTTTGTAAATTAAATAATCTATTCATTTTTTTTGTAATAACTGAGGGATTAAATAATCAGGTTTTACTATAAAGACACTCGTTAAAT
Source organism: Lathyrus aphaca (assembly GCA_963966055.1). Classification (NCBI taxonomy): domain Eukaryota; kingdom Viridiplantae; phylum Streptophyta; class Magnoliopsida; order Fabales; family Fabaceae; genus Lathyrus; species Lathyrus aphaca. Next base: position 162,985,138 of record OZ014520.1, on the reverse strand, counting down.
ATATTTTACCTTAAACCTAACTTATATGTAGTCGCCCCAAATTCGTAGGAATCATTTTTTGCAATGGATTGCAAGACGAAAAAAACTTTAATATTTTGTGTTCTATGTTGTTCTTCTATCTTGAATAAACAGTTTTTTTCTACCTTTGCAATTTATCTCACATAATGGTGTTGATGTTGTTGTATTTTTGGAATAACTTCCCTATTTTTTTGCGAACTTTTGCGTGCGTGAGCATTAACATAATTTTTTTTATACTTTTTTAGCCTCCGGCCTGCCCTGTTTTGCCTTCACATTTTTGTAGGATGAGACAAGATTTTAAGCTTACACCCATAAATATGTCCGCTCTATATTATTTTGCGGACTTTTGCGGGGCGGTCATGTCTGTTTGCCACCCTTAGATTTTTGGGTCTTTTATGTGAAGGATATTATTGCAAGGACTAGGGCTATTACTTATCTTTGGCATTTGCTTAAGATCAGAGACCTTCAATATTACCAAAGGGTTAAAGTTAAGTAGATTAAGGAGAATGGTGCCTTTATGGGCTTCTTCCACGCTTGTGTGAAAAGTAGGATCAAGAGAAATCATATCATATCCCTCAAAGTGGGAGGCTATTAGGTTGAGAGGATGGTAGGGATTTGATAAAAGGTAGTTAATTTCTTCTCTAATCAATTTAAGGAACCTCTTAAGAATCATTCACAATCGGATTAGGTTATGTTTTATTTTCTTTCTGTTGAGGAGAGCTTTTGTCTTAATGATCCTTATATTCTTTTTAAGTTAGATAAGGCAGTTGCTCTCTATTATGACAATGAAATCCTAGGCTTGATGGTTTTAATTTCTCATTTCTAAAAAGGTTTTCGACTGGGTGATTCAGGAGAGATGCTTAATTGGTTTCACCAGTTTGTATCCCTTCATCAGTGTTTAACGTCCTACTTTGTGACTTTGATCCCGAAAGTTGAGTCTCCCTCCTATCCGAGTAATTTATGTTGTATCTCCCTTATGGGAGCTATATATATGCTTGTTGATAATTGGTTGCTAGACTTTCTAAGGCCATGGATAACCTTATTTCCTCGAAACAGTTGACCTTATAAAAGGGTAGAGTGTTAGTGGATGAGATGGCATATGTTTGCACGTGTGGCATATGACGTGGTACATGTGTATCAACAAAGTCATCAAAAATTCCAGAAAAAATCCAATTTTTTTTCATTTAGGTTGGATTCAAACCCAAGCCCTCTAGATTGTTGAACAAAATTGCTTACCACTAAACCACCTCACATTTGTCGTTTTAATATTACAAACTATAAATATATGTTTAGTTACAACAACAAATGTGGTATTAAAACAACAAAGCATATAAAAGTAAATCACGAGAACCTTCAAAATGTAAATGAAAATAAGCACAATGAATCAAAGATTAACTTATATTTGTTACTGATAGCTCCAATACTTTCAAAGGAGATCATTGTTATGTTTTAGCAAAACCAAATAAATTCCCTATTTATCGGTTCTCATAGAGGGTACAAACATAATCACCATGTATGAGTTCATAATTTTGAGGATAAGTGACCATGGGCTCACACCTAAAAGGAGACAAAAGTAATTAGTAATTAAACTATGTGAAAAAATGTGTAAAGTAGTAAAGATAATTTTAATTAAGCTCTATTCACCATAAAGTTATTGTTGGGAAGTCCATGAGAAAAAATATATAATATAAAGTGAGTAATGTTAAGAGAAAGGATCAATAACCACTTTCACCTTCAATTAGAATGAAACAAAATTCACACCTCCAAAAGTGATATGATTTTGCTGAAGGCTGAAACCAATTTAGAGCGGAAACAAATTGAAACACTTCTATGTTAAAAAATGTTGAGTTTGAAGCATAAGTAAATAACTTACATGTAAAAAAATTCAGAATGGAAATGAGCTCAGCTAAAGGTTCTCAGCCTTTGATCTGTACTTATACCAAAAGCAGACCAGCCTTGTCAAAGCGCTAAATTTCTGGAGAGAGTCAACTAGGGTTTCATTTTGCAAGGCTCAAGAAAATGGTGATGTTAGAACTTAAGTATGTGAAATTCTGGTGTAGCAGATCTCAGATGTCCTATAAGACGTCGAGACAACTGATATCTGCTTTTAGCATACTATGAATAATACGAAATAGAGTTGCAGAAAATAAAGAATACACAATCAATTGTTAACCCGGTTCGATGAAACTCACTTAGTCTGGGGGCTTCCTATCCAAGAATGAAATCCACTAAATAATATTAATTCGAAGTGAAACAACTTCTGGTTTCCAACTTATCACTTAATCACTATGCGTGCTATATTTCTACCTAAGACTCTCCTAGGTATCAGACCCTTATCAATTCCCTAACAATCACTGAAATTCTGGGATCAGATATGTGATGTCGAACCAGATGTTTAGACACTGACAATAAATTAATGAGCTAGTAAATTAAATAACACAGGAAATTGTTAACCCAGTTCAGTGTATCTCCACACTTACATCTGGGGGCTACCAAGCCAGGAAGGAAATCCAATATAAGTAATATTAATTATGGAGTTAAACCAATCATTTTAATCCTTCACTTAATATCTACCCAAGGCAATTTCTATCTAAGACTCTACTTAGATATGAGTACCTACTCACTCCCCCTCAATCACACAGTGATCTTTAACTTAGAATTATTAATAAGTTTGAAGTCACACTTCAGACACACCAGCTTGATCTTACTTATCAGTTTCAATCAAGACACAATTCACTTTTTGCTTAAAAGCTTATAAAGTGACTAACAAACAATTAAAACCTACTTAAATAACTAGCTTCACTAACACCCTTGACAGTCTTCTTAAATTCGTGAGATTTTCTTGAGTGTTTCAGTTTCTTAAATAGATGCTTGGTTTGTGGGCTTTTTGCAAATTATCCAGACTTTGATAAATCCCACAGTTATCTCCTTGAATCAAGGTGAGTTAGTTTGTTATCTCCTTGAATCAAGGTGAGTTAGTTTTTCTGTTTCCTTTACACTAGAACCAGATAACTAATCTTCCTAAAGAGGCGCCTTGGAGTGCTTATCCTTTTACAATTAATTCCAGATATTTACTCCTGATTTTAAGCACTTCTGTTACGCATCATTTAAGGCAGATAGCAGGTTTGCGATGTCACAACATCTGGTGTGACATCCTGATGTCCTGAACTAAGTTCATAACTTTTACTTTGTTTGTCAAAAATTCTGCCAATTTCTAACATCTACAAACTCCCCCTTTGGCTAATTTTTGGCTAACATATTCTTCTGGTTTTGTCAGAGAGCAGCGGAGTTCCTTTCTGTTGGATCATGTGAGAGCTAATAATTTCCTCCCCCTCAAACATGTATGTATACTACCATGATTTGGCACAACAGAATTTGATAATTATTCATTTTACCCAGTGACACTTTGATATACCATTTAAAATTCAAATTCAACTTAGTTCAGCAGTCAGAGATTAACATCATTGTTCAATACACTTCTCCCCCTTGTTAGACATAAATTTTGGGGCCAAACAAAACATTACAAAAACAGACATAACATTCAGAATTACAAACAAATATTTTTCACCAACAAACAGCTTCACTCAGACTCTGTATCCTCTGTATCCTCTGTATCCTCAGACTCATCATCAGATCCATAAACATTCCCAGCAACCTCTTCCAGCTCCAGTCTTTGAATCAGGTCCTCAAGCTTCTTTTTCCTTTCTTCCAGCTCTTTGCAGGTTGTCCTGAGCTCTGCAATTAGGGTTGCCTTTGATATAGGTGTCTTGACAGCAGATGTCCCAGCGATGTCCCACCCGGTGCTTCAACATCTGCAGCATGATGACCTAAAAACAACTTGTAATGGAAGGACAATGGACTTTCCCTTTTACAGACAAAATCCTTGTCAGTAAGGATTCCTGGATACTGGTTGAGAATCACCCCACAGAGTAGTGATGGGAAGGCTATTGGAAGCTTGATGGCTGAGGTTCCTGCATACTTGAGAGTCTGGTCAAAGATATATGCCCCATAATCCAGCTTGGTTTGGGTGCCTACATCACAAATAAACCTCCCAAGCCCAGTAGCTATAGATGAGGTGTGGTTGGTTGGGACCCAGTTGACTGTTCCAATTCTGTGTAGCATGGCATACTTCCTGGTTAACAAGCTGACTGAGAGTTTGCCTTTTACTGGTCATGTCTTGACCTGGTTAGCTGTGATTATTTTGCATACTTGATTGTCAGTCTTGCCAAGCTCAGTTGGCCCATCTACTTCTCTCCCCAGGTACTGATTTATCACCCTAGGAGAAAAGTCTACACATCTTCCCCTGACATACACTTTCCTGAAATCCTCAGATTTCCCATCAGCACATCCTTCTTGTAAGTTGACTATAAATTCTTTTACCAGCAGTTCATAACAAGGAGAAAATCTAGAGACAGTCTTGAACAGTCCAGCATTGGAGATTAAATCAATTACCTCAGTGCATTCCAAGGCATTGCTACCCAGCTCTCGTTCCAGAGCCACCCTTCTCTGATAGACATATTTCCACTTGCTTACACTGGAGACATGGTGGAAGGACACATTATCCAGGGGTGCTTCAGGGACAGCAATGGCAGTCCTAGGAGGTGCTGGCCTCTTTCTGGGTTGAGATGTTGGGACATCCTCCTCAACATCAGAATCAGATGAAGTTGTGGCCTTCCTCTTCTGTGTGCTGACCTTACTCCATTGCTTTGTAGGTCCAAAAGCAGTTTTGACCTTGTCCTTCTTGGGAGTTGGTTGTCTTTTCTCAGGAGTTACATGAGTAGCTGGCTTCTTATCCTTCCTAGCCCTAAGCCTCTTGGCTATTCTAGGATCAACAGATGCTATGATCTCTGTATCAGAATCATCATCCAGGTTTTCAATTGGTGGAAGTTGGGAAGCCTCATTCTCAGCAGCTTGATCATCAGTAGAACCTTCTACTCCTTCATCATTATTTGGGGATTTGTCCTGGCCCTCAGTTGTCTCAACATTGCTTGGGACATCTTGTGGAGTAGGTATGTTTTCTTCAGCTTGGTTGCTTGGGACATCTTGTGGAGCAGGCATACTGTTCAGGGGAACTGACACCCCATGCACAACCCTTTCTTCTGCCAGGATCCTGGTTACAAGCTTTTTGATTGTTGCGTCCACGTAAGCATAAGCTTTGGGAGTACTGGAAGATGAGGAGGCTCCCTTACTTTTGCTGAAGACTGGCTCCTTGGGTCTTCTTGCATGGGGAGTCCTGGGCTTTTGAGCAATGGGAATGCTTCCTCTGATCACATTTATAGGTGTAGCATCCATGGGTACTACAGACAATGGAGTGGCGTTCACTACTTCTTCCTGAATGAGACCCTCATCAATGGAGTTAGGGTTCTGATGTTGTGACATGTTTTCGAATTTAGTGAGAATGTATAAAGGTTTGATGATGGATTTAGATGATTTCAGAATTTCAGCTGTAGCATGCAAAAGGTTCAGTGGTGCTAATGAGAATGTGAGAAGCTGAAAGCACGTTTGTACATAAATAGAGCCCGTTGCTATTGGAATTTTTAAAATTGGAATACAAACAATTATTGGCCAGACTGGTGCTGCCATCTGGTGATCATGCCATACGATGTCATGAGACATGCTGACACTTCTCCATAATTGCTATATGTCACATATGCAGATTCCCAATTTGCCCCTTAGGTTTTCAAATTGGGAAGCATCCAAAGCCTTAGTGAATATGTCAGCTAATTGCATCTCTGTGGCTACATGCTCCAATGAGATCACCTTCTCCTCCACAAGGTCTCTGATGAAGTGATGTCTGATATCTATGTGTTTAGTGTTGCACCCCAAAATTTGCCCTCACAATACAAGACTTTGTGTGCTTATGAGGTTCACAAGGTTCACAAGACCTTTCATGAGGTTCATGAAGTTTACAAGACACTTTATGAGGTTCACAAGGTTCACAAGACCTTTCATGAGGTTCATGAAGTTTACAAGACACTTTATGAGGTTCACAAGGTTCACAAGACCTTTCATGAGGTTCATGAAGTTTACAAGACACTTTATGAGGTTCACAAGGTTCACAAGACATTTTATGAGGTTCACAAAGTTCACAAATAGTCAGAAGAGTTGACAATTCCCTCATACAATGCACCTCCTAAGTAGTGCATCCAGAACTAGGGTTTTGACTTTAATCAGGATAAATGAACTTCCAAGACTTCAAGTGAGCTTCATAACATCTTATATGTGTGTAAGAACCCCCATGACAAGTTTCAAGACTTTTCTCAAAAGTTTGCTCAGTCAGATGATCAGATAAGTCAAAATCAGTCAAAGCAGTTAAAAAGTCAAACTGAGGTCAACTGTGGTCAAATCAAAGTCAAACTTCATGATTTTTTTGCCAACATCAAGTATATGAAGTAAAATTCATCATTTGATCAAGGGTTGATCATGATTCATCAAGGGAATTTCAGATCATCAAGAATCAGGAGTTTCTAAATTAGGGTTTCCTTAGTAAAAGTCAACTGAACTTTGACCAGCCATAACTTTCACATGCTTCATCACCAAGTCTCCATCCAAAGCTCATTTTGAAGGAAATTGAATTCTCTACAACTTTGTGTCTCACAAGCCAAGCCCAAAAATGCTTCATTTGGAAGGTATGAGCTAAGACATTATAGGTCCTTTTGAAAGTCAACAAAAAGTCAACAACTTCAAAAGAGCATAACTTGAGAATGGTGAATGATATGAACATGAAACCAGTGGGGTTGGTTAGAGGACTCTTCAAGCTTTCCAAAATGTCCAAGAACACACTCATAGCATAAAAATTGAAGGATGTGTGTCCTTGCAAAGTTGGGAAATTTTTGGTTGGTTTATGAAGAAAATGGAGGTTTAAAACCAATTTTTTCTAAATGGGCTTGCCATATGATGACCCAATTCATACCATTACCTCATGCACGACCCAAGACCTTAAAAATCAGATTTTTTATCATTTTATTTTTATTTATTTTGATTTAATTCATTAAAAATCATTTTAAATTAAAATAAAATATAAAAGTCAAAGATTTAAAAATGATTGAGCTTCTAGAAATTCATAAAAGTGATTGGTATCAAAGTGGTAAGAGAATCATGGTGATTTGCTTAAAATAGAAGGTGTTCATACAAGAATATTTGAATTTTAAGGCATTATCTTTTTGAATCTTTTTGGATCAAATTTTTCACACAAGCATCAATCTTTTCTGACCTAATTGATCACACTATAAGTACATGAGGTAACCCTAACAAAAAGACACGAATTCCAGCCTCAAAAGTGTAAGTTCCATATTTTCAAAAACCACACAAAACTCAAATTCGGTTTCACTTCTCCAAGACATTTGAAGGTATTTTGAGGACATGGCAACACTCCTTGAATATCTCTAATGCGATCCCAATCCTCATTTGCATCCAAAACCTCATGAATTGCATAAACCGAATTCATATTATTCATTTTTTTTCAATTTTCGATTCTGCTTATTTGACTGTTATAAATGGTTTTTGTGTTATTAATAGTGTTTGTTGTGATGCCTAGATGGTTTCTGGATAAAAGAATTGAAGAACTAAACCCTAAACCGCAAGTTGCCATGGCTAGGGTTCTTGGTTTGAATTTGGGATCTTTTGATTTAGCTAACATAAATTAATTCTAAGACTGTAATTGAATTGTATGATGTCTGGGGATCATGAAAATATGATCAATTTGGTAAAACTGTACATGTTTATGGTGATACGAAATTTGCAGGGTTTGTGTGCAGGAAAAGTCCCAGGAAATTTCCCAGGAAATTTCGCAGGAAAACCTGCGAAATCCCAAGGAAGAAGAAGACTCAGCGCGCGCAAACTGAAATTTGAAATTGGTTTTAATATTTTTAGGTTTTGTTTCTGTTTTATATCACAAGCATAGTGCTTGTCCCAATGGTGAAGGGTGTGCGTATATAGCCAGATGACTTGTGTTCGAATCCTGGCTGTGGCAGTTTTTTTTATATTTTTCAGTTTATTCATTAGACATCATATATTATGTATTGTTGCCATTATATTAACAGGTGCGCTCTCCCAGCTGGATTGGTTAAAGTGTTTGTTTGTATTGTGAAGATCCTGGGTTCGATCCCCCCAGGCCTTTTGTTTTTCTTGTTTTTTTCTTTAATTTTCAGGCATAAGGAACAAAAGCAATTCAACCCTCTCCTTTATCACATGCGCGCAGGTTGGCCCAGTGGCTGGAGGCTTCTTCCAGGTATTGGGAGGTCCTGGGTTCAAAACCAGGCCTCCCCTCTTTTTTTTCTCTCTCTTTATTTTTCTTTGTTTAATTATTATTATTGTTTTTCTTAATTAAAATTAGTGAATAATTAAGTTGTAAACCTAATTTTTTTTCTATTCTAAAATTCTTATAAACCCTAATAATTTTCAAACCCTAATTTTTAATTTAATATGTATATATTCTACAATTCATTTATAATTTAAATCTTGCTTAAAAAATTAAAGTTCTTAATTTATTTTCATAATATGTAAATATTTTATAATTGTTTATAATTTAATTTTGTATGTACATAAATTTTAAAACATGTTTATAATTAATTAAAAATTGTTAAATTGATTTTATAATTATAATTTTATTTTCATAATATGTTTAAAATTAATTTAATTTTTATAATTTGCATATAATTCAAAATTTTATAATAATTAATATAATTGTTCATATTTTCTTATTAATGTTAAATAATTGTTTATATCAAACTTTGATTTTTTTTTTGTTATAATATTCTTGTTATTTCATTATTATTATTATGTTCTTATGATATTTATTTGATACTAACCCCGTTAATTTGGTATTATTTATTATTATTATTTTCACTAACCCAATTTTCATTATTATTTAATATTTTGCTTTATTTATTTAAATTGTTTATTTATTATTATTGTAATTGCTCCTTGGTGTAATATTTATTTATAATGTTTAAAGTATTTATATTTTATGCTATGGTTAGTAAATAGGGAGTGTAACATGTATGTTTATTTAAAATTAATTTAGATCACTTAATTCAAAAGATAAATATTAAATTGTACACTCACACACGTAAGTCGATCTTTGATCGCCGTCTCACTTCTTTAGGGATACCTCTCATTGTTGCCTGATCAAAAGGTCAAGTAGGGTGTATAAAGCAAAAGTCCCTCAAAATAAAGTCATCTAGTCCCTTAACAAATAAAAGATCAAGTCCCTTTCGAATGTTGCCTTCGTAATGATCTTGTCCCTTTCGAATAAAGATGACAGTCCCTCCAAAATTTGCTTAATACACCTCACAATTGCCTACATTAACAGATGACCCTTACTTGTCCCTCACATCCAAGGTAATGACTACCTATTCCTTAATAATAGGGATAGTCTTACCATTTAAAGGATTCTAGAACAGAAAATACTTAAACTTAGGGTAGGTTCCTCATAGTTACTTGCTCACTCTTCAAAATTTTTCAAACACTTCACACTTTCAAACAATTTTTTCAAACAAAGGTTTTTTACGCATCCGTACATGGATCATTATCAAACTCTTATAAAAATTTCTATTCACACACTTCACATTTCAAAAACAATTTAAAGTGAGCTAAGTAACTAAGAGCCCATGGATAACCATGGATGTAAAGGGTGCTAACACCTTCCCTTTACATAACCTACCCCCCGGACCCAAAAATCTTTTAAAAGGTGTTTCCTGTTCTTTTATGCCTTTCCTTTGGATAAAATAAAAGTCGGTGGCGACTCTTGCTATCCGCAACATAACTAAAGTCAGTTCTCCCACCGTGTTACATTTAGTCCTGCTGTGTTGGATAGGATTTTTGGAGATATTAATAGCACTTAAATTGTCACAGTACAATATCATGACATCTTGTGTGACATTGTATTCCGTGAGCATTTGTTTCATCCATACCAGCTGTGAACAACTGCTACCAGCTGCAATATATTCAGCTTCAGCATTTGATAAGGACATACAATTCTATTTCTTACTGAACCAAGAAATTAAATTGTTCCCTAGAAAGAAGCATCCTTCTGATGTACTCTTTCTATCATCAGCACTTCCAGCCCAGTCAGCATCACAAAATCCAGTGAGGATGGGTTCACAACCATGAGAGTACATTATACCATAGTCACAAGTACCATTTACATATTTCAAGATCCTCTTAACCTGGTTGAGATGGCTCACCTTTGGTTCAGCTTGATACCTTGCACACACTCCTACTGCAAAAGCTATATCTGGTCTGCTAGCTGTAAGATATAGTAGACTTCCAATCATGCTTCTTTACAAGCTTTGGTCCACACTCTCACCTTTGTCATCCTTTGTCAGTTTTAGATGAGTAGGGGCAGGTGTTCTCTTGTGACTTGCATTGTCCATCCCAAACTTCTTGACAGTGTTCTTTGCATACTTGCTTTGGGATATGAATATGGAGTCCTCCATCTGTTTGATTTTCAGTCCAAGGAAGTAAGTTAATTCTCCCACTAGACTCATTTCAAACTCAGACTCCATTTGAGTCACAAAATGTTTAACCATCCTGTCTGACATCCCACCAAACACTATGTCATCCACATATATCTGAGAAATCATAACCTTTCCCTCTTCATCCTTTACAAACAAGGTTTTGTCTATTCCTCCCTTCCTGTATCCATGCTTAATGAGAAAGGTGGTCAGTCTTTCATACCAAGCTCTGAGAGCTTGCTTTAGCCCATACAGAGCCTTCCTCAGCTTATATACATGCTCTAGACAGCTTGGATCAACAAATCCCTTTGGTTGCTCCACATATACTTCCTCATTAAGGTACCCATTTAGGAAGGCACTCTTAACATCCATCTGAAATAATTTGAACTTTAGGATGCAAGCAATTCCTAGGAGTAGTCTGATGGATTCAAGTCTTGCTACTGGTGCAAAAATTTCATCAAAATCCACCCCCTCAATTTGAGTATATCCTTGAGCCACAAGCCTAGCCTTGTTTCTTGTAACTACTCCCTGCTCATTAGACTTGTTTTTGTACACCCACTTATTGCCAATCACATTAATGCCATCAGGCCTAGGAACAAGATCCCATACTTCATTCCTTGTAAACTGGCCTAATTCTTCCTGCATAGCAGAGATCCAATATTCATCATTCAGAGCTTCCTTGATGTTCTTAGGTTCTACCTTTGAAACAAAGCAGGAGCCCGAGATCATCTCTCTTGATCTAGTGGTGACACCACTGTTGTGATCACCAATTATCAGTTCTTTAGGATGATCTTTCTGGATTCTGATGGAGGGAGATTTGTTGGGTTGCTCTGACTTTGTCTCAGTCAAAGTGAAGTCAAGATTATCACTTTCTATTTTAACTTCAGTTGGATTGTCAGCAGATGTTCCAACATCATTAGCAACATCTGTCTTTGCATAAGTATCATCAATAGTCACATTTATTGATTCCATCATAACATTGGTTCTGGAGTTAAATACTCTGTAAGCTCTGCTATTTATAGAGTATCCAAGAAATATCCCTTCATCACTCTTAGGGTCCATCTTCCTTCTTTGATCCCTATCAGCCAGGATATAGCACTTACTTCCAAATACATGAAAGTACTTGACTGTAGGTTTTCTACCCTTCCAGACTTCATAGATGGTGGATAGAGTTCCCTTTCTTAGTGTGACTCTATTGTGGATGTAGCATGCTGTGTTCATGGCTTCAGCCCAAAAGTACAGGGGTAACTTCTTGGCATGAATCATGGCTCTAGCTGATTCCTGAATATTTCTGTTTTTCCTTTCTACAATCCCATTCTGTTGAGGGGTGATGGGAGAAGAGTACTCATGGTTGATCCCTTCTGATGAACAGAAGTCTGAGAATTTTTGATTCTCAAACTCCTTTCCATGATCACTTCTTATTCTGACCACACAACTTGCCTTTTCTCTTTGAATCCTATGGCACAGATCTTTAAACACCTCAAACACTTCTGACTTTTCTTTGATGAAGCTTATCCAGGTATATCTTGAGAAGTCATCAACAACCACATAGGCATATCTTTTTCCACCAAGACTCTCTACCTGCATTGGTCCCATAAGGTCCATGTGCATTAATTCCAAGACTTTGGAGGTTGTCAGATGTTGAAGCTTTGGGTGTGACATCTTGGTTTGTTTACCTATTTGACACTCACCACACACTTTTCTTTCATCAATCTTAAGTTTTGGGATCCCTCTTACAGCCTCCATAGAGATGATCTTCTTCATTCCTCTGAGATGGAGATGACCCAATTTTTGATGTCATAGCTTCACTTCTTCTTCTTTGGCTATGGAACAAGTAGATGTGAGGCTGGAATCTTGGGGTTCCCACATATAGCAGTTATCTTTTGATCCAGCTCCTCTCATGACCACTTTCTGTTCTTTATCAGAAACTATGCACTCAACTTTGGTGAAGTTGACACTGTAACCTTGGTCACATAACTGACTTATGCTGATCAAGTTAGCAGTTAACCCTTTCACCAACAGCACACCATCGAGATTTGGTACACCTGAGCAGTCCAGAGTCCCAACTCCCTTGATTTCCCCCTTTGCTCCATCTCCAAAGGTTACATAGCTGGATGAGTGTGACTTTAATTCTACCAATAGATTCTTCAGTCCAGTCATGTGTCTTGAGCAGCCACTGTCAAAATACCAGTCTTCCTTAGAAGATACTTTTAGAGATGTGTGTGCTATAGAGGCAACAACCTGCTTGGACCACTTGTGTTTGTTGTGAGGTTTCCTTTGTGAGTTCAGATGAGGATGTCTTTCTCTCTTAGGCTCCCACTGCTGGATGTATGTGTGTCTCTTCTGATGCATCTGCCCTGGGTAGTGTCCATCTCTAGAGTTCCAAGGTTGCCTGGTGAACTTGTTCTTCTGCTTAGACATGTACTGGTAGCTTTGATCAGTATAATGTCTAACTTTAGGTATCCAAGTTTTCCTAGTGACCTCTGTCTTCTGCTTAGGAAGGTGTTGGAAACTCTGATTGGGATATCCATGCAGTTTGTAGCAAAAAGGTTTGATGTGACCAAACCTTCCACAGTGATGGCATCTCCACCTTTGATATTTCTTTTTCATCATGTTTTTCTCATGATGTTGAGACATCTGCTTGAACATCTTGTTTGACTCCATAGGATCTGGAGTTGTTTGGCTGGTGCTAGACTCAAAGTTTTGAGCTTTATTAAATCCCAGCCCAGTCCTATCCCCTGAGTGTTTGTTGTTGTTGAGAATGACATCCAGTGTGTTTGAGCCACTGTTCAGCATTCTGACAGATTTGGACATATGCTCCATTTTGGAGTTGAGTAGGCTGACTTCATTTTTCAAAGTGTCAATGATCTCCAGATGACTTGCCTTTTCAGCCTTTAATTCCTCAATCTGCTTCTTCTGCTGTTTACTTTCCTTGCATACCTCAGTGCTCCTTTCACACAGCATCCTGTAAGATGTTTCAAGCTCTTCAAATGTCAGATCCTCATCACTGGATCCCCCTTCAGTTTCACATACTCTAGCTAGAGCAGTGATGTGCTTTGCAGACTCTTCTTCCGACTCACTACTTGAGTCTTCATCTGACCAGGACACAAAAATACCTTTCTTTTGCTTCTTTAGATAGGTTGGGCATTCACTTCTAATGTGTCCATAACCTTCACATCCATGACATTGGATCCCTTTTCCTTGGTTAGTCTTCTCATCATAATTTGACCTTCTATTAGAGTCACATGGTCTTTTATTCTCAGAGGTTGAGTTTTTTCCACTTGGTCTGGGCCTGTTGTCCATTCTTTTGAGAATTTTTTTAAATTGTCTCCCAAGCATAGCAATTGCATCTGATAAGTTGTCCTCAGAGCCTGCTTCATGACTTTCTTCTTCCTTATCAGTGTTTGAGACCAAGGCTATGCTTTTGTTTTTCTTCACAATAATATCACTCATTCCCATCTCAAAGGTTTGAAGGGAACCAATGAGCTCCTCAACTTTCATTGTGCAGATGTCTTGAGCTTCTTCTATGGCAGTGACCTTCATGTCAAACCTCTTGGGCAGTGATCTGAGAATCTTCCTTACCAACTTTTCATCACTCATCTTCTCTCCCAAGGCACCAGAAGTATTAGCAATCTCCAGGATGTTCATGTAAAACTCATGAATGGTCTCATCTTCCTTCATCCTCAAGTTCTCAAACTTGGTGGTGAGAAGTTGAAGTCTTGACATCTTCACCTTTGATGTTCCTTCATGAGTAGTTTTGAGGGTGTCCCAAACATCCTTGGCTAGCTCACAGTGATACACAAGCCTAAATATGTTCCTGTCAATGCCATTGAACAAGGCATTTAAGGCTTTGGAATTTCCAAGTGCTGACTCCTCTTCCTCCTTGCTCCACTCTTCTTCAAGCTTCATCACTTTTGCCCCATCCTTATTGTCTTTGACAGGGTGCTCCCATCCTTTGTTAGCTGCTTTCCAAGCCCTGCTATCAAGAGATTTCAAGAATGCTACCATTCTTGGCTTCCAGTAATCATAGTTGGATCCATCCAAGATAGGTGGTCGATTCACAGATCCTAAATCTCTGTCCATGTTCCCAAAATTTGCAGTCCCTAGATCTCACCCAGTTATACAGGCAGGGTGCCTGCTCTGATGCCTATTGAAATTCTGGGATCAGATATGTGATGTCGAACCAGATGTTTAGACACTGACGATAAATTAATGAGCTAGTAAATTAAATAACACAGGAAATTGTTAACCCAGTTCAGTGTATCTCCACACTTACATCTGGGGGCTACCAAGCCAGGAAGGAAATCTAATATAAGTAATATTAATTATGGAGTTAAACCAATCAGTTTAATCCTTCACTTAATATCTACCCAAGGCAATTTCTATCTAAGACTCTACTTAGATATGAGTACCTACTCACTCCCCCTCAATCACACAGTGATCTTTAACTTAGAATTATTAATAAGTTTGAAGTCACACTTCAGACACACCAGCTTGATCTTACTTATCAGTTTCAATCAAGACACAATTCACTTTTTGCTTAAAAGCTTATAAAGTGACTAACAAACAATTAAAACCTGCTTAAATAACTAGCTTCACTAACACCCTTGACAGTCTTCTTAAATTCGTGAGATTTTCTTGAGTGTTTCAGTTTCTTAAATAGATGCTTGGTTTGTGGGCTTTTTGCAAATTATCCAGACTTTGATAAATCCCACAGTTATCTCCTTGAATTAAGGTGAGTTAGTTTGTTATCTCCTTGAATCAAGGTGAGTTAGTTTTTCTATTTCCTTTACACTGGAACCAGATAACTAATCTTCCTAAAGAGGCGCCTTGGAGTGCTTATCCTTTTACAATTAATTCCAGATATTTACTCCTGATTTTAAGCACTTCTGTTACGCATCATTTAAGGCAGATAGCAGGTTTGCGATGTCACAACATCTGGTGTGACATCCTGATGTCCTGAACTAAGTTCATAACTTTTACTTTGTTTGTCAAAAATTCTGCCAATTTCTAACATCTACAATCACCATGTGATCACACTTACTCTAGGCTTAAAAGCATAAGAATGATCAACACTTTATGAAATTCTGGCAACTGATATACAAGCTTGAATACAATGTCACGACACCAATATATGACAAGTTAAAAATAATTAAATATGCAAATGCAGAAATAAAGAACACATGTAATTGTTAACCCAGTTCGGTGCAAACACACCTACTCTGGAGGCTACCAAGCCAGGAAGGAACTCCACTATCAGTAGTATCAATTCAAAGATCCACAATAAACTCCCAGTTTGCAATCTTTTCACTTAATCCCTATCCAATGTAAGTTCTACCTAGGAACTCCTAGATATGAGACCCCTCTCACTCCCCCAAAATCACAACAGTGATCTTAAATAAACAATCTAGAAAATACAAAGACACTCTTCAAAATAATCCTTGACCTTTCTTAAAAGCTTCAGACAAGTACAAACACTCTTGCTTAAAAGCTTTGAGTGGACAAAATACAAATGACACCTAGTCTAAAATAATCATCAAACAAGACAATTGTTTGGATCACAAGAAAACTAAGAACACACACGAAAACGCTGAATGAACATTCCTTATTTTCCACATCTTCACACTAAGGTAAGCAGCCTTTAAGTAGAAACTTGAATGGGCATGAGCCTGCTGAACTTGCACAAATCAGATAAAATATTTCCTTAAATAAAGGAACAAAAATAGCAACAACAAATGTTCTTCTAAAATAACTCCAAGTTGAATCCTCCCTTTCCTTTTGATAAACCGCGCAATTAAACATATCAAATCTCAAGTTTAATGACAGCAAAACGCACGCACAAATAAGGATTCATCTAGGTCTTCAGGCCCAGTCAGAGATGTCATGACATCAGTCTTAACATCCTGATACAAACAACATACTAAAATCTTCACACATGTATAATGCTTAAATCACATGTCATAACATTTCATATGACATCCAGATACAGACACATGTTTTACCACAAAATGTAGCCAATCTTAAACATCTACAAACTCCCCATTTGTAATTTTTTTGGCTAAAACAATTTAAGCATTATCAGAACAACAAGTCAGAAAAAAACACCAACAACAGCAGAAGCACACATGCACACACAGAGCAGAGAGAAAAACACAGACTCCCCCTCAAACCAATAACTGTATCAGAATACAACAACAACATCAGAAACCAAAGGTTGTATCATAGTACAGCAGAAAACAGAGAGATTTCATTTTCCCCTCAACCTGTTAAGCCCTGCAACAAATAGTCTGGCTATACTAAAATAAATAGTAGAAGTACTCCCCCTTTTTAGCCAAAAATTCAGCCAAACAAGAAACTGTTAGAACCAACAAGCTCATGAAGAGCAAACAATCTGGGTAAATTAGAACCCCATCAGAAATAAACTTCAGCTTTTTCTTTACTCTCTGAACCACCATCCATGTCACCAGTAGCTTCATCTCTAGTCTACTTCCTTTGACTGGACTTCCAAAAGTTAATAATTGCTATAAGCCATAATAAAGACAAATTCCCAATTTGCCTATTAGATTTTCAAACTAATTTAAATCTAAGGCCTTTGTGAATATGTCAGCCAGCTGTAGTTCAGTGGCAACGTGCTCCAACTTGATCACTTTATCTTCCACAAGATCTCTGATGAAATGGTGCCTTGTATCAATATGTTTTGTCCTACTGTGATGAATAGGATTCTTGGAAATATTGATTGCACTGAGATTGTCACAATATAATGTCATGACATCCTGAGTGACATTATACTCAAATAACATTTTGAGAACAACTGCTACCAGATGTTATTTACTCAGACTCTGCAGTGGATAAGGAGACACAATTCTACTTCTTGCTAAACCAGGAAATGAGATTGTTACCTACAAAGAAACACCCTCCAGAAGTACTTTTCCTATCATCTACACTCCCAGCCCAATCAACATCATAATATCCAGATAAAACATGATCGCTTCCATGAGAAGTATAACATGCTATAGTCATAAGTCACATTCATATATTTTAGTATTCTTTTGACTTGATTTATGTGAGATACCTTAGGTTCTGCTTGATATCTGGCACATACCCCAATAGCAAAAGCAATATCAGGTCTACTAGTTGTTAGATACAACAGACTACCTATCATGCTTCTATACAAGCTTTGATCAACACTTACACCTTTTTCATCCTTAGTCATCTTAAGATGGGTAGGAGCATATGTTCTTTTGTAACTGGCACTCTCAATTCCAAACTTCTTTACAATGTTTCTGGGATATTTGCTTTGAGAGAGAAAATGGAATCTTCCATCTGTTTAACTTGCAATCCAAGAAAGAAGGTTAATTCTCCAACAAGAATCATTTCAAAATTCAGACTGCATTTGTCTGACAAAATGGTTAACCATCTCATCTGACATTCCATCAAACACTATATCATCCACATAAATCTGAGCAATCATGATTTTTCCTTCTACATCTTTGAAAAATAGAGTTTTGTCAAATCCACCTTTTCTGTAACCATTCTTGAGAAGAAACTCTGTTAATCTTTCATACCAAGATCCAGGAGATTGTTTTAATCCATACAAAGCCTTTCTCAACTTGCAGACATGATTTGAAAGGTTTGGATCAACAAAGCACTTAGGCTACTCCACATAATCTTCTTCATTCAATTATCCATTCAAGAAGGCAATATTTACATCCATTTGGAACAATTTAAACTTCAGAATGCATGCAACTCCCAATAGTAATCATATTGATTCAAGTCTAGCCATAAGAGAAAATGTTTCATCAAAGTCAATGCCTTCAATTTGAGTATATCCTTGAGCAAGAAGTCTGGCTTTATTCCTGGTCACAACCCCTTGTTCATCAGATTTATTCTTGTACACCCATTTAGTACCAATGACATTAGTTCCTTCGGGTCTTGGTACAGGCTCCCACACTTCATTTCTCTTAAACTGCTCTAGCTCATCTTGCATAGCATTAATCCAGAATTCATCAGTCAATGCTTCTTTGACATTTTTAGATTCAATCTTGGATACAAAATAAGAGTTAGAGACAATTTCCCTTGATCTGGTTACAACTCCACTGTTGGGATCACCTATGATAAAATCTTTAGGATGATCCTTCTGGATCCTGATTGAAGGTGCTTTGTTTGTTGATTTTGGTTCAGATATTGGGATAGCTGGATTTGGATCATCTTCTTTATCAGTAACTTCAACTGGAGTATCATAGAATGTTCCAACATCATATGTGACATCAGGTTCTTTGAATAGATCACCAATAACCACATTTATGGATTCCATCATGACTCTGGTTCTAGAGTTTAAAACTTTATAGGCTCTGTTGTTAGTAGAGCAACCCAAAAATATGCCTTCATCACTTTTTGGATCCATTTTTCTTCTTTGTTCTCTATCTTCCAGAATATAACACTTACTTCCAAATACATGAAAGTGTTGGACATTAGGCTTCCTTCCCTTCCAGAGCTCATATAGAGTAGTAGGAGTTCCCTTTCTTAGAGTGACTCTATTATGAACATAACAAACATTTTTCATAGCTTTAGCCCAAAAGTACAGAGGAAGTTTCTTGGCATGAATCATGGCCCTGGCTGATTCCTGAATAGCTCTATTCTTTCTTTCCATAACTCCATTTTGCTGAGGAGTAATGGGAGAAGAAAATTCGTG
This sequence comes from Lathyrus aphaca, assembly GCA_963966055.1. Taxonomy (NCBI): domain Eukaryota; kingdom Viridiplantae; phylum Streptophyta; class Magnoliopsida; order Fabales; family Fabaceae; genus Lathyrus; species Lathyrus aphaca. The sequence continues at coordinate 162,965,971 of OZ014520.1, read as the reverse complement.
GTTGATTCCTTCAAATAAGAAGAATTCAGAGAATTTTTTATTCTCAAATTCCTTCCCATGATCACTTCTAATCCTGATGACACAACTTTCCTTTTCCCTCTGAATTCTTTGACAGAGATCCTTGAACACATCAAAGACATCAAATTTCTCTATGACAAAATTTATCCAAGTAAACCTCTAGTAGTCATCCACCACCATATAGGCATACCTTTTTCCACCCAGACTTTCAACCTTCATAGGACCCATCAAGTCCATGTGTAATAACTCCAATACCTTGGATGTAGAAAGATGTCGAACCTTCGGATGTGACATCTTGGTTTGCTTGCCTACTTGACATTCACCACACACCTTACCTTCATCAATCTGAAGCTTAGGGATTCCCCTTACAACTTCCAAAGTTATATCTATTTTCATTCCTCTAAGATGAAGATGAACCATCTTTGATGCCATAATTTTACTTCATCTTCTTTGGATAGAGAGTAAACAGATGTATAACTGGTATCTTGATTTACCCAAAGATAACAATTATCTCTAGACCTAACTCCCTTCAAGAACATTGTATTCTCTTCATTTGTGACAATGCATTATGACTTTATGAAGTTGACATTGAATCCTTGATCACACAGCTGACTGATGCTAATGAGATTAACAGTCAATCCTTTCGCCAGTAGAACACCATCAAGGTTTGGAACACCTGAACATACAAGTTTTCCTACTCTTTTGATTTCTCCTTTAGCTCCATCACCAAAAGTGACATAAATGGTGGAATGTGGTTTGATGTCAACCACTAAATTTTTTATTCCAGTCATGTGCTTAGAACATCCACTATCAAAATATCAATCCTCTTTATTTGATACTTTAAGATAAGTATGGGCTATCAAGGCAACATTCTTAGGGACCCATTGTTGTTTCTTGATGACAATGTTTTGCTCATGTTTGGGTTGTGGATTTTGAGCAGGGTATCCATGAAGTCTGAAACAAAAAGACTCTATGTGACCAAACCTGCCATAGTAGTGACAACTCCATCTTTGATATCTTTTCCTTTGATGAGTAGATCTTTTTGGTTCATGATGTTGAGACACTGATTTCGACATCTGGTTTGAAACATCATTCTTGGGCTCAGGTTTGCTGCTCCTGAAGAACTCTTTTTTAGAACCGTTAAATCCTATCCCAGATAGGTCTTTTTCACTTCTTCTTATCTGACGGATCTCATCAAGTTTTCCAGAGCCATTGTTCAACATTCTGATGGACTTGGTCATTTGATCAAGTTTGGAGTTCAGTATAGAGACTTCATAATTCAGAAGAGATATTGTTGATAGATTCTCTTTCTTTTCAGCCTCCAGAGTTGCTATGACCTTCTTCTGTTTCTCTCTTTCTTGTATCATTTGTGCACATCTCATACAAAGCTTTTGATAAGTATGAACAAGTCATCAAATGTCAGCTCATCTTTATTAGAGTCTTCATCAGACATACATGTCCCTGTCAAAATAGTGATATGTTTAACTGATTCTTCTTCAAAGTCACTCTCAAAATCTTCATCATACCATGTTACAGATAAGCCTTTCTTTTGTCCCTTTAGATAGGTAGGACATTCAACTTTAATATGGCCAAAACCATCACACCCGTGGCATTGAACTTTTCTGCTTTGGCTTGAATTCTCTTCAGGTTTTGTTCTTGACTCATTTGATTTGCTGATATTCATCCTCTTCATGACCTTATTGAATTGTCTTCCCATCATGGCAACCACTTCTTCCAGGCTTTCTTAATTCTCCACTTCACCTCTTTCTGTTTCTTCCTCAGTATTTGATACAAGAGCTATGCTTTTGTTCTTCTTTTCAGGCACATCACTGAATCCCATTTCAAATGTTTGAAGAGATCCAATCAGGTCTTCAACCTTCATGTTGCAAATGTCCTGCGCCTCTTCTATAGCAGTCACCTTCATAGAAAATCTCTTGGGAAGAGATCTGAGAATTTTCCTCACAAGTTTTTCAGCTGACATTTTTTCTCCTAAGGCTCCTGAAGCATTAACAATATCAAGAATATTCATGTCAAAATCATGAAAGGTCTCATCTTCTTTCATTCTCAAATTTTCAAACTTGGTAGTAAGCATTTGAAGTCTTGATATCTTAACTTTGGAAGTTCCTTCATGAATGGTTCTGATAATGTCTCAAACTTCTTTGGCTAATTGAAAGTGATACACCAATCTGAATATATTCTTATCAATTCCATTGAACAAGGCATTCAAGGCTTTAGAATTCCATAGTGCCAACTCGCCCTCATCTTTGCTCCAATCATCCTCAGGCTTCAAAGTTGTATTACCATCTTTATCAGTAATGACAGGATGTTCCCATCCTTTATCAGCATCTTTTCATGCCTTCTTGTTCAGATATTTTAAGAAGGAAACCATGCGTGGTTTCCAATAATCATAGTTAGAACCATCCAGAATAGGTGGTATGTGCCCGAATCCTTCATCCTTGTCCATAGTACCAGAATAATGCCCCTAGATCTTACCCAGAAAAATAGGTAGGGTGCCTGCTTTGATGCCAATTGAAATTCTGGAAACTGATATACAACGTCGAATACAATGTCACGAAACCAATATTTGACAAGTTAAAAATAATTAAATACACAAATATAGAAATAAAGAACACAGAGAATTGTTAACCCAGTTCGGTGCAAACACACCTACTATGGGGGCTACCAAGCCAGGAAGGAACTCCACTATCAATAGTATCAATTCAAAGATCCGCAACAAACTCCCCAATTTGCAATCTTTTCACTTAATCCCTACCCAATGTAAGTTCTACCTAGGAACTCCTATATATGAGACCCCTCTCACTCCCCCTCAATCACAACAGTGATCTTAAACAAACAATCCAGAAAATACGAAGACACTCTTCAAAATAATCCTTGACTTTGCTTAAAAGCTTAATTCAAGTACAAACACTTTTTCTTAAAAGCTTTGAGTGGACAAAATACAAATGAACACCTAGTCCAAAACAATCATCAAACAAGACAATTGTTTGTCTCACAATAAAACTAAGAACACACACGAAACACTAAATGAACAATCCTTATTTTCCACGTCTTCACACTAGGGTAAACATCCTTTAAGTAGAAACTTGAAATGGGCATGGGCCTGTTGAACTTGCACAAATCAGATAAAATATTTCCTTAAATAAAGGAACAAAAATAACAACAACAAATGTTCTGCTAAAATAACTCCAAGTTGAATCCTCATTTTCCTTCTGATAAACCGCGCAATTAAACATAACAAATCTCAGGTTTAAAGACTGCAAAATGCGTACACAAATAAGGATTCATCTAGGTCTTCAGGCCCAGTAAGAGATGTCATGACATCAGTCTTGACATTCTGATACAGACAACTGCATACTAAAATCTTCACATCTTCATAATGCTTAAATCACATGTCATAATATTTCATATGACATCCAGATACAGACACATGTTTTACCATAAAATGTAGCCAATCTAAAACATCTACACTTTACAACTCAATAAAATAGTCTTTCTCTTAGCATCAACACAATATAAGAGAGGCTCACAAAGCACAAACCCTAAGACTCGCTATTTTTCAGTATTTGTTCTTATTCAAAACTAGGTCTAATCCATCTTATTTATAATTATAAATCAGACTGGATTTTGGGCTTCCAATCTCAGCAATTTTGGTTGCATAGAATCTGCAAAATATTCTCCAAGAAAATAGAAACTTTTAAATCGTTAGTTTCCTAAAATGTCTCATTGATTAGCAAACTTCAAATCTTCAATTCCAAATTGAATCTCTGGAAATCTTCACTCTTGGACACCAGGTAGGATCACATAATATTCTAAAGAATATTATGTGATGTGTACAGAAAATAACAATTTACAAAACTGTAACAAACAAAGATGTCAAAAAACTCTGTTAGGACATCTTATCTAACATCTTGCAAAACATTCTCTTCTTCAAAATAGAACATGTTCTTCAACATGTTAAAATATCTTGTCTAACATGAAATTAACAAGTTATTTTACCAAAATTAATGCCAGCCATAAATAGGCTGAAATAATAACCCCCCTTTAGCAAATTTTGACTAAAAAAATCAGTCTCTCAGATAACAACAAGAGATATAACTCTCTCCTTAAAAAACCCTAAAATCAGGAGCCAATACTTATCATGAAAATAAGTCTTCCTTCAATACACATAAGCATGATGCTCGGACAGCATCATCAAACATTATACAACAGAAAAGTAACTTAATAAAAAAACACAACTCAAGTAAAGACTCAAAACAAATTCTCAAATAAACACAGACTCACCCACTTTTTCTCCCCCTATTTTTACCAAAAATTGACAAAGAAGAAAAGGAACTAGAAGAAAAGACAACCAAATACTCATAAGGAAAGAACTTATGAGAGACAAACTGATAAAAAGAAAAGTTACAAAAGAAACAAGACAAAGACTCTACTGTTGAAAACACAAATTCAAAATAAATTTACCACATATGCTTTTAAGGCATACAAAAAGACTGATAAGAGAATGAACATGCCCAAACCATGAACAAGGACTTGATGTCTGGAAAGGAATAAGAAGAACCCCTCAGATCCCACAACAACAAATATGGAACATCAAATTATATACCAAATAATGTCAAGACATTATGTCCGACATTATTCAACCACATTCTCAAACTGTCATACACATATAACTCCCTATTAAGAAAATATCCCACATGGATTTCATGAACACACTCATGATTACATACAGTTTTAGCCACCTTTATGATCATCATTACACATTTCATTTGGTTCAATATTTGCAAAAATACCAGCTTCATGCTCCTAAACACAACCATTCTAGATCTTGATATAACCTCACACATCAAAAACACTTCATTCTTCATAACTTCATTTTGCAATATAGGTATCATACAAGTCCCAAACACTTCCTCTGTTATCTTGATCTTATATCCAAATAATTTCTACAACTCTTCTAATAAGAAAATTCCCAGTTTTCTTCTCAAAATCTCAAATTGCTTCACATTCAAAGCCTTGTTAAAAATATCAGCTAGCTTATTCTTAGTGTTAACATGCTCCAGAGTAATAACTTTATCTTCAACAAGATTTCTAATTAAGTAATGATTGATGTCTATATGCTTGGTCCTACTAAGTGGAATATGATTCTTTGAAATATTTATGGCACTCAAGTTGTCATAGTATAATGTCATGACATCTTGTATAACATTGTACTCAATAAACATTTGTTTCATCCACATCAGTTAAGAACTATTGCTTCTTGTTGCTATGTAATCAACTTTAGAAGTAGATATAAAAACAATTTTGTTTCTTGCTAAACCAATATATCAAATTGTTTACCAAAAAGAAACATCCTCCAGAAGTACTCTTTCTATCATTATCACTTCCAGCCCAATCAACATCACAATATCCCATCAATGTGAAATTTGAATTATGAGAGTATAATAAGCCATAATCATTGGTACCATTCACATATTTCAAGATTCTTTTGACTTGATTAAAGTGACTCACCTTTGGTTCAGCTTGATACCCATCACACACTCCAACAACAAATGTTATATCATGTCTTCTTGTTGTAAGATACAACAAACTACCAATCATGCTTCTGTAAAGACTCTGATAGAAACTTACACCCTTATCATCCTTGGTTAACTTCAAGTGTGTTGGAGTAGGAGTCCTTATGTGAGTAACATTCTCTAAGCCAAACTTTTTCACAATACTCTTTGCATACTTGCCTTGGAAAATGAATATTGAGTCTTCCATTTGCTTTACTTATAGATCAAGAAAGTAGGTTACTTCACCTACCAAGCTCATCTCAAACTCATATTGCATTTGTTGGACGAAATGTTGAACCATCTCCTATGATATTCCTTCAAACACAATACCATCCACATATATTTGAGATGTCATCAACTTACCTTCTTTTTCCTTGATAAAAAGTGTCTTGTCTATACTACCCTTCCTGTATCCATGATTAACAAAGAAACTCAGTCAGCTTCTCATACCAAGTTCTTGGAGCTTGCTTCAAGCTATACAAAGTTTTCTTCAATTTGAACACATGATTAGGAAAGTTGTGATCAACAAATACTTTGGGTTGTTCAACATATACTTCTCCATTTAATTATTTGTTAAGAGAGACACTTTTGACATCCATTTAATATAACTTGAACTTTAGGAAGCAAGCCACTCCAAGCAACAATTTGAATGACTATAATCTAACTATTGGAGAAAAGGTTTCATAAAAATTTACCCCTTCAATATGAGTGTATCCTTGTGCTACAAGTATAGATTTTTTTCTGGTGATTACTCCTTGTTCATCATACTTATTTTTGTACACCCATTTAGTAATAATAACATTAACCCCATCAGGTCTTGGTACCAGATCTAAAACTTCATTCCTCTTGAATTTTTCCAACTCTTCTTGCATCACATTGATCCATAATTCATCAGTCAAGGCTTCCTTGACATTCTTGGGTTCAAGTTTGGAGACAAAATAAGCATTTGAAACAACATCCCTATACCTAGTCTTTACTCCTTCATTCAAATCTCATATTATAAATTCCTTAGGATGATATTTTTGAATTTCAATGGAAGGTCTTTTGCCTACTGGTCCATCCCTTTCAGGTTCGAGTTCAGGTAAGGGTTCAGGTAAGGGTTCAGGAACATTCTCATGTTCATTATTCTCTCATGCGTCTTCATCATCTTCAGGAACATCATCTATGGGAAAAAATGTTCCAACATCCTATACGATACCAGCTTCTGTAAATGAGTCATCAACAATAACATTTATAAATTACATCACCACATCGGTTCTAGAGTTAAACACTCTATAAGCTTTACTGTTTGTGGAGTATCCAAATTCCTTCTTAACTTTTAGGATCCATTTTTCTTTTTTGCTCACGATCTGTCAAGATGTAGCATTTGCTTCCAAAACCATGAAAATACTTATCAATTGACTTCCTCCTTTTCCAGAGTTCATATAGAGTGACAGTGGTACCAGATCTGATGGTAACTCTATTAAGTATATAGCAAGTAGTGTTCATGGCTTCAACCCAAAATTAGTATGGATTTTTTTAGCATGAAGCATGACTCTTGCACACTCTTGAATATTCATATTCTTTCGCTCAACAACACCATTTTGTTGAGGAGTAATGGGTGAGGAGAATTCATGACTTATTCATTAAGAGGAACAGAAATCATCAAACCTATTGTTATCAAATTCCTTTCCATGGTCACTTATGATCTTGATAATGTTGCACTCCTTCTCTCTCTCTGAATCTTCTGACACATGTCTTTGAACACTTTAAACACCTCAGATTTTTCTTTGATAAAATTAACTTATGTGAATCTTGAGAAGTCATTAACCTGCATAGACTTTCAACCTGCATAGGAATCATCAAGTCCATGCGAAGTAGCTCCATAATTTTTGACGTGGTAAGATGTTGGAGCTTCTTGTGAGACATCTTTGTCTGCTTTCCAATCTGACACTCACCATATATTCTCCCTTCATTAATCACTTTTAGATTAAGATGACCAAAATTTTCGTGCCACAACTTAACTTCATCCTCTTTTGACATTAAGCATATGGAAATTGAAATTCTGTGATCAGGTATGAGATGTCGAATGAGATGTTTAAACACTTGACAACTTAACCAAAACTTAAAGTGCAGGAAAATTAAACAACACAGTAATTTGTTAACCCAGTTCAGTGTATAACCACACTTACATCTGGAGGCTACCAAGCCAGGAGGAAATCCACTATAAGTAATATTAATTCTAGACTTAAACCACCCAGTTTAATCTTTCACTTAATATCTACCCAATGCAATTTCTACCTAAGACACAACTTAGATATGAGTACCAACTCACTCCCCCTCAATCACACAGTGATCTTGTTTACAAGTTTAATAAAATTGAAGTCATACTTCAAACAAAACAGCTAGATCTTACTTCACAGTTTCAATCAAGACACAAATACACTTTTGCTTAAAAGCTCATAAAGTGGTACAATTAAAACAACCTGCTATTAAAACACAAAACACCCTATTTGGTCTTCTTAAATTCGTATTCAATTCTGAGAGTTTCTATTGCTTAAATAGGTGTATGGATTTTGGGCTTTCTGTAGGTTTATCCAATCCTGAAACGCATGCAGCTTCCACCTTGAATTAGGGTTTGTTACTTCCTAGATTCTAGGTGATTCAGTTCTTCTGATTATGCTGAAGTCTCATAACAACACTCCCTACAGATGCGCCTTATTCTGTTTTGTCCATCCATAATTAATTCCAGATAACTTTCCTTAATTTACTCAGTTCTGTTAGTAATTAATTAATTTTGGTAGCAGGTTTGAGATGTCACAACATCTGTTCGGACATCCTGAAAAACTGAACTTAAATCATTAACTGATACAATGTCACAACATCTGATGTGACATCCTGTAAACTGAACTTATATCATTAACTGATACAATGTCCCAACATCTGGTGTGACATCCTGAATTAAGTTCATTTACTTATACTCTGTTTGATAATGTCCCAACATCTGATAGGACATCCTGAACTGAATTCAACATTTCTTGTTGGTCAAAAATTCTGCCAATTCTAAACATCTACAAACTCCCCCTTTGGCTAATTTTTGGCTAACATATTTTTCTGGTTATCAGAGTGCAGCAGAAGTTCTTTTATCAGAGTATAGCAGTTCTTTTCTGTTGAGTCATGTGTGAGTTTACTCCCCCTCAAACATACATGTATTCAATCTAGTTGCAACAGAAATTTTCATTAACATCACAGATTTAGTTCAGAAGCAAACAGAAGTTTTTCATTAATAACTAAACAGCATCATACATTGTTGTTGTTGTTCTTGTTCTCCCCCTTGTTAGACATAAATTTGGGGCCAAAGTTACTAATTCAAAATTACAATGCAGAAGCTGTCATTACATATTCCTCACATACAATTTTCACTCAGACTCCTCATAGTCAGTTTCTTCCTCTTCCTCTGTCTCCTCATCAGAAGTAGCAGCTTTCTGAGCACTTTCTTCAATCTCCAGCCTTTGGATAATCTCCTCAAGCTTCTGCTTCCTTGCATCCAGTTCTTTGCAAGTGCTCTTCAGTTCAGCAATCAATGCAGCTTTGGAGATTGGAGACTTTGCCTTTGAAGGACCAGCAGATGTCCCAGAGGGAGCTTCAACATCAGCTGCATGATGACTCAAGAACAGCTTGTAGTGGAAGGCCAGAGGGCTTTCTCTTTTGCAAATGGAGTCCTTCTCAGTGAGGATACCAGGATACTGACTCAGCATTATTCCACACAGCAAGGAAGGGAAGGCAATTGGCAGCTTTGTTGCAGATGATCCAACATGCTTCAATGTCTGATCAAAGATATAAGCTCCATAATCTAGCTTTGTTTGGGTGCCCACAGCATATATGAACCTGCCCAATCCAGTTGATATTGAGGATGTATGGTTGGTAGGGACCCAGTTTGTTGTGCCAATCCTATTCAGCATGGCATATTTCCTTGTCAGCATGCTAACTGAGAGCTTCCCTTTAACTGGCCAAGTCTTGACCTGATTAGCAGTGATAACCTTGCAAACCTGGTTATCAGTCTTCCCTAACTCATTTGGACCATCAAATTCTCTTCCAAGGTAGTGGTTGATAACCCTAGGAGAGAATTCTACACACCTTCCTCTTACATATACTTTTCTAAAGTCAGCAGACTTACCATCAACACAATCTTCTTGGAGGTTGACTATGAATTCCTTGACAAGCAGCTCATAGCAAGGAGAGAAGTTGGAGACAGTTTTGAAAAGGCCAGCAGAAGAGATGAGATCAATTACCTCTGTGCACTCAAGTGCATTACCGCTCAGCTCTCTTTCAAGTGCTACCCTTCTTTGATAAACAAACTTCCATCTATTCACACTTGAAACATGATGAAAGGAGATGTTGTCCAGAGGAGCTTCTGGAACAGCAGTTGATGACCTTGAGGGTGCTGGTTTCTTCTTTGGTGGAGATGTTGGGACATCCTCTTCAACATCTGAATCTGAAGGGGTGACAACTTTCCTCTTCTGTGTTTGCACCTTGCTCCATTGTTTTGTAGGACCAAAGACAACTTTAGCTTTGTCCTTCTTTGGAGTAGCTTGCTTCTTCTCAGGAGTTGCATGTCCTGCATTCATCTTTTCTTTCCTAGTCCTAAGCCTTTTGGCTATGCTAAGGTTTACAGAAGCAATGATTTCTGTATCAGAATCATGCTCTATGTTCACAACAGGAGGAGGTTGAGCAGTCTCCTCTTCAGCTGGTGGATCAACAAAGATTTGCTCTTCAGTGGAGGCCTTGTGCTGGTCCTCAGATGCTTCTTCATCACTATCAGTGGAGGCCTTTTTCTGGTCCTCAGATGTATCATCAGCAGTATCAGATGAGACCTTTTGCTGGTCTTCAGATGTTTCAACATCTATTGGGACATCTTGTTGAGCAGGAGTGTCCTTTTCAGCCTGAGTTTGTTGATCTTCTTGTGGAGCTGACATGGTGTTCAGAGGGATAGATATGCCACTTACCACTCTTTGCTCAGATAGGATCTTGTTTACCAGCTCCTTTATGGAATCATCCACGTATTCAGAAGCTTTTGGAGTGGTGTTTGATGATGAGGGCTTCCCTTTGGCTTTGCTAACAATAGGTTCCTTTGCCCTTTTTACAGTAGGAGTTCTTGGCTTTTGAGCCAGAGGAACACTTCCTCTGATTTCGTCCATTGGAGTTGAATCCATGGGTACCATAGAAATGGGGGTTGCATGCACCACATCTTCCTTGTTGAGGATTTCTTCAGAGATGTTAGGGTTTTGGTGATGAGCCATTTTGAGAATGTGGTGAAGAAAAAGATTGAGATTGGTTGAGTTTGATGATCTCAGAGAGTTAGCTATAGCAAGCAAGTTGTTGTGAGAGAATGCTGAGAAGATGAATAGCTGAATGTGAGCTGATATTCTTATAAGAGCCATTACTTGGAGAATTTCTAGGAGTGGAATACACAAGGTGCTTGACCAAACTGGTGTTGCCATCTGGTGATCATGCCACACGATGTCATATGACATGTTGGCACATCTCCATGACTGCTAAATTTCACACAAACAGATTCCCAATTTACCCCTTAGGTTTTCAAATTGGGTAGCATCCAAGGCTTTAGTAAATATATCAGCCAATTGCAGATTTGTAGCTACATGTTCCAATGAGATCACTTTTTCTTCTACAAGATCTCTGATGAAATGGTGCCTGATATCAATATGCTTGGTCCTGCTATGTTGGATAGGATTCTTTGATATGTTAATAGCACTTAAGTTGTCACAATACAATGTCATGACATCTTGTGGGACATTGTACTCAGTGAGCATTTGCTTCATCCAAACCAACTGTGAACAACTGCTTCCAGCTGCTATATATTCAGCTTCAGCAGTAGATAAGGATACACAATTTTGTTTCTTACTGAACCAAGAAATCAAATTGTTTCCTAGAAAGAAGCATCCTCCTGAAGTGCTTTTTCTGTCATCAGCACTTCCAGCCCAATCAGCATCACAGAAGCCAGTGAGAATTGGTTTGCATCCATGAAAGTACATTATGCCATAGTCACAAGTACCATTAACATATTTCAGAATTCTCTTGACTTGGTTAAGATGACTAACTTTTGGATCAGCTTGATATCTTGCACATACACCTACTGCAAATGCTATGTCTGGTCTGCTAGCAGTCAGATATAACAAGCTTCCAATCATACTTCTGTATAAGCTTTGATCTACATTCTCACCCTTGTCATCTTTAGTTAGCTTTAAATGTGTGGGGGCAGGAGTTCTCTTATGAGTAGCACTGTCCATCCCAAATTTCTTGACTATGTTCTTAGCATACTTGCTTTGGGAAATGAACATGGAGTCCTCCATTTGCTTTATTTGCAGTCCAAGAAAGTAGGTTAATTCTCCTACTAGGCTCATTTCAAATTCAGATTCCATCTGATTGACAAAATGTTTAACCATCCTGTCTGACATCCCACCAAAGACAATGTCATCTACATATATTTGAGCAATCATGACATTTCCTTCTTCATCTTTAACAAACAAGGTTTTGTCAATTCTACCTTTCCCGTACCCTTGCTTGATAAGAAAAGTAGTCAGCCTTTCATACCATGCTCTTGGAGCTTGCTTCAAACCATAAAGAGCCTTCTTTAGTTTGTATACATGATTTGGACAACTTGGATCAACAAATCCTTTAGGCTGTTCTACATATACCTCTTCATTAAGATATCCATTTAGAAAGGCACTTTTCACATCCATTTGAAATAGCTTGAACTTCAAGATACAAGCAATTCCTAAAAGTAGTCTGATTGATTCAAGCCTTGCTACTGGTGCAAAGGTTTCATCAAAGTCTACTCCTTCAATTTGTGTGTATCCTTGAGCTACAAGTCTAGCTTTGTTCTTTGTAACAACTCCTTGTTCATTTGACTTGTTCTTATACACCCATTTAGTGCCAATCACATTTATGTCATCAGGTATAGGAACAAGATTCCACACTTCATTCCTTGTGAATTGACCTAATTCCTCTTGCATAGCACAAATCCAGTATTCATCAGTAAGAGCTTCCTTGATGTTTTTAGGTTCTATTTTTGAAACAAAGCAGGAACCTGAAATCACTTCTCTTGATCTAGTGCTTACACCTCTGTTGGGATCACCAATTATCAAATCTTTGGGATGATCCTTCTGGATTCTGATGGAGGGAGGTTTGCTGGATTGTTCTGTCCTTGCATCAGTTTGAGTGAAGTCAGAATGATAACTCTTTTCTTCAGCTTCAGTTTTGCTGTCAGCAGATGTTCCAACATCTTCTGTAACATCTGTAGGAGCATCATCAATTATCACATTTATGGACTCCATGATAACCTTGGTTCTAGAAATAAATACTCTATATGCTCTGCTGTTTATAGAGTATCCAAGAAAAATCCCTTCATCACTTTTAGGATCCATTTTTCTTCTTTGCTCCCTATCTGCCAGAATATAACAGTTACTTCCAAACACATGGAAGTACTTAACTGTGGGTTTTCTGCCCTTCCAGACTTCATAGATTGTGGACAAAGTTCCTTTCCTTAGAGTAACTCTATTATGGATGTAACAAGCTGTGTTCATAGCTTCAGCCCAGAAGTACAAAGGTAACTTTTTAGCATGGATCATAGCTCTTGCTGATTCTTGAATAGTTTTATTCTTCCTCTCAACAATCCCATTCTGTTGAGGAGTGATTGGTGAAGAGTATTCATGATTGATTCCTTCTGAAGAACAGAAATCTAAGAATTTTTGGTTCTCAAATTCTTTTCCATGATCACTTCTTATTCTGATCACACAACTGGCTTTTTCCCTTTGTATTCTTTGGCATAAGTCTTTGAATACATCAAATACATCAGACTTTTCTTTGATGAAATTTATCCATGTATACCTTGAAAAGTCATCAACCACCACATAGGCATACCTCTTACCACCAAGGCTCTCAACCTGCATAGGTCCCATAAGATCCATATGCAATAATTCCAAAACTTTGGAAGTTGTTAGATGTTGGAGCTTTGGATGGGACATCTTGGTTTGCTTGCCTATTTGACATTCACCACATATTTTGCCATCATCAATCTTCAGTTTAGGAATACCTCTCACAGCTTCCACATATATGATTTTCTTTATGCCTCTGAAATGAAGATGACCTAGTCTTTGGTGCCATAGTTTCACTTCTTCTTATTTAGCTAAAGAGCAAGTTGAAGTGAGACTGAAGTCTTGAGGTTCCCACATATAACATTTGTCTTTAGATCTGGCTCCTCTCATGACAACCTTTTGTTCTTTGTTAGACACTATGCATTCAGTTTTGGTAAAGTTTACACTGTACCCTTGATCACATAATTGACTTATGCTGATTAGGTTAGCAGTTAAACCTTTTACCAGCAGCACATCATCTAGTCTTGGTACATCTGGACAGTCCAAGGTCCCAACTCCCTTGATTTCTCCTTTAGCTCCATCTCCAAAGGTTACATATCTGGATGAATATGACTTTAAGTCTACTAGCAGATTCTTCAATCCAGTCATGTGTCTTGAACATCCACTGTCAAAGTACCAGTCTTCTTTAGCTGATACTCTGAGTGATGTATGAGCTATATATGCAACACCTTTCTTTGACCATTTGTGTTGAGATTTCTTTTGATACCTCTGCCCCGTGCATTGTTCATCAGTAGAGCTCCAAGGTTGTTTGTTGATCTTGTTCTTGGGCATGTAGCTTTGATCAGCATGAAGACTAGCTTTTGGTCTCCATACCTTCTTGATGACCTCTGTCTTCTGCTTAGGGGGTTGCTGATCTCTTTGATGTCTATGCAGCACTTTCTTGGTAACTTCTATCTTCTACTTAGGAGGTTGCTGATACATCTGATTTGGATATCCATGCAACTTGTAGCAATGAGGTTTGATATGTCCAAATCTTCCACAATGATGACATCTCCATCTTTGATACTTCTTCTTCATTATGTTCTTTTCAGGATGTTGAGACATCTGTTGGAACATTATGTTTGACTTTGTGTTCTTTTCATGATGTTGAAGCATCTGTTGGGACATCTTGTTTGACTGTATGGACTTTGAAGTAGTTTTGCTAGAGCTAGCTTCAACCTTATGAACTTTGTTAAATCCCAGTCCACTTTTATCCCCTGAATGCTTATTGTTGTTGAGAATAACATCCAGTGTGCTTGAGCTACTGTTCAGCATTCTAACAGATTTGGACATATGTTCCAACTTGGAGTTGAGAAGACTTACTTCACTTTTCAAGGTGTCAATGATCTCTAGATCACTTGCTTTTTCATCCTTTAGTGCCTCAATCTGCTTCTTTAGCTTTATACTCTCCCTGCATATTTTAGTGCTTCTTTTGACTAGTTCTCTGTATGATTGCTCAAGTTCTTCAAAAGTAATCTCCCCATCACTGGATTCACTTTCAGATTCACATAATCCAGCTAGAGCAGTGATATGCTTAGCTGATTCTTCTTCTGAATCACCTCCTGAGTCTTCATCAGACCAGGTTACAGAGAGACCTTTCTTTTGCCTTTTTAAATAGGTAGGACATTCATTCCTGATGTGTCCATATCCTTCACATCCATGGCATTTAATTCCTTTTTCTTGACTAGTCTTTTCATCATAATTTGACCTTCTATTAGCATCATAAGGTCTTTTGTTCTCAGAAGAGTTTGTGTATCTTCCACTTGGTCTGGACTTGTCTTCCATCCTTCTGAGAATCTTTTTGAATTGTCTTCCAAGCATATCAATGTTTTCTGATAAGTTTTCATCAGTTTCTGATTCATCATTTTCTTCTTCTTTATCAGTATTTGTCACCAAGGCTATGCTTTTGTTCTTCTTTACAATTGTGTCATTCATTCCCATCTCAAATGTTTGAAGGGAACCAATGAGCTCTTCAACTTTCATTTTGCATATGTCTTGAGCTTCTTCTATTGCTATGACCTTCATGTCAAATCTTTTTGGTAAAGATCTGAGAATCTTTCTTACAAGCTTTTCATCAGTCATCTTTTCTCCCAAAGCTCCAGAAGTATTGGCTATTTCTAAGATGTTCATGTAGAATTCATGAATTGTCTCATCTTCCTTCATTCTCAAGTTTTCAAACTTGGTGGTGAGAAGTTGAAGTCTTGACATCTTCACCTTTGATGTTCCTTCATGAGTTGTTTTGAGAGTGTCCCAAACATCTTTGGCCAGCTCACAGTGATGCACAAGTCTAAAGATGTTCCTATCAATGCCATTGAATAAAGCATTTAAGGCCTTGGAGTTGCCAAGTGCTGAATCTTCTTCCTCCTTACTCCATTCTTCTTCAGGTTTCAACACTTTTGCTCCATCTTTGGTGTCTTGGACAGGGTGTTCCCATCCATTGTTGACTGCTTTCCAGGCCCTATTGTCAAGTGATCTTAATAATGCAATCATTCTTGGCTTCCAGTAGTCATAATTAGATCCATCCAGTATAGGTGGTCTATTTACTGATCCTACATCTCTGTCCATGTTTCCAGAATTTGTATTCCCTAGATCTCACCCAGTATAAACAGGCAGGGTGCCTGCTCTGATGCCAATTGAAATTCTGTGATCAGGTATGAGATGTCGAATGAGATGTTTAAACACTTGACAACTTAACCAAAACTTAAAGTGCAGGAAAATTAAACAACACAGTAATTTGTTAACCCAGTTCAGTGTATAACCACACTTACATCTGGAGGCTACCAAGCCAGGAGGAAATCCACTATAAGTAATATTAATTCTAGACTTAAACCACCCAGTTTAATCTTTCACTTAATATCTACCCAATGCAATTTCTACCTAAGACACAACTTAGATATGAGTACCAACTCATTCCCCCTCAATCACACAGTGATCTTGTTTACAAGTTTAATAAAATTGAAGTCATACTTCAAACAAAATAGCTTGATCTTACTTCATAGTTTCAATCAAGACACAAATACACTTTTGCTTAAAAGCTCATAAAGTGGTACAATTAAAACAACCTGCTATTAAAACACAAAACACCCTATTTGGTCTTCTTAAATTCGTACTCAATTATGAGAGTTTCTATTGCTTAAATAGGTGTATGGATTTTGGGCTTTCTGTAGGTTTATCCAATCCTGAAACGCGTGCAGCTTCCACCTTGAATTAGGGTTTGTTACTTCCTAGATTCTAGGTGATTTAGTTCTTCTGATTATGCTGAAGTCTCATAACAACACTCCTTACAGATGCGCCTTATTCTGTTTTGTCCATCCATAATTAATTCCAGATAACTTTCCTTAATTTACTCAGTTCTGTTAGTCATTAATTAATTATGGTAGCAGGTTTGAGATGTCACAACATCTGTTGGGACATCCTGAAAAACTGAACTTAAATCATTAACTGATACAATGTCACAACATCTGATGTGACATCCTGTAAACTGAACTTATATCATTAACTGATACAATGTCCCAACATCTGGTGTGACATCCTGAATTAAGTTCATTTACTTATACTCTGTTTGATAATGTCCCAACATCTGATAGGACATCCTGAACTGAATTCAACATTTCTTGTTGGTCAAAAATTCTGCCAATTCTAAACATCTACAGAAATTATTTCTTGAGGAGTCCACAAGTAACAATTATCTTTAGATCTGGGTCCCTTCATGATAACTTCATCTTTCTTATTAGTTACCAATCATTCAGATTTAGTAAAGTTAACTTTGAGACCTTGGTCACATAATTGAATTTACTTATTAGGATGGCAGTTAATCCTTTAACAAATAACACATTCTCAAGACTAGGTAGCCCAACATAATCTATACACCTTTTATCTCACCTTTTGATCCATCTCCATAAGTGACATAGCTTGTTGAATGTGATCTAATATCCACAAAAGCTTTTTGACACTAGTCATGTGTCTAGAATAACCACTGTCAAAGTACCAGTCCTCTCTAGCAGAAGCTCTTAAAGAGGTGTGAGCTATGAGAGCAACAATGCTATTCTTGGGAATCCATGCTTTATTGGATTTACTATTGTCCTGTTTTCTTCTAGGTTATGTATCAAGTTTAAGATAACCATGCAATTTGTAGCAGTAGGGTTTTAAGTGACCTAACATACCATAATGATTACATCTCCAACCTTGATTCTTTCCTTTTGAGTACTTCCTATGATTTCTTTTTTGATGTCTCTTTGGATGTTGAGACATTTGATTCATTGTAGACTCTTTTGATTCATTGTAGACTCTTTTTCTTTCTTCATAACAACTTGATTAATATAACCAAGACACATAACATTTCCAACATTCTTCCCAATTTTAAGAATCTCATCCATCACTCCAGAACTATTGTTAAGCATTCTAACAGATTTTGTCATTGACTCAAGTTTTGAGTTGAGCACGCTAACTACCACAATGATTATATCTCCAACCTTGATTCTTGCCTTTTGAGTACTTCCTCTGATTTATTTTTTGATGTATTTTTGGATGTTGAGACATTTGATTTGTTGTAGACTATTTTGATTCATTGTAGACTCTTTTGCTTTCTTCATAACAACTTGATTAACATAACCAAGACCCGTAACATCTCCAACATTCTTCCCAATTTGAAGAATCTCATCCAACACTCCATAACTATTATTAAGCATTCTAACAGATTTTGTCATTGACTCAAGTTTTGAGTTAAGCCCACTAACTACCAAAATGATTACATCTCCAACCTTGATTTTTGCCTTTTAAGTACTTCCTCTGATTTATTTTTTATGTCTCTTTGGATGTTGAGACATTTGATTCATTGTAGACTCTTTTGATTCATTGTAGACTCTTTTTCTTTCTTCATAACAACTTGATTAACATAACCAAGACCCATAACATCAACAACATTCTTCCCAATTTGAATAATCTCTTCCAGCACTCCAGAACTATTGTTAAGCATTCTAACAGATTTTGTCATTGACTCAAGTTTTGAGTTGAGCACACTAACTTCTTCAAGATTATAGATAACATAACTTTGCTTAAATCATTCAGCATGAAGTTTATTTATAAGTATATGTTGTTCAGTTCCTAGTTGAACTACTTTTGAACTCTTGAGCCATAATTCTTTGTATGAATTTACAAGTTCATCAAAGGTAAGCTCCTCTATATTTGATTCATTATCAATATGATAAACTCTATTAAAGGCAGGAACTTGTTTGGCAGATCCTCCTTCACTACCATAGTCATCTTCTGACCAAGATGCAGCTAAACCTTTCCTCTCCTTCTTGAGGTAAGTAGGACATTCAGACCTTACATGTCCAAATCCCTCACATTCAAAACATTTATTTCCCTTGCCTTTATTGTTTTTCAATTATGGTTCTTCTCCTAGAATTCCGCCATTTGTTGATGTCAAATGGCCTGTTCTTGACATCTTGTCTTGAATTTCAGGTATTCAATACTTAGTTGAATTGTTTTCCAAGTAACCTAACAACTTTAGACATACTCTCATTTGTTTGTTGATCACCTTCATCTTCATTGGACATAAAAGTTATGTATTTTTTCTTTTAAGGCTTATCACCTCTGACCCCTACTTCAAAGGTTTGAAGAGATCTAATAAGCTCATTAACTTTCATGGTGTTTATGTCCTGAACTTCTTCAATGGCAGTCACTTTCATGTCAAATCTCTTTAGAAGAGACCTCAAAATTTTTCTGACCAATTTAACTTCTGACATATTTTCCCCTAAAGCACATGACTGATTTGCTATATCCATAATAGCCATATGATAATATTGAATGATCTCTTCCTTTTTCATCTTCAAGTTCTCAAACTTGGTTGTAAAAAGTTGAAGTTCGCTCCCGGGATTTTCATCCTAGTACAAACGCGAAAGTGGCGCGGAAAAGGTAGAGTTGTCAGCCAGGCATTTTTATCCCAAATGAATGGGAAAGGTAATGCTGCACAAACCGAAGAGAGAAGGAAAAGACAAGGTCCTATGAACCAAAGATCTGGGTTCATGATTCGGTTATGAACTAGGAAGGTATTAGCACCCCAGACCGTCTGCCGTACCCGACGGGATCCATGCTTGTTTGTCTATTTCAAAGAGTGAGAATAAAATTGTTGCTGAACAAAACCGCTAAATACGATTATTGTTTGTTGTTTTGTCTTTTAGGGAAGTGTTTTGAATTTGTTTGTGAACCTTATCGTACTAAGACTTGTTCATCGTGGTAGATGCCTTACACCTCGCCCCGAAACATGACGTATATAAGTAACCCACGGCAAAGTCCCGTGTCGTACAAGAACATTCAACCTTTATTAGGTGTTTTATTGTTTTTCTTTATGAGATGAGAAAGAAGGACTCAAGTTGCAAAAGGACAAACTAAAAGGGACTAAGACACAACCATAAATTGTTTATTCCATGGAGGTACTAATGGTTAGTGTGGTTTTCTAATCCTAATGAGAAAAGGAAAAGAGAATAGCAATAGAATACGACTTACTTCGTAATGAAGTTAAGTTGATTCCAACAAGGGGATTAGCATGGAGTTGTGAAACTATGCAAAGAAAATGCTAAAAGCATACACACTTTGAAAGCATTAAAAATGTAAAAGAGATTAAGGTTTGTGAACTTACCTCCACCTTCCTACAAAACAAAGGTTAACATTGTAAAACACGAATAAGAAATATGGTAAACAATTACCGAACAATTCCTAAGGGATCTAGGACCTAAACTAGACTCCATCCTAAGTTTAGTGGACCTAAAAGAAATGCAATGCAAAATTCATCAGCCTATTACAGCTCCTAAATGCACAAACAACAATGAAATGCAATGTACAATGCACACAACTTTTTACATCTTATAATCAGCATGCAAAATAGGTGTAAAAAGTGTGAAAATGCAACAATCAACATACATTTTATAGCTACTACATGAAAAACAACTATGAAATGAAAAAGGTGGATTTGCTTATTTTCATTTTTTATGCACAAAACCAATGGAAAATGTACAATTAACATGCAACATGATTAAATTGAATCAATATACATGATTATTTTTAATGAGGGATTATGAAAGAATGCACCAAATGACAAATATGCAACAAGTATGCATTTCAAGTATGGCACACAAACACATGAATATGGATTATGAACATGTATCAAAAATCAACACAATGAATCATGCGACTTGATGCAAAAATCAGAATTGGATTAACATGAATTGTGATCGAGCATGCAAACAAAACTTAAGAACGTGGACACTTATGGTTATGTGAAATGCAACATACAATATGCAATGCAATTATGGATCATGAAAATGCAACCAAAATAGAATGTGAAACACATATAAGCATGCTAAGTGATACATTGAACATGGCAACAATGATTTACGAGTCACCTTATGCACAATTAACAAGTAAACATACAATATGCAAAAGGTAATGGAAACATGTCGAAATGATGGAATGAGATACCAACAATAGTCTTGAAAATTCCCTAAATGCATGCTCTATCACTACATGGAGTTTAAGACACAATGTAATGCAAACACACAATGAAACAAAAGTATTTTTCACTTTTAGAATAGTGTTAACCGGTTAACGCTATTGGTTAACCGGTTAACGCCTTCAATTTTTCAAATCCAGAGGCATTTTTTAACGTGTTAACCGGTTAACCAAATGCGTTAACCGGTTAACACTGAACATAATGATGAAAAAAGTGAAGAAATAAGCACTTATGGTCATGAACCTACTTCTAAGGACCTCTAACACATACATGAACATGTTAACTCGAATTTTCTACTTAAAGGAGGTTTTCTAACACCTATTAGGACCTAGATTAAGCTACGAATCTAGCTTCTAACGATCGAAGTGCACAAATCGCTATCATAACGTAATTGAACGGTAAAACGCAATCACAATCAATGAACATGCGAAGAATGCCGTTACGGCGAGATGAAGAGAATAAGTTAAAGCGAAAAGCAGTTTTAGATCACCAACCTACGAAGCAGAGGATTGCTTCAGTGAGTGTTGCAGTGTAGATCGAAGTGCAAGCGACAAAGAAAACCGGAGATCTGTGAATGCAAAATAAATGCGATTCAATCTTGATGAACACTTGTGTAATTCCTTCCAATAAGCCAAAATCACTCCAAAAACATAATTGCTTCTTCAAATAAGCTCCACAATTGATGATTGATGAAGGTTTAGCTTCAAGTTCTTCAAATTCCAATGAAGAATTTGAAGAATTTCTATGAAAAAGCTTTGAGGAATTTGGTGAAAAAGTGGGAGAATTGAGAGAGAAATGAGAGATTGAAGATGAAAATGGTGAAAATGAGGTTGGAATTTGGAAAAATGAAGTGGGACCCTTTACTTTGGAGTGAATTAGGCTTATATAGTGTGTAGGCATGGAGCTAGGTTTAGATTGGGAGCTTGCTTGGGCATTAGGTTATGTTTGGAGTTAGGTTAGGAGGTAGTTGGAGTTAGTTGGAGTTCTAGAATATTCCTTGAAATATTCCTTAGAAGAGTCTAGAATGTGGTAGAATTTCTAATGTGAATGGAGTGTGAATGAAGCGTGAAACAAAGTGAAAAAGAATGAAGCGAAAATAGTGGAGGGAAGTGAAGAACCAACCAATTTGCAAACGTTTTGCCCAAAATCAACGTTCGTTAACCCCTTAACCATATGCGTTAACCACTTAACGGCATAAAAACTTCAATTTTTCTTTTCTTTGATTGCACCTCATGGAATTGCCTTGGATTATTTTTGTGCATCATTTTTCTTCCCTCGAGCTCCCAAGATTGACAAGCCTTACCCGATCACATACCTCATGCATATGCAAATGATCATGATTTATTATTTTATTATTATTATTTTTTAATGCAATTTGATGCTTGCGGAATGATGCAAAATGACGAAACATAAAACACTTGAGGTTGACAATGAGTTAAGAGGGAAAATTTTAGGGTATTACAGCTGCCCCTATTCAATCATCTGCAGATTTGAAGGGATGATAGCAATGGCTTTCGGACCTTCAAGGTATGGAGTGATTGAATACCCAAATAAACCGAAAAATTTGTACTCTGCGGGAAATGAAAGGTGATTGGAAAAATGCCATTCTTGGATGACAAGACACACCGTGAGTGGGTCAGAAAAGAAATCATCATAACTTGGTTGACGACTCAAAGACGCGAAACTGAACGTGGCAGATTCAACAAGTATTTATCCCACGTGGGAGATAAAGACCTGAAAAAGAGACTATCATGATATGGATGATAACTCAAACAAACGAGACCGAGCGTGGCGGAATCGACAAAATATTATCCCACGTGGGAGATAAAGACCTGAAAAGAGACTATCATAACGTGGATGATAACTCAAACAAACGAGACCGATCGTGGCGGAATCGACCAGAACTTATCCCGTGTGGGAGATAAAGACCTGAAAAGAGACTATCATAATGTGGATGATAACTCAAACAAACGAGACCGATCGTGGCAGAATCAACAAGAATTTATCCCGCGTGGGAGATAAAGACCTGGAAAGAGACTATCATAACGTGGATGATAACTCAAACAAACGAGACTGATCGTGGCGGAATCGACAAGAATTTATCTCGTGTGGGAGATAAATACCTAAAAAGAGACCATCATAACATGGATGATAGCTCGAACAAACAAGACCGAACGTGGCAGAATTGACCAGAATTTATCCCACGTGGGAGATAAAGACCATGAAAAGAGACTATCATAATGTGGATGATAACTCAGCTGAGGATAACAAGAACTGACTTGTAAAAACAATAGTGAGAGAGAACGAACGTGGCATTCTCTGTGGGGATATTTCAATCTGATTGAAGAAAAGATGTTTCAGGCTTTTGTGTGAGGTACCCAAAAATGGTTTATGCTCCGTATGCATATGTTTGAATTTTTCCAAGGCATAATGCTCCATAATGATGGAAATGCTACGCTTTTTGAGGATGCAAATGTAACGATGATTACTAAATGAAAATTAAAAGAGATCTCCTAATGAGGAGAAAACAAACATCTATGGCAGCTTCATTGGGGAAGAAGCAAATGATGCATTGATTACGGTGAGTCCCTGTGGGGGAAACAACTCTGCAAGGAGATAATGGTAATGATCCACCGGCTCTGAACTGCCGCCATTTCCAAAAATAAACTGGACTTTAAGATTGGATAGCCAAGACCTTGTTGAGGATGAACTTGATTTGCCGAGAGGTATGCTACCCGTCAGACTCTGTTGGGGAAGTGATATCATTTTGATCCGACTGGGGAAAACATGCGCCCTTACTTTGCTGAGGACGAAATCTACTGGGGAATCCCTCAGATACACAATCTTCTGCTTAGGGATGGGATGCCAACAAGGACTGTCCTTTGCTTGGCAACACCGCTGGGGGAAACAACAAACACTACTAGGCAAGGAGGAGAACTCTCGGCCTCTTCTATATCTTCATCTCTGCTAGAAAATGAGAAGCCTTGCTGCACTACTGGGGACAAGGAGACTCCGGTGGGGAATACTTCCTCTTTGAAGGAAACTATTCCTAGGAAGTCATAAGTCTTCTACTACTCTGTTGGAGAAGGTTCAAATTTTGAATCTACTGGGGATAACACCACTGGGAGTACTTCCTGTTGGATACATCAGTTTTGAACACCTCTCGTTGGGATGATAGTGTCTCATGATGCTTTATTGGGGAAAAATCCCCTTTCCAATTCTACTGGAGAGAATGGGGAACTCAGCTGGGGATATTTCTTGCTGGAAATAATAGTTTGGCCACCTCTTGCTGGGGGTGAGTGGTAGGACGTGTCTCATGCTGGAGATGAGAAGTGGAAGGCGTCCTCCGTTGGGGATAAGGGACAATGATATTCTTCTGCTCCGGAAGTATCATTCTCTTTGTTGTTGCCTTGTTGGAGATGCCATGATATGATGAGACTTTCTAAGGAGTCGTGCTTTAGGATCTGCCGAGGAAGAGGCTTCTTGAAGCTCTGTGTTGGCAATTGCTTTTGTTGGCAACGCCTGTACCTGCATGTTAATGAACACAACTGATAGTACCTGCGAAATAGAGAGTTAGTTTGGCCTGCATGCCCCAAGGTCATGGTCTGAATACATCCCAATCACTCAACACATTAGATATGTGCCAAATGTTTTTTAATCTCCTGCATGAGTTATAAGACATTCATGCATTCACAAAGCAATATTTATCATAATTTGTTGGACATTTTTGCAATCAAACATTGGTAGATGAAAAACAAAAACTCACGGAAACAAATTTGACTGAAATGGCGCTTTTATTGATTGAAGAATGGCCATGAATAGACATTACATGGGAAGCAATCCATGGAAAGAGGAAATTTCACAAAAGGAAATTATACTATCCTAATCGCAATGTGAAAAATAAGTCTCATCAAGCTCCGACCCGGCTATGACTCGTATGTCCTCAAGACTCTCCGCTTGCTTCGCTTTTGAGGAAAATGATTGAATTGATCTTCAAACCTCAGATCACCTTTGATTGCTAGTGACGCATCACAAATCTCGCAGATCGCAGTAGTTCGTTTTAGTCCCTCTTTTGCGTGGACCGCCTGCCATACCCCAAATTTGTCATACCCATGTAATTTTACTTTAATTTTTGTTACATTTACTAACCAGCATTCAAAAACCTAAAAAATATATATGTTTTTTATTTTCATGTTTCTTGTTGAGCTCAGTTTATGCAAGTCGGTTACCAGGGTTTAGATAAAACTATCTGGTCTGGTGATGAGCAAGGATCTAGTGAATTTGATCTAGTCATGGTCAAACAAGAAAGGTGTTATATTGTCAAGTTGGAAGGTTTCAAAAAGTCAAGAATCTCATGGTTGATGATCATCAGAATCCAATATTTTCATCAATTAGGGTTTAAGCAATGTTTTGAAGGAAAATATGAATTACGTAAAAGATTGATTATATGTGGTCGTGAAATTAAATTCTTTGATTCATTAATGAAAGGATTTCGAACGACACAGTTTTAATGTGAAGATAGGTTCATCTCCTATGGACCATTCCAAGTTTTTTATGAGATGAAGAATATGAATTGCAAGATCAAGGGTTGACATTCAATCTATTCCCTATGTTCAATTCATAAAATGTTGGTTGAGTTTGTCGTTACCAATTGTTGGTTGATTAATTCATTGGGTTTACCTTTACCATGCACTGGTTTTTTGTGGCTTAACATGTGTTTGATTAGTCGCTAAGAAGGGTCTAAGGTGCAATTTATGGAGGTTTGTTTATGCATAGCTAGAGTTTGGAAACAAGCTTTATGTGTTATATCCTTATTACTATTCATGTGCCTTGAGATATAATACTAAAGCAAGGAGAATATTCACTCAGATTCATGATTAGTTTTAACGTTGGATTTACAAATTCAATGTTATTGGTACTAATTAGAATTCAAGTGGGTTACAAGTAAAGTACAAGGTCTCAAATTCAAGGGGGTCACAAGGGTGCAATTAATAAAATCCCTAGGAATTAAACCAATGCTATGGATGCTTCACAACAACTCCACTTCCGTGCCCTTAAATTCTTCACTCATGTGAACCACACTCCTCATTTTCCCACCTTTAAAACCCTGGTCATAAAAAAAGTCATCAGAAGACGGTTTGTAACTATTGAAAAACACCAATATCAATTCAAAAGAAAAATCAATGAGCTATCACATGAGATGTATCTTAGAAAGATTAAAAGTTCCATTCATCTTCTAACCTGTCATGAATATCTAGCTTAGTCAAGTGATCAAAGTCATGAACAAAAAAAAATCACTTTAAGAGTCATTGACAACTATAAGAACACCATTGCCAAGCTACTAAAATCCCAAAATTATCCAGCTTAAGCCTTGATCCACGCAGCCAAGAGAATTCTTCCATGATCAATTTTTGCTCGCACAAACTTGTTAACTAGTCTCCATGACCGAACCGCCAGACCTCGGCCCTGTTATTCTTCCAAACAAGCAATACCTATGAGCAATATACAAGGATAGGTTAATGCTTAGGAGTAGAAGATGACATGATTTCAAGACAGTTAGAGCCTGTTGCAGCAAATACCATGGTCACCTGAAATGCAATGAAGAGACATTGAACACACTGATCGAAGTTCTCCCATTACGCCAAATCTCCCTCCATTCTTTATCATCAGTCCATCACATTGGTGACAGGTCCGTTCCTGTCAAGCCTTCCAAACACAAGCCTTCTTGATGCCGTAATACAAGCCAACACAAAACATGCTTCACAAGCACCCCAAAATCCAAAGCTCTGTCAATCTTCATACTACAGTTGAGCCAAATTTCGAACTCCTCGTGGCTTCCTTGTTATCATTCAAACATTCAACCTACAAGACACACGCAAAATCGTAAAAGCAAGAGTTGTGATAAGCATGAATAATAATAGCAAGAAAATTCATAAGCAACTCATAATCAAGCCAAAACACAGAGTCTACTCCAATCTCAACCACAAGATGGGGCTTCAAGATACAAGTCATATACATATGAATGCTCACTAAGCCTTGAAAGATAATATCTTCCATGTATCTGCACCATAACAACACAATGTTTAAAGCTAATTATGAATTCAGCAGCAGTAAAAGCAAACGATTCACAAACTTCACACAATCAAAATTTCAAATAAAATTAATGGGACCACACCAAGTTTTTTAGAAGCAGACTCAGTCACTACAAACAAAAACAAACAATTTTCTTGATTCATACATGGTCCCCACAATATATTGCTGCAAAATGATTCTAACGGATTCCTACAGCTCATATAATTCCCTCACACACATCACACAAGAAACTTATGCAAATTTTTTTTCACACGTACAAACCACCCTGAAATTCCTATATAATACCCAATCATTTGCAACAGAGAGGGAAGACCTGAACACCTGACGAAAACCCTAGCCGCAAATACACAGGGGCCAATACCGCCACCACCACTTGAGAGAACTCTAGTCGCAAATACAGAGAAAGAATCCTAAGAAAACCCTAGCCAAGAACAAAAACGGCGGACACACAAAACAACCCTAGCCAAACAGCTGAAGCAAAAACACTTTCTAAAACCCTAATCACTAAAAGCTCAGTTCATATTCTCAACTCTGGTTCTCACAATGAAAATCGAAGTTTGAGTAGCTTAAACAAACCGCAAAAACGACGGTCAAAATGAAGAGCGGACAAAGAGGAGGGGACTCAAGAAGAAACCAAGGAAGAGTAGAAAATACCTGTAATAAAGACCAAAAGCATATCATCACCGGTAAAAGAAACTCAAACCTTTCTTAATATCGCTTTTATGACTTCAAAAATGTGATAAATGTAATTCTTGAGATGACTTTGTTTATTCTTCATATTTGAGCTCGACTCTTGCTGGATATCTGAGGCTTCAATGATGGCTTTGCCTAGAAACCATTGATTTTTTTTTCCATATGAAGCTCATTACCTAGATTGAAAGCGGTTTGCAGTTGAATGAAAAAGTAGATTGAAAGCGCTTTTGATTATTTTATGGATTTTGAGATGAATGTTTTATTTTAAATAAAGGATAACCACCGGGTTGGGTGGGTTAATTTATCCTTTCTGTTCCTTCTGACTAATTGAAATAATTAAAACAAAAGAATGGGATTAATAAATTACTAGTTTTATAGATGTGTAATCAGACTTATATCTCCGTTGCCAGCTGTGAGGTACATAGGCGCCGATTGAGATTTAGAGTATTTCATTTACCTCTTTTTAATATACAATGCTATTAAATGGTTTTCATAATGCGATGGCTTCAATTCCTCTTGTTTCAATGCAAACAGTTCCCCAATTATTCCCACTACCCAACGTTTTTTCTCTTTTAAGAGTGGCAGCTTTTAATGAATATTTTTTTTGGGAATGGACAGATTTTGGTGACCGTTAAATCCTCTTGTTACTCAATTATTTTGAAAGCATACTATGGAAGGGGGGCCATCGTGGTACCTTAGTTTAGATGGGCCTTAGACGCCTTGGGTACCCTCCAAGCCTAGCCCGTGGTGTTGTCATTTTGTTTCACTTTATAAGTAAAAAAACAACCATAATATTTTAGTCAAGAAAAACATCAATTGGATTTCGTTTCTTATTTAAGTATGACTTTGATTATTTCTAGTTTTAGTTTTTTTTTACACTTAAATAGGTGATTTGAAACTTATTCATTTTCATCTAGAGTCCAATATTTGCATCTTTAGAAAATAATTGTTGCTTTATAAAGTGATCTATCTTCTTAGAAGTTTTTTTGAGAAAATTATATTTACTTGATTGCTTGCCCTTGCTTGATTGCACATTCGGTGATATACTATGTTCACTTGTATTATTTATTTTCGCATTTCGACCATAAATTGCTAAGTAAAAAAAACGAATGCACCAAGACTAAGATAAATGAAATCCTTGGTCCAACGCCATGTAAATTTATACACTTACACATACAACTGTAAGTCGATCATTATTCGATCGCCATCTGCACAACTTTCGCTTTTTTCTAAAAAAACTTTACAACTTTAAAATCAAATTAATGCAACACATTTGTTTACCATAACAAGTTGTCCAATCAGAGCATACTTGATCCATATATCAAGTCCATTTCAATTCGAAAACTATAAAAACAAACATGATTAATTGAAGATTCTTCAAATCGAATATCGAAAGAATTGAATTCTGGAGTCTAGCATTCCTCGAATTCTTGAATGGACACTTCTGTGGCTCGCCCCACGGGACGTGGTTCATTCACCCTTTCGTTCCTAAAACATTAACTAAATCAAGCATATTTTCTCTAAGCGAGTATAGTTTAAATCCCTCCAATCGTGCAAACAAGCTAGCGCTTCCGCCTCCTATCGCGAGCAGACAAGCCAACGCTTAGCAGTTAGAATGCGGTTTAAATAATCGTTCATTTAAAAAAGCACTGACCTACTCGTAGTTAGTCGAACTACGACGCTCTGATTCCTCAAACAAGGATGCGTAGGCACAAGGATCCCATTCCTTGGCGAGCCCACTAACAACCAACTTCCCCTTTTCTCTCGCCCATGTTGCGATTGAGACTAATCGAAACTTAGCACCACGAACTATAAGGCTCTGACTTTCCTATTGCATAAGGGAATACGTAGGCACATGGATCTCGATCCTTGCCGAGCACCCTAAGACTAAAATCACCCATTTTCCTTAACATATCGTTCACCATTAAGAAGACATTAATATAAGTTAGCATTCGATCATAGATTAGACTAAGAGGTTCCCGTTGAATACAACGGACGTAAGAGGTGCTAATACCTTCCCCTAGCGTAACCGACTCCCGATTTCAGAATCTGGTTTCAATGACCAAGTTCATTATTTTATAGGGTTTATCTATATTTCCCTTTTCCTTTATTAGGAATAGATTAAAATTAGGTGGCGACTCTGTTTGTCTATTTTTTCCGCGTCTTTCGCGAGGATCGTATTTTTCGAGGTACGAAACTGCCCTTTCGGGTTTTCAGTCTATCAGGATACCCTTTTTTGCCTGAGCTGTCCAGTGTGGCTTTTCAGCTCAGCGGGTGTACATCTTTTTCAGATATTTCCCTAATTTTTGCCCGAGCCTTTTATTCTGTTTTTGGCTCGCTGGAATGCCCATTTTTGCCTGGACCTTTATTCTGTTTTTGTCCAGTGGATCTTTTTACACAAAGTATTTTCTCACTGCGTATGCATTAACGGGGGACTGGAAGTCTTTGCTATCCATGGTCGTTAGCATCAAGGCTCCGCCTGAGAAAACCTTTTTGACCATAAATGGACCTTCATAGTTGGGTGTCCACGTGCCCCTGTGATCATTTAGAGGAGGAAGCATCCTTTTCAACACTAAGTCACCAGGTATATACCGTTGAGGTCGTACTTTCCTATCGAAACCCTGTTTCATTCGTCGTTGATACAACTGTCCATGGCATACAACTGCAAGGTGTTTTTCTTCAATGAGGCTCAGCTGGTTGTACCTGGCTTGGAGCCATTCAACTTCGTCAAGCTTGACGTTCATCATTAATCTTAGCGAGGGAATCTCATCCTCGACCGGTAGGACGACCTCCATACCGTATACAAGTGATAATGGGGTTACCCCAGTTGAATTACGCACAGACGTCCGTTACCCATGTAGCGCAAACTGTAGCATCTCATGCCAATCTTTGTATGTCACAACCATCTTCTGAATGATCTTCTTTATGTTCTTATTGGCTGCCTCAACGGCGCCATTCATCTTCGGGCGATACGGTGATGAGTTGTGATGCTCGATTTTGAAATCCCGGCACAAGTCTGCCATCATCTTATTGTTGATATTAGAACCATTGTCAGTAATGATTCTTTCAGGATTCCATACCGGCAGATGATATCCTTTTTGATGAATTTGGCTACCACTTGTTTCGTGATGTTGTCATAAGACGCCGCTTCAACCCACTTTGTGAAGTAATCTATAGCCACCAGGATGAAGCGGTGACCGTTAGAAGCAGTATGCTCGATCTTTCCAATCATATCAATGCCCCACATGGCAAAGGGCCAAGGTGAAAACATGATACTTAGTGGATTTGGAGGTACATGGACCTTGTCAGCGTAGATTTGGCACTTGTGGAACTTGCGGGAGTATTTACAGCAATCAGATTCCATGGTGATCCAATAATACCCCGACCTGAGAAGTTTCTTTGCCATGGCATGCCCTCCAACATGGGTATCGAAGGATCCTTCATGAACTTCTTGCATCAACATGTCTGCTTCGTGTCTATCCACGCATATGAGCAAGACCATGTCGAAGTTCCGTTTGTAGAGCACATCATATTGGTTTAAGAAGAACCCCCTACCAACCTCTTGAGGGTCTTCTTGTCTTTGCTTAATGCCCCTGCTGGGTATTCCTGAGACTTCAAGAATTGCTTGATATCATGATACCAAGGTTTGCTATCCTCAACACCGTCAACTGCGAAGACATATGCCGGCCTTTCGAGACGAGAGACATTGATTTGTGGCACGTAGTTCTCATAATGAACCTTGATCATGGAAGATAAGGTTTCCAAAACATCAGCATATTGATTCTCATCTCGAGGTATGTAATGCAACTTGACCTTTGTGAAGAAAGTTAGCAACCTCCTGGTATAGTCCCTGTAAGGAGTCAAATGAGGTTGATGAACCAGCCATTTGTCGTTAACTTGGTTGATGACTAGAGCAAAATCGTCGAAGATCTCAAGGTTCTTGATTCTCAAGTTGATTGCTTCCTCGATCCCCATTATGCAGGCTTCGTACTCAGCTTCATTATTAGTGCATTTGAATGTCAGTCGGGCAATTAAAGGCATATGAATCCCTTTCGGCGAGATAATAACAACACCAACTCCACTTCCGTTCAGGTTTACGGCTCCGTCAAACATCATACTCCATTTGGATTCGGGGTCTGGCCCCTCCTCCGGGAGTGGTTCTTCACAGTCTTTCTACTTGAGGAACATGATGTCCTCATCCGGAAACTCGAACCTCATGGGCTGGTAATCATCAATTGGCTGCTGGGCCAGATAATCTGACAATACATTTCCTTTGATAGCTTTTTGTGAAGTGTAATAGATGTCATACTCCGTCATAATCATTTGCCATCGGGTTACTCTTCCGGTTAGAGCTGGCTTCTCGAAGATGTACTTTACAGGGTCCATCTTGGAAATCAGTAGAGTGGTGTGAGTCAGCATGTACTGTCTTAGCCGGCGAGCAACCCATGCCAAAGCGCAGCTCCCAAAATTTGCCCTCCCACATTCAATATCATATACTTCAAGAGGTCTCTTAATAGTCACAAGATTCTCAATTGGCCAAAAGGATTGAAGGTTTCACCAGACAAAGCCTCCTCCTGAACAATGGATCTAAGAACTAGGGTTTTGAGTTTCCCTAAGCAAAGTGGACTTCCAAATCCTCAAGTGGACTTAAAAAAATCCCATATACCTTAAAGAATCCTCATGTCAAGTTTCAAAGCTTTCCCAACAAGTTTGGTCAGTCAGATGCTCAGATACCTGAAAATCAGTTAACTTGGTCAAAAAGTCAATTGAGGTCAACTCAAAGTCAAACTACAAGATTTTTGGGTCAACATCAAGATTATTAGGTGAAATTCATCATTTGATCAAGGTTTGATCATGATTCATCAAGGAAACCTCAGATCATCAAGAATCAAGAAGTTTCTAAATTAGGGTTTTTATAGTAAAAGTCAACTGAACTTTGATTAGCCATAACTTTCACATACTTCATCAAAAATTTCCCATCCTAAGCTCATTTTAAAGTAAATTTAATTCTCTACTTCATGATAATATGCATAATAAACAATTTAAATGGACGGCTGAAGGTTGAAGAAAGGGTTTGGTGCGCTCAGGATTTTTAAAATTTGTTATCGCTTATGTTTTTTTGTTTCGCATGATAAACAATTGTGTAGCTTAGCTCAGCTGGTGGATGCGCGCGCCTGGAACCTTCAGGGCATGGGTTCGATTCCCAGGTCCCTTTATTTTGGTTATTTGCATTCTTTTTCTTATATTTCTTTATTTATTATTTCTTAAACTAATTTCTTAAAATAACTATTAATTAAAATCAATCCTAATTAACAACCAATAATTAAATTAATCACTTCATTAATTCTTTTTCTTAAAAAACAAATTTCTCAAATAATTTCTAATTATTTTTTTAAGTAATATTCTTTTATAAGTTTTAGTTTTTAGGTTTTATTTATTTATTAATTTTGTAAATTAATTTAGTAATTATGTTAATTAATTAATCCTGATTTTCTAAAACTTAATTTTCAAAACCCTATTTTTCCAATAAACCCTAATTAATCAATCCTTTTTTCCTGACCCTATTTTTTTCTAACACTAATTGCTACTCATTTAAAATATTTTTTTTTCTTAATGTTATTTTATTTTATTTATTTATTTAGAACTTTGTATAGGTTGTATTTATTTATGTAATTTATTTCTTTTTTCCGATTATTATGTAACTGCCCCGAAGCTGTGTAATAGCTTAGGATTTTATTTTTTATTTTATTTTATTATTTCTGCTTGGTTAGTAAGTTCTCCCAAAAACACCAAGTCAATTCTCCCACCGTGTTACAGAACTGGCGACTCTGTTGGGGAGTACTTAAAGAAGGGTTACCTTAGGAATTAGGATCACTTACTGTTTGACTTGCTTGCTTTATATTTATTTGTTGGGCTTATGTGTGAAAGATCCTAACTTGGATCTAGTGTACCCTAGGTAAATGGAAATAGACCAAGGAAACTGTACGGCGTATACCGATATGGTTGATCTGATGGCCATAGTTAATGTGACTTCTTGGTTGGTGCTTATGTTCCTTAAGTAAGTTGAGGATAATATGGGGCTGCCATATGTTCTCATTAACACTTACTACCCTTTAGAACCTTAATTGATCCATCTTGGCCTTTAGAAAGTAGTGAGATAGTCGGCTTTGGAGAAGTCTAAAGTTGGTTGATACTCGATGCTACACTCATTGAGATTCTAACCTTGGGGGGTTTTTGTTGGCAAGTCAGTTGCTTACTGAACAACAACCCTTGAGAAGGATCAGTGATATTGAGATCCCTTAGAACCTGGTTACTTTTGTAGGACAGGATGAACAAACTAAACTTCAGGGGGAGGGTACTTTCCTTTAAACCTCATGCAAGCCTCTAAACCTAGGGCTATTGTGTGACTTGTTTGTGTGTGCCACATGTTTGTGATTGAAAATAACATCATAACATCATGACATCATAAGCATAGAATTCTCACTAACCATTTCAAGGACCAAAGGATTTATCTTTGTTCTTTGTTGCAGGTTATGGCTTCCACTCGTAGGAACACTATCCAGATCAACTTTGTAGGGATACCTCTCAAGCTTAAGGATTCGGTCTCAAAACTTCCTGAAAGCTCCCAGTTCATCAAGAAGCATGGTTATCTACTTAACTTGGTTACCTCAGGGTTTGAAGAAGATATGATGAGTGTCCTATTCCAGTTCTTTGATCCTAAACATCATTGTTTCACATTTCCCAATTATCAGTTGGTGCCCACAATGGAAGAATTCTCCAAACTACTTGGGATACCTATCCTTGATCAGAAACCCTTCACAGGCTTAGAGAAGG
Organism: Lathyrus aphaca; assembly: GCA_963966055.1. Classification (NCBI taxonomy): domain Eukaryota; kingdom Viridiplantae; phylum Streptophyta; class Magnoliopsida; order Fabales; family Fabaceae; genus Lathyrus; species Lathyrus aphaca. Next base: position 162,931,337 of record OZ014520.1, on the reverse strand, counting down.
AGCCTAAACCTAAAATCATTGTTGCAGCCCTACATTTGAAGAAATCAGACATTGTCATAGAAACAATAAGTGGAGTTAAGGGTATCCTTGCCAGAGTATTGGTAGAGAAAGCTCAGGTGTTCTTGGATGCTATGAGTTACGATGCTTTTGAGGAGATCCTAGCTTTGCTGATTTATGGGTTGGTACTATTCCCTAATCCAGACCAGTTCATAGATGTACACGCCATCAACATATTTCTGACTCACAATTCAGTGCCTACCTTGCTGAGAGATATCTTACACTCTCTTCACACTCGTACTACAAAGGCGCCAGGAACTTTGATGTGTTGCATACCTCTACTATATAGGTGGTTTATTTCTCACCTTCCTCGATCTGTGATGAAGAATGAACAAGGGTTGAGGTGGTCTAAAAGGATGATGTCACTCTCTCATTCAAATATTCACTGGTGTTCCCGATCTATGGAAAATGTCACTATCATTGACCGTTGTGGGGAATTCTCTAATGTGCCACTCCTTGGCATAAGAGGGGGCATTACTTATGACCCTTCTTTAGCTCTACGTCAGTTTGGTTATGCTCAGAGTAATGGTCCTCATGACGTGCTTATTCAAGGTATTGTGTTTGATTATGACAACGATCTTCAAGGTTACCATCAAAGGTTTATACGATCTTGGAGTAAAGCGAACAAGGTTGATAGTAAGACTCTGGAACCAAAGTACTCCATTCCTATGGAACCTTACCTTAGATGGGTGCAGTCTCGTCCTCATACTCTTATGATGCCATATCCTATTGTTCCACCGGTTATTATGGTGCCTATTACCAAAGGAGATGTTCCCTATACTATCCTACATCCAGATATGCCCACTGATTTGGAAGAGATGCCAAAGTCTTGGATCCAACTGAAGGAGCAAAGAGATACCTTTGAAGCTCAATTCAGAATTAGCCAAGAAAGAGTGTTGGAGCTGACAAAGCAACTTCACAAGGAGTGGAATCTCAACACCTACCTCAACACAAAGAGGAAGCGTCCATGGGAGACTTAATCACCAGATGTTTTATTTTCTTTATAAATTTTGTTTATTTTAATTTGTAAGCCCAAGGGGCAATATTATTTCAAGTCTACTAATAAAAGTTTTGTTTTTGTTTGTTTTAACAAATTTAAATCCTGTGATCCTTGAAAACATTGCATATGCATCTACATACCATATCATTTCATAACAGGTTTCTCATCTTCTCGCTGTTTATTTCAGCAGAAATGGCTCTTGAAAAATCTGTCAAAGATCTTCAGATTCAGAATGCCCAGTTTCAAGAGATAATCTTGAACTTGTCCAAGGGGCAAGAAGAGCTGAAGGCACTCCTGACCAAGAAGAAGAAGAAGACTAAGAAACCAGTTAGCTTCATCAGTTTGGGGAGAAGATTTAGAGCTCCAATCAAGACAGATGATGAGGTTGAAAACCCTGGAGATAAAGATTCTACAGAAGAGGTAGGAAGTCAACATGGTACTGCTGTGAATTCTGATTATGAGAAGAATTATTATCATGATTCAACTGGTGATGAGAAGTATAAGTTGCTGGATGACCAGGTGAATGCTATGGAATTACAAAAGACTCATGGGCTAGACTTTGAAGATATGAGTTTTCATTCTGGAGTTTTCATTCCTGTTGGTTTCAAGGTTCCTACTTTTATGGTGTATGATGGTGTGTCATGTCCAAAGCTGAATCTAAGGTCTTATGTCCGGAGAATCCAGCCACATACTGCTGACAGGAATATGTTGATTCACTTCTTTCAGGAGAGCTTATATGGAGCTCAACTGGAATGGTACTATCAACCGGAGAGTATCAATATTTGTACTTAGAATGATCTTGCTGAGGCCTTCTATAGGCAATATTAATATAACTCTGATTTAGCACCAAATCACATGCAACTCCAAAGCATGTCTATGGGTTCTAAAGAAAGTTTCAAGGAGTATGTCTAGAAGTGGAGAGACCTTGCAAACAGAGTTCAATCTCCTTTGACTGACAGGAAATTAGTTGATATGTTTATGAGTACATTGACTGGTCCTTTCTACAATCATCTCATTGGAAGTTCATCATCTGGTTTCACTGAGCTGATAATGACTGGAGAACATGTGGAGAGTGGAATACAAAGTGGTAAGATACAATTGGTTTCCCCTTCAAGTACTACCAAGAAGCCTTCTAATGGGAAGAAAGAGTTTAATGTTGTATATGGCCAACAGGGTCGTAACATGAATAATCAATATGTGGAAGCAGTCCTCATCTCTAATCCTGCACCTACACCATAAGATCAACAGTAGAATAGTCAGCCTAAGCCTAGGAGGCAATTTACAAAGATCAATATGTCGTTGGCTCAGGCTCTCCAACACATGTTGAAGGGATAATTTATTATTTTGAGGGATCCTCCTCAGAACCTCAATACTACCTCTCCTCGTTTTAATCCCAATGAAAGATGTGTGTATCACTCCAATTGCATAGGCCACGATACTAATAACTGTTGGGTGTTGAAGAATAAGATCCAGGATATGATTGATGCTGGAGAAATTGAGTTTGATCCTTCTGAGACTCCTGATGTGATTACTGCTCCTATGCCCAAGCATGAGAAGACTGTTAATATTGTTGATGATGTTTCTTATGTTTCTACGGTGACTGATTTGACTACTCCTTTATCCATCATTAAGAAGAAGCTGCAGCTAGCCGGTTTATTTCCGGGTTGTAATGAAGACTATTTTTATTGTGCCTCTCAACTTGATGATTGTTGGAAGCTGAAAGAAGGTATTTAGCATTTAATGGACAACCATACCATATTGTTTGAGAAGACTCCTTCTGTAGAGAGCTTATGTGAAGGCCTATCCCAAGATATGAAGTTGGAAGATGTGTCTGTGATTACTCGTACTCCTGTGAAGATTACCCATAAGGGTCCAGTGAGCATCACTTCTAAAGGTCCTGTGAAGATTACTGCTGAGCCAAAGGTGTCTCCCCTAATTATTACTACTCCTGGTCCAATTCCATATTCTTCTAACAAGGTTATCCCTTGGAATTATGGGTCTGATGTTTATATCCATGGTGTCAAGCAAGAGCCTCTAACTGATATACCTGTTGCAGATACTAATCCTGATATTACAATATTGTTGGGACTAGTAAGGTTACTAGGAGTGGAAGAATTTTCTCTCCAAAAGATACTTCAAAAACTGCTGCTGCTCCAGTTTATATCTCCAACCCTGGGCCAAGTACTGAAGCTCGGGGAAAAGAACCATTGATTGAGCCTGTTCAGGTTGAAACTTCAATTACTTAAGACCTCTCTGTCGCTCCCGATAAGTGGGACCAGGCCCAAATAAAGGTACAGACGCGAACGGTCGGCGAGAGGGACAATGAGAACACACAGCCGTGAACTCACTGGAGATGAAAAGAGTCGCCAGCTAGGCATTTTTATCCCGGAGGAAAGGCAATGCTGCATAGGCCTAGAAGGAGATGGATAAGACGGTTGCGAACCAGAGAGACTGAGAAATGGGGTTGGTTACAACCTGGGAAGGTATTAGCACCCAGATTGTCCGCCGTACTCGACGGGATCCACGCTTGAAAGATTTGTGTTTTAAAGGGGTAGTGTCAGTGCATTTTGTGTGTAAAAGAGCTGGAAAACAAAATGTACAGGTGTCAGTGTAAGAGAAAAGTGAAGTATATAAGTGAAGTGTCAGTGTAAGAACAGGAGTGAAATGCTCAAGATCATGAGGCTTAAAGAATAAAGCTGGAAAGAGGGGGAATATACAGAGACTTTTGTTCGATAACTGTTAAGTTATGCCTACGTATCCTCTCGTGCAATGAGGAAGTCAGAACACCGTAGTTCGACCCAAAGAGACTGAAAGATGAATTGACTTGTGAACTGCTTACTTGCCTATGCTCAAGTGTATGACCTGTCTGGCTCAGGTGCTAACTGTCTTGCATTATACGGAAGAAGCGAGTTCTCGTTTATGAATGAGTGAGATGAGAAAAGAATCCCGGAGGAGACGATTATTGTTTGTTTTTGTGTTTTCAGTCTTTTATTGTTTTTTGAAGTTTTGTCATAAGTTAATGAGCTTAAGTCTAAACCAATGGATTTAGTAAACTCATCACATCTTCCCTCTGTTTAGGGGTAATGAGAATACCTTAAGTGTGAAGTCAGATTCTCACACTTAATTACCATGGTGTAGGATTAAGATCATTAACCTACTTGTGATTATTTATATGTTTTTGTTGTTTTTGTTTAGTGTTAAGTAATGAGGTTAAGCCATAATCGAGGATTAAACAGACTCATTACACCATCCTAATAGAAGGATAATAGATGAGAATGTTTAAGCTGAGGAAAGCTCCTCAACCTAATCCATGATTAGGGATTAAACTCATGACAAAACAAGCCTTTGATTAAGTGGATTTTATTTAATGGTGAGATGAAGAAGTGAGTTTTATGATTTGTAAGACAACTTGAGGGGGACTTGTCCATTAACACTAGGGTTAGTCCTTCTTAACCAATTAAGGAAGAATTAGAACCCTAATGCAAGGCCCAAGTTACAAGTGTGGTGTCTTGATGATTATTAGATGGATTGATTAAAGGAGTTAAACACATTAAGGGTTTAACACTTAGGATTAAAGTTATACACTCCATCCTAAGAGAAGGATGCAGGCATAAGCTTAATCACAAAGCCTTAAAGCCTTTAGGGTTTAGTCCCTGATTATGGGATGAGAAGAGATGACTCAAAAGAGACACAAAGGTAAAACTAAGTGGGGGACTAATCAAAACCCTAGTCATTGTCATGCTTGGTTGTCCCTAAGGTTTGTGAGGTTTACAAGAGCAATCTTCAATGGAACCACCAGGAAGCAGATGAAAGGATCAGGAGAAACAAAGTAACTTGCTTCATTCAAGAAGTCAAGTCACTTGAGGAAAGAAAGTGGGAAGAAGAAGAATGAGCAATCTCAAACTCAAACACATACAAGAATGCAGCAAGGATGCATAAAAAGAGATGAAGATAAGTTATGAGAAGTGAAGGCAAATTCACTTCTCAAATCACTTACCACCTGAAAAGTTAGACAAAGAATGCAATGCAATGCAAAATGGGATGGAATGACATGATGCAAAACCAAAACCAGAAGCATGTTTATGATGATAATGATGCTATGAAGTGATACAAACATGAGACAACAAATGGAGATGATCATACAAGCTTATGAATGCAAATGAAGCATGTTTAGAACCAAGAACATACATGAAAAGTTATGAGATGCATATGGCATACAACATGACAAATGCAATGTGCAATGATCAAACATGCTTTAAATATGTCTTATGATGTTAAATGAATCAAATGGAGGCATGGAATATCATGGCAAGTCATGTTATGCAAGAAGATGCAAGATGGATGCATATGAAAGCCCAAATTAGGGTTTATGAACAATGCAACAAACAAAAACCAAAACCAGAAGCAAACAACATTATAAAAAATTGAAAATGCACTCAAAGGATCCCTAAACCTATACTAACTCACTGTCCAAAGGAGAAGTCTCAACTCCTAACCAGATTCAAGTTATGATTTTCTAAGTTTTCTAGGGTTTTAGGGTTCCCAAACAAGAAAATTATCAAACAAATGGAAAATGAAAGATCAAATCATGGCCATTTAATCTCACAAACTACATGCTAAACACAATGCAATGCAAAATGAATCAAGGTCCAACTCTCCATGGTTAGGCAGAAATGATTTTTGGAAGTTTGGATCAAAATAATGCATCAAAATGATTTTAATTCAATGAAAAATTCTCAAAATGCATCAAGATCAAAAAATAAATTTGGTTTGAAGGTTGGACAATGTTTCTAAATGTCTTAAAACATTTCATGAATTTTTTTGTGATTTTTAAATACCTAAAAGTATTTTTAATTAATTAATTTTCATTAATCAATTAAAAATAAACTTTTAAATATTTAAAAATACTTTTTTAATGCTAAAAATGAAAATAAAAATATTTTTGTGTTTTAAAAATTAATGAAACTCTTGGTAAAAAATTTCATAATTTTTAAAGCATTTTTGCTATTTTTAATAAATTGCACAAGTTAAATATAAAGAAAATGAAATAAAACAAAGAAAAAGAAAAGTAATTCAATCTAAGGGCTGAGATTTGAATCTGGGAGGGAGAGTTTGACCACGCGCGCTAATGAAGGGTCTGGATTGATTCTGACCTTAATTAAGTTTTATAAAATAACTAAATGGATTAATTAGACTTAATGGTGATTAGGGCACAGTGGACCCATCTGAACCACTCATCCACGCGCGAAGTCAAGGCAAGTCAGATGATCCAACGCATGAGATTCAAATGCCATTTAATTACAGGATTAGGGCTAAGCATTTTCAGGTGACCGGAGGGAAGCTCCGGTCATCTTCTCCGGCAACATCAAAACCCTAGATCATGATTCAGGCCATTATTCTTCAAATTAAAGGCAGGGAAATGTTCCTCTATTCAAACCCTACTCAAATCATCTCTCAAACTAAATTTCTCATGCTCAAATGAAGAGAATCGAAGCCATGAAGATTCACGGGCAAAGTTTCAGAGCCCTGGTAAATCCTCATTTCTCACTCATTTTTAATTCTAAACCCATCCCCATGATCAGCAAGACATACACAACCAGTTTATAACTTAAAATGCAAGCTCTGAGAGAAAAAATTCATGGTCATACCTGAGCTGGAAAGCTTCAATACTGAGCTTCCAGAGTCTCCTTTGTGTGCAAATGAACTTCCTTGACTCCCTTGAACTCAATGAGATGCTTCAAAGTTCTTGTGGATGGCTGGTTTGAGGAGAAGTGTTCTGGTGCAGCAGATTTCACAGTCAGGTTTTGTGAAGTTTCAAGCTATTCCAATGGTGGATTCTGGCTCCTTTGAGTGTGTTTGACTTGTTGGTGAAGAGAAATGGGGTGTTTGATGGCTGTGGAAGGTGATTCGAAGGAGGGAAGCTTTGTGACAGTTTTGTGGTATGCTGAGTTCTGGCTTGCTTCAATGCCCAATGCCTTGCTATAACATCTCCAAGTTGTGTGGATAGCCTGTGGGGCAGGTCAGTAGGGTGGCTGCTCACTGTGCCATGAGTATGGGAACTTTTGCCAAAAAGTCAAGTGGGCTTGTACTAGAAGCATGGGTCATGGCAGCAGCAGTTTGAAGTCATGTCTTGCTTCAGCTTGAGTTGAGGAGGGCCCTTGGATTGCTTGTAGCTGACTGCAACATATGGATGACAAGCTATGCTAGCTTTTGCAACTTGCCCACTTGATGTTTCCTCATGATTTTGTGCTATGTACATGAGAAAACTCTTGCTGAATTTTGTTGCATAATGTTACATTTAGTCATGGCAATGCATAGGAGTCATTTAGTGATCACATAACCCATGGGAAGATGATTTTGCCAAAAATCCTTCTTTGCACTCTTATGGAAAATGCCTTAGAAATCTTTGAAAATCAAAGCAAACAATGTAAAATCCCTTAGGCCAATTCTGTTTTTGGGGTCATGTATGATCATATGATGAAGTTTTGAAGTCATTTTGAAGTCTCTAGAATGCTTGGTACATGAATTTGCAAGTTTTCCATTTGGTGCATAACTTGAATTTTAATGATTTTTGCCAACTTTGACACACCATAACTTTTGATCCAAAATGAATTAGGTCATGTTATTGTACTTTTTGAAAAGGTAAAGATCTAATCTACAACTTTCATGACCAAAGTTTTTCAATTTGAAGCATTTTTGGATCAAAAAGTAAGGGTTGAAAAAGTTGCATAAAATGACATTTCCTTAAAAGTCAACCATGCCCTAAAAAGTCAACTTTGCAAAAACTTGTAATTCTTGAATTTTGTGAACTTCAACCTTCTTCCATGATCAAATAAAGATCATATACACTCAAAATGATGAAGATCACCCCTTGGTTGGGTCATTGGGGGCCTCAGATGCCCTGATTTTGCACTGACTTGTCCAGAAAGTCAACTCTTGATCAAATGACTTCCCCATGGAATTTCTTCATGAAAATTGATATGCATACTCCCTATACCATATGGAGACCAATAGAAACAAGAATGACCAAAAAATTTGGAGTTATGGCCTCTGAAACCAAAACCCTAATTTTAGGTCAACTGTGCAGCCAAGCCTGGCTCTGCCTCCACACCAATCCCAGTTCTTGTGATTCTTTGGCATTATTGACTTTGAGAGGATGTAACATGATGCTTGGACACATATGGATCCCTTTGAAGTGATTGATGACCTTTGGAGTGGCTCAAGAAGCTCTTGGATTGCTCAGATCACAAACCCTAGATGCAGATGACCTAGAACCAATGCAGTGAATCACAAAATGTGATATGAGATGTTATGATTGTGTTTATGCATATGAAATGATCACAAGCCATGGTGTGAATGGGTGAGGGCAAATTTGGGGTGTTTACACTCTCTAAGAAGATGGATGAAGTATTGAAGATCATCCGCAAGAGTGATTATAATATTGTTGAACAGTTGGGGCATACTGCCTCTAAGATCTCTATGTTGTCTTTGTTGCTATATTCTGAAGCCCATGCCAAGGCTTTAGTAAAGTTCCTAAAGGCTTCTCATGTACCACATGAAATCTCGGTGGACCAGTTTGAGAATTGTGTTGCCAATCTAACTATTGATAATAGTTTGGACTTTTCTGATTCTGATCTAACTCCTGCCAAGAGAAACCACAATAGAGCTCTGCACGTCTCCATTGAGTGTAGGGGCACAACTTTGTATCATGTTTTGGTGGATAATGGTTCCTCTTTGAATGTGTTACTGAAGGATGTTCTGGACAAACTCAACTCTGATGATATTGTGTTAAGACCTAGTAACATGGTGGTAAAAGCCTTTGATGGATCAAGAAGAATGGTGCATGGATAAGTTGACCTCCCAATCAAAGTGGGTCACAAGTATTTGATTCTACATTCTATGTGATGGATATTCGTTCCTCATATTCCCGTCTGCTTGGGCGTCCCTGGATACATGAGGCAGGTGCTGTGACTTCTACTTTGCACCAGAAGTTGAAATATCCAGTGAAGAGCAAGATTGTCACTATTTATGGTGAGGAAGCGTATATGGTCAGTCATGTAAACAATTTCAAGTATGTTGAAGTGGAAGGTGAATTTGTTGAGACTCCTTGCCAAACATTTGAAGTAGTTCCTCAAGTTGTTCCTGCTGCTGAATCCATCCAGCTGCTAAACTAGTTCCTGTTGTTACTAGAATACCTCCTGCAATGACTTCTCTGAAGGATGCAAAGGTTATAGTTGAAGAAGGTGGTTGTACTATTTGGGGTCAGCTTCATGACATTCCTTACAAATCTGACAAGTTTGGTTTGGTTTTTACTGCAGAATCTCAGAAGGCTATTCGTTGTGCTCGTGCTATTCGTATCACCAACAAAGGAATTCAGAAGGACCAAGTCAATGCTGTGGAAGATTCTGATGAGGACTACAACTTGGATAGCTGGATCTTTCCTACCATTTGCAGTGGGCTCAATAATTGGAAAGCCAAAGATGTTATTTCTATCTCCTTTAGTCAGGAGTAAATACTATTATTGTGTTTCTTATTTTTAAGTTTGTAATTCCGAACAATTGAAACTTTTAAGCCTTGTGCCTTACCCGGGGTACAATGGTCTGCTTGTTAAGGATGTCATTTCATTTGCATATTTTCATTCAATAAAATCAATGGACGTTTTTGCTTTCTTAAATATTGTGCTATTTATCTTTCTTTTTATTTTTCCTTTATCAAAAGCTATGTGTTCTTACACACACCCACGTCACTAAAATGCAGATCCTCATCCACTCTGGATTCTGTTGATAACAATTATGCTATTTCCAATTATAACTTCGAAAATACGATCTATCAAGCCGAGGATGGAAAGGAGGAAGATTATGAAGTACCTGTAGAGCTTGCTAGATTGTTACAACAAGAAGAGAAATTTATACAGCCACATGAAGAACCAATTGAAGTTGTGAATCTGTGAACTGAGAAAGACAAGAAAGAGGTCAAGATAGGAGCTGAATTAGAAGACAGTGTTAAGAACAAATTTATTCATATGTTACATGACTATGTAGAGATCTTTGCTTGGTCTTATGAGGATATGCCAGGACTTGATACTGATAATGTGGTTCACCGTCTGCCAATGAAGGAGGGTTGTCGTCCAATAAAGCAGAAAGTTCGTCGTATGCGTCTTAGGATATCAGAAAAGATTAAAGCAGAAGTGATTGTAACACCCCAAAATTTGCCCTCTCATTTTCATGCCATTTAGCATATCCTTTCGTACATTGCATTGCATTTAGATCACAATTGCATCATAAACATACATGAATATACATCTCCATTTGAGCTTTCACAGGTTGCGACTGGCCTTTATTTTTTCATGCGGAACGTGCACAAGAATCTTAGAAGAAACCAAAAGTTCTCGGTTGATTCAAAGGAGTTTAAGCAGAATATCAGTTTTATGGTGCAGTTTGCAAAAGTTGTAACTTATGCTCGGAAACTCATTTTGGCTTGAAACTCAATAGTTTAGATTATTTCGGTATTCTCTACAACTTTTGTGTTCGGCTCGGAGGCCAATTCATCAAGGAAAATGGCGGGAATTATTTGTTTTTGAAATTTCGGTTTCGCCGATTAACTGTGCTAGCGGTATTCAAGAATTCGTAACTTCTGATTGGGTCAACATGTCTGAGAGATTCATATGCCAAAAGTTCCGTCTTGATATCCTTTCTAACTTTTGGGTTTTGGCCAAGAACTAATTCTTTGAAGAAGATCTCAGAATGTGCGAGTCTTTAGAGTCGACATAGTGAAAAACAGTGCTGAACCGGTGAGTTTTGAACACTAAAAAATTCATAACTCTTGGCTCGTTCATCGAATTGATGTTGTTTCGGTGCCTAAAATTCCGTTTAGATGTTATCTTCATTATGTGAATTCAGTTTGGGTTAGGTCCGAGCGGAAGGATCTCGAAAATGCGAATTACTAGTAAGGTTCTTTGATGCAGTGCACTGTCTGTCAGATTTTGTAAAATTCATAACTCGGTCAATTTTCATCGGATATCACCCGTTCTTGAAGCGTTGGTTCACAAATTTTATCCTCTTAAATTTCAAATACAAAAGTGAGTTCGAACAATGCTCCAAAGATTGCCGTTTTGGTTTATTTCACAAAACTGAAGTGCTGAACCGAAGAAAAATGCTGAAAGTGGTTTCACGAGAAAATTCATATCTCCCTCGTCGTTTGTCTGGTTGAGCTTAGATTTTAACACCAGGTCACTGACTCATAGATCTACAACTTTTATGACAAAGTCGAGTCGAGATTATGCTCCGAAGAGGTTGACCTCGTCACATTTTCGAGTAGCGGACACCAAATAAGCCGAAAAAACAACTTATTTAGTGACGTCTTGCAGCTTAAACGTATCGATAGCACTCGATTTTGATCGTATGACGTCCGTTATTTTTGTGTTGCAACTGTGATTCAGAGGCGGACGATATTGTAGCAGGCTCAGAGTCGAAATTTCTTGCCGAAGATATTGTTATTTTCACTTAAGCCGAAATTCCACCTTTTGCCTTTCATTTTACACTCCATTATATATTCTTTTGACCCACAATTTGTCTCATAACTTCAATCATAATTTACAAACACCAAAAAACTCTCACAAACTCTCTCTAAAGGGTCAAAGTTCATTCTCTCAATTCTTTCTCAAGAACACAACAACAACTTCATCAAGAACTCAAGAACACAACAATTCCGATCAAGCTTCCGGTAGCCGAGCCGCCACGAACCACCACCTCCGGTCAACTTCACCACTGTAAGACCACCATCTTCCGCCACCGGCAGCCGTGCGGCCTCTCCTCCTCTCCTCCATTCTTGATTGCGTCTCACTTCCTTCGGATTCGCAATTTCTTCGTCGATTCTTCATTCGGTAAGCTTCTTAAACTTTAATTCATGAATAATTGTTGAATTGTTTCTTGAATTGAATTTTGAAGTTGAATTAATCTTGTGGAGATTATGTGCATTGATTTATGATTTGATTATTGATTGATTCTTGATTAATTTATCCTAATAATTGTTGTGGTGCATGATTGAAAAGGCTTGGTAAAGTTGACATAGAATAATCGGTGAATGTTAGGTGTTTGACAAAATTCCTAAGAGAGCTAATTATTATAACTTGATATTGATTGAAGTGCTTGACTTTTAAATTCATGCTTGTTTCAATGTGCAAATTTGAAATATGATAGGTTGAGGCTTAATTGTTGATGTTGTTCATGTGTCGCGTGTCGAGAATATGTTTTGGTCATAACTTCCTAACCGTAGCGCGTTTTTGCGAATGTGAATAGTGTAAATTGACTTTGTTGATTATTTCGGAGCCATTGGTGAACTTTTTAGTCGATTTCGGACAATTTTTTCCGGCTATTTTGCTACTGCCAGCCGACGAAATTGGCCAAAAAGTATCACTTCCAATCGGAATTTTCAAAAACCGATTGCATATTTGAATCCGTTGGCACATTTGCAAGTTACCATGCGATTTTCGTTCAATTCCGAGTCGATGATTTTTGACGCATTTTTTCGTTTAAGGCTTTTTAAGTTCGGTTTGATGCGATTTTGATGCATTGATCTTGTTTTGACTTGTACTTATGTTTGTTGATCATTTGCCATTGCATGTAAATTTGTTCGATTCCGGTTTGAGTTTGCATGTTGTTTATGTTAGAGCATAAGTGCTGCCCCGTTTTGAAACGTAAATTTCAATGCATGTTCATGACTCATACATTCATCTTTCTTCTTGATTTGGAGTTGTGAGGCATAGGTGCAACTTCCGGTTGCACCTCTTTTTGGTTTTTAATGCGTTTGTTGAGTTCATGCAAGGTTCTCGCAAAGATCTTAGCGACGGTCGTTTGGTTGGTATTCCACTTTATTTGTGGGATACCTTTGGATTCAAATGATATTTTGTGTCGTTGTTTTTGTTTCGATTATGGGGGATCTTCACCAAGCAATTATATAAGATGAACATTTATTTTTCTCATGGGAGATTACAAGGCTTGACTTGAAGTTTTTTTGGATTTCTTTTATGTGAAAGAATCGGCACTTCGATCAAGTAAGTAATTTCAAGCTTTTTCGGCTTTTAAGCATCATTATAGTTGTATGCGGCTTAGGACCATGTAACTTAAGGTGCATATTGAGTCCTCCCACCTGAGGCATTGGATATATTTGTGATGTATGTTGGTTTGTGTCGATTTCGGAGCTTAGGGATTAGGTTACGAACCATTAGGATCGATTCCTTTCACTTCCCTTAAAATCCACTTTTTTGCCCGTTTCGTCGCAATTATTAAAAATAGTTTTAGGTGAGATAAAATTCTGGAAAAATTCATGAGTGATCCTCATCCTCTTAATTAATTTTTCATATTTTTTGTTTCCAGATTTTGGTGGTTTTAATAATTAATTTGGATTTTAGATCATAAGCTGTCCCAAAAAGGAAGGTTTTGGCATAAGGGACCGAAACCGATTTTTCCCATAGGTGTGAGACCTATTTTTTGTGTGTGATTAATCACTGTAATTTTTGACATTTTTATGCTTCTTAGGCATTTTATTCCATAATTTTTAGTGCCCTTTTTGATCCACTTTGTGGAGTTGTTTTTGGGTGATAATTCATTGCTACCTTGCTAATCAAGGAATTGTTTTGGCACTTTGGTGCATAATTTTGTGGAATCCTTTTGGAAAATGTGAGATAATGACTTTATTATTCCATGAATTTAATTTCATAATTTTTAAAGGATTTTTGCTATTTTTCCATGTCACCTAGATCCTAGGTTGATTCATGTGTGTATTTGCTCCATATCCTAGGATTTAAGAAGGCATTCATGCCATTTTCTTGAGGGGATTTTTGGTAGCTTTTAGGAGTTGATTATAGGTCATTTGTATGTCTTTAATTCCAGTTATAGGTCATTTTTTGAACCATAATCATTTGTTTTGTTTTGGTGCTTTAAAGTGCATAATTATTTGGACATACTTTAACTTAAACTAGCTTCTCTTCTCCTCTAAATAATAACATTAATTATGTGGAAATAATTAATGCCTATTCATGCATTCTAAGTGCATCTCATACCTTGTATGCTACTGACCCATCATTTCATGCATATTCACATGCCATTCTTCCTTAACTTTCATCATGTGCGATCTTATACGATTTTTGTTCGTTTCTTCTCATATCTTCTTCTCATTGCTCCATATGCCTAATCCATTGCATCCATGATTGTATATTCATTCATCCATCTTCATAAGCATTCACTACTGAATTTTATGTTCATTTCATGTACTAATTCATGTTTGTAAGCCATATGCATTCATACTTCATCCATGAGTCTTAACTTGCATTTAGGTGAACTTAGGTGAACTTTTTGTACATAGTTTGACATAGTTTGACCTTTTGAGGTATCCTAGCATACTTAGGGACCTATAGCACGTAGCTAATGACTTTAGAAGTCATGTGACCTTTAGGTACCTTCACCTTTAGACTTAGGTCTTATTTTGAACCCTAGTTCCATTCTAGGACGTTTATGGTACTTAATCGCTTTCATGCTTTGATTTTACTTTCAATATGCATTGTCATGCTAACTTTTGTTTTGTAGGGGGGAAGATTGAGGTAAGTCTCACTTCATTCCTATCTCTTATGCATTATAGTTGTGTTTTCCTTAGCACTTGGTGCTTGCTTATAGGTGTTCCATTTCTTTAGAAACAACTTACCTTCCTTAGGAAGTAAGTTGATTTCTAAGTTCTCTTTTCTTCTTTTCTCTTTTCTCATTAGGATTAGAAAACCTCATTAACCATAGGACCTCTCTTGTAAATAAATCAATAAAATTAGGGTTGTGTCTTAGTCCCCCTTAGTTTTTCCCTTTTGCAATTTGAGTCATTCTTTCTCATCTTCAAACAAAATTCAAAAAAACAATTAATAAATAAATGAAAGGATCCTTTGTGTATAGCCTTATTCCATGAAGAACTTGCACTCATTCCATCTTGGAGTGGTGTAAGCTCGTCTATCATGATGCACAAGTCTCATCAAGGGATTGTTTCATAAAACAAATAAATTCAAAATACTTCTCTTAAAAGACAAAAACAAATAACAAGCGACTATCCTGCGGGAACTTCTTTTCTCATCTCATTCACTCTCAACGCGAACTCGCGACGACTTGTCACACATGCAAGACGGTAAACGCACTCGTACCAGACGAGCCTGCAACACCTGAGCATAGACATACGCAATTCCAGCATAAAAAACACAAACAAATAGTTCCCGCCTTAGTTAGGTGAACTACGTCGACTCTGATCCTCATTATCCCTACGTAGGCAGCGGGGTAGGGCCCGTTCGAGTACATTCTTTATTTTCCCTACATTTCCCTTTTTCTTATCATTTCCTTCCATTCTCTCTTCTTATTTCTTTTTCATTCCTCATTTCCATTCCAGTTAGCGGTTTTGTTCAGCAGCATATTATTTCTCACCCTTTAAAACAAACAAGCAAGCGTGGATCCCGTCGGGTACGACGGACGATCTGGGGTGCTAATACCTTCCCAGTTCGTAACCGACTCCCGAACTCAGATCTTTGGTTCGCAAGGCCTTATCCTTTCCTTCTTCCTCAGGTTTGTGCAACATTACCTTTCCCATTCTTTCGGGATAAAAATGTCTGGCTGGCGACTCTACCTTTTCCGCGCCACTTTCGCGTTTGTACTAGGATGAAAATCCCGGGAGCGACAGCTGGCGACTCTGATGGGGACTAACCTGATTCTTCCGGTTTCCCTTGTAGAGTCAATCCTAGCGCCTGTTTGGTTTTGTTTCTTTGGGTGTATATCTGTTTGTTGTTGTGTGCTTTAGTTTAGCTTTATTGTTTTTCATTTACAGTTTTACTTTACAGCTTTACTTTACCACATTTATTTACCGCTTTCAGTATTTATTTTCCATGCATCATATTATACTGGACTGTCTGGCTGTGCTGGTTTTCATTTTTTCTGTGGGATGGGGTTACTGTGAGATGAGCTCGTAACCGGGGCTCGAGTGCACCCTAGGACTTAGAGTGGTTCCACTTTGGCTTCATGGCATCTTGCTATGTTGGTAGTAGTGAGTTCCACACCTTGACTTGCGACCTTCTCGGGAATGTATTGGTTCCGGAATCTTTCTGGGGCAATACACTACCTTGATAGTTATGTGCAGTCAAGGGACCGATCATTGAGAACCTTAGTGGAAACAACCCTCTCCAGTGATGACAGTGGCATACCACATTTGTTGGCAAACCCACTCGCATCCGAGGGCCCACTAGGAACTCGCATAGGATGACCTGGTTCTCTCATAGGAATCCAGTCAAGGCAAACTGTTCGTATGACGGTAGTATTGTACCCTTCGGGATGAATGTACTATTGTTTCTCGATTCAGTGCTTGAAGCTGGGGACCGATGAGGGATGCTTGTTTCCTTGGACTCAGCTGAGGCCTCCCTGAGTAGTACATAATGCCAAACCGATTCCCTGATTTGGTCATGAGCCATTTCTCGGAAATGGCGAACGTATTATTGCTATTCGGCTTTGAGAGTCCGTGATGTTGACCCGAGTAGCACACCCGTGAGATTGGGAGGGGTTTACAGGTTTGCAAGAACCCTAAACTTCAACATACCCGCTTTGCCAGTGTTGTTTTATGATAGTATCTGGTGCTATATGGTTCTTTGATTCTGAGATCCGGGATTTCTATTCAGAGAGATTGTTACTATGATTACCATGGTGACCCTGATATTGTGACTGTTATTATGACTCTCCACAGATACTGGGCTCGTTGTTCAGCTTCAACACCATCAGTGACTATTCAATTATGTGATCCAATTCTACAGTTATTGGGTTCTCAGTTATGGGGTTCTATACAAAGATGGTGCTGCTATTGTGGTTGTATTCAGACACTTGACTCATTGCTCAACACCGACACCAACATCAGATCATTGATCACATGCCTGTTGCATACATGACATCATAGCATTTCTGCACACATGTTCAATTATTTCGGAGGATCACATATTTGAATCATGCTGTTGGATTTTTCTGTATCAAAAACTTGAATCAAAGCAAATAGATTCCTCATAAATAACTGAACATGACATTTGCATACATCCTTGCATTCTTGATAGGTGTTCAGAGACAAATTCTTTTCCTGACTTGATTTCTCATCAGAATGGACAACTTTAATCACAGTCATCAAGGTATATATTTGAAGCAACTCCGGGCGGTGGTAACCTAAAGGAAGACCCAGCTGAAGCCATTCAGGACAGAGGTGTAAACCTTATTTCAGAACCAGAAACTGTTGAAAGAGGAAGTCAACCAGATGAAGACTCAGATGAGCTTGGTTATGAAATTCTGAATGAAGCTATTTTCATCCCTATTGAGGGGAACTACGCTTCTCTGATTCTCCATTGGTCAATGGAGATACGTAGGCAGGAGATCGTGCAAGATCTTTCTGAGCAACCTTATCTATTAACTTTATCAACCTCTTCCCTCAAGACTTCACTTGTCGGCATCCAATTTCAGCTTCCCAAGAGAGTCCTAAGGGTCAGAGCATAAGGGTAAAGGCCAAAACCACTTGAGAATAAGTTTGATCATATTCTGATGACGTACGTGCAATAAGTTTCCTCATTTACGCAAATTTGGAGTGGTTGAGCTAACTGCATCAGGATCGTCTCCGACAAAGCTTCCTTTGGGGTTTCAATGCCAAGTATGATTACCATTCTGGGGCACCTAGCCTTTTAAATGAAGATTGCAAGTCTTTCAGAGGCAAAGGTAAAAACAAGGTCGCGAATTTGATTGAGTAAACATCCAGACTACTGACTGCTGAAAGTCTCCGAGAGCAATAAGTCCAGACGGAGTCAAACCTCCTCAATAATGACCACCATGATGTGAAGGCTAGATGCAAGTATCACTCAGGGGAATTTAGGCATACTGTAAACATCCCAAATTTGACCTCACCCATTCACACCATGGCTTGTGATTCTTTTCATTTGCATAGTTTCAATCATAGCATCTCATATTGCATTTTTGCTTCACTGCATTGGTTCAAATTCATCTGCATCTAGGGTTTGTGATCTGAGCAATCCAAGGGTCATCTGAGCCACTCCAAAGGCCTTAAATCATCTCAAGAGGGTCCATGTATGTTCAATCATCATATTATATCCTCCCAAGGTCAAGGAAGTCAAAGAATCACAAGAACTGAGAAAGGCATGGAAGCAGAGCCAAGCTTAACTACACAGATGACCTAAAATTAGGGTTTTGGTTTCAGAGGCCATAACTCCAAATTTTTTGGTCATTCTTGTTTCTATTGGTCTCTATATGGTATAGGGATCATGCATATCAATTTTCATGAAGAAATTAAATGGGGAAGGCATCTAATCAAGAGTTGACTTTTTGAGCAAGTCAGTGCAAAATCAGGATATCTGAGGCCCCCAATGACCCAACCAAAGGGTGTTCATCATCATTTTGATTGTGTATGATCTTTATTTGATCATAGAATATGTTATAAGTTCACAAAATTGAAGAATTTCAAGCCATTTGCAAAGTTGACTTTTTGGGAAAGTGACTTGTAATGGAAACTTGCCATTTTGGGAAACTTTTTCAACCCTTGCTTTTTGATTCAAAAATGCTTCAAATGAGAAAACTTTGGTCATGAAAGTTGTAGAATGGATCATTCCCTTTTCAAAAAGTACAAAAACTTGTCCTAATTCATTTTGGATCAAAAGTTATGGCTTGTCAAAGTTGGGGAAAATCACATAATTTCAAGTTTTCTACCAAAGAGGCAAAGTTGCAAAACCACTTGCCAAGGCAAATTGTGCTATCAAATGGACTTCTAATCTTCATACAAACATAAAACAAGGCCTAAAGATCAGATTGCATCAAAAGTTTACTCGTTTTCATGGCTTGTGGATCAAGAAATGTCAAAAGGGCCAAAGTTGATCAAAGTTGCAAAACCTCACTCAAACCCTAATCCATGTGCTGGCTGACTTCAAAATTGATCCTATGGTTCTCCTCACTTCTTGCTGCGCAGGACACCCCTCTTGTCCTTGGCTAGCCATGAGCCCATACCTCTCTTACACAAAGCTTGACTTTTTGGCAAAAGACCCATACCAATCACAATAGGGCACACCAACTCCACAGACCTATCCATGGGTGATAAGTGGACAAAATGGAACTCAACACAACACACAAATCATGCTGAAACACTCCCCAAGCCAGCATTCTCATTTTCCACCTCTTATGCAACTTCCTTCGAAACTCATCATACAAGCATCAAACACAAAGACAAACTTCACAAAACATCTCAGCACACTCCCCTGATCATTTCCCTGCCCTCATTCATCCCTGAAACCCCCTCAAATCAAAACACGATTTCCTCACTTCACTGAACAGAACCTGCTCAATCTCACAAACCAGCCATTTTAAACTCCAACCAAGCATTGCAAACACTTGAGGGAGGTCAGTGGAGTTGATTGGAAGCAAGAAACTGGTCCAGAAGCTCTTGGGTTGAAAGCTTCGATTCAGGTAGCCATGGAAATTCATTTTTCCAGAACTCTTATTTCTTGTTTCTAAAATGATCTACATGCTTCCCTGAATGCACTGAACCTTTTATTTTTGAAAATGATTGAGTTTTGAGGTTGTATGCTTGTTCTGAAACTTTGCCCGTGAAATACTTTTTGCTTTGATTCTTATGATTCAGTGAAAATAAATGGATTTTAGGGTGGGGTTTAGGTTTAATGATGTTTAAGGAGTGAATCTGGAGATTTTGGTGAAGTTTTGATGCGTAGGGAGTGAGATAGCATGAACACCTTGCCGGAGAAGATGACCGGAACACTGTTCCGGTCACCTGAAAGTGTTTAGGGTTCAGATTAGGGCTTAATGACGTAATTAGGCAAGTTTGAATGTGAGCCGTCCATTAGCGCGCCAAGTCAATTCCCGCCCCTGTGACTTTGAATCTGGACCCTTGGATTAGCTGACTTTCCCATTTTTCATTTAAAATTCATTTTATTTTCATTTGTTTTGATTTATTTTGCACGAATTATTAAAAATAGCAAAAAATGTTTAAAAATTATGAAAATTTTTGTCAAGGTTTTCATTATTTTTCAGAACACAAAAATATTTTTATTTTTATTTTTTGCATTAAAAATCATTTTTAAAACATTTAAAAGTTTATTTTTAATTAGTTAATGAAAATTAATTAATTAAAAATACTTTTAGGTATTTAAAAATCACAAAAAAATTCATGTTGCATTTAGGAACATTTAGAAACATTGTCCAACCCTCAAACCAAATTTATTTTTTGTTCTTGATGCCTTTTGATTATATTCAATGGAATTAATTTCATTTCAAGGCAATATTTTGTGACAAACTTCAAAAATTCATTTCTGCCTAACCATTGAGAGTTGGATGATGATTCTTTTTGCATTGCATCTTGTATAGCATGTAATTTATAGGATAAAACTGGTTTGAATTGATCTTGCATTTTCTATTTGTTTAGCATTTTTCTTGACAAGGTACCTTAAAATCCTAGCAATCTTAGGAAATTCATAGCTTTCACTAGGTTAAGAGTTGGATCCCCTCCTTTGGGCAGTGAGTTTGTATAGGTCTAAGGTTCCTTTGATTGCATTTTCAAATTTTTATCATGTCATTTGCTTCTGGGTTTGGATTTTGCTTTGTGTGTTGATCATAAACCCTAATTCATGCCTTCCTTTGCATCCATCTTCCATTTGCTTGCATAACATGACTTGCCATGACATTTTGTGCATCCATTTGATTAATAATACATCTTAAGACATATTAGAATCATGTTTGATCATTGCATATTTCATTTGCCATGTTATATGTCCATTGCATTTCATAACTTTTCATGAACATCCATGGTTCTAAGCATGCTTCTCTTGCATCCATATCTTTGTATGATCATTCTAATGCCTTGCCTCATGTTTGCATCATCTCTTAGAATCATTAACATCATACTTATGCTTCTGGTTTTGGTTTGCATCATGACATTGCATCTCATTTTGCATTGCATTGCATTTCTTTTGCTAACTTTTCAGGTGGTAAGTTGTTTTGAGAAGTGGATTTGCCTTCACTTCTCACAATCCCTTTTCATCTCTTTCATACATCATTGCTGCATTTTATCTTGTGCTTTGGATTGAGCTTACTCATTATTGTTCACCTTTCCTTTATTTCTTCAAGCAACTTGACTTCTTGAATGAAGCAAGTTGTTTTGCTTCTCCTTTCTTCTTCTCCTTTCATCTTGTTCCTCCTTGGTGGCCTTTGAAGATTTCTTTTTCTCTTAAGCCTCACTAGCCCTAGGATCTCCAATCATAATAACAATTAGGGCTTGATTAGTCCCCCATTTTGTTTTACCTTTGTGTCTCTTTGAGTCTTCTCTTCTTATCTCATAATCAGGGACTAAACCCTAAAGGCTTTAAGGCTTTGTGATTAAGCTTATGCCTGCATCCTTCTATTAGGATGTAGTGTATAACTTTAATCCTAAGTGTTAAACCCTTAATGTGTTTAAATCCTTTAATCAATCCACTTAATAATCATCAAAACATCAAGCTTGTAACTTGGGCCTTGCATTAGGGTTCTAATTCTTCCTTAACTGGTTAAGAAGGACTAACCCTAGTGTTAATGGACAAGTCCCCCTCAAGTTGTCTTACAAACCATAAAAATCACTTCTTCATCTTACCATTAATTAAAATCCATCTAATAAAGGCCTTGTTTTGTCATGAGGTTAATCCCTAATCATGGATTAAGTTGAGGAGCTTTCCTCAGCTTAAACATTCTCATATATTATCCTTCTATTAGGATGGTGTAATGAGTCTGTTTAATCCCTGATTATGGCTTAAGCTCATTACTTAACACTAAACAAAAACAACAAAAACATATAACTAATCACAAGTAGGTTAATTATCTTAATCCTACTTCGGGGTGATTAAGTGTGAGATGCTGACTTCACACTTAAGGTATTCTCATTACCCCTAATCAGAGGGAGGATGTGATGAGTTTACTAACCCATTGGTTTAGGCTTAAGCTCATTAACTTATGACAAACTTTCAAAAGCAATAAAAGACTGAAAACTCAAAAACAAACAATAATCGTCTCCTTCGGGATTCTTTTCTCATCTCATTCACTCACAAACGAGAACTTGCTTCTTCCGTCTAATGCAAGACAATTTGCACCTGAGCCAGACAGGTCATACACTTGAGCATAGACAAGTAAGCAGTTCACAAGTCAATTTATCTTTTAGTCTCTTTGGGTCGAACTACGGTGTTCTGACTTCCTCATTGCACGAGAGGATACGTAGGCATAACTTAACAGTTATCGAACAAAAGTCTCTGTATATTCCCCCTCTTTCCAGTCATTCTTTAAGCCTCATTATCATGAGCACTTCATTCTTTCTTACACTGACACTTCACTTATACACTTCACATTCTTCTTTTACACTGACACTTGCATTCTTTCCAGCCTTTGATACACAAATTGCACTGACACTACCCCTTTAAAACACAAATCTTTTAAGCGTGGATCCCGTCGAGTACGACGGACAATCTGGGTGCTAATACCTTCCCAGGTTGTAACCAACCCCCTTTCTCAGCCTCTCTGGTTCGCAACCGTCTTATCCATATCTTTCCAGGTTTATGCAACATTACCTTTCCCCCTGGGATAAAAATGCCTAGCTGGCGACTCTTTTCTTTTTTCTGAGTTCACCCCTGTGTGTTCTCATTCCTCTTTTCGCCGACCGTTCGCGTCTGTACCCCTTCTTGGCCCTTGAGGTGTCATTTTTGGTGGGAGCGACACATACAATTGACAACTGTGATGTGTTCAAGTACAAGATGCAAAATTTGGCCGACTCAAAGGTCATCATGCCAGAAGGTCTGCTCACATATTGAAATCTTCTTATCAAATTGGCATCCTAGTTTGCAAGGGCATCTTCAGAAGCAATAAGTCCAGACGGAGTCAAGTCTCCTCAATGATGGCAATGTTCAGCTTCTTTACTGCATTTTCATTTGCAGTTTATATTGTTTGTTTAAACATTTGTATGCATGCATGAAACTTATTTGTTTTTGAATGTTAACCATAATAAAATGCACATATTTTTCTTGAAGTAATCCATTCGTATTCACTCATGATTTTGTGTATGTGCATTGCAATACCAACTGTTGTGCTTAAACTCTATCAAGGAGGATGACGAAATGAAAACGCAAAAACTCTAATTGTTCGCTTTTGAGAAAGACCCTGTTGACGATGTACAGGCATTGTTTCAAATCCTAAACACCGGAGATATAAGGGAGATAGACCCTCGCCAACCCGTTTGAGCCTTGAAGTAGGAGTTTCTTTTCGCATGAAGAAAACCCTTGCATTTAACCCAGGGGAAGGGTAGGCGTCAGTTAGGTTGACCGAGCGTTCAAATTTCAAAAAGGAGTGCAAACCTGAGGATCCATTACCTTTTGTTGTACCAAATCAAGAGGTCCAATGACCAAAAACCACAATGGTTATCCCAAGCAAGAGGTCCAGAGACCGGAAACCACAAAGGTTATCCTTCCTCAACCAAGAAGTGAGACAGTCACGACCCTTTCAAAGCAATCAAGACAAACAGTGTCACACGATTTGTTCAAAAAAAAGAAGAATTGAAAAAAAAATGAATGAAAAAGCCCGCTAAGTCAAAACTTGAAAACAAGCGACTTAGGCAAAAAATAGGGCATCCCGCTGGACTTCACAATCAAAGATTCACAAGAATCAGTCCAGGCAAAAGTTAGGGATAAGAAAAATAATGCAAAAGCAAAAGACAAA
The DNA here is from genome assembly GCA_963966055.1 of Lathyrus aphaca. Taxonomy (NCBI): domain Eukaryota; kingdom Viridiplantae; phylum Streptophyta; class Magnoliopsida; order Fabales; family Fabaceae; genus Lathyrus; species Lathyrus aphaca. The sequence continues at coordinate 162,907,493 of OZ014520.1, read as the reverse complement.
AAGGATTACACAAGAAAGATCCTTGAACAAGAACAAAGTCGTGTGATACAGACACAAAAGGTGAAGGGGTGACTGACTCCAAACGACAACCTAATTGGTGTTTAAAATCGTTAGTGTCATTGGTTCCTCAACCATTACAAAATCCTTTTTGAGATGTGAGCGCTTGTGAAAGCTAGCTGAACATAGGAATGGAGAACATCACGAAGATGGGTGGGCACAAATAAACTTCGAGCCTATATCTTTTGTTTCTATAACCGTGAACCAGGCCACGATACAACCCTCAAAAGTCCTAACTGAAACAAGGTTATTTTTGAGAGCGTACTACCACGAGACCGCGTTCCTGACTCCTATGAGTGGTGTTGAAAGATCTTTGTTGGTGTTGCATGTGCATGCTTTCTATTATTCAAAAAAAAATTATTAATGTCGTATCTTAACCAGTGACTCGCTCGCGAAGGTTTGCGACATCTTTTTCAGTAAAACTTCAAGATTAACATGTGTGTTGCATTAGAATTTTCATTCTTAGAATAAACATTTTCTGCTTGCATACATCTGTTTGGCATCATAAAAAGTCCACATATGGAATCTCAGTTCAAAAGCTTAATCTTGCCAAGTTGAGAAGTCTGAAACGTCCGAAGGACAATCTGTCGAGGTGCACTTTTCAAGAAAACTCCATTGAGTAGGGACTTTCCAAACGATCGCGATAAGAGCCGACCAATCTGGGGCAATAGCTTCGAGATCCAAATCTCTCAAAGAGCCATTAGTCGGAGGCATTCATTCAAATTTTAGCCAATCTGGGGCAATCACTTCGAGATTCAAATCTCTTCAGGAGTATGTAGTATGGATATTTGCTTCAAAGCACAAGTCAGTCATAAATGATCACTTCAAGGGCATGAGAAGTCACTCTCTCCCGAAGACCGTCAATTCAAAGCGCCTATTCGAAGTTCAAAATACTGGGGCAGAATATCTCACAGTGATATGAGGCTTTTCATGAATCCTTGCGAGGCAAATTCTTGCACAGACCATGCAGTCTGGGGCAGTTATTTCGAGATCCGATGAATCTCTCCAAGAGTTTGAAGACACTGAGGCATTTCATATGCCATGTTTTCTGTAAAATCCTCTTGAGACATTTACTTCTGATGGACTTTAATCTGAGGCGAGTCGAAAATTGCAAAGAACCATTGTTCACTCATGATTAGTCGGCAACCTATCAACTCAGGGCTAGGGGCAAGGCCAGTGTCGGCACAGTACTGCAAGAGTTGTTTCATCTGCGGACTTCATCGATCAAGGTTCCTTAGCAAGTCTCATGGGAGGTTATTTCTTGAGAAGAAGGGTATCATCGTCTCTCATCACCAGCATGAGACGCCTTACATCTCTCATTCCCAACATGAGAGGATTTATCTCTTATCCCCAGCAAGTGGCAACTTAAACTCTTATCTTCAGCAGGAAGCTTCATCATTGACATCCTCCATCATCCCCAGTAGAGTTGGAAGTTGAAATCTCCCCCTAGCAAGGTAGCAGAAGGATGGTGCCATCCCCGAGCAGAAGTTTCCCTTCAGACAGGGGCAATTCTCAGCAGTATAAGGAGTGTTTTGCCTCCCCAGCAGTTGCTTCCTCAGCAGTATCATGCCTTTGGTTCCCCACCAGAGTTCAAGAAGGGTCCATCTCCAGCAGGGTCTTGGCGCTCCAATCTCAAAGTACAATTTATTTTTGGCAGTGGCGGCTGTTCGGAGCCGGTGTATTATTGACAACTTTCCCCGCAGAGTTGTCTCTTCCTCATCAGGATGGATCAGATCGGTGCAGTGATCACTATTCCTCCCCAATCAAGCCATTTGGGATACTTGCAGTCTCCTTTTCAGGAGATCTCATTTGCATTTGCATTTAGTAATCATCATTACATTTGCATCCTCCAAAGCGTAGCATTTCCATCATCATGGAGCATTACGCCATAAGTCCAAACATATGCATGCCAGCATGGGCCAGTTTTGAGGTATATACAACATCTTCTCAACCTGAAGTACTCCGCACAGAGGATACCAACATCATTTTTCAGACATCCTTGTCTTTTTCAAGTCAATGTTCGTCATTTCTCCGCGTCTTGTTTGGTACAACAGTCGCGTCGCAGGTTCCCGTTTTGTACAACGGTCCTGTTTGCTTGGGCTCTCGTTTATGTACAACGATCCCGTTCCATCTTGTCCTATTTTCTTTGTGTTTCTGGTTACCTCCTGCGGCCGGTATACCTTTGTGTCTCCATTCGAGGATGGTTTCGTGTTAGATCCGAGGATCTTTTGGATTGTCATTCGAGGATGGCATTCCCTTTCTTCAAGTCCTTCCGAGGTTGGTCTTGTTGTTTGTGGATATTATTCGAGGATAGTAGTTCACTTTTTGAGCTTATTGATCGAGGTCAGTTTGTCTCTTTTGTAAAGTCTGTCTGAGGTCAGCTTTGTGTTTGGTTATCAGTCGAGGCTGGTATACCTTTGTGTCTCCATTCAAGGATGGTTTCGGGTTAGACCCGAGGATCTTTTGATTTGTCATTCGAGGATGGCATTTCTTTTCTTCAAGTCCTTCCGAGGTTGGTCTTGTTGTTGTGGCTATTATTCGAGGATAGTAGTTCACTTTTTGAGCTTATTGATCGAGGTCAGTTTGTCTCTTTTGCAAAGTCTGTCTGAAGTCAACTTTGTGTTTGGTTATTAGTCGAGGCTGGTATACCTTTGCGTCTCCATTCGAGGATGGTTTCGTGTTAGATCTGAGGATCTTTTGGATTGTCATTCGAGGATGGCATTCCCTTTCTTCAAGTCCTTCCGAGGTTGGTCTTGTTGTTTGTGGCTATTATTCGAGGATAGTAGTTCACTTTTTGAGCTTATTGATCGAGGTCAGTTTGTCTCTTTTGCAAAGTCTGTCTGAGGTCAGCTTTGTGTTTGGTTATCAGTCGAGGCTGGTATACCTTTGCGTCTCCATTCGAGGATGATTTCGTGTTGGATCCGAGGATCTTTTGGATCGTCATTCGAGGATGACATTCCCTTTCTTCAAGTCCTTCCGAGGTTGGTCTTGTTGTTGTGGCTATTATTCGAGGATAGTAGTTCACTTTTCGAGCTTATTGATCGAGGTCAGTTTGTCTCTTTTGCAAAGTCTGTCTGAGGTCAGCTTTGTGTTTGGTTATCAGTCGAGGCTGGTATACCTTTGCATCTCCATTCGAGGATGGTTTCGTGTTAGATCCTAGGATCTTTTGATTTGTCATTCGAGGATGGCATTTCTTTTCTTCAAGTCCTTCTGCGGTTGGTCTTGTTTTTGTTTAGTGTGGCTATTATTCGAGGATAGTAGTTCACTTTTTGAGCTTATTGATCGAGGTCAGTTTGTCTCTTTTGCAAAGTCTGTCTGAGGTCAGCTTTGTGTTTGGTTATCAATCGAGGCTGGTATACCTTTGCGTCTCCATTCGAGGATGGTTTCGTGTTAGATCTGAGGATCTTTTGATTTGTCATTCGAGGATGGCATTTATTTTCTTCAAGTCCTTCCGAGGTTGGTCTTGTTGTTGTGGCTATTATTCGAGGATAGTAGTTCACTTTTCGAGCTTATTGATCGAGGTCAGTTTGTCTCTTTTGCAAAGTCTGTCTGAGGTCAGCTTTGTGTTTGGTTATCAGTCGAGGCTGGTATACCTTTGCGTCTCCATTCGAGGATGGTTTCGTGTTAGATCCGAGGATCTTTTGATTTGTCATTCGAGGATGACATTTCTTTTCTTCAAGTCCTTCTGCAGTTGGTCTTGTTTTTGTTTCGTGTGGCTATTATTCGAGGATAGTAGTTCACTTTTTGAGCTTATTGATCGAGGTCAGTTTGTCTCTTTTGCAAAGTCTGTCCGAGGTCAGCTTTGTGTTTGGTTATCAGTCGAGTCTGGTATAGCTTTGCGTCTCCATTCAAGGATGGTTTCGTGTTAGATCCGAGGATCTTTTGGATTGTCGTTCTAGGATGGCATTTCTTTTCTTCAAGTCCTTCTGCGGTTGGTCTTGTTTGTTTTGTGTGGCTATTATTCGAGGATAGTAGTTCACTTCTTGAGCTTATTGACTGAGGTCAGTTTGTCTCGTTTGCAAAGTCTGTCCGAGGTCAGTCTTTGTTGTTGATGGTTATCGCCTGCGGCCGGTATACCATTGTATTTCTATTCGAGAAGGGTTTCAGTACTGGATCCTAGGATCCCATGTGAGTGGTCATTCGAGGATGCGGCATATTTCCACTTGGTTCTATCTCCGCTACCTATTCAGAGGTCAAAACAAAAAATATATAAATAAATAAATGGGCAGATGGCATTTATGTTGCCCTCAGTGTGCAAATTTTCAGGTTTTATTCGAGTATTCAATCACTCCATACCTTGAACGTCTAAAAGCTGTTGCAATTATCCATTCAAGTCTGCAGATGATTGAATAGGGGCAGCTGTAACACCCCAAAATTTGCCCTATCATTTTCATGCCATTTAACATATCCTTTCGTACATTGCATTGCATTTAGATCATAATTGCATCATAAACATACATGAATATACATCTCCATTTGAGCTTTCACAGGTTGCGACTGGCCTTTATTTTTTCATGCGGAACGTGCACAAGAATCTTAGAAGAAACCAAAAGTTCTCGGTTGATTCAAAGGAGTTTAAGCAGAATATCAGTTTTATGGTGCAGTTTGCAAAAGTTGTAACTTATGCTCGGAAACTCATTTTGGCTTGAAACTCAATAGTTTAGACTATTTCGGTATTCTCTACAACTTTTGTGTTCGGCTCGGAGGCCAATTCATCAAGGAAAATGGCGGGAATTATTTGTTTTTGAAATTTCGGTTTCGCCGATTAACTGTGCTAGCGGTATTCAAGAGTTCGTAACTTCTGATTGGGTCAACATGTCTGAGAGATTCATATGCCAAAAGTTCCGTCTTGATATCCTTTCTAACTTTTGGGTTTTGGCCAAGAACTAATTCTTTGAAGAAGATCTCAGAATGTGCGAGTCTTTAGAGTCGACATAGTGAAAAACAGTGCTGAACCGGTGAGTTTTGAACACTAAAAAATTCATAACTCTTGGCTCGTTCATCGAATTGATGTTGTTTCGGTGCCTAAAATTCCGTTTAGATATTATCTTCATTATGTGAATTCAGTTTGGGTTAGGTCCGAGCGGAAGGATCTCGAAAATGCGAATTACCAGTAAGGTTCTTTGATGCAGTGCACTGTCTGTCAGATTTTGTAAAATTCATAACTCGGTCAATTTTCATCGGATATCACCCGTTCTTGAAGTGTTGGTTCACAAATTTTATCCTCTTCAATTTCAAATACAAAAGTGAGTTCGAACGGTGCTCCAAAGATTGCCGTTTTGGTTTATTTCACAAAACTGAAGTGCTGAACCGAAGAAAAATGCTGAAAGTGGTTTCACGAGAAAATTCATATCTCCCTCGTCGTTTGTCCGGTTGAGCTTAGATTTTAACACCAGGTTACTGACTCATAGAACTACAACTTTGATGACAAATTCGAGTCGAGATTATGCTCCAAAGAGGTTGGCCTCGTCACATTTTCGAGTAGCGGACACCAAATAAGCCGAAAAAATAACTTATTCAGTGACGTCTTGCAGCTTAAACGTATCGATCGCACTCGATTTTGATCGTATGACGTCCGTTATTTTTGTGTTGCAACTATGATTCAGAGGCGGACGATATTGTGGAAGCCTCAGAGTCGAAATTTCTTGCCGAAGATATTGTTATTTTCACTTAAGCCGAAATTCCACCTTTTGCCTTTCATTTTACACTCCATTATATATTCTTTTGACCCACAATTTGTCTCATAACTTCAATCATAATTTACAAACACCAAAAAAATCTCACAAACTCTCTCTAAAGGATCAAAGTTCATTCTCTCAATTCTTTCTCAAGAACACAACAACAACTTCATCAAGAACTCAAGAACACAACAATTCCGATCAAGCTTCCGGTAGCCGAGCCGCCACGAACCACCACCTCCGATCAACTTCACCACCGTAAGACCACCATCTTCCGCCACCGGCAGCCGCGTGGCCTCTCCTTCTCTCCTCCGTTCTTGATCGCGTCTCACTTCCTTCGGATTCACAATTTCTTCGTCGATTCTTCATTCGGTAAGCTTCTTAAACTTTAATTCATGAATAATTGTTGAATTGTTTCTTGAATTGAATTTTGAAGTTGAATTAATCTTGTGGAGATTATGTGCATTGATTCATGATTTGATTATTGATTGATTCTTGATTAATTTATCCTAATAATTATTGTGGTGCATGATTGAAAAGGCTTGGTAAAGTTGACATAGAATAATCGGTGAATGTTAGGTGTTTGACAAAATTCCTAAGAGAGCTAATTATTATAACTTGATATTGATTAAAGTGCTTGACTTTTAAATTCATGCTTGTTTCAATGTGCAAATTTGAAATAGGATAGGTTGAGGCTTAATTGTTGATGTTGTTCATGTGTCGCGTGTCGAGAATATGTTTTGGTCATAACTTCCTAACCGTAGCGCGTTTTTGCGAATGTGAATAGTGTAAATTGACTTTGTTGATTATTTCGGAGCCATTGGTGAACTTTTTAGTCGATTTCGGACAATTTTTTCCGGCTATTTTGCTACTGCCAGCCGACGAAATTGGCCAAAAAGTATCACTTCCAATCGGAATTTTCAAAAACCGATTGCATATTTGAATCCGTTGGCACATTTGCAAGTTACCATGCGATTTTCGTTCAATTCTGAGTCGGTGATTTTTGACGCATTTTTTCGTTTAAGGCTTTTTAAGTTCGGTTTGGTGCAATTTTGATGCATTGATCTTGTTTTGACTTGTACTTATGTTTGTTGATCATTTGCCATTCATTGCATGTAAATTTGTTCGATTCCGGTTTGAGTTTGCATGTTGTTTATGTTAGAGCATAAGTGCTGCCCCGTTTTGAAACGTAAATTTCAATGCATGTCCATGACTCATACATTCATCTTTCTACTTGATTTGGAGTTGTGAGGCATAGGTGCAACTTCCGGTTGCACCTCTTTTTGGTTTCTAATGCGTTTGTTGAGTTCATGCAAGGTTCTCGCAAAGATCTTAGCGACGGTCGTTTGGTTGGTATTCCACTTTATTTGTGGGATACCTTTGGATTCAAATGATATTTTGTGTCGTTGTTTTTGTTTCGATTATGGGGGATCTTCACCAAGCAATTATATAAGATGAACATTTATTTTTCTCATGGGAGATTACAAGGCTTGACTTGAAGTTTTTTTGGATTTCTTTTACGTGAAAGAATCGGCACTTCGATCAAGTAAGTAATTTCAAGCTTTTTCGGCTTTTAAGCATCATTATAGTTGTATGCGGCTTAGGACCATGTAACTTAAGGTGCATATTGAGCCCTCCCACCTGAGGCATTGGATATATTTGTGATGTATGTTGGTTTGTTTCGATTTCGGAGCTTAGGGATTAGGTTACGAACCATTAGGATCGATTCCTTTCACTTCCCTTAAAATCCACTTTTTTGCCCGTTTCGTCGCAATTATTAAAAATAGTTTTAGGTGAGATAAAATTCTGGAAAAATTCATGAGTAATCCTCATCCTCTTAATTAATTTTTCATATTTTTTTTTCCAGATTTGGGTGGTTTTAATAATTAATTTGGATTTTAGATCATAAGCTGTCCCAAAAAGGAAGGTTTTGGCATAAGGGACCGAAACCGATTTTTCCCATAGGTGTGAGACCTATTTTTTGTGTGTGATTAATCACTGTAATTTGTGACATTTTTATGCTTCTTAGGCATTTTATTCCATAATTTTAAGTGCCCTTTTTGATCCACTTTGTGGAGTTGTTTTTGGGTGATCATTCATTGCTACCTTGTGTAAACACCCCAAATTTGCCCTCACCCATTCACACCATGGCTTGTGATCATTTCATATGCATGAACTCAATCATACCATCTCATATTACATTTTTGATTCATTGCATTGGTTCAAAGTCATCTGCATCTAGGGTTTGTGATCTGAGCAATCCAAGAGCTTCTTGAGCCACTCCAAAGGTCATCAATCACTTCAAAGGGGTCTATATATGTTCAAGTATCATATTATATCCTCTCAAAGTCAAGAATACCAAAGAATCACAAGGATTGAAAATGGCATGGATGCAGAGCCAGGCTTGACTGTCCAGATGACCTAAAATTAGGGTTTTGGTTTCAGAGGCCATAACTCCAAATTTTTTGGTCATTCTTGTTTCTATTGGTCTCTATATGGTATAGGGAGTATGCATACCAATTTTCATGAAGAAATTCCATGGGGAAGTCATCTGATCAAGAGTTGACTTTTCAAGCAAGTCAGTGCAAAATCAGGGCATCTGAGGCCCCCAATGACCCAACCAAAGGTTGTTCTTCATCATTTTGAGTGTATATGATCTTTATTTGATCATGGAAGAAGTTGGAAGTTCACAAAATTGAAGAATTTCAAGTCTTTTGCAAAGTTGACTTTTTGGGCAAGTTTGACTTTTAATGAATTTGTCATTTTAGGCAACTTTTCAACCTTTACTTTTTGATCCAAAAATGCTTCAAATGGAAAAACTTTGGTCATGAAAGTTGTAGGATAGATCTTTCCCTTTTCAAAAAGTACAAGAACATGACCTAATTCATCTTTTATCAAAAGTTATGGCTTGTCAAAGTTGGCAAAAATCACTAAATTTCAAGTCATGCACCAAAGAGGCAAAGTTGCAAATTCACTCCTCAAGGCCAATTAAGTCATCAAATGGGCTTCTAATCCACACAACATGATCACACAACATCTAAAGTTCATAATGCACCCAAGGAATCACATGTTTTATGGCCCATGGATCAAGTTTCTTCCATAAGAACCAAAGTGAACCAAGTTGCAAAAGTCATCATATCTCCTCACCCACTTGCTGCCTAGTTTGCTGAACCATCCTAGCCCTTTTCCCTCATCATGCTGCGCAGCACACCCTTGTTGTACTAGGCTAGCAAGTTGCCCATGCCCTTCTTACACAAAAGTTGACATTTTGCAAAAGCACCCATACCTATCACAAAAGGACATGTCATGTCATCTGACCAATGGGATTTGTTTATACAAATCAAATGCAAGCCAAACATAAGCATAAGCAAGCCTGAGACCAACCACACAACAACATTCACATTTTCACCCTCATTTGCAAAAGCATTCTAAACTCATTCCTCAGGCCACAAACACACAAACAAACTTCATAAACCTTCTCACCATGCATCACTGAACACAAAGCACTCTTCAAAACAACCTGAAACTCAAAGAATCGCAAACACGATTCTCACACCACCCTGAACAGAACTTGTTCAAACTTCCAAACCAGCCATCACAAACTCTTTCTAAGCATCAAGAGTTCATCAGGGGCCTAAAAGGAGTGGATTGCACCAAGAGAAGAGGTCAGAAAGTTCCAGACTGAAAAGCTTCAAACTCAGGTAGCTTCATGAACTTTTTTCCAGAAATGGATTTTTAAGTTCCTAAGTTGTTCTTCATGATTCACTGATCACTATGATGTTCTTGGTTTTGAAAATGGTTAAGAAATAAGCATTTAATCTTACTCTGAAACTTTTCTGACCTAAAAATGTTTGCCTTCGATTCTTGTGATTGATGAAAGATAAATCAGTTTTAAGATAGGGTTTTGATTCAGGGGGATGTGGGGATGATTTCTGTTCTTTTAGTTTTCATTTTAGTGGAGTTTTGAAGGTTTTGGAAATTTTCAGGTGGGATTCCCACCGGAGGTCTTCTCCGGCCACCTGAAAATGATTAGGGTTAATACCTGTCATTAATTGTAGTTTAAATCTAGAGCGTTGGATCCGTTGACTTAGGCTGACTGGCGCGTGTTTTGGATGGCCAGGATGCGTTTTCAGAAACCCTAATCACAATTAACTTAATTAATTAATTCATAAACTTAATTAATTTCAGTTTGAATGTAGACCATTGGATTGCGCGCGCAGTCAACAGCCTCACCCCCAGTTTCCATCTGATCCGTCCATTGTGTTTACTTTTCTTTTTCTTTATTTTTAATTCATTTGTTTCATATTTAATTTGTACATTTTATTAAAAATAGTAAAACTTATTCAAAAATTCTGAAATTTTTTGTACAAACTTTTATTTAATTTCAGAAACCAAAAATATTTTTATTTTTATTTTTAGCATTAAAAAATATTTTTTAAATCATTTAAAAGTTTATTTTTAATTAATCAATGAGAATTAATTAATTAAAAATACTTTTAAGTATTTAAAAAATCACCAAAAATTCATGGAACATTTAAAACCATTTAGAGACATTGTCCAACCCTCAAACCAAATTTCTTTTTTGATCTTGATGCATTTTGATAAATTTTCATGGAATTAATTCATTTTCAAAGCATTATTTTGATCCAAACTGCCAAAAATCACTTCTGCCTAACCATTGAGAGTTGGACCTTGATTCTTTTTGCATTGCATTGTGTTTAGCATGTAGTTTGTGAGATTAAATGGGCATGATTTGATGTTTCATTTTCCATTTGTTTGACATTTTTCTTGTTAAGGAACCCTAAAACCCTAGAAATTTTAGGAAATTCATAACTTTTATTAGGTTAAGAGTTAGAACTTTTCCTTTGGGCAGTGAGTTAGTATAGGTTTAGGGATCCTTTAAGTGCATTTTCAATTTTTTATATTGATGTTTGCTTCTGATTTTGGTTTGTGTTTGATGCTTTGATCATAAACCCTAATTTGGGCTTCCATATGCACCCATCTTGCATTTGCATTCATACCTTGACTTGCCATAGCATTTTATGCATTCTTTTGATTCATTGGACATCTTAAGACCTATTGAAAGCATGTTTGATCATTGCACCATGTATTTTCCATGTTGTGTGTCATTTGCATCTCATAACTTTTCATGTATGTTCATGGTTCTTAACTTGTCTCATATGCATCCATTGGTTCATATGATCATCCTCATGTCTTGATTCATGTTTGCAGCATCTCTTAGTATCATTATCATCTCATGTATGCCTCTGGTTTTGGTTTGCACCATATCATTTCATCTCATTTTGCATTGCATTGCATTCCCTTATTAACATTTCAGGTGGTAAGTAACTTTGGGAAGTGGATCTGCCTTCACTTCCCACAACTTCCTTTCATCCCTCTTATGCATCCATGCTGCATTTTGTTATGTGTTTGAGATTGAGCTTGCTCTTTATTCTTCTTCCCACTTTCTTTCTTCAAGTGACTTGTCTTCTTAAATGAAGCAAGTTACTTTGCTTCTCATGATCCTTTCATCTGCTTCCTGGTGGTTCCATTGAAGACTTCTCTTGTAAACCTCACAAACCTTAGGAACAACCAAGCATGACAATGATTAGGGTTTTGTTTAGTCCCCCATTTAGCTTTTACCTTTGTGTCTCATTGAGTCTTCTCTTCTCACCTCATAATCAAGGACTAAACCCTAAAGGCTTTAAGGCTTTGTGGTTAAGCTTATGCCTGCATCCTTCTATTAGGATGGAGTGTATAACTTTAATCCTAAGTGTTAAACCCTTAATGTGTTTAAATCCTTTAATTAATTCATCTAATAACCATCAAGACATCAAGCTTGTAACTTGGGCCTTGCATTAGGGTTCTATTTCTTCCTTAATTGGTTAAGAAGGACTAACCCTAGTGTTAATGGACAAGCCCCCCTCAAGTTGTCTTACAAATCATAAAACTCACTTCATCATCTTATTATTAACTAAAATCCATCTAATAAAGGTTTTGTTTTGTCATGAGTTTAATCCCTAATCATGGATTAAGTTGAGGAGCTTTCCTCAGCTTAAACACTCTCATCTATTATCCTTCTATTAGGATGGTGTAATGAGTCTGTTTAATCCTTGATTATGGCTTAACCTCATTACTCAACACTAAACAAAAACAACAAAAACATATAAATAATCACAAGTAGGTTAATGATCTTAACCCTACATCAAAGGTGATTAAGTGTGAGAATCTGACTTCACACTTAAGGTATTCTCATTACCCCTAATCAGAGGGAAGATGTGATGAGTTTACTAACCCATTGGTTTAGGCTTAAGCTCATTAACTTATGACAAACTTTCAAAAGCAATAAAAGACTGAAGATACAAAAGACAAACAATAATCGTCTCCTTCGGGATTCTTTTCTCATCTCATTCACTCATAAACGAGAACTTGCTTCTTCCGTCTAATGCAAGACAGTTTGCATCTGTGCCAGACAGATCATACACTTGAGCATAGGCAAGTAAGCAGTTCATCAGTCAATTAATCTTTCAGTCTCTTTGGGTCGAACTACGGTGTTCTGACTTCCTCATTGCACGAGAGGATACGTAGGCATAACTTAACAGTTATCGAACAAAAGTCTCTGTAAATTCCCCCCCTCTGTCAGCCTTATTCTTTAGCCTCATTATCATGAGCATTTCATCTTTGTTCTTACACTGACACTTCACTTATACACTACACTTCTTTTGCACTGACACCTGTACATCCTTTTCCAGCTCTTTTATACACAAATTGCACTGACACTACCCCTTTAAAAACACAAATCTTTTAAGCGTGGATCCCGTCGAGTACGGCGGACAATCTGGGTGCTAATACCTTCCCAGGTTGTAACCAACCCCCTTTCTCAGTCTCTCTGGTTCGCAACCGTCTTATCCATATCTTTCTAGGTCTATGCAGCATTACCTTTCCTCCGGGATAAAAATGCCTACCTGGCGACTCTTTTCATTCCCTGTGAGTTCACTCCTGTGTGTTCTCGTACCTCCTTTTCACCGACTGTTCGCGTCTGTACCCCATTTGACCCGGCTTCATTTGGTGGGAGCGACAGCTTGGCGACTCTGCTGGGGAGCCTTATATTGTAACCAGGGCTTCTGGTTCTTTTTGTGGGTTCCTTCTAGCGCTTGATTGATTTGTGTTTACTGGGGTGTTACGTGCTATTTGTGCTTGTATTTGTATTTATTTTTGCTTTATGTACAGTTGTTTTACTGCTTTCTTTATAGCTTTACATATATCATACTGTCATACTGTGCTGGCTGGATCTGTTTTGTTGCTTTGGTGGGTGGGGTTCTATTGAGAGTTGAGGTCCTATACCTGGGACCTGAGTGACACCTAGGCTAGAGTGGATCATGTTCTTTCCCATTCCATTTCGGTCTGGTGCGGGAATATGAAACACGGTTCAGATATGGGTTTCTTCCTGAGAACTCCGTGCTGCAGATTTCCTGTAGTACTAGGGCTATCTGGGAAGCCTGCTAAGTCTGGATGACCTTTAGTATTGATCTTCAGAAACTGAGGTGAATTAGAGGAGGATTCTTTATGGTTATTGTAAACACTGTACCTCCGGGTTAGAAGTGTTTACACTTCTCATAACTGATCCAAGTCTGAGGATCCTTGTTTTAGAACATCACCTGTGAGGGGGTTGGGTTGCTTACAGGTTTGCAGGTACCCTTGACCTCAGCATACCCTGTTACTTTGATTTGATTAAGAGTACTCCATGTTGGAACAGTTCTTGTGATTTCTAACCTTGGACATGTGACTCTTTATTTGAGCCCCCCCACCTTGGTTACTGGATTTATGAACCTCCATCTGGATTTCTTGAACATACCTGGACTTATATCAGAGCACTTGATCAGATCCAGCTCAGTCACAAACCCTTGCATATCATTTGCATACATCATCATTGCATCATTTTAACATTTGCTTATTTGTTTTTCAGGGTATCCATACTTTATTTTTGGCTTGGTTTTGACCCCATCATCAGCATAGGCCTGCTTTCATCAGTATCTACTTCAGCTATCTGCTACCTGTTTCTGCTACCTGCATCATCAGTCTCGGCCTGTCAGTGGCCCATCATCAGTATTTTCCTCCATCTGTCTCAGCCACTCTCCAGCAACATGGCACCAAAGAAAAGTAACATCTCCTACCATTTCTTTTAGCCTGAGCTAGCTGACATCAGGAAGATTCAGACCCTGATTACTCCAGACCATATACCACTATTTAGAGAACACTATGGAGGCATACTTGATGTGGTTATGGATTTGGACCCTTCACAAAGGAGCCTGATTCATACTTGCCTGCAGTTCTATGATCCCCCACTGAGGTGTTTCACTTTTCAGGATTTTCAGTTGGGGCCTTTATTGGAGGAGTATTCATCATTGGTTGGTGTACCTATCAGGGGTGGAGTCCCCTTCAACCCAGAGATGACTTTCCCAAGTAATGAAGAAGTGGCAAAAGCATTGCATTTGGAACCAGTTCTGATTGGGTAGAATATGACCACCAAGGCTGGAGTCTCTGGTCTACATTTGGATTTCTTGATATCTCAGGCTACTCTGAAGGCCTCTTCAGGAGACTGGAAGGCAGTCTGTGCTTGATTGGCCCTTAGCATATATGGGGTCATTTTATTTGCAGATGAGCCTAAGTTAGTTAGCAAGAATGCAATCCATCTTTTCATCCTGAGGAACCCAGTGCCCACTTTATTGGGGGATTTCTACTACTCAGTACACCAGAGGAATGAAAAGCAGAGGGGAAGATTAGTAAGGTGCTGTGCTCCTTTGTTCCATACTTGGCTGCTCAGACATTTGCCCAAGACTGATGCATTTTTGAATCCTCATCAGCAGAGGAACTGGGCTAGAAGACTCACTGCTTTGACTTCAGCTGATATCAGGTGGTGCACTCAAAGCACAAAAGGCAGAGATATCATTACCAGTTGTGGGCAATTTCCCAATGTACCCCTGATAGGAGTAAAGGGTTGCATCAACTACAACCCTCTGCTATTCAAAAGACAACTGGGCTATGCATTGGTCCACACTCCTAAGGCACAAGACTTGGCTGAGACTCTTTACTGTGAGAATAAGCCTAATCTGGCTATTGTCAGGCAAGCAGCCTGGGCCTGGGACAATGTTCAGACTAAAGGAGTAACCATTCTGGGAAAATGCAACAATGTGGCATCAGCACAGTACAATGAGTGGTCCCATGCCCGGACTCAATTTTCTGGGATGCCCTTCACCATGGAGGATATGCCTAGACCATCCTCAGCACCACCTCCTGTCACTGTCAGTTTGGAGGAGTTTGAGAAATTGAAAGAGAGAAATGAGAAGTTGACTCAGGCTCTACAGAAGACCCTCTGGGAGAGGAGTGATGGTAGGTTGGATATTGAAAGGTTAGAAAAGCTAAAGGTGGAACATCTGGCCAAGATTGAAAAGTCAGAGGATTATATCAAGAAGTCTAGGGCTGGAGAGCAGATCTTGAAGAATGCCTGCAAGGAAGCCCAGTTCCAGAAAGCCAGGACTGATTTGTATCTGAAGGAGAGTCAAGCTAGGTGGGTCAGGATCACCGAAGCTCGTACTCTGGAGGATAAGAGAACTCAGGACAAGATTGAGCAGCTGGAAGCTAGTGCAAAAGAGCAGCAGGAAGCCCTGGCAGCAGCCCAGAGGGAGATCTCAGAGTTGAAGATTAGAGCTGGTGTAAAGAGGTCAAAGGACCAGAGTCAACACAAGAATCTAACTGCAGCTGTTACTACCAGGAATCTCCTTATCAGGAATCTCACAGAGCGTCCAGCTGATCCTGTGACTGAAGCACTTCTCAAAGATGTTCAGGAGGATGAGTTTGGTCTTGGTGTCTGACTTTTGCTTGTTGTTGTTTTCATCTCATGTATTTTTATTTTCTTGTGTTGTATTTTGACCCCTCAGGGGGCATGTATTGTAAAAAACAAACTATGTATCATTTGCTTTTTGTAATATATGTATCAGTTTGTTCCATTTAAGTTTCCTTCAAAGCAACATCAACAGCATCTTCAAGGGTCTGGAAAGGTCAAAACCAAGTGCCAAGCCAGATACCTTGGAAACAAATAAGCATACTGCATTGCATGCTAACCTTTGTTTGTTTTGTAGGTTTGTTTTGTTTTTGTTACTAACTCTGTTGTGATATCAGGAACTATTGCTCGACGTCGGGTGTTCCCACTCAACCGTCCACACAGATATCCAACCCGTAACAACCTTCCGGGTATACAGATGGACCAGGTACAACAGGACCTTATAGAGGTCAGAAACCAAATGGCCAATGAAAGATTGGAAATGAGGGCTCAGATGACACAATTTATGGAGGTGATGAACAATATGGCTCAGAGCCAAGAAAGATTAAGAGCAATGGTAGAGAGGCAGAATAAGGAAGACCCCCATCTAGGGACTGCATGGACAAGCAACAACGAGAGGGTTCAGCCTCATGTCACCCCCCCTGTATTTGGACCCCACCTTCATCCAGAGATCAACATTCCTGCAAATGTGCAAGGGACTGCCACTGCAGGCAGAGTGCTGCAGGAAGACCCCCAGGAAGATCAGTTCACAGTGATGGGAGCTGGGGATGAGGCCTATGACAGAAGGCTGGATGAAATTGCTGAAAAATTAAGGTCCTTGGAGTCTCAAAACTCTTTAGGTTTTGATGTTATGGACACGGGCTTAGTGGACGGGGTCAGGATTCCCCATAAGTTTAAGCCTCCTTGTTTTGAAAAGTACAACGGGACTTCCTGCCCACGGACCCACTTGCAATCCTTTCTGGGGAGGCTGAAGGTATATACCATGGACGAAAAGCTATGGATGTTTTATTTTGAGGATAGCTTAACAGGAGCTTCGAGGGAATGGTATTCACATCTGACTAGAGCCACCATCAGATGTTGGAAAGACCTGGCTGAGGCCTTTATTAGACAATACCAGTATAATTTGGATATGGCACCCAACAGGACCCTCCTGATGGGGATGTCACAGTCATCCAGGGAAAGCTTCCGTGAGTACGCCCAGAGGTGGAGACAGCTTGCTGCTGCTGTCCAGCCACCTATGTCAGAGAGAGATGGCAGATATGTTTATGAACACCCTCCAAGGAACATACATTGACAGGCTAGCTGCCTTTTCTTCTACCAGCTTCGCAGATGTTGTTATAGCTGGAGAGAGAATTGAAAGCCTGTTAAAGATGGGAAAAATTTCTGACAACGGTGCCAGTTCATCCAGCAACACGAGGAAGCCTTTTGTGGGTCCAAGAAGAACTAGTGAGACCAATGCTATCCATACCAACAGGGACAGACCCCAATATGTTCATAGGTCTGTAGCAGCAGTCACCATTCCCGCTCCAATTCATCCACAACCAGCTTATCAACCACATCAACAAAATTATCAGCAACAAAATCAGTATCCTCCTCAGAGAAACTACAACAACACCAACAACAACAATCAGCAAAGACCGTTCCAACAGAGACCATCTCAGGCCAATAGGGTGATTGATCCGATCCCTATGCCCTATGCCACATTACTGCCACAACTCTTGAAACTCAACCTGGTTGAGCTAAGGACGTTGGCACCTCCAGATCCCACCAGTCTACCCAGAAATTACGACTCCAATGCTAGATGTGCTTTCCATTCAAATGCACCTGGCCATAGTACAGAAAAGTGCAGAGCTTTGCACATGAAGGTACAAGACCTGGTAGACTCTAAAGCTCTAAACTTTGCACCACCACCTAATGTTAACAAGAACCCTATGCCAAACCATGGAGGTCCCAGAATCAATGCTATTGAAGAAGACAAGCCGTCTTACTTGATAACCAGTGTGGGTCAGATTCGGACACCGTTGGTAGAGATTAAAGCTCAACTCCTCGAATGTCAAATGTTCCCGGGATGTGAGCTAGGGTGTGCTTATTGCAACATTTCAGTGAATGGATGTGATAACTTGAGAGATGGCATAGATGGTCTCATCCAGAGTGGATTGCTCCAAATCACAACATCAATTCCTACTAATCCAGCAATCTCCTTAACTACAATCCCCGAGTCTTCTACAAATACAACTACCATTGTTCCAAGCAACTCTTCAATATCGTCAACAAATGCTTCATCTGTTACTTCAACGGACCAGATATCAGCAAACATCCCTTCTACAACTTCAACACCCCTTCATTCAGAATCTCCTACAACAACAACACCCATCCTTCCAACAATGTCTCCTACAACTTCAGCAGCAAATGTCTCAACGGTTACAATTTATTATGATCCTGAAAATGATTCTGCCTACAACTCACAAGATGCCACTCCTATCAGAGCACCAGTCACAATATACTATGATCCACAGACTATCATGGTCCCTTCTGCAGCTGCAATCAGTCCAGTCACTATCACAGTGCCTGGGCCAGTACCTTATGAAAGCAGTAATGCCATCCCCTGGCATTACGACTCTGATCTATACTGCGAAGGACGGAAAATCACTCTTGAATCATCAACCCCTACACCACAAATAGATAATGTGGGAGGAGGCGGAGGCTTCACTCGAAGCGGACGTCTCTTTGCTCCACAAATTCAAAGACCCACTGCTGAAGCAGAAGCTGTTGCCAAGGCAAAAGGGAAAAGCATGGTGCAAGATGAGCAGATTGTCAAGGAAGCTTTGAAAACACCTTTTGATCAAGAAGTTGATGAGTTCATGAGAATCATCAAGAAGAGCGATTACAAGATAGTGGACCAGCTTCACCAGACGCCTTCTAAGATCTCTATTCTATCATTTCTTATGTGCTCCGAGGCTCATCGGAACGCACTACTAAAAGTCTTGCACGCAGCTTATGTGCCAGAAGAGATCACCGTCAATCAGTTGGAAGCTGTGGTTGGAAATGTTAATGCTAGTCATGGGCTAGGGTTTACCAACACTGATTTGACTACGGAAGGCCGCAATCATAACAAGGCTTTACACATTACCATGGAGTTTAAAGGTGCAGTTCTTTCTCATGTGCTGGTAGACACAGGGTCATCCCTCAATGTCTTGCCTAAAAAAGCCCTTGTAAAGCTGGAGTATGAAGGATTGGCATTGCGCCCCAGTAACCTGGTAGTGAGAGCCTTTGACGGTTCTAAGAGATCGGTTCTGGGAGAAAATGAGTTGCCTATAACAATTGGCCCACAAACTTTCAAAACGACCTTCTACGTGATGGATATACAGCCTGCCTACAGCTGTCTATTGGGTAGGCCATGGATTCACGCCGCTGGCGCCGTGACCACAACCCTTCACCAGAAGTTAAAATTCGAGTGGGAGGGCCAAGTCGTTACTATCTGTGGAGAGGAAGATATTTTTGTTAGCCACCTGGCTACCTACAAATATATTGAGATGGATGGGGAGATCCACGAAACGATGAGTCAAGGGTTTGAGGCCTTGAACATAAATGAAACATCTGCTGTACCTGGAACCTCAATGACATCATACCAACAAGCCCGGAAGGTTGTTGAAGAAGGAACTGCCCAAGGCTGGGGCAAATTGTTGCCGGTGGAGAAGAAAGAGGATAGATTTGGGTTGGGTTACAAACCAACTCAACAAGATCAAGCAGAGGCTGCTAAGGAGCCCAACTTTGTTAGTGGGGGGATGCTCACCCCTGATGCTGTCAACAATTTGGAAGACGAGGATGAAAGCGACCGCAACCTGGAGAGTTGGATCCGTCCAAAGATCCCGGGGAGCAGTATCTCAAACTGGTCTTCCCAGGAAATTATAAGAGTTACTCCTGCAGAGTAATTATTATTTCCTGTATATTTTAAGCATGCATCAAGTCTTGCATCTTGCCCAAGATGACAAGACTCATTTTGTAATCGGGCCATCTGCAATTTTTGTGCAACAAGATTAATCAATGAAATATCAGACGTCTTTTGCAAATGAGTCTTTTTCTTTTCCGCTCACTGTTTTTCCATTTTTCTTTTTGTACAAAAATAAATGGCAATGTTTTCAAAATGACAACTTTATTTCACTTTTCTAAACAAGATTAAAATCAATCACTAAAATGAACAAACTGAACCCTTGCAGAGTGTGCCTTCCAGACTGCACCGACAACAGCACAGCTATGGCTTCGTATGACTTTGACAGTCCAATCAATCAAGCTGATGAAGGGGTCGAAGAAGGTTATGAGCTTCCTGAAGAGCTAGCCAGGTTGTTAAGACAAGAGGAAAGGGTTATCACTCCTCACCAGGAGGAGGTGGAGACGATCAATCTTGGTACAGACGAAGACGTGAAAGAAGTTAAAATCGGGGCCTGCTTACAAGACTCAGTAAAGAGACATCTGGTTGACCTGCTTCAAGAGTATGTGGATGTGTTTGCGTGGTCTTATCAAGATATGCCAGGGTTGGACACTGACATTGTTGTGCACAAGCTACCTTTAAGAGAGGAATGCCCGCCGGTTAAACAGAAACTGCGCCGTACTCGCCCAGACATGGCAATGAAGATCAAAGAAGAGGTACAAAAGCAATGGGACGCCGGGTTCCTTGCTGTAACTAGCTATCCACCGTGGGTTTCTAACATAGTACATATGCCTAAGAAAGACGGCAAAGTAAGAATGTGTGTTGATTACCGGGATCTGAACAGAGCCAGCCCGAAAGATGACTTCCCATTACCTCACATCGATGTATTGGTGGATAATACGGCTCAGTTCTCGGTATTCTCCTTCATGGACGGATTTTCGGGATACAATCAGATTAAAATGTCACCTGAAGACATGGAGAAGACAACCTTCATCACACCCTGGGGCACGTTCTGTTACAAGGTGATGCCATTCGGATTGAAGAATGCTGGTGCAACATATCAACGGGCTATGGTGACGTTATTCCACGATATGATCCATAAAGAAATCGAGTGTTATGTGGATGACATGATTGCCAAGTCCCTTACTGAAGAAGATCACCTGGTAAATCTGCTGAAGCTGTTCAAACGTCTGAGGAAGTACCAATTGAAGCTGAACCCCAACAAATGCACATTCGGGGTGCGATCTGGTAAGCTGCTGGGATTTATTGTAAGCGAGAAAGGGATTGAAGTTGACCCTGATAAAGTCAAAGCTATTCAAGAGATGCCTGCACCGAAGTCAGAAAAAGAAGTTCGAGGGTTCTTAGGTCGGTTGAACTACATTTCACGGTTCATATCTCACCTTACAGCAACCTGCGAACCTTTGTTCAAGCTGCTAAGAAAAGAACAGACGGTCAGGTGGAACGAAGAATGCCAGAAAGCTTTCGACAAGATCAAAGAGTACTTGCAAGAACCTCCAATCCTTATGCCTCCAGTTGAAGGAAGACCTCTAATCATGTACTTGACAGTATTAGAAGAGTCAATGGGGTGTGTGCTGGGCCAGCATGATGAGTCTGGTCGAAAAGAGTATGCAATATACTACCTAAGCAAAAAGTTTACCGACTGTGAACAGCGTTATTCACTGCTCGAGAAAACTTGCTGTGCTTTAGCGTGGGCTGCTCGCCGACTGAGACAGTATATGTTGACCCACACCACTTTATTGATCTCAAAGATGGACCCAGTTAAGTACATATTTGAGAAGCCAGCACTTACCGGGCGGGTTGCAAGATGGCAAATGATCCTCACAGAATATGACATCCAGTACACTTCCCCAAAAGCCATCAAAGGCAGTGTATTGTCTGAATATCTTGCTGAGCAACCGATTGATGATTACCAGCCTATGAGATTTGACTTCCCCGACGAAGACATCATGTTCATAAAAGCAAAAAATCATGAAGAGCCTGTTCACACTGAAGGGCCTGACCCGGAAGAAGAATGGACTATGATGTTTGATGGGGCTGTTAATATGAATGGTCGTGGTGTTGGTGCAGTACTCATTACACCTAAGGGAGTTCACATGCCATTATCGGCAAAACTCACTTTCAACTGCACTAACAACGAAGCTGAGTACGAAGCATGCATTATGGGACTTGAGGAAGCCATTGACCTCAGGATCAAGACTTTAACTGTATTCGGAGATTCAGCTCTGGTAGTTAATCAAACCAACGGCAAATGGTACACCCACCAGGATCATCTGATACCTTACAGGGATTATACAAGGAGGTTATTGACTTTCTTTACAACGGTCAAGCTTGAGTATATCCCTCGGGACGAAAATCAGTTTGCAGATGCTTTGGCTACCATTTCATCCATGATCAAAGTTCAAGCTGCCAACTTCGTACCTCAAATTTCAGTGTCTAGACTCGACAGACCAGCATACATGTTATCAGCAGATGTTGTCAAAGATGATAAGCCTTGGTTCCATGACATTAAGTGTTTCTTGGAGGATCAAGCATACCCACCTGGGGCATCTTCCAATGACAAGAAGACACTAAGAAGGCTTGCTGGCAGCTTCTTCCTGAATACTGACGGTTCCCTATACAAAAGAAACTTTGATATGGTACTCCTCAGATGCGTTGATAAGACAGAAGCGGACTTGTTGATGCATGAAGTGCACGAAGGATCCTTTGGTACCCATGCGGGAGGGCATGCCATGGCTAAGAAGTTGCTAAGATCAGGCTATTACTGGATCACAATGGATGCTGATTGTTGTGCCTATGCCAGAAAATGCCATAAATGCCAGATTTATGCGGATAAAGTGCATGTGCCTCCCAATACTTTGAATGTGATGTCTTCACCCTGGCCCTTTGCCATGTGGGGCATTGACATGATTGGCAAGATTGAGCCAACTGCTTCGAATGGCCACAGATTCATCCTGGTTGCCATTGATTATTTCACCAAGTGGGTCGAAGCAGCTTCCTATGCCAATGTTACAAGACAAGTGGTAGCCAGATTTCTGAAGAGAGAAATCATCTGTCGATACGGAGTTCCCGAGCGAATCATTACTGATAATGGTTCTAACTTAAACAACAAAATGATGGCAGAGCTGTGCCGGGACTTCAAGATCCAACATCACAATTCTTCTCCTTACAGGCCAAAGATGAATGACGCTGTTGAGGCAGCAAATAAAAATATCAAGAAGATTGTGCAGAAGATGGTAGTCACTTACAAAGACTGGCATGAGATGCTACCATTTGCCTTGCATGGGTACCGCACGTCAATCAGGACATCCACTGGGGCAACACCGTATCAACTTGTGTATGGTATGGAAGCAGTCCTACCGGTTGAAGTTGAATTACCCTCTCTACGGATACTGATGGATGTTAAACTGAGTGAAGCAGAATGGGTCAGGTCCCGATACGAACAACTGAGTCTGATTGAAGAGAAAAGATTGGCTGCAATCTGTCATGGGCAGCTATATCAGAAGAGAATGAAGAAAGCCTTCGATCAAAAAGTCAGGCACCGAGAGTACCAAGTAGGAGATCTTGTGCTGAAAAGAATCCTCCCTCCTCATACAGACCACAGGGGCAAATGGACTCCGAACTACGAAGGACCATTCGTAGTAAAGAAATTTTTCTCTGGTGGAGCACTGATGCTCAGCACTATGGATGGTGAAGACTTCCCGTCCCCTGTGAATTCAGATGCAGTTAAAAAATACTTCGCATAAAAAAATGACCCGCTGGACACAAAAACAGAATGTAGGTCCAGGCAAAAATAGGGCATCCCGGCGAGTCAAAAACAGAATAAAACACTCGGGCAAAAATAAGGGAAAATGAACAAAAGATGTACACCCGATGAGTTGAAAAGCCGCATTGGACAACTCAGGCAAAAATGGGTATCCCGATGGATTGAAAACCCGAAAGGGCGATCCATGAAAAACAAGGGAATAAGCGAACAACTGCACTCTGAATTCGGCTGTATCGCTCACAACTTGGTAAGCTTCGGATGGGTCAAGCTTCTTTCAGAATCAGCCTTCTTCAGAAAGCAAGATGAGAAGAACGTCGAATGTCATACGAGTCATAGCAGAAGGGAAGCTCCTTGAAGCGTCGACAACATTGCCAGCCTTTTGTTTTCTCATTTTGTAAGAATCTCCTCATCTCAGGGGATTTGTTTCTTTGACTGTATCTCGCCAATTCAAGGCACATGAATTAATAAAATCAGATTTTCAGTCACATTTCGTCTCGTCCATTTTATTTTCATTTGCAAAATGTCTGATGTCTCCAAAGGTTTGATCGCATGAATACAGATGCTTATTTTCAAAATAAAAAAAAACACGTGCTTGCAGGAAATATACTTACTCTCAGAAGTGTCTAACTCCTATGACGGAATCCAGTAAAGGATACCTCGGGATTACTTGTGCGTTTCTCTATCTTTTCGGGATTGCAGGTATCCAAAGCACAACAGGGGGCATGTAAGCTTTATCCCGGCAAGCTGGCAAATTAACACTCAATCTCAGCACCTGAAGTGCTCTCCCCAGCCGAGTTACTATTTCCTCCTCAACTAAGTACAAAGAGCCAGGGAACCGTCTCCCCACAGAGCTTCAGCCTCTATCCAGAAGAGCAACGCATGAAGGGATCACAACAGAGTGACGAAAGCTTCTATCAGTGACTTATCCTCAAGCGGATAGCATCTCATCAGATCTATCAAATGGCCTCATCCCCAGCTGGGATGTCCACTTCAAACAAATCGACCAAAGATCTTCACAGCAGCGGGATCCGAATCCCGGATTGGTATCCTCGCATAATCATAGCATTCGCATCATATTCACCCACAAAGCGTAGCATTTCGTCTAGTACGGAGCATTACGACAAAAATCAAACATATAGCATAATCATAAGCCATGTTTTGAATCAAACACTTGTGATTATTGACAATCCATCAACATACGGAAAACTCCTCCCAAAGTCCCCAGCGGATATTCCCCAGCAAATACAGTTGCCTCACATTCACAAACACCAGTATATACTCTCTTTGGCACCCGTCCGTGTCGATACTCCCCAATAAATTCACCAGAACACTCTGTGCAAACAGTACCACTCGTATTACAGATACTTTTTGACACCCGTCTGTGTCATGCCCCCAGCAGAAAGCCAAAGACATCCTCTTTGCACTCACAAATACTCATATATACATTTCCCTGACATTCGTCCGTGTCATTCTCCCCAGTACAGTAACCTAAACACCTTGTGTATCAGATACTCGTTTATACTATACTCTTCTCCTTTTGACACCCGTCCGTGTCACTATCCCCAACAGTTGAATACTCATCTATACACCACTCACGCTTATACAGATACTCGTCCGTATCTTGTATACATCATGTATATCCCCACAGATTCGACACTCGTCCATGTCCTTTGTTAAACAGTTGGTACTCGTCCGTACCATCATCTCAGAACATGCGTCAAGCGTTTGTTTCTACCTGATACTCGTCCGTATCATAGTCTTAAGGATGCTCGTCCGCATCTTTAATCCATACACCATGTCGAACACTTTTGTCTTCTTGAATTTAGACACTCGTCTGTGTCTATCTTTCCCCAGAAGAATCCCTTCAGATTCAACGCTCATCCGTGTTCTCTGTTAACCAGTTGATGCTCGTCCGTATCATCATCTCTGAACACGTGTCAATATTTGTTTCTACCCGATACTCGTCCGTATCGTAGTCTTAAGGATGCTCGTCCGCATCTTTAATCTATACACAAACATCTAAACACTTATACCTTTTGTTTCTTGGATGTAAACACTCGTCCGTGTTTACTATTCCCCAGTAGATCACCAACGAAGTTAAATTTTCCACCTGACATTCGTCCTATGTCATGATAGACCTTGAGAGCAGCCGTACCCTGCTAGGTGGTCGTCCTCCACCTCTTGATGGTCGTCCTCCATCATGCTCGTCCGATGGCCGTCCCCATCGTTGTTTTCTATCCGACATTCGTCCTATGTCGTGATATTTAGCAGCCGTCCCCTGCTAGGTGGTCGTCCTCCATCTCTTGATGATCGTCCTTCATCATTTTATCCAATGGCCGTCCCCATTGTTGACTTTGGTTATCTGACATTCGTCCTATGTCATGATAAACCTCGAGAGCAGCCGTCCCCTGCTAGGTGGTCGTCCTCCACCTCTTGATGGTCGTCCTCCATCATGCTCGTCCGATGGCCGTCCCCATCGTTGTTTTTTATCCGGCATTCGTCCAGTGTCGCGATATTTTCGGCAGCCGTACCCTGCCAGGTGGTCGTCCTCCACCTCAGATGACCGTCCCTCATCTTATCCCCGACAGAGCAGCCGTCCCCTGCTAGGTGATCGTCCTTCACCTTTGTTGACCGTACCTCATCATCTGTTTATTTCATTTATTCTTTAACCCGATGGCCGTCCCCGTCGTGGTCCCTTTTCCCTTCAGTTTAGCCCGATGGCCGTCCCCATCGTTGGTTACTTTACTTTATGAACTTGATGGTCGTCCCCGTCATGTTTCATTAATCCCCCAAAGAATTTTACAGCTTTACTTGATGGCCGTCCCCATCATAACTCTTTTTTATCCCCAGCATGTCGGCCGTCCCCGTCATTGCTTCATTTCCCGCACCTTTCCAGCATGTCGGCCGTCCCCGTCATTGCTCTTTACCCAGCAGTTGTCCTCTGCTCGACGGTCGTCCTCCGTCGCCCGCACTTTATATATACTTTATTTTCTTTTACAATCTATATCCCTTTTCTTCTTCATTCTGTGAGTGCAAATTTTGGACTGTCTTTGGTATTCAACCACAAGTTATCTTGTTTGCCTGATAAGCCGTTGCTTACATCCTGCACAGCTAACTCATGTTTGAATAGGGGCAGCTGTAAACACCCCAAATTTTCCCTCACCCATTCACACCATGGCTTGTGATCATTTCATATGCATGAACTCAATCATACCATCTCATATTACATTTTTGATTCATTGCATTGGTTCAAAGTCATCTGCATCTAGGGTTTGTGATTTGAGCAATCCAAGAGCTTCTTGAGCCACTCCAAAGGTCATCAATCACTTCAAAGGGGTATATATATGTTCAAGTATCATATTATATCCTCTCAAAGTCAAGAATACCAAAGAATCACAAGGATTGAAAATGGCATGGATGCAGAGCCAGGCTTGACTGTCCAGATGACCTAAAATTAGGGTTTTGGTTTCAGAGGCCATAACTCCAAATTTTTTGGTCATTCTTGTTTCTATTGGTCTCTATATGGTATAGGGAGTATTCATACCAATTTTCATGAAGAAATTCCATGGGGAAGTCATCTGATCAAGAGTTGACTTTTCAAGCAAGTCAGTGCAAAATCAGGGCATCTGAGGCCCCCAATGACCCAACCAAAGGTTGTTCTTCATCATTTTGAGTGTATATGATCTTTATTTGATCATGGAAGAAGTTGTAAGTTCACAAAATTGAAGAATTTCAAGTCTTTTGCAAAGTTGACTTTTTGGGCAAGTTTGACTTTTAATGAATTTGTCATTTTAGGCAACTTTTCAACCTTTACTTTTTGATCCAAAAATGCTTCAAATGGAAAAAATTTGGTCATGAAGGTTGTAGGATAGATCTTTCCCTTTTCAAAAAGTACAAGAACATGACCTAATTCATCTTTGATCAAAAGTTATGGCTTGTCAAAGTTGGCAAAAATCACTAAATTTCAAGTCATGCACCAAAGAGGCAAAGTTGCAAATTCACTCCTCAAGGCCAATTAAGTCATCAAATGGGCTTCTAATCCACACAACATGATCACACAACATCTAAAGTTCATAATGCACCCAAGGAATCACATGTTTTATGGCCCATGGATCAAGTTTCTTCCATAAGAACCAAAGTGAACCAAGTTGCAAAAGTCATCATATCTCCTCACCCACTTGCTGCCTAGTTTGCTGAACCATCCTAGCCCTTTTCCCTCATCATGCTGCGCAGCACACCCTTGTTGTACTAGGCTAGCAAGTTGCCCATGCCCTTCTTACACAAAAGTTGACATTTTGCAAAAGCACCCATACCTATCACAAAAGGACATGTCATGTCATCTGACCAATGGGATTTGTTTATACAAATCAAATGCAAGCCAAACATAAGCATAAGCAAGCCTGAGACCAACCACACAACAACATTCACATTTTCACCCTCATTTGCAAAAGCATTCGAAACTCATTCCTCAGGCCACAAACACACAAACAAACTTCATAAACCTTCTCACCATGCATCACTGAACACAAAGCACTCTTCAAAACAACCTGAAACTCAAAGAATCGCAAACACGATTCTCACACCACCCTAAACAGAACTTGTTCAAACTTCCAAACCAACCATCACAAACTCTTTCTAAGCATCAAGAGTTCATCAGGGGCCTAAAAGGAGTGGATTGCACCAAGAGAAGAGGTCAGAAAGTTCCAGACTGAAAAGCTTCAAACTCAGGTAGCTTCATGAACTTTTTTTCCAGAAATGGATTTTTAAGTTCCTAAGTTGTTCTTCATGATTCACTGATCACTCTGATGTTCTTGGTTTTGAAAATGGTTGAGAAATAAGCATTTAATCTTACTCTGAAACTTTTCTGACCTAAAAATGTTTGCCTTCGATTCTTGTGATTGATGAAAGATAAATCAGTTTTAAGATAGGGTTTTGATTCAGGGGGATGTGGGGATGATTTCTGTTCTTTTAGTTTTTATTTTAGTGGAGTTTTGAAGGTTTTGGAAATTTTCAGGTGGGATTCCCACCGGAGAAGACGACCGGAGGTCTTCTCCGGCCACCTGAAAATGATTAGGGTTAATACCTGTCATTAATTGTAGTTTGAATCTAGAGCGTTGGATCCGTTGACTTAGGCTGACTGGCGCGTGTTTTGGATGGCCAGGATGCGTTTTCAGAAACCCTAATCACAATTAACTTAATTAATTAATTCATAAACTTAATTAATTTCAGTTTGAATGTAGACCATTGGATTGCGCGCGCAGTCAACAGCCTCACCCCCAGTTTCCATCTGATCCGTCCATTGTGTTTACTTTTCTTTTTCTTTATTTTTAATTCATTTGTTTCATATTTAATTTGTACATTTTATTAAAAATAGTAAAACTTATTCAAAAATTCTGAAATTTTTTGTACAAACTTTTATTTAATTTCAGAAACCAAAAATATTTTTATTTTTATTTTTAGCATTAAAAAATATTTTTTAAATCATTTAAAAGTTTATTTTTAATTAATCAATGAGAATTAATTAATTAAAAATACTTTTAAGTATTTAAAAAATCACCAAAAATTCATGGAACATTTAAAACCATTTAGAGACATTGTCCAACCCTCAAACCAAATTTCTTTTTTGATCTTGATGCATTTTGATAATTTTTCATGGAATTAATTCATTTTCAAAGCATTATTTTGATCCAAACTGCCAAAAATCACTTCTGCCTAACCATTGAGAGTTGGACCTTGATTCTTTTTGCATTGCATTGTGTTTAGCATGTAGTTTGTGAGATTAAATGGGCATGATTTGATCTTTCATTTTCCATTTGTTTGACATTTTTCTTGTTAAGGAACCCTAAAACCCTAGAAATTTTAGGAAATTCATAACTTTTATTAGGTTAAGAGTTAGAACTTTTCCTTTGGGCAGTGAGTTAGTATATGTTTAGGGATCCTTTAAGTGCATTTTCAATTTTTTATATTGATGTTTGCTTCTGATTTTGGTTTGTGTTTGATGCTTTGATCATAAACCCTAATTTGGGCTTCCATATGCACCCATCTTGCATTTGCATTCATACCTTGACTTGCCATAGCATTTTATGCATTCTTTTGATTCATTGGACATCTTAAGACCTATTGAAAGCATGTTTGATCATTGCACCATGTATTTGCCATGTTGTGTGTCATTTGCATCTCATAACTTTTCATGTATGTTCATGGTTCTTAACTTGTCTCATCTGCATCGATTGGTTCATATGATCATCCTCATGTCTTGATTCATGTTTGCAGCATCTCTTAGTATCATTATCATCTCATGTATGCCTCTGGTTTTGGTTTGCACCATATCATTTCATCTCATTTTGCATTGCATTGCATTCCCTTATTAACATTTCAGGTGGTAAGTAACTTTGGGAAGTGGATCTGCCTTCACTTCCCTCAACTTCCTTTCATCCCTCTTATGCATCCATGCTGCATTTTGTTATGTGTTTGAGATTGAGCTTGCTCTTTCTTCTTCTTCCCACTTTCTTTCTTCAAGTGACTTGTCTTCTTAAATGAAGCAAGTTACTTTGCTTCTCATGATCCTTTCATCTGCTTCCTGGTGGTTCCATTGAAGACTTCTCTTGTAAACCTCACAAACCTTAGGAACAACCAAGCATGACAATGATTAGGGTTTTGTTTAGTCCCCCCATTTAGCTTTTACCTTTGTGTCTCATTGAGTCTTCTCTTCTCACCTCATAATCAAGGACTAAACCCTAAAGGCTTTAAGGCTTTGTGGTTAAGCTTATGCCTGCATCCTTCTATTAGGATGGAGTGTATAACTTTAATCCTAAGTGTTAAACCCTTAATGTGTTTAAATCCTTTAATTAATTCATCTAATAACCATCAAGACATCAAGCTTGTAACTTGGGCCTTGCATTAGGGTTCTATTTCTTCCTTAATTGGTTAAGAAGGACTAACCCTAGTGTTAATGGACAAGCCCCCCTCAAGTTGTCTTACAAATCATAAAACTCACTTCATCATCTTATCATTAACTAAAATCCATCTAATAAAGGTTTTGTTTTGTCATGAGTTTAATCCCTAATCATGGATTAAGTTGAGGAGCTTTCCTCAGCTTAAACACTCTCATCTATTATCCTTCTATTAGGATGGTGTAATGAGTCTGTTTAATCCTTGATTATGGCTTAACCTCATTACTCAACACTAAACAAAAACAACAAAAACATATAAATAATCATAAGTAGGTTAATGATCTTAACCCTACATCAAAGGTGATTAAGTGTGAGAATCTGACTTCACACTTAAGGTATTCTCATTACCCCTAATCAGAGGGAAGATGTGATGAGTTTACTAACCCATTGGTTTAGGCTTAAGCTCATTAACTTATGACAAACTTTCAAAAGCAATAAAAGACTGAAGATACAAAAGACAAACAATAATCGTCTCCTTCGGGATTCTTTTCTCATCTCATTCACTCATAAACGAGAACTTGCTTCTTCCGTCTAATGCAAGACAGTTTGCATCTGTGCCAGACAGATCATACACTTGAGCATAGGCAAGTAAGCAGTTCATCAGTCAATTCATCTTTCAGTCTCTTTGGGTCGAACTACGGTGTTCTGACTTCCTCATTGCACGAGAGGATACGTAGGCATAACTTAACAGTTATCGAACAAAAGTCTCTGTAAATTCCCCCCCTCTGTCAGCCTTATTCTTTAGCCTCATTATCATGAGCATTTCATCTTTGTTCTTACACTGACACTTCACTTATACACTACACTTCTTTTGCACTGACACCTGTACATCCTTTTCCAGCTCTTTTATACACAAATTGCACTGACACTACCCCTTTAAAAACACAAATCTTTTAAGCGTGGATCCCGTCGAGTACGGCGGACAATCTGGGTGCTAATACCTTCCCAGGTTGTAACCAACCCCCTTTCTCAGTCTCTCTGGTTCGCAACCGTCTTATCCATATCTTTCTAGGTCTATGCAGCATTACCTTTCCTCCGGGATAAAAATGCCTAGCTGGCGACTCTTTTCATTCCCTGTGAGTTCACTCCTGTGTGTTCTCGTACCTCCTTTTCACCGACCGTTCGCGTCTGTACCCCATTTGACCCGGCTTCATTTGGTGGGAGCGACACCTTGCTAATCAAGGAATTGTTTTGGCACTTTGGTTCATAATTTTGTGGAATCCTTTTGGACAATGTGAGATAATGACTTTATTATTCCAGGGATTTAATTTCATAATTTTTAAAGGCTTTTTGCTATTTTTCCATGTCACCTAGATCCTAGGTTGATTCATGTGTGTATTTGCTCCATATCCTAGGATTTAAGAAGGCATTCATGCCATTTTCTTGAGGGGATTTTTGGTAGCTTTTAGGAGTTGATTATAGGTCATATGTATGTATTTAATTCCAGTCATAGGTCATTTTTTGAACCATAATCATTTGTTTTGTTTTGGTGCTTTAAAGTGCATAATTATTTGGACATACTTTAACTTAAACTAGCTTCTCTTCTCCTCTAAATAATAACATTAATTATGTGGAAATAATTAATGCCTATTCATTCATTCTAAGTGCATCTCATACCTTGTATGCTACTGACCCATAATCATTTCATGCATATTCACATGCCATTCTTCCTTAACTTTCATCATGTGCGATCTTATGCGATTTTTGTTCATTTCTTCTCATATCTTCTTCTCATTGCTCCATATGCCTAATCCATTGCATCCATGATTGTATATTCATTCATCCATCTTCATAAGCATTCACTACTGACTTTTATTTTCATTTCATGTACTAATTCATGTTTGTAAGCCATATGCATTCATACTTCATCCATGAGTCTTAACTTGCATTTAGGTGAACTTAGGTGAACTTTTTGTACATAGTTTGACCTTGTGAGGTATCCTAGCATACTTAGGGACCTATAGCATGTAGCTACTGACTTTAGAAGTCATGTGACCTTTAGGTACCTTCACCTTTAGACTTAGGTCTTATTTTGAACCCTAGTTCCATTCCAGGACGTTTATGGTACTTAATCGCTTTCATGCTTTGATTTTACTTTCAATATGCATTGTCATGCTAACTTTTGTTTTGTAGGGGGGAAGATTGAGGTAAGTCTCACTTCATTCCTATCTCTTATGCATTATAGTTGTGTTTTCCTTAGCACTTGGTGCTTGCTTATAGGTGTTCCCTTTCTTTAGAAACAACTTACCTTCCTTAGGAAGTAAGTTGATTTCTAAGTTCTCTTTTCTTCTTTTCTCTTTTCTCATTAGGATTAGAAAACCTCATTAACCATAGGACCTCTCTTGTAAATAAATCAATAAAATTAGGGTTGTGTCTTAGTCCCCCTTAGTTTTTCCCTTTTTGCAATTTGAGTCATTCTTTCTCATCTTCAAACAAAATTCAAAAAAACAATTAATAAATAAATGAAAGGATCCTTTGTGTATAGCCTTATTCCATGAAGCACTTGCACTCATTCCATCTTGGAGTGGTGTAAGCTTGTCTATCATGATGCACAAGTCTCATCAAGGGATTGTTTCATAAAACAAATAAATTCAAAATACTTCTCTTAAAAGACAAAAACAAATAACAAGCGACTATCCTGCGGGAACTTCTTTTCTCATCTCATTCACTCTCAACGCGAACTCGCGACGACTTGTCACACATGCAAGACGGTAAACGCACTCGTACCAGACGAGCCTACAACACCTAAGCATAGACATACGCAGTTCCAGCATAAAAAACACAAACAAATAGTTCCCGCCTTAGTTAGGCGAACTACGTCGACTCTGATCCTCATTATCCCGATGAGGTACGTAGGCAGCGGGGTAGGGCCCGTTCGAGTACATTCTTTATTTTCCCTACATTTCCCTTTTTCTTATCATTTCCTTCCATTCTCTCTTCTTATTCCTTTTTCATTCCTCATTTCCATTCCAGTTAGCGGTTTTGTTCAGCATCATATTATTTCTCACCCTTTGAAACAAACAAGCAAGCGTGGATCCCGTCGGGTACAACGGACGATCTGGGGTGCTAATACCTTCCCAGTTCGTAACCGACTCCCGAACTCAGATCTTTGGTTCGCAAGGCCTTGTCCTTTCCTTCTTCCTCAGGTTTGTGCAACATTACCTTTCCCATTCTTTCGGGATAAAAATGTTTGGCTGGCGACTCTACCTTTTCCGTGCCACTTTCGCGTTTGTACTAGGATGAAAATCCCAGGAGCGACAGTGATGAAACAGTTTAATGCAGGGTTCCTAGCTGTTACTTCTTATCCTCAGTGGGTTGAAAATGTGGTACCAATGCCTAAGAAAGATGGTAAAGTACGCATGTGTGTAGATTACAGGGATTTGAACAAAGCCAGTCCCAAAGATGATTTTCCGCTTCCACATATTGATGTTCTAGTAGACAACACTGCTCAAAATAAGATATTCTCTTTTATGGATGGTTTCTCTGGTTACAATCAGATTAAAATGACACCTGAAGATATGGAGAAGACTACGTTTGTTACATAGCGGGGCACCTTCTGTTATAAGGTAATGCCATTTGGTTTAAAGAACGCTGGGGCAACATATCAACGTGCTATGGTAGCTTTGTTCCATGATATGATTCACCATGAGATTGAGGTATATGTTGATGATATGATAGCTAGATCTCAGACCGAAGAAGAACACCTTGATCATCTGCACAAGTTGTTTGAGAGGTTGAAGAATTACAAGTTGAGATTAAATCCAAACAAGTGTACCTTTGGAGTTAGATCTGGTAAACTTTTGGGTTTCGTTGTCAGTGGTAAAGGTATTGAAGTTGACCATATAAAGGTAAAAGCTATACAAGAAATGCCCGCTCCCCGTACTGAGAAAGAAGTCAGAGGTTTCTTGGGATGACTGAATTATATTGCAAGATTTATTTTCCAATTGACTTCTACTTGTGAGCCAATCTTCAAGTTATTGAAGAAAGATCAAGTAATGGAATGGAACGACGAATTCCGGGTAGCCTTTGATGAGATTAAGAAGTATCTCCAGGAACCTCCAATATTGATGCCACCAGTTGAAGGAAGACCCTTGATTATGTACCTGACAGTATTATACAACTCAATAGGGTGTGTGTTGGGGCAACATGACGAGTCTGGTCGAAAAGAGCAAGCAATATACTACCTTAGCAAAAAGTTTACCGACTGTGAAACAAGATACTCACTGCTCGAGAAAACTTGTTGCGCTTTGGCTTGGGCTGCTCGCTGACTAAGACATTATATGTTGACTCATACCACTTTATTGATTTCAAAAATGGATCCTATCAAATACATATTTGAGAAACCTGCTCTCTCCGGACGAATAACGAGATGGAAAATGATTTTGACAGAATATGACATACAATATACTACTCATAAGGCTATCAAAGGAAGTGTGGTAGCTGATCATTTGGCTTATCAAGCAGTGGATGATTATCAGTCTATGAATTTTGAGTTTCCAGACGAAGATATAATTCTTATTGCTAAAGAACCTAGACAATATAAAGGACCTGAACAGGGATCCCGATGGACTATGGTTTTTGATGGAGCTTCTAATGCACTTGGTAATGGTGTTGGTGTTGTGATTATCTCTCCAGAGGGTTGTTATACACCATTTACTGCCAGACTTTGTTTTGATTGTACCAACAATATGGCCGAATATGAAGCATGTATTATGGGTATCAAGGCTGCCAATGAGATGAAGATCTAGTTTTTGAATGTATACGGAGATTCAGCCTTGGTAGTTAGTTAGATTAAAGATGAATGGGACACAAAACATCCAAATCTCATTCCTTACAGAGAGCATGTGTTGTCTTTAATCCCATACTTTGAAGAGATTACTTTTGGACATATTCCACGAGAAGAGAATCAGTTGGCAGATGCTTTAGCCACTATGTCATCTATGTTTGAAATTAGTTGGGATGATGAAGCACCCAGAATTACTATTTATCGGTTAGATGAACCAGCATACTGTTATGAAGTTGATACTGAAGGTGTGGAAGAGAAACCTTGGTTCCATGAAGTGAAAAGATCTATCAATGACAAGAAGTTTCTGAGGAGATTTTCTGCCAAGTTTTTCCTGAGTAATGGAATTTTGTACAAGCGCAATCATGATTCGACTTTGCTTCGTTGTATGGAAAAGAAGGAAGCAATGGATATTATGGAAGGCATGCATGATGGGATATTTGGTACTCATTCTAGTGGGAATATAATGGCTAAGAAGATTTTGAGAGCAGGTTACTATTGGTCTACCATGGAAGCTGATTGCTATCAACACTCCAAGACTTGTCATAAGTTCCAGATCTATGCTGACAAAATACTTATACCTCTAGTTCCATTGAATGTTTTGACTGCTCCTTGGACTTTTTCCATGTTTGACATTGATATGATTGGTGAGATCAAACCTACTACTTCCAATGGGCATCGTTTCATCCTTGTTGCTATTGATTACTTCACAAAGTGGGTAGAGGCAACTTTGTTTGCTTATGTTACCAAGAATGTTGTGGCTCGATTTGTCAAGCATAATCTTATATGTAGGTATGGCATCCCCGAAATGATTATCACAGATAATGGTACTAATCTGAACAATACTATGATTACTAAGCTTTGTACGCAGTTCAAGATTAAACATCATAATTCTTCTCCATATCGACCAAAGATGAATGGCGCAGTGGAAGCCACTGTAAGCACCCCAAATTTTCCCTCACCCATTCACACCATGGCTTGTGATCTTTTCATATGCATAAATTCAATCATAGCATCTCATACCACATTTTTGATTCACTGCATTGATTCTAAGTCATCTACATCTAGGGTTTGTGATCTGAGCCATCCCTGAGCCATTTGAGCCACTCCAAAGGTCTTCAATCACTTCAATAGGATCCATGTATGTTCAAGCATCATATTATATTCTCACAAGGTCAATGAAGTCAAATAATCACAAGAACTGAAAAAGGCATGGAAGCAGAGCCAGGTTTAACTGCACAGATAACCTAAAATTAGGGTTTTGGTGTCAAAGGCCATAACTCCAATTTTTTTGGTCATTCTTGTTTCTATTTGTCTCTATATGGTATAAGGATCATGCATATCAATTTTCATGAAGAAATTCCATGGGGAAGGCATCTGATCAATAGATGGCTTCTTGAGCAAGTCAGTGCAAAATCAGGGCATCTGAGGCCCCCAGTGACCCAACCAAAGGGTGTTCTCCATCATTTTGAATGTGTATGATCTTTATTTGATCATAGAAGATGTTAGAAGTTCACAAAATTGAAGAATTTCAAGCCATTTGCAAAGTTGCCTTTTTGGGAAAGTGGCTTGTAATGAAAACTTGCCATTTTGGGAAAGTTTTTCAACCTTCTCTTTTTGATTCAAAAATGCTTCAAATGAGAAAACTTTGGTCATGAAAGTTGTATAATGGATCCTCCCATTTTCAAAAAGTACAAGAACGCATTCTAATTCATTTTGGATCAAAAGTTATGGCTTGTCAAAGTTGGACAAAATCACATAATTTCAAGTTTTACACCCAAAGAGGCAAAGTTGCAAAACCTCTTGCCAAGGAAAAATGTGACTTCAATGTGACTTCTAACCTTTGCACAAACATGAACCATGACCTAAAAATCAGAATGCACCAAAGAATTGTCCATTTTCATGACTTGTGCATTAAGAAACTTCAAAAGGGCCAAACATTATGAAAATTGCAAAAACTCACACAAACCCTAATCCACTTGCTGCATTGCCTCAAACTCATTTCCATGGTTCTCCTTGATCAGAGCTGAGCCAAGACATGCCTTTGTACCTTGACTGAACCAGCCCATACCTCTCTTACACAAAAAGTTGACTTTATGCAAAATGACCCATACCAATCAAGCTAGGCCAGCAACAACTCTCTGACCTATCCCAACTTGATACATGGACAAAATGAGACTCAACACATAACACAACACACCCTGAAACATCCCATAAGACATAGTTCCCAAAACTCACCTCTTATGCATTTTGTTTCGAAACTCAATACACAGGCTTCAAACATCAAAACAAACTTCACAAAATCACTCACCATGATCCTCTGATCATTTCCCAACCATTGTTTTGGCCTGAAACCTCCCACATCAAAAACACGATTCCCCTCCTCCATTGACCTGAGCTTCTGCAAACTTCCTCTAGAGACCATATAAACTCCAGCTAAGCATCACAAACTTCTGGGGAGGATCATTGGAGCTTGTTTGGACCAAAGAAGCAGCCAGAAAGTCCTTGTTTCGAAAGCTCCAGTTCAGGTGAGCTCAAGAACATTTTTTCCAGAACTTTAATTTCTTGTTATAAAATGATTCTATGAATTGCACTAATCATCTAGATGTGTTTGGTTTTGAAAATGATCAAGAAACAAGCATGTATTGACTGTCTAAAAGTTTGCCCGTAAAAATGATTTTGTTTGCTTCTCTTGATTCACGAAAAATAAATGATGTTTGTTGTAGGGTTTATGTTTAATGATGTTCATAGATTGATTCTGGAGAGTTTAGTGAAGTTTTGATGCGTTTTGAGTGAGATTGGGAAATTGGTTGGCCGGAGAAGATGACCGGAACACTGTTCTGGTCATCTGAAAGTGATTAGGGCTCAGGATTAGGGCTAATGACATAATTAGGCAAGTTTGAATTCTGGCCGTTCGTTTGCGCGCCAGGTCAATTCCCGCGTCCCCAAGTTTGAACCACAGCCTTTGATCTGTTTGACTTTCTCTTTTTTCTTTTAAATTCATTTTATTTCATTTGTTTTATAATTAACTTCCACGAATTATTTAAAATAGCAAAACCCATTTAAAAATTCTGAAATTTTTTGTCAAACATTTCATTATTCTTCAGAACCCAAAAATATTTTTATTTTTATTTTTGCATTAAAAAATTATTTTTAAATCATTTAAATGGTTATTTTTAATTAGTTAATGAAAATTAATTAATTAAAAATGCATTTAGGTATTTAAAAATCACAAAAAAATTCACTTGGCATTTTAAAACATTTAGGAACATTATCAAACTCTCAAACCAAATTTCTTTTTGGTTCTTGATGCATTTTGACAATTTTTATTGGAATTAAATTCATTTTAAGGCAATATTTTTGTTCAAACTTGGAAAAATCCATTATGCCTAACCATTGAGAGTTTGATGATGGTTCTTCTTGCATTGCATCCTCCATAGCATGTAGTTTATAGGTTAAAATTGGTTTGAATTGATTTTCCATTTTTAATTTGTTTTGCATTTTTCATTGTGAGGTATCCCAAAACCCTAATTGACTTGAGAAATTCATAACTTGCACTAGGTTAAGAGTTAGGTCCCCTCCTTTGGGCAGTGAACTTGTGTAGGGTTAGGGTTCCCTTAGTCCCATTTTCAATTTTTTGTCACATCATTTGCTTCTGGTTTTGAATTTTTGCATTGTATGTTGTATGTAAACCCTAATTTATGCCTTCCCTTGCATCCCTCTCTCATTTGCTTGAATTCAATAACTTGCCATGACATTTTGTACATCCATATGATTCATAATACATCTTAGGACATATTAGAATCATGTTTGATCATTGCATCATTCCTTTGCCATGTTATATGCTCATTTCATTTCATAAACATTCATGAATCTTTATGGTTCAAAGCATGCCTCATTTGTATCCTTATGTTTGTTTGATCACTCTCATCTCTTGCCATGTGTTTGCATCATCTCTTAGAATCATTAACATCATGTTTATGCTTCTGACTTTGGTTTGCATCATGACCTTTCATCTCATTTGCATTGCATTTCATTTCTTTTGCTAACTTTTCAGGTGGTAAGTTGTTTTGAGAAGTGAATTTGCCTTCACTTCTCATAATCTCTTCTCATCTCTCTTACATCATTGCTGCATTTTACCATGTGTATTAGAGTGAGCTTTCTCATTCATGTTCATCTCTTACCTTCTTTCTTCAGGCAACTTGCCTTCTTAAGTGAAGCAAGTTGTCTTGCTTCTCTCTGCTCCTTCCTCCTTTCATCTGCTCCTCTCCCTGGTGGCTCTTTGAAGATTTCTTTCTCTCTTAAGCCTCACAAACCCTAGGAACACCCAAGCATGATAACAATTAGGGTTGATTAGTACCCCCATTAGTTTTACCTTTGTGTCATCTTTGAGTCTCCTCTTCTCACCTTATAATCCAGGACTAAACCCTAAAGGCTTTAAGGCTTTGTGATTAAGCTTATGCCTGCATCCTTCTATTAGGATGGAGTGTATAACTTTAATCCTAAGTGTTAAACCCTTAATGTGTTTAAATCCTTTAATCAATCCACTTAATAATCATCAAGACATCAAGCTTGTAACTTGGGCCTTACATTAGGGTTCTAATTCTTCCTTAATTGGTTAAGAAGGACTAACCCCAGTGTTAATGGACAAGTCCCCCTCAAGTTGTCTTACAAACCATAAAACTTACTTCTTAAATCTCATCATTAACTAAAATCCACTTTAATAAAGGCTTTGTTTTGTCATGAGCTTAATCCCTAATCATGGATTAAGTTGAGGAGTCTTTCTCAGCTTAAATGTTCTCATCTATTATCCTTCTATTAGGATGGTGTAATGGGTCCATTAGATCCTTGATTATGGCTTAAACTCATTACTTAGCACTAAACAAAAACTCCAAAAACATCTAAATAAATATAAGTAGGTTAATGATCTTAATCCTACATCATGGTGATTAAGTGTGAGGTGCTTACTTCATACTTAAGATATTCTCATTACCCCTAATCAGAGGGAAGATGTGAAGAGTTTACTAACCCACTGGTTTAGGCTTAAGCTCATTAACTTATGACAAACATCCAAAAGCAATAAAAGACTGAAAACACAAAAACAAACAATAATCGTCTCCTCCGGGATTCTTTTCTCATCTCATTCATTCACAAACGAGAACTCGCTTCTTCCGTCTAATGCAAGACAGTTTGCACCTGAGCCAGACAGGTCATACACTTGAGCTTATACAAGTAAGCAGTTCACAAGTCAATTTATCTCTCAGTCTCCTTGAGTCGAACTACGGTGTTCTGACTTCCTCATTGCACGAGAGGATATGTAGGCATAACTTAACAGTTATCGAACAAAAGTCTCTGTATATTCCCCCTCCTCTAGCCATATTCTTAAAGCCTCATAGTCTTGAGCATCTCATTCTTGTTCTCACACTGACACTTCTCTTATACATTTCACACTTCTTTTACACTGACACTTGCATTCTTTCCAGCTTTGATACACAAATTGCACTGACACTACCCCTTTAAAACACAAATCTTTTAAGCATGGATCCCGTCGAGTACGACGGACAATCTGGGTGCTCATACCTTCCCAGGTTGTAACCAACCCCCCTTCTCAGTCTCTCTGGTTCGCAACCGTCTTATCCATCTTTTCTTAGGTTTATCCAGCATTACCTTTCCTTCGGGATAAAAATGCCTAGCTGGAGACTCTATTCATTCATCTCTTCTCTTTCGCCGACCGTTCGCGTCTGTACCCCATTTGACTTAGCCTCATTTGGTGGGAGCGACAGCTTGGCGACTCTGCTGGGGAACCTTATATTGTAACCAGGGCTTCTGGTTCTTTTTGTGGGTTCCTCCTAGCGCTTGTTTGATTTGTGTTTGCTGGGGTGTTATGTGCTAATTGTGTTTATATAGTTGCTTTATTTATTGCTTTATGTACAGCCTTATTTATTGCTTTCTTTACAGTTTTTTCCATATTTCATACTGTCATTATCATTGCTGGATCTGTTCTTCTGTCTTGGTGGGTGGGGTTTCATTGAGAGTTTGAGGTCCTATACATGGGACCTGAGTGACACCTAGGCTAGAGTGGTTCATATTCTTTCCCATTCCATTTCGGTCTGGTGCGGGAATATGAAACACGGTTCAGATATGGGTTTCTTCTTGAGAACTCTGTGCTACAGATTTCCTGTAGTGCTAGGGCTATCTGGGAAGCCTGCTAAGTCTGGATGAACTTTATTATTGACCTTCAGAAACTGAGGTGGATTAGAGGAGGATCTTTTATGGTTAATGTAAACACTGTACTTCCGGGTTAGAAGTGTTTACACTTCTCATAACTGATCCAAGTCTAAGGATCCTTGTTCTAGAACACCACCTGTGAGGGGGTTGGGCTGTTTACAGGTTTGCAGGTACCCTTGGCCACATCATACCCTGTTACTATTTCGTTTAAGAGTACTTCATTTTGGATAGTTCTTGTGATTTAACCCTGGACATGTGACTCTTTATTTGAGTCCCCCACCTTGGTTACTGGATTTCTGAACCTCCATCTGGACTTCTTGAACATATATGGGCTTTATATCAAAACAGATAATCAGATCCAGCTTGATCACAAACCCTTGCATATCATTTGCATACATTATCATTGCATCATTTGACATTTGTTTATTTGTTTTCAGGGTATCCACATCATATCTGGCTTGGTTTTGACCCCTTCATCTGCATAGACCTCTGCTTCATCAGTTATCTGCTTCAGCTATTCTCTTCAGTTGTCTGCTTCAGTCATCTTCATCATCATCAACATCAGCCTGTTAGTGGCTCATCTCCAGTATTAGCCTTGATCTTCATCAGCACTTATCTTCAGCTCTTCATCAGCATTCATGGCTGCACCCAGGAAGAGCAACATATCTTACCATTTCTTTGAGCCCGTGTTGACTGGCATCAGGCAGGTCCAGTCACTTATCACCCATGACCACATCCCATTATTCAGAGAGCATTATGGAGGTATCCTGGATATGATTATGGACCTAGACCCTTCTCAGAGGAGCATGATCCACACCTGCCTACAGTTTTATGACCCTCCTCTGAGATGCTTCACATTTTCAGATTTTCAGACTTCCAGCTAGGACCTCTGCTGGAGGAGTTTTCATCATTGATTGGAGTACCTGTCAGGGGTGGTGTCCCCTTCAACCCAGAGATGACTTCTCCCAGCAATGGAGAAGTGGCAAAAGCACTGTACCTGGAGTCTACTTTGATTGAGCAGAATATGACAACAAAAGCTGGGATCCCTGGTTTACACTTAGACTTCTTGATTTCTCAGGCCATCCTGAAGGCCTCTTTGGGAGAATGGAGGGCAGTTTGTGCATTGTTAGCCCTCAACATATATGGGGTTGTACTATTTGCAGATGAGCCTAAATTTATCAGCAAGAATGCCATTCATCTTTTCCTTCTGAAGAACCCAGTACCCACATTGCTGGGAGATTTCTATTACTCCATTCATCAGAGGAATGAGAAGCAAAGAGGGAAGTTGGTGAGATTCTGTGCTCCTTTGTTTCACACTTGGTTGCTCAAACACCTGCCTAAGACAGATGCCTTCCTGAACCCCCACCAACAGAAGAATTGGGCTAAGAGACTTATTGCTTTATCTTCAAATGACATCAGATGGTGCACCCAGAGCGCCAAAGGCAAGGACATCATCACTAGCTGTGGGCAGTACCCAAATGTGCCTCTAATAGGAGTAAAGGGTTGCATCAACTACAATCCTTTGCTATTTAAGAGACAACTGGGCTATGCTTTGGTTCACCCTCCTAGAATGCAAGATTTAGCTGAGACCCTGTATTGTGAGATAAAGCCTAATCTAGCTGCTGTCAGACAAGCATCCTGGGCTTGGGACAACATCCAGACAAAAGGGATGGCTATTCTTGGAAGGTGCAATAATGTTGCTTCAGCTCAGTACTATGACTGGTCTCATGCTAGAGCTCATATTACTGGAATGCCCTTCACCATTGAGGATATACCTGGGCCACCCACAACTCAGCCAACAGCCACTGTCAGCCTGGAAGAGTTTGAGAAACTGAAGGAAAGGAATGAGAATCTGTCTCAAGCTCTGAAGAAGACCCTTTGGGAAAGGAGTGATGATCGTCTGGACATTGAGAGGTTGGAGAATCTTAGGGTGGAGCATCTGACCAAGATTGAGAAAACAGAGGACTACATCAAAAAAGCAAGAGTTGGGGAACAAATATTGAAGAATGCCTGTAAAGAGGCCAAGCTTCAGAAGGCTAGGACTGATCTCTATCTGCAAGAAAGTCAGGCTAGGTGGGTCAGGATCACTGAAGCCCGGACACAAGAAGATCAGAGGACTCAAGCCAGGATTGAGCAATTAGAGGCTAATGAAAAGAAGCAACGAGAATCTTTGTTGGCAGCCCATAAAGAGATTTCAGAGTTGAAGCTTAGGGCTGGATTGAAGAGATCAAAGGACCAGGACAGGCACAACAAGCTGACCACTGCCATTGCCACCAGAAACCTCCTCATCAGGAATATCACAGAGCATCCAGCTGATCCAGTGACTGAGTCACTTTTGAAGGAAGTTAAGGAGATGAGTTTGGACTGGATGTCTGACCTTTTGATTGTTGTTGTTTTCATTTTGATGTACTTTCCTTTTGTGTTGTATTTTGACCCTTCAGGGGCATGTGTTGTAAAAAACAGACTATGTATTATTCACCATTTGTAATATATTTTAGTTTGTTTCCATTGTGGGGTTTCTTTTTTCTCAACAACATCAAAGCATCTTCCTTGAGGTCTGGAAAGGTCAAAACCAAG
The DNA here is from genome assembly GCA_963966055.1 of Lathyrus aphaca. Classification (NCBI taxonomy): domain Eukaryota; kingdom Viridiplantae; phylum Streptophyta; class Magnoliopsida; order Fabales; family Fabaceae; genus Lathyrus; species Lathyrus aphaca. The sequence goes on along the minus strand of OZ014520.1, from coordinate 162,863,664 downwards.
AACCAAGCCGGATACCTTGGAAAACAAATAAGCATGCTGCATTGCATACTAACTTTTGTTTTGTTTTGTAGGTTTTGCCTTTATTATGTTTGTTTCTAACTCTGTTGTGCTTCAGGAAATATTGCTCGCCGCTGGGTGTTCCCTCTCAACCGTACGCACCGGTATCCTACCCGCAACAACCTTCCTGGTATCCAAATGGATCAAGTACAGCAGGACCTGACAGAGGTCAGAACTCAAATGGCTAATGAAAGAGTGGAAATGAGGAACCAAATGGCTCAATTTATGACCGTGATGACTGGTTTGGCCCAGAGCCAAGAAAGGTTAAGGGCATTAGTAGAAAGACAAACTCCCGAGGAACCCCATCCTGGCACTGGAGGAACAAGTAATAATGAGGGAGGACAGCCTCATGTTAACCCACCAGTATTTGGACCTCATCTAGATCCGGAAGTCAATATCCCAAGGAATGTACAGGACAACACTGCTGCATGTAGGATCTTGCAAGAAGATCCTCAAGAGGAGCAGTTTACTGTAATGGGAGCTGGAGACGAAGTCTATGATAGGAGGTTTGATGAAATTGCTGAGAAATTGAGATCTTTGGAGTCTCAAAACTCCTTGGGTTTTGATGTAATGGATATGGGGTTAGTGGATGGGGTAAGAATTCCCCACAAGTTTAAACCCCCGTGCTTTGAGAAATACAATGGAACCTCTTGTCCACGAACTCACCTGCAGTCTTTTCTGGGAAGACTTAAAGCATATACCATGGATGAAAAACTGTGGATGTTTTACTTTGAAGATAGCTTGACTGGAGCTCCAAGAGAGTGGTATTCACACTTGACCAGAGCTACTATCAGATGCTGGAAGGACGTAGCTGAAGCTTTCATCAGACAATACCAATACAATCTGGACATGGCTCCCAACAGGACCCTCCTAATGGGAATGTCTCAGTCCTCCAGAGAAAGCTTCAGGGAATATGCCCAGAGGTGGAGACAGCTGGTTGCTGCTGTCCAGCCACCCATGTCGGAAAGAGAAATGGCCGACATGTTCAAGAATACCTTGCAAGGAACATATATTGATAGGCTGGCTGCCTTTTCTTCCACTAGTTTCGCTGACGTCGTCATAGCCGGTGAAAGAATTGAGAGTCTATTAAGAATGGGCAAAATTTATGATAATGGTGCAAGTTCGTCCAGTAATCCCAGGAAGCCTTTTGTGGGACCTCGAAGGACCAGTGAGGAAAATTCCATTCATGCTAGTAGGGGCAGACCTCAGTACGTTCACAGATCAGTAGCAGCAGTCACCATTCCAGCTCCGATTCCTCCGCAATCAGCATATCAACCACAACAACCACATTATCAATAGCAAGCCCAGTATCCGCCACAGAGAACCTACAACAACAGCAACAACAATCAACAACAACGACCCTTTCAGCAAAGACCATCACAGGCAAACAGGGTGATTGACCCTATCCCTATGCCTTATGCTGCCTTATTGCCACAACTCCTGAAACTCAATTTAGTTGAGTTAAGGACATTGGCACCACCAGATCCCTCCAATCTCCCAAGGAATTATGATGTCAACGCCATATGTGCTTTCCATTCCAATGCACCTGGCCATAATACGGAAAAATGCAGGGCCTTGCAAATGAAAGTCCAAGATCTGGTGGATTCTAAAGCCCTCAACTTTGCACCCCCTCCAAATGTCAACAAGAATCCTATGCCTCATCATGGCGGGCCGAGGATTAATGCCATTGAGGAAGACAAACCATTTACTTTGATCACCAGTGTTGCACAAATTCAAACACCTCTGGTCGAAATTAAAGCTCAGCTTCTAGAGTGCCAGGTGTCTCCCGGGTGTGAGCTCGGTTGTGGATATTGCAACATTGCAGTCAACGGGTGTGAAAATTTGAGAAGCGGCATAGATGGTCTTATTAAGGATGGTATCCTTCAGATCTCAACAACGGCGCCTACAAATCCAGCAATTCCTTTAACAACAATTCCTGATTCTTCTACAACAGCAGCAACAATCATTCCTACCGATTCATCAATATCATCAGCAATGGCTCCGTCCATCACTTCAACAAATCAGATGTCAACAACCGTCTCTTCTACAACATCAGCATCCACTTTATTAGCCGAATCTTCTACAACGCCAGCAAAAATTGATGAAGATGTCTCAACAGTCACCATCTACTATGATCCATCAATTGTTCCTCCAAATAGCAACTTTCAACAACAAACAGTGGCACCTCCTGCCAGGTCACCAGTCACGATTTACTACGATCCACACACATTCACAGTACCCTCCTCTGCAGCAGTCAGTCCAGTTACTATTACGGTGCCTGGACCAATTCCATATGAAAGCAGTAACGCCATACCTTGGCATTATGGCTATGATCTTTACTGCAACAGGGAGAAAATCACTTTGGATTCTTCAACCTCTTCTCCACAAATTGATAATGTTGGGGGAGGCGGAGGCTTCACCAGAAGCGGACGCCTTTTCGCATCACAAACTCAGAGACCTAATGTTGAAGCAGAAGCTGCTGCCAAAGCAAAAGGAAAGAGTGTGGTACTTGAAGAGCCGACTGTCAAAGAAACTCAGAAGACATCTTTTGAACAGGATGTAGACGAGTTTATGAGAATCATAAAGAGAAGTGATTACAAGGTGGTGGATCAGCTTCACCAAACTCCCTCAAAAATCTCCATATTATCACTGTTGATGTGTCCAGAAGCTCACAGGAATGCATTATTGAAAGTCCTGCACGCAACATACGTGCCAGAGGAGATCACTGTTAATCAGCTAGAAACCGTGGTAGCAAATGTCAATACCAGTCATGGACTGGGCTTTACCAATGCTGACTTAACAACTGAGGGACGTAACCACAACAAGGCTTTACACATCACTCTAGAGTGCAAGGGTGTTGTTTTATCTCATGTACTGGTGGACACTGGGTCGTCACTCAATGTTCTACCAAAGAAAGCCTTAGTGAAGCTGGAGTATGATGGCTTGGAACTGTGTCCGAGTAATTTGGTGGTGAGAGCATTCGATGGCTCTAAAAGATCAGTGCTTGGGGAGATTGATCTGCCTGTGATGATTGGCCCGCAGACTTTTAAAATTACCTTCTATGTGATGGACATTCAGCCGGCCTACAGCTGTTTGTTGGGTAGACCCTGGATCCATGCCGCTGGCGCTGTTACGTCTACCCTTCACCAGAAGCTGAAATTCGAGTGGGAAGGCCAGATCATCACCATCTGTGGGGAAGAAGACATCTTTGTTAGCCATCTGGCTACGTATAAGTAAATAGAGATGGATGGAGAAATCCATGAAACCATGAGCCAGGGGTTTGAGGCCCTAAACATTAATGAAGCATCTGCTGTACTGGGAACTTCCATGACGTCTTATCAGCAAGCCAGGAAGGTTGTTGAAGAGGGTACTGCCCAAGGCTGGGGCAAGCTGCTGCCCGTGGAAAAGAAAGAAGACAGATTTAGGTTGGGTTACAAACCAACTCAACAAGATCAATCAGAGGCTGCAAGGGAGCCCAATTTTGTCAGCGGGGGAATGCTCACCCCGGATGCTGTGAACAACTTGGAAGACGAGGAGGAAAGCGACCGCAACCTGGAGAGTTGGATACGTCCAAGGATCCCGGGGAGCCAAGTCCTTAACTGGTCTTCCTAGGAAATTATAAGGGTTACTCCTGCAGAGTAATTATTATTTCCTGTATTTTTAAGCATGCATCAAGTCTTGCATCTTGCCCAAGATGACAAGGCTCATTTTGTAATCGGGCCATCTTGTAATTTTGTGCAAATAGATCAATCAATGAATATCGGACATCTTTTGCAAACAAGTCTCTTTTTTCGCCCACCGTCTTTTCATTTTTCTTTTTGTACAAAAATAAAATTGCAATGTTTTCAAAAAAACAACTTCATCTTTCACTTTTTCTAAACAAGATTAAAATTGATCACTAAAATAAACAATCTAAACCCTTGCAGAGAGTGCCTTTCAGATTGCACCGACAACAACACAACTATGGCTTCGTATGACTTTGACAATCCAATCAATCAAGCCGATGAAGGGGTTGAAGAAGATTATGAGCTTCCTGAAGAGCTAGCCAGGTTGTTAAGGCAAGAGGAGAAGGTTATCATTCCTCATCAGGAGGAGATTGAAACTGTTAATCTTGGTACGGAAGAAGACGTGAAAGAAGTTAAGATCGGGGCCTGCCTGCAGGATTCAGTGAAGGAGCAACTGATTGATATGCTTCGGGAGTATGTGGATGTCTTTGCTTGGTCTTATCAGGATATGCCAGGGTTGGACACCGACATTGTCATGCATAAGCTGCCTCTAAAAGAAGACTACCCACTAGTGAAACAGACGCTGCGCCGTACTCGCCCAGATATGGCAATGAAGATTAAAGAAGAGGTTCAAAAACAGTGGGATGCCGGATTCCTCGTTGTAACTAGTTACCCGCCGTGGGTTGCTAATATTGTATCGGTGCCTAAGAAGGACGGCAAGGTGAGAATGTGTGTGGATTACCGGGACCTGAACAGAGCCAGCCCGAAAGATGACTTCCCTTTACCTCACATTGATGTATTGGTCGACAATACGGCTCAGTTCTCGGTGTTCTCCTTCATGGATGGATTTTCAGGATACAATCAGATCAAGATGTCACCTGAAGACATGGAGAAGACGACTTTCATCACACCCTGGGGCACATTCTGTTATAAGGTGATGCCATTTGGATTAAAGAATGCGGGTGCTACTTATCAACGGGCTATGGTAACATTATTCCATGACATGATCCATAAAGAAATTAAATGTTATGTGGATGACATGATTGCCAAGTCCCTCACAGAAGAAGACCACCTGGTAAACCTGTTGAAGTTATTCAAGCGTCTGAGGAAATACCAACTGAAGTTAAACCCCAACAAGTGCACATTCGGGGTGCGATCCGGTAAACTGCTGGGATTTATTGTAAGTGAGAAAGGGATTGAAGTTGACCCTGACAAAGTCAAAGCCATTCAAGAAATGCCTGCACCAAAGACTGAAAAAGAAGTTCGGGGGTTTCTAGGTAGATTGAACTACATTTCGAGGTTCATATCTCACCTTACAACAACCTGTGAACCTTTGTTCAAGCTGTTAAGAAAAGAACAAACGGTCAGGTGGAACGGAGATTGCCAAAGGGCTTTTGACAAAATCAAGGAATACTTACAGGAGCCTCCAATCCTTATGCCTCCAATTGAAGGAAGACCTCTAATCATGTACTTGACAGTATTAGAAGAGTTAATGGGGTGTGTGCTGGGCCAGCATGACGAGTCTGGTCGAAAAGAGTATGCAATATACTACCTAAGCAAAAAGTTTACCGACTGTGAACAACGTTATTCACTGCTTGAGAAAACTTGCTGTGCTTTAGCGTGGGCTGCTCGCCGACTGAGACAGTATATGTTGACCCACACTACTTTATTGATATCAAAGATGGACCCAGTTAAGTACATTTTTGAGAAGCCAGCACTTACCGGACGGGTTGCGAGATGGCAAATGATCCTCACAGAATATGATATTCAGTACACATCTCAAAAGGCCATCAAGGGCAGTGTATTGTCTGATTATCTTGCTGAGCAACCCATCGGTGATTACCAGCCTATGAGATTTGACTTCCCTGATGAGGACATCATGTTCATAAAAGCAAAAGATCATGAAGAGCCTGTTCACATTGAAGGGCCTGACCCGGAAGAAGAATGGACTATGATGTTCGATGGGCCTGTTAATATGAATGGTCGCGGTGTTGGTGCAGCACTCATCACACCTAAAGGAGTTCACATGCCTTTCTTGGCGAAACTCACTTTTAACTGCACTAATAACGAAGCTGAATACGAAGCCTGTATTATGGGTCTTGAGGAAGCCATTGACCTCAGGATCAAGACTTTGACTGTATTCGGAGATTCAGCTCTGGTAATCAATCAAACCAATGGCAAATGGTACACCCACCAAGATCATCTGATACCTTACCGGGATTATACAAGAAGGTTATTGACTTTCTTCACAACAGTCAAGCTTGAGTATATCCCTCGAGATGAAAATCAGTTTGCAGATGCTCTGGCTACCATTTCATCCATGATCAAAGTTCAAGCTGTCAACTTTGTGCCTCGGATATCAGTATCCAGACTTGACAGACCAGCATACGTGTTCTCAGCAGATGTTGTTAAAGATGATAAGCCTTGGTTCCATGATATCAAATGCTTCTTGGAGGATCAAACATACCCACCTAGGGCATCTTCCAATGACAAGAAGACATTAAGAAGGCTAGCTGGTAGCTTCTTCCTGAACACTGATGGTTCCCTGTACAAGAGAAACTTTGATATGGTACTCCTCAGATGCGTTGATAGGACAGAAGCAAACTTGTTGATGCACGAGGTGCATGAAGGATCCTTTGGTACCCATGCAGGAGGGCATGCAATGGCTAAAAAGTTGCTAAGATCAGGCTATTACTGGATCACAATGGATGCAGACTGTTGTGCTTATGCTAGGAAATGTCATAATGCCAGATTTATGCGGATAAAGTGCATGTGCCTCCGAATCCTTTGAATGTGATGTCTTCACCCTGGCCCTTTGCCATGTGGGGCATTGATATGATTGGCAAGATTGAACCAACTGCTTCAAACGGCCACAGATTCATCCTGGTTGCTATTGACTATTTTACCAAGTGGGTTGAAGCGGCTTCTTATGCAAATGTTACAAGGCAAGTGGTAGCCCGATTTCTGAAGAGAGATATCATCTGTCGGTATGGAGTGCCCGAGCGAATCATTACTGATAATGGTTCCAATTTAAACAACAAAATGATGGCAGAACTGTGCCGGGACTACAAGATCCAACACCACAATTCTTCCCCTTACAGGCCAAAGATGAATGGCGCTGTCGAGGCAGCTAATAAGAATATCAAGAAGATTGTGCAGAAGATGGTGGTTACCTATAAAGACTGGCATGAAATGCTACCGTTTTCCTTACATGGGTACCGTACGTCAATCAGAACATCCACTGGGGCAACACCGTATCAGCTTGTTTATGGTATGGAGGCAGTCCTACCTGTTGAAGTTGAATTACCCTCCCTGCGGGTATTGATGGATGTTAAACTGAATGAAGCAGAATGGGTCCGATCCCTATACGAACAACTGAGTCTGATCGAAGAAAAGAGATTAGCTGCAATTTGTCACGGGCAGTTATATCAGAAAAGAATGAAGAAAGCCTTCGATCAGAAAGTCAGGCTCCGAGAGTACCAAGTAGGAGATCTTGTGCTGAAAAGACTCCTCCCTCCTCATACAGACCACAGGGGCAAGTGGACCCCGAACTATGAAGGACCATTCGTAGTAAAGAAAGTTTTCTCTGGTGGAGCACTGATGCTCAGTACTATGGATGGTGAAGACTTCCTGTCCCCTGTGAATTCAGATGCAGTTAAAAAATACTTCGCATAAAAATGACCCGCTAGACATAAAAACAGAATGTAAGTCCAGGCAAAAATAGGGCATCCCGGCGAGTCAAAAACAAAATAAAAGACTCGGGCAAAAATAAGGGAAAATAAATATAAAAATATACACCCGCTGAGTTGAAAAGCCACATTGGACAACTCAGGCAAAAATAGGTATCCCGGTGGATTGAAAACCCGAGAGGGCGATCCACGCAAAATAAGGGAATAAGCGAACAACTGCATTCTGAATTCATCTGTATCACTTACAACCCGGCAAGCTCCGAAAGTTTCGATCGTCGATCAGAATCAGCCTTCTTCAGAAAGCAAGATGAAAAGAACGTCAATGTCATACAAGTCATAGCAAAATGGAAGCTCCTTGAAAGCATCATCAACATTGCCAGCATCTTGTTGTTTCTCAGTTTGTAATGATCTCCTCATTTCAGGGGATCTGTTTCTTTGACTGTATCTTGCCAATTCAGGGCACATGAATTAATAAAATCAGCTATTCAGTCATGTTTCGTCTCGTACATTTTATTTTCGTTTGCAAAAAATGTCCGATGTCTTTAAGGATCTTGATCGCATAAATACATATGTTTCCCTTCTAAGAATACATGCTTACAGGAAATATGTTTGCTCCTAGGATTGCCTAAACTCCTATGATGGAATCCAGTAAGGGATACCTCGGGGTACTTGTGCGCTTCTTTGTCTTTTCAAGACTGCAGGTATCCAAAGCACGATATGGGGCATGAAAGTTTCTCACCAGAAAGCTGTCAAATCAATATCTACTCAGTCTATCTTCTGATTAGCACTAGAGGTATTTTCTCCCCAGCTGAGTTGCCAGTCATCATTCCTCCTCAGCCAAGTGCAAAGACCGGAAACCATCCCCCCACAGAGTTTCAGCCTCTACCCAGAGAAGCAATGCCTGAAGATCTCACAACAGAGTGACGAAAGCTTCTACAAACCCCAGCTGGGTCCCTCAGTATCAAGATAGCTCTATCAGCAATCTATTCCCCCATACAGAGTCATATATGCTAGATCTACCAATGATCTCGTCCCTAGCTGGGATATCCACCTCAAGCAGATCAGCCAGAGATCTCCATAGCAGCGGGATCCGAATCCCGGATCGGTATCTTTGCATAATCATAGCATTCACATCATATTTTTCCCACAAAGCGTAGCATTCCGTTTAATACGGAGCATTACGGCAAAAATCAAACATATTGCATAAACATAAGCCATGTGTCGAACTGAACACTTGTAAAAAATGACCATCCATCAGACAATATGCAGAATATTTCCCAAATTCCCCACCAGAAAGCCAAAGTATTACACCCACAAATACATCAAACAGATACTTTTTGACACTCGTCTGTGCCATATCCCCAGCGGAAAGCCAAAGCGTCCCCTTTGCACTCACAACACATGTGTACATATTTACACAAATTCCTTGACACCCGTCCGTGTCACCCCCCAGCATAGTTGCCTAAACACTTTGGAAATCAAATACTTGTTTATAATACACTTTTTCTGGCACCCGTCTGTGTCATGCTCTCCCCGACAAGTTGAGCACTCGTCTGTGTCTCACTCATACTTTTTACTCATACAGATACTCGTCCTTATCTTGTATACACCACTCATACCCCCTCAGATTCGACACTCGTCCGTGTTCTTTGTTAACTAGATGGTACTCGTCCGTATCATCATCTCTGAACATGCGTCAAGCGTTTGTTTCTACCGATACTCGTCCATATCATAGTCTTAAGGATGCTCGTTCGTATCTTTAATCTATACACCGTGTCAAACACTTATGTCTTCTTGAATTAAGACACTCGTCTATGTCTACTGTTCCCCAGAAGAGTCCCAGCAAATCCCAGTGAACTATTCCCTTTCTATCTGACATTCGTCCTATGTCATGATACCTTTCGGTAGCCGTACCCTGCCAGGTGATCGTCCTTCACCTTTTTGATGATCATCCTTCATCACCCCCAGTGGAGTCTCTATTCATTAGAACCCCTTTCTATCCGACATTCGTCCTATGTCGTGACATTTTTAGCAGCCGTCCCCTGCTGGGTGATCGTCATTCACCTCCTAATGATCGTCCTTCACCTCTTGATGATTGTCCTTCATCATGCTCATCCGATGGCCGTCCCCATCGTCGACCTTTTTATCCGGCATTCGTCCTATGTCGCGATACTTTTGGCAACCGTACCATGCCAGGTGATCGTCCTTCACCTTAGATGACCGTCCCTCATCTCATCCCCAACAGAGCAGCCGTCCCCTGCTAGGTGATCGTCCTTCACCTTTGATGACCTTACCTCATCATTTATTTCACTTATACATTGAACCTGATGGTCGTCCCCATCATTTAACTTTAATCCCCATAGAATCTTTGTTACTTCACTTTGATGGCCGTCCCCTTCATAATCTCTTATATCCCTAGCTTGTCGGCCGTCCCCGTCATTGCTTTGTTTCCCGCATCTTCCCCAGCATGTCGGTCGTCCCCGTCATTGCCATATCCCTAGCAGTCGTCCTCTGCTCGACGGTCGTCCTCCGTCGCCCGCACTTTATAAATATACTTTATTTTCTTTTTACAATCTAATCCCTTTTCTTCTTCATTCTGTGAGTGCAAATTTTGGACTGTCTTTGATATTCAACCATAAGTTATCTTGTTTGCCTGTTAAGCCGTTGCTTACATTCTACACAGCTAACTCATGTTTGAATAGGGGCAGCTGTAAGCACCCCAAATTTTCCCTCACCCATTCACACCATGGCTTGTGATCTTTTCATATGCATAAATTCAATCATAGCATCTCATACCACATTTTTGATTCACTGCATTGATTCTAAGTCATCTGCATCTAGGGTTTGTGATCTGAGCCATCCCTGAGCCATTTGAGCCACTCCAAAGGTCTTAAATCACTTCAATAGGGTCCATGTATGTTCAAGCATCATATTATATCCTCACAAGGTCAATGAAGTCAAAGAATCACAAGAACTGAAAAAGGCATGGAAGCAGAGCCAGGTTTAACTGCACAGATAACCTAAAATTAGGGTTTTGGTGTCAAAGGCCATAACTCCAAATTTTTTGGTCATTCTTGTTTCTATTGGTCTCTATATGGTATAAGGATCATGTATATCAATTTTCATGAAGAAATTCCATGGGGAAGGCATCTGATCAATAGATGGCTTCTTGAGCAAGTCAGTGTAAAATCAGGGCATCTGAGGCCCCCAGTGACCCAACCAAAGGGTGTTCTCCATCCTTTTGAATGTGTATGATCTTTATTTGATCATAGAAGATGTTAGAAGTTCACAAAATTGAAGAATTTCAAGCCATTTGCAAAGTTGCCTTTTTGGGAAAGTGGCTTGTAATGAAAACTTGCCATTTTGGGAAAGTTTTTCAACCTTCTCTTTTTTATTCAAAAATTCTTCAAATGAGAAAACTTTGGTCATGAAAGTTGTATAATGGATCCTCCCATTTTCAAAAAGTACAAGAACGCATTCTAATTCATTTTGGATCAAAAGTTATGGCTTGTCAAAGTTGGACAAAATCACATAATTTCAAGTTTTACACCCAAAGAGGCAAAGTTGCAAAACCTCTTGCCAAGGCAAAATGTGACTTCAATGTGACTTCTAACCTTTGCACAAACATGAACCATGACCTAAAAATCAGAATGCACCAAAGAATTGTCCATTTTCATGACTTGTGCATTAAGAAACTTCAAAAGGGCCAAACATTATGAAAATTGCAAAAACTCACACAAACCCTAATCCACTTGCTGCATTGCCTCAAACTCATTTCCATGGTTCTCCTTGATCAGAGCTTAGCCAAGACATGCCTTTGTACCTTGACTGAACCAGCCCATACCTCTCTTACACAAAAAGTTGACTTTATGCAAAATGACCCATACCAATCAAGCTAGGCCATCAACAACTCTCTGACCTATCCCAACTTGATACATGGACAAAATGAGACTCAACACATAACACAACACACCCTGAAACATCCCACAAGACATAGTTCCCAAAACTCACCTCTTATGCATTTTGTTTCGAAACTCAATACACAGGCTTCAAACATCAAAACAAACTTCACAAAATCACTCACCATGATCCTCTGATCATTTCCCAACCATTGTTTTGGCCTGAAACCTCCCACATCAAAAACACGATTCCCCTCCTCCATTGACCTGAGCTTCTGCAAACTTCCTCTAGAGACCATATAAACTCCAGCTAAGCATCACAAACTTCTGGGGAGGATCATTGGAGCTTGTTTGGACCAAAGAAGCAGCCAGAAAGTCCCTGTTTCGAAAGCTCCAGTTCAAGTGAGCTCAAGAACATTTTTTCCAGAACTTTAATTTCTTGTTATAAAATGATTCTATGAATTGCACTGATCATCTGGATGTGTTTGGTTTTGAAAATGGTCAAGAAACAAGCATGTATTGACTGTCTAAAAGTTTGCCCGTAAAAATGATTTTGTTTGCTTCTCTTGATTCACGAAAAATAAATGATGTTTGTTGTAGGGTTTATGTTTAATGATGTTCATAGATTGATTATGGAGAGTTTAGTGAAGTTTTGATGCGTTTTGAGTGAGATTGGGAAATTGGTTGGCCGGAGAAGATGACCGGAACACTGTTCTGGTCATCTGAAAGTGATTAGGGCTCAGGATTAGGGCTAATGACATAATTAGGCAAGTTTGAATTCTGGCCGTTCGTTTGCGCGCCAGGTCAATTCCCGCGTCCCCAAGTTTGAACCACAGCCTTTGATCTGTTTGACTTTCTCTTTTTTCTTTTTAAATTCATTTTATTTCATTTGTTTTATAAATAACTTCCACGAATTATTTAAAATAGCAAAACACATTTAAAAATTCTGAAATTTTTTGTCAAACATTTCATTATTCTTCAGAACCCAAAAATATTTTTACTTTTATTTTTGCATTAAAAAATTATTTTTAAATCATTTAAATGGTTATTTTTAATTGGTTAATGAAAATTAATTAATTAAAAATGCATTTAGGTATTTAAAAATCACAAAAAAATTCATTTTGCATTTTAAGACATTTAGGAACATTATCAAACTCTCAAACCAAATTTCGTTTTGGTTCTTGATGCATTTTGACAATTTTTATTGGAATTAAATTCATTTTAAGGCAATATTTTTGTTCAAACTTGGAAAAATCCATTCTGCCTAACCATTGAGAGTTTGATGATGGTTCTTCTTGCATTGCATCCTCCATAACATGTAGTTTATAGGTTAAAATTGGTTTGAATTGATTTTCCATTTTTAATTTGTTTTGCATTTTTCATTGTGAGGTATCCCAAAACCCTAATTGTCTTGAGAAATTCATAACTTGCATTAGGTTAAGAGTTAGGTCCCCTCCTTTGGGCAGTGAACTTGTGTAGGGTTAGGGTTCCGTTAGTCCTATTTTCAATTTTTTGTCACATCATTTGCTTCTGGTTTTGAATTTTTGCATTGTATGTTGTATGTAAACCCTAATTTATGCCTTCCCTTGCATCCCTCTCTCATTTGCTTGCATTCAATAACTTGCCATGACATTTTGTACATCCATATGATTCATAATACATCTTAGGACATGTTAGAATCATGTTTGATCATTGCATCATTCCTTTGCCATGTTATATGCTCATTTCATTTCATAAACATTCATGAATCTTTATGGTTCAAAGCATGCCTCATTTGTATCCTTATGTTTGTTTGATCACTCTCATCTCTTGCCATGTGTTTGCATCATCTCTTAGCATCATTAAAATCATTTTTATGCTTCTGACTTTGGTTTGCATCATGACCTTTCATCTCATTTGCATTGCATTTCATTTCTTTTGCTAACTTTTCAGGTGGTAAGTTGTTTTGAGAAGTGAATTTGCCTTCACTTCTCACAATCTCTTCTCATCTCTCTTGCATCATTGCTGCATTTTACCTTGTGTATTAGAGTGAGCTTGCTCATTCATGTTCATCTCTTACCTTCTTTCTTCAGGCAACTTGCCTTCTTAAGTGAAGCAAGTTGTCTTGCTTCTCTCTGCTCCTTCCTCCTTTCATCTGCTCCTCTCCCTGGTGGCTCTTTGAAGATTTCTTTCTCTCTTAAGCCTCACAAACCCTAGGAACACCCAAGCATGATAACAATTAGGGTTGATTAGTCCCCCCATTAGTTTTACCTTTGTGTCATCTTTGAGTCTCCTCTTCTCACCTCATAATCCAGGACTAAACCCTAAAGGCTTTAAGGCTTTGTGATTAAGCTTATGCCTGCATCCTTCTATTAGGATGGAGTGTATAACTTTAATCCTAAGTGTTAAACCCTTAATGTGTTTAAATCCTTTAATCAATCCACTTAATAATCATCAAGACATCAAGCTTGTAACTTGGGCCTTACATTAGGGTTCTAATTCTATCTTAATTGGTTAAGAAGGACTAACCCCAGTGTTAATGGACAAGTCCCCCTCAAGTTGTCTTACAAACCATAAAACTTACTTCTTAAATCTCATCATTAACTAAAATCCACTTTAATAAAGGCTTTGTTTTGTCATGAGCTTAATCCCTAATCATGGATTAAGTTGAGGAGTCTTTCTCAGCTTAAATGTTCTCATCTATTATCCTTCTATTAGGATGGTGTAATGGGTCCATTAGATCCTTGATTATGGCTTAAACTCATTACTTAGCACTAAACAAAAACTCCAAAAACATCTAAATAAATATAAGTAGGTTAATGATCTTAATCCTACATCATGGTGATTAAGTGTGAGGTGCTTACTTCATACTTAAGGTATTCTCATTACCCCTAATCAGAGGGAAGATGTGAAGAGTTTACTAACCCACTGGTTTAGGCTTAAGCTCATTAACTTATGACAAACATCCAAAAGCAATAAAAGACTGAAAACACAAAAACAAACAATAATCGTCTCCTTCGGGATTCTTTTCTCATCTCATTCATTCACAAACGAGAACTCGCTTCTTCCGTCTAATGCAAGACAGTTTGCACCTGAGCCAGACAGGTCATACACTTGAGCTTAGACAAGTAAGCAGTTCACAAGTCAATTTATCTCTCAGTCTCCTTGAGTCGAACTACGGTGTTCTGACTTCCTCATTGCACGAGAGGATACGTAGGCATAACTTAACAGTTATCGAACAAAAGTATCTGTATATTCCCCCTCCTCTAGCCATATTCTTAAAGCCTCATAGTCTTGAGCATCTCATTCTTGTTCTCACACTGACACTTCTCTTATACATTTCACACTTCTTTTACACTGACACTTGCATTCTTTCCAGCTTTGATACACAAATTGCACTGACACTACCCCTTTAAAACACAAATCTTTTAAGCGTGGATCCCGTCGAGTACGACGGACAATCTGGGTGCTCATACCTTCCCAGGTTGTAACCAACCCCCTTTCTCAGTCTCTCTGGTTCGCAACCGTCTTATCCATCTTTTCTTAGGTTTATGCAGCATTACCTTTCCTTCGGGATAAAAATGCCTAGCTGGAGACTCTATTCATTCATCTCTTCTCTTTCGCCGACCGTTCGCGTCTGTACCCCATTTGACTTAGCCTCATTTGGTGGGAGCGACAACTTGGCGACTCTGCTGGGGAACCTTATATTGTAACCAGGGCTTCTGGTTCTTTTTGTGGGTTCCTCCTAGCGCTTGTTTGATTTGTGTTTGCTGTGGTGTTATGTGCTAATTGTGTTTATATAGTTTCTTTATTTATTGCTTTATGTACAGCCTTATTTATTGCTTTCTTTACAGTTTTTTCCATATTTCATACTGTCATTATCATTGCTGGATCTGTTCTTCTGTCTTGGTGGGTGGGGTTTCATTGAGAGTTTGAGGTCCTATACTTGGGACCTGAGTGACACCTAGGCTAGAGTGGTTCATATTCTTTCCCATTCCATTTCGGTCTGGTGCGGGAATATGAAACACGGTTCAGATATGGGTTTCTTCTTGAGAACTCTGTGCTACAGATTTCCTGTAGTGCTAGGGCTATCTGGGAAGCCTGCTAAGTCTGGATGACCTTTATTATTGACCTTCAGAAACTGAGGTGGATTAGAGGAGGATCTTTTATGGTTAATGTAAACACTGTACCTCCGGGTTAGAAGTGTTTACACTTCTCATAACTGATCCAAGTCTAAGGATCCTTGTTCTAGAACACCACCTGTGAGGGGGTTGGGCTGTTTACAGGTTTGCAGGTACCCTTGGCCACATCATACCCTGTTACTATTTGGTTTAAGAGTACCTCATTTTGGACAGTTCTTGTGATTTAACCCTGGACATGTGACTCTTTATTTGAGTCCCCCACCTTCGTTACTGGATTTCTGAACCTCCATCTGGACTTCTTGAACATACATGGGCTTTATATCAAAACAGATAATCAGATCCAGCTTGATCACAAACCCTTGCATATCATTTGCATACATTATCATTGCATCATTTGACATTTGTTTATTTGTTTTCAGGGTATCCACATCATATCTGGCTTGGTTTTGACCCCTTCATCTGCATAGACCTCTGCTTCATCAGTTATCTGCTTCAGCTATTCTCTTCAGTTGTCTGCTTCAGTCATCTTCATCATCATCAGCATCAGCCTGTTAGTGGCTCATCTCCAGTATTAGCCTTGATCTTCATCAGCACTTATCTTCAGCTCTTCATCAGCATTCATGGCTGCACCCAGGAAGAGCAACATATCTTACCATTTCTTTGAGCCCGTGTTGACTGGCATCAGGCAGGTCCAGTCACTTATCACCCCTGACCACATCCCATTATTCAGAGAGAATTATGGAGGTATCCTGGATATGATTATGGACCTAGACCCTTCTCAGAGGAGCATGATCCACACCTGCCTACATTTTTATGACCCTCCTCTGAGATGCTTCACATTTTCAGACTTCCAGCTAGGACCTCTGCTGGAGGAGTTTTCATCATTGATTGGAGTACCTGTCAGGGGTGGTGTCCCCTTCAACCCAGAGATGACTTCTCCCAGCAATGGAGAAGTGGCAAAAGCACTGTACCTGGAGTCTACTTTGATTGAGCAGAATATGACAACAAAAGCTGGGATCCCTGGTTTACACTTAGACTTCTTGATTTCTCAGGCCATCCTGAAGGCCTCTTTGGGAGAATGGAGGGCAGTTTGTGCATTGTTAGCCCTCAACATATATGGGGTTGTACTATTTGCAGATGAGCCTAAATTTATCAGCAAGAATGCCATTCATCTTTTCCTTCTGAAGAACCCAGTACCCACATTGCTGGGAGATTTCTATTACTCCATTCATCAGAGGAATGAGAAGCAAAGAGGGAAGTTGGTGAGATTCTGTGCTCCTTTGTTTCACACTTGGTTGCTCAAACACCTGCCTAAGACAGATGCCTTCCTGAACCCCCACCAACAGAAGAATTGGGCTAAGAGACTTATTGCTTTATCTTCAAATGACATCAGATGGTGCACCCAGAGCGCCAAAGGCAAGGACATCATCACTAGCTGTGGGCAGTACCCAAATGTGCCTCTAATAGGAGTAAAGGGTTGCATCAACTACAATCCTTTGCTATTTAAGAGACAACTGGGCTATGCTTTGGTTCACCCTCCTAGAATGCAAGATTTAGCTGAGACCCTGTATTGTGAGATAAAGCCTAATCTAGCTGCTGTCAGACAAGCATCCTGGGCTTGGGACAACATCCAGACAAAAGGGATGGCTATTCTTAGAAGGTGCAATAATGTTGCTTCAGCTCAGTACTATGACTGGTCTCATGCTAGAGCTCAGATTACTGGAATGCCCTTCACCATTGAGGATATACCTGGGCCATCCACAACTCAGCCAGCAGCCACTGTCAGCCTGGAAGAGTTTGAGAAACTGAAGGAAAGGAATGAGAATCTGTCTCAAGCTCTGAAGAAGACCCTTTGGGAAAGGAGTGATGATCGTCTGGACATTGAGAGGTTGGAGAATCTTAGGGTGGAGCATCTGACCAAGATTGAGAAAACAGAGGACTACATCAAAAAAGCAAGAGCTGGGGAACAAATATTGAAGAATGCCTGTAAAGAGGCCAAGCTTCAGAAGGCTAGGACTGATCTCTATCTGCAAGAAATTCAGGCTAGGTGGGTCAGGATCACTGAAGCACGGACACAAGAAGATCAGAGGACTCAAGCCAGGATTGAGCAGTTAGAGGCTAATGAAAAGAAGCAACGAGAAGCTTTGTTGGCAGCCCATAAAGAGATTTCAGAGTTGAAGCTTAGGGCTGGATTGAAGAGATCAAAGGACCAGGATAGGCACAAGAAGCTGACCACTGCCATTGCCACCAGAAACCTCCTCATCAGGAATATCACAGAGCATCCAGCTGATCCAGTGACTGAGGCACTTTTGAAGGAGGTTAAGGAGGATGAGTTTGGACTGGATGTCTGACCTTTTGATTGTTGTTGTTTTCATTTTGATGTACTTTCCTTTTGTGTTGTATTTTGATCCTTCAGGGGCATGTGTTGTAAAAAACAGACTATGTATTATTCACCATTTGTAATATATTTTAGTTTGTTTCCATTGTGGGGTTTCTTTTTTCTCAACAACATCAAAGCATCTTCCTCGAGGTCTGGAAAGGTCAAAACCAAGAACCAAGCCGGATACCTTGGAAAACAAATAAGCATGCTGCATTGCATACTAACTTTTGTTTTGTTTTGTAGGTTTTGCCTTTATTATGTTTGTTTCTAACTCTGTTGTGCTTCAGGAAATATTGCTCGCCGCTGGGTGTTCCCTCTCAACCGTACGCACCGGTATCCTACCCGCAACAACCTTCCTGGTATCCAAATGGATCAAGTACAGCAGGACCTGACAGAGGTCAGAACTCAAATGGCTAATGAAAGAGTGGAAATGAGGAACCAAATGGCTCAATTTATGACCGTGATGACTGGTTTGGCCCAGAGCCAAGAAAGGTTAAGGGCATTAGTAGAAAGACAAACTCCCGAGGAACCCCATCCTGGCACTGGAGGAACAAGTAATAATGAGGGAGGACAGCCTCATGTTAACCCACCAGTATTTGGACCTCATCTAGATCCGGAAGTCAATATCCCAAGGAATGTACAGGACAACACTGCTGCAGGCAGGATCTTGCAAGAAGATCCTCAAGAGGAGCAGTTTACTGTAATGGGAGCTGGAGACGAAGTCTATGATAGGAGGTTTGATGAAATTGCTGAGAAATTGAGATCTTTGGAGTCTCAAAACTCCTTGGGTTTTGATGTAATGGATATGGGGTTAGTGGATGGGGTAAGAATTCCCCACAAGTTTAAACCCCCGTGCTTCGAGAAATACAATGGAACCTCTTGTCCATGAACTCACCTGCAGTCTTTTTTGGGAAGACTTAAAGCATATACCATGGATGAAAAACTGTGGATGTTTTACTTTGAAGATAGCTTGACTGGAGCTTCAAGAGAGTGGTATTCACACTTGACCAGAGCTACTATCAGATGCTGGAAGGACCTAGCTAAAGCTTTCATCAGACAATACCAATACAATCTGGACATGGCTCCCAACAGGACCCTCCTAATGGGAATGTCTCAGTCCTCTAGAGAAAGCTTCAGGGAATATGCCCAGAGGTGGAGACAGCTGGTTGCTGCTGTCCAGCCACCCATGTCAGAAAGAGAAATGGCCGACATGTTCATGAATACCTTGCAAGGAACATATATTGATAGGCTGGCTGCCTTTTCTTCCACTAGTTTCGCTGACGTCGTCATAGCCGGTGAAAGAATTGAGAGTCTATTAAGAATGGGCAAAATTTATGATAATGGTGCAAGTTCGTCCAGTAATCCCAGGAAGCCTTTTGTGGGACCTCGAAGGACCAGTGAGGCAAATGCCATTCATGCCAGCAGGGGAAGACCTCAGTACGTTCACAGATCAGTAGCAGCAGTCACCATTCCAGCTCCGATTCCTCAACAATCAGCATATCAACCACAACAACCACATTATCAATAGCAAGCCCAGTATCCGCCACAGAGAACCTACAACAACAGCAACAGCAATCAACAACAACGACCCTTTCAGCAAAGACCATCACAGGCAAACAGGGTGATTGACCCTATCCCTATGCCTTATGCTGCCTTATTGCCACAACTCCTGAAACTCAATTTAGTTGAGTTAAGGACATTGGCACCACCAGATCCCTCCAATCTCCCAAGGAATTATGATGTCAACGCCAGATGTGCTTTCCATTCCAATGCACCTGGCCATAATACGGAAAAATGCAGGGCCTTGCAAATGAAAGTCCAAGATCTGGTGGATTCTAAAGCCCTCAACTTTGCACCCCCTCCAAATGTCAACAAGAATCCTATGCCTCATCATGGCGGGCCGAGGATTAATGCCATTGAGGAAGACAGACCATTTACTTTGATTACCAGTGTTGCACAAATTCAAACACCTCTGGTCGAAATTAAAGCTCAGCTTCTAGAGTGCCAGGTGTCTCCCGGGTGTGAGCTTGGTTGTGGATATTGCAACATTGCAGTCAACGGGTGTGAAAATTTGAGAAGCGGCATAGATGGTCTTATTAAGGATGGTATCCTTCAGATCTCAACAACGGCGCCTACAAATCCAGCAATTCCTTTAACAACAATTCCTGATTCTTCTACAACAGCAGCAATAATCATTCCTACCGATTCATCAATATCATCAGCAATGGCTCCGTCCATCACTTCAACAAATCAGATGTCAACAACCGTCTCTTCTACAACATCAGCATCCACTTTATTAGCCGAATCTTCTACAACGCCAGCAAAAATTGATGAAGATGTCTCAACAGTCACCATCTACTATGATCCATCAATTGTTCCTCCAAATAGCAACTTTCAACAACAAACAGTGGCACCTCCTGCCAGGTCACCAGTCACGATTTACTACGATCCACACACATTCACAGTACCCTCCTCTGCAGCAGTCAGTCCAGTTACTATTACGGTGCCTGGACCAGTTCCATATGAAAGTAGTAACGCCATACCTTGGCATTATGGCTATGATCTTTACTGCAACGGGGAGAAAATCACTTTGGATTCTTCAACCTCTTCTCCACAAATTGATAATGTTGGGGGAGGCGGAGGCTTCACCAGAAGCGGACGCCTTTTCGCATCACAAACTCAGAGACCTAATGTTGAAGCAGAAGCTGCTGCCAAAGCAAAAGGAAAGAGTGTGGTACTTGAAGAGCCGACTGTCAAAGAAACTCAGAAGACATCTTTTGAACAGGATGTAGACGAGTTTATGAGAATCATAAAGAGAAGTGATTACAAGGTGGTGGATCAGCTTCACCAAACTCCCTCAAAAATCTCCATATTATCACTGTTGATGTGTCCAGAAGCTCACAGGAATGCATTATTGAAAGTCCTGCACGCAACATACGTGCCAGAGGAGATCACTGTTAATCAGCTAGAAACCGTGGTAGCAAATGTCAATACCAGTCATGGACTGGGCTTTACCAATGCTGACTTAACAACTGAGGGACGTAACCACAACAAGGCTTTACACATCACTCTAGAGTGCAAGGTGTAACACCCCAAAATTTGCCCTCGTATTTATCACCCTCTAGCTGGTTTACACTTCACATTCATCTACATTTCTCAATAGGCCATGGCATTCATAATCGCACACTTGAGTTGAACTCTTAAGGCATGGGATCGAAGTATTCTCTAGTGATTTGAGTTTTCCTATTCGTGGGTGATCTATATGACTTTTACATCCAAGGCTGAAACAAAGGCTGAGCTCCCCACATCACATAATTTCCTACTAGGGTTCATCAGATATAAATATTCACTTTCCTCCAGGATTTTCAATAACAAGTGTCAGGTTAATAAAATTTGTGAATTAAGGCTTGGATTCATGGTTATTAAGGAATTTTTCTGCATCAGGCCGCCAGGGTTACTTTTTTTTAAAAAAAAATTTCACAAGGCGATCATCTCAGTTGCTCAGTTGGATGATCGAGTACAATATGATTTTGGGATATGGATTTGAGTTGAATGTAACATATTACAATGAGCTAAAATATCACATACAAGTTCATTAAACCAAGTACCCAATAAACTTCCAATCCGAGTAGACTACATTCCGAATTATTTTCCCTAAACCCAAACCATTTTGAGGCCCATTTTTTTACCTTTTTTTGTTCATCGATATCCAAAACCATACCCATTTCTCAAATCTTTAATCTAATTGTACCACTTTTACTTTGATCTTAAAATAAGCCCAAATGTCAGCCCAATAACTAATTTCTAAATATCCAATCAATTTTTGTTATTTAAATCTCAACATCCATTTATCCATTTATTATTATAAAAAAAAAAGAAGAAATCATTTTTTTTTCTTAATATCTTTTTTTTTTTTTTTTTTTAAAAAGTCAAAATCATTTAGTTTCCTACTTCTCAAAAGTGCTACCAAGAAGTTGGCAGAAAAGTGAAAATACTTAATGAAGACCAACCATTCCAATTAAGTCCAATTACTCTTCATGTCATCTTAAACTCATATCTCATTTGAGCCCATTTATTTTTCATTTTTTATTATTATTATTATTGCCAAAATTGATAATAAAATTCAGTTTTTTTTTACTGATAGATAATAAGGAAGAGAAACTAGTTATAGCACTGATATAGCAGGAAACCGCAGAAAATTAAGAAGGAAAGTTCATCAAAAATTCAGCTGCAAAGATACTGATACAAGAGGGAATCCATACAAAAGTTTAGTTGTAAATTCATACACAAACTCTAAGCAAAAAGAAGACCTCTAACTAATTCATAACTAACTCTTAACAGAAAAAAAACTAACAGAAACTTCCAGCTGAATCTAGAAGCTCTTAGCCGAATATTTCCGGAAGCTTCAGCTTGACTTATATATCCTAACTCATCTCCAGATTTGGGAGTTCCTTCTTCTTCTGATTCTACACACTGCATCATATTTTCTCTGCCATTCATTCTTTCATTCTCATCTCTCTCATTCAAGACTCAACTTCAAAACTTGCATCATCATTCATCAACAAATACCAAGAAAATTCTATTTCAATCTTCAACAAGAAAACCTGCAAGTTCATCAACAACAGCAGTTAAAAAAAAAGTTCCATATGGTGCAAACACATTCAATCACACCCAAGAAATCAGAAACATGAGACATATCAGAAATCCAATCACACTTTACCATTTCATACTGTCTCCATAATCTTTTCAGCCCCAATACATCCACGTAAAACCTGCAAAACCAACAACACAGTCAAGAAGAAGAAGAAGATCGCAGGGCAATAGATGCAGAAATACAATGACATACCAGGGGTTTTGAATCTAATTCGCAAGTCTCTATCGCTGCGGCTGAACCACGAGAATTTCAGAAGAGCATTACTAAAGCTTAGCCAAAATCAAGCGCAATGTCATAACAAAAGGCCCTGAATCTTTCCTCATCATCAATGGCACCTTCATCACCAAATTCGAACCCCTTCACCATTCTCCTTCGAAATTAATCATGGGGACTCAATCCCAATAATATCCATCATCTCTTACACCCTGTAATGTCAGTAATCATCAATTAGAACAACTCAGAGCCGAAGACGAGAAAAGAACGAAATCGAAAAAAAACGATAGCAAGCGTGTCAGGGAAAGGAACAACTCAGAACTGATCGACAAACAGATGAATAGAATCAAAATGACACAAGAGTTCAAAGAGTTTTGAACCTCATTTCTCAAGCTTCGACTACGTCTGTTGTCATCAGAACCTTCAATCTCCACCTGTGATTATCCCCGTCACATTGTGCAAAGGGGTTTCGTACTCGCCGCTTCATTGCCGTCACCTACTTCATCCTCTGCCGCCGCAACTACGTCAACAAGATCAGTGTTGACTCATAAGAAAGAGAATAAGAAGAAGCAAAGAAAAAATAAAAAAAAATCGTAGAAGAGAAGATCAAACCGCTTGCGTTTCTGTCGCACGAGTTCGTCATCCATATCAGTCCCGTTCATCACCCTTGCACGAAGTCAATATCATCTTCGTTACCACAACGATTATAGAGAGTTCTATTCAAGGTGAGAACACCATTTATCGCGGTTCCCTTTTCTTCTAGTTTCTGGAAGGTTTTGGTTTGTAGATTTAGGTGAAGTTAGATAGGTTTAGTTAAGAATCTGAGTTGAAGGGAGGAAAATAGTGAGTATTCGTTCATGGTGTTGACGAATTGGAGACGGCGGCCATTAGGGTTTTAGGGTTTGTCTTTTTTTTTTAAGAAGAAGATGAAGAGAAGATGAGGGGAGGCGCCGCGGCGGTGAGGGAAAGAAGTTCCAAGATTAGGGTTTTATTTTATTTTCTCAATGTTATAAGTTTTGTTGTCTTAAATTTAATTAATAGTGATATTAATTAGAATTAAGCATAATTAATAATAATATTAATGAGAGTTAAGACATTTAAAAATCTGTTAAATTCATTGATTGAGATCCCCATAAGATTTGGAAGAGATAAGGTTGTGGATTTGTGTTGAATTTTGTCCACACCGGCGGTGACAAGTGTCACCGTCCGGTAGGACCATCGAATCCGACCCTGCAGCAACAACCATGTGTCCTCAGGCCACTCACATGTATGGGCCTAGCGTAAATTGCTATCTGCACCCCGCGGGCAAGCCCATATGTTATTTCTTATTGATTATTCCTGCTTTCCTCACCTCCCTCCTATTTCTTTCCTTTTAATATTCTATTTTATATAGTTTCAAGATTAATTCACAAAAAATATTAAAAAGCATAATAAAAATCCCTAAAAATTACATTAGAATATTAAGACATTTTAGAACCATGCCCAATTTTTATTTTCTGATTTTAACCATTTTTCAATTTAATTTCGAATTTTAATTTAATTGATTTTGTATTGAATTCTCATATAGACACATAAATTTGTACAATTTATTTAGGTCACTTCCCATAATATTTTTGACCCATTCTTTTTGCTATGGTTAAAAGACAAGTTAAAGTACCTAGAACATTTTTTGGTGAATTTTTAGGACATTTTTGCTATTGTTTTGATAGTATAATTTGTGTAATTTTGTGATTAAACTTTAGTTAGGTTTAAGGGGCCATTTGCCTTAGTTAGAATGAGAATTTATTAGAAATTTTTTTTACACAATGTTATAATCAAGTTCAAGCCTTAGGAATTTAATTTCATATTTTTTTTCATGACTTTTAATATTTTTTTGTCATTTTAATTCATTTCCATCATATTGTACATATTCATGGTTCATATCATTCACTAACTATTTGTTTTTTTTGTGCAAGGTGTTTTGCAAGGTTTGGCTTATGGACTTGGATATTGTTATGCCTTAATTGTGTTTTATACTTTGTATGCATTGTGATGTAATATCCTAGAACTTGTATGCTTTTATAATTTCCTTGATTAGGATTAGAAAAGATAAAAACAAATCGTTAGAAAACGAAAATCTCAAAAATAAGTAAAAGGCTCGATCCAACGTCGAGTATATTTTCAAATAAATAAATAAAGTTGCATGTAACTATAGGGTTCTTCGATCACCATCGTCCCATTCCATTCAACCAAAATCAAACCTTGTATGTTTCATACCATAAGTCGTGTGTCTTAGCACCACGCAACCGACCCACCTCATTGTTTCATCCCGTTTACATTTCATATACGTTTTTACCTACCATGACCTAGGAGGACCCTATTGCTCATTACTAACTTCTTTTACTTGCATGTTTAGTCTTATATCTCTTATATCTCTTAGGTAGATTTTAATTCCAAACCTCACTAACCATAGGTTATCCATGAATTCAAACTAACTTAGGGTAAGTCTAGTTTCCCTTAGAATGTTTACCTTTTATAACTTGAGTCTCTCTTCTCATCTTAAAAGAAAATCAAAAACACTTAATAAAGGAAAAGGTGTACAATACGCCACGAGCCTTAAGCTATACGGGAAATGATTAGTGGAGGTCTCCTTCACTCTTCTAGGATGCTTTACAAACGTTCCATTGGGGGCGATCTTGGAAAGTATTCGCTTCTGTGTCATAGTCTTTAGTGTTGTACATTCAAAAAACACAATTTCAAAACATTTCTTATAAAAGATAACAAACCAAGAAGTCGCGTCTTCTTTCTCATCTCATACTCTTTACGGACAAACATGACTTGTCTCGACAGTTCAAACAGCGATACGGTAAACACCCTCGTGTCAGAGCCGGTAACACCTGAGCTAGAGCTATGGCAATGTCATCCTAAAAACCACAAACGAGTGTAAGCCTTAGTTAGACGAACTACGGCGTCTCTGATCCTCGTTTATCCCGATGAGGTACGTAGGCAGTGGGGTAGGGCCCATTCGAGCACAATCTTTCTTTTTCCCTACATTTTCCCATTTTATTCCCATTTATCAATTTCATTTCTTTTTCATTTCCGTTTCATTCCAGATAGCTATTCTTCCAGTTAAACAGCATATTATTTCTCACCCTTCGAAAACAGACTTTTAAACGTGGATCCCGTCGGGTACGGCGGACGGATTGGGGTGCTAATACCTTCTCAATTCGTAATCGACTCCCGTATCCAGATCTTTGGTTCGCAAGGCCTCGTCCTTTTCCTTCTTCCTTAGGTTTGTGCAACATTACCTTTCCCATTCCTTTGGGATAAAAAATGTCTGGCTGGCGACTCTAACCTTTTTCGCGCCACTTTCGCGTTTGTACTAGGATGAAAATCCCGGGAGCGACAGCTGGCGACTCTGCTGGGGACTTTTAGAAATTCTAATTTCCCCTTTGAGAGTCAATCCTAGCGCTTGTCTGTTTCTGTTTTCTTTGGGTGCTCATTCATTCGCTGTTATGCTTTAGTTTAGCTTTACTGTTTTGTTTACAGTTTATCGCTTTCCTTTACATCTTTATTTACAGCTTTCTGCACTTTACTTTACTGTCGCATATACTGGCATATACTGTACTGGCTGTTCTGGTTTTCCTTGGCGGGATGGGTTTATTGTGAGATAAGCCAAATACACGGCTTGAGTATACACATAGGATTTAGAGTGGGCAGTCGTGTGGCTTGCGTGGTCTTGAGCACATGTAGTTTTCACGAGTCCCACACCCAGATCAGGCTCTCTTGGGATATGTTCTATACTGCCTAGGCAGACCATAGAATATTCTCACCTGAGCTGCTAACACTGGGAACCGATCATCGAGGACCTTAGTGGAAACAACCCTCTCCAGTGGTGACAGTGGCAGACCACATTTTGTGGCAAACCCATTCGCACCCGAGGGCCCACTAGGAAATCGCATAGGATGACCTTGTTCTCTCGTAGGAACCTGGTTAAAGCAACTGGTCGTATGACGGTAGTATTGTACCCTTCGGGATGAATGTACTATTGTTTCTCGACTTCAGTGCTTGAAGCCGGGAACTTATGAGGGATGCTTGTTTTTCCGGAATTCAACTGAGGCCTCCCTGAGTAGTACATAATGCCAAACCGATTCCCTGATTTGGACATGAGCCATTTCTCGGAAATGGTAAACGTATTATTGTTATTCGGCTTTGAGAGTCCGTGATGTTGACCCGTAGTAGCATACCCGTGAGATTGGGAGGGATTTACAGGTTTGCAGGAACCCTAAAACTTCCAACATACCCGCTTTTGCCAGTATTACTCCGTGTTATGATCCGGTCCTATATGATACTTGGTTGAGAATTCTGGAACTTCTGCACAGAGATACTGATATCATGATCTTCACCAACACTTGGTTATCTGATCCACACCAGCGTCGGACCGCTGACCACATGCCAGTTGCATACATGACATCATAGCATTTTAGCATACATGTTCAGTTACTTCTAAGGATCCCATATCTGAACTATGTCGGATTTTCTTCTGCATTAAAACTTGGATCAAAACAGTTGGATTCCTTGGAAATAACCGAACATGGCATTTGCATACATCCTTGCATTTTTACAGGTGTTCAGAGACAAATTCTTATCCTGACCTGGTTTCTCTCTAGAATGGTCAATTTGAATCACGACTGTCAAGGTTTAGACATGGAACGACTCCGAGCGGAGGTGACCGAGATGAAGGCCCAACTGGGGCATGTTGTAGTGGACATTCGAGCGTTGTCCCAGGATCAGAAGTTGTTGAGAGAAGAATTCAACCTGATGAAGACTCAGATAAAGCTGCTTACAGGAATCATGAACTCTATATCGAAAAAGGAAAATAGCTGTGTGTCTGCTTTTCAAACAGAATGTCCTGTTTCTCCCATCTCTTTGGGATGTCCAATAAATCAGGGTTCTTTAGATGGATTTCCTTTACAGTTCGAATCTCTTCACCAGCAATCGTCACTCGTCAGTCAGGAAGAGCATCAGATAGGAATCAACTCCACATGTAAACTGAATGATCCTACACCAATCTTTACCAAAGAAGTGAGCACTTTCTTTCCTTATCAGGGATCCTCCTCATGCGCTACGCCTTGGTTTCCAGGAGAAATACTTCAACCGATTTCATCTATAACTCCTCCATTGCTAGCAACCCATCATCAACAGGTTCAAGAAAGGGTTATTGATCTGACACCCGTGTCTTATGCTGAATTATGTCCACAACTGTTCAAAAGGGGGTTGATTGAGTGTCACGGGCTAACTCCTCCTTTAGCATGCATGAATACGAAAGAAGTGGTCGACTTTCCTTCTTCTAGAATCATTACTCAGGACAAGTCTTCAAAGGGGCTGCATCAACAACCTTCATTCACCCCTCGGCCGAGTACGAGTAAGAAAGTACAGGGACATGTCAGGCGTCCAACGCAGTGTCAACAACGAAGTTTTCAATCACGACCACAGGGTCAGCAACAACAGGTACAGAGACCGTTTCAGGAAAGAACAAGAGCGAGGAACCGCAGACTTGATCTTATCCCATGTCCATATGTTGTATTACTTCCAGAGCTGCTGAAGTTGAACTTGGTTGAGCTCCGAACCATGAGGGCTCCTTCTACTGATAATCTACCACCAAATTTCGATCCAAACTCCAGGTGCGAATTCCATTCAGGTGCCCAGGGGCACAGTATTGAGAGATGTTGGGCTTTTCAGAACAAGGTGCAAGACCTAATTGAGTCCAAGACAATCATTTTTTCTCCTCATCCAAAGGTACTCCAGAATCTGACGCCTAATCACGACGGAACCAGTGTCACGGTTATTCTACCAGATGGTTCACGTTAAGCTGAAGTCTTCGAGTTAGTCACCCAGGACGCCAGGGTATTCATGAAGCAAATAGAGCCAGCAGTATTCAAATACTCTCAGTGATGGCATTTATGTGTTTGCCTTTCTTCATTGTTCATTTTCATCCCTATTGAGGGGAACTACGTCGCTCTGATTCTTCATTGGTCATCAGTCAATGGAGATACGTAGGCAGAAGATCGTCAGGTCTTTCCGAGCAACCTTCTGGGGCAACTTTACTCCCCAGCTTCACTCTTTCCTTCATATGTCTCGCGTCAGAGTCAGAATAGCTAGAAGAGGAAGTATCACTGCCATGATTGGACATGTAACTGCAAATTGAAGATTACAAGTCTGTGAAAAGAGCTATTGATCGTTGAAAGTATCCAAGAATGACAGGTCCAGACGGAGCCAAGCCTCCTCAACTACGGCAATATTCAGTTTCTTTACTGCATTTCCATTTGTAGTTTCTTTTATATGCTAAACATTTGTCTACATGTATGAATTTTGTTTACCTTTTGAATGTTAGCAATAATAAAACTCACATGTTTTTCTTGAAGCAAATTCATTTGCATTCCCTTATAATTTTGCATATGTACATCGCAATACCAATTGTCATGCTAAAATTCTATGAAGGAGAATGACGAAACAAAAACGCAATATCTCTAATTGTGTGCTCTCGAGTAAGGCCCTGTTGACGATGTACATGCATTGTTTCAAATCCTAAACACTGGAGATATAAGGAAGATAAACCCTTGCTAACCCCTTCGAGCCTTGAAGTAGGAGTTTCTTTTCACACAAAAAACCCTCACATGTAACCCAGGGGCAGGGTAGAGGTCAGCTAGTCAGACCAAGCATTCAGACTTTCATAAAGAAGTGTATTTGAAGATCCGTTGCATTCTACTATGCTAATCAAGATGTCCAAAGACCCAAAACCACAATGGTTATCCAAGTCAAAAGGTCCAAAGATTGACAACCACAATGGTTATCCTTCGTCGACCACAAAATGAGGCAGTCACAACCCTCGAGAAGCAATCAAGACAAACAATGTCACGCGACTTGTTCAAAATGCAAAAAGAAAAAGAAAAGAAAAGGCCCGCTGAGTCGAAACTTGAAAACAAGCGACTTAGGCAAAAGTTAGGGCATCCCGCTGGACTTCACAATCAAAGATTCACAAGAATCAGTCCAGGCAAAAGTTAGGGATAAGCAAAATAACGCAAAAGCGAAAGACCGAAAGGATTACACAAGAAAGATCCTCAAATAAGAACAGAGTCGTGTGACACAAACACGAAAGATAGAGGAGTGACTGACTCTCAACAATAACCTGATTGGTGCTTGAACTGATAGCAACAATGTTTCCTCAATCAACACGAAACCCTTATGAAAGGTGGATGCTTGTGAAAACTAGCTGAACATAGGAATGGAGAACATCACGAAGAGTGGGTGGGCACAAATAACTTCGAGCCTTTATCCTTTGTTTCTATAACCGTGAACCAGGCCACGATACAACCTTTGAAAGTCCTAACTGAAATAGGGTTAATTTGAAAGCATACTGCCACGAGACCGCGTTCCTGACTCCTATGAGTTATGATAAAAGACATTTGTTGGTATTGCATGTACATACTTTCATTCAAATAAAGGTCGTATCTTAACCAGTGATTCGCTCACGAAGGTTAACGATCCATTTTCAAAACTTCAAGATTAACATGTTTGTTGAATTAGGATTTTCATTTTAAACATTTTCTCACTTGCATGCATTTGTTGAGCATCATAATTGGTTCACATGCGGAAATTCAATACAGAAGCTCAAGCTTGCCAGGTTGAGAAGTCTAAAACTTCTGAAAGACTGTCACGTCGAGGTGCACTTTTCCGAATAAAGCTTCATTAAGCAGGGACTTTCCCAATTAGTCATGGTAAGAGCCAGTCAATCCGGGGCAGTCACGTCGAGCAATCTCTTCAAAATTAGAGTACTGAGCCAATCCGGGGCAGTTATGTCGAGCAATCTCTTCAAATTTCAGCCAAACTGGGGCAATCACCTCGAGATTCAAATCTCTCCAAGAGCGAAGATTAGTCAGTCAAGAGCAAAACTATTCAAGTACTCATACTGGGGCAGGCCACCCCAATAGTACGAGGGTTCATTCTTCCCTGAAGACAGATGATTGGAAGCATTTACCCAGAGGTTAGAATACCGTGGTTGCTTGTCAAGTCAACTATCTCGTTCAGCGCTTCTGACAGATACAAACTCATCCGCATTGGCAATGGTTACCTCCCCAGCAAGGTTATTACATTGATCCATGCAGTTGTTACAATACCTAAGAGTTTAAAGACGCCAAGTCTTTTTGTAAAATCCTCTTGAGGTAAAATCCATACGGAAACAACTGATCCCCAGCACGAGATAACTTGAAATCTTTCCTCCTCAGCAGGACGTGTCTCAGTATTGTCATCTTTAAAACATGCAAATAGAAGTTATCCTCATTAAAGTCAGCACTCTTTCCTTCAGATGATTCCCTTGATCTCGATTCCTCCGCAGATCTAAGGCAATTCCTATTCCCCTAGAAGATTTCAGATGAATCATTCTCCTCCCCAGCAGGTCCATAAGAGTGGATAATCCCCAATAGTCGAGGTATCCCCAGGCACGGCCCTCAAATTTAAAAGTCCAATTTATTTTTGGCAAAGGTGATAATTCGGAACAGATGAATTATTCACGCTCCTCTCCGACAGAGAAGTTATCCCCACGGGACCACTTGATATCGAATTCGCGATCATTGTGTTTCCCCACAGAGTCAGCAGAGAGTTATTACTTCCGCGTCAGGAATTTCTCTCACATTCACACCAGTTCATTAACAATACTCAAGACATAATATCCCCAGTGTCATGGGGCAACATACCATGCAATTCAACATATGCAAAGTCCAGCCGCAGACTGGCCAAAGTCCATCTTCGGGTGGCCAATTTCAAAGTCCAGCCACAGACTGGCCAAAGTCCATCTTCGGGTGGCAAGTTTCAAAGTCCAGCCGCAGACTGGCCAAAGTCCATCTTCGGGTGGCAAATTTCAAAGTCCATCCACAGTGTGGCAAATCTCTAAAGTCTCCCGTAGTGAGCAAAAGTCTCCCGTAGTGAGCAAAAGACTCCCGTAGTGAGCAAAAGTCTCCCGTAGTGAGCAAAAGTCTCCCGTAGTGAGCAAAAGCCTCCCGTAGTGAGCAAAAGTCTCCCGTAGTGAGCAAAAGTCTCCCGTAGTGAGCAAAGGTCCAGCCGCAGACTGGCAAAAGTCCATCTTCGGGTGGCAAGTTTCAAAAGTCTCCCGTAGTGAGCAAAAGTCTCCCGTAGTGAGCAAAAGTCTCCCGTAGTGAGCAAAAGACTCCCGTAGTGAGCAAAAGTCTCCCGTAGTGAGCAAAAGTCTCCCGTAGTGAGCAAAAGCCTCTCGTAGTGAGCAAAAGTCTCCCGTAGTGAGCAAAAGTCTCCCGTAGTGAGCAAAGGTCCAGCCACAGACTGGCAAAAGTCCATCTTCGGGTGGCAAGTTTCAAAAGTCTCCCGTAGTGAGCAAAAGTCCATCCACAGTGTGGCAAATCTCAAAAGTCTCCCACAGTGAGCGAAAGTCCAGCCGCAGACTGGCCAAAGTCCATCTTCGGGTGGCAAGTTTCGAAAGTCCCCGACAATGAGCAGAAGTCCACCCGCAGTGTGGCAAACCCTTAAAGTCCACCCGCAGTGTGGCAAATTATCCAGCAATCCACCCGCAGTGTGGTAGAGTATCTGAAGCCCAACCGCAGATTGGCAAAAGTTCATCCTCAGGGTGGCAAAGTAGCGTAAAATTCTATCGTAAGTTGATCAAAGTCCACCCACAGCGTGGCAAGTCGTTACTCGTCTAACTTCATCCAACGATACTTCACTAAGGCATTGTTGCAGCCTATCAAAGTCCACCCACAGCGTGGCAATTTCCAAAGTCCACCCGTAGTGTGGTAACGTATTTTGAAGTCCAACCGCAGATTGGCGAAAGTCCATCCTCAGGGTGGCATCATTTCCAAAGTCCACCCGCAGTGTGGCAATGTGTTTTAAAGTCCAACCGCAGATTGACGAAAGTCCACCCTCAGGGTGGCATCATATCACGAGTCCACCCATAGTGTGGCAAGCCAGTAGTCTTCTGGCATTACACAAAAGGCATCCCATGTTTACTATTCTTCACATCATAATTATATCCAAGCGAAGATCGTTCGGTTGAGTTTATCTCTCTGTTCTTTTGCTGCAGAGTGCAAATTTTCTGGTTGTTTCTGGTATTCAATCCCTGAATACTTCAAATGTCTGAAAGCAGCTGCTATCATCCATTCAAGTCTACAGTGATTGAATAGGGGCAGCTGTAACACCCCAAAATTTGCCCTCGTATTTATCACCCTCTAGCTGGTTTACACTTCACATTCATCTACATTTCTCAATAGGCCATGGCATTCATAATCGCACACTTGAGTTGAACTCTTAAGGCATGGGATCGAAGTATTCTCTAGTGATTTGAGTTTTCCTATTCGTGGGTGATCTATATGACTTTTACATCCAAGGCTGAAACAAAGGCTGAGCTCCCCACATCACATAATTTCCTACTAGGGTTCATCAGATATAAATATTCACTTTCCTCCAGGATTTTCAATAACAAGTGTCAGGTTAATAAAATTTGTGAATTAAAGCTTGGATTCATGGTTATTAAGGAATTTTTCTGCATCAGGCCGCCAGGGTTACTTTTTTAAAAAAAAAAATTTCACAAGGCGATCATCTCAGTTGCTCAGTTGGATGATCGAGTACAATATGATTTTGGGATATGGATTTGAGTTGAATGTAACATATTACAATGAGCTAAAATATCACATACAAGTTCATTAAACCAAGTACCCAATAAACTTCCAATCCGAGTAGACTACATTCCGAATTATTTTCCCTAAACCCAAACCATTTTGAGGCCCATTTTTTTACCTTTTTTTGTTCATCGATATCCAAAACCATACCCATTTCTCAAATCTTTAATCTAATTGTACCACTTTTACTTTGATCTTAAAATAAGCCCAAATGTCAGCCCAATAACTAATTTCTAAATATCCAATCAATTTTTGTTATTTAAATCTCAACATCCATTTATCCATTTATTATTATAAAAAAAAAAAAGAAGAAATCATTTTTTTTTCTTAATATCTTTTTTTTTTTTTTTTTAAAAAGTCAAAATCATTTAGTTTCCTACTTCTCAAAAGTGCTACCAAGAAGTTGGCAGAAAAGTGAAAATACTTAATGAAGACCAACCATTCCAATTAAGTCCAATTACTCTTCATGTCATCTTAAACTCATATCTCATTTGAGCCCATTTATTTTTCATTTTTTATTATTATTATTATTGCCAAAATTGATAATAAAATTCAGTTTTTTTTTTACTGATAGATAATAAGGAAGAGAAACTAGTTATATCACTGATATAGCAGGAAACCGCAGAAAATTAAGAAGGAAAGTTCATCAAAAATTCAGCTGCAAAGATACTGATACAAGAGGGAATCCATACAAAAGTTTAGTTGTAAATTCATACACAAACTCTAAGCAAAAAGAAGACCTCTAACTAATTCATAACTAACTCTTAACAGAAAAAAAACTAACAGAAACTTCCAGCTGAATCTAGAAGCTCTTAGCCGAATATTTCCGGAAGCTTCAGCTTGACTTATATATCCTAACTCATCTCCAGATTTGGGGGTTCCTTCTTCTTCTGATTCTACACACTGCATCATATTTTCTCTGCCATTCATTCTTTCATTCTCATCTCTCTCATTCAAGACTCAACTTCAAAACTTGCATCATCATTCATCAACAAATACCAAGAAAATTCTATTTCAATCTTCAACAAGAAAACCTGCAAGTTCATCAACAACAGCAGTTAAAAAAAAGTTCCATATGGTGCAAACACATTCAATCACACCCAAGAAATCAGAAACATGAGACATATCAAAAATCCAATCACACTTTACCATTTCATACTGTCTCCATAATCTTTTCAGCCCCAATACATCCACGTAAAACCTGCAAAACCAACAACACAGTCAAGAAGAAGAAGAAGATCGCAGGGCAATAGATGCAGAAACAACAATGACATACCAGGGGTTTTGAATCTAATTCGCAAGTCTCTATCGCTGCGGCTGAACCACGAGAATTTCAGAAGAGCATTACTAAAGCTTAGCCAAAATCAAGCGCAATGTCATAACAAAAGGCCCTGAATCTTTCCTCATCATCAATGGCACCTTCATCACCAAATTCGAACCCCTTCACCATTCTCCTTCGAAATTAATCATGGGGACTCAATCCCAATAATATCCATCATCTCTTACACCCTGCAATGTCAGTAATCATCAATTAGAACAACTCAGAGCCGAAGACGAGAAAAGAACAAAATCGAAAAAAAACGATAGCAAGCGTGTCAGGGAAAGGAACAACTCAGAACTGATCGACAAACAGATGAATAGAATCAAAATGACACAAGAGTTCAAAGAGTTTTGAACCTCATTTCTCAAGCTTCGACTACGTCTGTTGTCATCAGAACCTTCAATCTCCACCTGTGATTATCCCCGTCACATTGTGCAAAGGGGTTTCGTACTCGCCGCTTCATTTCCGTCACCTACTTCATCCTCTGCCGCCGCAACTACGTCAACAAGATCAGTGTTGACTCATAAGAAAGAGAATAAGAAGAAGCAAAGAAAAAATAAAAAAAATCGTAGAAGAGAAGATCAAACCGCTTGCGTTTCTGTCGCGCGAGTTCGTCATCCATATCAGTCCCGTTCATCACCCTTGCACGAAGTCAATATCATCTTCGTTACCACAACGATTATAGAGAGTTCTATTCAAGGTGAGAACACCATTTATCGCGGTTCCCTTTTCTTCTAGTTTCTGGAAGGTTTTGGTTTGTAGATTTAGGTGAAGTTAGATAGGTTTAGTTAAGAATCTGAGTTGAAGGGAGGAAAATAGTGAGTATTCGTTCATGGTGTTGACGAATTGGAGACGGCGGCCATTAGGGTTTTAGGGTTTGTCTTTTTTTTTTTAAGAAGAAGATGAAGAGAAGATGAGGGGAGGCGCCGCGGCGGTGAGGGAAAGAAGTTCCAAGATTAGGGTTTTATTTTATTTTCTCAATGTTATAAGTTTTGTTGTCTTAAATTTAATTAATAGTGATATTAATAAGAATTAAGCATAATTAATAATAATATTAATGAGAGTTAAGACATTTAAAAATCTGTTAAATTCATTGATTGAGATCCCCATAAGATTTGGAAGAGATAAGGTTGTGGATTTGTGTTGAATTTTGTCCACACCGGCGGTGACAAGTGTCACCGTCCGGTAGGACCATCGAATCCGACCCTGCAGCAACAACCATGTGTCCTCAGGCCACTCACATGTATGGGCCTAGCGTAAATTGCTATCTGCACCCCGCGGGCAAGCCCATATGTTATTTCTTATTGATTATTCCTGCTTTCCTCACCTCCCTCCTATTTCTTTCCTTTTAATATTCTATTTTATATAGTTTCAAGATTAATTCACAAAAAATATTAAAAAGAATAATAAAAATTCCTAAAAATTACATTAGAATATTAAGACATTTTAGAACCATGCCCAATTTTTATTTTCTGATTTTAACCATTTTTCAATTTAATTTCGAATTTTAATTTAATTGATTTTGTATTGAATTCTCATATAGACACATAAATTTGTACAATTTATTTAGGTCACTTCCCATAATATTTTTGACCCATTCTTTTTGCTATGGTTAAAAGACAAGTTAAAGTACCTAGAACATTTTTTGGTGAATTTTTAGGACATTTTTGCTATTGTTTTGATAGTATAATTTGTGTAATTTTGTGATTAAACTTTAGTTAGGTTTAAGGGGCCATTTGCCTTAGTTAGAATGAGAATTTATTAGAAATTTTTTTTACACAATGTTATAATCAAGTTCAAGCCTTAGGAATTTAATTTCATATTTTTTTCATGACTTTTAATATTTTTTTGTCATTTTAATTCATTTCCATCATATTGTACATATTCATGGTTCATATCATTCACTAACTATTTGTTTTTTTGTGCAAGGTGTTTTGCAAGGTTTGGCTTATGGACTTGGATATTGTTATGCCTTAATTGTGTTTTATACTTTGTATGCATTGTGATGTAATATCCTAGAACTTGTATGCTTTTATAATTTCCTTGATTAGGATTAGAAAAGATAAAAACAAATCGTTAGAAAACGAAAATCTCAAAAATAAGTAAAAGGCTCGATCCAACGTCGAGTATATTTTCAAATAAATAAATAAAGTTGCATGTAACTATAGGGTTCTTCGATCACCATCGTCCCATTCCATTCAACCAAAATCAAACCTTGTATGTTTCATACCATAAGTCGTGTGTCTTAGCACCACGCAACCGACCCACCTCATTGTTTCATCCCGTTTACATTTCATATACGTTTTTACCTACCATGACCTAGGAGGACCCTATTGCTCATTACTAACTTCTTTTACTTGCATGTTTAGTCTTATATCTCTTATATCTCTTAGGTAGATTTTAATTCCAAACCTCACTAACCATAGGTTATCCATGAATTCAAACTAACTTAGGGTAAGTCTAGTTTCCCTTAGAATGTTTACCTTTTATAACTTGAGTCTCTCTTCTCATCTTAAAAGAAAATCAAAAACACTTAATAAAGGAAAAGGTGTACAATACGCCACGAGCCTTAAGCTATACGGGAAATGATCAGTGGAGGTCTCCTTCACTCTTCTAGGATGCTTTACAAACGTTCCATTGGGGGCGATCTTGGAAAGTATTCGCTTCTGTGTCATAGTCTTTAGTGTTGTACATTCAAAAAACACAATTTCAAAACATTTCTTATAAAAGATAACAAACCAAGAAGTCGCGTCTTCTTTCTCATCTCATACTCTTTACGGACAAACATGACTTGTCTCGACAGTTCAAACAGCGATACGGTAAACACCCTCGTGTCAGAGCCGGTAACACCTGAGCTAGAGCTATGGCAATGTCATCCTAAAAACCACAAACGAGTGTAAGCCTTAGTTAGACGAACTACGGCGTCTCTGATCCTCGTTTATCCCGATGAGGTACGTAGGCAGTGGGGTAGGGCCCATTCGAGCACAATCTTTCTTTTTCCCTACATTTTCCCATTTTATTCCCATTTATCAATTTCATTTCTTTTTCATTTCCGTTTCATTCCAGATAGCTATTCTTCCAGTTAAACAGCATATTATTTCTCACCCTTCGAAAACAGACTTTTAAACGTGGATCCCGTCGGGTACGGCGGACGGATTGGGGTGCTAATACCTTCTCAATTCGTAATCGACTCCCGTATCCAGATCTTTGGTTCGCAAGGCCTCGTCCTTTTCCTTCTTCCTTAGGTTTGTGCAACATTACCTTTCCCATTCCTTTGGGATAAAAAATGTCTGGCTGGCGACTCTAACCTTTTTCGCGCCACTTTCGCGTTTGTACTAGGATGAAAATCCCGGGAGCGACACAAGGGTGCTATTTTATCTCATGTACTGGTGGACACTGGGTCGTCACTCAATGTTCTACCAAAGAAAGCCTTAGTGAAGCTGGAGTATGATGGCTTGGAACTGCGTCCGAGTAATTTGGTGGTGAGAGCATTCGATGGCTCTAAAAGATCAGTGCTTGGGGAGATTGATCTGCCTGTGATGATTGGCCCGCAGACTTTTAAAATTACCTTCTATGTGATGGACATTCAGCCGGCCTACAGCTGTTTGTTGGGTAGACCCTGGATCCATGCCGCTGGCGCTGTTACGTCTACCCTTCACCAAAAGCTGAAATTCGAGTGGGAAGGCCAGATCATCACCATCTGTGGGGAAGAAGACATCTTTGTTATCCATCTGGCTACGTATAAGTACATAGAGATGGATGGAGAAATCCATGAAACCATGAGCCAGGGGTTTGAGGCCCTAAACATTAATGAAGCATCTGCTGTACTGAGAACTTCCATGACGTCTTATCAGCAAGCCAGGAAGGTTGTTGAAGAGGGTACTGCCCAAGGCTGGGGCAAGCTGCTGCCCGTGGAAAAGAAAGAAGACAGATTTGGGTTGGGTTACAAACCAACTCAACAAGATCAATCAGAGGCTGCAAGGGAGCCCAATTTTGTCAGCGGGGGAATGCTCACCCCGGATGCTGTGAACAACTTGGAAGACGAGGAGGAAAGTGACCGCAACCTGGAGAGTTGGATACGTCCAAGGATCCCGGGGAGCCAAGTCCTTAACTGGTCTTCCCAGGAAATTATAAGGGTTACTCCTGCAGAGTAATTATTATTTCCTGTATTTTTAAGCATGCATCAAGTCTTGCATCTTGCCCAAGATGACAAGACTCATTTTGTAATCGGGCCATCTTGTAATTTTGTGCAAATAGATCAATCAATGAATATCAGACATCTTTTGCAAACAAGTCTCTTTTTTCGCTCACCGTCTTTTCATTTTTCTTTTTGTACAAAAATAAAATGGCAATGTTTTCAAAAAAAACAACTTCATCTTTCACTTTTTCTAAACAAGATTAAAATTGATCACTAAAATAAACAATCTAAACCCTTGCAGAGAGTGCCTTTCAGATTGCACCGACAACAACACAACTATGGCTTCGTATGACTTTGACAATCCAATCAATCAAGCCGATGAAGGGGTTGAAGAAGATTATGAGCTTCCTGAAGAGCTAGCCAGGTTGTTAAGGCAAGAGGAGAAGGTTATCATTCCTCATCAGGAGGAGATTGAAACTGTTAATCTTGGTATGGAAGAAGACGTGAAAGAAGTTAAGATCGGGGCCTGCCTGCAGGATTCAGTGAAGGAGCAACTGATTGATATGCTTCGGGAGTATGTGGATGTCTTTGCTTGGTCTTATCAGGATATGCCATGGTTGGACACCGACATTGTCATGCATAAGCTGCCTCTAAAAGAAGACTACCCACCAGTGAAACAGAAGCTGCGCCGTACTCGCCCAGATATGGCAATGAAGATTAAAGAAGAGGTTCAAAAACAGTGGGACGCCGGATTCCTCGTTGTAACTAGTTACCCGCCGTGGGTTGCTAATATTGTATCGGTGCCTAAGAAGGACGGCAAGGTGAGAATATGTGTGGATTACCGGGACCTGAACAGAGCCAGCCCGAAAGATGACTTCCCTTTACCTCACATTGATGTATTGGTCGACAATACGGCTCAGTTCTCGGTGTTCTCCTTCATGGATGGATTTTCAGGATACAATCAGATCAAGATGTCACCTGAAGACATGGAGAAGACGACTTTCATCACACCCTGGGGCATATTCTGTTATAAGGTGATGCCATTTGGATTAAAGAATGCGGGTGCTACTTATCAACGGGCTATGGTAACATTATTCCACGACATGATCCATAAAGAAATTGAATGTTATGTGGATGACATGATTGCCAAGTCCCTCACAGAAGAAGACCACCTGGTAAACCTGTTGAATTTATTCAAGCGTCTGAGGAAATACCAACTGATGTTAAACCCCAACAAGTGCACATTCGGGGTGCGATCCGGTAAACTGCTGGGATTTATTGTAAGTGAGAAAGGGATTGAAGTTGACCCTGACAAAGTCAAAGCCATTCAAGAAATGCCTGCACCAAAGACTGAAAAAGAAGTTCGGGGGTTTCTAGGTAGATTGAACTACATTTCGAGGTTCATATCTCACCTTACAACAACCTGTGAACCTTTGTTCAAGCTGTTAAGAAAAGAACAAACGGTCAGGTGGAACGGAGATTGCCAAAGGGCTTTTGACAAAATCAAGGAATACTTACAGGAGCCTCCAATCCTTATGCATCCAGTTGAAGGAAGACCTCTAATCATGTACTTGACAGTATTAGAAGAGTTAATGGGGTGTGTGCTGGGCCAGCATGACGAGTCTGGTCGAAAAGAGTATGCAATATACTACCTAAGCAAAAAGTTTACCGACTGTGAACAATGTTATTCACTGCTCGAGAAAACTTGCTGTGCTTTAGCGTGGGCTGCTCGCCGACTGAGACAGTATATGTTGACCCACACTACTTTATTGATATCAAAGATGGACCCAGTTAAGTACATTTTTGAGAAGCCAGCACTTACCGGACGGGTTGCGAGATGGCAAATGATCCTCACAGAATATGATATTCAGTACACATCTCAAAAGGCCATCAAGGGCAGTGTATTGTCTGATTATCTTGCTGAGCAACCCATCGGTGATTACCAGCCTATGAGATTTGACTTCCCTGATGAGGACATCATGTTCATAAAAGCAAAAGATCATGAAGAGCCTGTTCACACTGAAGGGCCTGACCCGGAAGAAGAATGGACTATGATGTTCGATGGGCCTTTTAATATGAATGGTCGCGGTGTTGGTGCAGTACTCATCACACCTAAAGGAGTTCACATGCCTTTCTCGGCGAAACTCACTTTTAACTGCACTAATAACGAAGCTGAATACGAAGCCTGTATTATGGGTCTTGAGGAAGCCATTGACCTCAGGATCAAGACTTTGACTGTATTCGGAGATTCAGCTCTGGTAATCAATCAAACCAACGGCAAATGGTACACCCACCAAGATCATCTGATACCTTACCGGGATTATACAAGAAGGTTATTGACTTTCTTCACAACAGTCAAGCTTGAGTATATCCCTCGAGATGAAAATCAGTTTGTAGATGCTCTGGCTACCATTTCATCCATGATCAAAGTTCAAGCTGTCAACTTTGTGCCTCGGGTATCAGTATCCAGACTTGACAGACCAGCATACGTGTTCTCAGCAGATGTTGTTAAAGATGATAAGCCTTGGTTCCATGATATCAAATTCTTCTTGGAGGATCAAACATACCCACCTGGGGCATCTTCCAATGACAAGAAGACATTAAGAAGGCTAGCTGGTAGCTTCTTCCTGAACACTGATGGTTCCCTGTACAAGAGAAACTTTGATATGGTACTCCTCAGATGCGTTGATAGGACAGAAGCAGACTTGTTGATGCACGAGGTGCATGAAGGATCCTTTGGTACCCATGCAGGAGGGCATGCAATGGCTAAAAAGTTGCTAAGATCAGGCTATTACTGGATCACAATGGATGCAGACTGTTGTGCTTATGCCAGGAAATGTCATAAATGCCAGATTTATGCGGATAAAGTGCATGTGCCTCCGAATCCTTTGAATGTGATGTCTTCACCCTGGCCCTTTGCCATGTGGGGCATTGATATGATTGGCAAGATTGAACCAACTGCTTCAAACGGCCACAGATTCATCCTGGTTGCTATTGACTATTTTACCAAGTGGGTTGAAGCGGCTTCTTATGCAAATGTTACAAGGCAAGTGGTAGCCCGATTTCTGAAGAGAGATATCATCTGTCGGTATGGAGTGCCCGAGCGAATCATTACTGATAATGGTTCCAATTTAAACAACAAAATGATGGAAGAACTGTGCCGGGACTTCAAGATCCAACACCACAATTCTTCCCCTTACAGGCCAAAGATGAATGGCGTTGTCGAGGCAGCTAATAAGAATATCAAGAAGATTGTGCAGAAGATGGTGGTTACCTATAAAGATTGGCATGAAATGCTACCGTTTTCCTTACATGGGTACCGTACGTCAATCAGAACATCCACTGGGGCAACACCGTATCAGCTTGTTTATGGTATGGAGGCAGTCCTACCTGTTGAAGTTGAATTACCCTCCCTGCGGGTATTGATGGATGTTAAACTGAATGAAGCAGAATGGGTCCGATCCCGATACGAACAACTGAGTCTGATCGAAGAAAAGAGATTAGCTGCAATTTGTCACGGGCAGTTATATCAGAAAAGAATGAAGAAAGCCTTCGATCAGAAAGTTAGGCTCCGAGAGTACCAAGTAGGAGATCTTGTGCTGAAAAGACTCCTCCCTCCTCATACAGACCACAGGGGCAAGTGGACCCCGAACTATGAAGGACCATTCGTAGTAAAGAAAGTTTTCTCTGGTGGAGCACTGATGCTCAGTACTATGGATGGTGAAGACTTCCTGTCCCCTGTGAATTCAGATGCAGTTAAAAAATACTTCGCATAAAAATGACCCGCTAGACATAAAAACAGAATGTAAGTCCAGGAAAAAATAGGGCATCCCGGCGAGTCAAAAACAAAATAAAAGACTCGGGCAAAAATAAGGGAAAATAAATATAAAAATATACACCCGCTGAGTTGATAAGCCACATTGGACAACTCAGGCAAAAATGGGTATCCCAGTGGATTGAAAACCCGAAAGGGCGATCCACGCAAAATAAGGGAATAAGCGAACAACTGCATTCTGAATTCATTTGTATCACTTACAACCCGACAAGCTCCGAAAGTTTCGATCGTCGATCAGAATCAGCCTTCTTTAGAAAGCAAGATGAAAAGAAAGTCAATGTCATACAAGTCATAGCAAAATGGAAGCTCCTTGAAAGCGTCATCAACATTGCCAGCATCTTGTTGTTTCTCAGTTTGTAATGATCTCCTCATTTCAGGGGATCTGTTTCTTTGACTGTATCTTGCCAATTCAGGGCACATGAATTAATAAAATCAGCTATTCAGTCATGTTTCGTCTCGTACATTTTATTTTCGTTTGCAAAAAATGTCCGATGTCTTTAAGGATCTTGATCGCATAAATACATATGTTTCCCTTCTAAGAATACATGCTTACAGGAAATATGTTTGCTCCTAGGATTGCCTAAACTCCTATGATGGAATCCAGTAAGGGATACCTCGGGGTACTTGTGCGCTTCTTTGTCTTTTCAGGACTGCAGGTATCCAAAGCACGATATGGGGCATGAAAGTTTCTCACCAGAAAGCTGTCAAATCAATATCTACTCAGTCTATCTTCTGATTAGCACTAGAGGTATTTTCTCCCCAGCTGAGTTGCCAGTCATCATTCCTCCTCAGCCAAGTGCAAAGACCGGAAACCATCCCCCCACAGAGTTTCAACCTCTACCCAGAGAAGCAATGCCTGAAGATCTCACAACGGAGTGACGAAAGCTTCTACAAACCCCAGCTGGGTCCCTCAGTATCAAG
Organism: Lathyrus aphaca; assembly: GCA_963966055.1. Lineage (NCBI taxonomy): Eukaryota > Viridiplantae > Streptophyta > Magnoliopsida > Fabales > Fabaceae > Lathyrus > Lathyrus aphaca. Next base: position 162,820,029 of record OZ014520.1, on the reverse strand, counting down.
ATAGCTCTATCAGCAATCTATTCCCCCATACAGAGTCATATATGCTAGATCTACCAATGATCTCGTCCCCAGCTGGGATATCCACCTCAAGCAGATCAGCCAGAGATCTCCACAGCAGCGGGATCCGAATCCCGGATCGGTATCTTTGCATAATCATAGCATTCGCATCATATTTTTCCCACAAAGCGTAGCATTCCGTCTAATACGGAGCATTACGGCAAAAATCAAACATATTGCATAAACATAAGCCATGTGTCTGTAAACACCCCAAATTTGCCCTCACCCATTCACATCATGGCTTGTGATCATCTCATATGCATCAACACAATCATAATATCTCATACCACAATTTTGAGTCTTTGCATTGGTTCTAAGTCATCTGCATCTAGGGTTTGTGATCTGAGCAATCCAAGAGCTTCTTGAGCCACTCCAAAGATCAAAAATCACTTCAAGGGGGTCCATGTGTGTTCAAGCATCATATTATATCTTCCCAAAGTCAAGAATGCCAAAGAATCACAAGAACTAGGATTGGTGTGGAAGCAGAGCCAGGCTTGACTGCACAAATGACCTAAAATTAGGGTTTTGGTTTCAGGGGCCATAACTCCAAATTTTTTGGTCATTCTTGTTTCTATTGGTCTCTATATGGTATGAGGATCATGCATATCAATTTTCATGAAGGAATTCAATGGGGAAGGCATCTGATCAAAAGATGACTTCTTGAGCAAGTCAGTACAAAATCAGGGCATCTGAGGACCCCAATCATCCAACCAAAGGATTTTTGTAGATGTTTTAGAATTGGTAGGATTTTTGGACAAACAAGAAGTGTTGAAGTTCAGACTTCACAATGTTCCAACATCTGTTGTGACATTGTGTAAGTTAATGTAATAAGTTCAGTTTTTTCAGGATGTCCCAACAGATGTTGGGACATCTCAAACCTGATCCCAGAATTTCAGCTTTCCCCATCATTTTGAATGTGTATGATCTTTATTTGATCATAGAATCATACAAACACAATGCATGACCTGAAATTCAATTTGGCCTAAGGAATATCCCATTTCTATGCTTTGATTTTCAAGTGACCATAAATCATTTTTCATGAAAGTGCAAAGAGGGATTTCTTGCAAAACTGATTCTCAAAGGTTTTGTTTGACCTCTAGCTGGTTTCAAAACTTGGCCATGACCTAATGAAGCATGCCTCACCAACAATTTAGCAAGACTTCTCACATTCACATAGCCAAAATCATGAAATGTCACAAGTGGGCAAGTTGCAAAAACTCCTCTAGCTCATGATCCAAATGCAGTAGCCTTTCATGAACCATCTAAGGGCCTTCCTTGAACTCAGCTGATGCAGTACAGGTTAGGAAACCATCTCTGACACAGCCCATGCTTCAAGTACACCAAACCATGACTTTTTGCAATTTCTCCCATGCTTTTGGAATAGTGATCAGCCACCTCTACAAACCTGCTCCATAGCCTACTCAAACATTATGGAACATAAAGCAAGCCATACACAAGCTGAATACACATTGCAACATACAAAAAAAAACTGGTCTGAACCTTCTCCTCTTCAAAAACTCTCTCCACAGCCTTCAAACATTAAAAAAAATTCCTTCACACACAAACCACAAAAATCATCCATAGAACAGATCCCACCCCTTACAATGATCTGAAACACAACACACAAGAACTGCATTTCCTGTTACACCAGAACTGAACCACAAAAAACTAGCCACTTTCAGCCTCATTTAAGGTTTCCATTGGCCTCAAGGGATTAAAGGGAGATCATTTGCACAAGAGGGAAGCTCTGAAAGCCCACTTTCGAAGGTCTCCAGCTCAGCACGGATGCGCCTTATTCTGTTTCATTCTTCCATAATTAATTCCAGGTAACTTTCCTTAATTTATTCAGTTCTGTTAGTCATTAATTCTGGTAGCAGGTCTGAGATGTCACAACATCTGTTGGGACATCCTAAAAAAAACTGAACTTTTTTCATTAACTGATACAATGTCCCAACATCTGGTGTGACATTCTGAATTAAGTTCATTTGCTCATGCTCTGTTTGATAATGTCACAACATCTGTTGGGACATCCTGAAAAAACTGAGTTTATTTCATTAACTGAAACAATGTCCCAACATCTGGTGTGACATTCTGAATTAAGTTCATTTGCTCATGCTCTGTTTGATAATGTCACAACATCTGTTGGGACATCCTGAAAAAACTGAGTTTATTTCATTAACTGAAACAATGTCCCAACATCTGGTGTGACATTCTGAATTAAGTTCATTTGCTCATGCTCTGTTTGATAATGTCACAACATCTATTGGGACATCCTGAAAAAACTGAGTTTATTTCATTAACTGAAACAATGTCCCAACATCTGGTGTGACATTCTGAATTAAGTTCATTTGCTCATGCTCTGTTTGATAATGTCACAACATCTGTTGGGACATCCTGAAAAAACTGAGTTTATTTCATTAACTGAAACAATGTCCCAACATCTGGTGTGACATTCTGAATTAAGTTCATTTGCTTGTACTCTGCTTGAGATGTCCCAACATCTGTTGGGACATCCTGAAAAACTGAACTTATTTCACAAATCTTGACATGTGTTTGCATCATCTCTTAGCATCATTAACATCATGTAAATGCTTCTGGTTTTGATTTGCATCATATCATTTCATCTCATTTTGCATTGCATTGCATTGCATTCCTTTCACTAACTTTTCAGGTGGTAAGTAACTTTGAGAAGTGAATTTGCCTTCACTTCTCACAATTCCTTTTCATCTCTCTTATGCATCATTGCTGCATTTTATCTCGTGATTGAGCTTGCTCTTTATTTTTCTTCTCACCTTCTTTCCTCAAGTGACTTGTCTTCTTAAATGAAGCAAGTTACTTTGCTTCTCTTTGCTCCTTTCATCTGCTTCCTGGTAGTTCCTTTGAAGATATCTCTTGTAAACCTCACAAACCTTAGGAACAACCAAGCATGACAATGATTAGGGTTTTGTTTAGTCTCCCCTCTTAGTTTTCACCTTTGTGTCTCTTTTGAGTCTTCTCTTCTCATCTCATAATCAGGGACTAAACCCTAAAGGCTTTAAGGCTTTGTGATTAAGCTTATGCCTGCATCCTTTTATTAGGATGGAGTGTATAACTTTAATCCTAAGTGTTAAACCCTTAATGTGTTTAAATCTCTTAATCAATTCACCTAATAATCATCAAGACATCACACTTGTAACTTGGGCCTTGCATTAGGGTTCTAATTCTTCCTTAATTGGTTGAGAAGGACTAACCCTAGTGTTAATGGACAAGTCCCCCTCAAGTTGTCTTACAAATCATAAAATTCACTTCTTCATCTCACCATTTAATAAAATCCACTTAATCAAAGGCTTGTTTTGTCATGAGTTTAATCCCTAATCATGGATTAAGTTGAGGAGCTTTCCTCAGCTTAAACATTCTCATCTATTATCCTTCTATTAGGATGGTGTAATGAGTCTGTTTAATCCTTGATTATGGCTTAACCTCATTACTTAACACTAAACAAAAAAACACCAAAAACATCTAAATAATCACAAGTAGGTTAATGATCTTAATCCTACACCAAAGGTGATTAAGTGTGAGAATCTGACTTCACACTTAAGGTACTCTCATTACCCCTAAACAGAGGGAAGATGTGATGAGTTTACTAAACCCATTGGTTTAGGCTTAAGCTCATTAACTTATGACAAATTCAAAAGCAATAAAAGACTGAAAACACAAAAAACAAACAATAATCGTCTCCTTCGGGATTCTTTTCTCATCATCTTCATTCACAAACGAGAACTTGCTTCTTCCGTCTAATGCAAGACAGTTTGCACCTGTGCCAGACAGATCATACACTTGAGCATTGACAAGCAAGCAGTTCACAAGTCAATTCACCTTTCAGTCTCTTTGGGTCGAACTACGGTGTTCTGACTTCCTCATTGCACGAGAGGATACGTAGGCATAACTTAACAGTTATCGAACAAAAGTCTCTGTATATTCCCCCTCCTTTCAGTTTCATTCTCTTAAGCCTCATGATCTTGAGCATACTCTTTTCCTTACACTGACACATCATTTATACACTTCACACTTCCTTTACACTGACACCTGTACATTCTTTTCCAGCTATTTTATACACAAATTGCACTGACACTACCCCTTTAAAACACAAATCTTTTAAGCGTGGATCCCGTCGAGTACGGCGGACAATCTGGGTGCTAATACCTTCCCAGGTTGTAACCAACCCCCTTTCTCAGTCTCTCTGGTTCGCAACCGTCTTATCCATTTCTTTCTAGGTCTATGCAGCATTGCCTTTCCTCCGGGATAAAAATGCCTAGCTGGCGACTCTTTTCTTTTCCAGTGAGTTCACGGCTGTGTGTTCTCATTGTCCCTCTCGCCGACCGTTCGCGTCTGTACCTTTATTTGGGCCAGTCCCATCTATCGGGAGCGACAGCTTGGCGACTCTGCTGGGGATCCTTATACTGTAACCAGGGCTTCTGGTTCTTTTTGTGGGTTCCTCCTAGTGCTTGATTGATTTGTGTTTACTGGGGTGTTATGTGCTTATTTGTGTTTGTGTATTTGTGTTTATTTTGTACAGTTTTGTTTATTGCTTTCTTTATAGCTTTATGCATATATTATCATATTGTCATACTGTGCTGCTGGCTGGATCTGGTTTTACCTTGGTGGGTGGGGTTCTATTGAGAGTTAAGGTCCTATACCTGGGACCTGAGTGACACCTAGGCTAGAGTGAATCATATTCTTTCCCATTCCATCTCGGTCTGGTGCGGGAATATGAAACACGGTTCAGATATGGGTTTCTTCTTGAGAACTCTGTGTTGCAGATTTCCTGCAATGCTAGGGCTATCTGGGAAGCCTGCTAAGTCTGGATGACCTTTTAGTATTGACCTCCAGAAACTGAGGTGAATTAGAGGAGGAACTTTTATGGTTATTGTAAACACTGTACCTCCGGGTTGGAAGTGTTTACACTTCCCATAACTGATCCAAGTCTGAGGATCTTTGTTTTAGAACACTACCCGTGAGAGGGTTGGGCTGTTTACAGGTTTGCAGGAACCCTTGACCTCAACATACCCTCATTACCAGTACAATTGTTGATCCAGTCACTATGATCCTGAAGTTCTTGACCTTCGGTTCTCAGTTACTATTTCGGGTTACTATACAGAGATCTTGTGGTTACAGACACTTGATTCTTGGCAGTATTCCAGATTCCAGGCAGTTTCTAGCTGTGATCCCATGTCTTTGCATCTTTTGCATTATCATATTGCATTTTGCATTTGCATCTGCATTGCATTTTCCTCCTCCAGAGAGCTCATCCTTCCTCTTTTGTCAATGACCAGCCAGCTGATTTCCCGGTACTCAGTTTGAACAAGTGTTAACTGTTAGAAGACGACAGTGTTTGAAAGAAGATTGAGCAGTGTCAAGAGGTAAAGGGTCAGATTGGAAGCCGTCAGTAGCTATGTCAGAGAACAACCGTCAGAATGTTGAGTTTCCACCTGGTTTCACTTCAATGACCAATCCTCTGTATGGTCTTTCTCCTGATGAAGATCTTCCACAAGTGAGCAATCTTGCTCAAGCTCAACCTGCACAGACCCCGATCGTGAATCAGGATGTACCTGAACCATCTGCTGTCCGAGGTGGACCTTCATCTTCTTCTGATTCTACATATTATCAGGGTTTTGCCTTCCCTGTGCCAGATTTCCAAGGGGCAATCCCTCTTGTGAAAACCAAGGATCCACAAGTTATTGATCTTGCCGAAAGATTTCGTGTGTTGGACGAGCGACTCAAAGCCTTAGCGGATCCTGATGCCTTTGGTTTTGATGCTCTAACCCTGTGTTTGGTGCCTGGTCTTGTCATCCCTCCAGATTTCAAGACTCCGAAGTTTGAGAAATACACTGGTGTCAGTTGCCCGAAGCGTCATTTGGTGATGTTCTGTAGAAAAATGACTTCGTATGCCTGCAATGATAAGTTGATGATTCACTGTTTTCAGGACAGTTTAAGTGGGGCGTCTTTAAGTTGGTACATGGATTTGGAAAGCAGTCATATCCGATCTTGGAATGATTTATCCAGAGCTTTCGTAAAGCAATACCAGTACAATATGGACGTGGCGCCCAATCGCACGCACTTGCAGAGCCTATCCCAGAGGAGTGGTGAATCTTTCAGAGAATATGCACAGCGGTGGAGAGAATTGGCAGCCCAAGTGCAACCACCACTTTCAGACAGAGAATTAATTGACCTGTTCGTGGGCACCTTGCAGGGTCCATACTTGGAAATAATGAGTAGCATTGGGATGACAAGCTTCTCTGATTTGATGATAGTTGGAGTACGCGTTGAGAGCCTGCTCAAAAGTGGAAAGATCCAGGACTTTTCGAATATCCCAGCTAGTGAAGGTGAGTCTGTTGTTAGCTCCCAAGAGGAAGAATGGAATGACGTCAGTGCAGTCATGGCAAATATCGAATATTCTAGAACAACATCTTCTCAGAGATCATCTGTTCCTGAATCTGATTACTCTTACGGGCATTCGGCAATGCTCAGAACACCGTGTCAGAAACCTTGGACTCCTCCTCGTCCAAATCTGCAATCTCATGGTCGAAGACCTCAGAATCAACTTCAGAGCCAGCCTAGGCCTCGTAACAATCTGGAAAGAAGGATTGCTCCTCTTCATCCAGTCCCCATGGCATACAGTGAACTCTTGCCACATCTAGTTCAGAGCTCTTTGGTGGTTCCTAAGCTTCTCAAGCCGTTACCAGGGCCGTACCCTCCAGGGTACAATCCTCATGAGCAGTGCGGGTATCATGGTGGATCAATGTGGCATTCAACTGAAGATTGCAAAGCTTTTCAAGCCAAAGTACAACAGTTGGTCGACAAGGGCTACATTTCCTTTCCAGAAGGAAGCTTGGTTGTGCACGTCAACCTCTTACCTGATTAAGTTCAAAGACTTCGAAGGAGCATCTCCTGTTTTCAGTGGCTTAGACAAGAATATGTCATCAGAGCTGGTGATCATTGTATCCTTTTTATCACCTGCATTTGTAGTTTCTTTCCTGTTAGCAGCTACTTGTCTTTTAAGCATTGTTATTTTAAATGGTAATGTTAATGTAGTGATCTTGCACTTTTGAATCAATTATGTCGCATTCGCTCATTTTTCTTTACTTGCATTGAAAAAAAAAAAAAATTGCATCCATATACCTCCCATTTATTTCACTGTTGTTTAGCAGGTTTGAGGGAGGATGATGACAACTGAATACCCATAATTGTTGAAGGTATGCTTTCAGGGTAGAACCTGCTGACGATGTACAGGCATTGCTTCAATTCCCAAACACCGGAGATATAAGGGAGATAGACCCTCGTCAACCCCTCTGAGCCTTGAAGTAGGAGTTTCTTTTCTAAACGGAAAAACCCTCACATTCAACCCAGGGCAGGGTAGTTATCAGTTAATTTGACCGAGCGTTCAAATTTCCAAAGGAGTGTGCATCCGAGGATCCATTACCTTTATTCATTACACCTCAAGAGGTCAAGGGACGTGAAACCACAATGGTTATCCCTCACCCACAAAGGAATGAGGCAGTCAACCCTTTCAGCAAGTCATGACAAGCCAGTGTCACACGATTTGTTCAACAAAAATCAAAGAAAAAAAAAGAAATAAAGCCCGCTAAGTCGAAAAAATGTGTGAAAACCAATGACTTAGGCAAAAGTTAGGGCATCCCGCTGGACTTCAAAATCGAAAATTCAAAAAGAGAATCAGTCCAGGCAAAAGTTAGGGAATAAAAAATCTGAAAAAAAATATTCCATAAGAACAAAGTCGTGTGACCAGACACAAAATCAGAATGGGTGACTGTTACTCCAAGAAACCTCATTGGTGCGTAAACCATCAACGTCATTGGTTCGTCAATCATTACAAAACCCTTTTGAGAAGCGAGCGCTTAAGTCGAATTAGCTGAATATAAGACCGGAGAACATCAAGGAGAATGGGTGGGAACATATAAATTTTGAGCCATAAATCTTTCTTTCTAAAGCCGTGAACCAGACCACGTCATAACCCTTGAAAGTCCTAAATTGAATCAGGTTCAATTCTGAAAGCATGCTACGACAAGGTTGCGTAAACTGACTCCTAACGATTTGCTAACTCAACACTACGTTTGGACTAATCGTCCATTCGTCACACACGGTCACAAAATTCAAAATAAATAAATTTTCAAAAACTTGCATGTGTACTGCATTAAAATTACCATTTGTGAATGTACAGTTTTAATTGCAAGTTAGTTTGTGACACCAGGGAAGTTCCTACAAAGAGCAATCGCGAGGGAACTTGATCATTCAACAATGATGACCAGAATCAAGAGCATCTTGTTAGCCTATGAATCAGGGGCATGTTATCCAGTGGTTTTGTTGACCAAGGAATCTGTCAGGGTAAAGAGAGTTCCCAAGCATCAGTTGATCGAGGAACGTCATTCAAAGTCAGTTGATCAGAGCTGAATCTGCCAAACAGGGGCAGGACACCCGGAGTTTCCGTTGACTAAGGGTCAATTCTTCCAATGCTCAGTCAGAATGAATCAAGTCGCTTACACGCCCATACCGAGGCAGGACACTTCCAGAGATCGCTAAGTGCAACTCTCCTCGAGAGAACATCCAAGTTTTCTATTCCAAAAATTGGATAATCAGCAACAGTCTGTTCAGAGACTCGCCCAACAGGGGCAAACTTTAGCTATGCAGAGCAAGTATATCAGTAATCTCAGAGTTCAAGACGAGTGTCGGGAGATCATGCTACCCACCGTCGCCTTTGTCACCCTTCTCAACCAGAAGCCTTGTCACCTATGACTTTTTCCCCATCCTCGGGAGTTTTTCTGGCCTTTCATAAGCATTGCATAAATCATTTGCATATGTTATTCATGTCGCTTCGCTCGAGCATAAAGCATATGCATCATCATTGCATTGAGCATAACCCCCGCAACATCAGTCTCACATCCATAGGGCCTCGTCTGGCAAACCGTTCAAAGTCCAGTTCTCGTCTGGCAAACCATTTAAAGTCCAGTTCTCATCTGGCAAGCCATTTCAAAGTCTAGTCCTCGTCCGGCAGACAAACCCAAAGTCCAGTTCTCGTCTGGCAAACCAATTTCAAATACCAGTTCTCGTCTGGTAGGTGAATCTTGTAACCAGTTCTCGTCTGGTCACCTTTTCATTCAACCCATTGAACGCCAGTTCTCGTCTGGTAGTCATTCTTTTTTCAGAGTCAATTCTCGTTTGACAATGAACACCCCGAGGAGTCAGTTCTCGTCTGACGACTTATTCTTTGCCCATCAGTTCTCGTCTGTTGGCCTACCTTTAATAAACCAGTTCTCGTCTGGTAATTCACCTTCAAAAGTCCAATTGCTTGGCAACCAAAAAATATATATCTATCAACCTGGCCCTAGCGCCCAACCATCCTTGTTTCATATCTTTGGTTATGAGCATATGTCTGCATTGTACATCATTTGCATTGCATCTTCATACCGCATGGTTTCTGTTTTAGCTCTGATGTGGGGCGAGAATTGTTTCAAGACGTAATCTGGGGCAGTTATCTCAAGACTTGTTGAATTTCTGCAAGAGTTTGAAGACACTGGGGCAATTCTGGATGCCAAGTCTTCTGTAAAATCCTCTGAAGAAGATCTTTTTATGAAGGATGCAGTATGGTATGATGGAGATGTTAAGGGAATTTTAGTTCACTCAGGATGATCAGTAATGCTTTTGTTGAGCTCAGAAGTTTGAAGCACTGTGTTAATTCTCAGGGAATGTCTGGTATTTATTTTACCAGCAGGGCACTGGAAGTTTATTTCTTCCCCGAGCATAAAGATCTTCTTTCAGCCGACAAGATTCCCTCATGAGGAGTTGGTTATTCGCATTCAGTCAAAGCCAATTTTCATTGGCATATCTTCCAGCATAGTCGTTATACTATACTTGGGGCACATTTTGACTTATTTAATTCTCCAACAAAGTCTCTCCTCAGCAGAGCATTGCCAAATCTTTTTCTCAACCATGAAGGTTGACATCCCCAGCTGAGTTAGAGCAGATGATAACCCCAACAGAACTTCAAGGCTAATTGAATCGTTCTCATCCCCAAGCGGACTTATCTGTCCACAGTGAAGTTTTCCCAACAGGAAGCTGAAGGCCTTGCTTCCCCACAAAGTTAGAATTATCAGAATTCCCTCCTCAGCAGGATTGTGTGATCAAGCATCTTCCCTAGCCAAGTCTAAAGATGATCTTTACCCATAGAGTCATCGGGATTCTCATTTCCAAGGGATATCCCCAGCAGAGCAAGAAGAAATTCTCCCCAGTGGAGTCAGGGCAGGATGATCAGATCCTCAGCAGATGTTCAAAGCAGTTAAACGAAGTATACCTCACGCAGAGTCGTCTTTCCTCCAGTGAAAACCTCTCCAACAAGCATCAGGTTGCCAACACTTCGTTCCCATCAGAGTTAAAAGCTTTCAACCTGTCAGCAGTATACAGAATGCTTCCCAAATTCCCCAGCGGAGAGCTAAAGCTAAAGCAGTTGCCTCACATTCACAAACATCAGTATATACTCCTTGTGGCACCCATCCGTGTCATATCCCCAGCAGAAAGCCAAAGGCATCCTCTTTGCACTCACCTATACTTGTATATACATTGTCTTGACACCCGTCCGTGTCATATCCCCAGCACAATCGCTTACACTTTTACAACCCGTATACTTGTTGATATTACTATACAATACTCCTTTTGACACTCGTCCGTGTCACCCTCCCCAGCAGATAAATACTCATCTATACACCACTTGTACTACTCATGTTACACTTATACAGATACTCGTCCGTATTTTGTATATACCACTTATATCCCCACAGATTCGGCATTGGTCCATGTTCTTTGTTAACCAGTTGGTACTCGTCCGTACCATCATCTCAGAATATGCGTCAATTGTTTGTTTCTACATGATACTCGTCCGTATCATAGTCTTAAGGATGCTCGTCCGCATCTTTAATCCATACACTGTGTCAAACACTTTCGTCTTCTTGAATATAGATGCTCGTCTGTGTCTACTATTCCCCAGAAGAGTCCCCTCAGATTCAACACTCGTCCGTGTTCTCTGTTAACCCGTTGATACCCGTCCGTATCATCATCTCTGAACATGTGTCAGTATTTGTTTCTACCTGATACTCGTCCGTATCGTAGTCTTAAGGATGCTCGTCCGCATCTTTAATCTATACACAAGCATCTAAACACTTATACCTTTTATTTCTTGGATGTAAACACTCGTCCGTGTTTACTATTCCCCAGTAGATCGCCAACAAAGCAAATATTCCTTTTTATCTGGCACTCGTCCTGTGTTACGATAAACTTTGAGAGCAGCCGTACCCTGCTAGGTGGTCGTCCTCCACCTCTTGATGGTCGTCCTCCGTCATGCTCACCCGATGGCCGTCCCCATCGTTGATTTTAGCAGCCGTCCCCTGCTAGGTGGTCGTCCTCCACCCTCTTGATGATCGTTCTTCATCATTTTATCCAATGGCCGTCCCCATTGTTGATTTTGGTTATCTGACATTCGTCCTATGTCATGATAAACCCTGAGAGCAGCCGTCCCCTGCTAGGTGGTCGTCCTCCACCTCTTGATGGTCGTCCTCCATCATGCTCGTCCGATGGCCGTCCCCATCGTTGACCTTTTATCCGATGGCCGTCCCCATCGTTGATACTTTCGGCAGCCGTACCCTGCCCGGTGGTCGTCCTCCACCTTTGATGGCCGTCCCCATCATATTTCTTTTATCCCCAACAGAGCAGCCGTCCCCTGCTAGGTGATCGTCCTTCACCTTTGATGACCGTACCTCATCATCTGTTTATTTCATTTATTCTTTAACCCGATGGCCGTCCCCGTCGTGGTCCCTTTTCCTTTTTAGCCCGATGGCCATCCCCATCGTCGAACTTGATGGCCGTCCCCGTCATGTTTCGTTAACTCCCAGAGAATCTTACTTTATCTTGATGGCCGTCCCCATCATGATCTTACCTTTCCCAGCTAGTCGGCCGTCCCCGTCTTGGCTTTACCTTTTATCCCCAGCATGTCGGCCGTCCCCGTCATTGCTTTACTTCACACACTTTTCCCAGCATGTCGGCCGTCCCCGTCATTGCTATTTGCCCAGCAGTCGTCCTCTGCTCGACGGTCGTCCACCGTCGCCCACACTTTACAATATATTTTACTTTCTTTTGCAATCTATATCCCTTTTCTTCTTCATTCTGTGAGTGCAAATTTTGGACTGTCTTTGGTATTCAACCACAAGTTATCTTGTTCGCCTGTTAAGCCGTCGCTTACAACCTGCACAGCTAACTCATGTTTGAATAGGGGAAGCTGTAAACACCCCAAATTTGCCCTCACCCATTCACATCATGGCTTGTGATCATCTCATATGCATCAACACAATCATAATATCTCATACCACAATTTTGAGTCTTTGCATTGGTTCTAAGTCATCTGCATCTAGGGTTTGTGATCTGAGCAATCCAAGAGCTTCTTGAGCCACTCCAAAGATCAACAATCACTTCAAGGGGGTCCATGTGTGTTCAAGCATCATATTATATCTTCCCAAAGTCAAGAATGCCAAAGAATCACAAGAACTAGGATTGGTGTGGAAGCAGAGCCAGGCTTGACTGCACAAATGACCTAAAATTAGGGTTTTGGTTTCAGGGGCCATAACTCCAAATTTTTTGGTCATTCTTGTTTCTATTGGTCTCTATATGGTATGAGGATCATGCATATCAATTTTCATGAAGGAATTCAATGGGGAAGGCATCTGATCAAAAGATGACTTCTTGAGCAAGTCAGTACAAAATCAGGGCATCTGAGGACCCCAATCATCCAACCAAAGGGTTTTTGTAGATGTTTTAGAATTGGTAGGATTTTTGGACAAACAAGAAGTGTTGAAGTTCAGACTTCACAATGTCCCAACATCTGTTGTGACATTGTGTAAGTTAATGTAATAAGTTCAGTTTTTTCAGGATGTCCCAACAGATGTTGGGACATCTCAAACCTGATCCCAGAATTTCAGCTCTCCCCATCATTTTGAATGTGTATGATCTTTATTTGATCATAGAATCATACAAACACAATGCATGACCTGAAATTCAATTTGGCCTAAGGAATTTCCCATTTCTATGCTTTGATTTTCAAGTGACCATAAATCATTTTTCATGAAAGTGCAAAGAGGGATTTCTTGCAAAACTGATTCTCAAAGGTTTTGTTTGACCTCTAGCTGGTTTCAAAACTTGGCCATGACCTAATGAAGCATGCCTCACCAACAATTCAGCAAGACTTCTCACATTCACATAGCCAAAATCATGAAATGTCACAAGTGGGCAAGTTGCAAAAACTCCTCTAGCTCATGATCCAAATGCAGTAGCCTTTCATGAACCATCCAAGGGCCTTCCTTGAACTCAGCTGATGCAGTACAGGTTAGGAAACCATCTCTGACACAGCCCATGCTTCAAGTACACCAAACCATGACTTTTTGCAATTTCTCCCATGCTTTTGGAATAGTGATCAGCCACCTCTACAAACCTGCTCCATAGCCTACTCAAACATTATGGAACATAAAGCAAGCCATACACAAGCTGAATACACATTGCAACATACAAAAAAAAAACTGGTCTGAACCTTCTCCTCTTCAAAAACTCTCTCCACAGCCTTCAAACATTAAAAAAAATTCCTTCACACACAAACCACAAAAATCATCCATAGAACAGATCCCACCCCTTACAATGATCTGAAACACAACACACAAGAACTGCATTTCCTGTTACACCAGAACTGAACCACAAAAAACTAGCCACTTTCAGCCTCATTTAAGGTTTCCATTGGCCTCAAGGGATTAAAGGGAGATCATTTGCACAAGAGGGAAGCTCTGAAAGCCCACTTTCGAAGGTCTCCAGCTCAGCACGGATGCGCCTTATTCTGTTTCATTCTTCCATAATTAATTCCAGGTAACTTTCCTTAATTTATCCAGTTCTGTTAGTCATTAATTCTGGTAGCAGGTCTGAGATGTCACAACATCTGTTGGGACATCCTAAAAAAAACTGAACTTTTTTCATTAACTGATACAATGTCCCAACATCTGGTGTGACATTCTGAATTAAGTTCATTTGCTCATGCTCTGTTTGATAATGTCACAACATCTGTTGGGACATCCTGAAAAAACTGAGTTTATTTCATTAACTGAAACAATGTCCCAACATTTGGTGTGACATTCTGAATTAAGTTCATTTGCTCATGCTCTGTTTGATAATGTCACAACATCTGTTGGGACATCCTGAAAAAACTGAGTTTATTTCATTAACTGAAACAATGTCCCAACATCTGGTGTGACATTCTGAATTAAGTTCATTTGCTCATGCTCTGTTTGATAATGTCACAACATCTGTTGGGACATCCTGAAAAAACTGAGTTTATTTCATTAACTGAAACAATGTCCCAACATCTGGTGTGACATTCTGAATTAAGTTCATTTGCTCATGCTCTATTTGATAATGTCACAACATCTGTTGGGACATCCTGAAAAAACTGAGTTTATTTCATTAACTGAAACAATGTCCCAACATCTGGTGTGACATTCTGAATTAAGTTCATTTGCTTGTACTCTGCTTGAGATGTCCCAACATCTGTTGGGACATCCTGAAAAACTGAACTTATTTCACAAATCTTGACATGTGTTTGCATCATCTCTTAGCATCATTAACATCATGTAAATGCTTCTGGTTTTGATTTGCATCATATCATTTCATCTCATTTTGCATTGCATTGCATTGCATTCCTTTCACTAACTTTTCAGGTGGTAAGTAACTTTGAGAAGTGAATTTGCCTTCACTTCTCACAATTCCTTTTCATCTCTCTTATGCATCATTGCTGCATTTTATCTCGTGATTGAGCTTGCTCTTTATTTTTCTTCTCACCTTCTTTCCTCAAGTGACTTGTCTTCTTAAATGAAGCAAGTTACTTTGCTTCTCTTTGCTCCTTTCATCTGCTTCCTGGTAGTTCCTTTGAAGATATCTCTTGTAAACCTCACAAACCTTAGGAACAACCAAGCATGACAATGATTAGGGTTTTGTTTAGTCTCCCCTCTTAGTTTTCACCTTTGTGTCTCTTTTGAGTCTTCTCTTCTCATCTCATAATCAGGGACTAAACCCTAAAGGCTTTAAGGCTTTGTGATTAAGCTTATGCCTGCATCCTTTTATTAGGATGGAGTGTATAACTTTAATCCTAAGTGTTAAACCCTTAATGTGTTTAAATCTCTTAATCAATTCACCTAATAATCATCAAGACATCACACTTGTAACTTGGGCCTTGCATTAGGGTTCTAATTCTTCCTTAATTGGTTGAGAAGGACTAACCCTAGTGTTAATGGACAAGTCCCCCTCAAGTTGTCTTACAAATCATAAAATTCACTTCTTCATCTCACCATTTAATAAAATCCACTTAATCAAAGGCTTGTTTTGTCATGAGTTTAATCCCTAATCATGGATTAAGTTGAGGAGCTTTCCTCAGCTTAAACATTCTCATCTATTATCCTTCTATTAGGATGGTGTAATGAGTCTGTTTAATCCTTGATTATGGCTTAACCTCATTACTTAACACTAAACAAAAAAACACCAAAAACATCTAAATAATCACAAGTAGGTTAATGATCTTAATCCTACACCAAAGGTGATTAAGTGTGAGAATCTGACTTCACACTTAAGGTACTCTCATTACCCCTAAACAGAGGGAAGATGTGATGAGTTTACTAAACCCATTGGTTTAGGCTTAAGCTCATTAACTTATGACAAATTCAAAAGCAATAAAAGACTGAAAACACAAAAAACAAACAATAATCGTCTCCTTCGGGATTCTTTTCTCATCATCTTCATTCACAAACGAGAACTTGCTTCTTCCGTCTAATGCAAGACAGTTTGCACCTGTGCCAGACAGATCATACACTTGAGCATTGACAAGCAAGCAGTTCACAAGTCAATTCACCTTTCAGTCTCTTTGGGTCGAACTACGGTGTTCTGACTTCCTCATTGCACGAGAGGATACGTAGGCATAAATTAACAGTTATCGAACAAAAGTCTCTGTATATTCCCCCTCCTTTCAGTTTCATTCTCTTAAGCCTCATGATCTTGAGCATACTCTTTTCCTTACACTGACACATCATTTATACACTTTACACTTCCTTTACACTGACACCTGTACATTCTTTTCCAGCTATTTTATACACAAATTGCACTGACACTACCCTTTTAAAACACAAATCTTTTAAGCGTGGATCCCGTCGAGTACGGCGGACAATCTGGGTGCTAATACCTTCCCAGGTTGTAACCAACCCCCTTTCTTAGTCTCTCTGGTTCGCAACCGTCTTATCCATTTCTTTCTAGGTCTATGCAGCATTGCCTTTCCTCCGGGATAAAAATGCCTAGCTGGCGACTCTTTTCTTTTCCAGTGAGTTCACGGCTGTGTGTTCTCATTGTCCCTCTCGCCGACCGTTCGCGTCTGTACCTTTATTTGGGCTAGTCCCATCTATCGGGAGCGACAGTGTCGAACTGAACACTTGTAAAAAATGACCATCCATCAGACAATATGCAGAATATTTCCCAAATTCCCCACCAGAAAGCCAAAGTATTACACCCACAAATACAACAAACAGATACTTTTTGACACTCGTCTGTGCCATATCCCCAGCGGAAAGCCAAAGCGTCCCCTTTGCACTCACAACACATGTGTACATATTTACACAAATTCCTTGACACCCGTCCGTGTCACCCCCCAGCATAGTTGCCTAAACACTTTGGAAATCAAATACTTGTTTATAATACACTTTTTCTGGCACCCGTCTGTGTCATGCTCTCCCCGACAAGTTGAGCACTCGTCTGTGTCTCACTCATACTTTTTACTCATACAGATACTCGTCCGTATCTTGTATACACCACTCATACCCCCTCAGATTCGGCACTCGTCCGTGTTCTTTGTTAACTAGATGGTACTCGTCCGTATCATCATCTCTGAACATGCGTCAAGCGTTTGTTTCTACCGATACTCGTCCGTATCATAGTCTTAAGGATGCTCGTCCGTATCTTTAATCTATACACCGTGTCAAACACTTATGTCTTCTTGAATTAAGACACTCGTCTGTGTCTACTGTTCCCCAGAAGAGTCCCAGCAAATCCCAGTGAACTATTCCCTTTCTATCTGACATTCGTCCTATGTCATGATACCTTTCGGCAGCCGTACCCTGCCAGGTGATCGTCCTTCACCTTTTTGATGATCATCCTTCATCACCCCCAGTGGAGTCTCTATTCATTAGAACCCCTTTCTATCCGACATTTGTCCTATGTCGTGACATTTTTAGCAGCCGTCCCCTGCTGGGTGATCTTCCTTCACCTCCTAATGATCGTCCTTCACCTCTTGATGATTGTCCTTCATCATGCTCATTCGATGGCCGTCCCCATCGTCGACCTTTTTATCCGGCATTCGTCCTATGTCGCGATACTTTTGGCAACCGTACCTTGCCAGGTGATCATCCTTCACCTTAGATGACCGTCCCTCATCTCATCCCCAACAGAGCAGCCGTCCCCTGCTAGGTGATCGTCCTTCACCTTTGATGACCTTACCTCATCATTTATTTCACTTATACATTGAACCTGATGGTCGTCCCCATCATTTAACTTTAATCCCCAGAGAATCTTTGTTACTTCACTTTGATGCCCGTCCCCTTCATAATCTCTTATATCCCCAGCTTGTCGGCCGTCCCCGTCATTGCTTTGTTTCCCGCATCTTCCCCAGCATGTCGGTCGTCCCCGTCATTGCCATATCCCCAGCAGTCGTTCTCTGCTCGACGGTCGTCCTTCGTCGCCCGCACTTTATAAATATACTTTATTTTCTTTTTACAATCTAATCCCTTTTCTTCTTCATTCTGTGAGTGCAAATTTTGGACTGTCTTTGATATTCAACCACAAGTTATCTTGTTTGCCTGTTAAGCCGTTGCTTACATTCTACACAGCTAACTCATGTTTGAATAGGGGCAGCTGTAAGCACCCCAAATTTGCCCTCACCCATTCACACCATGGCTTGTGATCTTTTCATATGCATAAATTCAATCATAGCATCTCATACCACATTTTTGATTCACTGCATTGATTCTAAGTCATCTGCATCTAGGGTTTGTGATCCGAGCCATCCCTGAGCCATTTGAGCCACTCCAAAGGTCTTCAATCACTTCAAGAGGGTCCATGTATGTTCAAGCATCATATTATATCCTCACAAGGTCAATGAAGTCAAAGAATCACAAGAACTGAAAAAGGCATGGAAGTAGAGCCAGGTTTAACTGCACAGATAACCTAAAATTAGGGTTTTGGTGTCAAAGGCCATAACTCCAAATTTTTTGGTCATTCTTGTTTCTATTGGTCTCTATATGGTATAAGGATCATGTATATCAATTTTCATGAAGAAATTCCATGGGGAAGGCATCTGATCAATAGATGGCTTCTTGAGCAAGTCAGTGCAAAATCAGGGCATCTGAGGCCCCCAGTGACCCAACCAAAGGGTGTTCTCCATCATTTTGAATGTGTATGATCTTTATTTGATCATATAATATGTTAGAAGTTCACAAAATTGAAGAATTTCAAGCCATTTGCAAAGTTGCCTTTTTGGGAAAGTGGCTTGTAATGAAAACTTGCCATTTTGGGAAAGTTTTTCAACCTTCTCTTTTTGATTCAAAAATGCTTCAAATGAGAAAACTTTGGTCATGAAAGTTGTAGAATGGATCCTCCCATTTTCAAAAAGTACAAGAACTCATTCTAATTCATTTTGGATCAAAAGTTATGGCTTGTCAAAGTTGGACAAAATCACATAATTTCATGTTTTACACCCAAAGAGGCAAAGATGCAAAACCTCTTGCCAAGGCAAAATGTGACTTCAATGTGACTTCTAACCTTTGCACAAACATGAACCATGACCTAAAAATCAGAATGCACCAAATAATTGTCCATTTTCATGACTTGTGCATTAAGAAACTTCAAAAGGGCCAAACATTATGAAAATTGCAAAAACTCACACAAACCCTAATCCACTTGCTGCATTGCCTCAAACTCATTTCCATGGTTCTCCTTGATCAGAGCTGATCCAAGCCATGCCTTTGTACCTTGACTGAACCAGCCCATACCTCTCTTACACAAAAAGTTGACTTTATGCAAAATGACCCATACCAATCAAGCTAGGCCAACAACAACTCTCTGACCTATCCCAACTTGATACATGGACAAAATGAGACTCAACACATAACACAACACACCCTGAAACATCCCACAAGCCATAGTTCCCAAAACTCACCTCTTATGCATTTTGTTTCGAAACTCAATACACAGGCTTCAAACATCAAAACAAACTTCACAAAATCACTCACCATGATCCTCTGATCATTTCCCAACCATTGTTTTGGCCTGAAACCTCCCACATCAAAAACACGATTCCCCTCCTCCATTGACCTGAGCTTCTGCAAACTTCCTCTAGAGACCATATAAACTCCAGCTAAGCATCACAAACTTCTGGGGAGGATCATTGGAGCTTGTTTGGACCAAAGAAGCAGCCAGAAAGTCCCTGTTTTGAAAGCTCCAATTCAGGTGAGCTCAAGAACATTTTTTCCAGAACTTTAATTTCTTGTTATAAAATGATTCTATGAATTGCACTGATCATCTGGATGTGTTTGGTTTTGAAAATGGTCAAGAAACAAGCATGTATTGACTGTCTGAAAGTTTGCCCGTAAAAATGATTTTGTTTGCTTCTCTTGATTCACGAAAAATAAATGATGTTTGTTGTAGGGTTTATGTTTAATGATGTTCATAGATTGATTCTAGAGAGTTTAGTGAAGTTTTGATGCGTTTTGAGTGAGATTGGGAAATTGGTTGGCTGAAGAAGATGACCGGAACACTGTTCCGGTCATCTGAAAGTGATTAGGGCTCAGGATTAGGGCTAATGACATAATTAGGCAAGTTTGAATTCTGGCCGTTCGTTTGCGCGCCAGGTCAATTCCCGTGTCCCCAAGTTTGAACCACAGCCTTTGATCTGTTTGACTTTCTCTTTTTTCTTTTTAAATTCATTTTATTTCATTTGTTTTATAATTAACTTCCACGAATTATTTAAAATAGCAAAACACATTTAAAAATTCTGAAATTTTTTGTCAAACATTTCATTATTCTTCAGAACCCAAAAATATTTTTACTATTATTTTTGCATTAAAAAATTATTTTTAAATCATTTAAATGGTTATTTTTAATTGGTTAATGAAAATTAATTAATTAAAAATGCATTTAGGTATTTAAAAATCACAAAAAAATTCACTTTGCATTTTAAAACATTTAGGAACATTATCAAACTCTCAAACAAAATTTCGTTTTGGTTCTTGATGCATTTTGACAATTTTTATTGGAATTAAATTCATTTTAAGGCAATATTTTTGTTCAAACTTGGAAAAATCCATTCTGCCTAACCATTGAGAGTTTGATGATGGTTCTTCTTGCATTGCATCCTCCATAGCATGTAGTTTATAGGTTAAAATTGGTTTGAATTGATTTTCCATTTTTAATTTATTTTGCATTTTTCATTGTGAGGTATCCCAAAACCCTAATTGACTTGAGAAATTCATAACTTGCATTAGGTTAAGAGTTAGGTCCCCTCCTTTGGGCAGTGAACTTGTGTAGGGTTAGGGTTCCCTTAGTCCCATTTTCAATTTTTTGTCACATCATTTGCTTCTGGTTTTGAATTTTTGCATTGTATGTTGTATGTAAACCCTAATTTATGCCTTCCCTTGCATCCCTCTCTCATTTGCTTGCATTCAATAACTTGCCATGACATTTTGTACATCCATATGATTCATAATACATCTTAGGACATATTAGAATCATGTTTGATCATTGCATCATTCCTTTGCCATGTTATATGCTCATTTCATTTCATAAACATTCATGAATCTTTATGGTTCAAAGCATGCCTCATTTGTATCCTTTTGTTTGTTTGATCACTCTCATCTCTTGCCATGTGTTTGCATCATCTCTTAGCATCATTAACATCATTTTTATGCTTCTGAATTTGGTTTGCATCATGACCTTTCATCTCATTTGCATTGCATTTCATTTCTTTTGCTAACTTTTCAGGTGGTAAGTTGTTTTGAGAAGTGAATTTGCCTTCACTTCTCACAATCTCTTCTCATCTCTCTTGCATCATTGCTGCATTTTACCTTGTGTATTAGAGTGAGCTTTCTCATTCATGTTCATCTCTTACCTTCTTTCTTCAGGCAACTTTCCTTCTTAAGTAAAGCAAGTTGTCTTGCTTCTCTCTGCTCCTTCCTCCTTTCATCTGCTCCTCTCCCTGGTGGCTCTTTGAAGATTTCTTTCTCTCTTAAGCCTCACAAACCCTAGTAACACCCAAGCATGATAAAAATTAGGGTTGATTAGTCCCCCCATTAGTTTTACCTTTGTGTCATCTTTGAGTCTCCTCTTCTCACCTCATAATCCAGGACTAAACCCTAAAGGCTTTAAGGCTTTGTGATTAAGCTTATGCCTGCATCCTTCTATTAGGATGGAGTGTATAACTTTAATCCTAAGTGTTAAACCCTTAATGTGTTTAAATCCTTTAATCAATCCACTTAATAATCATCAAGACATCAAGCTTGTAACTTGGGCCTTACATTAGGGTTCTAATTCTTTCTTAATTGGTTAAGAAGGACTAACCCTAGTGTTAATGGACAAGTCCCCCTCAAGTTGTCTTACAAACCATAAAACTTACTTCTTAAATCTCATCATTAACTAAAATCCACTTTAATAAAGGCTTTGTTTTGTCATGAGCTTAATCCCTAATCATGGATTAAGTTGAGGAGTCTTTCTCAGCTTAAATGTTCTCATCTATTATCCTTCTATTAGGATGGTGTAATGGGTCCATTAGATCCTTGATTATGGCTTAAACTCATTACTTAGCACTAAACAAAAACTCCAAAAACATCTAAATAAATATAAGTAGGTTAATGATCTTAATCCTACATCATGGTGATTAAGTGTGAGGTGCTTACTTCATACTTAAGGTATTCTCATTACCCCTAATCAGAGGGAAGATGTGAAGAGTTTACTAACCCACTGGTTTAGGCTTAAGCTCATTAACTTATGACAAACATCCAAAAGCAATAAAAGACTGAAAACACAAAAACAAACAATAATCGTCTCCTCCGGGATTCTTTTCTCATCTCATTCATTCACAAACGAGAACTCGCTTCTTCCGTCTAATGCAAGACAGTTTACACCTGAGCCAGACAGGTCATACACTTGAGCTTAGACAAGTAAGCAGTTCACAAGTCAATTTATCTCTCAGTCTCTTTGAGTCGAACTACGGTGTTCTGACTTCCTCATTGCACGAGAGGATACGTAGGCATAACTTAACAGTTATCGAACAAAAGTCTCTGTATATTCCCCCTCCTCTAGCCATATTCTTAAAGCCTCATAGTCTTGAGCATCTCATTCTTGTTCTCACACTGACACTTATCTTATACATTTCACACTTCTTTTACACTGACACTTGCATTCTTTCCAGCTTTGATACACAAATTGCACTGACACTACCCCTTTAAAACACAAATCTTTTAAGCGTGGATCCCGTCGAGTACGACGGACAATCTGGGTGCTCATACCTTCCCAGGTTGTAACCAACCCCCTTTCTCAGTCTCTCTGGTTCGCAACCGTCTTATCCATCTTTTCTTAGGTTTATGCAGCATTACCTTTCCTTCGGGATAAAAATGCCTAGCTGGCGACTCTATTCATTCATCTCTTCTCTTTCGCCGACCGTTCACGTCTGTACCCCATTTGACTTAGCCTCATTTGGTGGGAGCGACAGCCGCCAACAAGAATATTAAGAAGATCTTGCATAAGATGACAGTGATGTATACAGATTGGCATGAGATGTTACCATTTTCTCTTCATGGTTATCGTACCACAATATGTACTTCAACTGGGGCAACCCCATTCTTTCTCGTCTATGGTATGGAAGCAGTTTTACCTATTTAAGTTCAGATCCCTTCCTTGAGAATTATGAAGGATGAAGATTTAGATGAAAGCTAATGGATTCAGACTCGACTTGACCAGATAAACTTGATTGATGAGAGGAGGCTGGCAGCTGTTTGTCACAGTCAGATGTATCAGAAGCGTATGATCAAAGCCTTTAATAAGAAAGTCAAGCAATAAGTATATCAGGCTGGAGACTTGGTAATCAAGCGTATCATATTACCACAGGGTGATCCTAGGGGAAAATGGACTCCCATATATGAAGGGCCATTTGTAGTCAAGAGGGTATTTTCTGGAGGTGCCATGATGCTTACTACTATGGATGGTGAAGATTTCCTAGAGCTTGTAAACACAGACATAGTTAAAAAATACTACGCATAAAAAGAGAAATTAGGGATATATATATATATATATATATATATATATATATATATATATATATAATTGTACACCCGACAAGTCGAAAACCCGAAAGGGAGGCTTGGGCAAAAAAGGGTATCCCGGTGGATTGAAAACTTGAAAAGGCAATCCAGGCAAAAGTTAGGGATTAAAGCATATGACTATGTTTTGTTTGATCACCCATGTAACCTCAACTAGTTGTATTACCTACATCAAGTTCAAATAGGTGTAGATCAATCCAATCATTTTTATTTCGGCAGTAAGGGATGAGATACTTGAAGATAATGGCAATAGCAGAGTTGAAACTCAATAGGATCATTTACACATAGCTATTTTTCCTTGTTTTTGTATTCTTTTAAAATTTCTTCGACGAATTCCTCTTACTAGGATTTCTGTCTCCGTGTTAAAACTCGCCTGTTTATAGGCCACTTTCTAAATAAATAAAATCCTATTTTCGATTTCAGGTTTACTTTTCCCCTTTTACTTTAGCGAAAACGTCTGTTGATTATGTTTGAATGTATATATGCTTTTGAATATGCTTGATGTTTACCATAAATGCATAAAATACAATAATAGTATTTACTAAGCACGATCAGAGGTAGGAATCCAACGAATCTTCGTCGGTTCATCCCCACAGAGTAATCTTTACAGATATATTCTTACGAAACACTTCAAGTAGTATCTTGTACTTCTAGCTCTACGAAATCTTCAAGTAGATATCCTCCGAAGAATTGATACTTGGCCGGATAAGTCTCCCAGGGGAATGTCCATCTCTTTTATCCTCAGTCAGGATATTCAGGAATTTAATCCTTCAATAAGAAGTACGACGAACGAAAACGGGAGGTTCTAAGTACAATATTCCTAAACAAGACGGGAACAAAGTTTTCTTATTCCTCAACAACGAACCAGGATTTATTTTCCCTAGCCAGCAGTTGTTATACGAAGCTACTCACGCGCTTCAAATACATAATTCATTCATACATCATTTCATATCATACACATACAAAATTCTCATAAGGATATCATCTTGCAAAGTGTTATATACATCATGATATTTGCATAGAACTAACCTTGTTTTTCAGGTTAATTCCCCAGCAGACAAACGTCATCAATAACTTATTCTTGGGTTGCTATATCCCCCGAGGGTTACTTCAAACAATATCTTGGACTCCTCTATCCTCCAGGAGTACATATAACAATATCTTGGACTGCTCTATCCTCCAAGATTACATATACCAATATCTTGGGCTGCTATATCCCTCAAGATTACATCCATCAACATCTTGGGCTGCTATATCCTCTAGGGCCACGAAAACCAATATCTTGGGCTGCTACATCCCTCAAGATTACATCCATCAACGTCTTGGGCTGCTATATCCCCCAGGGACACGAAAACCAATATCTTGGGATGCTACATCCCTCAAGATTACATCCAACAACGTCTTGGGCTACTATATCCCCCAGGGCCAAGAAAACCAATATTTTAGGCTGCTACATCTCATGAGATTACGTCTATATCTATCTTGGGTTGCTACATCCCTCAAGATTACATCCATCGACGTCTTGGTTGCTATATCCCCCAGGACCACAAAAACCAATATCTTAGGCTGCTACATCTCCTGAGATTACATCTATATCCATCTTGGGTTGTTATATCCCTCCAAAGGTTATCTCAAACAATGTCCCATGCTTCTATAAACCCCCAGGACAACATCTTGGACTGCTCTATCCTCCAGGACCATACCAAACAACCTTTTGGGCTGCTACATCCCCCAAGATTACATCAAACTACATTTTGGACTGCTTTATCCTCCAAGATGTATATCTGAAGAACATTTTTATTCCGAATGGCATCTTTAAGTCCATTTAAGCAATACAACCAACCAACAACATTATTTTGCGCACCAGTGAGTGCAAATTTTTGGGCTTTAGTGTTCAATCCCCTTCAACCTTTAAGTCACGAATGGCGTACATGCCAATATAACTCCTCGGGTTTCAGAAAATTGAACAGGGGCAGCTGTTGTACCCCAAAATTTGACCTCCCACATTCAAGATCATATACTTCAAGAGGTCTCTTAATAGTCACAAGATTCTCAATTGGCCAAAAGGATTGAAGGTTTCACCAGACAAAGCCTCTTTCTGAACAATGGATCTAAGAACTAGGGTTTTGAGTTTCCCTAATCAAAGTGGACTTCACAACATCCCATATACCTTAAATAATCCTTATTTCAAGTTTCAAAGCTTTCCCAACAAGTTCAGTCAGTCAGATACTCAGATACCGGAAAATCAGTTAACTTGGTCAAAAGGTCAACTGAGGTCAACTCAAAGTAAAACTTCAAGATTTTTGGGTTAAAATCAATATTATGATGTGAAATTCATCATTTGATCAAGGTTTGATCATTATTCATCAAGGAAACCTCAAATCATCAAGAATCAAGAAGTTTCTAAATTAGGGTTTTTATAGTAAAAGTCAACTGAACTTTGACCAGTCATAACTTTCACATACTTCATCAAAAATTTCCCATCCAAAGCTCATTTTAAATGAAATTTAATTCTCTACAACTTTGTTTCTCACAAGCCAATCCTAAAAATGCTTCATTTGGAAGGTATGAGCTAAAATGTTATAGGTCCTTTTGAAAGTCAACAAAAAGTCAACTTCTTCCTAAGCTCATAATTTAAAAATAGTAAATGATATGGACATGGTACTAAAATGGTTGGTTAGAGGACACTCTAAGATTTCTAAAAATTCCTAGAACACCTTCATAGCATTAAAATTGAGGAAGTTATGCATTGTCAAATTTGAATGATTTTTAAGGGGTGTATGAAGCAAAAAAGGCCATAACTTCATTTTTTTCCAAATGGCCCCATAAAGTTGCAACCCAAACTTGAAGATGAAGTCATGCACGACCCAATGACCATTAATTCTGATTTTTATAATTTATTTTATATTATTTTGGATTTTAATTGTTAAAATTCAATTTTAATAGAAATAAAATATGGAAATAAAATATTTGATCTCATAAGTTATTTTGGGATCAAATATATGATTTTTAAGATGATTGGAACCATCCAAATTCGTGCAAAACACAAATGGTATGAAGATATTTGAATTTTGGGACAATTATGGTAATGGGATTTCTTCAACTCCAAGCAATCACAATCCATGATCTAAAAGCCCAAAATTTAAACCTAATTACCTCACTATATAGTCATGAGTAATACACAAGCTTGAGGATGAATTTCAGACCACAAAAAATCACTTTTCAAATTTCAATTTTTTCAAAAAAAACAAATTTTCGGTTTGGATCTTTGGAGCTGTTTCAAAGCAATTTAAAGGTTGTTATATATTCCTTGATACCTATTGAACGTATCTCAACTATTTTTATCATCAAAACCATGATAATATGCATAAACCGCATCTCACTTTTGAGACATTCTTGAATTTTTCGATTGCATATATTCTTGTATTTTAAACTGTTTTTGACGATTGAATGTTGTTCACCATGTTCTATAGATTGTTTCTGGTTGGCTTGTGTGAAGTTTCATTGCAGGTATCAATAACGACCATGGTTAGGGTTCTTAAAATCACGAATTAAGGATTCCATAACCAGACGATTTCAGACCAAATTAATGAAATATTTGGACTTACTGGACTAATCTTGATCGATTTGAGTCATTAGAATTCGTTTATCGCTCGTATTTTTGATGTTTAATCTTGGAGGACCTATAGTGACGAAGAAGATCCATCACTATAGCCTTTTGTGACGGACGAAGTGTCACTACAGGTTAAATGGACGGCTGAAGGTTGAAGAAAGGGTTTGGCGCGCTCAGGATTTTTTAAATGTGTTATCGCTTATGTTTTTTTTTTGTTTCGCAGGATAAACAATTGTGTAGCTTAGCTCAGCTGATGGATGCGCGCGCCTGGAACCTTCAGGGCCTGGGTTCGATTCCCAGGTCCCTAGTTTGGTTATTTGCATTCTTTTTCTTATATTTCTTTCTTTATTATTTCTTAAACTAATTTCTTAAAATAAATATTAATTAAAATCAATCCTAATTAAAAACCAATAATTAAATTAATCACTTCATTAATTCTTTTTCTTGAAAAACAAATTTCTCAAATAATTTCTAATTATTTTTTTAAGTAATATTTTTTTTTAAGTTTTAGTTTTTAGGTTTTATTTATTTATTAATTTTGTAAATTAATTTAGTAATTAGGTTAATTAATTAATCCTGATTTTCTAAAACTTAATTTTCAAAACCATATTTTTCTAATAAACCCTAATTAATCAATCCTTTTTCCCTAACCCTATTTTTTTTCTAACACTAATTTCTACTCATTTAAAATAATCTTTTTCTTAATGTTATTTTATTTTATTTATTTATTTAGAACTTTGTGTAGGTTGTATTTATTTATGTAATTTATTTCTTTTTTTCGATTATTATGTAACTGCCCCGAAACCGTGTAATAGCTTAGGATTTTATTTTTTATTTTATTTTATTATTTATGTTTGGTTAGTAATTTAAGGCATGGAAAGAAATAATTGAAATAAAAGGACTTAGATAATAAAAATAATAAGATAAATAATCTTAAAACAATCACTCACACACGTAAGTCGATCGTTCTATGATCGCTATCTGCACCTCCTAGGCTTACCCCTCTCAGTTGCCTTAAAATAAATGGTCAGGTCCCTCGAAAGTGGGGGTGCCTTTAAAAGCAAATGTCCCTACAAAATAAATCATCATAGTCCCTTCCATATTAAAAGATCATTGTCCCTCTGAGGTTGCCTATGATATAATGATCTTGTCCCTTCGGTAAAAATGATGATAGTCCCTACGAATTGCTAAAGACACCCCTACAAGTTGCCTTCATTGACCATACGATGAACCCACACTTGTCCCTTAACAAAATCTAAGGTAATGATTACCTACTCCTTAATAGTAGGGATAATCTTATCCTTGAAAGGAAATAAAAGAATACGAAAGACCAGTCTAGGGTAGGTAGTTCTTAGTTACTTGCTCAATTTTCAAAATACTCTTTACACCCCACTTTTCAAACAATTTTCAAACTTAAAAGCTGTGTATATATCCTTACGAGGATCATTACAAAGACTTGTGAAAATTTCTAAACACACACTACACATTTTTCAAACAAATAAGTGAGCTAAGTAATTAAGAGCCTATGGATAACCATGGATATAAAGGGTGCTTACACCTTCCCTTTATATAACCTACCCCCCGAACTCAAGTCTTTTAAAAATAGGTCTTTCCTGTTCTTTTATACCCTTTCCATATGGATAAAATAAAAGTCGGTGGCGACTCTTGCTATCCGCACATGTTTTTGTCAAACAAAAACACCAAGTCAGATCTCCCACCGTGTTACAACAACAAGGTCGTTACCACCTTAATGGCTTCCTCGTGTGGATGAATAATATTTTCCTCTTGTTTGAGCAATCTGGCTAGCTCTTAGGCAATTCACAATCTTCCTCACCTTCCTCTTCGACTAGGTAAATCGGATTGTCAAAGTCATACTGAGCCATAACAAGGTCGTTACTGATGAGACCCGATAAGGAGCATCTACATGAATGATGATTCATGCTAGATTTTAGAAAGGGTGCGAGACATGAAAAACATTGCATTTTATTATTTATTTATTTATTTTTAAAACAAAAAATGAAAATGAAAGACAGGGAACCACATAAGTGAATGCAAAAACATCCGTTTTATTGATGATTATGATATTGCATTATGAATAATGAGCCCTTACAATGAGCTGTCATGCCTCGGGCAAGGCATAAAGCTTGTATACAGGAGAGTAAAAACATAAAACCATTACTCTTCAGGTCGAGTGAGGAGATGAGCGCTTCGGTTGACCAGTTGTTGAGTTGCATCCCTGGAACACAAAGCCTTATCCATTTCTCCAGTTTGTAATCACTATCCATTGTTTCTTCCTGCACGACACAGATGTTGTTGGGGTCAAACCATCCCGCACTGTTGAAGGTAATTGGGCCTTTCTGACCTCTAGCACTTTGTCCTGATATTGACGGACCAGGCTGGTAGCCAATTCCGAACATATCTTTCTTCTCTAGGACTTCAACCATCTTTCCCCAGCCCTTGTTTGCACCTAATTCTATAACTTCTAGGGCTTGCTTATAGGACGCTATGGAAGCTTCTCTCTTTGGGTCTTCTGATAAAGCAACTGACGATGATGCATTCTCGGATTTTATGGGCTCAAAAGCTTGGCATGGTGTCTCGACGATCTCTCCATCCATTTCCACGTATTTGAACAAGGCTAGGTGGTTGATGAAGATGTCTTCTTCTCTACATACGGTCACAATCTGCCCTTCCCAGACAAATTTGAGCTTTTGATGGAGGGTAGAAGACATTGCCCCTGCTGCGTGTATCCAAGGTCGTACTAACAAACAGTTGTATGTCGGTTGGATATCCATCACGTAAAAAGTAGCATTGAAGACTTGTGGTCCCACCTTGATCGGTAATTCCACCTCTTTGAATACTGACCTCCTCGAACCATCAAATGCTCGGATGACAAAATCACTTGGCCTAATCACAACCCAATCATAATCCAGCTTCATGAGGGATTTCTTCGGTAATACATTCAATCACAACCCTGTGTCTACCAGCACATGAGAGAGCACAGCCCCTTGCATTCCATGGAAATATGCAAGGCGCGGTTGTGACTGCGTCCCTCAGATGTAAGGTCCATATCCTTAAATCCCAAGCCATGGATGGCATTTACACTCGACACTACTGTTTCCAGCTAGTTTACAGATATATCTTGTGGCACATAAGCATTGTTCAAGATCTTCAACAGAGCCTTCCGGTGCGAGTTTGAACACATCAATAAGGATAAGATTGAAATCTTAGAGGGAGTCTGCTGTAAGTGATCAACAATTTTATAATCACTCTTCTTGATTATTAAGAATTTCTCCACATCTTTATCAAAGGTGATATCAGGCTCTGCAACAGGTGCAGGTGCATCATTTGTCATGGGCTGCTTGCCCCTTGCCCTGGCTTGAGCTTCAACATTTTCTTTGGGTGGTAACACATTACTTCTCAATGTCTCTGGTGTGAATAGTCTGCCACTTCTGGTGAATCCTCCGACCCCAACATTCTCGACTTGGTGCGGAGATGAACTGGATGCAGCCATATTTTGCTTCTAGCCATTGTAATAGACTTCTCCCCCATAGTTCCAAGGGATAGCTTTATCACTCTGATAAGGGACTGGTCCAGAAGTAGTAATGGTTATTGGAGCCACCCTTTCCGGTGCAGGAACTTGTGTCGGATTGTAGAAAATCGTCATAGTTGATACCTTGTTTTCTTTCATAACTTTGTCGAACTGTATGCTTCCTTCGTCCATCCTCTTATGTATACCCGACCTCAATCAAGCACAACCATTAACGGATATAACACAGTCTGGACAATCCTTTTCACAACCTGGAAAGATTCTCTTCTCAACCAGGAAAGCTTTTACGACCAACAATGAAGTTTTCAGGTCCTTGACATCAGATACCAAGTCCAGACATTCACCGCTATCGACTGCCCAACGGTCCTTCCATGAGGAGGTATGGGATTCTGTAACACATTTGGAGTTGGAGCGAAGTAGATTGCTTTAGAGTCTATCAAGTCTTCAACAACATGCTTTAGAGCCTGACAGTTCTCGGTGCTATGACCAAGAGCCCCTGGGTGGAACTCACAATGGGCATTAGCATCATAACCTACTGGGAGTTGACCTGACTTCGGTTGCTACATGGTTCTCAATTGGACCATCTGAAGTTGAAGGAGATTCTGTAGTATCTGGGAGTATGACATTGGAGGCGCCTCAAAGTGCCTATCCTTTTCTTTGGGAGGATAGTATGGACGGGGAGCCCTCTGCTATTGATAACCCTGCTGGCACTGCTATTACGGTTGTTGAACCTGTTGCTGATTAGAAGGAGTAGATATAGTGACGGAAGCTGCATAAGTGTTTCGATTCCCCCTCTTCTTCTGTGCATATATGACCCCAACTTCTCCTTCCCTTCTCTTCACGAAAGGCTTTTTGACCCTGGAGGTTGACGCTCTGCTGCTCTGGATCTTGCCTTGTTTCATCCAGCTTTCTATTCTTTCGCCCGTCAGAATGATGTCAGAAAAACCACTTGAGGAACAACCAACCAACCTCTCCATGAAATGCCCCGGGAGGGTATCCATGAAGAGATCAACCATCTCCCTTTCCAACAATGGTGGTTGGACCCTAGCAGCAACCTCGCGCCATCTCTGTGCATAGTCTTTGAAACTCTCAGAACTCTTTTGAGAGAGGCTTTGAAGTTGAGTTTGGTCGGGAGCCATGTTGATGTTGTATTGGTATTGCTTGAGAAAAGCTTCCCCAAGATCCTTCCAGTTATGGACATAATTCTTCTCCAGTTTCATGTACCACTCCAACGAGCCCCCAGACAAGCTATCCTGGAAGTAATACATCTAAAGATTCTCGTCTCTGGTATGTGCAACAATTTTATGATAGAAGGCCTACAAGTGAGTCTCCGGGCAAGAGTTTTCGTTGTACTTGTCGAAAGTTGGAGGTCTGAACTTTGGAGGGATAACCACCCCTGAAACCAAGCCCATATAAGAAATGCCGATACCAAGAGTATCTTTGCATTCCAAAGCTCACATTTCTCAACCAACATTTAGAAGTCCTGATTATTAGCCCCAGTACCAAACCCCATATCTTCGTTGACCAGGTTGAATTGATCTTCCTGACGGTCTTGTACAAAGACAAGAGTCGAGCAAGCATCCTCTGGAGTTGGTGGTCTGTTCACCACAGGTGGGACAAGATTGTCGTTGACTGGGTTTCCTTGAGCGTCCAAGGTAACCACTGGAGGATCTCTTTGAGGGGGGTTGAGCCTTTGCATAGCAGCCCTCATCTCTTGCTTCCCCAGGGCTATACCCTGTATCATTGTGATGAACTCCCTCATCCGGGTGCGAAGCTCGTTCAGTTCTGTCTGCATAGTATCCATGAAATCCCTCTAATTTCGACGGGTAGCATACCAGTGTGGCGGTATATCGTGCCTAAGAAGACGAGTCTTGGTGGCTCTCGCAATCCTTCCTGAAAGTGCACATAAGTTAAGAACCCTGGAAAAACTGCAAAAGAGAAAAAAATGCAAATGATATGCATGCAATGTTGCATTCATTTTCACTCTCAAGGTTTTCTTACCTTCCCGTTCCGGTATTTTAAGAATTCAGATAGCCTTTTCAGATAATGGGGGAAGAAGACCCCGCATGCCGTGCATATAAGATGATAACCATGGTGAACTGGTGCTTAATACCCCGTGTCAGTGCAATTGATAACAACCAGAGATTTGAACCAAATCAAGTATATCATAAACTGGGATCTGAATATAACAACGTCCTCGAATGGTGCCAATTCATACATCAAAGAGTAGCAAAGCAAAGTAAAGAGGAATCCCATAACAAGCCTGTGGGTAATCCAGGTACAAGAGTATAATATTAAACCCTAGGAAGCTCCATGTCCGACAACCTCCAACTAAGGCACTTGACGGCTTGGAATAGCTGGGCAATGTCTGGATGATTCGGCTCCTGGATGAGCTTATGGATAAGAAGATCCTTTAGATCAAAGGAAGCGTGCAACTCGTTGATCTGTTGCAAAAACACCTCTTCCCTTTCTTGGCTAGGACTCGACTCAATTTTGATCTTCTTAATATCATCCCTAAGCTTCATCTCTTCTACCTCCTTTTGGATGTGGGCCATCTTCTGAAGGTGGTCTCTCCATTGCGCGTGGGCTTTCTGAAGCAACTCTCCTTGCTTAGCCAGAGAATCTTGAAAGGAAGGATCCTCAAGGAAGCCACCAATGGAAGAAGCAGATGAAAGGAGGGGGAAGCAGGAGAATAAGTTATTTACTTCCTAAGAAGATAAGTGACTTAAAGGAAGAAAGTGAGAAAGATAGAACATAAGTGAATTAGATTCACTTCAAGGACATGTAAGATGCATATGAATTAGATAAGAAGAAGTGGGAAATGAAGGCAAATACACCTCCCAAAATAACTTACCAAACGTTCCTGAAAAGTTAGTATGGAGGCATAAGACAAAAAGCATAAAGAAATGAATTGAGATGAGATGCAATGACCAAAGTAAAAAGTGATTATGCAATGCAAGTGGCATATGAGATGATGCAAAGTCATACAATGTGCATATGAATGGTCATACAAAGATGAGATGTCATGAAAGCATGCTTAGAAGCTTGGAAACACATGGATGTTTATGAAGTGTAATGAATGCAACACATGGCCAATGAATGAAGAAATGATCAAGCAATGTTCTAACATGTCCTAAGATGTCTAGTATGACATATGAATGCTTGAAATGTCATGGCAAGTTCACATGATGATGAATATGCAAAGTGAATGCAAATGAACATGAGAAATTAGGGTTTTATGGACATGTGAGATGCAAATGGACAAAACAGAAGCATACAACATGATAAAAAAAATGAAACCAAGCTCAATCAAACCCTAAACCTATATTAGGTCACATCCCAAAGGAGAAGGTCAGAAGCCAATCCTATTAGAAGTTATGATTTTTCTAAGTTTGCTAGGTTTTTGGATGATTCAAAATGAAAAATGCAAATCAATTTGAAAATGCAAGATAAATTCATGAGAAAAATAACCTAGAAACTACATGCAATATGTGAAATAATGTAGCAAAGAATCAAGTTCAAACTCTTCTTGGTTAGGCAGAAATGATTTTTCAAAGTTAAGGTTAAAAATTGTGATTTAAAAGACCCTTAATTCAAAGAAAATTGGGAAACTATGATCAAACCTAAAAATAAATTTTTATGAAGAGTTTGAAAATGTTTCTAAATGTATTGAGATGGTTCATGATTTTTTTGGTGATTTTTAGAAGCCTAAATGCATTTTTAATTAATTAAAATACTTTGATTAATTAAAAATAACATTTAAATATTTTAAAAATATTTTTTATATGCAAAAAATAAAATAAAAAAATGTTTTTAGGTTAAGAAAATTATTTGAATCAGAAATGCAAAATTTGGGAATTTTTTGATGTTTTTAGCTATTTTAAATAAAATGCACAAGAGAAATGAAAATAAAAATGAAATTAAATGAAATTAAATGAAAGTCAGAGGATCCAAGGGCCAGGATTCAAACTGGGGAGGGAAATGTTGACTGGCGCGTAATCCAAAGGCTGAGGTTCAATCTGAGATTTTTAAATTAATTAAACCTAATTAATTAAAATTAGGATTAATGGGTCAATCTGGGCCACACACGCGCGCGGGTAAATCAAATCCAATGGT
The DNA here is from genome assembly GCA_963966055.1 of Lathyrus aphaca. Lineage (NCBI taxonomy): Eukaryota > Viridiplantae > Streptophyta > Magnoliopsida > Fabales > Fabaceae > Lathyrus > Lathyrus aphaca. The sequence goes on along the minus strand of OZ014520.1, from coordinate 162,785,222 downwards.
CCATATTCAAACTGGCATTTAATACAAGATTAGGGCTTAATGACTCTCACATGACCGGAACAGTGTTCTGGTCATCTTCTCTGGCGACACCCTCACGCTAACTTCTTCCCTAGGCTATCCCAAACCCCCAAACTCTCCAGAATCAACCCCCTAATCATTCTAAACAAGAATCAGACCACAAACAACATTTATTTTGCATCAAACGCACGAATCGAAGAAAAATATTTTCAGATCAAAAAGTTTCAGAACAATCATACATACTCATTTCTCAACCATTTTCAATTCTAAACATATCAGAGTGATCAGCTAAACATGTAGAATCATTTAGGAACTTAAAACAAGAGTTCTGGAAAAATTGTTCTTCATGATACCTGAGATGAAGCTTTGCAATTTTGAGCTTTCTGGGCCTCTTCCTTGTGCAATCCAGTCCCCTTTGACCTCCTGAGGCTATTGGCAAGCGTGAATGAAGCTTTGAATGATTGGTTTGTATGTTTCAGTTCTGGTTTAGCAGAATTCGTGTTTTTGCTTGAGTGACTTTTAGGGAAAAATGGAGGGTGCTTTGTGTTCTATGGATGATTTTGAGGTGAATGGTGAAAGAGTGACTGAGTTTGAGTGGCTAGGCAGTGAGATTCGAAGACTTGAAGTTTTTGCAAGTTTTTGGCAATCTGAGCTTAGGGTTGCCTTCAGGCTTGTGTGTGTTGTGTAATGAAGTCCATGATGTTAGTATAGGCCAATGGGATTGATCAGAAAGTTGTTGTGGCACAGGCTGGTTAGTATGGGAGGTTTTTGCAAAAAGTCAAGATTGTGTACTTGGAGGTATGAGCCATGGCAGGAGCTGTTCAATGGGGGGTCTGGCCTCAGCAAGATTCATGGAGAACCATAGAATCAGTTTGATGCAGCTGGCACAAGTGGATGGAAGGATCCAAGGCATTTTGCAAAGTTTGTGAGTTTTGGCCCCTTTGAGCTTTCTTGAAGATTAAGTCATGAAAATGCCAAATTCTTGGGCCAATTCTGATGTTTAGAGGTTTATTTGACATGTTGTAACATATTTGTGCATATTAGAAGTCATTTAGAAGCTTGAACATGCCAATATGCAAAATCCCTCTTTGACATGAAAATTGAAATTATGTGATTTTTGCCAACTTTGAAAGGACATATATTGAGTTCTAGGATGAATCAAGTCATGTTCTTGTACTTTTTGAAAAGGGAAAGACCTAATCTACAAATTTCATTCCCAAGAATTTTTCATTTGAAACATTTTTGGTCATGAAAGAGGAGGTTGAAAATCTTTCCCAAAATGGAAAGTTTGCATTTCAAGTCATTTCCAAAAATGGCAAGTTTACAATTGGCTCAAAATTCTTCAATCTTGTGAACTTCCAACCACTTATAAGATCAAATAAAGATCATTGAACTTCAATTTGATGAAAATAACCCTTTGGTTCCATTGTTGGGGGCCTCAGATGTCCTGATTTTGACTTAACTTGCTCAAGAAGTTACCCAATGATCAGATGACTTCCACAATGAATTTCTTCATCAAACTTGGTACACATGATCCTTATAACCTATTAAGAACATTAGAAACAAGAATGACCAAAAAATTTGGAGTTAAGGCCTCTGAAAGCAAAACCCTAATTTTGGTCATCTGTGCAGGAAAACCCTAGCTCTGCTTCCATGCCTTTGCCAATTCTTGTGATCCCTTGACTTTCATGAACTTTGGGGAGCATAATATGATCATAGAAAACACATGGACCCTCTTGGAAAGCTTTAAGACCTTTGGGATGGCTCATATGGATTCTTGGATTGCTCAGATCACAAACCCTAGATGCAGATGAACTTGAACTATGCAGTGAAGCAAATATGCAATATGAGATGTAATGCTTATGTTAAAACAAAAATGAAAGATCACAAGCCATGGTGTGATAAAGAGTGAGGGAAAATTTGGGGTGTTTACAACCATCTCCTCAACTCGATGAGCTCTCTCTTCTAGCTTCTGGTTTGCATCTTCAACTTCTAGCAGGAATCATCAGCTTCCTGGTTTTCGGCCCTAAGCTGTTTGACCAAAGCTTCTAACTTCTTGTAATCTTCCATTGATATGGTAGCAGGAGGTGAAGCTGGTGTAGAGAAAGGGATTAGAGACACTTGGGCCTTTTCCCTTATCCAGTCCTCGAACTCGGGGAACATTTGGTTGTTTATTTTACCCAAGCGCTCTATACCCTTCCTCTTGATGAGTTTCCAAGCACCCGCGGCTTCTCGAACCAAGGGGAGATTATCCTTCATAGGAAAATAGAAAGTTTGAACTAGCTCTGATTCTTTGGGAATGACCTTGAGCGCATATTCTTCAGCACAAACAGGTGAATAGCGTTTAGGTCCACGAATTTGTCCATATTAGTAAACAGGATGATCCCGTAGATGGACAAGGCCAAGATGGAACACATTTGTAACACCCCAAATTTGCCCTCTTCATCTTTAGCATCATATCATATCATAGGCATCATACTCATATCATTTCCTCAGCATCATATCATGGAAAGATGAAGCATAACATCCCTCATGTCCTAGCATAAGCATATGGTCATCTGTGGAGTTCCCAGAAGCCTTTCAAGCCATGACAAGGGTCCCAATGAGTTTGTACAAGTTATATGGTGAGTCTACACTCCATTTACAAGATCAAGTCCATTGACAAAAGCTCAGAAGATTTCATGATCATCAGAGGTCTCAGGACAAGTCAAAGCTCTTATGCAAAGCACTCAAATTAGGGTTTGGGATTCGATCACCAAGACCTCACAACTTTGATCATTTATTTTGAGCCAAATCTTCTATATGTTTAGAGGATCCTATGTGTCAAATTTCATGAGAAAATTCCATGTGGAAGTCAGACAATGCCTCAGTTGCTTGCAGATGAAGGGAAAAGTCAACAGAGCCCACAAAAAGTCAACTGTGCAATTTCAAGGGGTTTAACCCAATTTTTTTGGCAAAGAGGGGTCCTTACAATGTTATAAGAGGTTTGGAATACCTAAAGTTCAAGGATCATGGAGATTTGAAGGGTTTTGCAAAAATGGTACAAAGTTGGTTTTTGAAATTTTGCAAATTTGGCAACTTTGGCCCTAATCTTCAGGTGGCCTTAACATGATCAAAAATTCTCCGAATGGACCAAAGTCAAACATGAAAGTTGGAGAGTAAGGGCTGCCATTTTTAAAAAGTACAAGTGCGTTTTCACCGGATTTACCATTCTCCTTGTAGCTAATTCGAAAATTCCTCTCCCAAGGGCAAAAAATCACTTTTCCAAAAGCGCATCATGTGCAAGAAGGCTCCAATCTTGATTTTTGTGAATTGGTTCAGGCCCAAACTTGTTTCTAACTTGAAATACATTTCCTTAAGACCATTTTGCTCCAAAAAAATAGTCATTTTCATACACTTTTGAAAACTCCCTCCAAAACAAGCCAAATTGCAAAAATCATGAATTAAGTGTGAGAGTTTGATCTAAGGGCCAGGAGTTAATGGATCTGGATCAAGGGTGGAGAATTCAACTCACACATGCTGAGAAGCCCAAGGAAGCATGAGGGAAGCATGCATATCTCACTTTGTGCATAATTTGCATATTCACACTCTTCTCATTCAATTTTCGTGCATTTTTCACCACACTTTCAGCACTCACTCTAAACATCATTCTAAGAAAATTGAGCAAAGAACCAGATCTGAATCTCTCTAATTCTCTCATTCCCAAACTTCTTGCATTTTTGCATTTTGCTCCATACCTCTTGATTCCTTTACATTCTCCACAAATCTCTTCCATATTCTTGATCAGTGAATCATCTGGATCAAGAATCATCCACTCATTCAAGCTTAAATCACAGAATTTGAGGTTCACCATTTCAAAGCCTCTTGTGTTGAAACTTCAGATCTACACCATTTCAAGACCTTAGATGCATTTATTTTGCATCTAAGGAGCAAGAGGAGTCATTTGCACGGATTATTTGGCTTTCTATTTCAACATTTCGAGATCTCGATCTCAGGTATGGCTTGAAACTTTTTGTTCTGGAAATAGAATTTTATGGTTGATATGTGTTCCTTGTGCTTCCCTGATCATGCTGCACTTTGTAGATTTGATTTTGGTGCATTATATCATGAGTTATGTGCATTTAAAGTTTGATGATCAATGTTGTTTTGCTTCGATCCGGCCGATCCTTTGAGTTTTAGCTATTTTTGATGTCATATTTGGATTCAGTGATGTCGAGTTAGTCAATTTGGACTATTGGTTTGCATTATTTGATGAATTTTTGCCTCTGGTTTGGTCTCCGGTGACCGGAGTTCTAACTCCGGTCGCCGGAATTTGTCTTGTAAATTCCATTGGAGAAGATGAACAACAACCATTAGATCTTCAATCTGGCCGTTCCAGCGCTGCCACGTGTCCCCTTTTATTGCTGATTTTCTATTATAAATTCTGTTTCTAATTTAATGCTTCGTGTGGACATGTTTACGGTAACTATCGTGAGCCTGCCAATCATAATACAGCATAATGCCACCTCAATTAATGAGGTGGTCTCCATCAGCCGCAGGATTCATCCAGCCGTCACATTTATTTCCAGCATTTCCTTTTATTAATTCAGTTAAATTCCACTATAAGCTTCATAAACCAGCGCTGACCTGGGCTTAAGGCAGCTGATTTTCGCACCCCACCTCCAACTTGGCCCAAACAAATTCAGTTCAGCACTTACTTATCACACCACCTCTCATTTTCACTTTAATTTCTTTTTCCCTTAATTTCCTTCTTAATCCAATTTCATTTAAATTCGTATAAAATAGTTTTAGTCACATAAAAATTCCCAAAAAAATCCTGAACAATCTTGTATGTCTCTAATATTTTTTCATATTTTTATTTTATTTTTTTTCATTGATCCACGTGCCAGAATTAAATCTCCATTGCTCATAGCTTCTTTTTAAGTCTTTCTTGACCAGTCTGCCTTGTTCATTTTCCATAGCCTTCAATATTTTGAGTTTTTATCCCATTATTTTTTCTTTGTGTTCCTAATTCATTTTTCTTTTCATGTGATTTTTCTATGAATTTTTAGAAACTTATTTCTTGATTCTTGGTCTGGAAACTTGTGATGTAAGTTTTCTGTCTTAGCTTGTGTTCTTGCCTCCATTTGACTTAGTTCCTTTCTGAATTTTTGCAAATCCTTTTGGTTAGTTGATATTACATGTTTGAAGACCATTTAGTTTCATTTGTGGAATTTTTAGATGCCGTTTTGATTATTTGTGGATTTTATCTTGAACCTTGTCCCGTTTTGCTTCCTTTGAACCTTTAAGCCTCTCATAAGCCTAAAAAATCACTTGTGCCCATTTATTCTTCTCATTTGGGGTTCCTTTGGGGTATGGGTACCTTCCTGGTCCTAGGATAGGTCTTGTGTCTTCTGAATTTTTGAGTTTCTTCTTCTTTAAGTCATTTGATTCTTTAAGTGTTTTAACTTCATCTTTTGGTTTCTCTTGCTCCCATTTGGCATTGTTTGGCCTTGTATCTTGGTTCTCTTCATCTTGCTGGATTCCTAAGCAATTCTTCATCTCATTTTTGTTCTGGTCTTGAGCTTTGTGCTTTTATTTTGTGCATTTTGCATTACATATTTCATAAGTGTGTGTTTGTTTTCATATGTATTCATGTTGCATCCTTTTAAGTCATAAGTCTCTTATCTTCATTTCTTTGAGTTGAATTTGCATTGTGTATTTGTTCATATCATGTCACTTCTGATTGTTTGATGTTAGCATGTTATCTTACTCATTTATTTCATTTGTATGCATACTAACCTTGCAGGGGCTATGGTAAGTGTGAGATGTGGAAATTGAGTTCCGCATCTCCAATTCTCATTTCTTCCTCTTATGTTTATGTGAATTAACCCTTTGTTGTTGGGCTTAGGCCTTTATCATCTCTTCTTCTATCTTCTTCTTTTCTTCTTCTCTTCTTCATTAGGATAGAAACCTCACTAACCCTTAGGGCATCCATGCATGTTAACACTTAGGATTATTTTAGTCCCCCTTTAGAATTTTTCCTTTGAGATCCTTTGGTGCTCTCTCTTCTCATCTTCAAATTTAATTCTAATTCATTTAATAAAGGTTGAGTACTTTCATGTGACATGAGACTTTGCTATGAGATGCTCACATGCGTTCCATTTCGGGGCGAGGTGTGAGTCATCACTCGTGGTGGATAGGTCTTAACATGAGTACCTCACAAAGAAAAGCTAAAAAACACTTCTTAACCAAAAAACCACAAAAACACTTAATAATGGTAATAGGCCAGTGTGCTTGAGCCTTCACTTGTGGGACTAGCTTTGGGGATTTCCTCCATGGATAGGTGTGCCTCTTGCGCATTCCATTTCGGGATGATGTGAGATGTACACATCCCATTGAGTAAGACTTAGGTACACTTACCTATGCAAACCTTCACAAATAAAAGCTTCATAAAAATCTCAAACAAATAATAAGCGTCTTTCCTTCGGGAATTCTTTTCTCACCTCATTCGCTCTGTACGCGAACTTGCTCCTACTTGTCACTTTGCAAGACGGTTACGCACTCGTCGTCCGAGTCTGAAACACCTGAGCAATGGCATAGGCAGTTCAAACCTTTAATTCACAAGCAATTTCCTTGTTACCCCTAGTTAGGGGAACTACGGCGTCTCTGATCCTCATTATCCTGATGAGGTACGTAGGCAGCGGGGTAGGGCCCGTTCGAGCACAATCTTTATTTTCCCTACATTTTTCTCTTTGTTTTCCTATTTCAGTCTTTTTCCAGTTCCAGTTTCATTTCTTTTGCTGCAGCTTTCATACCCTCACCCTTTGAAACAGTTTCTTTTGCAAGTGTGGATCCCGTCGGGTACGGCGGACGATTTGGGGTGCTAATACCTTCCCAGGTCGTAACCGACTCCCGAACTCAGCTCTTTGGTTCCCAGGACCTGTGTCCTTCCTTTTCTTCCTTCTGGTTTGTGCAGCATTACCATTCCCTTTCTTCGGGATAAAAATGCCTGGCTGGCGAGTCTAACCTTTCCGCGCCACTTTCGCGTTTGTACTAGGATGAAAATCCCGGGAGCGACAACACTGAATCCCAGCGATTCACCGCGGCAAGTTCCACAGCTCTTCTAACCATAAACTCTAGGGAGAAACCCAGCACCCCTGCTTTGGTAGCAGTTAGATTGTCAGACACTTAAGATGAGCTCAAATAAAGAGCTTTGGCTATGTCAGAATGAGTTGGTTTGGTCATTTCTGAGTTGAAAGGAATCGGACCTTTGATTGGCACTCCCAGAATCTCAGCATACTCTTCAAGTAGAGGGCCTAACTGAAAGTCGTGAAAGGTGAAACATCTGAGCCATGGATTATAGTACTTCAATAAAGTATGAATGGCGCTCCTTTGAGAACTATCCAGATCAACTATCAAATCCAGAATACTCCCATATTTCTCCTTGAAGTATCCCAGATGACCCGGGGTAATAAGAGACACCATTTGGTTGATCAAATCCATTTTGGTATCGAAGAATTTGTAGTGCACAGTCCTATTCTGACGTCTTCCATTTTGAAGTAGTAACGACCAGGAATCGGGAGTAGTATGAACCCTGAGAATGAAAAAGAACACAATGATTAATGATGTCATGATGCTTATAAAATGCACGGCATGTGATCAGTGACATGTTTGTGATGTGCCAAGCATATAATCACGTGTCTGTGTGGGGTCACAACATCACAATGACAGTTTCTCTGAACAGGAATCCCATATCTCAGAATCAAGGAAACAAATCACGCTACTGAACAGTACTTGCAAAGTGGGTATGTTGGAAGTTTTAGGGTTCCTGCAAAACTGTAAACCCCTTCCATCTCACGGGTGTGCTACTCGGGTTAAGATCACAAACTCTCAAAGCCGAGCAACAATAATACGTTCACCATTTCCGAGAAATGGCTCATGACCAAATCAGAGAATCAGTTTGGCATTATGTACTACTCAGGGAGGTCTCAACTGAGTTCAAGGAAAAAAGCATCCCTCATAAGTCCCTATCTTCAAGCACTGAATCAAGAAACCATAGTACATTCAGCCCTTGTGATACAATACCATCGTCATACGAAATATTTGCTTTAACTAGATTCCTATGAGAGAACCAGGCCATCATATGCGAGTTCCCAATGGACCCTCAGATGCGAGTGGTTTGCCAACAAATGTGGTATGCCATTGTCATCACTGGAGAGGGGTGTGTCCACTAAGGTTCTCAATGACCGGTCACTAGATGCACATAAATATCGAGGTTGTACCCTGGAATGAGGCAAAACTCCCTATATAGAATAGTTCCAAGACGGTCGCAATCTGGGTGTGGAACACATCGCAATTCATCATGGTGAGATACCATGGAAGTACAATGTCTGTCCACGCTAATCCTATAGTGCACTCAAGTCGGGTGTTTGGTTTATCTCACAATAACTCCTATCCCAAATAAAAAATAGAAACCAACACAGTCCAGGCAGTCCAGTATATATAATACTTGTGAAAATAAATACTGAAAGCAGTAAATAAATGCGGTAAAGTTGTAAAGTAAAACTGTAAATGAAACAGTAAATAAACACACAACAACACACATATAAACACCCAATGAAACAAAAACAAACAGGCGCTAGGATTGACTCTCAAGGGAAACCAGAGATTCTGGGTTCGTTCCCCAGCAGAGTCACCAACTGTCCCTCCCAGGATTTTCATCCTAGTACAAACGCGAAAGTGGCGCAGAAAAGGTAGAGTCGCCAGCCAGACATTTTTATCCCGAATGAATGGGAAAGGTAATGCTGCACAAACCGAAGAGAGAAGGAAAGGACAAGGTCCTGCAAACCAAAGATTTGGGTTCGGGAGTCGGTTATGAACTGGGAAGGTATTAGCACCCCATACCGTCCGCCGTACCCGACGAGATCCACGCTTGTTTGTCAATTTCAAAGAGTGAGAATAAAAGTGCTGCTGAACAAAAACACTAACTTGAATGGAAATGAGAAAGAACTGGAAAAAGAGACCAAAAAGAAAAAATGTGGGAAATGTAGGAAAAATAAAGAATGTGCTCGAACGGGCCCTACCCCGCTTCCTACGTACCTCATCGGGAAAATAAGGATCAGAGTCGATGTAGTTCACCTAACTAAGGCGGGAACTATTTGTTTGTGTTTTTTATGCGCTAGAACTGCATATGCCTATGCTCAGGTGTTACAGACTCGCTTTGAACGGGTGCATTTACAGTCTTGAAAATGAGACAAGTCGTCGCAAGTTCGCGTTGAGAGTGAGTGAGATGAGAGAAGAATTCCCGCAGGAAAAGACGATTATTGTTTGTTTTTTTGTCTTTTAGAGAAGTGTTTTGAATTTGTTTGTGAACCTTCTCGTACTAAGACTTGTTCTTCGTGGTAGATGCCTTACACATCTCCCCAAAACAGGACGTGTATAAGTAACCCACGACAAAGTCTCGTGTTGTACAAGAACATTCAACCTTTATTAGGTGTTTTATTGTTTTTCTTTATGAGATGAGAAAGAAGGACTCAAGTTGCAAAAGGACAAACTAAGGGGGACTAAGACACAACCCTAAATTGTTTATTCTATGGAGGTCCTAATGGTTAGTTTGGATTTCTAATCCTAACGAGATTAAGGTTTGTGAACTTACCTCCACCTCCCTACAAAACTAAGGTTATCATGGTAAAACATGAATAAGAAATATGATAAACAATTACCAAACAATTCCTAAGGGATCTAGGACCTAAACTAGACTCCATCCTAAGTTTAGTGGACCTAAAAGAAATACAATGCAAAATTCAGTAGCCTATTACAACTCCTAAATGCACACAACTTTTTACAGCTCACAATCAACATGCAAAATAGGTGTAAAAAGTGTGAAAATGCAACAATCAACATACATTTTACAGCTACTGCATGAAAAACAGCTATGAAATGCAAAAGATAGATTTACTTATTTTCATTTTTATGCACAAAACCAATGGAAAAATGTACAATTAACATGCAACATGATTAAATGGAATCAATATACATGATTAAATGAACATGATTATTTTTAATGAGGGATTATGAAAGAATGCACCAAATGACAAATATGCAACAAGTATGCATTTCAAGTATGGCACACAAACACATGGATATGGATTATGAACATGTATCAAAAATCAACACAATGAATCATGCAACTTGATGCAAAAATCAGAATTGGATTAACATGAATTATGATCGAGCATGCAAACAAAACGTAAGAACGTGCACACTCATGGTTATGTGAAATGCAACATACAATATGCAATGCAATTATGGATCATGAAAATACAACCAAAACAGAATGTGAAACACATATAAGCATGCTAAATGATACATTGAACATGGCAACAATGATTTACGAGTCACATTATGCACAATTAACAAGTAAATGCACAATATGCAAAAGGTAACGGAAACATGTCAAAATGATGGAATGAGATACCAACAACAATCTTGAAAATTCCCTAAATTCATGCTCTATCACTACATGAAGTTTAAGACACAATGTAATGCAAACACACAATGAAACAAAATTATTTTTCACTTTCAGAACAACGTTAACCGGTTAACGCTATTGGTTAACCGGTGAACGCCTTCATTTTTTCAAATCCAGAGGGTTTTTTTTAACGTGTTAACCAGTTAACCAAATGCATTAACCGGTTAACACTGAATAGAATGGTGAAAAAAGTGAAGAAATAAGCACTTATGGTCATGAACCTACTTCTAAGGACCCCTAACACATACATGAACATGTTAACTTGAATTTTCTAATTAAAGGAGGTTTTCTAACACCTATTAGGACCTAGATTAAGCTATGAATCTAGCTTCTAACGATCGAAGTGCACAAATCGCAATCAAAATGTAATTGAACGGTAAAATGCAATCACAATCAATGAACATGCGAAGAATGCCGTTATGGCGAGATGAAGAGAATAAGTTAAAGCGAAAAGCGGTTTTAGATCACCAACCTACGAAGCAGAGGATTTCTTTGGTGAGTGTTGCGGTGTAGATCGAAGTGCAAACGACGAAGAAAACCAGAGATCCGCGAATGCAAAATAAATGTGATTCGATCTTGATGAACACTTGTGTAATTCCTTCCAATAAGCCAAAAATCACTCCAAAAACAGAATTGCTTCTTCAAATAAGCTCCACAATTGATGATTGATAAAGGTTTAACTTCAAGTTATTCAAATTCTAATGAAGAATTTGAAGAATTTCTATGAAAAAGCTTTGAGGAATTTGGTGAAAAAGTGGGAGAATTGAGAGAGAAATGAGAGATTGAAGATGAAAATGGTGAGAATGAGGTTGAAATTTGGAAAAATAAAGTAGAACCCTTTGCTTTAGAGTGAATTAGGCTTATATAGTGTGTAGGCATGAAGCTAGGTTTAGGTTAGGAGCTTGCTTGGGTATTTGGTTAGGTTTGGAGTTAGGTTAGGAGGTAGTTGGAGTTAGTTGGAGTTCTAGAATATTCCTTAGAAGAGTCTAGAATGTGGTAGAATTTCCAATGTGAAGGGAGTGTGAATGAAGTGTGAAAAAAAGTGAAAAAGAATCAAGGGAAAAGAGTGGAGGGAAGTGAAGAACCAACCAATTTTCAAAATTTTTGCCCAAAACCCGCGCTCGTTAACTGGTTAACCATATGCGTTAACCGGTTAATGGCATAAAAACTTCAATTTTTCTTTTCTTTGATTGCACCTCATGGAATTTCCTTGGATTATTTTTGTGCATCATTTTTCTTCCCTCGAGCTCCCAAGATTGACAAGCCTTACTCGATCACATACCTCATGCATATGCAAATGATCATGATTTATTATTTATTTTATTATTATTATTATTATTATTATTATTTTGAATGCAATGCGATGCTTGCAGAATGATGCAAAATGATGAAGCATAAAACACTTGAGGTTGGCAATGAATTAAGAGGGCAAATTTTAGGGTATTACACTTAACATTTTCACTCTAGACGTCCTTTCATGAGCAGTCTTCAGAATCTCCCACGCCTGTTTTTCAATAGTACAATTGTTGATCATTCTGAAGATGTTTTTATCCACTCCATTGAATAAAGCATTCAATGCTTTTGAATTTTCTTGAGCTTATTTATCATCTTCACCATCCCAGTCTTCTTCAGGTTTTACCATATCAGTGATGTTACCATCATTGTCTTTGTCCATTGGAGGGTCACATCCCTTTACCATAGATTTCCAGGAATTGCCATCTATGAATTTGAGAAAGGAAACCATTCGAGACTTTCAATAATCACAATTTGTTCCATCCAAAACATATGTTTTGTTCACCATTCCTCCATCTCTGTCTATTGTACCATAAAGAATCATCCATAAATCTCACCCAAAAACAAATTAGGGTGCAGGCTCTTGATGCCAATTAAAATTCTTGTTTAGCAGATCTTATATGTCCTATGTGATGTCGAGACAACTGATTTATGCTTTTATCATACAATAAAAAATACAAAATAGAGTTGTATAAAGTAAAGAACACACAATCAATTGTTAACCCAACTTAGTGCAACTTACCGACTCTAGGGGCTTCCAAGCTATAAATGAAATCCAATAAATAATATTAATTTGAAGTGAAACAACCTCTGTGTGACATAGCATGGTTTTAATGTGTCAAAAACTTGGCATGTTTCGAAAGCTTGACAGGTTCAAAATGAAAAAGGAAGGATTGGCAATTTTAGAAAAATATACTGAATGAGCCGACTCAAATTCATCAATGAGCCGACTCAATCAGTGTTAAATTGATGATAAATGCACGGGTCCAAATAGGCTGCCTGATACATCATTTTGGTTGACTCACAAGTGTGGATGAGTCGACTCACAACTCTTTATGAGCCGACTCATTCAAGTGTAAAATGGTGGTAAATGCACGGGTCCAAACAGGCTGCCTGGAACATGATTTTGGTCGACTCATGATAATGGATGAGCCGACTCATAATCCCTCATGAGTCGACTCATCAAGAAATCTTTTCTTCTCATTTTTCATGGGTCTCAACAGGCTGCCTCTCTGTTAATTTTGGTCGACTCATCTGTAAGTTTGAGCCGGCTCATTTAAAGGTTTGAGTCGGCTCATTACTGTGCTGACTCATTTTTTCATTTATTTTTCTCTCTCTTATGATTCATTTCCTCTAACCAATATAAATAGCTACTGAATTTCTTTTGAGAAAGGTAACAAGGAAAGTGAAAGATATACACATAGCTCTCTTCATCTTCTTCATTCTTGCATCAATCAAACAATTACACACAATAATCTTTGTTCGATCTTGGTGTACGTTTTGAAGATAACGTTCAATCGTGAATCATAATTTCAGATTGGGTTTAGAGTGTGTGGGTTTTCCTTGGAAAAATCCGTAGGGTTTTATCCTCCAAGATCATTGAAGATTTGGGGGTTTTGCACACATTGATCGGTCATAGATTCAGCCGAGTGAGGTAGATTGAAGATCAAATGGATCGTTCTCTCATATCACGGTAGACGCAGGATTGCGAAGGTCTTTGTGGGTTCACAAGTGTGGGAGAAACTCAGCCGTGCTCAAAGTTTGAAGAATCGTGTATTCTTGCAATAAGGGATCAAATTAATCGGAGGCTTTCTCGACACGCATGGAAGACTTGATTTTACTTTGGATCAAGGGACAAGAAGAAGAATTGACAGCACTTTCAACTTGGTTTGGTTTGTTGGTTAATTCATTTCTATTCTTGTAAAACAATTGCGATTTAATAAAATTGCCCAATTCAATTTCGAATTGGGGGCAGAGTACTTTGAGGGAGGACGACGAAGGAACTGCCTCAACAAATTCCTTGTGTTCTTATTATTTCTCGCATTCTACTTTTGTTCATATTGATATTGTGTGCTTGAAAATTCTGGTGTATCAAATTAGTGCAAACAAGGTGTTTGATAGATTGCTTCACTCAAAAGTGTTGATTGGAGTGAGTAAAATTCTGCACTATTTGACACAACAAAATTGCCCTTAGAGTGTGAACTCTAAGTGTTTGATAAAAAGCTCAATCACACAAGATCACTATCTTTGTATTTGTTTTCTTCTCTAATCATCATTAAGAATAGTTTTATCAAGTGCTAAATATTCAAGTATATCATTTGTAAATCATTAATTCATCTAGTCATCATTTCATTCTAATTGGGTTTTACGCATATCTGATCTCCGGTGACTTCAAATTTGAACTAGACGATTTTCCGGGAAACTTCTGCTATTCTCTTTCAACTTAATTTTGAAAAGATAAATTTTAAAAAGGGATCTATTCAACCCCCTTCTAGATCCACGCTATCGTCTAACAAGTGGTATCAAGAGCACCGGTTTATCTAGTGCTTCACATACAACTTATTGGAAAATGGACAACGATCCAACGGGGGCGTACAATAGAGCTCCAGTTTTTACTGGAGAAAACTATAGTCACTGGAAAGATTGTATGCGTATCCATATCAACTATGTTGATAGAAAAATTTGGAAATTTATCCAAGAAGGCCCTTTTCAAATAACCATGGTCGGACCGGATAATGTCCAAATTGAGAAACCGGAAGCATAATGGGATGATAATGATGAAAAGAAATATAGCTACGATTGGAAAGCTCGAAACATACTTATAGCTTCCTTGGGAGCTGATGAATATTTTCGAGTTTCTCATCACACATCGGCTAAAGCTATGTGGGAAGCCTTACAAGTTGCCCATGAAGGAACCGATGATGTTAAGCTTGCTAGAATTAATACTCCACAACAAGAGTTTGATCGTTTTCACATGAGCCAAGGGGAAACCGTTGGTGAAATGGGAAAAAGATTTTCTCGCTTGACAAATAGATTAAATGCTTTTGGTAAAACTACTCCTAATGATGTTGCAACTAACAAGATTTTGAGATGTCTTACTAGGGAATGGTTGCCAAAATTTACGGCAATTAAAGAAGCCAATGACGTAAGAACGTTGGATCTAACGAATCTCATTGGAAAACTACAAGAGCACGAACAAGAGCTCTTAAACTTAAATGAGCATGAAGACAAAGAGAAGAAAGAAAAGATCGATAAAAATAAAGATCATGAGAAGAAGAAGAAGTCTATTGCATTAAAAGTTTCTTCATCAAAATCCTCCACAAATAAAGATAGTGGGAGTGATACGAGTGATGATGATGACGAATCAAATGAAGATATGGGCTTATTTGTAAGAAGATACAATCGGTATCTCAAAAAGAATGAGATTTCTCATTCGGACAAGCGTCTCATCAACTATCGAAGAAAATCAAATCCTTCCAAGAAAGAGTATGTTAAAAGTACTAAAGGCAAAGGATCTTGTTACAACTGCGGAAAACCGGGACATTACAAACCGGATTACCCTATGTTAAAGAAAGACAAGGCAAAAGACAAATATCAAAGAAAAGGAAACAAGGCTAGAAGAGCATATATAGCTTGGGAAAGCGATAGTGAGTCGTCTAGCAAAGATACCTCAAGTGATGAGGAAGAGAGAGTAAATCTTTGCCTCATGGCTCATAAGAAAGGCAAGAAAGAGGTAAAACATGCTAAATATGAATATGCTGAAAAATTCTCTTATAATGATTTGCTTAGTAAGTTTAATATTCTCCATCAAGAAGCTAAAGAAGCCTTCAAGCGTGTTGCATCCGATAAAAGAATTTTTTCTTATTTAAAAGGCAAGGTTTCGGATAGTGAAAATGCTATGAAAGCTCTTAAGGCATCAATGGTAGAATCTATAGTAGAAGACAAACGAGAATGGCACAACTTTCATGGTTGTGAAACATGTTGGATTTGGCAAAAGGAAGTCAAAACTCTTCAAGCCAAACTAAACAAGTTATCACAACCAAAAATGACATTTACTATTGATCATTCAAACTTTAGGGAATCAATGAATAATCCATTTCAAAAATACACCTATGTTGTGAAGGATCAAAATAGTCAATGCAAATCAAAACCATTCTTGTCTAATAATACAGGTGGAGTGTCTTGAGACTATGGAGAAACGGTGGTTTCTTGATAGTGGATCCTCAAGACATATGACAGGTGATATTTCCCTATTTTATGACTTTGTGGCTAAGAAGAAGGGCTTTGTTACCTATGGTGATAACAACAAGGGAGCTATACTCGGTAAAGGTAGTGTAGGTAATCCCTCTTCTACATCTATATCTAATGTCCTTTTAGTTGAGGGTCTTAAACATAACCTTGTTAGAATTAGTCAATTATGTGATAAGGGATATAATGTCTATTTCTCTAAAGAAGGATGCATAATTGAACACAATGACAACAAAGAGGATGTGTTTAAAGGCCTGAGGGTTAATAATGTTTATATGCTTGATTTGAATTTGATGACCATGCGTAATCCTAAATGTCTTATCTCCAAAAGTGAGGAATCTTGGCTTTGGCATAGACGTTTAGCTCATATCAACTTTGACTTGCTAAATAAGATTGTGTCCAAAAACTTAGTAGTCGGTTTGCCTAACATAAAGTTCACTAGAGATCATCTTTGTGATGTGTGCCAAATGGGTAAGCAAACTAAGATATCTTTTAAATAAAAAAATCTAGTCTCTACTTCTAGACCTCTTGAACTTCTACACATGGATCTTTTTGGTCCTTCTAGAATCAAAAGTATAGGAGGGAACTATTATGGTTTTGTTATTGTTGATGACTACTCTCGATTTTGTTGGACAATCTTTTTAGCAAGTAAAAGTGATACCTTTTCGGCCTTTGAAACTTTTGCCAAATTATCTCAAAACAAACTTGGCACAAACATTGTAACTATTAGAAGTGACCATGGAGGTGAGTTTGAAAATCATCTCTTTGAAATTTTTTGTGAAAACCATGGCATTGATCATAACTTCTCCGCTCCTAGAACACCACAACAAAATGGTGTTGTGGAACGTAAAAATCGTGTGTTGGAGGAATTGGGAAGAACTATGATTAATGATAGCGGTCTTCCTAAATATTTTTGGGTCGATGCTATTAGAACCGCTTGCTATGTTTTGAATAGGATCACTATTCGACCTATTCTAAACAAAACGCCCTATGAACTATTAAAAGGAAGAAAGCCTAATGTTTCACATCTTCATGTTTGTGGTTGCAAATGCTTTGTGCTTAATAATGGAAAAGAAAATCTTGGCAAATTTGATTTAAAGGCGGATGAAGGCATCTTCCTTAGATACTCTAATTCAAGCAAAGCATATAGAATATTTAATAAAAGGTTGCTTATAGTCGAAGAATCTGTACATGTATCCTTTGATGAAGCTTATCCAAATGTTGTCGAAAAAGGTAGTGATGTTATTGGTGAGGTGCCTCCTCTAGTGAGATTGTTAAAGACATTGTTATTTCTCGTGTTGAACCCTTGCTGGATGTTGTGAATAAGGAGCCGGTTGATGTGTCTAGTCTCAAAGATGAAGGTCAAGCATCCCTTCAAAATGATCTACCATTGGAATGGAAGACATCAAAAGATCATCCTATCGATAACATCATTGGAGATATCTCAAAGGGTGTCATTACTAGATCAAGGCTAAGTAATTTTTGTTTTTATCATGCCTTTATATCTCAAATTGAGCCTAAGAATGCCAAAGAAGCATTACTTGATGAAAATTGGTTCCTAGCTATGCAAGAGGAACTAAATCAATTTAAAATAAATGAGGTTTGGGACCTTGTTCCACCTCCATTAAATCATCGAGTAATTGGCACCAAATGGGTTTTTAGGAACAAATTGGATGAAAACGACACTATCATTCGCAAGAAGGCTCGTCTTGTTGCTCAATGGTATAACCAAGAGGAAGGCATAGACTATGAGGAAACTTATGCTCCTGTTACCCGCCTTGAAGCTATACGCCTTTTACTTGCATTTGCATGTTCACAAAACTTTAAACTATATCAAATGGATCTTAAGAGTGCCTTCCTCAATGGATATATAAATGAAGAGGTTTATGTGTGTCAACCTCCTGGGTTTGAAATCTCTGAAAAACCAAATTATGTTTACAAATTAAAACGTGCTTTATATGGTCTCAAACAAGCTCCTAGAGCTTGGTATGAGCATCTAAGCAAATTTTTAATCAATCAAGGTTTTTCAAGAGGAAAGGTTGATACTACTCTCTTTATTAAACGTGAAGGAAAACATTCTATATTAGTTCAAGTATATGTCGATGATATTATCTTTGGCTCTACTAATATGAAGTTGGTTAAAGAATTTTCAAGTTCTATGCAAGGTGAGTTTGAGATGAGTATGATGGGGAGCTAAATTTCTTCCTCGGACTTCAAATTAGACAACTTGAAGATGGAACCTTCATAAGTCAAACTAAATATTGCAATGAGTTGCTCAAGAGGTTTGATATGACAAACTCCAAGACTATTGATACACCAATGCCTACGGCGGCAAGTCTTGATCGTGATGAAAAAGGTAAGGATGTTGATATAAAAAGGTATCGAGGTATGATTGGTTCTCTTCTTTATCTCACCGCATCGCGTCCCGATATTATGTTCAGTGTATGTATGTGTGCTAGGTTTCAATCTTTCCCTAAGGAATCACATTTAAAATCAGTTAAACGCATACTTAGGTATCTTTGTGGTACTTCGAAGTTTGGTTTATGGTATCCTAAGGGTAGTGATTGTTCCTTGGTAGGTTTTTCCGATTCTAATTTTGCCGGTTGCAAAGTGGATAGGAAAAGCACTAGTGGAACTTGTCATTTCTTTTCAAACTCTCTTGTCAGTTGGCATAGCAAAAAGCAAGTCTCTGTTGCCTTATCAACTGCAGAGGCGGAGTATATTATAGCCGGAAATTGTTGTGCCAAAATTCTATGGCTAAAACAACAATTGCTTGACTTCAATATCTCTCTCAAGAAAATTCCAATATTGTGTGACAATACTAGCACAACTAATCTTACCAAGAATCATATTCTTCATTCACGCACTAAACATATTGAAATCAGGCATCATTTTCTTAGGGATCATGTAGAGAAAGGTGATGTGGTGTTTGAGCATGTTGATAGTGTAAATCAACTAGCCGATATTTTTACAAAACCACTCGCTACCGATCCTTTCTTCTTTATCCGTAGAGAACTTGGTGTTCTTGATATATCTGATAGATCTTAGTAATCATTGTTTTGATTATATATTATTTCTTGAATTAAATCCACTTGTATCTCACATCCTATTATGAGGTATTATCTTTCATCCATCTCTCATATACTCGAGGTAATATCACTCTTTACTCACTTATCTTAATTCATTCTTGATGTATGTATTTAGTAAGAATGTGTGCATGGATTGTGTTTGTAAATTAATCTATTTATTCTTTTCTAAGTGGATTATGAGTGATTGCATGACAAATAATTTGCATACATGATGATGTTTTTATATTTTGAGATATTTTAAGTAGTTTTTGGTGACATATGATGTTGAAAATTGCTGGGTCCCAACAGGCCGACTCATGAGTCGGCTCATGGACTCTTATAAGTCGACCTATATGCTCCTTTGAGCCGAATCATTTCAAATTCAAATTGAGTCGACTCATGGATGAATTTGAGTCGGCTCATTGACGCCTCGACTGATGTGTGGCTGTCTTGAAAAGACGCGCCGCCTGCCAGTTCGCCTCCCTAGGTCGGCACATCAATGCATCCATCCACTTTTACCTTTCCATTTATTATTTCCTTAATTATTTTTCATTAAAAACTCATTATCATTTCATATTATCATTATCAACACATAAAACTCTCATATTCTCTCAAGTTTCATCATCTTCCTCCAACATTCAAATCTCTCTCAAAGCTCAATTTTCCTGCAAAAATGGCTTCAAAGACTACATGGAAAAGGTCCCGTGGCTCCTCTTCTCAATCATCTCTTCCGGTTAGTGCTCTGTCTCTTCTTCCTTTTGGTCTGGGGGAAGTCTATAACAAGAAATTCAAGAACAGAAAGGTAATTCCTCAATATGTTTACTCAAGGTCAACTGCCTCTCAAATGCACATTCCCCACATTATTAAACTTATGGACTTACAAGGTATCAATCCTTTTCTATCTTGTCATGATGACTACAATGAAGACTTGGTTAAGATGTTCTATGCTGGCTTGGTTGGCACCTTTAAGGGTTTTGAGTTCAATTTCCGTATGGGCTCTCGAATGTTTGCCGTCAATGCTCAAGTGTGGAAATACCTATTTCGCATTGATCCTGAAGAAGCGAGCATTTTGATGACAGATACGTCTCAAGTTGACAACTACGTCTTTCGTAATGAAATCAATGGTATGCTTAAAGAACCTTTTGTCGATTTTGTTGTTAATTCTGAATTGTTTCCGAATAACATTACTACTGGAAAAGTCAAGCCTGTTGATCGTATTCTGCACTGGATTGTTGCCCATAATTTACGGCCCAAGAAAGGAGGTTTCTCTCGTATTGATATGAGTGAAGTGCATTTGGTTTATATCCTTCGAAATAAGGTCAAAGTCAACTGGCCTCACTACTTTGCGAGTCGTATTTTTGCCTTGAAGGAAAAGAAAGGCGTTGCTCTTGCTTATCCTTCCATTATTCAGAAGATTATTGACAAAGCTGAGGTTGTTGGTTTTGATGTTCCTTTGATATCTGTTCCGGATACAAATTGTTTTCAGCAGAAAACTCTAAGCCTCATGGGTCACATATGGGATTCTCAAGAACGCCGATATCGTTATGTGGGAATAGGTGATCAAAATCAACCGCTTGAAGATAATTCTGATGGGGATGATCCTGAAGATCAACCTGTACAAAATGAGATTCCGAATGAAGACGTGCCTGCTGACAATGAAGAGTGGTATGGCATACACTCAAATGACTCCTATGAAAATCAAGGTTGGGGTGAATGGCAACACACTGGGTGGACCAACACCACTACTCGGTTTGCTCCTCCCTCTCATCCTCCTCCATCTCAATCGCAACAAGATGATTCATCAAGAATAATGGTGATGCTTTAAAATATGCAAATCCAACAGCAGGCTTACTACACCACTCAGACTGAGCAATACACTGAGTTAGAGAGGCGCTTAACTGAGCAAGACACCGCCGTTGCTGAGTATGTGTCTGTTTAAGACACTAGGTATACTGCATTACAGGATCACTTGGTTGCTCAGGACACAACCTTTAACTCTCTGAACAATAGCTTTCTTCAATTCACGGAAAATGACATGGATGATTCGCAGCCCATCACCTATCATCGCCGCTATCCTTCCACTAGAGATCGTTATCCACATCCTTGAGAGAATAGTTGCATCATATGTACTTGTCATGAATATTATTTTGGTTTATGTAATGTTTGCTTTATTTGTTTGAATGAACTTTTATTTCGCGTTAATCCCATTATCTTTGTTTATTATCCTTTTTACTCGTCTTTCAAAATTGTGTGTTTGTGAATACAGGTTTTTATCGCAATTGGCTTCTCACATTGACATTTCATTTGGCTGGCTTTTTTATTGCTTCAATTCACTCATGTGGTTTCTCTTCTTTTTGATGTTGTCAAAGGGGGGGATGATATTGAGATCGATGATATTGAGATCGATGTATATGAGATCGGGTCACATAATCAGGGGAAGTTTGGCGATTAATTCATCATGTTTTTGCCATCATCAAAAAGGGGGAGTTTGTGTGATATAGCATGGTTTTAATGTGTCAAAAACTTGGCATGTTTTGAAAGCTTGACAGGTTTAAAATGAAAAAGGAAGGATTGGCAATTTTGGAAAAATATACTGAATGAGCCGACTCAAATTCATCAATGAGCCGACTCATTCAGTGTTAAATTGATGATAAATGCACGGGTCCAAACAGGCTGCCTGATACATCATTTTGGTCGACTCACAAGTGTGGATGAGTCGACTCACAACTCTTTATGAGCTGACTCATTCAAGTGTAAAATTGTGGTAAATGCACGGGTCCAAATAGGCTGCCTGGAACATGATTTTGGCCGACTCATGATAATGGATGAGCCGAATCATAATCCCTCATGAGTCGACTCATCAAGAAATGTTTTCTTCTCATTTTTCACGGGTCTCAACAGGCTGCCTCTCTGTTAATTTTGGTCGACTCATCTGTAAGTTTGAGCCGGCTCATTTAAAGGTTTGAGTCGGCTCATTACTGTGCTGATTCATTTTTTCATTTATTTTTCTTTCTCTTATGATTCATTTCCTCTAACCAATATAAATAGCTGCTGAATTTCTTTTGAGAAAGGTAACAAGGAAAGTGAAGGATATACACATAACTCTCTTCATATTCTTCATTCTTGCATCAATCAAACAATTACACACAATAATATTTGTTCGATCTTGGTGTACGTTTTGAAGATAACGTTCAATCGTGAATCAGAATTTCAGAGTGGGTTTAGAGTGTGTGGGTTTTCCTTGGAAAAATCCGTAGGGTTTTATCCTTTAAGATCATTGAAGATTTTGGGGTTTTGCACACATTGATCGGTCATAGATTCAGCCGAGTGAGGTAGATTGAAGATCAAGTGGATTGTTCTCTCATATCATGGTAGACAGAGGATTGCGAAGGTCTTTGTGGGTTCACAAGTGTGGGAGAAACTCAGCCGTGCTCAAAGTTTTAAGAATCGTGTATTCTTGCAATAAGGGAGAAAATTAATCGGAGGCTTTCTCGACACGCGTGGAAGACTTGATCCTACTTTGGATCAAGGGACAAGAAGAAGAATTGACAGCACTTTCAACTTGGTTTGGTTTGTTGGTTAATTCATTTCTATTCTTGTAAAACAATTGCGATTTAATAAAATTGCCCAATTCAATTTCGAATTGGGGGCAGAGTACTTCGAGCGAGGACGACGAAGGAACTGCCTCAACAAATTCCTTGTGTTCTTATTATTTCTCGCATTCTACTTTTGTTCATATTAATATTGTGTGCTTGAAAATTCTAGTGTATCAAATTAGTGCAAACAAGGTGTTTGATAAATTGCTTCACCCAAAAGTGTTGATTGGAGTGAGTAAAATTCTGCACTATTTGACACAACAAAATTGCCTTTAGAGTGTGCACTCTAAGTGTTTGATAAAAATCTCAATCACACAAGATCACTATCTTTGTATTTGTTTTCTTCTCTAATCATCATTAAGACTAGTTTTATCAAGTGCTGAATATTCAAGTGTATCATTTGTAAATCATTAATTCATCTAGTCATCATTTCATTCTAATTGGGTTTTACGCATATCCGATCTCCGGTGACTTCAAATTTGAACTAGACGATTTTCCAGGAAACTTCCGCTATTCTCTTTCAACTTAATTTTGAAAAGATAAATTTTAAAAAGGGATCTATTCAACCCCCCTTCTAGATCCGCGCTATCGTCTAACAACCTCCATTTTCCCACTTGTCACCTAATCACTGCCCGTGCTATATTTTTACCTAAGGCTCTCCTAGGTATGAGACCCTTCTCAATTCCCTAACAATCACGATGTGATCACACTCATTATATGCTTAAAAGCTTAAGAGTGATCAACACTTTACAACTCAATAAAATAACCCTTATCTTAGCATCAACTCAATACAAGAGAGGCTCAAAGCACAAACCCTAATACTTATTATTTTAAGTATTTGTTCTTTTTCAAAACTAGAGCTAACTCGTCCTATTTATAATTATAAATCAGATTGGATTTTGGGCTTCAAATCTCAGCAATTCTGGTTGCACAGAATCTGCAAAATATTCTCCAGGAAAATAGAAACTTTTAAATCTTTAGTTTCCTAAAATATCTCCTTGCTTAGTAAACTTTGAATCTCCAATTCTGAACTAAATCATTGAAAATCTTCACTCTTGGACACTAGCTAGATTCACATAATATTCAAAAGAATATGTTGTGATTTGTACAGAAAATAACAGTTTCCAAAATTGTAACAGACAAAGATGTCGAATAACTCTGTTAAGACATCTTATCTGACATCTTGCAAAACCTACTCTTCTTCAAAACAAAACATGTTCTTCAACATGTTAATACATTTTGTCCAACATGACATTGACAAGTTGTTTTACCAAAATTAATGCCAACCACAAATAGGTAAAAATAAAAGTATGTTCTACCTTTTGGTAGATACCTAATACTTTGAAAGATGATATGAATGATGATTTTATTCATTGGACAATGTTTCTAACCAGATACATCCTCTAACGTATCTCTTGGCACGCTTCTTCATGAATAAAGCTCTTATGCTCAACTTCCAACGACCCTTTCTCTGCCTCTATAAAAGGAAGTTGAATATTTTAAAAAGGTGTACAACAACATAACATAACAAAATAACATCTTGAGCATAACTTTGAGATATGTTTATAACTATTATTGCATAATGTAAACACCCCAAATTTGGCCTCACTTTTTCTCACACCATGGCTTGTGATCTTTCATATAGCATTACATAAGCATACCATCTCATTGCATATTTGTTTCACTGCATAAGTTGCACTTAGGGTTTTGTGATCAGATGAATCCAAGAAGTGATCTGAGCCATCTCAAAGGCCTTGAATATTTTCAAGAGGGTCCATGAGTGTTCTATGATCAGTTTACATCCCCAAGATTGTTTTGAAGTCACAAAGTCTCAGAGGATTGCACAGAGGTTCAAGAAAACTGAGCAGTTTCTACACAAATGACCTAAAATTAGGGTTTTGGGTTTGAGACCCTTAATCTCAATTTTTTGGTCATTCTTGATTCCATTGGTCTTAATATGTTATAAGGAGTATGTTCACCAAATTTATGAAGAAATTCATTATGGAAGTCATCTGATCAACTGGTAACTTGTTGTGCAAGAAAAGTCAGAATCAAGGCATCTGAGGCCACCACCAATGGTACCAAAGGGTCATCTTCATCATTTTGAGGTTCTATGATCTTTATTTGATCTTAGAAGTGGTTAAAAGTTCACAAGATTGAAGAATTTCAAGCCATTTGCAAACTTTCCATTTTTGGACATGACTTGTAATGAAAACTTTCCATTTTGGGAAATATTTTCAACCTCCTCTTTCTTGATCAAAAAGGCTTCAAATAAAAAATCTTTAAACATGAAAGTTTGAGATTGGATCTTCCCATTTTCAAAAAGTACAAGAACTCCTCTTGATTCATCCTAGAGCTCAAGTTATGGTGTTTCAAAGTTGGCAAAAATCTCATAATTTTCAAGTATGTGCCAAAGAGGGATTTTTGCAAAACCAAGTTTTAAGACTTCTAATGACCTCTAATCCACTTCTAAGCACCATAACATGATAATGCAACATTTCTTGATCAGAATTGTGCCAAGAATCACAAGTTTCCATGACTTGTTCTTCAAGAAACTTCAAAGAGGGAAAAATGCAAAAGCCATGTTATCACATGATCCAAGTGCTCCAGTTCGTGAAATTTGATCCATGGGCCATCCTTGAATGAAGCTGAAGCAAAATCAAGCCAGAAATCTCCTCTGACTCGTGCCATGCTTGTGGTATAAAACTTTTGACTTTTTTGCAAATACACCCATACCAATCAAGCTGTGTCACACCAACTCTCTGAACCAATCACAATGCTCTATACAAACATCATGGACCTCAAAACACACAACACATAAGCCTGAAACCTTCCACATAATCAGAATCACAAAAATATCAAAAACCTTCATCTCTTCGAAACTCACTGCCTAGCCACTCAAACTCACTCATTCCTTCACCATTCATCTCAAAATCATTCAAGGAACACAAACCACCCTTCACCATGGCCTGAAAGCTTCTCAAACAAAGACACGATTTCTGCTTTAGCAGAACTGAAACTCTCAAAGGAGGCCATTTAAGCTCTTGCAAAGATTCTCAATAGCTTTAGGTGATCAAGTGGAGTGGATTAGCATCAATGGAAGGTCCAGAAAGCACCAAACTGCAAAGCTTCATCTCAGGTAGCTCATTCAAAACATTTTTCCAGAACCCTCCTTTTAAGTTACAAATTGATTCTATGGGCTCTCTTGATCATCATGATATGCTTACTTTTGAAAATGGTTGAGAAATAAGGATGTATGCTTGCTCTGAAATTTTTGACCTAAACTTGTTCTTCTTCGATTCTCTCTTTTGATGCAAAATAATTTGTTTTTGTTGTTGGATTTGTGTTTAGTGATGTTCAATGATTGATTATGGAGAGTTTGATGCATTTTCATGGCGTTTTGAGTGAGTTCAGGGGAAGGGGTGCCGGAGAAGACGACCAGAGCTCTTCTCCGGTCGCCTGAGTGTCATTAGGGCTAATCCCATTAATTAGCCAGGTTTGAATTTGGACCCTTGGATTTGTTTTAACTGCGCGTAATGAATGGCCCAGATTAACCATTAAACCCTAAAACCTAATTAATTAGATTAATTAATTTTAATTAGCTCAGGTTAAATCCCAGCCATAAGATCACATGCCAACTCCAGTTTTGAACCATAGCCTTTGGATGCGTATACCCCAGGTCCAACAGACTTTCCATCTCAGCCTTAGATCCCTTCCTCTCTCAATCATAGTCGTCCCTTTACATTACTTTTATTTTTCTTTTAATTATTTCATATTTATTTTCATACAATTATTAAAACACTATGCCAAACAAGACCTTAGACAGCACTTTTTTTAGCCTTAGACAGCGTTTTAAAGCGTTGTCTAAACCTCCGCTGCTAAAGGTTTAGACAACGCTTTTTTAAATCTTAAAAGCGTTGTCTAAGAGCTGTCTAAGGTACCCTTAGACAACGCTTTTAGGAATACCTTAGACAGCGCTTTTGAAAAAGCGCTTTCTAAGCCCATATACCTTAGACAACGCTTTTGGTGAAAGCGCTGTCTAATCCCCTCCTATTTTAATTTTTTTAGGTATACCTTAGACAGCGCTTCTCAAAAGCGTTGTCTAAGCCCCCCCTTAGACAGCGCTTTTGCCAAAAGCGCTTTCTAAGCCCCCCCTTAGACAACGCATTTGCCAAAAGCGTTGTCTAAGGTATACGAAATTTTTTGCAGCTTTTGTTTTAAACCACATTTTTTCCAGGTTTATAAACCAGAATTTCTATCTGTTTTCAACCAAATTTTGGCAGACAAATATCACATTTTATATATGCCATTTCAAACCATTTTGGCCTTTTTTCTACCAATTTTTGGCTAACAAATATATATATATATACCAATTCAAACCAATTTTGCCTTAAATGTATCAAAATATATACAAATTTATGTACAAATTTACAAGTCATTACATATACTACAAATGTACAATATAATTACACAAATTTAAGTACAAATTTACAAGTCATGTACAATATACTACAAATTTACAAGTCATTACATAAAACATTGAGCTCTATGATGAATTGACACCATTCCTCTTTGATTTCGTCCACTTGATCCTTTGTATAAAATGCACACTTGAATTCATCAAAGTACTACATAATAATATAACATAGTTTGATTTAATTTCAACTATTTAATTATATGAGATATGTGTAAATATAAAAATAACTCATAAGTTAGAAATACATACATCGGTGGGAATCTCTAATCGGCCCAAAACAAGAGTATCTCGCATAAACCTCAACATGAAATACCCGCAATCTATTTGATTACGTTGTTGAGGACACTACATATGAAAAAAAAATATGGATAAATCCTAAGTTTTATCAAGTATCATCACTAATATAATAAAAAATGTGATAATTAAAAATATACCGCCACTCGAATCCATGTAATGGAGTTGGCGCCCCTTTTTGAGGTTTGGATATCTCGTTGGGCTCGAAAAGCTTGTAGGATGCTAATAAAATAAAAATGAAGTAATTAGAACAATTCACATAAACTAAGAAATACACACAAATTTTTTTTGAACATTCTCACTTACGTGTCAATTATGACCTTCATATCCGGGTATGTTGTCCAATCATTTCCTAACGAGTCAAGATAATAAACGATTTCTCAGATAGGATTGATTGCGAGCAACAACCAATGTCCACTGTAATGATTAAGCAAATGTTAGATGTCAACTTGGAAAAAAAATTATAATAGATGAATTTAGAATGAAATTCTAACCCGGTATTAAACGGTATAAAGAACAAATTCTCCGCATCTTTATTGGCCATGAGGATCCAAAGAACATACTCCGTCACGGTATCCGGTCTACTTAAGATTGAACTTAAGTTGACGGTCGCGGGTGCTAAGAATCCAAATGACACGTCCAAACCATTGGGGCGCATCAATTTGTCATACAAAAACCTAATATAAAAACATCATTAACATTAGACACCTCTTTTGAAACATAAAGTAAATAAGTTATTCAATTAATATAACAAATTAGACCGGATTTACCTAATATATGTATTGACAACAGTGACGCCGATTTCTTCACGACCAAAAACTTGCATGAAGTCTTCATTACCAATAATTTGGTCGTAATCAAAGCCGAAAATACCTACCTCCATATGTACAAGCCGAACACCTCCGGTCGGTATATCGGTCATCTCTAGAAATGTCTTGAGGCACGACCTATACTTGGTGGTAGGTTTTTTCCTAGCTACGGTCTTCTTAGCACCAGCACTTTTTACCCGTGCGGAGGCGTTGCTAACCTCCTTTTTTGTTGTGCGGAGGCGTTGCTAACCTCATTTTCTTGAAGCTACATGTCATATAAATAGTTAGATCAAATTAAGAATGTAACAACTTCCATGAATATATGTCATATAATTGTATATTACCTCTTTTCTTGAAACCACGGACTTGGTATGCCGCGGAATAACATTATCTTTTGATTTGGATTTTGTGGGAGTCTATTTAACATAACCAAGGAAAATATGTACATAAAATGCGCGTAAAAACTTTGAATATACACATTAAAGTTAACATAGGTTTTAGGAATACCTCATATCCTACGCATATGAGGTTTTTCGGCCATGCAACAAACGAACCTACTGCTTCATCCACCGTTGTTGCATCCGAATCATCGTTAGGATATGGTAATGATGCATTTGGCTCAACTGCAATATCAACCGATACTTTCAAACATCCAGCAGGGAGCTCTCTAGTGTGGAGTAATACTCCGCTAATGTTATGCACTTTTCCCTTGCCAACCATCCGATAGTATGGTGACGACAAATATAGCTGACAATGGGAAATGCCCTAAAACCAATAATAACAAGAAATTGTTAATGTGTATATATGTCAAATACAAAATTTAAGCAAATAGTTCAATTTAAGACAATTATATGTAATTACCTCTGGAATGTTCGGCTGAAAGGTACAGTTGATACTGTCTTTGTCCGAACCATCTTTGAAACATGCTGAGGCGTTAGCCTCTCTTTCTCTCCTGAATGCATCAAGCTCAGCTTGCATGGCTTCCAATTTTGCATGAAGCTCCCGATTACTAGGAGCCTTTCCTTTTTTAACACTCAGGGAGGTCGGAGTGACTCCAAATCCCTTACCCCTCACCCGACCAGAATACTCAGGGACATCTAATGCCCGACTAAGTATGCTCCTAGTATCATCGGGAGATAAAGACTGAGATAGCGCCTCCTGAAAAATCAGATGAATACCGTATACTTGTCAAATATTTGTGTATAAAAATGTTATTCAATTAATGAAAAAATGTTATACTTACACATTTCTGGTATACGTGTAAAATGTCTTCTTGAGGAACTCCATATTTGCCCACACGGGCTTCCTTCCACAAAACATGTGCAGGAAGAGATGTTTCTGAACTTTTCTCCTTCTGCAGCTACACATTAAGTCATACAATTTGATCAGATAAAACTAATATATGATGAACAAATTTGTTATCGCAATTTATAAATACTTACCATGGATTGTTCTAAGCGTCCATATCCGACACGTCCTTTTCGGTACGGATATGCGGGACTTGATGCTCTTACCCGATTTGTGGCACTTATTATTTTAAAAAACGGGTCTTGTCGTTTGGATTTGAAAGCTTCCCATTCTTCAGCTGATATCAAACTTTCATATTTTTTAGGAAGCTCCGCATCCACATAATTACCATCCGCATCCCTAAGGAACTTGGATGATAAAAATGTTTGAAACCCTCTTAAAAGCTTTCCGGCCAATTTCATACAAAAACCTCTTCTTTCTTCTTTGATGTTAAAACATCGCTAAGAAAAACATACAGATTGATAGTTAGTACCGGTAATTGAAAAAACATAATTGATACCGTATAATTAAGGGCCAAATGATTGTACCTTTATCTCACTCCAAATTTTTTCTTTGGAGTCATTCAGCTCTTTGTTTCTCCAATCATCACAGGTAATGGGAATTTCATTCCTTACTAGTGCACCGATAAAACTAGTTAAGGTATGCCCATTAGGTTCTACAAGCTGTCCCTGGTGGCTCCAATAGAAATCTAGTATGATGCCTCGAGATTTTCCTTGGACCACCCTTCTCATTACTGTTATGCCTCTTCGAATCTCTTCTTCCGCGGATACTTTTTTACTAACTTCCTCATGTTGGTTATCAGTCATGTCTAACTTGTAATAAACCAAGGAAACCATCAAATATCAAATATAACTTATAATCAAAGCAATTAAAAACAAAAAAAATAAAGAAATCATGCATTATCAGATATAACTTATAATCAAAGCAATTGAAAACAAAAATATAACGAAATCATGCATTATCAGATATAACTTATAATCAAAGCAAATGAAAACAAAAAAAAAATAAAGAAATCATGCATTATCAGATATAACTTATAATCAAAGCAATTGAAAACAAAAATATAACGAAATCATGCATTATCAGATATAACTTATAATCAAAGCAATTGAAAACAAAAAAATAAAGAAACCATGCATAATTTACCTCAGTCACTAACATCTCTTTCTTTTCTTTGTTGGAATATTAATCACTTGTTTCTTAGCAATGCGTACGGATGAATTGATCCAAATTCCCTCATTATGATCGTTTCTTATATATGACTCATCCGGTATAAGATCCTCAACTTCATCATTTCTATTCAACTCATTCTGTCTAATGCATGACTCATTCTCAACATCAATATCACATTGATCGACACCGTTATCATCAGTCACTTTGTTAGAGAAAAGCATTATAGACCATTTTGTACTCTTCGGGTCATTCACATAGAACACTTGTTTAGCTTGAGATGCTAGAATAAAAGGTTCATCTTTGTACCCCACCCTAGTAAGATCAACTTGCAAAAATCCAGACTTATCCATTCATATGCCACTACTATTCACCCACTTGCAACCAAAGATGGGAATCTGAAACTTCTCGTAATTAAACACCCAAATGTGCTCAATAACTCCAAAATATGACAAATTTGCATATTTGGGGTTTAAGTCCTTCATACTTGATATATGCATTGCTTCAGCTAGCACAGTGACACCACTATTTTTCATAGTACTCTTATCATCTTGTTCTTTGGTATAAAATGTGTATCCATTAATTGAGTATTGTTGCACCCCAAAATTTGCCCTCACAATACAAGACTTTGTGTTCTAAGAAGGTTCACAAGGTTCACAAGTTCTCCAACACTTGCATAACCTTTCATGAGGTTCATGAAGTCTACAAGTTACTTTATGAAGGTTCACAAGGTTCAGAAGTTTATCAATGCTTATATAACCTTTCATGAGGTTCATGAAGTCTACAAGTCACTTCTTGAAGGTTCACAAGGTTCACAAGTTTCTCAACATTTACAAGACCTTCCATGAAGTTCATGAAGTTTACAAGTCACTTCTTGAAGGTTCACAAGATTCACAATGAATATAAAGCTTTCCTGAGGTTCATGAGGTCTACAAAGCCACTTCATGAGGTTCAAAAGGTTCACAAGCTTCACAATACCTCCCATGAGTATCACAAGACATTTTATGAAGATTCACAAGGTTCACATAGTTCACAATTGGTCAAAGAAGTTGACAATTCCCTCAGACAATGCACCTCCTAAGCAATGCATCCAAAACTAGGGTTTTTGACTTTAATCAGGCTAAATGGACTTCCAATACCTCAAGTGAGTTTCATAGCATCTTATATGTGTGTAAGAACCCCCATGTCAAGTTTCAAGGCTTTTCTCAAAAGTTTGCTCAGTCAGATGATCAGATAAGTCAAAATCAGTCAATGTAGTTAAAAAGTCAAACTGGAGTCAACTGTGGTCAAATCAAAGTCAAACTTCATGATTTTTTGCCAACATCAAGTATATGAAGTAAAATTCATCATTTGATCAAGGATTGATCATGATTCATCAAGGAGATTCCAGATCATCAATAATCAGGAGTTTCTAAATTAGGGTTTCCTCAGTAAAAGTCAACTGAACTTTGACCAGGCATAACTTTCACATACTTCATCACCAAGTCTCCATCCAAATCTCATTTTGAAGGAAATTGAATTCTCTACAACTTTGATGTTGAAGGTTAAGCTCAAAAATGCTTCATTTGAAAGATATGATCTAAAACATTATAGGTCATTTCAAAAGTCAACAAAAAGTCAACAACTTCAAAAGGGCATAACTTGAGATTGGTAAATGATATGGACCTGAAACCAATGGGGTTGTTTAGAGGACTCTTCAAGCTTTCCAAAAAGTCCAAGAACACCCTCATACCTTTAAAATTTAGGGAGATGTGCCTTTGCAAAGTTAAGAAATTTTGTGATGGTTTATGTTGAAAAGGGAGGTTCAAAATCATTTCTTTTCAAGTGGGCTGCCCAAATTGTGACCCAATTCACTTCATAATGGCTTGCACGAAATTCCCATAATACTTTCATAATTTTTATTTTATTTAATTTATTTATTATGATTTTTTATTCTTAAAATCATTTTAAATTTAAATAAAATATTAAATTTGAAGATTTAAGTGGTTTGTTGATTCTAGAAAGTCATAAAGCCAATATAGAGCAAATTGATACAAGAATTATATGAATTGACTTAAAATAGAAAGCTTTGGTATAAAAATATTGGACTTTCATGGCATGATCTTTCTCAATCTCAAAATATCAATTCTTCCACTAAATCAATCAAACTTTTGACCTAGAATGAATCACATATATATAACAAACACAAACCTAGCCTCATTCACGAATTGGCAGCAGCCTAAAGGTAAGATCAAAAGCACAAAAATCTTTCAAAAAGTCATATTCGGGTTCTTAAATTCAGAGCATTGCAAGGTATTTGGAAGACATAGCAAGCTTCCTTGGACTCTTCTGATCATAAATCATTATCCATATGCATCACATACTCACTCAATGGCTAAACCCGAGTTCATCTTGACCTTGAATATTTTGTTTTCGAATCCATTGATTTATCATGTTTAAACTGTTTTTGATCATTGTATGATGTTTAGAATGAACCCTAGAACGATTCTGGGTGATTCAATTGGATTTTCATTGCAGGTACAAGAATCCACCATGTTTAGGGTTTTCGGCCCTCTTTAGGGTTTTACGATTTTCAAATGATAAATGGATTTGAGAAACATAGGACGATTGCAAAACTCAGTAGCAATACAATGGTACAATCAATTTTGTGAAATTTTGCCGTTTAGATGAAGTTTGTGTTTCGCAGGGTGGAAGAACTCGTAACAACCTTCGCAGGAGAAAACGTTACAAAATTCGCAGGTAATGGGAGGAAGAAGAAGGCCAGTTCGCGCCTGTTTTCAAATTCAAATTCTATTGAAAAATAATATGAATTGCTCCTGAATGTATTTCACCAATGTACGCTTGGCCTGGTGGAAAAGTGCACGCGCGTGTAGGTTGTTGAGCCTGGGTTCGAATCCTGGTTTTATAACTTTTGCTTGTTTTTACCAATTTAATTATTATGTACTATATATATTATATTGTGGTCAATGTATTATCAGGATAGCTCACCCAGCAGGATTGGTTATACGCACGTCTCTTTGCCTAATAGGTCCTGGGTTCGATTCTATACCCAGGCCTTTTGTTGTTTTATTATTTTTTATGAAATTCCAGGTTTAAAGAACAAACTCAATGGATGCTCATCCTTGTTGCATTGCCAGCGTGTGGTTCAGTTGGTAGACTTCTTCAGTTTCCAGGTTAGGGACCTGGGTTCAAATCCCAGGTCCAATTTTTTTATTTATTTTCTTTTATTACTATATTTTCCATATTATATTAGAATATTCTTTAAACTATAAAATATAAATGTATGTGCTTATAAAAATTAAAAATTATATATGTATATATTAGCTAAAATTATTTTGTATATTCCAAACCCTAAAAATTATTTTTCTAATAAAACCCTAATCTTATAAAACTCTAAAAATATTTTTTTTTTTAAAAATACAAATCTAATTATATTTTTTTCAATATTACTTTCTAAAATAATTATTATATATGTGTGTTTACTATAATTCTTACAAATTTTTGTAAATATACTTATAAACATTTTTTTTATATATAATTTTTGTTTATAAATCATTGTGTTTATAATAATTAGATTTTTGTAGTAACTTTATAATTAAAATTTAATAATTTGTGAATTAAAATAATTGTTCGTTTATATTTGTTTTCTTTTAGTTGTTTATATTAAAAATTATTAATTTCTTATTATTATAATATTTTGATTAATTTTGTTTATTCTTATTTACTAACCATATTATTATTTATTATTATATTTTTATTATTATTCTAACCTTGTTTATTACTTCTAAATTATTATTGTTATTATTTTATTATCACTAACCCCTTTATCATTTATTTTTTATTATTTATAGCTTATTTATATTTTATTTATTTTTAATTATTTTTAATTATTTTGCTTATTATTTTTATAATTCTGTAATTGTTTCTTGGATGTAAAATTTGTAATTGTTTAATTATTTTTGGTTAGTAATTAGGGAGTGCAAAAACATATATGTTGTTAAAATAAATTTTAGATAATTTTTAATCAAAGATAATTAAATTAAACACTTCACACACGTAAGTCGATTTTAATCGCCGTCTCACTTTCTAAGGGTATCCCTCTCGTTGCCTACGAATAATGGTTAAGTGGGGTGTATAAAGCAAGTCCCTCAAATAGAAAATCATCAAAGTCCCTTATGGTTGCCTTTACGAATCGAGTCCCTTTCGAAAAATGATGATAGTCCCTCCAGTTTGCTTATTACACCCCACCATTGCCTTAAAAATCAAATTGTCCCTCACATGTCCCTTAACTTCCAAAGTAAGGACTACCTACTCCATTATAGTAGGGATAGTCTTACTAAGGAAAGGATAAAGAATAAGAAAGACCTTAAACATTAGTGTAGGCTACTCCTAGGTACTTGCTCACTTCAAAAATTTTCCAAACACTTAACATTTTCAAACAAATTTTCAAACAAGTTTCTTACACATCCTTACATGGATTATTATTAAACTATTCTGAAATTTTTTGTTATTCACACACTATACTTTCAAAACAATTCAAAAGTGAGCTTAAGTACCTAAGAGCCCATGGATAACCATGGATGAAAAGGGTGCTAACACCTTCCCTTTTCATAACCTACCCCCCGGACCCAAAAAAAAAAAAAAATTCTCTAAGGTCTTTCCTGTTCTTTTATAACCTTTCCTTATGGATAAAATAAAAGTCGGTGGCGACTCTTGCTATCCGCAACATTGTTTAAAGTCAGTTCACCGGGTTACAGAACTGGCGACTCTGCTGGGGACCTAAATTAAAGAGGGGTACCCTTAGGAATTAAGATCACTTTAAATTGTTTGCCTTGTTTGCTTTACTTTCTTTGTTGGGATGCTCTTATGTGTGGAAGGTCCTAACCCGGATCTAGTGTACCTTAGGTAAATGGCAATAGACCAAGGAAACTGTACGACGTATATCGATACGGTTGATCTGGTGGCCATAGTTAGTGCGACTTCTTGGTTGGTGCTTATATTCCTTAAGTCAAGTTGAGGATAATATTGAGGCTGCCATATGTTGTCAATGCACTAACTGACTTTTAGAACCCTAGTTAACTCATCTTGGCCTTTAGAAAGTAGTGAGGTAACCGGCTTTGGTGAAGACTGAAGTTGGTTGACACTCGATGCTACGCTCATTGAGATCTTAAACTTGGAGGGTTTTGGTTGGCAAGTAAGTTGCCTTCTGATCAACCACCCTTGTGAAGGATCAATGATATTGAGATCCCTTAGAACCTGGTTACTTTTGTAGGACAGGATGAACCATCTAACTTCAGGGGAGGGTACTTACCTTTGAACCTCATGCAAGCCTTTAAACCTAGGGCTATGGTGTGACTTGTTTGTGTGTGCCACATGTTTGTGATTGAACATAACATCATGACATCATCATGCATCATGAGCATACCATTTTTCCTAACCATTTCAAGGACCAAGGGATTTATTTTTGTTCTTTGTTGCAGGTCATGGCTTCTGCTCGTAGAAACACCATCAGGATCAACTTTGTAGGGATACCTCCCAAACTCAAAGAGTTGATTTCTCAAGTGTCTGATCACTCCCAGTTCATCAAGAGACATGGTCACCTATTGGATCTAGTCACTTCAGGGTTCAATGAAGACATGATGAGTGTCCTGTTTCAGTTCTTTGACCCTAAGCACCACTGCTTCACATTCCCCGACTATCAACTGGTTCCAACTATAGAGGAGTTCTCCAAACTTCTGGGTATACCTGTTCTTGATCAAAGACCTTTCACAGGCTTGGAGAAAGAGCTTAAACCAGAGGTTATTGCTGCAACCCTACATCTGAAGAAGTCTGACATTGTTCTAGAAACGAGAAGTGGAGTCAAGGGTATTCTTGCTAAAGTATTAATGGATAAAGCTCAAATGTTCTTGAAGGCCATGAGCTATGATGCTTTTGAGGAGATCTTAGCCTTGCTGATTTATGGCTTAGTATTGTTCCCCAATCCAGATCAGTTCATAGATGTTCATGCCATCAACATCTTCCTGAGTCACAATCCAGTGCCTACATTGCTTGGAGACATCCTGCATTCTCTTCACACCCGTACTACAAGGGCAAGAGGAACTTTGATGTGCTGCATACCTTTACTATCCAGGTGGTTTATTTCTCACCTTCCTCGCTCAGTAATGAAGAATGAGCAAGGATTCAGATGGTCCAAGAGGATCATGTCACTTTCTCACTCAGACATCCATTGGTGCTCCAGATCTATGGAGAATGTCACCATCATTGACCGTTGTGGGGAGTTTCCTAATGTGCCACTTCTAGGCATAAGAGGAGGCATCACCTACAACCCTTCACTAGCTTTACGACAGTTTGGTTACGCCCGAAGTGATGGTCCACATGACATGTTGATTCAGGGCATTGTGTTTGATTATGACAACGATCTTCAGGGTTACCGTCAGAGATTCATACGAGCTTGGGGAAAGGTAAACAGGATTGACAGCAAGACACTGGAGCCTAAGTACACTATTCCTATGGAGGCTTATCTCAGATGGGTACGATCTCGTGCTCAGACACTCATGATGCCATATCCTGCCGTCCTACCAGTTACCATGGAACCTGTTGCTGAAGGAGACACAGCTTATACCATCCTTCACCCAGACATGCCTACTGATAAGGAAGACTTGCAGAGATCATGGATCCAACTGAAGGAACAAAGGGATACTTTCGAGGCTCATTACAAAACAAGCCAAGCAAGGATCCTAGAGCTAACAAAGCAACTTCACGAGGAACGAAACCTCAATTCATACCTCAACACAAAGAGGAAACGTCCATGGGAGACTTAAAACCCCATCTTTTGTACTTATTTCACTTTCATTTTTTGTAAGCCTAAAAGGCAAAACAAGTTATTACTAATAAAAAATTACTTTCTTGTTTGTTTAAGCAAATTTAAATCCTGCGGTCCTTGAAAACATTGCATATGCATTCCCATATCATTTCATTGCATCACAGGTTTATAATTGCGCACAGGTTTCTCATCTTCTCGCTGTTTATTTCAGCAATGGCACTTGAACAATCAGTTAAGGATCTTCAAGCACAGAATGCACAGTTCCAAGAGCTGATCTTGAACTTGTCCAAGGGGCAAGATGATTTGAAGGCACTGCTGGCCAAGAAGACAAAGAAGACTAGAAGGTCTGCTGGGTTGCTCAACATGGGAAGAAGGTTCAAAGGTCCTGTCAAGACCAAGGAACAGGTTGAAGACTATGAATCTGAAGAATCTGAGCAAGAGAGAGGCAGTCTCCACAACACAGTGGGGAACTCTGATTCTGAGGCTAACTACTACCATGAGCATAATGAAGACAAATTCAAGATGCTGGTGGATAGGATGGATGCTATGGAATTACAGAAATCATCTGGGCTGGATTTTGAGGATTTGAGTTTGATATCTGGGGTTGTGATACCCATTGGTTTCAAGGTTCCTACCTTTGTTGTTTATGACGGGGTCTCCTGTCCCAAGCTGCATTTGAGGTCTTATGTCAGAAGGATCCAACCCCACACTGCTGACAAGAAGTTGTGGATCCACTTTTTTCAAGAGAGCTTATCTGGAGCTCAGTTGGAGTGGTATTATCAGTTGGAGAGTGTCAACATCAGAGACTGGAATGATCTTGCTGAAGCTTTCTACAAGCAGTACCAATACAATGCTGACTTAGCCCCCACTCGCATGCAGCTTCAGAGCATGTCTATGGGTGCCAAAGAAAGTTTTAAGGAGTATGCTCAGAAGTGGAGAGACTTAGCTGGAAGAGTTCAACCCCCTTTGACTGACAGGGAA
This sequence comes from Lathyrus aphaca, assembly GCA_963966055.1. Classification (NCBI taxonomy): domain Eukaryota; kingdom Viridiplantae; phylum Streptophyta; class Magnoliopsida; order Fabales; family Fabaceae; genus Lathyrus; species Lathyrus aphaca. Next base: position 162,746,624 of record OZ014520.1, on the reverse strand, counting down.
TTGGTTGATATGTTCATGTGTACGCTGAATGGTCCGTTTTACAGTCATCTCATTGGAAGCTCATCATCTGGCTTCACTGAGTTGATCATGACAGGAGAACGGGTAGAGAATGGTATCAAGAATGGTAAGATCCAAGTGGGCACTTCTTCATCAGGTGCTGCAAAGAAGCCTCCCACTGGAAAGAAGGAATCCAATGCTGTTTATGGTCAACCTGATCGTAATAGAAGGCATCAGTCTGTTAGTGCAGTTCATATTTCAAATCCAACTCCTGCAACAACAGAGCAGCCTCAAGGCAACCAACAGAGGGCTAGAAGACAGTTCACGAAGATCAACATGTCAATGGCTCAGGCATTGCAACACTTGTTGAAGGCTGAACTTATTACCCTGAGGGAGGCTCCTCAGAATCCCAATGTTACCTCTCCCAAGTACAATCCCAATGCACGATGTGCATATCATTCAAACTGTCCAGGACATGATACTAATAATTGCTGGGTCTTGAAGAACAAAATTCAAGATATGATTGATGCTGGAGAAATTGAATTTGATTCACCAAATGTGATTACAGCACCACTGCCAAATCACGAGAAGACTGTCAATGCCATTGACGAAGACATTGAGGAAGATCTGCATGTCTATTCAGTTATGGAGTTGAGCACACCATTGTCCGTTATCAAAGAGAGGTTAGTACGAGCAGGGATCTTTCCAGGTTGTCGTGAAGATTGTCTGTATTGTACATATAAGCCGGATAGTTGCTTCATTTTGAGAGATGGTATTCAGCGTCTCATGGATAAGTATACTATAGTGTTTGAAAGAAGACCAGCATCTGTAGAAAGTATGATGGATCATCTGATCCGGGGTAAGAAGATTGAAGAGGTTGACATGGTTGACAAAGTACCGGTAAGAATCACTTCAAAAAAGCCCATTAAAATCACTCGTCAGGGCCCAATCAAGATTACTGCTGAAGGTCCTGTGAAAGTTGTTGCTGAAGCCAGAGTGGCTCCTCTGATCATTACCACTCCTGGTCCTATCCCTTATACATCTGACAAAGCTGTGCCTTGGCACTATGGGTCTGATGTTTACATCCATGGTGTCAAGCAAGAGCCTTTACCTGATATACCTGCTGACATTGATAATATTGCTGGATCTAGCAAGATCACTCGTAGTGGAAGAGTCTTCTCTCCTCCAGTTGCTTCTAAGAGTGCAGTTACTCCTGCTGCTACTACCACCACTGATGCTCGGGGCAAAGGTCCTGTTATTGAGCCTGTATCTACTGATGTGCCAGCTGCTGATGATCTCTCTAAGCAGATGGAAGAAGTATTGAAAATCATTCGCAAGAGTGATTATGACATTGTTGATCAATTGGGGCATACTCCCTCAAAGATTTCTATGATGTCCTTGTTGCTGTGTTCTGAAGCTCATGCCAAGTCCTTGATCAAGTTTCTGAAGTCTGCTCATGTGCCCGGTGCAATCTCTGTGGACCAATTTGAAAACTGTGTTGCCCACCTGACCTATGACAATGGGTTAGGATTTTCTGATGCTGACTTGACCCCTGCCAAGAGGGATCATAACAGGGCCTTGCATATTTCAATTGAATGCAGGGGCACTACCCTGTCTCATGTGCTGATAGACAATGGTTCCTCTCTGAATGTGTTGCCCAAGGAAGTCCTTAACAAGCTGAGTCCTGAAGATACTGTGTTAAAGCCCAGTAATATTGTGGTAAAGGCTTTTGATGGTTCTAGAAGAGTAGTGCATGGGGAAATTGATCTTCCAATCAAGGTTGGCTCTCAGATGTTTACTGCTACATTTTATGTGATGGATATTCGACCTTCATACTCTTGTCTGCTCGGTCGTCCCTGGATCCATGGGGCGGGTGCTGTGACCTCTACGTTACACCAAAAGTTGAGATATCCGGTGAATGGAAAGGTTGTTACTGTCTTTGGAGAGGAAGAATACTTTGTCAGCCATGTAAACACTTTCAAGTATCTGGAAGTGGAAGGTGAATACATTGAGACTCCGTGTCAGTCATTTGAGGTGGTTCCTTGGGTTGGTAATGATTGTGTGACTCCTCCTGCTGTGAAGAAGGTTCCTGTGGTCATCAGAAAATCTCCAACAATGGCAATGGCCTCCCTCAATGATGCTAGAGCTGTGGTGGATGAAGGTGGTTGTACTATTTGGGGTCAGCTTCCTGATATTCCATACAAGTCTGACAAGTTTGGTTTAGGTTTCACTGCAGAGTCCCAGAAGGCTGTTCGTCGTGCTCGTGCTGCTCGTATCACCAATCAAGGGGTGATTAATGCTGTGGGAGATCAAGATGAAGACTACAACTTGGATGCATGGATTTTTCCTACTGTGGGTGCTGGACTCAATAATTGGAAAGCTGAAGATGTTATCCCTATCTCCTTTAGTCAGGAGTAAATACTATTACTGTGTTATGTTTTAAATTTGTAATTTCTGAACAATAAAACTTTCAAGCCATGTGCCTTACCCGGGGCACAATGGTGTGCTTGTTACGGGCTGTCATTTCATTTGCATACTTCATTCAATAAAATCAGTGGGCGTTTCGTTTTAGTAAATATTGTGTTCCTTGTCTTTCTTTTCTTTTATTTTTGCTTTATCAGCTATGTGTTCTTACACACACCCACATCACTAAATGCAGATCCTCATCCACTCTGGATCCTGTTGATAACAGTTCTACTATTGCCAATTACAATTTCGAGAATCCGATCTATCAAACTGAAGACGGAAATGAGGACGATTGTGAAATACCTGTAGAGCTTGCTAGGTTGTTACAACAGGAAGAGAAAGCTATACAGCCACATGAAGAGCCAGTCGAAGTTGTGAATCTGGGAACTGAGGAAGACAGAAAAGAGGTCAAGGTAGGGGCTGATTTAGAGGACAGTGTCAAGAGCAGGTTGATTCAGATGTTACGTGACTATGTGGAGATCTTTGCTTGGTCTTATGAAGATATGCCCGGGTTGGATACAGACATTGTGGTTCACCGTTTGCCAGTGAAAGAAGATTGTCGTCCAAAGAAGCAGAAGGTTCGTCGGATGCGTCCTGAAATGTCAGAAAAAATCAAGGCAGAGGTAATGAAACAGTTCAATGCAGGGTTCTTAGCAGTGACTTCTTATCCTCAGTGGGTTGCAAATGTGGTACCGGTTCCAAAGAAAGATGGTAAGGTACGTATGTGTGTGGACTACAGAGATTTGAACAAGGCTAGCCCCAAAGATGACTTTCCACTTCCTCATATTGATATTCTGGTAGACAACACTGCTCAGCATAAGGTATTCTCTTTTATGGATGGTTTCTCTAGTTATAATCAGATCAAGATGGCACCTGAAGATATGGAGAAGACAACATTTGTGACACAGTGGGGCACTTTTTGTTATAAGGTAATGCCATTTGGTTTGAAGAATGCAGGGGCAACATATCAGCGTGCTATGGTGGCTTTGTTTCATGATATGATTCATCATGAGATAGAGGTATATGTGGATGATATGATAGCCAGATCTCAGAATGAAGAGCAACATCTTGATCATCTGCACAAGTTGTTTGAGAGGTTGAAGAAATACAAGTTGAGGTTGAATCCAAACAAGTGTACTTTTGGAGTTAGGTCTGGAAAACTCCTGGGTTTCATTGTCAGTGGAAAAGGTATTGAAGTGGATCCTGCAAAAGTAAAAGCTATACAAGAGATGCCAGCTCCCCGTACTGAGAAGGAGGTTAGAGGTTTTTTGGGACGATTGAACTACATTGCAAGATTTATTTCCCAATTAACTACCATCTGTGAGCCAATCTTCAAGTTGTTGAAGAAAGATCAGGTGATGGAATGGAATGACGAGTGCCAGACTGCCTTTGATGAAATCAAGAGATATCTGCTAGAGCCACCAATTTTGATGCCACCAGTTGATGGAAGACCCTTGATTATGTACTTAACAGTGCTAGACAACTCAATGGGGTGTGTATTGGGGCAACATGACGAGTCTGGTCGAAAAGAGCAGGCAATATACTACCTTAGCAAAAAGTTTACCGACTGTGAAACAAGATACTCACTGCTCGAGAAAACTTGCTGCGCTTTGGCATGGGCTGCTCGCCGACTAAGACAGTATATGTTGACCCATACTACCTTATTGATTTCGAAGATGGATCCAATCAAGTACATATTCGAGAAACCTGCTCTCTCCGGAAGAATTGCAAGATGGCAAATGATCTTGACAGAATATGATATACAGTATACTACTCAGAAGGCCATTAAGGGAAGTGTTGTTGCTGATCATTTGGCTCATCAAGCAGTAGATGATTACCAGTCAATGAATTTTGAGTTCCCTGATGAAGACATTATGACTGTTACCAAAGAACCTGGACAATATGACGGACCTGAACAAGGATCCCGATGGACTATGGTTTTTGATGGTGCCTCTAATGCACTTGGTAATGGTGTTGGTGTTGTGATTAGTTCCCCCGAAGGTTGTCATACTCCGATTACTGCCAGACTTTGTTTCCATTGTACCAATAACATGGCTGAATATGAGGCATGTATCCTGGGTATGAAAGCTGCTATTGATATGAAGATTCAGTTCCTTGATGTGTATGGAGATTCAGCCCTGGTAGTGAGTCAGATTAAAGGAGATTGGGATACCAAGCATGATAATCTCATTCCTTACAGAGAACATGTGTTGTCTTTGATCCCACATTTCAAAGAGATTACCTTTGGACATATTCCACGAAGAGAAAATCAGTTGGCAAATGCTTTGGCCACCATGGCATCTATGTTTGAGATTAGCTGGGATGATGAAGCTCCCAAGATTACTATTGATAGATTTGAGAAGCCTGCATACTGCAATGAGATTGATACAGAAGGGGCAGAGGAGAAGCCTTGGTTCTATGAAGTGAAAAACTATCTTGAAGCTCAGGAGTTCCCTGAAGGGGCATCTGTCAAAGATAGGAAGTTCCTGAGAAGGTTTTCTGCTAAGTTCTTTCTGAGTAATGGCATTCTGTATAAGCGTAATCATGATTCAACTATGCTTCGTTGTGTGGATAAGAATGAAGCTACAGAAATTATGGAAGAGATGCATGATGGGACCTTTGGCACTCATTCTAGTGGTCATACTATGGCAAAGAAGATATTGAGAGCAGGTTACTATTGGTCTACCATGGAAGCTGATTGCTATCAACACTCCAGAACTTGTCACAAGTGTCAAATCTATGCTGATAAAGTTCATGTACCTCCATCACCTTTGAATGTGTTGACTGCTCCTTGGCCCTTTGCCATGTGGGGCATTGATATGATTGGTGAGATCAAGCCTACTGCTTCTAATGGGCATCGTTTCATCCTGGTGGCTATTGATTATTTTACGAAGTGGGTAGAGGCAGCTTCATATGCATCTGTGACTAAGAATGTTGTGGCTCGGTTCATTAAGAATAATCTCATATGTAGGTATGGCATCCCTGAAAGGATTATCACTGACAATGGCTCTAATCTAAACAACACTATGATCACTGATCTCTGCACGCAGTTCAAGATTAAGCATCACAACTCTTCTCCGTATCGTCCAAAGATGAATGGGGCAGTTGAAGCTGCTAATAAGAACATTAAGAAGATTGTACAGAAGATGACTGTTACTTACAAGGATTGGCATGAGATGTTACCATTTGCTCTTCACGGTTATCGTACCACAATACGTACTTCAACAGGGGCAACCCCATTCTCCTTAGTCTATGGTATGGAAGCAGTTCTGCCCATTGAAGTTCAGATCCCCTCCTTGAGAATTATGAAGGATGCAGGCTTGGATGAAGATGAGTGGATTCAGACTCGACTGGACCAGATAAATTTGATTGATGAGAAGAGGTTAGCAGCAGTTTGTCATGGCCAGATGTACCAAAAACGGATGATCAAGGCTTTTAACAAGAAGGTTAAGCCAAAGGTATATCAGGCCGGTGACTTGGTAATCAAGCGTATCATATTACCACAGGGTGATCCTAGGGGCAAATGGACTCCAACATATGAGGGACCATTTGTAGTCAAGACAGTGTTCTCAGGAGGTGCCATGATACTGACTACAATGGATGGTGAAGACTTCCCACAGCCTGTAAACGCAGACATAGTTAAAAAATACTACGCATAAAAAGAGACCCGCTAGGTTGACAGGCCTAGGCAAAAATAAGGGCATCCCGGCAAACCAAAAGGGTTTGGGCAAAAGTTAGGGATATATATAAAAAGATGTACACCCGGCAAGTTGAAAACCTGAAAAGGCGGCTTGGGCAAAAAAGGGTATCCCGGTGGATTGAAAACCTGAAAGGGCAATCCAGGCAAAAGTTAGGGATTAAAGCGTATGACTATGTCTCGTTTGGATCACCCATGAAACTGCAACCAGTTGTACTACTTACTCAAGCTCGAACAGTTAAAGCTCAATTCAATCGCTTCCGTCTCAACAGCAAGAAGATGAGATACTTGAGTAGCAATAGTAGAATTGAAACTCAATAGGATTGTTTCCCATATAGCTGATTCTTTTTGTAAAACTTTATGGCAAAATCCTCTTACTAGGGTTTATGTCTCCTTGTACAAACTTACCTGTGTATGGGTCACTTTTTGATATAAATAAATTCCATCTTTTGAATCCAGATTTACTTTTACCCTATTTACATAAGTGAAACGTCCATTGGTTGTGTTTGAATGTATGTATGCTTTTAATATGATTGATGTTTACCAGAAATGCATGAAAATGCAGTAATAGTATTTACTAAGGACGAACGAGAGAAGGATTTCAACGAAGCTTCGCCGGTTCACCTTTGCAAGACAGTTACAAATCCTCAGTAGGACTAATCCATCTTCATAAAGTCTCATCTCCCCTGGAATTTATATCCATCTCTTTTATCCTCATACGGATATTCGGAAAATTACTTTCCAATAAGGGTACGACGAACGAAGACGGGATGTTATACTTATCCTACTATCAAATGAAGGCGAAAGTTATAGATACCCTACTATCCCCAACAACGGGAGGTTATATATACTTTGCCATCCTCACCAACGGGAGGTTATATATACTTTGCCATCCTCACCAACGAGAGGTTATATCTATACCTTATTATCCCCAGCAGACAGAGGGTTATATATTCTTCAGCAACAAATCGGGATTTATTTTCCCTGGCCAGCAGTTGTTATACGAAGATATTCAGACGCTTCCGGCGGTATCATATCATACATACATCATTTACATCATACCATAGCATATATATCCATAGACATATAGTACATTACCTAAGTACATCATATCATACATGCATACATAAAGCATAAACTAATGTTATTATACAAAAGCTACCTTGTTTCAGGTTAATTATCCAACAAACAAAATTATGGTCTCCAGGACTGCTTTATTGTAACCTCAGGGTTACTTTATCCTCCTGATGAACTTCTTATTTTTGGGACTGCTTTATTGTAACCTCAGGGTTACTTTATCCTCCTGATAACTTCTCATGACTTCAAGACTGCTTTAGAGCTATCCAGTGCTCTATCCTCCCGAAGACAATTATATCATTACTTCAAGACTGCTTTAGAGCTATCCATTGCTCTATCCTCCTGAAATCATCTTATTACTTCAAGACTGCTTTAGAGTTATCATTATTGATTGCTTTATCCTCCTGAGGTCATATTACTACTTCGAGACTGCTTTAGAGCTATTCATTGCTCTATCCTCCTGAAGTTATCTTATTATTTCAAGACTGCTTTAGAGCTATTGATTGCTCTATCCTCCTGGAATCACATTATTACTTCAAGACTGCTTTAGAGCTATCCGTTGCTCTATCCTCCTGAAGACCTATCACATTATTATTTCAAGACTGCTTTAGAGTTATTCATTGCTCTATCCTCCTGAAATCATCTCTTCAAGACTGCTTTAGAGCTATCGATTGCTCTATCCTCCTGAAGACATATCACATTATTATTTCAAGACTGCTTTAGAGCCATTCATTGCTCCATCCTCCTGAAATCATCTCTTCAAGACTGCTTTAGAGCTATCGATTGCTCTATCCTCCTGAAGACATATCACATTATTATTTCAAGACTGCTTTAGAGCCATTCATTGCTCCATCCTCCTGAGATCATATCAGTACTTCAAGATTGCTTTAGGGTTATCACTATTGATTGCCCTATCTTCATGAAGACATGCTTATACATCAGTATTACTCCAAGCTCCTGACAGCTCTCATTATACTACTGAAGAATTTCCCCCTAGTGGCATCTTTAAGCCCACTCAATCATGTTCAACCAACCATCAATATCACTCCATGCACTGGTGAGTGCAAATTTTTGGGCTTTTGTGTTCAATCCCCTTCAACCTTCTAGGCTACGACTGGCAAATATACCAATCTAACCCCTCAGGTTTCAGAAAATTGAACAGGGGCAGCTGTTGCACCCCAAAATTTGCCCTCACAATACAAGACTTTGTGTTCTAAGAAGGTTCACAAGGTTCACAAGTTCTCCAACACTTGCATAACCTTTCATGAGGTTCATGAAGTCTACAAGTTACTTTATGAAGGTTCACAAGGTTCAGAAGTTTATCAATGCTTATATAACCTTTCATGAGGTTCATGAAGTCTACAAGTCACTTCTTGAAGGTTCACAAGGTTCACAAGTTTCTCAACATTTACAAGACCTTCCATGAAGTTCATGAAGTTTACAAGTCACTTCTTGAAGGTTCACAAGATTCACAATGAATATAAAGCTTTCCTGAGGTTCATGAGGTCTACAAAGCCACTTCATGAGGTTCAAAAGGTTCACAAGCTTCACAATACCTCCCATGAGTATCACAAGACATTTTATGAAGATTCACAAGGTTCACATAGTTCACAATTGGTCAAAGAAGTTGACAATTCCCTCAGACAATGCACCTCCTAAGCAATGCATCCAAAACTAGGGTTTTTGACTTTAATCAGGCTAAATGGACTTCCAATACCTCAAGTGAGTTTCATAGCATCTTATATGTGTGTAAGAACCCCCATGTCAAGTTTCAAGGCTTTTCTCAAAAGTTTGCTCAGTCAGATGATCAGATAAGTCAAAATCAGTCAATGCAGTTAAAAAGTCAAACTGGAGTCAACTGTGGTCAAATCAAAGTCAAACTTCATGATTTTTTGCCAACATCAAGTATATGAAGTAAAATTCATCATTTGATCAAGGATTGATCATGATTCATCAAGGAGATTCCAGATCATCAATAATCAGGAGTTTCTAAATTAGGGTTTCCTCAGTAAAAGTCAACTGAACTTTGACCAGGCATAACTTTCACATACTTCATCACCAAGTCTCCATCCAAATCTCATTTTGAAGGAAATTGAATTCTCTACAACTTTGATGTTGAAGGTTAAGCTCAAAAATGCTTCATTTGAAAGATATGATCTAAAACATTATAGGTCATTTCAAAAGTCAACAAAAAGTCAACAACTTCAAAAGGGCATAACTTGAGATTGGTAAATGGTATGGACCTGAAACCAATGGGGTTGTTTAGAGGACTCTTCAAGCTTTCCAAAAAGTCCAAGAACACCCTCATACCTTTAAAATTTAGGGAGATGTGCCTTTGCAAAGTTAAGAAATTTTGTGATGGTTTATGTTGAAAAGGGAGGTTCAAAATCATTTCTTTTCAAGTGGGCTGCCCAAATTGTGACCCAATTCACTTCATAATGGCTTGCACGAAATTCCCATAATACTTTCATAATTTTTATTTTATTTAATTTATTTATTATGATTTTTTATTCTTAAAATCATTTTAAATTTAAATAAAATATTAAATTTGAAGATTTAAGTGGTTTGTTGATTCTAGAAAGTCATAAAGCCAATATAGAGCAAATTGATACAAGAATTATATGAATTGACTTAAAATAGAAAGCTTTGGTATAAAAATATTGGACTTTCATGGCATGATCTTTCTCAATCTCAAAATATCAATTCTTCCACTAAATCAATCAAACTTTTGACCTAGAATGAATCACATATATATAACAAACACAAACCTAGCCTCATTCACGAATTGGCAGCAGCCTAAAGGTAAGATCAAAAGCACAAAAATCTTTCAAAAAGTCATATTCGGGTTCTTAAATTCAGAGCATTGCAAGGTATTTGGAAGACATAGCAAGCTTCCTTGGACTCTTCTGATCATAAATCATTATCCATATGCATCACATACTCACTCAATGGCTAAACCCGAGTTCATCTTGACCTTGAATATTTTGTTTTCGAATCCATTGATTTATCATGTTTAAACTGTTTTTGATCATTGTATGATGTTTAGAATGAACCCTAGAACGATTCTGGGTGATTCAATTGGATTTTCATTGCAGGTACAAGAATCCACCATGTTTAGGGTTTTCGGCCCTCTTTAGGGTTTTACGATTTTCAAATGATAAATGGATTTGAGAAACATAGGACGATTGCAAAACTCAGTAGCAATACAATGGTACAATCAATTTTGTGAAATTTTGCCGTTTGGATGAAGTTTGTGTTTCGCAGGGTGGAAGAACTCGTAACAACCTTCGCAGGAGAAAACGTTACAAAATTCGCAGGTAATGGGAGGAAGAAGAAGGCCAGTTCGCGCCTGTTTTCAAATTCAAATTCTATTGAAAAATAATATGAATTGCTCCTGAATGTATTTCACCAATGTACGCTTGGCCTGGTGGAAAAGTGCACGCGCGTGTAGGTTGTTGAGCCTGGGTTCGAATCCTGGTTTTATAACTTTTGCTTGTTTTTACCAATTTAATTATTATGTACTATATATATTATATTGTGGTCAATGTATTATCAGGATAGCTCACCCAGCAGGATTGGTTATACGCACGTCTCTTTGCCTAATAGGTCCTGGGTTCGATTCTATACCCAGGCCTTTTGTTGTTTTATTATTTTTTATGAAATTCCAGGTTTAAAGAACAAACTCAATGGATGCTCATCCTTGTTGCATTGCCAGCGTGTGGTTCAGTTGGTAGACTTCTTCAGTTTCCAGGTTAGGGACCTGGGTTCAAATCCCAGGTCCAATTTTTTTATTTATTTTCTTTTATTACTATATTTTCCATATTATATTAGAATATTCTTTAAACTATAAAATATAAATGTATGTGCTTATAAAAATTAAAAATTATATATGTATATATTAGCTAAAATTATTTTGTATATTCCAAACCCTAAAAATTATTTTTCTAATAAAACCCTAATCTTATAAAACTCTAAAAATATTTTTTTTAAAAAAAAATACAAATCTAATTATATTTTTTTCAATATTACTTTCTAAAATAATTATTATATATGTGTGTTTACTATAATTCTTACAAATTTTTGTAAATATACTTATAAACATTTTTTTTATATATAATTTTTGTTTATAAATCATTGTGTTTATAATAATTAGATTTTTGTAGTAACTTTATAATTAAAATTTAATAATTTGTGAATTAAAATAATTGTTCGTTTATATTTGTTTTCTTTTAGTTGTTTATATTAAAAATTATTAATTTCTTATTATTATAATATTTTGATTAATTTTGTTTATTCTTATTTACTAACCATATTATTATTTATTATTATATTTTTATTATTATTCTAACCTTGTTTATTACTTCTAAATTATTATTGTTATTATTTTATTATCACTAACCCCTTTATCATTTATTTTTTATTATTTATAGCTTATTTATATTTTATTTATTTTTAATTATTTTTAATTATTTTGCTTATTATTTTTATAATTCTGTAATTGTTTCTTGGATGTAAAATTTGTAATTGTTTAATTATTTTTGGTTAGTAATTAGGGAGTGCAAAAACATATATGTTGTTAAAATAAATTTTAGATAATTTTTAATCAAAGATAATTAAATTAAACACTTCACACACGTAAGTCGATTTTAATCGCCGTCTCACTTTCTAAGGGTATCCCTCTCGTTGCCTACGAATAATGGTTAAGTGGGGTGTATAAAGCAAGTCCCTCAAATAGAAAATCATCAAAGTCCCTTATGGTTGCCTTTACGAATCGAGTCCCTTTCGAAAAATGATGATAGTCCCTCCAGTTTGCTTATTACACCCCACCATTGCCTTAAAAATCAAATTGTCCCTCACATGTCCCTTAACTTCCAAAGTAAGGACTACCTACTCCATTATAGTAGGGATAGTCTTACTAAGGAAAGGATAAAGAATAAGAAAGACCTTAAACATTAGTGTAGGCTACTCCTAGGTACTTGCTCACTTCAAAAAATTTCCAAACACTTAACATTTTCAAACAAATTTTCAAACAAGTTTCTTACACATCCTTACATGGATTATTATTAAACTATTCTGAAATTTTTTGTTATTCACACACTATACTTTCAAAACAATTCAAAAGTGAGCTTAAGTACCTAAGAGCCCATGGATAACCATGGATGAAAAGGGTGCTAACACCTTCCCTTTTCATAACCTACCCCCCGGACCCAAAAAAAAAAAAAATTCTCTAAGGTCTTTCCTGTTCTTTTATAACCTTTCCTTATGGATAAAATAAAAGTCGGTGGCGACTCTTGCTATCCGCAACATTGTTTAAAGTCAGTTCACCGGGTTACAAGTATGCGCTATGAGAAAACACATGCAAACTTGGACCATATGCCAAGCATCTCAACCTTTCTGTTACCGAAGAAGGATCTTAAGAGCGCTTCGAATAAATATGATCCTTCAACCATTGTATGAAACTTTGATTGTGCTCTATAACTATCCAATTTTCATTTCTGTTCGGATTTAACCTTCAGAGTACATCCTTGTGCATTTCAACATATGGCTCAACCTCATTATTATTGTGCAAAACATACAAATGAACTTGATCCCGTTCATCCCTTGATATTGTCACAATTTTATTCCCAATTAATTTTTTACCTTCCATTTTTTCGAAAATCTGAGCTCTGGGGAGTCCAATCGATTGAACGTTAGACAAATATTCAGTATAAAACTCAACAGCTTCTTCAACAATGTATCGTTCAACAATACAACCCTCTGGTCAACTTCGGGATTTCACGTACCCTTTTAATATTTTCATATACTGTTCAGCAGGGTACATCCATCTCATATAAGCTGGTCCACACAACTGTGTCTCTTTCACAAGATGAACAACTAAATGAACCATTATGTCAAAAAAAGACGGAGGAAAATACATTTCAAGCTCACACAAGGTAATTACAATCTCTTTTTGTAGTGTTGGTAAGATCTCGGGATCGATCACCTTACTACAGATTGACCTAAAGAAAAAACACAATTTAGTTATGGCACTTCTTATTTTTTCTGGCAAAATAGAACGTATACCTATCGGTAGAAAATGTTCCATTATAACATGGCAATCATGTGTCTTCAAATTCTTCAACTTGAGGTCTTTCATAGAAACAAGTCTTCTGATATCTGATGAGTATCCTTCTGGAACCTTAACTTCACTCAGAGACTTACACAAATTTTTTTTCTCCTTTCTAGATAAAGTAAAAGCAGCAGGTGGTAGATATGTTCGTCTTCCTTTCTTCACGGGTGCTAATTCAGTTCTCATTCCCATTTTTAACATGTCCTCCCTTGCTTTAAGGCCATCCTTAGACTTGCCTTTTATATTGAGTAATGTACCGATAACACTTTCAAATACATTTTTTTCAATATGCATAACATCGAGAAAATGTCTCACGTACAAAGACTTCCAATATGGCAATTCAAAAAATATCGACCTTTTCTTCCACCCACCTTTCACAACCTTATGTGCAAAAGGCTTGCCAAACTCAGTACGCACATCTTTCACCTTTTCAAAAACTTGTTCACCTGACAATGCGGGTGGAGCTCTACGATGTTCGGTGTCTCCATTGAATGCTTTTCTCCACCCACGGTAGTGATGTTTAGAATGTAAGAATCTACGATGACCGAGAAACACATTCTTCTGGCAAAGTTCCAATCGAATCGTATCGGTTCCGTCTTCACAAACAGGACACGCACGTTGACCTTTAATGCTATACCCAGATAGATTCCCGTATGCTGGAAAATCTTTAATTGTGCCAAACAACATCGCCCTCAAATTGAAACTTTCTTTCCTATATCCATCATAAACCTCCACACCGTTCTCCCACAAAATCTTTAAATCTTCTATCAAAGGTGTCAAGTATACGTCTATGTCATTCCCTGGTTGTTTAGGCCCAGAGATTAACATAGATAACATCATGTACTTACGCTTCATACATAGCCACAGAGGTAGGTTATAAATCATAAGAATCACAGGCCATGTGGTATGTGAGATAATCATTATCAATCTTCGACCACTGTGGTGAATCAGCTGGATGCCGATACTTTCCATCAATAATTCTTTCATCTGCATGCCAAGTAAGATTTCTTGCATCGGTTTCACTACGAAACATGCGCCTAAATCTCGGAATTATCGGAAAATACCATAAGACTTTTGCGGGAGACAATCTTTTCTTATATCGAGACAAACCACATTTAGGGCACTCAATTAACGTTGCATATTCGTTATGAAACAAAATGCAATCGTTAGGACAAACATGTATCTTATCATAGCTCATGCCAATAGAGCACAACATTTTTTTTGCCTCATAGGTTCGATTAGGAAGAACATTATCATCCGGTAGCATTTCTCTCATAAGGGCCAACAACTCTGTGAAACTTTTATCCGACCATCCATTGCCCGCCTTTAAGTTTTACAACTTTAATACCGCAGACAGTCTTGAGAATTTAGTGCAACCTTTGTACAACGGTTTCTCTGCATCGCTTACCATCCTCTCAAACATTTCAGGACAATCATGAAGATCTTCTTCCAGTGCTTCTACAATCTCTTCAACTCGATCACAATCGTATGTTTCTGTGTCTTTGTCATATGAAGCATAGGTCGTATTACTTTTTCCACTCGATTCAACATTCTCGTTAATTTTCTCACCATGAAATATCCAACACTGATAACTTTGATCAATTCCATGCCTCAGCAAATGCGATTTCAATCCATGTGCGTCAACCTTACCAATATAACAACAACGCAAGCAAGGAAAATGCATTCGTCTGGGGTTTTCAGCGTGTTGAACAACATACTTAACGAATTCCGCAACCCCACTCTCGTACTCTTTGGTCATTCGATTAGCACAGATCCATGTTTTATCCATGGTTTTCCTACTTATTAAGGTAAACAAACAGTCCAGACGAAAATACATAACTAAGGTAGTATCTTTGAATATTCTAACAATTTTAAAGTTCAATTCATTTTAAACTTCAATAACGTATACATAACCAATGTTAATATAAACTTCAATAACGTATCCGATACGCCGATATACCAACTTTAATTACCTCATCACTTTCATTTTTTCTATTACAAGAATCAAACTTTTTCTATTACAATATACCTATAACTATATAAAACCAAACCAAACCTCTTACCCTATATACCTGCTTTTGATTCAGCGAATCTGCAAAAACAGTATTCTCATGTTCACATACACCTCACAACCATAAATCTACTAGTTAATAGTTATCACTAACTAAAGCATGCTATTATCTAGGTCGAAGTATTCTCATGTTATTAACTAAATCATGTTATTCTCATGCAAAAACAGTGCTGGAAAGGAAATTTCTCTACATCTTCTATCTTCTGTTACTGTGCAGATCTTAAAGGGAAGCTTGCATTTTTCTTTAAACTCAATTTTTACAAAAATAGCTAGAATGAATCAAAACAACTTCAATAAGAATAATACACTAAACTCAGTCAACAAGATTATGCAAATTCTCAACATTAGTAAACTACTTCTAAACTCAGTAGAAAGATTAATAACAACTTATAAAAACCATAAGAAATGAAGAACATACCGCAAGAAATGAAGAACAGTAGAAACGAAAAACGAAGTCAACACCCAAATGTCGAGACACGTACGATTCTTCAAACACGTTCAATGATTGAAACCGAAAAATGGAAGTGTATTTGTGTTCGCTGTTAGGGTTTTCGCTGTTAGGGTTTCAACGTTCGCGGGAGGGAAAACAAAAGAACAGAGAACGAAAATAGAAATGGAGTCTGATATTTAATTTTAATTAGACCTTAGACAGCGCTTTTGTGGAAAGCGCTTTCTAAGGTATGCCTTAGACAGCGCTTTCCAAAAGCGCTTTCTAAACCCCCCCCATTAGACAGCGCTTTTGGTTTTATTTTTTTTAATTTAAAGACTTTAGAAAGCGCTTTATCAAAAGCGCTGTCTAAGGTCTATATTTAAAAGCGCTTTCTAAAAGTGCTGTCTAAGACCCCCCCTTAGACAACGCTTTCATTATTTTTTTGGAACATTTTCCGTGTTTTATTTTAATTTTAACCTTAGACAGCGCTTTCTTTTAAAAGCGCTGTCTAAGATGCGCTGTTAAAAGTCATTTTTGGCGTAGTGAAAATAGTAAAAATGTTTATAAAAATCTCATTTTCTGCATTTTCATTTTAAATATTTTTCAAAACTCAAAAACATTTTTATTTTTATTTTTTGCATTAAAAATGTATTTTTAAATCATTTAAATGTTTTATTTAATTAATTAATTGATTTTAATTAATTAAAAATACATTTAGATATTTAAAAATCACAAAAAAATCATGAAGCATTCTCATATATTTAGAACAATTTACAAACTCATCACACAAATTTCTTTTTAGGTTTGATCATGTTTTCACAATTTACTTTGAATTAGGGTTTCTAAAATTGCCTATTTTCTAACCCTAACTTAGAAAAATCATTTCTGATCAACCAAGATGATTTTGCATTTGGTTCTTTTTGCATTCTTTCAAACTTTGCATGTATTATCTAGGTTATTTAACTCATAAGTTTGCATTGCATTTTCAAATTGTTTTGCATTTTTCATGAAGAATCACCCAAAAACCCTAGTTAACTTAGAAAATTCATAACTTCCTTTAGGTTTAGCTTCTGACCTCCATCTTTGGGGAGTGATCTTTAGTGTGTTTACGGTTTGTTTGATTTAATTTTCAAATTTTTATCATGATGTATGCTTCTGTTTTGATCATGTGCATCCCATACATTCATAAAACCCTAATTTTTTATGTTCATTTGCATTCATCTTTGCATATCATCATCACATGAACTTGCTATGACATTCCATGCTATTGTATGCCATATTAGACATCTTAAGACATGTTTGAACATTTCTTGATCATTTCTT
Source organism: Lathyrus aphaca (assembly GCA_963966055.1). Taxonomy (NCBI): domain Eukaryota; kingdom Viridiplantae; phylum Streptophyta; class Magnoliopsida; order Fabales; family Fabaceae; genus Lathyrus; species Lathyrus aphaca. The sequence goes on along the minus strand of OZ014520.1, from coordinate 162,729,454 downwards.
CATTCATTTGGTATGCTTTGCATTCATTGCTTTTCATGTGTATCCATGTGTTTCTAAGCTCCTAACATGTTTGTTTTGCATCTCATCCTTTGTATGGTCATTCATATGCATCATGTATGAATTTGCATCATCTCATGACACATTTACATTGCATGATTGCTTCTGGTCTTGGTCATTGCATCATTACTTGTTGCATTTCATTTCATTTCTTTCCTTGTGCATCTCATACTAACCTTTCAGGGGCTCATGGTAAGTTGTTTGGGATGTGGATTTGTCTTCACATCCCACCTCTTCTCATCTCTTAATTTGCATATTCTATTTGTCTTTGAAGTGAACTTTCTTCACTTGTGCTCTCTTGCTCCTATCTCTTTCTTTTAGGTTACTTATCTTCTTCAGGAAGTAAGTAACCTATTCCCTTTCTTCTTCTCTTTTCATCTGTTTCTTCTTCCTTGGTGGCCTCCTGAAGATCTTTCTTTTAAGCCTCACAAACTATAGGAACATCCAAGCATGATAATTTTAGGGTTGTACATAGTCTCCCCTAGTCTTTTACCTTTGAGTCTCCTTGAGTCTCTCTTCTCATCTCATAATCAGAGGCTAAACACTTAAAGCTTTAGGACTTTGAATTAGGGTTATGCCTATATCCTTATCTTAGGATGGAGTGTATAACTTTAATCCTTAGTGTTAAACCTTTAATTTGTTTACACCTATTAATTAAAACACCTAATAACTATTAAGACTTAAGCTTGTAACTTGGGCCTTATATTAGGGTTACATTTCTTCCTTTTGGTTAAGAGGGACTAACCCTAGTGTTCAATGGACAAGTCCCCCTCAAGATAGTCTTACAAACATAAAACTCACTTCTTAATCCCACATTTAATTAAAATCCATATTTAATAAAGGCTTGTTATCTAATGAATTTAGTCCCTAACCATCGATTAAGTTGAGGTATCTTCCTCATCTTAAGTGTTCTCATCTATCATCATTCTCTTAGGATGGTGTAATGAGTTCACTAATCCCTGATTAGAGATTAAACTCATTACTTAACACTAAAAAAAAAACCAAAAACATCTTAATAATCACAAGTAGGTTAATGATCTTAATCCTATATTATCATGGTAATTAAGTTGAGATGCTTATCTCACACTTAAGTAGGCTCATTATTGATGCGTGTTTTTTGCAAGTGTACGAACACGTCAGAGTAATATAAAAGATTGTCGAATCCACAGAGACCAAGTGTCAATCTATCGTACCTGTTGTTATGGTGTGTATCTGAGACAATTGAATATAATGGTTTTAAAGAGTGCACAATGGTAAATAAAATAATAATTTTGAACAATTAATAAAGACAGGCTCGAATGTAATTCACATAATCAATTGATAATCCAGTACTTGTTAATAGAACTACTTATGGGCAATGTTTTCTACTTTGAAAAGAACTAATTTAACAGGAACTGTCGCTTTCGCGTATTCAGAACCGAGTTGTACTCTCTAATCAACCCCTCCTATTGTCACGGATAAAAAGGTGCGTACTGCATTAGAGTAGTAAACCTATTTTTAAGAAATATAGTATCTTGACTAAGTTGAAAAGTACTTTAACCTGGATTTCTTAGCAAAAAGAGGTTCTCACGAAGCAGACTCTAAACTTCTTAACGCGTCCGAAAATGGTTTTAAAATCTCTTTTCTTTTTAATCTAAACACTCCTAATGAACTAGACAAAGCACTTTTGGCTGTTTTTGAAATAGTTAAAAACAATTAAACTTAAATTGAAAGTTAAAATAGCCCTTAAGTGTTTCCACGAACAATTGTACGGATTACTGGTTCAATTACGATCCTTACATTCTAACCTTTATGGATTTAGTTAGACATGGTAAAGTAAAAGTTCTTTTTATAATTTTTCATAAAAGTAAGTAGTGCGAGTGCGGAAAGTAAAGGTATTTAAAGCGAGTGCGGAAAATAAACGAAAGTAGTGCGAGTGCGAGAAATAAATAAAGTAAAGCGAGTGCGGGAAATAAATAAAATAAAGTGCGAGTGCGGATAATAAATAAAGTAAAGCAATGCGGAAAGATAAAATACGAACTAGAATTAAAATGGCGGCAGGATTAACTTCCTCCCAGAGTGCTCCAAAACTCGATCACACAGACGTATACAGACTCGATCACTCGATTGCAGTAACACCCCGATGTGGAATGATAACTACTTTAAAACTGATATATGCCTAAGAGATTCTAAGTTTGGATGAAGAAAACTAAATTCTAAAGTCCTATTTATAGGCAAATATTAAATGGGAAATAACCAGGATGCCCCCATCCACTAAAAAGTGGAGGGAAGCACTTTTGCCTTATGGCGCCCGCCACAAAGCCATGGTGCCCGCCATGAGTGCAAAGTGATGAAGAAAGTGGGGATCGTGGGTCTTGGCAGTTGTGGAGTGGTCTTGAGACGTGGCCACGTCATGGCAGACCCCATGGCGCCAGCCATGGTGGATGCCGTAAGTGTAAAAAGCTGAATTTCTTGGTTTTCGTCCGTTTCCACTCCTTTTTCGCTCCTTTTCTTGATTTAGGCCCCGATTACATAGAAAAACTGAAAATAAAGAAAAACAAAGTAATAACATAACAAAATAACAATAAAACCTAAGAATGCATACGAAATCGGAGTCAGAAATACAGTGAAATTTAGTGTTATCAATTATCCCTAATCAGGGGTGGTATAATGAGTTTACAACCCTTGATTTAGGCTTAAGCTCATTATCTTACGCAAAACACCATAAACAATAAAAAACTGAAAACACAAAAACAAACAATAAACGTCTCCTACGAGATTCTTTTCTCATCACACTCACTCTGAAAACGAGAACTCACTTCTCCCGTCTAATGCAAGACAGTTAGCACTCGATCCAGACGAGTCACACACTTGAGCATAGACAAGTAAGCAGTTCACCCAAATCATCCAGTCTCTTTAAGTAGAACTACGGTGTTCTGACTTCCTCATTGCACGAGAGGATACGTAGGCATAACTTAACAGTTATCAAACAAAAGTCTCTGTGTTTTCCCCCTCTCTTCTTTCAGCTTTCTTTTCTAAGCCTCAGTCTTGAGCATCTCACTCTCTTTTTGCACTGACACACTGTACATTCATTCCTATCCTTTTATACACAGTTTAGCACATACACTATCCCCTTTTAAACACAATCAGGTATGTGTGGATCCCGTCGAGTACGACGGACGATCTGGGTGCTAATACCTTCCCAGGTCGTAACCAACCCCCTTACTCAGTCTCTCTGGTTCGCAACCATCTTATCCATACCCTTCCAGGTTTATGCAGCATTACCTTTCCTTCGGGATAAAAATGCCTAGCTGGCGACTCTATTCAACCTCAACCTCCAACATCACCGACCGTTCACGTCTACACCGGGACGAAAGTCCGGGGAGCGACACATAATATCTTAAGATTTCTTATCTTTGTATGTCTTAGAAATATTAAAAGTTAAAAACATTTGTGGTTATTTCACTAGTATGATACTTCTGATTCTGTATCAAATAATACTTGTTATCTTTTCTACTAAACTATTTGTTTAAAGTATAAGAAGTCTCTTGTCTGCATGCTTGAGAAGTGAAGTCTCTTGCATGCATGCTTGAGCAATGAAGACTCTTTCTAGGTTGATTGAATATAAGTCTCTCGCTAGGTTGCTTGAGTAGAAGTTTCTTTCTGGTTTGATTGAGTAGTAAAGTCTCTATCTAGTTTGCATGAGTAAAGTGTATCAATTTGATTATAGTGAAAAGCTCTTGTTGAGACAATGCGTCTGGATTTCTCTCAGTTGAGGAAAGGAACCAAGATAAATATTTTTGTGTTTCTTTGATTATTGCTTCTGATTCATATTATTTTCGCTGCTAGTTTAAATTATGATATCCAACTTTGAACTTTGTTCAGACTCTGAAGTTTCTAATCATTATCGAATCATTTTTAGTATACATAATTCAACCCCCTTCTTATGTATTTTTTTTCAACCCCACGACTGAGGTATTTATAAAGGTCTACTGGGCCTAGATCTATGGACCCAATGAGTGGTTATTCTACTCCTCTTTAAGGAGCTTGGAACATGGAAATTGTTATTCCCCATATTATTCTAGAGAACATGATTTTCCCCTTTGACTGAGCTTTACATACCGTTAATGCCTAAGGATACGTCATTCCTCACATTTCATAAGTTGGCGAGGGACGATTTGACATAAGCTCAATATGGGGTGAGTGATGTGATCAATAAGCGAGTGTTGAGACCAATGGCGACTAAAATCCCAACAGTAGACCATTTTCTTCTAGGCTTGGTAAACTTATTTTCATATAGAACCCAAAACAATTATACTGGTACACATTCTCTGAAGCACGAACCCAATACAACTTGTTTTAATATAAATTATAAAATTAACTTAAAGGTCAAAAATAACTTTATTAAGTATCATACATTGTAAAAATAATTGATCATTACAATAAATATTAATGGAAATAATAATAAGTTTTCTATTTTTGTACTAATATTAAATTATTAAAGAGTTTACAAAAAAAAAATCATAACTTTTTTCTAAATTAACAATTAGGAATCAAAAATAATATTTGTTTTTTTTAAATCATACAATATTATTTATCGTCATCATTTGATTAATATTTATAAAAAAGTATTATATTAATAATTAATATAAAAAATATATAAAATCTAACATAATGGTTACTGTTCTAGCTAAAAATAATTAAAAACATCAAAAGTGATAGTCTTCTTCTTTTGAGCAAAAGGGGATACGATGTCTAGATTCTTAGAGTATATTTGGGTATTTGACAACTATACAAGTTGAAATGTGTTCTTATGCCTCTGTCGGGAGCCCCTTTATAATTATCTTCTAGCTTCCATTAAGAGATCCTCATTAAGAGAAGTCCTCTGGCATTCCGCCATTACAGGCCATCATTGTGACTCATGGAAGATGGTAATGTCCGAATTGATGCGTCACCAACCGTTACGAGTCATGGAATGCCCATCGAGTTCATGTTCGACTAGTATTTTGGGTCCTCTTATTATCATTCTCAACCCATAGTAATCTCTCCTGATACACGATAAATGTTTATAGGATGGTCGGGCTTCCAGCCCGACCCGAATATTGAGGAGTCTTTGTCTCGGATTTTGAACAACTCGACAATCTTTGGTTTCACATCTTGATTTATATTCGACTCTGTCGACTACACAACTCAACTAGGAAAATATATTCGGGATGTACATAAACTCATATATATTTGGAATGTATTGTGCTTTAACTCGGTCTTTTTCGAAGGCCATTACGTGGCATAAAATTCTGAAGGGTCGTGTCCCTTAATCTTCTCTTTCTTGTGTAATGATGACTTAATGGTGTCATTAGTGGCTACTCTCTAGCTACTCCCTTGAACATTGGATCTTTATTAAAGTCTTTTTTCTTTCTTATTCATTTCACTCCTGCATTTGCACTGTCTCTTTAACAACAAGAACATTTTCAAGTCTAATCGCTACTTTGTTCACAAGTATTTTCTTTACTGTTCTTGATTTTTCTTTTACTCTTCTATCTTGTTTTGTAGAAAATGGTAGTTCTTAGAGAGTGTGAGAACAAGGGTAATGTCAAACATAAGAGTAATGAAGAGAGGAAGGAATTGTGGGATCAATGCATGCGGGATATGGAAAATGCTTTTAGGGGTAGATGAGTATAAACGAGTTATGAACAAAGTTTATAATGACGTTCTCACTTATGAAAGTGATATTGACTCTGAATCTTCCTCCTTAGGTCTATAGAGATTCTGATAGAGATTATTGCTCCCTTAGACCTCGAGGTCATGAATCATAAGAATAATATTGTTGATAATTTTAAAATTGCCAAAATTCAGTCTCTGAGGCCTATATACTCGACAGGGTCCAAGGATGACGTTATTTTGGAGCCATGTAGTCCCAAAGAACGAGTGTGCATCCTCCATCCTAGAGATGTCTCTGAAAAGTTTTTTTTACCTTTATCCTGGGATCCTAGAAGATTTTAATGTCCATATACCTTTTACCGACTTCGAAGTCGACATGTTAAACACTGTGAACATAACACCCTCTGTCGCTCCCTGGATTTCCATCCTGGTACAAACGCGAAAGTGGCGCAGAAAAGGGTAGAGTCGCCAGCCAGACATTTTTATCCCGAAGGAACGGGAATGGTAATATTGCACAAACAAGGAAAAGAAAAGGAAGGACACAGGTCCTGCGAACCAAAGAAACTGGGTTCGGGAGTCGGTTACGACCTGGGAAGGTATTAGCACCCCAGATCGTCCGCCGTACCCGACGGGATCCACGCTTGCAAAGGAACTATTTCAAAGAGTGAAAGGATGAAGGCTGCTGCAAAAAGAAAGGACTGGAATTTGAAAAGGAACTGAGAAAGAAAACAAAGAGGAAAAATGTAGGGAAAATAAGGATTGTGCTCGAACGGGCCCTACCCCGCTGCCTACGTACCTCATCTGGACATGAGGATCAGAGTCGTCGTAGTTCTCCTAACTAGGGGTGGAAAAGATTGCTTGTGAATTAATGCTTGAACTGCCTATGTCAATGCTCAGGTGTTGCAGGCTCGGACGACGAGTGCGTTACCGTCTTGCAAAGTTACAAGTAGGAGCAAGTTCGTACGTAAAGAGTGAGGGTGATGAAAAAAGAAGTCCCGAAGGAGATACGTTTATTGTTTGTCCATTGTTTTTTAGAAGCTTTTATTTGTGTGTCACAAGGAAGTGAACTCAAGTCCTTTTCCATGGAATGTGTATTTGCTACTACATTCCAAGATGGAATAATAGAACAAGCACACCCAAGTAAGGAGAAGATCCCCAAAACTTGGCTCCAGAGATTAGGGCCTAAGCTCACTAACTCGTTAAACTTATTAAGTGTTTTTGTACCTTTGTGTGAAGAAGTATCTTTTATGATTTTCTTTATGAAAATAGTCTCATGATCCGACTTGTGCATCATGCTAGACAAGCTTGTACTGTCCCAAGATGGGAAGACTACAAGGGCCCCATGGAATAAAGCTATACACAAGAGACTACTTCAATCACTTATTAATTGTCTTTTTTAGGTATTTGTATGGAGATGAGTAAGAGAGAACCAAAAAGAGCAAAAGGTAAAACCACTAAAGGGACTAAACAAGACCTAATGTTATCATGCAAAGGTAAGCTTAGGTTAGTGAGGTTTAAACTATCTCCTAAAGAAGAGAAGAAAAGAAGAAAGAAGAAGAAAAAGAAAGGAAGCTAAACATTGATGGCCTAAGCACATCACAATCACAAGTTAAGAAATTATAAAAGAAGAGAATGAGGAAGAAGCTGAGACGTGGAAGAAATAAGTGTGCAAGTGAAATACGAAACAAGAAGAAGATAACGCAACATGAAGTAATCGAATAATGCACAAACAGAGCCTACACCAGTAGGACTTCTAGATGCAGCAACATGCTCCTAACATGGCACCAGGGCTAGAATGAGGCGCGAAAAATAATGGTTTCAGTGTTACCTAACGGAGAAGGTCCGTTGCCTATTTAACTCGCACCAAAAGTTCAAGAACACTTGAGAAAGAAGTCCAAAGGTTCACACAATCAATCCAATTTGTCCTCAAGTGTCCATCATCAGAAATCACTATCCAAGATCAATTTAAATAAAATAAGAAGTAATAACAAGAGAATCAGAAAAAGTTAGCATGAACTTAATGAAAGAAAATAAACTAAAGTTCTATTTAAAAATCACAAGAAAATTAAACTAACATCTTAATCGAAATTAAACTAAATTTAGTTAATGAAAAAGAGAATGCTGAAGATTTATTAGGAACTAACGTCAAAATTAAAAACAATTAACAAAAATCTAAATTATGTTAATATTAATTAAAATATAATTAACAAATAATAAAAACAAAAACTAAAGATTAATAAAAAGAAAAAAACAAGGAAAAAGGGGGAGGAATCCGCTGGAATGAGGTGCAGTGAGTAAGATTCATGATGGGCCAAGCCCAAAATCAATTTAGCATTACAAGAGGGTGCATTCTGGATCGGAGGGTGTCTTCAGCAGTTCAACCTGGGCTTGATGAGCCCAAAACAACAACCATCAGCATGACTATTCTTTATAAAAAAAAAGTTAAAATGAAAATTAAATAATAAAAAAACAAAATTAAAGGTTAATAAATAAAAAAACTCAGAAATAAAAACCAAAAGGAAACAGGGGAACGCAAAATCGAGTCCCTTTCTTCTCCTTTCCGCCGACCCTGTTCCCTCCGCGATCTCAGTTCGTCATCGGCGGACTCCTCCGTCTCGAATTTTTGGCGATCACGTTCTCAACACTCTTTCTTGATCTCGTTCAAGCCTCAACGCTTATCTCGGTTGGTTCTCCGTTCTTGATCCCGCGAATCGCTTCCATGGTTTGCTTCGGCTCTTCGATCTCTCTCGATTCTCCTTCTTCTATTTTATTTTGAACTCTTTGGATCTGGATGTATGACTGTGTTTGGTTGTTGTTGTTGTTCAGTTGTTGTTGATGAAGTGATGAAGGTGGTGACGAAAACGGAAAGGGTGGTGGTGTTGTTCGGTTGCTGTTGTTGTTGTGAGGTCGAAGGGTTTATTACGTTTTTGGTTAGTATGAAATGAAGAGGAAAGGATGATTGTGGTTTGAGGTGAGTTGAATGTGATGGCGGAACAATGTTAATGGTGGTGAAGGTCTGCGGATTTTTGCTGGTTTGTTGAAGAAAAGTGTTGAGGCTGGGTGAGTTTCGGTGCAGGTCGGATGAGTTATGTGTGGCAGATTTTGAATGGTGGTTTGTTGGTTGTAAAGAGTGTTGAAAATGAGTGAAGTTTGAAGAATAAGGAAGAAAAATGGTGGTTAAGTTTGTATTTTATGTAGAGTGTGTGTTCGTCAATCCGCTGCAAGTCTTCCTTGGTAAGTTCAGGTTGTATCTTTTGTGTTGTTGTGCAGAATTTGTGACTTCATTGGTTGCATTAGGCTTGTACGAATTGGTGAGAAATTGTTTCCATTTGGTGTGTGACGTGCGTGAAGTTTTATGAATTGGTTGAAATTTTTTTCAGTGTGTAGTGCGGAGGAAATTTACGTGTGGGGCCATGTTGAAAAATTGGTGGAATGAATGTTGCAGGTGTGTATGGTAATTGTGTTGGTACGGGTTTGTGTGTGGGAGGAAAGTTTGTAGTGAATGAGTGTGGTGAAGGCATTGTAATTGGTTGGTGGTGAGGTCAAGGAGGATCATCAAAGAATGTCACATGATGTAGCAGCATAAATTGTTTTAGTAACTCTTTTGTTGTAATGATTTTCTATCATGGGCTTGCATAAATTGGTTTTTGAAAGTTACCAATGGGCTTTATGGGTTAAAGCAACACATTATATTTTTTAAAAATGGGATTTGAAATTAATTTGGATATTAAAAATGAAAAATGTCCAATGGGTTTAGAAACTGGTTTGATGATAAATGGATAATAAAATATGGATATACGGATTATATGGATTATGAACAAAAATTATGTGGGGTAAATGGATGTGAATAAATTGGGTAAAGGAATGGGTTTATAAAAAATGGATAAACAAATCACGTCGATCCCAAACTTTTCCACAACACTTGAACGCAACCACTTCTAGACAACTTATGACTGAAACAACTGTCTTGTGAATCAAATTGAAACTATGTCCTGATTATTGAACTCGCACCAAGGAAAATAAATCCACAAATAAGCCACTCATGGACTGATGAATAGACAATTTGGCCCAAAAATACTTATGAACCACAACTCGGTAATCTGATGAATTTCGCACAACACAACTTGACTTTGAACGCACACTGGCTGAGAAATACATCAGTGCTTCAGGCAATGACACGGACGAGTATCAGCCACTGATACAGACGACTACCAGAAAAAAATCAAACACGGATGAGTGAATGAAGAAAGGTAACACGGGCGAGTGCCAAAGACGATACATATGCGTATAGGAAAAGTATCAAACACGGACGAGTGTATGAAGAAAGATAACACGGACGAGTGTTAAACACGATACATACGAGTATCAGAAAGGTTTCAAACACAGACGAGTGTTGAAATAAAGACAACATGGACGAGTGTTGAACACGATACGGACGAGTATCAGAAAGGTATCAAACATGGACGAGTGTTTGAAACGAGATAACACAGACGAGTGTTGAATACGATACGAATGAGTATCAGAAAGATATCAAACACGGACGAGTGAATGAAGAAAGACAACACGGACAAGTGTTGAACACGATTCAGACGAGTATCAGAAAGATATCAAACACGAACGAGTGCTGAAAGAAAGACAACACGGACGAGTGTTGAACACGATACGGACGAGTATCGGAAAAATATCAAACACGGACGAGTGCATGAAGAAAGACAACACGAACGAGTCTTAAAAACTGGATAACTAACACAGACGAGTGTTAGGGGTGATACAGACGAGTATCAATAAAAATCTTGATTTGCAAGGAGAGTAACAACTCAGTAGGGTAGAATACTTTCTATAGAACCCTGATGGGTAAGATAACGTCCTGGCTAATATTATGCTGAGGAACGAGTTCAAAATACCCTTGAAAATACTTGACTCTGGCTGAGGAAATGAACAACTGTCTGCATTGATTTGTCACACTAGCCAAAAATAAATTGGCGACTTCTTAGGGAATATTTCAATGATGGACAAATTCCAAACATGAAACTCTGTGGGGAATGACCATCTTCAGACATGGCTGGGGAAGATGCTTCGTCAAAACTCTAGCTGGGAAGAGAATTCTGACAATTCTAAGCTTTGTGGGGAAGCAAGGCCTTCAGCTGCCTGCTGTGAATACTTCACCGTGGAAAGATAACTCCGCTTAGGGATGAGAACAATTCAATTATCCTTGAAGTTCTGCTGGGGATATCATCTGTTTTAACTCAGTTGGGGAAATGTCAACCCTCTGGCCTGGCTGAGGAGAAGAAATGGAGATGCTCTGATGAGGAGAGGCTTTGCTGGAGAACGCTGATCAAGTCGAGCCAAATTATGCCATACGTATAGTATGACACTGTGTTGGGAAGATATGCCAATGAAAATTGGACTTTGCCTGGATGAGAATGACCAACTCCTCATGAGGAAACCTTGTCGACTGAAGGAAAATTCTCTGCTCGGTGAAGAATAAACTTCCAATGCCTTGCTGGGAAAATAAATACCAGACATTCACTCAGAATTAAGTCGGCGCTTCAAGCTTTTGAGCTCAACAGTTGCATAATGATTATCACGAGTGAATACGCATTCCTTTACTCCTAAAATTGTGCTAGACTGCATCATCTATGAAAAAAAAGTCTATAGGATTTTATAGAAGACCTGACATCCAAATTGCCTTAGTGTCTTCAAACTCTCGCAGAAATTCAACATATCCTGAGATAATTGCCCCAGATTTTGTCTTGATGACTTGCTCCACACAAAGATAGAAACATCTACAGTATGAAGATGCAATGCAAATAATGCAAGATGTATGTGTATGCTCGGGCTGAGGATATGATGATATGCCAGTTGCGGGAAATGAAACAAGAATGGTTGGGCGTTAGGGCCAGGTTGAAAGAGATTTTTGTTTTTGTTTTTTTGGTTGCCAAGCAATTGGACTTTGAAGGTAGAATACCAGACAAGAACCGGTTCATTGAAGGTAGACCAACAAACGAGAACTGATGGGCAAAGAATAAGTCATCAGACGAGAACTGACTCCTTGGGTTCATTGTCAAACGAGAATTGACTCCGAAAAAGAATGACTACCAGACGAGAACTGGGGTTCAAACGGCTAAATGAAAAGGTAACCAGACGAGAACTGGTTTAAAGATTCGCCTACCAGACGAGAACTGGTATTTGAAGTGGTTTTCCAGACAAGAACTGGACTTTGGGTTGGCTTGCCAGACAAGAACTGGACTTTGGATTGTCAAGAAGTTGGGTTACAAGCCCCTGGATGCAAGACTGGTGATGTGGGGGTATGCCTGATGAATTTATGATGCGTATGCTCTATATGCGACATGAATAACATATGCAAATGATTTATGCAATGCTCATGAAAATCCAGAAAAGCTCTCGAGGTAGGAAGAAAGGTCTTTGGTGACTAGGCTTCAGGTTGAGAAGGGTGACAAAGGCGAGGGTGGGTAACATGATTCCCCGATACTCGTCTTGAACTCGGAGATTGCTGATATAACATGTTCTGTGTAGCTAAAGTTGCTCCTGTATGGTGAGTCTTTGAACAGACTGCCTCTGATATCCGATTCTTGGAATGGCAGACTTGGATGTTCTCTCGAGAAGAGTTAAACTTGGTGAGCTCTGAAAATGTTCTGTCCCAATATGAGCGTGGAAGAGACTTGATTCAATCTGACTGAGTATTGGAAGAATTCATCCTTGGTCAACAGAAAATCCGGGTGTCTTGCCCCTATTTGGTAGATTCAGCTTTGATCAACTGACTTTTGAATGACGTCCCTCAATCAACTGATTCTTAAGGACTTGCTTTAGAATGATTGATTCCTCGGTCAACAAAAACCACTGGATAACATGCCCCTGATTTATAGGCCTACAAGATTCCCTTGACCTTGGCCATCATTGTTGAATGATCAAATTCTCTTGTGATTGCTCTCTGTAGGAACTCCCCTGATGTCGCAGTCTGACTTGCAATTAAAATTGCTCATTTACAAATGGTAATTTTAATGCGATGCTCATGCAGGTTTTGAAAAGTTATTTATTTGAATGTCGTGATAGTGTGTGACAAATGGACCATTAGTCCAAACGTAGTGATGAATTAGCAGATCTTGGGAGTTAGTTTACGCAACCTTGTCGTAGTATGCTTTCAAAATTGACCCTGATTCAGTTAGGACTTTCAAGGGTTATGACGTGGTCTGGTTCACGGTTTTAGAAAGAAAGATTTATGGCTCAAAGTTTATCTGTGCCCATCCATTCTCCTTGATATTCTCCAGTCTTACGTTCAGCTAATTTGGCCTAAGCGCTCATCTCTCGCAAGGGTTTTGTGATGGTTGAGGAACCAATGAAATTTACGGTTTAAGCACCAATGAGGTTTTTGGAGTAAAATTCACCCCTTTGTCTTTGTATTTGTAGTCACACGACTTTGTTCTTATGGAAGTTTTTTGTTCTTTTGATTTTTACTCCCTAACTATTGCCTGAACTGATTCTTTTTTGAAAATTTTCTCGATTTTGAAGTCTAGCGGGATGCCCTAACTTTTGCCTAAGTCATTTGTTCTCATATCATTGTTTCGACTTAGCGAGCTTTATTTCTCTTTTTCTTTTTCTTTTGATTTTTTGAACAAATTGTGTGACACTGGTTTGTCTGACTTGCGTAAGAAGGGTTGTGACGGTCTCATTCCTTTGTTGTTGAGGGATAACCATTGTGGTTTTAAGTCCCTTGACCTCTTGAGGTGTACTGAAGAAAAGGTAATGGATCCTTGGATGCACACTCCTTTGGAAATTTGAACGCTTGGTCAAATTAACTGATGGCTACCCTTCCCTGGGTTGAATGTGAGGGTTTTTTCTGCTCAGAAAAGAAACTCTTACTTCAAGGCTCAAAAGAGTTGACGAGGGTATATCTCCCTTATATCTCCGGTGTTTGGGAATTGAAGCAATTCCTGTACATCGTCAGCAGGTTCTACTCCGAAAGCATACCTTCAACAATTATGGGTATTCAGTTTTCATCATCCTCCCTCAAATATATGCTAAACAACAGTGAAATAAGATGGTGGATGCATTTTTTTTTGTTTTTTTGTTTTTGTTTTTCAATGCAAGTAAAGAAAAATGAGCGAATGCGACATAATTGAATCCAAAAGTGCATGATCGCTTCATTAACATTGCCATTCAAAACGACAACATTTAAAAGACAAGCAGCTATTAATAGGAAAGAAACTACAATGAAAATGATAGAAAGGATACAATGAACTCCAATTCTGATGACATATCCTTGTCTGAGCCACTGAAATTAGGAGACACTTCTTCGAAGTCTTTGAACTCAATCAGGCGAGAGGTTGACGTGCACAACCAAGCTTCCTTCTGGAAAAGATATGTACCCTTTGTCAATCAACTGTTGTAATTTGGCCTGAAAAGCTTTGCAATCTTCAGTTGAATGTCCGATCGATCCACCATGATACCCACACTGCTCGTGAGGATTGTACCCTGGAGGGTACGACCATGGCAACGACTTGAGAAGCTTAGGAACCACCAATGAGCTTTGAATTAAATATGGCAAAAGTTCATTGTACCCCATGGGAACTGGATGAAGAGGAGCATTCCTTCTTTCCAGATTGTTGCAAGGCCCAGGCTGGATTTGATGTTGATTTTGAGGTTTTCGACCATGAGCTTGCAAATTTGGACGAGGAGGAGTCCAGGGTTTCTGATACGGTGCTCTGGGCATTGCTGATTGTCCATAAGAGTAGCCAGACATAGGAAATGATGATATCTGAGAAGATGATGGTCCATAATGTTCGATATTTGCCATGAATGCACTGATTCCATACTCCTCTTCCCCTTGGGAGCCACCAACAGATTCACTTTCACTAGCTGGGATATTCGACGAGTCTTGGATCTTTCCACTTTTGAGCATGCTCTCAATGCGCCCTCCAACTATCATCAAATCAGAGAAGTTTGATGTCCCAATGCTACTCATTCTTTCTAGGTACAGACCTTGTAAAGTGTCCACGAACAGGTCAACTAACTCTCTATAAAAAAGTGGTGGTTACACTTGGGCTGCCAATTCTCTCCACCGCTGTGCATATTCTCTTAAAGATTCGCTACTCCTCTGAGATAGGTTTTGCAAATGCGTGCGACTGGGCATCACGTCCACATTGTACTGGTATTGCTTTAGGAAAGCTCTGGATAAATCATTCCACGAACGGATACGACCACTTTCCAAATCCATATACCATCTTAAGGACGCACCACTTAAACTGTCTTGAAAACAATGAATCATCAACTCATCGTTACGGGCATAAGAAGTCATTTTTCTACAGAACATCACCAAATGATGCTTCGGGCAACCGACACCAGTGTACTTCTCGAACTTCGGAGTTTTGAAATCTGGAGGAATGACAAGACCAGGCACCAAACACATGTTTAAAGCATCAAAACCAAAGGCATCAGGATCCGCTAAGGCTTTGAGTTGCTCATCCAACACACGAAACCTTTCAGCAATCTCAACAACTCGTGGATCCTTAGTTTTCATCACAGGAGTTTCCCCTTGGAAGTTTGGCATAGAGAATGCAAAACTCTGATAATCTGTAGTATCAGAAGAAGATGAAGATCCACCTCAGACAATAGATGGTTCAGGTACACCCTGATTCATGATCGGGCAATGCGCAGGCTGAGCTTGAGTAAGATTGTTCACTTTTGGAAGATCCTCGTCAGGAGAAAGACCATACAAAGGATTGGTCATCAAAGTGAAACCAGGTGGCGGATCAAAATGCTGAAAGTTGTCCTCTGACATAGTTACCGATGGCTTCCAATCTGACCTTTTACCTCTTAACACTAGCTTCACTTATTCAAACTGAGTACCGGGAAATTAGTTGGCTGGTCATGGACAAAAGAGGAATGATGAGCTCTCTAGAAGAAGTAAATGCAATGCTTATGAATGCAAATGTGATATGATGATGCTAAAGATGCAAAGACATGGGATCACAGCTGGAAACTTCCTGTAATCTGGAATATTGAGCCAAGAATCGAGTGTCTGTAACCACAAGATCTCTGTATAATAACCCAGAATAATCACCAAGAACCAAAGGATCAAGAACGCCTGAATCATAGTGACCAGATTAAAACATAGAACACACTGATAACCAGGGTATGTTGAGGTCAAGGGTTCCTGCAAACCTGTAAATCCCTCCCAACCTCACGGGTGTGCTCCGGGTCAAACATCGTGGACTCTCAAAGCCGAATAACAATAGTACGTTCACCATTTCCGAGAAATGGCTCATGACCAGATCAGGGAATCGGTTAAGCATTATGTAATACTCAGGGAGGCCTCAGCGTGAGTCCGGGAAAAACAAGCATCCCTTATAAGTCCCCAGCTTCAAGTGCTGAAATCGGGAAACAACAATACATTCAGCCCGTAGGATACTGTACTATCATCATACGACCAGATGCTTTGACTTAGTTCCTATAAGAGAACCATGTCGTCCTATGCGAGTTCCTTGTGTGCCCTCGGGTGCAAATGGGTTTTCCACAAAAATATGGTCTGCCACTGTCACCACTGGAGAGGGATGTTTCCACAAGGTTCTCAATGACCGGTCCCCAGCATCACATAACTATCAAGGTAGTAAAATGAGAAGGGAAGATCCCTAAATTAAGACATTTCCAAGACGGTCGCAAATCTGGGCGTGGAATTCACTACTACCCCAATGACAAGATCTCATGAGGCCAAAGTGGAACCACTCTAAGTCCTAAGGTGCACTTGAGCCTTGGTAATGAGCTCATCTCACAGTAACAGTATCACCCAAGTCCCATCAAACAGAAAAATCCAGTCCAGACAGTCCAGTATATATATATATATATATATATATATATATATATATGATGCATGAAAATAAATACCGAAAACTGTAAATAAAACTGTAAATAAACAACAGTAAAATACACAAGCAACATCAAACAATCAAACACACAAAGAAACAGAAACACACAAGCATTAGGAGAGACTCTCAAGGGAACCAGAGATTCTGGGTTCGCTCCCCAGCAGAGTTGCCAGCTGTCTCTCCCTGGATTTTCATCCTGGTATAAATGCAAAAGTGGCACGGAAAAGGGTAGAGTCGCCAGCCAGTCATTTTTATCCCAAAGGAACGGGAATGGTAATGTTGCACAAACCAGGAAAAGAAAAGGAAGGACACAGGTCCTGTGAACCAAAGAAACTGGGTTCGGGAGTCGGTTACGACCTGGGAAGGTATTAGCCCCCCATATCGTCCACCGTACCCGACGGGATCCACGCTTACAAAGGAACTGTTTCAAAGGGTGAAAGGATGAAGGCTGCTGCAAAAAGAAAGGACTGAAATTGGAAAAGGAACTGAGAAAGAAAACAAAGAGAAAAAATGTAGTGAAAATAAGGATTATGCTCGAACGGGCCCTATCCTACTACCTACGTACCTCATCTGGACATGAGGATCAGAGTCGTCGTAGTTCCCCTAACTAGGGGTGGAAAAGATTGCTTGTGAATTAAGGCTTAAACTGCCTATGTCAATGCTCAGGTGTTGCAGGCTCGGACGACGAGTACGTTACCATCTTGCAAAGTGACAAGTAGGAGCAAGTTCGTACGTAAAGAGTGAGGGTGATGAAAAAAGAAGTCCCGAAGGAGAGACGTTTATTGTTTGTCCATTGTTTTTTAGAAGCTTTTATTTGTGTGTCACAAGGAAGTGAACTCAAGTACTTTTCCATGGAATGTGTATTTGCTGCTACATTCCAAGATGGAATAATAGAATAAGCACACCCAAGTAAGGAGAAGATCCCAAAAACTTGGCTCCAGATATTAGGGCCTATGCTCACTAACTCGTTAAACTTATTAAGTGTTTTTGTACCTTTGTGTGAAGAAGTGTCTTTTATGATTTTCTTTATGAAAATAGTCTCATGATTAGACTTGTGCATCATGCTAGACAAGCCTGTACTGTCCCAAGATGGGAAGACTACAAGTTCCCCATGGAATAAGGCTATACACAAGAGAATACTTCAACCACTTATTAATTGTCCTTTTTAGGTTTTTGTAAGGAGATGAGAAAGAGAGAACCAAAAAGAGCAAAAGGTAAAACCACTAAAGGGACTAAACAAGACCTAATGTTATCATGCAAAGGTAAACCTAGGTTAGTGAGGTTTTAACTATCTCCTAAAGAAGAGAAGAAAAGAAGAAAGAAAAAGAAAAAGAAAGGAAGCTAGACATTGATGGCCTAAGCACATCACAATCACAAGTTAAGAAAGTATAAAAGAAGAGAATGAGGAAGAAGCTGGGATGTGGAAGAAATAAGTGTGCAAGTGAAATACGAAACAAGAAGAAGAGAATGCAACATGAAGTAATCGAATAATGCACAAACAGAGCCTACACCAGTAGGACTTCCAGATGCAACAACAAGCTCCTAACATGGCATCAGGGCTAGAATGAGGCGCGAAAAATAATGGTTTCAGTGTTACCTAATGGAGAAGGTATGTTGCCTCTTTAACTCGCACCAAAAGTTCTAGAACACTTGAGAAAGAAGTCCAAAGATTCACACAATAAATCCAATTAGTCCTCTAGTGTCCAGCATCAGAAATCACTATCCAAGATCAATTTAAATAAAATAAGAAGTAATAACAAGAGAATCAGAAAAAAGTTAGCATGAACTTAATGAAAGAAAATAAACTAAAGTTCTATTTAAAAATCACAAGAAAATTAAACTAACATCTTAAGCGAAATTAAACTAAATTTAGTTAATGAAAAAGAGAATGCTGGAGATTTATTAGGAACTGACGTCAAAATTAAAAACAATTAACAAAAATCTAAATTATCTTAATATTAATTAAAATATAATTAACAAATAATAATAACAAAAACTAAAGATTAATAAAAATAAAAATAAACAAGGAAAAAGGGGGAGGAATCCGCTGGAATGAGGTGCAGTGAGTAAGATTCATGATGGGCCAAGCCCAAAATCAATTCAGCATCACAAGAGGGTGCATTCTGGATCGGAGGGTGTCTTCAGCAGTTCAACCTGGGCTTGATGAGACCAAAACAACAACCATCAGCATGACTTGTCTTTATAAAACAAAAGTTAAAATGAAAATTAAATAATAAAAAAACAAAGGAAAAGGTTAATAAATAAAAAATCTCAGAAATAAAAACCAAAAGGAAACAGGGGAACACAAAATCGAGTCCCTTTCTTCTCCTTTCTGCCGACCCTGTTCCCTCCGCGATCTCAGTTCGTCATCGGCGGACTCCTCCGTCTCGAATCGCCGGTGATCACGTTCTCAACACTCTTTCTCGATCTTGTTCAAGCCTCAACGCTTATCTCGGTTGGTTCTCCGTTCTTGATCCCGCGAATCGCTTCCATGGTTTGCTTCGGCTTTTCGATCTCTCTCGATTCTCCTTATTCTATTTTATTTTGAACTTTTTGGATCTGGATGTATGACCGTGTTTGGTTGTTGTTCAGTTGTTGTTGATGAAGTGATGAAGGTGGTGACGAAAACGGAAAGGGTAGTGGTGTTGTTTGGTTGTTGTTGTTGTGAGGTCGAAGGGTTTATTATGTTTTTGGTTAATATCAAATGAAGAGGAAAGGATGATTGTGGTTTGAGGTGAGTTGAAGGTGATGGCGGAACAATGTTAATGGTGGTGAATGTCTGCGGATTTGTGCTGGTTTGTTGAAGAAAAGTGTTGAGGCTGGGTGAGTTTCGGTGTAGGTCGGATGAGTTATGTGTGGCAGATTTTGAAGGGTGGTTTGTAGGTTGAAAAAAGTGTTGAAAATGAGCGAAGGTTGAAGAATAAGGAAGAAACATGGTGGTTATGTTTGTATTTTGTGTAGAGTGCGTATTCGTCAATCCGTTGCAAGTCGTCCTTGGTAAGTTCAGGTTTTATCTTTTATGTTGTTGTGCATAATTTGTGACTGCATTGGTTGCATTAGGCTTGTACGAATTGGTGAGAAATTGTTGCCATTTGGTGTGTGACGTGCGTGAAGTTTTGTGAATTGGTTGAAAGTTTTTTCAGTGTGTAGTGCGAAGGAAATTTACGTGTGGGGCCATGTTGAAAAATTGGTGGAATGAATGCTGCAGGTGTGTATGGTAATTGTGTTGGTACGAGTTTGTGTGTGGGAGGAAAGTTTGTTGTGAATGAGTATGGTGAAGGCGTTGTAATTGGTTGGTGGTGGGGTCAAGGAGGATCATCAAAGAATGTCACGTGATGTAGCAACATAAATTGTTTTAGTAACTCTTTTGTTGTAATGATTTTCTATCATGGGCTTACATAAATTGGTTTTTGAAAGTTACCAATGGGCTTTATGGGTTAAAGAAACACATTATATTTTTTAAAAATGGGATTTGAAATTAATTTGGATATTAAAAATGAAAAAGGTCCAATGGGTTTAGAAACTGGTTTGATGATAAATGGATAATAAAATATGGATATACGGATTATATGGATTATGAACAAAAATTATGTGGGTAAATGGATGTGAATAAATTGGGTAAAGGAATGGGCTTATAAAAAAATGGATAAATAAATCACGCCGATCCCAAACTTTTCCACAACACTTGAACGCAACCACTTCTAGACAACTTATGACTGAAACAACTGTCTTGTGAATCAAATTGAAACTATGTCCTGATTATTGAACTCACACCGAGGGGAATAAATCCACAAATAAACCACTCATGGACTGATGAATAGACAATTTGGCCCAAAAATTCTTATGAACCACAACTCGGTAATCTGATGAATTTCGCACAACACAACTTGACTTTAAACGCACACTGGCTGAGAAATAAGCCATTGAAGCGAATAACTTGTACTTGTAGAAATATCATAATAGTTTGACCAAGACCAGGTCAAACATCTATCTAAACTAGATTGCAACTGAATAAACGCGCTTGAATTAAAAACAACGCTGTTGAGAAAGAAGATAGCTTTAGATGCTGAGAAGACGAGAATAGCCTTATGACTTGATGTAGAAGAGAATAGCCTGATGATTGGCCAGATGCATCGATGAATAGTCCTTGCAGACATGAAATCCTTGATCAGGGAAATAAACCCTAATCCCGTTACACGAGCCTAAGAAGATGATGCCATTGATGACTTCACAACCAAGAAATTGAATTCTTCTACTAATCCACAAATAAAGACGTGAAACCCTAATTCTCGGAAAACAACGACCCCATGTCTTAGGAGCTTATGCAAATGTTATGACCTAATGGAAGATGCATATGAATGCAAAATGAAAAGCAGAAAAAAGATAGAAAACCAGAGGGCAAATTTGGGGTGTTATACCCTCCCTGCTTCGTTCTAATAGTTGGGGTTTTATAAGAGTTTTTTTAGAGTATTTGTATGGTTTTACACATCATTCTTACCATTGGTCTATTTTTATCCTTCTTTGAAATGAAAGGGGTTGACAATCGCAGTTACATACAAATAAGCGGAATTCCTAGCCAGAGCTATCTTCAGGCTTATACCTCTAACTACAAAAATTATAAAAATTGTTTCTTGAGGGTGAGATGTGGTTCGAGGTGTCCACACATGTTATATGCTTTGGACGGTCATCCTCTCTTTCCTCACTATTGGACTAAGGATCCATTGTTGATCACTGGTTTTAATTATGATAGACTGAGTGATTTGGAAATCCAATCCTTAGCTGTTCTCGAGTCATTCCGTATGATGAGGGTCAGGGAACTGTTGCCCTTAGATGATGAACGACTCCTATTTTTGGGTAACTATTTTATTTTAATTATAGTATTTTTATTTTTTCATCTTGATACTTATGTTTCCTTTCTTGTAATTTTTTTTTGTAGATAAAATGACAGATTTATCTGTAGCCGAGCAAAAGAAATTGATGCAGGCAGTTCACGTGGACCGTAAGGGTGTTGCACCCCAAAATTTGCCCTCCACAAGACAAGACATTGTGTACTAAGAGGCTCACAAGGTTCACAAGGTTCACAAGACATCTCATGAGGTTCACAAGGTTCACAAGATTCACAATTAGTCAGAAAGTTTGACAATTCCCTCAGACAATGCATTCTCCTAAGCAATGCATCTTAAACTAGGGTTTTGACTTTCATCAGGCTAAATGGACTTCCAAGACTTCAAGTGAGCTTCATAGCATCCTATATGTGTTCAAGAATCCCCATGTCAAGTTTCAAGACTTTCCCAAAAGATTTGCTCAGTCAAATGATCTGATAGGTTAAAATCAGTCAAAGTAGTTAAAAAGTCAAACTGAGGTCAACTGTGGTCAAACCAAAGTCAAACTTCATGATTTTTTGCCAACATCAAGTATATGAGGTAAAATTCATCATTTGATCAAGGGTTGATCATGATTCATCAAGGAGATTTCAGATCATCAAGAATCAGGAGTTTCTAAATTAGGGTTTTCATAGGAAAAGTCAACTGAACTTTGACCAGCCATAACTTTCACATGCTTCATCAAAATTTTTCCATCCAAAGCTCATTTTGAAGGAAATTGAATTCTCTACAACTTTGTGTATCACAAGCCAAGCCCAAAAATGCTTCATTTCGAAGGTATGAGCTAAGACATTATAGGTCCTTTTAAAAGTCAACAACTTCAAAAGAGCATAACTTGAGAATGGTAAAAGATATGGACATGAGACCAAAGAGGTTGGTTAGAGGACTCTTTAAGCTTTCCAAAATGTCCAAGAACACCTTAATAGCATTAAAATTGAAGGATTTGTGCCGTTGCAAAGTTGGAAAATTTTTGGGAATTTTATGAAGCAAATAAGGCCTTAAAGTCAATTTTTGCTAAATGAGCCCACCTAATTGCCATTCAAACCTTACAAACTCATCAAGCACGACCCAACCCACTTATTTTCTGATGTTTTATTTTTTATTTCATATTTATTTGAATTTTATTCATTAAAATACAAATTAAATTGAAATAAAATATAAAAGTCATATATTTGATTTGATTTTTTGGTTCTAGAAGGTTTTAACACTCATTTAAACTTGATTAATACCATTTAAATTCAGATCATCCAAACATAGCAATGTGAGATCAAGGATATTCAAAATTTAAGATCACATCTTTTTCAATCTTAAAAGGTCCAAAAATCCAAAGTTTTGATTAATCTCTTGACCTAATTTCATTGTATCATATATATACAACACATAGCAAGCATAAACTCACGAATTGGCTGCCTCAAGAACACATTACAAACTTCAAAATATCAAGAGAAAAGAGAGATTCGGTTTTGGACTTAGAGGCTCTCTCAAGACGAAATAAGGGTTGCAAATCATTCCTTGAAGGTCACTGAATGTTTCTGGATCATAAAACCATCCATTCATGCACTAAATCATGAGAACCGAATCATCATATTCTTGCTTTTTTTGAATTTGCGATTTCATATAATTACGCAATATAAATTGTTTTTGATCATTGATACTTGTTTGTGAAGGTATTTGGAATGTTTCTGTATGCTTGGATTGAATTTTCATTGCAGATTAAGGGATCCACCATGGCTAGGGTTTCGGCCTCACGTTTGGGGTTTCATGATAAACCAAATATAAATAATTTTTAAGAACATAAGACGATTGTATGAGTTCTGAGGATTATGTTTCACTAATCAATTTGAAGAAATTTCACTGTTTTGTTGATGATTGAAATTCGTAGGTTCTGGATATGATGAACTTCGCAGGAAAAAAACGCAGCTAAACTCATAGTTAATTTCGCAGGAAATTTGAGGAAGATGAAGATCAGATGGCGCCAAAATCCAGTTTAAAAAGTTGATTTAAAATATTATGTTTATTTGTTGGATATATGTTAAAAGTGTTGTAGTGGCTCAGTTGGTTAGTGTGCGCGTTTGTTATATAGATGGTCCTGGGTTCAAATCCTCCCCAGGCCATTTTGCTTTGTTTTATTTTTTGAGAATTTTCGCAGGTTAACAACAAAATGATTGCCATCCACATCTTATCACCACCACGCAGCTGGCCTAGTGGAAGCCATGCTGGTCCAAGGGTTGTGATGCCTAGGGTGTGGGTTCAATCCCTTCCCCAGGTAAGTTCCAATTTTTTTTCTTTTTTTTTTGCTTATTTGATTTGTTTTGTTTATTTTAAATAAAAAAAATAATCATATATATATATATATATATATATATATATATATATATATATATATATATATATATATATATATATAAATAACATGTAAATATTTTATAGTTTCTAAATTCTGAAATTATTTTCTAAAATTCAAAAATTAGTGTTTTTATTTATTTATTATGTACATAAAATTATAGTATATATATATATATATATATATATATATATATATATATATATATATATATATATATATATATATATATATATATATATATATATATATATATATATATATATATATATATATATATATTTATTAAATTAATAATGTAAATTAAAATAAAAAACCTAATATTTTTATAAACCCTAATATTTTTATAAACCCTAATTTAGTTTCTAAACCCTAATTTTTCTTTTATAATTGTAATTTCTTATTTTATTATGTTTGTTTAATTATAATTAATAAATATTCCTAATAGATATATAATTAAATTATTAAATTATTAATCATGTTTATTTTTGTAAATAAATTAGTATATATAATAATAATTATTTATTTCTCTTCTTAAAATTCTTAAAAAAAGATTATTTATTTAAATTTAAAATTTTAATTTGATTTTTATAATGTATATTATTGTGCTAATTTCTTTTTTCTCTTATATTTATTTTCTTATTATTACTAACCTTTTATTTATTTATTATATGCTTATTATTTAAATTATTTTATTATAATGTAATTGTACAAGCTATGTAATAGTGGTAGAATTTTTATCATTTATTTAAATTGCTATGGTTAGTAAACTAGGGAGTGAAAACATGTTTGCGTTTAAAATTGAATTTAGATCACTAATTTTAAGGTAAATATATGAACTTGTACACGCACACACGTAAGTCGATCTTGGATCGCCATCTCACTTCTTAAGGGTTACCTCTCATGTTGCCTAAATAAAAGGTCAAGTAAGGTGTATAAAGCAAAGTCCCTTCTCTTATTAATATCATCTTGTCCCTTTAAAGATTATAAGATCAAGTCCCTTCATGGTTGCCTTCGTAAATGATCTTGTCCCTTTCGAATAAAAGATGATAAGTCCATTCGAATTGCTCATACACCTTACAGTTGCCTAATCACAGATGACCCTTTACTTGTCCCTCATAACATCCAAGGTAATGACTACCTATTCCTTAATAATAGGGATAGTCTTACCATTTAAAGGACATTTAAGAACAGAAAAGATTCAAATTAGGGTAGGTTCCTCTTATGTACTTGCTCACCTTTTCAAAACACTTCAAAAACACTTCACATTTTCAAACAATTTTCAAAACAAAGTCTTTATATATATCCGTACATGGGTCATTATAAAGTACTTAAGAAATTTTTTAATCACACACTACACTTCTCAAAAAAATTTAAAGTGAGCTAAGTAACTAAGAGCCCATGGATAACCATGGATGTAAAGGGTGCTAACACCTTCCCTTTACATAACTTACCCCCCGAGCTCAAAAATCTTTTAAGGTCTTTCCTGTTCTTTTATACCCTTTCCTTTGGATGAAATAAAAGTCGGTGGCGACTCTTGCTATCCGCAACATTTAACTAAAGTCAGTTCTCCCACCGTGTTACAAAGGGAACACGAGGAACTTCTGTTTTCAAGTCCAATTTAGATGGATTAGAGGTCTGGGAACCAAAAGGGACAAGGGTGACGAGTACTAAAGCTATCCTGGACAAGGGTGAGCCCTAGCCTTCTGCTCCTCCAATTCAAGAAGATACTTCCCAAGTCTCCCAAAAGAAACTCAAAAATCCCATGAGTGACGTGTTTTGCCATGTTGACATGGAGATTACTTCCCTTATGCGTGGCCCCGAGGTAAGTCATGCGTCCGGGGAGTTCATGTTATGGTCCAACAATTTTGATGGACTCAAATTTCTTTATGATCATCTCAACGCCACTAAAGATGTTAACAAAGTTAAGTCCATTGGTCGACAAAAGATTATACAGAACATGATTTCTTATCTTATGAGATGCACGGTTATTGCCTGTGGTTTGTTTGAATCCACTGATGATTGTGAAAAAATGGAGTTGCAGCTTAAGAAGGAGATTACACAACTGAAGAGTGCTTAGAAGGTTCAGTCTGAGAAACTTTATGGTTAGGAGAAGGATCTGGCCGATGAGAAGAAACGAAAAGAGACTTTCGAGTCAGAGCATAAGTTGGCCTTATCTCAACTTACCGAGAAACTAAAGCAAGTTGAGACCTCTAACACTGAGCTTCTGAAATTCAACAATGAGCTTAAGGAGTCTCTTAAGAAAGCTCAGATTGATGTCCTAACTACTGGGGATGAGGCCTTCAATAGATCCAAAGAGCAGGTCTTGTGCCTTCACCATGCGTTGGATTCGTGATAGGTATACTACTTCAAGGTTGTATAGTATGGTTGCCTTATAGATCTCGGTGAGTTGGAGAAGGATAACTCGGAGGTGTCTCTTAGCCCTACTATTAATGATGACGAGAATGAGAACTTGGATAACAATGTTGACGCAAATGATACCGTGACTACTGTTTGATTTTAATGTACTTTATTTTGGTTAGTCATCCTTTTGGATGCAGTTTGTGTAATTTCTATGAGGGAGTGTGGTGTTGTCTCCTCTTATGTTTATCGCTTTTCCGCCTTTGGGCACATATAATGCAAAATGTTTGGCCCTTCTGTGGCTTTTTGTTAATATCATTTTCATTTATCACTTTTATTCTTTTCCAAATAATCCCGCACATATATCATATCCCCTCGGACTATAAGTCAATGAGACGTTATATGTCCGATTATAGAGTGTCATGTATTATTTTTCGGCTATATTATCTTACCTTTATAAGAAGATTATTTGAATCGTTTATAGGCAATATTTCTTGATCATTATACACGAAGTAAGTCAT
The DNA here is from genome assembly GCA_963966055.1 of Lathyrus aphaca. NCBI lineage: Eukaryota > Viridiplantae > Streptophyta > Magnoliopsida > Fabales > Fabaceae > Lathyrus > Lathyrus aphaca. The sequence goes on along the minus strand of OZ014520.1, from coordinate 162,702,768 downwards.
CGTGTTTATAGTTAACTATTAGGCCATTATACGTAGAGAAAGTTAACACATTTATAGGCGACTATCAGGCATGTGTACGCGAAGCAAGTTAACATGTATATAGGCGACTCTCTAGCTTGTGTATGCAAAGCAAATCAACACATTTATAGGCGACTATCTGGCCTGTGTACATAGAGTAAGTCAACACGTTTATAAGCGACTATCTGAAATGTGTACGCAGAGTAATTAAACACGTTCATAAGCAACTATCCTACCTGTGTATACGGAGTAAGTTATCACATTTATATGAGACTATCTGGCATGTATACGCGAACAAAGTCAACATATTTATAGGCATTATCTGGCTCGTGTACACGAAGCAAGTCAACACATTTATAGGCATTTATTCGCTCAACACGTTTATAGGAATTTATTTGGCCTTTGTACGTAGAGCAAGTCAACACTTTTATAGGCTGCTTACTTGGCCGAATTATAACTCGTAGTCTTGAGTTGAGTACCTATAAAAGAAAACATTAGTAATTTTTTGGCTTAATACCCTTTTTGGTCCTTTAACTATAGGCGAGGGTCCATTTTGGTCCTCTTTCTTTTAAAAGTTCCATATTGGTCCCATACGTTATTAAATTGTTCCACGTTGGTCCAAACCATCAAATAGATGCTAACAATGTTAAAAATGATGAGGTGTATTCTGAGGTGGCATTGTAAATGTACAGTCATCCTCGTCATCCTCTCATTCTACATTGTGCTGTGTTTTTTATAAAATCAGGTCACATGGTTCATCTCCTTCTTCATTACCAAAAGCTAGGGCACAAATTCCACAAGAACTGGGTTCAATCTCCTTCTCCTTATCCCTAAATTATGAGTGCCTCACATGGTTTATCTTCTTCGTCAAGAACTGGGTTTGATCCACAAGTGTACACGAGTTTTGGGAAGCTTATGTGTGGTTATGGGGACCTAGATATTCTTCGAAAAGCAAGAACACCCAACAACTACGGAAAGTTTTTTTGGGGTTGTCAATATTTTAAGGTAATGTTATATCTTCATCACTTGGGTTGACATTCTTCTTTTCAATGTTCTGATTGAAAAGCATTGTTGTACAGGGAAGCACAAATTCAGGGTGTGGATTCTTTGAATGGTTCTATGATGTTTCTAATGGTGAAAATGAAGAAAGAATAAGGAATATGCAATGGAAAATTGATATGCAATACAAAGAGTTGGATGAACTCAAAAAAGAATTGGGTGAGGCAAAAGAAATGGTGGAAGTTTTGAAGGTGGAGAATTTGCAGTTAGTTGAATGCTTGAAGAACACTAAGAAATGGAAGATTATATGGAAGTGCTTGTGTTACTCACTGATCTTTGTCTTAGTAGTTGAGATGTTATGAAAATTAGGTGTTGTAGTTGAGATGTATTAAAGTTGTCATTTTTGTTATACAAAGTTTATTATGAATGAAAATGGGTTGGTTTAATTGTTATGTTTTAGTTTTATTTCCTTAATATAATAATAATTTGTAGCCTTACTTTGTTGACATAATTTGATTACAATTGTGTACATAATTTGACCATAACAGGTCATAACATGTTGTTATTGACATACCAGTTGTTGACCATAACAGTTGTTGACACAATTTGACATGTTTTGAACATAACATGTTTTTGCACATAACAAATTTTGTGCATACCTTAATTTGATACCTTAACACTGACAGACATATAACAAGTTGATACACAAGTTTTGCACATAACAAGTTGATACTTAAGTAACAAGTTTTGACAAAATGCATTACATAGTAGAATGTAGTAACAGGTTCCAAGTTTTTACAGAATGCAGCTTTTAATTCATGCACATAACAAGTACCATTACATAGCAGAATCCTAAGATACATAAGTATATGTTGCTCCCCGGACTTTCGTCCCGGTGCAGACGCGAACTGGTGTCGGCGATGTTGAAGGTTGAGGTTGAATAGATTCGCCAGCTAGGCATTTTTATCCCGAAGGAAAGGTAATGCTGCATAAACCTAGAAAGGAGTGGATAAGATGGTTGCGAACCAAAAAGTCTGGGTAAGGGGGTTGGTTACGATCTGGGAAGGTATTAGCACCCAGATCGTCCGTCGTACTCGACGGGATCCACGCTTACCTAATTGTGTTTTAAAAGGGGGGAAGTGTATGTGCTAGCTGTGTTATAAAAGAAATGGGTGTGCAGGGTGATGGTGTACAAAGAATGGGAGCTCAAACTGAGGCTAAGAAAAAGAAAGCTAGAAAGAGAAGGGGGGGGGGGACCTGGGGACTTTTGTTCGATAACCGTTAAGTTATGCATATGTATCCTCTCGTGCAATGAGGAAGTCAGAACACCGTAGTTCGACTCAAAGAGACTTAGATATTTTTGGTGTGAACTGCTTGCTTGTCTATGCTCAAGTGTATGACTTGTCTGGATCGAGTGCTAACTGTCTTGCATTAGACGGGAGAAGCGAGTTCTTGTTTTCAGAGTGAGTGTGATGAGAAAAGAATCCCGGAGGAGACGCTTATTGTTTGTTTTTGTGTTTTCAGTTTTTTATTTGTTTTTGGTGTTTTGCATAGGATGATGAGCTTAAGCCTTAATCAAGGGTTTGCAAACTCATTATATCATCCCTGATTAGGAATAATGAGTATACTTAAGTATGATATGGATATCCCAACTTAATTACCCTAATGATACAGGATTAAGATCATTAACCCATTTGTAATTATTAAGTGTTTTTTTGGATTTTTGTTTTGTGTTAAGTAATGAGTTTAATCTATAATCAAGGATTAGTGAACTCATTACACCATCCTAAGAGAAGGATGATAGATGAGGACACTTAAGATGAGGAAGATACCTCAACTTAATCCACGGTCAAGGATTAAGATCATTATATAACAAACCTTTATTAAAGTGGATTTTAATTACAGATTAGATTAAGAGATGAATTTTATGTTTGTAAGACTAAACCTGAGGGGGACTTGTCCATTAAACACTAGGGTTAGTCCCTCTGACCCAGAGGCAGAGATGTAACCCTAATATAAGGCCCAAGTTACAAGCTTAAGTCTTGATCATTATTAGCTGTTTTGATTAGAAGGTGAAAACAACTTAAAGGTTTAACACTAAGTATTAAAGTTATACACTCCATCCTAAGATAAGGATACATGCATAACCCTAATATAGAGCCCCAAAACTTTAATTGTTTAGCCTTTGTTATTGAGATGAGAAGCAGAGACTCAACGAGACTCAAAAGGTAAAATACTAAGGGGGACTATTTACAACCCTAAAGTTATCATGCTTGGATGTTCCTATGGTTTATGAGGTTTAAAGAGAAGTCTTCAGATGGCCACCAAGGAAGAAGGAGATGAAAGAGAAAGAGAGAGAAATATATGTTACTTACTTCCTGAAGAAGTTAAGTAACCTAGGAGTGGGAGAGAAACAAACACAAATGAATAGGAGAGTGAGAAGAGATTGGATGTGGATACACATCCACATCCCAATTAACTTACCATTTGCACCTGAAAAGTTAATATATATATATATATATATATATATATATATATATATATATATATATATACACACGAAGTCCATGATCAAAATCAGAAGTAAATCACATGATAAAAAATTGAAATTAAATCCAAACAAACCCTAAACCTACACGAGAACACCCTCCAAAGGGGGAGGTATAAAGCTAAACCAAAGTCAAGTTATGGTTTTCCTAAGTTTGGCTAGGGTTTTGGACACTTTTCAAAGAAAAAGTCAAAACAAATTGAAAATGCAATGCAAAAATATGATTTAAATGTCCTAGATACTAGATGCAACATTAAAAATAATGCAAAAAGAACCAAGTACAAACTCATTTTGGTTAGGCAGAAATGAATTTTTGAATTAGGGTTATGAAAAAAGTGTTTTTTAAAACCCTAATTCAAGTTTAATTATCAAAACATGATCAAACCCTAAAATAAATTTGTGAAATGAGTTTGTAAATTGTTCTTAATGTTCAAAGAGGCTCTCTGATTTTTTTGTTTTTAAATTCCTAAAAGTATTTTTAAGTAATTAAAATGAATGAATTAATTAAATAATATAATTAAATGATTTAAAAATACATTTTTAATGCAAAAAATAAAAATAATTTTTTTTGGGGTTTTTAATATTAATTAGAGTGAAAATGTAAAAAAATAAGAATTTTTGAAAATGTTTTGCTATTTTTAATAAATAAAGGAAAACAAAATGAAATAAATAAAATAAAAATGAAAAGTAATTGAAAGGGAGGGCTCAAATTGCGTGGAAGCTAGATCAAAGGCTGAGGATGCAAGTCAGTTTGACTGAAGGTATGAAGATCTAAGGGTCCAGGTTTAAACTCCTAATACGCGCGCAATCCAAAGGCTGTCATTCAATCTGAGTTAATTAATTATGATTTAATTTAATTTAATAGAATTAGGGTTAATGACTAATCTGAACTATCCACTCCTTAATCTAATCAAGAACTAAGGGCTCTAATTCAATCTGGGCACCCTAACCCTAATCACTTTCAGATGACTGGAACCGTGCTCCGGTCATTTTCTCCGGCCAGCCAAAACCCTATCTTCTTCCCTAGGCCATCCCAAGACCTCTAACCTTCCTTGAAATACTCCCTACACTTCATGGAACACAAATCAATCATCAAACATCATTTATAACACTTGAATCAAGAGATCGAAGCAAAAATCAAAACACGGGCAAACTTTCAGAACATCATGAAATGGTCATTTCTTGCTTATTTTCAAAACTAAACACATCTAGATGATCAGTGCAACATGTAGATTCATCTTGTAACAAGAAAATGAAGTTCTGAGAAAAAAGTTCTTGAGCTATACCTGAGCTGGAGACTTTCGAAAGTGGGCTTTCAGAGCCTCCCTCTTGTGCAAATGGCCTCCTTTGAACCTCCTGAGGCTAATGGAATGCTTGGAATGCTTTTAAAGTGGCTAGTTTGAGAGGTTCAGTCCTGATATGGCAGAAAATGAGGTTCTTGTGTGTTGTGTTTCAGGCCATTGTAAGGGTTGGGATTTGTTCCTTAGGTGAAGTGTGACTTGTTGGTGAAATAATTTTTGAAGTTTGATGGCTGGATTAGGAGAATCGAAGAGAGGAATTTTTTGGGAATTTTTGTGCAATCTGTGTGTGTGTCTTCTGAGCTCTTGTGTGTTATGTTTTATGATCCTTAGGCAATGCATAAACAATTGGAATGAGTTAGAAGAGTAGATATCCATTGTGGGAATGGCATGGCTCAATTGGCCCAAAAGTCAAAAGTTGTGTACTTGAAGTATGGGCCATGGTAGAACTGATTTGAGGGCTTGAGCTTCCTCAGCTGGCTTCAAGGAGAACCCTAGGATCAAATGTTATGAGCTGTATGGTTTGGATCAAGAGTTTGCATAGGTTTTGCAATTTTGCAACTTTGTGATTTATTGAGAAGCAAGTCATGAAATCCATTGGTTCAAAGCTCAATTCTGACTTTGAGATGTTGTTTAATCATGCCATGATGTTTTTGAGTGGATTAGAAGTCATGTAGAGGCCTGCAATTCACTTTTGCACATTTCCCTCTTTGGCCTAAACTTCAAAAAATTACAAGATTTTTCCCAACTTTGACTTACCATATCTTGAGTTATAGGATGAATCAAGAGGAGTTCTTGTACTTTTTGAAAATGGGAAGATCCAATCTACAACTTTCATGTTTGAAGAAATTTCATTTGAAACCTTTTTTATCAAGAAAGAGGAGGTTGAAAATCTTTCCCAAAATGAAAAGTTTTCACTTCAAGTCATGTCCAAAAATAGCAACTTTTGCAATGGCTCAAAATTCTTCAATCTTGTGATCTTTCAAGCATTCCTAAGACCAAATAAAGGTCATAGGACCTCAAATTGATGATGATGACCCTTTGGAACCCTTGTTAGAGGCCTTAGATGCCCTAATCCTGACTTTTCTTACACAACAAGTTACCATTTGATCAGATGACTTCCACATTGAATTTTTTCATCAAACCTCATCCACACACTCCTTATATCATATAAAGACCATTTGAATCAAGAATGACAAAAAAAATTGGTTGTAAAGGCCTCAAACCCAAAACCCTAATTTCAGGTCATCTGTGTAGGAGTCTTGATCTTGCCTGGTTGACTCTTCAACCTCTTGTGATCTTTTGACTTTCAAGAACTCTTGGGGGTAAAATATGACCTTAGAAAACTCAAGGACATTCTTGTCATGCTTCAAGGCCTCTGAGTGTAATACCTCAAAATTTGCCCTCCTATTTATTCTCTCTACTGGCTTATGTTTCGTGTTCATCTGCATTTCTCATCAGTTCATTAACAGCATACTAGTGCATTTCATTGTTTCATAAGGCATGTGATTTAGGACCTTTGAATCTAGGGTTTCGTTCCTTATCTGTATCTGCCAGGGTTTGAAATAGGGGAGAATATTCATTGGTTAACGATTCCACTTCAAATGCGGTTGTTCAGTTATGTTTCAATCTGGATAGGAGTTTGACCTAATTTTGGTCAAACTATCAAAAGATCGTTGCGACTGCAAGATTATGTTGGACCTCTGGACCATTTCTTAGACAATGCATATTCAAAGATCATGTTGTCGTGTGCTGAGATTCATCCGTTTGACGAACAGTGTTTGGTGTGAAGCTTGGCTCGAATCTGCAGTTTATTAATGATTCATCTGGATTTGAATAATCACGGCACGTTTCAGATGATTCGAAGAGTTGTGACGAATCCGAAAAATATTCAGTGGCTCAGAAGTGGTTGTGTTTATAGACATGTGGAAAGAATGCAAAACAGGATTTGGGCTAAAATAGGGACTTCATATTCATTCATTCTCATTGTTATAAGCCGTTCCCGACTATTCCATTCTACTTTCATTTCTTCAATTTCCATTACCTTTTACGGTTCCATTTATTTTTGTCCGTAATTCATTTTGAACCATCTTTCAATTTTCATAGCACATGTCAAAATCATGTTTTCCCTTTGTCCATTTTACACCATTTAAGCTCAATGGAAATTTTGCTTTAGAATCATCATATATCTCTACAAAAATGGTAGGAGGTCAATTTCTTTTGTTTTCATCTTAGTATCCAAATCACTAAACCAATTCCCAATTAGTCATCTTAAGTCCAATGAAATCCATTTCTGATACCTTTTATTTCCAATCAATATTCTTTTTGAGTTCTATTCCATATTTTAAGCCCATTTCAAATCCATACCATTTTCCTATACATATTTTCAGGCCCACTATCCATTAACCATTTTCATTTTTTAAGTGAAATGCCATACTTTCCTTTCGCATGATTTGCAAGTTTAATGAGATGTCATGTTTGTATTTTAACTAAGTGATCTGTATTTGAGTTCAATCCTATGGCAATTTAATTAAAATTATACAGCTCAAAAATGCTGACCAAGTTAGTCATATGCATGTGTCAATCCTATGTCTACTCCAATAAAAATCAACAAAAAGTCCAAGCTGACTATCATTTGGGATGGAGTTAGCTTCCAGCTCATCAAAAATAGATAAACCACTGGAGAAGTGATGCACTGTAATGACTACAAATCGAATACAGAATCAGCAAAACTATACGAATCAGAGCCTCCACCACGACTAGGAGCATCAATAAAATGATTAACAAAAATAAGTTATAACAGTTACATAAATGACCAAAAACCGTAGCTGTTACACCAGAGAAATTCAGGAAAATCTAACAGAAGCTTCAACAGAAAAAGTTCCAGTTACAAATCTAAATTTTTTTTTCAATTATCAGGAAAAAAGTCTATAACAGAATAACAACAAACAAAGCTCTCTTCAATCTTTATCACCTCCATCACTATCTTCAATCACTCTTCTTCAGCAGGAGCAGCCCTTCAAGATCTTCAATCTCCAAGGAACTTCATCAAATTTCCATCAAATTGAAACCTGAAAATCGAAAACATAGTCAATAAACTCGCCACACCTTCATCAATCATAAAAAACTCACGCAAGAATAATTCATAACAAGATTCAACATTGATACCTCGCAAAGAGAAAAAGGGAATTCATTCTGCAAAACTCAAGTTCACAAATTCGTCAACCTTCAAGAATCATCTTTTGCACTCTTCACCATGTATCTCTTATTCTCAATCCTTCGCCATCCTCTCTTGACACTCACCTACAAAAAAAATCCTGCAAGGTTGGATAGAAGAAATCAGTTACAGTAATTATCACTTATTCCCAAACTTCATCACATAATTTCCAGTTTCATATTCAAAGACTTCAAAACAGAATAACTAACTCTAACCGAATCCACCAAAACTCATAACAGAAATCAGAATCAAAAACTAACTTCTAACAGAAAATAACAAACTTACCTTCTAGAAGAATCCTCAAATCTGCTTCTATAAAGCAGAAGCTCCTGCAATCTTCAATCTCTTCACCAGTTTTCAATCTTTTCTTCCATTCTTCTCATCCCTTTTCTTCAATCCTTCTCCTTCAATCTTCTTCTTCACCATTTTTCTTCAACCATAACCAACCTTCAACTCAAGCTCTCATCATCCTCCAACTGCTGAATCTCCATCACCATTTCTGAAACTCCATTCTTCATCTCCAACCATTCGAAGATTGCTCTTATTCCCTCAATCTTCATTCTTCTTCTTTAATCCGCAACCTCACCAGCTGTAACACGGTGGGAGAACTGACTTTAGTTATGTTACGGATAGCAAGAGTCGCCACCGACTTTTATTTTATCCAAAGGAAAGGCATAAAAGAACAGGAAAGACCTTTTAAAAGATTTTTGGGTCCGGGGGGTAGGTTATGTAAAGGGAAGGTGTTAGCACCCTTTACATCCATGGTTATCCATGGGCTCTTAGTTACTTAGCTCACTTTGAATTGTTTTTTGAAAATGTGAAGTGTGTGAATAGAAATTTTCATAAGAGTTTGATAATGATCCATGTATGGATGCGTAAAAAACTTGTGTTTGAAAATTGTTTGAAATTTGTGAAGTATTGGAGAAATTTTTGAATGGTGAGCAAGTAACTATGAGAAACCTACCCTAAAGTTTAAGTCTTTCTGTTCTTTATCCTTTAAATGGTAAGACTATCCCTATTATTAAGGAATAGGTAGTCATTACCTTGGATGTATGGGACAAGTGAGGGTCATTTGTTAATATAGGCAACTGTGGGGTGTATTAAGCATTTTTGGAGGAACTGTCATCATTATTCGAAAGGGACAAGATCATTACGAAGGCAACCGTTAAGGGACTTGATCTTTTATTGTTAAGGGACTAGATGACTTTATTTTTGAGGGACTTTTGCTTTATACACCCTACTTGACCTTTTGATTAGGCAACAATGAGAGGTAACCCTAGAAAGTGAGATGGCGATCAAAGATCGACTTACGTGTGTGAGTGTTCAATTTTAATATTTATCTTTTGATTAAATGATCTAAATTCAATTTTAAATACAAATAGTTTTCAATCCCTATTTACTAACCATGGCATAAAAATAAATAATTTAAATATTACAAAAAATTACATCCAGGAGCAATTACAATAATAATAATAAAGCAATTTAAATATAATAAGCAAAATAATAAATAAGCAAGAATAAATAATTATAATAGGGGTTAGTGAAAATAATAATAATAATCACAACTTAAAAATAAATGGGGTTAGTAATAAACATGGTTAATAATAATAATAAACAAAAAGATTATAATAAACAAATTTTTTAATGGTTAATAAAAATTATAAACAATCATATCAATTATCATAAAATTATAAACAAATTAAATAAATTATGAACATATTATGAAAAGTAAATTATAATTAAAATTAAATTAGCAATTTTTAAACATATAATAGAAATTATTTACATACAAAATTACATTATAAATAATTTATAGAATATTTACATATTATGACAATTGGATTAATTATAATTATATTTACAAAATTTTAATTATTTTAAATAAGATTTAAACAAATTATAAAATATAATTAAGTTTTAAAATAAAAGAAATTTAGGGTTTTGTAAAAATTATTAAGATTAGAGAGATTTTTTTTTTAAGAAAATAAATTAGGGTTTATAACTTAATATACAATATCAATAATATTAATTTAATAAATATATACATATTATAATCTAAATACATAATAATGAAAAAAACTAATTTTTGAATTAAGAAAATAATTTTTAGAATTTTGAAAATATAAGATATACATATGTTTTATTTTTGAATATTTAGATATATATATATATATATATACAAAATTATTTCTAATGAATAATAAAATAATCCAAACAAATAAAATAAAAAAAAAGTTGGAACTTACCTGGCTGGGGTTTGAACCCAGCACCTTAGGCTTGCCAATAACAACACACACCACCAGGCTACCCATGCGCAGGTGCTAATGAGATGAGAATAATTTGTTTTATGCTTCAAACCTGGAAATTAAGAAAAAAAGAAAGAAAACAAAAGGCCTGGGGGATTCGAACCCAGGACCTTCATAGTATCACACAAACACATTACCATCCCAGCTAGGTGAGCGCATCTGTTCATATAATCAATACAATTCATAATATATTATACTCAATGAATGAAAGGAAAAACATGAAAAAACTTGTCACGGCCAGGGTTCGAACCCCTGCCATTCAACCAAACACACGCTTGCTTCACCACTGGGACAAGCTGTACGCTTGTGATATCAAACAGACAACAAAACATAAAATATTAAAATGAAATTCAAATTCCAGAAACGCGCGCAGGGGTCATCTTCAACCTCTGGATGTTTGAATTTGCTGCGAAAATTGCTACAAACTTACCTACGATTTTACCTGCACTCAAAAAACCTGCGAAATTCAAACACTAACAAAACAGCAAAATTTCGTGAAATTGATTACACCATCGCATTCCTAATGAGATTTCCAGTCATTCTATGTCTTTAGAATTCATTTATCTTGGCTAGATAATGGAACCCTAAATGAAGCCGCAAACCCTAAACATGGTGAATCTCCAATCCTGCATCAAAACTTGCAACAAAGCACCCAGAATTCATCTACATCACTCAATAAACAATGTTATAAACTCAAATTTGATTAATCATGCACTAAATTAAGGAATCGAAACAAAATGCATTTGGCACAAAAACGATTCGATTTTCACAGTTCATGAGGTTTTGGATGCATATGAGTGATGATACATGATCAGTGAGGTCCAAGGATTCTTCTTGTGTCCTTAAAATACCTTAAAAAAGCTTTGTATTGAGGAATCCGAATTTGAGTTTTTGGATGGTTTTTGAACAATGCAAACTTACTCTTGGGGAGGCTGGAAATCGTGGCTTGTGTTAGGATTGCATTATGTACTTATAGAACAATGTATTAGGTCAGAAAAATTGATCATTTGTGTGGAAGATTTGATCTAAAAAGATTCAAAATGATAAGCCTTTAAAATTCAAATATTTTTGCATAAACACCTTCTATTTTAGGCAAATCAACATGATCTTCTTTCCCCTTCAATTCCAATCATATTTATGATTTTCTAGAAGCTTAATCCAATTTAAATCTTAGACTTTTATATTTTATTTTTATTTAAAATGATTTTTAATGAATTAAATCAAAATAAATAAAAATAAAATAATAAAAAATCTGATTTTTATTGACTTGGGTCGTGCATGAAGTTATTGTATAGATTGGGTCATTATTTGGCAAGCCCATTTGGAAGAAATTTGTTTTAGACCTCCATTTTCTTCATAAACCAACCCAAAATTTCCCAACTTTGCAAGGGCACACATCCTTCAATTTTAATGCTATGAGGGTGTTTTTGGACATTTTGGAAAGCTTGAAGAGTCCTCTAACCAACCCCACTGGTTTCATGTCCATATGATTTTCCAATCTCAAGTTATGCCCTTTTGAAGTTGTTGACTTTTTGTTGACTTTCAAAAGGACCTATAATGTCTTAGCTCATACCTTCCAAATGAAGCATTTTTGGGCTTGGCTTGTGAGACACAAAGTTGTAGAGAATTCAATTTTCTTCAAAATGAGATTTGGATGGAGACTTGGTGATGAAGCATGTGAAAGTTATGGCTGGTCAAAGTTCAATTGACTTTTACTGAGGAAACCTTAATTTAGAAACTCCTGATTCTTGATGATCTGAAATCTCCTTGATGAATCATGATCAACCCTTGATCAAATGATGAATTTTACTTCATATAATTGATGTTGGTAAAAAATCATGAAGTTTGACTTTGGTTTGTCCACAGTTGACCTCAGTTTGACTTTTTAACTGCTTTGACTGATTTTGACTTATCTGATCATCTGACTGAGCAAACTTTTGAGAAAAGTATTGAAACTTGTCATGGGGGTTCTTACACACATATAAGATGTTATGAAGCTCACTTGAAGTCTTGGAAGTTCATTTAGCCTGATTAAAGTCAAAACCCTAGTTTTGGATGCACTGCTTAGGAGGTGCATTGTCTGAGGGAATTGTCAACTTTTCTGACCAATTGTGAACTTTGTGAACCTTGTGAATCATCATAAGATGTCTTGTGATCCTCATGGGAGGTATTGTAAACCTTGTGAACCTTGTGAACCTCATAAAGTGACTTGTAGACTTCATGAACCTCATGAAAGGTCTTGTAAGCATTGTGAATCTTGTGAACCTTGTGATCCTCATAAAGTGACTTGTAGACTTTATGAATCTCATGAAAGGTCTTTTAAGTGTTGTGAATCTTGTGAACCTTGTGAACCTTCTTAGCACACAAAGTCTTGTATTGTGAGGGCAAATTTTGGGGTGCAACACCAGCACCTGCAAAAAAAAACATCATTTCAGTTGAAATTCAACCCTGCACAAAGAAATATCAACATCAATCATCTCAAGGATGCATTGATTCACCTTGAAGAAATGCAACCCGCGCTAATAGCTTCAAGGTCTTCGACTCGCATCGTGTTCGAGCTCATCGTCCTCAACACTCTTGATACCATAACATCATCAGCAACCTCCACAACTTGATTTCGTCTGCTCAATCTCGCATCACTTGCTTCTCTTTATCACCTGGCCGAAACAAGTCTTCAAGGAATTCCAAATATCTTCACCATAACTCCTCAATCCCGGCTCTCGTATCTTCTTCGAGAATCCGCAGCACGCATCTTCATTAACATGCAAGGTACACAAGTAGACGATCAGTAATCCCATATTCTTCATCTCCTTATTTTCTTGTTACGATTTCCCCTCTTGACTAGAAGATTCGATGAAGTTTGAGCGGATACACGGCCTTTTAGGATTTCGGATTGTGTGTATTTTGGTAAGAGTTGGGCAAAATCCGAAGCCATGGTTGAACTCAATAGCCTTAGGAGGATAGGGTTAGGTGGTTTTGGTATAGAAGAGGTCGAAGGAGGAAGCCGCCGGTGGCGGTGTTTAGGGTTAGGAGAAAGGGGTCGAAGGCGAGAAGAAGAAGATGAAGGTGTTATATTTTAATCGAAGAAGATGAGGGTGATGAGGGAAGAAGAAGGTGGAAGGGTTGCGATGACGAAGAAGAGAGGTTAGGGTTAGGTGAGCTGCGGCGGAATCAGGAGGAAGAAGAGAAGTTTAGGTTTTTAGGGTTTGTGTTTATTTGACTTGTATATTTCATTTGAATTTGTTAAGTTAATTAGAAGGACATAAAAAAGAAAACGTTTAATGTTCATTTAATCCAAATTAATCCTCATTAAGTTAATCAATTTTCGAATAATCTCCATTTAATCCGTGTTAATTTCGAAAATCATAAGAAGAGAGAGGATAAGATTGGATAATCCCTTGAGATTCCCTAGCCATACCGGCGGTGACACTTGTCACCGTCCGGTAGGCCCTTTTCACTTTTCTATTCAAACCCCCCGCGTTAGGCCCATTAAGGAAACCACATATAAAAATCGTTGTTTGCACCTCTCCCCCTCATCCAGCGCATTGGGCTTAGCCCATTGCTAATCACACTCCCCTTTTGAGCCCAATTCTAAAAACAACTAAAAATATGCTTCTCTTTACACCCCTCACACTGCCTGCGAAAATGGGCCTTACAGCATTATTATTTGCATCCCTGTTTTAGGTCCAGAATAGAAAAACCCTAAAAATAATTACTTAACGAACCCCTATTTCTTTTCTTTTAGATTTTAATCTTAGTTTAGTATAGTTTAGGATTAATTCAATTAAAAATAGGAATATCCATAATATAATTCCACAAAAATTCCAGTAGATTGTTAGTTCCAATTAGAGATTTTTGACATTTTTGTTTTCTGAATTTTGCATCTTTTTTGATTTAATTCTAATTTTTCTTTTACTTAGCTTTTATTGAATTTCTTTTAATTGTACATAATTTTGTCCATTTTATTTTGGTAATTTCCAGTAACTTTTTTTGACCACTCTTTTTTAATATAGTTAGAAGACTTATAAAAGTACTTAGGATAATTTTTGTAGATTTTTTAGAACATTTTATCTTAGGTTATAGAGGTTAATTTGTTAAAAATTAGTAGTTAATTCATAGCTGAAAATAAGTCATTTTTTAGGCATATAAAAAATAGGATTTTTTAGGTTTTTTTAGTATAGTGTTATAGGTAATTTTAGGCCCCCAAGGTTTATTTTTTCATATTTTTCCCATGACTTTTGATATTTTTTGTCATTTAAATCCATTTCCATCATATTGTGCATATTCATGGTTCATATCATTCACTAACTATTTGTTTTTGTGTGCAAGGTATTTTTCAAGGATTGGCTTATGGACTTGGACACTTTTATGCCATGATTGTGTTTTATATTTTGTGTACTTTGTGATGTAATAGCTTAGAACTTGTACGTTTGTATAGTTTCTTTAATTAGGTTAGAAAAGATAAAACGAATCGATAGAAAACCAAAATCTCAAAAAAATGAAATAAATAAAACTCGATCCAACGTCGAGTATATTTTCAAATAAATAAATAAAGTTGCATGTGACATTAGGGTTCTTCGATTACCATCGTTCCATTCCATTCAACCAAAAGCAAGCCTTGTATGTTTCACACCATAAGTCGTGCGTCTTAGCACCACGCAATCGACCCACCCGATCCATCGTGTTATCCCATTTATGTTTCATACATGTTTTTCTTCCCACCATGACTTAGGAGGATCATATTGCTCATTATTGCCTTTTATGTTATCATTTGTAGTTCAATATCTCTTAGGTAGATTTAATTTCAAACCTCACTAACCATAGGTTATCCATGAATTCAATTAACTTAGGGTAAGTCTAGTTTCCCTTAGAAGTTTTCCTTTGACAACTTGAGTCTTACTTCTCATCTTATAAGAAAATCAAAAACACTTAATAAAGAAAAGGTGTACAATGTGCCACGAGCCTTAAGCTATACGGGAAATGATTAGTGGAGGTCTCCTTCGCTCTTCTAGGATGCTTTACAAACGTTCCATTGGGGGCGATCTTGGAAAGTATTCGCTCCTGTGTCATAGTCTTTAGTGTTGTACATTCAATAAACACAAACTTCAAAACACTTCTTTTAAAAGACAAAAACAAATAACAAGCGACTATCCTGCGGGAACTTCTCTTCTCATCTCATTCACTCACAACGCGAACTCGCGACGACTTGTTACACATGCAAGACGGTAAATGCACTCGTACCAGACGAGCCTGCAACACCTGAGCATAGACATACGCAGTTCCAGCTGTAAAAAACACAAACAAATAGTTCCCGCCTAGGTTAGGCGAACTACGTCGACTCTGATCCTCATTATCCCGATGAGGTACGTAGGCAGCGGGGTAGGGCCCGTTCGAGCACATTCTTTATTTTCCCTACATTTCCCCTTTTATTCTCATTTTCTTATTTCAGTTCTTTTCTCATTTCTCATTCCAGTTCCAGTAGCAGTTTTATTCAGCAGCATTCTTTATTTCTCACCCTTTGAAACAAACAAGCAAGCGTGGATCCCGTCGGGTACGGCGGACGGATTGGGGTGCTAATACCTTCTCAATTCGTAACCGACTCCCGAACTCAGATCTTTGGTTCGCAAGGCCTTGTCCTTTCCTTCTTCATCAGGTTTGTGCAACATTACCTTTCCCATTCATTCGGGATAAAAATGTCTGGCTGGCGACTCTACCTTTTCCGCGTCACTTTCGCGTTTGTACTAGGATGAAAATCCCGGGAGCGACAGCTGGCGACTCTGCTGGGGACTAACCTGATTCTTCCGGTTTCCCTTGTAGAGTCAATCCTAGCGCCTGTTTAGTTTTGTTTCTTTGGGTGTTTATCTGTTTGATGCTGTGTGCTTTAGTTTAGCTTTACCGTTTGTACTTACAGTTCTTTACAGCTTTACTTTACCGCATTTATTTACCGCTTTCAGTATTTTATTTTCCATGCATCATATTATACTGGACTGTCTGGCTGTGCTGGTTTTCATTTTTTCTGTGGGATGGGAGTTACTATGAGATAAGCCAAATACCCCGCTTGAGTATACACATAGGATTTAGAGTGGGCAGTCGTGTGGCTTGCGTGGTCTTGAGCACGTGTAGTTTTCACGAGTCCCACACCCAGATCAGGCTCTCTTGGGATATGTTCTATACTGCCTAGGAAGACCATAGAATGTTCCCACCTGAGCTGCTAACACTGGGAACCGATCATCGAGGACCTTAGTGGAAACAACCCTCTCCAGTGGTGACAGTGGCAGACCACATTTCGTGGCAAACCCATTCGCACCCGAGGGCCCACTAGGAAATCGCATAGGATGACCTTGTTCTCTCGTAGGAACCTGGTTAAAGCAACTGGTCGTATGACGGTAGTATTGTACCCTTCGGGATGAATGTACTATTGTTTCTCGACTTCAGTGCTTGAAGCCGGGGACTTATGAGGGATGCTTATTTTTCAGGAATTCAGCTGAGGCCTCCCTGAGTAGTACATAATGCCAAACCGATTCCCTGATTTGGTCATGAGCAATTTCTCGGAAATGGTGAACGTATTATTGCTATTCATCTTTGAGAGTCCGTGATGTTGACCCGAGTAGCACACCCGTGAGATTGGGAGGGGTTTACAGGTTTGCAGGAACCCTGATACCTTCAGCATACCCACTTTGCCTTTGGTTCAGTTTTGTGATCTGGATTTTTGTTCTTAAGATATGGATCTCGGATCAGAGGGATGATTATTGTGATATATGGATTTTGAGACCTGGCACCGACACCTGATTACTTGATTTGGCACATCACAGACACTTCACTGATCACATGCCTTGTCTTGCATAAGCATCATATCATCATTAATCATTTTGTGTTCTTTTTATTCTCAGAGTTCATTACCTCCTAGGTCCTGGTCATATTTGCTACTTCAGCATGGAGATTCCGAGGAAGAGAAATGTTCATTATACTTTCCCGCAGCAGGAGACAGAGAGTGTTCAGGGTTTGATTAGCTTGATAGGTGACCGAGTCCTTGATGATTTCAGGAAAGAGTTTGGCAAGATACTGGATTATGTGAGCAAGCCCACAGTCGACCAGAAAGATAGCTTGCATTCTTTGTTGCAGTTCTATGATCCACAGCTGAGGGTCTTTTTTTTCCCTGATTACATCCTGGCACCTATATTAGAGGAGGTTTCTGGCATACTGAATATTCCTGTTAAGGAGAGTATACCTTATTATGTTTCGGAGAGGATCCCTTCTCATGAGGATATCACTATTGCCTGTCATTTGAGTATGCTCAGACTCAAGATGGGATTAGAGGCTGGCCGAAGTAAAGGGATCCCTTTGGACTTTCTTATTGCAGAGGCACATGTCATGGCATCAGGAGAGAAGTGGGCAAACTTCAAAACACTGTTAGCCATGATAGTATATGGGACCAGTTTGTTTCCAGGAGAGAAAGGGCTAATTAGCATGGAGGCTATCACCATCTTCGTCAAGAGAAATCCTGTTCCTACATTGCTAGCTGACTTTTATGGAGTTCATCACAGAAATGAAAAGAGGAAGGGATATGTAAACTGTTGTGCTCCCATATTTGTTGGTTGGTTTGTAAGAAAACTCCCTAAATCAGGACCCTTTCAGGATTTGAAACAGTCTTGGAAGTGGTCCAAAAGATCAATGGGCTTAACCTCAGCTGACATTGCTTGGGGATGCAACAGAGATTTTTTCCCACAGGCTTGTTGTGGGATCCCTTATATTTGATGTACTTTTGTTATTGTGATTGGCACCCTTCGGGGACGTTGTATTTTCAAACTCCAGTTTATATGATTGATTTGTTCTGGATTTCTTGTTTGTTATTTGCACCGACGCAGAATAATGAGCACCAATTCTCCACGGCCATCATTATGTTTGAATATTACTTGGGTCTTCTTCCCAATTCTTATCTTCTTAATGCCAGGACCGGACACAGGAAAAATCTTGGGAATAAAAGGAACACATTGCATTGCATACGCATCATTTGCATTTTGTTTTTGTCTTTGCAGGTTTTCTTCGGGATGTTTAATTTATCTGTGTTCAAACAGGCAAAGATTGCGAGGGCCGCCAAGACCCGGTACCTTCGACAAGATATCCCTCATCGGTACGTGACCCGCAGCAATCAAAGAACAGCAATGGACGCCATGCAGACAGAACTCAATGAAGTCCGTACCAAGATGGCAGAATTTATGACCCTGATGCAAGGGATGGCCCAGGGGCAGCAGGAGCTGAGAAATGCAATTCAAGGGTTAACTCCTCCTAATACTAATGCTCAGGCAACCACTTCCGGCGGGCTAGGGGCTCCTCCCAACACCAACAACGGCTCAGGTGGACCTCATGTTCCAGATCCAGCTATGGCAACGTACGTTCCTGTGCACAACAGGCAGGAAGACCAATTCCAGTTTTTCAACAACGATATGGGTTTCGGCGGTGATGGAAATCTTAATGACTTCTTGGTGCTTGCGGAAAAGGTCAAGGCCCTTGAGTGCAAAGACACTTTGGGAATT
This sequence comes from Lathyrus aphaca, assembly GCA_963966055.1. Classification (NCBI taxonomy): domain Eukaryota; kingdom Viridiplantae; phylum Streptophyta; class Magnoliopsida; order Fabales; family Fabaceae; genus Lathyrus; species Lathyrus aphaca. The sequence goes on along the minus strand of OZ014520.1, from coordinate 162,683,848 downwards.
GACGTGTCAGACATGGGTTTAGTACCTGGGGTGGTCATTCCACACAAGTTCAGACCACCAGCATTTGATAAATACAACGACAGCTCCTGCCCGAAAACTCACCTACAGGCCTTCTACAGGAAGATTGCGGCCCACACGCGAGACGAGAAACTCTGGATGTACTATTTCCAGGATAGCCTCTCCGGAGGATCCTTGGAGTGGTACATGAAGCTGGAGAGGAGCTCTATTAGAAGCTGGAAGGATTTGGGAGAAGCCTTCCTCAGACAATATCAGTACAACATTGACATGGCGCCCAGCCACACTCAGCTTCAGAGCTTGGCACAGAGAAGCTCGGAGAGCTTCAAAGATTATGCACAGAGGTGGCGTGAGGTAGCCGCCCGAGTGCAACCACCTTTATTGGAGAGAGAGATGGTCGACCTTTTCCTGAATACCCTCCCAGGGCATTTCATGGAAAGATTGGCTGGTTGTTCCTCAAGTGGCTTCTCGGACATTATCTTGACTGGAGAAAGAATTGAAAGCTGGCTCAAACAGGGGAAAATCCAGAATGGAGGCGCTTCGGTATCTGGTATCAAGAAACCCTTTGTGAAAAGGAGGGAAGGAGAAAAAAGTGCAGTATACGCACAGAGGGGAATGATTCACCAAGGATATTATCAGCAAGTGGCCCCTGTCACTATTTCAACTCCGCCCGTTCAACAACAGGTCCAGCCTCCACAACCGCAGCACTCACAAGGGTATCAGCCAAGAGCCCCTCGTCCATACTACTCTCAGAGGCCGAAGGATAGACATATTGAAGCTCCACCAATGTCTTACTCCCAACTTTTAAAGAATCTCCTACAGCTTCAAATGATTCAGCTCCGAACCTTGCAACCTCCGAAGCCAGGCCAAGTTCCTGAAGGTTATGACTTAAATGCTAGATGCGAGTTTCATTCTGGATCTCCCGGCCATAGTACTGAGAATTGTAAAGCATTGAAGCATGTTGTTCAGGACTTGTTAGATTCTAAGGCGATCAATTTTGCTCCCTCTCCTAATGTGCTGCAAAATCCCATGCTTCCTCACAGGGGCACGGTTGGTGCGATTGATGAAGGGGAGAACTTGAATTTGGTGGATGATGTTGATGACTTGCAGACTTAATTGGTTGTTATCAAGTTTTGCTTGTTGAAGAAAGTCATTTTCCCCGGATGCGAGGAGGATTGTTCGGAGTGTGCTGAAGCTACCAACGGTTGTAGACGATTGAAGGCCGGAATCCAAGGCATGATTGATGAAGGAGTGCTGCAGTTTGACAAGATTTTGAAAGAAAGTGAAGTCTCCACAATGACTATCTTTTATGATCCATCTCAGGTTCCTTCACGAGCCAGAGCGACACCAATAACCATTACCACTGCTGGACCCATAATGTACCAAAGTGACAGAGCTGTTCCTTGGAATTATGGTGGTGAAGTGTACTGCAACGGCCAGAGGCAGGAGTTGGCCACGACTAGTATAACCCCAGCTCAAGTAGAAAATGTTGGAGTAGGGGGTTTTACTCTAAGTGGAAGATTGTTTGCGCCTGAAGCACTAAGAAACAATGTGATACCACCCAGAGATACTGCCGAAGCCCAAGCTAGAGCCAGGGGAAGCAACCAGTAGTTGTGTCAATGATCCAACGCCATCAACGGATCCAGACCTCACCTTTGATAAAGAAGCTGAAGAATTACTGAGGATCATCAAGAAGAGTGATTACAAGATTGTAGACCATTTGCAACAGACACCGTCGAAGATTTCCATCTTGTCCTTGCTCATGTGTTCTGACTCTCACAGAAAAGCTCTCCTAAATATTCTGAACAAGGCATACGTGCCTCAGGATATTTCTGTAAATCAGTTAGAAACGGTGGTGTCCAGTGTCAATGCCAGTCATGGATTGGGTTTCACAGACTTGGATTTGACTTCTGACGGGAGTGCTCATAATCGGGCATTGCATATATTCTCTGGAATGTAAGGGTGCAGTGCTTTCCCATGTGTTGGTAGATACTGGATCCTCTTTGAACGTCTTGCCCAAGAAAGCACTGATGAAGTTGGACTATGATGGAGTGGTTCTAAAGCCCGGTGATCTAGTGGTTTGAGCATTTGATGGGTCGAGAAGATCGGTGTTTGGAGAGGTGGAGTTGCCTATCAAGGTAGGTCCACAAGTCTTCAATACCACGTTTTACGTGATGGATATACAACCTGCATATAGTTGTTTATTCGGAAGACCTTGGATACATTCGGCAGGAGCGGTATCGTCTACACTCCATCAGAAGCTAAAGTTTGTATGGGAGGGTCAAATTGTGACTGTCAGCGGGGAAGAAGATATCTTTGTTAGTCATCTAGCTTCATTCAAATATGTGGAGATGGATGGCGAGACAGTTGAGACCCCATGTCAAGCTTTTGAGCCCTTGAAGTCTGAGCAAGCATCCGCAGTAGCAACTTCTCCTGAAGAACCGAAGAAAGGGGTTTCCATAACCTCTTATAAACAAGCACTTGAATTGGTAGAATTTGGAATACGAGAAGGCTGGGGCAGTCCGGTAGAAGTGCCAGAGAAGAAAGACATGTTCGAGATTGGCTATCACCCTGGAAGATCTTCGTCTGAAACAAGTGCTAAAGGTTGTCAGAGCCCGGTTACTTTCACAAGTGCGGGAGTGGTAGACTACGAGAACATCAGTGCTGTGCAGGATGACATTGTCGATAGTGATTGTGACCTAGATGAATGGATCAGGCCTGCCGCTCCAGGAACTCAGCTTAGCAACTGGACATCGGAAAGGCTTATTTCGGTCACCTCTTTCGAAGAGTAATAATGTTTTGTTTCTATTTTTCCTGCATTAAAGCATTATGTCTTGCCCGAGGCATAGTGGCTCTTTGTAAGGGTTCATTTGTTCATTAACACAATCATAAATAAAATTGACGTTTCACATTCATTCATGTTGTTCTCTGTCTTTCGTTTTTTACGTTTGTTTTCAAAAAGAAAGAAAAGTTTTAAAATGACAATGTTTCTCATTTTCTCAAGTTGTTGCTAAAGCCTTGCATGAATCATCATTCATGCAGGTGCTCATCACCAGATCTTATCAATGAAGACCCTGTTATGTCTGAGTATGACTTCGACAATCCAATTTATCAAGCCGATGAGGAAGGTGAAGAGGATTGCGATTTACCCGAAGAATTGGCCAGACTGCTTAGACAAGAGGAGAAGATGATTCAGCCGCACGAAGAAGATGTCGAAGTAATAAACCTGGGTACTAAAGAAGACAAGAAAGAAGTCAAGATCGGAGCTGCATTAGAAGAAACTATCAAGACTCGTTTGATGGCTATGCTTCGAGAATACGCTGACGTCTTCGCGTGGTCCTACCAAGATATGCCTGGTTTAGACACTGACATTGTGGTACATAAGCTACCTCTCAGAGAAGATTGCCCTCCGGTAAAGCAGAATTTGAGGCGCACGCGTCCAGACATGGCAATTAAAATAAAAGAAGAAGTGCAAAAACAGTTTGATGCTGGTTTCTTGGCCGTGACCAGTTATCCTCCGTGGGTTGCTAACATCGTGCCGGTTTCCAAGAAGGATGGCAAAGTCAGGATGTGTGTGGACTACAGGGATTTGAATAGGGCTAGCCCCAAAGATGACTTCCCTCTACCTCACATAGATGTACTTGTCGATATTACTGCTCAGTTTTCCGTGTTCTCATTCATGGACGGATTCTCAGGCTATAATCAAATCAAGATGGCTCCCGAGGATATGGAAAAAACAACCTTCATCACTCCTTGGGGCACCTTTTGTTACAAGGTCATGCCATTTGGTTTAAAGAATGCAGGAGCTACCTATCAACGAGCAATGGTGACGTTGTTTCACGACATGATCCATCATGAAATTGAGGTTTACGTTGACGACATGATAGCAAAATCCCAGACAGAGGAAGAGCACTTGGTTAACTTAGCAAAATTGTTCGATAGGCTTCGAAAGTTCAGACTGAGGTTAAATCCGAATAAGTGTACCTTCGGGGTTCGTTCTGGCAAGTTACTCGGCTTCATTGTTAGTGAACGAGGAATCGAGGTTGATCCAGCCAAGGTGAAAGCTATCCAAGAAATGCCTGAGCCAAAGACTGAAAAGCAAGTGCGTGGTTTCTTAGGGAGACTAAACTACATTGCACGGTTTATTTCTCACCTAACGGCCACGTGCGAGCCCATCTTTAAGCTTCTGAGGAAGAATCAGGCCATTAAATGGAACGAAGACTGTCAGCAAGCCTTTGACCGAATCAAAGAGTACCTGTTAGAACCACCAATTCTTATGCCTCCAGTGCCAGGGAGACCTCTGATTATGTATCTTACTGTGCTTGAAGGATCGATGGGATGTGTGCTGGGTCAGCAGGACGAGTCTGGTCGAAAAGAGCACGCCATTTATTACCTTAGCAAAAAGTTTACCGATTGTGAGACGCGATACTCACTACTCGAGAAAACTTGCTGCGCTTTGGCATGGGCTGCTCGCCGACTAAGACAGTACATGCTGACTCACACTACTCTCTTAATTTCCAAGATGGATCCTGTGAAATACATCTTTGAGAAGCCGGCTTTGACAGGAAGAGTGGCTCGTTGGCAAATGATACTCACGGAGTATGACATACAATACACTTCACAAAAGGCTATCAAGGGGAGTGTGTTGTCAGAATACTTGGCCCAGCAGCCGATTGATGATTATCAACCCATGAGGTTTGAGTTTCCGGATGAGGACATCATGTTCCTCAAGTCGAAAGACTACGAAGAACCACTTCCGGACAAGGGGCCCGACTCCGAATCCAAATGGAGGTTGATGTTTGACGGGGCTGTAAACATGAATGGGAGTGGAGTAGGTGCTGTTATTATCTCGCCAGAAGGGGTCCACACACCTCTAGCCGCTCGATTGACCTTCGAGTGCACTAACAATGAGGCAGAGTATGAAGCTTGTATCATGGGGATCGAAGAGGCAATAGACTTGCGAGTCAAGAACCTTGAGATCTTTGGAGATTCTGCTTTGGTGGTAAATCAAGTCAATGGCAAGTGGCTAGTTCATCAAGCTCGTTTGATTCCTTACAGAGATTATGTCAGGAGGTTGTTAACTTTCTTTACCAAAGTCAAGCTGAGCTATGTTCCTAGAGACGAAAACCAGTTCGCCGATGCTCTAGCAACTTTGTCATCTATGATTAAAGTTTGTCGAGAGAATTTCGTGCCTCGAATTTCGATCTCCCGGCTTGAAAGACCTGCTTATGTCTTTGCAGTTGGTGATGGTGAAGATAACTAGCCTTGGTACCACGACATCAAACAATTCCTGAAGGCTCGGGAATACCCGACTGGGGCATCTAGTAAGGATAAGAAGACCCTTAGAAGACTGGCAGGAGGTTTCTTCTTGAATCAAGATGGTGTGTTGTACAAACGGAACTTTGACATGGTGCTGCTCAGATGCGTGGATAGACACGAAGCAGACCTGTTAATGCAGGAGGTTCACGAAGGCTCCTTTGGTACCCATGCTGGAGGACATGCCATGGCCAAGAAATTATTGAGATCGGGATACTATTGGATTACCATGGAATCTGATTGTTGTAAATACTCCCGTAAATGCCATAAGTGTCAAATTTATGCCGACAAGGTCCATGTGCCTCCGAATCCGTTGAGTGTCATGTCTTCACCGTGGCCTTTCGCTATGTGGGGCATCGATATGATTGGAAAGATTGAGCCAACAACTTCTAATGGGCATCGCTTCATCCTAGTTGCTATTGATTATTTCACGAAGTGGGTTGAAGCGGCATCCTACACCAATGTCACAAAACAAGTGGTCGCTCGATTTATTAAGCGGGACATCATCTGCCGGTATGGAGTCCCTGAAAGGATCATTACTGATAATGGTTCTAATCTCAACAACAAGATGATGGCCGACTTGTGTCAAGATTTCAAAATAGAACACCACAACTCTTCTCCATATCGTCCGAAAATGAATGGCGCCGTCGAGGCGGCTAATAAAAACATCAAGAAGATTGTGCAGAAGATGGTTGTGACGTACAAAGACTGGCACGAGATGTTACCATTCGCGTTGCATGGGTATAGAACATCAGTACGCACTTCAACTGGGGCAACTCCATTCTCATTGGTGTATGGTATGGAGGCAGTTTTACCAATCGAAGTAGAAATCCCCTCGTTGAGGTTGATGATGGATATCAAGCTAGATGAAGCTGAGTGGCTCCGATCCAGGTATAATCAATTGAGCCTCATTGAAGAGAAACGTCTAGCAGCTGTATGCCATGGACAGTTGTATCAGCGACGAATGAAACAGGCTTTTGACAAGAAGGTGCGACCACAGAGGTACACGCCAGGAGATTTAGTGCTGAAAAGGATTCTTCCTCCTCTCAACGATCATAGGGGCAAGTGGACACCCAACTATGAAGGACCGTTCGTGGTTAAAAAGGTTTTCTCAGGCGGAGCCTTAATGTTGACAACCATGGACGGAGAAGACTTCCAATCCCCTGTCAACGCAGACGCAGTAAGAAAATACTTCGTGTAAAAAGGACCCGCTGGATAAAAAAAGAATAATGATCCAGGCAAAAATGGGCATCCCGGCGAGCCAAAAACAGAATAAAAGGCTCGGGCAAAAGTTAGGGAAATCTTGGAAAAAAAAATGTACACCCGCTGAGTTGAAAAGCCACATTGGACAACTCAGGCAAAAAAGGGCATCCCGGTGGATTGAAAACCTGAAAGGGCGATCCACGCAAAAGAGGGATTAACACGAACGACTGCGATCTGCGAGATCCATGATCTACATACAGTTGAGGCTATCCTAAGGGTTGAAGATCAGTTCACTTACGTTTTGTCAAGAGGCAGAGTGAGCGGAGCGTCTTGAAGACATACGAGTCATAACTGGGTTGAGATTTGATAAGATTCATGTCTCACATTGCCAATAGGATAGATTGTTTTTCTTTTTAGTTGTTCCCTCATTCCAGGGAACTGCTTCCTTTGTATTGCCTATTCAGGGCCACCTTTCCAAATCAATAAGAATTCAACTTCAGTCAATTGACTACTTTGTTTTTACTTTCTTCATCTAGCATTGATTGATTGTGAAAACGTCTAGCAAATGGTAACTTGCATTGTGTTATGAACATTTGAATGCTTTCTAACTCGTGCAGGAGAATAGAAACATTTAATACAACTCTGAAAAGGTGTTGAGATACCTACACAATGATTCATGCTATGAGCCTGGGGCAAACAGGTCCCAAACTAATTCTCTATGTTGCAGGTACTATCGATTGTGTTCGTACGGGTACAGGTACTGGTGTTGCTAACAGAGCTAAAGATTTATCCAGAATGGGCATTCCCTTTTGTTTGAACAGAAACAAGTATCTCCCAGGGTGTTTCCAATCATCCCCAGCCATGTGGAAGTTGAAATTTCACCCAGCAAGGTAGCAGAGAATGGGTGTCGCCCCCAAGCAGAAGTTTCCCTTCGGACAGGGGCAATTCTCAGTAGTACAAGGAGTTCTTTCCTCCCCAGCAAGGTGTTTCCTCAGCAGTGTCATGTCTTTGGTTCCCAGCCAAGTCAGGGGGTCCTCACTTCCCCACCAGAGTTCAAGAAAGGTCCATCTCCAGCAGGGTCTTGGCGATCCAATCTCAAAGTCCAATTTATTTTTGGCAGTGGCGGCTGTTCGGAGCCGGTGAATTATCAACAGCTTTCCCCGCAGAGTTGTTTACTCCTCATCAGGACGAGCCAGATCAATGCAGTGATCATCATTTCTCCCCAGCCAAGTTATCTGGGATACCTGCAGTCTCCTTATCAGGATATCCTTTGCATTTGCATGTGCATAATCATCACATGTGCATCCTCCAAAGCGTAACATTTCCATTGTCATGGAGCATTACGCCATAAATTCAAACATATGCATGCCAGCATGGGCCAGTTTTGAGGTATTACATAAGACCCGTTACACCTCCAATCGGATTGAAGTATTCCCCACAGAATACAACTTCATTTCCCAGGGTGGATGCTTCCACCAAGTCTTGTTGCTATCCCCAATTGAGTCTTGTTTCAGTATAACAGTCTCATTTTTTCGCGTCCCCGTTTCAGTACAACGGTCGCGTCTTGGGCTCTCGTTTAAGTACAACGATCCCATTCCTTGCGAGTCTCCATTTAAGTACAATGGTCTCGTCTTTGAGTCTTGTTTCAATACAACAGTCTCATTTTTCGCATCTCTGTTTCAGTACAACGGTCACGTCTTGGGCTCTCGTTTAAGTACAACGATCCCGTTCCTTTCGAGTCTCCATTTAAGTACAATGGTCTCGTCTTTGAGTCTTGTTTCAGTACAACAGTCTCATTTTTCGCATCTCCGTTTCAGTACAACGGTCACGTCTTGGGCTCTCGTTTAAGTACAACGATCCCGTTCCTTTCGAGTCTCCATTTAAGTACAATGGTCTCGCCTTTGAGTCTTGTTTCCGTACAACAGTCTCATTTCTTCGCGTCTCCGTTTCAGTACAACGGTCGCGTCTTGGGCTCTCGTTTAAGTACAACGATCTCGTTCCTTCCGAGTCTCCATTTAAGTACAATGGTCTCGTCTTTGAGTCTTGTTTCAGTACAACAGTCTCATTTTTTCGCGTCTCCGTTTCAGTACAACTATCGCGTCTTGGGCTCTCGTTTAAGTACAATGATCCCGTTCCTTTCGAGTCTCCATTTAAGTACAATGGTCTCGTTTCAGTGCGAAGATAATGGATCGGTTGATACCATCTCCGTGTTAGATCAGTTGATCTTATTTGAGTCATGAATCGGTTGATATCATTTCTCTTCGAGTTGTAAATCGGATGATATTACATTCTCGCGTTTCTTGGTTATGGATCGGTTGATACCATCTCCGTGTTAGATCGGTTGATCTTATTTGAGTTACGAATCGGTCGATATCATTTCTCTTCAAGTTGTAAATCGGATGATATTACATTCTTGCTTTCCGGGATGGATCGGTTGATACCATCTCAGTGTTAGATCGGTTGATCTTATTTGAGTCGCAAATCGGTTGATGTTGCGTTAAGTCCTGTTTCGCCAACAGGCACCCTCGTCGTGATTTTGATTCGTTCAGTAGTCGTAGTGATTGCATTGATTCTATTTCCACCTGGTTCTATTATCGCTACCTATTCAGAGGTCAAAATCAAAAAATACATAAATAAATAAATGGGCAAATGGCATTTCCATTACCCTCAGTGTGCAAATTTTCAGGTTTTATTCGAGTATTCAATCACTCCATACCTTGAACGTCTAAAAGTCGTTGCAATTATTCATTCAAGTCTGCAGATGATTGAATAGGGGCAGCTGTAATACCTCAAAATTTGCCCTCCTATTTATTCTCTCTACTGGCTTATGTTTCGTGTTCATCTGCATTTCTCATCAGTTCATTAAAAGCATACTAGTGCATTTCATTGTTTCATAAGGCATGTGATTTAGGCCCTTTGAATCTAGGGTTTCGTTCCTTATCTGTATCTGCCAGGGTTTGAAATAGGGGAGAATATTCACTGGTTAACGATTCCACTTCAAATGCGGTTGTTCAGTTATGTTTCGATCCGGATAGGAGTTTGACCTAATTTTGGTCAAACTATCAAAAGATCGTTGCGACTGCAAGATTATGTTGGACCTCTGGACCATTTCTTAGACAATGCATATTCAAAGATCATGTTGTCGTGTGCTGAGATTCATCCGTTTGACGAACAGTGTTTGGTGTGAAGCTTGGCTCGAATCTGCAGTTTATTAATGATTCATCTGGATTTGAATAATCACGGCACGTTTCAGATGATTCGAAGAGTTGTGACGAATCCGAAAATATTCAGTGGCTCAGAAGTGGTTGTGTTTATAGACATGTGGAAAGAATGCAAAACAGGATTTGGGCTAAAATTGGGACTTCATATTCATTCATTCTCATTGTTATAAGCCGTTCCCGACTATTCCATTCTACTTTCATTTCTTCAATTTCCATTACCTTTTACGGTTCCATTTATTTTTTTTCCGTAATTCATTTTGAACCATCTTTCAATTTTCATAGCCCATGTCAAAATCATGTTTTCCCTTTGTCCATTTTACACCATTTAAGCTCAATGGAAATTTTGCTTTAGAATCATCATAAATCTCTACAAAAATGGTAGGAGGTCAATTTCTTTTGTTTTCATCTTAGTATCCAAATCACTAAACCAATTCCCAATTAGTCATCTTAAGTCCAATGAAATCCATTTCTGATACCTTTTATTTCCAATCAATATTCTTTTTGAGTTCTATTCCATATTTTAAGCCCATTTCAAATCCATACCATTTTCCTATACATATTTTCAGGCCCACTATCCATTAACCATTTTCATTTTTTAAGTGAAATGCCATACTTTCCTTCCGCATGATTTGCAAGTTTAATGAGATGTCATGTTTGTATTTTAACTAAGTGATCTGTATTTGAGTTCAATCCTATGGCAATTTAATTAAAATTATACAGCTCAAAACTGCTGACCAAGTTAGTCATATGCATGTGTCAATCCTATGTCTACTCCAATAAAAATCAACAAAAAGTCCAAGCTGACTATCATTTGGGATGGAGTTAGCTTCCAGCTCATCAAAAATAGATAAACCACTGGAGAAGTGATGCACTTGAATGACTACAAATCGAATACAGAATCAGCAAAACTATACGAATCAGAGCCTCCACCACGACTAGGAGCATCAATAAAATGATTAACAAAAATAAGTTATAACAGTTACATAAATGACCAAAAACCGTAGCTGTTACACCAGAGAAATTCAGGAAAATCTAACAGAAGCTTCAACAGAAAAAGTTCCAGTTACAAATCTAAATTTTTTTTTCAATTATCAGGAAAAAAGTCTATAACAGAATAACAACAAACAAAGCTCTCTTCAATCTTTATCACCTCCATCACCATCTTCAATAACTCTTCTTCAGCAGGAGCAGCCCTTCAAGATCTTCAATCTCCAAGGAACTTCATCAAATTTCCATCAAATTGAAACCTGGAAATCGAAAACATAGTCAATAAACTCGCCACACCTTCATCAATCATAAAAAACTCACGCAAGAATAATTCATAACAAGATTCAACATTGATACCTCACAAAGAGAAAAAAGGGAATTCATTCTGCAAAACTCAAGTTCACAAATTCGTCAACCTTCAAGAATCATCTTCTGCACTCTTCACCATGTATCTCTTATTCTCAATCCTTCACCATCCTTTCTTGACACTCACCTACAAAAAAAATCCTGCAAGGTTGGATAGAAGAAATCAGTTACAGTAATTATCACTTATTCCCAAACTTCATCACATAATTTCCAGTTTCATATTCAAAGACTTCAAAACAGAATAACTAACTCTAACCGAATCCACCAAAACTCATAACAGAAATCAGAATCAAAAACTAACTTCTAACAGAAAATAACAAACTTACCTTCTAGAAGAATCCTCAAATCTTCTTCTATAAAGCAGAAGCTCCTGCAATCTTCAATATCTTCACCAGTTTTCAATCTTTTCTTCCATTCTTCTCATCCCTTTTCTTCAATCCTTCTTATTCAATCTTCTTCTTCACCATTTTTCTTCAACCATAACCAACCTTCAACTCAAGCTCTCATCCTCCTCCAACTGCTGAATCTCCATCACCATTTCTGCAACTCCATTCTTCATCTCCAACCATTTGAAGATTGCTCTTATTCCCTCAATCTTCATTCTTCTTCTTTAATCCGCAACCTCACCAGCACCTGCAAAAAAAAAACATCATTTCAGTTGAAATTCAACCCTGCACAAAGAAATATCAACATCAATCATCTCAAGGATGCACTGATTCACCTTGAAGAAACGCAACCCGCGCTAATAGCTTCAAGGTCTTCGACTCGCATCGTGTTCGAGCTCATCGTCCTCAACACTCTTGATACCATAACATCGTCAGCAACCTCCACAACTTGATTTCGTCTGCTCAATCTCGCATCACTTGCTTCTCTTTATCACCTGGCCGAAACAAGTCTTCAAGGAATTCCAAAGATCTTCACCATAACTCCTCAATCCCGGCTCTCGTATCTTCTTTGAGAATCCGCAACATGCATCTTCATTAACCTGCAAGGTACACAAGTAGACGATCAGTAATCCCATATTCTTCATCTCCTTATTTTCTTGTTACGATTTCCCCTCTTGACTAGAAGATTCGATGAAGTTTGAGCGGATACACGGCCTTTTAGGATTTCAGATTGTGTGTATTTTGGTAAGAGTTGGGCAAAATCCGAAGCCATGGTTGAACTCAATAGCCTTAGGAGGATAGGGTTAGGTGGTTTTGGTATAGAAGAGGTCGAAGGAGGAAGCCTCCAGTGGCGGTGTTTAGGGTTAGGAGAAAGGGGTCGAAGGCGAGAAGAAGAAGATGAAGGTGTTATGTTTTAATCGAAGAAGATGAGGGTGATGAGGGAAGAAGAACGTGGAAGGGTTGCGATGACGAAGAAGAGAGGTTAGGGTTAGATGAGCTGCGGAGGAATCAGGAGGAAGAAGAGAAGTTTAGGTTTTTAGGGTTTGTGTTTATTTGACTTGTATATTTCATTTGAATTTGTTAAGTTAATTAGAAGGACATAAAAAAGAAAACGTTTAATGTTCATTTAATCCAAATTAATCCTCATTAAGTTAATCAATTTTCGAATAATCTCCATTTAATCCGTGTTAATTTCGAAAATCATAAGAAGAGAGAGGATAAGATTGGATAATCCCTTGAGATTCCCTAGCCATACCGGCGGTGACACTTGTCACCGTCCGGTAGGCCCTTTTCACTTTGCTATTCAAACCCCCCGCGTTAGGCCCATTAAGAAAACCACATATAAAAATCGTTGTTTGCACCTCTCCCCCTCATCCAGCGCATTGGGCTTAGCCCATTGCTAATCACACTCCCCTTTTGAGCCCAATTCTAAAAACAACTAAAAAAATGCTTCTCTTTACACCCCTCACACTGCCTGCGAAAATGGGCCTTACAGCATTATTATTTGCACCCCTGTTTTAGGTCCAGAATAGAAAAACACTAAAAATAATTACTTAATGAACCCCTATTTCTTTTCTTTTAGATTTTAATCTTAGTTTAGTATAGTTTAGGATTAATTCAATTAAAAATAGGAATATCCATAATATAATTCCACAAAAATTCCAGTAGATTGTTAGTTCCAATTAGAGATTTTTGACATTTTTGTTTTCTGAATTTTGCATCTTTTTTGATTTAATTCTAATTTTTCTTTTAATTAGCTTTTATTGAATTTCTTTTAATTGTACATAATTTTGTCCATTTTATTTTGGTAATTTCCAGTAACTTTTTTTGACCACTCTTTTTTAATATAGTTAGAAGACTTATAAAAGTACTTAGGATAATTTTTGTAGATTTTTTAGAACATTTTATCTTAGGTTTTAGAGGTTAATTTGTTAAAAATTAGTAGTTAATTCATAGCTGAAAATAAGTCATTTTTTAGGCATATAAAAAATAGGATTTTTTAGGTTTTTTTTAGTATAGTGTTATAGGTAATTTTAGGCCCCCAAGGTTTATTTTTTCATATTTTTCCCATGACTTTTGATATTTTTTGTCATTTAAATCCATTTCCATCATATTGTGCATATTCATGGTTCATATCATTCACTAACTATTTGTTTTTGTGTGCAAGGTATTTTTCAAGGATTGGCTTATGGACTTGGACACTTTTATGCCATGATTGTGTTTTATATTTTGTGTACTTTGTGATGTAATAGCTTAGAACTTGTACGTTTGTATAGTTTCTTTAATTAGGTTAGAAAAGATAAAACGAATCGATAGAAAACCAAAATCTCAAAAAAATGAAATAAATAAAACTCGATCCAACGTCGAGTATATTTTCAAATAAATAAATAAAGTTGCATGTGACATTAGGGTTCTTCGATTACCATCGTTCCATTCCATTCAACCAAAAGCAAGCCTTGTATGTTTCACACCATAAGTCGTGCGTCTTAGCACCACGCAATCGACCCACCCGATCCATCGTGTTATCCCATTTATGTTTCATACATGTTTTTCTTCCCACCATGACTTAGGAGGACCATATTGCTCATTATTGCCTTTTATGTTATCATTTGTAGTTCAATATCTCTTAGGTAGATTTAATTTCAAACCTCACTAACCATAGGTTATCCATGAATTCAATTAACTTAGGGTAAGTCTAGTTTCCCTTAGAAGTTTTCCTTTGACAACTTGAGTCTTACTTCTCATCTTATAAGAAAATCAAAAACACTTAATAAAGAAAAGGTGTACAATGCGCCACGAGCCTTAAGCTATACGGGAAATGATTAGTGGAGGTCTCCTTCGCTCTTCTAGGATGCTTTACAAACGTTCCATTGGGGGCGATCTTGGAAAGTATTCGCTCCTGTGTCATAGTCTTTAGTGTTGTACATTCAATAAACACAAACTTCAAAACACTTCTTTTAAAAGACAAAAACAAATAACAAGCGACTATCCTGCGGGAACTTCTCTTCTCATCTCATTCACTCACAACGCGAACTCGCGACGACTTGTCACACATGCAAGACGGTAAATGCACTCGTACCAGACGAACCTGCAACACCTGAGCATAGACATACGCAGTTCCAGCTGTAAAAAACACAAACAAATAGTTCCCGCCTAGGTTAGGCGAACTACGTCGACTCTGATCCTCATTATCCCGATGAGGTACGTAGGCAGCGGGGTAGGGCCCGTTCGAGCACATTCTTTATTTTCCCTACATTTCCCCTTTTATTCTCATTTTCTTATTTCAGTTCTTTTCTCATTTCTCATTCCAGTTCCAGTAGCAGTTTTATTCAGCAGCATTCTTTATTTCTCACCCTTTGAAACAAACAAGCAAGCGTGGATCTCGTCGGGTACGGCAGACGGATTGGGGTGCTAATACCTTCTCAATTCGTAACCGACTCCCGAACTCAGATCTTTGGTTCGCAAGGCCTTGTCCTTTCCTTCTTCATCAGGTTTGTGCAACATTACCTTTCCCATTCATTCGGGATAAAAATGTTTGGCTGGCGACTCTACCTTTTCCGCGCCACTTTCGCGTTTGTACTAGGATGAAAATCCCGGGAGTGACACTGAGATACCTCATACTTTCTTCAAGATTTATCTGATCACAAACCATAACTGTGCAGAGATGCAATGAGATGTTAAAGGTGAATATGCAATGTAAGATGTAATGATATGTTGTGCAACATGTGTGATCATAAGCATAGGCATGAGAAAGTGAGAGGGAATATTTGGGGTGTTTACAGCTGCCCCTATTCAAGCATGAGTTAGCTGTGTGGGATGTAAGCGTCAGGCTTAGCAGACGAACAAGATAACTTGTGGTTGAATACCAAGACAGTCCAAAATTTGCGCTCTCTGGTATAAGAAAAAAAGGGATATAAATTGTTATTCACAAAACCAGATGGTATAGAATGATCATCAGATGATAGCGATGGAGGAAGACCATCGAGCAGAGGACGATTGCTAGGGGTTAAAAGGTGAGAAATGCACTGACAGGGACAACCATCAGGCTAAAGAATAAAGAATCCATGATGGATACGACCATCAGATAAACTGATGAAATAATGATGAGGGACGGTCATCAAAAGGTGAAGGACGATCACCGAGAAGGGGACGACTCTCGAAAATATCATGACATAGGACGAATGCCGGATAGAAAGATCAACGATGGGGATGGCCATCGGATAAATTGATGAGGGACGGTCATCAAAAGGTGAAGGACGATCACCTAGCAGGGTATGACTGCTGAAAATATCATGACATAGGACGAATGTTGGATAAAAAGATCAATGACGGGGATGGCCATCGGATAAACTGATGAGGGACGGTCATCAAAAGGTGAAGGATGATCACCTAGCAGGGTACGGTTGCGGAAAATATCACGACATAGGACGAATGCTGGATAGAAAGATAGTTTCATTGTGAGAAGAGATAAACACGGACGAGTGTTTAAGCCCAAGAAATAAAATGGTATAAGTGTTTCGACAGTGTGTATAAACTAAAGATACGAACGAGTATCTTTAGGACCACGATACAGACGAGTATCGATAGGAAAAAACGAAGACGCGTGCTTAGGGGTGATGATACAGACAGGTATCAATTGGTTAAGCAAGGAACATAGACGAGTGTTTGGTCTGCTGGAGAGTAGTATAAAGGTATCTGTATTGAGAGTGTGAAAGGGTATTCTGGCGACTGCTGGGGAGAGGTGTTTTTGTATACTGTTGGAGGAGTGATTTTTGTATATACAGGTGAATGGTTCAAACCTGACTTATGATCATGCAAATGCATGTTTGATTTTTTTTGCCGTAATGCTCCGTATTAGACGGAATGCTACGCTTTGTTTGGGGAAGATGATGCGAATGCTATGATTATGCAAATGAGAGAGCCGATCCGAGATTTGAACTCTGCGGGGAGAAAATATCTCTGGGCAATCTTTTCGGAGAACTCTGTGGGGAAACTCAAGCTGGGGATGAGAGAAATCCCAATGTGTTGGAAATTCGTCTTTGTTGGAGAAGAACAAATTTCAGTTATTGCTCGGGAGGTCCTTCTTGGGGAAAAGAGAACTTTTGAGGAGTAATCTGTTGTAATTCTTTCATTCGGGCTGTATCCTGGGGGAATGAGGAGCTTCGTGGGGAGATGCTTTTG
The DNA here is from genome assembly GCA_963966055.1 of Lathyrus aphaca. Classification (NCBI taxonomy): domain Eukaryota; kingdom Viridiplantae; phylum Streptophyta; class Magnoliopsida; order Fabales; family Fabaceae; genus Lathyrus; species Lathyrus aphaca. Next base: position 162,667,173 of record OZ014520.1, on the reverse strand, counting down.
TCAATTGATCCTGCCGATGATGTGACTGCTGACTTGGCTGGGGATATAGTGCCTGATATGCCCCATGATGCAAAAGATTATCTGCCTTGAGTACCTGCAACCTGTTAAACAAAGGAAACTCACAAGTGTCCTGAGGCATCCTCAACCGGATTCCGTCATAGGAGTTAGATTTGCTTAAGAGTACATATTTCCTGCAAGCATTTATTGAAAATGGTTTATATGTTTTCAAGCAAATGTTGTATTACGAACTTTGGACATTTTTTTGCAAACAAAACAAAAGGTACAAAACAGAGTATGAGTGAATTTTGATTTTATTGATTTGTGTGCCCTGAACAGGCGAGTACATTTGAAGAAGCTAATCCATGAAATGAAGAGATTGCTATAAAATTGAGAAAATAAAAGTATTCTATTTGGCAATGCTGAAGTTGATGCTCCAATCTTCCTTTTGTTATGACCTGTATGACTTTGAATTCTCTTCTTATCTTACTTTCTGAGGAAAATTGATTCTGATCGACGCTTTGTCCTTTCGAAGCTTTCCAGGTTATGTAAGCGCGATACAGACGAATTCAGAGTGCAGTTGTTCGCTTATTCCCTGATTTTGCGTGGATCGCCCTTTTGGGTTTTCAATCCACCAGGATACCCATTTTTGCCTGAGCTGTCCAATGTGGCTTTTCAACTCAGTGGGTGTACACCTTTTTTAATTTTCCTTTATTTTTGCCCGAGTCTTTTATTTTGTTTTTGACTCGCCGGGATGCCCTATTTTTGCCTGGACTTACATTGTGTTTTTATGTCCAGCGGGTCATTTATGCGAAGTATTTTTCAACTGCATCTGAATTCACAGGAGATGGGAAATTTTCCCTATCCATGGTTGCGAGCATCAGTGCTCCGCCTGAAAAAAATTTAGTTATCATGTAGGGATTCATAATTTGCCGTCCACTTGCCCCTGTGGTCTGTATGAGGAAGAAGGATTCTTTTCAGTACAAGCTCTCCCACTTGATATTCTCGAGGTCTCACCTTTTGATCGAAGGCTCTTTTCATCCGTTTTTTATATAACTGACCATGACAAATAACTGCTAATCTCTTTTCTTCAATCAGGCTCAGTTGATTATAACGGGATCAGACCCATTCTGCTTCGTCTAGTTTCACATCCATTATTACCCGCAAGGAGGGCAATTCAACTTCGACAGGTAGAACGGCTTCCATACCATACACAAGCTGGTAAGGCGTTTCCCCGGTAGATGTTCTGATGGAAGTTCGGTACCCATGTAAGGCGAATGGTAACATTTTGTGCCAGCCTTTGTATGTGACTACCATCTTTTGCACAATCTACTTAATGTTCTTGTTAGTTGCCTCAACAACGCCATTCATCTTTGGCCTGTAAGGAGAAGAGTTATGATGTTGAATCTTGAAATCCCGACATAGTTCTGTCATCATTTTGTTGTTAAGGTTTGAACCATTATCAGTAATGATTCGCTCGGGCACTCCATATCGACAAATGATATCCTTTTTTAGAAATCGGGCTACCACTTGCTTGGTGACGTTTGCATAAGAAGCTGCTTCGACCCATTTGGTGAAGTAATCAATGGCTACCAGAATGAATCTGTGACCATTTGAAGCAGTTGGTTCGATCTTTCGAATCATATCAATGCCCCACATGGCGAAGGGCCAGGGTGAGGACAATAAATTCAAAGGATTTGGAGGCACATGCACTTTGTCTGCGTAGATCTGGCATTTATGGCATTTTCTGGCATAGGCACAACAGTCTGCATCCATTTTGATCCAATAGTAACCTGATCTCAACAGTTTCTTTTCCATTGCATGTCCTCCGACATGGGTACCGAAAGAACCCTCGTGTACTTCGTACATCAGTATGTCTACTTCCTTTTTGTCAACACATCTGAGCAAGACCAAGTCGAAGTTTCGCTTGTATAAGGAGCCATCAGTATTGAGGAAGAAACTGCCGGCTAGTCTTCTTAATGTCTTCTTATCATTGGACGATGCCCCAGGTGGGTATGTCTGAGTCTCTAAGAAGCATTTGATGTCGTGGAACCAAGGTTTGTTGTTAGTAATAGTGTCCACAGAAAAGACATATGCTGGTCGGTCCAGTCTGGATACTAAAATCTAAGGCACATAGTTGGCGGTCTGTACTTTGATCATGGATGAAATAGTGGCTAAGGCGTCTGCAAATTGATTCTCATCTCGAGGGATTTATTCAAGCTTGACCTTTGTAAAGAAGGTCAACAATCTCCTCGTATAGTCACGGTAGGGAACCAGATGCTCTTGATGAGTATACCACTTGCCATTAGTTTGGTTGATCACCAAAGCCAAATATCCAAATACATTCAAGGTTTTGATCCTGGGGTCAATGGCTTCCTCAAGACCCATGATACAAGCTTCGTACTCTGCTTCATTGTTAGTACAGGCAAAGGTGAGCCTTGCTGAGAAAGGCAGATGGACTCCTTCGGGTGTAATAAGCAATGCACCAACCCCACAACCATTACAATTAACTGCCCCGTCGAACATCATAGTCCATGCTCCTTCTGGATCCGGCCCTTCAGCGTGAACATGCTCTTCACAATCTTTTGATTTTAAGAACATGATGTCTTCATCGGGGAAATTAAATCTCATAGAATGGTAATCATCAATGGGTTGCTCAGCCAGATAGTCGGACAATACACTGCCTATGATGGCCTTTTGAGAGGTGTATTGAATATCATATTCTGTCAGAATCATTTGCCACCTTGCAACCCTTCCGGTAAGTGCTGGTTTCTCAAATATGTACTTGACGGGGTCCATCTTTGAGATCAACAAGGTAGTATGAGTCAACATATATTGTCTTAGTCGGCGAACAGCCCATGCTAAAGCGCAACAAGTTTTCTCGAGTAGTGAATAACGTTGTTCACAGTCGGTAGACTTTTTGCTTAGGTAGTATATTGCATACTCTTTTTGACCAGACTCATCATGCTGGCCCAACACACACCCCATAGATTCATCAAATATTGTCAGGTACATTATTAGAGGTCTTCCTTCAACTGGAGGCATGAGAACTGGAGGTTCTTGTAGATACTCCTTGATCTTGTCAAAACCTTTTTGACAATCATCGTTCCACCTGACTGTTTATTCCTTTCTTAGCAGTTTGAACAAGGGCTCGCAGGTTGCAGTGAGGTGATATATGAACCTTGAAATGTAGTTCAATCTACCCAAGAACCCTCGAACTTCTTTCTCAGTATTAGAGGTAGGCATTTTCTGAAATGCTTTAACTTTATCGGGGTCCACCTCAATTCCTCTTCCGCTCACAATAAACCCCAGCAGCTTAACAGAACGTACCCCGAATGTGCACTTGTTGGGATTTAACCTTAACTGATATTTCCTCAGATGCTTGAAAAGCTTCAATAGATTTACCAAAGGCTCTTCTTCTGTGAGGGACTTGGCAATCATGTCATCTACATAGCACTCAATTTCTTTGTGGATCGTGTCGTGGAATAATGTTACCATAGCCCGTTGATATGTTGCACCAGTGTTCTTCAAACCAAACGACATTAATTTGTAGCAGAACATGCCCCACGGTGTGATGAAGGTTGTCTTCTCCATATCTTCAGGTGACATCTTGATCTGATTGTATCCAGAAAATCCGTCCATGAAGGAAAATACCGAGAACTGAACTGTGTTGTCTACCAATACATCAATTAAGGTAATGGGAAGTCATCTTTCGGGCTTGCTCTGTTCAGATCCCAGTAATCGACACACATCCGCACCTTGCCATCATTCTTAGGGACGGGTACAATGTTAGCAACCCACGACGGGTAACTAGTTACTGCAAGAAAACCGGCGTCCCAGTACTTTTGTACTTCCTCTTTGATCTTCATGGCCATGTCCGGGTGAGTACGGCGCAACTTCTGTTTGACCGGCGGGAAATCCTCTTTTAATGGCAACCTGTGCATGACAATATCTGTATCCAAGCCCGACATATCTTGGTAGGACCAAGCGAAGACATCGACATATTCTCGCAGCATACTGATAAGTTGTTCTTTTATTGGAGCTTGCAGACTGGCTCCAATCTCCACTTCCTTTACAACTTCCTCGTACCAAGATTAATAGTCTTAACCTCCTCCTGATGAGGATCAATCACCTTTTCCTATTGTCTCAATAATCTGGCTAACTCTTTAGGTAAATCGTAGTCTTCTTCAACCCCTTCATTTGCTTGATTAATCGGATTGTCGAAGTCACACAAGGTCATAGCAGTGTCGTTGTCAGTGCAATCTGGAGGACTATTTCTGCAAGGGTTAAGATTTGGTTCATTTTAGTGATTGATTTTATCTTATTTTAGAAAAAGAGTAAGTGAATGAAGTTTTTATTCAGAAAAACATTGCCATTTATTGCTTTGTGCGAAAATAACAAAAATGAAAAGACAGTGAGCGAAAAAGATTGTTTGCAAAAAGATGTCCATTGTTCATTAATATTCAATTTGCACAAATACATATGACCCTATTACAAAATGAGTCCCGACATCTTAGGAAAGATGCAGGACTTTGATGCATGCTTAAAACCGGAAATAATAATTACTCTGTAGCAGTAACCCTTATAATTTCATGGGAAGACCAGTTGAGGACTTGTTGGCCCGGGATTCTTGGACGGATCCAGTTTTCCAGGTTGTAGTCGCTCTCAGCCTCGTCTTCCAGAGTGTTGACAACATCAGGGGTCAGCATTCCCCCACTTATGAACTTTGGCCTTCCAGTAGCCTCCTCTTGAACTTGTCGGGATGGTCTATAACCCAAACCGAATTTGTCTTCTTTCATTTCCACCTTCAGCAGCTTGCCCCAGCCTTGGGCATTCCCTTCTTCCACAACCTTCTAAGCCTGCTTGTAAGAAGAAATTGAGGTACCCATCCTCTCCTTTTGGGATACAGCAGACACCTCAGTTGTAGCTTCGTTGACATTCAGAGCTTTAAAACATTGGCTCATGGTTTCATGGATTTCTCCATCCATTTATATGTACTTGTACGTAGCCAGGTGACTGACAAAGATATCCTCTTCTCCACATATAGTGATAATTTGACCTTCCCACTCATATTTTAACTTCTGGTGAAGGGTTGATGTTACCGCGTCGGCAACATGAATCCATGGTCGACCCAACAAACAACTGTAGGTAGGCTGTATGTCCATCACGTAGAAGGTAGTTTTTAAAACTTGTGGGCCAATTACCACGGGTAGCTCCACATCTCCGAGAATCGATCTCTTAGATCCATCAAAAGCTCTTACAACTAGATTGCTCGGACGGAGGGCTAGACCCTCATACTCCAATTTGACTAAAGCTTTCTTTGGCAAGAAGTTGAGTGATGATCCAGTGTCAACAAGGATGTGCGAGAGCAAAGCCCCTTTACACTCCAGAGTGATGTGTAATGCCTTGTTGTGGTTACGCCCCTCTATAGTCAAATCAGCATCGGTAAAGCCTAGTCAATGACTAGTATTGACATTTGCGACTACTGATTCCAACAAATTAACGTTGATCTCTTTAGGCACATAAGCATTCCGGTGAGCCTCAGAACACATAAGCAGTGATAATATGGATATCTTGGAGGGTGTTTGGTGGAGCTGATCCACAATTTTGTAGTCACTTCTTTTGATAATCCTCATAAACTCGTCTACATCCTGATCAAAGGGTGTCTTCTGAGTTTCTTTTGCAGCAGGTTCTTATGGCACCACACTTTTACCCTTAGCTTTGGCAGCCGCTTCCTCTTAGGTATTAGTTCTGGGAATTTGTGAAGTGAAGAAACGTCTGCTTCTAGTGAAGCCTCCGCCTCCCCCTACATTTTCTACCTGTGGTGCAGATGTTGAGGAGTCAAAAGTGACCTTTCTTCCGTGGCAGTAAAGATCCGAACCATAATGCCAAGGCACGACACTGTTGTTATCATAAGGAATTGGTCCAGGCACCGTGATGGTCACCGGACTAATTGCAGCAGAAGAAGGAGTCATGATTGTCTGCGGTTCATAGTATATAGTAACAGGGGGTCTGACTGAAGGTGGCACAAATGTAGGAAGCTGATAAGCTGATGAGAGAGTGTTGCTGGGATGTTGTTAGTGATAATGTTGTTGGAAGTTGTTATTGTGAGATTCTGGAATAGGGACCGTTGTCGGGTCGTAGTAGATAGTAACTGTTGAAACATCACTGTTGGTGTTTGTTGTTATTGTATCCGATTCTGTTGAAATGATTTTTGTTGTATTTGTAGAAGTGGTTTCTGTTGTAGTTGTAGAAGCTTGAACTGTTGATGTTATCTGTAGGATGCCTTCCTTAATCAGACTGTTGATACCATTCTTCAAACTTGCGCAACCATTAGTAGTAACCTTACAAGCTTCGTAGTAGGCTTCACAACCTGGAAACACTTGACATTTTAAAAGATGAGCTTTCACCTCGGCCAGAGGTGTTCGAACACTTGCAACATTGTCAATCAGGATTGCTGGATGGTCTTCCTCGATAGCATTAATCCTTGTCCCACCATGATTAGGTATTGGATTTCGGGTAACACTTGGAGGAGGTGCGAAGTTTACGGCTTTGGAATCAATCAGGTCTTGGACCTTTATATGCAGGGCCCTACACTTTTCTGTGGCATAGCCAGGAGCATTTGAGTGGAAGGCGCATCTTGCGTTGACGTCATAATTTCTTGCAAGGTTGAGAGGATCTGGTGGAGACAAAGTCCTCAGTTCAACCAAGTTGAGTTTCAACAGTTGTGGGAGTAACACTGTGTAGGGCATCGGAATAGGATCGATTACCCTGTTGATCTGAGAAGTTCTTTTTTGAAATGGACGTTGTTGTTGATTATTGTTGTTGTAAGGCATTTGCTGCTGTTGTGGGAACTGTTGTTACTGAGGTGTTGGAGTAGGAATGGTGATAACAGCCACTGATCTTTGCAAATACTGAGGCCTACCTCTGCCAATATGCACTGAATTAGTCTCTCCTGTCCTTTGGGGTCCGGAGAATGGTTTCTTTGTGTTGCTAGAGTTGGCGCCATTATCAGAATCATGCCCATCTTCAACAAACTTTCAATTCTCTCTCCCGCTATGACCACATCAACAAAGCTAGTGTAAGAGAAAGCAACAAGTCTATCAATATAAGTTCCTTGCAGGGTATTCATGAACAAGTCAGCCATCTCTCTTTCTGACATTGGAGGTTGGACAACATCAACCAGCTGACTCCATCTCTGAGCGTACTCACGGAAACTTTCCCTTGAAGATTGAGACATTCCCATTAAGAGAGTCATGTTAGGTGCCATGTCCAAGTTGTATTGATACTGGCGCACAAAGGCTTCAGCCAAATCTTTCCAATTTCTGACAGTGGACCTGGATAAGTGTGAGTACCATTCTCTGGATGCCCCCTTCAAGCTATCTTCAAAATAAAACATCCATAGCTGTCGCTCCCACCAGATGAAGCCGGGTCAAATGGGGTACAGACGCGAACGGTCGGCGAAAGGGGGATGCGAGGACACACAGGAGTGAACTCACAGGGAATGAATAGAGTCGCCAGCTAGGCATTTTTATCCCGGAGGAAAGGCAATGCTGCATAGACCTAGAAAGACATGGATAAGACGGTTGCGAACCAGAGAGACTGAGAAAGGGGGTTGGTTACAACCTGGGAAGGTATTAGCACCCAGATTGTCCGCCGTACTCGACGGGATCCACGCTTGAAAGATTTGTGTTTTAAAGGGGTAGTGTCAGTGCAATCTGTGTATAAAGAGCTGGAACAGGATGTACAGGTGTCAGTGTAAGAGAAGTGAAGTGTATAAGGGAAGTGTCAGTGTAAGAACAAAGATGAAATGCTCATGATAATGGGGCTAAAAGAACAATGCTATAAGGAGGGGGAATATACAGAGACTTTTGTTCGATAACCGTTAAGTTATGCCTACGTATCCTCTCGTGCAATGAGGAAGTCAGAACACCGTAGTTCGACCCAAAGAGACTGAAAATGAATTGACTTGTGAACTGATTGCTTGTCTATGCTCAAGTGTATGACCTGTCTGGCTCAGGTGCAAACTGTCTTGCATTAGACGGAAGAAACAAGTTCTCGTTTATGAGTGAATGAGATGAGAAAAGAATCCCGGAGGAGACGATTATTGTTTGTTTTTTAGTTTTCAGTCTTTTATTGCTTTTTGGAGTTTGTCATAGGAAAATGAGCTTAAGTCTAAACCAATGGATTTAGTAAACTCATCACATCTTCCCTCTGATTAGGGGTAATGAGAATACCTTAAGTGTGAAGTCAGATTCTCACACTTAAACACCTTTGATATAGGATTAAGGTCATTAACCTACTTGTGATCATTCAGATGTTTTTGGTTTTTGTTTAGTGTTAAGTAATGAGATTAAGCCATAATCAGGGATTAAACAGACTTATTACACCATCCTAATAGAAGGATAATAGATGAGAATGTTTAAGCTGAGGAAAGCTCCTCAACTTAATCCATGATTAGGGATTAAACTCATGACAAAACAAAGCCTTTGTTAAGTGGATTTTATTCAATGGTATGATGAAGAAATGATTTTTAGGGTTTGTAAGACAACTTGAGGGGGACTTGTCCATTAACACTAGGGTTAGTCCTTCTTAACCAGTTAAGGAAGAATTAGAACCCTAATGCAAGGCCCAAGTTACAAGTGTGAAGTCTTAATGGTTATTATGTGAATTGATTAGAGGATTTAAACACATTAAGGGTTTAACACTTAGGATTAAAGTTATACACTCCATCCTAATAGAAGGATGCAGGCATAAGCTTAATCACAAAGCCTTAAAGCCTTTAGGGTTTAGTCCCTGATTATGAGGTGAGAAGAGAAAACTCAATGAGACACAAAGGTAAAAACTAAGAGGGGAGACTAAACAAAACCCTAATCATTGTCATGCTTGGTTGTTCCTAAGGTTTGTGAGGTTTACAAGAGAAGATCCTCAATGAAACCACCAGGAAGCAGATGAAAGGATCAGGAGAGGCAAAGTAACTTGCTTCATTTAAGAAGTCAAGTCACTTTGGAGGAAGAAAGTAAGAAGAAGGAGAATGAGCTAGCTCAAACTCAAGCACATAACAAAATGCAGCAAGGATGCATGAAAGAGATGAAAAGAAAATGTGAGAGGTGAAGGCAAATTCACTTCTCAAAGTTGCTTACCACCTGAAAAGTTAGTGAGAAAGATGCAATGCAATGCAAAATGGAATGAAATGGCATGATGCAAATCAAAACCAGAAGCATATATGAGATTATAATGATGCTATGAGATGATGCAAACATGAAACAAGGCATGGGTATGATCATACAAACTTATGGATGCAAATGGAGCAAGTTAAGGAGCATGAACATACATGAAAAGTTATGAAATGCAAATGGCATACAACATGGGAAATGCAAGATGCAATGATCAAACATGCTTTCAATATGTCTTATGATGTCAAATGGATCACAAGAATGCATAAAAAGTCATGGCAAGTCAAGATATGAATGCAAATACAAGATGGATGCATATGGAAGCCCAAATTAGGGTTTATGAACAATACATCAAGCAGAAACCAAAATCAGAAGCAAACAACATTACAAAAAATTGAAAATGCCCTCAAAGGATCCCTAAACCTATACTAACCCAAATCCCAAAGGAGAAGTCCCAACTCTTAACCTAGTTCAAGTTATGATTTTCCTAAGTTTTCCAAGGTTTTAGGGTTCCTTAACAAGAAAAATGCCAAACAAATGGAAAATGGAAGATCAAATCATGGCCATTTAATCTCACAAACTACATGATATGCTAAACACAATGCAAAAAGAATCAAAGTCCAACTCATCATGGTTAGGCAGAAGTGATTTTTGGAAGTTTGGATCAAAATAATGCATCAAAATGATTTTAATTCTATGAAAAATTCTCAAAATGCATCAAGATCAAAAAATAAATTTGGTTTGAGGGTTGGACAATGTTTCTAAATGTTTTTAAATGTTTCATGAATTTTTTGGTGATTTTTAAATACCTAAAAGTATTTTTAATAAATTAATTCTCATTAATTAATTAAAAAGAAACTTTTAAATATTTAAAAATATTTTTTTAATGCAAAAAATAAAAATAAAAATATTTTTGTGTTCTGAAATTAAATAATAACTTTCATAAAAAATTTCAGAATTTTTGAATGGATTTTACTATTTTTAAATAAATGTACAAAACAATGCAATTAAATGAAAATAAAAATGAATTTAAACTGAAATAAAGAAAAGTCAACAGATCCAAGGGCCCTCATTTAAACTCACACGCGCGCGCATTGACTTGGCGCCATATCCCACGGCTGGAATTCAAACTTGGCTAATTAAGTGATTAAGCCCTAATTTTGCCCTAATGACTTTCAGATGACCGGAACAGTGGTTCCAGTCATCTTCTCCGGCGAGCTCAAATGCTAAATCATTCTACACGCTATGAAAATGAAAACCAACTATCCCGGAATCTTCCCCACCCTAAAACGAATCAAACCCCTCACTTAAACATCATTTATCACTCATAATCAGAGAGAATCGAAGCAAACAAATCCTAGGGCAAAAAGTTTCAGAAACAGATTAAACTCTCATCTCTCCACCATTTTCAAAACCAAAGACATCAGAGTGATCAGTGAACTACAAAGAACAACTTAGGAACTTTAAAAATCATTTCTGGAAAAAAAGTTCTTGAGCTACCTGAGTTTTGAAGCTTTCAACTTTGCAGCTTTCTGACCTCCCCTCTTTATGAAATCCACTCCTTTTAGTCCCTTGATGATGTCTGGATGCTTAGAAGGAGTTTGTGCTGGCTGGTTTGGGAGATTGAACAAGTTCTGTTCAAGCTCAGGTGAGAATCGTGTTTATGATTCAGGCAGTTTAAGGCAAAGATGAGGGGTGCTTTGGGACCAGAGTGATGTGTTGAGAAGGTTTATGAGGTTTGTTTTAGTGTTTGTGGCTTGTATGCTGTGTTTCGAAAGCTTTTGCTTCAAGGGTGAAAAATGAGAGTGCTGAGTTCTTTCTTGTTTCAGGCTTGTGTGTTATGTTGTTTGGCTTGCCATTTGTTTGTATAAACTAATCCTATTGGTCAGAGGATGTGACATGCCCTTTTGTGATAGGTATGGCTACTTTTGCCATTTTGTCAACTTTGTGTAAGAGAAAGCATGGTCATGTTCTAGCCAAGTACAAGGGGTGTGGGCTGCGCAGCATGGTGTGAGGGAAAGGCTAGGATGGTTCAGCAATGTAGCTAGCAAGTGGATGAGAAACTATCATGACTTTTGCAACTTGCTTGCTTTTGATCTTCATGAAAATATCTTGCTCCAAAGGCCAAACAATATGAGAAACTCTTGGCCCATTCTGATTTTTAGGTCATGTGTGATCATGTTGTGTGAATTAGAAGTCCATTTGATAGCTTTATAACACTTGATCAAGTCATTTTGCAAAATACCTCTTTGGTGGAAACTTTGAAATTTTGTGATTTTTGTCAACTTTGACAAGCCATAACTTTTGATCCAAAATGAATTAGGTCATGTTCTTGTACTTTTTGAAAAGGGAAAGATCTAATCTACAACTTTCATGACCAAAGTTTTTCCATTTGAAGCATTTTTGGATCAAAAAGTAAGGGTTGAAAAGTTGCCTAAAATGACAAATTCCTTAAAAGTCAAACTTGCCCAAAAAGTCAACTTTGCAAAAGACTTGAAATTCTTGAATTTTGTGAACTTCCAACATCTTCCATGATCAAATAAAGATCATATACAATCAAAATGATGAAGAATGCCCTTTGGTTGGGTCATTGGGGGCCTCAGATGCCCTGATTTTACACTGACTTGCTTGAAAAGTCAACTCTTGATCAGATGACTTCCTCATGGAATTTCTTCATGAAAATTGATATGCATACTCCCTATACCATATAGAGACCAATGGAAACAAGAATGACCAAAAAATTTGGAGTTATGGCCTTTGAAACCAAAACCCTAATTTTAGGTCATCTGTGCAGTCAAACCTGGCTCTGCTTCCATACCAATCCCAGTTCTTGTGATTCTTTGACTTCCTTGACTTTGAGAGGATATAATATGATACTTGAACATACATGGACCCTTTTGAAGTGATTGATGACCTTTGGAGTGGCTCAAGAAGCTCTTGGATTGCTCAGATCACAAATCCTAGATGCAGATGACTTTGAACCAATGAAATGAATCAAAAATGTGATATGAGATGCTATGATTGAGATTTATGCATATGAGGAGATCACAAGACATGGTGTGAATGGGTGAGGGAAAATTTGGGGTGTTTACATCTGCCCCTATTCAATCATCAGTTAGTTGTGCAGGTTGTAAGCAACGGCTTAACAGGCAAACAAGATAACTTGTGGTTGAATACCAAAGACAGTCCAAAATTTGCACTCACAAAATGAATAAGAAAAAGGGATATAGATTGTAAAAGAAAGTAAAGTATATTATAAAGTAGGCGACGGAGGACGACCGTCGAGCAGAGGACGACTGCTGGGTAAAGAGCAATGACGGGGACGGCCGACATGCTGGGAAAAGTGCGGAAAATAAAGCAATGACGGGGACGGCCGACATGCTGGGGATAAAAGAATTATGAAGGGGGACGGCCATCAAGATAAAGCTGTAAAGATTCTTTGGGGATTAATGAAAAATGATGGGGACGGCCATCAAGTTCATAAAATAAGGTAACCAACGATGGGAACGGCCATCGGGCTAAACTGATGAAGGACGATCATCAGGAAAAGGAAAAGAGACTACGACGGGGACGGCCATCGGGTTAAAGAATAAATAAAATAAACAGATGATGAGGTACGGTCATCAAAGGTGTAGGACGATCACCTAGCAGGGGACGGCTGCTCTGTTGGGGATAAGATGAGGGACGGTCATCTAAGGTGGAGGACGACCACCTGGCAGGGTACGGCTGCCGAAAATATCGTGACATAGGACGAATGCCGGATAAAAGGTCAACGATGGGGATGGCCATCGGATGAGCATGATGGAGGACGACCATCAAGAGGTGGAGGACGACCATCTAGCAGGGGACGGCTGCTCTCAAGGTTTATCATGACATAGGACGAATGCCAGATAACCAAAACCAACAATGGGGATGGCCATTGGATAAAATGATGAAGGACGATCATCAAAAGGTGGAGGACGACCACCTAGCAGGGGACGACTGCTAAATATCACGACATAGGACGAATGTCGGATAGAAAATCAACGATGGGGACGGCCATCGGATGAGCATGATGGAGGACGACCATCAAGAGGTGGAGGACGACCACCTAGCAGGGTACGGCTGCTCTCAGGGTTTATCGTGACACAGGACGAATGTCAGATAAAAAGAAAATTGCTTTGTTGGCGATCTCCTGGGGAGTAGTAAACACGGACGATTGTTTACATCCAAGAAATAAAAGGGTAAATGTTTAGATGTTTGTGTATAGATTAAAGATGCGGACGAGCATCCTTAAGACTACGATACGGACGAGTATCGGGTAGAAACAAATACTGACACGCGTTCAGAGATGATGATACGGACGAGTATCAACGGGTTAACAGAGAACGCGGATGAGTGTTGAATATGAGGGGACTCTTCTGGGGAATAGTAGATACAGACGAGTATCTATATTCAAGAAGACAGAAGTGTTTGACACAGTGTATGGATTAAAGATGCGGACGAGCATCCTTAAGACTGTGATACGGACGAGTATCAGGTAGAAACAAACGCTTGACGCATGTTCCGAGATGATGGTACGGATGAGTACCAACTGGTTAACAAAGAACACGGACGAGTGTTGAATCTGAGGGGATATAAATGGTGTATACAAGATACGGACGAGTACCTGTAAGTGTGAGTGGTGTATAGATGAGTGTTTAACCTGCTGGGGAGAGTGACACGGACGAGTGTCAAAGAGGAAAATATAGTATAAACAAGTATCTGATGTACAAAGTGTTTATATTACCGTGCAGGGGAAGGTGACATGGACGGATGTCAAGAAATTTATATATATACAAGTATATGTGAGTGCAAAGGGGATGTCTTTGGCTTTCTGCTGGGGATATGACACGGACGGGTGCCACAAGGAGTATATACTGGTGTTTGGGAATGTAAGGCAACTGTGTTTGCTTTAACTCTTTGCTGGGGAATCTGGTGAGCATTCTGTATATTGATGGATTGTCATTATTCACAAGTGTTTGATTCAGAACATGGCTTATGATTATGCTATATGTTTGATTTTTGCCGTAATGCTCCGTACTAACGGAATGCTACGCTTTATGGGTGAGTATGATGCACATGCCATGATTATGCAAAGATACCAAACCGGGACTCGGATCCCACTGCTTGTGAAGATTTCAGATCAATTTGCTTGAAATGGACATCCCAGCCGGGGATGAGATCACTGGTAGATCTTATAAGATGATATCTGCTTGGGGATTCAGGTCACTGATAGACCTGTCTCAGTAATGAGGGACCCAACTGGGGTTTGTAGCAGCTTTCTTTACTCTGTTGTGATTCCTTCGTGCGCTGCTCTTCTAGATAGAGGCTGGAGCTCTGTGGGGAGATGGTTCCCTGACTTTTGTACTCGGCTGAGGAAGGAATGGCAACTCGGCTGGGGAGAAGTAACAAGCGGCAACTCGGCTGGGGAGAAAACACTTTGAGTGTTAAGACTGAGCGAGCATTGATCTGCCAGCTTGCTGGGATGAAGCTTTCATGCCCCAAGTTGCGTTCTGGATACCTGCAATCCTGCAAAGATAGGGAAACGCACAAGTAATCCCGAGGTATCCTTTACTGGATTCCGTCATAGGAGTTAGACACTTTTGGGAGTAAGTATATTTCCTGCAAGCATGTGTTTTTATTTTTGAAGATAAACATCTGTATTTTATGCAATCAGTTTTTCTCTTAAAACATCAAACAATTTTGCAAAATAAAAATGTACAAGACGAGACATGACTGAAAATCTGATTTTATTAATTCACATGCCCTGAATTGGCGAGATACAGTCAAAGAAACATATCCCCTGAAATGAGGAGATTGTTACAAATTGAGAAACAAAATGCTGGCAATGTTGATGACGCTTTCAGGAGCTTCCCTTTGCTATGACTCGTATGACTTTTGACGTTCTTCTCGTCTTGCTTCCTGAAGAGGGATGATTCTGAAAGAAGCTTGATCCATCTGAAGCTAACCAAGTTGTGAGTGATACAGATGAATTCAGAATGCAGTTGTTCGCTCATTCCCTCATTTTGCATGGATCGCCCTCTTGGGTTTTCAATCCATCGGGATACCAATTTTTGCCTGAGTTGTCCAATGCGACTTTTCAACTCAGCGGGTGTACATTTTTGTTTATTTTCCCTTATTTTTGCCCGAGTCTTTTATTCTATTTTTGACTCGCCGGGATGCCCTATTTTTGCCTGGACTTACATTCTGTTTTTGTGTCCAGCGGGTCATTTTTATGCGAAGTATTTTTTAACTGCATCTGAATTCACAGGGGACGGGAAGTCTTCACCATCCATAGTGCTGAGCATCAGTGCTCCACCAGAGAAAACTTTCTTTACTACAAATGGTCCTTCATAATTTGGAGTCCATTTGCCCCTGTGGTCTGTATGAGGAGGGAGGATTCTTTTTAGCACAAGATCTCCTACTTGGTATTCTCGGTGCCTGACTTTCTGATCGAAGGCTCTCTTCATTCTCTTCTGATACAACTGCCCATGACAGACTGCAGCCAATCTTTTCTCTTCAATCAGACTCAGTTGTTCGTATCGGGACCTGACCCATTCTGCTTCGTTCAGCTTAACATCCATCAATACCCGTAGAGAGGGTAATTCGACTTCGACAGGTAGGACTGCTTCCATAACATATACAAGCTGATACGGTGTTGCCCCAGTTGATGTTCTGATTGACGTGCGGTACCCATGCAAGGCAAATGGTAGCATTTCATGCCAGTCTTTGTATGTAACTACCATCTTCTACACAATCTTCTTGATATTTTTATTTGCTGCCTCAACAGCGCCATTCATCTTTGGCCTGTAAGGAGAAGAATTGTGATGTTGAATTTTGAAGTCCCGGCACAGTTCAGCCATCATTTTGTTGTTTAAATTGGAACCATTATCAGTAATGATTCGCTCGGGCACTCCATATCGACAGATGATATCTCTTTTCAGAAATCTGGCTACCACTTGTCTTGTAACATTGGCATAGGAAGCTGCTTCGACCCACTTGGTGAAATAGTCAATAGCAACCAGGATGAATCTGTGGCCATTCGAAGCAGTCGGTTCAATCTTGCCAATCATGTCAATGCCCAACATAGCAAAGGGCCAGGGTGAAGACATCACATTCAGAGGATTGGGAGGCACATGCACCTTATCCGCATAAATCTGGCATTTATGGCATTTTCTGGCATAGGCACAACAGTCGGCATCCATTGTGATCCAGTAATAGCCTGATCTTAGCAACTTCTTGGCCATGGCATGCCCTCCTGCATGGGTACCAAAGGATCCTTCGTGTACTTCATGCATTAGCAGATCTGCTTCTGTCCTGTCGACGCATCTGAGGAGTACCATATCAAAGTTTCTTTTGTACAGGGAACCATCAGTATTCAGGAAGAAACTACCAGCAAGCCTTCTCAAAGTCTTCTTATCATTGGAAGATGCCCCAGGGGGGTATTCTTGATCCTCCAAGAAGCACTTAATGTCATGGAACCAAGGCTTATTATCTTTAACAACATCTGCTGCGAACACATATGCTGGTCTGTCAAGTCTGGACACTGAAATTTGAGGTACAAAGTTGGCAGCTTGAACTTTGATCATGGATGAAATGGTAGCCAGAGCATCTGCAAACTGATTCTTGTCCCGAGGGATATACTCAAGCTTGACTGTTGTAAAGAAAGTCAATAACCTCCTTGTATAATCCCTGTAAGGTATCAGATGATCCTGGTGTGTATACCATTTGCCGTTGGTTTGATTGACTACCAAAGCTGAATCTCCGAATACAGTCAACGTCTTGATCCTGAGGTCAATGGCTTCCTCAAGACCCATAATGCAAGCTTCGTATTCAGCTTCGTTGTTAGTGCAGTTGAAAGTGAGTTTTGCCGAGAAAGGCATGTGAACTCCTTTAGGTGTAATGAGTACTGCACCAACACCACGACCATTCATGTTAACAGCCCCATCAAACATCATAGTCCATTCTTCTTCCGGGTTGGGCCCTTCAGTGTGAACAGGCTCTTCATGATCTTTTGCTTTTATGAACATGATGTCTTCATCAGGGAAGTCAAATCTCATAGGCTGGTAATCATCAATAGGTTGCTCAGCAAGATATTCAGACAATACACTGCCCTTGATGGCTTTCTGAGAAGTGTACTGGATGTCATATTCTGTGAGGATCATTTGCCATCTTGCAACCCGTCCGGTAAGTGCTGGTTTCTCAAAAATATACTTAACTGGGTCCATTTTAGAGATCAACAAAGTAGTGTGGGTCAACATATACTGCCTCAGTCGGCGAGCAGCCCACGCTAAAGCACAACAAGTTTTCTCGAGCAGTGAATAACGTTGTTCACAGTCGGTAAACTTTTTTCTTAGGTAGTATATTGCATACTTTTTTCGACCAGACTCGTCATGCTGGCCCAACACACACCCCATTGACTCTTCTAATACTGTCAAGTACATGATCAGAGGTCTTCCTTCAACTGGAGGCATAAGTATTGGAGGTTCTTGCAAGTACTCTTTGATCTTGTCAAAAGCCTTCTGATAGTCTTCGTTCCACCTGACCGTTTGTTCTTTTCTCAACAATTTGAACAAGGGCTCACAGGTTGCTGTAAGGTGAGATATGAACCTTGAGATGTAGTTCAATCGACCTAAGAACCCTAGAACTTCCTTCTCTGTCTTCGGTGCAGGCATCTCTTGAATAGCTTTGACTTTATCAGGGTCAACTTCAATCCCTTTCTCGCTTACAATAAATCCCAGCAACTTACCCGATCGCACCCCGAATGTGCATTTGTTGGGGTTCAACTTCAGTTGGTACTTCCTCAGACGCTTGAACAACTTTAGCAGATTTACCAGATGGTCTTCTTCAGTGAGGGACTTGGCAATCATGTCATCCACATAACATTCGATTTCTTTATGGATCATATCGTGGAATAATGTTACCATAGCCCGTTGATACGTCGCACCGGCATTCTTGAGCCCAAATGGCATTACCTTGTAGCAGAATGTGCCCCAGGGTGTGATGAAGGTTGTCTTCTCCATGTCTTCAGGTGACATTTTAATCTGATTGTATCCTGAAAATCCATCCATGAAGGAGAATACCGAGAACTGAGCCGTATTATCAACCAATACATCGATGTGAGGTAAAGGGAAATCATATTTCGGCTGGCTCTGTTCAGATCCCGGTAGTCAATGCACATCCTTACTTTGCCGTATTTCTTAGGCACAGGTACTATATTAGCAACCCACGGCGGATAGCTAGTTACAGCGAGGAACCCGGCGTCCCATTGCTTTTGTACCTCTTCCTTGATTTTCATTGCCATGTCTGGGCGAGTACGGCGCAGTTTCTGTTTAACCGGTGGGCATTCTTCTCTTAAAGGCAGCTTGTGTACCACAATGTCGGTGTCCAACCCTGGCATATCTTGATAAGACCAAGCAAACACGTCCACATACTCTTGCAGCAGGACAATCAGTTGTCTCTTCACTGAGTCTTGTAAGCAGGCCCCGATTTTAACTTCTTTCACGTCTTCATCTGTACCAAGATTGATCGTTTCAACCTCCTCCTGGTGAGGAGTAATAACCTTTTCCTCTTGTCTTAACAACCTGGCTAGCTCTTCAGGAAGCTCATACTCTTCTTCAACCCCTTCATCAGCTTGATTGATTGGATTGTCAAAGTCATACGAAGTCATAGCCGTGCTGTTGTCGGTGCTGTCTGGAAGGCATTCTCTGCAAGGGTTCAGTTTGTTCATTTTAGTGATTTAATTTTAATTTTGTTTAGAAAAGTGAAATAAAGTTGTCATTTTGAAAACACTGCCATTTATTTTTTGTACAAAAAGAAAAATGGAAAAACAGTGAGCAGAAAAGAAAAAAGACTCATTTGCAAAAGATGTCTGATATTTCATTGATTAATCTTGTTGCACAAAAATTACAGATGGCCCGATTACAAAATGAGTCTTGTCATCTTGGGCAAGATGCAAGACTTTGATGCATGCTATAAAATACAGGAAATAATAATTACTCTGCATGAGTAACTCTTATAATTTCCTGGGAAGACCAGTTTGAGATACTGCTCCCCGGGACTTTTGGACGGATCCAACTCTCCAGGTTGCGGTCGCTTTCATCCTCGTCTTCCAAATTGTTGACAGCATCAGGGGTGAGCATTCCCCCACTAACAAAGTTGGGCTCCTTAGCAGCCTCTGCTTGATCTTGCTGAGTTGGTTTGTAACCCAACCCAAATCTATCCTCTTTCTTCTCCACCGGCAACAGTTTGCCCCAGCCTTGGGCAGTTCCTTCTTCAACAACCTTCCGGGCTTGTTGATATGATGTCATTGAGGTTCCAGGTACAGCAGAAGTTTCATTGATGTTCAAGGCCTCAAACCCTTGACTTATTGTCTCGTGGATCTCCCCATCCATCTCAATGTATGTATAGGTAGCCACGTGGCTAACAAAAATATCCTCCTCTCCACAGATAGTAACGACTTGGCCCTCCCACTCGAATTTTAACTTCTGGTGAAGGGTTGAGGTCACGGCGCCAGCGGCGTGAATCCATGGCCTACCCAATAGACAGTTGTAGGCAGGCTGTATATCCATCACGTAGAAGGTCGTTTTGAAAGTTTGTGGGCCAATCGTTATAGGCAACTCAATCTCACCCAAAACCGATCTCTTAGAACCATCAAAGGCTCTTACTACCAGGTTGCTGGGACGTAATGCCAATCCGTCATACTCTAGCTTCACAAGGGCTTTTTTAGGTAAGACATTGAGGGATGATCCTGTGTCTACCAGCACATGGGAAAGAACTGCACCTTTACATTCCATGGTAATGTGCAAAGCCTTGTTATGATTGCGGCCTTCCGTAGTCAAATCAGTGTTGGTGAACCCTAGTCCATGACTAGCATTAACATTTCCAACCACATCTTCCAACTGATTGACGGTGATCTCTTCAGGCACGTAAGCTGCGTGCAAGACTTTTAGTAGTGCGTTCCGATGAGCTTCGGAGCACATGAGCAATGATAGAATAGAGATCTTGGAAGGCGTCTGGTGAAGCTGATCCACTATTTTGTAATCACTTTTCTTGATGATTCTCATGAACTCATCAACTTCTTGATCAAAGGGTGTTTTCAAAGCTTCCTTAACTATCTGTTCTTCTTGCACCAAGCTCTTACCTTTCGCCTTGGCAGCAGCTTCTGCTTCGGCAGTGGGTCTTTGAATTTGTGAAGCGAAGAGACGTCCGCTTCGAGTGAAGCCTCCGCCTCCTCCCACATTGTCTATTTGTGGTGCAGGGGTTGATGATTCAAGAGTGATTTTCTGTCCTCCGCAGTATATATCAGAGCCGTAATGCCAGGGGATGGCATTACTGCTTTCATAAGGTACTGGCCCAGGCACTGTGATGGTGACTGGACTGATGGCAGCTGCAGAAGGGACTGTGATAGTCTGTGGATCGTAGTATATTGTGACTGGTGCTCTGATGGGAGTAGCACTTTGTGAGCTGTAAGCAGAATCATTCTCAGGATCATAATAAATCGTAACTGTGGAGACATTTGCTGCTGAAGTTGTAGGAGGCATTGTTGGAAGGATGGGTGTTGTTGTAGGGGATTCTGAGTGAAGTGGTGCTGAAGTTGTAGAAGGGAGGTTTGCTGATATTAGGTCCGTTGAAAGAACAGATGAAACATTTGTTGATGAGATTGAAGAGTTGCTTGGAACAATGGTCGTTGCATTTGTAGAAGACATGGGAATTGTTGCTGATGAGACTGCTAGATTGGTAGGTATTGATGTTGTGATTTGAAGCAGGCCACTCTGGATGAGACCATCTATGCCATCTCTCAAGTTATCACAACCATTCACTGAAATGTTGCAATAAGCACACCCTAGCTCACATCCCGGGAACATTTGACATTCAAGGAGTTGAGCTTTAATCTCTACCAACGGTGTCCGAATCTGACCCACACTGGTTATCAAGTAAGACGGCTTGTCTTCTTCAATAGCATTGATTCTGGGACCTCCGTGGTTTGGCATAGGGTTTTTGTTAACATTCGGTGGTGGTGCAAAGTTCAGAGCTTTAGAGTCTACCAGGTCTTGTACCTTCATGTGCAAGGCTCTGCACTTTTCTGTACTATGGCCAGGTGCATTCGAGTGAAAAGCACATCTGGCGTTGGAGTCGTAATTTCTGGGTAGACTGGTGGGATCCGGAGGTGCCAACGTCCTTAGCTCAACCAGGTTGAGTTTCAGGAGTTGTGGCAGTAATGTGGCATATGGCATAGGGATCGGATCGATCACCCTATTGGCCTGAGAAGGTCTCTGTTGGAACGGTCTTTGTTGATTGTTGCTGTTGGTGTTGTTATAGTTTCTCTGAGGAGGATACTGAGTCTGTTGCTGATAATTTTGTTGATGTGGTTGATAAACTGGTTGTGGATGAATTGGAGCGGGAATGGTGACTGCTGCCACGGATCTATGAACATATTGGGGTCTGCCCCTGTTGGTGTGAATAGCATTGGTCTCACCAGTTCTTCTTGGGCCTGCAAAAGGCTTTCTTGTGTTGCTGGATGAGCTGGCACCGTTGTCAGAAATTTTGCCCATCTTCAACAGGCTCTCGATTCTTTCTCCAGCTATAACGACATCTGCAAAGTTGGTAGAAGAGAAAGCAGCCAGCCTGTCAATGTATGTTCCTTGGAGGGTATTCATAAACATATCTGTCATCTCCCTCTCTGACATAGGTGGCTGGACAGCAGCAGCCAGCTGCCTCCACCTCTGGGCGTACTCGCGGAAGCTTTCTCTAGATGACTGTGACATCCCCATCAGGAGGGTCCTGTTGGGTGCCATATCCAAGTTATACTGGTATTGTCTGATGAAGGCCTCTGCCAAGTCCTTCCAACACCTAATGGTTGCTCTAGTCAGATGTGAGTACCATTCCCTTGAAGCTCCCGTTAAGCTATCCTCAAAATAAAACATCCATAGCTTCTCGTCCATGGTATATGCTTTCAACCTTCCCAAAAAGGACTGTAGGTGGGTCCGTGGGCAGGAAGTCCCGTTGTACTTTTCAAAACAAGGAGGCTTAAACTTATGGGGAATCCTGACCCCGTCCACTAAGCCCATGTCCATAACATCAAAACCCAAAGAGTTTTGAGACTCCAAGGATCTTAATTTTTCAGCAATTTCATCCAGCCTTCTGTCATAGGCTTCTTCCCCAGCACCCATCACTGTGAACTGATCCTCCTGGGGGTCCTCTTGCAGCACTCTACCTGCAGTGGCAGTCCCTTGAACATTAGCAGGAACGTTGATCTCTGGATGAAGGTGGGGTCCAAATACAGGGGGGTTGACATGGGGTTGGACCCTCTCATTGTTGCTTGTGCCAGCAGTCCCTATATGGGGATCTTCCTGATTCTGCCTTTCCACCATTGCTCTCAATCTTTCTTGGCTCTGAGCCATGTTGTTCATCACTTCCATAAACTGCGTCATCTGAGTTCTCATTTCCAATATTTCGTTGGCCATTTGGTTTCTGACCTCTGCAAGGTCCTGTTGTACCTGATCCATTTGTATGCCCGGAAGGTTGTTACGGGTTGGATATCGGTGTGGACGGTTGAGTGGAAATACCCGACGTCGAGCAATAATTCCTGAATATCACAACAGAGTTAGTAACAGTAAAACAAAAACCTGCAAAACAAAACAAAAGGTTAGCATGCAATGCAGTATGCTTATTTGTTTTCAAGGTATCCGGCTTGGCACTTGGTTTTGACCTTTCCAGACCCTTGAAGATACTGTTGATGTTGCTTTGAAGGAAACTCGGACGGAATAAACTGATACATATATTACAAAAGGCAAATGGTACATAGTTTGTTCTCTTACAAAACGTGCCCTCAGAGGGGTCAAAATACATCACAAGAAAATAAAAATACATAAAATGAAAGCAACAACAAGCAAAAAGTCAAACACCAAGACCAAACTCATCCTCCTGAACTTCCTTGAGAAGTGCTTCAGTCACAGGATCAGCTGGACGCTCCGTGAGATTCCTGATAAGGAGATTCCGGGTAGTAACAGCTGCAGTTAGTTTCTTGTGTTGACTCTGGTCCTTTGACCTCTTCACTCCAGCTCTGATCTTCAGCTCTGAGATCTCCCTCTGGGCTGCTGCCAGGGCTTCCTGCTGCTCTTTTGCACTAGCTTCCAGCTGCTCTATCTTGTCCTGAGTCCTCTTATCTTCCAGAGTACGAGCTTCGGTGATCCTGACCCACCTAGCTTGACTCTCCTTCAGATACAAGTCTGTCCTGGCTTTCTGGAACTGGGCTTCCTTGCAAGCATTCTTCATAATTTGCTCTCCAGCCCTAGACTTCTTGATGTAATCCTCAGACTTCTCAATTCTGGCTAAATGCTCCACTTTCAACTTTTCCAACCTTTCAATATCCAACCTACCATCACTCCTCTCCCAGAGGGTCTTCTGCAAAGCTTGAGTCAACTTCTCATTTCTCTCTTTCAAGCTCTCAAACTCCTCTAAGCTGACAGTGGCAGGAGGTGGTGCTGAGGATGATCCAGGCATATCCTCCATGGTAAAGGGCATCCCAGAAAATTGAGCCCTGGCATGGGACCATTCATAGTATTGTGCTGATGCTACATTGTTGCACTTCCCCAGAATGGTCACTCCTTTAGTTTGAACATTGTCCCAGGCCCAGGTTGCTTGCCTGACAGTAGCCAGATTAGGCTTGTTCTCACAGTAAAGGGTCTCAGCCAAGTCTTGTGCCTTAGGAGTGTGGACCAGTGCATAGCCCAGTTGCCTTTTGAAAAGCAGAGGGTTGTAATTAATGCAACCCTTAACTCCTATCAGGGGTACATTGGGAAAATGCCCACAACTGGTAATGATATCCCTGCCCTTGGTGCTTTGAGTGCACCACCTGATATCAGCTGAAGTCAGAGCAGTAAGTCTTCTAGCCCAGTTTCTCTGCTGATGAGGATTCAAAAATGCATCTGTCTTGGGCAAATGCTTGAGAAGCCAAGTATGGAACAAAGGAGCACAACACCTCACTAATCTTCCCCTCTGCTTTTCATTCCTCTGGTGCACTGAGTAGTAAAAATCCCCCAATAAAGTGGGCACTGGATTCCTCAAGATGAAAAGGTGGATTGCATTCTTGCTAATGAATCTAGGCTCATCTGCAAATAATATAATCCCATATATGCTCAGGGCCAATAAAGCACAGACTGCTTTCCAATCTCCCAAAGAAGCTTTCAGGGTAGCTTGAGAGATCAAGAAATCCAGATGCAGGCCAGAGATTCCATTCTTAGTAGTCTTATGCTGCCCAATCAGAACTGGTTCCAGGGTTGAAGGGGACTCCACCCCTGATAGGTATACCAACCAATGATGAGTATTCCTCCAATAAAGGTCCCAACTGGAAATCCTGAAAAGTGAAACACCTTAGGGGAGGATCATAAAACTGAAGGCAAGTATGAATTAGGCTCCTCTGTGAAGGGTCCAAATCCATAACCACATCAAGTATGTCTCCATAGTGTTACCTGAACAGTGGTATATGGTCTGGAGTAATCAGGGTCTGAATCCTCCTGATGTCAGCTAACTCAGGTTGAAAGAAGTGGTAGGAGATATTACTCTTCTTAGGTGCCATGATGTTGAGGATGAGTTGAGACAGATGCTGATGATAACACTGAAAATGGGCCACTGATAGGCTGAGACTGATGATGTAGGTGACTGAAGCAGGTAGCAGATAACTGAAGTAGATACTGATGAAGATAGGTCTATGCTGATGATGGGGTCAAAACCAAGCCAAAAATGAAGATGGATACCCTGAAAAACAAATAAACAAATGTCAAAATGATGCAATGATGATGTATGCAAATGATATGCAAGGGTTTGTGACTGAGCTGGATCTGATCAAGTGCTCTGATATAAGTCCAGGTATGCTCAAGAAATCCAGATGGAGGTCTATAGGTCCAGTAACCAAGGTAGGGGACTCAAATAAAGAGTCACATGTCCAGGGTTTAGAATCACAAGAACTGTTCCAACATGGAGTACTCTTAATCAAATCAAAGTAACAGGGTATGCTGAGGTCAAGGGTACCTGCAAACCTGTAAACAGCCCAACCCCCTCACAGGTGGTGTTCTAAAACAAGGATCCTCAGACTTGGATCAGTTATGAGAAGTGTAAACACTTCTAACCCGGAGGTACAGTGTTTTACAATAACCATAAAAGATCCTCCTCTAATTCACCTCAGTTTCTGAAGGTCAATACTAAAGGTCATCCAGACTTAGCAGGCTTCCCAGATAGCCCTAGTATTGCAGGAAATCTGCAACACAGAGTTCTCAAGAAGAAACCCATAGCTGAACCGTGTTTCAATATTCCCGCACCAGACCGAGATGGAATGGGAAAGAATATGAACCACTCTAGCCTAGGTGTCACTCAGGTCCCAGGTATAGGACCTCAACTCTCAATAGAACACCCACCCACCAAAGCAAACAAACAGATCCAGCCAGCACAATATGACAATATGATATAATGCAAAGCTATACAGAAAGCAGTAAAATAACTGTACATAAAGCAAAAAATAAATACAAATATACAAACACAAATAGCACATAACACCCCAGTAAACACAAATCAATCAAGCGCTAGGAGGAACCCACAAAAAGAACCAGAAGCCCTGGTTGCAGTATAAGATTCCCCAGCAGAGTCGCCAAGCTGTCGCTCCCACCAGATGAAGCCGGGTCAAATGGGGTACAGACGCGAACGGTCGGCGAAAGGGGGATGCGAGGACACACAGGAGTGAACTCACAGGGAATGAATAGAGTCGCCAGCTAGGCATTTTTATCCCGGAGGAAAGGCAATGCTGCATAGACCTAGAAAGACATGGATAAGACGGTTGCGAACCAGAGAGACTGAGAAAGGGGGTTGGTTACAACCTGGGAAGGTATTAGCACCCAGATTGTCCGCCGTACTCGACGGGATCCACGCTTGAAAGATTTGTGTTTTAAAGGGGTAGTGTCAGTGCAATCTGTGTATAAAGAGCTGGAACAGGATGTACAGGTGTCAGTGTAAGAGAAGTGAAGTGTATAAGGGAAGTGTCAGTGTAAGAACAAAGATGAAATGCTCATGATAATGGGGCTAAAAGAACAATGCTATAAGGAGGGGGAATATACAGAGACTTTTGTTCGATAACCGTTAAGTTATGCCTACGTATCCTCTCGTGCAATGAGGAAGTCAGAACACCGTAGTTCGACCCAAAGAGACTGAAAATGAATTGACTTGTGAACTGATTGCTTGTCTATGCTCAAGTGTATGACCTGTCTGGCTCAGGTGCAAACTGTCTTGCATTAGACGGAAGAAACAAGTTCTCGTTTATGAGTGAATGAGATGAGAAAAGAATCCCGGAGGAGACGATTATTGTTTGTTTTTTAGTTTTCAGTCTTTTATTGCTTTTTGGAGTTTGTCATAGGAAAATGAGCTTAAGTCTAAACCAATGGATTTAGTAAACTCATCACATCTTCCCTCTGATTAGGGGTAATGAGAATACCTTAAGTGTGAAGTCAGATTCTCACACTTAAACACCTTTGATATAGGATTAAGGTCATTAACCTACTTGTGATCATTCAGATGTTTTTGGTTTTTGTTTAGTGTTAAGTAATGAGATTAAGCCATAATCAGGGATTAAACAGACTTATTACACCATCCTAATAGAAGGATAATAGATGAGAATGTTTAAGCTGAGGAAAGCTCCTCAACTTAATCCATGATTAGGGATTAAACTCATGACAAAACAAAGCCTTTGTTAAGTGGATTTTATTCAATGGTATGATGAAGAAATGATTTTTAGGGTTTGTAAGACAACTTGAGGGGGACTTGTCCATTAACACTAGGGTTAGTCCTTCTTAACCAGTTAAGGAAGAATTAGAACCCTAATGCAAGGCCCAAGTTACAAGTGTGAAGTCTTAATGGTTATTATGTGAATTGATTAGAGGATTTAAACACATTAAGGGTTTAACACTTAGGATTAAAGTTATACACTCCATCCTAATAGAAGGATGCAGGCATAAGCTTAATCACAAAGCCTTAAAGCCTTTAGGGTTTAGTCCCTGATTATGAGGTGAGAAGAGAAAACTCAATGAGACACAAAGGTAAAAACTAAGAGGGGAGACTAAACAAAACCCTAATCATTGTCATGCTTGGTTGTTCCTAAGGTTTGTGAGGTTTACAAGAGAAGATCCTCAATGAAACCACCAGGAAGCAGATGAAAGGATCAGGAGAGGCAAAGTAACTTGCTTCATTTAAGAAGTCAAGTCACTTTGGAGGAAGAAAGTAAGAAGAAGGAGAATGAGCTAGCTCAAACTCAAGCACATAACAAAATGCAGCAAGGATGCATGAAAGAGATGAAAAGAAAATGTGAGAGGTGAAGGCAAATTCACTTCTCAAAGTTGCTTACCACCTGAAAAGTTAGTGAGAAAGATGCAATGCAATGCAAAATGGAATGAAATGGCATGATGCAAATCAAAACCAGAAGCATATATGAGATTATAATGATGCTATGAGATGATGCAAACATGAAACAAGGCATGGGTATGATCATACAAACTTATGGATGCAAATGGAGCAAGTTAAGGAGCATGAACATACATGAAAAGTTATGAAATGCAAATGGCATACAACATGGGAAATGCAAGATTCAATGATCAAACATGCTTTCAATATGTCTTATGATGTCAAATGGATCACAAGAATGCATAAAAAGTCATGGCAAGTCAAGATATGAATGCAAATACAAGATGGATGCATATGGAAGCCCAAATTAGGGTTTATGAACAATACATCAAGCAGAAACCAAAGTCAGAAGCAAACAACATTACAAAAAATTGAAAATTCCCTCAAAGGATCCCTAAACCTATACTAACCCAAATCCCAAAGGAGAAGTCCCAACTCTTAACCTAGTTCAAGTTATGATTTTCCTAAGTTTTCCAAGGTTTTAGGGTTCCTTAACAAGAAAAATGCCAAACAAATGGAAAATTGAAGATCAAATCATGGCCATTTAATCTCACAAACTACATGATATGCTAAACACAATGCAAAAAGAATCAAAGTCCAACTCATCATGGTTAGGCAGAAGTGATTTTTGGAAGTTTGGATCAAAATAATGCATCAAAATGATTTTAATTCTATGAAAAATTCTCAAAATGCATCAAGATCAAAAAATAAATTTGGTTTGAGGGTTGGACAATGTTTCTAAATGTTTTTAAATGTTTCATGAATTTTTGGTGATTTTTAAATACCTAAAAGTATTTTTAATAAATTAATTCGCATTAATTAATTAAAAAGAAACTTTTAAATATTTAAAAATATTTTTTTAATGCAAAAAATAAAAATAAAAATATTTTTGTGTTCTGAAATTAAATAATAACTTTCTTAAAAAATTTCAGAATTTTTGAATGGATTTTACTATTTTTAAATAAATGTACAAAACAATGCAATTAAATGAAAATAAAAATGAATTTAAACTGAAATAAAGAAAAGTCAACAGATCCAAGGGCCCTCATTTAAACTCACACGCGCGCGCATTGACTTGGCGCCATATCCCACGGCTGGAATTCAAACTTGGCTAATTAAGTGATTAAGCCCTAATTTTGCCCTAATGACTTTCAGATGACCGGAACAGTGGTTCCGGTCATCTTCTCCGGCGAGCTCAAATGCTAAATCATTCTACACGCTATGAAAATGAAAACCAACTATCCCGGAATCTTCCCCACCCTAAAACGAATCAAACCCCTCACTTAAACATCATTTATCACTCATAATCAGAGAGAATCGAAGCAAACAAATCCTAGGGCAAAAAGTTTCAGAAACAGATTAAACTCTCATCTCTCCACCATTTTCAAAACCAAAGACATCAGAGTGATCAGTGAACTACAAAGAACAACTTAGGAACTTTAAAAATCATTTCTGGAAAAAAAGTTCTTGAGCTACCTGAGTTTTGAAGCTTTCAACTTTGCAGCTTTCTGACCTCCCCTCTTTATGAAATCCACTCCTTTTAGTCCCTTGATGATGTCTGGATGCTTAGAAGGAGTTTGTGCTGGCTGGTTTGGGAGATTGAACAAGTTCTGTTCAAGCTCAGGTGAGAATCGTGTTTATGATTCAGGCAGTTTAAGGCAAAGATGAGGGGTGCTTTGGGACCAGAGTGATGTGTTGAGAAGGTTTATGAGGTTTGTTTTAGTGTTTGTGGCTTGTATGCTGTGTTTCGAAAGCTTTTGCTTCAAGGGTGAAAAATGAGAGTGCTGAGTTCTTGCTTGTTTCAGGCTTGTGTGTTATGTTGTTTGGCTTGCCATTTGTTTGTATAAACTAATCCTATTGGTCAGAGGATGTGACATGCCCTTTTGTGATAGGTATGGCTACTTTTGCCATTTTGTCAACTTTGTGTAAGAGAAAGCATGGTCATGTTCTAGCCAAGTACAAGGGGTGTGGGCTGCGCAGCATGGTGTGAGGGAAAGGCTAGGATGGTTCAGCAATGTAGCTAGCAAGTGGATGAGAAACTATCATGACTTTTGCAACTTGCTTGCTTTTGATCTTCATGAAAATATCTTGCTCCAAAGGCCAAACAATATGAGAAACTCTTGGCCCATTCTGATTTTTAGGTCATGTGTGATCATTTTGTGTGAATTAGAAGTCCATTTGATAGCTTTAGAACACTTGATCAAGTCATTTTGCAAAATACCTCTTTGATGGAAACTTTGAAATTTTGTGATTTTTGTCAACTTTGACAAGCCATAACTTTTGATCCAAAATGAATTAGGTCATGTTCTTGTACTTTTTGAAAAGGGAAAGATCTAATCTACAACTTTCATGACCAAAGTTTTTCCATTTGAAGCATTTTTGGATCAAAAAGTAAGGGTTGAAAAGTTGCCTAAAATGACAAATTCCTTAAAAGTCAAACTTGCCCAAAAAGTCAACTTTGCAAAAAACTTGAAATTCTTGAATTTTGTGAACTTTCAACATCTTCCATGATCAAATAAAGATCATATACAATCAAAATGATTAAGAATGCCCTTTGTTTGGGTCATTGGGGGCCTCAGATGCCCTGATTTTACACTGACTTGCTTGAAAAGTCAACTCTTGATCAGATGACTTCCTCATGGAATTTCTTCATGAAAATTGATATGCATACTCCCTATACCATATAGAGACCAATGGAAACAAGAATTACCAAAAAATTTGGAGTTATGGCCTTTGAAACCAAAACCCTAATTTTAGGTCATCTGTGCAGTCAAACCTGGCTCTGCTTCCATACCAATCCCAGTTCTTGTGATTCTTTGACTTCCTTGACTTTGAGAGGATATAATATGATACTTGAACATACATGGACCCTTTTGAAGTGATTTATGACCTTTGGAGTGGCTCAAGAAGCTCTTGGATTGCTCAGATCACAAATCCTAGATGCAGATGACTTTGAACCAATGAAATGAATCAAAAATGTGATATGAGATGCTATGATTGAGATTTATGCATATGAGGAGATCACAAGCCATGGTGTGAATGGGTGAGGGCAAATTTGGGGTGTTTACAATAGCTTCTCATCCATAGTGTATGCCTTCAACCTTCCCAGAAAGGACTACAAATTAGTGCGAGGACAAGAAGTTCCATTGTACTTTTCAAAACACGGGGGCTTGAATTTGTGGGGAATCCTTACCCCCTCAACCAGGCCCATGTCCATTACATCAAATCCCAAGGAGTTCTGGGATTCCAAGGATCTTAACTTTTCTGATATCTCGTCCAACCGACGGTTATAAGCTTCATCTGCCCTAACACCTAGCACCGTAAACTGCTTATCTTGAGGATCTTCCTGCAGAATACAATCTCCAGTGTTCCTTTGGCCATTCCTAATGATATTTGTAATACTCGTTTAATTAATTAATTATTTAATTAAATATATTTGTGGTATGTTGTGTTAAGTTGTGTTGATTTAAGTTAATTTCCAAAATATCATAATATTACGTTGATAATTATAAGTTGGTTTAAGTCGAATTTGATTAATTAAGTTGATGTAAGTTGTGGAATACAATATAGAATATTCTCCAGGTATTGTTGGATATGTTGTCGGAAGTGTGTGGACCTTTTGGTTGATAATTGGAAGTTAATCGATTAAATTAGGAATAAGTATTTAGTCATTAATTATTATTCGGTTGATTTGGCATTATGGTAAATTAAGTCGTTAAGTTGGAAAAATAAGTCAGAAGCCGTAGAATTAATTAGTAGAATTAATTATATAGTTGTGGTGTTAATTGGTTAGTGGGCTAGAATTCGCGTTTGGATTAATAATATGAGAGGTGTTATTGTTAAGCTCATTAGTAGTGATAATATTAGTTTAATTTTAATATAAATAAATAATAAGAAACATAGGAGTTATATGGTATCAGTAGAGGAAATTTAGAAAACTGAAAAGTGCAAGAACGTGGGAGAGGAGTCGTGAGAGGAAAACTTCAATCGGAAGCGATTTCCGGAATCCGATCGTAAGAGAAACCTTCAATCCAATATAAGGTAAGGGTGGGTTCGATTCTTATAATAGGGTATGAATTCAATACTTTGATATGGGTTGACTCGCGTAGTTAGGTTGTGAATTGTATATTATGATTTGGAATGTGTGATTATAAAATAAGTTGTTCCGAGTGTTGAATTTGTGAATTGAAAAGTTGTTTCATTATGTTGTTGGATTGTTGTTGGTAATAGGTTATTGCAATTCTTGAAAGAAAAAAATTAGTTAATTTAGGACGATGAAGAGAGAGACTGAAAGAAAAAAAAATGGGGTGTGGTGCAGGCCACAAGCACCCTTCAAAGTGTGTGGCGCAGGCCACACCACTAGTGGAAGACATACATGGCGCACACCATGTTAGGTGGGGGGAAACCTCTAGGCATGGCGCAGGCCACAAGAGGATTAAATGGCATTTTATTTTCTTTTTCTTTTACATATGGCACAAGGCACTTTTTGGTGCTTGCCATGTACCCATTTATGGCGCATGCCATGGATTATGAGGGGGTTAATGGTGGCGCAGGCCACCTGTTGTGTGAGGGGGGAGATTAACTCCAACTAATCCTCAATTTTTCCAATTAACATTTTCTTAATATAATCCAACTAACTTTTTCCTTAATTAAATATTCAGTATAGTATTTTCCAAACTTATAAATTTAGTAGGTTCTTAGAATTATAATTACTGGTAATGCGAACAGTAAGAAACAGAAATACAGGCTCTTAGAATTAGCTTTGTGTTAAGTGGTTTAACAGAAAATATGCAGGTTCAGGAATTTAACCGAAATAGTGACAGCAGAGTATCTTAATGACAAATAATTTTTATCAATATACAGAAAATTCAAGTTTTATGATAAAATCGTATTAATCGCAGAAACATAGAAAACAGTACCAGTTAATAGATTTAGCCGAATTAGGCGGAAAACTTAGTTGCTCGGAATTTAACGAAATTTGTCGGGGTAAGTCGGGTAACTTAAAAGTTGGTTTTTGTTGCGTTGTTTTGTCAAAATGTGTAGTATAGTCGGTTTATAAGTACAACTGAGTTGTTGTATGTTCCGGTTTACAGAATAGTCCTGAAGTTGCTACGTTGGAGGCTTTTATGCAAAAGTTGATTTCTAAGTTGTTTATGTTGTATAAGTTGTTATGTGTTGTTCATGTTGCTATGTTGTATGTGTTGTAAAGTCCTATATGTCATGTAGATTCATATGCATTTTGTCGGAGCCGTTGCTCACACCACGTTGGCCTGGATTGGAAAGTTAAGTTGATCGTTGAAGGCTTATTTCTTGATGCCTCGATAACCTAGCAATTATTAAGTTGGGAGTTTTACTCCGATTGGTACCACATGCATAATTAGTCGAGTCGCATTAAAGTTGCATTCTTGTTGAGTTATTGGTGTTGATGTTTGGTTGGAGTTATGAAGTGGTGTTTGTTTAGGATCCTTATTCATTGTATTGTTTTTCATATACTGCTTATAATTATTGTAACTCACCTCTTCTGTTGAGTGATGTCCTTATGGGGCAACGTGCAGGTAATCCTGAGGAGTAGCCGGTTACCATTAGTCGAGTCGATGGTTAGTCGCTCTGATACGTAGCACTCGGGGGGGGGGGGATTGACGCGTGTCTGCTTTGTTGATCTTTTATTATTGCTAAATTTTATTTAGTTGAAGGACTTAGAGTTTCTTATTTCTTATTTTAAAGTTGTTATTAGGTTGAATAAAAATGCTATGAGTTGTGATGTGAATCCGCTGCGTAAGGTTTTATGAAGTTGATTTACTTGAGTAAACTGAAGTTGTTTTGTGTTATTATGAAAAGTACTATGTATTAAGTATGACTTCCTTAAGTTGAAATTTGCTTATAGTTGAAAATGTGATATCCCATTTTTTGGAAAGTTTTTATAAACTCTGATTTCGGTTATATTCGTAGTTAGAAAATGGGGTGTTACATTAGTGGTATCAGAGAAGGTCGGTCCATCCGGTCAATGTTGTCTAGTGTTGTTAATTCCTTTGTACGCGGCATGTGTGTGAAACACTGTCGGTACTTGTTGTTAGTTTCTAGTCGTTGTTGCAGGTGTTAGTTGGAATTAAGTGGGGGAGAAGCTTGACTCCCGAACTGTTGTTGGAACGTCGAAGTTGGTTCAAAATAGATGTTAATTGCAGGAGTACAAGGTTGTTGAAGAGATGTTGTTGCGGACTGGCGAGAGTATGGATTCATAAATTCGTATCGGTCGGGTTTTGAGTAGTGCGTGAATTTTGGATGGAGATTGTTTAAGAAAGAAGGATTTATTCCAAATAAAAAGACAAGTTGATGAATTAAGTTGAAGGATCAAGTCGGTAGATTGTTATGCCTGAGTGTAGTTTTATTAAAGTCAAGTAATTTTCGAAGTTGGATGTAGAGCAAGATTTTTGGTAGAACTTGGAAGTAAGATAGAGAGAGGTGGAATTTATATTCATAAATCTCAAAAATTCTGGTTTTTGCAACCTTGGAACAGCTGTCACGAGAAGTGACATAACTTTTTAACCGTGATTCGGATTGAAGCGGTTCTAGACGTTTTGGAAAGCTTACAAAATTCCCTACGGGTTGCATATAAGATTTTCATTCAGGAGGTTTGTTATGAGGAAGATAAGTAGGTTTTAATAGTTGGGTCTGCTGCTGATTTTGGAAATTCTACATACAAAAATTGTTGACCAGTCCCATTGCGACGGGGATAACTTTTTACTCGTAAGTCAGATTCGAGCGATTCTTGAAGTTCTGGAATCTGCACAAATTTCTCTTCATGTTAGAATATAATTTTGTGATTTGGAGGTCTGTATTGGAGAAGATAATTGCGTTCAAAGTGGGGCGTGTGTTGCTGGAAATTTTAGAAAGATGAAAATGATGGGAAAAAAATAAGATGTTGGTATTAGAGGGAAGGCATAAGTATTCAGAGAATGAATAAATATGTAATGAGAATGATTAAAGTGCTAATGTCAGATGGTAGTAATGTCGAGAGGAAGACGGATGTTTGAATTGTGCTGTTAAGGATTATAATTTGGATGAAGTCATGATTGGATGAGATAATTGTGTTCGAAGTTGAACGTCTATTGCTGAAAATTTGGAAAGATGAAATTGTTATTAAATAATAAAATATGGGTATCGGAGAATGCATGGAGATACGAATTATGTCGAATGAGGACGATTAAAGTGCCGATGTTAGATGATGGTAATATTGAGAAGAAGATGGATGTTTGATCAATGTTGTTAAGAATTTTAACTTGGTTGAACATTGTATATGGAGCAAACCGCTTTGGATGGTACTTGTTGTAGTGAATAAAGTGTTAGTGGGATATTGAGAGTCGTGTGGTACTATGAATGTACATAAGGGAATCAGTAATGGATTTTTGGATGTTTTATGTCGTTGATGAAGTTGGAATTAAGGAGACTAAGAAGATGTTGGTAAGCATTAGAGAGTTGGCGGGGCATTATGCTTACGGACCCTGGGCACAAGTTGAAGTACGTTATTGTGTTGGGTAATGATGATTTATGTCACCATTATGGTTGCCGGATGTCTATTGACAAATTGAGGAACTGATCACCCTTAATTTATTATTGATAGTAGGCGGAATCATAATTGATGGATAGATGTGTCATGCCAACTAGTATAATATGTACGTTGAATTGGTTGAAGTCAAGCTGAGTGCATGAGTATTGTTTGTTTTATTGATGCAGGTCATTATATGTGAGTATTAGTTGGAATTTAAGATGAAAGTATGAAGTTGCGTTTGGATTGAGTTGTAATAAGGAAACTCATAGTTGAACTCTGAATAATTGGAATGTTGGTTAATGAGGGAGTAATTAGCTTGAGACTTGAAGTTTTCTTAAGATGATTAGAAAGGAAAGTATGCGGAAATGTAAAACGATGATTTGACAAGAATGTCGGACAAGGTTAAGTTGCAAAGTATTAGAAGAAGTGAATTTTTAAGTTTGATTATTATAGTACGATTTTTGGTTGGAACAAGAAGAGTTGTTTGATTGTGTCGATTTGGATAAGAATTTAGGAAGAGTTATGTTGGTATGAGTAGGAATCGAGAAGTCGGTATAATGAATTAGTTGGAAAAAAATGAGTTATCATGTGGAGATTCATTGGACCCTTGTACCTTATGTTGTTGTAATGATGCTGCATGATTATGATGATTTGCGAAAGACGTGTTGTTAAGATATAGTAAAGTTGTAGTTATGTTGAGGATAATTAGAAAGTGTAAGCACATCTCATTCAAGATTTGGAAGTAGTTGTCGTTGTAATTATGTTGAATGTCAAAGGTGTTATTGTACGGATCTAAGTTGAAGTATTCGGTAACTACAAGAGTTAGAATACCTGTTGGAACGAAATTTCCGAAGAGTTACGTCAAAGGCTTTGTTGATATGTCGATTTTATAATTGTAAGATGGATTTAGACTCAGTAAACCTTGTAAATTACAAGTAATCAGAGTGCGTAGCGAACGTGTGGTGTAATGTTGTTGTTCTTATGTGAATGAGCTGAGATGTTGATAGTTGATTGAGTTGATGTTGTGTTTAAGTTGGGTGTTCTTGTGTTGATGTGTTCTAAGTTTTTACGTTGGTTACTCGTTGTTGTTGTGTTGATAGATGCCAAGCGTATTGTTTGAGGGATTTTCATGTTGTTATTGTTGCCATCGAAGTTGTGAATTATTGTTCGTATAATACGTAGGTTGCCTTTTGAGAGGAGAATTGATTAATCAAATGGATTAAGTATTTGGAGTAGTTGAATCGGATAAATTTTCGAGGACGAAAATATTCTAAGTGGGGGAGAGTTGTAACACTCGTTTATTTAATTAATTATTTAATTAAATATATTTGTGGTATGTTGTGTTAAGTTGCGTTGATTTAAGTTAATTTCCAAAATATTGGAATATTACGTTGATAATTATAAGTTGGTTTAAGTCGAATTTGATTAATTAAGTTGATGTAAGTTGTGGAATACGATATAGAATATTCTCCAGGTATTGTTGGATATGTTGTCGGAACTGTGTGGACCTTTTGGTTGATAATTGGAAGTTAATCGATTAAATCGGGAATACGTATTTAGTCATTAATTATTATTCGGTTGATTTGGCATTATGGTAAATTAAGTCGTTAAGTCGGAAAAATAAGTCGGAAGCCGTAGAATTAATTAGTAGAATTAATTATATAGTTGTGGTGTTAATTGGTTAGTGGGCTAGAATTCGCGTTTGGATTAATAATATGGGAGGTGTTATTGTTAAGCCCATTAGTAGTGATAATATTAGTTTAATTTTAATAAAAACAAATAATAAGAAACATAGGAGTTATGTGGTATCAGTAGAGGAAATTTAGAAAACTGAAAAGTGCAAGAACGTGGGAGAGGAGTCGTGAGAGGAAAACTTCAATCGGAAGCGATTTTCCGGAATCCGATCGTAAGAGCAACCTTCAATCTAATATAAGGTAAGGGTGGGTTCGATTCTTATAATCGGGTATGAATTAAATACTTTGATATGGGTTGATTCGCGTAGTTAGGTTGTGAAATTGTATATTATGATTTGGAATGTGTGATTATAAAATAAGTTGTTCCGAGTGTTGAATTTGTGAATTGAAAAGTTGTTTCGTTATGTTGTTGGATTGTTGTTGGTAATAGGTTGTTGCAATTCTTGAAAAAAAATTCGTTAATTTGGGACGATGAAGAGAGAGACTGGAAGAAAAAAAAATAATGGGGTGTGGCGCAGGCCACAAGCACCCTTCAAAGTGTGTGGCGCAGGCCACACCACTAGTGGAAGACATACATGGTGCACGCCATGTTAGGTGGGGGAAAACCTCTAGGCATGGCGCAGGCCACAAGAGGATTAAATGGCATTTTATTTTCTTTTTCTTTTACATATGGCACAAGGCACTTTTTGGTGCTTGCCATGTACCCATTTATGGCGCATGCCATGGATTATGAGGGGGTTAATGGTGGCGCAGGCCACCTGTTGTGTGAGGGGGGAGATTAACTCCAACTAATCCTCAATTTTTCCAACTAACATTTTCTTAATATAATCCAACTAACTTTTTCCTCATATTAATTAAATATTCAGTATAGTATTTTCCAAACTTATAAATTTAGTAGGTTCTTAGAATTATAATTACTGGTAATGCAAACAGTAAGAAACAGAAATACAAGCTCTTAGAATTAGCGTTGTGTTAAGTGGTTTAACAGAAAATATGCAGGTTCAGGAATTTAACCGAAATAGTGACAGCAGAGTATCTTGATGACAGATAATTTTTATCGGAATACAGAAAATTCAAGTTTTATGATAAAATCGTATTAATCGTAGAAACAGAAAACAATACCAGTTAATAGATTTAGCCGAATTAGGCGGAAAACTTAGTTTCTCGGAATTTAACGAAATTTGTCGGGGTAAGTAGGGTAACTTAAGAGTTGGTTTTTGTTGCGTTGTTTTGTCAAAATGTGTAGTATAGTCGGTTTATAAGTACAACTGAGTTGTTGTATGTTCCGGTTTACAGAATAGTCCTGAAGTTGCTACGTTGGAGGCTTTTATGCCAAAGTTGATTTCTAAGTTGTTTATGTTGTATAAGTTGTTATGTGTTGTTCATGTTGCTATGTTGTATGTGTTGTAAAGTCCTATATGTCATGTAGATTCATATGCATTTTGTCGGAGCCGTTGCTCACACCACATTGGCCTGGATTGGCAAGTTAAGTTGATCGTTGAAGGCTTATGCCTTGATGCCTCGATAACCTGGCAATTATTAAGTTGGGAGTTTTACTCCGATTGGTACCACATGCATAATTATTCGAGTCGCATTAAAGTTACATTCTTGTTGAGTTATTGGTGTTGATGTTTGGTTGGAGTTGTGAAGTGGTGTTTGTTTAGGATCCTTATTCATTGTATTGTTTTTCATATACTGCTTATAATTATCGTAACTCACCCCTTCTGTTGAATGATGTCCTTATGGGGTAACGTGCAAGTAATCCTGAGGAGTAGCCGGTTACCATTATTTGAGTCGATGGTCAGTCGCTCTGATACGTAGCACTCGGGGGGGGGGGATTGACGCGTGTCTGCTTTGTTGATCTTTTATTATTGCTAAATTTTTTTAGTTGAAGGACTTAGAGTTGCTTATTTTTTATTTTAAAGTTGTTATTAGGTTGAATAAAAATGCTATGAGTTGTGATGTGAATCCGCTGCGTAAGGTTTTATGAAGTTGATTTACTTGAGTAAACTGAAGTTGTTTTGTGTTATTATGAAAAGTACTATGTATTAAGTATGACTTCCTTAAGTTGAAATTTGTTTATAGTTGAAAATGTGATATCCCATTTTTTGGAAATTTTTTATAAACTCTGATTTCGGTTATATTCGCGGTTAGAAAATGGGGTGTTACAATATTAGCTTCAGGTTTGTTGTCGGGTCCAAACACTACTGGAGTCTTTTGCGACTGCTCGTGCTCGTTATTACTAGTACATCCAGTTCCTGCGTGGTTATCTTCTGGGGTTTTCCGCTCGACCAACTCCCTCAATCTTTCCTAGGTATGGGCCAGTCCAATCATCACAGCCATGAATTGATTCATTTGGGTCCTCACTTCTGTCCTCACATCTGTCATTTGAGTCCTCACATCTGTCAGTTCCTGCTGTAGCTGATCCATTTGTAGACTCAGAAGGTTGTGTCGAGTTGGATATTTGTGGACTCGGTTGACGGAAAAGACCCTTCTGCGAGCAATATTTCCTGAAACAATCAACAAAGTGAGAAGACAAAAACAAAACATCTTCAAAAACAAAAGGTATGTGGTTAGAATGTAATGCAATATGCCTATTTGTCTTTCGAGGGTATCCGATTTGGTTCTTGGTTGTGACCTTCTAGACCCCTTAGAGGAGATAAAGATGTTGGAGCGAACGAAATCCACAAAAACCAATAATACATAATGTAAGTGGCATTGCCAAAATACAACCAGTTCATGAGTACAACAAAACAAAAACTCCCATGGTGAGTCGAAATACAACAATAATACATAAACTATAATACAATCAATTCACGAATACAACAATGTAAACTCCCATGGTGAGTCGAAATACAAAAAATGACAAGTACAAAGAAAATCAAACATCCAATCCATATGCATCCTCCCTGACTTCCTTCAGGAGAGCATCAGTCACAGGTCCAACTGGGTGCTCTGTGATGGTCCTGATGAGAAGGTTTCTGGTTGTGATGTCATTTGTCATCTTCTGATATTTATCTTGCTCTTTGGATCTTTTTAACCCTGCCCGTAGTTTTAACTCCGAGATTTCCTTCTGAGCGGCTAGAAGTGCTTCTCGGCTTCTTCTTTCACTAGACTCCAACTGCTTCATCTTGGCTTGCATCTTCTGACCTTCTTGCAAACGAGCCTCAGTTATTCTGACCCATCTACCCTGACTCTCTTCCAGATAATGCTCAGCTCTCGCCTTCTGAATTTTTGCCTCTTTACATGCATTCTTCAACACAAGTTCTCCTGCTCGGACTTTCCTGATGAAGTCTTCAGTCTTCTCACTCTTGGCTATATGCTCGATGCGTAGCTTCTCTAACCTCTCAATGTCTAAATGAACATCATTCCTTTTCCAAAGGGTCTTCTTTAAAGCTTCAGCGAGCTGGGTATTTCTTTCCTTCAACTTTTCAAACTCTTCCAGGCTTACTGTGGCTATGGGTTCAACTGCTGATGGCCCTGGCACATCTTCCTGGGTGAATGGCATACGAGTAATCTGTCCTCTGATGCGTGACCATTCAGTGTACTGAGCAGAGGCTATGTTATTACACTTTCCAGAATGGCGGTTCCTTTAGTCTGTATATTTTCCCATGCCCAGGCTGCTTGTCGGACGGTGGCATGGTTGTTCTGAATAGCACAATAAAGAGATTCTTCTAGGTCTTGCTCTCTAGGTGGATGGACCAAGGCATACCCTAATTGTCTTTTGAAGAGTAAAGGATTGTAGTCGATGCAACCCTTCACTCCAATGAGAGGCACATTTGGGTATTGACCACAGCTGGTTACTATATCTCGACCCTTGGTATTCTTAGTACACCACCTGATATCTTCTGAAGTAAGGGCAATCATTCTCTTAGCCCAATTCCTTGTCTGATGTGGGTTCAAGAAAGCTTCCGTCTTTGGCATATGTTTCATCAACCAACTGTAGAAAAGAGGTGCACAAAATCTTACTAGTCTTCCTCTCTGTTTCTCATTCCTCTGATGAACTGAGTAGTAAAAGTCTCCTAACAAGGTGGGAACCGAGTTCTTTAGCATAAAGATGTGGATGGCATTCTTGCTTACAAACTTAGGCTCGTCTGCAAACAAAATGATACCATAAATGTTGAGAGCTAGGAGAGCACAAACAATTTCCCAGTTCCCTTTTGCAGCATGCTTTGTAGCCTGAGTAATCAAGAAATCCAGATGAAGGCCTGGGATTCCAGCTTTGGAAGTCACTTGTTCATCAATGGTGGTTACTTCCAGATGTAGTGCTTTGGCTATGTCTTCATTCTTCGGAGGAGTCATTTCAGGATTGAAAGGAATTCCTCTTTGGATGGGGATATCCAACAACATGGAGTACTCTTCCAGCAACGGACCTATCTGGAAGTCTGGGAAAGTGAAACAACGGAGGGGAGGGTCATAAAACTGCAGACAGGTGTGAATCATGCTCCTTTGTGATGTATCCAGGTCCATAATTATGTCTAAGATTCCACCGTAACTTTTTCTGAATAGAGGTACATGATCAGGAGTAATGAGGGCTTGTATCTGTTTAATGCTCGCTAAAGGATACTTGAAGAAATGATAGGTGATGTTGCTTTTCCTTGTTGAATCCATCCTGAAGGTGTGTGCTGCAGGAGATAACTGAAGAAGTGTTGTAGCAGATAGGCTGAGCAGAAGAACGGTCAAAACCAAACCAAGAAAAGTGGATACCTTGTAAAACAAATAGACAAATGTTAGAAATGATGCAATATGATGCATGATGATGATGCAAGGGTTTGTGATCATGTGCTGGATTATCAGTTGCCTCTGGTGGGATCCTTGAGTGTTCAAAGTTTCAGATGAAGGTTTGAGAACCAGTAACCGGGTGGGGGACTCAAATAAAGAGTAAATAGTCCAGGGTT
The DNA here is from genome assembly GCA_963966055.1 of Lathyrus aphaca. Lineage (NCBI taxonomy): Eukaryota > Viridiplantae > Streptophyta > Magnoliopsida > Fabales > Fabaceae > Lathyrus > Lathyrus aphaca. The sequence goes on along the minus strand of OZ014520.1, from coordinate 162,625,397 downwards.
TCAAAGAATCAGTCCAAAATAGTGCAAACTTATAGCATTCCAGTAGCAAAGTATGATGAGGTCAAGGGTTCCTGCAAACCTGTAAACCTGCATTCACTCCTACAAGCAGGCAAAGGAAGTGGTTCAGTCAAGAAGCGCCCAGGGCTGGGGCAAATTGCTGGAATTGGAGAAGAAAGACGACAAGTTTGGTTTGGGTTATCAGCCTAGTGGATCTAATTGGTCTCCAAGTAGTAAAGCCATTACTTTTACAAGCGCTGGGATGCTCGACCGCAACCATATCTGTGCAACTAATTAAGAGGGAGACAGTGATGGTGACTGGGACAACTGGATTCATCCGTGTGCACCCGGAGAGGAGCTGAAGAACTGGTCTGCTGAAGACATCGTCCAAGTTACCTGGCAATCAGAGTAATTTATTTGTTTCCTTTTCTTATCATGCTGCATTGTCAAATCCTGCACTCTGCCCAAGGTGCAAGGATCCATTGTATGGGCCACCATGTTTTGTATGCATTTATTTTACCATGAAATAAAGGACATTTTCAGACAAATTGTGTTCTCTTTCTTTCGTTTTTTTTTTCACAAAAATAAAAAAAATGGCAATGTGTTTTTCTTTTTGTTTTTTGTGTTTGCGTCTCTTTTGAAAAATAAGCAGATTCTGAAATAAGCACATCATCTGTGCAGTGTTGATCATCCGGATTCTATTGGTAACGTTCCTGCTATGACCACGCATGCCTTTGACAATCCTATCTACCAAGCTGATGAAGGGGTTGAGGAAGACTGTGAACTCCCTGAAGAATTGGTCAGATTGTTGAAACAAGAGGAACGGGTTATTCAGCCTCATCAGGAAGAAATTGAGATCATCAACATCGACACTGAAGATGTGAAGAAAGAGATCAAGATTGGGGCCAGTTGCAGGCCGAAGTAAAGAAAGAGTTGATTGGTATGTTGCATGAGTATGGGGATATCTTCGCCTGGTCGTATCAAGATATGCCAGGGTTGGATACCGAAATTGTTGTGCATAAGCTACCATTGAGAGAAGACTGTCCTCCTGTGAAACAAAAGTTGAGAAGAACTTGTCCTGACATGGAAATGAAGATCAATGAGGAAGTTCAGAAGCAATGGGATGCCGGATTCCTTGCTGTAACTAGTTACCCACCTTGGGTAGCTAACATTATACCTGTACCAAAGAAGGACGGCAAGGTCCGGATGTGCGTTGATTACCGAGATCTAAATAGAGCGAGCCCAAAAGATGACTTTCCATTACCTCACATTGATGTGTTGGTAGATAATACTGCTCAATTCTCGGTATTTTCCTTCATGGATGGCTTCTCCGGATATAATCAGATCAAGATGGCACCGGAAGACATGGAGAAAACAACGTTCATTACCCCTTGGGGTACATTCTGCTACAAGGTGATGCCTTTTAGTTTGAAGAACGCCGGGGCAACATACCAGCGGGCTATGGTCACATTGTTCCACGACATGATACACAAAGAGATAGAGTGTTATGTGGACGATATGATTTCTAAGTCCCGAGACGAAGAAGAACATTTGGTCAACCTCAAGAAGCTGTTTGATAGACTGATAAAGTACAAGCTGAGATTGAACCCAAACAAGTGCACTTTCGGAGTGCGTTCTAGAAAACTGCTGGGTTTCATTGTTAGTCAGAAAGGAATTGAGGTGGATCCTGCAAAAGTAAAAGCAATACAAGATATGCCTGCACCGTGTGAACCAATATTCAAATTGCTACGAAAAGAGCAAACGGTCAGGTGGAATGAGGACTGCCAAAGAGCTTTTGATAAGATAAAAGAATATTTGCAGACACCTCTGATTCTAATGCCTCCAGTTCCAGGACGGCCGCTTATCATGTACTTGACTGTGCTAGAAGGGTCAATGTGGTGTGTTCTAGGCCAACATGACGAGTCTGGTCGAAAAGAGTACGCTATTTATTACCTTAGCAAAAATTTTACCGACTGTGAATCCCGTTACTCACTGCTCGAGAAAACTTGTTGCGCTTTGGTATGGGCTGCTCGCCGACTGAGACAGTACATGTTGACCCATACCACGCTGCTAATTTCCAAAATGGATCATGTCAAGTATATCTTTGAGAAACCAGCGTTAACCGGAAGGGTTGCTAGATGGCAAATGATTTTAACAGAATATGACATACAGTATTCTTCTCAGAAAGCCATCAAGGGAAGTGTATTGTCAGATTACCTTGCACAACAACCTCTTGAAGATGACTATCAACCAATGAAGTTTGATTTCCCTGATGAGGACATCATGTACCTCAAAGAAAACGATTGCGAGAAACCACTTCCGGAGGAGGGGCCAGACCCTGAATCCAAATGGAAGTTGATGTTTGATGGGGCAGTCAATATCAATGGACGTGGAGTTGGTGTTGTTCTTATTACTCCCGAAGGTGTTCACTTTCCCTTCACTGCCAGAATTACTTTTGGCTGCACCAACAATGAAGCGGAATACGAGGCATGCATAATGGGAATAGAGGAGGCTATTAATCTTCGGATTAAGACCCTTGATATATTCGGAGATTCAGCCCTCGTCATTAACCAGGTTACCGGCAAGTGGTATACGCATCAAGAGCATCTAATTCCTTACACGGATTACGCCAGAAAACTGTTGACGTTCTTCACAACAGTTAAGCTTCAGTACATACCACGTGATGAGAATCAATTTGCCGATGCATTGGCCACTCTTTCTTCGTCTATCAAAGTCTTGTGTTGGAATTATGTGCCCAGAATTGACATTTCCAGGCTTGACGCTCCAGCTCATGATTTCTCTGTAGACGCAGTGTCTGATGAGAAACCTTGGTATTTTGATATCAAGCTTTTCCTGGAAAAGCAAGAATACCCAGCTGGGGCATCATCCAATGACAAGAAGACCTTGAGGCGACTTGCTGCTAGTTTCTTCTTAAATACAGATGGGGTTTTGTATAAGAGGAACTTTGGCATGGTCTTGCTCAGATGCGTGGATAGACACGAAGCAAGCTTGTTGATGCAGGAAGTCCACGAGGGATCTTTTGGTACTCATGCAGGAGGACATGCTATGGCTAAGAAATTGTTGAGATCGGGGTATTATTGGATGACAATGGATGCAGACTGTTGCTCATACGCTTGTAAGTGCCACAAGTGCCAGATTTATGCAGACAAGGTGCATGTTCCTCCTAGCCCGCTCAACGTCATGTCATCTCCTTGGCCCTTTTCTATGTGGGGCATTGACATGATCGGAAAAATAGAGCCTACTACTTCAAATGGTCATCGCTTCATCTTGGTTGCGATTGATTACTTCACTAAGTGGGTTGAAGCAGCATCGTATGCCAATGTCACTCGTCAAGTGGTAGCCAGATTTTTGAAAAGGGACATGATTTGCAGATACGGAGTGCCCGAAAGAATCATTACTGACAATGGTTCTAACTTGAACAACAAGATGATGGCAGAGTTGTGTTGGGACTTCAAGATTCAGCATCACAATTCTTCTCCTTACCGGCCAAAGATGAATGGTGCGGTGGAGGCGGAAAATAAGAATATCAAGAAGATTGTGCAAAAGATGGTTGTTACTTACAAATATTGGCATGAGATGCTACCATTTGCGCTGCATGGGTACCGAACGTCAGTCAGGACGTCAACTGGGGCAACTCCCTTCTCATTGGTATATGGTATGGAGGCAGTCTTGCCTATTGAAGTAGAGATTCCTTCATTGCGTGTGATGATGGATGTGAAGCTTGATGAGGTTGAATGGGTGCGTGCTCATTACAATCAACTATGTCTAATTGAGGAAAAGAGATTAGCGGCTATCTGTCATGGTCAGCTTTATCAGAGGAGAATGAAGCGAGCATTCGACCAACGAGTACGTACTCGGGAGTATAAAGTAGGAGAGCTTGTGCTCAAGAGGATTGTACCTCCAGGTTCAAATCACAGGGGCAAGTGGACCCCAAACTACGAAGGACCATTCATAGTGAAGAAAGTTTTCTCAGGAGGAGCACTGATGCTCACCACTATGGATGGAGAGGATTTCCAATCCCCTGTTAACTCGGACGTAGTTAAAAAATACTTCGCATAAAAAGACCTGTTGGACACAAAAACAGAATTAAAGTCCAGGCAAGAAAAGGGCATCCCAGCGAGCTAAAACAGAATAAAAAGCTCGGGCAAAAGTTAGGGAAAATAATAAAAAAATGTACACCCGCTGAGTTAAAAAGCCACATTGGACAGCTCAGGCAAAAAAAGGGTATCCCGGTGGATTGAAAACCCAAAAGGGCGATCCACGCAAAACAAGGGAATAAGCGAACAACTACAATCCGAGTAATCTGAACCAAATCATCGTTTCGTACAGCCTGACAATACCAGAAGGATAGGAATCAGTCCCCTCATCTTCTCAGAAAGCAAAGGCAAGAATGGAGAGTTTTGAAGACATGATGGTCATAGCAAGAAGGAAACTCATTGGGATGTCGTGCCCATTGCCATTAGGATAGTTTATTTTCTCAATTTTATGGTAGCTACCTCTTTCCAGGTGGTTGTTTCCTGATGTAAAACTTTGCCTATTCAGAGGCCTTTCAATAAAAGAATATTCAGTCAAAAAGTTGTGTTGTGTTTACTTTTGTTTGCAAAATGTCCTGAATTTTTAGAAAAAATAGCATTGCATTTAAAACATGGTGATTTGTTTTCTAAAAGAAAAATGACATTGCAGGGAAACATTTGAAATCTTCTTTGAGTGTCGGGTGACGATGGATGAACAGATCATACCATGCAAGTCCCCGGGGCACATTTGTGTTTTCTGTTGTTGCAGGTTTTGCAGGATGGCGTCACATTCTCCCAAGCAAAGTTTTCCCCAGCTAAGTCATAGCAGGTGGGATCCCCAACAGATTATTATTTCACCAGTGGAGTATGCCCAGCAGACAGTGGGAGGCCCATTCCCCATAGAGTTTAACTGTCAAACTCTTTTCACAAACAAAGGATATTGGAGGAAGCATCTCCCAAGCCGTGTTGGAAGATCGTCATTTCCCGGCACTCGTCTGTGTTCATACTTTATTGCCGCTCGTCTGCATCTCTCAACGCTCGTCTGTGTTATCACTTTGGTATTGCTCGTTTGCTTTCCCCAGCAATTGCCCATGGCTATAATTGTTGTTGCTCGTCTGCACTTCCCAACACTCGTCTGTGTTTGATATTTGTTATTGCTCGTCTGCACTTCCCAACACTCGTCTGTGTTTGATATTTGTTATTGCTTGTCTGCACTTCCCAACACTCGTCTGTGTTTGATATTTGTTATTGCTCATCTGCACTTCCCAACACTCGTCTGTGTTTGATATTTGTTATTGCTCGGCTGCAATTCCCAACACTCGTCTGTGTGCGATATTGGTTGTTGCTCGTCCGCACTTTCTAACACTCGTATGTGTTTAATATTGGTTGTTGCTCGTCTGCATTCTCCAACACTCGTCGGTGTTTGTTATCTGTTTGAAGCTCGTCTACATTTTTTTGGATACTCGTTTGTATCATCTCTCACACTCGTCTGTGTTAGCTTATATCCATGTGTTGATTTGACAATTACCCTGGTACTCGTCTGTATTGCTACTCCAAATGCTCGTTTGTGTTGGATTTCTGGTGTTCGTCTGTACCAATGGCCGATATTCGTCTGTATCATTGCCTGAAGCGCTCGTCTGTGATCATCGTCTGATACTCGTTTGTATCATTGACTTATGGCACTCGTCCGTGTTCTCTTGATGATCATCCAATACTCGTCTGTATTGAAGAGGTTTGAAATCTTAACTGTGGGAATAAATGTCAAAATAGTTACCGGTCCTGGCGTAACAGGTATATCCGAAGGAGGCTCGTCTGTCTCAGGCACCAATTATTAATATTGCACCTGGCGTAACAGGTTCGCTCAAAGAAGGCTCGTCTGTCTTAGATTATATATCCACGGATAATATATGAAAAGGGTCCGTCTACCTTGATTATGCATGTCTATCCCACAGACTTTTGTGCATCACCGGTCCTGGCGTAACAGGTTTATCCGAAGGAGATTCGTCTGTCTCAAGTTATTTGTCTTGCAGAGTATGTGAGGGCTCGTATGTCCAGTTCCTAGCGTAATAGGATTGTTCGAAGAAGACTCGTCTGTCAAAGTATTCTGATTCCAAATAACAGTTTCAAGGAGCTCGTCTGCTTTCTCTTCACTTCAGTCACCAAAGCGTCATTTGGTTGGGTTTATTTCCCAGTTTTTGCATTCTTCGTCAGAGTGCAAATTTCAGGTCTTCTTGGTATTCAACCACAGTTTATCTTGAACGGTCGATAGCCCGTGCTACCATCCTTTTCAGATTAACAGTTGCTTGAATAGGAGCAACTGTAACACCCCAAATTTTCCCTCTTCTTTTTAAGCATCATATCATATCATATTCATCATGAACATATCATATTCTTGGCATCTAAGCATGGAAAGATGAGGCATAACATTCTCATGACCTAGCATTAGGCATATGATCATCTGTAGAGGTTTTGAAGCAATCATAAGCTATGACAAGGGGCCCAATGGATTTGTTCAAGTCCTATGAGGGGTCTATGTTGCATTCATAAGTTCAAGATCATTCATAAGAGCTCAGAAGGTTGGAAGATCATCAGGGAATTCAGGCTAGGGCAAAGCTCCTACACAATGATCCCAAATTATGGTTTGAGTTTCAAGCATGAAAGCCTTAAGACTTTGGCCATTTCATTTGGGCAAAGTCTCTTATATGTTAAGAGGATCCTAGGGATGAAATTTGGTGAGAAAATTCATTGTGGAAGTCAAGTATTTCCTCAGTTGCTTGTAAATGAAGAAATTGGTCAACTGTGCATTCTGAAAGTCAACTGTGAGATTTCCAAGGGTCAAACCCTAGTTTTCTAGCCAAGGGATGTTCTTATAACCTTATAAGAGGTGTGGCAAGATCAAAGATCAAGAATCATGAGGTTTTGAGGTGTTTTGCAAAATTGGCATAAGTTTGGTCATGGAAAATTCCATTTTTAGTAAGTTTTTGCCCTAATTTTCAAGTACGCATAACTTGGTGAAAAAATCTTCAAATGAACCAAAGCCAAACATGAAAGTTAAAGATTAAAGCCTCCCATTTTCAAAAAGTACAAGAGCATTTTTGTAGCCCTCATGGTTAAAGAGATAAGGCCCTCGAATATTGGTGCAAAACTAGGGCATGACATGAATTTCCAAGCTTCCACAAATGCAAAAAGTCATAAAACTTATTTTCAAGTTGTTTTATGGGCCAAGTGAGGTCACAGTGTTCCAAGGCATTGCAAGAAGGATAGTTTGATACAAAAATAATGACAAATTCGTGCATGATATGAGAATACTTCACAAGGTGTAAAATTTACATGATCATGAGAAATGTGTGATACTTACGTCCAAGGGCCAGATTAATTGATGTTTTTGAATCGAGGGTGAGATTTGGAAAGCACATGGGCAAGGAATGAGTGGAATGCACGAGTAGAATACCTCATCACACCAAACTTTCCAATTTTGCAAATTCTCTCCCACACTCTCATCTCACGTGCCAATGCCTTCATTCTTTCAGCATTGTTTCTTGATATCATTTATAAGAAAATTAGGGTTTTAGTTTGCTTCAGATCCATCTCATTTCATCACTCCATAGTTTTTGCACCCAAAGAAATTTCCTTCGAATCTCTTTATTCTCTCACTCTTTTCAAAAACCAATCACACATTCTTCATCCCTGAACCTCAAGGATCATTATTCCATCATTCATTTGAGCTGAAAGTGCAAGAATAGAAAGGTGCCATTCAAAGGCAGGTTGCTTTGAAGCTTCAGATTCAAGTTCTCTCAAGCTTCCTCTTGCATTTATTTTGCAAGAGGAGATCAAAAGGGTTAGATCTGCAGCATTTGGAGCATTTTCTTGGTGGTTTTGAAGTGTCTTCACCTCAGGTATGCTCTGATACTTTTGGATCTGGAAATGCAATTTTATGTTTGCTTCTTAATCCTTGTGTCATGCTGATTACACTGCACGTTTTAGATTTGAAAATCATGCATTATTGAGGATGTATTGTTGATTTAAAGTTTCATGGTGAAACCTATTTGTCTTCGATCTGGAGTATTCTTTGATCATTTGTGATTTTGGTTGCCATTTTTGGACTCAGCATAGTTCATTCATCTAATCTGGAGTGTTTGGTTTGTTTATTTTAAGTTTTGTTCATAGTTTCTGTTTTCCGGTGCCGGAGCCCTAGCTCCGGTCACCAGATTCTGCGTTTCATCTCATTAAGGTTTGAAGGAGGAAGACAACCTCAGGGCCTTTGGATTTTCTCATCTGGACGTTCACCAGCATGCCACCTCATAAATGAGGACCCTCTCCCTCACGTGTTTCTTTTTGTATTTTTCATTCTGAATAATGCCCAATGTTTCTCACCACACAATAATATCATGCTCCCTCTCTCCAGACCAATTAAAATGATGACATTGATTAATGAGTTGACTGATCTTGACTGTCCACGTGATCCTATGGCTCTTGTTTTTTCCAGATTTTATTGAATTTCCACCCCAATTACTATAAGTTGCGCTGAGAATTGGGTGGGCTTGTGTTGATATCCACACACCCCCTGCGTATGAGGCCCATTGCTTTTGAACTGAATCCATTTCTATTTGCACCCCCAGCCTGTTTCATTTTATTTTCTTTTCTTTTTATTTTCATTTTAATATCAGTTTGGATTTTAATTTTTAAAAATAGTTTTAGGTTATTAAAAATTATGAAAAAATTCATGGAAGTTCATTTGAGTTTTCTTTAATTTTTGTCATTTTTATTTTCCATTTATTTTATTTTTGACACGTGTTAATTATTTGTTCACTTTAATTAAATCATTTTTAAGCATGTTAACTTGTCCATTTTCTATATTGATCCTCATTTTAAATTTTTGGTTGGTTCTTTTTGCTCTAGATTCATGATAGGATGTAATTTCTTGGTGATTTTTGTTCTGATTTTTAGAACCTTAATTAATTGACTTTGGTCCTTGACTTGTGAGTGAAGCTTCTTAACCCTAGCTCATGTTTGAGCCCTCTTTTGACTTGTTTAGCTTCTGAATTTCTTCCCCTCCTTTTGGCATGTTGTTATGCTATGTTTGAGGATCTCTTGTCCAAGGTTGTGGAATTTTTGGGTGCATATTTGATTTAATTTGAATTTTTGTTCTTGACTTGTCCCATTTTGTTTCTTTTTGATCATAAGTCCTTTCCTTAGCTTAGAAGGGCACTTGTGCCAACTTCTTCATCTTGTTTAGGGTCTCTTTAGGGCATTGATACCTCTCTGATCTTGGATTGGGGTTTGTGTTTTGGAAATATTGTAATTTGTTTGCCTTTGGAGTTCTTCCATTCTTATGTACATCCACCTCACTTCCTTTTCTTCTTTCTTCCCTTAATGTGATTGCTTGACCCTATGCTTCTCTTCTCTTCATCTCCCTTGCTTCTTAAGCACTTTTCTAACATGAATAAGGTTCTGGTCTTGTACCTTGAGGGTGTGGTTTGTTCATTTTGTTTTGCATCTTCTCAAGTTTGCTTTGCTTTGTTATGTGATTCATGTTGCCTCATGTTGATTGGTGTGCTTCTTTTCTCATTCTTGTGACTGTAGATGTTTAGAATTGGCAGAATTTTTGACAAACAAAAAGTGTTGAACTTAGTTCAGGATGTCACACCAGATGTTGTGACATTGTCAAACAGAGTATAAGTTAATGAACTTAGTTCAGGATGTCACATCAGATGTTGTGACATTGTGTAAGTTAATGAATTAAGTTCAGACATCAGGATGTCACACCAGATGTTGTGACATCTTAAACCTGCTATCAGACTTAAATGATGCATAACAGAACTGAGTAAATTCAGGGAATTTATCTGGAATTAATTGTGAATGGATAAACAATACAAGGTGCATCTGTACGGAGCTTAGTTATCTGATTTCAGTGTAACAGAATAAATAACTCACCTTGAATCAAGGAAGTAACAAACCCTAATTCAAGGTGATGACAGTATGAGTTATCAGGACTGGATTATTTACAGAAAGCCCAAAAGCCAAGCATCTATTTAAGGAACAGAAACTCTCAAAATAGGGTACGAAATTAAGAAGACTGTAAAGGGTGTTTGTGTTTACTAGCAGGTTTTAATTGTGTATCACTTTATGAGCTTTTAAGCAAAAAGTGTATTGTGTCTTGATTGAAACTTTTAAGTAAAATCAAGCTGTTGTATTTGAAGTGTGACTTTAATTTTATTAAACATTGTAACATATCACTGTGTGATTGAGGGGGAGTGAGTAGGTACTCATATCTAAGTTGTGTCTTAGGTAGAAATTGCCTTGGGTAGATATTAAGTGAAGGATTAAACTGGTTGGTTTAATTCTAGAATTAATATTACTTATATTGGATTTCCTTCCTGGCTTGGTAGCCCCCAGATGTAAGTGTGGAGATACACTGAACTGGGTTAACAATTTCCTGTGTTATTTAATTTACCTGCACTTTAAGTTTTGTTTAAGTCTTCAAGTGTTTAAACATCTGATTCAACATCACGTACCTGATCCCAGAATTTCAATTGGCATCAGAGCAGGCACCCTGCCTGTTTAACTGGGTGAGATCTAGGGACTGCAAATTTTGGGAACATGGACAGATATGTAGGATCTGTGAATAGACCACCTATATTGGATGAATCCAACTATGACTACTGGAAGCCAAGAATGGTAGCATTCTTAAAATCACTTGATAGCAGGGCTTGGAAAGTAGTCAACAAAGGATGGGAGCACCCTGTCCAAGACAATAAGGATGGGGCAAAAGTGTTGAAGCCTGAAGAAGAGTGGAGCAAGGAGGAAGAAGATTCAACACTTGGAAATTCCAAAGCCTTAAATGCCTTATTCAATGGCATTAATAGGAACATATTTAGACTTGTGCATCACTGTGAGCTGGCCAAGGATGTTTGGGACACTCTCAAAACCACTCATGAAGGAACATCAAAGGTGAAGATGTCAAGACTTCAACTTCTCACCACCAAGTTTGAAAACTTGAGAATGAAGGAAGATGAGACAATTCATGAGTTTTACATGAACATCTTGGAAATAGCTAATACTTCTGGGGCTTTGGGAGAGAAGATGTGTGATGAAAAGTTGGTAAGAAAGATTCTCAGATCTTTACCAAAAAGATTTGACATGAAGGTTACTGCAGTAGAAGAAGCTCAGGACATATGCACAATGAAGGTTGAAGAGCTCATTGGTTCCCTTCAAACATTTGAGATGGGAATGAATGATACAATTGTGAAGAAAAACAAAAGCATAGCCTTGGTCTCAAATACTGATAAAGAAGAAGAAAGTCATGAAGCAGACCCTGAAGAAAATTTATCAGAAACAATTGCTATGCTTGGAAGACAATTCAGCAAAATTCTCAAAAGAATGGATAACAGGTCCAGACCAAGTGGAAGAAACTCAAACTCTTCTGAGAATAAAAGACCTTATGATATAAGGTCAAATTATGATGAGAAGACCAACCAAGGAAAAGGGATTCAATGTCATGGATGTGAAGGATATGGACACATCAGAAATGAATGCCCAACCTATCTAAAGAAGCAGAAGAAAGGTCTCTCTGTGACCTGGTCAGATAAAGACTCAGGATGTGAGTCAGAAGAAGAATCTGCAAAGCACATCACTGCTCTAGCTGGAGTATGTGAATCTGAAGGGGGATCCAGTGATGAGGAGCTGACATTTTAAGAGCTTGAAGAATCATACAAGATGCTGTGTAAAAGGAGCACTGAAGTATGCATGGAGAATATAAAGCAGAAGAAGCAGATTGAGGGATTAAAGGCTGAAAAGACAAGTAATCTAGAGATCATTGACACTTTGAAAAGTGAAATAAGCCTACTCAACTCCAAATTGGAGCATATGTCCAAATTTGTCAGAATGCTGAACAGTAGCTCAAACACACTGGATGTCATTCTCAACAACAACAAGCACTCAGGGGATAGGACTGGGCTGGGATTTAATAAAGCTCAAAAGTTTGAGGCTAGCACCAGCAAAACAAATTCAAATCCCATGAAGTCAAACAAGATGTCCAAACAGATGTCTCAACATCATGACAAGAACATGATGAAAAATAAGTATCAAAGATGGAGATGCCATCATTGTGGAAGGTTTGGTCACATCAAACCTTTTTTCTACAAGCTGCATGGACATCCAACTCAGAGATATCAGCAACCCCCTAAGCAGAAGACAGAAGTCACCAAGAAAGTGCTGCATGGACATCAAAATCAAAGATATCAGCAACCCCCTAAGCAGAAGACAGAGGTCATCAAGAAAGTATGGGTACCTAAAGCTAGTCTTCATGCTGATCAAAGCTACAAATACATGCCCAAGAACAAGTTCAACAAACAACCTTGGAGCTCTAAAGATGGACACTACACAGGGCAGAGGCATCAAAGGAAACCTCTCAACATGAAAAAATGGTCAAAGAAGGTTGTTGCCTATATAGCTCATACATCTCTCAGAGTATCAGCTAAGGAAGACTGGTACTTTGACAGTGGATGCTCAAGGCACATGATTGGATTGAAGAATTTGCTGGTAGACTTAAAGTCACACTCATCCAGATATGTAACCTTTGGAGATGGAGCAAAAGGAGAAATCAAGGGAGTTGTGACTTTGGACTTCCCAGATGTACCAAGACTAGATGATGTGCTGTTGGTAAAAGGATTGACTGCTAACTTAATCAGCATAAGTCAATTATGTGATCAAGGTTACAGTGTAAACTTTACCAAAACTAAATGCATAGTGTCTGATAAAGAACAGAAGGTTGTCATGAGAGGAGCCAGATCAAAAGACAACTGCTATATGTGGGAACCTCAAGATTTCAGTCTCACTTCAACTTGCTCCTTAGCCAAAGAAGAAGAAGTGAAGCTGTGGCACCAAAGACTGGGTCATCTTCATCTCAAAGGAATAAAGAAGATCATATCTATGGAGGCTGTAAGAGGTATTCCAAGACTGAAGATTGATGAAGGTAAAGTGTGTGGTGAATGTCAAATAGGCAAGCAAACCAAGATGTCACATCCAAAGCTCCAACATCTGACAACTTCCAAAGTTTTGGAATTATTGCATATGGATCTTATGGGACCAATGCAGGTTGAGAGTCTTGGTGGAAAAAGATATGCTTATGTGGTTGTGGATGACTTTTCAAGATATACATGGATAAGTTTCATCAAAGAAAAGTCTGATGTGTTTGATGTATTCAAAGATCTGTGCCAAAGAATACAAAGAGAAAAAGCAAGTTGTGTGGTCAGAATAAGAAGTGACCATGGAAAGGAGTTTGAGAATCAAAAATTCTCAGATTTCTGTTCTTCAGAAGGAATCAATCATGAGTATTCTTCTCCTATCACCCCTCAACAGAATGAGATTGTTGAGAGGAAAAACAGAACTATCCAAGAGTATGCAAGAGCTATAATTCATGCTAAAAAATTACCACTGTACTTTTGGGCTGAAGCTATGAACACAGCATGTTACATTCACAATAGAGTCACTCTAAGAAAGGGAACTTTGTCCACCATCTATGAAGTCTGGAAGGGAAGAAAACCTATAGTCAAGTACTTTCATGTGTTTGGAAGTAAATGTTACATTCTGGCTGATAGGGATCAAAGAAGAAAGATGGATCCTAAAAGTGATGAAGGGATTTTCCTTGGATACTCCATAAATAGCAGAGCCTATAGAGTATTTAAATCCAGAACCAAGGTTATAATGGAGTCAATAAATGTGATTATTGATGATGCATCTGCAGATGTTACAGATGATGTTGGAACATCTGCTGACAATCAGACTGAAGTTGAAATAAAGAGTGATAATCCTGACTTCACTCTAACTGAGGCAAGGACAGAACAATCCAACAAACCTCCCTCCATCAGAATCCTGAAAGATCATCCTAAAGATCTGATAATTGGTGATCCCAACAGTGGTGTAATCACTAGATCAAGAGAGATGATGTCAGGCTCCTGCTTTGTTTCAAAGATAGAACCTAAAAACATCAAGGAAACTCTGAATGATGAGTACTGGATCTCTGCTATGCAAGAAGAATTAGGACAGTTTACAAGGAATGAAGTGTGGGATCTTGTTCCTAGGCCTGATGACATAAATGTGATTGGCACTAAGTGGGTGTACAAGAACAAGTCAAATGAGCAGGGAGTTGTTACAAAGAACAAGGCTAGACTTGTAGCTCAAGGATACACACAAATTGAGGGAGTAGACTTTGATGAAACCTTTGCACCAGTAGCAAGGCTTGAATCAATCAGACTACTTTTAGGAATTGCTTGTAACCTGAAGTTCAAGATATTTCAAATGGATGTTAAAAGTGCCTTTTTAAATGGGTATCTTAATGAGGAGGTATATGTGGAGCAGCCTAAGGGATTTGTTGATCCAAGTTGTCCAGATCATGTATACAAACTAAGGAAGGCTCTTTATGGTCTGAAGCAAGCCCCAAGAGCATGGTATGAAAGACTAACCACTTTTCTCACAAAACAAGGGTACAGGAAAGGTGGAATAGACAAAACCTTGTTTGTGAAGGATGAAGAAGGAAATGTCATGATTGCTCAAATATATGTAGATGACATAGTCTTTGGTGGGATGTCAGACAGGATGGTTAAACATTTTGTTACTCAAATGGAATCTGAGTTTGAGATGAGCCTAGTAGGAGAACTAACCTACTTTCTTGGACTGCAAATCAAGCAGATGGAGGACTCCATGTTCATATCCCAAAGCAAGTATGCAAAGAACACTGTCAAGAAGTTTGGGATGGACAATGCAAGTCACAAAAGAACACCTGCCCCCACTCATTTAAAGCTGACAAAGGATGACAAAGGTGAGAATATGGACCAAAGCTTATACAGAAGCATGATTGGAAGCCTACAATATCTGACTGCTAGCAGACCAGATATAGCTTTTGCAGTAGGTGTATGTGCAAGATATCAAGCTGAGCCAAAAGTAAGTCATCTAAACCAGGTTAAGAGGATTTTGAAATATGTCAATGGTACTTGTGACTATGGCATAATGTAATCTCATGGATGTGAACCAATTCTCACTGGCTTTTGTGATGCTGACTGGGCTGGAAGTGCTGATGATAGAAAGAGCACATCAGGAGGATGCTTCTTTTTAGGAAACAATTTGATTTCTTGGTTCAGTAAGAAACAAATTGTGTATCCTTATCCACTGCTAAAGCTGAATATATTACAGCTGGTAGCAATTGTTCACAGTTGGTATGGATGAAGCAAATGCTCACAGAATACAATGTCCCACAAGATGTCATGACATTGTATTGTGACAATTTAAGTGTTATTAACATATCAAAGAATCCTATCCAACACAGCAGGACTAAGCACATTGATATCAGGCATCATTTCATCAGAGATCTTGTGGAAGAGAAGGTGATCTCATTAGAACATGTAGCCACAGATCTGCAATTGGCTGATATATTTACTAAAGCTTTGGATGCTACCCAATTTGAAAACCTAAGGGGTAAATTGGGAATCTGCTTATGTGAAATATAGCAGTTATGGAGAAGTGCCAACATGTCCTATGACATCGTGTGGCATGATCACCAGATGGCAGCACCAGTCTGGTCAGTAACTCTGTGTATTCCACTCTTAAGAATTCCACTAGTAACGGATTTTATAAAAGCTCAAACGTGCTCTCAGCTCTTCATCTCCTCACTATCTCTTCAAAACCATTTGCATGCTAAAGCTGATTTTCTGAGCTCATCAAAATCAATCAAACCTAAACTCCTCTTCCACTACATTCGAAAAATGTCTCAACATCAAAACCCTAACTTCACTGATGAAAATCTCAACCAAGAAGATGTAGTGCATGCAACCCCAATCTCTATGGTACCAATGGATACTACTCCTATAGACGAAATCAGAGGAAGTGTCCCTCTTGCTCAAAAACCTAGAACTCTAAATGTGAGAAGAGAAAAGGAACCTGTGTTCAGCAAAAGCAAAGGGACTCCTTCAGCTACAAACACCACCCCCAAAGCTTCTGACTATGTGGATGCATCCATCAAGCATCTTGTGAACAGGATTCTATCTGAACAGAGAGTGGTGCGTTGAGTATCTGTTCCCCTGAACAACATGCCTGCTCCACAAGAAGAACAAAGCAATCAGGCTGAAGAGGACACTCCTGCTCAACAGGATGTCCCAATAAATGTTGAAGCATCTGAGGACCAGAACAAGGCCTCAATTGATGATGATGAAGCCACTGATGACCAAGCTTCTGTTGATCCACCTACTGAAAAAGAGGCTTCCCAACCTCCTCCTGTTGAAACCATAGATGATGACTCTGACACAGAGATCATTACATCTGTTGACCCTAGTATAGCCAAAAGGCTTAGGGCTAGGAAGGAGAAGAAGCCTGCTGGACATGCAACATCAGAAAAGAAACAATCAACTCCAAAGAAAGACAAGGTCAAAGTTTCATTTGGACCTACTAAGCAATGGGGCAAGGTGAGTACCCAAAAGAGGAAAGCTGCAACTCCACCTAATTCAGATGTTGAAGAGGATGTCCCAACATCCCAACCAAGGAAGAAGCCAGCACCTCCCAGATCTAACTTTGTTGTTCCTGAAGCTCCTCTGGACAATGTGTCCTTCCATCATGTTTCAAGTGTGAGCAAATGGAAGTATGTCTACCAAAGAAGGGTGGCACTGGAAAGAGAGCTGGGCAGCAATGCATTTGAGTGCACTGAGGTAATAGACTTAATATCCTCTGCTGGTTTATTCAAGACAGTTTCAAATTTTTCACCCTGCTATGAGCTGCTGGTCAAGGAGTTCATTGTCAATCTGCAAGAAGACTATGCTGATGGAAAGTCAGAAGAATTCAGAAAGGTTTATGTAAGAGGGAGATGTGTTGAATTCTCTCCTAGGGTTATAAATCATTACCTAGGGAGAGAATCTGATGGGCCTAATGAGCTAGGGAAAACTGGCAACCAAGTCTGCAAGATCATCACTGCCAACCAGGTCAAAACTTGGCCAGTTAAAGACAAACTTTATGTTAGCTTGCTAACAAGGAAGTATGCAATGCTGCATAAAATTGGTACTGTCAACTGGGTCCCTACCAACCATACTTCTTCAATAGCTACTGGACTGGGAAGATTCATCTGTGTTGTAGGCACCCAAACAAAGTTGGACTTTGGGGCTTACATCTTTGATCAAACCCTAAAGCATGCAGGAACATCAGCAACAAAGCTTCCCATTGCTTTTCCATCTCTGCTCTGTGGAATCATCCTCAACCAGTATCCAGGCATCCTCACTGAGAAGGATTCAGTCTGCAAAAGAGAAAGTCCATTGGCCTTCCATTACAAACTGTTCTTGAACCATCATGCTGCTGATGTTGAAGCTCCCAGTGGGACATCTGCTAGACCATCAAATGCAAAGACTCCCATATCCAAAGCTGCCTTGATTGCAGAACTCAAGAACACTTGCAAAGAGTTGGATGCCAGGAAGAAAAAGCTTGAGGAAGTAATTCAAAGGCTGGAGCTGAAAGAGGTTGCTCAGAATGCTGATGAATCTGATGATGAATCTGAAGAGGAAGAAGATACTGAATATGATGAATCTGAGTGATAAATGTGTGTGGAAAGTGTACTGCCTATTTCAGCATTGTAATTTTGGCTTTGTAATTTTGAATATTTTGTTTTTATCTCTGCTTGTGTAAAATTTGGCCCCAATTTCTGTCTAACAAGGGGGAGAAGTAATGAACAATGCTGATGATGTTTGTCTGTTTAATGCCTGCTACTGAACTAAGTTGTTTTATAGAAAATTCTGTTGAACAAGTCAGTATACATACAGGTTTGAGGGGGAGCAAATTATTATTCAACAGAAAAGAACTCTGCTGCACTCTGATAAATAAAACTCTGCTGCACTCTGATAAAACCAGAAGATTGTGTTAGCCAAAAATTATCCAAATGGGGAGTTTGTAGATGTTTAGAAATGGCAGAATTTTTGACAAACAAGAAGTGTTGAACTTAGTTCAGGATGTCACACCAGATGTTGTGACATTGTCAAACAGAGTATAGTTAATGAACTTAGTTCAGGATGTCACATCAGATGTTGTGACATTGTGTAAGTTAATGAATTAAGTTCAGACATCAGGATGTCACATCAGATGTTGTGACATCTTAAACCTGCTACCAGACTTAAATGATGCATAATAGAACTGAGTAAATTCAGGGAATTTATCTGGAATTAATTGTGAATGGATAAACAATACAAGGCGCATATGTAGGGAGCTTAGTTATCTGATTTCAGTGTAACAGAATAACTAACTCACCTTGAATCAAGGAAGTAACAAACCCTAATTCAAGGTGATGACAGTATGAGTTATCAGGACTGGATTATTTACAGAAAGCCCAAAAACCAAGCATCTATTTAAGGAACAGAAACTCTCAGAATAGGGTACGAAATTAAGAAGACTGTAAAGGGTGTTTGTGTTTACTAGCAGGTTTTAATTGTGTATCACTTTATGAGCTTTTAAGCAAAAAGTGTATTGTGTCTTGATTGAAACTTTTAAGTAAAATCAAACTGTTATGTTTGAAGTGTGACTTCAATTTTATTAAACATTGTAACATATCACTGTGTGATTGAGGGGGAGTGAGTAGGTACTCATATCTAAGTTGTGTCTTAGGTAGAAATTGCCTTGGGTAGATATTAAGTGAAGGATTAAACTGGTTGGTTTAATTCCAGAATTAATATTACTTATATTGGATTTCCTTCCTGGCTTGGTAGCCCCCAGATGTAAGTGTGGAGATACACTGAACTGGGTTAACAATTTCCTGTGTTATTTAATTTACCTGCACTTTAAGTTTTGTTTAAGTCTTCAAGTGTTTAAACATCTGATTCGACATCACGTACCTGATCCCAGAATTTCAGTGACTTGTGTTTGCATTGAGCATTTATGTGTATGACTTCACTTCTGGTTGTATGGTTTTAGTAGGGTATTATGTTCATCTTGTATTACCTTTACACTTGTGTCATTAATCATTTCAGGGGCTTTGGTAAGTGGGAGGTGTGGATGTGATTCCCACATCTCCAAATCTTATCTTTTCTCTTGTTATTCTTATTTGTTATAACTTTGTGATTGTTGGGCTTAGGCCTTTCTCCCTCTTCTTATTTCTTCTTCTTCTTCTTCTTCTTTTCTTTCCTTCTTCTTCATTAGGATAAGATTCAAACCTCACTAACCTAGGTTCATCCATGCATGACAACTTTTAGGATTCTAGTCTCCCTTAGATTTTTCACCTTTTGAGATCATTTTGGTGCTTTCTCTTCTCATCTTCAACCTCAATTTTAATCCATTCTAATAAAGGTTGAGTCTTCTCATGTGACATGAGACTTTGCTATGAGATACTTACACGCGTTCCGTTTCGGGGCGAGGTGTAAGTTATCCCTCATGGTGGATAGGTCTTAGCATAAGATTACCTCACAAAGAAAAGCATAAAAATATTTCCTTACCAAAAATCACAAAAAATACTTAATAAATGTTAATAGGTCAGTGTGTCTGAGCCTTCACTTGTGGGACTAGATTTTGGGATTTCCTCCATAGATAGGTGTGCTTCTTGCGCATTCCATTTCGGGATGATGTGAGACGTACACATCCCAATAAGTAAGACTTAGGTACATTTACCTATGAAAACTTCAAACAGAAAACTCATAAAAAACACAAACAAGCAATAAGCGTTTTTCCTTCGGGAATTCTTTTCTCATCCCACTCACTCCTTACGTACGAACTTGCTACTACTTGTCACTTTGCGAGACGGTAACACACTCATCGTCCGAGCCTGCAACACCTGAGCATTGACATAGGCAGTTCAAGCCTTAATTCACAAGCAATCTTTTCCACCCCTAGTTAGGGGAACTACGGCGACTCTGATCCTCATTGTCCAGATGAGGTACATAGGTGTTGCACCCAAAAATTTGACCTCCACAAGACAAGACATTGTGTACTAAGAGGCTCACAAGGTTCACAAGGTTCACAAGACCTCTCATGAGGTTCACAAAGTTCACAATTAGTCAGAAGATGTGACAATTCCCTCAGACAATGCATTCTCCTAAGCAATGCATCCTAAACTAGGGTTTTGACTTTAATCAGGCTAAATGGACTTTCAAGACTTCAAGTGAGCTTCATAGAATATTATACGTGTTCAAGAATCCCCATGACAAGTTTCAAGACTTTTCTCAAAGGTTTGCTCAGTCAGATGATTAGATAGGTTAAAATCAGTCAAAGTAGTTAAAAAGTCAAACTGAGGTCAACTGTGGTCAAACCAAAGTCAAACTTCATGATTTTTTGCCAACATCAAGTATATGAAGTAAAATTCATCATTTTATCAAGGGTTTATCATGATTTATCAAGGAGATTTCAGATCATCAAGAATCAGGAGTTTCTAAATTAGGGTTTCCTCAGGAAAAGTCAACTGAACTTTGACCAGCCATAACTTTCACATGCTTCATCAAAAATTTTCCATCCAAAGCTCATTTTGAAGGAAATTATATTCTCTACAACTTTGTGTCTCACAAGCCAAGCCCAAAAATGCTTCATTTGGAAGGTATGAGCTAAGAAATTATAGGTCCTTTTAAAAGTCAACAAAAAGTAAACAACTTCAAAAGAGCATAACTTGAGAATGGTAAAAGATATGGACATGAGAACAAAGAGGTTGGTTATAGGACTCTTCAAGCTTTCCAAAATGTCCAAGAACACCCTCATAGCATTAAAATTGAAGGATTTGTGCCCTTGCAAAGTTGGGAAATTTTTGGGAAGTTTATGAAGCAAATAAGGCCTTAAATCAAATTTTTGCTAAATGAGCCCACCAAATTGCCATCCCATCTTTACAAAAACACCAAGCACGACCCAACCCACCTATTTTCGTATTTTTTATTTCATATTTATTTGAATTTTATTCATTAAAATACAATTTAAATTGAAATAAAATATAAAATCATCTATTTAAAAAAGGATTTTGCTTCTAGAAAGTCATAAATAATATTTGGATCAGATTGATACACAAGTTATGAGGATTGTCCCAAAATAGCAATGTTAGATCAAATAAAAATCAAATTTCATGACATATATTTTTCAATCTTCAAACATCTAAAAAGTCCAAAGAATGATAGCCTTTTTTGACCTAATCTGATTCACTACATATACATGAGCTCATCACAACCTCAAGGACGAATTCTTGCAGCCTCTTACACCACTTTCAAACTTCACAAAAACCATAAAAATTCAATTTTCGGTTTCCATATTTCAGGAGGTTTTAAGGTATTTTGAGGACACAAGAATGTTCATTAAGCTTCATTGAGTCGAAACCAATCCTCATTCGCATCCAAATCATGCTAATATCAATGAACCGAATTCAAACTTTCTTGCATTTTATTTTTTTCGATTTCGTTTATTGGTGTATTATTAATGATTTCTAACCATGTATTCTTGTTAATGATGATGCTTAGATTGTTTCTGGGTAAAGATATGAAGCTTCCATGGACGAATTCGATAGATGCCATTGTTAGGGTTTCGGCCATCACTTTAGGGCTTTACGTTTTACATCGTTTATGAACATTCTAAAAACATGGCTATAACGTATAAACTATGAGCAATTGATCTGGGTTATTGATTTTTATTATTATTATTATGGTTTTCATGACGTTTCAAAAAACATAGGTTCTTCTGGTCAAGATGTACGCAGGTAAATTCGTAGGAAAAAGCCTAGCTGATTTCGCAGGTAAAATGAAGAAGATGATGAAGGCTGGCGCGAAAATACAAATTCAAATATTGGACTTATTTTATTATGTATTTGTTTCATTATATGTTATCAACAAGCGCGTAGCTCAGTTGGTTTTGGACGCAAGCGTTGAAGCCAAAGGACCAGGGTTCGATCCCTTGGTCAGTCTTTTTGCTCAAAAATTCATTTATTTAACAGGTTGATTATATTAACACTATGGGTCATTCCATAAGCACGATGCATGCGCAGCCCAGTTGGTTGATGGCTGGTGGTGGAGGCTGGGAGACCTGGGTTCGACCCCAGGCTCCAGCAGGTGAGTTTTTGTTAATTTTTTTTGTTTTTTAACCTAATTGTTTTCTATTTCTTTTTATTTTCTTTAATTTTAATTAAATAGTATATAATGAATTAATAAGAATAATATAAATAAAATAGGATTGTATATGTTTGAAATTAATATTTTATTTATATGTCCATAATTATTATTATATATAACTTATTTTTATATTGAATAATAAATTAAAAGAACCTCAATATTTTTATATGTAAAAACCTAATTTTTTATAAACCCTAATTTATTTTTCTAAAAAATTTCAAAAACCTAATTTTCCTTTGTGATTTTAATTTCTTATTTTTTGTAATTATAATTATTAAATATTTTTAATATGTATATATAATTAAATTATTAGAGCTATTAATCATATTTATTAGTATATAATTATTATTATTTATTTCTTTTTTTTCTTAAAAATTCTAAAAAATAATTATTTATTTAAATTTGAACTTTTAATTTATTATTATATTATTATGCTAACTTCTTTTTTCTTATATTTATTTTGTTATTTATTACTAACCTATTTATTTATTTATTTATTATATGCTTATTTATTTAAATTATTATTATAATGTAATTGTGTAAATTATGTAATAGTTGTAGAACTTTTATTATTTATTTAAATTGCTATGGTTAGTAAAATAGGGAGTGTAAACATGTTTGTATCTTAAAATTAAATTTAGATCACTAATTATAAGATAAATATTTAAATTTGTACACGCACACACGTAAGTCGATCTTGGATCGCCATCTCACTTCTTAAGGGTTACCTCTCATTGTTGCCTAGACAAAAGGTCAAGTAAGGTGTATAAAGCAAAGTCCTTTATCTCATTAAATATCATCTTGTCCCTTTAAAGATAATAAGATCAAGTCCCTTCATGGTTGCTTTCGTAAATGATCTTGTCCCTTTCGAATAAAAGATGATAAGTCCCTTCGAATTGCTAATACACCTTACAGTTGCCTAATCACAGATGTCCCTTCACTTGTCCCTCATAGTATCCAAGGTAATGACTACCTATTCCTTAATAATAGGGATAGTCATACCATTTAAAGGACATTTAAGAACAGAAAAGATTTAACTTAGGGTAGGTTCCTCTTATGTACTTGCTCACCTTTTCAAAACATTTCATAACAATTTACATTTTAAAATAATTTTCAAAACAAAGTCTTTATATATATCCGTACATGGATCATTATAAAGTACTTAAGAAAATTTCTAATCACACACTACACTTCTCAAAAACATTTAAAAGTGAGCTAAGTAACTAAGAGCCCATGGATAACCATGGATGTAAAGGGTGCTAACACCTTCCCTTTACATAACCTACCCCCCGAACCCAAAAATCTTTGTAAGGTCTTTCCTGTTCTTTTATTCCCTTTCCTTTTGGATTAAATAAAAGTCGGTGGCGACTCTTGCTATCTGCAACATTTAAACTAAAGTCAGTTCTCTCACCGTGTTACAGTAGGCAGCGGGGTAGGGCCCGTTCGAGCACAATCTTTATTTTCCCTACATTTTTTCCTTTTCATTTCTTGTTCAGTTTCCTCTTATTTTCTCTTATCCAGTTCCAGTTCCTTTTCTTTAGCAGCAGCTTTCATTTCTTCACCCTTTGAAACGGTTTTCTTTGCAAGCGTGGATCCCGTCGGGTACGGCGGACGATCTGGGTGCTAATACCTTCCCAGGTCGTAACCGACTCCCGAACTCAGTCTCTTTGGTTTGCAAGACCCGTGTTCTTCCTCTTCTTTCTTCTGGTTTGTAAAGCATTACCATTCCCGTTCCTTCGGGATAAAAATGCCTGGTTGGCGACTCTATTCTTTTCCGCGCCACTTTCGCGTTTGTACCAGGATGGAAATCCGGGGAGCGACACCCAGAAATACTCCCCACACTTCATGGAACACAAATCAATCATCAAACATCATTTATAACACTTGAATCAAGAGAATCGAAGCAAAAATCAAAACACAGGCAAACTTTCAGAACATCATGAAATGGTCATTTCTTTCTTATTTTCAAAACTAAACACATCTAGATGATCAGTGCAACATGTAGATTCATCTTGTAACAAGAAAATGAAGTTCTGAGAAAAAAGTTCTTGAGCTATACCTGAGCTGGAGACTTTCGAAAGTGAGCTTTCAGAGCCTCCCTCTTGTGCAAATGGCCTCCTTTGAACCTCCTGAGGCTAATGGAATGCTTGGAATGCTTTGAAAGTGGCTAGTTTGAGAGGTTCAGTCCTGATTTGGCAGAAAATGAGGTTCTTGTGTGTTGTGTTTCGGGCCATTGTAAGGGTTGGGATTTGTTCCTTAGGTGAAGTGTGACTTGTTGGTGAAAGAATTTTTGAAGTTTGATGGCTGGATTGGGAGAATCGAAGAGAGGAAGTTTTGGGGAATTTTTGTGCAATTTGAGTGTGTGTCTTCTGAGCTCTTGTATGTTGTGTTTTATAATCCTTAGGCGATGCATAAACAATTGGAATGAGTCAGAAGAGTAGATATCCACTGTGGGAATGGCATGGCTCAATTGGCCAAAAAGTCAAAAGTTGTGTACTTGAGGTATGGGCCATGGCAGAACTGATTTGATGGCTTGAGCTGCCTCAGCTGGCTTCAAGGAGAACCATAGGATCAAATGTTATGAGTTGTATGGCTTGGATCAAGAGTTTGCATAGGTTTTGCAATTTTGCAACTTTGTGATTTCTTGAGAAGCAAGTCATGAAATCCCTTGGTTCAAAGCTCAATTCTGACTTTGAGATGTTGTTTGATCATGCCATGATGTTTTTGAGTGGATTAGAAGTCATGTAGAGTCCTGAAATTCACTTTTGCACATTTCCCTCTTTGGCCTAAACTTCAAAATTACAAGATTTTTCCCAACTTTGACTTGCCATATCTTGAGTTCTAGGATGAATCAAGAGGATTTCTTGTACTTTTTGAAAATGGGAAGATCCAATCTACAACTTTCATGTTTGAAGAAATTTCATTTGAAACCTTTTTGATCTAGAAAGAGGAGGTTGAAAATCTTTCCCAAAATGGAAAGTTTTCACTTCAAGTCATGTCCAAAAATGGCAACTTTTGCAATGGCTCAAAATTCTTCAATCTTGTGATCTTTCAAGCATTCCTAAGACCAAATAAAGGTCATAGGACCTCAAATTGATGATGACCCTTTGGAACCCTTGTTGGAGGCCTTAGATGCCCTAATCCTGACTTTTCTTACACAGCAAGTTACCATTTGATCAGATGACTTCCACATTGAATTTTTTCATAAAACCTAATCCACACACTCCTTATATCATATAAAGACCATTTGAATCAAGAATGACCAAAAAAATTTGTTGTAAAGGCCTCAAACCCAAAACCCTAATTTCAGGTCATCTGTGTAGGAGTCTTGATCCTGCCTGGGTGACTCTGCAACCTCTTGTGATATTTTGACTTTCAAGAACTATTGGGGGTACAATATGAACTTAGAACACTCAAGGACCTTCTTGTCATGCTTCATGGCCTTTGAGATACCTCATACTTTCTTCAAGATTCATCTGATCACAAACCCTAATTGTGCAGAGATGCAATGAGATGTTAAAGGTGAATATGCAATGTAAGATGTAATGATATGCTGTGCAACATGTGTGATCATAAGCCAAGGCATGAGAAAGTGAGAGGGAAAATTTGGGGTGTTTACAGTATATAACAAGTACCATTACAAAATGCAGCTTTTAAGTCTTGCACATTACATAGCGATATACCATAACAAGTACCATTACATAGCAACATTGCACAAAATAACAAGTCAAAATACATCAGTACACAACAGATCCTAAGATACACATTCTAAGAGGTTTTCTTTGGGATGTTCCTTTTAGTAGGAATTGTCCTCCTAGTTGTTGGACCTACTGCATTCTGTGATGCACTCAGCCTTGTAGTGGGACCTCTTGAAATCTGTGTTAGTTTTCTAAAAGGAAGCTTGTGTCTAGCATGTAGTGCAGTCCTCTTGTGAGTTGTTTGAGATGTTTGAGAAGCCTGAGTTGGTTGTGAAGCATGAGTTGGTTGAGATACATGTGTTGACTGGCCTGATGCAGATGCTTGAGTAATCTGTGGTGTCTTATTATAGGTAGATTTGTTATGTCTAGTTTTTATGCACCTTGTAAACCTTAGAACCATACCATTTTTCCTTATTTTTCTGTCAGATCCATCAATCTCACCCTGTTCACGATTCCTCCTTTTTTTTGGCCTTCCAGGCATCTTCTTGTATTTGGGTGGCTGGACATCAAGGTACTTAGTCCTAACCTATAAATTGGTACCATTAAGTGGATAGATTATTGGTTCATAAACCTGAAGATACTTATCCTTCTTGTAATAATCTGGCACAAAATCATCAACACAAAGACCTCTATCCTTCTTGTAATAATCTGGCACATGACTGTTCAGCTTCCATTTCCTGCAAGAATAATCATGGTCCTTAAGGTTGACCACAAAGATATCACCCTGGTTCTCAATATGCTTCACCTTAAATATATACTATGTTGACATCCTATACAAACAAAAGAATAAATGTTACCTTACTAGAATTAATGTTATACTACTTATCTATATAAACACAAGAATAAGTGTTACCTTACTATCTTGGTGTAGCTACTGGTTTTCCCCAACTTCTTCTTGATATTTGGTAAAATATCCCCATCACTCCAATTAGAGAACCTTGATCTATTTCCTGCCCATTTTTCCATTATATACCCCCTTATTTCTTCTAACATTGTTACCAATGGTCTTTCCCTTGCTTCTACAATCACACTATTGAATGCCTCTGACATATTATTTAGCATAATATCAGATTTTGTGGTGGTCCTAAAATATGACTTACTCCAAAATCTTGGTGGTGTCTGCATCATGCGCTTGTAGGCATCTTCATTTATTTGTCTCATACCTCTCATCTCCCTTTCCCAAGCTTGTGGGTAAGTTTCTCTAGCTGCTCTCCAAATCATCTCCTTCAATGTTTTTCCTGGAAATCTATTCTTGAAATTGTTGTATAAGTGCCTCACACAAAATCTTTGCTCAATACCTGGTAATAATTTATCCATAGAAGGAAGCAGACCCTGCAAATACATACATACAAATCAGAATAATATACAGTCCTATATCAGAATAATATACAGAATAATATAAGGTCATAAAGAAATATAGTGGTACCTTTTATTGATCAGAGATGAATGTATACGTCCTACATTCTTCTCTCCCCCCCTAAATCATCAATCAGTAAGGTCAAAAACCATGTCCAACTATCTTTAGTCTCACCTTCCACCACATAAAAAGCAATAGGCATCATTTGGTCATTGGGGTCTATTCCAATTGCTTCCAGAATTTGACCACCACATAGACCCTTCAAAAATAATCCATCAAGTCCAATTATTGGCCTACAGAACTTGAAACTCTTCTTGCAAGTAGCATAGCAAATGTAGAGTATCTTGAAATAAGGCCTTGTATCCATCCACCATATCCCTTGCAGCAACCTAGCCCTGACTGCCTTTGTTTTGTTAACCCCTACATTCCATTTCTTAAGTGTCTTCTCTTTTATATCTTTCAGCTTGAGTTTAGGATTATTTTCAAAGAGTTTTGTAACCTTTTACTAAGCCATCTTGGACTTGATAACGAGAAAAAGTATCGTTTATATTGCTATGTTTCAATGCCGTTTTATTGCATATTTGTCGTTTTAACACCCGATTCCTCGAGTTTTCTTTTCCATTTTGCAGGTATATCAATTATAGAGCTAAATCATGAGCCACAAGTGAAATGAGCAAAATCAACCATTAAAAGATGAAGAAAGGAGGAATTCTGCATAATCTGCATTTTTTGTAACAGTCACGATCGTCACCTAGGAGTCACGACCGTGACACGCTAAAAGGAGAAGTCACGGTCGTCACAAGTCCCTCACGACCGTGACGCGCATCAAACACGGATGACGAACGTGACACCCTTGTCACGAAATCGTGACAAGGGGAAATTAGGGTATTATGTTGAGACTTGGTCATGAACGTGTACGCTACGTGAAGTCAACAAGCCTATGTTCCCGCAGACCAAGTATTCCCTGGATTTTCTCAATTTCTACGAGGCCCATGCACCAATTCCAACTACCAAGCCCAAATAGCTTTCTATAAATAGATTAGCTTCAATGAACAATTTACAGAGTTTTAGTTTTTAATTTTCTTGCGGAAGCTCTGCCATTTTTATTTGCACCCTTTATTTTTCCAGCATTTATTTTACTTGCTTTAATTTTCTGTATCCCAACCAACCATATAACAATTTCCAACATTAGGAAATTGTTATAATTTAATTTGTTTCAAAACCTTCAGAATTCTTTAAGAAAATTTATTTCCGATTTCGGTCAGTACTCCGAGCTTTCCAGCCTGTGGAAGAAGGAGTCTACTATTTTTATTGTTATCCAGGTTTTTATTTAAATTGCATTTATATTAATGTTGAGTATTTATTTTTCTGCCATGCATATTTTATTTTATATTTCTCTGCCTCTGTCTGGTTCAACAATAATGAGTAGCTAAACACCTTAGGGCGGTATGTAATTAAAAATCAACTAAATCGGTAAAATCAATTCTAGGCTTAAAATAATTAAGAGCTTAATATTCTGGCTGAGAATTTTTATTATAAAATCAACCTTTTTGTTACGAGAGTAAGGAAAGTGTAATAGGTTAGGTCAAGACCACGAGAGTGTGAGATTTTAACCAGATAGCTAAAGTTAGGCATTTAATTTAAACACAGCGAGAGCGCTTTAAAATGAATTAGAATTACTAAGTTTCCAAAAATTATTTCTAAACACTTATGGGCTAGCGAGAGCAGGCATAGGGCTTTAGGGGTAAGATCTGAGATAAGACCACGAGAGTGTGAGTTAAAGATATTTAAACTGGTAACCTCTACAAAATAGATTAAGTGAACCATCTTTATAAGCCTAGGTTAGATTGACCCGCCTAAGTTATCATAATTACATACCGACCGCTTAGTATTATTTTATTAAACTTAAATTTAATTCCCGCCTTTAATCTTTAAAAACAACCAAAAATCGTGACAACCATTCACCTTAGCTAAACTAGTAAATCTTCCAGCACTAAGTAATCATAAAGTCCCTGTGGATCGATAATCTTAAATATTACTTCGATAGGTTGTGCACTTGCAGTTAAGATACCGCTAGACACATAATTAGATACGTCTTTAGCCCATCAAGTTTTTGGCGCCGTTGTCGGGGACCTTAATTTAGTTACTAGTGCACTTTAGGGTAGCATTGTCTAGACTAAGGTATCAACTATTTTCTTTTCTTAATCTAAATTCCCGAGTGTATACCAAGTACTCGCTCTCAAGTCGAAGACTTGCAACCTCTAATCCCAGAATCGGAACGCTTCTTACACGTAAGAAGACGTATATTCGATTACGAACAAAATTACAATATTCCAGATCTTCAAATAGATCCACCTAAACCAGTCGTAACATCAAAGGACGCAGAGATGGCTAAAGAACAGAATCACCCACTCAAATATTACGCTAGTCCTTCGCAAGCTGAACCGCATTCCAGCATTGTCGCACCGGCTATCAACCGAAATGATTTCGAACTGAAACCTTCGCTGATATCAGTCGTGCAACAAAATCAATTCGCCAGAAATCCTACCGAGGATCCGAACCTTCATCTTTCGATCTTTGTGCAATACGCAGATACCGTAAAAGCCAATGGAGTTACCCAAGAAGCTATTAGACTACGTCTTTTTCCTTTTTCACTTCGAGATAGAGCGAGAGCCTGGCTTCAATCTCTGCCTTCGAATTCAGTAACTACGTGGGAGGAACTAAAGAGAGTTTTCTTGACCAGATATTTCCCACCTAGCAAGACAGCTATGCTGAGAGCTCAGATCAACGGATTTAAGCAAAGGGAGAACGAATCACTATTCGAAGCTTGGGAACGCTATAAGGATATGCTGAGACTTTGTCCACATCACGGATTAGTAGAATGGATGGTCATCCATACCTTCCATAATGGACTCTTGTACAATACAAGAATGACAATTGACGCTGCCGCAGGCGGTGCACTGATGGACAAAGAATATAACGATGCTTATGCACTTATCGAAAGTATGGCTCAAAACCATTACCAATGGGGAAGCAAGAGAGTCGCAACTGAGAAACCAACAAAAGGAGGTATGTACGAAGTGAGTAGTATGGACCAAGTCAATGCAAAGTTTGACCAACAAAACCAAAAGATCAACAACTTGGCCATAACACCAACAGCCACCGTGGCTGCAGGAGCACCTAACTGTGAGTTATGTGGAGTTCCAGGACATGAAGTTCCTGATTGTCAACTATTAACAGGAATTCCCACAGATCAAGTGAATTATGCTCAAGGAAACCCGTACTCAAACACATACAACCCAGGTTGGAAGAATCATCCGAACTTCTCCTATAAGAACAACAATGCTTTATACGCACCAGGTCAAGCACCAGCTACACCACCAGGATATCAAAAGACTGCTCCTAATGTCCCTAGAAAATCGAACCTTGAATTGATGATGGAAAACTTCATAGCTAACCAATCTCAAACAAACAAGGACTTCTTAAACCAAAACATACACACTAGTGAGCAGATTAAGCAATTAGTGAGCAAAGTAGATGCATTAGCTACACATAACAAAATGCTTGAAACTCAGATTTCACAAGTAGCTCAACAACAAGCACCTACCGCTGCACCAGCCGGAGTATTTCCTGGACAACCTCAACCTAATCCGAAAGGACAGGCCAATGTTGTGATATTAAGAAGTGGCAAGGAACTTGACGGACCTACCGATCCAAGACTTGACAATCCAGCCATGTACCAAAAACCGGATAAACCGACTGAAATGGTGAATGATCCAGAAGAAAAGGAAGATGATAATCAAGAGGAAGTGGAGAAAGAAAAGCCTTATGTGCCTCCACCACCCTATAAACCACCAATTCCGTACCCTCAGAGATTAACCAATTCCAAGACGATGGGCCAGTTTAAGAAATTTGTCGAACTTCTGAAACAGTTGAATATTACTATTCCGTTTACAGAAGCTATCACTCAAATGCCCTCGTATGCTAAGTTTTTAAAAGAAATCTTATCTAATAAGAAAAAGATAGAGGATAACGGAACCGTTACACTTACTGCTGAGTGTAGCGCCATAATTCAGAATAATATGCCTCCTAAGCTAAAAGATCCAGGAAGTTTCTCTATACCCTGTGTAATAGGAAAATTCGTCATTGACAAAGCTCTATACGATTTAGGAGCCAGTATCAGTGTTATGCCCTTAACGATTTGCAAAAGTCTAGACATGGGAGATCTAAGACCAACTAAAATGTCTGTTCAACTAGCCGATCGCTCTGTTAAATATCCTGTAGGCATACTAGAAAACGTCCCAGTACGTATAGGACAATTCTATATTCCTACTGATTTCATAATCATGGACATCTCTGAAGACTCCACTACACCTATCATACTAGGAAGACCATTCTTAGCTACCGCCGGAGCTATAATAGACGTAAAGAAAGGAAAGCTAACCTTTGAAGTAGGTGAAGAGAAAGTTGAATTTATTTTAACACAATTCTTACAATCACCAGCTATAGAGGATACATGCTATCTATTGGACGTAATTGACGAATGTATAAGAGAAATGGAGATGAAAGAAACTACCTATTCTTAAATTATGAAAATTCAAATCCCTCCGATTTTCGAAGATGATAATTGGCGTAAACCATATCAGGATGATAGTCTAAGAGAAAGTTTAGCACTTACACCGGATCCCATGCCAAGTAAGGATAAACCTACATTAGGGTTAAAAACTTTACCTAAGAACCTAAGATACGAATTCTTAGACATTGAATGTACAAGACCAGTTATAATAAATTCCAGTTTAGGAACAATCGAAACAAAGAAACTTTTGGATGTCTTAAAGAAATATCCTACTGTGTTAGGATATAACATATCTGATCTCAAAGGAATATGCCCTTAAATTTGTATGCATCGTATTCTGCTAGAAGAAGATTGCAAAACCTCTAGAGAATCTCAAAGAAGAATTAACCCAATCCTTAGCA
Source organism: Lathyrus aphaca (assembly GCA_963966055.1). Classification (NCBI taxonomy): domain Eukaryota; kingdom Viridiplantae; phylum Streptophyta; class Magnoliopsida; order Fabales; family Fabaceae; genus Lathyrus; species Lathyrus aphaca. The sequence continues at coordinate 162,593,245 of OZ014520.1, read as the reverse complement.
CTGTAGTAAAGGAAGAAGTTAAGAAACTACTAGATGCCGGAATAATGTATCCAATCTCTGATAGTAAATGGGTTAGTCCAGTACATGTAGTACCAAAGAAAGGAGGTATCACTGTTGTGAAAAACGCTAAAGGCGAATCGATATCACAAAGAGTAGTGACAGGACATAGAGTGTGCATCGATTATCATAAACTAAACAAAGCCACCCAAAAAGATCATTTCCCGCTACCTTTTATAGATCAAATGTTAGAACGATTAGCCAAGCATTCTTATTTCTGTTATCTTGATGGTTACTCAGGATTTTTCCAAATCCCTATCCACCCAGATGATCAAGAGAAGACTACATTCACATGCCCTTATGGAACGTTCGCTTATAGACGAATGCCCTTTGGATTATGCAACGCTCCTGCAACCTTTCAAAGATGTATGATGTCAATCTTCGCAGATTTTATAGACAACATCATGGAAGTGTTCATGGATGATTTCTCTGTATGCGGACAAAGTTTTGAAGGATGCCTATCAAATTTAGAAATGGTGTTAGAAAGATGTGTAAAAGTAAACCTCGTGCTTAACTGGGAGAAATGTCATTTTATGGTCAGAGAAGGAATCGTACTAGGACACGTTATATCCGACAAGGGAATTGAAGTTGATAAAGCTAAGATAGAAGTCATAAAAGATCTTCAACCCCCTAAAACCGTTCGAGAAATACGAAGTTTTTTAGGACACGCCGGTTTCTACCGACGATTCATCAAAGATTTCTCGAAGATCACTAAACCTCTTACCGATTTATTAATGAAAGACGCTGAGTTCATATTCAATGAAGATTGTCTTAAAGCATTCGAAACTCTAAAAACAGCTGTCGCTCCCGACAAGTGACACGGGGTCAGATGAAGGTACAGACGCGAACGGTCGGCGAAGGGAACAGTGAGAACACACAGCCGTGAACTCACTGGAGAATGAATAGAGTCGCCAGCTAGGCATTTTTATCCCGGAGGAAAGGTAATGCTGCATAGACCTAGAAAGAGATGGATAAGACGGTTTGCGAACCAGAGAGACTGAGAAAGGGGGTTGGTTACAACCTGGGAAGGTATTAGCACCCAGATTGTCCGTCGTACTCGACGGGATCCACGCTTAAAGATTTGTGTTTTAAAGGGGTAGTGTCAGTGCAATTTGTGTGTAAAAATAGCTGGAAAAGAATGTACAGGTGTCAGTGTGAAAGAAGTGTGAAGTGTATAAATGTACAGTGTCAGTGTAAGGAAAGAGTATGCTCATGATTATGAGGCTTAAAGAATAATGCTGGAAAGAGGGGGAATATACAGAGACTTTTGTTCGATAACCGTTAAGTTATGCCTACGTATCCTCTCGTGCAATGAGGAAGTCAGAACACCGTAGTTCGACCCAAAGAGACTGAAAGATGAATTGACTGGTGAACTGCTTACTTGCCTATGCTCAAGTGTATGACCTGTCTGGCTCAGGTGCAAACTGTCTTGCATTAGACGGAAGAAGCAAGTTCTCTTTTATGAGTGAATGAGGTGAGAAAAGAATCCCGAAGGAGACGATTATTGTTTGTTTTTTTTGTTTTCAGTCTTTTATTTCTTTTTGGATTTTGTCATAAGATAATGAGCTTAAGTCTAAACCAATGGGTTAGTAAACTCATCACATCTTCCCTCTGATTAGGGGTAATGAGAATACCTTAAGTGTGAAGTCAGATTCTCACACTTAATCACCTTCGGTGTAGGATTAAGATCATTAACCTACTTGTGATTAATTAGATGTTTTTGTGATTTTGTTTAGTGTTGAGTAATGAGGTTAAGCCATAATCAAGGATTAAACAGACCCATTACACCATCCTAAAAGAAGGATAATAGATGAGAATGTTTAAGTTGAGAAAAACTCCTCAACTTAATCCATGATTAGGGATTAAACCCATGACAAAACAAGCCTTTATTAAGTGGATTTTAGTTAATGGTATGATGATGAAGTGAATTTTATTGTTTGTAAGACAACTTGAGGGGGACTTGTCCATTAACACTAGGGTTAGTCCTTCTTAACCTCTTAAGGAAGAATTAGAACCCTAATGCAAGGCCCAAGTTACAAGTGTGATGTCTTGATATTTATTAAGTGAATTGATTAAGAGATTTAAACACATAAAGGGTTCAAGGCTTAGGATTAAAGTTATACACTCCATCCTAAGAGAAGGATGCAGGCATAAGCTTAATCACAAAGTCTTAAAGCCTTTAGGGTTTAGTCCCTGATTATGAGATGAGAAGAGAAGACTCAAAGAGAGACACAAAGGTAAAACTATGGGGGGACTAATCAAAACCCTAATTCATTGTCATGCTTGGTTGATCCTAAGGTTTGTGAGGTTTGCAAGAGAAATCTTCAAAGGAGCCACCAGGAAGCAGATGAACAGGATCAAGAGAAGCAAAGTGACTTGCTTCATTCAAGAAGTCAAGTCACTTGAAGAAAGAAAGTGGGAGGAAGAAGAATGAGCAAGCTCAATCTCAAACACAAATAGAAATGCAGCAATGGATGCAAGAGAGATGAAAAGAAAAGGTATGAGAAGTGAAGGCAAATCCACTTCTCAAGTTTACTTACCACCTGCAATGTTATAAAGAAAATGCAATGCAATGCAAGATGAGATGAAATGATATGATGCTAAGCAAGACCAGAAGCATGCACATGATGATAATGATGCTATGAGATGCTACAAGCATGAGACAAGGCATGGGGATGTTCATGCAAGATTATGAATGCAAATGATGCAAGTTAAGGAGCATGAACAAGCATGAAAAGTTATGAATCATACAAGACAAATGACATGGCAAATATGCAATGCAATGATCAAAGATGCTTTATACATGTCTTAAGATGTCAAATGAATCATAAGCATGCACAAAATGCAAAGACAAGTCATGTTATGCAAGGAAGTGCAAGAGGGATGCAAATTGAAGCCCAAATTAGGGTTCATGGATCAAACATCAAACACAAACCAAAAACAGAAACAAAACCCTAAAGTAAAAATGGAAAATGGTACCCAAGGAAACCCTAGACCTATGATGAACCACTGCCCAAATGGGAGCTCTCAATTCTCAACCAAACTCAAGATATGAATTTTGTAAGTTATTAGGGTTTTTAGGGGTTCTTAACAAAACAAATGCCAAACAATTTGAAGATGCAAGAACAATTCATGGCCTTTTTATCCTAGAAACTACATGCTAAACACAAAACAATGCAAGAAGAATCAATGTCTCAACCTTCTCCAATAGGCAGAAATGATTTTTCAAACTTATGATCAAAATAATGCATAAAAAATGATTTAATTCAATGAAAAATTCTTAAAATGCATCAAGATCAAAAAAGAAATTTGGTTTGAAGGTTGGACAATGTTTCTAAATGTCTTAGAACATTTCATGAATTTTTTTGTAATTTTTAAATACCTAAAAGTATTTTTAATTAATTAATTCTCATTAATCAATTAAAAATAATCTTTTAAATATTTAAAAATACTTTTTTAGTGATAAAAATAAAACTAAAAATATTTTTGGGTTTTAAAAATTAGTGAAACTCTTGACAAAAAGTTTCATAATTTTTAAAACATTTTTGCTATTTTAAATAAATTGTACAAAACAAATGAATTAAAATGAATTAAAAATGAAATTAAACTGAAATAAACAAAAGTCAAGTGATCTGATGGTGGAGATTCAAATGGAAACACGCGCGCGTTGACCTGGCGCCAAATCCAAAGGCCAGAATTCAAATTTCGCTAATCAATGCTTATGCCCTAATCTCGCCGTTAAACACACTCAGATGACCGGAACAGTGTTCCGGTCATCTTCTCCGTTCAATCAAAATCCCTAACTCACTCCATACGCATCTAAAATGAATTCTAAGAACCCAGAAATGATTCCCACAAGCTCACGAATCAAAACCCCCAATCAAAACAAATTTATGTTTCCTAAATCAACTGAATCGAAGAAAAAGAAAACTAGGGCACGCAGGTTTCAGAGAGAAATTAAATGCTCATTTCATCACCATTTCAAAAACTAAGAACATCAGGATGATCAGGACAACACAAAGAACAAGCTTGTAACAAGAAAAATGATTTCTGGAAAAATAATTTTCGAGCTACCTGAGATTTGAAGCTTTCAGTTTAGGAACTTTCTGGCCACCTCTCCTTGTGCAATCTACTCCTTAGAACCTCTTGATGATGTTTGAATGCTCAAATGGAGTTTAAGTTGGATGGTTGATGAGTTTCGAAAGCTTCTGTTCAAGCTTGATCAGAAATGGCAATGGTGAAATAGGCACTTTCAGGTCATGGTGAGGGGTTGTTTATGATCCTGAGGGTGAATGGAGAAGGTCTATGGTGTTTGTTTGTGTGTTTGCAAGCTGTGGCAAGAGTTTCGAAGGAACTTGCAGCTTGGGGTGTGAAATGGTTATGGAGTAATCTGGCTGTTTCAGGCTTGTGCTTTGGGTGGTTTCTACTCAGTGATACATGGTGAGTTGAATGGAGGAAAAAGTTTTAGTGTTTTGTGGCTGTGGAGAGGAATTCGAAGGAACTTGCAAAATGGTGAGTTTTTGTGTATGTGTGTAATGTGTGAGCTTCAGCCTTGCTTCTTCATATGTTTAGCTTGCAAACTGTCCACATATTTCTCTCTCATTGGTCAGTTGACAAGACATGCCCTTTATTGATTGGTAAGGCAACTTTTGCAAAAAGTCCACTTCTTGTAAGAGAGGGCATGGGCTAAACTCTAGCTAAGTACAATGAGCATGGGGCTGCGCAGCATGATGTGTGTATGGAGCTAGTTTGGTTCAGCAGCCAAGAAATCAAGTGGGTGAGATGTGATGATAGTTTTTGCAAGTTGCTTGCTTTATGGTTCACATGTGAAGATCTTGTTCCAAAAGTCATGAAACATGAGCAATGCCTAGTTCATTCTGAATTTTGTGACTTGTAGAATGTTTGCATACTGGTTTGAAGTCAATTAGAAGCTGCAATTTGACTTGGTGTATGATTTTGCAAGTTTCCCATTTGGTGCATGTCTTGAAATTTAGTGATTTTTGCCAACTTTGATGCACCATAACTTTTGATCCAAAATGAATTAGGTCATGTTCTTGTACTTTTTGGAAAGGGAAAGATGAGATCTACAACTTTCATGACCAAAGTTTTTCCATTTGAAGCCTTTTTGGATCAAGAATCAAGGCTTGAAAAATGACATAAAATGATGCATTCTTGAAAAGTCAACTATGCCCAAAAAGTCAACATTTGCAAAAACCCTAAATTCTTGATTTCTATGAACTTCAATCTTCTTCCATGATCAAATAAAGACCATATACACTCAAAATGATGAAGATCACCCATTGGTTGGGTCATTGGGGGCCTCAGATGCCCTGATTTTGCACTGACTTGTCTGAAAAGTCAACCCTTGATCAGATGACTTCCCCATGGAATTTCTTCATGAAAATTGATATGCATACTCCCTATACCATATAGAGACCAATGGAAACAAGAATGACCAAAAAATTTGGGGTTATGGCCTCTGAAACCAAAACCCTAATTTTCAGTCAACTGTGTAGTTCAAGCTGGCCCTGCATCCACTCAAACCCTAGTTCTTGTGATTCCTCTGCATTTTTGACTTTGAGGAGATGAAATATGATATAAGAACACACATGGACCCCTTTGAGTTGATTGGTAGCCTTTGGAATGGCTCAAGATGCCCTGAGGTTGCTCAGATCACAAACCCTAGGTGCAGATGCCTTAGAAACTATCCAGTGAATCAAAAATGAGATGTGAGATGACATGATTGTGTTTATGCATATGAGATGATTTACAAGCCATGGTGTGAATGGGTGAGGGCAAATTTGGGGTGTTTACAGCTGCCCCTATTCAAACATGAGTTAGCTGTGCAGGATGTAAGCAGCGGCTTAACAGGCAAACAAGATAACTTGTGGTTGAATACCAAAGACAGTCCAAAATTTGCACTCACAGAAATGAAGAAGAAAAGGGATATAGATTGTAAAGGCAAAATAAAGTGTATTGTAAAGTGTGGGCGTCGGAGGACGACCGTCGAGCAGAGGACGACTGCTGGGTAAGGTGGTATGTGAAGCAAAGCGATGACGGGGACGGCCGACATGCTGGTAAAGTGTATAAAGCAATGACGGGGACGGCCGACATGCTGGGGATAAAAGGTAAAGCTAAGACGGGGACGACCGACTAGCTGGGGAAAATAAAATATCATGATGGGGACGGCCATCAAGATAAAGCTGTAAAATTCTGAGGATTAATGAAACATGACGGGGACGGCCATCAAGTTCATAAAGGTAAAGTACCCAACGATGGGGACGGCCATCGGGCTAAAAAAGGAAAAGGGACCACGACGGGGACGGCCATCGGGTTAAAGAATGAATGAAATAAACAGATGATGGGGTACGGCCATCAAAGGTGAAGGACGATCACCTAGCAGGGGACGGCTGCTCTGTTGGGTATAAAAATGATGGGGACGGCCATCAAAGGTGGAGGACGACCACCTGGCAGGGTACGGCTGCCGGAAATATCAACGATGGGGACGGCCATCGGATAGAAAAGGTCAACGATGGGGACGGCCATCGGACGAGCAAGATGGAGGACGACCATCAAGAAGTGGAGGACGACCACTCAGCAGGGACGGCTGCTCTCGAGGTTTGTCGTGACATAGGACGAATGTCAGATAACCAAAATCAACAATGGGGACGGCCATTGGATAAAGTGATGAAGGACGATCATCAAAAGGTGGAGGACGACCACCTAGCAGGGGACGGCTGCTAAAAATCAACGATGGGGACGGCCATCGGATGAGCATGATGGAGGACGACCATCAAGAAGTGGAGGACGACCACTCAGCAGGGTACGGCTGCTCTCAGAGGTATCATAACACAGGACGAGTGTTAGAGAAAAATTTGTTGGTGATCTACTGGGGGTAATGTAAACACGGACGAGCGTTTACATCCAAGAAGCAAAAGGTATAAGTGTTTGGTATTGTGTATAGATTAAAGATGTGGACGAGCATCCCTAAGACTATGATACGGACGAGTATCATGTAGAAACAAACTGACACATGTTCAGAGATGATGATACGGACGAGTATCAACTGGCTAACAAAGAACACGGACGAGTGTTGCATCTGAAAGGATTCTTCTGGGGAATAATAAACACGGACGAGTATCTATATTCAAGAAGACATAAGTGTTTGACACGGTGTATGGATTAAAGACGCGGCCGAGCATCCCTAAGACTATGATACGGACGAGTATCATGTAGAAACAAACAATTGACGCATATTCTGAGATGATGGTACGGACGAGTACCAACTGGTTAACAAAGAACAAGGACTACTGTCGGATCTGTGGATATGAGTGATGATGTATACAAGATACGGACGAGTATCTGTATAAGTGTACCATGAGTAGTGAGTATTGTATTGATGAGTGTTTTAACTGCCGGGGAGAGTGACACGGACGAGTGTCAGGAGAGAAAAGTATAATATTAACAAGTATCTAGGTGACTGCGCTGGGGATATGACACGGACGGGTGTCAAGAAAGTGTATATAAGTATATGTGAGTGCAAAGAGGATGTCTTTGGCTTTCTGCTGGGATATGACACGGACGGGTGTCAGGACGTATCTGTAGTACGGGTGATTTGTTTGTAAAGGGTGTTCAGGCGACTTTACTGGGGAAAGATGACACGGACGGGTGCCAAAAGGTGTATATGCTGGTGTTTGTGATTGTGGGGCAACTGCTTTTGCTGGGACTCTGGTGGGGACTCTTGGGGAAAGTAATCTGTATTCACAAGCGTTCAATTCACAACATGACTTATGATTATGCTATGCATTTGATTTTGCCGTAATGCTCCGTATTAGACGGAATGCTACGCTCTGGGGGGTGAATATGATGCGGATGCCATGATTATGCAAAGGGGCACAGATCCGGGATTCGGATCCCATTGCTGCGAAGATCTCTGGTCGATCTGCTTGAAATGAACATCCCAGCTGGGGATGAGATCATTGGTAGATCTAATGAGGTATCTGCTTGGGGATATATGCCACCGATTGACATATCCTTATAAACGAGAAACCCAGCTGGGGTTTGTAGAAGCTTTATGTACTCTGTTGTGACTTCTTCGTGCGTTGCTCTTCTGAATAGAGGCTGGGGAAGGTATGGGGAGATGATTCCCTGATATCTGCATTCTGCTGAGGAAGAATAGCAACTCGGCTGGGGAATTGTGAGAGGCAACTCAGCTGGGGAAAGCAATAGGGAGCAACTCAGCTGGGGAAAGCAATAGGGAGCAACTCAGCTGGGGATAGAGCATCTCGGATGCTGAGATTGAGTGTATGCTGATTTGGCAGCTCCGCTGGGGAAATGGGCACCTTCGATGCTGTATGTTGAAGATAGACCGAGTTGATAATGATTCGCCTACTTGCTGAGACGTAACCTGCATGCCCCAGGTTGCGTTCTGGATACCTGCAATCCTGCAAAGATAATGGAACGTACAAAAGGTCCCGAGGTATCCCTTTCTGGATTCCGTCATAGGAGTTAAGTACTTTCGAGAATAATCACATTCCCTGTAAGCATGTGTTTTGTTTTTAGAGAAGGCATCTGTACTTATGCAATTGTATTTTAGAGATATCAGACAACTCCTTGCAAAACGTAAATGTAAAAGACGAAACGTGACTGAAAATCTGATTTTATTAATTCATGTGCCCTGAATTGGCAAAGATACAGTCAAAGAAACATATCTCCTGAAATGAGGAGATTGTTACAAATTGAGAAATAAAGTGCTGGCGGTGTTGACGACGCTTTGAGGAGCTTCCTCTCCTGCTATGACTCGTATGACAATGACGTTCTTCCGGTCTTGCTTTCTGGAGAGAGTTGATTCTGATTGAAGCTTGATCCTTTGGAAGCTTACCAAGTTGCAGGTGATACAGACGAATTCAGAATGCAGTTGTTCGCTTATTCCCTTATTTTGCATGGATCGCCCTTTCGGGTTTTCAACCCATCGGGATACCCATTTTTGCCTGAGCTGTCCAATGCGGCTTTTCAACTCAGCGGGTGTACATTTTTTGTTTATTTTCCCTTATTTTTGCCCGAGTCTTTTATTCTGTTTTTGACTCGCCGGGATGCCCTATTTTTGCCTGGACTTACATTCTGTTTTTATGTCCAGCGGGTCATTTTATGCGAAGTATTTTTTAACTGCATCTGAATTCACAGGGGATGGGAAGTCTTCACCATCCATGGTGCTGAGCATCAGTGCTCCACCAGAGAAAACTTTCTTTACAACGAATGGTCCTTCATAATTTGGAGTCCATTTGCCCCTGTGGTCTGTATGAGGAGGGAGGATTCTTTTCAGCACAAGATCTCCCACTTGGTACTCTCGGTGCCTGACTTTCTGATCGAAGGCTTTCTTCATTCTCTTCTGATATAACTGCCCATGGCAGATTGCAGCCAATCTTTTCTCTTCGATCAGACTCAGTTGTTCGAATCGGGACCGAACCCATTCTGCTTCACTCAGTTTAACATCCATTAAAACTCGTAGAGAGGGTAATTCAACTTCAACAGGTAGGACTGCTTCCATACCATATACAAGTTGATACGGTGTTGCCCCAGTGGACGTTCTGATTGACGTGCGGTACCCATGCAAGGCAAACGGTAGCATTTCGTGCCAGTCTTTGTATGTGATTACCATCTTCTGCACAATCTTCTTGATATTCTTATTTGCTGCCTCAACAGCGCCGTTCATCTTTGGCCTGTAAGGAGAAGAATTGTGATGTTGGATCTTGAAGTCCTGGCACAGCTCTGCCATCATTTTGTTGTTCAAGTTGGAACCATTATCGGTAATGATTCGCTCGGGCACTCCATACCGACAGATGATATCTCTTTTCAGAAATCTGGCTACCACTTGTCTTGTAACATTTGCATATGAGGCTGCTTCAACCCACTTGGTGAAATAGTCAATGGCGACCAGGATGAATCTGTGGCCATTTGAAGCAGTTGGCTCAATCTTGCCAATCATATCAATGCCCCACATAGCAAAGGGCCATGGCGAAGACATGATGTTCAAAGGATTGGGAGGTACATGCACCTTATCCGCATAGATTTGGCATTTATGGCATTTCCTGGCGTAAGCACAACAGTCTGCATCCATTGTGATCCAGTAATAGCCTGATCTTAACAACTTCTTAGCCATGGCATGCCCTCCTGCGTGGGTACCAAAAGATCCTTCATGCACTTCATGCATCAGTAAATCTGCTTCCGTCTTATCAACACATCTGAGGAGTACCATGTCAAAGTTCCTCTTGTATAAAGACCCATCAGCGTTCAGAAAGAAACTACCAGCGAGCCTTCTCAAAGTCTTCTTATCATTGGAAGATGCCCCAGGTGGGTATGTCTGATCCTCCAAGAAGCACTTAATGTCATGGAACCAAGGCTTATCGTCTTTTACAACATCTGCTGCAAATACATATGCTGGTCTATCAAGTCTAGACACTGAAATTTGAGGTACAAAGTTGGCCGTTTGAACTTTGATCATGGATGAAATGGTAGCAAGAGCATCTGCAAACTGATTCTCATCGCGAGGGATATACTCAAGCTTGACTGTTGTGAAGAAAGTCAGTAACCTCCTTGTATAATCCCTGTAAGGTATCAGATGATCTTGGTGGGTGTACCATTTCCCGTTGGTTTGATTGACTACCAAAGCTGAATCTCCGAACACGGTCAATGTTTTGATCCTGAGGTCGATGGCTTCCTCAAGACCCATAATACAAGCTTCGTATTCAGCTTCGTTGTTAGTGCAGTTAAAGGTGAGCTTTGCCGAGAAAGGCATGTGAACTCCTTTAGGTGTAATGAGTACTGCACCAACGCCACGGCCATTCATGTTAACAGCCCCATCAAACATCATAGTCCATTCTTCTTCTGGGTCAGGCCCTTCAGTGTGAATAGGCTCTTCGTGATCTTTTGCTTTAATGAACATGATGTCTTCATCAGGGAAGTCAAACCTCATAGGCTGGTAGTCATCAATGGGTTGCTCAGCAAGATATTCAGACAATACACTGCCCTTGATGGCTTTCTGAGATGTGTACTGGATGTCATATTCAGTAAGGATCATTTGCCATCTTGCAACCCGTCCGGTAAGAGCTGGCTTCTCAAATATGTACTTAACTGGATCCATTTTTGATATCAATAAGGTAGTGTGGGTCAGCATATACTGTCTCAGTCGGCGAGCAGCCCACGCTAAAGCACAGCAAGTTTTCTCAAGCAGTGAATAACGCTGTTCACAGTCGGTAAACTTTTTGCTTAGGTAGTATATTGCATACTCTTTTCGACCAGACTCGTCATGCTGGCCCAACACACACCCCATTGACTCTTCTAGCACTGTCAAGTACATAATCAGAGGTCTTCCTTCAACTGGCGGCATGAGGATTGGAGGTTCTTGCAGATATTCTTTGATCTTGTCAAAAGCCTTCTGGCAATCTTCGTTCCACCTGACCGTTTGTTCCTTTCTTAACAGCTTGAACAAGGGTTCACAGGTTGCTGTAAGGTGAGATATGAACCGTGAGATGTAGTTCAATCGACCTAAGAACCCTCGAACTTCTTTCTCAGTTTTCGGTGCAGGCATTTCTTGAATAGCCTTGACTTTATCAGGGTCCACTTCAATCCCTTTCTCGCTTACAATAAAGCCCAGCAGCTTACCGGATCGCACCCCGAATGTGCACTTGTTGGGGTTCAGCTTCAATTGGTATTTCCTCAGACGCTTGAATAACTTGAGCAGATTTACCAGGTGATCTTCCTCTGTAAGGGACTTGGCGATCATATCATCCACATAACATTCTATTTCCTTGTGGATCATATCATGGAATAATGTCACCATAGCCCGTTGATATGTGGCACCAGCATTCTTCAGTCCGAATGGCATCACTTTGTAACAGAACGTGCCCCAAGGTGTAATGAATGTTGTCTTCTCCATGTCTTCAGGTGACATCTTGATCTGATTATATCCTGAAAATCCATCCATGAAGGAGAATACCGAGAACTGAGCCGTGTTATCCACCAATACATCAATGTGAGGTAATGGGAAGTCATCCTTCGGGCTGGCTCTGTTCAGATCCCGGTAGTCAACACACATTCTTACTTTGCCATCCTTCTTAGGCACGGGTACTATATTAGCAACCCACGGTGGGTAGCTAGTCACAGCAAGGAACCCGGCGTCCCATTGCTTTTGTACCTCTTCCTTGATTTTCATAGCCATGTCTGGGCGAGTTCGGCGCAACTTCTGTTTAACCGGTGGGCATTCTTCCCTCAGAGGCAGCTTGTGCACAACAATGTCGGTATCCAACCCTGGCATATCTTGATACGACCAAGCAAACACATCAACATACTCTTGAAGCAGATCTATCAGTTGCCTCTTCACTGAGTCTTGCAGGCTGGCCCCGATTTTAACTTCTTTCACGTCTTCGTCAGTACCAAGATTAATCACTTCAATCTCCTCCTGATGAGGAGCAATAACCTTTTCCTCCTGTCTTAACAACCTGGCCAGCTCTTCAGGAAGCTCATATTCTTCTTCAACCCCTTCATCAGCTTGATTGATTGGATTGTCAAAGTCATACGATGTCATAGCCGTGCTGTTGCCGGTGCTGTCAGGAAGGCACTCTCTGCAAGGGTTAAGTTTGTTCATTTTAGTGATTGATTTTAATCTTGCTTTAGAAAAAACGAAATGAAGTTATCATTTTGAAAACACCGCCATTTATTTTTGTACAAAAAGAAAAATGGAAAAACAGTGAGCAGAAAAGAAAAAGACTCGTTTGCAAAAAGATGTCTGATATTTCATTAATTTAATCTTGTTTGCACAAAAGTACAGATGACCCTGGTTACAAAATGAGTCTTGTCATCTTGGGCAAGATGCAAGACTTGGATGCATGCTAAAAAAATACAGGAAATAATAATTACTCTGCAAGAGTAACTCTTATAATTTCCTGGGAAGACCAGTTCGAGACACTGCTCCCCGGGATCTTCGGACGAATCCAATTCTCCAGATTGCGCTCCTCTTCCAGCTCGTCTTCCAAACAGTTGATAGCATCAGGGGTAAGCATCCCCCCACTGACAAAACCAGGCTCTCCAGCAGCCTTTGCTTGATGTTGAGTTGGTCTGTAACCCAACCCAAACTTGTCCTTCTTCTCCTCCACAGCTAAGACCTTGCCCCAGCCTAGGGCAGTTCCTTCTTCAACAACCTTCCGGGCTTGTTGGTAAGATGACATTGGAGTACCAGATACAGCAGATGCTTCACTCACATTCAAAGCTTCAAACCCCTGGCTCATTGTTTCATGGATTTCTCCATCCATTTCAATGTACTTATAGGTTGCCAGGTGGCTGACAAAAATGTCCTCTTCCCCACAGATTGTGACAACTTGACCTTCCCACTCAAATTTTAACTTTTGGTGAAGGGTAGACGTTATTGCGCCGGCGGCGTGAATCCAGGGTCTACCCAACAAACAGCTGTAGGCGGGCTGAATGTCCATCACATAAAAGATAGTTTTAAAGGTCTGTGGGCCAATTGTCACAGGCAGCTCAATCTCTCCCAGAACCGATCTCTTAGAACCATCAAAGGCTCTTACTACCAGGTTGCTGGGTCTCAATGCCAATCCATCATATTCAAGCTTCACCAGAGCCTTCTTTGGTAAGACATTCAGGGAAGAACCTGTGTCCACCAGCACATGAGAAAGGACGGCTCCTTTGCATTCCAGGGTTATGTGCAAGGCTTTGTTGTGGTTGCGGCCATCCGCTGTCAAGTCAGAATTGGTAAACCCTAGCCCATTGCTAGCAGTAACATTTCCAACCACGGTTTCCAATTGGTTGACAGTAATCTCCTCAGGCACGTAAGCTGCGTGCAGGACTTTAAGTAGTGCATTCCGATGGGCTTCGGAGCACATAAGCAGTGAGAGGATGGAGATTTTGGATGGCGTCTGGTGAAGCTGATCCACAATTTTATAATCACTCTTTTTGATGATCCGCATAAACTCATCAACTTCCTGATCAAATGGAGTCTTCAGGGCTTCTTTGGCAGCTGGATCTTCCTGCACCGGGCCTTTTCCTTTTGCCTTGGCAGCAGCTTCTGCTTCGGCAGTAGTGTAACCCGGTGAACTGACTTTAAACAATGTTGCGGATAGCAAGAGTCGCCACCGACTTTTATTTTATCCATAAGGAAAGGTTATAAAAGAACAGGAAAGACCTTAGAGAATATTTTTGGGTCCGGGGGGTAGGTTATGAAAAGGGAAGGTGTTAGCACCCTTTTCATCCATGGTTATCCATGGGCTCTTAGATACTTAAGCTCACTTTTGAATTGTTTTGAAAGTGTAGTGTATGAATAGCAAAAAATTTCAGAATAGTTTAATAATAATCCATGTATGGATGTGTAAAAAACTTGTTTGAAAATTTGTTTGAAAATAGTTTAAGTGTGAAAATGTTTTGAAATGAGCTTAAGTACCTAGGAGTAACTTACCCTAATGTTTAAAGGTCTTTCTTATTCTTTATTCTTTCCTTTAGTAAGACTATCCCTACTATAATGGAGTAGGTAGTCCTTACTTTGGATGTTAAGGGACATGTATGGGACAATTAGATTTTGAAGGCAATGGTGGGGTGTAATAAGCACATATAAGAGACCATCATCATTTTTCGAAAGGGACTCGATCCGTAAAGGCAACCATAAAGGGACTTTGATGATTTTATTTCGAGGGACTTGCTTTATACACCCCACTTAACCATTATTCGTAGGCAACGAGAGGGATATCCTTAGAAAGTGAGACGGCGATTAAAATCGACTTACGTGTGTGAAGTGTTTAATTTAATTATCTTTATTTAAAAGTGATCTAAATTTATTTTAATATTACATACATGTTGTTACACTCCCTAATTACTAACCACAACAATAATAATTAAATAATTACAATTTTACATCCAGGAACAATTACATAATAATTATAAAATAAATGGCAAATAAATAAATATAATAGCGAAATATAAATAATAAATAAATAAATAAACAAATTATAATCAGGGGTTAGTAGCAATAATAATAATAATAAGTTAGAAATAATAAACGAGGTTAGAAATATAAAAATAATAATAATATGGTTAGTAAATAAGAATAAAAGTAATTAGAGTAAACAAAATAAAAATATAATATAATAATACATAATAATTTAGTTAGTAACAATAAACAAAATTAATTAACAATTTTTAATATGAACAATTATACTTAGAAAACAAATATTAACGAACAATTATTTTTTAAGTTTTAAATTATTAAATTATTCTTTTAAATATAATATGACTACAAAATTTAATTATTATTAATATTATACATATCTTAAGAAAAAAGTAAATTTTTTTTTAATATCATATATAAAATTAATCGTGTTTATAAATTTTAATCCTATTAATTATTATACTTACAAATTTTTAAACCAAACATAAAAATATAACTATTATGAATTAAATTGTTTTTAAACATTAAAAGAAAAATAATTTGAATTATAAATATACTTACAAAATTTATAAGGATTATAATAAATATATATACATAATAATTATATTAGGAATTAAAAAAAAAAAGAATTTAATTTTATTTAGAAAAATATTTTAGGATTGGAAAACTAGGGTTTTATATTTTTTTAGGTTTTTTAGAAATAGGGTTTTATAAAATTAGGGTTTATCTAATTACCTATTTTATTTACAAACATATGTACAAAATTTTTTTTAATTAATAAAATAATGACATGTTAACAAATTATTATTTTTTAGTACAAGAAATAAATATAAGTTTAATCTAATGTAAATATATTATTTTTGAATTTTAGGGATTTTTCTTGAAATTAAAATATTAATTAAAGAATAATAAGAAAAAAGAAGAAAATAGAAAGAAAAAGAAAAGGGAACCTGCTGGGATTTGATCCCAAGACCTCAGGTTTGCAAACAACATCCAGAACCACTAAGCCATCCATACGCAGGTGAAAGTAGAATGAGAATGGTTGGTTTTGTTCTTTGTCTTTGATAAATCCAGAAAAATATGAAAAAAACAAAAGGCCTGGGGTGGTGTTGAACCCAGGACCTTATGGATATGCATACGCGCGTCTTACCGCCTGGCTGGGAGAGCCTTCCTGTCAACCTGTTGGCCTTGATTCATTATATTTTATGCCTTCCATGATCCTGAAAAATAAACAAAAAAATATGGCCCCAGCATGATTCGAGCCATGGACCTCTCACCAAATACATACGCCTCCTTTCCACTGGGCTACTACTGCCTTGATGATATCAACTTATATTAATATAATAAAATTATTAAACAATTTTTCAAATATCAGAATGCGCGCCATAGGACTTCTTCTTCTCCAATTTACCTGCGATTTTTGCTATGAATTTACATATGAACTTTCCTGCGAGTTCTTCCTGTTCTTCAACCTGCGAAAACGAAACATGGACAAAACAGTTCCGATTTATGAAATTGATTAACATTTTATGATCCATACAGTCCACACAACATCTCTACGTTCTCCAAATCCATTTATATTTGGTGAATTGATGAACCCTAATTTGGAGGTTCAAACCCTAACCATGGCCGTTTCTGTTTCAAGCTCTCATCCTTCAATCAAACTATCCAGAATCATTCTAGGGATCAAAATAAACACAAATCAATCATCAAAAACAGTTCATAATACATATATTGATGGATTCGAAAAAAATTATTTTAAGACAAAGATGAGTTCGGGTTGATCAACAGGAGGCATATGTGATGCATATGATGGATGTTTCACCATTAGAGAAGTCTCATGAAGCTTGCTATGTACTTATTTTACCTTCAAATGCTTCAAATCCAAAAATCCGAATGTCCCTTATGGAGAGATTTTTTGTGTTTTTGTTCTTACCTCTTGGCTGCTCAAATTCGTGTCTCAGGCTAGGGTTTCACTTAGTATATATGTGTGATGGATTTAGGTTAAAAACATGGATAGGTTGTGTGGATATTTGATCCAAAAAAGATTCAAAAAGATCAAGTGTTAAAATTCAAATATTTGTGCATTATGACTTGCTATTCTTGGACAATTCACATGATTCTTTTCTCTTTAAGTTTCAATCACTTTTTAAGACTTTCTAGATTCAATCTTTCCACCCAAAAATAGATTTTTATATTTTTTATTTATTTAAAATGATTTTTATGATTTAAATCAATAATAAATAAAAAATAATAAAAATGATGAATTTTATTCCATTGGGTCGTGCATAGTGTTTGTGTATGGATTGGATCATGAATTGGTCAGCCCATTTGGAAAGAAATACTTCTTAACCTCCATTTTCAACATAAACCATCACAAAATTGCCCAACTTTGCAAGGGCATATCTCCCTCAATTTTAAGGGTATGAGGGTGTTCTTGGACTTTTTGGAAAGCTTGAAGAGTCCTCTAAACAACCCCATTGGTTTCAGGTCCATATCATTTACCAATCTCAAGTTATGCCCTTTTGAAGCTGTTGACTTTTTGTTGACTTTTGAGATGACCTATAATGTCTTAGATCATATCTTTCAAATGAAGCATTTTTAGGCTTAACTTTCAACATCAAAGTTGTAAAGAATTCAATTTCCTTCAAAATGAGCTTTGGATGGAGACTTGGTGATGAAGTATGTGAAAGTTATGCCTGGTCAAAGTTCAGTTGACTTTTACTGAGGAAACCCTAATTTAGAAACTCCTGATTATTGATGATCTGGAATCTCCTTGATGAATCATGATCAACCCTTGATCAAATGATGAATTTCACTTCATATACTTGATGTTGGCAAAAAATCATGAAGTTTGACTTTGGTTGGACCACAGTTGACCTCAGTTTGACTTTTTAACTGCACTGACTAATTTTGACTTATCTGATCATCTGACTGAGCAAACTTTTGAGAAAAGTCTTGAAACTTGTCATGGGGGTTCTTACACACATATAAGATGTTATGAAACTCACTTGAGGTATTGGAAGTCCATTTAGCCTGATTAAAGTCAAAACCCTAGTTTTGGATGCATTGCTTAGGAGGTGTATTATCTGAGGGAATTGTCAACTTCTTTGACCAATTGTGAACTTTGTGAACCTTGTGAATCTTCATAAAGTGTCTTATGATACTCATGGGAGATATTGTGAAGCTTGTGAACCTTGTGAACCTCATGAAGTGGTTTTGTAGACCTCATGATCCCCAGGGAAGCTTTGTAATCATTGTGAAACTTGTGAACCTTATGAACCTTCAAGAAGTGACTTGTGGACTTCATGAACTTCATGAAAGGTCTTGTAAATGTTGAGAAGCTTGTGAACCTTGTGAACCTTCATAAAGTAACTTGTAGACTTTATGAACCTCATGAAAGGTTATGCAAGTGTTGGAGAACTTGTGAACCTTGTGAATCTTCTTAGAACACAAAGTCTTGTGTTGTGAGGGCAAATTTTGGGGTGCAACAGCTGCCCCTGTTCAATTTTCTGAAACCTGAGGGGTTAGATTGGTATATTTGCCAGTCGTAACCTGGAAGGTTGAAGGGGATTGAACACAAAAGCCCAAAAATTTGCACTCACCAGTGCATGGAGTGATATTGATGGTTGGTTGAACATGATTGAGTGGGCTTAAAGATGCCACTAAGGGAAAGTTCTTCAGTAGCATAATGAGAGCTGTCAGGAGTCTGGAGTAATATTGATGTAACAGTATGTCTTCATGAGGATAGAGCAATCAATAATGATAACCCTAAAGCATTCTTGAAGAAATAATATGACTTCAGGAGGATAAAGCAATGAATAGCTCTAAAGCAGTCTTGAAGATATGATTTCAGGAGGATAGAGCAATGGATAGCTCTAAAGCAGTCTTGAAATAATAATGTAATTGTCTTCAGGAGGATAGAGCACTGGATAGCTCTAAAGCAGTCTTGAAGTAATAATGTAATTGTCTTCAGGAGGATAGAGCACGGGATAGCTCTAAAGCAGTCTTGAAGTCATGAGAAGTTATCAGGAGGATAAAGTAACCCTGAGGTTATAATAAAGCAGTCCCAAAGAAACTCATCAGGAGGATAAAGTAACCCTAAGGTTACAATAAAGCAGTCCCACAGTAATAAGAAGCTCAATAGGAGGATAAAGTAACCCTGAGGTTACAATAAAGCAGTCCTGGAGACCATAATTTTGTTTGTTGGATAATTAACCTGAAACAAGGTAGCATTCTGTATAATAATATTAGTTTATGCATTATGTATGCATGTATAATATGTTGCACTTAAGTAATGTACTATATGTCTATGGATATATATGTTATGGTATGATGTAAATGATGTATGTATGATATGATACTGCCGGAAGCGTCTGGATATCTTCGTATAACAACCGCTGGCCAGGGAAAATAAATCCCGATTCGTTGTTGAAGAATATATAACCCTCCGTCTGCTGGGGATAACAAGGTATAGATAACTTCCCGTATGCTGGGGATAGTAAGGATAGATAACTTCCCGTATGCTGGGGATAGTAAGGATAGATAACTTCCCGTATGCTGGGGGATAGTAAGGTATATATAACCTTCGTCTTCGTTTGATGGTAGGGTAAATATAACATCCCGTCTTCGTTCGTCGTACCCTTATTGGAAAGTAATTTCCCGTATGTCCATATGAGGATAAAAGAGATGGATATAAATTCCAGGGGAGATGAAACTTTATGAAGATGGATTAGTCCTACTGAGGATTTGTAACTGTCTTGTAAGGTGAACCGGCGAAGCTTCATTGAAATCCTTCCCTCGTTCGTCCTTAGTAAATACTATTACTGTATTTTCATGCATTTCTGGTAAACATCAATCATATTAAAAGCATACATGCATTTCTGGTAAACATCAATCATATTAAAAGGCATACATACATTCAACACAACCAATGGACGTTTCGCTTATGTAAATAGGGTAAAAGTAAATCTGGATTAAAAAGATGGAATTTATTTATATCAAAAAGTGACCCATACACGGGTGAATTTGTACAAGGAGACATAAACCCTAGTAAGAGGATTTTGCCATAAAGTTTTACAAAAAGAATCAGCTATGTGGGAAATAATCCTATTGAGTTTCAATTCTACTATTGCCACTCAAGTATCTCATCTTCTTACTGTTGAGACGGAAACGATTTGAATTGAGCTTTATCTGTTCGAGCTTGAATAAGTAGTACAACTGGTTGCAGTTTCATGGGTGATCCAAACGAGACATAGTCATACGCTTTAATCCCTAACTTTTGCCTGGATTGCCCTTTCGGGTTTTCAATCCACCGGGATACCCTTTTTTGCCCAAGCCGCCTTTTCAGGTTTTCGACTTGCCGGGTGTACATCTTTTTATATATATCCCTAATTTTTGCCCAAACCCTTTTGGTTTGCCGGGATGCCCTTATTTTTGCCTAGGCCTATCAACCTAGCGGGTCTCTTTTTATGCGTAGTATTTTTTAACTATGTCTGCGTTTACAGGCTGTGGGAAGTCCTCACCATCCATTGTAGTCAGTATCATGGCACCTCCTGAGAATACTGTCTTGACTACAAATGGTCCTTCATATGTCGGAGTCCACTTGCCCCTAGGATCACCCTGTGGTAATATGATGCGCTTGATTACCAAGTCACCAGCCTGATATACCTTGGGCTTAACCTTCTTGTTAAAAGCTTTGATCATTCGCTTCTGGTACATCTGGCCATGACAAACTGCTGCTAACCTCTTCTCATCAATCAAATTTATCTGGTCAAGTCGAGTCTGAATCCACTCATCTTCATCCAAGCCTGCATCCTTCATAATTCTTAAGGAGGGGATCTGAACTTCAATGGGCAGAACTGCTTCCATACCATAGACTAAGGAGAATGGGGTTGCCCCTGTTGAAGTACGTATTGTAGTACGATAACCATGAAGAGCAAATGGTAACATCTCGTGCCAATCCTTGTAAGTAACAGTCATCTTCTGCACAATCTTCTTAATGTTCTTATTAGCAGCTTCAACTGCCCCATTCATCTTTGGACGATACGGAGAAGAGTTATGATGTTTAATCTTGAACTGCGTGCAAAGATCAGTAATCATAGTGTTGTTCAGATTAGAGCCATTGTCAGTGATAATCCTTTCGGGGATACCATACCTACATATGAGATTATTCTTAATGAATCGAGCCACAACATTCTTAGTCACAGATGCATATGAAGCTGCCTCTACCCACTTCGTGAAATAATCAATAGCAACTAGGATGAAACGATGCCCATTAGAAGCAGTAGGCTTGATCTCACCAATCATATCAATGCCCCACATGGCAAAGGGCCAAGGAGCAGTCAACACATTCAAAGGTGATGGAGGTACATGAACTTTATCAGCATAGATTTGACATTTGTGACAAGTTCTGGAGTGTTGATAACAATCAGCTTCCATGGTAGACCAATAGTAACCTGCTCTCAAAATCTTCTTTGCCATAGTATGACCACTAGAATGAGTGCCAAAGGTCCCATCATGCATCTCTTCCATAATCTCAGTTGCTTCCTTCTTATCCACACAACGAAGCATAGTTGAATCATGACTGCGCTTGTACAGAATCCCATTACTCAAAAAGAACTTAGCAGAAAACCTTCTCAGGAACTTCCTATCTTTGACGGATGCCCCTTCAGGGAATTCCTGAGCTTCAAGATATCTTTTTACTTCATAGAACCAAGGCTTCTCCTCTGCCCCTTCTGTGTCAATCTCATTGCAGTATGCAGGCTTCTCAAATCTATCAATGGTAATCTTAGGAGCTTCATCATCCCAGCTGATCTCAAACATAGATGCCATGGTGGCTAATGCATCTGCCAACTGATTCTCTCTTCGTGGAATATGTCCAAAGGTAATCTCTTTGAAATGTGGGATCAAAGACAACACATGTTCTCTGTAAGGAATGAGATTATCATGCTTGGTATCCCAATCTCCTTTAATCTGACTCACTACCAGGGCTGAATCTCCATACACATCAAGGAACTGAATCTTCATATCAATAGCAGCTTTCATACCCAGGATACATGCCTCATACTCAGCCATGTTATTGGTACAATGGAAACAAAGTCTGGCAGTAATCGGAGTATGACAACCTTCAGGGGAACTAATCACAACACCAACACCATTACCAAGTGCATTAGAGGCACCATCAAAAACCATAGTCCATCGGGATCCTTGTTCAGGTCCGTCATATTGTCCAGGTTCTTTGGTAACAGTCATAATGTCTTCATCAGGGAACTCAAAATTCATTGACTGGTAATCATCCACTGCTTGATGAGCCAAATGATCAGCAACAACACTTCCTTTAATGGCCTTCTGAGTAGTGTATTGTATGTCATATTCCGTCAAGATCATCTGCCATCTTGCAATTCTTCCGGAGAGAGCAGGTTTCTCAAATATGTACTTGATTGGATCCATCTTCGAGATCAATAAGGTAGTATGGGTCAACATATACTGTCTTAGTCGGCGAGCAGCCCATGCCAAAGCGCAGCAAGTTTTCTCGAGCAGTGAGTATCTTGTTTCACAGTCGGTAAACTTTTTGCTAAGGTAGTATATTGCCTGCTCTTTTCGACCAGACTCGTCATGTTGCCCCAACACACACCCCATTGAGTTGTCTAGAACTGTTAAGTACATAATCAAGGGTCTTCCGTCAACTGGTGGCATCAAAATTGGTGGTTCTAGCAAATATCTCTTGATTTCATCAAAGGCAGTCTGGCACTCATCATTCCATTCCATCACCTGATCTTTCTTCAACAACTTGAAAATTGGCTCGCAGATGGTAGTTAATTGGGAAATAAATCTTGCAATGTAGTTCAATCGTCCCAAGAAACCTCTAACCTCCTTCTCAGTACGGGGAGCTGGCATCTCTCGTATAGCTTTCACTTTTGCAGGATCCACTTCAATACCTTTTCCACTGACAATGAAACCCAGGAGCTTTCCAGATCTAACTCCAAAAGTACACTTGTTTGGATTCAACCTCAACTTGTATTTCTTCAACCTCTCAAACAACTTGTGCAGATGATCAAGATGTTGCTCTTCATTCTGAGATCTGGCTATCATATCATCCACATATACCTCTATCTCATGATGAATCATATCATGGAACAAAGCCACCATAGCACGCTGATATGTTGCCCCTGCATTCTTTAAACCAAATGGCATCACTTTATAACAAAAAGTGCCCCACTGTGTCACAAATGTTGTCTTCTCCATATCTTCAGGTGCCATCTTGATTTGATTATAACCAGAGAAACCATCCATAAAAGAGAATACCTTATGCTGAGCAGTGTTGTCTACCAGAATATCAATATGAGGAAGTGGAAAGTCATCTTTGGGGCTAGCCTTGTTCAAATCTCTGTAGTCCACACACATACGTACCTTACCATCTTTCTTAGGAACTGGCACCACATTTGCAACCCACTGAGGATAAGAAGTCACTGCTAAGAACCCTGCATTGAACTGTTTCATTACCTCTGCTTTGATCTTTTCTGACATTTCAGGACGCATACGACGAACCTTCTGCTTCTTTGGACGACAATCTTCTTTCACTGGCAAACGGTGAACCACAATGTCTGTATCCAACCCTGGCATATCTTCATAAGACCAAGCAAAGATCTCCACATAGTCACGTAACATCTGAATCAACCTGCTCTTGACACTGTCCTCTAAATCAGCCCCTACCTTGACCTCTTTTCTGTCTTCCTCAGTTCCCAGATTCACAACTTCGACTGGCTCTTCATGTGGCTGTATAGCTTTCTCTTCCTGTTGTAACAACCTAGCAAGCTCTACAGGTATTTCACAATCGTCCTCATTTCCGTCTTCAGTTTGATAGATCGGATTCTCGAAATTGTAATTGGCAATAGTAGAACTGTTATCAACAGGATCCAGAGTGGATGAGGATCTGCATTTAGTGATGTGGGTGTGTGTAAGAACACATAGCTGATAAAGCAAAAATAAAGAAAAGAAAGATAAGGAACACAATATTTACTAAAACGAAACGTCCACTGATTTTATTGAATGAAGTATGCAAATGAAATGACAACCCGTAACAAGCACACCATTGTGCCCCGGGTAAGGCACATGGCTTGAAAGTTTTATTGTTCAATAAATTACAAATTTAAAAGCAACAACACAGTAATAGTATTTACTCCTGACTAAAGGAGATAGGGATAACATCTTCAGCTTTCCAATTATTGAGCCCAGCACCCGCAGTAGGAAAAATCCATGCATCCAAGTTGTAGTCTTCATCTTGATCTCCCACAGCATTAATCACCCCTTGATTGGTGATACGAGCAGCACGAGCACGACGAACAGCCTTCTGGGACTCTGCAGTGAAACCCAAACCAAACTTGTCAGACTTGTACGGAATATCAGGAAGCTGACCCCAAACAGTACAACCACCTTCATTCACCACAGCTCTAGCATCATTGAGGGAGGCCATTGCCATTGTTGGAGGATTTCTGTTGACCACAGGAACCTTCTTCACAGCAGGAGGAGCTACACCATCATTATCAACCCAGGGAATCACTTCAAATGACTGACACGGAGTCTCAATATATTCACCATCTACTTCCAGATACTTGAAAGTATTTACATGGCTGACAAAGTATTCTTCCTCTCCAAAGACAGTAACAACCTTTCCATTCACCGGATATCTCAACTTTTGGTGCAATGTAGAGGTCACAGCACCTGCCCCATGGATCCAGGGACGACCAAGCAGACATGAGTATGAAGGACGAATATCCATCACATAGAATGTAGCAGTAAACATCTGAGAGCCAACCTTGATTGGAAGATCAATTTCCCCATGCACCACTCTTCTAGAACCATCAAAAGCTTTTACCACAATATTACTGGGCTTCAACACAGTATCTTCAGGACTCAGCTTGTTCAGGACTTCCTTAGGCAACACATTCAAAGAGGAACCATTGTCTATCAGCACATGAGACAGGGTAGTGCCCCTGCATTCAATTGAAATATGCAAGGCCCTGTTATGATCCCTCTTGGCAGGGGTCAAGTCAGCATCAGAAAATCCTAACCCATTGTCATAAGTCAGGTGGGCAACACAGTTTTCAAATTGGTCCACAGAGATTGCACTGGGCACATGAGCAGACTTCAGAAACTTGATCAAGGACTTGGCATGAGCTTCAGAACACAGCAACAAAGACAACATAGAAATCTTTGAGGGAGTATGCCCCAACTGATCCACAATGTCATAATCACTCTTGCGAATGATTTTCAATACTTCTTCCATCTGCTTAGAGAGATCATCAGCAGCTGGCACATTAGTAGATACAGGCTCAATAACAGGACCTTTGCCCCGAGCATCAGTGGTGGAAGTAGCAGCAGGAGTAACTGCATTCTTGGAAGTATCTGGAGGAGAGAAGACTCTTCCACTACGAGTGATCTTGCTAGATCCAGCAATATTATCAATGTCAGCAGGTATATCCGGTAAAGGCTCTTGCTTGACACCATGGATGTAAACATCAGACCCATAGTGCCACGGCACAGCTTTGTCAGATGTATAAGGAATAGGACCAGGAGTGGTAATGATCAGAGGAGCCACTCTGGCTTCAGCAACAACTTTCACAGGACCTTCAGCAGTAATCTTGATTGGGCCCTGATGAGTGATTTTAATGGGACCCTTTGAAGTGATTCTTAGTGGTACTTTGTCAACCATGTCAACTTCTTCAATCTTCTTACCCTGAGTCAGATGATCTACCATACTTTCTACAGATGCTGGTCTTCTTTCAAACACTATAGTATACTTATCCATGAGACGCTGAATGCCATCTCTCAAAATGAAGCAACTATCCGGCTTATAGGTACAATACAAACAATCTTCATGACAACCTGGAAAGATCCCAGCTTGTACTAACCTCTTTTTGATAACAGACAATGGCGTGCTCAACTCCATAACTGAATAGACATGCAGATCTTCATCAATATCTTCATCAATGGCATTGACAGTCTTCTCGTGATTTGGCATTGGAGCTGTAATCACATTTGGAGTACCTGGTGGATCAAACTCAATTTCTCCAGCATCGATCATATCCTGAATTTTGTTCTTCAAGACCCAGCAGTTATTAGTATCATGTCCTGGACAGTTTGAATGATATGCACATCGTGCATTGGGATTGTACTTGGGAGAAGTAACATTGGGATTCTGAGGAGCCTCCCTCAAGGTAATAAGTTCAGCCTTCAACAAGTGTTGCAATGCCTGAGCCATTGACATGTTGATCTTCGTGAACTGTCTTCTAGCCCTCTGTTGGTTGCCTTGAGGCTGCCCTGTTGGTGCAGGAGTTGGATTTGAAATATGCACTGCACTGACAGACTGATGCCTTCTGTTACGATCAGGTTGACCATAAACAGCATTTGATTCTTTCTTCCCAGTGGGAGGCTTCTTTGCAGTACCTGATGAAGAAGTGCCCACTTGGATCTTACCACTCTTGATACCATTCTCTACCCGCTCTCCTGTCATAATCAACTCAGTGAAGCCAGATGATGAGCTTCCAATGAGATGACTGTAAAACGGACCATTCAGCGTACACATGAACATATCAACCAATTCCCTATCAGTCAAAGGGGGTTGAACTCTTCCAGCTAAGTCTCTCCATTTCTGGGCATACTCTTTAAAACTTTCTTTGGCACCCATAGACATGCTTTGAAGCTGCATGCGAGTGGGGGCTAAGTCAGCATTGTATTGATACTGCTTGTAGAAAGCTTCAGCAAGGTCATTCCAATCTCTGATGTTGACACTCTCCAACTGATAATACCACTCCAGCTGAGCTCCAGATAAGCTCTCTTGAAAGAAATGGATCCACAACTTCTTATCAGCAGTGTGGGGTTGAATTCTTCTAACATAAGACCTCAGATGCAATTTGGGACAAGAGACCCCATCATAGACAACAAATGTTGGAACCTTGAAACCAATGGGTATCACAACCCCAGATATCAAACTCAAATCCTCAAAATCCAGCCCAGATGATTTCTGTAATTCCATAGCATCCATCCTATCCACCAACATCTTGAATTTGTCTTCATTAGGCTCATGGTAGTAGTTAGCCTCAGAATCAGAGTCCCCCATTGTGTTATGGAGACTGCCTCTCTCTTGCTCAGATTCTTCAGATTCATAGTCTTCAACCTGTTCCTTGGTCTTGACAGGACCCTTGAACCTTCTTCCCATGTTGAGCAACCCAGCAGACCTTCTAGTCTTCTTAGTCTTCTTGGCCAGCAGTGCCTTCAAATCATCTTGCCCCTTGGATAGGTTCAAGATCAGCTCTTGGAACTGTGCATTCTGTGCCTGAAGATCCTTAACTGATTGTTCAAGTGCCATTGCTGAAATAAACAGCGAGAAGATGAGAAACCTGTGCACAATTATAAACCTGTGATGCAATGAAATGATATGGTAATGTATATGCAATGTTTTCAAGGACCGCAGGATTTAAATTTGCTTAAACAACCAAGAAAGTAACTTTTTATTAGTAGTAACTTGTTTTGCCTTTTAGGCTTACAAAAATGGAAATGAAATAAGTACAAAAGATGGGGTTTTAAGTCTCCCATGGACGTTTCCTCTTTGTGTTGAGGTATGAATTGAGGTTTCGTTCCTCGTGAAGTTGCTTTGTTAGCTCTAGGATCCTTGCTTGGCTTGTTTTGTAATGAGCCTCGAAAGTATCCCTTTGCTCCTTCAGTTGAATCCATGATCTCTGCAAGTCTTCCATATCAGTAGGCATGTCTGGGTGAAGGATGGTATAAGCTGTGTCTCCTTCAGCAACAGGTTCCATGGTAACTGGTAGGATGGCAGGATATGGCATCATGAGTGTCTGAGCACGAGATCGTACCCATCTGAGATAAGCCTCCATAGGAATAGTGTACTTAGGCTCCAGTGTCTTGCTGTCAACCCTGTTTACTTTTCCCCAAGCTCGTATGAATCTCTGACGGTAACCTTGAAGATCGTTGTCGTAGTCAAACACAATGCCCTGGATTAACATGTCATGTGGACCATCACTCCGAGCGTAACCAAACTGTCGTAAAGCTAGTGAAGGGTTGTAGGTGATGCCTCCTCTTATGCCTAGAAGTGGCACATTAGGAAACTCCCCACAACGGTCAATGATAATGACATTCTCCATAGATCTGGAGCACCAATGAATATCTGAGTGAGAAAGTGACATGATCCTCTTGGACCATCTGAATCCTTGCTCATTCTTCATTACCGAGCGAGGAAGGTGAGAAATAAACCACCTAGAAAGTAAAGGTATGCAGCACATCAAAGTTCCTCTTGCCCTTGTAGTACGGGTATGAAGAGAATGAAGGATGTCTCCCAGCAATGTAGGCACTGGATTGTGACTCAGGAAAATGTTGATGGCATGAACATCTATGAACTGATCTGGATTGGGGAACAATACTAAGCCGTATATCAGCAAGGCTAAGATCTCCTCAAAAGCATCATGACTCATGGCCTTCAAGAACATTTGAGCTTTATCCACTAATACCTTGGCAAGGATACCCTTAACTCCACTTCTCGTCTCTAGAACAATGTCAGACTTCTTCAGATGTAGGGCTGCAGCAATAACCTCTGGTTTAAGTTCTTTCTCCAAACCTGTGAAGGGTCTTTGATCAAGAACAGGTATACCCAGAAGTTTGGAGAACTCCTCCATGGTTGGAACCAGCTGGTAGTCGGGGAATGTAAAGCAGTGGTGCTTAGGATCGAAGAACTGAAACAGGACACTCATCATGTCTTCATTGAACCCTGAAGTGACCAGATCCAATAAATGACCATGTCTCTTGTTGAACTGGGAATGATCGGGCACTTGGGGAACCAACTCTTTAAGCTTAGCAGGTATGCCCATAAAGTTGATCCTGATGGTGTTTCTACGAGCAGAAGCCATGACCTGCAACAAAGAACAAAGATAAATCCTTTGGTCCTTGAAATGGTTAGTGAAAATGTTATGCTTATGATGCATGATGATGTCATGATGTTATGCTCAATCACAAACATGTGGCACACACAAACAAGTCACATCATAGCCCTAGGTTTAAAGGCTTGCATGAGGTTTAAGGGTAAGTACCCTCCCCTGAAGTTAGTTGGTTCATCCTGTCCTACAAAAGTAACCAGGTTCTAAAGGATCTCAATATCATTGATCCTTCACAAGGGTGGTTGATCAGAAGGCAACTTACTTGCCAACCAAAACCCTCCAAGTTTAGAATCTCAATGAGCGTAGTATCGAGTGTCAACCAACTTCAGTCTGCACCAAAGCCGGTTACCTCACTACTTTCTAAAGGTCAAGATGAGTTAACTAGGGTTCTAAAAGTTAGTTAGTGCATTGACAACATATGGCAGCCTCATATTATCCTCAACTTGACTTAAGGAACATAAGCACCAACCAAGAAGTCGCACTAACTATGGCCACCAGATCAACCATATCGATATACGTCGTACAGTTTCCTTGGTCTATTGCCATTTACCTAAGGTATACTAGATCCGGGTTAGGATCTTTCTCACATAAGAGCACCCCAGCAAGATAATATAAAGCAAACAAGGCAAACAATTTAAAGTGATCTTAATTCCTAAGGGTACCCCTCTTAAATTTAAATCCCCAGCAGAGTCGCCAGTTCTGTAACCCGGTGAACTGACTTTAAACAATGTTGTGGATAGCAAGAGTCGCCACCGACTTTTATTTTATCCATAAGGAAAGGTTATAAAAGAACAGGAAAGACCTTAGAGAATATTTTTGGGTCCGGGGGGTAGGTTATGAAAAGGGAAGGTGTTAGCACCCTTTTCATCCATGGTTATCCATGGGCTCTTAGATACTTAAGCTCACTTTTGAATTGTTTTGAAAGTGTAGTGTATGAATAGCAAAAAATTTCAGAATAGTTTAATAATAATCCATGTATGGATGTGTAAAAAACTTGTTTGAAAATTTGTTTGAAAATAGTTTAAGTGTGAAAATGTTTTGAAATGAGCTTAAGTACCTAGGAGTAACTTACCCTAATGTTTAAAGGTCTTTCTTATTCTTTATTCTTTCCTTTAGTAAGACTATCCCTACTATAATGGAGTAGGTAGTCCTTACTTTGGATGTTAAGGGACATGTATGGGACAATTAGATTTTGAAGGCAATGGTGGGGTGTAATAAGCACATATAAGAGACCATCATCATTTTTCGAAAGGGACTCGATCCGTAAAGGCAACCATAAAGGGACTTTGATGATTTTATTTCGAGGGACTTGCTTTATACACCCCACTTAACCATTATTCGTAGGCAACGAGAGGGATATCCTTAGAAAGTGAGACGGCGATTAAAATCGACTTACGTGTGTGAAGTGTTTAATTTAATTATCTTTATTTAAAAGTGATCTAAATTTATTTTAATATTACATACATGTTGTTACACTCCCTAATTACTAACCACAACAATAATAATTAAATAATTACAATTTTACATCCAGGAACAATTACATAATAATTATAAAATAAATGGCAAATAAATAAATATAATAGCGAAATATAAATAATAAATAAATAAATAAACAAATTATAATCAGGGGTTAGTAGCAATAATAATAATAATAAGTTAGAAATAATAAACGAGGTTAGAAATATAAAAATAATAATAATATGGTTAGTAAATAAGAATAAAAGTAATTAGAGTAAACAAAATAAAAATATAATATAATAATACATAATAATTTAGTTAGTAACAATAAACAAAATTAATTAACAATTTTTAATATGAACAATTATACTTAGAAAACAAATATTAACGAACAATTATTTTTTAAGTTTTAAATTATTAAATTATTCTTTTAAATATAATATGACTACAAAATTTAATTATTATTAATATTATACATATCTTAAGAAAAAAGTAAATTTTTTTTTAATATCATATATAAAATTAATCGTGTTTATAAATTTTAATCCTATTAATTATTATACTTACAAATTTTTAAACCAAACATAAAAATATAACTATTATGAATTAAATTGTTTTTAAACATTAAAAGAAAAATAATTTGAATTATAAATATACTTACAAAATTTATAAGGATTATAATAAATATATATACATAATAATTATATTAGGAATTAAAAAAAAAAAGAATTTAATTTTATTTAGAAAAATATTTTAGGATTGGAAAACTAGGGTTTTATATTTTTTTAGGTTTTTTAGAAATAGGGTTTTATAAAATTAGGGTTTATCTAATTACCTATTTTATTTACAAACATATGTACAAAATTTTTTTTAATTAATAAAATAATGACATGTTAACAAATTATTATTTTTTAGTACAAGAAATAAATATAAGTTTAATCTAATGTAAATATATTATTTTTGAATTTTAGGGATTTTTCTTGAAATTAAAATATTAATTAAAGAATAATAAGAAAAAAGAAGAAAATAGAAAGAAAAAGAAAAGGGAACCTGCTGGGATTTGATCCCAAGACCTCAGGTTTGCAAACAACATCCAGAACCACTAAGCCATCCATACGCAGGTGAAAGTAGAATGAGAATGGTTGGTTTTGTTCTTTGTCTTTGATAAATCCAGAAAAATATGAAAAAAACAAAAGGCCTGGGGTGGTGTTGAACCCAGGACCTTATGGATATGCATACGCGCGTCTTACCGCCTGGCTGGGAGAGCCTTCCTGTCAACCTGTTGGCCTTGATTCATTATATTTTATGCCTTCCATGATCCTGAAAAATAAACAAAAAAATATGGCCCCAGCATGATTCGAGCCATGGACCTCTCACCAAATACATACGCCTCCTTTCCACTGGGCTACTACTGCCTTGATGATATCAACTTATATTAATATAATAAAATTATTAAACAATTTTTCAAATATCAGAATGCGCGCCATAGGACTTCTTCTTCTCCAATTTACCTGCGATTTTTGCTATGAATTTACATATGAACTTTCCTGCGAGTTCTTCCTGTTCTTCAACCTGCGAAAACGAAACATGGACAAAACAGTTCCGATTTATGAAATTGATTAACATTTTATGATCCATACAGTCCACACAACATCTCTACGTTCTCCAAATCCATTTATATTTGGTGAATTGATGAACCCTAATTTGGAGGTTCAAACCCTAACCATGGCCGTTTCTGTTTCAAGCTCTCATCCTTCAATCAAACTATCCAGAATCATTCTAGGGATCAAAATAAACACAAATCAATCATCAAAAACAGTTCATAATACATATATTGATGGATTCGAAAAAAATTATTTTAAGACAAAGATGAGTTCGGGTTGATCAACAGGAGGCATATGTGATGCATATGATGGATGTTTCACCATTAGAGAAGTCTCATGAAGCTTGCTATGTACTTATTTTACCTTCAAATGCTTCAAATCCAAAAATCCGAATGTCCCTTATGGAGAGATTTTTTGTGTTTTTGTTCTTACCTCTTGGCTGCTCAAATTCGTGTCTCAGGCTAGGGTTTCACTTAGTATATATGTGTGATGGATTTAGGTTAAAAACATGGATAGGTTGTGTGGATATTTGATCCAAAAAAGATTCAAAAAGATCAAGTGTTAAAATTCAAATATTTGTGCATTATGACTTGCTATTCTTGGACAATTCACATGATTCTTTTCTCTTTAAGTTTCAATCACTTTTTAAGACTTTCTAGATTCAATCTTTCCACCCAAAAATAGATTTTTATATTTTTTATTTATTTAAAATGATTTTTATGATTTAAATCAATAATAAATAAAAAATAATAAAAATGATGAATTTTATTCCATTGGGTCGTGCATAGTGTTTGTGTATGGATTGGATCATGAATTGGTCAGCCCATTTGGAAAGAAATACTTCTTAACCTCCATTTTCAACATAAACCATCACAAAATTGCCCAACTTTGCAAGGGCATATCTCCCTCAATTTTAAGGGTATGAGGGTGTTCTTGGACTTTTTGGAAAGCTTGAAGAGTCCTCTAAACAACCCCATTGGTTTCAGGTCCATATCATTTACCAATCTCAAGTTATGCCCTTTTGAAGCTGTTGACTTTTTGTTGACTTTTGAGATGACCTATAATGTCTTAGATCATATCTTTCAAATGAAGCATTTTTAGGCTTAACTTTCAACATCAAAGTTGTAAAGAATTCAATTTCCTTCAAAATGAGCTTTGGATGGAGACTTGGTGATGAAGTATGTGAAAGTTATGCCTGGTCAAAGTTCAGTTGACTTTTACTGAGGAAACCCTAATTTAGAAACTCCTGATTATTGATGATCTGGAATCTCCTTGATGAATCATGATCAACCCTTGATCAAATGATGAATTTCACTTCATATACTTGATGTTGGCAAAAAATCATGAAGTTTGACTTTGGTTGGACCACAGTTGACCTCAGTTTGACTTTTTAACTCCACTGACTAATTTTGACTTATCTGATCATCTGACTGAGCAAACTTTTGAGAAAAGTCTTGAAACTTGTCATGGGGGTTCTTACACACATATAAGATGTTATGAAACTCACTTGAGGTATTGGAAGTCCATTTAGCCTGATTAAAGTCAAAACCCTAGTTTTGGATGCATTGCTTAGGAGGTGTATTATCTGAGGGAATTGTCAACTTCTTTGACCAATTGTGAACTTTGTGAACCTTGTGAATCTTCATAAAGTGTCTTATGATACTCATGGGAGATATTGTGAAGCTTGTGAACCTTGTGAACCTCATGAAGTGGTTTTGTAGACCTCATGATCCCCAGGGAAGCTTTGTAATCATTGTGAAACTTGTGAACCTTATGAACCTTCAAGAAGTGACTTGTGGACTTCATGAACTTCATGAAAGGTCTTGTAAATGTTGAGAAGCTTGTGAACCTTGTGAACCTTCATAAAGTAACTTGTAGACTTTATGAACCTCATGAAAGGTTATGCAAGTGTTGGAGAACTTGTGAACCTTGTGAATCTTCTTAGAACACAAAGTCTTGTGTTGTGAGGGCAAATTTTGGGGTGCAACAAGTAGGTCTTTGAACTTGTGAAGCAAAGAGACGTCCGCTTCGAGTGAAGCCTCCGCCTCCCCCCACATTATCTACTTGTGGTGCAGGTGTTGATGTTTCCAGAGTGATTCTTTTTCCTTCGCAGTACACGTCAGAGCCATAGTGCCAAGGGATGGCCCTATTGCTTTCGTATGGTACTGGTCCAGGCACCGTGACAGTGACTGGACTGATTGCTGCTGCTGAAGGGACTGTTATTGTGTGTGGATCATAGAAAATTGTAACTGGTGCTCTGGTGGGAGCAGCACCTTCTGAATGGTAGGCGGAATTATTTTCAGGATCGTAGAATATGGTAACAGTAGAGACGTCTTCATGATTGACTGCTGGTGTTGTAGGAGGTTCTGTTGGAAGGACTGTTGTTGTTGCTGATGGAGAGTCGAAATGGAATGAAGCTGAAGTTGTAGCAGGAGGAACTGTTGAAAACTGATCATTTGGGAGGACAGGTGAAGTACTTGTTGATGGTGCTGATGAATTGTCGGGAACAATAGTTGCTGTAGTTGTAGGAGGGTCTGAAACCGTTGTTGATGAAGTTTCCGGATTTGTCGCAAATGATGTAGTGATCTGTAGCAAGCCACTCTGAATAAGGCTGTCAATGCCATTCCTCAGGTCCTCGCACCCATTCCATGAAATATTGCAGTAGGGACACCCTAGTTCACACCCCGGAAATATCTGGTTTTCACGGAGTTGAGCTTTGATTTCCACCAATGGTGTCCTGATCTGATCCACACTGGTTATCAAATAAGACGGTTGGTCTTCTTCAATAGCATTAATTCGGGGACCACCATGGTTTGGCATTGGGTTTTTATTGACATTGGGCGGAGGTGCAAAATTCAGAGCCTTGGAGTCTACCAAGTCTTGTACCTTCATATGCAGAGCCCTGCATTTTTCTGTACTGTGACCAGGTGCGTTTGAATGAAAAGCACACCTAGCATTGGAGTCATAGTTCCTTGGCAGACTGTTGGGATCCGGAGGTGCCAACGTTCTCAGCTCAACTAGGTTGAGTTTCAGAAGTTGTGGCAGCAAAGCAGCATACGGCATTGGGATCGGGTCGATCACTCGGTTAGCTTGAGAGGGCCTCTGTTGGAATGGCCTCTGTTGATTGTTGTTGTTGGAGTTGTTGTTGTTGTAATTCCTTGGAGGATACTGATTTTGCTGATGGTACTGAGGTTGTTGTTGATAATTTTGCTGAGGAGGTTGATAGACTGGCTGTGGGTGAGCTGGAGCAGGGATAGTGACTGCTGCTATTGTCCTCTGAGCATATTGGGGCCTACCCCTGTTGGTGTGAATGGCATTGGTCTCGCCAGTTCTTCTCGGGCCTGCAAAAGGCTTTCTTGTACTGTTGGACGAACTGGCACCATTATCAGAGATCTTACCCATTTTCAACAGGCTTTCAATTCTCTCCCCAGCTATGACAACATCCGCGAAGCTAGTGGAAGAGAAAGCAGCCAACCTGTCAATATAGGTTCCTTGAAGAGTGT
Organism: Lathyrus aphaca; assembly: GCA_963966055.1. Lineage (NCBI taxonomy): Eukaryota > Viridiplantae > Streptophyta > Magnoliopsida > Fabales > Fabaceae > Lathyrus > Lathyrus aphaca. The sequence continues at coordinate 162,557,724 of OZ014520.1, read as the reverse complement.
TCATAAACATGTCCGCCATTTCTCTCTCAGACATTGGTGGCTGAACAGCAGCAGCCAGTTGCCTCCATCTTTGGGCATACTCTCGGAAACTCTCCCTTGACGACTGTGACATTCCCATTAGGAGGGTCCTGTTGGGTGCCATATCTAGATTATACTGATACTGTCTGATGAAGGCTTCTGCCAGGTCCTTCCAGCATCTTATAGTTGCCCTTGTCAGATGGGAATACCATTCCCTTGATGCTCCAGTCAAGCTATCTTCGAAGTAGAACATCCAGAGTTTCTCATCCATTGTATAGGCTTTCAGCCTTCCCAGAAATGATTGCAAATGAGTTCGGGGGCATGAAGTCCCATTATACTTTTCGAAACAAGGAGGTTTGAACTTATGGGGGATCCTGACCCCTTCTACCAAACCCATGTCCGTGACGTCGAAGCCCAAAGAATTTTGAGACTCTAGTGATCTCAACTTCTCAGCTATTTCTTCCAATCGTCTATCATATGTTTCCTCTCCGGCACCCATCACTGTATACTGGTCCTCCTGAGGATCTTCTTGAAGTACTCTGGCTGCTGTGGCTGTCCCTTGAATGTTTGCAGGAATGTTAGCCTCTGGGTGGAGATGTGGGCCAAACACAGGGGGGTTAACATGTGGTTGCACCCTTTCATTATTACTGGTGCCTGCAGTTCCTACATGAGGCTCCTCTTGATTTTGCCTCTCCACCATGGCCCTCAGTCTCTCCTGGCTCTGAGCCATGTTGTTCATAACTTCCATGAACTGCGTCATCTGCGTTCTCATCTCTAACCTTTCGTTTGCCATCTGGTTTCTGACCTCCGTAAGGTCCTGTTGCATCTGATCCATCTGAATTCCCGGAAGGTTGTTTCTAGTTGGATACCTGTGAGGCCTGTTGAGAGGAAATACCCGGCGGCGAGCAATACTTCCTGAACATCACAACAGAGGTTAGCAACAACAAAACAAAAACCTACAAAACAAACAAAAGGGTTAGCATGCAATGCAGTTATGCTTATTTGTTCTCAAGGTATCCGGTTTGGCCTTCAGTTTTGACCCTTCCAGACCCTTGAAGATGATGCTGTTGAAGTTGCTTTTGATGTGAACCCAGATAGAAACTAACACAAATATATTACAAAGGTGGAATAATACAATTTGTTCATTTTACAACACAAACCCTCAAAGGGGCCAAAATACATCACAAAAAGCAAAAGTACATGGAAAAGGAACAACAAGCAAATGATCAAACTCCAAGGCCAAACTCATCCTCACGAACTTCCTTGAGAAGTGCTTCGGTCACAAGATCAGCCGGATGCTCCGTGAGACTTCTGATGAGAAGGTTTCTTGTTGCAACAGCTGCAGTCAACTTCTTATTCTGACTTTGGTCCTTTGACCTCTTCAATCTTGCTTTGATTTTCAGCTCTGATATTTCCTCCTGGGCTGCTGCCAGGGTTTTTTCCATCTGCTCCATCTTGTCTTGAGCTCTATTGTCTTCTAGAGTACGGGCCTCAGTGATCCGGACCCACCTGGCCTGACTCTCCTTCAAATACAAGTCTGTTCTTGCTCTCTGAAACTGGGCTTCTTTACAAGCATTCTTCAGAATCTGCTCACCAGCCTTAGACTTGTTGATATACTCCCCAGACTTCTCAATCTTAGTCAAGTGTTCTACCCTCAACTTCTCCAATCTTTCAATCTCCCTCACACCTTCACTCCTCTCCCGGAGGGTCTTCTGCAAGGCTTGGGTTAACTTCTCATTTCTTTCCTTCAAGCTCTCAAACTCCTCCAAACTGATAGTGGCGGGGGGTGGTGCTGAAGATGACTCAGGCATGTCTTCTATGGTGAAGGGCATTCCAGAGAATTGGGCCCTAGCATGGGACCACTCATAATATTGGACTGATGCCACATTATTGCACTTCCCCAAAATGGTGATTCCCTTGGTTTGAACATGATCCCAGGCCCAGGCAGCCTGCCTAACAACAGTCAAACTAATCTTGTTCTCACAGTAGAGGGTCTCAATTAAATCTTGTTCCCTTGGAGTATGAACCAGTGCATAGCCCAATTGCCTCCTGAACAACAGAGGGTTGTAATTGATACTTCCTTTAACTCCTATTAAAGGCATATTGGGAAAGTGCCCACAGCTGGTGATCATATCTCTGCCCTTGGTGCTTTGAGTGCACCATCTGATATCTGCTGAAGTGAGAGTAGTGAGCCTCTTAGCCCAGTTGCTTTGCTGATGAGGATTGAGAAATGCATCTGTCCTGGGTAGATGCCTGAGAAGCCAAGCATGGAATAATGGAGCACAAATCCTCACTAATCTTCCCCTCTGCTTCTCATTTCTCTGATGGACTGAGTAATAGAGATCACCCAGTAAAGTTGGCACTGGGTTCTTCAGGATGAACAAGTGGATTGCATTCTTGCTAATGAATCGAGGCTCATCTGCAAACAACACAATTCCATATACACTTAAGGCCAACAGAGCACAAACATCTTTCCACTCCCCCAAGGAGGCCTTCAAACTAGCTTGAGAAATCAGGAAGTCCAGATGAAATCCAGGGATCCCAGCTTTGGAGGTCATATGCTGTTCAATCAAAACAGGCTCCAGATACAAAGCTTTTGCTACCTCTCCAATGCTAGGAAAGACCATTTCAGGGTTGAATGGGATTTCTCTTTTGATGGGCAGACCAGTCAATGATGAGTATTCTTCCAGAAGAGGCCCCAACTGAAAGTCTTGAAAGGTGAAACATCTCAATGGGGGATCATAAAACTGAATGCAGGTGTGGATCAGGCTCCTCTGAGAAGGGTCCAGATCCATAACCATGTCCAGTATATCTCCATAACTCTCCCTGAACAAGGGTATGTGATCTGGAGTGATCAGGGTTTGGATCCTCCTGATGTCTGATAAGTCTGGTTGGAAGAAATGATAGGTGATGTTGCTTTTCTTTGGAGCCATGATGCTGAAGACTGAGTAGAATAAGTGCTGATGAAGATGCTGAGGAGAGGGCCACTGACTGGCTAGTGCAAGTAACTGAAGTATGGCTGACAAACTGAAGCAAGTGCTGGTGGAGATAGGTCAATGATGCAGATGGGGTCAAAACCAAAACCAGATGAAAAATGGATACCCTGAAACACAAATAAGCACATGTTAATATGATGCAATGAGTATGTATGCAAATGAAATGCAAGGGTTTGTGACTGAGCTGGATCTGATAAATTGCCTTGGTATAGATCCATGTGTGTTCAAGAATTCCAGATGGAGGTCTATAAATCCAGTAACCAGGGTAGGGGACTCAAATAAAGAGCCACATGTCCAGGGTTTTAGAATCACAAGAACTGTCCAACATGGAGCATTCTTAACAAAGTCAAAGTAACAGGGTATTCTGAGGTCAAGGTACCTGCAAACCTGTAAACAGCCCAACCCCCTCACAGGTGGTGATCTAGAACAAGGATCCTCAGACTTGGATCAGTTATGAGAAGTGTAAACACTTCTAACCCGGAGGTACAGTGTTTACAATAACCATAAAAGTTCCTCCTCTAATTCACCTCAGTTTCTGAAGGTCAATACTAAAAGGTCATCCAGACTTAGCAGGCTTCCCAGATAGCCCTAGCATTGCAGGAAATCTGCAACACAGAGTTCTCAAGAAGAAACCCATATCTGAACCGTGTTTCATATTCCCGCACCAGACCGAAATGGAATGGGAAAGAATATGATTCACTCTAGCCTAGGTGTCACTCAGGTCCCAGGTATAGGACCTTAACTCTCAATGAAATACCCACCCACCAAAGAAAAACCAGATCCAGCCAGCACAGTATGACAGTATGAAAAAATATAAAGCTATAAAGAAAGCAATAAATCAACTGTACATAAAGCAATAAACAAAAATAAATACAAGCACAAACAAGCACATAACACCCCAGTAAACACAAATCAATCAAGCGCTAGGAGGAACCCACAAAAAGAACCAGAAGCCCTGGTTGCAATATAAGGTTCCCCAGCAGAGTCGCCAAGCTGTCGCTCCCGACAAGTGACACGGGGTCAGATGAAGGTACAGACGCGAACGGTCGGCGAAGGGAACAGTGAGAACACACAGCCGTGAACTCACTGGAGAATGAATAGAGTCGCCAGCTAGGCATTTTTATCCCGGAGGAAAGGTAATGCTGCATAGACCTAGAAAGAGATGGATAAGACGGTTTGCGAACCAGAGAGACTGAGAAAGGGGGTTGGTTACAACCTGGGAAGGTATTAGCACCCAGATTGTCCGTCGTACTCGACGGGATCCACGCTTAAAGATTTGTGTTTTAAAGGGGTAGTGTCAGTGCAATTTGTGTGTAAAAATAGCTGGAAAAGAATGTACAGGTGTCAGTGTGAAAGAAGTGTGAAGTGTATAAATGTACAGTGTCAGTGTAAGGAAAGAGTATGCTCATGATTATGAGGCTTAAAGAATAATGCTGGAAAGAGGGGGAATATACAGAGACTTTTGTTCGATAACCGTTAAGTTATGCCTACGTATCCTCTCGTGCAATGAGGAAGTCAGAACACCGTAGTTCGACCCAAAGAGACTGAAAGATGAATTGACTGGTGAACTGCTTACTTGCCTATGCTCAAGTGTATGACCTGTCTGGCTCAGGTGCAAACTGTCTTGCATTAGACGGAAGAAGCAAGTTCTCGTTTATGAGTGAATGAGGTGAGAAAAGAATCCCGAAGGAGACGATTATTGTTTGTTTTTTTTGTTTTCGGTCTTTTATTTCTTTTTGGATTTTGTCATAAGATAATGAGCTTAAGTCTAAACCAATGGGTTAGTAAACTCATCACATCTTCCCTCTGATTAGGGGTAATGAGAATACCTTAAGTGTGAAGTCAGATTCTCACACTTAATCACCTTCGGTGTAGGATTAAGATCATTAACCTACTTGTGATTAATTAGATGTTTTTGTGATTTTGTTTAGTGTTGAGTAATGAGGTTAAGCCATAATCAAGGATTAAACAGACCCATTACACCATCCTAAAAGAAGGATAATAGATGAGAATGTTTAAGTTGAGAAAAACTCCTCAACTTAATCCATGATTAGGGATTAAACCCATGACAAAACAAGCCTTTATTAAGTGGATTTTAGTTAATGGTATGATGATGAAGTGAATTTTATTGTTTGTAAGACAACTTGAGGGGGACTTGTCCATTAACACTAGGGTTAGTCCTTCTTAACCTCTTAAGGAAGAATTAGAACCCTAATGCAAGGCCCAAGTTACAAGTGTGATGTCTTGATATTTATTAAGTGAATTGATTAAGAGATTTAAACACATAAAGGGTTCAAGGCTTAGGATTAAAGTTATACACTCCATCCTAAGAGAAGGATGCAGGCATAAGCTTAATCACAAAGTCTTAAAGCCTTTAGGGTTTAGTCCCTGATTATGAGATGAGAAGAGAAGACTCAAAGAGAGACACAAAGGTAAAACTATGGGGGGACTAATCAAAACCCTAATTCATTGTCATGCTTGGTTGATCCTAAGGTTTGTGAGGTTTGCAAGAGAAATCTTCAAAGGAGCCACCAGGAAGCAGATGAACAGGATCAAGAGAAGCAAAGTGACTTGCTTCATTCAAGAAGTCAAGTCACTTGAAGAAAGAAAGTGGGAGGAAGAAGAATGAGCAAGCTCAATCTCAAACACAAATATAAATGCAGCAATGGATGCAAGAGAGATGAAAAGAAAAGGTATGAGAAGTGAAGGAAAATCCACTTCTCAAGTTTACTTACCACCTGCAATGTTATAAAGAAAATGCAATGCAATGCAAGATGAGATGAAATGATATGATGCTAAGCAAGACCAGAAGCATGCACATGATGATAATGATGCTATGAGATGCTACAAGCATGAGACAAGGCATGGGGATGTTCATGCAAGATTATGAATGCAAATGATGCAAGTTAAGGAGCATGAACAAGCATGAAAAGTTATGAATCATACAAGACAAATGACATGGCAAATATGCAATGCAATGATCAAAGATGCTTTATACATGTCTTAAGATGTCAAATGAATCATAAGCATGCACAAAATGCAAAGACAAGTCATGTTATGCAAGGAAGTGCAAGAGGGATGCAAATTGAAGCCCAAATTAGGGTTCATGGATCAAACATCAAACACAAACCAAAAACAGAAACAAAACCCTAAAGTAAAAATGGAAAATGGTACCCAAGGAAACCCTAGACCTATGATGAACCACTGCCCAAAGGGGAGCTCTCAATTCTCAACCAAATTCAAGATATGAATTTTGTAAGTTATTAGGGTTTTTAGGGGTTCTTAACAAAACAAATGCCAAACAATTTGAAGATGCAAGAACAATTCATGGCCTTTTTATCCTAGAAACTACATGCTAAACACAAAACAATGCAAGAAGAATCAATGTCTCAACCTTCTCCAATAGGCAGAAATGATTTTTCAAACTTATGATCAAAATAATGCATAAAAAATGATTTAATTCAATGAAAAATTCTTAAAATGCATCAAGATCAAAAAAGAAATTTGGTTTGAAGGTTGGACAATGTTTCTAAATGTCTTAGAACATTTCATGAATTTTTTTGTAATTTTTAAATACCTAAAAGTATTTTTAATTAATTAATTCTCATTAATCAATTAAAAATAATCTTTTAAATATTTAAAAATACTTTTTTAGTGATAAAAATAAAACTAAAAATATTTTTGGGTTTTAAAAATTAGTGAAACTCTTGACAAAAAGTTTCATAATTTTTAAAACATTTTTGCTATTTTAAATAAATTGTACAAAACAAATGAATTAAAATGAATTAAAAATGAAATTAAACTGAAATAAACAAAAGTCAAGTGATCTGATGGTGGAGATTCAAATGGAAACACGCGCGCGTTGACCTGGCGCCAAATCCAAAGGCCAGAATTCAAATTTCGCTAATCAATGCTTATGCCCTAATCTCGCCGTTAAACACACTCAGATGACCGGAACAGTGTTCCGGTCATCTTCTCCGTTCAATCAAAATCCCTAACTCACTCCATACGCATCTAAAATGAATTCTAAGAACCCAGAAATGATTCCCACAAGCTCACGAATCAAAACCCCCAATCAAAACAAATTTATGTTTCCTAAATCAACTGAATCGAAGAAAAAGAAAACTAGGGCACGCAGGTTTCAGAGAGAAATTAAATGCTCATTTCATCACCATTTCAAAAACTAAGAACATCAGGATGATCAGGACAACACAAAGAACAAGCTTGTAACAAGAAAAATGATTTCTGGAAAAATAATTTTCGAGCTACCTGAGATTTGAAGCTTTCAGTTTAGGAACTTTCTGGCCACCTCTCCTTGTGCAATCTACTCCTTAGAACCTCTTGATGATGTTTGAATGCTCAAATGGAGTTTAAGTTGGATGGTTGATGAGTTTCGAAAGCTTCTGTTCAAGCTTGATCAGAAATGGCAATGGTGAAATAGGCACTTTCAGGTCATGGTGAGGGGTTGTTTATGATCCTGAGGGTGAATGGAGAAGGTCTATGGTGTTTGTTTGTGTGTTTGCAAGCTGTGGCAAGAGTTTCGAAGGAACTTGCAGCTTGGGGTGTGAAATGGTTATGGAGTAATCTGGCTGTTTCAGGCTTGTGCTTTGGGTGGTTTCTACTCAGTGATACATGGTGAGTTGAATGGAGGAAAAAGTTTTAGTGTTTTGTGGCTGTGGAGAGGAATTCGAAGGAACTTGCAAAATGGTGAGTTTTTGTGTATGTGTGTAATGTGTGAGCTTCAGCCTTGCTTCTTCATATGTTTAGCTTGCAAACTGTCCACATATTTCTCTCTCATTGGTCAGTTGACAAGACATGCCCTTTATTGATTGGTAAGGCAACTTTTGCAAAAAGTCCACTTCTTGTAAGAGAGGGCATGGGCTAAACTCTAGCTAAGTACAATGAGCATGGGGCTGCGCAGCATGATGTGTGTATGGAGCTAGTTTGGTTCAGCAGCCAAGAAATCAAGTGGGTGAGATGTGATGATAGTTTTTGCAAGTTGCTTGCTTTATGGTTCACATGTGAAGATCTTGTTCCAAAAGTCATGAAACATGAGCAATGCCTAGTTCATTCTGAATTTTGTGACTTGTAGAATGTTTGCATACTGGTTTGAAGTCAATTAGAAGCTGCAATTTGACTTGGTGTATGATTTTGCAAGTTTCCCATTTGGTGCATGTCTTGAAATTTAGTGATTTTTGCCAACTTTGATGCACCATAACTTTTGATCCAAAATGAATTAGGTCATGTTCTTGTACTTTTTGGAAAGGGAAAGATGAGATCTACAACTTTCATGACCAAAGTTTTTCCATTTGAAGCCTTTTTGGATCAAGAATCAAGGCTTGAAAAATGACATAAAATGATGCATTCTTGAAAAGTCAACTATGCCCAAAAAGTCAACATTTGCAAAAACCCTAAATTCTTGATTTCTATGAACTTCAATCTTCTTCCATGATCAAATAAAGACCATATACACTCAAAATGATGAAGATCACCCATTGGTTGGGTCATTGGGGGCCTCAGATGCCCTGATTTTGCACTGACTTGTCTGAAAAGTCAACCCTTGATCAGATGACTTCCCCATGGAATTTCTTCATGAAAATTGATATGCATACTCCCTATACCATATAGAGACCAATGGAAACAATAATGACCAAAAAATTTGGGGTTATGGCCTCTGAAACCAAAACCCTAATTTTCAGTCAACTGTGTAGTTCAAGCTGGCCCTGCATCCACTCAAACCCTAGTTCTTGTGATTCCTCTGCATTTTTGACTTTGAGGAGATGAAATATGATATAAGAACACACATGGACCCCTTTGAGTTGATTGGTAGCCTTTGGAATGGCTCAAGATGCCCTGAGGTTGCTCAGATCACAAACCCTAGGTGCAGATGCCTTAGAAACTATCCAGTGAATCAAAAATGAGATGTGAGATGACATGATTGTGTTTATGCATATGAGATGATTTACAAGCCATGGTGTGAATGGGTGAGGGCAAATTTGGGGTGTTTACAACAGCCCTCATCACCGCACCAATCATGCAACCCCCTGACTGGAGATTACCTTTCGAAATCATGTGCGATGCGAGTGAGTATGCTGTAGGCGCAGTTCTAGGACAGAGGAAGGAAAAGAAACTTCATGCGATTTACTATGCCAGTAGAACCTTAGATTCTGCTCAGATGAACTACGCCACTACTGAAAAAGAATTGTTAGCAGTTGTCTTTGCGCTTGACAAATTCCGTTCTTACCTAGTGGGAGCGAAAATAATCGTTTACACAGACCACGCTGCTATCAGATATCTATTGACTAAGAAAGATGCTAAACCAAGACTCTTGAGATGGATTTTACTCTTACAAGAGTTTGATCTCGAAATAAAAGATAAGAAAGGTACTGAAAACGTCGTAGCGGACCATTTATCTAGAATAGAAGGTATTAAACCCGAACAAGTGCCGATTAACGATGATTTTCCGTATAAACAGCTGATAGCACAAATAGGAAGCGACCCAGTTCAGTTAGACGTAGATGAACCAGAACCTGTGGAAACAATCCAAACAACTGTAGGACTGCCATGGTACGCTGACATTGTCAACTACCTAGCTGCAGGAGCTCTTCCACCTGATTTAACCTATCAGCAGAAAAAGAAATTCTTTCACAATCTCAAACATTACTATTGGGATGAACCATTATTGTTCAAAAGAGGACCCGATGGAATCTTTCGTCGATGTATTCCCGAAGAAGAAATAGAAGATGTCATTGCTCACTGCCATTCATCTCATTATGGTGGACATGCAAGCACTTCCAAGACTTGTGCAAAAATCTTGCAAGCCGACCTATTCTGGCCTAATTTATGGAAAGATGTCCACATCACTGTTATAAATTGCGATCGGTGTCAACGCACCGGTAATATTTCAAGAAGAGATGAAATTCCTCAAAAAGGAATATTAGAAGTAGAAGTCTTTGACGTCTGGGGAATAGATTTCATGGGACCATTTCCATCATCTTTCGGTAATAATTACATACTCGTAGCTGTCGATTACGTTTCAAAGTGAATTGAATCTATAGCTTCTCCTACAAATGACACACGAGTAGTAATAAAGCTTTTCAAAAATATAATCTTTCCCAGATTTGGTGTACCTAGACTCGTCATAAGTGAAGGTGGCTCGCACTTCATTTCAAAAATCTTTGACAAATTACTATCTAAGTATGGAGTCAGACACCGTGTGGCAACACCATATCATCCACAAACAAGTGGACAAGTCGAAGTCTCGAACAAAGAAATTAAACAAATCTTAGAAAAGATTGTCGCCATATCTCGGAAAGATTGGTCATCTAAACTTAATGAAGCTTTATGGGCTTATAGGACAGCTTACAAGACACCCATAGGAACTACACCTTTCAAATTAGTATATGGAAAATCTTGTCATCTCCCAGTAGAACTAGAACACAAAGCTTATTGGGCGATCAAAACTCTCAATATAAACTATAATGCTGCAGGAGAAAAGCGAATCCTAGATATCAACGAATTAGAAGAGTTAAGGCTAGATGCTTATGAGAATGCTAAGATATATAAAGAAAGAACTAAGCGATGGCATGATAAACGCCTATCTAGGAAAGAATTTAGTGTGGGAGACGTTGTACTCCTCTTTAATTCGAGACTTAGACTCTTTCCTGGAAAACTAAAATCTAGATGGTCAGGACCCTTTGAAATAACTAGAGTGTTCCCGAGCGGAGCAATAGAAATTAAGGGTAGGAATAGTGAACCGTTCATAGTAAACGGACAATGTTTAAAACATTACCATAAAGTTGAAAATAGAGATTATGCAAATAGTCTAAGGCTTTTAGAATTTTCCACTAATTTCCCTGATTAATCTACACCTAAGCATTACGTCAGGCTTTTGACGATAAAAACAGCGCTTAGTGGGAGGCAATCCATTTAATCATTTAAATCATTTTGATCATTCTATTATTTTGTCATTTATCATTTTATTATTCGTTTATTTGTTTTGCCATTTTATAGTTTTATTTCATTATTACTATTATTGCTTTTATTTATGCATTTTATTTTCTTATTTTTCCTTATTTTAATTTTAAATCACTTTTACAGATTTTCTAAAGTCTTTTCCACTTTCCTTCTCCCCCTGATTTGTTTCCTCCGTATTTACACTAACTATGGCTAACCAACCGATAAACCTTATGGAAACCAAATTTAGAGGTAGGAACCAAAGAATGAAATTTGAAGAGTTATCACAGAGACCAATGGATTTGACTCTGTACCCGGATGATCTGACTATGGAAACCTTAGGTATACATGATAGCATCCTATACTTGTTTAACCGACTTGGATGGGAGAATGCACTGATTTAACAAAAGTTTGTGACTTACCGCGAGCTCACCCTTGAGTTCCTCAGCTCCTTAGTTTACTTACCCGAGCGCGGTTTTGGATTCAGGAAAGGATTTATCAGTTTCCGCGTATTTGGAATAGAATATGACTTTAACCATAGAGAACTAGCTGACTTATTAGGATTCCCTAGTGGACCCTTTGCTTTTACTACCACACAGGTAGAATTGATGGACATTGAGCTGGATTTCTTTTGGGGAACCTTAACCGGAAATTACCATCCTGAACCAAATAACATGAACAATGATGAGATACATAACCCTGCTATCCGTTATTTCCATAAGATCCTAGCCCACACCTTCTTTGGAAAAGAAGAAAACCTTACTGGAGTATCTAAAGATGAGATATTCATTATGTCATGTGTGACTAATGGACATCCAGTCAATGGTGTGCCTTTCATGATGCAAACCTTCACCCGAATCCAAGAAGAACCTGATCTACCCATATTAGTAGGAGGTCTTGTCACCATGATTGCTGATGCCTTAGGACTTAGATACCAATTACACAGGTGTAACCGTTTGGGTACCATCCGTCCTATGAATCTTAACTTTTACTTTAACCGCCATATCATAAGGAATTTAGGACAACCACCTTTCGAGTACCTAATCAGGAATGAAGTAGTTACCCTGTTCACACTACCAAACCATGCTAGAGTCAGTGTTCACAATAAGGATAATTGGCTTTATGAGCTAACCCCTTCTGACTATCCATCTACTCCTGAAACACCTCAATCTTACAAGATAAGGGATGATATAATGACCGATGTAGAAAGTGACCCTGAGACACCTCCTGGTTACCATGTGTAAACACCCTAAATTTGCCCTCATCCATTCACACCATGGCTTGTGATCTCCTCATATGCATAAACTCAATCATAGCATCTCATATCACATTTTTGGTTCATTTGCATTGGTTCAAAGTCATCTGCACCTAGGGTTTGTGATCTGAGCAATCCAAGGGCTTCTTGAGCCACTCCAAAGGTCATAAATTACTTCAAAGGGGTCCATGTATGTTCAAGCATCATATTATATCCCCCCAAAGTCAAGAATGTCAAAAATCACAAGAACTGAGAATGGCATGGAAGCAGAGCCAGGTTTAACTGCACAGATGACCTAGAATTAGGGTTTTGGTTTCAGAGGCCATAACTCCAAATTTTTTGGTCATTCTTGTTTCTATTGGTCTCTATATGTTATGAGGATCATGCATATCAAGTTTCATGAAGAAATTCCATGGGGAAGGCATCTAATCAAGAGTTGACTTCTTGTGCAAGTCAGTGCAAAATCAGGGCATCTGAGGCCCCCAATGACCCAACCAAAGGGTGTTCTCCATCATTTTGAATGTGTATGATCTTTATTTGGTCATAGAAGATGTTATAAGTTCACAAAATTTAAGAATTTCAAGCCATTTGCAAAGTTGCCATCTTGGGAAAGTGACTTGTATTGAAAACTTGCTATTTTGGGAAAGTTTTTCAACCTCCTCTTATTGATTCAAAAATGCTTCAAATGAGAAAACTTTGGTCATGAAAGTTGTAGATTGGATCATTCCCCTTTCAAAAAGTACAAGAACTTTTTCTAATTCATTTTGGATCAAAATTTATGGCTTTGCAAAGTTGGGAAAAATCATTGAAATTTCACTTTTGCACAAAAAGGAAAACTTGCAAAACCTCATGCCAAGGCCAAAGATGACTTAAAAGTGACTTCTAATCTTCATATAAACACAATGCAATGCCTAAAATTCAGATTGGCCCAAGAAATTTCTCATTTTCATGCCTTGATGTCCAAGTATCATAAGCCATTTTTCATGAAAAATCACAAAGAGGGAAGTCTTGCAAGAAGGTTTCCTTTGGTTTTGTTTGGTCTCTAATCATTATCAAAGTGTCATAACAACATTATGTGATGCATTTTGCTGCATATTTCTTAAGAGATGTCACATGTTCATGGCCAAAAGTCACAAAGTGTAACAAGTTGCAAGATTGCAAAACATGTGAGATCTCACCCTTCATCCATTCCAGCTCACATCAACTGATCCAAGAGTCATCCTTGAACTCAGCTGATGCAGTACAAGCCAGAAAATTAGCTCTGCCACAGCCCATGCCTCAAGTACACCTAACCATGACTTTTTGCAATTTCTCCCATGCTCTTGGAATAGTGATTAGCAGCCTCTACTAACCTGCTCCACAGCCTACTCAAACTTTATGGGAGTGATATAGCAGCTCATTTGGCATAGAAACACACACAATCCAACTTGCATCAAAATCTGTCCCAAACTTCTTCCCTGAATTTTTCTTCACACAGCCATCAAACTTCACCTTTTCTTTCACCAACAAGTCACAAATCACCCTTTGAACAAGAACCACCCCCTTAAACAACTTGAAACATCTCACAAAAGGCCCTCCATTTCTGCTACACCAGAGCAAAACAGCCATAACCAGCCATTCTCAAAGCTCTCCAAGCTTCATTTCATCATCAGGGTGTTCAAAGGAGAGGGATTGCACCAAGTTTGAGGCCAGAAAGCTCCAAAGTTCAAAGCTCCGGTTCAGGTATCATCAAGAACATTTTTTTCCAGAAATGTAATCTCTTGTTATAGGATGATAGAGTTTGTTTCACTGATCATGTTAAGCTTTGAAACACTGAAAACGGTTGAGAAATGAGTGTGTATGCATGTTCTAAAGTTTTTGCAGCTTTCTTGATTTTGCTCTAATCTTGTTGTTGATACATTGTAAATGTGATCTTGTGATTGATTCATGCTTGTGATTGATTCATTGGAAGTTAAGTGCAAAAAATGACATTTTTGAAAAAAGTCAAAAATAACACATAACTTCCACCATTGGAAGTTAAGTGCAAAAAATGACATTTTTGAAAAGAAGCCTAAAATAACACATAACTTCCACCATTGGAAGTTAAGTGAAAAAAAATGACATTTTTGAAAAAAGTCAAAAATAACACATAACTTCCACCATTGGAAGTTAAGTGCAAAAAATGACATTTTTGAAAAAAGTCAAAAATAACACATAACTTCCACCATTGGAAGTTAAGTACAAAATGTGACATTTTTAAAAAAATTAAGAATTGGATCCCCTCCTTTGGGCAGTGAATTTGTATAGGTTTAGGGTTCCTTTGAATGCATTTTCAATTTTTTATCTTGATGTTTGCTTCTGGTTTTGGTTTTTGTTTTGTGCATTGATCATAAACCCTAATTTGGGCTTCCTTTTGCATTCATCTTGCATTTGCTTGCATACCATGACTTGCCATGACATTCTATGCATCCATTTGATTCATTAGACATCTTAAGACATATTATAAGCATGTTTGATCATTGCATCTTTCATTTGCCATGTTGTATGTCATTTGCATTCCATAACTTTTCATGTATGTTCATGTTTCTAAGCATGTTTCTCTTGCATCCATATGTTTGTATGATCATCACCATGCCTTATTTCATGTTTGCATCATCTCATAGCATCATTATCATCACACACATGCTTCTGGTTTTGGTTTGCATCATGCCATTTCATTTCATTTTGCATTGCATTTCATTCCTTTTGCTAACTTTTCAGGTGGTAAGTTACTTTGAGAAGTGAATTTGCCTTCACTTCTCACAATTTCTTTTCATCTCTCTTATGCATCATTGCTGCATTTTGTCTTGTTTGAGATTGAGCTTGCTCTTTCTTCTTCTTCTTACTTTCTTTCCTCAAGTGACTTGCCTTCTTAAATGAAGCAAGTTACTTTGCTTCTCTTTGCTCCTTTCATCTGCTCCCTGGTGGTTCCTCTGAAGATTTCTTTCTTAAACTTCACAAACCCTAGGAATGACCAAGCATGATAATAATTAGGGTTGATTAGTCCCCCATTTAGCTTTTGCCTTTGTGTCATCCTTGAGTCTTCTCTTCTCATCTCATAATCAGGGACTAAACCCTAAAGGCTTTAAGGCTTTGTGATTAAGCTTATGCCTGCATCCTTCTATTAGGATGGAGTGTATAACTTTAATCCTAAGTGTTAAACCCTTAATGAGTTTAAGTCCTTTAATCAATTCACTTAATAATCATCAAGACACCAAGCTTGTAACTTGGGCCTTGCATTAGGGTTCTAATTCTTCCTTAATTGGTTAAGAAGGACTAACCCTAGTGTTAATGGACAAGTCCTCCTCAAGTTGTCTTACAAATCATAAAATCCACTTCTTCATCTTATCATTAACTAAAATCCATCTAATAAAGGTTTTGTTTTGTCATGAGTTTAATCCCTAATCATGGATTAAGTTGAGGAGCTTTCCTCATCTTAAACATTCTCATCTATTATCCTTCTATTAGGATGGTGTAATGAGTCTGTTTAATCCCTGATTTTGGCTTAATCTCATCACCTAACACTAAACAAAAACAACAAAAACATCTAAATAATCACAAGTAGGTTAATGATCTTAATCCTACATCATGGTAATTAAGTGTGAGATGCTGACTTCACACTTAAGGTATTCTCATTACCCCTAATCAGAGGGAAGATGTGATGAGTTTACTAAATCCATTGGTTTAGGCTTAAGCTCATTAACTTATGACAAATTTTCAAAAGCAATAAAAGACTGAAAACACAAAAAACAAACAATAATCGTCTCCTCTGGGATTCTTTTCTCACCTCAATCACTCACAAACGAGAACTTGCTTCTTTTGTCTAATGCAAGACAGTTAGCACCTGAGCCAGACAGGTCATACACTTGAGCATAGACAAGCAAGCAGTTCACAAGTCAATTTATCTTTCAGTTTCTTTGGGTCGAACTACGGTGTTCTGACTTCCTTATTGCACGAGAGGATACGTAGGCATAACTTAACAGTTATCGAACAAAAGTCTCTGTATATTCCCCCTCTTTCCAGCTTTATTCTTTAAGCCTCATACTCCTGAGCATTTCACTCTTGTTCTTACACTGACACTTCTTTATACACCTCACATTTCTTTTACACTGACACTTGCATTCTTTTCAGCTTTGATACACAGATTGCACTGACACTACCCCTTTTAAACACAAATCTTTTAAGCATGGATCCCGTCGAGTACGACGGACAATCTGGGTGCTAATACCTTCCCAGGTTGTAACCAACCCCCTTTCTCAGTCTCTCTGGTCCGCAACCGTCTTATCCATATCTTTCTAGGTTTATGCAGCATTACCTTTCCTTCGAGATAAAAATGCCTAGCTGGCGACTCTTTATTTTCTTGTGAGTTCACTCCTGTGTGTTCTCACATCCTCCTTTCGCCGACCGTTCGCGTCTGTACCATATTTGAGCCAGTCTCATCTTTTGGGAGCGACACCATGACATTGACCACACTGACGAAGTGATTGAAACCCCTGAAGTGAATCGAGTAGAATATGCTGACAACTTAAAGTAAATCATGAATACTCTTGAAGCTTACCAAGCCGATATAAATACTGTTAAGGATGAGATTAAGAGCATGCGATTGGACATTATAGGTTTAACTGACATAACATGTGAGCAATTCTACCACCTGAACTCTGCAATCGAAGATTTGAAGAAGCACTTTTGAAAATGCTGTAGTGATCTAACTTATTTTACTTATTGTTTTCGTTTCTAGTTAGTTTAACATTTCGCAAACATTTTCGTACTTTATTTTCATTAATGTAATTTCCCTTCAATTATTAAAGCAAAGCACTTCTAATTTACAAATTTTTCCAATTTAATCAATTTCTATGCTTTCAATCCATTTCCTGTTATATTTAAATTGATTAATGTTTTATATAATTTCTCATGTGATGAAGTTTTCTAATTTATGTTGATATTATATATTGTTTGTGTTTAAAATAGAATGAGAAGTGATCATAAAAAAATATAAATTGTTTTGAGCGTGTGAGAGATAATGCATTCTGGAAAATATTCTACGTTTTAAACCCTCACGGTCGTCATCACCCTCTAACGATCGTGACAAGCTAATTAGCGCGTCACGACCGTCATCCCCCCATCACGACCATGACGACCCCAATTATAGGAATTCTGAGAAACAGAACTGTTCTTCTTCGAAACCTCTTCCTTTTTCAACTTCCATAACATTAAAAAAAACCATTATCTCTTCCAACTCACGTAACCTCCCATTACCCAAATTAAACTCCATTAACCTCTCCATTTACTCCACACCTATCACATTCTCATCTTGCATTATAATCCGAACCAATTTCCTCTCATTTTACACTTTTCTCACAAAACTCAAAAACCTCTCATCTCCCACTCTTGAACTTGCATGCAATGGAAGAAATTCAGTTTAGAGATGGAGAGCATGGAGATAATCAGAGACAGAGGTTCATCAGATTCCAGAACCGTGGTGTTCAACCCACGCGATATGTCGACACTGAATGTTTGAGAGAGTTGGGAATGCTCAACAGTGTCAAGAACCTGCTTCAGAAGGTCGGTTTGTGGCATCTATGCAGTCAGCCCCAGCCTACATTCGAGCTTCTGACATTGGAATTTCTGAGCTCGTTTCATTACATCACTCCTACCGGTTCACAAAGTCAACTCACTGGCGTTGCTAAGTTCATATTGCTCGGCCGGGAGTTCGAAGTTACACAAACAAGGATCG
Source organism: Lathyrus aphaca (assembly GCA_963966055.1). Lineage (NCBI taxonomy): Eukaryota > Viridiplantae > Streptophyta > Magnoliopsida > Fabales > Fabaceae > Lathyrus > Lathyrus aphaca. Next base: position 162,539,747 of record OZ014520.1, on the reverse strand, counting down.
TCGAGCTGCTAGGCTTCGATCACGGCGATGATGCTCACCTCCGCGTGCCGGACAACTTCAGTGAAACCGCTTTCCCCTTATGGCACGACATCACCAACACCCGTGCCTCAGCCTTTCAAAGCCTGAATGCTACGCATATCCACAACCCGACGATCATATACTTTCATCGCATCATCTGCAACACCATTTTTGCAAGAGAGAGCAACCACAAGCTTAACTCCAAGGAGCTCTCATTCCTGCATTGCGCCTTAAATGACGAGCGCATCAATGCTGCCCCATTCATGCTGTCCCATATCCAGTCCATAGCACAAAGAGGCGCAACCCCCTTCTACATAGGCGGCATTGTCACTACCCTCGCCATTCAGCTGGAGCTTGGTGACTTGGTCATCAACTTGCCTCGCAGAGCCGCAGAGTTCCTAACGAAGAATTATTGCAGGTCCGCCCACTTGATTGCTCAGAGAGAGGATGGCAGGTTTAGCCCTGTTATCCAAGGCACTATTTATCACCACATCATCTTGCTGTGCCGTGACCGCATCGATCTGTCCAGCCGAGCCAACTGGCTATTTGCTTTACCGGATGCTGTCGGCCACGCCCCCATTATTGATGAGCAGGACGATCCACCAGTGGACGAGATGCAAGACACCATGGATGCAGCTGAGCCTGTCCAGGACATCCCTGAGTCATTCACCCGACAGCCTCCTGCACAAGAATTCACACTTGAGGACGTCCTCCGTGCGATTCATCAGCAGAACCAGATGAATGCCGCACTGGAGCGAAGGCAAAAAGGAGCAACATGATGCATTACTCCTAGCTGTTGCCACCAACCAGAGGACTACTAATGAGAAGCTCGGAGAGATCTTTAGCGAGCTAGAGGCCTTGCGCATTGATATCACTGTTATCACCGGTATCATTTATATTGCTATGTTTCAATGCCGTTTTATCGCATATTTGTCATTTTAACACCCGATTCCTCGAGTTTTCTTTGCCATTTTGCAGGTATATCAATTACAGAGATAAATCATGAGCCACAAGTGAAATGAGAAAAATCAACCATTAAAAGATGAAGAAAGGAGGAATTCTGCATAATCTGCATTTTTTGTAACAGTCACGATCATCACCTAAGAGTCACGACCGTGACACGCTAAAAGGAGCAGTCACGGTCGTCACAAGTCCCTCACGACTGTGACGCGTATCAAACACGGATGACGAACGTGACACCCTTGTCACGAACGTGACAAGGGGAAATTAGGGTATTATGCTGAGACTTGGTCATGAACGTGTACGCTACGTGAAGTCAACAAGCCTATGTTCCCGCAGACCAAGTATTCCCTGGATTTTCTCAATTTCTACGAGGCCCATGCACCAATTCCAACTGCCAAGCCCAAATAGCTTTCTATAAATAGATTAGCTTCAATGAACAATTTACAGAGTTTTAGTTTTTAATTTTCTTGCGAAAGCTCTGCCGTTTTTATTTGCACCCTTTATTTTTCCAGCATTTATTTTACTTGCTTTAATTTTCTGTATCCCAACCAACCATATAACAATTTCCAACATTAGGAAATTGTTATAATTTAATTTGTTTCAAAGCCTTCAGAATTCTTTAAGAAAATTTATTTCCGATTCCGGTCAGTACTCCGAGCTTTCCAGCCTGTGGAAGAAGGAGTCTACTATTTTTATTGTTATCTAGGTTTTTATTTAAATTGCATTTATATTAATGTTGAGTATTTATTTTTCTGCCATGCATATTTTATTTTATATTTCTCTGCCTCTGTCTGGTTCAACAATAATGAGTAGCTAAACACCTTAGGGCGGTATGTAATTAAAAATCAACTAAATCGGTAAAATCAATTCTAGGCTTAAAATAATTAAGAGCTTAATATTCTGGCTGAGACTTTTTATTATAAAATCAACCTTTTTGTTACGAGAGTAAGGAAAGTGTAATAGGTTAGGTCAAGACCACGAGAGTGTGAGATTTTAACCAGATAGCTAAAGTTAGGCATTTAATTTAAACACAGCGAGAGCGCTTTAAAATGAATTAGAATTACTAAGTTTCCAAAAATTATTTCTAAACACTTATGGGCTAGCGAGAGCAGACATAGGGCTTTAGGGGTAAGATCTGAGATAAGACCACGAGAGTGTGAGTTAAAGATATTTAAACTGGTAACCTCTACAGAATAGATTAAGTGAACCATCTTTATAAGCCTAGGTTAGATTGACCCGCCTAAGTTATCATAATTACATACCGACCGCTTAGTATTATTTTATTAAACTTAAATTTAATTCCCGCCTTTAATCTTTAAAAACAACCAAAAAATCGTGACAACCATTCACCTTAGCTAAACTAGTAAATCTTCCAGCACTAAGTAATCATAAAGTCCCTGTGGATCGATAATCTTAAATATTACTTCGATAGGCTGTGCACTTGCAGTTAAGATACCGCTAGACACATAATTAGATACGTCTTTAGCCCATCAGTACTCATCATTTTAACATTATACTCTCTAGGACAATTGTGTATGTCAACTAGTTTCCTAAGTTGCCAAGTCTCCTCATCTAGAAACTTTCCACAATATGCCTCCCACTCACATCCTAACTTACAAATAACTTTCACTCTTTTTTTGTTGTTGTCATTTTTCAAGAATTTTAAACCTCTTCCATTTTGAACTGCATATGTCTATATGGCTTCCTTAAACTCACTTTTGGTATTAAAGTAAGTGCCCAACTCCCACTTATAGTCAGACATATCTTTCATAGGCATAAATATGGGATGCTTCTTCTTCCTTGGTACCAAACTATCCTCACTATCACATCCACTATCTAAATAGTCACTATCATATAATCCATCATTATCCTATACACTTTTCCCTTCCCCTTTCTTTTTCTTCAAGTTACTGCATTCTTCAAGATTATCATCATAACTAACCATGTTGGCATCATGCTCTTCCTCATTGTCCAAACTAACATCATAATCAGTATATGATACTTCCATATAACTATCATAAACAAATGAAGAATACCCATACTCAGAACTTGTGTCAACCCCCTCATCAACATTCACACTTTCACCTACATTAACAACCTCATTAACATTCACACTCCCGCCAGTCTTCAGTCCCTCACCAGATTTCCATCCCTCTCCTATACTCAGTCACTCACTAGCATCATCTCTCTCACCTAGATTGACTTCATCATCATCATTCACCCCTCACCTAGATTGACTCCGTCATCAACATTCACTCCCTGACATGGATTGGCTCCCTCATCAGCATCAACATTCACTCCCTCACCTATATTGACTTCCTCATGCTGCTTCTCTACATCCTTAATCACTTGTTCAACCAACTCTGTAACAATGTCATAGTCTTCATGAACAACTGTGTTAAGGGGTTCTTCATTTAATGGTTCCTCCTCCATGTTTGATGGTTGTTCATCTAATGGAACATCAAAATACTCAGGTTGGGACAGAGAGTGTTCAATATAAATGTCTACTTTCAGGTGAACCCTACATAAGTCAGCTATGTCTAAGGCTCCCTTATCATCCTTAAGCAAATTAATTCCAAAGGTAGGATCCTTATAGTATATATTCTCTACCTGAGTATACCCTAGGTCGTTTAAAACACCAATCAACTCAAAATATGAGCACTTATCAACATCTACCCTTAACTCATTGCATTTTCCACCAACATAATTAGTTTTTTCAGAATCCAAAAATTCACCACTATGGGGAATGTTAAGAGTTATTAGTTCTTCCATTAGAAACCAGAATCACCTACAAACACAAATTACAGAAAAGACATACATCAACCCTAGTTTTCAAAAGAGGGCAAAAAACCCTAGAATAAAAATCACAAATTTCTCAGGCCAAAAACCTAAAAATACATATTACACAAACCCTAGAATCGGGAAAGGAATTGATTGCACTAACCTCGTTTGCTTCGTCTTCATCTTGATCAAATGTGTTTGCAGCGTCTTCGTGAAGCCTATTTGCAGCGTCATCGTGAAGCCTCTTCTTTGCAATATGGCATAAATTCTTTGGAAATGAGGGAAGAGTGTCGTGTCATACAACTAAAGGGTCATTGAATAGTCAACACCGTACCATATAACCATTCACTACATTACACAACAACCAACTAATTACACGTAATCAACATTTTAAGCCAAACTTTAACTTTTCTAACGGAATGGACAAACATGGAACATTTTTAAAACGTATGGGACCAATTTGGAACTTTTAAAAGAAAAAGGATCAAATTGGAACATGGCCTATAGTTAGAGGACCAAAAAGGGTATTAAGCCTAATTTTTTAAATTCGGGTGCCGCGTTAAAAACCCTTGCCCTTGCAAGGGAAAATAGTGTAACCTAGATACTTTTATTCATTATTGTATTATATAACATTTAAATGAAGTACAACCTAAGATTGAATACATTACACGTCCTAGGTACTTCCACTCATTTTAATGTTTCCAGCTTGTAAGCTCCATTATTCAATTTCTAAAGTACTTGGAATGGGCCCTTCCAATTTGGAGCCAACTTCCATTTATTCTTTGGGTCAGTGATTTTCTTTAGAACGAGGTCTCCTACATAGAATCCTCTTTGGCGGACCTCCAAGTTGTATCTTTTAAGCTAATCTATGCTTCATAGTGATTTCTCAAATTTGTGATGTTTCTCTGATTTCATCCAGCAGGTCAGAGGAAGTGCTCAGGTCATCTTGGTTGGTGATTTCATCGAAGTGTTTTCACCTCCAGGTTGGGGTCTTAATTTCCACATGTATTATGGTCTTAGCCCCATATACCATTGAGAAAGGGGTCTTCCAAGTAGTGGAATGTGATGTTGTGTGATAAGACCACATAATTTTATGTAGGTACTCAGACCATAAGCCTTTTGCTTCGTCCAACTTCTATTTATCTCTCATAAGATGATCTTGTTTTCCACCTTTTCTTGACCATTAGTTTGAGGATGTTCTATCGATGTGAATATATTTTTGATTCCAGTCCCTGCTGAATTCCACAGCAGAAGTACTTGCTAATTGTGCTCCGTTATCCAAGACTATGACTCTAGGTAAACTAAACCGACATGTAATATTTTTCCAATAGAGTTTGTAAAATTTCTCGGCTGAAATATGAGCTACAACCTCGGCTTCTACCCACTTTGTAAAGTAATCAACGATAACGATTAGGAATTTGAGTTGACCATGTGCAGTAGGGAACAATCTTAAGATGTCTGTGACCTACTGATAGAATGGCAAAGGGGAGGAGACAAAATGTAATGACTTATATAGTGAATAAATGAGCAGAGAAAAAACTTGACACTTCTTTCATTTGTTCACGAACTCGACACTATCTTGTAACATATGATGCTAATAGTATTCATCTCTCAGAATTTTCCCAGCTAGGGCTCTTCCGCCAATATGACTTCCGGAAGCTACCTCATAGATCTATCTGATTACTAACTCGGATTCACTTTCTAATACACATGTTAGGATATGTGTTGATCTTCCCATCTTGTACAGTGTTTCTGAAAGTATGACATAACGGGCGAACATTCTATTGATGTGTCGAGCTTTATTGGTATCTTCGGGGAGGATTCCTTGGGTCAGGTAGCAGACGATTGGCCTCATACATCCTTCGATATCTTCAATTGATAATACTTATTTTAACTGAGTGTTGGGTATTTACAAAACCTCTTGTATAATAGTTTTGTTCATTCCCAAACTCTTTGTACTAGCCAATCAGGATAGGAGGACGACCCAAGCATTATCTTCTTTTGGGATATGAACAACTTTGAATTCCAAGAAAGCTTTGGATATTCCTGATGTTATCTGTAGGTATTTAATCAAAACTGGGTCTTTCGTCTGGTAATCACCTTTCATTTGTCTGACTACCAACTGAGAGTCGATCTTTACAAGTAAAGGAGTTTCTCTAACTTCTTTTTCTAGCCTCATTCCTGCAATAAGAGCTTCATATTTTGTCTGGTTGTTGCTAGCTGATCAGTGATTTTCACTCGTAGTTTTTCGGTATTCTATGTCTATTGTATCTATTGTTTCTTTTGCATTTGAATTCCTTTTATCACTTTTTATTAAGTGTTTGTGTTAGTATTTAAGCAAGTCCTAGTTTTAACGTTATTTCATTCATAGATCGTTTATGCTTTGATTTGGTAGTATTTTCGTGTTTTTCAGGTACACATAAAAAGTCGTTGATCAGATGCGCGTGCAATGAAGTTCCAGAGTGCAAGAAGATGAGAATTATGATGTTTCAGAGGTCTGACATAGGTGCCTGTGTCACCTCACACGGCCCGTGTCAGGAGGCCTGGGAGAGATGAAAAGTTTGCATGAAGAATTCCCAAGGCAGCAGGCTGACACTGGGGGTCGTGTCAGCTGACACGGCCCGTGTCAGCTTTCCTGGCATGAAGGAACGCAAAAACATTTTGTAAGGAGAACCCGTGTCAGGGCTCCTGAAGGAGGCATTTTTATTATTTTATTTTATTTTAGTTGAGTGACCTCCGGGAGTATTTTGGAACTTTTGCTTGGTTGTTTGTGGTCTGATACATTAGGCAGATTGTGTGAAGAAAAAAACTTTTGATTTTACGATTAGATATTATTTTTTCTCTGGAGATTGTATGCACGAGTTTTGGGAGAAAGAAGATCTTGGAACGGCGGAAGCCATTGAAGATCATCTGAACCCTATTACAAGTGTAATGTCTTTTTCTTATTTTTATAGTTTTATTATTGTTATCATGAACATGAGAGGCTAAACCCCCCAATACTAGGGGGTGTCCCTGATTTCCTTTGTAATGACATTGATCTTTTTTGTTATAATAATTTCACTGCATTCTCATAATCGTTATGTTGTTTGATCGTTCGTAATGCAAAACCTAAATTGGAAAATAAAGTTTTCGATCTAAGGTTAACCGTAGGTAGGAATACCATTGTTAACACCTTTTTCAAACGATATTATTTTATTAGACATCGCCAAGGAATTGGGATGTCATAATTTAACTGTAAAACTTTTGGTATTCTAAAAGCTTGGTATTCTTTCTATACAACCAAGGAATTGGGGTATAGAGGGAATATCAAAGGGTTTTCCTTAAAGGAATTTTTGAAAACTAATCTTGAAAGGCGGTAATTGTAAACACCCCAAATTTGCCCTCACCCATTTCACACCATGGCTTGTGATCATATGCATAAACACAATCATACCATCTCATATCACATTTTTGAGTCATTGCATTGGTTCAAAGTCATCTGCATCTAGGGTTTGTGATCTGAGCAATCTAAGAGCTTCTTGAGCCATTCCAAAGGCCATCAATCACTTTAAAGGGGTCTATGTATGTTCAAGCATCATATTATATCCTCTCAAAGTCAAGAATGTCAAAGAATCACAAGAACTGAGATTGGTATGGAAGCAGAGCCAGGTTTGACTGCACAGATGACTTGAAATTAGGGTTTTGGTTTCAGAGGCCATAACTCCAATTTTTTTGTTCATTCTTGTTTATATTGGTCTCTATATGGTATAGGGAGTATGCATATCAATTTTCATGAAGAATTTCCATGGGGAAGTCATCTGATCAAGAGTTGACTTTTCAAGCAAGTCAGTGCAAAATCAGGGCATCTGAGGCTCCCAATGACCCAACCAAAGGGTGTTCTTCATCATTTTGATTGTATATGATCTTTATTTGATCATGGAAGAGGTTGGAAGTTCACAAAATTGAAGAATTTCAAGTCTTTTGCAAAGTTGACTTTTTGGGCAAGGTTGACTTTTAATGGAAATGTCATTTTAGGCAACTTTTTCAACCCTTACTTTTTGATTCAAAAAAGCTTCAAATGGAAAAACTTTGGTCATGAAAGTTGTAGAATAGATCTTTCCCTTTTCAAAAAGTACAAGAACATGACCTAATTCATTTTGGATCACAAGTTATGGTTTGTCAAAGTTGGCAAAAATCACTAAATTTCAAGTCATGCACCAAAGAGGCCAAGTTGCAAATTCACCTTTCAAAGCCAATTCAGTCATCAAATGGGCTTCTAATCCACACCACATGATCACACAACATCTAAAAAACCAGAATGGGCCAAGGAATCACATGTTTCATGGCTTATGGATCAAGTTTCTCTCATGAAAACCAAAGGCAAGCCAAGTTGCAAAAGTCATGATAACATCTCATCCACTTGCTGCCTAGGTTGCTGAACCATCCTAGCCTCTCCCTCACATCATGCTGCACAGCACACCCTTGTTGTACTTGGCTAGAACATGACCCATGCTTCTCTTACACAAAGTTGACAAATTTTCAAAAGCAACCATACCTATCACAAAAGGACATGTCACATCTTCTGACCAATAGCATTTGTTTATACAAAGAAAATGCAAGCCAAACACCATAACCAGCAAGCCTGAAACCAGCCATAGCAACACATTCTCATTTTCACTCCATAGAGCAAAAGCATTCGAAACACTCTCCTCAAGCCACAAACACTCAAACAAACTTCACAAACCTTCTCACCATGCTTCACTGAACCCAAACCAACCTTCAAAGAAGCCTGAAACTCAAAGAACCAGAAATACGATCCTCACCTGAGCTTGAACAGAACTTCTGTAAACTCTCAAACCAGCCCAAATAAATTTGTTCCAAGCTTTTCAGAAGCATAAGGGAGGTCATAGGAGTGGATTGCACAAAGAGAAGGGGCCAGAAAGTTGCAGACTGAAAAGCTTCAAACTCAGGTAGCTTCATGAACTTTTTTTCCAGAAATGGATTTTTAAGTTCTTAATAGCTTCTACATGCTTCCCTGATCATGAATATGTGATTGTTTTCGAAAATGAGTGAGAAATGAGTATGTATGCAATCTCTGAAACTTTTTGCCCTAGAACATGTTTGATTCGATTCTCCTTGTTTCTGAATGATAAATGTTGTTTGAATGGGGGGTTTAATTCGTTTTTGAGTGGGGAAGAGTTCTGGGCTGTTGGATTTCATTTTCATTGCGTGTAGAGTGAGTTTGTGATTTTGGGTGATCGGAGAAGATGACCGGAACACTGTTCCGGTCACCTGAGAGTCATTAAGGCTGGATTAGGGCTAATTAATTAGGGTTAGTGAGTTTGAATGTGAGCCGTCCAAACACGCGCGCAGTCAACTCCCGCCCCTGCCAGTTTGAATTTCGTCCATTGGATCTGATTACTTTCTTATTTTTCAGTTTTATTTCATTTTATTTTCCATTTAATTACATTGTTTTCTTCATTTTATTAAAAATAGCAAAACAATCTTAAAAATTCTGAAATTTTTTATACAAGCTTTTATTTAATTTCAGAAACCAAAAATATTTTTATTTTTATTTTTTGCATTCAAAAAATATTTTTAAATATTTAAAAGTTTATTTTTAATTAATTAATGAGAATTAATTAATTAAAAATACTTTTAGGTATTTAAAAATCACCAAAAAATTCATGAAACATTTAAAAACATTTAGAAACATTGTCCAACCCTCAAACCAAATTTCTTTTTTGATCTTGATGCATTTTGAGAATTTTTCATGGAATTAAAATCATTTTGATGCATTATTTTGATCCAAACTTCCAAAAATCATTTCTGCCTAACCATTGAGTGTTGGACCTTGATTCTTTTTGCATTGCATTGTGTTTAGAATGTAGTTTGTGAGATTAAATGGCCATGATTTGATCTTCCATTTTCCATTTTTTTGGCATTTTTCTTGTTAAGGAACCCTAAAACCCTAGAAAACTTAGGAAAATCATAACTTGAACTAGGTTAAGAGTTGGAACTTCTCCTTTGGGCAGTGGGTTAGTATAGGTTTAGGGATCCTTTGTGTGAATTTTCAATTTTTTATAATGAAGTTTGCTTCTGATTTTGGTTTTTGTTTGATGCATTGATCATAAACCCTAATTTGGGCTTCCATATGCATCCATCTTGCATTTGCATTCATACCTTGACTTGCCATAGCATTTTATGCATTCTTTTGATTCATTGAACATCTTAAGACATATTGAAAGCATGTTTGATCATTGCATCATGTATTTGCCATGTTGTATGTCATTTGCACTTCATAACTTTTCATGTATGTTCATGCTTCTTAACTTGTTTCATTTGCATCCATAAGTTTGAATGGTCATTCACATGTGTTGTTTCATGTTTGTAGCATCTCATAGCATCATTATCATCTCATATGTGCTTCTGGTTTTGATTTGCATGATGTCATTTCATCCCATTTTGCATTGCATTGCATTTCTTTTCTAACTTTTCAGGTGGTAAGTAACTTTGAGAAGTGAATTTGCCTTCACTTCTCACATTTTCTTTTCATCTCTCTCTAGCATCCATGCTGCATTTTGTTATGTGTTTGAGTTTGAGCTTGCTCATTCTTCTTCTTCCCACTTTCTTTCTTCAAGTGACTTGTCTTCTTAAATGAAGCAAGTTACTTTGCTTCTCCTGATCCTTTCATCTGCTTCCTGGTGGTTCCATTGAAGACTTCTCTTGTAAACCTCACAAACCTTAGGAACAACCAAGCATGACAATGATTAGGGTTTTGATTAGTCTCCCCTCTTAGTTTTTACCTTTGTGTCTCATTGAGTCTTCTCTTCTCATCTCATAATCAGGGACTAAACCCTAAAGGCTTTAAGGCTTTGTGATTAAGTTTATGCCTGCATCCTTCTATTAGGATGGAGTGTATAACCTTAATCCTAAGTTTTAAACCCTTAATGTGTTTAAATCCTTTAATCAATCCATCTAATAATCATCAAGACATCAAGCTTGTAACTTGGGCCTTGCATTAGGGTTCTAATTCTTCCTTAATTGGTTAAGAAGGACTAACCCTAGTGTTAATGGACAAGTCCCCCTCAAGTTGTCTTACAAACCCTAAAACTCACTTCATCATCATACCATTAAATAAAATCCACTTAATAAAGGCTTTGTTTTGTCATGAGTTTAATCCCTAATCATGGATTAAGTTGAGGAGTTTTCCTCAACTTAAACATTCTCATCTATTATCCTTCTATTAGGATGGTGTAATGAGTCTGTTTAATCCTTGATTATAGCTTAACCTCATTACTTAACACTAAACAAAAACAACAAAAACATCTAAATAATCACAAGTAGGTTAATGATCTTAATCCTCCATCAAAGGTGATTAAGTGTGAGAATCTGACTTCACACTTAAGGTATTCTCATTACCCCTAATCAGAGGGAAGATGTGATGAGTTTACTAAATCCATTGGTTTAGGCTTAAGCTCATTAACTTATGACAAACTTTCAAAAGCAATAAAAGAATGAAACCACAAAAACAAGCAATAATCGTCTCCTTCGGGATTCTTTTCTCATCTCATTCACTCATAAACGAGAACTTGCTTCTTCCGTCTAATGCAAGACAGTTTGCATCTATGCCAGACAGATCATACACTTGAGCATAGACTAGTAAGCAGTTCACAAGTCAATTTACCTTTCAGTCTCTTTGGGTCGAACTACGGTGTTCTGACTTCCTCATTGCACGAGAGGATACGTAGGCATAACTTAACAGTTATCGAACAAAAGTCTTTGTATATTCCCCCTCTTTCCAGCATCACTCTTTTAGTCTCATGATCTTGAGCATTTCACTCCTGTTCTTACACTGACACTTCACTTTTATCTTACACTGACACCTGTACATCTTTTTTCCAGCTATTTTATACACAGATTGCACTGACACTACCCCTTTAAAACACAAATCTTTTAAGCGTGGATCCCGTCAAGTACGACGGACAATCTGGGTGCTAATACCTTCCCAGGTTGTAACCAACCCCCTTTCTCAGTCTCTCTGGTTCGCAACCGTCTTATCCATTCTTTTTCTAGGTCTATGCAGCATTTCCTTTCCTCCAGGATAAAAATGCCTAGCTGGCGACTCTTTTCATCTCCAGTGAGTTCACGGCTGTGTGTTCTCATTGTTCTTCTCGCCGACCGTTCGCGTCTGTACCTTTATCTGGGCCGGTCCCACTTATCGGGAGCGACAGCTTGGCGACTCTGCTGGGGACCCTTATACTGCAACCAGGGCTTCTGGTTCTTTTTGTGGGTTCCTCCTAGCGCTTGTTTGATTTGTATTTACTGGGGTGTTATGTGTTATCTGTGCTTGTATATTTGTTTTATTTACTGCTTTATGTACAGTTGCTTTATTGCTTTCTTTATAGCTTTGCATATATCATGTTGTCATACTGTGCTGGCTGGATCTGTTTGTTGCTTTGGTGGGTGGGTGTTTTATTGAGAGTTGAGGTCCTATACCTGGGACCTGAGTGACACCTAGGCTAGAGTGGTTCATATTCTTTCCCATTCCATCTCGGTCTGGTGCGGGAATATGAAACACGGTTCAGATATGGGTTTCTTCTTGAGAACTCTGTGTTGCAGATTTCCTGCAATGCTAGGGCTATCTGGGAAGCCTGCTAAGTCTGGATGACCTTTAGTATTGACCTTCAGAAACTGAGGTGAATTAGAGGAGGAACTTTTATGGTTATTGTAAACACTGTACCTCCGGGTTAGAAGTGTTTACACTTCTCATAACTGATCCAAGTCTGAGGATCCTTGTTTTAGAACACCACCTGTGAGGGGGTTGGGCTGTTTACAGGTTTGCAGGTACCCTTGACCTCAGCATACCCTGTTACTTTGTTTTGATTAAGAGTACTCCATTTTGGAACAGTTCTTGTGATTCTAAACCCTGGACATGTGACTCTTTATTTGAGTCCCCCACCTTGGTTACTGGACTTATGAACCTCCATCTGGATTTCTTGAACATACCTGGACTTATATCAGAGAACTTGATCAGATCCAGCTCAGTCACAAACCCTTGCATATCATTTGCATACATCATCATTGCATCATTTTAACATTTGCTTATTTGTTTTTCAGGGTATCCATACTTTATTTTTGGCTTGGTTTTGACCCCATCATCAGCATAGACCTATCTTCATCAGCATCTACTTCAGCCATCAGCTACTTGCTTCAGTCACCAGCACCTGCCTGTCATTGGCCCATCTTCAGTATTATTCTCCTTCATCAGCACCTGTCTCAGCACCTCTTCAGCAACATGGCACCTAAGAAGAGTAATATCTCCTACCACTTCTTTCAGCCTGAGCTAGCTGACATCAGGAAGATTCAGACCCTGATTACTCCAGACCATATACCACTGTTCAGGGAACACTATGGAGGCATACTTGATGTGGTTATGGATTTGGACCCTTCACAGAGGAGCTTGATTCATACTTGCCTGCAGTTCTATGATCCCCCTCTAAGGTGCTTTACCTTTCAAGATTTTCAGTTAGGGCCTTTATTGGAGGAGTATTCATCATTGGTTGGTATACCTATCAGGGGTGGGGTCCCCTTCAACCCTGAGATGGCCTTTCCAATTAATGAGGAGATAGCAAAGGCATTGTATCTGGAACCAGTTCTGATTGGGCAAAATATGACTACTAAGTCTGGAGTCTCTGGTTTACATCTGGATTTCTTGATCTCTCAGGCTACTTTGAAGGCTTCTTCAGGAGATTGGAAAGCAGTCTGTGCTTTATTGGCCCTGAGCATATATGGGATTATTTTATTTGCAGATGAGCCTAAGTTTGTTAGCAAGAATGCAATCCATCTTTTCATCCTGAGGAACCCAGTACCCACTTTACTGGGAGATTTCTACTACTCAGTCCACCAGAGGAATGAAAAACAGAGGGGAAGATTAGTGAGGTGCTGTGCTCCTTTGTTCCATACTTGGCTTCTCAAGCATTTGCCCAAGACAGATGCATTTTTGAATCCTCATCAGCAGAGAAACTGGGCTAGAAGACTCACTGCTTTGACCTCAGCTGATATCAGGTGGTGCACTCAAAGCACAAAGGGCAGGGACATCATTACCAGTTGTGGGCAGTTTCCCAATGTACCCCTGATAGGAGTTAAGGGTTGCATCAACTACAACCCTTTGTTATTCAAAATACAACTGGGCTATGCATTGGTCCACACTCCTAAGGTACAAGATTTAGCTGAGACTCTTTACTGTGAGAATAAGCCTAATCTGGCTATTGTCAGGCAGGCAGCCTGGGCCTGGGACAATGTTCAAATTAAAGGGATAACCATTCTGGGGAAATGCAACAATGTGGCATCAGCACAATACTATGAGTGGTCCCATGCCAGGGCTCAATTTTCTGGAATGCCCTTCACCATGGAGGATATGCCTGGACCATCCTCAGCACCACCTCCTGTCACTGTCAGTTTGGAGGAGTTTGAGAATCTGAAGGAGAGAAATGAGAAGTTGACTCAGGCCCTACAGAAGACCCTCTGGGAGAGGAGTGATGGTAGGTTGGATATTGAGAGGTTAGAGAAGCTGAAAGTGGAGCATCTGGCTAGAATTGAGAAGTCAGAGGATTATATCAAGAAGTATAGGGCTGGAGAGCAGATCTTGAAGAATGCCTGCAAGGAAGCTCAGTTCCAGAAAGCCAGGACTGATTTGTATCTGAAGGAGAGTCAAGCTAGGTGGGTCAGGATCACCGAAGCTCGTACTCTGGAGGATAAGAGGACTCAGGACAAGATTGAGCAGCTAGAAGCTAGTGCAAAGGAGCAACAGGAAGCCCTGGCAGCAGCCCAGAGAGAAATCTCAGAGTTGAAGATTAGAGCTGGAGTGAAGAGGTCAAAGGACCAGAGTCAACACAAAAGGCTAACTACAGCTGTTACTGCCAGGAATCTCCTTATCAGGAATCTTACGGAACGTCCAGCTGATCCTGTGACTGAAGCACTTCTCAAGGAGGTTCAGGAGGATGAGTTTGGTCTTGGTGTTTGACTTTTTCTTGTTGTTGTTTTCATTTCCTGTACTTTTATTTCCTTATGTTGTATTTTGACCCCTCGGGGCATGTTTTGTAAAGAACAAGCTATGTATCATTTGCTTTCTTTGTAATATATGTGTTGGTTTGTTCCATCTGGGTTTTCTTTCAAAGCAACATCAACAGCATCTTCAAGGGTCTGGAAGGGTCAAAACCAAGTGCCAAGCCGGATACCTTGGAAACAAATAAGCATACTGCATTGCATGCTAACCCTTGTTTGTTTTGTAGGTTTGTTTTGTTTTTGTTGCTAACTCTGTTGTGATATTCAGGAACTATTGCTCGCCGACGGGTGTTCCCACTTAACCTTCCACATAGATATCCAACCCGTAACAATCTTCCGGGCATACAAATGGACCAGGTACAGCAGGACCTTACAGAGGTCAGGAACCAAATGTCCAATGAGAGATTGGAAATGAGGGCTCAGATGACACAGTTTATGGAGGTGATGAACAATATGGCTCAGAGCCAGGAGAGATTAAGAGCAATGGTAGAAAGGCAGAATCAAGAAGATCCCCATCTAGGGACTGCTGGGACAAGCAACAACGAGAGAGTTCAGCCTCATGTCAACCCCCCTGTATTTGGATCCCACCTTAATCCAGAGATCAACATCCCTGCTAATGTACAAGGGAATGCTACTACAGGCAGAGTGCTGCAGGAAGACCCCCAGGAAGATCAGTTCACAGTGATGGGAGCTGGGGATGAGGCCTATGACAGAAGACTGGATGAAATTGCTGAAAAATTAAGGTCCTTGGAGTCTCAAAACTCTTTGGGTTTTGATGTTATGGACATGGGCTTAGTGGACAGGGTCAGGATTCCCCATAAGTTTAAGCCTCCTTGTTTTGAAAAGTACAACGGGACTTCCTGCCTACGGACCCACTTGCAATCCTTTCTGGGGAGGCTAAAGGCATATACTATGGACGAGAAGCTATGGATGTTTTATTTTGAGGATAGCTTAACGGGAGCTTCAAGGGAATGTTATTCTCATCTGACCAGAGCCACCATCAGGTGTTGGAAGGATTTGGCAGAGGCCTTCATTAGACAATACCAGTATAATTTGGATATGGCACCCAACAGGACCCTCCTGATGGGGATGTCACAGTCATCCAGGGAAAGCTTCCGGGAGTACGCCCAGAGATGGAGACAACTGGCTGCTGCTATCCAACCACCTATGTCAGAGAGGGAAATGGCAGATATATTTATGAACACCCTCCAAGGAACATACATTGACAGGCTGGTTGCTTTCTCTTCTACCAGCTTTGCAGATGTCGTTATAGCTGGAGAAAGAATCGAGAGCCTATTAAAGATGGGCAAAATTTCAGACAACGGTGCCAGCTCATCCAGCAACACAAGGAAGCCTTTTGCAGGCCCAAGAAGAATTGGCGAGACCAATGCTATCCATACCAACAGGGGCAGACCCCAATATGTTCATAGGTCTGTTGCAGCAGTCACCATTCCCGCTCCAATTCATCCACAACCAGCTTATCAACCACAGCAACAAAATTATCAGCAACAAAATCAGTATCCTCCTCAGAGAAACTACAACAACACCAGCAACAACAATCAGCAAAGACCGTTCCAACAGAGACCTTCTCAAGCCAATAGGGTGATCGATCCGATTCCTATGCCCTATGCCATATTACTGCCACAACTCCTAAAACTCAACCTAGTTGAGCTAAGGACGTTGGCACCTCCAGATCCCACCAGTCTACCCAGAAATTACGACTCCAACGCCAGATGTGCTTTTCACTCAAATGCACCTGGCCATAGTACAGAGAAGTGCAGAGCTTTGCACATGAAGGTACAGGACTTGGTAGATTCTAAGGCTCTAAACTTTGCACCACCACCAAATGTTAACAAGAACCCTATGCCAAACCACGGAGGTCCTAGAATCAATGCTATTGAAGAAGATAAGCCGTCTTACTTGATAACCAGTGTGGGTCAGATTCGGACGCCGTTGGTAGAGATTAAAGCTCAACTCCTCGAATTTCAAATGTTCCCGGGATGTGAGCTAGGGTGTGCTTATTGCAACATTTCAGTGAATGGTTGTGATAACTTGAGAGATGGCATAGATGGTCTCATCCAAAGTGGCCTGCTTCAAATCACAACATCAATACCTACCAATCCAGCAATCTCCTTAACAATAGTTCCCGAGTCTTCTACAACTGCAACAACCATTGTTCCGAACAACTCTTCAATCTCATCAACAAGTGCATCATCTGTCACTTCAACGGACCAGATATCAGCAAACATCCCTTCTACAACTTCAGCACCACTTCATTCAGAATCTCCTACAACAACACCCATCCTTCCAACAATGTCTCCTACAACTTCAGCAGCAAATGTCTCAACGGTTACAATTTATTATGATCCTGAAAATGATTCTCCCTACAACTCACAAAATGCCACTCCTATCAGAGCACCAGTCACAATATACTATGATCCACAAACTATCATGATCCCTTCTGCAGCTGCCACCAGTCCAGTCACTATCACAGTGCCTGGGCCAGTACCTTATGAAAGTAGTAATGCCATCCCTTGGCATTACGGCTCTGATCTATACTGCGAAGGAAGAAAAATCACTCTCGAATCATCAACCCCTGCACCACAAATAGACAATGTGGGAGGAGGCGGAGGCTTCACTCGAAGCGGACGTCTCTTTGCTCCACAAATTCAAAGACCCACTGCTGAAGCAGAAGCTGCTGCCAAGGCAAAAGGGAAGAGCATGGTGCAAGGAGAACAAATTGTTAAAGAAGCTTTGAAAACACCTTTCGATCAAGAAGTTGATGAATTCATGAGAATCATCAAGAAAAGTGATTACAAGATAGTGGACCAGATTCACCAGACGCCTTCCAAGATCTCTATTTTATCATTGCTTATGTGCTCCGAGGCTCATCGGAATGCACTACTAAAAGTCTTGCACGTAGCTTATGTGCCGGAAGAGATCACCGTCAATCAGTTGGAAGCTGTGGTCGGAAATGTTAATGCTAGTCATGGGCTAGGGTTCACCAACACTGACTTGACTACGGAAGGTCGCAATCATAATAAGGCTTTGCACATTACCATGGAATGTAAAGGTGCAGTTCTTTCCCATGTGCTGGTAGACACAGGGTCATCCCTCAATGTTTTACCTAAAAAAGCCCTTGTGAAGCTGGAGTATGAAGGATTGGCATTACGGCCCAGCAACCTGGTAGTGAGAGCCTTTGACGGTTCTAAGAGATCAGTTCTGGGGGAAATTGAGTTGCCTATAACGATTGGCCCACAAACTTTCAAAACGACCTTCTACGTGATGGACATTCAGCCTGCCTACAGCTGTTTGTTGGGAAGACCATGGATTCACGCCGCTGGCGCCGTGACCTCAACCCTTCACCAGAAGTTAAAATTCGAGTGGGAGGGTCAAGTCGTTACTATCTGTGGAGAGGAGGATATTTTTGTTAGCCACCTGGCTACCTACAAATATATTGAGATGGATGGGGAGATCCACGAGACGATGAGTCAAGGGTTTGAGGCCTTGAACATAAATGAAACATCTGCTGTACCTGGAACCTCAATGACATCATACCAACAAGCCCGGAAGGTTGTTGAGGAAGGAACTGCCCAAGGCTGGGGCAAATTGCTACCTGTGGAGAAGAAAGAGGATAGATTTGGGTTGGGTTACAAACCGACTCAACAAGATCAAGCAGAGGCTGCTAAAGAGCCCAACTTTGTTAGTGGGGGGATGCTCACCCCCGATGCTGTCAACAATTTGGAAGACGAGGATGAAGGCAACCGCAACCTGGAGAGTTGGATCTGTCCAAAGATCCCGGGGAGCAGTATCTCAAACTGGTCTTCCCAGGAAATTATAAGAGTTACTCCTGCAGAGTAATTATTATTTCCTGTATATTTTAAGCATGCATCAAGTCTTGCATCTTGCCCAAGGTGACAAGACTCATTTTGTAACCGGGCCATCTGTAATTTTTGTGCAAACAAGATTAATCAATGAAATATCAGACATCTTTTTGCAAATGAGTCTTTTTCTTTTCCGATCACTGTTTTTCCATTTTTTTTTGTACAAAAAATAAATGGCAATGTTTTCAAAATGACAACTTTATTTCACTTTTCTAAACAAGATTAAAAACAATCACTAAAATGAACCAACTGAACCCTTGCAGAGAGTGCCTTCCAGACTGCACCGACAACAACACGGCTATGACTTCGTATGACTTTGACAATCCAATCAATCAAGCTGATGAAGGGGTTGAAGAAGATTACGAGCTTCCTGAAGAGCTAGCCAGATTGTTGAGACAAGAGGAAAAGGTTATCACTCCTCATCAGGAGGAGGTTGAAACGATTAATCTTGGTACAGACGAAGACGTGAAAGAGGTTAGAATCGGGGCCTGCCTACAAGACTCAGTGAAGAGACAACTGATTGACCTGCTTCAAGAGTATGTGGATGTGTTTGCTTGGTCTTATCAAGATATGCCAGGGTTGGACACCGACATTGTTGTGCACAAGCTGCCTTTAAAAGAAGAATGCCCACCGGTTAAACAGAAACTGCGCCGTACTCGTCCAGACATGGCAATGAAAATCAAAGAAGAGGTACAAAAGCAGTGGGACGCCGGGTTCCTTGTTGTAACTAGCTATCCGCCGTGGGTGGCTAACATAGTACCTGTGCCTAAGAAAGACGGCAAAGTAAGGATGTGTGTCGACTACCGGGATCTGAACAGAGCCAGCCCGAAGGATGATTTCCCATTACCTCACATTGATGTATTGGTGGATAATACGGCTCAGTTCTTGGTATTCTCCTTCATGGACGGATTTTCAGGATACAATCAGATCAAGATGTCACCTGAAGACATGGAGAAGACAACCTTCATCACACCCTGGGGCACGTTCTGTTACAAGGTGATGCCATTCGGATTGAAGAATGCTGGTGCAACATATCAACGGGCTATGGTGACATTATTCCACGATATGATCCATAAAGAAATTGAATGTTATGTGGATGACATGATTGCCAAGTCCCTTACTGAAGAAGATCACCTGGTAAATCTGCTGAAGCTATTCAAGCGTCTGAGGAAGTACCAATTGAAGTTGAACCCCAACAAGTGCACATTCGGGGTGCGATCGGGTAAGCTGCTGGGTTTTATTGTAAGCGAGAAAGGGATTGAAGTTGACCCCGATAAAGTCAAAGCTATTCAAGAGATGCCTGCACCGAAGACAGAAAAAGAAGTTCGAGGGTTCTTAGGTCGATTGAACTATATTTCACAGTTCATATCTCACCTTACAGCAACCTGTGAGCCCTTGTTCAAATTGTTGAGAAAGGAACAAACGGTCAGGTGGAACGAAGACTGCCAGAAGGCTTTTGACAAAATCAAGGAATACTTACAAGAACCTCCAATCCTTATGCCTCCAGTTGAAGGAAGACCTCTAATCATGTACTTGACAGTATTAGAAGAGTCGATGGGGTGTGTGCTGGGCCAGCATGACGAGTCTGGTCGAAAAGAGTATGCAATATACTACCTAAGCAAAAAGTTTACCGACTGTGAACAACGTTATTCACTGCTCGAGAAAACTTGCTGTGCTTTAGCGTGGGCTGCTCGCCGACTGAGACAGTATATGTTGACCCACACTACTTTGTTGATCTCAAAGATGGACCCAGTCAAGTACATATTTGAGAAGCCAGCACTTACCGGACGGGTTGCAAGATGGCAAATGATCCTCACAGAATATGACATTCAGTACACTTCTCAGAAAGCCATCAAGGGCAGTGTATTGTCTGAATATCTTGCTGAGAAACCTATTGATGATTACCAGCCTATGAGATTTGACTTCCCTGATGAAGACATCATGTTCATAAAAGCCAAAGATCATGAAGAGCCTGTTCACACTGAAGGGCCTGACCCGGAAGAAGAATGGACTATGATGTTTGATGGGGCTGTTAATATGAATGGTCGTGGTGTTGGTGCAGTACTCATTACACCTAAAGGAGTTCACATGCCTTTCTCGGCAAAACTCACTTTCAACTGCACTAACAATGAAGCTGAATACGAAGCTTGCATTATGGGTCTTGAGGAAGCCATTGACCTCAGGATCAAGACTTTAACTGTATTCGGAGATTCAGCTCTGGTAGTCAATCAGACCAACGGCAAATGGTACACGCACCAGGATCATCTGATACCTTATAGGGATTATACAAGGAGGTTATTGACTTTCTTTACAACAGTCAAGCTTGAGTATATCCCTCGGGACGAGAATCAGTTCGCAGATGCTCTGGCTACCATTTCATCCATGATCAAAGTTCAAGCTGCCAACTTTGTACCTCAAATTTCAGTGTCCAGACTTGACAGACCAGCATATGTATTTGCCGCAGACATTGTCAAAGATGATAAGCCTTGGTTCCAGGACATTAAGTGCTTCTTAGAGGATCAAACATACCCACCTGGGGAATCTTCCAATGATAAGAAGACATTAAGAAGGCTTGCTGGTAGCTTCTTCCTGAACACTGACGGTTCTCTATACAAGAGAAACTTTGATATGGTACTCCTCAGATGCGTCGACAGGACAGAAGCAGATTTGTTAATGCATTAAGTGCACGAAGGATCCTTTGGTACCCATGCTGGAGGGCATGCCATGGCTAAAAAGTTGCTAAGATCAGGTTATTACTGGATCACAATGGATGCCGATTGTTGTGCTTACGCCAGAAAATGCCATAAATGCCAGATTTATGCGGATAAGGTGCATGTGCCTCCCAATCCTTTGAATATAATGTCTTCGCCCTGGCCCTTTGCCATGTGGGGCATTGACATGATTGGCAAGATTGAACCGACTGCTTCGAATGGCCACAGATTCATCCTGGTTGCCATTGACTACTTCACCAAGTGGGTCGAAGCAGCTTCCTATGCAAATGTTACAAGACAAGTGGTAGCCAGATTTCTGAAAAGAGATATCATATGTCGGTACGGAGTTCCCGAGCGAATCATTACTGATAATGGTTCCAACTTGAACAACAAAATGATGGCAGAACTGTGCCGGGACTTCAAGATCCAACATCACAATTCTTCTCCTTACAGGCCAAAGATGAATGGCGCTGTTGAGGCAGCAAATAAAAATATCAAGAAGATTGTGCAGAAGATGGTAGTCACCTATAAAGATTGGCATGAAATGCTACCATTTTCCTTGCATGGGTACCGCACGTCAATCAGAACATCCACTGGGGCAACACCGTATCAGCTTGTGTATGGTATGGAAGCAGTCCTACCGGTTGAAGTTGAATTACCCTCTCTACGCGTACTAATGGATGTTAAGCTGAACGAAGCAGAATGGGTTCGATCCCGATACGAACAACTGAGTCTGATTGAAGAGAAGAGATTGGCTGCAATCTGTCATGGGCAGTTATATCAGAAAACAATGAAGAAAGCCTTCGATCAGAAAGTCAGGCACCGAGAGTACCAAGTGGGAGATCTTGTGCTGAAAAGAATCCTCCCTCCTCATACAGACCACAGGGGCAAATGGACTCCGAACTACGAGGGACCATTCGTAGTAAAGAAAGTTTTCTCTGGTGGAGCACTGATGCTCAGCACTATGGATGGTGAGGACTTCCCGTCCCCTGTGAATTCAGATGCAGTTAAAAAATACTTCGCATAAAAATGACCCGCTGGACATAAAAACAGAATGTAAGTCCAGGCAAAAATAGGGCATCCCGGCGAGTCAAAAACAGAATAAAAGACTCGGGCAAAAATAAGGGAAAATAAAAAAAATGTGCACCCGCTGAGTTGAAAAGCCGCATTGGACAACTCAGGCAAAAATGGGTATCCCGATGGATTGAAAACCCGAAAGGGCGATCCATGCAAAATAAGGGAATAGGCGAACAACTGCATTCTGAATTCGTCTGTATCTCCTACGACTTGGTAAGCTTCGAAAGGATCAAGCGTTTTTCAGAATCAGCCTTCTTCAGAAAGCAAGATGAGAAGAACGTCAAAAGTCATACGAGTCATAGCAAAAGAGGAAGCTCCTTAAAGCGTCATCAACATTGCCAGCATTTTGTTTCTCAATTTGTAACAATCTCCTCATTTTAGGAGATATGTTTCTTTGACTGTACCTTGCCAATTCAGGGCATTTGAATTAATAAAATCAGATTTTCAGTCATGTTTCGTCTTGTACATTTTATTTGCAAAAATGTCTGATGTCTCTAAAAAACTGATTGCATAAATACAGATGCTTATTTTCAAAAATAATGAAAACACGCGCTTGCAGGAAATATACTTACTCTCATAAGTGTCTAACTCCTATGACAGAATCCGGTAAGGGATACCTCGGGGTTATTTGTGCGTTTCTATATCTTTGCAGGATTGCGGGTATCCAGAATGCAACTTGGGGCATGTAAGCTTCATTACAGCAAGCTGGCAAATCAGTACTCACTCAGTCTCAACACTCAAAGTGTCTTCTCCCCAGCTGAGTTGCCACTTGTTACTTCTCCCCATCAGAGTTTCCAGACATCATCTCCCAACAGGGCAGTACCAGAAGACACCCATATCCCCGGCTGAGTCAAAAATCCTCCTCAACAGAATCCCTAGGGAAATCTTTCAGTGATATCTTTTTCTCCCCAGCCGAGTTGCCATTTCTCAGCTGAGTCAGGGAACCATATCCCCACAGAGCCTCGGCCTCTATCCAGAAGAGCAACGCATGAAGGAATCACAACAGAGTGACGAAAGCTTCTACAAGCTCCAGTTGGGTCCCTCATTATTTGAGACAGGTCTATCAGTGATCTGTATCCCCAAGCAGATATCATCTCATCAGATCTACCAATGATCTCACCCCCAGCTGGGATGTCCTTTACAAGCAGATCGGCCAGAGATCTTCACAGCATCGGGATCCGAGTCCCGGATTGGTATCCTCGCATTATCATAGCATTCGCATCATATTCACCCACAAAGCGTAGCATTCCGCCTAGTACGGAGCATTACGGCAAAAAATCAAACATATAGCATAATCATGAGCCATGGTCCAAATCAAACACTTGTGAATAATGACAATCCATCAACATACAGAAAACTCCCCCCAAAATCCCCAGCGGAGATTCCACAGCAAAAACAGTTGCCTTACACCAGTACATACTCCCTTTGGCACCCGTCCGTGTCATCATTCCCCAGTAAAGTCGCTTGAACACTCTGTGCAAACAGTACCACTCGTATTACAGATACTTTTTGAAACCCGTCTGTGTCCTATCCCCAGCAGAAAGCCAAAGACATCCTCTTTGCACTCACATATACTCACATATATACATTTCTTTGACATCCGTCCGTGTCATTTCCCCCAGTACAGTAACATAAACACTTTGTATATCATATACTTGTTTATAATATACTTTCCTTTTGACATCCGTCCGTGTCACTCTCTCCAGCAGATTAAACACTCATCTGTACATCATGCTTACTACTTATACTGATACTCGTCCGTATCTTGTATATAGCACTTATATCCCCACAGATTCGACACTAGTCCGTGTTCTTTGTTAACCAGTTGGTACTCGTCCGTACCATCATCTCAGAGCATGTGTCAAGCGTTTGTTTCTACCTGATACTCGTCCGTATCATAGTCTTAAGGATGCTCGTCCGCATCTTTAATCCATACACTGTGTCAAACACTTTTGTCTTCTTGAATATAGACACTCGTTTATGTCTACTATTCCCCAGAAGAGTCCTCTCAGATTCAACACTCGTCCGTGTTCTCTGTTAACCAGTTGATACTCGTCCGTATCATCATCTCTAAACACATGTCAGTATTTGTTTCTACCCGATACTCGTCCGTATCGTAGTCTTAGGGATGCTCGTCCGCATCTTTAATCTATACACAGACATCTAAACACTTATACCTTTTGTTTCTTGGATATAAACACTCGTCCGTGTTTACTATTCCCCAGTAGATCACCAACAAAGTAAATTTTCCTTTTTATCTGACATTCGTCCTGTGTCATGATAAACTTTGAGAGCAGCCGTACCCTGCTAGGTGGTCGTCCTCCACCTCTTGATGGCCGTCCTCCATCATGCTCATCCGATGGCCATCCCCATCGTTGATTTTCTCTCCGACATTCGTCCTATGTCGTGATATTTAGCAGTCGTCCCCTGCTAGGTGGTCGTCCTCCACCTCCTGATGATCGTCCTTCATCATTTTATCCAATGGCCGTCCCCATTGTCGATTTTGGTTATCTGGCATTCGTCCTATGTCATGACAAACCTTGAGAGCAGCCGTCCCCTGCTAGGTGGTCGTCCTCCACCTCTTGATGGTCGTCCTCCATCATGCTCATCCGATGGTCGTCCCCATCGTTGACCTTTTATCCGGCATTCGTCCTATGTCGCGATATTTTCGGCAGCCGTACCCTGCCAGGTGGTCGTCCTCCACCTTAGATGACCGTCCCTCATCTTATACCCAACAGAGCAGCCGTCCCCTGCTAGGTGATCGTCCTTCACCTTTGATGACCGTACCTCATCATCTGTTTATTTCATTTATTCTTTAACCCGATGGCCGTCCCCGTCGTGGTCTCTTTTCCTTTTTAGCCCGATGGCCGTCCCCATCGTCGGTTACTTTACTTTATAAACTTGATGGCCGTCCCCATCATAATACCTTTTATCCCCAGCATGTCGGCCGTCCCCGTCATCGCTTTATTTTGCGCTTTTCCAGCATGTCGGTCGTCCCCGTCATTGCTCTTTACCCAGCAGTCGTCCTCTGCTCGACGGTCGTCCTCCGTCGCCCACACTTTACAATATACTTTATTTTCTTTTACAATCTATATCCCTTTTCTTCTTCATTCTGTGAGTGCAAATTTTGGACTGTCTTTGGTATTCAACCACAAGTTATCTTGTTTGCCTGTTAAGTCGTTGCTTACAACCTGCACAGCTAACTCATGTTTGAATAGGGGCAGCTGTAAACACCCCAAATTTGCCCTCACCCATTTCACACCATGGCTTGTGATCATATTCATAAACACAATCATACCATCTCATATCACATTTTTGAGTCATTGCATTGGTTCAAAGTCATCTGCATCTAGGGTTTGTGATCTGAGCAATCTAAGAGCTTCTTGAGCCATTCCAAAGGCCATCAATCACTTCAAAGGGGTCTATGTATGTTCAAGCATCATATTATATCCTCTCAAAGTCAAGAATGTCAAAGAATCACAAGAACTGAGATTGGTATGGAAGCAGAGCCAGGTTTGACTGCACAGATGACTTGAAATTAGGGTTTTGGTTTCAGAGGCCATAACTCCAATTTTTTTGGTCATTCTTGTTTCTATTGGTCTCTATATGGTATAGGGAGTATGCATATCAATTTTCATGAAGAATTTCCATGGGGAAGTCATCTGATCAAGAGTTGACTTTTCAAGCAAGTCAGTGCAAAATCAGGGCATCTGAGGCTCCCAATGACCCAACCAAAGGGTGTTCTTCATCATTTTGATTGTATATGATCTTTATTTGATCATGGAAGAGGTTGGAAGTTCACAAAATTGAAGAATTTCAAGTCTTTTGCAAAGTTGACTTTTTGGGCAAGGTTGACTTTTAATGGAAATGTCATTTTAGGCAACTTTTTCAACCCTTACTTTTTGATTCAAAAAAGCTTCAAATGGAAAAACTTTGGTCATGAAAGTTGTAGAATAGATCTTTCCCTTTTCAAAAAGTACAAGAACATGACCTAATTCATTTTGAATCAAAAGTTATAGTTTGTCAAAGTTGGCAAAAATCACTAAATTTCAAGTCATGCACCAAAGAGGCCAAGTTGCAAATTCACCTTTCAAAGCCAATTCAGTCATCAAATGGGCTTCTAATCCACACCACATGATCACACAACATCTAGAAAACCAGAATGGGCCAAGGAATCACATGTTTCATGGCTTATGGATCAAGTTTCTCTCATGAAAACCAAAGGCAAGCCAAGTTGCAAAAGTCATGATAACATCTCATCCACTTGCTGCCTAGGTTGCTGAACCATCCTAGCCTCTCCCTCACATCATGCTGCGCAGCACACCCTTGTTGTACTTGTCTAGAACATGACCCATGCTTCTCTTACACAAAGTTGACAAATTTTCAAAAGCAACCATACCTATCACAAAAGGACATGTCACATCTTCTGACCAATAGCATTTGTTTATACAAAGAAAATGCAAGCCAAACACCATAACCAGCAAGCCTGAAACCAGCCATAGCAACACATTCTCATTTTCACTCCATAGAGCAAAAGCATTCGAAACACTCTCCTCAAGCCACAAACACTCAAACAAACTTCACAAACCTTCTCACCATGCTTCACTGAACCCAAACCAACCTTCAAAGAAGCCTGAAACTCAAAGAACCAGAAATACGATCCTCACCTGAGCTTGAACAGAACTTCTGTAAACTCTCAAACCAGCCCAAATAAATTTGTTCCAAGCTTTTCAGAAGCATAAGGGAGGTCATAGGAGTGGATTGCACAAAGAGAAGGGGCCAGAAAGTTGCAGACTGAAAAGCTTCAAACTCAGGTAGCTTCATGAACTTTTTTTCCAGAAATGGATTTTTAAGTTCTTAATAGCTTCTACATGCTTCCCTGATCATGAATATGTGATTGTTTTCGAAAATGAGTGAGAAATGAGTATGTATGCAATCTCTGAAACTTTTTGCCCTAGAACATGTTTGATTCGATTCTCCTTGTTTCTGAATGATAAATGTTGTTTGAATGGGGGGTTTAATTCGTTTTTGAGTGGGGAAGAGTTCTGGGCTGTTGGATTTCATTTTCATTGCGTGTAGAGTGAGTTTGTGATTTTGGGTGATCGGAGAAGATGACCGGAACACTGTTCCGGTCACCTGAGAGTCATTAAGGCTGGATTAGGGCTAATTAATTAGGGTTAGTGAGTTTGAATGTGAGCCGTCCAAACACGCGCGCAGTCAACTCCCGCCCCTGCCAGTTTGAATTTCGTCCATTGGATCTGATTACTTTCTTATTTTTCAGTTTTATTTCATTTTATTTTCCATTTAATTACATTGTTTTCTTCATTTTATTAAAAATAGCAAAACAATCTTAAAAATTCTGAAATTTTTTATACAAGCTTTTATTTAATTTCAGAAACCAAAAATATTTTTATTTTTATTTTTTGCATTCAAAAAATATTTTTAAATATTTAAAAGTTTATTTTTAATTAATTAATGAGAATTAATTAATTAAAAATACTTTTAGGTATTTAAAAATCACCAAAAAATTCATGAAACATTTAAAAACATTTAGAAACATTGTCCAACCCTCAAACCAAATTTCTTTTTTGATCTTGATGCATTTTGAGAATTTTTCATGGAATTAAAATCATTTTGATGCATTATTTTGATCCAAACTTCCAAAAATCATTTCTGCCTAACCATTGAGTGTTGGACCTTGATTCTTTTTGCATTGCATTGTGTTTAGAATGTAGTTTGTGAGATTAAATGTCCATGATTTGATCTTCCATTTTCCATTTGTTTGGCATTTTTCTTGTTAAGGAACCCTAAAACCCTAGAAAACTTAGGAAAATCATAACTTGAACTAGGTTAAGAGTTGGAACTTCTCCTTTGGGAAGTGGGTTAGTATAGGTTTAGGGATCCTTTGTGTGCATTTTCAATTTTTTATAATGAAGTTTGCTTCTGATTTTGGTTTTTGTTTGATGCATTGATCATAAACCCTAATTTGGGCTTCCATATGCATCCATCTTGCATTTGCATTCATACCTTGACTTGCCATAGCATTTTATGCATTCTTTTGATTCATTGAACATCTTAAGACATATTGAAAGCATGTTTGATCATTGCATCATGTATTTGCCATGTTGTATGTCATTTGCACTTCATAACTTTTCATGTATGTTCATGCTTCTTAACTTGTTTCATTTGCATCCATAAGTTTGAATGGTCATTCACATGTGTTGTTTCATGTTTGTAGCATCTCATAGCATCATTATCATCTCATATGTGCTTCTGGTTTTGATTTTCATCATGTCATTTCATCCCATTTTGCATTGCATTGCATTTCTTTTCTAACTTTTCAGGTGGTAAGTAACTTTGAGAAGTGAATTTGCCTTCACTTCTCACATTTTCTTTTCATCTCTCTCTAGCATCCATGCTGCATTTTGTTATGTGTTTGAGTTTGAGCTTGCTCATTCTTCTTCTTCCCACTTTCTTTCTTCAAGTGACTTGTCTTCTTAAATGAAGCAAGTTACTTTGCTTCTCCTGATCCTTTCATCTGCTTCCTGGTGGTTCCATTGAAGACTTATCTTGTAAACCTCACAAACCTTAGGAACAACCAAGCATGACAATGATTAGGGTTTTGATTAGTCTCCCCTCTTAGTTTTTACCTTTGTGTCTCATTGAGTCTTCTCTTCTCATCTCATAATCAGGGACTAAACCCTAAAGGCTTTAAGGCTTTGTGATTAAGTTTATGCCTGCATCCTTCTATTAGGATGGAGTGTATAACCTTAATCCTAAGTGTTAAACCCTTAATGTGTTTAAATCCTTTAATCAATCCATCTAATAATCATCAATACATCAAGCTTGTAACTTGGGCCTTGCATTAGGGTTCTAATTCTTCCTTAATTGGTTAAGAAGGACTAACCCTAGTGTTAATGGACAAGTCCCCCTCAAGTTGTCTTACAAACCCTAAAACTCACTTCATCATCATACCATTAAATAAAATCCACTTAATAAAGGCTTTGTTTTGTCATGAGTTTAATCCCTAATCATGGATTAAGTTGAGGAGTTTTCCTCAGCTTAAACATTCTCATCTATTATCCTTCTATTAGGATGGTGTAATGAGTCTGTTTAATCCTTGATTATGGCTTAACCTCATTACTTAACACTAAACAAAAACAACAAAAACATCTAAATAATCACAAGTAGGTTAATGATCTTAATCCTCCATCAAAGGTGATTAAGTGTGAGAATCTGACTTCACACTTAAGGTATTCTCATTACCCCTAATCAGAGGGAAGATGTGATGAGTTTACTAAATCCATTGGTTTAGGCTTAAGCTCATTAACTTATGACAAACTTTCAAAAGCAATAAAAGACTGAAACCACAAAAACAAGCAATAATCGTCTCCTTCGGGATTCTTTTCTCATCTCATTCACTCATAAACGAGAACTTGCTTCTTCCGTCTAATGCAAGACAGTTTGCATCTGTGCCAGACAGATCATACACTTGAGCATAGACTAGTAAGCAGTTCACAAGTCAATTTACCTTTCAGTCTCTTTGGGTCGAACTACGGTGTTCTGACTTCCTCATTGCACGAGAGGATACGTAGGCATAACTTAACAGTTATCGAACAAAAGTCTCTGTATATTCCCCCTCTTTCCAGCATCACTCTTTTAGTCTCATGATCTTGAGCATTTCACTCCTGTTCTTACACTGACACTTCACTTATATACTTCACTTTTCTCTTACACTGACACCTGTACATCTTTTTTCCAGCTATTTTATACACAGATTGCACTGACACTACCCCTTTAAAACACAAATCTTTTAAGCGTGGATCCCGTCGAGTACGACGGACAATCTGGGTGCTAATACCTTCCCAGGTTGTAACCAACCCCCTTTCTCAGTCTCTCTGGTTCGCAACCGTCTTATCCATTCTTTTTCTAGGTCTATGCAGAATTGCCTTTCCTCCGGGATAAAAATGCCTAGCTGGCGACTCTTTTCATCTCCAGTGAGTTCACGGCTGTGTGTTCTCATTGTTCTTCTCGCCGACCGTTTGCGTCTGTACCTTTATCTGGGCCGGTCCCACTTATCGGGAGCGACAGTAATGATTTAACCTTGTGGTGAAATTGCTAATAATAAGTTATTTTCCATTATAAGAGTTTTCATACACCTTCTCTAGTGTTATTCTTATATTTGTCATAACAGCTTATTTTATTAAGTATTTTTACTTTTTCATTTGTAATTTCAAGAGTCAATTCAAAATAACCCATAAACCTTTTGTTCAGCTTAATTACATAAAACTTATTTATTCTTGCGCAGTCCTAAAGAGACCGAAACTGGGGTAAACCACTATTATTACTACATCGATAAAATAGTACACTTTCTATTTTACCGATCAAGTTTTTGGCGTCGTTGCCATGGACTGCCAAAATTATAAGTTTTAAGAATTCAATTGAAATTTTGTTGCTCTGCGACTAAATTTTTATTTATTTATTTATTTTAATTTTATGCTATTTTTCTTTTATTTTTGTTTTATCATTACTACTATTGTCTAACCTTGTATGCGATGCAATCCCTCAGCTAAATTTTCTTTTGACTAAGAACCAGAAAGAGCATTGCACGAAAGATGCCTTAAAGCTAAAATTGAACGACTTACAACTTCAAGTGAAGGCCCTATTCTACTGAGTTAGGAAAAGGAAGACAAGGTATATGTGCATTATGAGCACAATGATTCTGACACTGACAGGGAGACAAATCCAGAAGTAGTTCATATGGCTATAAATCAACCTCCCGTAAAAAGATTGTTAGGCGACCATGGAGGAGAAAATACTCCACCAAATTGGATGACCATGGTGAACCAAAACCAAATAAATTCTTTTTATGTTTTCTAAAATTTAATTAACTCATTAGTTTTTTTTAATCAATTAATTTATAAATATTTTTTAATTTGTATATAATCTCCATTATTTATGTATTATGTAAATAAAAATCAAGTTAAAACCTTTTATAGTCCTAATTAATTTTTTTTTAATTATTTCTCTAAATAATAATTTTGTATGTAATTAGTCCATTACATTTAATTAATTATTAATTACTAATTATACCATATTTTTCTTAATAAATTTATTTATCACTCTAATTTTTCTTAATTAAATCCTTAACCTAATTTTATTCTAAAAACCCTGATTTTGTTTAACTAACCCTAATGTCTCTAACCCTAAATTTCAATCTAACTTTCTTAACCTAAACTTAATTCTTTTTTTAATTAAAATTTCAAGTTAATTTTAAATCTTAAATCTTAATTTATTTAGTTTCTTTTATTTAATCTTAATTATTATTGCTTCAATTCTTCTTATCTTGTTATTTATATTTTCTTGCCTTATATTATAATTTATTCTTTTTCTCGCTTGATTATTTTGTAATTGCCCAAAGCCTTGTAATAGCTTAGATTTACTTTTCCGTCCTTTTAATTATTATTATTTAAATGTGTGGCTAGTAAATGGGGAGTGACAACCTAATTGAAATTAATTGGACTTA
This sequence comes from Lathyrus aphaca, assembly GCA_963966055.1. Lineage (NCBI taxonomy): Eukaryota > Viridiplantae > Streptophyta > Magnoliopsida > Fabales > Fabaceae > Lathyrus > Lathyrus aphaca. The sequence continues at coordinate 162,507,741 of OZ014520.1, read as the reverse complement.
GAAAATTAATAAAATAAGATAAAATATCTGAAACATAACACACACACACACACGTAAGTCGATCTAAGATCGTCGTCTGCACTTCCTAGGGTATCCCTCTTGGTTGTCTTATTTAAAATGGTCAAGTCCCTCGAATATAGGGGTGTCTTAAGCAAAGTCCCTTCACGTATAAATCATCAAGTCCCTACAGATTTAAAAGATCAAGTCCCTTCGAAGTTGCCTACGGAATAATGATCTTGTCCCTTCGAATAAATGACAATAGTCCCTACGAAATGCTAAAGACACCCCTTAAGTTGCCTTCGTTGACCATACGATGACTCTACGTTCGTCCCTTAAACAAATCCAAGGTAATGACTACCTATTCCTTAATAATAGGGATAGTCTTACCCTTGAAAGAATATAAAAGAATATGAATGACTTAGTATAAGGTAGGTACCTCATAGTTACTTGCTCACTCTTCAAAATAAAAACACTTTTCACACCTCACAATATTTTCAAACAAGGCTTTGTATACATCCATACGAGGATCATTACAAAGTACTTAGAAAATTTCTAATCACACACTACACTTTTCAAAAACATTTAAGTGAGCTAAGTAACTAAGAGCCTATAGATAACCATGGATATAAAGGGTGCTAACACCTTCCCTTTATATAACCTACCCCCCGAACTCAAGTCTTTTCAAAACGGTCTTTCCTATTCTTTTATGTCCCTTCCTTATGGATAAAATAAAGGTCGGTGGCGACTCTTGCTATCCACGACATTTATAGAAAGTCAGTTCTCCCACCGTGTTACAGAACTGGCGACTCTGTTGGGGAGTTACTAAGTAAAAGAGGGGTACCCTTAGGAATTAGATCACTTAAATTGTTTGCTTTTCTTTCTTTATATTACTTGTTGGGCTAATGTGTGAAAGATCCTAACCTAGATCTAGTGTACCCTAGGTAAATGGCAATAGACCAAGGAAATTATACGACGTATACTGATATGGTTGATCTGGTGGCCATAGTTAGTGTGACTTCTTGGTTGGTGCTTATGTTCCTTAAGTAAGTTAAGGATAATATGGGGCTGCCATATGTTGTCAATACACTAACTGACCTTTAGAACCCTAGTTATCCTATCTTGGCCTTTAGAAAGTAGTGAGATAGCCGGATTTGGTGAAGGCTGAAGTTGGTTGATACTCGAAGCTACGCTCATTGAGATCCTAAACTTGGAGGGTTTTGGTTGGCAAGTAAGTTTCCTACTGAACAACCACCCTTGGGAAGGATCAGTGATATTGAGATCCCTTAGAACCCGGTACTTTTGTAGGACAGGATGAACCATCTAAACTTCAGGGGAGGGTACTTACCTTTAAACCTCATACAAGCTTTCAAACCTAAGGCTATTGTGTAACTTGTTTGTGTGTGTCACATGTTTGTGATTGAGCATAACATCATAACATCATGACATCATAAGCATAGCATTTTCACTAACCATTTCAAGGACCAAAGGATTTATCTTTGTTCTTTGTTGCAGGTCATGGCTTCTGCTCGTAGGAATACTATCTAGATCAACTTTGTAGGAATACCTTATAAGCTTAAGGAATTGGTCTCTCAAGTTTCTAAAAACTCCCAATTCATCAAGAAGCATGGTTACCTGCTGGATCTAGTTACTTCAGGGTTCAATGAAGACATGATGAGTGTCCTATTCCAGTTCTTTGATCCTAAACATCATTGTTTCACGTTCCCCGACTATCAGCTAGTTCCTATAATGGAGGAGTTCTCCAAACTACTAGGTATACCTATCCTTGATCAGAGACCCTTCACAGGCTTGGAGAGAGAGCCTAAACCTTAAGTCATTGATGTAGCCCTACATTTGAAGAAATCAGACATTGTCCTAGAAACGAGAAGCGAAGTTAAGGGTTTTCTTGCTAAGGTATTGATGGAGAAAGATCAAGTGTTCTTGAAGGCTATGACCTATAATGCTTTTGAGGAGATCCTATCCTTATTGATCTATGGTTTAGTATTGTTCCCTAATCCAGACCAGTTCATAGACGTACACGCCATTAACATATTTCTGACTCACAACCCAGTGCCTACATTACTTGGAGATATCTTACACTCTCTTCACACTCGTACCACGAAGGCGCGAGGAAATCTGATGTGTTGCATACCTTTACTGGCTAGGTGGTTTATTTCTCACCTTCCTCGATCACTGATGAAGAATGAACAAGGGTTAAGGTGGTCTAAGAGGATCATGTCACTTTCTCATTCAGACATTCATTGGTGTTCTCGATCTATGGAGAATGTTACTATCATTGACTATTGTGGGGAGTTCCCTAATGTGCCACTCCTTGGCATAAGAGGGGGCATTACCTATAACCCTTCTTTAGCTCTACGTCAGTTTGATTATGCTCGGAGTAATGGTCCTCATGACATGCTTATTCAGGGTATTGTGTTTGACTACGACAACGATCTTCAGGGTTATCGTCAAAGGTTTATACAAGCTTGGAATAAGGTGATAGGATTGATAGTAAGACTTTGGAGCCAAAGTATTCTATTCCTATGGAGCCTTATCTCAGATGGGTGCGATCTCATGCTCAGACTCTTATGATGCCATATCCTGTTGTTATACCAATCACTATGGAGCCTGTTGCTGAAGGATATGTTCCTTATACCATCCTTCATCCAGACATGCCCACTGATTTGGAAGAGTTGCAGAAGTCCTGGATTTAGTTGCGGGAGCAAAGGGATACTTTTGAGACTCATTTGAGAGCTAGTCAAGAAAGAATTTTGGAGCTGACAAGGCAACTTCACGAGGAGCGGAACCTCAACACATACCTCAACCCAAAGAGGAAGCGTCCATGGGAGACTTAAAACCCCATATATTTATTTTTGTACTTTATTGTTATTTCCTTTTAAGCCCAAGGGGAAAATTTATATTAAACACTTACTAATAAAATTTTGTTTTTGTTTTCTTTAAACAAATTTAAATCCTACGGTCCTTGAAAACATTGCATAAACATATACATACCATATCATTACATCACAGGTTTCTTATAAACAGGTATCTTATCTTCTCGCTATTTATTTTGAGCAGAAATTGCTCTCGAACAAACTGTCAAAGATCTCCAGACTCAGAATGCCCAATTTCAAGAGATGATTCTGAATTTGTCCAGGGGACAAGATGAGCTGAAGGCACTTTTGACCAAGAAAAAGAAGACCATAAAATCAGCTGGTTTCATCAACCTGGGTAGAAGATTCAGAGCCTCAATCAAGACAGATGCTGAGGTGGAAAACCCTGGAAATAAAAGTTCTACAGAAGAGGAAGGGATTCAACATGGTACCACTGTGAATTCTGATTCTGAGTTTGATTTCTGGAGTCTCCATCCCTATTGGTTTCAAGGTTCCTACTTTTGTGGTGTATGATGGTGTGTCATGCCCAAAATTGCATTTAAGGTCTTATGTCAAGAGAATTCAACCACATACTCCTGATAGGAAGTTATGGATGCATTTTTTTCAAGAGAGTTTGTTTGGGTCCCAATTAGAATGGTATTATCAACTGGAGAGTACCAACATTCGTAACTGGAATGATCTTGCTGAGGATTTTTATAAGAAGTACCAATATAATTCTAATTTAGCACCAACTTGCATGCATCTCCAGAGCATGTCCATGGGTGCTAAAGAAAGCTTCAAGGAATATGCTCAGAAGTGGAGAGATCTGGAAAGTAGAGTTCAACCCCCTTTGACTGACAGGGAATTGGTTGATATGTTTATGAGTACGTTGAGTGGTCCTTTCTATAGTCATCTCATTGGAAGCTCATCCTCTGGCTTTACTGAATTGATAATGACTGGAGAACGCGTGGAGAGTGGGATACGAAGTGGAAAGATTCAGATGGCTGCTTCTTCAAGTACCACCAAGAAGCCTTCTAACGGGAAGAAATAATCCAATGATGTGTATGGCCACCATAGTCGTAATAATCGTAACCAATCTGTGGGAGCTGTTTTGATTTCTAATCCTACACCTGCACCACAAGAGCAGCAGCAGAATAGTCAGCCCAAGCCTAGGAGGCAATTTACAAAGATCAATATGTCGTTAGCTCAGGCTTTGAAACACATGTTGAAAGGAGAGTTGATTACTTTGAAGGACCCTCCTCAGAATACCAATACTTCCCCTCCTCGTTACAATCCTAATGCAAGGTGTGCGTATCATTCTAATAGTCCTGGTCATGATACTAACAGTTGCTGGGTGTTGTAGAACAAAATTCAGGATATGATTGAGAATGGAGAAATTGAGTTTGACCCTCCTGAAACTCCTAATGTGATTACTGCTCATATGCCTAAACATGAGAAGACTGTTAATGATGTTGACGAGGTTTCTTATGTTCGTATTGTGGCTGAAATAACTACTCCTCTATCCATTGTCAAGAAGAAACTTGTGCAAGCCGGTTTATTTCCGGGTTGCAATGAATTTTTTTTACTATGCCTACAAACCTGATAGTTGTTGGAAGCTGAGGTCAGGTATTCAATGCCTGATAGACAACTATACTATACTATTTGAGAAGACCCCTTCTATAGAGGGTATGTGTGGAGGTTTGGCTCAAGACTTGAAAATTGAAGATGTGGCTATGGTCGATAAGATTCTTGTGAAGATTACTTCCAAAGGTCCGGTGAGGATCACTTCTAAGGGTCTTGTGAAGATTACTGCTGAGCCAAAGGTGGCTCCAATGATTATTACCACTCCTGGTCCTATCCCATATACTTCTGATAAAGTTATACCCTGTAATTATGGTTCTGATGTTTATATCCATGGTGTCAAGCAAGAGCCTTTGACTGATACACCTGTTACTGATGTTAATCTTGATGTTGACAATATTGCTGGGTCCAGTAAGGTTACCAGGAGTGGAAGAATTTTCTCTCCAGAAGACACCTCAAAGACTGCTGCTACTCTAGTTCATATCTCTAACTCTGGGCCAAGTACTGGGGCTCGGGGCAAAGGACCAGTGATTGAACCTGTTCAAGCTGAGGCACCAACTAGTGAAGATCTCTCTAAACAGATGGAAGAAGTACTGAAGATCATTCGCAAGAGTGATTATGATATTGTTGACCATTTGGGGCATACTCCCTCTAAAATATCCATGTTGTCTCTGCTATTATGTTCTGAATCCCATGCCAAGGCTTTAATCAAGTTCCTGAAGACTGCTCATGTACCACATGAAATCTCTGTAGACCAGTTTGAAAATTGTGTTGCTCATCTCACTAGCGATAATGGTTTGTTTTTCTGATGCTGACCTGACTCCTGCTAAAAGAAACTATAATAGAGCTATGCACATCTCCATTGAGTGTAGGGGCACTACTTTGTCTCATGTGCTGGTGGATAATGGTTCTTCATTGAATGTATTACCCAAGGACGTTCTGGACAAACTTAACCTAAAGGATTTGGTGTTAAGGCCAAGTAATGTGGTGGTGAGGGCCTTTGATGGTTCAAGAAGAATGGTGCATGGAGAGGTGGATCTTCCAATCAAAGTAGGCTCTCAAGTCATTGATTCCACTTTCTATGTGATGGATATTCGTCCTGCGTGCTCCTGTTTGCTTGGGCGCCCCTGGATCCATGGGGCAGGTGTTGTGACTTCCACTTTACATCAGAAATTGAAGTATCCGGTGAAAGGAAAGATTGTCACTGTTTATGGTGAAGAAGAATACATGGTCAGTCATGTGAATACTTTCAAATATGTTGAGATGGAGGGTGAATTTGATAAGACTCTTTGCCAGACATTTGAAGTAGTTCCTCAAGTTGTTCCTGCTACTGAATCCATCCCTGCTACTAAAAGAATTCTTGTGATTACCAGAGTACGTCCTACAATGGCCTCTCTCAAGGATGCTAAAGTTGTAGTTGAAGAAGGTGGTTGTACTATTTGGGGTCAGCTTCCTAACATTCCTTACAAGTCTGACAAGTTTGGTTTGGGTTTTACTACAGAATCTCAGAAGGTTGTTCGTCGTGCTCGTGTTGTTCATATCACTAATAGAGGAATCATAAAGGACAAAGTCAATGTTGTGGGAGATTATGATGAAGATTACAACCTAGATGACTGGATCTTTCCTACCATTGGTGATGGACTCAACAGCTGGAAAACTGAAGACATTATTCCTATCTCCTTTAGTCAGGAGTAAATTCTATTTTTGTTTTTCTAATTTTAATTTTTGTAACTTTGAACAATTAAATACTTTTGAGCCTTGTGCCTTTCCCGGGGCACAATGGTGTGCTTGTTAGGGTTGTCATTTCATTTGCATATTTTCATTCAATAAAATCAATGGGCATTTCTCGCTTTCGTAAATATTGCGCTCTTTGTCTTTCTTTTACTTTTTTTTCCTTTATCAAAAAGCTATGTGTTCTTACACACACCCACGTCACTAAAATGCAGATCCTCATCCACTTTGGATCCTATTGATAACATTTCTGTTATTTCCAATTATGACTTTGAGAATCCGATCTATCAAGCCGTGGATGGAAAGGAGGAATATTATGAAGTACCTGTAGAGCTAGCTAGATTGCTACAACAAGAAGACAAAGATATACAACCACATGAGGAACCAATTGAAGTTGTGAATCTGGGAACTGAGAGAAAACAGGAAAGAGGTCAAGATAGGTGCTGAATTGGATGATGTTGTTAAGAACAAGTTGATTCAGATGTTACGTGACTATGTGGAAATTTTTGCTTGGTCTTATGAAGATATGCCAGGGTTGGATACTGCTATTGTGGTTCACCGTTTTCCAATGAAAGAGGATTGTCGCCCAATAAAACGGAAAGTTCGTCGTATGCGTCCTGAAATGTCAGAAAAGATTAAGGCAGAAGTGATGAAACAATTCAATGCAGGGTTCCTAGCTGCTACTTCTTATCCTCAGTGGGTTGCAAATGTGGTACCAGTACCTAAGAAAGATGGTAAAGTACGCATGTGTGTAGATTACAAGGATTTGAACAAAGACAGCCCCAAATATGACTTTCCACTTCCACATATTGATGTTCTGGTAGACAACACTGCTCAACATAAGGTATTCTCTTTTATGGATGGTTTCTCTGGTTACAATCAAATTAAGATGGCACCTGAAGATATGGAGAAGACTACATTTGTTACACAATGGGGCATTTTTTGTTATAAGGTGATGCCATTTGGTTTGAAGAATGTTGGGGTAACATATCACCGTGCTATGGTGGATATGTTCCATGATATGATTAACCATGAGATAGATGTATATGTGGATAATATGATAGCCAGATCTCAGACTAAAGAAGAACATCTTGATCATCTACACAAGTTGTTTGAGAGTTTAAAGAAATACAAGTTGAGATTAAATCCAAACAAGTGTACTTTTAGAGTTAGATCTGGTAAACTTTTGGGTTTTATTGTCAGTGGTAAAGGTATTGAAGTTGATCCTGCAAAGGTACAACCTATACAAGAGATGCCTGCTCCTCGTACTGAGAAAGAAGTTAGAGGTTTCCTGGGACGACTGAATTACATTGCAAGATTTATTTTCCAGTTGACTGCTACTTGTGAACCAATCTTCAAATTGTTGAAGAAGGATCAAGTAATGGAATGACATGACGAATGACAGGTAGCTTTTGATGAGATCAAGAAGTATCTACAGGAACCTCCTATATTGATGCCACCAGTTCAAGGAAGACCCTTGATTATGTACCTGACAGTATTGGATAACTTAATGGGGTGTGTGTTGGGGCAACATGACGAGTCTGGTCGAAAAGAGAAGGCAATATACTACCTTAGCAAAAAGTTTACCGACTGTGAAACAAGATACTCACTGCTCAAGAAAACTTGTTGCGCTTTGGCATGGGCTGCTCGCCGACTAAGACAATATATGTTGACTCATACCACTTTATTGATTTCAAAAATGGATCCAATCAAGTACATATTCGAGAAACCTACTCTCTCTGGACGAATAGCAAGATGGCAAATGATCTTAACAGAATATGACATATAGTATACTACTAAGAAAGCAATCAAAGGAAGTGTAGTAGTTGATCATTTGGCTCATCAAGCAGTGGATGATTATCAGTCTATGAATTTTGAGTTCCCGGATAAGGATATTATGATTGTTACTAAATAACCTAGACAATATGAAGGACCTGGACAAGGATCCCGATGGATTATGGTTTTTGATGGAGCTTCTAATGCGCTTGGTAATGGTGTTGGTGTTGTGATTATATCTCCTAAAGGTTGTTATACACCAGTTACTGCAAGGATTTGTTTTAATTGTACCAATAATATGGCTGAGTATGAAGCGTGCATCATGGGTATCAAGGTTGCCATTGAGATGAAGATCCAGTTTTTGAATGTGTATGGAGATTCGGCCTTGGTAGTTAGTCAAGTTAAAGGAGATTGGGAAACCAAGCATCCTAATATCATCCCTTACAGAGAGCATGTGTTGTCTTTCATCCCGTACTGTAAAGAGATCACCTTTGGACATATTCCACGAGAAGAAAATCAGTTGGCAGTTGCATTAGCCAGCATGGCATCTATGTTTGAAATCAGTTGGGATGATGAAGCTCTGAGAATTACTATTGATCGATTTGATAAACCTGCATACTACAATGAAGTGGGTACTAAAGGAGTAGAGGAAAAGCCTTGGTTCTATGAAGTGAAAAGGTATCTTGAAGCTCAATAGTTCCCTGAAGGGGCATCTGTCAATGATAAGAAGTTTCTGAGGAGCTTTTCTGCTAAGTTCTTCTTGAGTAATGGAATTTTGTAAAAGCGCAATCATGATTCGACTTTGCTTCGCTGTGTGGATAAGAAAGAAGCAGTAAAGATTATGGAAGACATGCATGATTGGATCTTTGATACTCATTCTAGTGGGCATACTATGGCTAAGAAGATCCTGAGAGCAGGTTATTATTGGTCTACTATGGAAGCTGATTGCTATCAACATTCCAAAACTTGTCACAAATGCCAGATTTATGCTGATAAAGTTCATGTGCCTCCTGTTTCGTTGAATGTTCTGACTGCTCCATGGCCTTTTGCCATGTGAGGCGTTGATATGATTGGTGAGATCAAACCTACTGCTTCCAATGGACATCGTTTCATCCTTGTTTCCATTGATTACTTCACAAAGTGGGTAGAGGCGGCTTCATTTGCTTCTGTTATTAAGAATGTTGTGGCTCGATTCATCAAGTATAATCTTTTATGTCGATATGGCATCCCGGAAAGGATTATCACAGATAATGGTACTAATTTGAACAATACTATGATTACTGATCTTTGTACGCAGTTCAAGATTAAGCATCACAATTCTTCTCCATATCGTCCAAAGATGAATGGTGCAGTGGAAGCCGCCAACAAGAATATTAAGAAGATCTTGCAAAAGATGATAGTTACATATAAGGATTGGCATGAGATGTTACCATTTTCTCTTCATGGTTATTGTACCACAATACGTACTTCAACATGGGCAACCCCTTTCTCCCTTGTTTATGGTATGGAAGCAGTTTTACCCATTGAAGTTCAGATTCCTTCCTTGAGAATTATGAAGGATGTAGGCTTAGATGAAGATGAATGGATTCAGACTCGACTCGACCAGATAAATTTGATTGATGAGAAAAGACTAGTAGTTGTTTGTCATGGTCAGATGTATCATAAACGTATGATCAAAGCCTTCAATAAAAAAGTTAAGCAACAAGTGTATCAGGCTGGTGATTTGGTAATCAAGCATATCATATTACCACAGGGTGATCCCAGAGGCAAATGGACCCCCACCTATGAAGGGTCATTTTTTGTTAAGAGAGTATTTTCTGGAGGTGCCATGATGCTTACCACTATGGATGGTGAAGATTTCCCACAGCCTGTGAATGCAGACATAGTTAAAAAATACTACGCATAAAAAGAGGCCCGCTAGGTTGACTGGCCTAGGCAAAAATAAGGGCATCCTGGCAAACCAAAAGGGTTCGGGAAAAAATTAGGGATATATATTAAAAAAATGTACACCCGGCAAGTCGAAAACCTGAAAAGGCGGCTTGGGCAAAAAAGGGCATCCCAGTGGATTGAAAACCTGAAAAGGCAATCCAGGCAAAAGTTAGGGATTAAAGCGTATGACTATGTCTCATTGGGTCACCCATGTAACCTCTACTAGTTGTGTTATCTACGTCAAATTCAACAGATACGGATCAATCCAATCGTTTCTTTTCCAATAGCTGAAGATGAGATACTTGAAGATAATGGCAATAGCAGAGTTGAAATTCAATAGGATTATTTACACATAGCTATTTCTCCTTGTTTTTGTAAAAATTTCTTTGACGAAATTTCTCTTACTAGGATTTCCGTCTCCGTGTTAAAAACTTGCTTGTTTATAGGCCAATTTCTAAATAAATAAAATTCCATTTTTCGTATTCAGGTTTACTTTTCCCTTTTTACTAAAGCGAAAAACGTCTGTTGATTATGTTTGAATGTATATATGCTTTTGAATATGATTGGTGTTTACCAGAAATGCATAAAATACAATATAGCATTTACTAAGAACAAACGGAGGTAGGAATTCAAGGAATCTTCGCTGGTTCATCCCCACAGATTAATCTTTACGGATATTCTTACGCAATACTTCAAGTAATATATTGTATTTCCAACACTATGAAGTCCTCAAGCAGTTTCATATCCTCTGAAGAATTGATACTTAACCAAATAAGTCTCCCGGATCTATGTCCATCTCTTTTATCCTCAGTCGGGATATTCAGGAAATTAATCCTTCAATAAGAAATACGACGAGCAAAAATGGGATGTTCTAAGTACGATATTCTTAAAACAAGACGGGAACAAAGTCTTCATATTTCTCAATAACGAATCGGGATTTATTTTCCCCAGCCAGCAGTTGTTCAACGAAGCTACTTATATACATAATTCATTCATACATCACATCATATCATATCATACGCATACAACATTATTATGAGATATTATCTTGCAAAGTGTTATATACATCATGATATTTGCATAGAACTAACCTTGTTTTTCAGGTTAATTCTCCAGCAGACAAACTTAATCCACAACTTACCTTGGGTCGTTGTTTATCTTCCCAAGTACTCTATTATGACTTTGAGTCGTCGTTTATCTTCCCAAAAGTTATACCATTACCTTGGGCCGTTGTTTATCTTCCCAAGTACCTTATTATGACTTTGGGCCGTCGTTTATCTTCACAAAAGTTATACCATTACCTTGGGTCGTTGTTTATCTTCCTAAGTACCTTATTATGACCTTGGGTCGTTGTTTATCTTCCCAAAAGTTATACCATTACCTTGGGTCGTTGTTTATCTTCCCAAGTACCTTATTATGACTTTGGGCTGTCGTTTATCTTCCCAAAAGTTATACCATTACCTTGGGGCCATTGTTTATCTTCCCAAGTACCTTATTATGACCTTGGGCCGTCGTTAATCTTCCCAAAAACTATATCATTACCTTGGGTCGTTTTTTATCTTCCCAAGTACCTTATTATGACCTTGGGCCGTCGTTTATCTTCCCAAAAGTTATACAATTATCTTGGGCCGTTGTTTATCTTCCCAAGTACCTTATTATGACTTTGGGCCGTCGTTTATCTTCCCAAAAGTTATACCATTACCTTGGGTCGTTGTTTATCTTCCCAAGTACCTTATTATGACTTTGGGCTGTCGTTTATCTTCCCAAAAGTTATACCATTACCTTGGGTCGTTGTTCATCTTCCCAAGTACCTTATTATGACTTTGGGTCGTTGTTTATCTTCCCAAAATCTACATCATTACCTTGGGCCATCGTTTATCTTCCCAAAGGTTACATCTTCATACTTTGGACTATTTCATTCTCCAAGAAGTATATTTGAAGAACTTTTCTCTGAATGGCATCTTTAAGCTCATTCAAGCAATACAATCTTTTCTCCGAATGGCATCTTTAAGCCCATTCAAGCAATACAACCAACCAACAGTATCATTCTATGCACCGGCGAGTGCAAGTTTTTAGGTTTGTGTGTTTAATCCCCTTCAACCTTCTAGTCACGAATGGCGCGCATGCCAATCTAACTCCTTAAGTTTTAGAAAATTGAACAGGGGCAGCTGTTGTACCCCCAAATTTTCCCTCCCACAATCAAGGAAACGTCTCTCAAGATTTCTCAATGATCATAAGGTTCACAAAGTTCACAATTGGTCAGAAAGTTTGAGAGTCACCTCAAACAAAGCATCCTCCTAAGCAATAGATCCACGGCTAGGGTTTTGAGTTTATCTAAGCTAAATGGACTTCCAAGGCCTCAATTGAGCTTCATAACATCCCACATGTATTCAAGAATCCCCATGTCAAGTTTCAGAGATTTCCCAATAAGTTTGACCAGTCAGATGATCAGATATGCAAAAATCAGTTAAAGTAGTTAAAAAGTCAAACTGAGGTCAACTGTGGTTAAACTAAAGTCGAACATCAAGATATTTTGCCAACATCAAGATTATGAATTAAAATTCATCATTTGATCAAGATTCATCAAGGAGATCTCAGATCATCAAGAATCAGGAAGTTTCTAAATTATGGTTTCCTAGGAAAAGTCAACTGAACTTTGACCAGCCATAACTTTCACATGCTTCATCAAAAATTTCCCACCCAAAGCTCATTTTGAAGGAAATTGAATTCTATACAACTTTGTGTCTTACAAGCCAAGCCTAAAAATGCTTCATTTGGAATGTATGAGCTAAAACATTACAGGTCATTTCAAAAGTCAACAAAAAGTCAAATTTTTTCAAAGAGCATAATTTAAAAATGGTAAAATATATGGACATGAGACCAAAGAGGTTTGTTAGAGGACTCTTTAAGATCTCCAAAAAGTCCAAGAACACCTTCATAGCCTTAAAATTGAGGGATTTATGTCTTGGCAAGGTTGGGAAATTTTCAAGGGGTGCATGAAGCAAATAAGGTCTTAAATCCATTTTTTTCCAAATGGGCCTATCAATTTGCAACCCAATCTTCACAATAACATCAAGCACGACCCAATTCAAACTATTTATGATTTTTATAATTTATTTATTATTTATTTGGATTTTATTCATTAAAATTCAATTTAAATCAAAATAAAATATAAAAACTCAAATATTTGATTTGATCCTTCTTCTAGAATCTCATAAACATCATTTAAGTTGATTGGATGCTCTCCAATTTCGTGCAAAGCCTTAGAAGTATGAAAAGATTTGATTTTTTTATCAAAATTATGGATGGGATTTCTTCACCATCAAGTAACCACAAAAGCCCAACAATCCACTAATTTTTTTACCTAGACTGACTCTATTACATATACACAATTGAACCAATACACAAGGAGACGAATTTGCAGCTGCCAAGAGTGAAAACCAACTTCAAAAATCTTCAAGAAAATTAGGATTCAGATTCAAGCATCCAAGCCATCTCCAAAGCTTTTGAAGGTTACAATTCATTTCTAGAAGATCACACAATGTTCCTGGATCATGAGAACATCCATTCATGCATCAAAACATCATAACCGATTTCTCATATTTTCTTAAAAATTGAATTTTTGATTATCATGATTCTGGGTGTTTTAATGGTTTTTGATGATCAAATATTGTTCATAATGTCATGTATATCATTGTTGGTTGGTTGTTTCGAAGCTTTCTTGCAGGTACAAGATTTTGCCATGGTTAGGGTTTCGACCTCAAGAATGGGGTTTCTTGTTTTATGCCATTAATGGACATACTAAGGACATGGTTAAATCGTATAAACCCTGGGCAATCGGAATATGTCATTAATTTTAAGGATTGTGTTGATTTGTGTAGGGTTCAAAGAACATAGGTTTCCCTGCAAATTTTGTTCGCAGGAAAAATCGAAAGAAAATTCGCAAGAAATTCAAATGAGGAAGATGAAGTTTGGGCGCCATTCTGATTTGTTTTGAATTTTAATATTTATTTTTTTGTTTCTATGTTATAAAAATTGATGACGCCCAGCCCAGTGGTTCCATGTGCGCACCTGTATTTGCTAGGTCCTGAGTTCGATCCTTGGTGAGATCCATCTTTTTTTAATTTTTCCAGTCATTTAACAAACTTTATATATTTTAATGTTTTGTTGTTATTAGGGCAGACGCGCCCCATGTGGCTTGATGGCAAGAGGATTGGCTTGGTATGCACAAGGTTAAGGGATCGAATCCTGGTGGAAGCAAAAAAATTTAATTCATTTGTTATTCGTGAACTTAATATATATTTTATGGAGGCTGTGTAAATGACATCACACGCGTCCAGCCCAGTTGGTTGAGGGTAGGTGTTGGAAGGTTGGAGACCTGGGTTCGACCCCAGACTCCTTCAGGTATGTTTTTGCCTATTATTTTCATATTATTTAGTTAAAATTTAATTATTATTATTATAAATAATTTAGTTAATAGGATTTAATTAATAAAAATCATAACCTTTCTAAATAAAACCAAATAAATTCTTTTTATGTTTTCTAAAATTTAATTAACTCATTAGTTTTTTTTAATCAATTAATTTATAAATTTTTTTTAATTTGTATATAATCTCCATTATTTATGTATTTTGTAAATAAAAACCAAGTTAAAACCTTTTATAGTCCTAATTAAATTTTCTTAATTATTTCTCTAAATAATAATTTTGTATGTAATTAGTCCATTACATTTAATTAATTATTTATTACTAATTTTATCATATTTTTCTTAATAAATTTATTTATCACTCTAATTTTTCTAAATTAAATCCTTAACCTAATTATATTCTAAAAACCCTAATTTTGTTTAACTAACCTTAATGTCTCTAACCCTAAATTTCAATCTAACTTTCTTAACCTAAACTTAATTCTTTTTTTAATTAAAACTTCAAGTTAATTTTAAATCTTAAATCTTAATTTATTTAGTTTCTTTTATTTAATCTTAATTAGTATTGTTTTAATTCTTCATATCTTGTTATTTATATTTTCTTGCCTTATATTATAATGTATTCTTTTTCTCGCTCGATTATTTTGTAATTGCCCAAAGCCTTGTAATAGCTTAGATTTACTTTTCCGTCCTTTTAATTATTATTATTTAAATACGTGGCTAGTAAATAGGGAGTGACAACCTAATTGAAATTAATTGGACTTAGAAAATTAATTAAATATGATAAAATATATGAAAAATAACACTCACACACGTAAGTCGATCTAAGATCGCCGTCTGCACTTCCTAGGGTATCCCTCTTGGTTGCCTTATTCAAAATGGTCAAGTCCCTCGAATATAGGGGTGTCTTAAGCAAAGTCCCTTCACGTATAAATCATCAAGTCCCTACAAATTTAAAAGATCAAGTCCCTTCGAAGTTTCCTATGGAATAATGATCTTGTCCCTTCAAATAAATGATGATAGTCCCTACGAATTGCTAAAGACACCCCTTAAGTTGCCTTCGTTGACCATACGATGACCCTACTCCCGTCCATTAAACAAATCCAAGGTAATGACTACATATTCCTTAATAATAGGGATAGTCTTACCCTTGAAATAATATAAAAGAACATGAATGACTTAGTATAAGGTAGGTACCTCATAGTTACTTGCTCACTCTTCAAAATAAAAACACTTTTCACACCTCACAATATTTTCAAATATTTTCAAACAAGGCTTTGTATACATCCATACGAGGATCATTACAAAGTACTTAGAAAATTTTTAATCACACACTACACTTTTCAAAAACATTTAAGTGAGCTAAGTAACTAAGAGCCCATGGATAACCATGGATATAAAGGGTGCTAACACCTTCCATTTATATAACCTACCCCCCGAACTCAAGTCTTTTCAAAATGGTCTTTCCTGTTCTTTTATGTCCCTTCCTTATGGATAAAATAAAAGTCAGTGGCGGCTCTTGCTATCCGCAACATTTATAGAAAGTTAGTTCTCCCACCGTGTTACAGTTGGCCTTACTCTCTACCACCATAAAGAGAGTGGGCCTTGTGGGTCTTTTGAAGAAAATGTTCTGCTCTTCGACCCAACCATTGTTCATTACATAGTAGCACACTGGTTGGTGCGCTGCCATTTCTGCTTCAGTGTTAGCATCCATATTTTCGACCTCGATGATGCGGTCGTACACTCTAGGCATTACTAAAACTACGTTGACCAGTATGTCCAAAGAAGCCTCAAACTCACAGTCAAAGTTATCTGCCATTTCTTCATCTTCGACAGCCTTGAACTCAACTTTTATTTCTGCCTTAATGTCAGTTCCTTTGTTTCTGAACGAATGTCCTTTGTTCCCTACAGGAACCTTGTTATTCACTTTAAGATTGTCCCTAGCTTCACCAAGGACATTTTTGCTGGATTCAGCACAATCACCTCTAGAGGCTTCCCTTTGAGCCTTCCTTCTGCGCTGCTTCCTACACCATTGCGACCTGGACATAGGATTATTACCCATGTAATTCTCAGATACATATGCAACTTTGTTAGAGGTCCTAACCTCCTGTGTGTATCCCATTGAGGGTCCTCTTTCGAACTCAAACTTTCCCCATTTCTTTCCTCTCCTCTTGCTTTACTTATCAGGCTTAAACCACTTGTCACTGGGGATTTCCCCACTTGTCTTAAATGAGGGTTGTTTGGACTTGAGAGACTGAGGCATGCCTCTTTGTTGATAGGGGTTAGCACGTCTTGGGTCGAAATGGGCATGTTTTTGGGCAGTTTTCTCCTTTTTCCCCCATGCATCCTATTAGACTGTTGAAGACTTCAAGCAGCCTTCTTGTCAAAGATGGAACTACACCTTGGACAGAGCATCACTTCTAACTTCTTGTTTTGGAATCTCTACAAGAAATCAACAATTGTCTCATCCTCCTTGGGATAAGCCTTTGTATAGTGGTCCTTCTGGCTTGCATAACGATCCACCTTCAGCACCTGGTCGTCTATTACCTCGACCGTGTTAAGATTAACTTCGTCCTTGAGTTCCATCTTGGAGAAGTTCAGTTCTAGGCCATCAGCAGCCTCATCCATCTTTACGAAATTTTTAGCAGTTTATTTGGTAATGAGTGGGAGGCTTGATTCTTCAACCTCCTCATGAGGGACGATGGTAACCCCCACGTTAAAACTTTCAACATCTGATGATGTCTTAAAGAATCCTTTGACAACCTTGCATATCAGTTGTTCCCATTGCTCACTGGTCAGTTCCTAATTGGCTTTGAACACTATGGCTTCATTGTTGGGGTTCTTAGTAACCTTAACCACCACAGGGTCAACTACAGCCTCGACTGAATCAGGACTTCCACTATCATCGGCGACTTTCTCAACGACGATGTCCACCTAATTTACTGCAGAAGGTTCAGAGTAAATCGCCTCAACCATCTGAAGAGGATCAGTATCGATCTTCATCTGCGCTTTTGGCTTGTCACCGAACTTGAGTCTTCCTTCCTGGATTGCATTTTGCACCAAATCCCTGAAAAGAAAATATTGAGAAGTTTTATGACCCAAATAATTATGGTATTTACAAAAACCTCTTTTCTTTATTTGATCTAAATGTGGTGTTTTGGCCCCAGGCGGAACAAGTATTTGTCCATCCTTAACTAATAAATCAAAAATCTCGTCACACTTGGTGATGTCGAAAGTTTATGTTTTCTTTGGAAATCTATCGTTCTTTTCGACTTCGATATGATTCTTTCCATTTGAGGGAACTAATAGTTTGCAGGAATAAGGAGAACCCTGCTTAAGTTCATCTAAGTCTATCTCATTATCATCTAGAGGTAGAGTTTCGTCATAGACGTTTTCGACCTCATCTTGATATTTGACATAGGCTACCTTTTGATGTTTGTTCGCCCAAGCTTTCTCGTCCTACAGACGTTCAAGCTGTCGAAGTCGGTCTTTTAATTGGGCCATGTCCCTCAAGTACTGAGTATCCAGCTTCTTCCTGATTGAATAGTCAAGGCCACCAGCAGCCATTTCGACCAATTCACTCTAAGGTACTTGAGTAAAACATCTTTCCTTAAGAAGTCAAAATCTGTTCAAGTAGTCGTCAATGGACTCATTGAATTTTCGTTTCACACTGGCTAATTCTTTAAACTAATTTTAGTCTGACCCATGTAGAATTGCTCGTGAAATAAACGCTCTAATTGAGTCCAATTACATACCGAACCAGGCAGCATAGTAGTAAACCAAGTGAAAGCATTCTTGGTAAGGGAGCTAGGGAAATATTTAATCCTTAGACTATCATCATTAGCAATCTCCCCAGCCTCTATCATGTATCGTGCCACATGTTCGACCGTAGATTCGGTTGTATCCCCTGAGAACTTGGTAAATTTGGGAACCTTCGTCCTAGGGGGAAATTCTGATTGGAGTATATAGTCTACTATTGGTGAAGTAAAGTTTGGCATGGCAAAACCAGTGTTTATTCCACTTCGCGCCATTATTCGTTCGACAAGAGCTGCCAAGTTATTCTCTGTTGCAAGATTATTTTGTCGAACTTATTGGACTACATGGTCTGCATCTTGATGTATATTTACCAACCTCACTCTAAGCTCCTCTTCTATCGGTATCTGTCTCTGACCTCTGATGGATTTGACGTCTACCGGTTCGACCACGGGTGGATTTTATTGGTTCAATGGATGCATAACTTCTCTTACTTCTGGTAAGTGATGGGGCTGTCGAACTGGTGTTGGGACTCCCATAAATTATGCTATGCGCACCATTTGAGATATCATCTATCGATTCGTCTGAGTCGTATTTTGAATCAAAGGCTGAAAAATCTCTCCCATAGTTTGGGACAATGTATGAACCATTTGCATGTTGCTTTCATCCATCTGTTGCCTTAGATAGGCCATAGATTCATTTGTCAAAGTATGACTCTGAGTCAAATGCCCTAAGCCACCAGTCTGATTATTCCTTCTCATATTTATTGCAGAACCAGATTCATGCAAAGGCGAAGGAACAACATTGTCTGAATAAATTGGGGGAGAACTTCTCAATCCTTCCATGGACGCTGTCGTACTTAAGAGTCTAGGAAAAGCCTGAGAAAGTGATGTGGGTATATGGGGTCTAAATGCAGTCGTACTTGGTGGTGGAGTTTGAGTATTTGACCCAATATACTCCAACATTGACTGAGTATAGTATCTATTAACTGTGTCTCCTAGTCCTGGCGAAGGGGCTTGATTCGACGTCACATTTGGTGTGGTCGAAGCTCTTGTCGAAGGATTGGAGGTTGGGATGGCCTCATTCCTTGGTCCATCTTGTGTGTTCGTACTACGAACGTTCGAACTGCCCACTTGAGGATTCAACCCATTTGTTGTGGGTATTGAATCACTTGGATTTCCTTGGCTAGATGTCATCCTTCTTGTGTTTCTTCTTTTAGGGATATAATGATATGTACTGGCTACCTTGCCACTTCTCTAATGCATACAACAAAGGTAATTGTTCCTTCTACCAGACCTGTTAGACGGTGTGGCTAGTGATCGAGAGGGGGTGAATAGATCACCTCCTTTTTCACAAGGTTTTAATAAAACTTTTCAGAGTTTTTGAAAATAAGCGGAAAAACTATGATCCTGAATCGACTTCCGTCTATTCTGAACCAGCCACTAGAAAACCGGACATGCGATGGAGTGCTGGATTTGATATTAAGATGACAAAGACTTGAACACACGAAATGATAAACAATTGAATGCACTTATCACTAAAGGCTATTTCCAATGAATCAAAACTAATGAAAATGTAAATAGAGTTAGAGAGAGAATACATAACTCAGAGATTTGGTAAGGAATTTCTCCACGTCCGTCCTCGCGTGTGGGTACGTCTCCCTCTTAATTTCAAACCGAAATTGAGAACTTTTATATCAATAATGTTGATTTTGTCTTTTACAAGGTTGCAATACAAAAACCAGAAATCTAAACACAAAGATCTTCCTATTGTATGAACCTTCACTTGATCAAGCAAGATCAAGACTTTCCTGCAAGTATTACAAACAATTCACCGGTTCCACAATCTGTTTGCGAAATAACCCAATTTCCAAACCTTACGCTGCGGCTGAATCTGTTCTGTAAACATGACTCACAAACCCTCAAGAACACGTCCGTTCTTGAAGGACAAACCAGATGGTTTTTCCTCGAAATCCCCTTACAATCGTCAACTCAACTAGATCCTCGATCGTACCATTTAACGTTATCTCGTTGATCCGTTAATCCCAAGAACAAGAATGATTATGTGTTGATGTTCTTGAATTAAGGAGATTGAGAAGATGATGAAGATGAAGTCTCTTTCAGATTTCGAATACGGCTGACCAATTGATTGCACATTCAAACCTCTATTTGACTGTGTGTTCTTCAATTATTCACTTTCAATTTGATTGACTTGTGTACTGTAAGAAAAACTAAATTGACAGAAGCTTATATACACATAACAGAAGCTGTTAGAAAAGAAACAGATTTATGAATCGATACAAAGCACACATGTATTGATACATGTGAATTTCCCAACTGTTATGTATCAATACATGGAGGTACGCATCGATACATACTGAACCAATGTAGAAATTCAGAAAAATAACATCAGCATGAATCGATGCAAGTTACGAATGTATCGATATAAGGCTGATTTCCAGAAATAGAAATACAGCATGTATCGATGCATTATGCGAATGAATCGATGCATAGTTTGTTTCCAGAAACACCAAGGAAACATGAATCGATACAACAATCGTATGTATCGATACATACAGTACAAAAAACAATATTTAGTGCTTTTAAAAGACATGTATCGATGCAAGCCAACATGTCTCAATACATACATGATTAAAATTGTTTTTAAGTCAAAATACAAAGTTGAACAACTTAGCAAGTAAACAAATGCACAAGAAGCAAAAGGCATAGAAATTTGCTATCATGCAAAACTAATCCAAAAGAGATAATTGCTCAGAAACTCCCCCTTTTTGATGATGGCAAATTTTGCAAGATGTGGAAAAACACTCCCCCTGAGTTTGTGCATTGCTGTCAACTGTCACATCCATTCCTTTCTCCCCCTTTGTCAACATCAAAAATAAGAGAAAAACAGTCTAGTCGAAGAAGAATTTAGCAATAACCATCAAGATTGATATATAAGCTAAACATTCACAAAGAATGTAGCTTAACACGAATTAAAACAAAAAAAAATAAAGGGAAAACAACACAATGAAACAAAAGGAAAAAATAAGCATTGAAGTACCTAGTAGAGTTATGAATTACAAAGAGAATAAAAACATACAAAGTTTAAACATTAGTCCAAAAGAAACTTAAGAAACATAAGTATGATATGATGATGATGTAATGCAATGATATAATGTTGGTTTAGTGAGGATTATAGCCTCCACGAGACTCCTCATCAGCTCTATCGGGATCTCTGAAACTTGGTGGAGGAGGTGGAGGAGGCATTTCATCAGGATTTTTCCCCATGAAGTTGTAATGCCTGAACCGATTCTTAACCTCAGTACTTCTAAACCTTTCCATAATGCCCGGATGTGCACGACAATCATCCATAAAGCTCGACATCTCATTGTAAAATACTTGATGCCACTTGACCAAGTCCGTGTGCCATGAGTGTTGGTTGTGGTACATACGAGTGTGGTCATCATGCCACTCACGGTGCTCGTTGTGCCACTCCATTTGTTGAACATGCCAAGTGTCGTACCTCGAAAAATACGATCCTCGCGCCGACTGCGGAACAGATGGAAATAACAGAGTCGCCACCTAATTCTATTTATTCTAATGAAAGAATAGGAAGATATAGATAAAACATAATAAAGAAATATGGATAGAACAAGGTCATCGAAACCAACTTCTAAGTTCGGGAGTCGGTTACATAAGGGGAAGGTATTAGCACCCCTTACGTCTGTTGTACTCAACAGGAACCTCTTAGTTTCACCTGCGATTTAATGTTAACTTATGCTTTCTGTTTTCTCTGAATAATAAATACGAATGATTCTAAATTAGGGTTAATAAGAGAAATGGGTTATTTTATTATCCGTGTGCTCGGCAAGGAGTAAGATCCGTGTGCCTACGTATTCACTTGTGCAATGGGAAAGTCAGAGCTTCGTAGTTCGTGGTACTAAGGTTCGTTGGTTATTTTGTTTTAATGAACAGTTGTTTGAACCGCATTCTGACTGCTAAGCGTTGGCTTATCTGCTCACGATAGGAGGCGGAAGCGCTAGCTTGTTTTGCAAGTATAGAAAGGATTCAAACAGTTCTCTTTTAAAAGATGTTTGATCTGGTTAGGGTTTTCTTTAAAATGAAAGGGTAAATAAACTGCGTCCTAAGGGGCGAGCCTCAGGAGAATTTATTCGAGAATTCGAGGAATGCTAGATTCCAGAATTCAATTCTTTCATTACTTGATATGTATATTAAAGGTTTTTAATTACGGAAAAGTCGAATGAACCGCATCCCGCGGGGCGAGCCTCAGGAGAGTTCATTCAAGAATTCGAGGAATGCGAGACTCCAGAATTTAGTTATTCAGTTATTTAATTATGAAAATATTTGAAGGTCGAGTTCGGAAAAGTTGATGACGAGGCCCGATGCACTCGACTTACATTAATTCGCGATCCGATTAAAGCGATAACAAAAAGAATTAAATTAAAATTGCAACAATTAAATTGGAGTAAAAGTAATAGATATAAATAATTAAATTTAATTGAATTTAATAAAGTACTTTAAATAATGGAAATAAGGTAATAAAAATAAATTACTAATTTAGATTGTTTGTCGAAATGGAATAATTAAATAAAAGGCCTCATATTGATTAAATTTCCCGATTTTACAATATCGGAAATAATTTAATCATTTGTTATATCATTAGCTATAAAATGAAATAAAATCTAAAAATAATAGCAAATAAAGAATTGGCCTCATATTCAATTTAAATAACGTCGATTTATTCGAAATCGAATATTTAAATATGTATTCATTGGCCAAAATAATAATAATAAAATCAATAATAAAATGAATCTAATAATAAATTAGAAACTATAAAAAATAGAAAATGGTCTCATATCGATTTGGACAACGTCGATAAATTTAATGTCGCGAATCGGACGGTAATATCATAGACCAAATTATAACTATAAATAAATCAATAAATTGATAAAATAATAAATGAAGAAAAAAAGTCAGACTCAAATCGATTTAGATAACGTCGCTAAATGGAATATCAGTAAACCGTATTTTTATCATAGGCCCACAAAAATAATAATAAATTGATACTTAAAATATAGAAGTCGAGAGAAAAAAATGAACATAAATGACCCAAAATTTAGCATCAATATCAAATAATTCCTTAAATTTTCTTAAGACATTTTCTAAATTAATATCATAATTTGTGAAATCAACTTAACAACTCATGGGTTAAAAGAACAGAATAATAATTAAAAAATGTTAATTTAGAAAACAACGGATTAAAAAATGAACATAATTTGTGAAATCAATATCATAATCCATGTGTATAATAAAGATCCAAGGTGTAATTAGAAGATCTAAATAATCATGGGCCACGGAAAGGAAACACACAACAGAAGATATTATTAGCAAAAAATAAAACTCAGTGAATCAAAAACACAAACAGTTCAGCAAAGAACTCATGCGGTCCATACCACAAAACGGCGTCGCATCCACGATTTCAGAAGAAAAAACGCCTCAACTTTAAATCACTGTCTTCCTTAATCGTTTCTGAAAACAAAACAACAGAAAAACCATCTCTCTCTCTCAATCGCCGATGCAGTTTCACGACTCAGATTGGGTCTTGCGATTGCGTTTCATCTGAGCTTGCTTCCATCGATAAATGTCATCTCCATCGTTTCAGCTTCACGACGGCAGCTCACGGTTCTCACCGGATCCCCTTGATATCCGCGGCTCACAGCGGTGAGTTCTGACGCCTCTCTCTCAATGCTTGTTTCAACTCTCTTTCATCTTAGATCTTCTGGTTTTGGTTTCGAAATTTTCTGTGCTTTGAATTCGAATCAGACGCCTGATAGTATTTGTTTTTTATGTGGGTAGAATTTTCGTTGAGGAAAAATATTTGCTGTGAAATTTAGGGTTCCCCCCCCCCCCCCCCGTCCTCTTTTCCAATGATTGAGGGCATTTTTTTATAGAAGGGCGAGGATGATTTGGTGTGCGTCGGATTGAAGAGGGATTTGAGGAAATCGTGAGCTGGCTTTTGCAATCCGTTAGAGGTAGTGGAATGAAAATTGATTTTGTAGGATATTCTTGATATCTGAATCTATTTTGTCTGTAGTGTGATTCTAGAAGATGTGGTCCCTGATGAATTTCTCATTGATTTTTTTTACCACTGTGAACTTTGAAAGCTTGGTAGTTTTACTGATAAGAGCTTTGTGGTTTTTACTGATACAAGACTTGTTTTTTTTACTGCTATGTCTATTCTCTAGGCTTTTTGAAACTGAATGCAAACCCTTACAAGCTTTAACTTGTGCCCTTTGTACTTTGAACTCAGCTAATAAAAACTTGGCATTTTTATGCGTTTGTAAATTAATCTTTCGTATGCTTCATGTAGGTTGAAAACTTGGGCATGACAAACAAATGGCTCACTCCATTGCTTGCAACCATCTGTCATAAACACTTTGAAACCTTATGTATTGCTGACTTTTCTTAGCCAATGATGCATTGTTTGATAACTGCATTTGTCCACCTTCACCTTGTTCTTCTTTTATGCATTTGATAATTATATCCTTTAATGCTTTGTGGGCTTAGAAAGATGGAGATAATGACTTAGTTTGTACTTTTAATAATCCAGGATAGGGAGAATGCACAGTAGAATCAGTGGACTTGAACTTCTTGGCATTGCAGGAGTCTTTCCTAATAAGAAGTCCTTTTCTTGAGAGAACAAGACTGCCATTTTGTCTTTTGCTTGATGCATTCTTGTGATAAACCTAACATGGCCTTATTTTAATTGCCTTTCTCTTTGTTATATTTCATATGAGGTTAAGAGTCATGTTTCTAATTTCCATGAACTCGTTGCTTTGAATTGTACCCATATTTCCTAGTGCCTTGTACCGATGCCTTGATGGCTTGCTGATGCCTTGCAGGGAATCAGCTCTGTTTGTTGATTGAGCTAGGGTTGTCATTGGTGTGAGGGACTTGAAGACATCTTTCGTTCTTGTTTCAATTTGAATCTAATCAAAACCAAATATTCAAAATCTAATTATCTGCGTGCAGGCCGGTTGGTGTCCTTGATTATGTTCTGCGTTGCCTTTTTATGTCGGAGCATCCAGACTGAATTAGGAGTGCTTTTGTATCATCCATGTCAACCTCGGATGGATCGTTTCGGAGCGTCGACATTTGCTCGGTGCAAAGCATCTCGGCTTGCTGCAGATGCCAGAACTCGTTGTGCTTTGTGGATCCAATTTGTTTGATACTGTAAGTTTGCTATGGAATTTGATATCATGAAGAATCATGGAAACTCAAAGTTGGAGTTCTCGACTGAAGAATAACTGCTGCTTTCAAAAATTGAAATTGGGCTGTAGGTTTGGCATTGGAGGAAATGAAAGATGGTGGACCTGTTAGGACTGGTTTTGTTCAGTTAGTTACAGTCTTCTTGGGAGCTAGGAAATGAAGCCTTCTCAACCACATTTCTTCAACTGTGCTTAGTGAAAGTTTTCACTATTGTAATATGGTTGTAGCAACTACATAATGCTTGCTGAAGTATCCTAGTCCGTACCATTTTGGTCGTAACTGATGGAAATTTAATTCATGACCTGCTTTATTCTTTGTGTTATGATTCTAGGTCTTTTGGATGAGCTAAGTATAGAAACGTTGGCCCAATCGTAACCTCTTCATGCACTTAAATATTCCTTCATAATTTAATCACCTTATTCAATATTTAATTAAACTGCCTTGATTTTGCAACTAACTTGAGTAAACATTTCCGAGTAATTATGATGACTTGGAAACTTGAAACCGACTTGTGCAGAATCATCATAATACAAATTAATCATGCCTTGATTCTTGCTTCAAGTATTTTTTTAGCTTTTGAATTGTATGCCTCGTTGAAATTGAGATGGAATTAATTCACAAACACACTTTGAATAAATCTCAAGTCCCTTATGCTAAAATGGGATCAATTGTGAACCAAATTGCACATGTCCTAAATATATAAACCAACCTTTCAAGACTTAAGCCAAATGCACTAAATTTGAGCATAATATAATTTGGATCACCTTTGGACTTGATTCTGAATTACCAATCTCTTATTTAACAAAGCGAATTGAACTTTGATACGCATTTGCTTCTAAATGACTTGTAAATGAAACAACTTCATGTTTGATGAATACTATGTCAAACTCAATTGAATTCCATCCAACACTACACGCGTGCTTGACCTAAAACTTGATTCATTCTTGCAAGAACTTGAGTTTTGATAAAAATGAAAGGAACAATACATTCTTTTTAGTGGTTAATAAGCATAAATAAAATGACAAGTATGTAGGACAAATTTAGGGTATGACAGATGCCCCTATCTAATTGTCTTGAAACCGAGAAACTGAAATACTAAAAGGCGTTTAATTCTCAGGGTAAAAGTCAATTATATATAAGAAAACCCAAAATTTGTCTGATGCAGAATGTAATGCAGTGATGAAACATGAGATGCATGTATGGATGCAATAGCTGGGGATATACAATGCAGTTGCATGTAATATGATATGAGATGCAAAGTCTGCAGGAATGATGAAATAATTGAATGAGAAGAAAACAATGAAAACAAAAAGATAAGGAAATTTGGTTAGGAAAACAAGATATTTCTGAAAATTTGTCCGGTCAACAGAGGAGAATCAGGAATACTTGGAATAAGAGAGATTAAACCCTAGAGAGAAATAATGACGTCCAGCAATGCCCTAGATGCACAAATACCAAACTTGGAAATCAGTGTCTGAAACATCTAAAAAAGTACTAGATGTGGAATGAGACCAAATTATGAAGGTATACCAAGGGAAACCTCAAACTTTCCAACTAGAAAATCAAAGGGATGTCACTTGAAATAAGGGTCCACGTCAATCTTAACATAGTTTGAAGGGAAATAAAGATATCCACGCCAAATTTATCAATAAGACAAATTTGAAGGAAAAGAATTCCATGCCAAACTTAACACAGTTTGAAGGAAAAGAAAATATCCACGTCAAATTTCTCAATGGGAATTATCCGAAAAGAGACCTTCGAAGGAAAGGGGTCCACGTCAAACTTCGCAAAGTTTGAAGGAAATGAAATATCCATGTCAAATTTCTCAATGGGAATTATCCGAAAAGAGACCTTCGAAGGAAAGGGGTCCACGTCAAACTTCGCAAAGTTTGAAGGAAATGAAATATCCATGTCAAATTTCTCAATGGGAATTATCCGAAAAGAGGCCTTCAAAGGAAAGGGGTCCACGTCAAACTTCGCAAAGTTTGAAGGAAATGAAATATCCATGTCAAATTTCTCAATGGGAATTATCCGAAAAGAGACCTTCGAAGGAAAGGGGTCCACGTCAAACTTCGCAAAGTTTGAAGGAAATGAAATATCCATGTCAAATTTCTCAATGGGAATTATCAGAAAAGAGACCTTCGAAGGAAAGGGGTCCACATCAAACTTCGCAAAGTTTGAAGGAAATGAAATATCCATGTCAAATTTCTCAATGGGAATTATCCGAAAAGAGACCTTTGAAGGAAAGGGGTCCACGTCAAACTTCGCAAAGTTTGAAGGAAATGAAATATCCATGTCAAATTTCTCAATGGGAATTATCCGAAAAGAGACCTTCGAAGGAAAGGGGTCCACGTCAAACTTCGCAGAGTTTGAAGGAAATGAAATATCCACGTCAAATATCTTAACAAGATAAATTTGAAGGAAACAGAAATATCCACGTCAAATTTCTCAATGGGAATTATCCGAAGAGAGACTTTTGAAGGAAAAGGAAGATAAACACACGAAAGACAGGGTGACAGACACGACTGCTTTGGTAGGTTCCAAGTGAGTTGTTGGACTTTGATTTTTTTTGTGGTTGCTAATAGAAATTGGACTTTAAGGATGCCAAACGAAATTGGACTTTGACCACAAGGTAAGATAACAAGACCTCGGGAAATGCATATAAGCGTGAAGTAAACTTCGTGCTATGCTTGATATGAAATTGTATGATGCATATGGTGCAATGATTGCAATTCAAATGCTAAGACCACGGGATAAGACTCTTTTGGAGAGGTGCGGCTGAAGCAGCTGATTCCACAACACAGTGAACTCTGCCAACTATGCCGCTTGAAAGATATCCTGAACATGACTTCTATCACACTTGTTAGAAGTATCAATGATGTTGATCCTGTTGGGAAGGAGTGATAAACTTTGTTTGGTAATTTCCTGAAGCGAACAGCCTCATGTTGAATGATTCTGAAATGACTGCTTGACTGGTCGCTTGAAATGCTTGCCCCAGCACGAGTCTCGGAAAGATTTTATCTGAATAACGAGATCTTTGACTGCAAGGTGCCCCTGATAAGATCACTGATCAAGTTTCTCAACTGTTTAGGATTCCTTGATGATGAGTGCTTACTTGAAAATAAAATATTCATTCAAAATGTTAATTTTAATGCAATGCTCAAGCAAAATTTTGAAATCAAAAATCATTATTGGAATGATATTTGGAGTGAAGCAAATAACTCACTTGTAAGAATGCAATGTTAATTCAGACACCCAAAGTTAAAGATAATGCAAAGTGAAAGATAATGCAAAAGGTATGATACCAAAGAAAATGATTGGAAAATCTCTTGGGAGTCAGTTTACGCAACCTTGTTGAGATATGCTTTCGAAACAAACCGAACTTCAATTAGGTCTTTAAAGGGTTGTAACGTGGCTTGGTTCACGGTTTATGAAACAAAGGATATAAGGCTCAAAATTTAATTTTACCCAACCCATTCTCCATGATGATCTTCAGTCATACGCTCAATTAAATCAACCTATGCATTCAGGTTATTTGTAGTTTCACTACCGATGATGGCTCAGAAGCCAAAGGATTATTGGATGGTAGTCATTGCTTCTTCGCAACATTTTGTTTTTTGTTGAGGATTTTGGGTCAGCTCATCTTTCGTATTTGTGGAGGAAGTTTGGTGACTTCTTTTGATTTGATTTGTGTATTATCCCTAACTTTTGCCTGGACTGTATCTTTAATGTTCTTGGTCCACCGAGATGCTTTTATTTTTCTTAAGTCGCCTTTTAGGTATTGACTTAGCGGCTTTTTCTGTCATTTTTATATTTGGACAATGACTGCCATTAACTTCCTTAACAATTGTGCGAAGGAAAACTTGGGCTTAAAATCCTTATTGAAAGGTGTAAGGAATGATCCTCCTGAAATTGAATGCATAATCAAATTAATTGAGAACTACCCTGCCCCAGGATAAGATTACGGTTTTTTCGTGTAGAAAGAAACTCCAACTTCTAGGCTCAAAGGGGTTGACAATGGATTAACTTCCTTATTTCTCCAGTATTTGGGAGTTGAAACAATGCTTGTATAACATCAGAAAGGTTTTATTTTGAAAGCATACCTTTCAACAATTTGGGTATTTATTCGTCATCCTCCCTACAATCATTGCTTATACAATAGGTAAATAAGAGACACAATGGTATATATATTTTTTGGAATTTTTGAAAATGAAAAGCATGAATACGCATAAATATGAAGGTGAATGAATTGATTCAAAAACATGCAATGCTCATTTTATTAATGTTAACATTAAAGAACAAACAAAGTCTTTAAACAAGTACACATAATACAAACAAGGAAATTAAAACTGGAAAGAAACAAGGCCTAGTGTCTAATCAGTAGCAAGAATGAGCTTTCTCGTCTGATCCACAGGCTTTTAGGTAATAACTTGCGATTCTTCGACCAAATCTTCAGCCACTTGGTTTTGGCATGGGATCTATTTCAACCCTGGGAACCTTTCTTGGTGTGAAGGTGAGCAAGTCTCCCCTGACCAAGTCCTGAACTCGAGCTTGGAAAGCAAAACAATTTTCAATATCATGACCTGCAGCTCCTTCATGAAACGGGCAATGGAGGTCACTCCTAAATCCTAGTGGAAGAGGATTTGGAGGAATAAGAGGTCTGGTGGTGACAAGACCTTTCTTGCACAGTGCAGGGAAAATCTCAGCATACTTCATGGGATTAGGATCAATAGGAGTCCTGGGCCTGGGATTACGAGTCTGATTTTGACCAACATTCCTTTGTGGATGAGCTTGAGCTGGTGGAGCATTAACCATAGGAGAAACTGTGGCTACTTGGGCTTCACCGTACTATTGTTGCCTATAGTATGGTCTTCTTTCAGTGTTGACAGCATGAGTATCACCCTCTTTCTTCGTTTGAAAGTTCCCAGAGGACTTTCTCGCAGCATTAGAAGCTTCAGCACTTCCAAACTTGCCCTTTCTGATTCCTTCTTCTAGCCTTTCTCCAATAGTGACTAGGTCAGCAAAGCTAGATGATACGCTACCTATCATCCTTTCCCAGTATAGAGGTTGAAGAGTGTCCATGAACAGACCATTCAGTTCCTTCTCCTCCAAGGGAGGTTTAACCTGAGCAGCTAGCTCTCTCCAGCGCTAAGCATACTCTTTGAATGATTCTTTTTCTTTCTGAGACATGTTTTGAAGCTGACGGCGATCAGGCGCCATGTCCATATTGTATTTGTATTGTCTTAGGAATGCATCAAGCAAATCCTGCCAGCATTGGATACGGCTTTTCTCGAGTCACATATACCATTTCAAAGATGCCCCACTCAAACTATCTTGGAAGCAATGGATGAGCAGTTTGTCTTTATCAGCATGGGCGGCCATTTTGCGGCAATACATGATCATGTGGCTTTTTGGGGAAGTGTCTCCCTTATATTTTTCAAATATTGGCATTTTGAACTTGTCTGGCATAACCAAATTCGAAACCAAGCACATGTCTGATGCGGCAGCGTTGAAGACATCAAATCCTTCCACAGCTCTTATCCTTTTCTCCAAAGTCATACATTGTTCCCTAACATCCTCAATATTTCCAGCCTCCCCTTGTACTGAAGATGGTGGATTATGCATGAAGGGAGGATTCCCATAAGCAGTTTGGGCAACGGTATGCACATTGGGTTGAGAGTCAGTGAACACTCCAGGTTCGAAAAACGTGGATGTACCAGTCATCTGAGTAGTCGCAAATGGCGGAGTATAACCCGGTGGCAATCCAAATTCTGGCCATGTGCTAGCGGGTCTTGAAGACTCTGCGTTAATGACGAAACTACTGACTTCAGAGGTGACGGTCCTCTGAGCTGGAGTGTCCTTAGTAGCCAAAACTTGGAGCATTTCCATAATCTTGCTCACACTGCTCTTCAGGTCATCAATGTCTTCCCTGACTCGCTTGTTGTGTTCTTCTTGTTCAGCCATTATTCTTCTTTCGTGGGCCCTAGTTCTGTATCTGCGTGGAGAAATCAGCTTGACGGGTACTCAACAACTCTGAAGATGAGAACGGATGAACATGAGCGACTATGACGTATGCAAAATGAATGCAAACATGAATGCAGTAAGATGTAGTGAGTAGTTGTAATTCAAAAGATGAAAAATCAAATTCCAAAGTTAATCAACAAAACGAGAGAGTAACCAAAATCTATGATAAAAGTAACTTTACAGGTAGACACTAGAAGAATAGTTCTAAATTCTTTACCCATACAAACCCCTCACATGATAGTTTCTACGGTAATGGGTTAAGATACTCAAGGTCACGGACGCTAATCGAACTAACGTCCTGCCACAGGCTAGCTGTATTATGACGATAGTGACGATAAGGTCTACCTTGAGTGGAGTTCTCATGTTAAGCACACCAGGAGCGGGTCCTCGGAGATTAACATTACACAACTACCAATAATGAAACTGGTTCTAGGAGTTCCCCGAGTCACAGCCCTTTCACGAATCAAGTCATGCAACATGCTAGCTGTGTTATGACGAGATCTA
Source organism: Lathyrus aphaca (assembly GCA_963966055.1). NCBI lineage: Eukaryota > Viridiplantae > Streptophyta > Magnoliopsida > Fabales > Fabaceae > Lathyrus > Lathyrus aphaca. The sequence goes on along the minus strand of OZ014520.1, from coordinate 162,475,858 downwards.
CGAATAGGTCTACTCTCGGGGGGAGCTTTCATGCTAGGCTTGCAAGGAGCGATTCCTTGGAGACTAACACTAATAACTTCCAATTCTACCTTAGATGTTCCCTCTTCTTTTTCAGAAACTCAGGTGTCATCCCCGGATCCAACAAGCAAGCATGATAATGATCGTAATAAGAAGAGCGAATGAACAAGCATAAATAAAAAGCCTGAAGAAAACAGATAAGCAATGTAAACATTGATCTAAAAGTGATCTAAGTTAGGCTCGACTCTCTGAAGTCCCCAGCAGAGTCGCCAGTTGTCGTACCTCGAAATATACGATCCTCGCGCCGTCCGCGGAACAGATGGAAATAACAGAGTCGCCACCTAATTCTATTTATTTTAATGAAAGAATAGGAAGATATAGATAAAACATAATAAAGAAATATGGATAGAACAAGGTCATCGAAACCAACTTCTAAGTTCGGGAGTCGGTTACATAAGGGGTAGGTATTAGCACCCCTTATGTCCGTTGTACTCAACGGGAACCTCTTCGTTTCACCTGCGATTTAATGTTAACTTATGCTTTCTGTTTTCTCCGAATAATAAATACGAATGATTCTAAATTAGGGTTAATAAGAGAAATGGGTTATTTTATTCCTAGGGTGCTCGGCAAGGAGTAAGATCCGTGTGCCTACGTATTCCCTTGTGCAATGGGAAAGTCAGAGCTTCGTAGTTCGTGATACTAAGGTTCGTTGGTTATTTTGTTTTAAAGAATAGTTGTTTGAACCGCATTCTGACTGCTAAGCGTTGGCTTATCTGCTCACGATAGGAGGCGGAAGCGCTAGCTTATTTTGCAAGTATAGAAAGGATTCAAGAAGTTCTCTTTTAAAAGATGTTTGATCTGGTTAGGGTTTTCTTTAAAATGAAAGGGTAAATAAACTGCGTCCTGAAGGGCGAGCCTCAGGAGAATTTATTCGAGAATTCGAGGAATGCTAGATTCCAGAATTCAATTCTTTCATTACTTGATATGTATATTAAAGGTTTTTAATTACGGAAAAGTCGAATGAACCGCATCCCGCGGGGCGAGCCTCAGGAGAGTTCATTCAAGAATTCGAGGAATGCGAGACTCCAGAATTTAGTTATTCTGTTATTTAATTATGAAAATATTTGAAGGTCGAGTTCGGAAAAGTTGATGACGAGGCCCGATGCACTCGACTTACATTAATTCGCGATCCGATTAAAGCGATAACAAAAAGAATTAAATTAAAATTGCAACAATTAAATTGGAGTAAAAGTAATAGATATAAATAATTAAATTTAATTGAATTTAATAAAGTACTTTAAATAATGGAAATAAGGTAATAAAAATAAATTACTAATTTAGATTGTTTGTCGAAATGGAATAATTAAATAAAAGGCCTCATATTGATTAAATTTCCCGATTTTACAATATCGGAAATAATTTAATCATTTGTTATATCATTAGCTATAAAATGAAATAAAATCTAAAAATAATAGCAAATAAAGAATTGGTCTCATATTCAATTTAAATAACGTCGATTTATTCGAAATCGGATATTTAAATATGTATTCATTGGCCAAAATAATAATAATAAAATCAATAATAAAATGAATCTAATAATAAATTAGAAACTATAAAAAATAGAAAATGGTCTCATATCGATTCGGACAACGTCGATAAATTTAATGTCGCGAATCGGACGGTAATATCATAGACCAAATAATAACTATAAATAAATCAATAAATTGATAAAATAATAAATGAAGAAAAAAAGTCGGCCTCAAATCGATTTAGATAACGTCGCTAAATGGAATACCAGTAAACCGTATTTTTATCATAGGCCCACAAAAATAATAATAAATTGATACTTAAAATATAGAAGTCGAGAGAAAAAAATGAACATAAATGACCCAAAACGTAGCATCAATATCAAATAATTCCTTAAATTTTCTTAAGACATTTTCTAAATTAATATCATATTTTGTGAAATCAACTTAACAACTCATGGGTTAAAAGAACAGAATAATAATTAAAAAATGTTAATTTAGAAAACAACGGGTTAAAAAATGAACATAATTTGTGAAATCAATATCATAATCCATGTGTATAATAAAGATCCAAGGTGTAATTAGAAGATCTAAATAATCATGGGCCAAGGAAAGGAAACACACAACAGAAGATATTATTAGCAAAAAATAAAACTCAGTGAATCAAAAACACAAACAGTTCAGCAAAGAACTCATGCGGTCCATACCACAAAACGGCGTCGCATCCACGATTTCAGAAGAAAAAACGCCTCAATTTTAAATCATTATCTTCCTCAATCGTTTCTGAAAACAAAACAACGGCAAAACCATATCTCTCTCTCAATCGCCGATGCGGTTTCACGACTCAGATTGGGTCTTGCGATTGTATTTCATCTGAGCTTGCTTCCATCGGTAAATGTTATCTCCATCGTTTCAGCTTCACGATGGCAGCTCACGGTTCTCACCGGATCCCCCTGATATTCGCGGCTCACAGCGGTGAGTTCCGACGCCTCTCTCTCAATGCTTGTTTCAACTCTCTTTCATCTTAGATCTTCTGGTTTTGGTTTCGAAATTTTATGTGCTTTGAATTCGAATCAGACGCCTGATAGTATTTGTTTTTTTTGTGGGTAGAATTTTCGTTGAGGAAAAATATTTGCTGTGAAATTTAGGGGTTCCCCCCCCCCCCCGTCCTCTTTTCCAATGATTGAGGGAATTTTTTTTATAGAAGGGCGAGGATGATTTGGTGTGCGTCGGATTGAAGAGGGATTTGAGGAAATCGTGAGCTGGCTTTTGCAATCCGTTAGAGGTAGAGGAATGAAAATTGATTTTGTAGGATATTCTTGATATCTGAATCTATTTTGTTTGTAGTGTGATTCTAGAAGATGTGGTCCCTGATGAATTTCTCATTGATTTTTTTTTACCACTGTGAACTTTGAAAACTTGGTAGTTTTACTGATAAGAGCTTTGTGGTTTTTACTGATACAAGACTTGTATTTTTTTTACTGCAATGTCTATTCTCTGAGCTTTTTGAAACTGAATGCGAGCCCTTACAAGCTTTAACTTGTGCCCTTTGTACTTTGAACTCAGCTAATAAAAACTTGGCATTTTTATGCGTTTGTAAATTAATCTTGCGTATGCTTCATGCAGGTTGAAAACTTGGGCATGACAAACAAATGGCTCACTCCATTGCTTGCAACCATCTGTCATAAACACTTTGAAACCTTATGTATTGCTGACTTTGCTTAGCCAATGATGCATTGTTTGATAACTGCGTTTGTCCACCTTCACCTTGTTCTTCTTTTATGCATTTGATAATTATATCCTTTAATGCTTTGTGGGCTTAGAAAGATGGAGATAATGACTTAGTTTGTACTTTTAATAATCCAGGATAGGGAGAATGCACAGTAGAATCAGTGGACTTGAACTTCTTGGCATTGCAAGAGTCTTTCCTAATAAGAAGTCCTTTTCTTGAGAGAACAAGACTGCCATTTTGTCTTTTGCTTGATGCATTCTTGTGATAAACCTAACATGGCCTTATTTTAATTTCCTTTCTCTTTGTTATATTTCAGATGAAGTTAAGAGTCATGTTTCTAATTGCCATGAACTCGTTGCTTTGAATTGTACCCACATTTCCTAGTGCCTTGTACCTATGCCTTGATGGCTTGTTGATGCTTTGCAGGGAAGCAGCTCTGTTTGTTGATTGAGCTAGGGTTGTCATTGGTGTGAGGGACTTGAAGACATCTTTCGTTCTTGTTTCAATTTGAATCTAATCAAAACCAAATATTCAAAATCTAATTATCTGCGTACAGGATGGTTGGTGTCCTTGATTATGTTCTGCGTTGCCTTTTTATGCCGGAGCATCCAGACTGAATTAGGAGTTCTTTTTTATCAGTCCATGTCAACCTCGGCTGGATCGTTTCGGAGCGTCAATATTTGCTCGGTGCAAAGCATCTCGGCTTGCTGCAGATGTCAGAACTCGTTGTGCTTTGTGGATCCAATTTGTTTGATACTGTAAGTTTGCTACGGAATTTGATATCATGAAGAATCATGGAAACTCAAAGTTGGAGTTCTCGACTGAAGAATAACTGCTGCTTTCAAAAACTGAAACTGGGCTGTAGGTTTGGCATTGGAGGAAATGAAAGATGGTGGACCTGTTTGGACTGGTTTAGTTCAGTTAGTTACAGTCTTCTTGGGAGCTAGGAAATGAAGCCTTCTCAACCACATTTCTTCAACTGTACTTAATGAAAGTTTTCACTATTGTAATATGGTTGTAGAAACTACATAATGCTTGCTGAAGTATCCTAGTCCATACCATTTTGATCGTAACTGAAGTATCCTAGTCCGTACCATTTTGCTTCTAAATGACTTGTAAATGAAACAACTTCATGTTTGATGAATACTATGTCAACTCAATTGAATTCCATCTGACATTACACGCGTGCTTGACCTGAAACTTGATTCATTCTTGCAAGAACCTGAGTTTTGATAAAAATGAAAGGAACAATACATTCTTTTTAGTGGTTAATAAGCATAAATAAAATGACAAGTATGTAGGAAAAATTTAGGGTATGACACGAAGCACGAGCTTCTTCATGACGGGCCTGATTTGCAATCTCCATCTGCTCAAACATTTGAGTAAGATATGCAGGAGGTGTAGAAGATGATGTAGCAGCAGAAAATCGAGGAACCGTTGGTTCAGGTTGTAGATGTTTAAGAATTGGCAGAATTTTTGACCAAACAAGAAATGTTAAATTCAGTTCAGAATGTCCTATCAGATGTTGGGACATTAGCAAACAGAGTATATGAACTTATTTCAGGATGTCCTACCAAATGTTGGGACATTGTGTAAATAACTTAAGTTCAGTTTTTCAGGATGTCCCAACAGATGTTGAGACATCTCAGACCTGCTACCAGAATTAATTAATGATTAACTGATCAGAGATATTTAAGGAGAAGTATCTGGAATTAATTAATGATGGATAAAAACAGAACAAGGCGCATCTGTAGGGTGTTTTATATTGAAGATTCAGATTAAAACAGAAGACCTAAATCACCTAGAATATAGGAAGTAACAAACCCTAAATTCAAGGTGACAGCTGCTGCACATTAGGGCTGGATCATTCTACAGAAAGCCCAAAATTCAGATATCTATTTAAGCAACATAAACTCATAGAATTGAGTACGAATTTCAGAAGTTAAAATAGGGTGTCTAGTGTTTTTAATAGCAGGTTGTTTTAATTGTACCACTTTATGAGCTTTTAAGCAAAAGTGCATTTGTGACTTGATTGAAACTGTTAAGTAAGATCAAGCTGTTTTGTTTGAAGGATGTCTTCAATTTCAGTAAACTTGTAAACTTGATCACTGTGTGATTAAGGGGGAGTGAGTAGGGTACTCTTATCTAAGTGAGTCTTAGGTAGAAATTGCATTGGGTAAGTATTAAGTGATAGATTAAACAGGGTGGTTTAAGTCTAGAATTAATATTACTAATAGTGGATTTCCTCCTGGCTTGGTAGCCTCCAGATGTAGGTGTGGTTATACACTGAACTGGGTTAACAAACTTCTGTGTTGTTTACTTTTCTTGCTGTTTAAGTTTTGGTTAAATTTGTCAAATGTCCTATTAAGTGTTGGGACATCTCTTAGGACATCTCATACCTGATCACAGAATTTCAATTGGCATCAGAGCAGGCACCCTGCCTGTTTATACTGGGTGAGATCTAGGGAATACAAATTCTGTAACATGGACAGAGATTTAGGGTCAGTAAATAGACCACCTATACTGGATGGATCTAATTATGACTACTGGAAGCCAAGAATGATTGCATTCTTAAGGTCACTTGACAACAGGGCATGGAGAGCAGTTAATGTTGGATGGGATCATCCTGTCCAAGACACCAAAGATGGATCAAAAGTGCTGAAACCAGAAGAAGAATGGAGTAAGGAGGAAGAAGACTCAGCACTAGGCAACTCAAAAGCCTTAAATGCCTTATTCAATGGCATTGATAGGAACATTTTCAGACTTGTACATCATTGTGAGCTGGCCAAAGATGTTTGGGATACTCTCAAAACAACTCATGAAGGAACATCAAAAGTAAAAATGTCAAGACTTCAACTTCTCACCACCAAGTTTGAAAACTTGAGAATGAAGGAAGATGAATCAATTCATGAGTTCTATATGAACATCTTGGATATAGCCAATACTTCTGGAGCTTTGGGAGAAAAGATGACTGATGAAAAGCTTGTAAGAAAGATTCTCAGATCTTTGCCAAAAAGATTTGACATGAAAGTCACTGCAATAGAAGAAGCTCAAGACATATGCTCCATGAAAGTTGAAGAACTCATTGGTTCTCTTCAAACTTTTGAGATGGGAATGAATGACACAAATGTCAAAAAGAACAAAAGCATAGCCTTGGTGTCAAATACAGATGAAGAAGAAGATGATGAATCAGCAAATGACAAAAGCTTATCAGAAAACCTTGCCTTGCTTGGAAGACAATTCAAACAGATTCTCAGAGGAATGGAAGGCCAATCCAAATCCAGTGGAAGAAACACAAACTCTGAGAACAGGAGACCATATGATGTCAACAGAAAGTCAAAGTTTGCTGAAAAGACCAGTCAAGATAAAGGAGTCAAATGCCATGAATGTGAAGGATATGGACACATCAAGTTTGAATGTCCTACCTACTTAAAGAGGCAAAAGAAAGGACTCTCTGTGACCTGGTCTGATGAAGACTCAGGAGAGTCAGAAGAAGAATCAGCTAAGCATATTACTGCTCTAGCTGGACTGTGTGAATATGATAGTGATTCCAGTTGTGGAGAACTTACTTATGAAGAACTTGAGCAAGCATTCAAAGATCTATACAAAAGAAGCTCTGAAATATGCAGTGATGTTATAAAGCTAAAGAAGCAGAATAAGACTTTAGAAGATGACAAAGCAAATTATCAGGAGATCATTGAAACCTTAAAAAGTGAAGTAAGCCTTCTCAACTCAAAATTGGAACATATGTCCAAATCTGTTAGAATGTTGAACAGCAGCTCAAACACACTGGATGTTATTCTCAGCAATAATAAACATTCAGGGGACAAAAGTGGACTGGGATATGACAGAGATGAAGCAAGCTCTAGCAGAACTACTTCAAAAACTACACAGTCAAACAAGATGTCCCAACAGATGCTCCAACATCAGAACACAAAGACAAACATAATGTTCCAACAGATGTCTCAACATTCTGGAAAGAACAAAATGAAGAAAAAATATCAAAGATGGAGATGCCATCACTGTGGAAGATTTGGGCATATCAAACCTCACTGTTATAAGTTACATGGATATCCAAATCATATGTGTCAGCAACCTTCCAAGCAGAAAGTGGAAGGTACCAAGAAAGTGCTGCATAGAAATCAGCAACCTCCTAAGCAGAAGACAGAGGTCATCAAGAAAGTTTGGAGACCAAAAGTTGACATTCAGACTGATCTAAGCCACATATCCAAGAACAAGAACAACAATCAAGCTTGGAGATCAGCTGAACAACACTCAGAGCAGAGGCATCAAAAGAAATCTCATCTCATCTGGTCAAAGAAAAGTACTGCTTACATAGCACATACCTCTCTGAGAGTATCAGCTAAAGAAGACTGGTACTTTGACAGTGGATGCTCAAGACACATGACTGGATTAAAGAATTTGCTAGTAAACTTAAAATCACATTCATCCAGGTATGTTACCTTTGGAGATGGAGCTAAAGGAGAAATCAAGGGAGTTGGAACCTTGAATTGTCAAGATGTTCCAAGACTAGATGATGTGCTGCTAGTTAAAGGTTTAACTGCTAACCTGATCAGCATAAGTCAACTATGTGATCAAGGATACAGTGTAAACTTTACCAAATCTGAATGTATAGTGACTAACAAAGAACAAGAGGTTGTCATGAAAGGAGCCAGATCTAAAGACAACTGTTACATGTGGGAATCCCAAAATCTCAGCCTCACTTCAACCTGCTCTCTAGCTAAAGAAGAAGAAGTGAAATTGTGGCATCAAAGACTAGGTCATCTTCATTTCAGAGGCATAAAGAAGATCATATCTATGGATGCTGTAAGAGGTATTCCTAAACTGAAGATTGATGATGGCAAAATATGTGGTGAATGTCAAATAGGCAAGCAAACCAAGATGTCCCATCCAAAGCTCCAACATCTGACAACTTCCAAAGTTTTGGAACTTCTACATATGGATCTTATGGGACCTATGCAGGTTGAAAGTCTTGGTGGTAAGAGGTATGCCTATGTTGTGGTTGATGACTTTTCCAGATATACATGGATAAACTTCATCAAAGAAAAGTCAGATGTATTTGATGTATTCAAAGAATTATGTCAAAGATTGCAAAGGGAAAAATCCAGCTGTGTGATCAGAATTAGGAGTGATCATGGAAAAGAATTTGAGAATCAAAAGTTCTTAGATTTCTGTTCTTCAGAAGGAATTAATCATGAGTATTCTTCACCTATCACTCCTCAACAGAATGGGATTGTTGAAAGGAAGAATAGAACCATTCAAGAATCAGCAAGAGCTATGATTCATGCTAAAAAGTTGCCTCTATACTTTTGGGCTGAAGCTATGAACACTGCCTGTTACATCCATAACAGAGTTACTTTAAGGAAAGGAACTTTGTCCACAATATATGAAGTATGGAAGGGCAGAAAACCCACTGTGAAGTACTTTCAAGTGTTTGGAAGTAAATGCTATATTCTGGCAGATAGGGAGCAAAGGAGAAAAATGGATCCTAAAAGTGATGAAGGGATTTTCCTTGGATACTCTATAAACAGCAGAGCATATAGAGTATTTAATTACAGAACAAAGGTTATCATGGAGTCCATAAATGTGGTAATTGATGATGTTTCTACAGATGTCCCAGAAGATGTTGGAACATCTGCTGATATCAAGATTGAAGCTGAAGAAAAGAATGATCAATATAACTTCACTCAAAATGATACAAGATCAGAAGATTCAAGCAAACCTCCCTCCATCAGAATACAGAAGGATCATCCTAAAGATTTGATAATTGGTGATCTCAACAGAGGTGTGAGCACTAGATCAAGAGAAGTGATTTCAGGTTCTTGTTTTGTTTCCAAAATAGAACCTAAAAATGTCAAGGAAGCTCTCACTGATGAATACTGGATTTGTGCTATGCAAGAGGAATTAGGAATGAAGTGTGGAATCTTGTACCTAGACCTGATGACATAAATGTGATTGGTACAAAATGGGTGTATAAGAACAAGTCAAATGAACAAGGAGTTGTTACAAAGAACAAAGCTAGACTTGTGGCTCAAGGATACACTCAAATTGAAGGGGTAGACTTTGATGAAACCTTTGCACCAGTAGCAAGGCTTGAATCAATAAGACTACTGTTGGGAATTGCTTGTATCTTAAAGTTCAAGCTATTTCAAATGGATGTGAAAAGTGCCTTTCTTAATGGTTATCTTAATGAAGAGGTATATGTAGAACAGCCTAAAGGATTTGTTGATCCAAGCTGTCCAAATCATGTATACAAATTAAAGAAAGCACTCTATGGTCTGAAGCAAGCTCCAAGGGCATGGTATGAAAGACTGACCACATTTCTTATCAAGCAAGGATACATAAAAGGTGGGATTGATAAAACCCTGTTTGTTAAAGATGAAGAAGGAAATGTCATGATTGCACAAATATATGTTGATGACATTGTGTTTGGTGGGATGTCTGATAAGATGGTCAAACATTTTGTCAAGCAGATGGAATCTGAATTTGAAATGAGTCTAGTAGGTGAATTAACCTACTTTCTTGGTCTGCAAGTAAAGCAAATGGAAGACTCAATGTTTATTTCCCAAAGTAAGTACTCCAAGAACATAGTGAAGAAATTTGGAATGGAAAATGCTTCTCATAAAAGAACTCCTGCTCCCACACATTTAAAGCTGACTAAAGATGAAAAGGGTGAGAATGTAGATCAAAGTTTATATAGAAGCATGATTGGAAGCTTGTTATACTTGACTGCTAGCAGACCAGACATTGCTTTTGCAGTAGGAGTTTGTGCAAGATATCAAGCTGATCCAAAAGTCAGTCATCTTAATCAAGTCAAGAGAATCCTTAAATATGTTAATGGTACTTGTGACTATGGCATAATGTACTTTCATGGTTGCAAACCAATTCTCACTGGCTTCTGTGATGCTGATTGGGCAGGAAGTGCTGATGACAGAAAAAGCACTTCAGGAGGATGCTTCTTTCTAGGAAACAATCTGATTTCTTGGTTCAGTAAGAAACAGAATTGTGTATCCTTATCTACAGCTGAAGCTGAGTACATAGCAGCAGGTAGCAGTTGTTCTCAGTTGGTTTGGATGAAGCAAATGCTCACTGAGTACAATGTCCCACAGGATGTCATGACATTGTACTGTAACAACTTAAGTGCAATCAACATATCAAAGAATCCTATTCAACACAGCAGGACTAAGCATATTGATATCAGACATCATTTCATCAGAGATCTTGTAGAAGAAAAGGTGATTTCATTGGAGCATGTAGCTACAGATTTGCAATTAGCTGATATTTTTACCAAAGCATTGGATGCTACTCAATTTGAGAATTTAAGGGGCAAACTTGGAATCTGTTTATGTGAGATTTAGCAATTAATGAGATGTGCCAACATGTCATATGACATTGCATGGCATAAGTTCCAGATGGCAAAACCAGTCTGGACAAGATTCTTGGGAACTCCTTCTCTCATCATTTGCACCGTAACGGCTACTTACTTAGTAACTGTTTATAATCAGCTATCAAGATTCTCATCATACTATCATAATCGAATCACATTCACCAGCTATTCTCCAGAGATCATAAACCCTAAAGTTTTTCTTTCATCTTCTTCAACAATGTCTCAAAACCCTAAAGCTACTGAGGAAATTCTCAACAAGGAGGACGTGGTTCATGCCACTCCAATCTCTGTTGTGCCAATGTCATCAACACCATTGGACGAGCTCAGGGGAAGTGCCTCCCACACTAAAAAGGCAAGAACACCAAAGAGATGTAAAGATCAAATCAGAAGCAAAGCTAAAGGCAATCCCTCTCCTGCTAACATGTCCACAAAATACTCCAAATATGTTGATGATTCCATCAAGAAGATTGTCAACCAAGTTTTCTCTGAACAAAGAGTGGTGAGAGGAATCTCTGTTCCTTTGAACACCATTCCTGCACCTCAAGAAGAACCAGCTCAAGATACAGAGAACACTGCTGCAGAACAAGATGTCCCAACAGATGTTGGAACATCTGAAGATAAGAAAAAGAACTCATCTGATGTTGATCTGGAACAAACTGATGACAAAGCCTCAAAAGAAAATGATGAAGAAGTCTCTGAAGAATAGGCTCAAGGCTCAAATGAAGATCAAATCCCTGCTGACCAACCAGCTGAAGAGGAGGCTGCTCAATCTCCTCCAGTGGTCAATCTGGAGCAGGACTCTGATGCAGAGATCATATCATCTGTGAAACCCAGCATTGCTAAAAGACTAAGGTCCAGGAAAGGAAAGATGCAAGCTGAACCTGTCATCCCTGAGAAGAAGAAGGCTAGTCCAAAGAAAGGCAAAGCTAAAGCTACCTTTGGTCCATCAAAACAATGGAGCAAAGTTCAAACCCAGAAGAGAAAAGCTGCAACACCATCAGATTCAGATGTTGGATCAGATGTCCCAACATCTCCTCCCAAGAAGAAACCAGCACCAGCCAGAGCTTCAAATGCTGTTCCAGAAGCTCCCCTGGACAACATATCCTTCCATCATGTCTCCAGTGTCAACAGATGGAAATATGTGTATCAAAGAAGGGTTGCCTTGGAAAGAGAACTAAGCAGCAATGCACTTGAGTGCACAGAACTGATAGACCTCATCTCTGCTGCAGGACTATTCAAAACAGTCTCAGACCTCTCTCCCTGCTATGAACTTCTTGTTAAAGAGTTCATTGTGAATCTTCAGGAGGATTGCTCAAATGGTAAGTCTTCTGAGTTTAGAAAAGTTTTTGTTAGAGGTAAATGTGTACAGTTTTCTCCTCAAATCATCAATGAGTATCTAGGAAGAGAAACAGATGGACCCAATGAATTAGGTAAGACAGATAATCAAGTCTGTAAAGTGATCACTGCAAACCAGGTCAAGGCATGGCCTGTGAAGGGAAAGCTCTCTGTGAGCATGCTTACCAGAAAGTATGCCATGCTGAACAGAATTGGAACTGCTAACTGGGTACCTACCAACCACACTTCCTCAATCTCAACTGGTCTAGCCAGATTCATCTATGCTGTGGGAACTCAAACCAATCTGGACTATGGAACTTTTATCTTTGATCAAACCATGAAGCATGCCAGCTCCTCAGCAACAAAGCTTCCCATAGCCTTCCCATCTTTACTGTGTGGGATAGTGCTCAATCAATACCCTGGCATTCTCACTGACAAGGATACAGCATGCAAAAGAGAAAGCCCCCTGGCTTTTCACTACGAATTATTTCTCAGTCACCATGCTGCAGATGTTGAAGCACCTGCTGGGACATCTGCTGGTCCCTCAACTGCTAAGAATCCAATCTCCAAGAAGGCCCTAATTGCTGAACTCAAAAGCACCTGCAAAGAGCTTGAAGCTAGAAAGCAGAAGCTTGAAGAAATAATTCAAAGATTGGAAAGTGAAGAAGATCAGAATGTTGCATCTGATGAAGACAGTGAAGCTGGTGAAGACAGTAAGGCTGATGGAGAAAGTGAAGCTGATAAAGATGAAGACACTGAAGTGGAGGAAGCAACTGAGAGTGATGCATCTGAGTGATCAATGTATGTGAGGCAAATGTATTGACAGCAATGTAATGACAGTAGTAGTGTCTTTGGCCCCTAATTTTGTGTCTACCAAGGGGGAGAACAACAACAAACAACAACAATGTAATTGCTGTTTTTAAGTATGAATGAAAAAATCTGTTTGTTTGCTTCTGAACTGAATATGTTTTTTTTCTGTTGCAACAAGACTGGATACATATTTGTTTGAGGGGGAGTAATCTCAAATAAGAATCAACAGAAAAATAATGATATACTCTGATAAAAAGATCTTCTGCTGCACTCTGATAACCAGAAAAGATGTTAGCCAAAAATTAGCCAAAGGGGGAGTTTGTAGATGTTTAAGAATTGGCAGAATTTTTGACCAAACAAGAAATGTTAAATTCAGTTCAGAATGTCCTATCAGATGTTGGGACATTAGCAAACAGAGTATATGAACTTATTTCAGGATGTCCTACCAGATGTTGGGACATTGTGTAAATAACTTAAGTTCAGTTTTTCAGGATGTCCCAACAGATGTTGAGACATCTCAGACCTGCTACCAGAATTAATTAATGATTAACTGATCAGAGATATTTAAGGAGAAGTATCTGGAATTAATTAATGATGGATAAAAACAGAACAAGGCGCATCTGTAGGGTGTTTTATATTGAAGATTCAGATTAAAACAGAAGACCTAAATCACCTAGAATATAGGAAGTAACAAACCCTAAATTCAAGGTGACAGCTGCTGCACATTAGGGCTGGATCATTCTACAGAAAGCCCAAAATTCAGATATCTATTTAAGCAACATAAACTCATAGAATTGAGTACGAATTTCAGAAGTTAAAATAGGGTGTCTAGTGTTTTTAATAGCAGGTTGTTTTAATTGTACCACTTTATGAGCTTTTAAGCAAAAGTGCATTTGTGACTTGATTGAAACTGTTAAGTAAGATCAAGCTGTTTTGTTTGAAGGATGTCTTCAATTTCAGTAAACTTGTAAACTTGATCACTGTGTGATTAAGGGGGAGTGAGTAGGGTACTCTTATCTAAGTGAGTCTTAGGTAGAAATTGCATTGGGTAAGTATTAAGTGATAGATTAAACAGGGTGGTTTAAGTCTAGAATTAATATTACTAATAGTGGATTTCCTCCTGGCTTGGTAGCCTCCAGATGTAGGTGTGGTTATACACTGAACTGGGTTAACAAACTTCTGTGTTGTTTACTTTTCTTGCTGTTTAAGTTTTGGTTAAATTTGTCAAATGTCCTATTAAGTGTTGGGACATCTCTTAGGACATCTCATACCTGATCACAGAATTTCACAGGTTCATAGTTTGTAGGAGACCACCTTTGTGGCACCCACTCATCCCAATCAGTATTTGCATTTGTTTCAGGAGCATTTTCTTCATTGACATCCTCCATTTCTTCATCTCTTGGATCGTCAGCCATAAATATTTGTTCAGAAGGCACATCAATATTGTAAACTCTTGTTCTGGATCCTCTTTCGAAAAAGTAATAACAGTGACGCTTCGAATCCCACTGGTATCCCATATGAGATAGAGTAGCATTGTTGAACTCTTGAGCAGTGGAGGGAGATATAAGAGGAACAAGAGGCATGACAACATTCCAAGATTTGATGATCTTCATAATTTGAGCAGCATATCCAAGAGTGATGTTCTTCGAACTGTTGTGCGCAAGAAATATACGCTTCACAAAATAATTTAGCCAATTCAACTTAACCTTTTTCTGCAGTAGATACAAAAGATGTATGTTTGGCCTGTCCAATCTAGAATGTCCACCAGACCGTGGACGCAGAATATGCGAGACAATCCAATGCAGAATTCTTGGAACACTCTTAATCATTCCAGAAGTTATTTGTTCATCCTCTCCTAAATGCCTTTCCAATTTTAGTATAGAGCCAACATACTCCTTCAGTTTAAATTTCGTGTTGAACTTCTGATCATGCCAAGACTTCAAATCTGGAGATAAAAATGGAATTTGAAACACCGTGTCCCAATCAGCATCCTCAAAGGAATAGGTCTTAATTCCAATAGAGCATTTAAACATGTAACCTCTACCAGTTTTTAGACCAGCATAAAAAGCACGGATGAAATCCTCATGATACTCATCATTTGCCGTCAAAAATGACCCAAGAGATTGTGCATTTATCATATCAGCAACTTCATTCAAATACAGAGTAAGAGCATCATGTGTATTGAAGACATGGGGTTTCATGACTAACCTTGTCTTAAAGTTTTCCTCAAACTCAGTAGCCAAGGAAGGATGAAGGATAGATAAAGCAGTTAGAGGATTTTCTGGAGTAGGAGGAGATTGATGGGAAGAACTAACATGCTCGTTTGCTTTGCCTTTACCTTTTGACCTAGGAAGGATTGTTCTTGGAGGCATGGTGATGAAATTAGGGTTTTGGAGATGAATAGATGTGGTTACTTTAGGGTTAAGAGTATGTAATGACATATATGAAATGAAGAAGAGAAAGAAAAAATGTTTATAACTGCTACAAATGGCATAACTGATGCTGATGTGTCGATGAAAAAATTAAATAAAAGGAATTTGAATCAGTATGCATCGATGCATACCATTATGTATCGATACATTTTACGAATTTAAAGAAATTGAATCAGTATGCATCGATGCATACCATTATGTATCGATCCATTTTGTGAATTTCTTCTTTTCAAAAAGTGTTATGTATCGATACAAAGCACGATTGCTTTGATACATACTGTAACATGTTTGAAAAATTGAAAAGAAAAAGAGACATGTATCAACACAAGACACAGATGCATCGATACAAAGGATGAATGTATCAATACATAAGCTGATGTATCAATACATAAACCTGATGTATTAATACATAAGTCTGATGTATCAATACATACTGATGCTAAATCACATTTTTTAAGTAATTTTTGAACGAACCATTTAAGATGCAATATGAATCATGTCATTTTAATGATGCTCAAGTATAATTCACACCAATTACTAATTCTCAAACACTCATATGTAAAGAAGTACATATAAACGAAAACAATTTGTTCTAACAAACATCAATCACACAATTCCAACAAGATATAGAGAGGAACAATATTACCTTCATTGATGTAATCTCATGAAGTATGAGTGAAGTCTACAATCAAATCTCAACAAACACGATGAGACATATATAAACAAGATCAAATGAACTTAAGAGACTAATGATGAGAGATCTAAAATCCCTAATTCACGACGAATGTTGAAGAATGGTTTTGTTGCTAAAGGTTTAGTGAAAATGTCAGCAAGTTGGTTTTTAGTATCAACATGCTCAAATACAACGTCTCCTTTTTCAACATGATCGCGAAGAAAGTGATGTCTAATCTCTATATGTTTAGTGCGTGAGTGTAAAACATGATTCTTAGTGAGATTAATGGCACTAGTGTTGTCACACTTTATTGGAATACGTTTAAGTTGAATATCAAAGTCTTGTAGTTATTGATTTAGCCACAAAATCTGAGCGCAACAACTACCGGCTGCAACATATTCAGCCTCTGCAGTAGACAACGCCACAGATACTTGCTTTTTTCTATGCCAACTTACTAAAGAATTTGAAAGCAAGTGACATGTACCACTAGTGCTTTTCCTATCTGATTTGCAGTCAGCAAAATCAGAATCGGAGAAACCTACTAAGCTACAATCGCTTCCTTTAGAGTACCAAAGCCCGTATTTAGATGTTCCATGAAGGTATCTGAATATACGCTTGACAGCTTTTAAGTGAGACTCCTTAGGATTTGATTGATATCGTACACACATACAAACACTAAACATGATGTCCGGTCTAGAAGCAGTAAGATACAAAAGAGATCCAATCATACCTCTATACTTTTTGACATCAACACTCTTATCGTGTTCATCTTTATCCAAGTTTCCATTTGTAGGCATAGGGGTATCGATTGATTTTGAGTCATTCATTCCAAAGCGCTTGAGCAGTTCTCTGCAGTATTTTGTTTAACATACTGTTATACCTTCATCAAGCTGCTTTATTTGGAGACCTAGGAAGTAAGTTAACTCCCCCATAAGACTCATCTCAAACTCACCCTGCATAACACTAGAAAACCCTTCGATCAAGTGTATGTTAGTTGAACCAAAAAGTATATTGTCTACATAAACTTGAACTAAAAGAATATGCTTTCCTTTGTGTTTAATGAAGAGTGTATTATCCACTTTACCTCTTGAATATCCATGATCAAGTAGACATTTGCTAAGTCTTTCATACCAAATCCTAGGGGCTTGCTTAAGACCATACAAAGCCCGTTTTAATTTGTAAACATGATTTAGATATTCAGAATTTTCAAAACCAGGAGGTTATGAGACATATACCTCTTCATTTATGACACCATTTAGAAACACACTCTTTACGTCCATTTGGTAAAGCTTGAAATTCATAGAACACGCATAGGAAAGCAAGAGACGTATAGCTTCAAGGCAAGCAACTGGAGCATAAGTTTCCTCATAATTTATGCCCTCCTCTTGGTTATACCCTTGTGTTACTAAACGTGCCTTGTTCCTAGTTATCACTCTGTTTTCATCAAGCTTATTCCTGAAAATCCATTTAGTACCTATGATATGATGATCTCGTGGACGAGGAACAAGTTCCCAAACGTCATTTCTTTTAAATTGATTAAGCTCTTCTTGCATGGCCATTAGCCAAAATTCATCAATCAAAGCCTCTTTGGAATTTTTTGGTTCTACTTGTGAAACAAAAGCGAAGTGAGAACAGAAATTACTTATCTTAGAACAAGTCAATACTCCCTTTGAAATGTCTCCCAAAATGTTGTCAATGGGATGGTCTTTTGAAGATCTCCAAGCTGGTGGAAGGTTGTTCACCTCAGTTGTCCCTTCTTCCTTATCTTTTTCATGACTAGTATCTTCTTCCTTATCATTGGCAGTTGTTATGGATTGATCAATCTCCATTACAGCTTCCTTGAGTATGTCTTTTGTAGATACTCCTACGTCATCAAAAGAAATACCTTTTCCGACACTTTTCGGATAAGACTCATCAAAAGAAACATGGACAGATTCTTCAACAGAAAGTAAACGCTTATTATATATTCTATATGCTTTACTTGATTGAGAGTATCCAAGAAAAATACCTTCATCAGCTTTTGCATCAAACTTCCCAAGATTTTCTTTACCATTATTCAAAACAAAACACTTACAACCGAATACGTGAAGATGAGACAAGTTTGGCTTTCTTCCTTTTAAAATTTCATAAGGAGTTTTGTTTAAAATAGGACGAATTAAAATCCTGTTTAAAACATAACAAGTTGTGCTAATTGCATCAGCCCAAAAGTATTTTGGTAATCCACCCTCATTTAGCATTGTTTTTGCCAATTCCTCTAAAACGCGATTTTTGCGCTCCATAACACCATTTTGTTATGGAGTTCGAGGAGCTGAAAAGTTATGCTCAATGCCATACTTGTCACAATACTTATCAAAGAGGTAATTTTGAAATTCACCTCCATGATCACTTCGAATTGTAACTATTTTAGAATTCATTTTGTTTTGGGACAATTTTGCAAAACTCTTAAAAGCAGAAAAACTTTCGTCATTGCTATGAAGGAATATAGTCCAAGTAAATCTAGAGTAGTCATCAACGATTACAAAACCATAGTAATTTCCACCAAAACTATTTGTCCTAGAAGGTCCAAAGAGGTCCATATGGAGAAGCTCAAGGGGTCTTGAAGTTGAAATTATGTTTTTAGATTTAAAAAAGACCCTTGTTTGCTTTCCCATTTGGCACGCATCACATAGGTGGTCTTTTGAAAATTTTATTTTTGGAAGACCGGCTACTAGATCCTTAGATACAACCTTATTGAGCAAATCAAAATTAACATGCGCTAAACGTCTAGGCCAAAGCTAAGAATCATCATTCAAGGTAACTAGACATTTAGTGCTTGTTAAAGATACATCCAAAAGATCAAGCATATAGATATTGTTTACTCTTACACCCTTAAACACAACATTTTGTTCAGCATGTTCAATTATGCAGCAAGTGTTTGTGAAAGAAACATTATAACCTTTTTCGCACAATTGACTAATGCTTAACAAATTGTGTTTAAGTCTCTCTACAAGATGGACATCAGAAATAGTAGTGGTAGAGGGATTACCTACACTACCTTTGCCAAGTATAGCTCCTTTGTTATTGTCTCCATAAGTAACATATCCCTTCTTCTTTGCTTTGAAGTCAATAAAAAGCGATATGTCACCCGTCATGTGCCTTGAACACTCGCTGTTAAGAAACCATCTTCTATCTACAGATGCAAGACAACTCATCCTACAATATCAAAAGAGATAAGTAGGTACCCAATTTTCATTGGGTCCAAGTGGGTAAGTGGTAACATGGTTGCCTTTAGGCTTCCATTGATAAATGCCTTTAGGAACAAGAAATCTTCTAAACTTGCATTTTTCAATGGTGTGGCCAGCACGGCAACAATAATGACATAAAGCATGATGATGTTGTTGTTTATTTTTGTTCATTAAATCCTTTGGTATAAAAGAGTATTTTGCATATGGTAGATTTAATGACTTTTTAAACAACCTAGAATCAACGGCGTAAGTAATCTTAGGTTGTAAAGCTTTTTCCAACTTGACCTTAAGAGTGTTAACCTCTCGTTGCCAAATGTGACAAGATTCACAATACCTAAGTTTATTACATCCATTGATATCAATGTCTTTTGAATTTTCTGCAATACTAGCTTTCAATCTTTCTAAATCTTTTTCAGTATATTGTACTTTACTTTCCAAAAATGAAAAGATATGTTTCTCGGAAGCTAATCTTTTAAAAGCATCTAAAGCTTCGTTATGCAGTTTTTCAAAAGCTATTTTCAGTTCAGAAAAAGACATAGAAGAGAAGTTATTATAATATGCTTGTTTTACCTTTTTATCATGGTTTTTCTTCTTGTGGTAGGAATGGTGATTGGTGTGAGCCATAAGACACAAATTTGCGGTTTCATCACTATCGCTTGAACTTTGTGTGCTTGATGAATCACTATCACTTTCCCAAGCAATATAAGCTCTTCTTTGTTTATTGTAACCTTTTGGCGGAGCTTTTCCTTTATCCTTTTTCTTCATAGGACATTCCGTCTTGTAATGTCCAGATTTACCACAATTAAAACAAGATCCCTTTCCTCTATTCTTCTTACTCTCTTCCTGTTTTGAGTCAATGGATTGTCTTCTAAAATTCATGAGATTTTTGTCGGAATGCTTGATTCCATTCTTTTGAATGAATCTATTGTATCTCCTAACAAAAAGTCCCATTTCCTCATCACCGGAGTCTTCGTCATTACTTGAGTCATTGTTGCTTTGCTCTTTTTGTGAGGACTTTGAGTTAGAGACCATAAGAGCTATTGGCTTCTTCTCACCCTCTTTATCTTTATTCTTATCTTTTCCCTTTTTACTCTTGTTCTCAAATTTTTCAAAACTTTCTAGTTCTTGCTGATGTTCTTCTAGCTTACCAAACAAAGTTGTAGTTGTGAGTGTCGTGAGATCGTTGGCTTCCTTAATAGATGTTACTTTAGGTGGCCATTCCCTGCTAAGACATCTCAGAATTTTATTAGTAGCTATTTCATTGGAAACAGGTTTTCCAAGTGCATTCAAACGATTGATGAGATGAGCGAATCTCTTTTGCATGTTGGAGATAGATTCTCCTTGTTTCATGCGAAAGAGTTCAAACTCTAGATTAAGTGTGTTAATAAGGGACTGTTTTACTTCAGTAGTACCCTCATGGGTAATTTCTAAAGCATCCCACATTTCTTTAGCTGTCGAGCAATGGGATACTCGAAAATACTCATCAGCATTAAGTGTTGAAATTAGCATATTTCTAGCTCTCCAATTACTCGACCACTTTTTCTCATCTTTCTCATCCCAGTCATCTTTAGGTTTAGGAACTATGGCACCTGCCGCATTTGTCATGATAATTTGAAAAGGACCATTTTGAATGGCAGTCCATACGCGCTTATCCACATAATTTATGTGAATTCGCATGCAGTCTTTCCAGTAGCCATAGTTTTCACTGTTGAAAACAAGCGCTCTATTATACACCCCCTTTGGGTCAGAATCCATATCGTTACAGGCAGCCACAAAGCACCAGCGAATCGGTGCTCTGATACCACTTGTTAGACGGTGTGGCTTGTGATCGAGAGGGGGGTGAATAAATCACCTCCTTTTTCACAAGGTTTTAATAAAACTTTTCAGAGTTTTTGAAAATAAGCGGAAAAACTATGATCCCGAATCGACTTCCATCTATTCTGAACCAGCCACTAGAAAATCGGACATGTGATAAAGTGTTGGATTTGATATTGAGATGACAAAGACTTAAACACACGAAATGATAAATAATTGAATGCACTTATCACTAAAGGCTATTTCCAATGAATAAAAACTAATGAAAACGTAAATAGAGTTAGAGAGAGAATACAATACTCACTTGATCAAGCAAGATCAAGACTTTCCTGTAAGTATTACAAACAATTCACCGGTTCCACGATCTGTTTGCAAAATAACCCAATTTCCAAACCTTACACTGCGACTGAATCTGTTCTGTAAATGTGACTCACAAACCCTCAAGAACACGTCCGTTCTTGAAGGACAAACCAGATGGTTTTTCCTCGAAATCCACTTCCAACCTTCAACTCAGCTAGATCCTCGATTGTACCACTGAACGTTATCTCGTTGATCCGTTAATCCCAAGAACAAGAATGATTATGTGTTGATGTTCTTGAATTAAGGAGATTGAGAAGATGATGAAGATGAAGTCTCTTTCAGATTTAGAATATGGTTGACCAATTGATTGCACATTCAAACCTCTCTTTGATTGTGTGTTCTTCAATTCTTCACTTTCAATTTGATTGACTTATGTACCGTAAGAAAAACTGAATTGACAGAAGCTTATATACACATAACAGAAGCTGTTAGAAAAGAAACAGATTTATGAATCGATACAAAGCACGCATGTATCGATACATGTGAATTTCCCAACTATTATGTATCAATACATGGAGGTACGCATCGATACATACTGAACCAATGTAGAAATTCAGAAAAATAACATCAGCATGAATCAATGCATGTTACGAATGTATCGATACAAGGCTTATTTCCAGAAACAGAAATACAGCATGTATCGATGCATTATGCGAATGAATCTATGCATAGTTTGTTTCCAGAAACACCAAGGAGACATGAATCGATACAACAATCGTATGTATCGATACATACAGTACAAAAAACAATATTTAGTGCTTTTAACAGACAAGTATCGATGCAAGCCAACATGTATCAATACATATATGATTAAAATTGTTTTTAAGTCAAAATACAAAGTTGAACAACTTAGCAAGTAAACAAATGCACAAGAAGCAAAAGGCATAGAAATTTGCTATCATGCAAAACTAATCCAAAAGAGAGAATTGCTCACAAGACCGTCCACGTAAAGGAAGTTACAAAACACGGAAGTTACAAAATAAACGTTACGAAAAAAAGGAGAAGTTATAAACACTTCTAAAAAACGTTTTCAACTTAGCATTGTCCCACTGGGCGTGCCAATTTGTTTACCCCCAAAATTGGTAAACAACTGTTGGTCCTCTGAAGATACCAAAAATACTATCAGTTACTCGCAGGATCGACCAGATTGATCCTAAGACATGTGCTAAGCAAAAAGGATTGTGATTTTGGTATATCACGTTTTTGGAAAGAAAAAAAAAGTACTTGAATCTTTCAACAAGATTCAGATTTTGTTTTAAAAAGTAAATAAAGTAAAAGGAAAAGGCTTTCAAGATAAATCAAAGTAAAGACAAGGCTTGAAATTTTAAAGGAAAGTAAAGGCAAGGCTTGAAATTAAATAAAATTTAAAGGCAAGGCGAGGAATGTTAAATTGCTGGAAATGTAAAGGGGCTGGAATTGTAAAAGAAACGCAGTAAATTGCTGAAAAGATAAATGACTTTGAAATGTAAATTGCTTTAAAATAAATGCTTGTAAATGATAAATGACTTGAAAAGTAAATAACTTGAAGATAAATTTGACATTGAAGAAAAATTTGTGGTGTTTCAATCACGTACATTCTCATTGCACTTGTTTCTCTATAAGCAGATACTTTGAGTATACGGAGTTACTAGTACATATATTTCCACACACTTATTCTAACACTAGACTAAGCTATTTATATACATTACAAAGTAACCGCTCTCGACGGTTTCTCCTACAACTATCCTAAGACGGTGACACTTGTCCCACTATATGCTGAAGAAGCTTCATCTTGCGCCACTTATCCCTGTCTTTGAATTGAAACTCCACATTTTCCCTCCAAGATTGAACGTGCAAGAACCTCGTTAACTGCCATCTTCGTCGAACATATGCTTGGTCGAATTCCTCCAACACTTAGAAAATATTTCAAACTTAGAATTTCACTAAGTATGAAACTTGTAGATATGTTCCTTCGACTTTCATCCTTTAGTTAGTTAGGTCAAAACCTTATTTTTAGCTTATCACAAGAAAAGTCTTTTATTAAGCCAAAATAACTTCATTAATTGCTAGCGTCAAAATTTAGGGATAACAGGGAGGAAATATTTATTAGTTTTTGTGTTTGGTTCAAATTTTAAGAGGGGGGGGGGGGCAGGTAGATGGAGGGGAACAAATTCCCTCCTGATCCATTTTTTGCTTCTCTCCAATTTGGGGGGATTCGGATGGGAGGGGAGGTGTTTTACTTAATTATAATTCTATTACATATTTATCCTTATTTATTTATATTTAAATTTAAATTATTAAAATGTCAAAATTTATACCTTGAACAAATTTTATCTTCCTTTTGTATTTCTTGTATTTTTATATCTTCATCTTATTATCATTATATTTGTTTAAATTTTTTCATTTCATTTATCATATTTTATTGTTACATTTAAATTATTGTAATGTTTTTGTTTATAATATATTTTTTTTGTTAGATTTTATTATATTTGATAATCTTCTTAAAATTATATATTATAATCGTTATAATTTTTATAAAAAAATTTCATGATACTCTCTAATTGAATATTTATATTCCATCAATGAATTTGTATTTGAATTATAAACGGTAAATATCATGAGTCTTATGATAATATTAGAAGGATAAAAATGTAAATTAGATGAAAAATATCTCCCTTCCCCCTTGTGAAACAAACATATTTGTAAATAAAATGCCTCTCATCCACTTCCCTTTCGTATTTTGAACCAATATATATATATATATATATATATATATATATATATATATATATATATATATATATATATATATATATATATATATATATATATATAATTAAAATTCCTCTTCTCCCTTCCCTTTCCCTCCCCTCCTCTTGATAAAAGTTCCTCCACTGAATTGAACCAAACGGACCCTAAAGCTTGGCATCCCATACTTGTTGTGAATGACTAAGGCTATGTTTAGATTGATGGAACGTAACGGAGCGGAGCGGAGTGGAACATAGCGAAGCGGAATGGAGCAGAGCGGAATGGAATATAGATCCCACTCCATTGTTTGGATATCTTATTAAAAATATCACATTCCATCACATACACCCCAAATTGGATGGAACAAAATATGAGGATTTGGATGGAATGGGATGGAATGGATTCCATCATGTTTCCATTTCATTCCATCAATTATTTGCAAATCCAAACAATGGAATCACATTAGTTACCACTCCATTCCATTCCATTCCATCACATCCCACCAATCCAAACATACCCTAAAGGAACAAAACAAAATAAAATCCCAAACCAAAGGACTAGAGCTTGTCAAACCCACTAAAACAAACTTATTTGTACATTGATTTTCCTCGCAAAAGATGTGAGTGATCAAAAAATTCATAGACCGAAAATCACTTTGCAATTGAACCACCTATTACAAACATTCCAAGGCACAACCAACGAGTCTTGCAAAGCAAGAAACACAAGAGTACAAAAGCTATTTGAAAAGATGAGTTTCATAACACCAATTCAGTAAAAACATAAACATGATCCCCTTTGAAATCCCTGAAAATACCTCCATAATAAGCAATTTCAAGGAGAAAGAGCCATAAACGAGGTTAAATAAAAATTAAACTATTTTAAATTTTTGAAGGATCATATTATTGATTTTTTGAGATTAATTGAATCTAAATGTATTAATCACAATTTAATTTGAAATTCAAATTGTGCATATAAATGGAGAATGAATAACATTTTGAATGAAAGAGTTTTAATTATGAATAATCTTAGTTATACCAAGTTAAGTTATTGGTTATTGCATAAATAGTTATTTTCATCGAATGCCATTTAATTTTGTTGTCATTTTTCTTTGTCCCGACATATCAAATTTCTTGAACATTTAATTTTCAAAAACAAGTGGCACCGCCTTGGGGCAAATGGATTTTGTTTACAAGTGAGCACAGTGAATTCTAAATGAAATATTAAGAGGTTTTATAGAGCAACAACTTTGGGTTGTAGAAAATGAAGATGTAGACAATTTTAACTCAAAAAAAAAGTATAATGAAGCATTGAAAGATGAGGCATCGATGCTTGCACGCCTAAGGTGTACAAAAAGACTCATCAGGTTTATACGAACATAAGTTTCTTCTTGATAAACAGTTTTCAAAGAGGGAAGGTTAATGCAACTCTTTAAGAAAACCTAGAATAACATTTTATTTAGTGCATATTTTTTTCGATTTGATGCTACTAACAAATCCTTATGCAAAGACTTTTTAATATGATGCAGAATAAATTTGAAAATTCTATGATACAAGAGTTTCGATACTCTTTTGGATTACTAAATCTCCAATCGGAGTAAGACTTACTTAAACATATCAACTTAAAAAACACGAAATTCAAAAGATCTACATTAACAATGATGTTGAAGGATTACTGGCAAAAGAAATGATTTCCTAAGGAGAAATGCTTTCATCTCAGCAAGAAAGAGATAGATTCCAGAATTACATCTTAGGTTAGAGAGCTTCATAGATGATTGGTTTTGGTTCAACCACGGACATAAAGTCCTCTAAAAACTCCAGTTATTCTTCTAACAAGTGCAAATTATCGCATCTTCATTATATTTATTTTTCTATTAACTGTGTGTTCAAATGTGTGCCCAAAATAAATTGGGAAGTGTATAAAGAAAATTGGCTATGTTCAAGGTTGTGAAAGAGAGAAAGTGGAAAAACTTACTTAGTCTTATGTATGATTGGACAATGTTGTTATAAAGGTATTAGAGTAATTCTAATATTCTAAGGCAATCACACACATATAGAAAAGTCTCTTAAAACCTCTAATTTCTCAAAATCTCTAGAAAATCTACCAAGACTTGTGTGAGATTGAAGTATTTATAATCAATTGGAGAAGTTTTTATACCGATTAATCAATTAGGGACATGGTCTAATCGATTAGAGCATGCAAAATTACTTCATAATCTACTAGAAACACATTTAATCAATTAAATTACATAGTCATTTAGGGTTTCCTTTTCTAAATTAGGATTGTTGCCTTTTGGAGTATCTTAAATGATTAAATGATGATTTAATCGATTAAATCATTTAATTTGACTTATGGATCATTTCTTTTTTGAGCCAAATTATTTCTTATATAAACGAGATTTATATAGTTATAGAGTGACAATAAGAAAGAAAAAAAAAAACCATTGCTCTAAATGTCCAACCAGAACAATTCAATTGAACCGTGTAATGCACGATTTCCACTTCTTATATAGGCATTTCTTCAATCATTGTACATATTCACCAAATCTGCATCATTTTTTCCCATCTCTTGTCATCTTTATTATCTATTGAATTTCCAAAACTTGTACAATGTATAAAAACAAAAAGACAATATAGCTCTTGGAATTTTCTGATACCCTAATTGTGTCATCATAACTTGTCATACGTAATGCATCCCAAGTACCAGGTTTACAATAAAAGACACTGATTTCTCGTAAATATGCTTTAGGAAACACTCTAGTTGTTGAACCCAAAATGGTACACTGCTCCAGTTCAAGATAAACATGAAAATATGTTCAGAGTCTCTTTTCTATCCCTAAATTCTCTGTATCATTTAGTTAACTTTAACTTACAAAAATCTGGATCAAGTAGCATGTACCAAAATTTATGTTGTCCGCTTTGGACATACTATCATCCATAGAAATCTAATTAGTAATTCATCAACTTCCACTATCTGCAAAAAAATAAAAAATAAAAAATTCTAATTTATTATATCTAGAAGGATAAATCTTTACAAATTAGTGGTTTCAAAGGAAAAAAAACTCACCTCGCAGTAACTTATATAGCTCATCAGTCCGAGTGGTCGCGAAAGCGAATAAGTTTCTTGATGAAAGGTTTTTCCCGGCAGTAGCTAAAAGATAAAAACAAAAGTATGTTAACAAAGATGGAAGCAAAAGTAAACAATTGTATTCAACAGAAGATCTTAGAAATCGAAATAAAAAGGTAACAGGAATATACATCACATATGATGACACACAGAAGCAAGCCAGCCCAACAGAGAAATGGATCATAAATGTTGGCCAGAAATTATCTTGATCCAAAACTACATTCTCAGAAACGAGAGTGATTATACTTGAAAGTAACAGAATAACCCATCCTGAAGGAAAGCAGCCACGAAAAGAAAAGGAGGAAGATCCCTGTGGAGAAATTAAAATAAAATATGAAAGCCATTGTTAATATTTGTATCAAATTATGGTCAACCAAACCAAAGCCAATTATATACCTTGAAGTAATCCTTTATGAACACTGCGGAATATAAAATCCTCAAAGTCATATCTTTAGTTGAGTGAAGGATCGAAAGAAAACTTCTCACTCACAAATGATGTAAATTAAATGTGAGAAATCAAAAGTATAAACTAATAGGGATCTAATTAATAAGATAGCTATGGTTGAAGCAATAACCACATTAAATTTCATCTGTTTAGACAGAAGTATCTAGGCTAGGACTCTGGAAGTAACAAATTAGTATGCTAGTAATGTTACTTATCTAGGAACTGATATAATCTAACAAATTGGTATATTATCAAGTGGTTACAGCATACCATGTCACTTGCCAATCTCGCAGGCAATAAAGTTAATGTGCCTCTTTATTGCAGAACATAGAAATCATACAAATCTTTAGTATTGGGAACCTATAATTTATTGGTATGAATGTGGATGCTTGTTGAGTTGTATTGCTATTAAGATACACAGAAGCAAGAATGTCAAATATAAAATAGGAATTTCATTCAGCATAACACATATAGGAGTGTTGATAAAGATCTTAAATAATAATTATACCAGTAAAATACAGAATACCACAGATGTGACAAAGTATTTCCTTTATTTTCACTGTTTCCCATGATCAAGGGCATTTCTTTATATATTTCCCCTCGTGGTCTCTTTTGCAATTAGATCTTAATTTTCCTTTAACTTTCACTTCAACATTGGGCCATAAACAATAACTGATGTGTTTGAGCGTCCTCGTGGTTTCCATAAGGAAAGAAAATAGTGCATAACATAAAATAAGCAACTGTCAGGTTTCACACACAAGTAACCAGAAGGTAGAAAGGATACTAAGAGAATTTGCCATGATCAAGCCAACTGACCCATATAACCTTATTAATAGGACATTCAGAACTACAGAGATCAAAGAGAATACAAGTAGTGAATCATTTGAACGCTTTAGTTGGCTCTCTGTTGCAACTGCATGCATAAAGGCTTCAGATGTTCCTGAATCGGGGAGAGAAACATAAACATCATAAACAAGATATAGAATTTAATCCACCAGGGTAGCTAGTTATAAACAAGGGAAATAAGCAAGTGCATAATGGTTCATACTTCTTTGAATTTGGGTTAGCTCTACCTAAACTATATCTCACCCATTGAGGATTCTTAACAATACCTAACTAAGTTAATGCATCATTATGCATTAAGCATTAGAATGAATCAAATCTACGAGTTTCATAACACCGTCACCAAAAAGTAAATAGATTAGCAACGAGTCATTCCAAACTGCTGTAGAACTTTGTTGCATACCAAACCATGTCTGGGGTGATTGTTTCCAGCAGAGAGCGGAGCAGAGCGACCAACCCCAAAAATGGGATAGCGGGATAGCGGAAAAACTGCTATTTTACTATTTTTTAGACTAATTATATGAATAATATGTGTTAAGAAATGTGGTTGAGTCTAACTCAATCCTACAAAACCGGCTTATAGGGTGAGGATTGTCCCCACTTATAAACACATGTTCACGCCATAAACTCTTAACACACCCCCTCACGCCCAAGACTAGACAGATGGAGCGTGAGAATGAATGGTGGGTGACCCGATAGCGGAAACCATAGTAGGTGGTCCACCGAATCTTAAACCAGGCTCTGATGTTAAGAAATGTGGTTGAGACTCAACCCTACAAAACCGGTTTGTAGGATGAGGATTGTCCCCACTTATAAAGACATGTTCAGGCCATATACTCTTAGTCTTAACACTATGAAACATATATTTAATGTAAAACCAAACAAATAAAAGAGGAAGAAGAGGAATAGAGTCACAAAAATGTAAATTGATTAGCAACTAGTCAATCCAAACTGCTGTAGAACTTTGCTGAATACCAACCATGCCTGAGGTGATTGTTTTAAGCAGAGTTATCAATCCCAGATAGCGGAGAGGCTGACCCCAAAAATGGGATAGTGGGAAATCTGGATTTTCGTGTTCAAAACAGTTCAAACCCTGTCGGGCCAGGAAGCGCTCCGCTCCCGCTACCCGCTAAACATCAAATAGCAGCCGCTGTGTTAAACTGAGATGCGAATCGCACCTCCATAGCAGAGGGTCATCGCTCCGGAACTTCAAAATCGGCCATGCAAGAAAATATTTTTGATATCTAATTGAATAAGGGTCGGCATAATTACCAAGCAAACGACATATCCTTAATTATTTTACCTCTCTTTCTACAAAATATAATACATACTGTGATGGGAACGTCCACTATTAACAAATTTATTACTACTACCAACTTTCTTAATTCACGTGATTTAACAGGACCCTATATTTCGGGACAGCAGTAGTAATCAATATCTAAACAGTTAGTTTGTTGGTTATATTATCATGAGGTTGTTCAGCTTGTTAATAGTATCTTAATAATTGAATTGCATACTTTTCATTCCCTTTTGCTGTTAAATAAAGAATTCTAGTCTTTCTTTTGCAATCTTCATCCTTCTGATTACTCAATACTGTTTTGTTCTAGGAATTATTTCGTACTCTTCATAATATACTCAAATTGTACAATGTTTAAGCAAAAATAAAAAGAGGAATTTTATGAAGCGCTGCGTTGGAAAATCTCCTAGATTACCCTACTCGGTAGTTGCTAATAATAGATGGAATATGCTTTAAAATTATCACATTCTGTTGGCTAGTTTTCTGCTGTACTTAACTATGATGAGTCATGACAATAAAACTAACATTCAATTTACTAATTCCTACTTCATCTACAAAATAAAGCCCCAAGAACCATTGTAACATAAAAAATATTATATTTAACAATTAAGAAATTGAACAACAAGAGACAAGAAGAATTACCATTCATGGCCAAAACAATGACATAGAAGCAATAATAGCGGAGAACAATTGATGCTTCTCCATCACTCCATTTTTTTCCATACAACAATCTAATGAGGGAATAAGAATAACTTGGACCAAATGCCATGAAAACAACACCTGCAAAGCACATAGCTGGATATTATACCTCAAAAGGAACATTAGAATATACAATATAATGCAAAGCATGTCCAAATAATCCTGTGTGAAAAATGAATAAGGCTATACACACAATTCTTCATTTCGGTATAAGAATGAACAGTATAGGCAGGCCATATGGTTTGGATAAAGCCACAACAGAGTAACCGTGACTTGTGACAAGAAAGTCTGTTTAACTATACCTTCAATATAAATAAATTACTGATTCTCCAACAAAAATTCAAAAACCAGATCTTCAAAAGTCAAACTTTGAAACAGTAAGAATTTCAAACCAATAAATTTATGGTCACATAAGGCTTATCATTGCTTTTAGACACATCCTCTTTGAGAGATCATGTAACATTATCGTTATTATCTCTTACAATGTGTATCGACATACTTGCCTAGCAGACAACATAATCGTGGGTTTTTCATAAAACGTTCTTTCTTGTGGCACTTAAAATTGGCCCTAGATAAATAACTGAGGTCAATCTGTTATAAAACTTCACTCGGGATTGCATCCGTATTTTTCTATCCTATTTATTTTCCCTGCAGGAAGAGTCACAGTCTCATAAATAGTAAGATTCAAGTTTCCTTTCCTTTCTTTTTTTAAGACATTCATTCATATGGAGGGGGAAAAATACATTACTTAAGTTTGCTTACTACAAAAGATAAAAGAATGATTTACATTGCTGCATCTGTTTATGTGACTTTACGATTTTCAAAGAACCAATTAACTTGTTGGTACTGAGAAATCATAAAACTAATAAATATGTATCCGGTACAAAATATGAAATGAAATGAAAAGACATACCGATCAACAAAACTAACTTAAGGGATTCTGTCAAGCGATTTCCTAATTTCTTGTGTTTTCCTGGGTATTCTCCTGTCAGGCATTACAAAAACATTATTCAGTTTGTGAAACTAAAATCAATTTCACTATAGCTGTATGCCCAGCTAAAACAGTAGGCTTTATGATTAAACATAAACAACAACAATAATAATAATAATTGACATAACTGGTAGTTAACTAAACCTAACACACTGCAGTAAATGGGAAGAGAGAGAGATAATAAACAAGAAGTGTGTGTACGTAAAAAGCTATATGCATTATGATTTCTAAAGAAAAAGAGAATCATAATGAGCAAAAGTGAAGTAGAAGTAAATAATAGTTGAAAAGAGAGCAAAACAGTTTTACAGCTCAAACGTCAAAAAAGCGAGAGAAATAGAACCTGAAGCAGACCTTGCAAATGTTGTATATGAACTTTCTTCAAATGGTAAAAAGACAAGTCTCACCACTAAGCTACCTGAAAGGTGGTATTTTTTTAAAAAAGAAATCATGTTTAGACAACAATAGTTAAGCTTAATGCAATTAGAAGATTTAGAAACACAATAGTGCTTCTTAAAAAAAAAAGTACTCTTAATGCAATTAGAAATTTAGAAACACAATAATTAAGCTTTCTAGCACAAATTATCTAAACCATATACTGACCTAATTTATCCACAAGGCCGTATACAGCTTGATTATATGGTGTATCAAACCATACAAGCACTATCTTCTCTCCTTCCTGAAGGATCAGCTTTCGAAACGATTGAAAGGTAAACAGAGTGCACATCTTCGAAAGCTGCTGGTCAAATCCAAAATAATTTCCTTTTCTGCAAAAATCTGTTGGTTATAAACTGCACACTGATAATATAAATAAGCAAACATCAAACAAAATAACGTTAATAAACATTATCAAGTTTTCACTATTTCCTTGCAAAGCATATTCAATATATCAGAAAATCAAAGAGAAAATCGAGTGTAATCAGAAGACAAGATAGGTTAAGACTGATATCATTCTGACACAACACAACAGACTAATACAGGTAAGAGTACAGTTAGGATTGAGCTCAAAAACCAGGAAGAAGTAATCTGATGCTATATTGAACTGAAACAAAAGAGTTAGACGCTTACAATGTTTCTGAAACGAATGAAATCAGTAATGAAAGGAAAAATGAAACGGAGTAGATTACTACTTCGTTTGAGATGGATTTAATAGAAAGAACTAAAGAAAAAGGAAAAGGAAATATACCCAGAGAGAAGGATTGGATCTTTACTCTACACCAAAACCGTTCTCAATATCTCAAGAACTGCCCACTACAGTTACTCCTCCCGTCCCTAATACCCTTCTCCTGTGCCCCAGATGTCCCTCTTTTGTTATCACTCTTTTCTCTCCATTCCTACATCTGTCCCAAGTTTTTCCCCATTTTCATAGAGTTGCAAGCCTGATTCATGGACCCATTTTCATATTCTTAATGAACCTATCATGCACCCGACAAGAAAAAAGAGAAGATAACTAGACATGGAATTTAACATGGTTCAACTGACAGCAAACTAAAGGTTTGCTTGAAAACAGAAATATGATCCCTCTGTAATGACTTGAGAAAATCTAGCCTATTATATTCCTATATAAGCTTGTCAGACCACTGCTTGGAGAAGAAGAGTAATCATCACATAGTCAACTATAATTCCTAAAATACACAACCCTTTCCTTGAGCTATCACTGCCTAGTTCTAAATTTATGAAAAGTCCTACTTTTTAAATTTTCTTCATCTTCTGGATGAGAAAGACGTAGAAGTAACAGGTATCAACCATGTACAGAAATTTATGTCAAAAACAAAACTGTACCTGAATGGGAAAATGTAAGAATATCTAAGTTTCCGAAAAAGAAGCAGATAGCCCCAATAACCAAGAAATAAGCAGGCTCCATAAGCAGACTGCGACAACGCAAAAATGATTGATTTTTCCTGGAAATTGTCATTCACCTCAGAAATCAGTTGTCCACCACTTTATTGTGTAAACTCTGGATTATAAGTACATAAAAATCCAATGCACTTTGAAAAACTAGTTATAAGATGCAAGATAGGGAAATGAAACAAACAAATATGATTCTTTTTCCTGAAATGCGACATGTTTCCAAAAATTTATGATAATTAATTACTATAAAGAAGCGACACTGTTGCCTAATGTCCATAATGCAAGAGTGAAGCCCTAGAAGTTTATTTTGCTTGGCCATTAAATTAACAAATTTCGATAATTAAAAGGTCAAAGGGCTAGAATTTGTGGGTTTTGACAGCTATGTGAAGAACTATTCTGTAGAAGTCTTTCAATAAGACTTTTTTTCATCATATAGATTAAATCAACAGCAAATAATCTAATTTTTATTGTAGTTTAACTTCTTTTTTTCTATAACTTCTAATTTCTGTAATTGCACCTGGTTATTCGATTGCATTTCTGATTCATTTGAACAGCCTTCGGTTAATCAAGAATGTAACAGATGAATTCTTATTTATAGAAGCAAAAATCAATATAATACTCAGTCAAATGGTCTCACTTTTAATGAATTTGAAAAAATGTCCTTAAACAGACAAAAACAACAGTAAGTAACTTCTAAAGACAATCGTAGCTGACAAAAAGAAACTTGTCCAATAACTAACTTGTCATTACTATGTTACAAGAATAGTAGAATATGCATTGAATGTCAGCTTAATAAATAATAAGGAAAGTAAAGACTGAAATATATAAGCTCTTACCATTCCAGTTAGCTTGACAATTAAAAAGTACATTGTCAAGCACCGTGAGAATGTAGCTACTGTCTCAACCATCAACCGTAATTCAAGCAACACCAAGTTCTGTGATAGAATATACAAAGGCTCAGCCAACAGCTCCAAAATGCACGCACAACCTGGCATAACAAGAGAACTTTATTAATAAAAGATCAAATTGTGATACTTTGAACAGTTATTTCAGGATGCATGGTACAATAATATTTTTTAACAGGGACAATACTATAGAAAATACCTCTAATTACCCATAAAAGTATAAGAAAAGGAAAACATATGATGATAAGCTTTGGTGGATTACCATTGACCAAGACAGCTTGCCCATAAGGACTAAAATAACTTATTTGTTGCCACCAGAAGACAAAAAGGCATGCTACAATGGTAACAAATATGCCAAGTGGCACACTCATCCACGCTACTTTCATTAGCTTCACGACATCTTCTTCCATTGAAGTACCATCACTATAATATGAAAAATATATATTTTAATGGAGCTCACAAAAGAGCATTGGAAAGTTAAAAAATAATTGAGTTAATAACCTTCAATCCCAATCATCTAAATATTTTTGGAATCATGATATTCAAAGTCATCAAAGAGTTGTAGATGACCAACGCCTGAGGGATTTAATATACATATTTTACTAGTTCATTATATTAATATTCTCGCATCATATGAGATATGGCCTGAAAATATCTTTATAAGTGGGGACAATCTTCACCTTACAAGCTGTTTTGTAAGATTGAGTTAGGCCCAACTCAAACTAACAATTTTAGAATACTTAGAGCTTCTTCCATACTACAAAGCAGTTATAACTGCATAAAACTGTCTCTAAAAGAATTAGCTATTTTGTTGAAATATACAAGCTCAACAGAAACTAAGGTCCACAGTTATTCTGTTGAAACGTGCAAAACTCGACAGAAACTAAGGTCGTGCAATAGAGTAAACTACATGACAGATACAAGGCCCATAGCTCAATGAAAAATGAGAGCACACAAACATATATTCCTAATAGCCAAACTAACTTAACAAAACGATGTAGAACACAATTTCATAAACACATATAGTTATTCCTACATGATAGAATTAGCAAAATATAAAGGATCACCGTTTTATATCCACCCGCATGCATGCTCGTCGGAAACCCTCCCGGCTAAGAAATAAAACACATGTGACAAATAGATGAAACTGCACTGCATACATCTGCATGACCAAAGGCAACATCATAGTAAATTATTTTCATCAAATGAGTTTTCACTGCAACACAGACAATAAAGCACATATGCACACCAAAAATGATATCCAAATAAAGAAATATGCCGACGACATAAACGTATACAGATTCCTGAGGCTATCACTTTAAGGAGTAAGTTACAATCATACACTCGAAATATGGCTAACAATAATAAAAATTGGAAGAGCAAAAGTATTACGGCATAGTCCTCTTCTGTGAGATGCCTGACAATCCATGTATTGAATATAAATGGAATTCCTCTGGACAAGAATTGAGTAGCTGCCAAAAAATATCAAATTCAGACAATGCATAATCATTAAACTTGTTATTCAATAGAATGAAGCACTTAATATAAATAAATTTCAACATATATGATTTTAGAATCACTGAATCGCGAAGATTAAAGTGAGATTAGATCATTTCAGAAATGTATGTTTCTCTCAACATCTAAAAATGTTAAAAATGGTTATATTGTGTAATCAGTGTGTTGAAAATTATAAACAAACCTAAAAGGTATTTGAAGGTGCGAGACAAATTGGTAGGGTCTTTATCCTTCGACATTGCAATTGGAAGTGGATCAGAAACTGCAAAATGGAAAATGGTTGACCTTAGCTTCTAGAATTGATACGATATAGAGAAAATCAGAGATATTGAATTGAATAATGGTAACGGAGCCAGAAATCTAACCTAAATGCTTCAGTTGTTGTGAAACGGTGTCGTTGGCCGGGATTCAACTAGATAGAAGAAGAAAGAGAACGGAACTGTTAACTCAAAATTAAATGTTCGCTACAGCGGCGCGGCGGCCGGGCTTCCTTCCATTTCTTTATTCCTCTTTGATTTAGTACATTCGTATACAAAACATGGATCTGAAAAACTCTGCGGGCACGGCGGGTGTGGCGGCGTGCGGCGGCCCGAGCTTTCAGCTCTTATACTTGTCTGATTCACCGTGTTGTGTATATTTTAACTGAAGTTACTCAAAGTCACCTAACACAAAGTCACTCAATCCTTCTCTACTTTAACTTTGGGTTTTACCTTTTCTTTTTTTCAGTTTTTCTTTCACAATTTGAAGTTTATTTATTTATTTTGTAGAGTTTAATGGATGTATTGAGAGTAAATTGAGAATAAAAATAGTTTGTGGATTACTTTTTTTCACTTCTAATATTCAGAGATGTTCATGTATCTGGATGTATTTTTTATCTAATACTCTTTGGTACAAATTGATGCGACATCTTTATCTTGTTAAAATTTTCGTCTGAATATATGTTTCTGTATCAATCTTTAATGATCAAAATAAAAAATATATATAAATTAATATCAAAATTAATATTATATAGATAAGCCGTCGCGTATCAAAAGTTAATATCAAAAATTTAGTATTTTGTTTCATTACGAATGGGTGTGGTTGAGGACGTTGCATCAAACTTATAAATTTATAATATATCCGGTTGATATTGCAATCATCGCATTTATTCCAATAGGATCATTTGTTGAGTAACGGTAAAATGTATTCTACATAATCTTTAAATCATTATTTGTCTTTAGTTCAAGCATGGTGAATCGTATATTCCCTTCATTGTCAGTCGATTGTGACGATACTTGAGCTTGACAACTCTCTGATTTTAAGGATATCGCAAGAGAGTATTCAATTTGGATTTTAGATCAACAAGAATTGTGTGTTTCGGAGACCACACATTGAAGTGGGGATTTGCATCACTGAAATACACAAATGCAAGATGTAGATATGTACTCATTATGGTTTTTGTAAAGAAAATTGAATTAGAAACCTCTATTTATACAAGTTATAGATCAATTTGGACCTTAGAAACCATATCCTCTCATTAGAACATTTTTAGAATATGCATATCCGGACACGTTCTATTTTTTTATAAAATAAAGGCTTAAACGCACTTTTATTCCTCATAGTTTGAACTTTTTAAACAATTGGTCTTCCATTACAAAAACCTGCGATTTTGATCCTTTAAGTTAGATGCACTTTACATTTTTGTGGTCCCCTCCATTTTTGCAGATGTGGCATTGATGATTAGGATAAAAAAAATATTTTTTAATTAGGTGAAAATAATGACATAGATATTTTAATATTTAATAATATTTTTAAATAATTTATTATTATTATTATTTTCCAACCAGTTGGGTTAAATGCAGCCAATCCGGGGCAATAACATCGATCAATCTCTTCAAATTCCAGCCAAACTGGGGCAATCACTTCGAGACTTAAATCTCTCACAGAGCAGTTAGCCTGAACGTTTGCTCCAAAGCAAGGCTCGTACTGGGGCAGGTCACCCTAGAAGCACTAAAAGTTACTCTCTCTCCAAAAGACGGTTAATCAGATGCACCTACCCAAGGTTCAGAGTACTGGATCAGAACACCTCATGATGATGCGAGATCTTGGGGCAATTTCCTTCATGGACCATACAGTTTGAGGTGGTTACTTCGAGATATTCAAGAGTTTGAAAACACTGAAGCATTTTGGATGCCAGATTTTCTGTAAAATCCTCTTGAGACAATCTTACAGTATGCAAGGCAGTTCCCATAATGAACGTCTGATGATTGATCCAAGTAGGGCGCGAGAAGCGTGTTTCCCTTATCAGAAATTTTCTCCTCAGTCGTTATGGTTTCTTCATCTGATCATCATACACAGCTAAAGTACTATAGTCATTGGCATCTTCAAGGTTAAAGTTCAACCTGTGTTGGCATTTCCTCAACCATGACCAGTTGGCATTTATATGTGTCCAGCCTCTCACTTCAGTTGAGTGTGGCAGTCTTTGCTTTGGTTTTCTTCGACCCTTGAGTCGATGTTGGTGTTTTCTTTGGCCCTTGAGCCGATATCATCGCTTCTGTTTATCGACCCTTGAGTTGATACCATTACCCTTGTTTCTCGACCCTTGAGTCGATATTATTGCCTTCGTTTCCTCGGCCCTTGAGTCGATATTATTGCTTTCGTTTCCTCGACCCTTGAGTCGATATCATGGCTTTCGTTTCCTTGGCCCTTGAGTCGATATTGTTGTTTTCGTTTCCTCGACCCTTGAGTCGATATTGTTGTCTTCGTTTCCTCGACCCTTGAGTCGATATTGTTGCCTTCGTTTTCTCGACCCTCAAGTCGATATCATGGTTATTCTTCGACCTTCAAGACGATATTGTCGTCCCTTTTCCTCGATCCTCGAGTCGATATTGTTGCCTTCGTTCCCTCGACCCTCGAGTCGATGTTGCTTCCTGATTTCCTCGACCCTCAAGTCGATGTTGCTTCATGATTTCCTCGACCCTCGAGTCAATATTGTTGCTTTCGTTTCCTCGACCCTTGAGTCGATATTGTTGCTTTCGTTTCTTCGACCCTTGAGTCGATATTGTTGTTTTCGTTTCCTCGACCCTTGAGTCGATATTGTTGCTTTTGTTCCCTCGACCCTTGAGTCGATATTGTCATTCAGTTACCTCGACCCTTGAGTCGATATTTTCGTTTCTTACGACCTTTGAGTCGATGGCATAGTCTTCACTTCTTCGACCCTTGAGTTGATATCCAGTGAGTCTGTCATAAAAACAAAATAATAAATCAATAAATCATATCACCAAAGTTCAACCATACTTGGCTCATTTCTACCTGGGGCATATGTGCATATCCTTTTGCTTACAGGTAACTATTTCAGGCTGAATTCGAAAGCGAGATTGAAGTTTCTTCAGGACTACGAGACGTTCTTCCCTCTTGACAAATGGTAGACCTATCTAGGGTTCAGAACACGGTGCATAATATTTCATAGTGATATGAAGTTTTCCAGGAACCCCCGCGAGACAAATTCTTCCACAGTTTATTCAGTCTGGGACAGTTATGTCATGATTCGACGAATCTCTCCAAGAGTTTGAAGACACTTGGGCATTTTAGATGTCATGTCTTCTGTAAAATCCTCTCGGATTGATCTTCAAGCAGTCAACTAGTCCAGAAAATGCAAGATGTCACTAGATGATATTCCCCTGCAGAGTTGTTACTCTTTTCTCAAATCAAAGTTTGGTTTGATCACGTAGTCTGGTGTCAACGGACTAATCATATTAATCGCTTTGTCCCGTGTCAACGGACCTATTATGTATGGATCGCTTGATATCATTCTCTTATCGGATCGCTTGATCTTTTTTGGTTTGCAAATCGCTCGATATTGCAACGCCATTAAAGTCCACTGTCGTTGTGGCAAGCCAGTAGTCGTCTGGCGTTGTACCAAAAGACAGAGTTGAGTCGTAAATCGCTTGATATTACATTCTCATCTTCCTGGTTATGGATCGTTTGATACCATTTCCTTAGTAGGTCGCTTGATCTTGTCTGAGTTGTAAATCGCTTGATATTACTCCTCGTTGTTTGAGTCGTAAATCGCTTGATATTACGTGCTCGTCTTCCTGGTTATGGATCGCTTGATACCATTTCCTTGGCAAATCGCTTGATCTTGTCTGGTTTGCAAATCGCTCGATATTGCAACGTCATTAAAGTTCATTGTCGTTGTGGCAAGCCGGTAGTCTCCTGGCGTCGTTTAAAAGACATTTCTTGGTTACTGGTTACTTGCCACCTTGCCAGGGTTTGTGGTAGTTCTTCTTTGGTTGGGTTTATTTCCCTTTTCTTTTATTATTCAGCAGAGTGCAAATTTCAGGGTCTTTTTGGTATTCAACCACAGTTCATCTCGAATGGCCGACAGCGGGAGCTATCATTCTTTTCAGATTAAAAGTTGCTTGAATAGGGGCAGCTGTAACACCCCAAATTTGCCCTCTATTTTTCATAACATTTAGCATATCATTTTCATATTTCGCGTTGCATCATTAGCATAGAAAGATGAAGCATAACATTCATAGCATAGCATGGAGCTGGCAGTGATTTCACTTTCGATGCAATTGTTCGGTTAGGATCCGATTCAGATGGGTGTTTGACCCAATCTTGGTCAAGTTATCGAGAGATTGCTGCAAGTGCAAGTTATATGTTTTAGTGGCCTATATCTCAAGCGATGCATTTTCAAAGTCAAGTTGTGCTGTGCGAAATTCACTAGTTTATCGGGAAGTGGTTCATGAGAAGTCTGGTTCAGAAAATTGTGATTCATCATGATTATATGTTGAGTTGTATTTGTGGATTTATTTTCCCGAAGAATAGATTTAGAGAGATTCTAAATAATGTGGAGATTATTTGATCAGAAACTCAAAAGGTGGTTTATTCAGATAGGTGTGGGTCAGTTGTTGCTTATTCAGTGCGCCAGGGTTGGATTCGTTTATTTGAATCAAAAGTTGTTGGAACAATTTCAAGTGCGGCCTTTGGATCGAATTCAGTCAAGGTACATCAATGAAAAATATTGGCAGAGGGTTTATTCAAGTT
Source organism: Lathyrus aphaca (assembly GCA_963966055.1). Taxonomy (NCBI): domain Eukaryota; kingdom Viridiplantae; phylum Streptophyta; class Magnoliopsida; order Fabales; family Fabaceae; genus Lathyrus; species Lathyrus aphaca. The sequence continues at coordinate 162,435,101 of OZ014520.1, read as the reverse complement.
TATTCTGAAGTTTATTCACTATCCATATTCATAAACCACATCTATTTTATTTTTACATATTTTTTTGTTTTAATCCAGACATCTAAACTTTCCATTACTCAATTAATTCCAAATAACAAAATCCACATCATATTTCAAAGCCAGTCATCTTTTTTAGTATCACCATTAAACACATTCACTTTTTTTTGTTATTAACCAAATGTTGTCATCTCTTGTTACTAAGCCCATGTCATTAACATATTGAATTTCACATATAATTAATGAATAAATATACAGAAAAAGGTGTGTAGCCATTCATCAGTTTCAAGTCATCACTCACACGCATATGAAAAATTCTATGCGGCCATCGCTATTTTCGGTTTTTCACGCAATCACAATAACAAGTTTTTTTCCAGCCACAACACAAATCATGTCAGCCATTTGATAGACCCTCATACGTGAATCGCACGCTCACAAATGCAAAGACCTAAAATGCACAGGTACTTCAACAAAAAGAAACGCCACTGATACACACAATTCTCATGACCTTGAAACGCACAGAAGTATTGAAAAAAAGAAAAAAATGCAGAAATATTGAGAAAAACTAACAAAAAAAAGGAGAAAGAGAATTTTGTTACAGGAAAAAAAAACTCACTCTTCACCATGACAATCAACTACTGAATTGGAAGACTCTTCATCACACCAAAAATCAACAACGGATTTGATCTTCATATCAACAACCAACTGAATTTTGCTCATCAATCATCATCGACCACAAAGATGAGTTCATCGCTCTCGTCGGTCTTCACCATCAACCGAAGTGGTAGCTTCGTCATTCCTCATCCTCGCACCATCTTCATCACAGAAAACCTTCACTCCTCCATCAACAACCACAAAACTGAACTCTGCGCAGCAATCACCATCAACAGAAATTTGACTTCATCTTCCTCTTTGTTGATGAAACTGAGCACGTCACTCTTCAACACCAGCATCATTAAAGCAGTATTCGTCATTTTCTTCATCACGTCGAAACCGTGTTCATCGTCATCGTGTCAAAATCGCCAACATCAACTTGTAACAAAAACACAGCAGCGATAGTGAAACAGGAACGAAAAGCAAAATCGGAATCGAATCAAAGGAGATACTCACTGTGTTTAGTTCGTCGCTCACAGGTATGGATTCAAACTCTTCTAATCTTGATTGTGTTGCGTTTGTTTTGTACGATTTGGCTAGCACACGGATTGTTTGAGTTTTTTGTAACCGGATCTGTAGTTACCGCGAAGGTTAGGCTAGTGTTAGTGTTCGCGGTTTGCGGTTTGAAGATGGCGGCAAGGCTGAGCCACGACGCCGGCGAATTAGGTCGTGAGGAGAAGAAAGTAAGGTTCTGGCGGCGTGTTTAGGCTTAGGTTGAAGAAGAAGGTCGCGTTGTAGAGAAGATGAGGTGCGGTGAGGGAGAAGAATGCGTGGAGAGAGAGGTGGAGTTTTTTTTGTTTTGATTCTTGATTTCTGTTTTATGAATAAGGTGATGAAATAAAATATTAAGAATTGTTAATGATTTTATGATAAGATGTTGAAGAGATAACGATAAAGATAGCCATGGCAGATTTTTGTTGATTTCCTCCACACCGGCGGTGACACTTGTCACCGTCCGGTAGGACCCTTCCTCTTCGATCGTGCGCGCGCCTGTCTATCATAACAATCGTATGCCCTCACTTCCTGACCGCGTGATGTGTTTACTCTTGGAGGTCCTCAGATCCTGCGGTTTAGATGCAGTCAACTTGTTGACCACTCAGCTCACCATACTCCCTCAGCTGTTGTTGCGTTTTGGGCCCCTCTCCACCTGCTGTTTGCACCCCCCCTCTGAGGCCCACTTAGTTTTTTAACTTCCTTTTTTGCTAGTTCGCACCCCTCCCCTTTTCTTTGTTGTTTTTATTTCTTTTTTTTCTTCATATAGTTTAGTTTTAATTCATTTAAAATACTATAACATTTTAGAAAATTCCATAAAAAATATTTTAGTTTCATAACTCATTTTAGAAATTTTTCATACTTTTATTTCCTGATTATATTAATTTCTCATTTTATTTCGAATTTTCCATTTAATTTCCATAAAAACGCCTTAACTTGTAGAATTTCTTTCTTTCATCTTGATTAACATTTTGACTTCGTTCTTTTTGCATCATTTTATTGACTTAGAAAAGCTCATAAAAATATTTTGTTATATTTTTAATTTCATTGTATCCATAGTTTTGTAAGTCGTGTTTGTGTGTTTCCTTTATTTGTTCTCAAGCGACTTTGTGTGACCTTTTGATGGACTTTGGTTGTGAATTTTTTAGAGATATTTTGACACATTGTTTGCTACTGGTTGTTGGCTTTAGATATTTAATTTCATATTTTTCTCGTGTTCATTGGTATTTGTTTGGTGTCTTGTTTCTTAGGTAGTTTTCGTGCCTCTTTCTTCATTCTCTCTAACATAGTTTGAGGAAGGCATTTATGCAATCCTATTAGGTTTTCTTGGTCTTTGTTTTAGGTCACCTATAGGTTTTAGGGACTGACTTTTTGGTTGGCTTGATTTGTGATCTTCGTATTTGGTGTGCGTATTGTTTGAATATTCTTATTTTCATTTTATGCTTATGTGGTTCACTAACCTTTGTCTTGTAGGGGCTCATGGTAAGTGAAGTGTGGATGATATTCACATTTCAAGTCTTCATCTCTTCCTTTATTTTTTCTTTCTCATTTGTCTTTGTGATGTACCTTATTCCATCTTGTGATTAACTCCATCGCTTCCCTTTTAGAAACAACTTAACTTCTTTAGAGAAGTAAGTTGTCTTCTAGCATTTTCCGCTCCTTTCTTCTTCTTTCTTTTCTTTCCTTCTTCTTCATTAGGATAGACTTCAAACTACACTAACCTAGGACTCCCATGCATGATAACATTAGGAATAGTCTTCCCCATTAGATTTTACCTTTGAGATCCTTTTGGTGCTCTCTCTTCTCATCTTCAAACTTAACTTTAAGTCACTTTAACAAATGACGAGTCATCTCATGTGACATGAGACTTTGCTATGAGATACTTGCACGCGTTCCGTTTCGGTGCGAGGTGTAGGATATACCTCGTGGTGGATAGGTCTTAGCATGAGATTACTTCACAAAGAAAAGCTAAAAAAACACTTCTTAATCAAAAATTACAAAAACATTTAATAAATGCCAGTAGGTTAGTGTGTCTGAGCCTTCACTTGTGGGACTAGATTTGGGAATTTCCTCCATAGCTAGGTGTGCCTCTTGAGCATTCCATTTCGGGGTAATGTAAGAAGTATACATCCCATTAAGTAAGACTTAGGTACACTTGCCTATGCAAACTTCAAAGCAAAAAACTCATAAAAAACACTGGACAAACAATAAGCGTCTCCTTCGGGACTTCTTTTCTTATCACCTTCACTCTTTGCGTGCGAACTTGCTCCTACTTGTCATTTTGCAAGACGGTAACGCACTCGTCGTTCGAGCCTGCAACACCTGATCATTGACATAGGTAGTTCAAGCCTTAAGACACAAGCAATCTTTTTCACCCCTAGTTAGGGGAACTACGACGACTCTGATCCTCATGTCCAGTGAGGTACGTAGGCAGCGGGGTAGGACCCGTTCGAGCACACTCTTTTATTTTCCCTACATTTTCCCCTTTCTTTTCTTTTCTTATCCAATTCAGTTCTTTTTCTTGTTGCAGCAGTTATCATTTATTCACCCTTTGAAACAGTTTCTTTGCAAGCGTGGATCCCGTCGGGTACGGCGGACGATCTGGGGTGCTAATACCTTCCCAGATCGTAACCGACTCCCGAACCCAGATTCTTTAGTTCGTAGGACCTGTGTCCTTCCTTTTTTTTTCTTCTGGTTTGTGCAGCATTACCATTCTCGTTCCTTCGGGATAAATATGTCTGGCTGGAGACTCTACCCTCTTTCGCGCCACTTTCGCGTTTGTACCAGGATGGAAATCCAGGGAGCAACAGTCTTCGTGACCGCGATTGCTCTGGAAATTATACGCGACCTGTTTCTCCTTGTACCATATGTATGCTTGGGTTTTGTGAAGAAACTCGTCAAGGGTGCGAGGGGGTTCTATCCCGACTACTCTACAGAGTTCACTCCCGGTAATGAGTCCTTTTTCGAGGAGATACTTTTTCATGTAATCAATCATATCCACCTCGACGGACTCTTGGTTGAATCGCTTGATGTACGAGTGCAACGTTTCGTTTTTCCCTTGTACAACGACTTTAAGGGTCGCTTCGCTCTTGGGGTGGCGTCGGGAGGCGATGAAATTCTATGTGAACGCCAACCTCATGCTCTACCAGGATGTGATGGACTCAGGTGCCAGGCTTTTGTACCACACCATGGCCCATTTCCGGAGGGTTGTCGAGAATAACCAGCATTTAACGTTTCCGGTGATGTCGTTGTGATAGTTGAGCATATCATTGATGTTGTCGACATGATCATTTGGGTCAGTCGTCCCGTCATAAGGTGTCAGGTTCGAGGGAATCTCCATTCCCTTCGGGAGCGGCGCGTCCATAATAACACGTGACAGAGGACAGTGGGGGTCGACTTCGTCACTCCTCAGCGGGAAGTAGACTTCGTTCCTCGGGCTCTGACCTCGCCGAGGAGGACTCCTTGGTTGGTCCTCCACTTGTTCAGGGTGCCCCCTGGACTTGCTCTTCTTTGGCTCGGGGGGACGCGGCCCTCGACGAGGAGGAGAACGTCCCCGCTTCTTGGATGCCTCTGGTTGGTGTCTCTCGGTATACAGTCCCCGCTCGCGCCGGGGAGGCCCAGTTTGGCGCTCGGTTTCCAGTGCTATCAACCTCTCGTGTTGTTGAGTGAGCAGGAAATTGGTCTGATTCAGAGCGTGTATCATGGCTATCATGGTGGGGTCTCCTTCAATGGGCACTTGTATGGGCTGGAAAGCAACGGCTGGTTGAGGTTGAGGGACACCATTGTCCTCGGGCTCAGGAGATGGGGTTGAGGGTTGTCCGTCATGCACGTCAGACTCGTGGGTGACGATCGTGTTGTCCTCATTTTTGTAGTTGACGAGATACAGATTGTGGTTGTCACTGCGTTCGTCGGCCATGTTGAAAGGGTGAGGAGTGAGCGAGCTTTGATCTTCTAGGATGGAAGAAGGGGATAGCTAGTTTCCCACAGACGGTGCCACTGATCTTACCTGATCAGAAGGGCCTTCCAGCCGTTGGTTGCGAACGTCACGGTTGATAGAAAAATATAAGGGACGTACCTGTAAGACACTCCGAAGCTCAAGTGAGTTTTGGGTACAAAGATGGTAAGAGAGATAATAGTTCAGAATACCTGACCCTTTAGTGAGAATGGGTATTTATATGTGCCCCCAGAACTGGGTCAAGGTTCTTCCTTGGGTTGGATTAGTTAGGCCCAAGGAAGAACTTCCAAGGTACGTGTAGGAACGTGTAAGACCTAGCACGTGGCCGTTTCCTTGGTCCAACTGTCCCTATATTTGGGGAGAGAAAGGTGGACAATTGGGTGACGTGGCACATGCTAGGGAGACGCGGTCTCCCTAGCATGTGCCAGGTGGGTCGTACGCTGTGCCCGACAGTATAGTTTATTGCCAACGGCGCATGGTCTCTGCTCGATCAATGGATCCTCTGCTCGATTGATTGGGCCTCTGCTCGACGGTTTGAGTTTGTGTCCAACAGAGGCTTAGAGGCCCAGTCCAGAACAAAACACTTGTATTTTTATTAACAGACCCGATGTGAGACAAAACCACCATAAAATGCTACATATATACCAACCTGCAACTCACAATATCTCTTTCTTTCCAATTTTTTCCTCCGTCGGTCACTATGCCTTTCAACACTTCTTCTCAAGCAACACTTCATGGGACACTGTACATGCAATATGTTTCATGGACAAACACAAAACAATTCATTCTCAATGTTATTCTCTAAACCTTATGAAGAATCTAAAGTTTGTTGGTTCACTCCTTCTTCAACTTTTTCTTTTGTTGATTGTATCTCTCACTTGGAACACCTTACACTCGTTCATATCAATCACAATAACAACAATAATGGGTGTTTTCCACTCTAAAAGGCCATCAATATATCATATGAAAGTGTTGAATTATGTGAAAGAAATCTCATAAATCAGGTAAGCATTAACCTTTTACTTGCATATTAGATTAACCAGAAACTAACCTCTTTGCAGTGTTGGTTCCATGAACATATTATTCTTTGTTTTACTTTCTGATAAAAATATCATAACATATCTATTATTCAAAATATAATCCCATATTACATTACCAATATGTATATAATCTAGTAGTTAATATGTTGCTAAGTACTACGTTAATCGTGAATGAAGAATATACTCTATAGCAACACAACTTCAATAATCATGCACTTGGAAATTCTTCAACAGAAAGTATTGGTTTCATATTAAAAACATCATACCATAAGTTCCAAAATTTCAGAAAACTTTTCAACACTACTTGAACTAACTCTATATCATAAAAATTCTGGTCCAAACACGATGTTGAAGGGTAAAGAAAATCACTCACTTTATAGAATATTGGAACTTATAAGTTGTTCTGACATAAGGGCATGGTGTGTATGGTTTGTGTGTGCACACATTTCACTTTTTTATTTGAGTTTAGCATGGATGTGCACATGTTTGTTGATGCCTTGATGTTGTGTTTTTGCAAGGTGATTATCCCATCAATATCATGGAGTGATGATGGGTACATGGTGGTGATGGGAGCATGAGGTTCTCAAGGGAAAATTGCAAAATGAAGGTTCATGTGTGGGACGTGCAAAACCAAAACACTGATGTTTTCTCTTATGTTTTTGTCCCACATCGAATGTTTAGCTAATATTACAATAATATTACAATGATTTATATGTCTCATATATAGGTAATATGATCAAAATTTGGTATCCATATTTTAATTAATCAATTAATTAAGAAAATATAATTAATATTAATCAAAAAATTATTAAATATTAATTTAGGTTTAAAATATATTAAATATTAAAAATATATTAAATATTATGCAAAGACCATCAAAATTAAGGGATCAAAATCGCATGTTTTATAATAGAGGGATCAATAGTTTAAAAAATTCAAATTAGGGAGACTAAAAGTGCATTTAAGTTTAAAATAAAAGTGTGTCCGGAGATGTACATCCCTAAAATCATAATTTGTTTTCATTATATATTGGATGTGTTTGGAGATACATATCCGGACACTCATAACATAATCAATATTGATACATAACCAGTAAAACACACACAGAAACAACCAGTAAAACACACACAGAAACATAAAAATTGGGATATTGTCCAAAATTTACTATAACATTGAAGTAAAATAGATCCCAATTGTCCAAAATTTACTATAACATTGAAGTAAAATAGACATTACGTATTGTTGCAAATTGTACCAGATTACGTCATTAACAACATTACATACAAAAAACTAGTTTCATTGTTAGATTAAAACTAAAATGTATTAAAACATGTGTCACTATCTAGATCTATCGGTGGTTCTTTCTTTGACCTTTCCTTATTTAATTCTCTTTCCAAGTCGCACAACTTGGTGAATTCATCCATCCTTTCTAAAAAGTGATCCAACCAAGATTTAGCATCTTGTGTGAAATGTTTTGTCCACTCCGATAATGTATTTGGTATAGATCATATCGATTCCAAATAAACTTTAACAAAATATTATTTTTTTGAAAGTCCACAAATACACATGATTCGTCTGAATGGATTTTGAGGTGGCCTACTCCGAAGTGGAAAAAATATTTCTGAAAAAACATATCATGTTAAATCAATACATACCCTATCATAAACACTTGCTATAAGATATCTCATTTTTGAGAAGCGTGTCCATTTTCCAAAGAGTGTCGAACCACTAACACAGGGAACAAATGCATTGAGAATTGCTTCATAATTTTCTTTGGTCCCGAATAGCTTTGTGTATGAATCTTTACCGAACAAACCCGAAACATCTCAAAAACCACATAAAAATGGCATAGATTCATTCTCATGTTCTCACATAAAAATGACATTCTCAAGGATATATATATATATATATATATATATATATATATATATATATATATATATATATATATATATATATATATATATATATATGTGTGTCAAGATCCGTTAACACAAATCTAAAAATCTTATATTAAATCTCAACCGTTAACCGTTAATAGAATTTATGAACAGAAAAAAAAATGCCCAGATATGTAAATACTACATTGCATAAATTATAAATAATAAGTCCTTAACTAGACTTTAATCATTTAGTCAACTACCATGTCTTGATTATTGTACAGCTTACAATAATACCCACCCAAATGCAGGCAGCAAAATTTTAAATAGCCTATAAAAGCGTGAACAATAACTTATATCATTAATCTCAAAAATGAGAATTAAATGAAGCAAATAAAATAGAATGAAAAGAAAACATTATATAATGCTACAAAATGAAGAAGTTGTTTACAGCTTCATCACTTGGGAAGTGCTTTGATACCTTTGCAGCAGAAGATAGCATAATGCAACAGTTGTTTCATGTTTGTTTTATTCATTCAGTTTCCCTGAAGCTTCCACTAGTCAGCCACAATTTCTTCTGTATGATAAAAACAACTTCGTCATCATCATCGGCAGTTGCAACTGCTTCCCAGTGCAAAGCAGTTAAGTACTTCTTCACAAAATCAATCATTGGCTGTTTATCGCGAATGATTATAAAACCGGTTGGCCTGAGTATGCGGTCCATCTCAATTAATAGATCCTCTGGACTGCAATCTTTCTTTGCTACGTCAGACAAGACGCTCCATGCATGGAGCAAATCGTAAGTTCGAGGGTATGTTGAGAATGCTTCACACCTGTTCAAGATGCATCAGGCTGTTAGGACTCAAACTTTGAATAAAATTTCTCATCATTCATGAGAGCTACCAACAAAAATTGACAGAGAAAATGTTGTTAAATAGCGGCGCTATAGCCGCTATGGCACTATAGCGTGGCGAAATTGGTTACAATACCAGTCATGAGTGGCACCAATGAGGCCTCTGTCATATACAAGTTTAAGTGAGTTTGGTCCATCTTGAGGTACAACATTCATCACCCAAACATCTTTGTCTTTAAGAGCAGCTGCAAATGAACCCATGTTTGCTTTCATATCCATAATATTCCTTATCGTGTTCGATTTGATTTTCTGACTCATGAGACTCCAGTATTTATCGACTCTCTCTCGCCATAGTTCCTGAAAAATGTAAGCCAACAGTTAGTTTATCTAAAGAAAAAGAAAATTACATAAAATCGTTAACAAGACGATCAATTGTAATTTCAAATTACCATATCCTTCTCGAACATTTCATTTGAGTAGCCAAAGTCGGCTAATCTAGGAGGAGGACTGGTCACTCTTGCAGGCCAAGGAGCTAAGCCACTACCTTTAGCTTTGTTGTCATCTGATAAAAATGCCAAAAAAAGAAGTATCTATGAATTGTTGTCATAAAAAGGATAACAAATAACAATGAGAAAAAGAGTACTCACGGTCACTGTAAGGTGTAATACAAACTTCCATATTTACTCCCCAAACTGCATCAGGATCTGCATCGGACTGGCAAAGAGGAGGGCGGGTACCAGGTTCTCTTTCTTTATAGCATTGATTTGTCAAAGGTTTCTGCCAAATGACAGTTTGGTCCTTTTTAGAAGCTATTCTCCAACACATACGCCCCACGAGATCACTCATTTCTTTCCATATCCTTAGATTCTCTTCATCCTGAGCATACGCTTCAGGAGATGAGTACGCGAAATAACCTCCTGGCCTGAGCACTCGGTCTAGTTCAAGAAGCAAAATTCCATCTCTTTGAAGCCAATCAATACGACAACGAGAACAATGAGCAAGTTCAAAAGATCTGCTTGGGTAAGGGAGTCTCTTAGTTCCCAAGACACCAAGGTATGCAGGAATTCCTCTTTCTAGGGCGAATTGGATTTGATTTTGATGCACATCATTTGGTGCCAATGACATTGTAATGACATCAGATGAAAGAAGGTATCCTCCGAAACTTGCAACACCACAGCCAACATCAAGCACTGTCCGCAACCTTCCTTCATTGTTTAGATTATTGTTTGAAAAGTTAAGCATATTTGCCATTGATGCAATGTACTTATCAGCTCCATAATGAAAATGAGTCCCGCCTCCAGGAAACACTATCTTTTCACCTTTTTCAACCATCCAGTTCTGGTCAGATTTCTCATGTGCAAGGTGAGTATGCGGGATATTTGCTTTCCACACCTCATCTCTGCTTTTTGGCCACTTAACCGGAACCTACAACATTAGAGACACGACAAACGCTTAGATTAAAATAATACATATGCACCAGAAGATTAGATTGAAGACCCGTCTTCAATCTAAGATTGGTTATTCTGACATAATATTAAGATATTATGAAATATTGTTTGTAACAAAACCAACTCTTAGTAAAGTTTCACCTTGTATCCTGATGGCGGTGGAATCAAGCAATTGTAGCGCCTTTCTGCAGGAGGGCAATGTCTCTCATAATGTTCCATCAGAGACAAGTCCAATTTCATCCGAAGTTGATAGATAAGGTGTCTATCTAAGCAAGGAATCAACTCTGAATGACGATCATCACAAACCTTCAAAAGTAGAAAAATAGATTGATGATAAGCTAAAAGTATTGCTGCATTTACATGATCTGCGTGAAATTAACCGTGGCCACATTCATATAAGAAACAATTAATTTTATTTTTGTCATGTAATTTGAAAATATGACTCTTTTATTAATTCAAAGACTGATAAAGCTAAATATCAAAAGCGAAAATTGAAATAGTAGAGCAATGATAAGAATGTTATGCAAACAAATAGAGTGGATGTCTCCTGCATCTAAGCTTACGAAGCAACTTACCGGGAAACTCTTTGGAACAAAATTGTCCTCATCATCTCCCTGCCCAAAACTCGATGAAGATTCATCTTGCTTTCCATCGTTATCATCATCCGCACCCAAATACGACGAGCCAAGTTTCCTCAACGTTTTTCCATATTCTAGAGCAGATGAACCACTGTTTTGAGAACCAAAGATGGATCCACCATACACATACAGAAAACCAATGAAAATCGTCACAGCAAAGATGGAAGCAACTAAGCGCTTCTTTTGCGATCCATCAGTTCTTCCCCTCGACATTTATTACTTGAAATTTGAAATCAATACAGATCCAAATTTCAGTGTTCAGTTATGAACTAAAAGGATCTTGCTTCACCAGACATTCAAAGTCAAATCCACGATCCAAAACCAAACTGAATGTCACTGCACCGATAATTCAAATCAGAATTATGTTTCGAAATACAGATTCCTCACAGCACACTGACTTGATGATTTACCTGCAAAATCTAGTTCAGTTTAAAGTTAAAACTCAATCCACAAGATTCCTCATTCATTTCTAGTTTTTAGTCAATTTCTTTGACTAGAGTCATCACATAGTAAGAAAAACAATACAAGATTATAAAAGTGAATAATGAGAATAATGATAGTGATCAAGTTAAAATGATGGATCCAATCCAAAATCCAAATCACCTCACAAAAAGAAACATGATTGAAAGTGACAAGTAAACATATCCATAACAAAAATACAACTAAAAAAAACCCAAATTGGGATTAAAATGAAACACCAAGAACCATGTTAACAATAAATATAAATAAAAAGCATAGAATTAATCAGAAATACCAGATCTGACCTAATGGAAAACAACACTAGCACAGAAAAGGGTAACTAACTAACATTCATTAATAGCAACAAATCATAGAAATAATAGAGTCTAAGCTCTTAGGTGCAGCTGAGCATTCAATTCAATACATATAGTAAAATGTTTCAGATCCATCCCAATCCCAAAAAAAAAAAAAGAATGACAGAAAAAAAGCTTACTGGGTTCAGATCAGAATCCAATTGGGTGCAAGAAAAGGAAATACTTAATCTAAAAGAAGAAGAAAAACGGATGAGATCTCAACAAGTGTTTGGATTTAGTTATGTGTGAGAGACAGACAGTGGAACCGACGGTGTGAATTTTAAGGTGGTGTGTTACAACCTAAAAGTGTGTGGAAACAGTTGAAAAGTGTCGACAAGAGGAAATTGAGGTGTGATTAAGTGGCAAGATTTATATAGATTAATGGAGTAATTAATATTGAAAAAAAGTGATTTTTGTGTAACGTGAATGTGATGAGTGTGTGAGTGTGGTTGGTTAGTTAGCAATTATGCTTCTTACCAACGTGATTCCATTTGGAGAAAGTGGATTTGCGCTTAATTAACAGTTGACAGTGGGAATTGAATTGAATGGGATGGAATATCTCACCGCGTTTTCCAGCTCGTTCCGTCGGTGCTTTGTTTTATGCCACAAAAATATTGAAAATCAGGTCACACTCGTTTCTACAGGGTTTTCATTATTATAGGAATTTTTTTGAGAATCTTATCTGATTGATATAATTGATTATTTAAAGTATTATTTTTATTTTAAGAAAATGAATTACTTGAGTAAATGAGAAATTAACCGTTTTGGTATGGGAAATTGGAAGTGAAATTGGAAGTGAAATAAGGTTGAAATTTGAAGTTTTTCTAAATTATTTTGGTTGATAGTTGAGTAGGAAAATCCGATTGTTTATGTGATTTTTTTTTGGTATAAATTGTTTATGTGAATTTGATATTGTGATATTCCATTTAATTATTGGACTATTATTATATTAAAAGAGGTTAAAATTTTATAATTTTTTTAGGAAAAATGTTGTTTTTTTTTTTATTAAAGTTGAAAAAAAATTGTTGAATAGTTTGATACTCATGATTCTTTTGACAAATATATTTTCTTCTTTTTTTATATGTTTGGTTTGTAAAAGAAAAGTATAGATTCAAAACATAGGAGAATAGAAAATAATATGATTATTGGTTGGCTTGGTAAAGGTGACTTAGGCTATGTTTGTTTCTGTGGTAGGAATGCTTGAAACATGCCTATAGTCAAGAAATTACACTATGTAACTTTTGGTTTTTATGATAAAATATTTTCAAATTACGGTGACATAGAAGTTAATCCAAACACATCTTTAGAGATAAAGTCAAAATTAAAGTCAATTAAATCAAAATATTTTTAATATTTATTTAATTAGTCTTTTACTTTCTCTACTTGTATTTTTTTATTTCTTTTATTTTTTTACTTTTATTTGCAAAAGGGGATCTAACAATTTAAAGAAAAAGCAAAACTAAATAACTACTTTAATACATTTAGAAACCAAGGCTCCATTTTATCATCAAATAAAATAACAACCAATTCATTTGATATGAGATTTAGAAGAATGATAAGATTATTATTGTTCAAATTAAGAATATAATTGGCTACCCAATTAACATCACATTTTCTTTCTAACAAGTGCTGAGATACTTGTTGTTTTAATTTCTTTAGGTCATCCTTCTAAGTCTAAGAACTAAAGTTGGAAAGTTTTGCTCGTCCCTAGTCACCTTATTAACCATATCTATTAAGACTTTTAAAGTCACTTTCGACATCCAGATTTTTTATTCTCTCATGTGAACCTATCTCAATCTCATGCAATATCACCTACATCTCTACAGTAAGTACATCGCATTGACCAATTTTCCGTGCATATCCTCTTATCCAAAATTCAAATGAGTCCCTGAACAAGCCTTTGCATCCTACCATGGAAGTAGATTTCTTGCAGACACTGTCATAATTAAGTTTGATTTAATTGTTCTCTAGCCGATCTCGTTGGATATGCTTAATATCTAGTTCAGATAACCTAACATTTCCCTTCACATGGCCACTTGTCTCGATTTCCTTTACAAGATGCATGGTTGGTCTAATCGGGTTATCCGGTCACATCTTTCTTCAAAGAGAGCTTTGTTCCTCCAGTTCCATAAATGCCAATATGAGATCATGAATATTAACTTCCAAAGGTCTTTGTGTGTGTTTGTAATATTTCCTTTCAAATTGTAAGTTATTCAATCCTTACAAGGAAAAGAGTAAAAGTGAGTCATTTTATCAGAGAAGGAAATTCTAATTCATACACGTCTTGCGTAAAATCGATATCAAAGAACACGAATTAAGTTATCTTATTTTCCCGTGCACCACTTGCAATCCATTGGTATAGTTGGGTTCCACTTATGGCATCGAGAGTTTGTCAAGAGTCTCTTATGAATCATGAGCCAAGTGAAAGTCTAGATCTGATGGGGACCTTTCCATTTCCAAATGATATTCCAGTCCATATATGTTTCCACGACATTTGGAGGGGAAGAAAGATATTTATAGGCATTTTTCACAAAAGAGTCATTGTCTCTATAATCTCATCATCATATCCTATCTACACCATCTTTAGGGAGAGGATGAGGGATAATCATAATACCCTTGACCAGCTAGACATTAAACCAAATTTGAAGCAACTCTAAATTCCACTTCCCTTCACCATTAATCATGTCCTTAACTATGAGTATGGTATAAATATTTGTGTCAGGCTGGGCGAACTTGGAGAAGAGACGTCGCTCTGTCGGAGTCCAATGATCTAGCCAAAAATTAACTTTTCTTCCATTCCCAAGTTTCCATAAAATAATTGTGTGAAAATTCCCCCACCTTTGCCATCAATTTCCATTACGGGGAATCATTTTTCCTTCTAATCTTAGTTTTCACGAAGTTCTGCTTCCTGACATACTTATTAATGAGAACCTAACACCATAAATAATTAGGCTTATTCAATAAGTTCCAAAGAATTTTAAACAAAAAAAAAACATCATTCATTAATTGAGTTTGTTTGATGCCTAAACCACCATAATCCTTAGGCATGCAAAAAACCTCCCAACTTATTAAATGGCCTTTGTGAGTCGTCTCTGTGTCACCCCAAATAAACACTTTTTATAACTTGTCCAACTCATGACAAATAATGGTATGGATTTTAGCATATTGCATATGAAAGTAGGGATAAAACTCAAAATAAATTGGCAAAGTGTAATTCATCCTGCCAAGCTCAAGCCCTTATGCTTCCAGCCACTCAACCGACTTTGCACCTGCATAGTAATATGCCAAAATCTTTTCTAAGAGCTTCTATCATGGGTAATGTTAGCCCAAAGATACTTGGCCAAACTATGGACTTCGGTGAAACCTGTGTGTTGCATAATATCTTACCGAAGTTGAGAATCAGTGTTAGTTAAGAAATAAATTTGTTTTTTCTCAGCATTAATCTGTTGGCCTCAAGATTGACATAATTGGCCCAGACACTGCTTGATACAATAATCCTACTCAATAGTTGCCTCTGCAAAAAGAGGAAGTCATCTGTAAAAGGAGGTGAGAAACCTAATGTCCCTCCCTCCCTGCATGCATATACTTCCAATATCGTACATCAACCTGGTCAACAATGATATGCATATACGATCCGTACAAATAAAAAATATAAGAAAATAGGGGATCACCTTGACGAATACCTCTAGAGCGGAGAAAATTATCTAGTTTATCCCCATTTTGTTAAATTTTAAAAGAAGAATAGGAAATACAATGATAAATTAAATTAATTAAATCTTCAAAAAACTTACAATCCTTAATACACACGGTGACAAACTTCCAATTAAATTTGTCATAGTATTTCTTTAAATCAATCTTGATAGCCATAAATACCTTTTTGACTTTTCATTCTCTTCATCACATGGACCATCTCTTGCGTAATAATAATATTATGATGAATATTCCTCTTTGGGCTAAAGATAGCCTGATACGACGATATGATATTATTTAGAAGATGCTTCACACAATTCACCATAATTTTAGACAAAAGCTTAGAAATAACATTTCAAAGGGAAATACGACAGAGTTGCGTGAGAAACTTTGATTGGTCATGTTGGAGTAAGCCATAATAGCGAATATACATTAGATGTATATGCTTTTGTATTATGACCTTGATATATATTATTTGTTATATTACAGGGTCCTTTAAGTTATTTAATTGTAACAATGTGGCCCTTTATGTTTTTTTGCTACAAGTATGTCCTTTAAGTTATTTTAAAATATAAAGTTAGTCCCTTAAGTTTTATTTTGTAACACTTTGATCCCTTTTTAAAAATCTTTGTTACACTAAATTGCAAACTCATATATCATTTGAACTAGTTTTTCACGCTGATCACGAATATGCAATCAAATTTATCAAACAAGTTACGGTTCATGAGAATCATGTAAAAATGGATGAAATACATAATGAAAAAATCATTGATCCGATCAAAATACGCATTCAAACGCAAAACTAATCACATATTCGTGATCACCGCGAAAAACCAATTCAAATGGTATATGAGTTTGCAATTTATTTTAACGGAGATTTTTAAAAAAGGGACCAAAGTGTTAAAAAAAACTTAATGGACTAACTTGATATTTTAAAATAACTTAAAGGATGATCAGTTGGAACAACTACAAGCCGAGATGGCAGAGATGAGAATCCAGATGAATAGTCAAGTGACTCTTATCCAAAACTTAGCCCATGGGTAAGAAAAGTTGATAGTCTTCGTCAATAAACTTCAAGACAACAGAGTCGGGAATCTAATCATCAGTCAACCTCCGATGAAAGAAGCTGACTTGGTTGAAAGGAAGATGAGAATAAGAGAAGGAAAGAGACAGACTACTACTGATACTCTTTCAATTAAAGGAAGAAGGTCTTATATGGTTAATCTGCCTCAACACAAGGAACATAAAAGACAGTTTACCAAAATCAACACGCCAATATCGTAGACTTTGCAATGCCTATTAGTGATCAATCTGGTTGCGTTAAGAGAACCTCCTCATAGACCCATTACTTCCTCTCCTCGCTAAGATCCTAATGCAAGGTGTGCATACATTCCAATAGTCATGGACATGACACTAATAATTGTTGGGCATTGAAGAATAAGATTCAAGACCTGGTTGACGAAGGAGTCCTTGAGGTTACGCTAGAAGACCAGATTGAATTCTTCTATCATCCATCAAACATCGAAGCTTCCAGACATCTGGAGTGGCAAGTTTAGAGGAAGAAGCTTTGAGTACATTTGAATTTTCATTTGTAATTTCTTTTGTTGGCTTAAACACTTATCATTATGCCAGACTTTTGTTTCCACGTTAATGCATTACATATGTTGGTTTTGAATTAATCCATTCGTTTCACTATATTTAAACTGTGTTTCTTACTTCTCTTTTGTGATATTTAACTCTTATTAAAGTTGTAAGCCTTTAGAGGGAGGATGACGAAGATGATACCATAATTTCATATAGTATGCTTTTGAATAGACTATGTTGCCGATGTACATGCATTGTTTCGATTTCTAAATAGTGGAAATATAAGGAAGTTAATACCTAGTCAACCCTTTTGAGCCAATGAAGTAGGAGTTTTCATTCTCACGCAAATTAAAACCCTTAATCATAATCTGGGGAAAGGTAGTTCCTTGGTTAACTCAATTATGCTAGTTGTCCTTTTTGTACACAACTAATGATGGTTCCCTGTAATCATTAAGTCCAACAGTCAATATCTAGCAAAAGAAAAGCTCATTAAGTCAAAACCTATGAAGGAGACTTAGTAAAAATTGAGACATCATGCTGACTGTAATCTTGAAACAAACAGTTCAGGAAAAAGGAATGGATAACAAAGTCAAAAGAAAAAGAGGTCACTACAAATCCTCCACAAAAAAAATGACTGGCTTTTCAAATAAACTCCTGTCAGTGTTACAATTCCAAACTCTTTTGGAGCCTTAATGCATAAGTTAACTAAACATAGGACTGAAGAACATCATGAAAGATGGGTTGAGTACAAATAAAATTTGAGCCTTTATCCTTTGTTTCTTAAACCGTGAACCAGGCCACGTTATAACCCTTTAAAAGTCCTAACTGAAGCATGGTTAGTTCGAAAGCATACTGCTACAAAAAGGTATCCTGACTCCTTTAAGGCTTATTATAAATCTTGAGTTAATATCACAGTTTTTACAAACATTGTTTTGCTAAAATAATTCTTTTTCAAAACTTCAAGACAGATAGAAGCGTTGCATTTTGAATATCATTATTTGCATATAACTAAGTGTTTGACAGCAGAGAAGCTTACATGATGAACATTCAATAAACCAAAGTCCTCCTGACAGACAAAGTTGCTTCCTGGGCCTGACTCAGTTGAATCAAAGCCAATGTATACAAGGGGCACGATCAATATCTTCCGATCAAGGGTGCATGTCATGTTATTGTCCAATTCATCTGGGGAAGTCAGGTCAAGATTCAACGATGCTTAATAGCCTGAGGCAAATCTCCTCATCTTAATTGCCAGAAGTAACATTAACGAGTTCACGATGCCATATGCATGTTATTATGGGGCATCTCGTTTATTTCTCTTGAGGCGGCTCCTTTCAAATACTTCCATTTTGGGACAAATCATCCTCAGTTAGGGGCAACGCTCTCTTTTCAAATCTAATTAGATCAAATTCAGTTGCGAGCTCCTTAAGCAATTACCCGGGCGTACATGATCCACCATAGTCTGAAAGCACATTCCTCTCACTACACTGCCTTGATATCGGGTTTCAGCAAAAGTCATTAGGGAAATTAATTGTCAGTGCCAATAGTATCAGATGGTGTCAGTATCATGTCTTCGGATTCAATCATGATAATTCCTAGAAAATTACTCAGGGAAGTCGAGAATATCAGAAGTTCTAAATCCATTAATTACTTTGAATGAATATATGCTTTCGAATATGATTGATGTTTACCAAAATGCATAAAATTACAATAATAGCATTTACTAAGGACTCTTGGAGATTGGAATCCCCAGCAAGGATTAGGTCTAACAGATCTCCACAGATTCATCCCCATAGAGTAATCTCTACAGGTTTGTTCCAGCGAAGTATTCCAAGTAGCTTCTTCCCTGAAAAAGCTTGTACTTCCAACCCTACAAAGTCCCAGACAGGATTATCTCAAGCCTGATATCCCCATAAAAGTTGACACTTGGTCATATAAGTCTTTCAGAGGAATGTCCGTCCCTTTTATCCCCAATCAGGGTATTTAGGAACTTAATCGTTCAATAAAAAGCATGACAAACAATCAACTCTCCTCTAATGCTTTCATTTCCAAACAGAATTCGAAGATCCCAAGTACAGTATTCTTAAAGCAGACTGAAATGATGTTTTCATCTTCCTCAGCAGTAAACAAGGATTTACTTTCCCCAACTAACAGTTGCTATATGAAGCTTCTAATATGCTCATACTATATAATTCATCCATACATCATCTACTGCATAACATAGCATACGCATACAAAACACATGTAACAATCTCATTTACATTAAGAACGTCATGCAATGCATTACATACATCATGACACTACATAGAACTAACCTTGTTTTTCAGGTTAATTCCCTAGCAGACAGTTGTACCCCAAAATTTCCCCTCATATATCCAAAATAATATGTCTCAATAGGTCTCCTAATGTTCATAAGATTCTCAATTGCTCAAAGGAACTCAAGGTTTCATCAGACAAAGCCTCCTCCTAAGCAGTGGATCTCAAATTAAAGTTTTGTGTTTCTCAAGGAAAATTGGACTTCTAAAGCCTCAAGTGGACTTCATGATATCCCATATACTTCAGAGGATCCTCATGTCAAGTTTCAAGCCTTGCCCTATAAGTTTGGTCAGTTGGATGCTCAGATGATCAATAATCAGTTAACTTGGGTAAAAAGTCAACGGTGGTCAACATACAGTCAAACATCAAGATTTTTGGTCAACATCAAAATTATCAAGTAATATTCATAATTTGATCAAGTGTTGATCATGATTCATCAAGAAAACCTCAAATTCATCACAAGGTAAAAGTTGCTAAATTAGGATTTCTTAAGGAGAAAGTCAACTGTACTTTGACCAGCACTAAATTGCATATCCCCATCCACTCTAGATCCCATTGATAACAATTCTACTATTTCCAATTATGACTTCGAGAATCCAATCTACCAAGCCTAGGATGGAAATGAGGAAGATTGTGAAGTGCCTGTAGAACTTACTAGGTTTCTACAACAAGAAGATAAAGTTATACAGCCACATGAAGAACCAATCGAAGTTGTGAATCTGGGTACGGAGAAAGATAAGAAAAAGGTCAAGATAGGTGCTGGATTAGAAGAAAATGTTAATTCAGATGCTACATGATTACATGGAGATCTTTGCTTGGTCTTATGCAGATATGCCAAGACTTGATACTGATATTGTGGTTCACCATCTATCGATGAAGGAAGGTTGTCGCCCGATAAAGCAGAAGGTTTGTCGTATGCGTCCCGAAATGCTAGAAAAGATTAAAGCTGAAGTAATGAAACAATTTGATGCAAGGTTCCTAGCTGTCACTTGTTATCCTCAGTGGGTTGCAAATATGGTACCAGTACCTAAGAAGGATGGAAAAGTACGCATGTGCGTGGATTATAAGGATTTGAACAAAGCCAGCCCCAAAGATGATTTTTCGTACCCGCATATTGACGTTCTAGTAGACAACACTGCTCAGCATAAGGTATTCTCTTTCATGGATGGTTTCTCTAGTTATAATTAGATTAAGATGGCGCCTGAAGATATGGATAAAATTATGTTTGTCACACAGTGAGGCACCTTTTGTTACAAAGTAATGCCATTTGGTTTGAAGAACGTTGGGGCAACATACCAGTGTGTTATGGTAGCTTTGTTCCATGATTTGATCCATCACGAGATAAAGCTATATGTTGATGACATGATAGCCAGGTCCCAGACTGAAGAAGAACATCTTGACCATCTGCACAAGCTGTTTTAGAGGTTTAAGAAGTACAAGCTGAGATTGAATCCAAACAAATGTACCTTTGGGGTTAAATATGGTAAACTTTTGGGTTTCGTTGTCAGTGGTAAAGGTATTGAAGTTGACCCTACAAAGGTAAAAGCTATACAAGATATGCCCGCTCCCCGTACTGAGAAGGAAGTCAAAGGTTTCTTGGGATGCCTGAACTACATTGCAAGATTTATTTTCCAATTAACCGCTACTTGTGAGCCAATCTTCAAATTACTGAATAAAGATCAAGTAATGGGATGGAACAACGAATGCCAAATATCTTTTGATGAGATTAATAAATATCTCAAAGAACCTTCATTATTGATGCCACCAGTTGCGGGAAGACCCTTGATTATGTACTTGACAATGTTAGACTATTTAATGGGGTGTGTGTTGGGGTAATATGACGAGTCTGGTCGAAAAGAGAAAGCAATATACTACCTTAGCAAAAAGTTTACCGACTGTGAAACAAGATACTCACTGCTCGAGAAAACTTGTTGCGCTTTGGCATGGGATGTTCGCCGACTAAGACAATATATGTTGACTCGTACCACTTTATTGATTTCAAAGATGGATCCTATCAAATACATATTTGAGCAACCTGCTCTCTCCAGACGAATAGCAAGATGGAAAATGATCTTGACAGAATATGACATTCAGTACACTACTCAGAAAGCAATTAAGGGAAGTGTAGTAGTTGATCATTTGGCTCATCAAGTAGTGGATGACTATCAGTCTATGAATTTTGAATTTCCAGATGAAGATATTATGCTTGTTACTGATCATAAAGAACCATGACCATATGAAGGACCTGAATAGGGATCCCGATTGACTATGGTTTTTTATGGAGCTTCTAATGCACTTGGCAATGGTATTGGTGTTGTGATTATCTCTCCTGAAGGTTGTTATACGCTGTTTACTGCTAGACTTTGCTTTTATTGTACCGACAATTTGGCTGAATATGAAGCATGTATCATGGGTATCAAAGCTTCCATTGAGATGAAGATCCAATTCTTGAATATATATATATATATATATATATATATATATGGGGACTCAACCCTAGTAGTTAGCCATATTAAAGGTGAATGGGACACAAAGCATCCAAATCTCATTCCTTATCGAGAACATGCATTAACTTTGATTCCATACTTTGAAGAGATCACTTTTGAACATATTCCACGAGAAGAGAATCAGTTGTCAGATGCATTAGCTACCATGTCATATATGTTTAAAATCAGTTGGGACCATGAAGCTCGTAGAATTACTATTGATAGATTAGATGAGTTGGCATACTGTTGCGAGGTTGATGCTGGGGGAGTAGAAGAAAAACCTTGGTTCCATGAAGTAAAAAGATATCTCGAAGCTCAAGAGTATCCTGAAGGGGCATCTATCAATGACAAGAAGTTTCTAAGGATATTTTCTGCCAAGTTTTTCCTGAGTAATGGAATTTTGTACAAGAAGGAAGCAAGAGAGATTATGAAATACATGCATGATGGGATCTTTGGTACTCATTCTAGTGGGCATACGATGGCTAAGAAAATTTTGAGAGCATGTTACTATTGGTCTACCATGGAAGCTGATTGTTATCAACACTCCAAAACTTGTTACAAGTGATAGATCTATGCTGATAAAGTACATGTGCCTCCAGTTACATTGAATATTCAAACTGCTCCTTGGCCTTTTGCAATGTGGGGCATTGATATGATTGGTGAGATAAAACCTACTGCTTCCAATGGACATCGTTTCATTCTTGTTGCTATTGATTACTTTATGAAGAAGGTAGAGGCAGCCTCGTTCACTTCTGTTACCAAGAATGTTGTGGCCCGGTTCATCAAGCATAATCTTATATGTCGATATGGCATCCCTGAAAGGATTATCACAGACAATGGTACTAATATGAACAACACTATGATTACTGAACTCTGCATACAGTTCAAGATTAAGCATCACAATTCTTCTCCATATCGGCCAAAGATGAATGGCGCAGTAGAAGCCGCCAACAAGAATATTAAGAAGATCTTGCAAAAGATGACAATAACATACAAATATTGGCACAAGATGTTACCATTTTCTCTTCATGGTTATCGCACCACAGTACGTACCTCAACTGGGGCAACCCCATTCTCTCTCGTCTATGGTATGGAGGCAGTTTTACCTATTGAAGTTCAAATCCATTCCTTAAGAATTATGAAAGATGCAGACTTAGACGAAGATGAACGGGTTCAGACTCGACTTGACCAGATAAACTTGATTGATGAAAAGAGGCTCGCGGCTGTCTGTCATGGTCAGATGTATCAAAAACGTATGATCAAATCCTTTAACAAGAAAGTCAAGCATCAAGTATACCAGGCTGACGATTTGGTAATAAAGCGTATCATATTACCACAAGGTGATCCAGGGGAAAATGGAATCCCACTTATGAAGGACCATTTGTAGTCAAAAGGATATTTTTAAGAGGTGCTATTATACTTACCACTATGGATGGTGAAGACTTCCCACAACCTGTGAACGCAGACATAGTCAAAAAATACTATGCATAAAAAGACACCCGTTAGGTTGACTGACCTAGGCAAAAATAAGGGAATCCCGACGAACCAAAAGGGTTCGGGCAAAAATTAGGGATATATATATATATATATATATATATATATATATATAATTTGTACACCCGACAAGTCGAAAACCTGAAAAGGCGGCTTGGGCAAAAAAAGGTATCCCGATAGACTGAAAACTTGAAAAGGCGGTCCAAGCAAAAGTTAGGGATTAAAGCGTACGGCTATGTCTCGTTGGATCACTCATTTAAACTCAATTAGTTGTGTTACCAATATCAGGTTCTAACATCACATATCAGTTCAGTCATTTCTCTTCCGGAAAAAGATGAGATACCTGGAGATAATGACAATAGCAGAATTGAAACTTGATGGGATCATTTACACATAACTGTTTTTCCTTGTTTCTTGTACCTTTTTAATTTTCTACGACGAATTCCTCTTACTAGGATTTCTATTTCTTTGTTCAGAATTGCCTGTTTGTAGGACACTTTCAAGATCAATACAATTCTATTTTCAAACTCAGATTTACTTTTCTCATTTTTTACTTACACATAAACGTCCATTGATTATTTTGAATGAATGTATGATTTAAAATATGATTGATGTTTACATATATATATATATATATATATATATATATATAATTATAATAATATCATTTACTAAGGACTCTTGGAGGTAGGAATCCTCGGTAGAGCTCATATCCAACAAAGCTTCATAGACTCATCCCCACAAGTAATCTTTACAGGTTTATTCCAGCAAAATATTCCAAGTACCCTCTTCCCCGAAAGCACTTATACTTCCAACAAAGTCCCAAGCAGGATTCTTTCAAGCCTGATATCCCCGAAAGAATTGACACTTGGTCGAATAAGTCTCTCATGTGAATGTCCGTCTCTTTTATCCCCAGCTAGGGTATTTAGGAATTTAATCTTTCAATAAAAAGCACAACGAATAGTTATTTTTCCTTGAATACCTTCATTGCCAAACAGAAGTCGAAAGATCCCAAGTAAAATATTCTAAAATAAGATGGGAACGACGTCTTATATTCCTCAATAGCAAATTAGGATTTATTTTCCCCAGCTAGCAGTTGTTACACGAAGCTACTAGTGTGCTTCAACTACATAATTCATCCATACATCATTTACAGCATATCATGACATATGCATCTATAACGCATACTACATTCTCATTTACGTTAAGAACGTCATGCAATGCATTACATACATCAAATGAACTCGCATAAAACTAACTTTTCCTTTTTAGGATAGTTCTCGGCCAGATGAACATTGTCAACTCCTAGAGACAGTTCAGAGATGATCGAAACAACAATCTAGTTCAGATACTTAGTTCAGGATATTTTCCAGAGACAGTTCTGAGACGATCGAAACAACGATCTAGTTCTGATACTTAGTTCAAGATATTTTCCAGAGACAGTTTAGAAATGATCGAAATAACGATCTAGTTCTGATACTTAGTTCAAGATATTTTCCAGAGACAATTCAGAGACGATCGAAACAATGATCTAGTTCTGATACTTTGTTCAAGATATTTTCCAGAGACAATTCAGAGAAGATTACAACAAAGATCTAGTTCTGATACTTAGTTCAGGATATTTACTAGAGACAGTTCAGATACGATCAAGTAAAAGATCTAGTTCTGATACTTATTCTAGAACAACATTCAGATAGAGTCAAACGTAGACACATTATGATACTTTGAATGACATCTATAAGCCCATCTCCAAATACTAAGAATGACATCTTTAATCCCATTAAAGCAATACAATCAACCAACAGTGTTACTCTGCGTACCGGCGAGTGCAAATTTTTGGGCTTTAAGTGTTCAATCCTCTTCCACCTTCAGGTCACGAATGACGCACATGCCAATCAAACCCCTCAAGTTTCAGAAAACTGAACAGGGGCAGCTGTTGTACCCCAAAAATTTCCCTCATATTTCCAAAATGATATGTCTCAAGAGGTCTCCTAATGTTCATAAGATTCTCAATTGCTCAAAGGAACTCAAGGTTTCATCAGACAAAGCCTCCTCATAAGCAGTGGATCTCAAATTAGAGTTTTGTGTTTCTCAAGGAAAATTAGACTTCTAAATCATCAAGTGGACTTCATGATATCCGATATACTTCAGAGGATCCTCATGTCAAGTTTCAAGACTTGCCCTACAAGTTTGGTCAGTCGGATGCTCAGATGATCAATAATCAATTAACTTGGGTAAAAAGTAAACTGTGGTCAACATACAGTCAAACTTCAAGATTTTTGGTCAACATAGAGATTATAAAGTAAGATTCATCATTTTATCAAGGGTTGATCATGATTCATCAAGAAAACCTCAAATTCATCACAAGGTAAAAGTTGCTAAATTAGGGTTTCTTAAGGAGAAAGTCAATTGTACTTTGACCAGCTCTAACTCTCACATACTTCATCAGAAATTTCCTATCCAAAGCTCATTTTGAAGGAAATTCAATTCTTTACAACTTTGTGTGTCACAAGCCAAGACTAGAAATGCTTCATTTGAGATATATGGGCCAAGATATTACAGGTCCTCTAAAAAGTCGATAAAAAGTCAACTTTTTCAAAAGCTCATAACTTGAACATGGAAGATCAAATTGACATGGGACCAAAAGGAGTGATTAATGGACACTTTAAGCTTTATAAAAAGTCCAAGGCACATTCATATGATAAAAATTGAGGAAGTTATGCATTGTTAAAGTTGAGCAAATTTGAGGAGGTGTATAAGGCAAACAATGACCAAACTTGAGTTTTTGCCAAATGGACTTATGTTTTCACAATCCAAATTTAATTTTAAGATAATCCACGACCTATAAGTCATATATTTTGATTTTCTTTGTTTATTTTATATTTTATTGGATTTAATTCATTTAAATTCAATTTTAATTAAAATAAATATTGAAAAATCAAATATTTGATTTATGGATTATTTTAGGATCACATTTTGAGGTTTATTGTCATAATATTTGATCCAAAATTCGTGCAAGGAAAGAGAGGAAAGGTGTGATGATCAAATATGCCAAAATAGAAATATTTGAATCACACTTGAATAATAAATCAAATATTTTATGTGAGAAACCCTTTTAATTTGGTTTAGTTTTTGTATGATAGCAAATTATATGTGTTAGATGATAGCGCAGATCTAGAAGGGGGGTTGAATAGATCCCTTTTAAAAATTTACTTTTCAAAATTTAATTGAAAAAATATTGCGGAAGTTTCCCGGAAAATTGTCTAGTTTAAATTTGAAGTCACCGGAGATCGGATATACGCTAAACCCAATTGGAAATGAAATGATGACTAGAAGAATTAATATTTCACAAATGATCCACTTGATAAATTAACACTTGATAAAACTATTCTCAACAATGATATAGTGAAGAAATTAGGCACAATCAATATGATTTTGTGTGGTTAGGCATTTTACCAAACACTTGGAGTGCACACACCAAGGATAATTTTGTTGTATCAAATAATGCTGAATTTTACCCACTCTAGTTATCACTTTTGAGTGTAACAATTTGTCAAACACTTTGAGTGCACTAATTTGACACACCAGAATTTTAAAGCACACAAGATCAAGATGAGTAAAAGTAAAATACGAGAAACGTAAAGAACACGAGGAATTTGTTGAGGCAGTTCCTTCGTCGTCCTCGCTCGAAGTACTCTGCCCCCAATTCAGAATCGAATTGGGCAATTTTTATTAAATTGTAATTGTTTTACAAGAAGAGAGATAAATGAACCAACAAACCAAACCGCGTTGAATATGCTATCAAATCTTCTTCTTATCCATTAATCCAAAGTAGAATCAAGTCTTCCACGCGTGTCGAGAAAGCCTCCGATTAATTGCTCCCTTCTTGCAAGGATTCACGATCCTCTAAACTTTGAGCACGACTGAGTTTCTCCAACACTTGTGAACCCACAAAGACCTTCGCAATCCTTCCTCTACCATGATATGAAAGAACGATCCACTTGATCTTCAATCTACCTCACTCGGCTGAATCTACGAACGATCGTTGTATGCAAAACCCCCAAACCTTCAATGATCTTGGAGGAGAAAACCCTTCAGATTTTTCCAAGGAAAACACACACACTCTAGACCCAATCTGAAACTCTAATTCACGATTGAACGTTATCTTCGAAACAAGCACCGTAATCAAACAAAGATTGTTGTGTGTGATTGTTGATTGATGCAAGAAAGAAGAAGATGAAAAGAGATGTGTGTATATCTTTCACTTTCCTTGTTAACTTCTCAAAAGAAATGAAACCTATTATTTATATTGGTTAGTGATTGTAACATAAAAGAAAGAAAAATTAAATGAAAAATTGAGTCAGCACAGTAATGAGCCGGCTCAAATTGCCAGGTGAGCCGACCAAAAATAACAGCGAGGCAGCCTGTTGAGACCCGCATGAAATGAGAAGAAAAAACTTTTTGATGAGTCGACTCATGAAGGAGTTTGAGTCGGCTCATTCATACCCATGAGTCGACCAAAATTATGCTTCAGGCATCCTGTTGGGACCCGTGTGTTTGGGCACCAAAACACACTGAATGAGTCGGCTTATTGTGGAATTTGAGTCGGCTCATTCAGTTCATTTTTCCAAAAATGCTATTTCTTGCTTTTTCTTAGAGAACCACTTATGCTTTCAAACATGCCATGTTTTTGACACATTAAAATTCATACCATGTCTCACAAACTCCCCCTTTTTTATGATGGCAAAAACTTGATGAATCAATCGCCATATGTTGTTGTTAAGCTCCCCCTGACTATATGACCCGATCTTATATGCTATCAATATCATCTCCCCCTTTGACAACATCAAAAAGAAGATGATACATATGAGTTAACCACCAATGGAAATAGCATGCAAAACATAATTTCAAATGAGAAACCAATTGCAATAGGAACACGCATTCACAAACACACAATTTGGAAAAGCGAGTAAAAAATATGACAATAAACAAAACAAATTCAACCAAAGGAAATATGAGTTCATACAAAAGCAAAGCATAAACTACATTCATAAACAACACAAACAAATATTATGCAATGATTCTCTCAAGCTTGGGGATTACGATCCCGAGTGGATGAATAACGACGAAGATAAGTGATAGGTTGTGAGTCATCCATATCGGTTTCGGTAAATTGAAGAAAACTACTATTGAGAGAGTTGAAGGCAGTGTCCTGAGCAGCTAAATGATCCTGCAGTGTGGTATACCGAGTGTCTTGAACGGACACATAATCGTCAAAAACGGTGTCTTGATCATTTAAACGTCGTTCTATCTCCGAGTATCTCTCAGTCTGAGTTGTGTAGTAAGCTTGTTGTTGAAGTTGCATATTTTAGAGCATAGCCATGATTCTGGAAGGATCATCTTGATGCGGTTGAGACGGAGGAGGAGATGGAGGTGCAAATCGAGTAGTAGTGTTTGTCCACCCGGTGTGTTACCATTCACCCCATCCTTGATTTTCATAGGAATCATTAGATGGGATGCCATGCCACTCTTCGTTGTCAGCGGGCAATTCTTCATTTGGAACCACATTTGGTTCATTTTGGTCCTCGAGATCATCCCCATCACAATTTTCTTCTAACGGTTGATTTTGATCACTTCTTACCACAAACTGATACCGTCTTTCTTGAGAGTCCCATATGTGACCCATAAGACTTAGGGTCTTTTGTTGAAACCAATTTGTGTCAGGCACGGATACCATGGGTAAGTCACCACTAACAATTTCCGCTTTGTCGATGATCTTTTGAATGATGGAAGGATATGCAAGAGCAACTCCTTTCTTTTCCTTTAGGGCAAAGATACGACTCGCAAAATAATGGGGCCAGTTGACTTTGACCTTGTTCCGAAGAATATATATCAGATGACTTCACTCATATCAATACGAGAAAATCCTCCTTCTTTGGACGTAAATTGTGTGCAACAATCCAATGAAGGATACGATCCAACGGCTTAACTTTTCCAGTAGTAGTTGTGTTTGGAAACAATTCAGAATTAGCAATGAATTCAACAAAAGGTTCTTTAAGCATATCGTTTAGTTCAGAACAAAATGAGTAATTATCTACTTGAGATGTATCAGTCATCAAGATACTAGCTTCCTCAGGATCAATGCGAAACAAATCTTTCCACACTTGAGTATTAACAACAAACATTCTAGAGCCCATACGGAAGTTGAATTCGAACCCTTTAAAAGTACCAACCAAACCAGCATAGAACATTGTCGCTCCCCGGATTTCCATCCTGGTACAAACGCGAAAGTGGCGCGGAAAAAGAATAGAGTCGCCAGCCAGACATTTTTATCCCTGAAGAAAGGGAATGGTAATGCTGCACAAACCAGAAGAAAGAAAGAGTAAGAACACAGGTCCTGCGAACCAAAGAGACTGAGTTCGGGAGTCGGTTACGACCTGGGAAGGTATTAGCACCCAGATCGTCCTCCGTACCCGACGGGATCCACGCTTGCAAAGAATAATGTTTCAAAGGGTGAGGGTATGAAAACTGCAACAAAAGAAATGAAAATGAAAAGAAACTGGAACTGGAAAAGAACTGAAATAAGAAAATAAAGGAAAAATGTAGGGAAAATAAAGATTGTGCTCGAACGGGCCCTACCCCACTGCCTACGTACCTCATCAGGATAATGAGGATCAGAGACGCCGTAGTTCCCCTAACTAGGGGTGGCAAAGAAATTGCTTGTGAATTAAGGCTTGAACTGCCTATGCCATTGCTCAGGTGTTGCAGGCTCGGACGACGAGTGCGTAACCGTCTTGCAAAGTGACAAGTAGGAGCAAGTTCGCGTACGGAGCGAAAGAGATGAGAAAAGAATTCCCGGAGGAAAGACGCTTATTGTTTGTTTGTGTTTTTTAGAAGCTTTTATGAGTGTGTCACAAGGAAGTGAACTCAAGCTCTCATCAATGGAATGTGCACTTGTCACTACATTCCAAGATGGAATAATAGAACAAGCACACTCAAGTAAGGAGAAGATCCCCAAAACTTGAACCCAAAGATTAGGGCCTAAGCTCACTAACTTGTTGAATTATTAAGTGTTTTTAGTATTTACAATGAAGAAGTGTTTTTTTTAGACTTTTCTTCTATGAAGAAGATACCTTGATCATACTTGTGCATCACAAGGTAAACTTGTATTATCCCAAGATGGGAAGACTACAAGCATACCTCATGGAATAAGGATATGGATCAATGCATCACTTCAAAGTTATTAAAGTGTTTTTTATAATTATGAGATGAGAAGAGAAAGAGAACCAAAGGAGCAAAAAGGAAAAACTAGGGGGAAGTTTCTATCCTAAGTTAGCATGCATGGAGTTCTTCGGGTTTGTGAGGTCTTTCTAACCTAAAGAGGATCTCAAGAGAAGAAGAAGAATATAAGAGGAGAGATGAGAAAGGCCTAATCCCAACAAGAAGATGTTAGTCCATATAAACAATATGAGAAGAGATGAGAAATGGAGATGTGGAACTCAATTCCCACATCTCAAACTTACCATAGCCCCTGCAAGGTTAGTGTAACAACATAGAATCAAGGCATGAACCAACAAGTCAGAAGCTACACAAGCATATAGGCATGGCAATGAGCTCACAAGATGATAGGAAAAGCGACACAAGATCATATTGAGATGATTAGAAGTGAAACAAGTGCAAAGAAGGCATGCATAACACTTAAAGAAATAAAGCACATACAAGAGACCCAACACCAAGACTCAAGGAGACTCAAACCCTATCCTAAGACCAGGAGCAACCATATACCTCTAAAGGACCCTAAAAGATGAAGATAAGTTGGTACAAGTGCCCTTCTAAACTTAAAAGAGACTAGAAGACTCAAAGAATGCAAAACAAGGCAAGGTGAGGAAGAAAATACCCAAGAAAAATATCCAAGCATTTAAAAAATCTACCCAACCAGAAAAGTACTCTCAAAACACAAATAAATGAGAATCCAAAAGGGTTTGCAAAAATACAGCACCAAACTAGTTCAATGAAGCTCAAGGATGCAAAGTATCACCATTTAGGGTTTTGAAAATTAAGGCACAAGTAACTCAAGCAAAGTCCAGCAAGGAAATTTGTAAAAAATCCAAGATAAATCATGAAGATATTAGAGTGTCTTAGGATTTGAATGCAAAACGAATGGGGTTCATAGCTTAAAGGATGAGAAAAATAGAAATTGGACAACGCAGATTGGTCCATGAGAGTCCATAAGAAAAGCAATGCTCAATGTTGAATTTATTTGGCCACGTGGGATAAAAATAAAAATCTGGAAAAATCATGATAAAAAACTAGATGAATCAAGGAGTGCATACAAATTTTTTTGGATTTTTTAGAGTTAAAGAAATATTTTAAATGAACTAAAAGCAAATGGAATAAATTGGTAAAGGAAAAAAATGAAAATAAAGCAAATGGGCCAAGGGGGTGTGAAGAGCAACTATGCTTAGTTAAAAAACACAATGGGCCGCGCATGGGGGGGGGGGGGGGGTGCAGATAACGCTGAATCTGCACCTTCTTCTTCATGAAAACAAAACCTAACTTCTCACCACCATTAATGAACAAACCCTAACCCTAACTTCATGAAATCTCAAACCAAGCCACGACCGACCATGAAACTCTCCAGAATACATAATCTAACATCATTAAACAAGAATACATGCTTGGATTGAATTAAAACTCAAAGAAACTCAAGATATGAATGAAAATAAAATTGTCCATGAAACTTTAAATCACCATAACTTTGTGAATACTCAACCATTTCATAAACTACAAAGAGCATTGTAACCACCACAACATGAGGATTCTAAAACACATAACCAAATACATTTCTATGAGATTCGAAATTTGAGCATACCTAAGGTGGTGTTCCAAATTTGAAGTCAAGAATGGTATAAAGTGATGGCAAATGATCTCCTTATCCCCTTAGATGCAAAATAAATGCATCTAAGGATTTGCAAACTTGTGAATCTAGCAATATGCTTCCTTGTGCTTCAAAGCTTCTCAAATGGCCACTTGAACAAACTTCACTATAAATCTAGATCCATGGGTGCTTAATGATCCTTGAGATGAGAGGAGTATGGATGTGGTCTTGGATTGAAGAAATCTTGCCTAGATCAAAAGTTATGGCACAAAATGCAAATGTGCACAAGGAATGGGAAATGGATGATTCTTGAAGAATAATCCAAACAAATGGTGTGGAAATGATCTATGAGTGATGAGGATTAAGAATCCAGCAAGAGTTTTGTGAATGAATTCTTGTAGCAAGAGTTTGTGGAGAATGAGCAATTTTGCATAAAAGATGAGAATGAGAGAATGGGTGTGTATTCTGGCTGCCTCTAACCCTAATTCTGATTGTTATGGAATATATATGGCAATGCAAAAGGGTTAGAACAAATGCACGTGAGAGAGAGCTGATTTTTGTAAAAATGCAATTTTGGCCCAAGTGTGCCATAGGCATGCCAAGCTCATGATTTGCTGGCCTCTCTTGCATGTGCATTCACCATCCCACCAATGATTCCCAGCAAACAACTTCAGCCCTTGGATGTAAGCTATCACACAATTGCCATGCCTTGTGCAAATTCAAGGGTAAAATGCAAGTTTTATGGAACTTTTTTCATGTGCATGAATTTTGCCACTTTTCTTTGAGACAAATGACCTAAATGTGATGAATTTTGATTGTGTAAACTTACTTTGGACAGAGCATAGCAAACTATCCACTTTTGAGCCTTTGTGCAAATGGCTTGGCCTTGAAACTTGGAAATTTGCCCTAAAATACCTAAATTTTCGAGGGCCCTATCTCTCAAACCATAAATCCCATGAAAATGTACTTGTACTTTTTAAAAATGGCAGCCCTTACTCTCCAACTTTCATGTTTACTTTGGGTCCATTTGAAGATTTTTTGATCAAGTTAAGGCCTTGTGAAGTTTTAGGTCAAAATAGCCAAAAATATTAACTTTTCCATGACCAACTTTGTGCACTTTTGCCAAAACCCCTCAAACCACCAAAATTCTTGTACTTTAAGCTCACCAAACATCTTATAACATTGAATAGACCTCATTTGGCCAAAAAAATTGGGTTGGACCCTTTGGAATGGCACAGTTGACTTTTTCTGGGCCCAGTTGACTTTCTGCTTCATCTGCAAGTAACTAAAGCAATGACTGACTTCCACTTGGAATTTTTCCATGAAAATTGACATGTAGGAACCTCTTATCATATAGAAAACATTTCCCAAAATAGTTGGCCAAAATTATGAGGTTAAGGCCCTTGAAACCAAAACCCTAATTTGGTTGCACTGCTTAGGAGCCTTGCATTGTCTTGAAACTTGTGATGATTAAGCAATCTTCTGAGCTTTTGCAAGTGAACTTGGATTTTCCAAAGGAGTATAGACTCATCATAGGCCTCCCACAAATCCATTGGAACCCTTACCTTGGCTTAAATGGCCTTCAACAGCTCCCCAGATGGCCATATGCCTCATGCTAGGGCTTGATGCTTGTCATGCTTTATTTTTCTATGCTATAATGCTATATATATGATATGCTTATGATGAAAATGGTGTATTATGATGCTTAAAATGAAGAGGGCAAATTTGAGGTTCTACAGCTGCCCCTATTCAAGCAACTGTTGATCTGAAAAGGACGATTGCTTCCGCTTTCGACCGTTAAAGATAAACTGTGGTTGAATACCCAAGAAAACGGAAATTTGCGCTCTGATGCAGAAAACAAGAAATGGGAAATAAACCCAATCCAACGACGTTGCAACTGAGCTGAGAGATGAGCAGACGAGCTCCTTCCAACGAAACCAAAGGTTCTGATGAAACATGAAACGGACGAGTCTTCTTGTGACTTGTGACGCCAGGTGCAGAAAGCGGACGAGTCCTTAAGAATCTTCAAAGTAACCTGAGATAGACGAATCTCCTTCACTAATCCTTACGCAGATAAGCGGAATAAGACGGACGAGTCTTCTTCGGATAACCCTTACGCAGGTTCCGGGAATGCATATAAGTCTGTGGGATAGACATGCAACTAGGATGGACGAATCCTCTTCACGAATCATTACGCAGATAAGTGGAATAAGACGGACGAGTCTTCTTCGGATAACCCTTACGCAGGCTCCGGGAATGCATATAAGTATGTGGGATAGACATGCAACTAGGATGGACGAATCCTCTTCACGAATCCTTACGCAGATAAGTGGAATAAGACGGACGAGTCTTCTTCGGATAACCCTTACGCAGGCTCCGGAAATGGTTTTGACGTTTTAATCCCACCGTCAGGACGTTTCAACCTCTTCACGAATCCTTACGCAGATAAGTGGAATAAGACGGACGAGTCTTCTTCGGATAACCCTTACGCAGGTTCCGGAAATGGTTTTGACGTTTTAATCCCACCATCAGGATTTTCAACCTCTTCAATGCGGACGAGCATCAGAATGATCATCAAAGAAACGCGAACGAGTGTCATAAGTCGACGATACGGACGAGTACTGAACGATGATCCAAGAAACACGGACGAGTGCTTCTGATAATGATACGGACGAGTATCAGCTTATTTTAGACGATCTTCAAAAGAAAATACCAAACACGGACGAGTGTCGGGGTGCAGACGAGCACTAGATAAGTAATAGGCACGGACGAGTGCTAAGAGGTGAGGTCGAGCATCAAATAAAGATGCGAGTACGGACGAGTACTGGCGACTTTCTTGGGGATATGCCTCTGTAACACGGTGGGAGAACTGACTTTAGTTATGTTGCGGATAGCAAGAGTCGCCACCGACTTTTATTTTATCCAAAAGGAAAGGGTATAAAAGAACAGGAAAGACCTTAAGAGAATATTTTGGGTCCGGGGGGTAGGTTATGTAAAGGGAAGGTGTTAGCACCCTTTACATCCATGGTTATCCATGGGCTCTTAGTTACTTAGCTCACTTTAAATTGTTTTTGAAAGAGTAGTGTGTGAATAGAAATTTTTTCAGAAATAGTTAATAATAATCCATGAACGGATGTGTAAAAACTTGTTTTTTTGAAAATTTGTTTGAAGTTTGTTTAAATGTTTGAAAAGTTTGAATAGTGAGCAAGTACATAAGAGGAACCTACCCTAAAGTTTAAAGTCTTTCTTATTCCTTATCCTTTCCTTGATAAGACTATCCCTACTATTAAGGAGTAGGTAGTCATTACCTTGGATGTAAGGGACATGAGAGGGACATCTGTTTATGAAGGCAAATGTGGGGTGTAATAAGCATACAGGAGGGACTATCATCATTATTCGAAGGGACTTGATTCGTATAGGCAACCATGAGGGACTTGATGATTTTTCTTTTTAAAGGGACTTGCTTTATACACCCCACTTGACCTTATTCGTAGGCAACTTGAGGGATAACCTTAGAAAGTGAGATGACGATTAAAAATCGACTTACGTGTGTGAGTGTTTAATTTAATTATCTTATATTTAAAAGTGATCTAGAATTAATTTTAAATAAAATACATATTTTTCACTCCCTAATTACTAACCATAATAATAATTAAATAATTAAATAATTTACATCCAGGAGCAATTACAACATAATTATAATAAGCAGAATAAATAAATAGCAAAATATAAATATATAGCACAATAAATAAAATAAGTAAAAATAATAAATAAGCAAATAAAATAGGGGTTAGTAATAATAATAATAAGAAAATTAAATAAGGTTAGTAGAAATAATAAGAATAAAGTTAGTGAAAATAATTAAATGAAACAATAATAATGAGAAAAAATAAACAATATTAGAGACATCATAATAAAAATATAATATAATAGTAAAATAAAAATAAATAATAATAGTAAATCACAATAGAAAAATATTATAAATGATATGATTAGAATAATAAGCACAAAGTTTAATTTTAAATATATAATAGGAAAAATTTCTAAGCATAATATAAATCATTTACAACAATTCAATTATTTATCAACAATTATTAAAAGATATTTATTCATTATGAGAAAATAAATTTTAAATGTCATGTTTATAAAAATAATCATATTTACAAAATTAATCTTATTTATAAAATTTTAATTTTTATTAATTATCCTATTTACAAATTATTTTAAACATATATTAACATTTATTTGTTAAAACAATATTTACATATTATAAGGAGAAAATAAATCTAAAATATTATATTCATAACATTAATCATATCTACAAACAAATTCACAAGAATAAATGTGTATAATAAAATTATTTAGAAAAAATAGGATTAGGTTTTATTTAGAAAAATATTTTTAGGGTTTATTTTATAATATACAAAAATTATTTTAACTAATATATAATTTAATTACACAAATAAAAGTTTAAATTGAGAAGATAAGAGTTTAGATTTTTTTTTTAGAAAAATAATATACATAATATATATTTTATAATATAAAAGATAATAGAATAATATAATTTATTTTAGATATAATATTAATAAAATAGAAAATAAAACAAAAGAGAGAAAAAGGAATCAAAAACCTGATGGGGCTGGGGTTTGAACCCAGTCCCCTAAGCTTGCAGCCAACAATACACACCACTGGGCTGCCCATGCGCAGGCAAGAGATGAGAGAGTGAGATTGGTTTTGTGCCTTGCTTTGAGGAATCCAGAAAATAATAAAAAAAATAAAAGGCCTGGGGTGGAGTTGAACCCAGGACCTCCTATCTATACACATGCGCACACTACCACCCGGCTGGAAGAGCCCACCTGATAATATAATGGCAAGAAATAATAATATATCAAGTTTGATTTTAACCTGAAAAAAATAGACAAAATGATGTAGGAGGCCAAGACTCGAACTCAGGTCCCATAGGCTGCACGCATACGCCTCCTACCACTGGGCCAACCATTAGCTGGTGATATACAAACAGAGAAAACATATTATATTTTAAAACAACATTTGAATTTCAAAACTGGCGCGAACTGATCTTCATCTTCTTCCTTGTATCTGCGCTTTTTCCTACGAGCATTGCTGCGAATTTACCTGCGAGTTCTTCATGGTTCTTGACCTACGAAAATCAAACTCACACCAAACAGCAACGATTTATAAAATTAATTATAGTTTTGTGATCCTGGAGATTCATAGAACACTCCTATGTTCTCAAAACTCATTTAAACTCAGTAAATCAAAGGACCCCATTTTCGACCTCTAAACCCTAACCATGGCATTTGGTCCATTAGGCTATGAAACTTCAAGCTATTTGTCCAGAATCGTTCCTTATCACAAACACAAAAGTACAAACAAAATTCATTAATAATGCACAAATAAACAGAATCGAAAATTTGAAATTCAAGGCAAAGTTTGATTCGGGTAGGGCAATATGAGATGGTATTGATGCATATGATTGATGCTTTACAATCAGTGATGTCCAGGGAAGCTAGCCATGTCTTTATTTTACCTTCTAGTGCCTTGGATTGAAGAATCCGAATCTCACTTTTTTGCTTGAATTTTGAGTTTTTGAATCTTACCCTTGGCTGCTGGATTTCGTCTTTGATCAATGGCAATGAGTTTAGTATATATAGGAGACTTAATTAGGTCAAAAACTTTGATTGATTATGTGGAAGTTTTGATATTTTAAGATTGAGAAAGATCATGCCATGAAAGTTCAATATTTTTGTACCAATGCTTTCTATTTCAAGCCACTCCATATAATTCTTGCATCAATTTGTTCCATATTGATTTTATGACTTTCTAGAATCAATAAATCAATTAAATCTTCACATTTAATATTTTATTTAAATTTAAAATGATTTTAAGAATAAAAAATCATAATAAATTAATTAAATAAAATAAAAATTATGAAAATATGATGGAAATTTCGTGCATGATGTTATTGTATGGGTTGGGTCATAATTTGGCCAGCCCATTTGGAGAAAATTGCTTTTAGGCCCTCATTTTCATCATAGACCATCACAAATTTTCCCAACTTTGCAAGGGCACATCTCCCTCAATTTTAAAGGTATGAGGGTGTTCTTGGACTTTTTGGAAAGCTTGAAGAGTCCTCTAAACAACCCCATTGGTTTCAGGTCCATATCATTTACCAATTTCAAGTTATGCCCTTTTGAAGTTGTTGACTTTTTGTTGACTTTTGAAATGACCTATAATGTCTTAGATCATATCTTTCAAATGAAGCATTTTTGGGCTTAACTTTCAACATAAAAGTTGTAGAGAATTCAATTTCCTTCAAAATGAGCTTTGGATGGAGACTTGGTGATGAAGTATGTGAAAGTTATGGCTGGTCAAAGTTCAGTTGACTTTTACTGAGGAAACCCTAATTTAGAAACTCCTGATTATTGATGATTTGGAATCTCCTTGGTGAATCATGATCAACCCTTGAAACTTGTCATGGGGGTTCTTATACACATATAAGATGTTATGAAGCTCACTTGAAGTCTTGGAAGTCTATTTAGCCTGATTAAAGTCAAAACCCTAGTTTTGGATGCACTGCTTAGGAGGTGCATTGTCTGAGGGAATTGTCAACTTCTTTGACCAATTGTGAACTTTGTGAACCTTGTGAACCTTCATAAAGTAACTTGTAGACTTCATGAACTTCAAGAAAGGCATTGAAAGCGTTATGGAACTTGTGAACCTTGTGAACCTTCAAGAAGTAACTTGTAGACTTCATGAACCTCATGAAAGGTCTTGTAAATGTTGAGAAGCTTGTGAACCTTGTGAACCTTCATAAAGTAACTTGTAGACTTCATGAACTTCAAGAAAGGCATTGAAAGCATTATGGAACTTGTGAACCTTGTGAACCTTCAAGAAGTAACTTGTAGACTTCATGAACCTCATGAAAGGTCTTGTAAATGTTGGAGAACTTGTGAACCTTGTGAACCTTCTTAGAACACAAAGTCTTGTATTGTGAGGGCAAATTTTGGGGTGCAACAG
This sequence comes from Lathyrus aphaca, assembly GCA_963966055.1. Classification (NCBI taxonomy): domain Eukaryota; kingdom Viridiplantae; phylum Streptophyta; class Magnoliopsida; order Fabales; family Fabaceae; genus Lathyrus; species Lathyrus aphaca. Next base: position 162,395,828 of record OZ014520.1, on the reverse strand, counting down.
CCTCAAATAAAGAGGAATCGAAAAATGCACGGACGAGTGCTGCAGGGATGCGGACGAGCAGCAAATGAAGATGCGCACACATACGAGTACATGCAACTTCACTGGGGAAAAACTTCAAAGAAATAATAAGCACGGACGAGTGTCGAGAGCTGCGGACGGTCATCAAATAGAGATGTTAGCACGGACGAGTGCTGAGGAATACTTCAAATAAAGAGGGATCTGCTGAGGAAAAGGCACAGACGAGTGCTGAAAGAGGATGAACATTAAATAAAGATTCTAGCACGGACGAGTGCTGAGGAATACCTCAAGTAAAGAGGAATCTGCTGAGGAAAAGGCACGGACGAGTGCTGAAAGAGGATGAGCATCAAATAAAGATGCGAGCACAGACGAGTGCTAGTAGACATAGACTCCACTGGGGAAAGTGCACAGACAAGTGCCACAAGGTGCTAATTCTTCTGGAGACTGCGGATGAGCAAACTGAATCATCAGATAAGTGCCTAAGAGTGCGAACGGACACTGAATAAGCATCAACACAAACAAAGGTTGATTATGTTGGGGAAGTAGACAACTCTACTTTGACTAGGGAATGAAGTCCTGGCGACCTGTGGGAGAAGATTCCGACATCCTGCTGGGGACTCAAAGCTTTAACTCTGATGGGAACGAAGTGTTAGCAACCTGATGCTTGTTGGAGAGGTTTTCACTGGAGGAAAGACGACTCTGCGTGAGGTATACTTCGTTTAACTGCTTTGAACATCTGCTGAGGATCTGATCATCCTGCTCTGACTCCACTGGGGAGAATTTCTTCTTGCTCTGCTGGGGAAATGAAGTTACCTGCAATGTTGTTGGGCAAGGAGAACTTTTAGCGATTCCGTTGCGGATAATAAACTTCTGACAACTCCACTAAGGATGGGAGACTTCTACTGACTCCTGCTGGGGATTGATCCGACCTCTGGGGAGTGCAGGTGTTCAGATACCTGTTGAGAATAAGTCACTTGCAAACAGGCGCTCTGCCGGGGAAATACCTCTACTTGGAGAATAACCCTCTGCTGCTTGGGGATACGGTGATAACCTGCAAATCCTACAATAACAGAATACACACATATGCACCAAGATTGGTACGGCCTGATCTATTCATCTGCCGTCACCTGACACTCAAAGCGATGTTAAGTGTCTCTGCAATGTCATTTTTATCAGTTTGAAAAGCAACATGTTTCGCATGCAATGTTATTTGTCAAAAATTCAGGACATTTTTGTAAACAAAATAAACATAACACGGTGTTTGACTGAATATTCTTTTTATTGATTGGCCTCTGAATAGGCAAAATTTTACATCAGGAAGTAACCACCTGGAAAGAGGTAGCTATTGTAAAATTGAGAAAAGAAACTATCCTAATGGCAATGGCACGACATTCCAAAGAGTTTCCTTCCTGCTATGACTGGCATATCCTCAAGACTTTCCGTTCCGTCTTCGGCCTTCTGAAGAGAATGATGGGGCTGATCTTTACCCTTCTGATATGGTCAAGTTGTTTGAAGCGGTGATGTGGTTCAGATAAACCGGAGCGCAGTTGTTCGCTTATTCCCTGGTTTTGCGTTGATCGCCCTTTCGGGTTTTCAATCCACCGGGCTACCCTTTTTTGCCTGAGTTGTCCGATGTGGCTTTTCAACTCAGCGGGTGTACATTTTTTAATTTTCCCCTAATTTTTGCCCGAGCTTTTATTCTGTTTTTAGCTCGCCGGGATGCCCTTTTTTTTTGCCTGGACTATAATTCTGTTTTTGTGTCCAGCGGGTCTTTTATGCGAAGTATTTTTTAACTGCGTCCGAGTTAACAGGGTATTGGAAGTCTTCGCCATCCATAGTGGTGAGCATCAGTGCTCCGCCTGAGAATACTTTCTTCACTATGAATGGTCCTTCATAATTTGGGGTCCACTTGCCCCTGTGATATGAACTGGGAGGAATGATCCTCTTGAGTACAAGCTCTCCTACTTGGTACTCCCGAGTACGTACTCGCTGATCGAAGGCTCGCTTCATTCTCCTTTGATAAAGCTGGCTATGACAGATAGCTGCTAATCTTTTTTCCTCAATTAGGCATAGTTGATCGTATCGAGCACGTACCCACTCAGCCTCATCAAGCTTGACATCCATCAGCACCCGCAGTGAAGGGATTTCCACTTCAACAGGCAAGACTGCCTCCATGCCGTAGACTAAAGATAAGGGGGTTGCCCCAGTCGACGTCCTGACTGACGTTCGGTACCCATGCAACGCAAACGGTAGCATCTCATGCCAATCTTTGTAGGTGATAACCATTTTCTGTACAATCCTCTTGATATTCTTGTTAGCTGCCTCTACCGCACCATTCATCTTTGGTCGGTAAGGAGAGGAATTGTGATGCTGGATTTTGAAGTCCCGACACAGTTCTGCCATCATCTTATTGTTCAGATTAGAACCATTATCAGTAATGATTCGCTCGGGCACTCCATATCTGCATATGATATCTCTTTTCAGGAATTTTGCTACCACCTGGCGAGTAACATTGGCATAAGATGCCGCTTCAACCCATTTGGTAAAATAGTCAATAGCGACCAGGATGAATCTGTGGCCGTTTGAAGCAGTTGGTTCAATCTTGCCAATCATATCAATGCCCCACATGGCAAAGGGCCAGGGTGAAGACATCACATTCAGAGGATTGGGAGGCACATGCACTTTATCTGCATAAATCTGGCATTTATGACATTTTCTGGCATAGGCACAACAGTCTGCATCCATTGTGATCCAGTAATAGCCTGATCTTAGCAACTTTTTGGCCATTGCATGCCCTCCAGCATGGGTACCAAAGGATCCTTCGTGCACTTCGTGCATCAGCAAGTCTGCTTCTGCCCTATCAACGCATCTGAGAAGTATCATATCAAAGTTTCTCTTATACAGGGAACCATCAGTGTTCAGGAAGAAACTACCAGCTAGCCTTCTTAATGTCTTCTTATCATTGGAAGATGCCCCAGGTGGGTATGTTTGATCCTCCAAGAAGCATTTGATATCATGGAACCAAGGCTTATCATCTTTAACAACATCTGCTGCAAATACATATGCTGGTCTGTCAAGTCTGGATACTGCAATTTGAGGCACAAAGTTGGCAGCTTGAACTTTGATCATGGATCAAATGGTAGCCAGAGCATATGCAAACTGATTTTCATCTCGAGGGATATACTCAAGCTTGACTGTTGTGAAGAAAGTCAACAACCTCCTTGTGTAGTCCCGATAAGGTATCAGATGATCTTGGTGCGTGTACCATTTGCCGTTGGTTTGATTAATTACCAGAGCTGAATCTCCGAACACAATCAAAGTCTTGATCCTGAGGTCAATGGCTTCCTCAAGACCCATAATACAAGCTTCGTATTCAGCTTCGTTGTTAGTGCAGTTAAAGGTGAGTTTTGCCGAGAAAGGCATGTGAACTCCCTTAGGTGTAATGAGTACTACACCAACACCACGACCATTCATATTAACAGCCCCATCAAACATCATAGTCCATTCTTCTTCCGGGTCAGGCCCCTCAGTGTGAATAGGCTCTTCATGATCTTTTGCTTTTATGAACATGATGTCTTCATCAGGGAAGTCAAATCTCATAGGCTGGTAATCATCAATGGGTTGCTCAACGAGATAATCAGACAATACACTGCCTTTGATAGCTTTTTGGGATGTGTACTGAATGTCATATTCTGTGAGAATCATTTGCCATCTTGACACCCGTCCGGTAAGTGCTGGCTTCTCAAATATATACTTGACTGGATCCATCTTGGAGATCAACAAGGTAGTGTGGGTCAACATATACTGCCTTAGTCGACAAGCAGCCCACGCTAAAGCACAACAAGTTTTCTCGAGCAGTGAATAACGTTGTTCACAGTCGGTAAACTTTTTGCTTAGGTAGTATATTGCATACTCTTTTCGACCAGACTCGTCATGCTGGCCCAACACACACCCCATTGATTTTTCTAATACTGTCAAGTACATGATCAGAGGTCTTCCTTCAACTGGAGGCATAAGGATCGGGGGCTCCTGTAAGTATTCCTTGATTTTGTCAAAAGCCCTCTGGCAGTCTTCATTCCACCTGACCGTTTGTTCTTTTCTTAATAGCTTGAACAAGGGCTCGCAGGTTGCTGTAAGATGAGATATGAACCTTGAAATGTAGTTCAATCTACCTAGGAACCCTCAAACTTCTTTCTCAGTTTTTGGTGCAGGCATTTCTTGAATGGCTTTAACTTTGACAGGGTCAACTTCAATCCCTTTCTCACTTACAATAAATCCCAGCAGCTTACCAGATCGTACCCTGAATGTGCATTTGTTGGGGTTTAGCCTCAATTGGTACTTCCTCAGACGCTTGAATAACTTCAACAGATTTACCAGGTGGTCTTCTTCTGTGAGGGACTTGGCAATCATGTCATCCACATAACATTCAATTTCTTTATGGATCATGTCATGGAATAATGTTACCATAGCCCGTTGATAAGTGGCACCAGCATTCTTCAGTCCGAATGACATCACCTTATAACAGAATGTGCCCCAGGGTGTGATGAAAGTTGTCTTCTCCATGTCTTCAGGTGACATTTTGATCTGATTGTATCCTGAAAATCCATCCATGAAGGAGAACACCGAGAACTGAGCCGTATTGTCGACCAATACATCAATGTGAGGTAAAGGGAAATCATCTTTCGGGCTGGCTCTGTTCAGGTCCCGGTAATCTACACACATCCTCACCTTGCCATCTTTCTTTGGCACTGGAACAATGTTAGCTACCCAAGGTGGGTAGCTAGTCACGGCAAGGAACCCGACGTCCCACTGTTTCTGTACCTCCTCTTTGATCTTCATCGCCATGTCGGGGCGAGTTCTTCTCAGTTTTTGCTTAACAGGAGGACAGTCTTCTTTTAACGGTAGTCGATGCACAACTATGTCTGTATCCAACCCTGGCATGTCCTGATATGACCAGGCAAAGATGTCAACATATTCACGCAACATTTCAATCAACCCCTTCTTAACTTCAGTCTGCAGGCTGGCACCTATCTTGATTTCCTTCTTAACCTCTTCTGTGCCGATGTTGATAACCTCGATTTCCTCTTGATGAGGCTGAATAACTCTTTCTTCTTGCTTCAACAACCTGACCAGTTCTTCAGGGAGTTCATAATCCTCCTCAACATCTTCATCAGCTTGGTAGATTGGATTGTCGAAGTTATGCTCAGTCATAGCAGGAGAGTTGTCAATGGAATCCGGTTGATCGACACTGCACAAGTGATGTGCTCATTCAGAATCTGCTTAGAGAAAACGTACACCAAAAGCAAGAAAGAAAAACACATTGCCATTTTCTTTATTTGTGAAAAAAATTAAAATTGAAAGAAAAGGAACGATTTGATTGAAAAATGTCCTTTATTTATGACAAATAAATGCTTTCAAAACATGGAGGCCCATACAATGGATCCTTGTACCTTGGGCAGAGTACAGGATTTGACATGCAGTATGTAAAAAAAGACAAATAAACAATTACTTTGTGATCCAGGTGACTTCGACGATGTCTTCCGTAGACCAATTGGGCAGCTCCTCTCCCGGTGCACACGGGCGGATCCAATTATCCATATCGCATTCTCTATCTCCGTCTTCACTGGTAGCACAGATATGGTTGCGGTCTAGCAACCCAGCACTAGTAAAGGTAATGGTCTTGTTGTCTGATGAACGGACGAGCCCATCAGGCTGATACCCAAGCCCAAACTTGTCTTCCTTCTTTTCCAGCTCCAATAATCTGCCCCAGCCCTGGGCACTGCCTGATTGCACAACCTCCTTGGCCTGCTTGTAGGAGGTAATAGACATACCTTCTTTATCTTCAACTTTACTCAGAGGAGACAGGGAACTAACATTCACTGCTTTGAATGCCTGACACAGGGTTTCATGAATTTCACCATCCATCTCCACGTATTTGAATGTAGATAGATGGCTCACAAATATGTCCTCTTCACCGCACACAGTCACAACTTGACCATCCGCTACGTACTTGAGCTTCTGGTGCAAGGTTGACGTCACATCCCCTGCGGCATGAATCCATGGTCGACCAAGTAGACAGCTATAAGCAGGTTGGATGTCCATCACGTAGAACGTGCTCTTAAACACTTGCGACCCAACCTTGATTGGCAACTCAACCTCCCCAAAGACAGACCTCCGAGAACCGTCGAAAGCCTTCACCACCAAATCACTTGGCCTCAAAACAACCCCTTCCACATTGAGTTTCATTAACGCCTTCTTCGGCAAGACATTAAGAGATGACCCAGTATCAACCAGGACATGAGACAGCACAGCCCCTTTGCATTCAATTGTGATGTGGAGAGCCTTGTTATGATTCCTCCCTTCAGTAGTAAGGTCCCTATCAGTAAAGCCCAGACCATGGCTCGCATTCACACTTCCCACCACGGCTTCTAACTGATTCACGGTAATCTTCTGAGGAACATACGCCATCTGCAACACCTTCAGAAGGGCTTCTCTATGAGCTGGTGAGCACATCAGCAGCGACAAGATAGAGATTTTGGAGGGAGTTTGATTTAGCTGCTCGACTACCTTGTAGTCGCTCCTCTTAATAATCCTCATGAACTCCTCCATTTCCTTCTCGAAAGTACTTTGACCAGTAGCGGGAGTGGCATTATCGTCAGTTGCTATTTGCTTCCCTTTGGCTTTAGCAGAAGCCTCAACATCAGTGTCTCCTCTCAAAGTCTGGGGAGCGAATAAGCGACCACTCCTCGTGAAACCTCCACTTCCCCCAACATTCACCACAGCTGGGTCCATGGTTACTGCCCTATCTTCCACTTTCTGTCCTCCGACATACACTTCTGATCTGTAATGCCACGGAATAGCCTTCTCATCTGAATACGGAATAGGCCCAGGCACCGTGATGGTGACAGGACTTACTTCCGGGACATAAATAGTAACCGACTCTCTTTGCACTGGCACTTCAGCAGGATCATAGTATATGGTCACCTTTGACACTTCATCAGTCCTCTTATCAACCCTGTCGAACTGTAACAGCCCATCATCCATCAGTCTCTGTAAACCAGTCTTCAATTTGTCACAACCATTCTTCGACTCAACACAGTCTTCGCAATCAAGTCCACAACCCGGGAAGACCTGACCCTTCAACAATCTCTCCTTGACCAGCAACAAGGAGGTCTTCACTTCTTCAACCCTCTCCATCAAGTTCAACCTCTCCTCCATCTCAATAGCATTAACCCTGGCTCCCCCATGATTAGGGATAGGGTTATTCGTGACATTCGGAGGCGGCACAAAATTGATTGCTTTGGAGTCGATCAATTCCTGAACTTTATAGTGCAAAGCCCTGCACTTCTCCGTTGAGTGCCCGGGTGCCCCAGAATGGAAAGCACATCGAACATTGGCGTCGTAACCTGGAGGAAGAGTTCCAGTAGGTGGAGCCAAGGTCCTCAGTTGAATTAAGTTCAGTTCCAACAATCTCTGGAGTAAAGCTGTGTAAGTCATTGGGATCACATCAAAAACCCTATCAGCTTGGCGTGGCTGCCTCTGTTGATACGGTCTTTGTTGATAGTTGCGCTGTTGTTGTTGCTGAGGCTGTTGTAGAGCCTGTTGAGCTGGTTGAATTGGTGTAGTGGGAATTGTGACTGCAGCCACCTGATTGTATTCTCTTCTATAACCTCTGCCTCTGTCTCGGCCATATACTGCGCTAGCTTCCCCTTCTCTTCTTCTAGGAGGTCCGCCAAAGGCTTTCCTCGCTCCTCCAGAGCTACCAGCAGTATTAGGGTCCTGAATCTTCCCCGTCTTTAACAGAGTCTCAACTCTCTCTCCAGCAATCACTATATCATTGAACTTGGTGGCCGAGCTAGACGCCAACCTCTCCAGAAAAACACCTTGAAGAGTGCCCATAAACATGTCGGCCATTTCGTCTTCTAAGAGGGGTGGTTGTACCCTGGAAGCTAGTTGGCGCCATCTCTGGGCATATTCTTTGAAACTTTCTTTTGCCGCCTGAGCCATATGCTGCAACTGCGTGCGTTTCGGAGCCATGTCCATGTTATATTGATACTGCCTCACAAAGGCTTCAACTAAATCCTTCCAACTCTTGATATTGACCCTATTGAGCTTCATGTACCATTCAAGAGAATCTCCCACCAAGCTATCCTGAAAATAATACATCCAAAGTTTCTCATCTTCTGTATGAGCGGCAATTCTCCCGACAAATGATTGCAGATGGGTCTTCGGGCAAGTAGTGCCATCATACTTCTCAAAGGTTGGAACTTTGAACTTATACGGGATCCTGACCCCAGGAACCAAGCCCAAGTCGGTTATGTCAAATCCCAAAGAGCTTTGGGACTGAATAGCTTTGATTTGCTCAGCCATCTCTTCGAACCTCTTGTTCATCTCTGCTCCTTGACCTTCAGCTTCGTCAAGTAGAATGAACTGGTCATCATGATTGTCCATCTGAATGTTGTGCAACCCATCGTTGATTATTATCATTCCTGGCTGTGTAACAGGAGGTTCGACCTGACGTGCGCCCGCACCGGTACGATTGTCAGCAGTAGCAGCAGCCGCAGTGTTCCTGTTCTGATTCTCAACCACCTCCCGCAGACGCTCTTGGGTCTGCCCCATGCCAGCCATTAGTGTCATAAAATTATCCATCCTTTGTCTCAGATCCGTCAAGTCCGCTTGTAACTGGTCCATGACTCGTTCTCTGTTAATCTTGGTTGGATATCTGTGTACTGCTGGTTGTCCTCGAACTTTACGAGGAGCTATAGTGCCTAAGATCACAAAACACGTTAGTAACTGAGACAACACCTGCAAAACAAACAAACAGGTTATATGCAATGCAATGTAACTGTTCATGTTCCCAATCTTAAGCATTTGGCATGCCCCAGTTCTGGCATCTATCTCGGACAATCACTTTCAGTGCTTAGCTTTCAAACTCTCTTTTTGATAAGTGTTCAGACATTAGCAGTATCCAGACAAACGAGTCTTGCGCATTCAAAATGGTAATTTGCACATTAATACTGAACGTGAACAAACCACTGTAGGCTAAAAGTCAGAATACAACCAGAAATATTCCCCGAAGGGTTACATGTCAGTACATAAAGACAAAAGAAATAAAAGCAAGACTCCTACAACAAGCCTGTAGGTAGCCTGAACAGTAAACAACTAAGCCAAGGACCCAGGATCTGCCACCTCTGCCCTGCCTTTCTTGACACCCGCTCTCAGCTTGAGCTCTTCGATCTCTTTCCTTGCTTCCTCCAGAGCTAATTGGCTTTGGGCTAGCTGTTGGGTCTTCTCCCTCCGGATGGCATGGACTTGCTCCACCTCCTCCTTCTTGAAAGCCATCTGAACTTCAAAGAACTCTTCCTTCTCTTTGAATTTCTTTTGCTCTTCATCCCTTTGGCCTTTCAGCCAAACAATGGACTGTCGAGCACTCTTGAGAGTCTTTAAAGTCTCCTTGCGCTTAGCTTCTCTTTGAGCTTCCATCATACCCAATCTGTGGAAATGGGCTTCTCTACCGGCAAAATCCTTCTCTTTGTTTTCTAAAGAGGCTTGGAGCTTCTGCAGCTTGTCTTCAGCTTCCTTCTTGGCTCTATTGTCCTGGTGGTATAGGCTTACCATCTCAATATTCTCTACTCTAACTTCATGCAGCTGAGCTTCTAGCTTCTTGTATTCCTCCAAGGAAACCGTACTGCTCGGACTTGGTACCTCTCGGGGATAAAGTGGAGCCTCGACTGAAAAAGGCATGAGAACTGACTCGATATGTCTTTGCAACCATTCAACATATGGTGGATATGTCTTGGGATCAACTCGGCCGAAGTCTTTCTTCCCCTTTCTTATCCTGTGAGCCCATGATTGGACTGCTTGTTGAACTAACTCTCTGTTTCCGTCAGCAGGAAAATACAAAGATTCACCAAACATTTCCGTCTGAGGAGGATCTTTCAAAGGGTAGCCAAACTGCTTTCTGGATAATGTCGGGTAGTAACTGATGACACCTTTCCTTCCCAGTAAAGGTACTCCAGCAAACCTACCGCAACTAACCATCAACTCCTTTCCTAGCAAATCCCTGTCATAACCCCAAGCAATGTCTTCTTCAGTCAATCCCATCAGTCTTCTGGACCATCTCCATTCGTCTCGTATATCCTTGAAGGCACCTGACTTAGGCAACTGTCTAGCAAACCATTCAGCAAACAAAGGAGCACAGCAGACCACTGGACCACCTCTACCTTTCTCGTTTCTGTAATGGACACTAAAATAAAAGTCACCCAATAGAGTAGGCACTGGATTGCCTTTTGCAAAGATTGAGATCACTTCTAAGCTGACAAACTCTTTCTCTCCGGGAAACAAGCTAGACCCATATACCATCAATGCAAGCAAAGCTCCAAAGTCGTTCCACCTAGCCTCTGTAGCATACTTCTCAGCCTCTAGGATAAGCACACTCCAGGGTAGACCTCTGCCTTCACTCTCTTGCAAAGCCTTTCTGACTGAAACAACTAGCAACCTACAAACCTTGGCTATGTCTTCATCTCTGAGCACAACCTCTGACCCGTAGAACGGCAATGTCTCTCTGATCGGAACACTCAGTATGCTGGAGATCTCTTCCAATGTCGGAGCTAAGATGTAACCTGGAAAAACAAAGCAACGCAACAGGGGATCATAAAATTGCAACAAAGTATGCAAGCTGTCCTTTTGGTTTGCAGTAGGCTTGCCCACAAACTTCAGTATCTGGCCATATCTTTTCTTGAAATTACCTAAGACTTGATCGTTCATCAAACCTGCTAACCTCTGAACACTTTTAACTTCCGGCTGAAGAAAGGTATAATGCACATTCTTTTTTCTCGGATCTCTTCTGATTTCTGCCATGGAGATAAAAATACCAGAACTGGGGACAGATGTGAGCAATGACCTGAAAAATGGGAAACATAAACAGTTAATGCAAAGAATGATGCAAATGTAATGCAATGCAAGCATATGACCAACTGGGACCATCTGAACTGGAACACTGACAAGGGCCCCTCTGAATAACTGGCAAACCCAAAAGTTTACTGAGTCACACCATCTGATAATCACAACTCTATGATAGAAGATCTCAGAATCACAGTATCAAGAAATCCAGAAATCCAGAACCATAACTCCGGAACCATAGAATCATAGAACCATGGATCATAATCACAGGACCAAAGATCATAACAAGAACCACTGAATAGATGAGTGTATGTTGAGGTCATGGGTTCCTGCACACCTGTAAACAACCCCCCAATCTCACGGGTAAAAGGCTCCGGGTCAGACATCACGGACTCTCAAAGCCACATAGCAATAATACTGTCACCATCTTCGAGAAATGGCTCATGACCAAATCAGGGAATCAGTTTGGCATTATATACTACGCAGGGAGGCCTCAGCTGAGTCCGGGAAACAAGGTCATCCTATGCGATCCCCAAGTGGGCCCTCGGATGCGAATGGGTTTGCCACAAAATGTGGGCTGCCACTGTCATCACTAAAGAGGGATGTTTCCACAAGGTTCTCAATGATCGGTCCCCAGCTGCACATAACTGTCAGGGTTATGAAATGAGAGAGGAAGATCCCCAAATCAAGACATTTCCAAGACAATCGCAACCTGGGTGTGGAACTCACTACTACCCCCATGACAAGATCTCATGAGGCCAAAGTGGAACCACTCTAAGTCCTATAGTGCACTCGAGCCGGGTACTTGGCTCATATCTCTCAAGAACAAGTAACACCCATCCCACCAAAGAAAACCAGTCCAGACAGTCCAGTATATACATGATGTAGAAAATAAAGACTGAAAACTGTAAATAAAGCTATAAATAAAGCTGTAAAATACAACAAGCTACAGCAAACAAACATCACCCAATGAAACAGAAACAAACAAGCGCTAGGAGAGACTCACAGGGGAACCAGAGATTCTGGTGTGCAGTCCCCAGCAGAGTCGCCAAGCTGTCGCTCCCCGGATTTCCATCCTGGTACAAACGCGAAAGTGGCGCGGAAAAAGAATAGAGTCGCCAACCAGGCATTTTTATCCCTGAAGAAAGGGAATGGTAATGCTGCACAAACCAGAAGAAAGAAAGAGTAAGGACACAGGTCCTGCGAACCAAAGAGACTGAGTTCGGGAGTCGGTTACGACCTGGGAAGGTATTAGCACCCAGATCGTCCGCCGTACCCGACGGGATCCACGCTTGCAAAGAATACTGTTTCAAAGGGTGAGGGTATGAAAGCTGCAACAAAAGAAATGAAAATGAAAAGAAACTGGAACTGGAAAAGAACTGAAATAAGAAAATAAAGGACAAATGTAGGGAAAATAAAGATTGTGCTCGAACGGGCCCTACCCCGCTGCCTACGTACCTCATCAGGATAATGAGGATCAGAGACGCCATAGTTCCCCTAACTAGGGGTGGCAAAGAAATTGCTTGTGAATTAAGGCTTGAACTACCTATGCCATTGCTCAGGTGTTGCAGACTCGGACGACGAGTGCGTAACCGTCTTGCAAAGTGACAAGTAGGAGCAAGTTCGCGTACGGAGCGAAAGAGATGAGAAAAGAATTCCCGGAGGAAAGACGCTTATTGTTTGTTTGTGTTTTTTAGAAGCTTTTATGAGTGTGTCACAAGGAAGTGAACTCAAGCTCTCATCAATGGAATGTGCACTTGTCACTACATTCCAAGATGGAATAATAGAACAAGCACACTCAAGTAAGGAGAAGATCCCCAAAACTTGAACCCAAAGATTAGGGCCTAAGCTCACTAACTTGTTGAATTATTAAGTGTTTTTAGTATTTAGAATGAAGAAGTGTTTTTTTTAGACTTTTCTTCTATGAAGAAGATACCTTGATCAGACTTGTGCATCACAAGGTAAACTTGTATTATCCCAAGATGGGAAGACTACAAGCATACCTCATGGAATAAGGCTATGGATCAATGCATCACTTCAAAGTTATTAAAGTGTTTTTTATAATTATGAGATGAGAAGAGAAAGAGAACCAAAGGAGCAAAAAGGAAAAACTAGGGGGAAGTTTCTATCCTAAATTAGCATGCATGGAGTTCTTAGGGTTTGTGAGGTCTTTCTAACCTAAAGAGGATCTCAAGAGAAGAAGAAGAATATAAGAGGAGAGATGAGAAAGGCCTAAGCCCAACAAGAAGATGTTAGTCCATATAAACAATATGAGAAGAGATGAGAAATGGAGATGTGGAACTCAATTCCCACATCTCAAACTTACCATAGCCCCTGCAAGGTTAGTGTAACAACATAGAATCAAGGCATGAACCAACAAGTCAGAAGCTACACAAGCATATAGGCATGGCAATAAGCTCACAAGATGATAGGAAAAGCGACACAAGATCATATTGAGATGATTAGAAGTGAAACAAGTGCAAAGAAGGCATGCATAACACTTAAAGAAATAAAGCACATACAAGAGACCCAACACCAAGACTCAAGGAGACTCAAACCCTATCCTAAGACCAGGAGAAACCATAGACCTCTAAAGGACCCTAAAATATGAAGAGAAGTTGGTACAAGTGCCCTTCTAAACTTAAAAGAGACTAGAAGACTCAAAGAATGCAAAACAAGGCAAGGTGAGGAAGAAAATACCCAAGAAAAATATACAAGCATTTAAAAAATCTACCCAACCAGAAAAGTACTATCCAAACACAAAGAAATGAGAATCCAAAAGGGTTTGCAAAAATGCAGCACCAAACTAGGTCAATGAAGCTCAAGGATGCAAAGTATCACCATTTAGGGTTTTGAAAATTAAGGCACAAGTAACTCAAGCAAAGTCCATCAAGGAAATTTGTGAAAAATCCAAGATAAATCATGAAGATAGTAGAGTGTCTTAGGATTTGAATGCAAAAAGAATGGGGTTCATAGCTTAAAGGATGAGAAAAATAGAAATTGGACAAGGAAGATTGGTCCATGAGAGTCCATAAGAAAAACAATGCTCAATGTTGAATTTATTTGGCCACGTGGGATAAAAATAAAAATCTGGAAAAATCATGATAAAAAACTAGATGAATCAAGGAGTGCATACAATTGTTTTTGGATTTTTTAGAGTTAAAGAAATATTTTAAATGAACTAAAAGCAAATGGAATAAATTGGTAAAGGAAAAAAATGAAAATAAAGCAAATGGGCCAAGGGGGTGTGAAGAGCAACTATGCTTAGTTAAAAAACACAATGGGCCGCGCATGGGGGGGTGCAGATAGCGCTGAATCTGCACCTTCTTCTTCATGAAAACAAAACCTAACTTCTCACCACCATTAATGAACAAACCCTAACCCTAACTTCATGAAATCTCAAACCAAGCCACGGCCGGCCATGAAACTCTCCAGAATACATAATCTAACATCATTAAACAAGAATACATGCTTGGATTGAATTAAAACTCAAAGAAACTCAAGATATGAATGAAAATAAAATTGTCCATGAAACTTTAAATCACCATAACTTTGTGAATACTCAACCATTTCACAAACTACAAAGAGCATTGTAACCACCACAACATGAGGATTCTAAAACACACAACCAAATACATTTCTATGAGATTCGAAATTTGAGCATACCTAAGGTGGTGTTCCAAATTTGATGTCAAGAATGGTATAAAGTGATGGAAAATGATCTCCTTATCCCCTTAGATGCAAAATAAATGCATCTAAGGCTTTGCAAACTTGTGAATCTAGCAATATACTTTCTTGTGCTTCAAAGCTTCTCAAATGGCCACTTGAACAAACTTCACTATAAATCTAGATCCATGGGTGCTTAATGATCCTTGAGATGAGAGGAGTATGGATGTGGTCTTGGATTGAAGAAATCTTGCCTAGATCAAAAGTTATGGCACAAAATGCAAATGTGCACAAGGAATGGGAAATGGATGATTCTTGAAGAATAATCCAAACAAATGGTGTGGAAATGATCTATGAGTGATGAGGATTAAGAATCCAGCAAGAGTTTTGTGAATGAATTCTTGTAGCAAGAGTTTGTGGAGAATGAGCAATTTTGCATAAAAGATGAGAATGAGAGAATGGGTGTGTATTCTGGCTGCCTCTAACCCTAATTCTGATTGTTATGGAATATATATGACAATGCAAAAGGGTTAGAACAAATGCACGTGAGAGAGAGCTGATTTTTGTAAAAATGCAATTTTGGCCCAAGTGTGCCATAGGCATGCCAAGCTCATGATTTTCTGGCCTCTCTTGCATGTGCATTCACCATCCCACCAATGATTCCCAGCAAACAACTTCAGCCCTTGGATGTAAGCTATCACACAATTGCCATGCCTTGTGCAAATTCAAGGGTAAAATGCAAGTTTTATGGAACTTTTTTCATGTGCATGAATTTTGCCACTTTTCTTTGAGCCAAATGACCTAAATGTGATGCATTTTGATTGTGTAAACTTACTTTGGACAGAGCATAGCAAACTATCCACTTTTGAGCCTTTGTGCAAATGGCTTGGCCTTGAAACTTGGAAATTTGCCCTAAAATACCTAAATTTTCGAGGGCCCTATCTCTCAAACCATAAATCCCATGAAAATGTACTTGTACTTTTTAAAAATGGCAGCCCTTACTCTCCAACTTTCATGTTTACTTTGGGTCCATCTGAAGATTTTTTGATCAAGTTAAGGCCTTGTGAAGTTTTAGGTCAAAATAGCCAAAAATATTAACTTTTCCATGACCAACTTTGTGCACTTTTGCCAAAACCCCTCAAACCACCAAAATTCTTGTACTTTAAGCTCACCAAACATCTTATAACATTGAATAGACCTCATTTGGCCAAAAAAATTGGGTTGGACCCTTTGGAATGACACAGTTGACTTTTTCTGGGCCAGTTGACTTTTTGCTTCATCTGCAAGTAACTAAAGCAATGACTGACTTCCACTTGGAATTTTTCCATGAAAATTGACATGTAGGAACCTCTTATCATATAGAAAACATTGCCCAAAAGAGTTGGCCAAAATTATGAGGTTAAGGCCCTTGAAACCAAAACCCTAATTTGGTTGCACTGCTTAGGAGCCTTGCATTGTCTTGAAACTTGTGATGATTAAGCAATCTTCTGAGCTTTTGCAAGTGAACTTGGCCTTGCCAAAGGAGTCTAGACTCATCATAGGCCTCCCACAAATCCATTATAACCCTTGCCTTGGCTTAAATGGCCTTCAACAGCTCCCCAGATGGCCATATGCCTCATGCTAGGGCTTGATGCTTGTCATGCTTTATTTTTCTATGCTATAATGCTATATATATGATATGCTTATGATGCAAATGGTGTATTATGATGCTTAAAATGAAGAGGGAAAATTTGAGGTTCTACAAACATTTTTACCAAATCCTCATTATAATCTACTTGGCAGGAAAGAAAAGGATTGATACCTTGAAAATCCATCAGTTCAATAATGTGAGGAATGTGCATTTGAGTTGCTGTTGTTCTTGAGTACACATACTGAGGAACAACCTTCCTGTTCTTGAATTTTTTATTATAAACCTCAACCAAATCAGATGGAAGAAGAGACAAAGCATTGACAGGGATAGATGATTGTGAAGTAGAACCCCATGACCTTTTACCTGTAGCTCTTGAAGCCATTGTTGAGAAATTTGAAGCTTTGAGAGAGGATTTTAGGGTTTTAGGTTGAAGAGATAAACTTGAGAGAACATGAAAATATAAGATGATGATGATAATAAAATGAGATGTTAATGAGTTTTATTGTAGAAATCCATAAAAACAATAAATTGAAAGTCAAAAGTTGATGAAGGGCATTGATGTGCCTACCTAGGACAGAGGAAAGGCAGGCGACGCGTCTTTCCAAGACCGCCAAATGTAAGTTGATGCGACAATGAGCCGGCTCAAAATGTAAAATGAGTTGACTCAATTTGAATTTGAAATGAGTCGGCTCAACGAAGCAGAGAGGTCGACTCATAAGGTTCCATGAGCTGACTCATGAGTCGGCCTGTTGGGACCTAACAATTTTGACAGAAAAGTTTCACCAAAAGCCACTTAAACCACCTCAAATCATGAAAATATCATCATTTATGTTAATCATTTGACAGCAACCAATCATAATCCAAAAGAAGAGAAGAAATAGATAAAGATACGAACATAAGCAATGCAACATAATTTTACTATACATATCATGAATGAATAGAGATAACTAAGTTTAGAAGGATATTACCTCGAGTATATGTGAAATAGATGTACGATAACACTCGATACCTTTTTATATCCACATCCTTACCCTTTTCATCACGATCAAGACTTCCCGCAGTAGGCATTAGTGTATTAATAGGCTTGGAGTTTGTCATATCAAACCTTTTGAGCAACTCATTGCAATATTTAGTTTAACTTATGAAGGTTCCATCTTCAAGTTGTCTAATTTGAAGTCCGAGGAAGAAATTAAGCTTCCCCATCATACTCATCTCAAATTCACCTTGCATAGAACTTGAAAATTCTTTGACCAACTTCATGTTAGTAGATCCAAAAATAATGTCATCTACATATACTTGAACTAATATAGAATGTTTTCCTTCACGTTTAATAAAGAGAGTAGTGTCAACCTTTCCTCTTGAAAAATCTTGATTGATTAAAAATTTGCTTAGGAGCTCATACCAAGCTCTAGGAGCTTGTTTGAGGCCATATAAAGCACGTTTTAGTTTGTAAACATGATTTGGTTTTTCAAAATTTTCAAATCCAGGAGGTTGACACCCATAAACCTCTTCATTTATATATCTGTTAAAGAAGACACTCTTAACATCCATTTGATATAATTTGAAGTTTTGTGAACAAGCAAATGCAAGTAAAAGGCGTATAACCTCAAGGAGAGCAACATGAGCATAAGTTTCCTCATAGTCTATGCCTTCCTCTTGATTATACCCTTGAGCAACAAGACGAGCCTTGTTGCGAACAATAATGCTGCTTTCATCCAATTTGTTCCTAAAAACCCATTTGGTGCCAATTACTCGATGATCTCGCGAAGGTGGAACAAGATCCCAAACCTCATTTCTTTTAAATTGATTTAGTTCCTCTTGCATGGCTAGGAACCAATTTTCATCAAGTAAGGCCTCTTTGGCATTTTTAGGCTCAATTTGAGATATGAAGGCATGATAAAAACAAAAGTTACTTATCCTTGATCTAGTAATGACACCCTTTGAGATATCTCCAATGATGTTATCGATATGATGATCTTTCGATGTCTTCCATTCCAATGGTAGATCATTTTGATAAGATGCTTGACTTTCATCTTTGAGACTAGACACATCAACTGGCTCCTTATTAACAACATCCGGAATGGGTTCCACACGAAAAATATCAATGTCTTTAACAATATCACTAGAAGAGGCACCTGCACCAATAACAACGCTACCTTCTCTAACAACATTTGGATAAGACTCATCAAAAGACACATGTACATATTCTTCAACTATAAGTAACCTTTTATTGTATATTCTATATGCTTTACTTGAATTAGAGTATCCAAGGAAGATACCCTCATCCTCCTTTGAATCAAATTTACCAAAGTTTTCTTTTCCATTATTTAGCACAAAACATTTGCAACCAAAAACATGAAGATGTGACACATTAGGCTTTCTTCCTTTTAAAAGTTCATAGGGCGTTTTGTTTATAATAGGTCGAATAGTGTTCCTATTCAAAACATAGCAAGCAGTGCTAATAGCATCGGCCCAAAAATATTTAGGAAGGCCACTATCATTAATCATAGTTCTTCCCAATTCCTCCAATACACGATTTTTACGTTCCACAACACCATTTTGTTGTGGAGTTCTAGGAGCGGAAAAATTATGATCAATGCCATGGTTTTCACAATTTTTTTCAAAGAGATGATTTTCAAACTCACCTCTATGGTCACTTCTAATAGTTACAATGTTTGTGCCAAGTTTATTTTGATATAATTTGGAAAAAGTTTCAAAAGCCGAAAAGGCATCACTTTTACTAGCTAAGAAGATTGTCCAACAAAATCGAGAGTAGTCGTCAATGATAACAAAACCATAATAGTTCCCTCCTATACTTTTGATTCTAGAAGGACCAAAAATATCCATGTGTAGAAGTTCAAGAGGTCTAGAAGTAGAGACTAAATTTTTTGATTTAAAAGATATCTTGGTTTGCTTTCCCATTTGTCAAGCATCACAAATATGGTCTCTAGGGACTTTATGTTAGGCAAACCGACTACTAAGTTTTTGGACACAACCTTATTTAGCAAGTCAAATTTGATATGAGCTAAACGTTTATGCCAAAGCCAAGACTCTTCACTTTTGGAAATAAGACATTTAGGATCACTCATGGTCATCGAATTCAAATCAAGCATATATACATTGTTAACCCTCAAGCCTTTAAACACACCCTCTTTGTTTTCATTATGTTCAATTATGCAACCTTCTTTAGATAATGAGACATTATATCCCTTATCACATAATTGACTAATGCTAACAAGGTTATGCTTAAGACCCTTAACTAAAAGGACATTAGAGATAGATGTAGAAGAGGGATTACCTACACTACCTTTGCCGAGTATAGCTCCCTTGTTGTTATCACCATAGGTAACAAAGCCCTTCTTCTTAGCCGCAAAGTCATAGAATAGGGAAATATCACCTGTCATATGTCTTGAGCATCCACTATCAAGAAACCATCGTTTCTCCATAGTCTCAAGACACTCCACCTACATGATTAGACAAGATAGAAAGGTACCCAATTTTCATTAGGTCCTAGAGTGTGAGTGAAAATTTTGTTGCTTTTGGGAAACCATTGACAAATGCCTTTAGGGACAAAGTATCTCCTAAACCGACATTTGGCAATTGTATGACCTTCCTTGCAACAATAGTGACATTTCAAGAATGGTTTAAACTTGCATTTACTATTTTGATCCTTCACAACATAGGTATATTTTTTATATGGGTTGTTCATTGATTCTCTAAAGTTTGAATGATCAATAGAAAATGTCACTTTTAGTTGTGACAACTTGTCTAGTTTGGCTTGAAGAGTTTAACCTCTTTTTGCCAAATCCAACATGTTTCACAACTATGAAGTTGTGCCATTCTCGCTTGTCTTCTACTATAGATTCTACTATCAATGTCTTAAGAGCTTTCATTGCATTTTCATTATCTGAAACCTTTTTCTCTAAATATGCAAAAATTCTTTTGTCGGATACAATGCGCTTGAAAGCTTCTTTAGCCTCTTGACGGAGAACATTAAAAGTACTAAGCAAATAATTATAAGACAATTTTTCAGCATAATCATATTTAGCATGTCTTACCTATTTCTTGCCTTTCTTATGAGCCATGAGGCAAAAATTTACTTTCTCTTCCTCATCGCTTAAGCTATCTTTGCTAGACGAATCACTATCGCTTTCCCAAGCAATATATGCTCTTCTAGCCTTGTTACCTTTTCTTTGATATTTTTCTTTTGCCTTGTCTTTCTTTAGCATAGGACAATCTGGTTTGTAGTGTCCCGGTTTTCCACAGTTGTAACAAGATCTTTTGCCTTTAGTACTTTTAACAAACTCTTGCTTGGAAGGATTAGATTTTCTTCGATAGTTGATGAGACGCTTGTCCGAATGGGATATCTTATTCTTTTTGAGATACCGATTGTATCTTCTTACAAACAAACTAATATCTTCGTTTGATTCGTCTTCATCATCACCTGAATCACTCTCACTATCTTTATTGGTGGAGGATTTTGTGGAAGAAGCCTTTAATGCAATAGACTTCTTCTTCTTCTCACGATCTTTATTTTTCTCGCTCTTTTCTTTCTTTTCATTGTCTTCATGCTCATGTAAGTTTAAGAGCTCATGTTCATGCTCTTGTAGTTTTCCAATGAGTGTAGTTAGATCCAAGGTTCTTACATCATTGGCCTCTTTGATTGCCGTAACTTTTGGCAACCATTCCGTAGTAAGACATCTCAAAATCTTGTTAGTAGCTACATCATTAGGAGTAGTTTTACCAAGAGCATTTAATCGATTTGTCAAGTGAGAAAATCTTTTTCCCATTTCACCAACATTTTCCCCTTGGCTAATGTGAAATCGATCGAACTCTTGTTGTAGAGTATTAATTCGAGCAAGTTTTACATCATTGGTTCCCTCATGGGCAACTTGTAAGGCTTCCCACATAGCTTTAGCCGATGTGTGATGAGAAACTCGAAAATATTCATCCGTTCCCAAATAAGCTATGAGTATGTTTCGAGCTTTCTAATCGTAGCTATATTTCTTTTCATCATTATCATCCCATTGTGCTTCCGGTTTTTCAATTTGGACGTTATCCGGACCGACCATAGTTATTTGAAAAGGGTGTAAACACCCCAAATTTGCCCTCACCCATTCACCATGGCTTGTGATCATTCTCATATGCATAAACACAATCATATCACCTCATATCCCACTTTTGATTCACTGCATAGTTTCTAAGTCATCTGCATCTAGGGTTTGTGATCTGAGCAATCCAAGGGCTTCTTGAGCCACTCCAAAAGCCACCAATCAATTAAAAGGGATCCATGTGTGTTCATCTATCATATTACATCCTCTCAAGGTCAAGATTTCCAAGGAATCACAAGAACTAGGGTTTGAGTGGATGCAGAGCCAGGTTTGACTGCACAGTTGACCTAAAATTAGGGTTTTGGTTTCAGAGGCCATAACCCCAATTTTTTTGGTCACTCTTGTTTCCATTGGTCTCTATATGGTATAAGGAGTATGCATATCAATTTTCATGAAGAAATTCCATGGGGAAGTCATCTGATCAAGAGTTGACTTTCTGGACAAGTTAGTGCAAAATCAGGGCATCTGAGGCCCCCAATGACCCAACCAATGGGTGATCTTCATCATTTTGAGTGAATATGATCTTTATTTGATCATGGAAGAAGGTTGAAGTTCATAGAAATCAAGAATTTGGAAGTTTTGCAAATGTTGACTTTTTGGGCATAGTTGACTTTTCAAGAATGCTTCATTTTAAGTCATTTTTCAAGCCTTGATTCTTGATCCAAAAATGCTTCAAATGAAAAAACTTTGGTCATGAAAGTTGTAGATCTCATCTTTCCCTTTTCAAAAAGTACAAGAACATGATCAAACTCTTCTTGGATCAAAAGTTATGGTGTGGCAAAGTTGGCTAAAATCATTGATTTTCAAGGCATGCTTCAAATGAGAATTTTGCAAAAATCATGATCCAAAGCCAATTGTAACCTCTAATTCACTTCAAACCATGACACAAACATTCCTTAGGCCTTAAAAGTCAGAATTGGATCAAGGTTTCTCATGTTTTGGTTCATGTAACAAGACTTTTCTTCATGAAAGTTCAAAAGGCAAGCAACTTGCAAAATCATCATGATCACTTCCTACAACTTGTGACATTGGCTGCTGACTTTGGCTAGCCTTTCCCCTCACCCTTGCTGCGCAGCCCCATGCTTGTACTTGCCTAGATCATGAGCCATACTTTCCTTACACAAAATTTGACTTTTGAGCAAAAGCAAACTTACCAATCACTATAGGCCAGGTCACATCATCTGACCTATAGGATTAAAATACAATATCATTTGGCAAGCAAAAGGTATCAAGAGGCAAGGCTGAAACTCACTCATTCAACACATTCACAAAACACACCCCAGCTGCATTTTGTTTCGAATCTCTCTGCCCAGCCTTCAAACACTAAAACCATTTCCACACTTCAACTCACCACACTTCATAGACCTCAAACCACCAAGAGCCAGGCCTGAAACAAGCAAGAACACCCCACTGCCATTTCTCACCTCAACTTGCAGTTTCATTCGAAACTCTTTCCACAGCACACAAACATACAAACAAACACCACAGACCTTCTCCATTCACCATCTGGATCACAAAGAACCATTTACAATGACCTGAAACTGCCTGAAACTCCATTGCCATTTCTGACTGAGCTTGAGCAGAAGCTTGTCAAACTCCTCATCCAGCCAACATAAATTCCTTTTGAGCATTCAAACATCATCTGGGGATCAAGTGGAGTGGATTGCACAAGGAGGAGTGGTTAGAAAGTCATCAGAGTGAAAGCTTCGAATCTCAGGTAGCTTGAAAAATATTTTTCCAGAAATCATTTCTCTTGTTCTAAACTTGCTCTTTGTGCCTTCCTGATCACGAATATGCTTTTAGTTTTTGAAATGGTGATGAAATGAACATTTAATTGCTCTCTGAAACTTGCGTGCCCTAGTTCTTATTTTCTTCGATTCAGCTTAGTTAGGAAGTATAAATTTGTTTTGAGAGAGGGTTTTGATTCGTGAGTGGTTGGAGATCATTTCTCAATTCTTAGATTTCATTTTAGTTAGCTTTTGGGGTTTTGGGGATTTTTCAGGGGAGATGCTGGCCGGAGAAGACGACCGGAAGTCTTCTCCGGCAGCCTGAATGTCATTAGCCCTAACCTCAGGTCATTAATGTTTGTTTGAATTCGGGGCGTTGGATGCGTTGAAATGTTTGACTCCCCGCGCGAATGGAAGGCTCAGATTCATTCATTTGCCCTAATCCTATTTAATTAAGATAATCATGATTAATTAACTCTGAGGCCATCTGGACCCTCCATTCACGCGCCAGTCAACGCATTCAAACCCAGGGCTCATCTCAGCCTTCCATTTGGCTGACTTCTCCTTTTATTTATTTTTATTTCATTTTATTTTCATTTAACTTGCATAATTATTTTAAAATAGCAAAAATGTCTTAAAAATTATGAAACTTTTTCTTAAAAGTTTTATTAATTTTTAAGACACAAAAATATTTTTATTTTATTTTTATCATTAAAAAAGTATTTTTAAATATTTAAAAGATTATTTTTAATTGATTAATGGAAATTAATTAATTAAAAATACTTTTAGGTATTTAAAAATCACCAAAAAATTCATGAAATGTTCTAAGACATTTAGAAACATTGTCCAACCTTCAAACCAAATTTCTTTTTTGATCTTGATGCATTTTGAGAATTTTCCATTGAATTAAATCATTTTTGGTGCATTATTTTGATCATAAGTTCAAAAATTCATTTCTGCCTATCTAAGAGGAGTTAGACATTGGTTCTTCTTGCATTGTTTTGTGTTTAGCATGTAGTTTCTAGAATTAAATGGCCATGATTTGATTCCTCATTTTCATTTTTGTTTGGCATTTCTTTTGTTTAGGAACCCTAAAAACCCTAATAACTTAGAAAAATCATAACTTGAGTTTGGTTAAGAGTTGAGACCTCCCCTTTGGACTTTGGTTTAGTATAGGGTTAGGGATTCTTTGAATGGCATTTTCCATTTTTTATCTTAGGTTTTGCTTCTGTTTTTGGTTTTTGTTTGATGTTTGGTTCATAAACCCTAATTTGGGCTTTCATGTGCATCCTTCTTGCATTTCTCTTGCATGACTTGACTTGCCATGCCATTCCATGTTTCCATGTGATTCATTTGACATCATAAGACATATAGAAAGCATCTTTGATCATTGCACCTTGCATTTGCCATGTTGTATGCTCTGTATGCTTCTTAACTTTTCATGTGTATCCATGCTTCCTAGCTTGCTTCATTTGCATTCATGAACTTGTGTGAACATTTCCATGCCTTGTATCATGCTTGTAGCATCTCATAGCATCATTATTATCATCAACATGCTTCTGGTTTTGTTTAGTATCATACCATGTCATCCCATTTTGCATTGCATTGCATTTCTTTCTAACATTTCAGGTGGTAAGTGAACTTGAGAAGTGAATTTGCCTTCACTTCTCATAACTTTTCTTTTCATCTCTCTTGCATCCATTGCTGCATTTATGTATGTGTTTGAGTTTGAGCTTGCTCATTCCTATTCTTCTTACTTTCTTTCTTCAAGTGACTTGACTTCTTGAATGAAGCAAGTCACTTTGCTTCTCTTGATCCTGTTCATCTGCTTCCTGGTGGTTCCATTGAAGATTGTTCTTGAAAACCTCACAAACCTTAGGAACAACCAAGCATGATAATGAATTAGGGTTTTGATTAGTCTCCCCTCTTAGTTTTACCTTTGTGTCATCTCTTTGAGTCCTCTCTTCTCACCTCATAAGCAGGGACTAAACCCTAAAGGCTTTAAGGCTTTGTGATTAAGCTTATGCCTGCATCCTTCTCTTAGGATGGAGTGTATAACTTTAATCCTAAGTGTTAAACCCTTAATGTGTTTAAATCTCTTAATCAATTCACTTAATAATCATCAAGACATCAAGCTTGTAACTTGGGCCTTGCATTAGGGTTCTAATTCTTCCTTAAATGGTTAAGAAGGACTAACCCTAGTGTTAATGGATAAGTCCCCCTCAAGTGGTCTTACAAATCATAAAACTCACTTCATCATCTCACCATTAAATAAAATCCACTTAATCAAAGGCTTGTTTTGTCATGAGTTTAATCCCTAATCATGGATTAAGTTGAGGAGCTTTCCTCAGCTTAAACATTCTCATCTATTATCCTTCTTTTAGGATGGTGTAATGAGTCTGTTTAATCCTTGATTATGGCTTAATCTCATTACTTAACACTAAACAAAAACACCAAAAACATCTAAATAATCACAAGTGGGTTAATGATCTTAATCCTATACCAAAGGAGATTAAGTGTGAGAATCTGACTTCACACTTAAGGTATTCTCATTACCCCTAATCAGAGGGAAGATGTGATGAGTTTACTAAATCCATTGGTTTAGGTTTAAGCTCATTAACTTATGGCAAATTCTCAAAAGCAATAAAAGACTGAAAACAAAAACAAACAATAATCGTCTCCTCCGGGATTCTTTTCTCATCTCATTCACTCACAAACGCGAACTTGCTTCTTCCGTCTAATGCAAGACAGTTTGCACCTGAGCCAGACAGATCATACACTTGAGCATAGGCAAGTAAGCAGTTCACAAGTCAATTCATCTTTCAGTCTCTTTAGGTCGAACTACGGTGTTCTGACTTCCTCATTGCACGAGAGGATACGTAGGCATAACTTAACAGTTATCGAACAAAAGTCTCTGTATATTCCCCCTCCTTCCAGCATCATTCTTTAAGCCTCATGATCTTGAGCATCTTATTCTTGTCCTTACACTGACACTGTATATATTACACTTCACACTTCCTATACACTGACATCTGTACATCTTTTCCAGCTCTTTTACACACAGATTGCACTGACACTACCCCTTTAAAACACAAATCTTTTAAGCGTGGATCCCGTCGAGTACGGCGGACAATCTGGGTGCTAATACCTTCCCAGGTTGTAACCAACCCCCTTTCTCAGTCTCTCTGGTTCGCAACCGTCTTATCCATCTCTTTCTAGGCCTATGCAGCATTGCCTTTCCTCCGGGATAAAAATGCCTAGCTGGCGACTCTATTCATCTCCAGTGAGTTCACGGCTGTGTGTTCTCACTGTCCCTTTCGCCGACCGTTCGCGTCTGTACCTTCATCTGATTTATTTTCATTTGTCGGGAGCGACAGCTTGGCGACTCTGCTGGGGACCCTTTATATTGCAACCAGGGCTTCTGGTTCTTTTTGTGGGTTCCTCCTAGCGCTTGATTGATTTGTGTTTACTGGGGTGTTATGTGTTTATTTGTGTTTGTATGTTTATATTTGTTTTTGCTTTATGTACAGTTGTTTATTGTTTTCTTTATAGCTTTGCATATTATCATGCTGTTGTACTGTACTGCTGGCTGGATCTGTTGTTTGCCTTGGTGGGTGGGGTTCTATTGAGAGTTAAGGTCCTACACCTGGGACCTGAGTGACACCTAGGCTAGAGTGAATCATATTCTTTCCCATTCCATTTCGGTCTGGTGCGGGAATATGAAACACGGTTCAGATATGGGTTTCTTCTTGAGAACTCTGTGTTGCAGATTTCCTGCAATGCTAGGGCTATCTGGGAAGCCTGCTAAGTCTGGATGACCTTTTAGTATTGACCTTCAGAAACTGAGGTGAATTAGAGGAGGAACTTTTATGGTTATTGTAAACACTGTACCTCCGGGTTAGAAGTGTTTACACTTCTCATAACTGATCCAAGTCTGAGGATCCTTGTTTTAGAACACCACCTGTGAGGGGGTTGGGTTGTTTACAGGTTTGCAGGTACCTTGACCTCAGAATACCCTCGTTTCTTTGACTGTTTAAGAATACTTCAATTTGGGACAGTTCTTGTGATTCTAAAACCCTGGACATGTGGCTCTTTATTTGAGCCCCCCACCTTGGTTACTGGATTTATAGACCTCATCTGGAATTCTTGAACACACTTGGACCTATATCAGGGCATTTTGATCAGATCCAGCTCAGTCACAGACCCTTGCATTTCATTTGCATACATAATCATTGCATCATATTGACATTTGCTTATTTGTGTTTCAGGGTATCCTTTTTTTCATCTGGTTTTGGTTTTGACCCCATCTTCAGTTTTGACTTGTCTTCATCAGCTATCTGCTTCAGTTATCACCTTCACCAGCCAATCAGTGGCCCCCTTCTTCAGCATTGTCATCAGCACCTGTCTCTACTCAGTCTCAGCATTATGGCTCCTAAAAAGAGCAACATCACCTATCACTTCTTCCAGCCAGAGTTGTCAGACATCAGGAGGATTCAAACCCTGATCACTCCAGATCACATACCATTGTTCAGGGAGAGTTATGGAGATATACTGGACATGGTTATGGATCTGGACCCTTCACAGAGGAGCCTCATCCATACTTGCATTCAGTTCTATGATCCCCCACTGAGATGTTTCACCTTTCAAGACTTTCAGTTAGGTCCTCTTTTGGAAGAATACTCCTCATTAGTTGGTACACCTATCAGAGGTGGAATCCCTTTCAACCCTGAGATGGTCTTTCTTGCTAATGGAGAAGTAGCAAAGGCTTTACACCTGGAACCTGTCCTGATTGAGCAGCATATGACCTCTAAAGCCGGAATCCCTGGCTTTCATTTGGATTTTCTGATTTCTCAAGCTAGTCTGAAGGCTTCCCTGGGGGAGTGGAAAGCTGTTTGTGCTTTGTTGGCCTTAAGTGTATATGGAATTGTGTTGTTTGCAGATGAGCCTCGATTCATTAGCAAAAATGCAATCCATCTGTTCATCCTGAAGAACCCAGTGCCAACATTATTGGGGGATCTTTACTATTCGGTGCATCAGAGGAACGAGAAGCAGAGGGGGAGGTTAGTGAGGTGTTGTGCTCCATTGTTCCATACTTGGCTTCTCAGGCATCTACCCAGGACAGATGCATTTCTGAACCCTCATCAGCAGAGCAACTGGGCTAAGAGACTCACTGTTCTAACTTCAGCAGATATCAGATGGTGCACTCAGAGCACCAAGGGCAGGGATATCATCACCAGCTGTGGGCATTTTCCCAATGTGCCACTAATAGGAGTTAAGGGTAGTATCAATTACAACCCTCTGCTGTTCAGAAGGCAACTGGGCTATGCCCTGGTCCACACTCCTAGGGCACAGGACTTGGTTGAGACTCTCTATTGTGAGAACAAGATTAATTTGACTGTTGTTAGGCAGGCTGCCTGGGCCTGGGATAATGTTCAAACCAAGGGAATAACCATTCTGGGGAAGTGTAACAATGTGGCATCAGCACAATATTATGAGTGGTCCCGTGCCAGGGCCCAATTCTATGGAATGCCCTTCACCATAGAAGACATGCCTGAGTCATCTTCAGCACCACCCCCTGCCACTATCAGTTTGGAGGAGTATGAGAGCTTGAAGGAGAGGAATGAGAAGCTAACCCAGGCTTTGCAGAAGACCCTCCGGGAAAGGAGTGAAGGTATGAGGGAGATTGAGAGGTTGGAAAAATTGAGATTGGAGCATTTGACTAAGATTGAGAGGTCTGGGGATTATATCAAAAAGTCTAAGGCTGGTGAACAAATCCTGAAGAATGCTTGCAAAGAAGCCCAATTCCAAAGAGCAAGGACAGACTTGTATCTGAAGGAGAGTCAGGCTCGGTGGGTCAGGATCACCGAGGCTCGTACCCTGGAGGACAAGAGAGTTCAGGACAAGATGGAGCAACTAGAAGCTAGTACAAAAGAACAACAAGAAGCCTTGGCAGCAACCCAGAGGGAGATATCGGAGCTGAAAATCAAAGCAGGGGTGAAGAGGTCCAAGGACCAAACTCAGCACAAGAAGCTAACAGCAGCTGTCACGACCCGGAATCTCCTCATCAGGAATCTCACGAAGCGTCCGGCTGATCCTGTGACCGAAGCACTTCTCAAGGAAGTTCGTGAGGATGAGTTTGGTCTTGGTGTTTGACCATTTGTTTGTTGTTGTTTTCTTTCCATGTACTTTTATTTTCTTGTAATGTATTTTGACCCCTTAGAGGGCTTGTGTTGTAAAATGAACAAGTTGTATTATTCCACCTTCTGTAATGTATTTGTGTTAGTTTGCTTCATCTGAGCTTTCATCAAGCAACATCAACAGCATCTTCAAGGGTCTGGAAGGGTCAAAACTGAAGGCCAAACCGGATACCTTGAGAACAAATAAGCATAACTGCATTGCATGCTAACCCTTTGTTTGTTTTGTAGGTTTTTTGTTTTGTTGTTGCTAACCTCTGTTGTGATAAGTCAGGAACTATTGCTAGGCGCCGAGTATTTCCCCTCAGCCGTCCGCACCGTTATCCAACCCGAAACAACCTTCCGGGAATTCAGATGGATCAGATGCAGCAGGACCTTACTGAGGTCAGAAATCAAATGGCTAATGAAAGGCTAGAGATGAGGAATCAAATGACTCAGTTTATGGAAGTTATGAACAACATGGCTCAGAGCCAGGAAAGATTGAGGGCCATGGTGGAAAGACATAATCAAGAGGATCCACATATAGGGACTGCCGGTACCAGTAACAATGAAAGGGTACAACCTCATGTCAACCCTCCGGTATTTGGGCCACACCTCCATCCTGAGGTCAATATTCCAGCAAATGTTCAAGGGACTGCCACTGCAGCCAGGGTACTTCAAGAGGATCCTCAGGAGGACCAATTCACAGTAATGGGCGCTGGTGAAGAAGCTTATGATAGGAGGTTGGATGAGATAGCTGAGAAGTTGAGGTCCTTAGAATCTCAAAACTCTTTGGGCTTCGACGTCATGGACATGGGTTTGGTAGACGGGGTTAGGATTCCCCACAAGTTCAAGCCTCCATGTTTTGAAAAGTATAATGGGACTTCTTGTCCTCGAACCCATCTACAATCTTTTCTCGGGAGATTAAAAGCTTATACCATGGACGAGAAATTGTGGATGTTCTACTTAGAAGATAGCTTAACTGGAGCGTCAAGAGAATGGTACTCTCACTTGACAAGGGCAACTATTAGATGCTGGAAGGACCTGGCAGAGGCCTTCATCAGACAGTATCAGTATAACTTAGACATGGCACCCAACAGGACCCTCCTAATGGGAATGTCACAGTCGTCAAGGGAAAGTTTCCGAGAATATGCACAGAGATGGAGGCAACTGGCTGCTGCTGTTCAACCACCTATGTCTGAACGGGAAATGGCAGATATGTTCATGAACACCCTTCAGGGAACTTATATTGACAGGTTGGCTGCTTTCTCTTCCACTAGCTTTGCAGATGTTGTCATAGCCGGGGAGAGAATTGAAAGCTTGTTAAAAATGGGAAAAATCTCAGACAACGGTGCAAGCTCGTCCAGTAGTACAAGAAAGCCTTTTGCAGGCCCGAGAAGAACTGGCGAGACCAATGCCATCCATTCAAACAGGGGCAGGCCCCAATATGCTCAAAGGTCAATAGCAGCAGTCACCATTCCTGCTCCAGCACATCCTCAACCCGTCTATCAACCTCCTCAGCAAAAATATCAACCACAACCTCAGTACCATCAGCAAAATCAGTATCCTCCAAGGAATTACAACAACAGCAACACCACCAACAACAGTCAACAAAGGCCATTCCAACAGAGGCCATCTCAAGCCAACAGAGTGATCGATCCGATCCCAATGCCATATGCTACTTTGCGGCCACAGCTTCTGAAACTCAACCTGGTTGAGCTAAGGACGTTGGCACCTCCGGATCCCAACAGTCTACCAAGGAACTATGACTCCAACGCTAGGTGTGCTTTTCATTCAAACGCACCTGGCCACAGCACGGAAAAGTGCAGAGCTCTGCATATGAAGGTACAAGACCTGGTAGACTCCAAGGCTCTGAATTTCGCACCACCACCCAATGTCAATAAGAATCCTATGCCAAACCATGGTGGTCCCAGGATTAACGCTATTGAAGAAGACAAGCCGTCTTATTTAATAACCAGTGTGGGACAGATCAGGACACCACTGGTAGAAATCAAGGCTCAGCTCTTGGAATGTCAGATGTTCCCAGGGTGTGAATTGGGTTGTGCTTACTGTAATATCTCGGTAAATAGGTGCGATAATTTGAGGAATGGCATAGATGGCCTTATTCAGAGTGGCCAGCTTCAGATCACCACATCATTTCCAACAAATCCAGCAATCTCATCAGCAACGGTTTCAGAACCTCCTACAACTGCAGCAACTATTGTTCCTGACAATTCTTCGGCTTCATCAACAAGTACTCCATCTATCATCTCAACCGATCAGTTTTCAACAAATTTTCCTGCTACAACTTCAGCTTCACTCCATTTTGAACCTCCTACAACAATAACATCCACACTCCCGACAATATCTCCTACAACTCCAGCAACAAATCATGAAGATGTTTCTACTGTCACAATATTTTATGATCCTGAGAACAACTCTGCCTACCATTCAGAAGGTGCTGCTCCCATCAGAGCACCAGTTACAATCTTTTATGATCCACAAACAATTACAGTCCCTTCAGCAGCAACAATCAGTCCAGTCACTGTCACGGTGCCTGGACCAGTATCATATGAAAGCAATAGGGCCATCCCTTGGCACTATGGCTCTGACGTGTACTGCGAAGGAAAAAGACTCACTCTTGAAACATCAACACCTGCACCACAAATAGATAATGTGGGGGGAGGCGGAGGCTTCACTCGAAGCGGACGTCTCTTTGCTCCACAAATTCCCAGACCCACTGCCGAAGCAGAAGCTGCTGCCAAGGCAAAAGGGAAGAGCCCGGTGCAGGAAGATCAAGCTGTTAAGGAAGCCTTGAAGACGCCGTTCGATCAAGAAGTTGATGAGTTTATGCGAATCATCAAAAAGAGTGATTACAAAATTGTGGATCAACTTCACCAAACGCCATCCAAAATCTCTATCCTCTCACTGCTTATGTGCTCCGAAGCCCATCGGAATGCACTACTCAAAGTCTTGCACGCAGCTTACGTGCCTGAAGAGATTACTGTCAACCAGTTGGAAACCGTGGTTGGAAATGTTACTGCTAGCAATGGGCTAGGGTTCACCAATACTGACTTGACAGCGGATGGCTGCAACCACAACAAAGCCTTGCACATCACCATGGAATGCAAAGGTGCTGTCCTTTCACATGTGCTGGTAGACACGGGGTCGTCCCTTAATGTCTTACCAAAGAAGGCTCTGGTGAAGTTAGAATATGATGGATTGGCATTGAGACCCAGCAACCTGGTAGTAAGGGCCTTCGATGGTTCTAAGAGATCGGTTCTGGGAGAGATCGAGTTACCTGTGACAATTGGCCCACAGACCTTTAAAACTATCTTTTATGTGATGGACATTCAGCCCACCTACAGCTGTTTGTTGGGTAGACCCTGGATTCACGCCGCCGGCGCAATAACGTCTACCCTTCACCAAAAGTTAAAATTTGAGTGGGAAGGCCAAGTTGTCACAATCTGTGGAGAGGAGGACATTTTTGTCAGCCACCTGGCAACCTATAAGTATATTGAAATGGATGGGGAGATCCATGAAACAATGAGCCAAGGATTTGAAGCCTTGAATGTGAATGAGGCATCTGCTGTATCTGGTACTCCAATGTCATCATACCAACAGGCCCGGAAGGTTGTTGAGGAAGGAACTGCCCAAGGCTGGGGCAAGCTACTATCGGTGGAGAAGAAAGAAGACAGATTTGGGTTGGGTTACAAACCAACTCAACAAGATCAAGCAGCGGCTGCGAAAGAGCCCAACTTTGTGAGTGGGGGAATGCTTACCCCTGGTGCTATCAACTGTCTGGAAGACGAGCTGGAAGAGGAGCGCAACCTGGAAAGCTGGATTCGTCCAAAGATCCCGGGGAGCAGTGTCTCGAACTGGTCTTCCCAGGAAATTATAAGAGTTACTCGATCAGAGTAATTATTATTTCCTGTATTTTTATAAGCATGCATCAAAGTCTTGCATCTTGCCCAAGATGACAAGACTCATTTTGTAATCGGGCCATCTGTACTTTTTTGTGCAAATAAGATCAATTAATGAAATATCAGACATCTTTTTGCAAACGAGTCTTTTTCTTTTCCGTTCACTGTTTTTCTATTTTTCTTTTTGTACAAAAAATAAATGGCAGTGTTTTCAAAATGACAACTTTGTTTCACTTTTCTAAACAAGACTAAAATCAGATCACTAAAATGAACAAACTTAACCCTTGCAGAGTGTGCCTTCCAGACAGCACCGACAACAGCACGGCTATGACATCGTATGACTTTGACAATCCAATCAATCAAGCTGACGAAGGGGTTGATGAAGAATATGAGCTTCCTGAAGAGCTAGCCAGGTTGTTAAGACAAGAGGAAAAGGTTATTACTCCTCATCAGGAGGAGGTTGAAGTGATCAATCTTGGTACAGATGAAGACGTGAAAGAAGTTAGAATCGGGGCCTGCCTACAAGACTCAGTGAAGAGACAACTGATTGACCTGCTTCAAGAGTATGTGGACGTGTTTGCTTGGTCTTACCAAGACATGCCAGGGTTGGATACCGATATTGTTGTGCACAAGCTGCCTTTGAGAGAAGAATGCCCGCCAGTTAAACAGAAGCTGCGCCGTACTCGTCCGGACATGGCAATGAAAATCAAAGAAGAGGTACAAAAGCAATGGGACGCCGGGTTCCTTGCTGTGACTAGCTATCCGCCGTGGGTTGCTAACATAGTACCTGTGCCTAAGAAAGACGGCAAAGTAAGGATGTGTGTTGACTACCAGGATCTGAACAGAGCCAGCCCGAAAGATGACTTCCCATTACCTCACATCGATGTATTGGTAGATAACACGGCTCAGTTCTCGGTATTCTCCTTCATGGACGGATTTTCAGGATACAATCAGATTAAAATGTCACCTGAAGACATGGAGAAGACAACATTCATCACACCTTGGGGCACGTTCTGTTACAAAGTGATGCCATTCGGACTGAAGAATGCTGGTGCAACATATCAACGGGCTATGGTAACGTTATTCCACGATATGATCCATAAAGAAATAGAATGTTATGTGGATGATATGATCACCAAGTCCCTTACAGAAGAAGACCATCTGGTGAATCTGCTCAAGTTATTCAAGCGTCTGAGGAAGTATCAACTGAAGTTGAACCCCAACAAATGTACATTCGGGGTGCGATCCGGTAAGTTGCTGGGCTTTATTGTGAGCGAGAAAGGGATTGAAGTTGACCCTGATAAAGTCAAGGCTATTCAAGAGATGCCTGCACCGAGGACAGAGAAAGAAGTTCGAGGGTTCTTAGGTCGATTGAACTACATTTCAAGGTTCATCTCCCACCTTACAGCAACCTGTGAGCCCTTGTTCAAGCTGTTGAGAAAAGAACAAACGGTCAGGTGGAATGAAGACTGCCAGAAGGCTTTTGACAAGATCAAAGAATACTTGCAAGAACCTCCAATCCTTATGCCTCCAGTTGAAGGAAGACCTCTGATAATGTACTTGACAGTATTAGAAGAGTCAATGGGGTGTGTGCTGGGCCAGCATGACGAGTCTGGTCGAAAAGAGTATGCAATATACTACCTAAGCAAAAAGTTTACCGACTGTGAACAACGTTATTCACTGCTCGAGAAAACTTGCTGTGCTTTAGCGTGGGCTGCTCGCCGACTAAGGCAGTATATGTTGACCCACACTACTTTGTTGATATCCAAAATGGACCCAGTTAAGTACATTTTCGAGAAGCCAGCTCTTACCGGACGGGTTGCAAGATGGCAAATGATTCTCACAGAATATGACATCCAGTACACTTCTTAGAAAGCCATCAAGGGCAGTGTACTATCTGAATATCTTGCTGAGCAACCCATTGATGATTACCAGCCTATGAGGTTTGACTTCCCTGATGAAGACATCATGTTCATTAAAGCAAAAGATCATGAAGAGCCTATTCACACTGAAGGGCCCGACCCGGAGGAAGAATGGACTATGATGTTTGATGGGGCGGTTAACATGAATGGTCGTGGTGTTGGTGCAGTACTCATTACACCTAAAGGAGTTCACATGCCTTTCTCGGCAAAACTCACTTTTAACTGCACTAACAACGAAGCTGAATACGAAGCTTGCATTATGGGTCTTGAGGAAGCCATTGACCTCAGGATCAAGACATTGACTGTATTCGGAGATTCAGCTCTGGTAGTTAATCAAACCAACGGAAAATGGTACACCCACCAGGATCATCTGATACCTTACAGGGATTATACAAGAAGGTTATTGACTTTCTTCACAACAGTCAAGCTTGAGTATATCCCTCGGGACGAGAATCAGTTTGCAGATGCTCTTGCCACCATTTCATCCATGATCAAAGTTCAAGCTGCTAACTTTGTACCTCAGATTTCAGTATCGAGACTCGATAAACCAGCATATGTATTTGCAGCAGATGTTGTCAAAGATGACAAGCCTTGGTTCCATGACATTAAGTGCTTCTTGGAGGATCAGACATACCCACCCGGGGCATCTTCCAATGATAAGAAGACTTTGAGAAGGCTTGCTGGTAGTTTCTTCCTGAACACTGATGGGTCTTTATACAAATGGAATTTTGATATGGCACTCCTCAGATGTGTTGACAAGGCGGAAGCAGATTTGTTGATGCATGAAGTGCACGAAGGATCTTTTGGTACCCATGCAGGAGGGCATGCCATGGCCAAGAAGTTGTTAAGATCAGGCTATTACTGGATCACAATGGATGCAGACTGTTGTGCCTACGCCAGAAAATGCCACAAATGCCAGATCTACGCAGACAAAGTGCATGTGCCTCCCAATCCTTTGAATATAATGTCTTCACCTTGGCCCTTTGCCATGTGGGGCATTGATATGATTGGCAAGATTGAGCCAACTGCTTCAAACGGCCACAGATTCATCTTGGTCGCCATTGACTATTTCACCAAGTGGGTTGAAGCAGCCTCATATGCAAACGTCACAAGACAAGTGGTAGCCAGATTTCTGAAGAGAGATATCATCTGTCGATATGGAGTGCCCGAGCGAATCATTACTGATAATGGTTCCAATCTAAACAATAAAATGATGGCAGAACTGTGCCGGGACTTCAAAATTCAACATCACAATTCTTCTCCTTACAGGCCAAAGATGAATGGCGCTGTTGAGGCGGCAAACAAGAATATTAAGAAGATTGTGCAAAAGATGGTAGTCACCTACAAAGACTGGCATGAAATGCTACCGTTTGCCTTGCATGGGTACCGCACGTCAATCAGAACGTCCACTGGGGCAACACCGTATCAGCTTGTGTATGGTATGGAAGCAGTCCTACCAGTTGAAGTTGAATTACCCTCCCTGCGGATATTGATGGATGTTAAACTGAGTGAAGCGGAATGGGTCAGGTCCCGATACGAGCAACTGAGTCTGATTGAAGAGAAGAGATTAGCTGCAATCTGCCATGGGCAGCTATATCAGAAGAGAATGAAGAGAGCCTTCGATCAGAAAGTCAGGCACCGAGAGTACCAAGTGGGAGATCTTGTGCTGAAAAGAATCCTCCCTCCTCATACAGACCACAGGGGCAAGTGGACTCCGAATTATGAAGGACCATTCGTGGTAAAGAAAGTTTTCTCTGGTGGAGCACTGATGCTCAGCACCATGGATGGTGAAGATTTCCCGTCCCCTATGAATTCAGATGCAGTTAAAAAATACTTCGCATAAAATGACCCGCTGGACATAAAAACAGAATGCGAGTCCAGGCAAAAATAGGGCATCCCGGCGAGTCAAAAACAGAATAAAAGACTCGGGCAAAAATAAGGGAATATAAATAAAAATGTACACCCGCTGAGTTGAAAAGCCGCATCGGACAGCTCAGGCAAAAATGGGTATCCCGATGGATTGAAAACCCGAAAGGGCGATCCATGCAAAATAAGGGAATAAGCGAACAACTGCATTCTGAATTCGTCTGTATCACTTGCAACTTGGAAAGCTTCAAAAGAATCAAGCTTCAATCAGAATCAACTTTCTCCAGAAAGCAAGACGAGAAGAAAGTCAAAAGTCATACGAGTCATAGCAGAAGAGGAAGCTCCTTAAAGCGTCATCAGCATCGCCAGTACTTTGTCTCTCAATTTGTAACAATCTCCTCATTTCAGGAGATATGTTTCTTTGGCTGTATCTTGCCAATTCAGGGCATTTGAATTAATAAAATCAGATTTTTCAGTCATGTTTCGTGTTGTATATTTTTATTTGCAAAGAATGTCTGATGTCTCTAAAAAGTCAATTGCATGAGTACAGATGCCTTTCTCTAAGAAAATAAAAACACATGCTTACAGGGAATATACTTACTCTCGAAGGTACTTAACTCCTATGGCGGAATCCAGTAAAGGATACCTCGGGACCTTTTGTGCGTTTCCTTATCTTTGCAGGATTGCGGGTATCCAGAACGCAACTCGGGGCATGCGAGCTACATCTCAGCAAGCTGGCAAATCAACAAAAGATCTCAGCATCCGAAATGCTCTGTCCCCAGCTGAGTTGCCTCTCATTACTCTTCCCAGCTGAGTTACCAACAATCATCCCCAGCCATAGTACCAATCATTCTTCCTCAGTAAGATACAAGAGTCAGGGAATCATCTCCCCACAGAGTTCCAGCCTCTATCCAGAAGAGCAATGCATGAAGATCACAACAGAGTGAAGAAAGCCCCTACAAACCCCAGCTGGGTCTCTCATGTCAAAGGATAGGTCAACTGGTGACCTATATCCCCAAGCAAATATCATCTTATTAGATCTACCAATGATCTCATCCCCAGTTGGGAGGTCCATTTCAAACAGATCAGTCAGAGATCTTCGCGGCAACGGGATCCGAATCCCGGTTTTGATATCTTTGCATAATCATGGCATTTGCATCATATTATCCCCTCAGAGCGTAGCATTCCGTTTAATACGGAGCATTACGGCAAAAGTCAAACGCATAGCATAATCATAAGCCATGTTCTGAATTAACACTTGTGAATAATAACCGTTCATCAACATACAGAAGAAAAATCCCCACCAGAGTTACCAGCAAGAGCAGTTGCCTCACAAATCATCAAACACCAGTATATATTTCCTTTTGATACCCGTCCGTACCATCTTTCCCCAGTAAAGTCGCCTGAACACTCTTTACAAACAAATCACCCATATCACGGATACTTCATGACACCCGTCCGTGTCATATCACCAGCAGAAAGCCGAAGACACCCTCTTTGCACTCACGCTTACTTATATACACTTTCTTGACACCCGTCCGTGTCATATCCCCAGCGCAGTCGCTTACACTTTACAACTCATATACTTGTTGATATCATACTTTTCTCCTTTTGACACTCGTCCGTGTCACCCTCCCCAGCAGATAAACACTCATCTATACACCACTCGCTCTTATACAGATACTCGTCCATATCCTGTATATACCTTTTATATCCCCACAGATTCAACAGTAGTCCGTGTTCTTTGTTAACCAGTTGGTACTCGTCCGTATCATCATCTCAGAACATTGCGTCTAGTGTTTGTTTCTACATGATACTCGTCCGTATCATAGTCTTAAGGATGCTCGTCCGCATCTTTAATCCATACACTGTGTCAAACACTTTCGTCTTCTTGAATATAGATGCTCGTCTGTGTCTACTTTTCCCCAGAAGAGTCCCCTCAGATTCAACACTCGTCCTTGTTCTTTGTTAACCCGTTGATACTCGTCCGTATCATCAGCTCTGAACATGTGTCGGTATTTGTTTCTACCCGATACTCGTCCGTATCAT
Organism: Lathyrus aphaca; assembly: GCA_963966055.1. Taxonomy (NCBI): domain Eukaryota; kingdom Viridiplantae; phylum Streptophyta; class Magnoliopsida; order Fabales; family Fabaceae; genus Lathyrus; species Lathyrus aphaca. The sequence goes on along the minus strand of OZ014520.1, from coordinate 162,356,841 downwards.
AGTCTTAGGGATGCTCGTCCGCATCTTTAATCTATACACAACATCTAAGCACTTACACTTTCCTTTCTTGGTTGTGAACGCTCGTCCGTGTTTACTATATCCCCAGTAGATCGCCAAGTAAGCTTTTTTCTTTCATCTGACACTATTCCTGTGTCATGATAACCCTGAGAGCAGCCGTACCCTGCTGAGTGGTCGTCCTCCACTTCTTAATGGTCTTCCTCCATCATGCTCATCCGATGGCCGTCCCCATCGTTGATTTTAGCAGCCGTCCCCTGCTAGGTGGTCGTCCTCCACCTTTTGATGATCGTCCTTCATCATTTTATCCAATGGCCGTCCCCATTGTTGATTTTGGTTATCTGACATTCGTCCTATGTCATGAGAAACCTCGAGAGCAGCCGTACCCTGCTGAGTGGTCGTCCTCCACTTCTTGATGGTCGTCCTCCATCATGCTCGCCCGATGGCCGTCCCCATCGTTGACCTTTTCTATCCGATGGCCGTCCCCATCGTTGATATTTTCGGCAGCCGTACCCTGCCAGGTGGCCGTCCCCCACCTCTGATGGCCGTCCCCATCGTATTTCTTTTATCCCCAACAGAGCAGCCGTCCCCTGCTAGGTGATCGTCCTTCACCTTTGATGGCCGTACCCCATCATCTGTTTATTTCATTTATTCTTTAACCCGATGGCCGTCCCCGTCGTGGTCCCTTTTCCTTTTTAGCCCGATGGCCGTCCCCATCATTGGTTACTTTACCTTTGTGAGCTTGATGGCCGTCCCCGTCATGTTTCATTAATCCCCAGAGAATTTTACAAGCTTTATCTTGATGGCCGTCCCCATCATGATTTTATTTCCCCAGCTAGTCGGCCGTCCCCGTCTTGGCTTTACCTTTTATCCCCAGCATGTCGGCCATCCCCGTCATTGCTATTTACCCAGCAGTCGTCCTCTGCTCGACGGTCGTCCTCCGTCGCCCACACCCTACAATACACTTTATTTTCCTTTACAATCTATATCCCTTTTCTTCTTCATTTCTGTGAGTGCAAATTTTGGACTGTCTTTGGTATTCAACCACAAGTTATCTTGTTTGCCTGTTAAGCCGTTGCTTACAACCTGCACAGCTAACTCATGTTTGAATAGGGGCAGCTGTAAACACCCCAAATTTGCCCTCACCCATTCACCATGGCTTGTGATCATTCTCATATGCATAAACACAATCATATCACCTCATATCCCACTTTTGATTCACTGCATAGTTTCTAAGTCATCTGCATCTAGGGTTTGTGATCTGAGCAATCCAAGGGCTTCTTGAGCCACTCCAAAGGCCACCAATCAATTCAAAGGGATCCATGTGTGTTCATCTATCATATTACATCCTCTCAAGGTCAAGATTTCCAAGGAATCACAAGAACTAGGGTTTGAGTGGATGCAGAGCCAGGTTTGACTGCACAGTTGACCTAAAATTAGGGTTTTGGTTTCAGAGGCCATAACCCCAATTTTTTTGGTCACTCTTGTTTCCATTGGTCTCTATATGGTATAAGGAGTATGCATATCAATTTTCATGAAGAAATTCCATGGGGAAGTCATCTGATCAAGAGTTGACTTTCTGGACAAGTTAGTGCAAAATCAGGGCATCTGAGGCCCCCAATGACCCAACCAATGGGTGATCTTCATCATTTTGAGTGTATATGATCTTTATTTGATCATGGAAGAAGGTTGAAGTTCATAGAAATCAAGAATTTGGAAGTTTTGCAAATGTTGACTTTTTGGGCATAGTTGACTTTTCAAGAATGCTTCATTTTAAGTCATTTTTCAAGCCTTGATTCTTGATCCAAAAATGCTTCAAATGAAAAAAATTTGGTCATGAAAGTTGTAGATCTCATCTTTCCCTTTTCAAAAAGTACAAGAACATGATCAAACTCTTCTTGGATCAAAAGTTATGGTGTGGCAAAGTTGGCTAAAATCATTGATTTTCAAGGCATGCTTCAAATGAGAATTTTGCAAAAATCATGATCCAAAGCCAATTGTAACCTCTAATTCACTTCAAACCATGACACAAACATTCCTTAGGCCTTAAAAGTCAGAATTGGATCAAGGTTTCTCATGTTTTGGTTCATGTAACAAGACTTTTCTTCATGAAAGTTCAAAAGGCAAGCAACTTGCAAAATCATCATGATCACTTCCTACAACTTGTGACATTGGCTGCTGACTTTGGCTAGCCTTTCCCCTCACCCTTGCTGCGCAGCCCCATGCTTGTACTTGCCTAGATCATGAGCCATACTTTCCTTACACAAAATTTGACTTTTGAGCAAAAGCAAACTTACCAATCACTATAGGCCAGGTCACATCATCTGACCTATAGGATTAAAATACAATATCATTTGGCAAGCAAAAGGTATCAAGAGGCAAGGCTGAAACTCACTCATTCAACACATTCACAAAACACACCCCAGCTGCATTTTGTTTCGAATCTCTCTGCCCAGCCTTCAAACACTAAAACCATTTCCACACTTCAACTCACCACACTTCATAGACCTCAAACCACCAAGAGCCAGGCCTGAAACAAGCAAGAACACCCCATTGCCATTTCTCACCTCAACTTGCAGTTTCATTCGAAACTCTTTCCACAGCACACAAACATACAAACAAACACCACAGACCTTCTCCATTCACCATCTGGATCACAAAGAACCATTTACAATGACCTGAAACTGCCTGAAACTCCATTGCCATTTCTGACTGAGCTTGAGCAGAAGCTTGTCAAACTCCTCATCCAGCCAACATAAATTCCTTTTGAGCATTCAAACATCATCTGGGGATCAAGTGGAGTGGATTGCACAAGGAGGAGTGGTCAGAAAGTCATCAGAGTGAAAGCTTCGAATCTCAGGTAGCTTGAAAAATATTTTTCCAGAAATCATTTCTCTTGTTCTAAACTTGCTCTTTGTGCCTTCCTGATCACGAATATGCTTTCAGTTTTTGAAATGGTGATGAAATGAACATTTAATTGCTCTCTGAAACTTGCATGCCCTAGTTCTTATTTTCTTCGATTCAGCTTAGTTAGGAAGTATAAATTTGTTTTGAGAGAGGGTTTTGATTCGTGAGTGGTTGGAGATCATTTCCCAATTCTTAGATTTCATTTTAGTTAGCTTTTGGGGTTTTGGGGATTTTTCAGGGGAGATGCTGGCCGGAGAAGACGACCGGAAGTCTTCTCCGGCAGCCTGAATGTCATTAGCCCTAACCTCAGGTCATTAATGTTTGTTTGAATTCGGGGCGTTGGATGCGTTGAAATGTTTGACTCCCCGCGCGAATGGAAGGCTCAGATTCATTCATTTGCCCTAATCCTATTTAATTAAGATAATCATGATTAATTAACTCTGAGGCCATCTGGACCCTCCATTCACGCGCCAGTCAACGCATTCAAACCCAGGGCTCATCTCAGCCTTCCATTTGGCTGACTTCTCCTTTTATTTATTTTTATTTCATTTTATTTTCATTTAACTTGCATAATTATTTTAAAATAGCAAAAATGTCTTAAAAATTATGAAACTTTTTCTTAAAAGTTTTATTAATTTTTAAGACACAAAAATATTTTTATTTTATTTTTTATCATTAAAAAAGTATTTTTAAATATTTAAAAGATTATTTTTAATTGATTAATGGAAATTAATTAATTAAAAATACTTTTAGGTATTTAAAAATCACCAAAAAATTCATGAAATGTTCTAAGACATTTAGAAACATTGTCCAACCTTCAAACCAAATTTCTTTTTTGATCTTGATGCATTTTGAGAATTTTCCATTGAATTAAATCATTTTTGGTGCATTATTTTGATCATAAGTTCAAAAATTCATTTCTGCCTATCTAAGAGGAGTTAGACATTGGTTCTTCTTGCATTGTTTTGTGTTTAGCATGTAGTTTCTAGGATTAAATGGCCATGATTTGATTCCTCATTTTCATTTTTGTTTGGCATTTCTTTTGTTTAGGAACCCTAAAAACCCTAATAACTTAGAAAAATCATAACTTGAGTTTGGTTAAGAGTTGAGACCTCCCCTTTGGACTTTGGTTTAGTATATGGTTAGGGATTCTTTGAATGGCATTTTCCATTTTTTATCTTAGGTTTTGCTTCTGTTTTTGGTTTTTGTTTGATGTTTGGTTCATAAACCCTAATTTGGGCTTTCATGTGCATCCTTCTTGCATTTCTCTTGCATGACTTGACTTGCCATGCCATTCCATGTTTCCATGTGATTAATTTGACATCATAAGACATATAGAAAGCATATTTGATCATTGCACCTTGCATTTGCCATGTTGTATGCTCTGTATGCTTCTTAACTTTTCATGTGTATCCATGCTTCCTAGCTTGCTTCATTTGCATTCATGAACTTGTGTGAACATTTCCATGCCTTGTCTCATGCTTGTAGCATCTCATAGCATCATTATTATCATCAACATGCTTCTGGTTTTGTTTAGTATCATACCATGTCATCCCATTTTGCATTGCATTGCATTTCTTTCTAACATTTCAGGTGGTAAGTGAACTTGAGAAGTGAATTTGCCTTCACTTCTCATAACTTTTCTTTTCATCTTTCTTGCATCCATTGCTGCATTTATGTATGTGTTTGAGTTTGAGCTTGCTCATTCCTATTCTTCTTACTTTCTTTCTTCAAGTGACTTGACTTCTTGAATGAAGCAAGTCACTTTGCTTCTCTTGATCCTGTTCATCTGCTTCCTGGTGGTTCCATTGAAGATTGTTCTTGAAAACCTCACAAACCTTAGGAACAACCAAGCATGACAATGAATTAGGGTTTTGATTAGTCTCCCCTCTTAGTTTTACCTTTGTGTCATCTCGTTGAGTCCTCTCTTCTCACCTCATAAGCAGGGACTAAACCCTAAAGGCTTTAAGGCTTTGTGATTAAGCTTATGCCTGCATCCTTCTCTTAGGATGGAGTGTATAACTTTAATCCTAAGTGTTAAACCCTTAATGTGTTTAAATCTCTTAATCAATTCACTTAATAATCATCAAGACATCAAGCTTGTAACTTGGGCCTTGCATTAGGGTTCTAATTCTTCCTTAAATGGTTAAGAAGGACTAACCCTAGTGTTAATGGACAAGTCCCCCTCAAGTGGTCTTACAAATCATAAAACTCACTTCATCATCTCACCATTAAATAAAATCCACTTAATCAAAGGCTTGTTTTGTCATGAGTTTAATCCCTAATCATGGATTAAGTTGAGGAGCTTTCCTCAGCTTAAACATTCTCATCTATTATCCTTCTTTTAGGATGGTGTAATGAGTCTGTTTAATCCTTGATTATGGCTTAATCTCATTACTTAACACTAAACAAAAACACCAAAAACATCTAAATAATCACAAGTGGGTTAATGATCTTAATCCTATACCAAAGGAGATTAAGTGTGAGAATCTGACTTCACACTTAAGGTATTCTCATTACCCCTAATCAGAGGGAAGATGTGATGAGTTTACTAAATCCATTGGTTTAGGTTTAAGCTCATTAACTTATGGCAAATTCTCAAAAGCAATAAAAGACTGAAAACAAAAACAAACAATAATCGTCTCCTCCGGGATTCTTTTCTCATCTCATTCACTCACAAACGCGAACTTGCTTCTTCCGTCTAATGCAAGACAGTTTGCACCTGAGCCAGACAGATCATACACTTGAGCATAGGCAAGTAAGCAGTTCACAAGTCAATTCATCTTTCAGTCTCTTTAGGTCGAACTACGGTGTTCTGACTTCCTCATTGCACGAGAGGATACGTAGGCATAACTTAACAGTTATCGAACAAAAGTCTCTGTATATTCCCCCTCCTTCCAGCATCATTCTTTAAGCCTCATGATCTTGAGCATCTTATTCTTGTCCTTACACTGACACTGTATATATTACACTTCACACTTCCTATACACTGACATCTGTACATCTTTTCCAGCTCTTTTACACACAGATTGCACTGACACTACCCCTTTAAAACACAAATCTTTTAAGCGTGGATCCCGTCGAGTACGGCGGACAATCTGGGTGCTAATACCTTCCCAGGTTGTAACCAACCCCCTTTCTCAGTCTCTCTGGTTCGCAACCGTCTTATCCATCTCTTTCTAGGCCTATGCAGCATTGCCTTTCCTCCGGGATAAAAATGCCTAGCTGGCAACTCTATTCATCTCCAGTGAGTTCACGGCTGTGTGTTCTCACTGTCCCTTTCGCCGACCGTTCGCGTCTGTACCTTCATCTGATTTATTTTCATTTGTCGGGAGCGACAAAGGGCCGTCTTGAATAACTTTCCAAATTTTTCTATCAACATAGTTGATATGAATGCGCATACAATCTTTCTAGTGACTATAGTTTTCTCCGGTAAGAACTGAAGCTCTATTGTACGCCCCCGTTGGATCGTTGTCCATTTTCCAATAAGTTGTACGTGAAGCACTAGATGAACCGGTGCTCTTGATACCACTTGTTAGACGATAACGGGGATCTAGAAGGGGGGTTGAATAGATCCCTTTTTAAAAATTCTTTTCAAAATTTAATTGAAAAAGTATTGCAGAAGTTTCTCGAAAAATCGTCTAGTTTAAATTTGAAGTCACCGGAGATCGGATATACGCTAAACCCAATTGGAAATGAAATGATGACTAGAAGAATTAATATTTCACAAATGATCCACTTGATAAATCAACACTTGATAAAACTATTCTTAACAATGATATAGTGAAAAAATTAGGCACAATCAAATTGATTTTGTATGATTAGACTTTTTACCAAACACTTGGAGTGCACACACCAAGGATAATTTTGTTGTATCAAATAGTGCAGAATTTTACCCACTCTAGTTATCACTTTTGAGTGTAACAATTTGTCAAACACTTTGAGTGCACTAATTTGATACACCAGAATTTTAAAGCATACAAGATCAAGATGAGTAAAAGTAAAATACGAGAAACGTAAAGAACACGAGGAATTTGTTGAGGCAGTTCCTTTGTCGTCCTCGCTCGAAGTACTCTGCCCCCAATTCACAATCGAATTGGGCAATTTTATTAAACTACAATTGTTTTACAAGAAGAGAGATAAATGAACCAACAAACCAAACCGCGTTGAATATGCTGTCAAATCTTTTTCTTGTCTCTTGATCCAAAGTAGAATCAAGTCTTCCACGTGTGTCGAGAAAGCATCCAATTAATTTCTCTCTTCTTGCAAGGATTCACGATCCTCCAAACTTTGAGCACGGCTGAGTTTCTCCAACACTTGTGAACCCACAAAGACCTTCGCAATCCTCCGTATAGCGTGATATGAAAGACGATCCACCTGATCTTCAATCTACCTCACTCGGCTGAATCTACGAACAATCATTGTGTGCAAAACCCCTAAACCTTCAACGACCTTGGAGGAGAAAATCCTTCATATTTTTCCAAGGAAAACCCACACACTCTAGACCCAATCTGAAACTCTAATTCACGATTGAACGTTATCTTCGAAACAAGCACCGTAATCAAACAAAGATTGTTGTGTGTGATTGTTGATTGATGCAAGAAAGAAGAAGATGAAGAGAGATGTGTGTATATCTTTCACTTTCCTTGTTAACTTCTCAAAATAAATGAAACCTGCTATTTATATTGGTTAGTGATTGTAACATAAAAGAAAGAAAATTAAATGAAAAATTGAGTCAGCACAATAATGAGCCGACTCAAATCATTAAATAAGTCGACTCAAATTTCCAAGTGAGCCGGCCAAAAATAACAGAGAGGCAGCCTGTTGAGACTCGCAGGAAATGATAAGAAAAAACTTTTTGATGATTCGACTCATGAAGGAGTTTGAGTTGGCTCATCCATACCCATGAGTCGACCAAAATTATGCTTCAGGCAGCCTATTAGGACCCGTGTGTTTGGGCACCAAAACACACTGAATGAGTCGGCTCATTGTGGAATTTGAGTCGGCTCATTCAATTCATTTTTCCAAAAATGTCATTTCTTGCTTTTTCTTAGAGAACCACTTATGTTTTCAAACATGCCAAGTTTTTGACACATTAAAATTCATGTCATGTCTCACAATATGCGTTTGTGTTTAATTATGCATTTGTTGTGTTTTTGACCTATAATATGTTTTAATGACAATACTAAAAGTTTTGGAGTGGTACATACTTCAAAAGGAATCATAAAAACAATTTTACTTAAGTATGTATCGATACATACGATCTTTGTATCGACACATTAGTCGTTAAACATTACAAATTGTTTTATAACTTCAGTATGTATCGATACATACACTTTTTGTATCAATACATGTTCCTTATGTGTTTCTGCAAACAAATGATGTATAAATCCATACACATAATGAATCGATACATGCTTTAATTTTTATTCTGGAAATAAGCTTTGTATCGATACATTCATGTTATGTATCGATTCATGCTTTGATTAATTCTCTGAATTTTTTCAAGGCTTCAGTATGCATCGATGCATACAATAGTGGCATATCGTGTTTCTGCGTTTTATGATACAATAGTGGTAAGAAAGCTTTTATCAAATCTCCATTATTGTTAATCATCGAACACATACACGCCAAGTGTTTGACAAAATTGTTTGCTGAATTTTTTGTTCGTTGTAAATAGAATTTAGTGATAAGTGCATTTGATATGTTTTAAGCTTATGTTAATTAGTCTTTGTCATCCTAATATAAATCCAGCATTTATTCGCGTGCCTGGTTTTCTAGTAGTTGGTTCAGAATAGACGAAAGTCGATTGGGGATCGTAATTCTCCGCTAACTTTCAAAAACTCTGAAAATATTTCTAAATCCTTGTTATCATGGAGATAATCTATTCACCCCCATCTCGATCACTAGCCACACTGTCTAACAAGTGGTATCAGAGCACCGGTTCGCTGGTGCTTTGTGGCTGCCTGTAACGATATGGATTCTGACCCAAAGGGGGCGTATAATAGAGCGCCTATTTTCAACGGTGAAAATTATGGCTATTGGAAAGACTGCATGCGAATTCACATAAATTCTGTGGATAAACGCGTATGGACTGCCATTCAAAATGGTCCTTTTCAAATTACCATGACGAATGCGGAAGGCGCCATAGTTCCTAAACCAAAAGATGATTGGGATGAGAAAGATGAGAAAAAGTGGTCGAGTGATTGGAGAGCTAGAAATATGTTAGTTTCAACACTTAGTGCTGATGAGTATTTTCGAGTATCCCATTGCTCGACAGCTAAATAAATGTGGGATGCTTTAGAAATTGCCCATGAGGGTACTACTGAAGTAAAACAGTCTCGTATTAACACACTTAATCTAGAGTTCGAGCTCTTTCGCATGAAACAGGGAGAATCTATCTCCGGCATGCAAAAGAGATTCGCTCATCTCATCAATTGTTTGAATGCACTTGGAAAACCTGTTTCCAATGAAATAACTACTAATAAAATTCTGAGATGTCTTAGCAGGGAATGGCAACCTAAAGTAACAACTATTAAGGAAGCCATCGATCTCACGACACTTACTACTACAACTTTGTTTGGTAAGTTGGAAGAACATCAACAAGAACTAGAAAGTATTGAAAAATTTGAGAACAAGAGTACAAAGGGAAAAGAGAAGAATAAAGACAAATAGGGCGAGAAGAAGCCAATAGCTCTTGTGGCATATAACTCAAAGTCCTCACAAAAAGAGCAAAGCAACAATGATTATAGTAGTGACGAAGATTCGGGTGATGAGGAAATGAGACTTTTTGTTAGGAGATACAATAGATTCATTCGAAAGAATGGAATCAAGCATTCCGACAAAAATCTCATGAATTTTCAAAGACAATCTATAGACTTAAAACAGGAAGAGAGTAAGAAGAATAGAGGAAAGGGATCTTGTTTTAATTATGGTGAATCTGGACATTACAAGACGGATTGTCCTATGAAGAAAAAGGATAAAGGAAAAGCTCCGCCAAAAGGGTACAACAAACAAAGAAGAGCTTATATTGCTTGAGAAAGTGATAGTGATTCATCAAGCACACAAAGTTCAAGTGATAGTGATAAAATCGCAAATTTGGGTCTTATGGATCACACCAATTACCATTCCTACCACAAGAAGAAAAACCATGATAAAAAGGTAAAACAAGCATACTATAATAACTTTTCTTCTATGTCTTTTTCTGAACTGAAAATAGCTTTTGAAAAACTGCATAATGAAGCTTTAGATGCTTTTAAAAGATTAGCTTCCGATAAACATATTTTTTCATTTTTGGAAGGTAAAGTACAATATGCTGAAAAAGATTTAGAAAGATTGAAAGCTAGTATTGCAGAAAATTCAAAAGATATTGATATTAATGGATGTAATAAACTTAAGTATTGTGAATCTTGTCATATTTGGCAACGAGAGGTTAACACTCTTAAGGTCAAGTTGGAAAAAGCTTTACAACCTAAGATTACTTATGCCGTTGATTCTAGGTTGTTTAAGAAGTCGTTAAATACACCATATGAAAAATACTCTTTTATACCAAAGGATTTAATGAACAAAAGTAAACAACAACATCATCATGGTTTATGTCATATTGTTGTCGTGCTGGCCATACCATTGAAAAATGCAAGTTTAGGAGATTTCTTGTTCCTAAAGGCATTTATTAATGGAAGCCTAAAGGCAACCATGTTACCACTTACCCACTTGGACCCAATGAAGATTGGGTACCTACTTCTCTCTTTTGATATTATAGGATGAGTGTCTTGCATCCGTAGATAGAAGATGGTTTCTAGACAGCGGGTGTTCAAGGCACATGACGGGTGACATATCGCTTTTTATTGACTTCAAAGCAAAGAAGAAGAGATATGTTACTTATGGAGAAAATAACAAATGAGCTATACTTGGAAAAGGTAGTGTAGGTAAATCCCTCCACCACTACTATTTTTGATGCCCATCTTGTAGAGGGACTTAAACACAATTTGTTAAGCATTAGTCAATTATACGACAAGGGTTATAAGGTTTATTTTACAAACATTTGCTGCATAATTGAACATGCTGAGCAAAATGTTGTGTTTAAGGGAGTAAGAGTAAACAATATATGTATGCTTGATATTTTGGATGTATCTTTAACAAGCACTAAATGTCTAGTTACCTTGAATGATGATTCTTGGCTTTGGCATAGACGTTTAGCGCATGTTAATTTTGATTTGCTCAATAAGGTTGTATCTAAGGATCTAGTAGTCGGTCTTCCAAAAATAAAATTTTCAAAAGACCACCTATGTGACGCGTGCCAAATGGGAAAACAAACAAGGGTCTCTTTTAAATCTAAAAATATAATTTCAACTTCAAGACCCCTTGAACTTCTCCATATGGACCTCTCTGGACCTTCTAGGACAAAGAGTTTAGGTGGAAATTATTATGGTTTCGTAATCATTTATGACTACTCTAGATTTACTTGGACTATATTCCTTCATAGCAAAGACGGAACTTTTTCTGCTTTTAAGAGTTTTGCAAAACTGTCCCAAAACAAAATGAATTCTAAAATAGTTACAATTCGAAGCGATCATGGAGGTGAATTTCAAAACTACCTCTTTGATAAGTATTGTGACAAGTATGGCATTGAGCATAAATTTTCAGCTCCTCGAACTCCACAACAAATTGGTTTTGTGGAACGTAAAATTCACGTCTTAGAGGAATTGGCAAGAACAATGCTAAATGAGGGTGGATTACCAAAATATTTTTGGGCTGATGCAATTAGCACAACTTGTTATGTTTTAAACAGGATTCTAATTCGTCCTATTTTAAAAATAAAACCCCTTATGAAATTTTAAAAGGAAGAAATCCAAACTTGTCTCATCTTCACGTATTCAGTTGTAAGTGTTTTATTTTGAATAATGGTAAGGAAAATCTTGGGAAGTTTGATGCAAAAGCGGATGAATGTATCTTTCTTAGATACTCACAATCAAGTAAAGCATATAGAATATATAATAAGCGTTTACTTTTTGTTGAAGAATTTGTCCATGTTTCTTTTGATGAGTCTTATCCGAAAAGTGTCGGAAAAGGTATTTCTTTTGATGACGCAAGAGTATCTACATAAGACATACTCAAGGAAGCTGTTACGGAGATTGATCAATCCACAACAGCTGCCAATGAGAATGAGGAAGATACTAGTCATGAAAAAGATAAGGAAGAAGGGACAACTGAGGTGAATAACCTTCCACCAGCTTGGAGATCTTCAAAAGACCATCCCATTGACAACATTTTAGGAGACATTTCAAAGGGAGTATTGACTCGTTCTAAGATAAGTAATTTTTGTTCTCACTTCGCTTTTGTTTCACAAGTAGAACCTAAAAATGCCAAAGAGGCATTGATTGATGAATTTTGGCTAATGGCCATGCAAGAAGAGCTTAATCAAATTAAAAGAAATGACGTTTAGGAACTTGTTCCTCGTCCGCGAGATCATCATATCATAGGTACTAAATGGGTTTTTAGGATTAAGCTTGATGAAAACAGAGTGATAACTAGAAACAAGGCACGTTTAGTAGCACAAGGGTATAACCAAGAGGAGGGCATAGACTATGAGGAAACTTATGCTCCAGTTGCTCGCCTTAAAGCTATACGTCTCTTGCTTTCTTATGCGTGTTCTAAGAATTTTAAGCTTTACCAAATGGACGTAAAGAGTGTGTTTCTAAAGGGTGTCATAAATGAAGAGGTATACGTCTTACAACCTCCTGGTTTTGAGAATTCTGAATATCTAGATTATGTTTACAAATTAAAACGAGCTTTGTATGGTCTTAAGCAAGCCCCTCGGGTTTGGTATGAAAGAATTAGCAAATTTCTACTTGAACATGGATATTCAAGAGGTAAAGTGGATAATACACTCTTTATTAAACACAAAGGGATACACATTCCTTTAGTGCAAGTTTATGTAGACGATATAATTTTTGGTTCAACTAACATACACTTGGTCGAAGAGTTTTCTATCGTTATGCAGGGGGAGTTTGAAATGAGTCTTATGGGGGAGCTAAATTACTTCCTATTCCTTCAAATTAAGCAACTTGATGAAGGTACAACAGTGTGTCAAACAAAATACTGCAGAGAATTGCTCAAGCGCTTTGGAATGAATGACTCAAAATCAATCAACACCCTTATGCCTACCAACGAAAACCTTGACAAAGATGAACACGGTAAGTGTGTAGATGTCAAAAAGTATAGAGGTATGATCGAATCTCTCTTGTATCTTACTGCTTCTAGGCCTGACATCATGTTTAGTGTTTGTATATGTGCAAGATATCAATCAAATCCTAAGGAATCACACTTAAAAGTTGTCAAGTGTATATTTAGATATCTTCATGGAACATCTAATATGGGCTTTGGTATTTCAAAGGAAGTGATTGTAGCTTGGTAGGTTACTCTGATTCTTATTTTGCTGGCTGCAAATCAGATAGGAAAATCACTAGTGGCACATGTCACTTGTTTTCAAACTCTTTGATAAGTTGGCATAGCAAAAAACAAGTATCTGTTGCATTGTCAACCCAGAGGCTGGGTATGTTGCAGCCGGTAGTTGTTGCGCTCAGATTTTGTGGCTAAGACAACAGCTACAAGACTTTTATATACAACTCAAACGCATTCCAATAAAATGTGATAACATTAGTGCCATTAATCTTACTAAGAATCATGTTTTACACTCACGCACTAAACACATAGAGATTAGACATCACTTTCTTCGCGATCATGTTGATAAAGAAGACGTTGTATTTGAGCATGTTGATACTAAAACCAACTTGCTGACATTTTCACTAAACCTTTAGCAACGAAACCATTCTTCAACAGACTTCGTGAATTAGGGATTTTAGATCTCTCTTCATTGGTGTCTTAAGCTTGTTTGATCTTATTTATATATGACTTACCTTGTTTGTTGAGATTTTATTTTAGACTTTATTCATATTTCACAAGGTTACATCAATTGAGGTAATATCATTCCTTTCTATATCTTGTTGAAATTGTGTGGTTGTTGTATGTTAGAACATAATTGTCTATAATCGTTTATATGTACTTATTTACATATATTGTTTGAGTATTAATGATTGTTTTGTGAATTATACTTGAGCATCATCATCCTGACATGTTTTCATTCTGCATCTCTACTGGTCTGTTAAAAAATTAATCAAAATCTGGTTTAACATTAGTATGTGTCGATACAAAAGAGGTATGTATCAATACATTCATACTTTGTATCGATACATCCAGTTATGAGTCGATCCATGTTCTGCTTGTTTCACATTTTTTTCAAACGGGTTATAGTATGTATCGATACATTCGCACTTTGTATCGATGCATAGTTCATATTATTTCAATTTTTTATAAATCTGGTTATAGTATGTGTCGATACATTCGCATTTTGTATCGATGCATAGGAACTTTAAAAACCAAAATTTGTGAAATGGATCGATCCATACTGATCACTTTTTCATTAAATACTTTTAATTAATTTTTTGTATCGACACATCAACAGTAGTAGTTACAACATTTATAGCAGTTTTAAACTTTTTCAATCTTCTCCTTCATCTCATAACATACTTCATACCTATGACTAACCCTAAAACCTTCATACCTCTTCATCTCCAAACCCTAATTTCATCATCATGCCTCCAAGAACAATTCCTGCTAGGCCAAAAGGTAAAGGTAAAATAAAAGAACATGTTGGTCCTTCAAATCAGTCTCCTCCTCCTCCTGAAATTCCTCCAAATGCACTAACTCTCCTTCATCCTGCCATTGTTGATGAGTTTGAAGATACTTTCAAAATAAGGTTAATAATGAAACCTCATATCTTTAATACAAATGATGCTCTCTCTCTGCATTTGAATGAGGTTGCTGAACTGATAAATGCACAAACTCTTGGGTCATTTTTGACGGTTAATGATGATTATCATGAGGATTTTATCTGTGCCTTTTATGCTGGTCTTCAATCTGGAAGAGGCTACATGTTTAAGTGCTCAATTGGAACCAAAACCTACTCTTTTGAAGCGGATGATTGGGAAAAAAGTGTTCCAAATACCGTTTTCGACACCGGGGCTGAAGTCTTGGCATGATCAGAAATTTGCCACTACATTTAAAGATAAGGATTATATTGAATCTATACTGAAATTAGAAAGACCTCTGGCTGAGGATGAGCAAGTTGCGTCTGGCATGATTAAGCGCATTCCTAGGATACTGCATTGGATTGTCTCGCATATTCTGCGTCTGAGGTCCGGTGGACATTCTAGGTTGGACAAGCCAGATATCCACCTTTTGTATCTTCTGCAAAACAAGGTTCCGTTGAATTGGCCTAACTATTTTGTGAAGCGTATTTTTCTTACACGTAACAGTTCCAAGAACATTGCTCTTGGACATGCTGCTCAGATTATGTGTATCATCAAATCTTGGAATATTGTGATGCCTTTGGTTCCTCTCATTTCTCCCTCCACTGCTCAAGAGTTCAATAGTACTACTTTATCGCATATGGGATACCGGTGGGACTCGGAGCGTAGATGTCTCTACTTGTTAGAAAGAGGATCCAAAACTCGCGTGTACAATTTTGATGTGCCTTCTGAACAGGTGTTTGTGGATGAATATCAAAGGGATGAAGAAATGCAATATGTTAATGAAGAAAATGTGCCTGACGCAACTGCTGGTTGGGGTGAGTGGGTGCCACAAAGGTGGTCTCCAACCAACTATGAACTTGATCCGACGGTTCCTCCATTCACTGCTGGGACATCCTCTTCTACTCCTCCTGCATACCTTTCTCAGATGTTTGAGCAAATGAAACTTGAAAATAAGAACCGTCATGAAGAAGCACGTGCTTGGCATGTTCAACAAACTGAATGGCACAACGAGCATCGTGAGTGGCATGATGAGCACACTCGAATGTACCATAACCAACACTCGTGGCATACGGACTTGGTCAAGTGGCATCGAGTCTTCTACAACAAAATTTATGGTTTTATGGATGACTGTCGTGCTCATCCTAGCATCATGGACAGGTTTAGAAGTGTGGAAATTCAGAATCGATTCAGGCGTTATAGTTTTATGGGCCAAAATCCTGATGAGATGCCTCCTCCACCGCCTTGATAACACTGAATTTCACCGTGTTTCTGACTCCGATTTCGCATGCATTCTAGGTTTTTATTTGCTATTTTTTTATTTTATTTCTATATTTTCCTTTTTTTTTTCCAGGTTTTTACTTTAATCGGAGCCTCGACCGAGAAAAGGAACGGAAAAAGAGCTAAAAATGACAAAAATCAAGTAATTCAACATTTTGCACTTGTGGCACCCATTGTGGCTGGCGCCATGGGATCAGCCATGACGTGGACACATCTCAAGCCTTCCCCCAACTGCCTAGACCCATGTTCTCCACTCTCCACACCATATTGTACTCATGGCGGGCGCCACAAGGCAAACTAGCTTTCCCTCCATTTTTCGGTTACAAGGGCATCCCCGTCTTTTCTTAGTAATTGTATGCCTATAAATAGGACTTCAGATTTTTGTTTTTATCATCCAAACTTAGAATCGATTAGGCATATATCAGTTTTAAAGTAGTAACCACTTCACATCGGGGTGTTACTACAATCGAGTGATCGAGTCTGTATACGTTTGTGTGATCGAGTCTTGGAGCACTTTGGAAGGAAGTTAATCCTGCCACCATTTTAATTCCAGTTCATATTTTATTTTTCCGCACTCGCTTTATTTTATTCTTCCCTCATTGTTTTACTTTATTTTATTTCCGCACTCGCACTACTTTCGTTTATTTCCCGCACTCGCTTTATTTTGTTTATTTCTCGCACTACTTTCATTTATTTCTCGCACTCGCACTACTATTGTTTATTTCCCGCACTCGCACTTTATTTAATTTACTTTCTACACTCGTACTAATTACCTTTTATGAAAAAAATATTAAAATGAACTGTTAATTTACCATGTCTAACTAAATTTATAAAGGTTAGAATGTAAGGATCATAATTGAATCGGTAATCGGTACAACTGTTTGTAAGAAACGCTTAAGGGCTATTTTAACTTTCAATATAAGTTTCATGTTCTATAAAGTCCCGTTGGGTAAGATCAAAAGCAGTCCAACGCCTATTTAACTTAATTGTTTTTAACTATTTCAAAAACAACCAAAAGCGCTTTGCCTAGTTCATTAGGAGTTTTTAGATTAAAAAGAAAAGAGATTTTAAAATTATTTTCGGACGCGTTAAGAAGTTTAGAGTCTGGTTCGTGAGAACCTCTTTTTGCTAGAAAGTCCAGGTCAAAATACTTTTCAACTTAGTTAAGATACTATATTTCTTAAAATTAAGTTTACTACTCTAACGCAGTACACACCTTTTTATCTGTGACAATAGGAGGGTTTGATTAGGGAGGACAACTCGGTTCTGAATACGCGAAAGTGACAGTTCCCGTTAAATTAGTTCTTTTCAAAGTAGAAGACATTGACCATAAGTAGTTCTATTAACTAGTACTTGATTATCAATTGATTATGTGAATTGCATTCGAACCTGTCTTTATCAATTAATTAAATTTACTATTTTATTTATCATTGTGCACTCTTTAAAACCATTATTTTCAATTGCCTTAGATACACACCATAACAACAGATACGATAGATTGACACTTGGTCTCTGTGGATTCGACAATCTTTTATATTACTCTGATGTGTTCGTACACTTGCGAAAAATACGCATCAAGTTTTTGGCGCCGTTGCTGGGGACCAATTTCGTCAAATTTCGTATCCTGTAGTTATACCATTTAGACTAAGGTTGTTACCTACCGGTCAATGCGAAAGACTCGCAGTGTCGGAAGCTTAATACACCCTATAACTGAACCTAAATGTTACGCTTGTGCACGTTTATTTTTCCATAGAATTAGGAGAGCTATGGCCGAAGATCAAAACCGAAGACCTCTTAAGGACTTCGTCCAACCATCAAACGAGGAACCTAGTTCCAGTATAGTAAACCCCGTTATCCCAGCTAATAATTTTGAACTTAAACCATCCCTGCTGCAATTTGTGCATGCCCACATCATGGTTTAGAGAATTAGCTAATCATTCAAACCTTCTATAATGGACTTCACTATAACACTAAGATGACCATCGACGCTGCCGTTGGTGGCGCATTGATGAACAAACCTTACCCTTAAGCTAGTGCCTTTATCGAAGATATGGTCCAAAACCATCAATCATGGGGAGTAGAAAGAGAAACAGTGGAAAAGAAGGAAGCCCAATGAGGAATACACGAGTTTAGCTCTATAGACATGATGCAAGCTAAAATGGACGCGTTGGCCCTTAAAGTCGAACATATGTATGCAACCCCAAATATTGTAGCTGTAGTTTCATCGAATTGTGAGATATGTGGGACGCAAGGACACTAATCCGCAGAATGCAGTCTGTTAAATGAGACCATCTCTGAACAAGTGAACTACACTCAAGGGAACCCATTTTCAAACACCTACAACCCAGGATGGAGGAATCACCCAAACTTCTCCTATAAAAATAATAACCCTATCTAAAATACCGCACCTCCGAGACAACAAGATTACCAAGCCCCGAGAACAAATCAACCTATGTAACCTGTGCCCCCAAAACCGAGCCTTGAGAAAATTATGGAAAATTTTATCACTGCTCAAACACAACAAAACAAAGAGTTCATGAACCAAAACGTCCATGTTAACGAACTAATTACCCAGTTAGGAACCAAGGTTGACCAAATTATCACCCACAATAAGATGCTTGAAACCCAAATCTCTCAGGTAGCTTTAAACCAAGCCCTCCAGACTACACCTGGAGGACAGTTCCCTGGACAACCTCAACAGAACCTGAAAGGGCACGCAAATGCCATTACTCTACAAAGTGGGACCGCCTATGAGGAACCCTTAAACCCAAGATTAAGTGGGACCGCCTATGAGGAACCAGAGGAATCTGAAAACCAGGGAAGTCAAGAAAAAGGAGAAGAACCTATAAACAAAACCTATGTACGACCACCGCCATACAAACCACCAATACCATACCCACAAAGACTAAAAAAAAACCCAGATCAATAACCAATATCAGAAATTGGTTAAGGTTATAGAAAAACTTCACGTAGAAATCCCCTTTACAGAAGCCATCACCCAAATACCTTCTTACGCAAAGTTTCTCAAAGACATACTTACAAATAAATGTAGACTTGAAGATCCGAAACCCGTGGAATGTAATTCTATTTCCGAGAATAAGTTAGCAAAGAAAGATAAAGATCCCGAAAATTTTTCCATTCCTTGTATTTTGGGGAATCAGGTCATCGAAAAAGCTTTTCTAGACTTAGGAACTAGTGTGAGCTTAATACCTTTAGCAGTTTGTGAAAGATTAAACTTAGGAGAATTACAACCTACTAAGATGTCACTTCAATTAGCCGATAGATCTGTTAAATAACCTATAGGCATACTTGAAGACGTCCCTGTTAGGATAGGTCAGCTGTTTATCCCTACCGATTTTGTTGTCATGGACATTAAAGAAGATGACGACATACCAATCCTCCTAGGTAGACCATTCTTATCAACCGCTGGAGCCATAATAGATGTTAAAAAAGGTAAACTAACCTTTGAGGTAGGTAACGAGAAGATATAATTTGTACTCTCGAAATTTCTTATGGCACCTGTAATAGGAGATGCTTGTTATGCCTTAGATATCATTGACGAATGCATTAGGGAATTGGAACAGGAAGAAGAAACTGAATCAATAAAGTTGCCATCAACTCTTATTTGGGAAGATGACAGTTATAAAAATCCCTACGTTGATGATAACCTTCACGAATGTTTATCTCTTACCCCAGATCATATGCCTTGCCCTATAAAACCAACCGTAAAACTGAAGGAACTGCCTAAGAATCTGAGATATGAATTTCTTGATAAAGAAATGGACCATCCTGTTATAGTTAGTGCTACCTTGAACCAAGAGGAAACAAACCAATTGTTAGATGTTTTACGAAGGTACCCCTCAGCCTTAGGATATAAGATCTCTGATCTAAAAGGAATAAGCCCATTCGTATTCATGCATCAGATTTTGCTCGAAGAAGATTCAAAACCCTCCAGAGAACACCAAAGAAGAATAAATCCTATGACGAGTGAAGTAGTTAAGACTGAAGTTCTTTAAGTTACTAGAGGCAGGTATAATATATCAGATCTCGGACAGTAAATGGGTGAGCCCTGTGCATGTAGTACCTAAAAAGGGAGGTATTACAATCGTGCAAAACGAGAAAGGAGAACCTGTAGCAAAAAGAACTGATGGAGGATGTCGTATGTGCATAGACTATAGAAAATTAAATGAAGCAACTAGGAAGGACCATTTCCCTTTGCCATTCATAGATCAAATGTTGGAGCGCCTAACCAGACACTCTTACTTTTGTTACCTAGATGGATATTCAAGATTATTCTAAATACCTATTCACCCCGAAGATCAAGAAAAAACTACCTTTACATGCCCTATTGGAAAATTTGCCTACAGACGAATGCCTTTTGGACTCTGTAATGCCCCAGCCACTTTCCAACATTGCATGATGTCTATCTTTGCAGACTATCTAGATGGAATCATGGAAGTATTTATGGACGATTTCTCAGTTTGCGGATTTGATTTCAAAAATTGTCTTATCAACCTTGAGAAAATCCTGGAAAGATGTGTGGAGGTAAACCTTGTGCTAAATTGGGAAAAGTGTCATTTCATGGTTATCAAAGGGATTATTTTAGGACATATAGTTTCCGAGAAAGGAATAGAGGTAGACAAAGCTAAAATAGAAGTGTAAACACCCCAAATTTGCCCTCACTCATTTCACCATGGCTTGTGATCTTTTCATTTGCATAAGTTCAATCATATCATCTTATATTGCATTTTTGCTTCACTACATTGGTTCTAAGCCATCTGCATCTAGGGTTTGTGATCTGAGCCATCATTGAGCCATTTGAGCCACTCCAAAGGTCATCAATCATCTCAAGAGGGTCCATATATGTTCAAGCATCATATTATATCCTCCCAAGGTCAATAAAGTCAAAGAATCACAAGAATTGAGAAAAGCATGGAAGCAGAGCCAGGTTTAACTGCACAGATGACATAAAATTCGGGTTTTGGTTTCAGAGGCCATAACTCCAAATTTTTTGGTCATTCTTGTTTCTATTGGTCTCTATATGTTATGGGGATCATGCATATCAATTTTCATGAAGAAATTCAATGGAGAAGGCATCTGATCACAAGATGACTTCTTGAGCAAGTCAATGCAAAATCAGGGCATCTGAGGCCCCCAATCACCCAACCAAAGGGGTTTCTCCATCATTTTGAATGTGTATGATCTTTATTTGATCTTAGAAGATGTTAGAAGTTCACAAAGTTAAAGAATTTCAAGCCATTTGCAAAGTTTCCATTTTGGGAAAGTGACTTGTAATGTAAACTTGCCATTTTGGGAAAGTTTTTCAACCCCCTCTTTTTGATTCAAAAATGCTTCAAATGAAAAATCTTTGGTCATGAAAGTTGTAGATTGGATCCTCCCATTTTCAAAAAGTACAAGAACTCATTCTAATTCTTTTTAGAACAAAAGTTATGGCTTGTCAAAGTTGGGAAAAATCACTTATTTTTCACTTTGGCACCAAAGAGGGAAACTTGCAAATTCACATGCCAAGCATTTCCATGACTTCAAAATGACTTCTAAGCATCACATAAACACAACACATGACCTAAAACTCAGAATGGCCCAAATAATCATTCATTTTCATACCTTGATCATTAAGAAATCCAAAAGGGGCCAAAACTCCATGAATTTGCAAAATGACCCAAAGCTTCTCATCCACTTGTGCCAGCTGCCAAACATGACTTCCATGGACCTCCTTGAAGCATGCTGATTCGAACCATGCCCTTGTACCATGACTGAACCAGCCCATACCTTCACTTACACAAAAGTTGACTTTATGCAACTTGAGCCATACCAATCAAACTGAGCCACACCAACTACTCTGACCAATCACAGCTTCACATACTTGCCTCAAGGATCACATTTCACACAATCTTGGAGCCTGAAACCAGAGCATCACCATAGTTCACAAAAACCTCCCTCTTTGCATTTTCATTCGAATCTCAGCACACAAGCCTAAAACCTCAAAACAAACTTCACAGAATAATTCACCATGATCCACTGATCATTTCCCAACCATCACTTTGCCCTAAAAAGCCTTGAATCAAAAACACGATTTCCACACTTCACAAACTGAACCTCTGCCATTTTCATTTTGAGGCCATATAAACTCCAGCTAAGCATCACAAACATTTGGGGAGG
Organism: Lathyrus aphaca; assembly: GCA_963966055.1. Classification (NCBI taxonomy): domain Eukaryota; kingdom Viridiplantae; phylum Streptophyta; class Magnoliopsida; order Fabales; family Fabaceae; genus Lathyrus; species Lathyrus aphaca. Next base: position 162,334,588 of record OZ014520.1, on the reverse strand, counting down.
ATCATTGGAGCTTGTTTGAAGCAAAGAACTGGCCAGAAAGCACCATTTTCGAAAGCTTCAGTTCAGGTATCATCAAGAACATTTTTTCCAGAAACGTGTTTTTAGGTTACCAATTGGTTCTCCATGATTCACTGATGATTCTGATGTGTTTAGTTTTGAAAATGATCAAGTATTAAGCATGTATTAAACCTCTGAAACTTTCTGCGTTTTTTCCCGTTTGGCTTTGATTCCTGTTCTTGAGTGAAAATAAATGAGTTTTAGGGCTGGATTCATGTTTAGGGTTGTTAGATGATTGATTCTGGAGAGTTAGAGAGCTTAAGATTGCGTTTTGAGTGAGATTGAGGGATTGGATGGCCGGAGAAGATCACCGGAACACTGTTCCGGTCATCTGAGAGTGATTAGGGTTCAGGATTAGGGTTTAATCATAATTAGTGAGATTTGAATTTCAGCCGTTCGTTCGCGCGCGTAGTCAACTCCCTCCCCCCTAGGTTTGAATCTGGGCCTTTAGATCAGCTGACTTTCTCATTTTCTCTTTAATTTCTTATTTATTTCATTTGTTTTGTATTTAATTTCCACGAATTTTTAAAAATAGTAAAACACATTAAAAAATTCTGAAAATTTTTATCAAATCTTTTATTAATTTTCAGAACCCAAAAATATTTTTATTTTTATTTTTTGCATTAAAAATTATTTTTAAATCATTTAAGTGTTTATTTTTAATTAGTTAATGGAAATTAATTAATTAAAAATGCATTTAGGTATTTAAAAATCACAAAAAAAATTCACATTGCATCTTAATACATTTAGAAACATTATCAAACTCTTCAAACAAATTTCTTTTTGGTTCTTGGCCTATTTTGACATTTTTCTTTGGAATTAAAGTTCTTTAAAGGCAATATTTTTGTTTTAACTTAGAAAAATTCATTCTGCCTAACCATTAAGAGTTTGATGTTGGTTCTTGTTGCATTGTATCCTTCATATCATATAGTTTCTAGGGTGAAATTGGTTTGAATTTATCTTTCATTTTCAATTTGATATGCATTTTTCCTTTTGAAGTGCCTTGAAACCCTAGTTGACTTGAGAAAATCATAACTTCCATTAGGTTAAGACTTAGGTCCCCTCCTTTGGGAAGTGAACTTGTGTAGGGTTAGGGTTTCTTTGATCCCATTTTCAATTTTTTATCATGTCATTTGCTTCTAATTTTGAATTTTGTGTTGCGTGTTATGCATAAACCCTAATTCTTGCCTTCATTTGCATCCATCTCTCATTTGCTTGCATACATGAGCTTGCCATGACATTTTGTGCATCAACATGACATATAAGACATCTTAGGACATATTAGAATCATGTTTGATCATTGCACCATTCATTTGCCATGCTATGCATTCATTCCATTTCATGAACTTTCATGAACCTTTATGGTTCAAAGCATGCTTCATTTGCATCCTCATCCTTGTATGATCATCCACAACTCTTAACTTGTGTTTTCTTTATCTCTTAGCATCATTAACATCATGTTTTTGCTTCTGGTTTTGGTTTTCATCATTGTGTTTCACCTCATTTGCATTTCATTCCATTTCTTGTTGCTAACTTTTCAGGTGGTAAGTCATTGAGAAGTGAATTTGCCTTCACTTCTCATAATCTTTCCTCATCTCTCTTATGCATTCAATGCTGCATTTTACCTTTGTATTAGAGTGAGCTTGCTAATTCATGCTCCTTCTCCTCTTTCTTTCTTCAAGCAACTTGTCTTCTTAAGTGAAGCAAGTTGTCTTGCCTCACTCTGCTTCTTCCTCCTTTCATGTGTTTCTTCCTTGGTGGCTTTTCCTGAAGATCTTTTGCAAGCCTCATAAACCCTAGGAATACCCAAGCATGATAACAATTAGGGTTTGATTAGTCCCCCCATTAGTTTTACCTTTGTGTCATCTTTGTGTCTTCTCTTCTCATCTCATAATCAAGGACTAAACCCTAAAGGTTTTAAGGCTTTGTGATTAAGCTTATGCCTGCATCCTTCTATTAGGATGGAGTGTATAACTTTAATCCTAAGTGTTAAGCCCTTAATGTGTTTAAATACTTTAATAAATCCACTTAATAATCACTAAGACATCAAACTTGAAACTTGGGCCTTGCATTAGGGTTCTAATTCTTCCTTAATTGGTTAAGAAGGACTAACCCTAGTGTTAATGGACAAGTCCCCCTCAAGTTGTCTTACAAATCATAAAATTCATTTCTTAATCTTACCACTAACTAAAATCCACTTCAATAAAGGCTTTGTTTTGTCATGATGTTAATCCCTAATCATGGATTAAGTTGAGGATCCTTCCTCAACTTAAATATTCTCATCTATTATCCTTCTATTAGGATGGTGTAATGAGTCCATTAAATCCTTGATTATGGCTTAAATTCATTACTTAACACTAAACAAAAACATCAAAAACATCTGAATAATTACAAGTAGGTTAATGATCTTAATCCTCCATCATGGTGATTAAGTGTGAGGTATTTACTTTATACTTAAGGTATGCTCATTACCCCTAATTAGAGGGAAGATGTGATGAGTTTACTAACCCTTGGTTTAGGCTTAAGCTCATTATCTTATGACAAACCTCAAAAAACAATGAAAGACTGAAAACACAAAAACAAACAATAATCGTCTCCTCCGGGATTCTTTTCTCATCTCATTCACTCATAAACGAGAACTTGCTTCTTCCGTCTAAATGCAAGACAGCTTGCACTTGAGCCAGACAGGTCATACACTTGAGCATTGACAAGTAGGCAGTTCACAAGTCAATTTATCTTTCAGTCTCTTTGAGTAGAACTATGGTGTTCTGACTTCCTCAAAGCACGAGAGGATACGTAGGCATAACTTAACAGTTATCGAACAAAAGTCTCTGTATATTCCCCCTCCTTCCAAGCATTATTCTTTAAGCCTCATAGTCTTGAGCTTCCCATTCTTTCTTACACTGACACTTCACATATTTCACTTCACTTTCTTCTAGCACTGACACTTGCATTCTTTTCCAGCTTTTGTACACAGAATAGCACTAGCACCACCCCTTTAAAATACAAATCTTTTAAGCGTGGATCCCGTCGAGTACGACGGAAAATCTGGGTGCTAATACCTTCCTAGGTTGTAACCAACCCCCTTTCTCAGTTTCTCTGGTTCGCGACTGTCTTATCCATCTTTTCTTAGGTTTATGCAGCATTACCTTTCCTTCGGGATACAAATGCCTAGCTGGAAACTCTATTCATCCCTCCTCTTTCGCCGACCGTTCGCGTCTGTACCCCTCTTGACCGGGTGTCACTTGGTGGGAGTGACAGCTTGGCAACTCTGCTGGGGACCCTTATACTGTAACCAGGGCTTCTAGTTCTTTTTGTGGGTTCCTCCTAGCGCTTGTTTGATTTGTGTTTACTGGGGTGTTATGTGCTAATTGTGTCCATTTATTTGCTTTATTTACTGTTTTATGTACAACTTTATTTATTGCTTTCCTTTATAGTTTTTTTCATATATCATACTGTCATACTGCCATTTGCTGGATCTGGTTTTCTTTGGTGGGTGGGGTTCCATTGAGAGTTTAAGGTCCTATACCTGGGACCTGAGTGACACCTAGGCTAGAGTGGTTCATGTTCTTTCCCATTCCATTTCGGTCTGGTGCGGGAATATGAAACACGGTTCAGATGTAGGTTTCTTCTTGAGAACTCTGTGCTACAGATTTCCTATAGTGCTAGGGCTATCTGGGAAGCCTGCTAAGTTTGGATGACCTTTATTATGACCTTCAGAAACTAAGGTGAATTAGAGGAGGATCTTTTATGGTTATTGTAGACACTGTACCTCCGGGTTAGAAGTGTTTACACTTTTCATAACTGATCCAAGTCTGAAAATCCTTGTTCTAGAACATCACCTGTGAGGGGGTTGGGCTGTTTACAGGTTTGCAGGTACCCTTGGCCACATCATACCCTGTTACTGAGTTTGTTTAAGAGTACTCCACTTTGGACAGTTCTTGTGATTAACCCTGGATATGTGACTCTTTATTTGAGTCCCCTACCTTAGTTACTGGATTTCTGAACCTCCCTATGGACTTCTTGAACATACATGGGCTTTATATCAAGACAGATAATCAGATCCTGCTTGATCACAAACCCTTGCATATCATTTGCATACTCATCATTTGCATCATTTAACATTTGTTTATTTGTTTTTCAGGGTATCCACATCATATCCGGTTTGGTTTTGACCCCTTCTTCTGCATAGACCTCTGCTTCATCAGTTATCTATTTCAGCTATTCTCATCATCACCAACATCAGCCTGTCAGTGGCTGATTTCCAGTATCAGTCTGTGATCTTCATTAGCACCTATCTTCATCTTCTTCAGCAGCATTCATGACTACTCCCAGGAAGAGCAACATATCCTACCATTTCCTTGAGCCTGTGTTGACTGGTATCAGGCAGGTCCAGTCGCTTATCACACCCGACCACATCCCATTGTTTAGATAGCATTATGGAGGTATCTTGGATATGGTTATGGACCTTGACCCTTCTCAGAGGAGCATGATCCACACATGCTTGCAGTTTTATGATCCTCCCTTGAGATGTTTCACCTTTTCAGACTTCCAGCTAGGGCCTCTGCTGGAGGAGTTTTCTTCATTGACTGGAGTACCTATCAGGGGTGGAATCCCCTTCAACCCAGAAATGCCAGCTCCCAGCAATGGAGAAGTAGCAAAAGCACTGTACCTGGAGCCTGCCTTGATTGAGCAAAGCATGACAACAAAAGCTGGGATCCCTGGTTTGCACTTGGACTTCTTGATTTCTCAGGCCATCCTGAAGGCTTCATTGGGAGAATGGAGGGCAGTTTGTGCACTGTTAGCCCTCAGCATATATGGGGTTATACTGTTTGCAGATGAGCCCAAATTTGTCAGCAAGAATGCCATTCATCTTTTCCTTCTAAGGAACCCAATACCCACATTGCTGGGAGATTTCTATTACTCCATCCATCAGAGGAATGAGAAACAAAGGGGGGAGTTGGTGAGATGTTGTGCTCCTTTGTTTTACACCTGGCTGCTCAGACACCTACCTAAATCAGATGCCTTCTTGAACCCTCACCAACAGAAGAATTGGGCCAAGAGGCTCATTGCTTTAACTTCAGATGATATTAGATGGTGCACCCAGAGCACCAAAGGCAAAAACTTTATCACCAGCTGTGGACAATACCCGAATGTACCTCTGATAGGAGTAAAGGGTTGCATCAACTACAATCCTTTGTTGTTTAAGAGACAACTGGGATATGCTTTGGTTCACCCTCCTAGAGTGCAATATTTAGCTGAGACCCTGTATTGTGAAGTAAAACCTAATTCAGCTGCTGTCAGACAAGCATCCTGGGCTTGGGACAACATCCAGATAAAAGGGATGGCTATTCTTGGAAGGTGTAATAATGTTGCTTCAGCTCAGTACTATGACTGGTCCCGTACAAGAGCTCAGATTACTGGAATGCCTTTCACCTTAGAGGACATACCTGGACCCTCAATAGTACAACCTGCAGCAACTGTCAGCCTGGAAGAATTTGAGAAGCTGAAGGAAAGGAATGAAAACTTATCTCAGGCTTTGAAAAAGACCCTTTGGGAAAGGAGTGATGGTCGTCTGGACATTGAGAGGTTAGAAAAGCTCAGGGTGGAGCATCTCACCAAAATTGAGAAGACAGAGGACTACATCAGGAAAGCAAGAGCTGGGGAGCAAATATTGAAGAATGCCTGTAAAGAGGCCAAAATTCAGAAGGCTAGGACTGAGCTCTATCTGCATGAAAGTCAGGCTAGGTGGGTCAGGATCACCGAAGCCCGTACACAAGAAGACCAGAAAACTCAAGCCAAGATTGAACAATTAGAGGCCAATGAAAAGAAGCAGCAGGGAGCTTTGTTGGCAGCCCAAAAGGAGATTTCAGAGTTGAAGCTTAGAGCTGGATTGAAGAGATCAAAGGACCAGGACAGGCATAAGAAGCTGACCACTGCCATTGCCACCAGGAACCTCCTCATTAGGACCATTACAGAGCACCCAGCTGGTCCAGTGACTGAGGCACTCCTGAAGGAGGTCAAGGAGGATGAGTTTGGATTGGATGTTTGACTTCTTTGCTTGTTGTTCATTTCCATTTGATGTACTTTTCTTTTTTTGTATTTTTGACCCTCTAGGGGCATATGTTGTAAAACAAACTATGTATTGTTCATCATTTGTAATATATTAGTTTGCTTTCATTGAGTTTCTTTTCTCAGCAACATCAAGCATCTTCCTCGAGGTATGGAAAGGTCAAAACCAAGAACCAAGCCGGATACCTTGGAAAACAAATAAGCATACTGCATTGCATACTAACTTTTGTTTTGTTTTGTAGGTTTTGTTATTATCTTTGTCTCTAACTTTGTTGTGACCTCAGGAAATATTGCTCGTCGCCGAGTGTTCCCTGTCAACCGCACGCACCGGTACCCTACTCGCAACAACCTTCCTGGTATTCAAATGGAGCAAGTACAGCAGGACCTGACTGAGGTCAGAACTCAGATGGCTAATGAAAGAGTGGAGATGAGAAATCAAATGACTCAATTCATGGCTGTGATGACTGGCTTGGCCCAGAGTCAAGAAAGGTTAAGGGAACTGGTGGAAAGACAAACTCCCGAGGAACCTCATCTTGGAACTGGAGGAACTAGTAACAATGAGCGGGGCCAGCCCCATATTAATCCACCAGTATTTGGACCTCATCTGGATCCGGAAGTCAACATCCCGAGAAATGTGCAAGGAAATACTGCTGGGGGGAGAATCTTGCAAGAGGATCCCCAAGAAGAGCAGTTTACTGTTATGGGAGCTGGAGACGAAGTCTATGATAGGAGGTTGGATGAAATTGCTGAGAAGTTGAGATCTTTGGAGTCTCAGAATTCCTTGGGCTTCGATGTAATGGATATGGGACTAGTGGATGGGGTGAGAATTCCCCACAAATTCAAACCCCCGTGCTTTGAGAGATACAATGGAACCTCTTGTCCACGAACTCACCTGCAGTCTTTCCTAGGAAGACTTAAAGCATATACCATGGATGAAAAGCTGTGGATGTTCTACTTTGAAGACAGTCTGACTGGGGCTTCAAGGGAGTGGTATTCACACTTGACCAGAGCTACCATTAGATGCTGGAAGGACTTGGCTAAAACCTTCATCAGGAAGTATCAATACAATCTGGACATGGCTCCCAACAGGACCCTCCTAATGGGAATGTCTCAATCTTCCAGAGAAAGCTTTAGGGAGTATGCCCAAAGGTGGAGACAGCTTGCTGCTGCTGTCCAACCACCCATGTCAGAAAGGGAGATGGCTGACATGTTCATGGATACTTTGCAAGGAACATATATTGATAGACTGGCTGCCTTTTCCTCTACCAGTTTTGCCGACGTAGTTATAGCTGGGGAAAGGATTGAAAGCCTTTTAAAAATGGGCAGGATTTCCCACAATGGTGCAAGTTCATCCGGTAATCCCAGGAAGCCTTTTGTGGGACCCCGAAGAGCCGGTGAGACCAATTCCATTCATGCAAGCAGGGGCAGACCTCAGTATGTACACCGGTCAGTAGCACCCGTTACCATTCCAGCCCGATTCCTCAACAATCAGCGTATCCTCAACAACAACAACCACAGTATCAACAACATGTTCAGTATCCGCAACAGAGAACCTACAACAACAACAATAGCAACCAACAGCAGCGTCCCTTCCAACAAAGACCATCACAGGCAAACAGGGTGATTGACCCCATCCCTATGCCTTATGCTGCCTTATTGCCACAACTCCTGAAGCTTAACTTAGTTGAGTTAAGGACGTTGGCACCACCAGATCCCCTCAATCTCCCAAAGAATTATGATGTCAACGCCAGGTGTGCTTTCCACTCCGATGCACCTGGTCACAATACTGAAAAATGCAGGGCCTTACAAATGAAAGTCCAAGATCTGGTGGATTCTAAAGCCCTCAACTTTGCACCTCCTCCGAATGTCAACAGAAATCCTATGCCTAATCATGGCGGGCCGAGGATTAATGCCATTGAGGAAGACAAACCATCTACCTTGATCACCAGTGTTGCACAAATTCGGACACCTTTGGTCGAAATTAAAGCTCAGCTTTTAGAATGCCAAGTGTTCCCCGGTTGTGAGCTCGGCTGTGGGTATTGCAACATTGCAGTCAACGGGTGTGAAAAGTTGAGAAGCGGCATAGATGGTCTTATTAAGGATGGTATCCTTCAGATCTCAGCAACGGCGCCTACAAATCCAACAATTCCTTTAACAACAATTCCCGATTCTTCTACAACAGCAGCAACAATCATTCCTACCGATTCATCAATATCATCAGCAGTTACTCCGTCCATCACTTCAACAAGTCAAATTTCAACAACCATTTCTTCTACAACATCAGCATCCATTTTATTAGCAGAATCTTCTACAACGCCAGCAAAAATTAATGAAGATGTCTCGACAGTCACAATCTACTATGACCCATCAAACGTTCCTCCCAGCAACAATTTCCAACAACAAACCATGGCACCTCCTGCCAGATCACCAGTCACAATTTACTATGATCCGCACACCGTTACAGTACCTTCCTCTGCAGCCATCAGTCCGATCACCATTACGGTGCCTGGACCAGTTCCTTATGAAAGCAGTAATGCCATACCTTGGCATTATGGCTCTGATCTCTACTGCAACGGGGAGAAAATCACTCTGGATTCATCGACCTCTTCCCCACAAGTTGATAATGTTGGGGGAGGCGGAGGCTTCACCAGAAGCGGACGCCTTTTTGCCTCACAAACACAAAGACCTAATGTTGAAGCAGAAGCTGCTGCCAAAGCAAAAGGAAAGAGTGTGGTATCTGAAGAGCCAACTGCCAAGGAAACTCAGAAGACATCTTTTGAACAAGATGTAGACGAGTTCATGAGAATCATAAAAAGGAGTGATTACAAGGTGGTGGACCAGCTTCACCAAACGCCCTCCAAAATCTCCATATTATCACTGTTGATGTGTTCCGAAGCTCACAGGAACGCATTGTTGAAAGTCCTGCACGCAACATACGTGCCGGAGGAGATTACCGTTAATCAGCTAGAAACTGTGGTTGCAAATGTCAATACCAGTCATGGAATGGGCTTTACCAATGCTGACTTAACAACAGAGGGACGCAACCATAATAAGGCTTTGCATATCACCTTGGAATGCAAGGGTGCTGTTCTATCTCATGTACTGGTGGACACTGGGTCATCACTCAATGTTCTGCCAAAGAAAGCCTTAGTGAAGCTGGTGTATGATGGCTTGGCATTGCGTCCGAGTAATTTGGTGGTGAGAGCATTTGATGGCTCTAAAAGATTAGTGCTTAGGGAGATTGATCTGCCTGTGATGATTGGCCCGCAGACTTTTAAAACTACCTTCTTTGTGATGGACATACAGCCGGCCTACAGCTGTCTGTTGGGTAGACCCTGGATCCACGCCGCTGGCGCTGTTACGTCTACCCTTCACCAAAAGTTAAAATTTGAGTGGGAAGGCCAAATCATCACCATCTGTGGGGAGGAAGACATCTTTGTTAGCCAGCTGGCTACGTATAAGTACATAGAAATGGATGGAGAAATCCATGAAACCATGAGCCAAGGGTTTGAGGCCTTGAACATTAATGAAGCATCTGCTGTACTGGGAACTTCCATCACATCATATCAGCAAGCCCGGAAGGTTGTTGAGGAAGGTACTGCCTAAGGCTGGGGCAAGCTGCTGCCCGTGGAAAAGAAAGAGGACCGATTTGGGTTGGGTTACAGACCAACTCAACAAGATCAATCAGAGGCTGCAAAAGAGCCCAAGTTTGTCAGCGGGGGAATGCTCACCCCGGATGCTGTGAACAATTTGGATGATGAGTCGGAAGACGAGCACAACCTGGAAAGCTGGATACGTCCAAGGATCCCGGGGAGCCGTGTCTCAAACTGGTCTTCCCAGGAAATTATAAGGGTTACTCCTGCAGAGTAATTATTATTTCCTGTATTTTAAAGCATGCATCAAGTCTTGCATCTTGCCCAAGATGTCAAGACTCATTTTGTAATCGGGCCATCTTGTATTTTGTGCAAAGATCAATTAATGAATATCAGGACATCTTTTGCAAATGAGTCTTTTCTTTTCCGCTCACTGTTTTTCATTTTTTTCTTTTTGTACAAAAATAAAATGGCAATGTTTTTCAGAATAAAATAACTTCATTTTCACCTTTTTTAAATAAGATAAAACTGATCACTAAAATAAACCAATCTAAACCCTTGCAGAAAATGCCCTTCAGACTGCACCGACAACAACACTGCTATGACTTTCTATGACTTTGACAATCCAATCAATCAAGCTGATGAAGGGGTTGAAGAAGATTATGAGCTACCTGAAGAGCTAGCCAGGTTGTTGAGACAAGAGGAGAAGGTTATCACTCCTCATCAGGAGGAAATTGAAACGGTTAATCTTGGTACGGAAGAAGACGTGAAAGAATTTAAGATCGGGGCCTGCCTGCAAGATTCAGTAAAAGAGCAACTGATTGCCATGCTTCGAGAATATGTGGATGTTTTTGCTTGGTCTTATCAGGATATGCCAGGGTTGGACACCGACATTGTCATGCACAAGCTGCCTCTGAAAGAATACTGCCCACCAGTAAAACAGAAGCTGCGCCGTACTCGCCCAGACATGGCAATGAAGATAAAAGAAGAGGTACAAAAGCAGTGGGACGCCGGTTTCCTTGCTGTGACTAGCTATCCGCCGTGGGTTTCTAATATTGTACCTGTGCCTAATGTAAACACCCCAAATTTGCCCTCACCCATTTCACCATGGCTTGTGATCTTTTCATGTGCATAAGTTCAATCATAGCATCTCATATTGCATTTTTGCTCCACTGCATTGTTTCTAAGTCATCTGCATCTAAGGTTTGTGATCTGAGCCATCCCTGAGCCATTTGAGCCACTCCAAAGGTCATGAATCACTTCAAAGGGGTCCATGTATGTTCTAGCATCATATTATATCCTCACAAGGTCAAGGAAGTCAGAGAATCATAAGAACTGAGAAAGGCATGGAAGCAGAGCCAGGTTTAACTACACAGATGACCTAGAATTAGGGTTTTGGTTTCAAAGGCCATAACTCCAATTTTTTTGGTCATTCTTGTTTCTATTGGTCTCCATATGTTATGAGGATCATGCATATCAATTTTCATGAAGAAATTCCATGGGGAAGGCATCTGATCACAAGATGACTTCTTGAGCAAGTCAGTGCAAAATCAGGGCATCTGAGGCCCCCAATGACCCAACCAAAGGGTGTTCTCCATCATTTTGATTGTGTATGATCTTTAATTGATCATAGAAGATGTTAGAAGTTCACAAAGTTGAAGAATTTCAAGCCATTTGCAAAATTGCCTTTTTGGGAAAGTGACTTGTAATGAAAACTTGCCATTTTGGGAAAGTTTTTCAACCTTCTCTTTTTGATTCAAAAATGCTTCAAATGAGAAAACTTTGGTCATGAAAGTTGTAGAATGGATCCTCCCATTTTCAAAAAGTACAAGAACTCATTCTAATTCATTTTGGATCAAAAGTTATGGCTTGTCAAAGTTGGCAAAAATCACATAATTTCATATTTTGTACCAAAGAGGCAAAGTTGCAAAACCTCATGCCAAGGCAAAATATGACTTCAAATGAACTTCTATGCATCACACAAACATGAACCATGACCTAAAAATCAGAATGCACCAAAGAATCTCCAAGTTTCATGACTTATGCTTCAAGAAATCACAAAAGGGCCAAACTTTGTGAAAATTGCAAAACCTCACATAAACCCTAATCCACTTGCTGCATTGCCTCAAATTCATTTCCATGGTTCTCCTTGAAGCATGCTGAGCCAAGCCATGCCCTTGTACCTTGACTGAACCAGCCCATACCTCTTCTTACACAAAAGTTGACTTTATGCAAAATGGCCTATACCAATCAAGCTAGGCCAGCAACAACTCTCTGACCAATCACAGCTTCACATACATGCCTCATGGATTACATTTCACATAATCTTGGAAGCTGAAGCCTCTCATAAGCCATAGTTCCCAAAACTCACCTCTTATGCATTTTGTTTCGAAACTCAATACACAGACTTCAAATATCAAAACAAACTTCACAAAACCACTCACCATGATCCTCTGATCATTTCCCAACCATTGTTTTGGCCTGAAACCCCCCACATCAAAAACACGATTTCCCTCCTCCATTGACCTGAGCTTCTGCAAACTTCCTCTAGAGACCATATAAACTCCAGCTAAGCATCACAAACTTCCGGGGAGGATCATTGGAGCTTGTTTGGACCAAAGAAGCAGCCAGAAAGTCCCTGTTTCGAAAGCTCCAGTTCAGGTGAGCTCAAGAACATTTTTTCCAGAACTTTAATTTCTTGTTATAAAATGATTCTATGAGTTGCACTGATCATCTGAATGTGTTTGGTTTTGAGAATGGTCAAGAAACAAGCATGCATTGACTGTCTGAAAGTTTGCCCGTAAAAATGATTTTGTTTGTTTCTCTTGATTCATGAAAAATAAATGATTTTTGTTGTGGGGTTTATGTTTAATGATGTTCAGGGATTGATTCTGGCGAGTTTAGTGAAGTTTTGATGCGTATTGAGTGAGATAGAAATTTGGTTGGCCGGAGAAGATGACCGGAACACTGTTCCGGTCATCTGAAAGTCATTAGGGCTCAGGATTAGGGCTAATGACATAATTAGGCAAGTTTGAATTCTGGCCGTTCGTTTGCGCGCTAGGTCAATTCCCGCGTCCCCCAGTTTGAATCATAGCCTTTGGATTTGCATACTTTCTCATTTTCTTATTAAATTCATTTTAATTTCATTTATTTCATATTTAATTTCCACGAATTATTTAAAATAGCAAAACACCTTTAAAAATTCTGAAAATTTTTGTCAAGCATTACATTATTTTTCAGAACCCAAAAATATTTTTATTTTTATTTTTTGCATTAAAAATTATTTTTAAATCATTTAAATGTTTATTTTAATTAGTTAATAGAAATTAATTAATTAAAAATGCATTTAGGTATTTAAAAATCACCAAAAAATTCACATTGCATTTTAAAACATTTAGAAACATTATCCAACTCTCAAAACAAATTTCTTTTTGGTTCTTGATGCATTTTGACAATTTTCATTGGAATTAAATCCTTTTAAAGGCAATATTTTTGTTCAAACTTGTAAAAATCCATTCTGCCTAACCATTGAGAGTTTGATGATGGTTCTTCTTGCATTACATCCTTCATAGCATGTAGTTTATAGGATAAAATTGGTTTGAATTTAGTTTCCATTTTCAATTTGTTTAGCATTTTTCATTGTGAGATACCTTGAAACCCTAATTGACTTAGAAAAATCATAACTCCCATTAGGTTAAGATTTAGATCCCTTCCTTTGGGCAGTGGACTTGTGTAGGGTTAGGGTTCCTTTGATCCCATTTTCAATTTTTTGTCATGTCATTTGCTTTTGGTTTTGAATTTTTGTGTTACATGTTATGCATAAACCCTAATTCTTGCTTTCCTTTGCATCCATCTTTCATTTGCTTGCATACAAGAACTTGCCATGACATTTTGTGCATCATATAAGACATCTTAGGACATATTAGAATCATGTTTGATCATTGCATCATTCATTTGACATGTCATACTTTCATCGCATTTCATAAACTTTCATGAACTTCCATGGTTCAAAGCATGCCTCATTTGCATCCTTATGCTTGTTTGATCACTCTCATCTCTTGACATGCGTTTGCATCATCTCTTAGCATCATTAACATCATATTTATGCTTCTGACTTTGGTTTTCATCATGACATTTCATCTCATTTGCATTGCACTCCATTTCTTTTGCTAACTTTTCAGGTGGTAAGTTGTTTTGAGAAGTGAATTTGCCTTCACTTCTCACAATCTCTTTTCATCTCTCTTATGCATCATTGCTGCATTTTATCTTTGTATTAGAGTGAGCTTGCTCATTCATGCTCTTGCTCTCTTTCTTCCTTCAAGCAACTTGTCTTCTTAAGTGAAGCAAGTTGTCTTGCTTCTCTCTGCTTCTTGCTCCTTTCATCTGCTTCCTTCCTGGTGGTTTCTCTGAAGATCTTCTTGCAAACCTCATTAACCCTAGGAACAACCAAGCATGATAATAATTAGGGTGTGATTAGTCCCCCATTTAGTTTTGCCTTTGTGTCATCATTGAGTCTTCTCTTCTCATCTCATAATCAAGGACTAAACCCTAAAGGTTTTAAGGCTTTGTGATTAAGCTTATGCATGCATCCTTCTATTAGGATGGAGTGTATAACTTTAATCCTAAGTGTTAAACCCTTAATGTGTTTAAATCCTTTAATCAATCCACTCTAATAATCATCAAGACATCAAACTTGTAACTTGGGCCTTGCATTAGGGTTCTAATTCTTCCTTAATTGGTTAAGAAGGACTAACCCTAGTGTTAATGGACAAGTCCCCCTCAAGTTGTCTTACAAACCATAAAAGTCACTTCTTAATCTTACCATTAACTAAAATCCACTTGAATAAAGGCTTTGTTTTGTCATGAGGTTAATCCCTAATCATGGATTAAGTTGAGGAGTCTTCCTCAGCTTAAATGTTCTCATCTATTATCCTTCTATTAGGATGGTGTAATGAGTCCATTAAATCCTTGATTATGGCTTAAACTCATTACTTAACACTAAACAAAAACACCAAAAACATCTAAATAATTACAAGTAGGTCAATGATCTTAATCTTACATCATGGTGAGTAAGTGTGAGGTGCTTACTTCATGCTTAAGGTATTCTCATTACCCCTAATCAGAGGGAAGATGTGATGAGTTTACTAACCCTTGGTTTAGGTTTAAGCTCATTTTCTTATGACAAACATCCAAAAGCAATAAAAGACTGAAAACACAAAAAACAAACAATAATCGTCTCCTTCGGGATTCTTTTCTCACCTCATTCACTCATAAACGAGAACTTGCTTCTTCCGTCTAATGCAAGACAGTTTGCACCTGAGCCAGACAGGTCATACACTTGAGCATAGACAAGCAAGCAGTTCACAAGTCAATTTATCTTTCAGTCTCTTTGGGTCGAACTACGGTGTTCTGACTTCCTCATTGCACGAGAGGATACGTAGGCATAACTTAACAGTTATCGAACAAAAGTCTCTGTCTATTCCCCCTCTTTCAGCATTATTCTTTAAGCCTCATAGTCTTGAGCATCTCATTCTTGTTCTTGCATTGACACTTCTCTTATACACTTCACCTTTCTTTTAGCACTGACACTTGCATTCTTTCCAGCTTTGATACACAAATTGCACTGACACTACCCCTTTAAAACACAAATCTTTTAAGCGTGGATCCCGTCGAGTACGGAGGACAATCTGGGTGCTAATACCTTCCCAGATTGTAACCAACCCCCTTTCTCAGTCTCTCTGGTTCGCAACCGTCTTATCCATATCTTTTTAGGTTTATGCAGCATTACCTTTCCTCCGGGATAAAAATGCCTAGCTGGCGACTCTTGTCTTCTGAGTACACCCCTGTGTGTTCTCTCTCCTTTCACCGACCGTTCGCGTCTGTACCCGTTTTGACCTGGCCTCATTTGGTGGGAGCGACAGCTTGGCGACTCTGCTGGGGACCCTTATACTGTAACCAGGGCTTCTGGTTCTTTTTGTGGGTTCCTCCTAGCGCTTGTTTGATTTGTGTTTACTGGGGTGTTATGTGCTATATGTGCTTTGTATTTATTTTTGCTTTATGTACAGTCTTGTTTACTGCTTTCCTTACAGTTTTATAAATCATACTGTCATACTGTCATCTTGCTGGATCTGGTTTCTGTTTTGGTGGGTGGGGTTCTATTGAGAGTTTGAGGTCCTATACCGGGGACCTGAGTGGCACCTAGGCTAGAGTGGTTCATGTTCTTTCCCATTCCATTTCGGTCTGGTGCGGGAATATGAAACACGGTTCAGATGTGGGTTTCTTCTTGAGAACTCCGTGCTACAGATTTCCTGTAGTGCTAGGGCTATCTGGGAAGCCTGCTAAGTCTGGATGACCTTTTATTATGACCTTCAGAAACTGAGGTGAATTGGAGGAGGATCTTTTATGGTTATTTTAAACACTGTACTTCCGGGTTAGAAGTGTTTACACTTTTCATAACTGATCCAAGTCTGAGGATCTTTGTTTTAGAACATC
The DNA here is from genome assembly GCA_963966055.1 of Lathyrus aphaca. NCBI lineage: Eukaryota > Viridiplantae > Streptophyta > Magnoliopsida > Fabales > Fabaceae > Lathyrus > Lathyrus aphaca. The sequence goes on along the minus strand of OZ014520.1, from coordinate 162,318,374 downwards.
ACCTGTGAGGGGGTTGGGTTGTTTACAGGTTTGCAGGTACCATTGACCACATCATACCCAATTACTTGTTTCAATTAAGAGTACTTCACTTTGGACAGTTCTTGTGATTTAACCCTGGACATGTGACTCTTTATTTGAGTCCCCCACCTTGGTTACTGGACTTCTGAACCTTCATCTGGACTTCTTGAACATACATGGGCTTTATATCGAGACAGATAATCAGATCCAGCTTGATCACAAACCCTTTGCATATCATTTGCATACTCATCATTTGCATCATTTAACATTTGTTTATTTGTTTTTCAGGGTATCCACATTATATCTGGTTTGGTTTTGACCCCTTCATCTGCATAGACCTCTGTTTCATCAGCTATCTGCTTCAGCTATCTTCATCAATTGTCTGCTTCAGCTGCCTTCATCACCTGCACTAGCCTATCAGTGGCTCATCTCCAGTAGCAGTCTTGATCTTCATCAGCACTTGTCTTCAGCTCTTCATCAGCAGTCATGGCTCCTCCCAGGAAAAGCAACATTTCATACCATTTCTTTGAGCCTGTGTTGACTGGTATCAGGCAGGTCCAGTCACTTGTCACACCTGACCACATCCCATTATTCAGAGAGCATTATGGAGGTATCCTTGATATGGTCATGGACCTGGACCCTTCCCAGAGGAGCATGATCCACACATGCCTACAGTTTTATGACCCTCCTTTGAGATGCTTCACATTCCCAGACTTTCAACTAGGACCTCTGTTGGAGGAGTTTTCATCATTGATTGGAGTACCTGTCAGGGCTGGAGTCCCCTTCAACCCAGAGATGACTTCTCCCATCAATGGAGAAGTAGCAAAAGCACTGTACCTGGAGCCTACTTTGATTGAGCAAAACATGACAACAAAGGCTGGGATCCCTGGTTTGCACTTGGATTTCTTGATTTCTCAGGCCATCCTGAAGGCCTGTTTGGGAGAATGAAGGGCAGTCTGTGCATTGTTAGCCCTTAGCATATATGGGATTATACTGTTTGTAGATGAGCCCAAATTTATCAGCAAGAATGCCATTCATCTTTTCCTTCTGAGGAACCCAGTGCCCACATTGTTGGGAGATTTCTATTACTCCATTCATCAAAGGAATGAGAAGCAAAGAGGAAAGTTGGTGAGATGTTGTGCTCCTCTGTTTCATGCCTGGCTGCTCAAACACTTGCCTAAGACAGATGCTTTCCTGAATCCCCACCAATAGAAGAATTGGGCTAAGAGACTTATTGCTTTGACCTCAGATGATATCAGATGGTGCACCCAAAGCACCAAGGGCAAGGACATAATCACTAGCTGTGGGCAGTACCCAAATGTACCTCTAATAGGAGTAAAGGGTTGCATCAACTACAATCCTTTGCTGTTTAAAAGACAACTGGGCTATGCTTTGGTTCACCCTCCTAGAATGCAAGATTTAGCTGAGACCCTGTATTGTGAGATAAAGCCTAATCTAGCTGCTGTCAGACAGGCATCCTGGGCTTGGGACAACATCCAGACAAAAGGGATGGCTATTCTTAGAAGGTGCAATAATGTTGCTTCAGCTCAGTACTATGACTGGTCTCATGCTAGAGCTCAGATTACTGGGATGCCCTTCACCATTGAGGATACACCTGGACCATCCACAGTACAGCCAACAGCCACTGTCAGCCTGGAAGAATTCGAGAAGCTGAAGGAAAGGAATGAGAATCTGTCTCAAGCTCTGAAGAAGACCCTCTGGGAGAGGAGTGATGGTCGTCTGGACGTTGAAAGGTTGGAGAAGCTTAGGGTGGAGCATCTGGCCAAGATTGAGAAAACAAAGGACTACATCAAGAAATCAAGAGCTGGGCAGCAAATATTGAAGAATGCCTGTAAAGAGGCCAAGCTTCAGAAGGCTAGGACTGATCTCTATCTGCAAGAAAGTCAGGCTAGGTGGGTCAGGATCACTGAAGCCCGTACTCAAGAAGATCAGAAAACTCAAGCCAGGATTGAGCAATTAGAGGCCATTGAAAAGAAGCAATAAGAAGCTTTACTGGCAGCCCAGAAGGAGATTTCAGAATTGAAGCTTAGGGCTGGTTTGAAGAGGTCAAAGGACCAAGACAGGCACAAAAAGCTGACCACTGCCATTGCCACCAGAAACCTTCTCATCAGGACTATTACAGAGCATCCAGCTGGTCCAGTGACTGAGGCACTTCTGAAGGAGGTTAAGGAGGATGAGTTTGGACTAGATGTCTGACTTTTTGATTGTTGTTGTTTTCATTTTGATGTACTTTTCTTTTGTGTTGTATTTTGACCCTTCTGGGGCATGTGTTGTAAGAAACAGACTATGTATTATTCATCTTTTGTAATATATTTTGGTTTGTTTCCATTTGGGTTTTCTTTTCTCAATAACACCAAAGCATCTTCCTCGAGGTCTGGAAATTTCAAAACCAAGAACCAAGCTGGATACCTTGGAAAACAAATAAGCATACTGCATTGCATACTAAATTTTGTTTTGTTTTGTAGGTTTTGTTATTACTTTGTTTGTTTCTAACTCTGTTGTGATTCAGGAAATATTGCTCGCAGAAGAGTGTTCCCTGTCAACCGTGCACACCGGTATCCTACTCGCAACAATCTTCCGGGTATTCTCATGGAGCAAGTACAGCAAGACCTGACTGAGGTCAGGACCTAGATGGCTAATGAAAGAGTGGAGATGAGAAACCAAATGGCCCAATTCATGACAGTGATGACTGGCTTGGCTCAGAGCCAAGAAAGGTTAAGGGCATTGGTAGAAAGACAAACCCCCGAGGAACCTCATCCTGGGACTGGAGGAACAAGTAACAACGAGAGGGGTCAGCCTCATGTTAATCCACCTGTATTTAGACCTCATCTAGATCCGGAAGTCAACATCCCGGGAAATGTGCAAGGAAATACTACTGGGGGGAGAATATTGCAAGAAGATCCCCAAGAGGAGCAGTTTACTGTCATGGGAGCTGGAGATGAAGTCTATGACCGAAGGTTTGATGAAATTGCTGAGAAGTTGAGATCTCTGGAGTCTCAAAACTCCTTGGGTTTTGATGTAATGGATATGGGATTAGTGGATGGGGTAAGAATTCCCACAAGTTCAAACCTCCGTGCTTCGAGAAATACAATGGAACCTCCTGTCCACGAACTCACTTGCAGTCTTTTCTGGGGAGACTTAAAGCATATACCATGGATGAAAAGCTGTGGATGTTCTATTTTGAAGACAGTTTGACTGGGGCTTCAAGAGAGTGGTACTCACACTTGACCAGAGCTACTATCAGATGCTGGAAAGACCTAGCAGAGGCCTTCATCAGGCAGTACCAATACAATCTGGACATGGCTCCTAACAGGACCCTCCTAATGGGAATGTCTCAATCCTCCAGAGAAAGCTTTAGGGAATATGCCCAAAGGTGGAGACAACTTGCTGCTGCTGTCCAGCCACCCATGTCGGAAATAGAAATGGCCGACATGTTCATGAGTACTCTGCAAGGAACATATATTGATAGGTTGGCTGCCTTTTCTTCCACCAATTTTGCTGACGTAGTTATAGCCGGTGAAAGAATTGAAAGTCTATTAAAAATGGGCAAAATTTCTGATAATGGTGCAAGTTCGTCCAGTAACCCCAGGAAGCCTTTTGTGGGACCTCGAAGGACCGGTGAGACAAATGCCATCCATGCCACCAGGGGCAGGCCTCATTATATTCACAGATTAGTGGCAGCTGTCACTATTCCAGCTCCGATTCCTCAGCAACCAACATATCAACAACCACATTATCAACAGCAAGTTCAGTATCCGCCACAGAGAACCTACAACAACAACAACAATCAACAACAAAGACCCTTTCAGCAAAGACCGTCACAGGCAAACAGGGTGATTGACCCTATCCCTATGCCTTATGCTGCCCTATTGCCGCAACTCCTGAAACTTAACTTGGTTGAGTTAAGGACATTGGCACCACCAGATCCCTCTAATCTCCCGAAGAATTATGACGTCAACGCCAGGTGTGCTTTCCATTCCAATGCATCGGGCCACAATACTGAGAAATGCAGGGCTTTGCAAATGAAAGTTCAAGATTTGGTGGATTCTAAAGCCCTCAACTTCGCACCTCCTCCAAATGTCAACATAAATCCTATGCCTAATCATGGTGGGCCAAGGATCAATGCCATTGAGGAAGACAAACCATCTACTTTGATCATCAGTGTTGCACAAATTCGAACACCTCTGGTCGAAATTAAAGCTCAGCTTCTAGAGTGCCAGGTGTTCCCCGGGTGTGAACTCGGTTGTGGGTATTGCAACATTGCAGTCAATGGGTGTGATAATTTGAGAAGCGACATAGATGGTCTTATCAAGGAGGGTATCCTTCAGATCTCAACAACGGCGCCTACAAATCCAGCAATCCCTTTGACAACAATCCCTGATTCTTCTACAACAGCAGCAACAATCATTCCGACCGATTCATCAATATCATCAGCAATGGCTCCGTCCATCACTTCAACGAGTCAAGTTTCAACAACCATTTCTTCTACAACATCAGCATCCATTTTATCAGCAGAATCCTCTACAACGCCAACAGAAATTAATGAAGATGTCTCAGCAGTCACCATCTACTATGATCCATCAAATGTTCCTCCAAACAACAACTTTCAGCAACAAACAGTGGCACCTCCTGCCAGGTTACCAGTCACTATTTACTACAATCCGCACACCATTTCAGTACCCTCCTCTGCAGCAGTCAGTCCAGTTACTATTACGGTGCTTGGACCCGTTCCATATGAAAGCAGTAATGCCATACCTTGGCATTATGGCTCCGATCTTTACTGCAACGGGGAGAAAATCACTTTGGATTCTTCAACCTCTTCTCCACAAATTGATAATGTTAGGGGAGGTGGAGGCTTCACCAGAAGCGGACACCTTTTTGCCTCACAAACTCAAAGGCCTAATGTTGAAGCAAAAGCTGCTGCCAAAGCAAAAGGAAAGAGTGTGGTACTTGAAGAGACAACTATCAAAGAAACTCAGAAGACATCTTTTGAACAAGATGTAGACGAGTTTATGAGAATCATAAAGAGAAGTGATTACAAGGTGATGGATCAGCTTCACCAAACTCCCTCAAAAATCTCCATTTTATCCCTATTGATGTGTTCTGAAGCTCACAGGAATGCATTATTGAAAGTCCTGCTCGCAACATACGTGCCAGAGGAGATCACTGTTAATCAGCTAGAAACTGTGGTGGCAAATGTCAACACCAGTCATGGACTGGGCTTCACCAATGCTGACTTAACAACTGAGGGACGTAACCACAATAAGGCTTTACATATCACCTTGGAATGCAAAGGTGCTGTTCTATCTCATGTACTGGTAGACACTGGGTCTTCACTCAATGTTCTACCAAAGAAAGCCTTAGTGAAGCTGGAGTGTGATGGCTTGGCATTGCGTCCAAGTAATTTGGTGGTGAGAGCATTTGATGGCTCTAAAAGATCAGTGCTCGGAGAAATTGATCTGCCTGTGATGATTGGCCCGCAGACTTTTAAAACTACCTTCTATGTGATGCACATTCAGCCGGCCTACAGCTGTTTGTTGGGTAGACCCTGGATCCATGCTGCTGGCGCTGTTACGTCTACCCTTCACCAGAAGCTGAAATTCGAGTGGGAAGGCCAGATCATCACCATTTGTGGGGAGGAAGACATCTTTGTTAGCCATCTGGCTACGTACAAGTACATAGAAATGGATAGAGAAATCCATAAACCATGAGCCAGGGGTTTGAAGCCCTGAACATTAATGAAACATCTGCTGTACTGGGAACCTCCATGACGTCTTATCAGCAAGCCCGGAGGGTTGTTGAAGAAGGTACTGCCCAAGGCTGGGGCAAGCTGCTGCCCGTGGAAAAGAAAGAAGACAAATTTGGGTTGGGTTACAGACCAACTCAACAAGATCAATCTGAGGCTGCCAAGGAGCCCAATTTTGTCAGCGGGGGAATGCTCACCCCGGATGCTGTGAACAACTTGGAAGACGAGGAGGAAAGCGACCGCAACCTGGAGAGCTGGATACGTCCAAGGATCCCGAGGAGCCAAGTCCTTAACTGGTCTTCCCAGGAAATTATAAGGGTTACTCCTGCAGAGTAATTATTATTTCCTGTATTTTATAAGCATGCATCAAGTCTTGCATCTTGCCCAAGATGCCAAGACTCATTTTGTAATCGGGCCATCTTGTAATTTTGTGCAAATGGATTAATCAATGAATATCGGACATCTTTTGCAAATGAGTCTTTTTCTTTTCCGCTCACTGTTTTTCATTTTCCTTTTTGTACAAAAATAAAAATGGCAATGTTTTCCAAAATGATAACTTCATTTTCACTTTTTCTAAACAAGATTAAAATTGATCACTAAAATAAACAATTTAAACCCTTGCAGAGAGTGCCTTTCAGATTGCACCGACAACAACACTGCTATGACTTCGTATGACTTTGACAATCCAATCAATCAAGTTGATGAAGGGGTTGAAGAAGATTATGAGCTTCCTAAAGAGCTAGCCAGGTTGTTAAGGCAAGAGGAGAAGGTTATCACTCCTCATCAGGAGGAGATTGAAACGGTTAATCTCGGTACGGAAGAGGACGTGAAAGAAGTTAAGATAGGGGCCTGCCTACAAGCTTCGGTAAAAGAGCAACTGATTGATATGCTTCGGGAGTACGTGGATGTTTTTGCTTGGTCTTATCAGGATATGCCAGGGTTGGACACCGATATTGTCATGCACAAACTGCCTTTAAAAGAAGACTGCCCACCAGTAAAACAGAAGTTGCGCCATACTCGCCCAGATATGGCAATGAAGATAAAAGAAGAGGTACAAAAGCAGTGGGACACCGGGTTCCTTGCTGTGACTAGTTATCCGCTGTGGGTTGCTAATATTGTACCTGTACCTAAGAAAGACGGCAAGGTGAAGATGTGTGTGGACTACCGGGACCTGAACAGAGCCAGCCCGAAAGATGACTTCCCATTACCTCACATTGATGTATTGGTCGACAATACAGCTCAGTTCTCGGTGTTCTCCTTCATGGACGGATTTTCAGGATACAATCAGATCAAAATGTCACCTGAAGACATGGAGAAGACAACTTTCATCACACCCTGAGGCACATTCTGTTACAAGGTGATGCCATTCGGACTGAAGAATGCTGGTGCAACTTATCAACGGGCTATGGTGACATTATTCCATGACATGATCCATAAAGAAATTGAATGTTATGTGGATGACATGATTGCCAAGTCCCTCACAGAAGAAGACCACCTGGTGAATCTGTTAAAGTTATTCAAGCGTCTGAGGAAGTACTAGCTGAAGCTAAACCCCAACAAGTGCACATTCGGGGTGCGATCCGGTAAGCTGCTGGGATTTATTGTAAGTGAGAAAGGGATTGAAGTTGACCCTGATAAAGTCAAAGCCATTCAAGAAATGCCTGCACCGAAGACAGAAAAAGAAGTTCGGGGGTTATTAGGCAGATTGAACTACATTTCGCGGTTCATATCTCACCTTACTGCGACCTGTGAACCTTTGTTCAAACTGTTAAGAAAAGAACAAACGGTCAGGTGGAACGAAGACTGCCAAAAGGCTTTTGACAAAATCAAGGAATACTTACAAGAGCCTCCAATCCTTATGCCTCCAGTTGAAGGAAGACCTCTAATCATGTACTTGACAGTATTAGAAGAGTCAATGGGGTGTGTGCTGGGCCAGCATTACGAGTCTGGTCGAAAAGAGTATGCAATATACTACCTAAGCAAAAAGTTTACCGACTGTGAACAGCGTTATTCACTGCTCAAGAAAACTTGCTGTGCTTTAGCGTGGGCTGCTCGCCGACTGAGACAGTATATGTTGACCCACACTACTTTATTGATCTCAAAGATGGATCCAGTTAAGTACATTTTTGAGAAGCCAGCGCTCACCGGACGGGTTGCAAGATGGCAAATGATCCTCACAGAATATGACATTCAGTACACATCTCAGAAAGCCATAAAGGGCAGTGTATTGTCGGATTATCTTGCTGAGCAACCTATTGATGATTACCAGCCTATGAGATTTGACTTCCCTGATGAAGACATCATGTTCATAAAAGCAAAAGATCATGAAGAGCCTGTTCACACTGAAGGGCCGGACCCGAAAGAAGAATGGACTATGATGTTTGACGGGGCTGTTAATATGAATGGTCGTGGTGTTGGTGCAGTACTCATTACACCTAAGGGAGTTCACATGCCTTTCTCGGCAAAGCTCACCTTCAACTGCACTAACAACGAAGCTGAATACGAAGCTTGTATCATGGGTCTTGAGGAAGCCATTGACCTCAGGATCAAGACTTTGACTGTGTTCGGAGATTCAAATCTGGTAATTAATCAAACCAACGGCAAATGGTACACGCACCAAGATCATCTGATACCTTACAGGGATTATACAAGAAGGTTACTGACTTTCTTCACAACGGTCAAGCTTGAGTATATCCCTCGAGATGAAAATCAGTTTGCGGATGCTCTGGCTACCATTTCATCCATGATCAAAGTTCAAGCTGCCAACTTTGTGCCTCGAATATCAGTATCCAGACTTGATAGACCAGCATATGTATTCTCAGCAGATATTGTCAAAGATGATAAGCCTTGGTTCCATGACATCAAATGCGTCTTGGAGGATCAACATACCCACCTGGGGAATCTTCCAATGATAAGAAGACATTAAGAAGGCTAGCTGGTAGTTTCTTCCTGAATACTGACGGTTCCCTGTACAAGAGAAACTTTGATATGATAATCCTCAGATGCGTTGATAGGACAGAAGCAGATTTGTTGATGCACGAGGTGCATGAAGGATCCTTTGGTACCCATGCAGGAGGGCATACAATGGCTAAAAAGTTGTTAAGATCGGGATATTACTGGATCACAATGGATGCAGACTGTTGTGCCTATACCAGAAAATGTCATAAATGCCAGATCTATGCGGATAAGGTGCATGTGCCTCCGAATCCTCTGAATGTGATGTTTTCACCCTGGCCCTTTGCTATGTGGGGCATTGATATGATTGACAAGATTGAACCGACTACTTCAAATGGCCACAGATTCATCCTGGTTGCCATTGATTATTTTACCAAGTGGGTTGAAGCAGCCTCATATGCAAATGTTACAAGACAAGTGGTAGCCCGATTTCTGAAGAGAGACATCATCTGTCGGTATGGAGTTCCCGAGCGAATCATTACTGATAATGGTTCCAACTTAAACAATAAAATGATGGCAGAACTATGCCGGGACTTCAAGATCCAACACCACAATTCTTCTCCTTACAGGCCAAAGATGAATGGCGCTGTTGAGGCAGCTAATAAGAATATCAAGAAGATTGTGCAGAAGATGGTGGTCACCTATAAATATTGGCATGAAATGCTACCATTTTCCTTGCATGGGTACCGTACGTCAATCAGAACATCCACTGGGGCAACACCGTATCAGCTTGTGTATGGTATGGAGGCAGTCCTACCTGTTGAAGTTGAATTACCCTCCCTACGGGTACTGATGGATATTAAGCTAAATGAAGCCGAATGGGTCCGATCCCGATACGAACAACTGAGTCTGATTGAAGAAAGGAGATTGGCTGCAATTTATCATGGGCAGCTGTATCAGAAAAAAATGAAGAAAGCCTTCGATCAGAAAGTCAGGCTTCGAGAATATCAAGTAGGAGATCTTGTGCTGAAAAGACTCCTTCCTCCTCATACAGACCACAGGGGCAAGTGGACTCCGAACTATGAAGGGCCATTCGTAGTGAAGAAAGTTTTCTCTGGTGGAGCACTGATGCTCGGTACTATGGATGGTGAAGACTTCCCGTCCCCTGTGAATTCAGATATAGTTAAAAAATACTTCGCATAAAAATGACCCGCTGGACATAAAAACAGAATGTAAGTCCAGGCAAAAATAGGGCATCCCGGCGAGTCAAAAAACAGAATAAAATACTCGGGCAAAAATAAGGGAAAATAAAATGAAAAGATGTACACCCGCTGAGTTGAAAAGCCGCATTGGACAACTCAGGCAAAAATGGGTATCCCGGTGGATCGAAAACCCGAAAGGGCGATTCACGCAAGATAAGGGAATAAACGAACAACTGCATTCTGAATTCGTTTGTATCACTTACAACATGGTAAGCTTCGAAAGGTTCGAGCGTCGGTCGGAATCAGCCTCCTTCAAAAGCAAGATGAAAAGAACGACGAAAGTCATACGAGTCATAACAAAAGGGAAGCTCCTTGAAGCGTCATCAGCATTGCCAACACCTTCTTGTTTCTCAATTTTTTGTAACAATCTCCTCATTTCAGGGGATCTGTTTCTTTGACTGTACTCGCCAATTCAGGGCACATAAATTAATAAAATAAGATTTTCAGTCATGATTCGTCTCGTACATTTTATTTTCGTTTGCGAAAATGTTCGATGTCCTTAAGATATTAATTGCATAAATACAGATGCTACTCTTCTAAAAATACGTGCTTGTAGGAAATATACTTACTCCCGGGAGTGGCTAAACTCCTATGATGGAATCCAGTAAGGGATACCTCGGAGTACTTGTGCGTTTCTTTGTCTTTACAGGATTGCAGGTTTTCAAAGCGCAACATGGGGCATGAAAACTTCTCCCCAGTAAACTGCCAAGCCATTGTTTCCTCAGCACACCTTCCCAAACAGCACCAGAGATGCTTTCCCCCATCAGAGTTGTCAAGCATCACTTCTCCAACATTTCCCTCGAAGAGCAGCACCAAAAGGTGTTCATATCCCCAGCTGAGTTATCAAGTATCATCCTCAGCAAGATCCCCACAGAAATCTCTAGGAAGATCTTCCAGTGATCTTTCTTCTTCCCTGGCCAAGTACTAGACAGGGACCATCTCCCCGCAGGGTTTCAGCCTCTATCCAGAAGAGCAACGTCTGAATATCTCACAACAGAGTGACGAAAGCTCCTACAAACCCCAGCTGGGTCCCTCATTACTGAGATAGGTCTATCAGTGATCTATTTCCCCATGCAGAGTCATATATGTCAGATCTGCCAATAATCTCATCCCCAGCTGGGATATCCACTTCAAGCAGATCAGCCAGAGATCTTCGCAGCAACGGGATCCGAACCTCAGATCGGTATCTTTGCATAAGCATGGCATTCACATCATATTTTCCCCACAGAGCGTAATATTCCGTCTGATACGGAGCATTACGGCAAAAATCAAACATACTGCATAATCATAAGCCATGTTCTGAAACAAACACTTGTGAATACTGACGATCCATCAACAATTTACAGAATATTTCCCCGATTCCCCACCAGAGAGCCAAAAAATTTCCCTTACAAAAACAGAAACACACTTTTCGGCACCCGTCCTTGTCATATCCCCAGCAGAAAGCCAAAGCGTCCCCTTTGCACTCACTAATACAAATACATATACATACAATTCTTTGACACCCGTCCGTGTCACCTTCCCCCAACATGGTTACCTAAACACTTTGTAAATTAAATACTTGTTTATAATACACTTTTTCCGACACTCGTCCGTGTCGTGATCTCCCCAGCAAGTTAAACACTCGTCTGTGTCTCACTCATCTCTTTTTACTCATACAGATACTCGTCCGTATCTTGTATATGCCACTTATATCCCCTCAGATTCGACACTCGTCCGTGTTCTTTGTTAACCAGTTGATACTCGTCTGTATCATCATCTCTGAACATGCGTCAAGCGTTTGTTTCTACTGATACTCGTCCGTATCATAGTCTTAAGGATGCTCGTTCGCATTTTTAATCTATACACAGTGTCAAACACTTATATTTTCTTGAATTAGACACTCGTCTGTGTCTACCCTTTCCCCATAAGAATCCCCAACAAAGCTTGTTAAACTATTTTCTTTCTATCTGACATTCGTCCTATGTCATGATACCTTTTCGGCAGCCGTACCCTGCCAAGTGATCGTCCTTCACCTTTTTGATGATCGCCTTTCATCACCCCCAGCGGAGTCTCTATTCATTAGAACCCCTTCTTATCCGACATTCGTCCTATGTCGTGATATTTTCGACAGCCGTCCCCAGCTAGGTGATCGTCTTTCACCTCTTGATGATCGTCCTTCATCATTTTATCCGATGGTCGTCCCCATCATTGATTCTGTTATCTGACATTCGTCCTATGTCATGATAAACCTCGAGAGCAGCCGTACCCTGCTAGGTGATCGTCCTTCACCTCTTGATGATCGTCCTTCATCATGCTTATCCGATGGCTGTCCCCATCATCGACCTTTTCATCCGACATTCGTCCTATGTCGTGATACTTTTGGCAATCATACCTTGCCAGGTGATCGTCCTTCACCTTAGATGACCGTCCCTCATCTTATCCTCAACAGAGTAGCCGTCCCCTGCTAGGTGATCGTCCTTCACCTTTGATGAACGTACCTCATCATCTGTTTCATTCATTTCCTCAAACCCGATGGCCGTCCCCATCATTTATTTTTAATCCCCAGAGAGTCTTATAGCTTTACCTGGTGGTCGTCCCCATCATAATCTCTTATATCCCCAGCTTGTCGGCCGTCCCCGTCATTGCTTTATTTCCCACATTTTTCCCAGCATTGTAAACACCCCAAATTTGCCCTCACCCATTCACACCATGGCTTGTGATCATTTCATATGCATAAACACAATCATACCATCTCATATCTCATTTTTGATTCACTGCATAGTTTCTGAGTCATCTGCATCTAGGGTTTGTGACCTGAGCAATCCAGGAGCTTCTTGAGCCACTTCAAAAGCCACCAATCACTTCAAAGGGATCCATATGTGTTCTTGTATCATATTCCATCCTTTCAAAGTCAAGATTTCAAAAGAATCACAAGAACTGAGGTTTGTGTGGAAGCAGAGCCAGGATAGACTGCACAGTTGACTGAAAATTAGGGTTTTGGTTTCAGAGGCCATAACCCCAAATTTTTTGATCATTCTTGTTTCCATTGGTCTCTATATGGTATAGGGAGTGTGCATATCAATTTTCATGAAGAAATTCCATGGGGAAGTCATCTGATCAAGAGTTGACTTTCTGGACAAGTCAGGGCAAAATCAGGGCATCTGAGGCCCCCAATGACCCAACCAATGGGTGATCTTCATCATTTTGAGTGTATATGATCTTTATTTGATCATGGAAGAAGGTTTAAGTTCACAAAAATCAAGAATTTGGAGTTTTTGCAAATGTTGACTTTTTGGGCATAGTTGACTTTTCAAGAATGCTTCATTTTAGGTCATTTTTCAAGCCTTGATTCTTGATCCAAAAATGCTTCAAATGGAAAAACTTTGGTCATGAAAGTTGTAGATTACATCTTTCCCTTTTCAAAAAGTACAAGAACATGATCAAATTCTTCTTGGATCAAAAGTTATGGTGTGACAAAGTTGGCAAAAATCATTGATTTTCAAGATGTGCACCAAATGAGAATTTTGCAAAATCATGAACCAATGCCATTTGTAACTTCTAATTCACTTCAAACCATGACATAAACATTCTATGTGTCCTAAAAATCAGAATGGAACCAAGATCACATGTTTATGGTTTGTGTAACAAGGCATTTTTCACAAAGTTTCAAAAAGTAACAACTTGCAAAAACACTCATCACACTTCACCAACTTGATGCATTGGATGCTGAACCTCCCTAGCTTCACTCACATACCATGCTGCGCCAGCCCATGCTCATGTACCAAGCTATAACTTAGCCCATGCCTCTCTTACAAAGAAGTTGACATTTTGCAAAAGGTGACTTACCTATCACAGCAGGCCATGTCACATCATCTGGCCAATTAGAATTGTTTATACTTTCCATTTGCAAGCTGAACATAACACCAGGCCAGGCTGAAACACTCTCAAGCATCACATACACCAAAACACACCATTGTGCAAAACTCTTCGAAATTCTCTGCCCAGCCATCAAACATCCAAACCATTTTCACCAATCATCTCACCATGTTCCACTGAGCCTAAACCAACAAAGAACCAGGCTTGAAACAAACCACAACTCCATTTCACCATTTTCACTCCATAAAGCAAAAGCTTTCGAATCTGCTTCTACAAGCCATAAACACTCAAACAAATTCCACACATCAACTCACCTTGCTTCACTGACCAGAAACCACCCACTACTTTGGCTTGAAACCCTCCATAACTCAAATACGATTTTCACACTCCCTTGGTCAGAGCTGCTGCAAACTCACTCAGGAGGCTGTTTAAACTCCATCCAACTATCCAAAGCTTCAAAGGGGGATCATTGGGACCTGTTTGAGCCAAAGAGCTAGCCAGAAAGTGCCAGAGATCAGAGCTCCAGTTCAGGTGAGCTTCATGAACATTTTTCCCAGGAGTTTGTTTTTAAGTTCTTAATTGGTTCTCCATGTTTCACTGGTCATGATGATGTGTTTAGTTTCGAAAATCATTGAGTTTTGAGCATGTATGGTGTCTCTGAAATTTTTTGACCTAAACCCCTTTTGCTTCGATTCAGCTTTGTTGTGTAAAATAAATTTGTTTTGGCTGTGAATTCTTGTTCTATGATGCGTGGGGATGATTTCTGGGCAAGAAAATTGGGTTTTAGTGAGCTAGGGTAAGAGTTGGCATTTTTCAGGGAGGATGCTGGCCGGAGAAGACGACCAGAAGTCTTCTCCGGCCGCCTGAAAGTAATTAGTCTTTTAATTAGGGTTAGGGCAAAATTCAAATATGGACCCTTGGATCTGGCTTCCCGCGCGCGTGTGTGTGGTCCAGATCATGTCATTAATTCATAACCAGGTTTAATTAGTTTAATTAATTGAATTTAAGAAGTTTGAATATGGGCCTTTGATCTGCGCGCGCAGTCAACCCATTCACTGCCAGGCTCAATCTCAACCCTCCATTGTGCATACTTCAGATTAAATTCATTTTAATTCATTTTCTTTTCATTGTATTTGCATAATTATTTTAAAATAGTAAAAAATGTGTAAAAATTATGAAACTTTTTCTCATAAGTTTTATTAATTTTTATGACACAAAAATATTTTTATTTTTATTTTTATCATTAAAAAAGTATTTTAAAATATTTAAAGGATTATTTTTAATTGATTAATGGAAATTAATTTATTAAAAATGCTTTTAGGTATTTAAAAATCACCAAAAAATTCATGAAATGTTCTAAGACATTTAGAAACATTGTCCAACCTTCAAACCAAATTTCTTTTTTGATCTTGATGCATTTTGAGATTTTTTCATTGAATTAAAATCATTTTTGTGCATTATTTTGATCCTAAGTTCAAAAAATCATTTCTGCCTATCTATGAAGAGTTGGACTTTGATTCTTTTTGCATTGCATTGTGTTTAGCATGTAGTTTTTGAGGTAAAATGGCCATGATTTTATCTTGCATTTTTCAATTGTTTGGCATTTCTTTTGTTTAGGAACCCTAAAAACCCTAATAATCTGTAAAAATCATAACTTGAGATTGGTTAAGAGTTGAGATCTCCCCTTTGGGCATTGGTTTAGTATAGGTTTAGGGTTTCTTTGGGTGGCATTTTCCATTTTTTATCTTAGGGTTTGCTTCTGTTTTTGGTTTTTGTTTGTTGTTTGATCCATAAACCCTAATTTGGGCTTCCATTTGCATCCTTCTTGCATTCTCTTGCATAACATGACTTGCCATGACATTTCAAGCATCCATTTGATTCATTTGACATCTTAAGACATATAGAAAGCATGTTTGATCATTGCATCTTGCATTTGCCATGTTGTTTGCCATGTATGTTTCATAACTTTTCATGTAAGTTCATGCTCCTTAACTTGCATCATTTGCATCCATGATCTTGTATGAACATCTCCATGCCTTGCCTCATGTTTGTAGCATCTCATAGCATCATTATCATCATCAACATGCTTCTGGTTTTGTTTATCATCATGTCATCTTATCTCATTTGGCTTTGCATTGCATTTCTTTTCTAACATTTCAGGTGGTAAGTAATGTTGAGAAGTGAATTTGCCTTCACTTCTCATGACTTTTCTTTTCATCTCTCTTGCATCCATTGCTGCATTTTTATATGTGTTAGAGTTTGAGCTTGCTCATTCTTCTTCTTCCCACTTTCTTTCTTCAAGTGACTTGACTTCTTGAATGAAGCAAGTTGCTTTGCTTCTCTTGATCCTTTCATCTGCTTCCTGGTGGTTCCATTGATCTTCTTTTGCAAACCTCACAAACCTTAGGGACAACCAAGCATGACAATGATTAGGGTTTTGATTAGTCCCCCTTCTTAGTTTTACCTTTGTGTCTCTTTTGAGTCATCTCTTCTCATCTCATAATCAGGGACTAAACCCTAAAGGCTTTAAGGCTTTGTGATTAAGCTTATGCCTGCATCCTTCTCTTAGGATGGAGTGTATAACTTTAATCCTAAGTGTTAAACCCTTAATGTGTTTAACTCTCTTAATCAATTCATTTAATAATCATCAAGACATCACACTTGTAACTTGGGCCTTGCATTAGGGTTCTAATTCTTCCTTAATTGGTTAAGAAGGACTAACCCTAGTGTTAATGGACAAGTCCCCCTCAAGTTGTCTTACAAATCATAAAATCCACTTCATCATCATATCATTAAATAAAATCCACTTAATCAAAGGCTTGTTTTGTCATGAGTTTAATCCCTAATCATGGATTAAGTTGAGGAGCTTTCCTCAGCTTAAACATTCTCATCTATTATCCTTCTATTAGGATGGTGTAATGAGTCTGTTTAATCCTTGATTATGGCTTAACCTCATTACTTAACACTAAACAAAAACAACAAAAACATCTAAATAATCAACAAGTAGGTTAATGATCTTAATCCTACTCCATGGTGATTAAGTGTGAGAAGCTGACTTCACACTTAAGGTATTCTCATTACCCCTAATCAGAGGGAAGATGTGATGAGTTTACTAACCCATTGGTTTAGGCTTAAGCTCATTAACTTATGACAAACTTCAAAAAGCAATAAAAGACTGAAAATACAAAAACAAACAATAATCGTCTCCTCCGGGATTCTTTTCTCATCTCATTCACTCATAAATGCGAACTTGCTTCTTCCGTCTAATGCAAGACAGTTTGCACCTGAGCCAGACAGGTCATACACTTGAGCATAGACAAGTAAGCAGTTCACAAGTCAATTCATCTATCAGTCCCTTTGGGTCGAACTACGGTGTTCTGACTTCCTCATTGCACGAGAGGATACGTAGGCATAACTTAACAGTTATCGAATAAAAGTCTCTGTACATTCCCCCTCTTTCTAGCTTTATTCTTTAAGCCTCATGATCTTGAGCATTCCATTCACTTCTTACACTGACACTTCATTTATACACTTCACTCTCTTTTACACTGACACCTGTACATCTCTTCCAGCTATTTCATACACAGATTGCACTGACACTACCCCTTTAAAACACAAATCTTTTAAGCGCGGATCCCGTCGAGTACGGCGGACAATCTGGGTGCTAATACCTTCCTAGGTTGTAACCAACCCCCTTTCTCAGTCTCTCTGGTTCGCAACCGTCTTATCCATCTTTTTCTAGGCCTATGCAGCATTGCCTTTCCTCCGGGATAAAAATGCCTAGCTGGCGACTCTATTCATCTCCAGTGAGTTCACGGCTGTGTGTCCTCATTGTCCCTATCGCCGACCGTTCGCGTCTGTACCTTTATCTGGGCCTGGTCCCATTTATCGGGAGCGACAGCTTGGCGACTCCGCTGGGGACCCTTATACTGCAACCAGGGCTTCTGGTTCTTTTTGTGGGTTCCTCCTAGCGCTTGATTGATTTGTGTTTACTAGGGTATTATGTGCTTATTTGTGCTTGTATATTTATTTTTGTTTATTGATTTATGTACAGTTGTTTACTGCTTTCTTTATTGCTTTTGTATATACCATACTGTCATGCTGCTGGCTGGATCTGGTCTTTTGTTTTGGTGGGTGGGTGTTTCATTGAGAGTTAAGATCCTATACCTGGGATCTGAGTGACACCTAGGCTAGAGTGAATCATATTCTTTCCCATTCCATTTCGGTCTGGTGCGGGAATATGAAACACGGTTCAGATGTGGGTTTCTTCTTGAGAACTCTGTGTTGCAGATTTCCTGCAATGCTAGGGCTATCTGGGAAGCCTGCTAAGTCTGGATGACCTTTAGTATTGACCTTCAGAAACTGAGGTGAATTAGAGGAGGAACTTTTATGGTTATTGTAAACACTGTACCTCCGGGTTAGAAGTGTTTACACTTCTCATAACTGATCCGAGTCTGAGGATCCTTGTTCTAGAACACCGCCTGTGAGGGGGTTGGGCTGTTTACAGGTTTGCAGGTACCTTGACCTCAGAATACCCTGTTACTTTGATTTGTTTAAGAATACTCCATTTTGGGTCAGTTCTTGTGATTCTAAAACCCTGGACATGTGGCTCTTTATTTGAGTCCCCCCACCTTGGTTACTGGATTTACAGACCTCCATCTGGAATTCTTGAACACACATGGACTTATATGAGGGCATTTTGATCAGATCCAGCTCAGTCACAAACCCTTGCATTTCATTTGCATACATAATCATTGCATCATATTGACATTTTCTTATTTGTGTTTCAGGGTATCCATCTTCATTTGGTTTTGGTTTTGACCCCATCTTCAGTATTGACTTGTCTTCATCAGCTATCTGCTTCAGTTATCACCTGCACCAGCCAGTCAGTGGCCCACTTATTCAGTATTATCATCAGCACCTGTCACTACTCAGTCTCAGCATCATGGCTCCTAAAAAGAGCAACATCACCTATCACTTCTTCCAGCCAGAGTTATCAGACATCAGGAGGATTCAAACCCTGATCACTCCAGATCACATACCATTGTTCAGGGAACACTATGGGGATATACTTGATATGGTTATGGATCTGGACCCTTCACAGAGAAGCCTGATCCACACTTGCATTCAGTTCTATGATCCCCCACTGAGATGCTTCACTTTTCAGGACTTTCAGCTAGGCCCTCTATTGGAAGAATACTCATCATTGGTTGGTTTGCCTATCAGGGGTGGAGTCCCTTTCAACCCTGAGATGGTCTTTCCTGGTAATGGAGAAGTAGCAAAAGCTTTGCATCTGGAACCTGTCCTAATTGAGCAGCATATGACTTCCAAAGCTGGAATCCCCGGTTTTCATCTGGATTTCCTGATCTCTCAAGCTACCCTGAAGGCTTCTTTAGGAGAGTGGAAGGCTGTCTGTGCCTTGTTGGCCTTGAGTGTATATGGAATTGTGTTGTTTGCAGATGAGCCTCGATTCATTAGCAAGAATGCAATCCATCTTTTCATCTTGAAGAACCCAGTGCCAACTTTATTGGGGGATCTTTACTACTCAGTGCATCAGAGGAATGAAAAGCAGAGGGGAAGGTTAGTGAGGTGTTGTGCTCCATTGTTCCACACTTGGCTTCTCAAGCATCTACCCAGGACAGATGCCTTTCTAAATCCTCATCAGCAGAGCAACTGGGCTAAGAGACTCACTGTTCTAACTTCAGCTGACATCAGATGGTGCACTCAGAGCACCAAGGGCAGGGATATCATCACCAGCTGTGGGCATTTTCCCAATGTGCCCCTAATAGGAGTTAAAGGAAGTATCAATTACAACCCTCTGCTGTTTAAACGGCAACTGGGCTATGCACTGGTCCACACTCCTAGGGCACAGGACTTGGTTGAGACTCTCTATTGTGAGAACAAGATTAATTTGGCTATTGTTAGGCAGGCTGCCTGGGCCTGGGATAATGTTCAAACCAAGGGAGTGACTATTCTGGGGAAGTGCAACAATGTGGCATCAGCACAATATTATGAATGGTCCCGTGCCAGGGCCCAATTCTCTGGGATGCCCTTTACTATAGAAGATATGCCTGAGTCATCTTCAGCACCACCCCCTGCCACTATCAGTTTGGAAGAGTTTGAGAGCCTGAAGGAAAGGAATGAGAAGCTAGCCCAGGCCTTGCAGAAGACCCTCCGGGAGAGGAGTGAGGGTATGAGGGAAATTGAGAGGTTGGAGAAGTTGAGAGTAGAGCATCTGACTAAGATTGAGAAGTCTGGAGATTATATCAAAAAGTCTAAGGCTGGAGAACAAATTCTGAAGAATGCTTGCAAGGAAGCCCAGTTCCAGAGAGCAAGGACAGACTTGTATTTGAAGGAAAGTCAAGCTCGGTGGGTCAGGATCACCGAGGCTCGTACTCTAGAAGACAAGAGAGTTCAAGACAAGATGGAGCAACTGGAAGCTAGTGCAAAAGAACAGCAAGAAGCCCTGGCAGCAGCCCAGAGGGAGATATCAGAGCTGAAGATCAAAGCAGGGGTGAAGAGGTCCAAAGAACAAACTCAACACAAGAAGCTAACAGCAGCTGTTACAACCCGGAATCTCCTCATCAGGAATCTCACGGAGCGTCCGGCTGATCCTGTGACCGAAGCACTTCTCAAGGAAGTTCGTGAGGATGAGTTTGGTCTTGGTGTTTGACCATTTGTTTGTTGTTGCTTCCTTTCCATGTACTTCTATTTTCTTGTAATGTATTGTGACCCCTTAGAGGGCTTGTGTTGTAAAATGAACAAGTTGTATTATTTCACCTTCTGTAATATATTTGTGTTAGTTTGCTTCATCTGAGTTTTCTTCAAGCAACAACAACATCATCATCAGGGGTCTGGAAGGGTCAAAACTGAAGGCCAAACCGGATACCTTGAGAACAAATAAGCATAATTGCATTGCATGCTAACCCTTTGTTTGTTTTGTAGGTTTTTGCTTTATTGTTGCTAACTCTGTTGTGATGTTCAGGAACTATTGCTAGGCGCCGGGTATTTCCCCTCAACCGTCCGCACCGTTATCCAACCCGAAACAACCTTCCGGGAATCCAAATGGATCAGATGCAGCAGGACCTTACTGAGGTCAGAAATCAAATGGCAAACGAAAGGCTAGAAATGAGGAATCAAATGACGCAGTTCATGGAAGTGATGAACAACATGGCTCAGAGCCAGGAAAGATTGAGGGCCATGGTGGAAAGGCAAAATCAAGAAGATCCGCATATAGGGACTGCCGGCACCAGCAACAATGAAAGGGTCCAACCCCATGTTAACCCCCCTGTCTTTGGGCCACACCTCCATCCTGAGGTCAATATTCCTGCAAATGTTCAAGGGACTGCCACCGCAGCTAGGGTACTTCAAGAAGATCCTCAGGAGGACCAATTCACAGTAATGGGTGCTGGGGAGGAAGCTTATGATAGGAGATTGGATGAGATAGATGAGAAATTGAGGTCCTTAGAATCTCAAAACTCTTTGGGCTTCGATGTCATGGACATGGGCTTGGTAGACGGGGTCAGGATCCCCCATATGTTCAAGCCTCCTTGTTTTGAAAAATACAACGGGACTTCATGCCCCCGGACTCATTTACAGTCATTTCTGGGAAGGCTGAAGGCCTATACAATGGATGAGAAGCTCTGGATGTTCTATTTCGAAGACAGCTTAACTGGAGCGTCAAGAGAATGGTACTCTCACTTGACAAGGGAAACAATTAGATGCTGGAAGGACCTGGCAGAGGCCTTCATCAGACAGTATCAGTATAACTTAGACATGGCACCCAACAGGACCCTCCTAATGGGAATGTCACAGTCGTCAAGGGAAAGTTTCCGAGAATATGCCCAGAGATGGAGGCAACTGGCTGCTGCTGTTCAGCCCCCTATGTCTGAAAGGGAAATGGCAGATATGTTCATGAACACCCTTCAGGGGACTTACATTGACAGGCTGGCTGCTTTCTCTTCCACTAGCTTTGCAGATGTTGTCATAGCTGGGGAGAGAATTGAAAGCCTATTGAAGATGGGTAAGATATCTGACAATGGTGCAAGCTCGTCCAGTAGTACAAGAAAGCCTTTTGCAGGCCCGAGAAGAACTGGCGAGACCAATGCCATCCACACCAACAGGGGCAGGCCCCAATATGTTCACAGATCAGTGGCAGCAGTCACCATCCCTGCTCCAGCTCATCCACAACCAGTCTATCAACCTCCTCAGCAAAACTATCAACAACAACCTCAGCAAAATCAGTATCCTCCAAGAAATTACAACAACAGCAACACCAATAACAACAGTCAACAAAGGCCATTTCAACAGAGGCCTTCTCAAGCTAACAGGGTGATCGATCCGATCCCTATGCCGTATGCTACCTTGCTGCCACAACTCCTGAAACTCAACCTAGTTGAGCTAAGGACGCTGGCACCTCCAGATCCCAACAGTCTACCCAGGAACTATGACTCCAATGCTAGGTGTGCTTTTCATTCAAATGCACCTGGCCACAGTACAGAAAAGTGCAGAGCTCTGCACATGAAGGTACAAGACCTGGTCGACTCAAAGGCTCTGAATTTCGCACCACCACCCAATGTCAACAAAAACCCAATGCCAAACCACGGTGGTCCTAGAATTAACGCTATTGAAGAAGACAAACCGTCTTATTTAATAACCAGCGTGGGTCAGATCCGGACACCGTTGGTAGAAATCAAGGCTCAACTCCTGGAATGTCAAATGTTCCCGGGGTGTGAGTTGGGTTGTGCTTACTGCAATATCTCTGTAAATGGGTGCGATAATTTGAGGAATGGCATACATGGCCTTATTCAGAGTGGCCAGCTTCAGATCACCACATCATTTCCAACAAATCCAGCAATCTCATCAGCAACGGTTTCAGAACCTCCTACAACTGCAACAATTATTGTTCCTAACAATTCTTCGGTTTCATCAACGAGTACTTCATCTGTCGTTTCAACTGATCAGATATCAATGAATGTGCCTTCTACAACTCCAGCACCACTCCATTATGAAGCTCTTACAACAACAACATCCATTCTTCCACCATTGTCTCCTACAACGCCAGCAACAAATCATGAAGATGTCTCAACTGTTACCATATTCTACGATCCTGAAAACAACTCCGCCTACAACTCAGAAGGTGCTGCTCCCACTAGAGCACCAGTTACGATTTATTATGATCCGCAGACCATCACAGTTCCTTCAACAGTTGCAGTCAGTCCAGTCACTATCACGGTGCCTGGACCAATACCTTATGAAAGCAGTAATGCCATCCCCTGGCATTACGGCTCTGACTTGTACTGTGAAGGACAAAGAATCACTTTTGAATCATCAACCCCTGCAATACAAATTGACAATGTGGGAGGAGGCGGAGGCTTCACCCGAAGCGGACGACTTTTCGCTCCACAAATTCAGAGACCCACAGCCGAAGCAGAAGCTGCTGCCAAGGCAAAAGGGAAGAGCCCTGTGCGGGAAGATCAAGCTGTTAAGGAAGCTTTGAAGACACCCTTCGATCAAGAGGTTGATGAGTTCATGCGAATCATCAAAAAGAGTGATTATAAAATAGTGGATCAGCTTCATCAGACGCCTTCCAAGATCTCAATCCTATCATTGCTCATGTGCTCCGAGGCCCATCGGAATGCACTACTCAAAGTCTTGCACGCAGCTTACGTGCCTGAAGAGATCACTGTCAATCAGCTGGAAGCTGTAGTTGGAAATGTCAATGCTAGTCACGGACTAGGGTTCACCAATACTGATTTGACAACGGAAGGCCGTAACCATAACAAAGCCTTGCACATAACCATGGAATGCAAAGGTGCTGTCCTTTCCCATGTGCTGGTAGACACGGGGTCATCCCTCAATGTCTTACCTAAGAAGGCCTTGGTGAAGCTAGAATATGACGGGTTGGCGTTGAGACCCAGCAACCTGGTGGTGAGAGCCTTTGATGGTTCAAAGAGATCGGTTCTGGGAGAGATTGAATTACCCGTAACGATTGGCCCGCAGACTTTCACAACTATCTTCTACGTGATGGATATACAGCCCGCCTACAGCTGTTTATTGGGTAGGCCATGGATTCACGCTGCTGGCGCCGTGACCTCTACCCTTCACCAGAAGTTAAAATATGAGTGGGAGGGTCAAATCGTTACAATCTGTGGAGAAGAGGACATTTTTGTCAGCCACCTGGCAACCTATAAGTACATTGAAATGGATGGGGAGATCCATGAAACAATGAGTCAAGGTTTTGAGGCCTTGAATGTCAATGAAGCATCTGCTGTATCTGGAATCTCCATGTCATCTTATCAACAAGCCCGGAAGGTTGTTGAAGAAGGAGCTGCCCAAGGCTGGGGCAAGGTTGTATCTGTGGAAGAGAAGAAAGACAAGTTTGGGTTGGGTTACAGACCAACTCAACATCAAGCGGAGGCTGCTGAGGAGCCAGGTTTTGTCAGTGGGGGGATGCTCACCCCCGATGCTATCAACAATTTGGAAGACGAGCTGGAAGAGGAGCGCAATCTGGAGAATTGGATTCGTCCAAAGATCCCGGGGAGCAGTGTCTCGAACTGGTCTTCCCAGGAAATTATAAGAGTTACTCATGCAGAGTAATTATTATTTCCTGTATTTTTTATACCATGCATCAAAGTCTTGCATCTTGCCCAAGATGACAAGACTCATTTTGTAATCGGGCCATCTGTACTTTTTGTGCAAACAAGATCAATTAATGAAATATCAGACATCTTTTTGCAAACAAGTCTTTTTCTTTTCCGTTCACTGTTTTCCTATTTTTCTTTTTTGTACAAAAAAAAATAAATGGCAGTGTTTTCAAAATGACAACTTTTATTTCACTTTTCTAAAGCAAGATTAAAATCAATCACTAAAATGAACAAACTGAACCCTTGCAGAGAGTGCCTTCCAGACAGCATCGACAACAGCACGGCTATGACTTCGTATGACTTTGACAATCCAATCAATCAAGCTGATGAAGGGGTTGAAGAAGAGTATGAGCTTCCTGAAGAGCTAGCCAGGTTGTTAAGACAAGAGGAAAAGGTTATTACTCCTCACCAGGAGGAGGTTGAAGTGATCAATCTTGGTACAGATGAAGACGTGAAAGAAGTTAAAATCGGGGCCTGCCTGCAAGACTCAGTGAAGAGACAACTGATTGATCTGCTTCAAGAATATGTGGACGTGTTTGCTTGGTCTTACCAAGACATGCCAGGGTTGGATACCGACATTGTTGTGCACAAGCTGCCTTTGAGAGAAGAGTGCCCACCGGTCAAACAGAAACTGCGCCGTACTCGTCCAG
Source organism: Lathyrus aphaca (assembly GCA_963966055.1). Classification (NCBI taxonomy): domain Eukaryota; kingdom Viridiplantae; phylum Streptophyta; class Magnoliopsida; order Fabales; family Fabaceae; genus Lathyrus; species Lathyrus aphaca. Next base: position 162,293,278 of record OZ014520.1, on the reverse strand, counting down.
ACATGGCTATGAAAATCAAGGAAGAGGTGCAAAAGCAATGGGACGCCGGGTTCCTTGCCGTGACTAGCTATCCGCCGTGGGTTGCTAATATTGTACCTGTGCCTAAGAAAGACGGCAAAGTAAGAATGTGTGTTGACTACCGGGATCTGAACAGAGCTAGCCCGAAAGATGATTTCCCATTACCTCACATTGACGTATTGGTTAATAATACGGCTCAGTTCTCGGTATTCTCCTTCATGGATGGATTTTCAGGATACAATCAGATTAAAATGTCACCTGAAGACATGGAAAAGACAACCTTCATCACACCCTGGGGCACGTTCTGCTACAAGGTAATGCCATTTGGGCTCAAGAACGCCGGTGCAACATATCAACGGGCTATGGTAACATTATTCCACGATATGATTCATAAAGAGATAGAATGTTATGTGGATGACATGATTGCCAAGTCCCTTACTGAGGAAGACCACCTGGTGAATCTGCTAAAACTGTTCAAGCGTCTGAGGAAGTACCAACTGAAGTTGAACCCCAACAAATGCACATTCGGGGTGCGATCCGGTAAGCTGCTAGGATTCATTGTAAGCGAGAAAGGGATTGAAGTCGACCCTGATAAAGTCAAAGCTATTCAAGAGATGCCCGCACCGAAAACTGAAAAGGAAGTTCGAGGGTTCTTAGGTCGATTGAACTACATCTCAAGGTTCATATCTCACCTTACAGCAACCTGTGAACCCTTGTTCAAGCTATTGAGAAAAGAACAAACGGTCAGGTGGAATGAAGATTGCCAGAAGGCATTTGACAAGATCAAGGAGTACTTACAAGAACCACCAATCCTTATGCCTCCAGTTGAAGGAAGACCTCTAATCATGTACTTGACAGTATTAGAAGAGTCGATGGGGTGTGTGCTGGGCCAGCATGACGAGTCTGGTCGAAAAGAGTATGCAATTTACTACCTAAGCAAAAAGTTTACCGACTGTGAACAACGTTATTCACTGCTCGAGAAAACTTGCTGTGCTTTAGCGTGGGCTGCTCGCCGACTAAGGCAGTATATGTTGACCCACACTACCTTACTGATCTCAAAAATGGACCCGGTTAAGTACTTTTTCGAGAAGCCAGCCCTTACCGGACGGGTTGCAAGATGGCAAATGATTCTCACGGAATATGACATCCAGTACACCTCTCAGAAAGCCATCAAGGGCAGTGTACTATCTGAATATCTTGCTGAGCAACCCATTGATGATTACCAGCCTATGAGATTTGACTTCCCTGATGAAGACATCATGTTCATAAAATCAAAAGATCATGAAGAGCCTATTCACACTGAGGGGCCTGACCCGGGAGAAGAATGGACTATGATGTTTGACGGGGCTGTTAACATGAATGGTCGTGGTGTTAGTGCAGTACTCATTACACCTAAAGGAGTTCACATGCCTTTCTCGGCAAAACTCACTTTCAACTGCACTAACAACGAAGCTGAATACGAAGCTTGCATTATGGGTCTTGAGGAAGCCATTGACTTCAGGATCAAGACATTGACCGTATTCGGGGATTCAGCTTTGGTAATCAATCAGACCAACGGAAAATGGTACACCCACCAGGATCATTTAATACCTTACAGGGATTATACAAGGAGGTTACTGACTTTCTTCACAACAGTCAAGCTCAAGTATATCCCTCGGGACAAGAATCAGTTTGCAGATGCTCTTGCTACCATTTCATCCATGATCAAAGTTCAAGCTGCTAACTTTGTACCTCAGATTTCAGTATCCAGACTTGATAGACCAGCATATGTGTTTGCAGCAGAAGTTGTCAAGGACGATAAGACTTGGTTTCATGACATTAAATGCTTCTTGGAGGATCAAACATACCCACCTGTGGCATCTTCCAATGATAAGAAGACTTTGAGAAGGCTTGCTGGTAGTTTCTTTCTGAACACTGATGGGTCTTTATACAAAAGGAACTTTGATATGGTACTCCTCAGATGTGTTGACAAGACGGAAGCAGGTTTGTTGATGCATGAAGTGCACGAAGGATCGTTTGGTACCCATGCCGGAGGGCATGCCATGGCTAAAAAGTTGTTAAGATCAGGTTATTACTGGATCACAATGGATGCAGACTGTTGTGCTTATGCCAGAAAATGCCATAAATGCCAGATCTATGCAGATAAGGTGCATGTGCGTCCCAATCCTCTGAACATCATGTCTTCACCATGGCCCTTTGCCATGTGGGGCATTGATATGATTGGCAAGATTGAGCCAACCGCTTCAAATGGCCACAGATTCATCCTGGTCGCCATTGATTATTTCACTAAGTGGGTCGAAGCCGCCTCATATGCAAATGTTACAAGACAAGTGGTAGCCAGATTTCTGAAGAGAGATATCATCTGTCGATATGGAGTTCCCGAGCGAATCATTACTGATAATGGTTCCAACTTAAACAACAAAATGATGGCTGAATTATGCCGGGACTTCAAGATCCAACATCACAATTCTTCTTCTTACAGGCCGAAGATGAATGGCGCTGTTGAGGCAGCAAATAAGAATATCAAGAAGATTGTGCAGAATATGGTAATCACTTACAAAGATTGGCATGAAATGCTACCGTTTGCCTTGCATGGGTACCGCACGTCAATCAGAAAATCCACTGGGGCAACACCGTATCAGCTTGTGTATGGTATGGAAGCAGTCCTACCTGTTGAAGTTGAATTACCCTCCCTACGGGTATTAATGGATGTTAAACTGAGTGAAGCAGAATGGGTTCGGGCCCGATACGAACAACTGAGTCTGATCGAAGAGAAAAGATTGGCTGCAATCTGTCATGGACAGCTATATCAGAAGAGAATGAAGAGAGCCTTCGATCAGAAAGTCAGGCACCGAGAGTACCAAGTAGGAGATCTGGTGCTGAAAAGAATCCTCCCTCCTCATACAGACCACATGGGCAAATGGACTCCAAATTATGAAGGACCATTCGTGGTAAAGAAAGTTTTCTCTGGTGGAGCACTGATGCTCAGCACCATGGATGGTGAAGATTTCCCGTCCCCTGTGAATTCAGATGCAGTTAAAAAATACTTCGCATAGAAATGACCCGCTGGACGTAAAAACAGAATGTAAGTCCAGGCAAAAATAGGGCATCCCGGCGAGTCAAAAACAGAATAAAAGACTCGGGCAAAAGTAAGGGAAATAAACAAAAATGTACACCCGCTGAGTTGAAAAGCCGCATTGGACAGCTCAGGCAAAATTGGGTATCCCGATGGATTGAAAACCCGAAAGGGCGATCCATGCAAAATAAGGGAATAAGCGAACAACTGCATTCTGAATTCGTTTGTATTATCTACAACTTGGTAAGCTCTAAAGGATCAAGCTTCAATCAGAATCAGCCTTCTTCAGAAAGCAGGACGAGAAGAACGTCATTGTCATACGAGTCATAGCAGAAGAGGAAGCTCCTTAAAGCGTCATCAACGCTGCCAACATTTTTGTTTCTCAATTTGTAACAATCTCCTCATTTCAGGAGATATGTTTCTTTGACTGTATCTCGCCAATTCAGGGCATATTGAATTAATAAAATCAGATTTTCAGTCATGTCTCGTTTTGTACATTTTCATTTTTGCAAAAAATGTCTGATATCTTAAAAGAACATTGATTGCATAAGAATACAGATGTTTATCTTCAAATAAAAACATGCTTGCAGGAAATTTTGCTTACTCTCAGAAGTGTCTAAGCTCCTATGACGGAATCCAGTAAGGGATACCTCGGGATTATCTTGTACGTTTCTCTATCTTTTTCAGGATTGCAGGTATCCAGAGCGCAACTTGGGGCGTATAAGCTTCATCCCGGCAAACTGGCAAATCAACACTCAATTTTAGCACCCAAAGTGCTCTCTCCCCAGCTGAGTTGCCTCCCGTGACTTCCCCAGTTGAGTTGCCACTTGTTGCTTATCCCCATCAGAGTTGCCAGGCATCGCAGAAGGCACCTATATCCCCGGCTGAGTCAAGAATCTACTTCAGCAGAATCCCTAGGGAGATCTCAATGATTTCTCTTTCTCCCCAGCCGAGTTGTCATCCTCAGTCGGGTACAAAAGTCAAAGAGCTATCTCCCCACAGAGTCTCAGCCTCTATCCAGAAGAGCAATGCATAGAGATCACAACAGAGTGAAGAAGGCTTCTGTAGACCCCAGCTGGGTCTCCCATTTAGGTCTATCAATGACCCACATCCTCAGGCAGATATCATCTCATCAGATCTACCAGTGATCTTATCCCCAGCTGGGATGTCCGCTTCATACAGATCAATCAACGATCTTCGCAGCAACGGGATCCGAATCCCGGTTTTGGTATCTTTGCACAATCATAGCATTTGCATCATATTCACCCACAAAGCGTAACATTCCGTTTTAACACGGAGCATTACGGCAAAAAATCAAATGCATAGCATAATCATGAGCCATGTTATGAATCAACACCTGTGAATGATTACAGTTCATCAACATACAGAAGAAAAATCCCCACCAGAGTTCCCAGCAAAAGCAGTTGCCTCACAAATCACAAACACCAGTATATACTCCTTTTGACACCCGTCCGTGTTATATCCCAGCAGAAAGCCAAAGACATCCTCTTTGTACTCACATATACTTATATACACTTTCTTGGCACCCGTCCGTGTCGTATCCCCAGCGCAGTCACCTACACTTTGTATATCAAATATTTGTTCATATTACACTCTTCTCCTTTTGACACTCATCCGAGTCGCTCTCCCCAGCAGTTAACTACTCATACTACTCAGATACTCGTCCGTATCTTGTATATACCTTTTATATCCCCTCAGATTCGACACTAGTCCTTGTTCTTTGTTAACCCGTTGGTACTCGTCCGTACCATCATCTCAGAACATGAGTCAAGCGTTTGTTTCTACATGATACTCGTCCGTATCATAACCTTAAGGATGCTCGTCCACATCTTTAATCCATACACCGTGTCAAACACTTGTATCTTCTTGAATATAGATACTCGTCTGTATCTACTATCCCAGAAGAGTTCTTTCAGATTCAACACTCGTCCGTGTTCTCTGTTAACCAGTTGATACTCGTCCGTATCATCATCTTTGAACATGTGTCAATTTGTTTCTACCCGATACTCGTCCGTATCGCAGTCTTAAGGATGCTCGTCCGCATCTTTAATCTATACACAATACCCAAACGCTCATACCCTTTGTTTCTTGGATGTGAACACTCGTCCGTGTTTACCATTCCCCAGTAGATCGCCAACAAGGCAATTTCTTTTATCTAACACTCGTCCTGTGTTACGATAAACCCCGAGAGCAGCCGTACCCTGCCGAGTGGTCGTCCTCCACTTCGTGATGGTCGTCCTCCATCATGCTCGTCCGATGGCCATCCCCATCGTTGATTTTAGCAGCCGTCCCCTGCTAGGTGGTCGTCCTCCACCTCGTGATGATTTTCCTTCATCATTTTTATCCAATGGCCGTCCCCATTGTTGATTTTGGTTATCTGACATTCGTCCTATGTCATGACAAACCTTGAGAGCAGCCGTCCCCTGCTAGGTGGTCGTCCTCCACCTCTTGATGGTCGTCCTCCATCATGCTCGTCCGATGGCCGTCCCCATCGTTGACCTTTTATCCGATGGTCGTCCCCATCGTTGATATTTTCGGCAGCCGTCCCCTGCCAGGTGGTCGTCCTCCACCTTTGATGGCCGTCCCCATCATATTTCTTTTATTCCCCAACAGAGCAGCCGTCCCCTGCTAGGTGATCGTCCTTCACCTTTGATGGCCGTACCCCATCATCTGTTTATTTCATTTATTCTTTAACCCGATGGCCGTCCCCGTCGTGGTCCCTTTTCCTTTTCTTTTAGCCCGATGGCCGTCCCCATCGTCGGTTACCTTGCTTTGTGAACTTGATGGCCGTCCCCGTCATGTTTCATCAATCCCCATAAAATTTTACAGCTTTACCTTGATGGCCGTCCCCATCATAATTTCTTATTTTTCCCAGCTAGTCGGCCGTCCCCGTCTTGGCTTTACCTTTTATCCCCATCATGTCGGCCGTCCCCGTCATTGCTTTACTTCACACACTTTTCTCAGCATGTCGGCCGTCCCCGTCATTGCTATTTACCCAGCAGTCGTCCTCTGCTCGACGGTCGTCCTCCGTCGCCCACACTTTACAATATACTTTATTTTCCTTTTACAATCTATATCCCTTTTCTTCTTCGTTCTGTGAGTGCAAATTTTGGACTGTCTTTGGTATTCAACCACAAGTTATCTTGTTTGCCTGTTAAGCCGTTGCTTACATCCTGCACAGCTAACTCATGCTTGAATAGGGGCAGCTGTAAACACCCCAAATTTGCCCTCACCCATTCACACCATGGCTTGTGATCATTTCATATGCATAAACACAATCATATCATCTCATATCTCATTTTTGATTCACTGCATAGTTTCTGAGTCATCTGCATCTAGGGTTTGTGACCTGAGCAATCCAGGAGCTTCTTGAGCCACTCCAAAAGCCACCAATCACTTCAAAGGGATCCATATGTGTTCTTGTATCATATTCCATCCTTTCAAAGTCAAGATTTCAAAAGAATCACAAGAACTGAGGTTTGTGTGGAAGCAGAGCCAGGATAGACTGCACAGTTGACTGAAAATTAGGGTTTTGGTTTCAGAGGCCATAACCCCAAATTTTTTGATCATTCTTGTTTCCATTGGTCTCTATATGGTATAGGGAGTGTGCATATCAATTTTCATGAAGAAATTCCATGGGGAAGTCATCTGATCAAGAGTTGACTTTCTGGACAAGTCAGGGCAAAATCAGGGCATCTGAGGCCCCAATGACCCAACCAATGGGTGATCTTCATCATTTTGAGTGTATATGATCTTTATTTGATCATGGAAGAAGGTTGAAGTTCACAAAAATCAAGAATTTGGAGTTTTTGCAAATGTTGACTTTTTGGGCATAGTTGACTTTTCAAGAATGCTTCATTTTAGGTCATTTTTCAAGCCTTGATTCTTGATCCAAAAATGCTTCAAATGGAAAAACTTTGGTCATGAAAGTTGTAGATTACATCTTTCCCTTTTCAAAAAGTACAAGAACATGATCAAATTCTTCTTGGATCAAAAGTTATGGTGTGACAAAGTTGGCAAAAATCATTGATTTTCAAGATGTGCACCAAATGAGAATTTTGCAAAATCATGAACCAATGCCATTTGTAACTTCTAATTCACTTCAAACCATGACATAAACATTCTATGTGTCCTAAAAATCAGAATGGAACCAAGATCACATGTTTATGGTTTGTGTAACAAGGCATTTTTCACAAAGTTTCAAAAAGTAACAACTTGCAAAAACACTCATCACACTTCACCAACTTGATGCATTGGATGCTGAACCTCCCTAGCTTCACTCACATACCATGCTGCGCCAGCCCATGCTCATGTACCAAGCTATAACTTAGCCCATGCCTCTCTTACAAAGAAGTTGACATTTTGCAAAAGGTGACTTACCTATCACAGCAGGCCATGTCACATCATCTGGCCAATTAGAATTGTTTATACTTTCCATTTGCAAGCTGAACATAACACCAGGCCAGGCTGAAACACTCTCAAGCATCACATACACCAAAACACACCATTGTGCAAAACTCTTCGAAATTCTCTGCCCAGCCATCAAACATCCAAACCATTTTCACCAATCATCTCACCATGTTCCACTGAGCCTAAACCAACAAAGAACCAGGCTTGAAACAAACCACAACTCCATTTCACCATTTTCACTCCATAAAGCAAAAGCTTTCGAATCTGCTTCTACAAGCCATAAACACTCAAACAAATTCCACACATCAACTCACCTTGCTTCACTGACCAGAAACCACCCACTACTTTGGCTTGAAACCCTCCATAACTCAAATACGATTTTCACACTCCCTTGGTCAGAGCTGCTGCAAACTTACTCAGGAGGCTGTTTAAACTCCATCCAACTATCCAAAGCTTCAAAGGGGGATCATTGGGACCTGTTTGAGCCAAAGAGCTAGCCAGAAAGTGCCAGAGATCAGAGCTCCAGTTCAGGTGAGCTTCATGAACATTTTTCCCAGGAGTTTGTTTTTAAGTTCTTAATTGGTTCTCCATGTTTCACTGGTCATGATGATGTGTTTAGTTTCGAAAATCATTGAGTTTTGAGCATGTATGGTGTCTCTGAAATTTTTTGACCTAAACCCCTTTTGCTTCGATTCAGCTTTGTTGTGTAAAATAAATTTGTTTTGGCTGTGGATTCTTGTTCTATGATGCGTGGGGATGATTTCTGGGCAAGAAAATTGGGTTTTAGTGAGCTAGGGTAAGAGTTGGCATTTTTCAGGGAGGATGCTGGCCGGAGAAGACGACCGGAAGTCTTCTCCGGCCGCCTGAAAGTAATTAGTCTTTTAATTAGGGTTAGGGCAAAATTCAAATATGGACCCTTGGATCTGGCTTCCCGCGCGCGTGTGTGTGGTCCAGATCATGTCATTAATTCATAACCAGGTTTAATTAGTTTAATTAATTGAATTTAAGAAGTTTGAATATGGGCCTTTGATCTGCGCGCGCAGTCAACCCATTCACTGCCAGGCTCAATCTCAACCCTCCATTGTGCATACTTCAGATTAAATTCATTTTAATTCATTTTCTTTTCATTGTATTTGCATAATTATTTTAAAATAGTAAAAAATGTGTAAAAATTATGAAACTTTTTCTCATAAGTTTTATTAATTTTTATGACACAAAAATATTTTTATTTTTATTTTTATCATTAAAAAAGTATTTTAAAATATTTAAAGGATTATTTTTAATTGATTAATGGAAATTAATTTATTAAAAATGCTTTTAGGTATTTAAAAATCACCAAAAAATTCATGAAATGTTCTAAGACATTTAGAAACATTGTCCAACCTTCAAACCAAATTTCTTTTTTGATCTTGATGCATTTTGAGATTTTTTCATTGAATTAAAATCATTTTTGTGCATTATTTTGATCCTAAGTTCAAAAAATCATTTCTGCCTATCTATGAAGAGTTGGACTTTGATTCTTTTTGCATTTCATTGTGTTTAGCATGTAGTTTTTGAGGTAAAATGGCCATGATTTGATCTTGCATTTTTCAATTGTTTGGAATTTCTTTTGTTTAGGAACCCTAAAAACCCTAATAATCTGTAAAAATCATAACTTGAGATTGGTTAAGAGTTGAGATCTCCCCTTTGGGCATTGGTTTAGTATAGGTTTAGGGTTTCTTTGGGTGGCATTTTCCATTTTTTATCTTAGGGTTTGCTTCTGTTTTTGGTTTTTGTTTGTTGTTTGATCCATAAACCCTAATTTGGGCTTCCATTTGCATCCTTCTTGCATTCTCTTGCATAACATGACTTGCCATGACATTTCAAGCATACATTTGATTCATTTGACATCTTAAGACATATAGAAAGCATGTTTGATCATTGCATCTTGCATTTGCCATGTTGTTTGCCATGTATGTTTCATAACTTTTCATGTAAGTTCATGCTCCTTAACTTGCATCATTTGCATCCATGATCTTGTATGAACATCTCCATGCCTTGCCTCATGTTTGTAGCATCTCATAGCATCATTATCATCATCAACATGCTTCTGGTTTTGTTTATCATCATGTCATCTTATCTCATTTGGCTTTGCATTGCATTTCTTTTCTAACATTTCAGGTGGTAAGTAATGTTGAGAAGTGAATTTGCCTTCACTTCTCATGACTTTTCTTTTCATCTCTCTTGCATCCATTGCTGCATTTTTATATGTGTTAGAGTTTGAGCTTGCTCATTCTTCTTCTTCCCACTTTCTTTCTTCAAGTGACTTGACTTCTTGAATGAAGCAAGTTGCTTTGCTTCTCTTGATCCTTTCATCTGCTTCCTGGTGGTTCCATTGATCTTCTTTTGCAAACCTCACAAACCTTAGGGACAACCAAGAATGACAATGATTAGGGTTTTGATTAGTCCCCCTTCTTAGTTTTACCTTTGTGTCTCTTTTGAGTCATCTCTTCTCATCTCATAATCAGGGACTAAACCCTAAAGGCTTTAAGGCTTTGTGATTAAGCTTATGCCTGCATCCTTCTCTTAGGATGGAGTGTATAACTTTAATCCTAAGTGTTAAACCCTTAATGTGTTTAACTCTCTTAATCAATTCATTTAATAATCATCAAGACATCACACTTGTAACTTGGGCCTTGCATTAGGGTTCTAATTCTTCCTTAATTGGTTAAGAAGGACTAACCCTAGTGTTAATGGACAAGTCCCCCTCAAGTTGTCTTACAAATCATAAAATCCACTTCATCATCATATCATTAAATAAAATCCACTTAATCAAAGGCTTGTTTTGTCATGAGTTTAATCCCTAATCATGGATTAAGTTGAGGAGCTTTCCTCAGCTTAAACATTCTCATCTATTATCCTTCTATTAGGATGGTGTAATGAGTCTGTTTAATCCTTGATTATGGCTTAACCTCATTACTTAACACTAAACAAAAACAACAAAAACATCTAAATAATCAACAAGTAGGTTAATGATCTTAATCCTACTCCATGGTGATTAAGTGTGAGAAGCTGACTTCACACTTAAGGTATTCTCATTACCCCTAATCAGAGGGAAGATGTGATGATTTTACTAACCCATTGGTTTAGGCTTAAGCTCATTAACTTATGACAAACTTCAAAAAGCAATAAAAGACTGAAAATACAAAAACAAACAATAATCGTCTCCTCCGGGATTCTTTTCTCATCTCATTCACTCATAAACGCGAACTTGCTTCTTCCGTCTAATGCAAGACAGTTTGCACCTGAGCCAGACAGGTCATACACTTGAGCATAGACAAGTAAGCAGTTCACAAGTCAATTCATCTATCAGTCCCTTTGGGTCGAACTACGGTGTTCTGACTTCCTCATTGCACGAGAGGATACGTAGGCATAACTTAACAGTTATCGAACAAAAGTCTCTGTACATTCCCCCTCTTTCTAGCTTTATTCTTTAAGCCTCATGATCTTGAGCATTCCATTCACTTCTTACACTGACACTTCATTTATACACTTCACTCTCTTTTACACTGACACCTGTACATCTCTTCCAGCTATTTCATACACAGATTGCACTGACACTACCCCTTTAAAACACAAATCTTTTAAGCGCGGATCCCGTCGAGTACGGCGGACAATCTGGGTGCTAATACCTTCCCAGGTTGTAACCAACCCCCTTTCTCAGTCTCTCTGGTTCGCAACCGTCTTATCCATCTTTTTCTAGGCCTATGCAGCATTGCCTTTCCTCCGGGATAAAAATGCCTAGCTGGCGACTCTATTCATCTCCAGTGAGTTCACGGCTGTGTGTCCTCATTGTCCCTATCGCCGACCGTTCGCGTCTGTACCTTTATCTGGGCCTGGTCCCATTTATCGGGAGCGACAAGCATGTCGGCCGTCCCCGTCATTGCTTCATCCCCAGCAGTCGTCCTCGGGTCGACGGTCGTCCTCCGCCGCCCGCACTTTATAATTATACTTTATTCTCCTTTACAATCTATATCCCTTTTCATCTTCACTAGTGTTGCACAAATTAGGACACCTTTGGTCGAAATTAAAGCTCAGCTTTTAGAATGCCAAGTGCTCCCCGGTTGTGAGCTCGGCTGTGGGTATTGCAACATTGCAGTCAACGGGTGTGAAAAGTTGAGAAGCGGCATAGATGGTCTTATTAAGGATGGTATCCTTCAGATCTCAGCAACGACGCCTACAAATCCAACAATTCCTTTAACAACAATTCCCGATTCTTCTACAACAGCAGCAACTATCATTCCTACCGATTCATCAATATCATCAGCAGTTACTCCGTCCATCACTTCAACAAGTCAAATTTCAACAACCATTTCTTCTATAACATCAGCATCCATTTTATTAGCAGAATCTTCTACAACGCCAGCAAAAATTAATGAAGATGTCTCGACAGTCACAATCTACTATGACCCATCAAATGTTCCTCCCAGCAGCAATTTCCAACAACAAACCATGGCACCTCCTGCCAGATCACCAGTCACAATTTACTATGATCCGCACACCGTTACAGTACCTTCCTCTGCAGCCATCAGTCCGGTCACCATTATGGTGCCTGGACCAGTTCCTTATGAAAGCAGTAATGCCATACCTTGGCATTATGGCTCTGATCTCTACTGCAACAGGGAGAAAATCACTCTGGATTCATCGACCTCTTCCCCACAAGTTGATAATGTTGGGGGAGGCGGAGGCTTCACCAGAAGCGGACGCCTTTTTGCCTCACAAACACAAAGACCTAATGTTGAAGCAGAAGCTGCTGCCAAAGCAAAAGGAAAGAGTGTGGTATCTGAAGAGCCAACTGCCAAGGAAACTCAGAAGACATCTTTTGAACAAGATGTAGACGAGTTCATGAGAATCATAAAAAGGAGTGATTACAAGGTGGTGGACCAGCTTCACCAAACGCCCTCCAAAATCTCCATATTATCACTGTTGATGTGTTCCGAAGCTCACAGGAACGCATTGTTGAAAGTCCTGCACGCAGCATACGTGCCGGAGGAGATTACCGTTAATCAGCTAGAAACTGTGGTTGCAAATGTCAATACCAGTCATGGACTGGGCTTTACCAATGCTGACTTAACAACAGAGGGACGCAACCATAATAAGGCTTTGCATATCACCTTGGAATGCAAGGGTGCTGTTCTATCTCATGTACTGGTGGACACTGGGTCATCACTCAATGTTCTGCCAAAGAAAGCCTTAGTGAAGCTGGTGTATGATGGCTTGGCATTGCATCCGAGTAATTTGGTGGTGAGAGCATTTGATGGCTCTAAAAGATCAGTGCTTAGGGAGATTGATCTGCCTGTGATGATTGGCCCGCAGACTTTTAAAACTACCTTCTTTGTGATGGACATACAGCCGGCCTACAGCTGTCTGTTGGGTAGACCCTGGATCCACGCCGCTGGCGCTGTTACGTCTATCCTTCACCAGAAGTTAAAATTTGAGTGGGAAGGCCAAATCATCACCATCTGTGGGGAGGAGGACATCTTTGTTAGCCAGCTGGCTACGTATAAGTACATAGAAATGGATGGAGAAATCCATGAAACCATGAGCCAAGGGTTTGAGGCCTTGAACATTAATGAAGCATTTGCTGTACTGGGAACTTCCATCACATCATATCAGCAAGCCCGGAAGGTTGTTGAGGAAGGTACCGCCCAAGGCTGGGGCAAGCTGCTGCCCGTGGAAAAGAAAGAGGACCGATTTGGGTTGGGTTACAGACCAACTCAACAAGATCAATCAGAGGCTGCAAAAGAGCCCAAGTTTGTCAGCGGGGGAATGCTCACCCCGGATGCTGGGAACAATTTGGAAGATGAGTCGGAAGACGAGCACAACCTGGAAAGCTGGATACGTCCAAGGATCCCGGGGAGCCGTGTCTCAAACTGGTCTTCCCAGGAAATTATAAGGGTTACTCCTGCAGAGTAATTATTATTTCCTGTATTTTAAAGCATGCATCAAGTCTTGCATCTTGCCCAAGATGTCAAGACTCATTTTGTAATCGGGCCATCTTGTATTTTGTGCAAAGATCAATTAATGAATATCAGGACATCTTTTGCAAATGAGTCTTTTCTTTTCCGCTCACTGTTTTTCATTTTTTTCTTTTTGTACAAAAATAAAATGGCAATGTTTTTCAGAATAAAATAACTTCATTTTCACCTTTTTTAAATAAGATAAAACTGATCACTAAAATAAACCAATCTAAACCCTTGCAGAAAATGCCCTTCAGACTGCACCGACAACAACACTGCTATGACTTTCTATGACTTTGATAATCCAATCAATCAAGCTGATGAAGGGGTTGAAGAAGATTATGAGCTACCTGAAGAGCTAGCCAGGTTGTTGAGACAAGAGGAGAAGGTTATCACTCCTCATCAGGAGGAAATTGAAACAGTTAATCTTGGTACGGAAGAAGACGTGAAAGAAGTTAAGATCGGGGCCTGCCTGCAAGATTCAGTAAAAGAGCAACTGATTGCCATGCTTCGAGAATATGTGGATGTTTTTGCTTGGTCTTATCAGGACATGCCAGGGTTGGACACCGACATTGTCATGCACAAGCTGCCTCTTAAAGAAGACTGCCCACCAGTAAAACAGAAGCTGCACCGTACTCGCCCAGACATGGCAATGAAGATAAAAGAAGAGGTACAAAAGCAGTGGGACGCCGGTTTCCTTGCTATGACTAGCTATCCGCCGTGGGTTGCTAATATTGTACCTGTGCCTAATGTAAACACCCCAAATTTTCCCTCACCCATTTCACCATGGCTTGTGATCTTTTCATGTGCATAAGTTCAATCATAGCATCTCATATTGCATTTTTGCTCCACTGCATTGTTTCTAAGTCATCTGCATCTAGGGTTTGTGATCTGAGCCATCCCTGAGCCATTTGAGCCACTCCAAAGGTCATGAATCACTTCAAAGGGGTCCATGTATGTTCTAGCATCATATTATATCCTCACAAGGTCAAGGAAGTCAGAGAATCATAAGAACTGAGAAAAGCATGGAAGCAGAGCCAGGTTTAACTGCACAGATGACCTAGAATTAGGGTTTTGGTTTCAAAGGCCATAACTCCAATTTTTTTGGTCATTCTTGTTTCTATTGGTCTCCATATGTTATGAGGATCATGCATATCAATTTTCATGAAGAAATTCCATGGGGAAGGCATCTGATCACAAGATGACTTCTTGAGCAAGTCAGTGCAAAATCAGGGCATCTGAGGCCCCCAATGACCCAACCAAAGGGTGTTCTCCATCATTTTGATTGTGTATGATCTTTATTTGATCATAGAAGATGTTAGAAGTTCACAAAGTTGAAGAATTTCAAGCCATTTGCAAAATTGCCTTTTTGGGAAAGTGACTTGTAATGAAAACTTGCCATTTTGGGAAAGTTTTTCAACCTTCTCTTTTTGATTCAAAAATGCTTCAAATGAGAAAACTTTGGTCATGAAAGTTGTAGAATGGATCCTCCCATTTTCAAAAAGTACAAGAACTCATTCTAATTCATTTTGGATCAAAAGTTATGGCTTGTCAAAGTTGGCAAAAATCACATAATTTCATATTTTGTACCAAAGAGGCAAAGTTGCAAAACCTCATGCCAAGGCAAAATATGACTTCAAATGAACTTCTATGCATCACACAAACATGAACCATGACCTAAAAATCAGAATGCACCAAAGAATCTCCAAGTTTCATGACTTATGCTTCAAGAAATCACAAAAGGGCCAAACTTTGTGAAAGTTGCAAAACCTCACATAAACCCTAATCCACTTGCTGCATTGCCTCAAATTCATTTCCATGGTTCTCCTTGAAGCATGATGAGCCAAGCCATGCCCTTGTACCTTGACTGAACCAGCCCATACCTCTTCTTACACAAAAGTTGACTTTATGCAAAATGGCCCATACCAATCAAGCTAGGCCAGCAACAACTCTCTGACCAATCACAGCTTCACATACATGCCTCATGGATTACATTTCACATAATCTTGGAAGCTGAAGCCTCTCATAAGCCATAGTTCCCAAAACTCACCTCTTATGCATTTTGTTTCGAAACTCAATACACAAACTTCAAATATCAAAACAAACTTCACAAAACCACTCACCATGATCCTCTGATCATTTCCCAACCATTGTTTTGGCCTGAAACCCCCCACATCAAAAACACGATTTCCCTCCTCCATTGACCTGAGCTTCTGCAAACTTCCTCTAGAGACCATATAAATTCCAGCTAAGCATCACAAACTTCTGGGGAGGATCATTGGAGCTTGTTTGGACCAAAGAAGCAGCCAGAAAGTCCCTGTTTCGAAAGCTCCAGTTCAGGTGAGCTCAAGAACATTTTTTCCAGAACTTTAATTTCTTGTTATAAAATGATTCTATGAGTTGCACTGATCATCTGGATGTGTTTGGTTTTGAGAATGGTCAAGAAACAAGCATGCATTGACTGTCTGAAAGTTTGCCCGTAAAAATGATTTTGTTTGTTTCTCTTGATTCATGAAAAATAAATGATTTTTGTTGTGGGGTTTATGTTTAATGATGTTCAGGGATTGATTCTGGAGAGTTTAGTGAAGTTTTGATGCGTATTGAGTGAGATAGAAATTTGGTTGGCCGGAGAAGATGACCGGAACACTGTTCCGGTCATCTGAAAGTCATTAGGGCTCAGGATTAGGGCTAATGACATAATTAGGCAAGTTTGAATTCTGGTCGTTCGTTTGCGCGCTAGGTCAATTCCCGCGTCCCCCAGTTTGAATCATAGCCTTTGGATTTGCATACTTTCTCATTTTCTTATTAAATTCATTTTAATTTCATTTATTTCATATTTAATTTCCACGAATTATTTAAAATAGCAAAACACCTTTAAAAATTCTGAAAATTTTTGTCAAGCATTTCATTATTTTTCAGAACCCAAAAATATTTTTATTTTTTGCATTAAAAATTATTTTTAAATCATTTAAATGTTTATTTTTAATTAGTTAATAGAAATTAATTAATTAAAAATGCATTTAGGTATTTAAAAATCACCAAAAAATTCACATTGCATTTTAAAACATTTAGAAACATTATCCAACTCTCAAAACAAATTTCTTTTTGGTTCTTGATGCATTTTGACAATTTTCATTGGAATTAAATCCTTTTAAAGGCAATATTTTTGTTCAAACTTGTAAAAATCCATTCTGCCTAACCATTGAGAGTTTGATGATGGTTCTTCTTGCATTGCATCCTTCATAGCATGTAGTTTATAGGATAAAATTGGTTTGAATTTATTTTCCATTTTCAATTTGTTTAGCATTTTTCATTGTGAGATACCTTGAAACCCTAATTGACTTAGAAAAATCATAACTCCCATTAGGTTAAGATTTAGATCCCCTCCTTTGGGAAGTGAACTTGTGTAGGGTTAGGGTTCCTTTGATCCCATTTTCAATTTTTTGTCATGTCATTTGCTTCTGGTTTTGAATTTTTGTGTTACATGTTATGCATAAACCCTAATTCTTGCTTTCCTTTGCATCCATCTTTCATTTGCTTGCATACAAGAACTTGCCATGACATTTTGTGCATCCTCATGACATATAAGACATCTTAGGACATATTAGAATCATGTTTGATCATTGCATCATTCATTTGACATGTCATACTTTCATCGCATTTCATAAACTTTCATGAACTTCCATGGTTCAAAGCATGCCTCATTTGCATCTTTATGCTTGTTTGATCACTCTCATCTCTTGACATGCGTTTGCATCATCTCTTAGCATCATTAACATCATGTTTATGCTTCTGACTTTGGTTTTCATCATGACATTTCATCTCATTTGCATTGCACTCCATTTCTTTTGCTAACTTTTCAGGTGGTAAGTTGTTTTGAGAAGTGAATTTGCCTTCACTTCTCACAATCTCTTTTCATATCTCTTATGCATCATTGCTGCATTTTATCTTTGTATTAGAGTGAGCTTGCTCATTCATGCTCTTGCTATCTTTCTTCCTTCAAGCAACTTGTCTTCTTAAGTGAAGCAAGTTGTCTTGCTTCTCTCTGCTTCTTGCTCCTTTCATCTGCTTCCTTCCTGGTGGTTTCTCTGAAGATCTTCTTGCAAACCTCATTAACCCTAGGAACAACCAAGCATGATAATAATTAGGGTGTGATTAGTCCCCCATTTAGTTTTGCCTTTGTGTCATCATTGAGTCTTCTCTTCTCATCTCATAATCAAGGACTAAACCCTAAAGGTTTTAAGGCTTTGTGATTAAGCTTATGCATGCATCCTTCTATTAGGATGGAGTGTATAACTTTAATCCTAAGTGTTAAACCCTTAATGTGTTTAAATCCTTTAATCAATCCACTCTAATAATCATCAAGACATCAAACTTGTAACTTGGGCCTTGCATTAGGGTTCTAATTCTTCCTTAATTGGTTAAGAAGGACTAACCCTAGTGTTAATGGACAAGTCCCCCTCAAGTTGTCTTACAAACCATAAAAGTCACTTCTTAATCTTACCATTAACTAAAATCCACTTGAATAAAGGCTTTGTTTTGTCATGAGGTTAATCCATAATCATGGATTAAGTTGAGGAGTCTTCCTCAGCTTAAATGTTCTCATCTATTATCCTTCTATTAGGATGGTGTAATGAGTCCATTAAATCCTTGATTATGGCTTAAACTCATTACTTAACACTAAACAAAAACACCAAAAACATCTAAATAATTACAAGTAGGTCAATGATCTTAATCTTACATCATGTTGAGTAAGTGTGAGGTGCTTACTTCATGCTTAAGGTATTCTTATTACCCCTAATCAGAGGGAAGATGTGATGAGTTTACTAACCCTTGGTTTAGGCTTAAGCTCATTTTCTTATGACAAACATCCAAAAGCAATAAAAGACTAAAAACACAAAAAACAAACAATAATCGTCTCCTTCGGGATTCTTTTCTCACCTCATTCACTCATAAACGAGAACTTGCTTCTTCCGTCTAATGCAAGACAGTTTGCACCTGAGCCAGACAGGTCATACACTTGAGCATAGACAAGCAAGCAGTTCACAAGTCAATTTATCTTTCAGTCTCTTTGGGTCGAACTACGGTGTTCTGACTTCCTCATTGCACGAGAGGATACGTAGGCATAACTTAACAGTTATCGAACAAAAGTCTCTGTCTATTCCCCCTCTTTCAGCATTATTCTTTAAGCCTCATAGTCTTGAGCATCTCATTCTTGTTCTTGCACTGACACTTCTCTTATACACTTCACCTTTCTTTTAGCACTGACACTTGCATTCTTTCCAGCTTTGATACATAAATTGCACTGACACTACCCCTTTAAAACACAAATCTTTTAAGCGTGGATCCCGTCGAGTACGGCGGACAATCTGGGTGCTAATACCTTCCCAGATTGTAACCAACCCCCTTTCTCAGTCTCTCTGGTTCGCAACCGTCTTATCCATATCTTTTTAGGTTTATGCAGCATTACCTTTCCTCCGGGATAAAAATGCCTAGCTGGCGACTCTTGTGTTCTGAGTACCCCCTGTGTGTTCTCTCTCCTTTCGCCGACCGTTCGCGTCTGTACCCCTTTTGACCTGGCCTCATTTGGTGGGAGCGACACCTAAGAAAGATGGCAAGGTGAGGAAGTGTGTGGATTACCGGGATCTGAACAGAGCCATCCCGAAGGATGACTTCCCTTTACTTCACATTGATGTATTGGTCGATAATACGGCTCAGTTCTCGGTATTCTCCTTCATGGACGGATTTTCAGGATACAATCAGATCAAAATGTCACCTGAAGACATGGAGAAGACCACTTTCATCACACCCTGGTGCACATTCTGTTATAAGGTGATGCCATTCGGACTGAAGAATTCTGGTGCCACTTATCAACGGGCTATGGTAACATTATTCCATGACATGATCCACAAAGAAATTGAATGTTATGTGGATGACATGATTGCCAAGTCCCTCACAGAAGAAGACCACCTGGTAAATCTGTTGAAGCTATTCAAGCGTCTGAGGAAGTATCAACTGAAGTTAAACCCCAACAAGTGCACATTTGGGGTGCGATCTAGTAAGCTGCTGGGATTTATTGTAAGTGAGAAAGGGATTGAAGTTGACCCTGACAAAGTAAAAGCCATTCAAGAAATGCCTGCACCGAAGACAGAAAAAGAAGTTCGGGGGTTTCTAGGTAGATTGAACTACATTTCACGGTTCATATCTCACCTTACTGCAACCTGTGAGCCTTTGTTCAAATTATTAAGAAAAGAACAAACGGTCAGGTGGAACGAAGACTGCCAGAGGGCTTTTGACAAAATCAAGGAATACTTACAGGAGCCTCCAATCCTTATGCCTCCAGTTGAAGGAAGACCTCTAATCATGTACCTGACAGTATTAGAAGAGTCAATGGGGTGTGTGCTGGGCCAGCATGACGAGTCTGGTCGAAAAGAGTATGCAATATACTACCTAAGCAAAAAGTTTACCGACTGTGAACAACGTTATTCACTGCTCGAGAAAACTTGCTGTGCTTTAGCGTGGGCTGCTCGCCGACTAAGGCAGTATATGTTGACCCACACCACTTTGTTGATCTCCAAGATGGACCCAGTTAAGTACATTTTTGAGAAGCCAGCGCTTACCGGACGGGTTGCAAGATGGAAAATGATTCTCACAGAGTATGACATTCAGTACACATCTCAGAAAGCCAATAAAGGAAGTGTATTGTCTGACTATCTGGCTGAGCAACCCATTGATGATTACCAACCTATGAGATTTGACTTCCCTGATGAAGACATCATGTTCATAAAAGTAAAAGATCATGAAGAGCCTATTCACACTGAAGGGCCTGACCCGGAATAAGAATGGACGATGATGTTTGACAGGGCTGTTAACATGAATGGTCGTGGTGTTGGTGCAGTACTCATTACACCTAAGGGAGTTCACATGCCTTTCTCGGCAAAACTCACCTTTAACTGCACTAACAACGAAGCTGAGTACGAAGCTTGTATCATGGGTCTTGAGGAAGCCATTGACCTCAGGATCAAGACTTTGACTGTATTCGGAGACTCAGCTTTGGTAATCAACCAAACCAACGGCAAATGGTACACCCACCAAGATCATCTAATACCTTACCGGGATTATACAAGGAGGTTATTGACTTTCTTCACAACAGTCAAGCTTGAGTATATCCCTCGAGACGAAAATCAGTTTGCGGATGCTCTGGCTACCATTTCATCCATGATCAAAGTTCAAGCTGCCAACTTTGTGCCTCGAATTTCAGTGTCCAGACTTGACAGACCAACATATGTGTTCTCAGCATATGTTGTTAAAGATGATAAGCCGTGGTTCCATGATATCAAATGCTTCTTGGAGGATCAGACATACCCACCTGGGGCATATTCCAATGACAAGAAGACACTAAGGAGACTAGCTGGTAGTTTCTTCCTGAAAACTGACGGTTCCCTGTATAAGAGAAACTTTGATATGGTACTTCTCAGATGTGTTGATAAAGCAGAAGCAGACTTGTTGATCCACGAAGTGAACGAGGGGTCTTTTGGTACCCATGCTGGAGGGCATGCAATGGCTAAAAAGTTGTTAAGATCAGGCTACTACTGGATCACAATGGATGCAGACTGTTGTGCCTATGCCAGAAAGTGCCATAAATGCCAGATTTATGCGGATAAAGTGCATGTGCCTCCAAATCCTTTGAATGTGATGTCTTCAACCTGGCCCTTTTCCATGTGGGGCATTGATATGATTGGCAAGATTGAACCGACTGCTTCAAATGGCCACAGATTCATCCTAGTAGCCATTGACTATTTTACCAAGTGGGTTGAAGCAGCTTCATATGCAAATGTTACAAGGCAGGTAGTAGCTCGATTTCTAAAGAGACACATCATCTGTCGGTATGGAGTTCCTGAACGAATCATTACTGATAATGGTTCCAACTTAAACAACAAAATGATGGCAGAACTATGCCGGGACTTCAAAATCCAACACCACAATTCTTCTCCTTACAGGCCAAAGATGAATGGCGTTGTTGAGGCAGCCAACAAGAATATCAAGAAGATTGTGCAGAAGATGGTGGTTACCTACAAAGACTGGCATGAAATGCTACCGTTTGCCTTGCATGGGTACCGAACGTCAATCAGAACATCCACCGGGGCAACACCGTATCAGCTTGTGTACGGTATGGAGGCAGTCCTACCTGTTGAAGTTGAATTACCCTCCCACGAGTACTAATGGATGTTAAGCTAAATGAAGCAGAATGGGTCCGATCCCGATACGAACAACTAAATCTGATTGAAGAAAAAAGATTGGCTGCAATTTGTCATGGGCAGCTGTATCAGAAAAGAATGAAGAAAGCCTTCGATCAGAAAGTCAAGCTTCGAGAGTACCAAGTAGGAGATCTTGTGCTGAAAAGACTTCTCCCTCCTCATACAGACCACAGGGGCAAGTGGACTCTGAATTATGATGGCCCATTCATAGTAAAGAAAGTTTTCTCCGGTGGAGCACTGATGCTCAGTACTATGGATGGTGAAGACTTCCTGTCCCCTATAAATTCAGATGCAGTTAAAAAATACTTCGCATAAAAAGACCCGTTGGACATAAAAACAGAATGTAAGTCCAGGCAAAAATAGGGCATCCCGGCGAGTCAAAAACAGAATAAAAGACTCGGGCAAAAGTAAGCGAAAATAATAGAAAATGTACACCCGCTGAGTTGAAAAGCCGCATTGGACGACTCAGGAAAAAATGGGTATCCCGGTGGATTGAAAACCCGAAAGGGCGATCCACGCAAAATAAGGGAACAAGCGAACAACTGCATTCTGAATTCGTTTGTATCAGCTACAACACAGCAAGCTTCGAAAGGATTCGAGCATCGGTCAGAATCAGCCTTCTTCAGAAAGCAAAACAAGAAGAACGTCAAAGTCATGCGAGTCATAGCAAAAGGGAAAATCCTTGAAGCGTCATCAACATTGCCAGCGTTTTCTTTTGTTTCTCAATTTTGTAACAATCTCCTCATTTTAGGGGATTTGTTTCTTTGACTGTATCTTGCCAATTCGGGGCACACAAATTAATAAAATCAGATTTTCGGTCACACTCTGTCTCGTACTTTTTTATTTGCAAAAATGTCCGATGTCCTTGATATATTGATCGCATAAATACATATGCGTTTTTTCTAAATTTACATGCTTACAGGAAATATATTTGCTCCCAGGAGTGCCTAAATTCCTATGATGGAATCCTGTAAGGGATACCTCGGGGTGCTTGTATGTTTTTGTCATAACAGGATTGCAGGTATCCAAAGTGCAGCACGGGGCATGAAAGCTTCTCCCCAGCAAGCTGTCGAATCACTATTTACTCAGCCCATCTCCCAAGTGGCACCAGGGGTGCCCTTTCCCCAGCTGAGTTGCCAGGCATCATTTCTCCAGCACATCTGTCAAAGCAGTACCAGAAGGTGCTCATATCCCCAGCTGAGTTGTCAAGTATCATCCTTAGCAGAATCCCCACAGAAATCTCCAGGAAGATCTTTCAGTGATCTTTCTTCATCCCCAGCCGAGTGCTAGACAGGGAACCATCCCCACAGAGCTCCAGCCTCTCCCAGAAGAGCAAATGTCTGAATTTCCTGCACAACAAAGTGACGAAAGCTTCCGCACCCCCAGCTGGGCTCCTCATTACCAGGATAGGTCTGTCGGTGACCTATTTCCCCAAGCAGGGCCATATATGTCAGATCTACCAATGATCTCATCCCCAGCTGGGATATCCACTTCAAGCAGATCAGCCAGGGATCTCTACAGCAACGGGATCCGAATCCCGGATCGGTATCTTTGCATAACCATAGCATGCGCATCATATTTCCCCCCACAAAGCGTAGCATTTCATCTAATACGGAGCATTACGGAAAAAATCAAACATAGTGCATAATCATAAGCCATGTTCTAATTCAAACACTTGTAAATATTGACATACCATCAGCAATATACAAAATACCCTCCAAACTCCCCAGAAGAAAGCCAAAGCATCCCCTTTGCACTCACAGACACATGTTTACGTATATCTATACAGTTCCCTGACACCCGTCCATGTCATTTTCCCCAGCATAGTTGCCTAAACACTTTGTAAACCAAATACTTGTTTATAATACATTTCTTCCGACACTCGTCTGTGTCAGGCTCCCCACAGCAAGTTAGACACTCGTCTATGTCCCACTCATCACTTTTTACTCGTACAGATACTCGTCCGTATCTTGTATATGCCACTTAAATCCCCTCAGATTCGACACTCGTCCGTGTTCTTTGTTAACTAGTTGGTACTCGTCCGCATCATCATCTCTAAACATGCGTCAAGCGTTTGTTTCTATTGATACTCGTCCGTATCATAGTCTTAAGGATGCTCGTCCGCATCTTTAATCTATACACCGTGTCAGACACTTATACCTTTCTTGAAATTAGACACTCGTCTGTATCTACCATTCCCCAGAAGAATTCCCGGCAAATCTTGATAAACTATCTGACGTTCGTCCTATGTCATGATATTTTCGGCAGCCGTACCCTGTCAGGTGATCGTCCTTCACCTTTTTGATGATCGTCTTTCATCATCCCCCAGCGGAGTCTCTATTCATTAGAACCCCTTCCTATCCGACATTCGTCCTATGTCGTGATATTTTCGGCAGCCGTCCCCTGCTAGGTGATCGTCCTTCACCTCTTGATGATCGTCCTTCATCATTTTATCCGATGGTCGTCCCCATCGTTGATTCTGTTATCTGACATTCGTCCTATGTCATGATAAAACCACAGAGCAGCCGTCCCCTGCTAGGTGATCGCCCTTCACCTCTTGATGATCGTCCTTCATCATGCTTATCCGATGGTCGTCCCCATCGTCGACCTTTTCTATCCGGCATTCGTCCTATGTCGTGATACTGTTGGCAACCGTACCTTGCCAGGTGATCGTCCTTCACCTTAGATGACCGTCCCTCATCCTTATCCCCAACAAAGCAGCCGTCCCCTGCTAGGTGATCGTCCTTCACCTTTGATGACCGTTCCTCATCATTTATTTCTTTAACCCGATGGTCGTCCCCATCATTTACCTTCAATCCCTAGAAAGTCTTATTTCTTTACTTGATGGCCGTCCCCATCACGATCTCTGTTTCCCCAGCATGTCGGCCGTCCCCGTCATTGCTTCATCCCCGGAAGTCGTCCTCCGTCGCCCGCACTTTATGATTATACTTTATTTCCTTTTACAATCTATATCCCTTTTCTTCTTCATTCAGTGAGTGCAAATTTTGGACTGTCTTTGGTATTCAACCACAAGTTATCTTGCTTGCCTATTAAGCCGTTGCTTACATCCTGCACAGCTAACTCATGCTTGAATAGGGGAAGCTGTAAACACCCCAAATTTTCCCTCACTCATTTCACCATGGCTTGTGATCTTTTCATTTGCATAAGTTCAATCATATCATCTTATATTGCATTTTTGCTTCACTACATTGGTTCTAAGCCATCTGCATCCAGGGTTTGTGATCTGAGCCATCCTTGAGCCATTTGAGCCACTCCAAAGGTCATCAATCATCTCAAGAGGGTCCATATATGTTCAAGAATCATATTATATCCTCTCAAGGTCAATAAAGTCAAAGAATCACAAGAACTGAGAAAAGCATGGAAGCAGAGCCAAGTTTAACTACACAAATGACCTAAAATTAGGGTTTTGGTTTCAGAGGCCATAACTCCAAATTTTTTGGTCATTCTTGTTTCTATTGGTCTCTATATGTTATGGGGATCATGCATATCAATTTTCATGAAGAAATTCAATGGAGAAGGCATCTGATCACAAGATGACTTCTTGAGCAAGTCAGTGCAAAATCAGGGCATCTGAGGCCCCCAATCACCCAACCAAAGGGGTTTCTCCATCATTTTGAATGTGTATGATCTTTATTTGATCTTAGAAGATGTTAGAAGTTCACAAAATTGAAGAATTTCAAGCCATTTGCAAAGTTGCCATTTTGGGAAAGTGACTTGTAATGTAAACTTGCCATTTTGGGAAAGTTTTTCAACCCCCTCTTTTTGATTCAAAAATGCTTCAAATGAAAAATCTTTGGTCATGAAAGTTGTAGATTGGATCCTCCCATTTTCAAAAAGTACAAGAACTCATTCTAATTCATTTTAGAACAAAAGTTATGGCTTGTCAAAGTTGGGAAAAATCACTTATTTTTCACTTTGGCACCAAAGAGGGAAACTTGCAAATTCACATGCCAAGCATTTCCATGACTTCAAAATGACTTCTAAGCATCACATAAACACAACACATGACCTAAAACTCAGAATGGCCCAAAGAATCATTCATTTCCATACCTTGATCATTAAGAAATCCAAAAGGGGCCAAAACTCCATGAATTTGCAAAATGACCCAAAGCTTCTCATCCACTTGTCCCAGCTGCCAAACATGACTTCCATGGACCTCCTTGAAGCATGATGATTCGAACCATGCCCTTGTACCATGACTGAACCAGCCCATACCTTCACTTACACAAAAGTTGACTTTATGCAACTTGAGCCATACCAATCAAACTGAGCCACACCAACTACTCTTACCAGTCACAGCTTCACATACTTTCCTCAAGGATCACATTTCACACAATCTTGGAGCCTGAAACCAGAGCATCACCATAGTTCACAAAAACCTCCCTCTTTGCATTTTCATTCGAATCTCAGCACACAAGCCTAAAACCTCAAAACAAACTTCACAGAACAATTCACCATGATCCACTGATCATTTCCCAACCATCACTTTGCCCTAAAAAGCCTTGAATCAAAAACACGATTTCCACACTTCACAAACTGAACCTCTGCCATTTTCATTTTGAGGCCATATAAACTCCAGCTAAGCATCACAAACATTTGGGGAGGATCATTGGAGCTTGTTTGAAGCAAAGAACTGGCCAGAAAGCACCATTTTCGAAAGCTTCAGTTCAAGTATCATCAACAACATTTTTTCCAGAAACGTGTTTTTAAGTTACCAATTGGTTCTCCATGATTCACTGATGATTCTGATGTGTTTAGTTTTGAAAATGATCAAGTATTAAGCATGTATTAAACCTCTGAAACTTTCTGCGTTTTTTTCCGTTTGGCTTTGATTCCTGTTCTTGAGTGAAAATAAATGAGTTTTAGGGCTGGATTCATGTTTAGGGTTGTTAGATGATTGATTCTGGAGAGTTAGAGAGCTTAAGATTGCGTTTTGAGTGAGATTGAGGGATTGGATGGCCGGAGAAGATGACCGGAACACTGTTCCGGTCATCTGAGAGTGATTATGGTTCAGGATTAGGGTTTAATCATAATTAGTGAGATTTGAATTTCAGTCGTTCGTTCGCGCGCGTAGTCAACTCCCGCCCCCCTAGGTTTGAATCTGGGCCTTTAGATCAGCTGACTTTCTCATTTTCTCTTTAATTTCTTATTTATTTCATTTGTTTTGTATTTAATTTCCACGAATTTTTAAAAATAGTAAAACACATTAAAAAATTCTGAAAATTTTTATCAAATCTTTTATTAATTTTCAGAACCCAAAAATATTTTTATTTTTATTTTTTGCATTAAAAATTATTTTTAAATCATTTAAGTGTTTATTTTTAATTAGTTAATGGAAATTAATTAATTAAAAATGCATTTAGGTATTTAAAAATCACAAAAAAAATTCACATTGCATCTTAATACATTTAGAAACATTATCAAACTCTTCAAACAAATTTCTTTTTGGTTCTTGACCTATTTTGACATTTTTCGTTGGAATTAAAGTTCTTTAAAGGCAATATTTTTTTTCTAACTTAGAAAAATTCATTCTGCCTAACCATGAAGAGTTTGATGTTGGTTCTTATTGCATTGCATCCTTCATATCATATAGTTTCTAGGGTGAAATTGGTTTGAATTTATCTTTCATTTTCAATTTGATATGCATTTTTCCTTTTGAAGTGCCTTGAAACCCTAGTTGACTTGAGAAAATCATAACTTCCATTAGGTTAAGACTTAGGTCCCCTCCTTTGGGAAGTGAACTTGTGTAGGGTTAGGGTTCCTTTGATCCCATTTTCAATTTTTTATCATGTCATTTGCTTCTGATTTTGAATTTTGTGTTGCATGTTATGCATAAACCCTAATTCTTGCCTTCATTTGCATCCATCTCTCATTTGCTTGCATACATGAGCTTGCCATGACATTTTGTGCATCAACATGACATATAAGACATATTAGGACATATTAGAATCATGTTTTATCATTGCACCATTCATTTGCCATGCTATGCATTCATTCCATTTCATGAACTTTCATGAACCTTTATGGTTCAAAGCATGCTTCATTTGCATCCTCATCCTTGTATGATCATCCACAACTCTTGACTTGTGTTTTCTTTATCTCTTAGCATCGTTAACATCATGTTTTTGCTTCTGGTTTTGGTTTTCATCATTGTGTTTCACCTCATTTGCATTTCATTCCATTTCTTGTTGCTAACTTTTCAGGTGGTAAGTCATTGAGAAGTGAATTTGCCTTTACTTCTCATAATCTTTCCTCATCTCTCTTATGCATTCATTGCTGCATTTTACCTTTGTATTAGAGTGAGCTTGCTCATTCATGCTCCTTCTCCTCTTTCTTTCTTCAAGCAACTTGTCTTCTTAAGTGAAGCAAGTTGTCTTGCCTCACTCTGCTTCTTCCTCCTTTCATCTGTTTCTTCCTTGGTGGCTTTTCCTGAAGATCTTTTGCAAGCCTCATAAACCCTAGGAATACCCAAGCATGATAACAATTAGGGTTTGATTAGTCCCCCCATTAGTTTTACCTTTGTGTCATCTTTGTGTCTTCTCTTCTCATCTCATAATCAAGGACTAAACCCTAAAGGTTTTAAGGCTTTGTGATTAAGCTTATGCCTGCATCCTTCTATTAGGATGGAGTGTATAACTTTAATCCTAAGTGTTAAACCCTTAATGTGTTTAAATCCTTTAATCAATCCACTTAATAATCACTAAGACATCAAACTTGAAACTTGGGCCTTGCATTAGGGTTCAAATTCTTCCTTAATTGGTTAAGAAGGACTAACCCTAGTGTTAATGGACAAGTCCCCCTCAAGTTGTCTTACAAATCATAAAATTCATTTCTTAATCTTACCACTAACTAAAATCCACTTCAATAAAGGCTTTGTTTTGTCATGAGGTTAATCCCTAATCATGGATTAAGTTGAGGAGCCTTCCTCAGCTTAAATATTCTCATCTATTATCCTTCTATTAGGATGGTGTAATGAGTCCATTAAATCCTTGATTATGGCTTAAACTCATTACTTAACACTAAACAAAAACAGCAAAAACATCTAAATAATTACAAGTAGGTTAATGATCTTAATCCTCCATCATGGTGATTAAGTGTGAGGTATTTACTTCATACTTAAGGTATGCTCATTACCCCTAATCAGAGGGAAGATGTGATGAGTTTACTAACCCTTGGTTTAGGCTTAAGCTCATTATCTTATGACAAACCTCAAAAAACAATGAAAGACTGAAAACACAAAAACAAACAATAATCGTCTCCTCCGGGATTCTTTTCTCATCTCATTCACTCATAAACGAGAACTTGCTTCTTCCGTCTAAATGCAAGACAACTTGCACCTGAGCCAGACAGGTCATACACTTGAGCATTGACAAGTAGGCAGTTCACAAGTCAATTTATCTTTCAGTCTCTTTGAGTCGAACTACGGTGTTCTGACTTCCTCATTGCACGAGAGGATACGTAGGCATAACTTAACAGTTATCGAACAAAAGTCTCTGTATATTCCCCCTCCTTCCAAGCATTATTCTTTAAGCCTCATAGTCTTGAGCTTCCCATTCTTTCTTACACTGACACTTCACATATTTCACTTCACTTTCTTCTAGCACTGACACTTGCATTCTTTTCCAGCTTTTGTACACAGAATAGCACTAGTACTACCCCTTTAAAATACAAATCTTTTAAGCGTGGATCCCGTCGAGTACGACGGACAATCTGGGTGCTAATACCTTCCCAGGTTGTAACCAACCCCCTTTCTCAGTTTCTCTGGTTCGCGACTGTCTTATCCATCTTTTCTTAGGTTTATGCAGCATTACCTTTCCTTCAGGATAAAAATGCCTAGCTGGCGACTCTATTCATCCCTCCTCTTTCACCGACCGTTCGCGTCTGTACCCCTCTTGACCGGGTGTCACTTGGTGGGAGCGACAAGAAGTCATAGAGAATCTAAAACCACCGAAGACTATCAGGCAAATAAGAAGTTTTCTTGGACATGCCGGATTCTACCAACGTTTTATCAAGGACTTCTCCAAAATAACAAAACCCTTAACTGGCCTTTTAATGAAAGATGTTGAATTCATCTTCAATGAAAATGTAATGAAGCATTTAATCTCTTAAAGCAAGCTCTGATTTCAACACCTATAATGAAACCCCCTGATTGGTAAGAACCGTTTGAGATAATGTGTGACGCTAGTGACTATGCTGTTGGAGCCGTTCTAGGTCAGAGAAAAGATAAAAAGTTACACGTAATTTATTATGCCAGTAGAACCCTAGACGCTGCCCAGCTCAACTACGCAACAACTGAAAAAGAAATCCTAGCTATAGTTTTCTCCATAGACAAATTTAGATCTTATATAGTAGGAGCCAAAATTATAGTTTACACTGACCATGCGGCCATCCGTTACTTACTAAGTAAAAAGGATGCCAAACCTAGGTTACTTCGATGGATTCTATTACTACAAGAATTTGATTTAGATATCCGTGATAAGAAAGGCACATAAAATGTAGTAGCTGATCACCTTTCTAGGCTAGAATACTTGAAGCCTGACTCAGTACCCATAAATGACGATTTTGCCTATGATAGACTGATAGCCAAACTAGAAACTATTGAAGATGATAACCTAGACCCTCATGAGCACTCTAAAAAATCCTTAGCTATAAGTAAAGTTCCCTGGTATGCAGACTTTGTTAATTATCTAGCCACTGACATCGTACCCCCCGATCTAAATTACCACCGGAAGAAGAAGTTCTACAGTGATGTAAGAAACTTCTATTGTGACGAACCATTTCTTTTCAAGAGAGGTAAAAATGGAATTTTTCGTTGTTGCGTCTCGGAAGAGGAGGTACATAATATAATTGAGCATTGTCACTCTGCACCCTATGGTGGACATGCAAGCACCTCTAAGACCTACGCCAAGATTCTTCAAGCTGGCCTATTCTGGTCCACCATGTGGTGTGATGTCCATGATTTCATTGTCAAATGTGACAGATGCCAATGTACAGGAAATATTTCACAACATAATGAAATGCCTCTAAGAAATATCCAAGAAGTAGAACTCTTCGACGTATGGGGTATAAACTTTATAGGACCGTTCACACCATCTTTAAGAAACCAGTATATCTTAGTAGCTGTTGATTACGTGTCTAAGTGGATTGAAGCTATCACCGCACCCACGAACGACGCAAGAGTAGTCATCAAATTATTTAAAAATTATATATTTCCCAGATTTGGAACACCCTGTTTAGTCATAAGTGATGGAGGATCACACTTCATATCGAGAATATTTGATAAACTTTTAAGTAAGTATGGAGTTAAGCATAGAGTAGTGATGCGTGTTTTTCGCAAGTGTACGAATCACGTCAAAGTAATATAAAAGATTATCGAATCCACAGAGACCAAGTGTCAATCTATCAAACCTGTTGTTATGGTGTGTATCTAAGGCAACTATTTTTAAGGGTTTTAATAAGGGTGCAATGGTAAATAAAATTATAATTTTAAATAATAAATAAAGACAGGCTCGAATGTAATTCACGTAATCAATGATAATCCAGTACTTGTTAGTGGAACTACTTATGGGCAGTGTTTTCTTCTTTGAAAAGAACTAATTTAACAGGAACTGTCGCTTTCGCGTATTCAGAACCGAGTTGTACTCTCTAATCAACCCCTCCTATTGTCACGGATAAAAAGGTGCGTACTGCGTTAGAGTAGTAAACCTATTTTTAAGAAATATAGTATCTTAACTAAGTTGAAAAGTATTTTAACCTGGACTTCTTAGCAAAAAGAGGTTCTTGCGAACCAGAGTTTAAACTTCCTAACGCGTCCGAAAATCGTTTTAAAATCTCTTTTCTTTTTAATCTAAAATCTCCTAATGAACTATACAAAGCGCTTTTGGCTGTTTTTGAAATAGTTAAAAACAATTATTTGAATTGAAAGATAAAATAGCCCTTAGGTGTTTCCACGAACAATTATACTGATTACTGGTTTAATTACGATCCTTACATTCTAACCTTTATGGAATTAGTTAGACATGATAAAGTAAATATTCTTTTTATAGTTTTTCATAAAAGTAATTTAAAGCGAGTGCGGAAAGTAAACGAAGTAAAGTGCGAGTGCGGGAAATAAACAACGTAAATGTGCGAGTGCAGGAAATAAACAAAATAAAAGCGAGGAAGAAATAAATAAAAGTAAAGTACGAACTTGAATTAAAATGGCGGCAGGATTAACTTCCTCCAGAGTGCTCCAAAACTCGAACCACAGACAGATTACAGACTCGATCACTCGATTGCAGAGGCACCCTGATGTGGAATGGCAACTGCTTTATAACTGATATATGCCTAGAGAATTCTAATTCTGGATGAAGAAAAACGAAAATCTAAGGTCCTATTTATAGGAGAAACTGAAAGCATGAAATGACAGGGATGCCCCTCCACTAAAAAGTGGAGGTTACTGATTTTGGCCTTGTGGCGCCCGCCACAGGCCTATGGCGCCCGCCATGGTCCCTACAGGGGATGATGGAGTGGGGATCGTGGGTCTTGGAGGTTGAGGAGTGGTCTTGAGACGTGGCCACGTCATGGCTAACCCCATGGCGCCCGCCACGGTGGGTGCCGTAAGTGCAAAATGCTGAATTTCTAGGTTTTCGTCCGTTTTCACTCCTTTTTCGCTCCTTTTCCCGATTCAAGCTCCGATTATTATAAAAACCTGAAAACATAAGAAAACAAAGCAATAACAAAGCAAAACAACAATAAAAGCTAAGAATGCATGCGAAATCGGAGTCAGAAATACGGTGAATTTTAGTGTGATCAAATTCTCCCACACTTAAACCTTTGCTTGTCCTCAAGCAAACATTAAAGCTTAAGAAAAATATGGTGTCAACACTTGTCTTTGGGCTAAAGGGATTCTAAGTTCAAGTCAGGATGCAGTGACAGATACTAACTAAGTGAACCAAGGGTACCATAGTAACACAAACACAAACTTCAATCCTATATTAACCACTCCATATCATCCCACGATACCTAGGCCTATCTTCTCATCTTTTTGTGTCCTTTTCATTCAGGCGCAATCACATTAAGCCCGTTATCCGTACATGCTTCATAGTAGAGTGACCGGTTAGTGATTCTGATCCATAACATAAGGTTTCTGGCACATAAGCATGTGTAAACCTGTTTTTATTTCGCCTAAATGTAGCTGCGGGGGATCGGATCGTAATCCGCCCTACCAAGTTCAGTGCCAGATACCTCTGAACCAACTAACAATAGGTGACTTGCAATTTTTTCTTTTTGTGGCAAAAATTTTTTTTCTCTTTTTTCGGTTTAAATGACTTTGTGAGGGTCACCTATACCAGAGTTTGCCTTTTTTTCTTTTTTTCTTTTTTTATTAGCACTGGATCATTCACTTATATTCATCGACCCCCTACGTAGAGCATGCTTAAGCCGGAGCTGACTGCTAAGATAAACTACTTAGGACAATTTTTAAAATGATAGTAAAGGCCAAGGTGGTGGGGTTTAGGAGTGATTCCTATATTCAAGAGGTCTATGGTGCTAAAATGGTTCTGATGTTTCAAAAAGTTGACCTAAGTCACCACATCCTAATCTAAACCTGTCTCAAAGCCCAAAAAACATGTGAAACAACATTATTTTCTTTTTAAAATTTTTCTAGTAAGGCTAAGGAAATGGGAAAAAATGAAGATGAACTAAAAAGACACTATACTGGTGACTCGTCAGACTCATGCATTATCTAAGAAAATTAAATTACTGAAAGGGAAATAACTGAAAGGAAATTAACTAAAAAGGGAAATGACAGAAAGCAATAAAATCCCCTCCCACACTTAAATCGAACATTGTCCCCAATGTTTCGAAATAAGATAAGGGGGGTAACCTGGAAAAAGACTACTGAGGAGGGGCACTGGTGCCTTCGCCGTCCTGATGTGATGGTCTGGAACGACGGGATCTACTGCGATGCTGGTCCCTCCGGTCGAGTCGTGCTGATAAAGCAGCCTGAGCACTCCGGACCTCTCGAAGGTTACCCAAGATGGAACCCTGAGTAGCCTCTACAAGCTGGTAGTGTCGGCTGTTGAACTCTCTCTGACGGTTCTGCTCTAATGAAATACCGTTCAAGGTACGGCAAACGTTGCTATAAGCACGATCCGAAACCAATCGCGATTGTTGCATGAAGCTCATGTTGTCCGTCAGCTGCTGTGAAATAGTAGAGAGAAGGCCATCACGCCTTTCTTCTCTAGCTGTCATATCACGCCACATCTCCTCGGTGACAAAGAATCCAGGAGCAGTACCTGCAACAGGGTTAGAGGAAGATGGTGCAGTGTGTGACTGTGAAGGACGATGGGGGGACATGTGAGGGATGGGAGACTGCTCTCTCCGATCATACTCATCATCAGTGTCATGTGCCTCCCCATCGGGAATATTAGGAGGAAGTGGACCCAAAACACGTGGAGCATTAAGATCATAGGTCCAGTTCCTTTCATCACGTGCATCAGTACGTCTACTGCATGGTAAAGCAACAGATGGGATAGCTACCCCATGAACCATCAACTCATAACCACCTTCTCTCCTCGTTCGGCACAATTTCATGTCCTTCAGAAATTTTAAATTAATTGTGCGAGGAGGTAGTGGTTCAAGTGTAGCTATCTCATTGTTCAGGCCAAGAGCCCGAGCAATAGACGTAACAAGTCCTCCAAATACAATCGGTCCTGTTTTATTAGTAAATAAAGTCATATGGGCAAGCATAAACGGGACCGGATTGATGTGGGTTCTAGTGAGGCATCCTTGCAAAAATAGGAGTTCACGAGTATTTACCTTGTTTGGACTTTCCCGGCCAAAAATAGTACATGCCAAAAGAAGTCTAAAAACTCTTATGGCCGGGTTGTGAATGGTCGACGCAAGTATCCCTTCAAAAGAATTAATTGAAGTACTTGAAAGCCTTAGCCAGAAGGTAAATACCTCGGCCGACCATTCAGCATCCAAAGGTGCCTCACAGATCGAACCTTCCCTATGAGGGATTCCTAACAAACCTGCTAGATCGTCGGTACTGAATTCATACTCAATTCCGAACAGTCTAAAAATAACAGTACCAACAGTGCTAGCAGTGTTAGGACTGACAGTGTATATCAAAGAACTCAAAAACTCAGTTGTCAGTCGCTCATAGGTAGGTTCCTGATTGATGAAGATATTATGCAAGCCTAGAAATTCTAATAAATTAAAAACACTATGATAAATACCCAAAGCATACAGACAGTTATCGTCGACGTACCTAGTCGAGAGAATTTCTCGACTTTGAAGCCTCTGAATAATTTTCCGTTGCCTTTCGCCCGGTCTTCCATCACGAAGAAGAAATTCGTTGAACTCCATTGTTGAATGCTCCTTAGGTAGTGAAAATGGTAGAAAAAGTGGTTTATGAGGGAATGATAAAGTTTTGATTTTTTTGGTTTTTGATGGATGAAAATGGAAATGGATGTTGGATATGTTTTATGGATGGTGGGTATTTTGGAAATGAGGGAGCTTTAATGGGGTTCAAGGAGGATTTGGAAGGTTGGAAAAATGGGTTTTTGGTGAAGAAAGGGATGAAAATGGTGGAAATGGGGATTGAATCCCGTATATGTTGATGGTACGGTGTGGCGCCCGCCACAGGGCCTATGGCGCCCGCCACAAGGCCAATTCCTGGGCCTTGTGGTTTTGGATCCTCCTTTTGGGCCTTCCTTGCACCTTTGGTCTTCGGGGGGTCTGGATAGCGTTTTCTTCTTCTTTTCAAGGCTTGAGGCTTGCATATTTTTTTTTGTGAAGACAAAAATGAAATTATTTTTGTCTTATATTTTTTTCTTTGCACGACAAAAAATAAAAATGATTAAAGAAACAAAAGAAAAAGAAAAAAGTTAACATTAGTGCATAATATGTATATATATAAGGAATTCAAAGTGCATGAAAATATAAAAGCTGCAGTAAAGTAAAATATGTCTGGAAATGCGATAAATAAAATACTAGGGTAATGCTGTCAGGGTAGAATGAGTCATGTGGTAGGCGTCTTTTCCTGGCTTGATCCACGAATCTCAGTTATCTCCCTCCGAAGCTCTTCAATCGCCTGATGTAGAGCATCGGTCTCTGAGGCATGAGTGAGATCAGAAACCTGCATCTGTAACTCTAAGTCTGCCACTTCCTGCTTGAGCAGGGCAGTCTCCTTGCGGAGCTCATAAATCTGTGTTTGTAGGTCAGGTGGCTGCAGAGACATATTGTTAGACATAACAGTGATTTGGGGAGTAAGAGGTGTAGGAGTGTACTCAGCGGCGGGAGGCGATTTCGGCTCTTCGACAGTCTCTCCATAACCCTCTAGAGCATAACTCCAATTTTCAGGATCATGGACACTGGTCATCAGCTGATCTGGTAATGTAAAGTAGTGTATCGCTTCGCCGTCGATCAGCAATCTAAACATGTTGGGCTCAAAAGAAGCCCTCCTCATCAGTCCTCTATCAAGACAAAAATCAATATCCAGGGTGGTGTAGCAGCAGAAGGTCCTGAGGTGCAATAACTTGCGAGACAAACCCAATGCAGTAGCTATCTGTGTAACAATCCCACCGACATGGATGATGCCTACGGATGATCTGGCAACACTAGCCAAGCCCTTTAACAGAAAGTTGCCACAAGCAACAGGGCGAGATTGAGTCGCACAAAACAGTAGGAAAATCTCCTCTTCACTTAGCAGTGTCTCTGTATCTGGAAAACCTAGGAAAGAATGTGCTAGAATCATCTGGAAGTACCTCAATGCAGGGTTGTGGATTACCTGAGAAAACTGGGTAGAAGGATCTTGGCTCCCTCCGCCGGATATTTTAGTCCAAAACTTTTCCACTTCTCTTCTCATAAAATACCCCATCGGTGTATCTGGAATAGCATCAGGAGTAGTCTGGAAACCTAGCAAATCACCAAACTCTCTGTGAGAGAATGAGTAGTCAATCCCGAACAACCTGAAAACAGCGAGTCCATCGGGTCCAGCCCAAGGGTCATAATGAAACGAGCTGAGGAACTCAAGAGTCAAGTTCCTATAAGTGTTGTTCCTGTAGTCAAACTGGTCCCACTGGAGTTGATGGCATAAAAATCTGACGCTTGGCTCTATCCCCAAGGCATCCATGCAATCATGGTCAGGGTACCTGGTAGGAGCCATAGGGCGTCTCATGTGAACATAGTAACGCTCTCTCTGTGCATCATCTCTAAAGGCCACGTGCATGTCATCAGGGTTCTGCATTCTGTACAAGGTTAGCAAACAAGTCCTGAAAGCACATAAAACATTCAATCGTTAGTCCTGACATAATAATAATAATATAAACAAAATAAAGTAAAAGTAAAAAAAAAAAAAAAGTACAAAAAATAAGAAAAACCATGGGTTGCCTCCCATGCAGCGCTTGTTTAACGTCATTAGCTCGACGACCGATAATTAAACATCATTGGAAGGATATGGTGGATCACTCAGAGTATGGCAGGTGTATGTTGTTGGAATGTCACCTCCTTCGTAGGGCTTCAACCTCTGTCCATTGACGATGATTGGTTTACATGTCGGGTTCTTGATTTCAATAGCACCGGATCTCAGGATCTTAGATACTTCGAAAGGGCCAGTCCATCTCGAACGGAGTTTACCTGGAAATAGTCGTAACCTAGAATCGAACAGGAGAACAGGATCGCCTATCTTGAAGTCTCTTCTTATGATTCTTTTGTCATGCCAAGCTTTTGTTCTTTCTTTGTATATGATGGCATTTTCGTAGGCAGATTGTCTGAGCTCTTCTAATTTGTGGATGTCAAGGATACGTTTCTCACCAGCAGTCAAGTAATCCAAATTCAAAGTTTTGATGGCCCAATAGGCCTTATGCTCCAATTCAAAAGGTAAGTGACATGATTTTCCATAGACCAGTTGATAAGGGGTTGTTCCTATAGGAGTTTTGAAAGCGGTTCTATAGGCCCATAATGCTTCTTGAAGTTTCTGTGACCAATCCTTTCTAGATATAGAGACAGTCTTCTCGAGGATTTGTTTTATCTCCCTATTAGATACTTCCACTTGTCCATTGGTCTGTGGGTGGTATGGTGTTGCTACTCTATGCTTAACTCCATACTTGCTTAAAAGTTTATCAAATATTCTCGATATGAAGTGTGATCCTCCATCACTTATGACTAAACGGGGGGTTCCAAACCTGGGAAATATATAATTTTTGAATAATTTGATGACTACTCTGGTGTCGTTTGTGGGTGCGGCGATAGCTTCAATCCATTTAGACACGTAGTCAACTGCTACTAAGATGTACTGATTTCCAAAAGATGGTGGGAACGGTCCCATAAAGTTTATACCCCATACGTCGAAGAGTTCTACTTCTTGGATATTTCTTAACGGCATTTCATTACGTCTTGAAATATTTCCTGTGCGTTGGCATCTATCACACTTGACAATGAAAGCATGGACATCACGCCACATAGTAGGCCAGAATAGGCCAGCTTGAAGAATCTTGGCGTAGGTCTTCGATGTGCTTGCATGTCCACCATAGGGTGCAGAGTGACAATGCTCAATTATATTATTTACCTCTTCTTCTGGAACACAACGGCGGAAAATGCCATCTTTACCTCTCTTGAAAAGAAACGGTTCGTCCCAATAGAAGTTTCTCACATCACTATAGAACTTCTTCTTCCGGTGGTAGTTTAGATCAGGGGGTATGATGTCAGCGGCTAGGTAATTAACAAAGTCTGCATACCAAGGTACATCACTTATGGCTAAGGATTTTTGAAAATACTCATGAGGGTCTGGGTTATCATCTTCAATGGTTTCTAGTTGGGCTATCAGTCTATCATAGGCAAAATCGTCATTTATGGGAACTGGATCAGGTTTCAGGTATTCTAGCCTAGATAGGTGATCAGCTACCACATTATCAGTGCCTTTCTTATCACGGATATCCAAATCAAACTCTTGCAGTAATAGAATCCATCGAAGTAACCTAGGCTTGGCATCCTTTTTGCTTAGTAAGTAACGAATGGCAGCATGGTCGGTGTAAACTATAATCTTGGCTCCTACTAGATAAGATCTAAATTTGTCTATTGCAAAAACTACAGCTAGGAGCTCTTTTTCGGTTGTTGCGTAGTTGAGCTGTGCAGCGTCTAGGGTTCTACTGGCATAATAAATCACATGTAACTTTTTGTCTTTTCTTTGACCTAGAACGGCTCCAACAGCGTAATCACTGGCGTCACACATTATCTCAAACGGTTCTGACCAATCAGGGGGTTTCATTATAGGTGCTGAAATCAGAGCTTGCTTCAGAAGATTAAATGCTTCAGTACATTTTTCATCGAAGATAAATTCAGCATCTTTCATCAAAAGACCAGTTAAGGGCTTTGTTATTTTGGAGAAATCCTTGATAAAACGTCGGTAAAATCCGGCATGTCCAAGAAAACTTCTTATCTCCCTGATAGTCTTCGGCGGTTTTAGATTCTCTATGACTTCTATTTTTGCTTTATCTACCTCTATACCTTTTTCGGAAACTATATGTCCTAAAACAATCCCTTCGGTGACCATGAAATGACATTTCTCCCAATTTAGCACAAGGTTTACCTCCACACATCTCTCCAGGATTTTCTCAAGGTTGACAAGACAATTTTTGAAATCTGATCCACAAACTGAGAAATCGTCCATAAATACTTCCATAATTCCATCTAAATAATCAGCAAAGATAGACATCATGCAGCGTTGGAAAGTTGCAGGAGCATTACAAAGTCCAAAAGGCATTCTTCTATAGGCAAAAGTTCCAACTGGGCATGTAAAGGTAGTTTTTTCTTGATCTTCGGGGTGAATAGGTATTTGGAAGAATCCGGAATATCCATCTAAGTAACAAAAGTAAGAGTGTCTGGCTAGGCGCTCCAACATTTGGTCTATGAATGGTAATGGGAAATGGTCCTTCCTAGTTGCTTTATTTAATTTTCTATAATCTATGCACATACGCCAACCTCCATCGGTTCTTTTTGCTACCGGTTCGCCCTTCTCGTTTTGCACGACTGTGATGCCTCCCTTTTTAGGTACTACATGCACAGGACTCACCCATTTACTGTCCGAGATCTGATATATTATACCTGCCTCTAGTAACTTAAGAACTTCAGTCTTAACTACAGTACTCATTATAGGATTTATTCTTCGTTGGTGTTCTCTGGAAGGTTTTGAATCTTCTTCAAGCAAAATCCGATGCATGCATACGGATGGGCTTATTCCTTTTAGATCAGAGATCTTATATCCTAAGGCTGAGGGGTACCTACGTAAAACTTCTAATAATTGATCGGTTTCTTTTTGGTTTAAGGTAGCATTGACTATAACTGGACGATTCATATCTTCATCGAGAAATTCATATCTCAGGTTTTTAGGCAGTTCCTTAAGTTTTACGGTCGGTTTCATAGGGCAAGGCATAGGATCTGGGGTAAGAGATAAACATTCGTGAAGGTTATCATCAATGTAGGGTGTTTTATAATTGTCATCTTCCAAAATAAGGGTTGATGGCAATTTTATAGATTCAGTTTCTTCTTCTTGTTCTAATTCCCTAATGCATTCTTCGATGATATCTAAGGCATAACAAGCATCTCCTATCACAGGTGCCATAAGAAATTTTGACAATATAAATTCTATCTTCTCTTCACCTACCTCAAAAGTTAGTTTTCCTTTTTTAACATCTATTACGGCTCCAGCAGTCGATAAGAACGGTCTACCTAGGAGTATCGGTATGTCGTCATCTTCTTTAATGTCCATGACAACAAAATCAGTAGGTATAAACAACTGACCTACCCTAACAGGGACGTCTTCAAGTATGCCTATAGGGTATTTAACGGATCTATGGGCTAATTGAAGTGACATCTTAGTAGGTTGTAATTCTCCTAAGTTTAATCTCTCACAAACTGCTAAAGGCATTAAGCTCACACTAGCTCCTAGGTCTAGAAAAGCTTTTTCGATGACATGATTCCCCAAAATACAAGGAATGGAAAAATTTCCGGGATCTTTATCTTTCTTTGCTAACCTATCTTCGGAAATAGAATTACATTCCACGGGTTTCGGATCTTCAAGTCTACGTTTATTTGTAAGTATGTCTTTGAGAAACTTAGCATAAGAAGGTATTTGGGTGATGGCTTCTGTAAAGGGGATTTCTACGTGAAGTTTTTCTATAAACTTAACGAATTTTTGATATTGATTATCGATTTGGGTTTTCTTTAATCTTTGAGGGTAAGGTATTGGTGGTTTGTATGGCGGTGGTGGTACATAGGTTTTATTTTTAGGTTCTTCTCCTTTTTCTTGACTTTCCGGGGTTTCAGGCTTCTCTGGTTCCTTCTCCTCATTCCTCTCAGAAGTTTCGGGCTCACTTAATCTAGGGTTTAAAGGTTCCTTATAAGCGGTTCCACTTCGTAGAGTAATGGCATTAGCTTGCCCTTTCGGGTTCTGTTGAGGTTGTCCAGGGAACTGTCCTCCGGGTGTAGTCTGTGGGGCTTGGTTTAACGCTACCTGAGAGATCTGGGTTTCAAGCATCTTATTATGAGTAATGATTTGATCAACCTTGGTTCCTAACTGGGTAATTAGTTCGTTAACATGGACGCTTTGGTTCATGAACTCTTTGTTCTTCTGTTTTTGAGCAACGATAAAATCTTTTACAATTTCCTCAAAGCTCGGGTTTGGTGGCACAGGTTGCATAGGTTGATTTGTTCTAGGGGCTTGGTAACCTTGTTGTCTCGGAGGTGCGGTATTTTGGATAGGGTTATTATTTTTGTAGGAGAAGTTTGGGTGATTCCTCCATCCAGGGTTATATGTGTTTGAAAATGGGTTCCCTTGGGTATAGTTCACTTGCTCGGTGTTGGTTTCATTCAACAGATTGCATTCGGCGGATTGGTGTCCTTGCGTTCCACATATCTCACAATTCGGCGAAACTGCGGCTACAGTATTCGGAGTTGTACACATATGTTCGACTCTTAGGGCCAACGCGTCCATTTTAGCCTGCATCATGTCTATAGAGCTTAGCTCATGTATTCCTCCTTGGGCTTCCTTCTTTTCCACTGTCGCTCGTTCTACTCCCCATGATTGATGGTTTTGGGCCATATCCTCGATAAGGGCACTAGCTTCAGGGTAAGGTTTATTCATCAGTGCGCCACCAGCGGCAGCGTCGATGGTCATTTTAGTGTTATAAAGAAGTCCATTATAGAAGGTTTGGATGATTAGCCAATTCTCTAAGCCATGGTGTGGGCATGCTCTTAATAGTTCTTTATATCTCTCCCAGGCTTCGAACAACGACTCTCCTTGGTGTTGGGTAAATCTAGTTATTAGGTTTCGAAGAAGAGCGGTCTTACTCGGGGGAAAATATCTAGCAAGGAAAACTTTCCTAAGGTCATCCCAAGTTGTTATTGAATTGGGTGGAAGGGAATCTAACCATGATAGAGCTTTATCTCTGAGGGAAAAGGGAAATAATCTTAAGCGTATTGCCTCAGGAGAAGCTCCATTGGTTTTAAAGGTGTCTGCTAACTGAAGAAAGTTTTTTAAATGTTGGTTCGGGTTATCAGTAGCGAGACCTGCGAATTGTCTCTGTTGCACTAATTGCAGCAGGGATGGTTTAAGTTCAAAATTATTGGCTGGGATAGCGGGGTTTACTATACTGGAACTAGGTTCCTCGTTTGATGGTTGGGCGAAGTCCTTAAGAGGTCTTCGGTTTTGTTCTTCGGCCATAGCTATCCTATTCCTATGGAAAAATAAACGTGCGCGAGCGTAACGTTCAGGTTCAGCTAGAGGGTCTACTAAACTTCCGGCACTGCGAGTCTTTCGCATTGACCGGTGGGTAACAACCTTAGTCTAAACGGTATAACTACAGGGTAATGAAATTTGACGATATTGGTCCCCGGCATGTTGGTGTAAGCCCTAGAGGCCAATACTTTTTGGTACTTGTATCGGATTATTCGTTTAATAATAAAAGGCATTTCTTTATTATGTTTGTCTTTCAGAATAATAAAGTCCCTAGAATAGTTAGTCTGTTTAATGAAATGTTAAGTGTGACTTAATCATGAGATCCCATTAAACATAAAGACATTATTCTTAAAATATCCGTAGTCAAGCTTTATTGCAAAGTGGGATAACATTAAAGCATTGAGACTATTATGAAGATAGACTGATGATCACATCTCATGGATCATGGATAAAGAGTTATCAAGTCTTGACATAGGTATAAATATTAGGAGTAATATTTATACCGGATTGACCCGCTATGAGAATACTACATAGTATGTTATGCAAAGTGTCATAAGTTATTCTCATGGTGATAATAGTGTATTACCACCCTTCGACCTGAAACCACTATGGACCCTAGATGTAGAGTCGGGTGCTTTATTGCTGATCAAACATTATCCGTAACTGGATGATCATAAAGACAGTTGATGGGCACTCCGCGAAGCATGCTGAGGGACATGAGTGTCCTAGATGGAATTTGCCAATCCTGCATAACAGGAGAAATGTCTAAGGGCCCAATATTGAACTGGACAAGGATGACACAGTGTATGCCTTGTGTTCAATATAGACATAGGGGCAAAAGGGTAATTGTACAAACATATATTATCACGAAAAAGGTTTTGTCAGATCACATGACATTTTCGTGACTTGGGTAGCAGTGATGTGTTGCTAGATACCGCTCACTGTTTATTATGTTAAATATATAATTTAATATAATTACCAACGTTACGAAATCCTACAGGGTCACACACATAAGGACAGTTTGATGAGAGATAGAGAAATCAAAGGAACACCGTAAGGTACGGTGCACTTAAGTGAAAATAGAAATTCGGATAATATAATAATAATTATTGTTATT
Organism: Lathyrus aphaca; assembly: GCA_963966055.1. NCBI lineage: Eukaryota > Viridiplantae > Streptophyta > Magnoliopsida > Fabales > Fabaceae > Lathyrus > Lathyrus aphaca. The sequence goes on along the minus strand of OZ014520.1, from coordinate 162,249,636 downwards.
TTATAATGGTTATAAAATAATAATAAAATAAATATATTTATTATAATAATAGTTATTATAATAATATATAATATTATTATGGATCATGTGAATTGGGCTTTTAGCCCGCAGCCCACAAGAGAGTCTATAAAAGGAACCCTTGTGATGAAGCTTTCACTTGATGCAATTTCGTTTTTGATTCTCTTTTCTCACTCAAATAATTCCGTTCGTAAGCAGCTAGCACTGTGACCGGAAGCTGTTCGTGTGGACTGAGTAGAGGCGTTGCACTTCATCAACGCTTGTGATCGCTGCATCAAAGATCTGAATCGCCACAAAGAGGTAACGATTCTATCACTGACCATGCTCATTCGTAAGGATCACTAAAGGAAATTTTATTTTTTCCGCTGCGTTTAGATCGCAATTTCCTTCAGTGGTGATCAATCAGCCGGAATTTAATTGTTTATTTAATTATCGGAATTTTAAACTAATAATAAAAGTGTGTTTATTATTATTTATTTGTGGTGATCAGTTATGGCCTTAGTTTATCCTTTATTATTGTTTTGGGATTTTTAAATACGGCCTGCGTGTCGTGCCTCTCTCTCAATCTCTTTATGTAACTTCTTTTCTCATCTCACTCCCTCGTATGTAAAACGAGTTTTCTTATATGTAATGTAATATTATGTTATGAAGAAAAAGGAAGTATTCAATATTAAAGGAGGATAACCTTGGAGATCATGCTTGGAGAAGCTTAGATCGTTATTAGGTTAGCTTAGGTTCTCTCATTGGCTTGAGAGAACAATTGCGTTAGGGGCCATAATTGTATCTTTTTATATGTATGTTGATGCATGTAATTGTATGTTGATGCATGTGAGAGACGTTTTGCATGTTAAGCCGGTGAGATCAAACTAATAACAAAATCCCTCAAAATTAAATATTAAGTTTATGCTTTCCAATTTTTAGCACTCATCAAGACTAGTATCGAGCATTGTAGGTTTCGCCTACGCGAGGTGCATGTTCTATATTAGTAAGGTGTGATGGGATAATTGTAATATCCAATTGCTAAAACAATGGGTCAAACTTAACTAAACAAATTATAATAAGATTATACATGTTTAGAAGCAAGAATTGGGAATGATTCATGTGATGGATCAGAATAAGGAGTTATTCACCCAATTGAAAATATTCGAGAATTGTATGAGATACAATTGGAAGGAGTTCCTACCTAAATAACTTAGTTTTGTGTAATCAGCCTAACGCTGACTTAAAACAAAGTGAAACATGGATCTCGACCCACTAGAAAGTCTTCCAACGGGATTTTCCGAATCAAATGATGAGGGTCATTTGTTTTGAATAAAATAGTGGGAGCATATTTGATTAAAGGCCTAATTAAATATGTTGTTTTAATGATACTTATATTTTCATATTTCTCTTGTAGATTACCATGACAACAAACACATCGAACAATATTTTGCGATCCATCCTAGATAAGGAAAAATTGTCTGGGACAAATTTCCTGGATTGGCACCGTAATCTGAGGATTGTCCTCAAGCACGATAAGAAGCTGTATGTCTTGGAGACACCAGTTCCTGAGGAGGAACCTCCTAGTTCTGCACCAAAGGCAGAAAGAGATGCTTATAAGAAGCATTTCGATGATGCCAATGAAACCGCTTGCCTCATGCTTGCTACCATGAACTCTGAGTTGCAAAAGCAACACGAGAACATGCCTGCGTTCGATATGATCGGACATCTGAAAATGCTTTATCAAGAGCAAGCAAGAAATGAGAGGTTTCAGGTTTCAAAGTCCCTTTTTAACAGCAAGTTAGCTGAGGGAGCCCCTGTAAGTCCCCATGTACTCAAGATGATTGGGTATGTGGAGAACCTTGACAGATTAGGGTTTCCCCTTGGAAAAGAACTTGCAATTGATCTGATCTTGCAATCGTTGCCAGAGAGCTTCAGTCAGTTTGTCCTGAATTTCAATATGAATGACTTGGACAAAAGTCTTCCAGAACTGCTAGGCATGTTGAGAACTGCTGAGCAGAATATGAAGACAAAAGGGAAATCCATTCTGATGGTCAGTAATGGAAAGAAACAGAACAAGAGGCCCATCAAACAGGGTGGTAGAGGGAAAGGCAAGGAAGTTGCCAAACCCAAACCCACTCCTCCTGTTTTGAAGCCTAGTGGAGGAATAGCAAAGGAGGGCACTTGCTTCCATTGCGGTAAGACCGGACATTGGAAGAGAAATTGCCCAAAGTACCTGGAAGATAAGAAAAATGGAGTAGAGACTTCAAATTCAGGTATTTTTGTTATTGAAATTAATTTATCTACTTCTGCATCATGGGTATTAGATACTGGATGCGGTTCTCACATTTGTACTAATGTGCAGGGGCTAAAAAGGAGTAGAGATTTGGCAAAAGGTGAAGTTGACCTACGAGTTGGCAATGGAGCAAAGGTTGCTGCTTTAGCTGTAGGAACTTATGTTTTAACTTTACCTAGTGGTTTAATAATTCAGTTAGAGAACTGTTATTATGTACCTGCAATTAGCAGGAATATTATTTCCGTTTCTTGTTTGGACAAGTTTGGTTTTTCATTCATAATAAAGAACAATTGTTGCTCCATTTATTTGAATGATATATTCTATGCTACTGCAAAAATGAATAATGGACTATATGTCCTTGATCTTGAAATGCCAATTTATAACATTAATACTAAAAGGTTGAAACCTAATGAGTTGAATCCAACTTACCTTTGGCACTGTCGATTAGGCCACATAAATGAGAAACGCATTTCCAAACTCCATAAAGATGGACTCTTGGACTCTTTTGATTATGAATCATATGAGACATGCAGATCTTGTTTAATTGGAAAGATGACAAAGTCCCCATTCACAGGAAAAGGTGAAAGGGCTAATGATCTCTTGGCACTCATACATACTGATGTATGTGGACCACTGAACATACCAGCCAGAGGAGGTTTTCAGTACTTCATCACTTTTACTGATGACTTCAGTAGATACGGATATGTGTATTTAATGAAACACAAATCTGAGTCCTTTGAAAAGTTCAAGGAATTCAAGAATGAAGTACAAAACCAACTAGGTAAGAATATTAAAGTTCTTCGATCAGATCGAGGCGGTGAATATTTAAGCCTAGAATTTGATGACCATCTAAAAGAGTATGGGATTCTATCCCAACTTACTCCTCCTGGAACACCACAATGGAATGGTGTATCTGAGAGAAGAAATCGAACCTTGTTAGACATGGTCCGATCCATGATGAGTCACGCCGATCTTCCAAACTCCTTTTGGGGACATGCATTATTAACAGCAGCTTACACACTTAACCGTGTTCCATCCAAAAAGGTTGATAAGACACCATATGAGATATGGAGTGGTAAGAAACCACATATGTCTTACATGAAGATTTGGGGTTGCGAAGTTTACGTCAAACGACAAATTTCAACCAAGCTTGAGCCCAAATCTGACAAATGCTTATTTGTGGGGTATCCTAAAGAAACAAGAGGATATTACTTCTACAATCCTTCTGAGGGCAAAGTGTTTGTCGCTCGAACTGGAGTCTTTCTGGAAAGGGATTTTATTTCCAAAGGAAACAGTGGGAGGAAAATAGAGCTTGAAGAAATTCAAGAATCACAAAACATTGAAACACCTATGGAGGAACTAGAGCAGGAAACACAAGTAGTTGTGGAAGAGCAACCTGCTCAAGTAGAACAAGACCAGCGTAGGTCAAGCAGGATACGTCACCAACCTGAGAGATATGGATATCTCATAAGTGATCAGGGTGATGTATTACTCATGGATCAAGATGAGCCTGTGACCTACAAAGAGGCCATAACTGGTCCTGAGTCTGAGAAGTGGCTAGAAGCCATGAAATCTGAAATGGATTCCATGTACACAAACCAGGTTTGGACCTTGGTAGAACCTCCTATAGGAGTTAACCCTATAGGATGCAAGTGGGTCTTCAAGAAGAAGACTGACATGGATGGTAAGGTACATACCTATAAAGCAAGACTGGTTGCAAAAGGCTATAAACAAATTCATGGGGTTGACTATGATGAAACCTTTTCACCAGTTGCAATGCTTAAATCTGTTCGGATTTTACTTGCCATCGCTGCATATCATGATTATGAAATATGGCAGATGGATGTCAAAACTGCTTTCCTTAATGGGAATCTTCTTGAGGATGTGTACATGACACAACCTGAAGGATTTGACATACCACAAGATGCCCAAAAGATATGCAAGTTACAGCGATCAATCTATGGATTGAAGCAAGCTTCCAGAAGCTGGAATCTTCGTTTTGATGAAACCGTAAAACAATATGGATTCATCAAAAATGAAGATGAACCTTGTGTCTACAAGAAGGTTAGTGGGAGCATGATCGTGTTTCTGGTATTATATGTAGATGACATATTACTCATTGGAAACGATGTCCCTACCTTGCAACAAGTGAAGACTTGGTTAGGGAATTGTTTTTCTATGAAAGACCTAGGTGAAGCAGCCTATATATTAGGAATTAGGATCTATAGAGATAGATCACAAAAACTGCTTGGCCTAAGTCAGAGTACATACATAGATAAAGTGTTGAGACGCTTTAATATGCATGATTCCAAGAAAGGATTCATACCTATGCAACATGGTCTGTGTTTATCAAAAACACAATCCCCTTCAACTAAGGAAGAAAGGGATGGCATGAATAAGATTCCATATGCATCTGCAATAGGATCTATCATGTATGCCATGTTATGTACTCGACCAGATGTCTCGTATGCATTAAGTGCAACGAGCAGGTACCAATCTAATCCCGGTGATGCTCACTGGGTAGCTGTCAAGAATATCCTTAAGTACTTGAGAAGGACTAAGGATTCATTCTTGATATATGGAGGTCAGGAAGAGCTTGATGTAATTGGTTACACTGATGCTAGCTTCCAGACAGATAAGGATGATTTTAGATCACAATCTGGTTATGTGTTCTGTCTCAATGGTGGCGCTGTGAGCTGGAAAAGTTCAAAGCAGGAAACAGTTGCTGATTCTACAACTGAGGCCGAGTATATTGCTGCCTCAAATGCAGCAAAGGAAGCTGTTTGGATCAAGAAGTTCATTAGTGAACTTGGCATAGTCCCTAGCATTGTGGATCCCATTGGTTTATATTGTGATAACAATGGTGCTATCGCACAAGCTAAGGAGCCTAGATCTCACCAACGATCCAAACACATACTTAGGCGTTATCACCTCATTCGAGAGATAATCGATCGGGGAGATGTGAAAATATGCAGAGTACCTACACTTGACAATATCGCTGACCCATTAACAAAGCCTCTTGCGCAACAGAAGCATGATGGTCATACTAGATCTATGGGTATTAAGGGTATGCCTAATTGGCTCTAGTGCTAGTGGGAGATTGTTGGTGTAAGCCCTAGAGGCCAATACTTTTTGGTACTTGTATCGGATTATTCGTTTAATAATAAAAGGCATTTCTTTATTATGTTTGTCTTTCAGAATAATAAAGTCCCTAGAATAGTTAGTCTGTTTAATGAAATGTTAAGTGTGACTTAATCATGAGATCCCATTAAACATAAAGACATTATTCTTAAAATATCCGTAGTCAAGCTTTATTGCAAAGTGGGATAACATTAAAGCATTGAGACTATTATGAAGATAGACTGATGATCACATCTCATGGATCATGGATAAAGAGTTATCAAGTCTTGACATAGGTATAAATATTAGGAGTAATATTTATACCGGATTGACCCGCTATGAGAATACTACATAGTATGTTATGCAAAGTGTCATAAGTTATTCTCATGGTGATAATGGTGTATTACCACCCTTCGACCTGAAACCACTATGGACCCTAGATGTAGAGTCGGGTGCTTTATTGCTGATCAAACATTATCCGTAACTGGATGATCATAAAGACAGTTGATGGGCACTCCGCGAAGCATGCTGAGGGACATGAGTGTCCTAGATGGAATTTGCCAATCCTGCATAACAGGAGAAATGTCTAAGGGCCCAATATTGAACTGGACAAGGATGACACAGTGTATGCCTTGTGTTCAATATAGACATAGGGGCAAAAGGGTAATTGTACAAACATATATTATCACGAAAAAGGTTTTGTCAGATCACATGACATTTTCGTGACTTGGGTAGCAGTGATGTGTTGCTAGATACCGCTCACTGTTTATTATGTTAAATATATAATTTAATATAATTACCAACGTTACGAAATCCTACAGGGTCACACACATAAGGACAGTTTGATGAGAGATAGAGAAATCAAAGGAACACCGTAAGGTACGGTGCACTTAAGTGAAAATAGAAATTCGGATAATATAATAATAATTATTGTTATTTTATAATGGTTATAAAATAATAATAAAATAAATATATTTATTATAATAATAGTTATTATAATAATATATAATATTATTATGGATCATGTGAATTGGGCTTTTAGCCCGCAGCCCACAAGAGAGTCTATAAAAGGAACCCTTGTGATGAAGCTTTCACTTGATGCAATTTCGTTTTTGATTCTCTTTTCTCACTCAAATAATTCCGTTCGTAAGCAGCTAGCACTGTGACCGGAAGCTGTTCGTGTGGACTGAGTAGAGGCGTTGCACTTCATCAACGCTTGTGATCGCTGCATCAAAGATCTGAATCGCCACAAAGAGGTAACGATTCTATCACTGACCATGCTCATTCGTAAGGATCACTAAAGGAAATTTTATTTTTTCCGCTGCGTTTAGATCGCAATTTCCTTCACGGCAACGGCGCCAAAAACTTGATGCGTGTTTTTCGCAAGTGTACGAATCACGTCAAAGTAATATAAAAGATTATCGAATCCACAGAGACCAAGTGTCAATCTATCAAACCTGTTGTTATGGTGTGTATCTAAGGCAACTATTTTTAAGGGTTTTAATAAGGGTGCAATGGTAAATAAAATTATAATTTTAAATAATAAATAAAGACAGGCTTGAATGTAATTCACGTAATCAATGATAATCCAGTACTTGTTAGTGGAACTACTTATGGGCAGTGTTTTCTTCTTTGAAAAGAACTAATTTAACAGGAACTGTCGCTTTCGCGTATTCAGAACCGAGTTGTACTCTCTAATCAACCCCTCCTATTGTCACGGATAAAAAGGTGCGTACTGCGTTAGAGTAGTAAACCTATTTTTAAGAAATATAGTATCTTAACTAAGTTGAAAAGTATTTTAACCTGGACTTCTTAGCAAAAAGAGGTTCTTGCGAACCAGAGTTTAAACTTCCTAACGCGTCCGAAAATCGTTTTAAAATCTCTTTTCTTTTTAATCTAAAATCTCCTAATGAACTATACAAAGCGCTTTTGGCTGTTTTTGAAATAGTTAAAAACAATTATTTGAATTGAAAGATAAAATAGCCCTTAGGTGTTTCCACGAACAATTATACTGATTACTGGTTTAATTACGATCCTTACATTCTAACCTTTATGGAATTAGTTAGACATGATAAAGTAAATATTCTTTTTATAGTTTTTCATAAAAGTAATTTAAAGTGAGTGCGGAAAGTAAACGAAGTAAAGTGCGAGTGCGGGAAATAAACAACGTAAATGTGCGAGTGCAGGAAATAAACAAAATAAAAGCGAGGCAGAAATAAATAAAAGTAAAGTACGAACTTGAATTAAAATGGCGGCAGGATTAACTTCCTCCAGAGTGCTCCAAAACTCGAACCACAGACAGATTACAGACTCGATCACTCGATTGCAGAGGCACCCCGATGTGGAATGGCAACTGCTTTATAACTGATATATGCCTAGAGAATTCTAATTCTGGATGAAGAAAAACGAAAATCTAAGGTCCTATTTATAGGAGAAACTGAAAGCATGAAATGACAGGGATGCCCCTCCACTAAAAAGTGGAGGTTACTGATTTTGGCCTTGTGGCGCCCGCCACTGGCCTATGGCGCCCGCCATGGTCCCTACAGGGGATGATGGAGTGGGGATCGTGGGTCTTGGAGGTTGAGGAGTGGTCTTGAGACGTGGCCACGTCATGGCTAACCCCATGGCGCCCGCCACGGTGGGTGCCGTAAGTGCAAAATGCTGAATTTCTAGGTTTTCGTCCGTTTTCACTCCTTTTTCGCTCCTTTTCCCGATTCAAGCTCCGATTATTATAAAAACCTGAAAACATAAGAAAACAAAGCAATAACAAAGCAAAACAACAATAAAAGCTAAGAATGCATGCGAAATCGGAGTCAGAAATATGGTGAATTTTAGTGCGATCAAGTAGCAACACCATACCACTCATAGACTAATGGACAAGTGGAAGTATCTAATAGGGATATCAAACAAATTCTTGAGAAGAATGTCTCTATATCTAGAAAAGATTGGTCGCAGAAACTTCAAGACGCGTTATGGGCCTACAGAACCGCTTTCAAAACCCCTATAGGAACAACCCCCTATCAACTAGTCTATGGATAATCATGTCACTTACCTTTTGAGTTAGAGCATAAAGCCTATTGGGCCATTAAAATATTGAATTTGGATTACCTAACTGCTGGTGAAAAACGTATCCTCGATATCCACAAATTAGAAGAGCTCATACAACCAGCCTACGAAAATGCCATTATATACAAAGAAAGAACAAAATCTTGGCATGACAAAAGAATCATAAGAAAAGACTTCAAAATAGGCGATCCTATTCTTCTGTTCGATTCTAGGTTACGACTTTTTCCAGGGAAACTTCCCTCAAGATGGACTGGCCCTTTTGAAGTATCTAAGATTCTAAGATCTGGAGCTATTGAAATTAAGAACCAAACATGTAAATTGTTCATTGTCAATGGACAAAGACTGAAGCCCTACGAAGGAGGTGACATTCCAACAACATACTCCAGCCATACTCTAAGTGATCCACCAAATCCTTCGAATGATGTATAAAATCCGGTCGTCGAGCTAACAACGTTAAACAAGCGCTGCATGTGAGGCAACCCATGGTTTTCTTATCTTATTTAATTTTATTTATTTTTACTTTATTTTAATTTGTTTCCTTTATTATTCTGTCAGGACTAACGATTGAATGTTTTATGTGATTTCAGGACCCTTTTTGCTAACCTTGTGCAGAATGCAGAATCCCGACGACATGCACGTGGCCTTCAGAGACGACACACAAAGAGAGCGTTATTATGTCCACATGAGATGCCCTATGGAACCTACACGGTACCCAGACCAAGATTGCATGGATGCCTTGGGGATAGAGCCAAGCGTCAGATTCTTATGCCACCAACTCCAGTGGGACTAGTTCGACGACATGAATAACACTTACAGGAACTTGACTCTAGAGTTCCTCAGCTCGTTTAATCATGACCCCTGGGCTGGACCCGATGGACATACTATTTTCAGGTTGTTCGGGACTGAGTAATATTTCTCTCACAAAGAGTTTGGTGATTTACTAGGATTCCAGACCACCCCTGATGCTATTCCAGAGACACCGATGGGGTACTTTATGAGAAGAGAAGTGGAGAAGTTTTGGAGTGACATCTCAGGTGGAGGGAGCCAGGATCCTTCCACTCAGCTATCTCAGGTCATCCACAACCCTGCGTTAAGGTACTTCCAGATGATCCTAGCACACTCTTTCCTCGGTTTGCCAGATACAAAGACTTTGCTGAGTGAGGAGGAGATTTTCCTGCTGTTCTGTGCGACTCAGTCACGCCATGTTGCTTGTGGAAACTTTCTGCTGAAGGGCCTTGCCAGTGTCGCCAGGTCATCTGTAGGCATTATACATATCAGTGGGATTGTTATTCAGATCGCTACTGCATTAGGTTTGTCTCGCAAATTATTACATCTCAGGACCTTCTGCAGCTACACCGCCATGGATGTCGACTTTTTCCTTGACAGAGGATTGATGAGGATGGCCTCTTTTGAGCCTAACATGTTCAGATTACTGATTGACGACGAAGTGATACACTACTTCACATTACCTGACCCGCTGATGACCAGTCTTCACGACCCGACTAATTGGAGTTATGCTTTAGAGGGTCATGGAGAGACTGTCGAAGAGCCAAAATCACCTCCTGCCGCTGAGTACACTCCTACACCTCCCTCTTCCCGAATCATTGTTATGTCTAACAATATATCTTTGCAGCCGCCTGATTTACAGACCCAGATTTATGAGCTCCGCATGGAGACTGCCCGGCTCAAACAGGAAGTAGTGGACTTGGTGTTACAGATTGAGGTATCTGACCTCACCCATGCCGCAGAGGCAGACGCTCTATATCAGGAGATTGGAGAGCTTCAGAGGGAGATTACTGAGATTCATGGATCGGGCCAGGCAGAGAAGCCTACTACATGATCGTGTTACCTTGACATTATTGCTCTAGTATTTAATATTTCATGCTTTATTTTATTTCTCGCATCTCCAAACATATTTTATTTTATCGCATATGCTACTTTTTCCATGTATTTTTGTTGACAATCATTTATATATATATATATATGTGTGTGTGTGTGTGTGTGTGTGTGTGTCCTATTATATGCATGATTATATATTTATATATATATATATATATATATATATATATATATGTGTGTGTGTGTGTGTGTGTGTGTGTGTGTGTGTCTAATAACAAAATTCAAAAAAATATATATATTTCTTTTTATGTTTAATATTTATTCAAGGTTGTGCAAGCATAGTGCCCAAGAAGAAGAAAGAAAACACCATTTGGACCCCCTGAAGACAAAAGATATGCAAAAGGCCCACTTGGATTTCCAAATTTTGGGCCCAGCCACGAAATGGCCTTGTGGCGCCCGCCATGGAAGCATGGCGCCCGCTATGATGTTCCACTAAAAAACGGGGCAGATTCATCTCCCCCACCATTTTTGAACTTTCGAACTTCCAAAACCCATTTTTTCCATCTTCGAAAACCCCATTGAACCCTATTAAAGCTCCCACCATTATCATTCATTCACCATCCATTAAACCCTTCCAAATTCCATTTTCATTTTCATTCATTACAAACCATAAAATATCCACCTTTACCATTTCCTATTTAAACCACTCTTCACCACCTTCAATTCATCAAGGAGCAAGAACAATGAATTTCAACAGATTCATTCTTCGAGACGGAAAGCCCGGGGATAGGAAAAGAAGGATCATTCAAAAGCTTCAGAGTCGAGAAATTCTCTCGACTAGGTACGTGGATGATAACTGTTTGTATTCTTTGGGTCTGTATCATAGTGTTTATCATTTATTAGATTTTTTAGGCTTGCACAATATTTTTGCGAATCAAGAACCTACCTATGAGAGGCTGACAATTGAGTTTTTGAGTTCTTTAATATATACTGTCGGTCCTAACACTGCTAGCACAGTCGGTACTGTTAATTTCAGACTGTTTGGAATTGAATATGAATACAGTATCGGCGAACTAACAGGCTTGTTAGACATCCCTCATTGGGAAGGTGCTATATGTGAGGCTCCTTTGGATTCCGAATGGTCGGCCGATGTATTTTCCTTTTGGCAGAGACTTTCAAATACTTCAATAAATTCTTTTGAAGGAATACTCGCATCGACCATTCATAACCCGACCATAAGAGTTTTCAGATATCTGTTGGCATGTACTATTTTTGGACGGGAGAATCCAAATAAGGTAAACGCTAAAGAGCTTCTATTTTTGCATGGAAGCCTCACAAATAGTCATATCAATCCGGTCCCATTTATGCTCGCACACATGGCTTTAACTATTAATAAAAACATGACCGATTGTTTTTGGAGGACTTGTTACGTCTATTGCTCGGGCCCTTAACCCGAACAATGAGATAGCCACACTTGAACCCTTACCTTCTCGCACAGTTAACTTAAAATTTCTAAAAGACATGAAATTGTGCCGAGTGAGAAGAGCAGATGGTTATGAATTGATGGTTCATGGTGTAGCTATCCCATTTGTTCCTTTTCCTTGCAGTAGACGTACCGATGTACATAATGAAAGGAACTGGACCTATGATTTGAATGCTCCACCTGTTTTGGGTCCACTTCCTCCTAATGTTCCTAATGGGGAGGGACATGACACTGATGAAGAATATGATCGGAGAGAGTATTCTCCCGTACCTCACGTGTCCCCCCATCACCCTTCACATCCACACACCTGTATGCATATAATTTCGACACCATGAAAGAGTCCTTAGCAGTTGATGGATTTGTCAAGCTTTGTTTCCTTACACGTCATCATTACCTAACGTGGCAGTTTCTCAGCATTTCTCATACTTTAAGTGGGTGATGTATGTGGATTCGAAGGGTTTCAACAAGACTAAATCACTTTTTCTTCCAAACATGTCCAGATTATTAAAATCACTCTTTCTTCCAAACATGTATAGAATCTTGAGAAGGTTTGTGATGATTTGGTTTCTTGTTGTGACGAACGGATGTCTGTCGAAGGGGGATGAGTCTGCCCTTTAGGAAGTTCTTCACATCACTACTGGGAAATCCTTTTGTATTTTCAAACCGAGATATAAATGCGAGGATTCAACGAAGAAGACTTGAGTACTATTTGAATTTCAAATGAATTCGATATGGCAAGGAGATGCATCGTTTCGTCAGTTTCAAGGGCAGTTTCTATGAATAACGATTTTTCGCCCGATAGTAGATACGTGGAGGGTTCTTAGGGATTAGTAACATGCAAAATGCCAAATGGAGAAGTCTTAGGATTTGACCGTTATTCGACGATTATTTTGTTTGTATATAAATAGGATAGTTTGCTTTGTGTAAAGTGTGTGTAAAAATCTGTACAACATTTCTGTGAAGATTACTCTAATACTCGTGTGTAAAGAGAAAGGAGAATTATCTGGAAAAATGTACGTGTAAACACCATCCCATTTTCAGTTATAAAATTAGATTTATCATTCATTCCTTGTTCAAGTTTATGTTTTCATTTACTTTCAAGCAATCTATTTCCAGTCATTTACTTCCAAGTCAATTTATATTTCAACAAACCCTTAATGCAAACTTTAAGTTTCTTTGTTAGTTTCATTAGACAAACATTTCCCTATTGCAATATCAATAAGAACAATCTTGTTGAGTAACTGTTCGACAAAACATATAAGAATCAATAAAAATCATATATTTAGAATCCATCCTTTAATATTTAGCACATGTGTCCTAAGACTTGTGTGGTTGGTCCTGCAAGTGACCCTTTTCAAAGGAATTGGTAAACCAGAGGTTGTTCGCCTAAAACACAAGCGAACAAATTGGCATGCCCAGTGGGACAGTGCTAAAGTAATAATAAGGATTCTCAATCCAAAAAGAGTTTATTACGTTGTATGATTTTACGAAGTGGTAAATTAGCTGTGACTAACGTAGAAAGACCTAGGCGAACTAGAGTAAGGAAAATGGCTATCCCACCACCAGTAAATACTGACGAAATTCCAGTTTCCAATACCATTCCTTCGACATGAGGGAATGTGAAAACTCTCCACGTTTCAGAAAATGGCTATCCCACCACCAGTAAATACTGACGAAATTCCAGTTTCCAATACCATTCCTTCGACATGAGGGAATGTGGAAACACTCCACGTTTCAAAGCGGACCCAGTTCCTCCAACATAGGGCATTCTATACCTATGAGTACTCCTCCCCCTGGGGGAAATAACTTTAGGCCCTATCAAATGAATTTTTCTACACCTATGTTTGGAAGGGAACAACCTTATGGAATGCCAACTTCAGTGATGGCTAGTTTGCATAACGCAACACCATTATATTCTAACATCGTGGCCCACATGTCTTCGCCACTACAAGGTTCAGGTTATGGTGGGAACGTTAGTAGACCAAACCAACCCCCACCAGGATTCCACATGCCAACAATTACAACTAATTATGCATAGAAAATCTGTCAACAAATGGACGAAAGTAATCATGAAATGGTCCATAGGTTAACTCAAAAAATGGGGGAAGTGTTTAACCCTTTGATACAAAGCACCACTCAAACAAACCAGATATTGGCAACACAAATGGTGCGTATTGCTGAATTCTTTGGAGTTCCCCAAATTCGACAGAGAGAGCCGGTGGTTCACAATCCAGTAATCAATGTCGAAGAATAACCGACAATAAATCAAAGACCTTTAAACAACCCTCGGGAAAATCTAAGGATCCAAGAAGAGATTGTCGAACACCCTCGCGTCGAAGTCCCTTCCAATAGGAGCCTAGGAGGTTGTTAGTACAGAGAGGTCAAGACACTGATGACATTTTACAACGAAGAATGCATTATAATAACCCACCTGTCGAAAACAATTTTGCAGTCATGGTCGAGAGAATAATGGCGCAAAATGGAGCAAACGTGGGATTCCAAAGGCCCAATTATGCTTCCCCACTCTCTGAATATGTTCTACAACAAGAACTACCCCCAAGGTGGAAAATCTCCAAATTCACAAAATTTTCAGGGGATACTAGTGAATCCACCATAGAACATATAGCGCGTTACTTGATCGAAGCGGGCGAAATAACACGTAATGAAAATCTAAAGATGAAATACTTCCCAAGCTCTTTAACAAGGAATACATTTACTTGGTTTACATCCCTACCAGCAGGTTCCATACATACACGGGCTCAGTTGGAAAAATTGTTCCATGAACAATTCTACATGGGACAAACTAAGATAAGCCTGAAAGAATTAACAAGCGTCAAGAGAAAATTCTCACAACCTATAGATGACTACCTTAATAGATTCAGATTGTTGAACGAGATGTTTCACGCAAGTGCCGAAACAAGAACTAGTCGAAATGGCTGCAGGAGGTCTAGACTATTCCATAAGGAAGAAACTAGATACTCAATAATTAAAAGATATGGCCCAATTAGAAGATAGGGTAAGGCAGATCGAAAGGCTAAAAGCTGAGAAGTTTAGAGCCAACAAAGGTAAAAAAGAAAGGGTAGCTTATATAGGAATGTGCCAAGAAGATGACTATGACGAGGACGAAATAGTCGTTTTCGACGATCAAGAAATTGACCTGGCAGAATTAAAGCAGGGTCTACCATATGCTTGCAAAATGTTAACTCCGTCGAATGGAAAGAATTATGTCGAACCGAAGAAGAACAATAAATTCCCTAAAAGAACATATACGTACGACGTCACCAAATGTGACGAAATCTTTGATTTGTTGGTAAAGGATGTTCAATTAATCAAACCTCCAGGTGTTAAGGAACCCCCTATTGACCAACAGAAAATGAGAGGTTTTTGTAAGTACCATAATTTCTTGGGCCATAAAACTTTTCAATGTTTTCTTTTTCAGGGATCTAGTGCAAAATGCAATCCAGGATGGAAGGCTGAGGTTTGGAGACAAACCAAAATAGAAAATGAGGATTGACACCAATCTTATGCAGATCCTGGAGGCCAACTATGTTGAACCATCCGACATGAATTTGGTCGAAATAGAGAAAATGTCTGATGATAGCTTTGAGATGATCGAAGCCACTAGAGTTTTCGACACCTACGTTAACATGGCGGGGGTGAATGAAGATCTCCCAGTCCAGCCCAACATGGAAGAAGTATCCGAAGACGAATTAACCATGCCTATACTGATCAAGGATACTGAAGACCCGGAGGCAAAAAAGGACATCAAGAACACTGAAGGTTTCGATGATCCAAAGCAGGGTGGGACTACTGAGGGTCTCAGCAAGTCCATCAACATGGAAATAACTGAAGATTTCAATAACCAGAACAAAGTTGAGGCCACTGAGGGTTTCGACCATCAAAACAAAACCAGGTTTACTGAAAACTCTGAGGGCATGAAGAAAGAAGCTACTGAGGGTTTTGACAAAAGAATAATATGGGACACTTTGGGAAAGCCTAGTGGAAAGTTCGATTATTTGGTGAAATACACCGATCCTGCCAGTGCCCAGGTTGACATCAACAAAATCCAGCCAACAGGTTGGGGAGACAGTTTTGAGAACAATGAGAAATGGTCAGATGTTCCCCTCAGCATTGAGAAAGAGGCTCCTGAAGGCCTCAACAACAAAGACAAAATTGCTGAAGATGTTGCCCCTAACCAAATAGAAGAAGGGGAGGTCAAGGATCTCACCAGTGTTGTCGAAACTGCAAACAAGGGCACTGTGCAAGTCAGGGAAGAAACTGTCGAAGCAATCCTCATTGAAAAGATGGGAAAGCTGAGCATTGTTGGAGGAAAGAAAATAGACATCAATATGGTGGAAGCCTCTCAAAAGAAAAAAGAAAAAGAGGAATGCCATCAAGAGGAATACCAAAGGACAGTCTACCCAAAAGAAGAGAACTTGGCAGAATTTATCCAAAGATGCCAAAAGAAGAATACTGAAGTGATGTTATGCCCAAGATGCAGCGCCGTATTCGACAAAAAAGCAACAGCGAGTTTGGAGGCTGTGGAGAAGACTAAAGTAAGGGGAAACTGGGGACCAATACCAGCAGTCGAAACATGTAGGTGTGATCCAAGAAAAGGACAGTACCACTTTCAAAACACTGGGGGGAAGATACCACAACAATTACAAATCTTCTGGCAAGGTAACCGATGATAGATGGGTGCAACCTATTAGAGATTCCCAAGGACCAAGAAGATGGAAGAATTTCGAAGTCTAGAGAGGTTCTTCAGTCGAAGTGAAGAAAAAACTGGGAAACAAAAATCAAGACCTTACCCCTCAGAGAACTATAAAGGAAAAATTCCCATGTCGAAGTCTCAATGGAGGAGGTTCTAGAGGCAGAAAAGGGCTGAGAAAGACGCAGCAGAAGGACTCGATGTTAAGAAGAAAAATACAGGAAAAAATAAGGCAGAGTCTAGCAGAAACACTGAGGCAGAGAAAGACAAAGCTCTCAAAAGAGACAACACCAGCAGCATGTTGCAGTTGTCAAAACCCACCAACACAATATCAGAAGGTGACGAAGCAACTGACAATTTTGAGTCTGACGAAGAAGGGTCATTCGACGTAATATGCAATGTGGTTTCAGTCCTTCCTAGGGATTATGACAGAATAATGGAAATCGAAGATGAAGAAGAAAATATGATAGATAGTACTGTGGGACCAAGGCCTGTGTGTTATTACATCATGAACAATGGTTGTGTCAAAGAACATAATGCTTTCTTTGAGAAGCCAGACGAATCGATGAGAGGGAATTTGAAACCTTTATTCATAAAAGGAACGGTCGAAGACACATGAGTCAATAAAATACTAGTGGATGGGGGAGCTACAGTGAACCTAATGCCCCATTACACGCTGAAAAAGATTGGAAAAGATGACTTTGATGCGAAACCACACAACATGGTCCTATTGAACTATGAAGGAAAAATGGGCTCAACTATGGGTGTTATTCAGGTAGATTTGACAGTTGTCACTATCACCAGGCCAACAATGTTTATAGACATAGCTTCCAGGGCCAACTACAATTTGTTGTTGGGAATGGAATGGATCCATGGAGTGGGAGTTGTACCTTCGTCCATGCATCAGCGCATAGTCATCTGGCGCCTAGATGGCATCGTCGAAAAAATCGAAGCAGACCAAAGCTACTTCATGACTGAGGTGAACAACGTA
The DNA here is from genome assembly GCA_963966055.1 of Lathyrus aphaca. Lineage (NCBI taxonomy): Eukaryota > Viridiplantae > Streptophyta > Magnoliopsida > Fabales > Fabaceae > Lathyrus > Lathyrus aphaca. Next base: position 162,232,133 of record OZ014520.1, on the reverse strand, counting down.
AACAGTCGAAGCTTCGACAGAAACTTGGCTCATATAGCTCCTTGCAATCCAGCTGAGTTTGATCTGAAAGCATCAGAGAATGCCTATTGCTCCATGTACCTACATCCAACACATGGTTTTCAATGGGACAAAGAAGTAATTGGTGAACCAAGTCATGTATGAGGAACCTCTAGCATAGAGCCAGCTGGCTGGGCTAACGAGTTCGACGGTGATGATGAATGAAACATCAACATTAAATAAACTGACGGCCTATATGGCCGAAAATAAACTAAAAGCGGCTCTAGAAGCCGAAATAAAATACATGGCTGTTGAAGCCAATAAAGAAGATTTAGGCTCACCGTGCCCTCCCCAGGGCACTGACAGAGAAGATAAAGAAGACATGATAGACAGATGGCAAGAACAAAAGCTTGATGCCATTTATGATGACGAACCTTTGGGGTTCGAAAAAGATCCAGCATCAACTAGCTTGAAGATGGTGGCGCAAGATCCTTTGGAAGAAATCAATCTAGGACTGGGAGCAGGAAGAAGAGCAACCTATATAAGTGCTAACATGGACCCCTAGTTCAGAGTCGAATTAGTTCAGCTGTTGGAAGAGTTCAAAGACTGCTTCGCGTGGGACTATGACGAAATGCCCGGCCTTGATAGAAGTTTAGTCGAACTAAAACTTCCTATCATAGAATGGAAGAAGCCTGTAAAGCAAACTCCAAGGAGATTCATACCAGAAGTCTTGTCAAAAATAAAAGAGGAGGTCGAAAGACTTCTCAGATGCAAATTCATTCGCCCAACCAGGTATGTCGAATGGATTGCAAATATTGTAACTGTCATAAAGAAAAATGGCACATTGAGGGTGTGTATTGATTTTAGAGACCTAAATTCAGCCACACCCAAGGATGAATATCCTATGCCAGTGCCAAAAATGTTAGTAGACTCTACAGTAGGCCATGAGTACCAAAGCATGCTAGATGGATACTCTGGCTACAACCAAATCTTCATTGTAGAAGAGGATATTGCCAAAACATCCTTTCGTTGTCCTAGGGCAATAGGGACCTACGAATGGGTAGTTATGCCCTTTGGTTTAAAAAATGCTGGAGCTACGTACCAAAGGGCCATGAATTCTATTTTTCATGATTTCATTGAAACATTTATGCAAGTGTATATTGATGATATTGTGATAAATTCTGTTTCAGGAAAGCATCATTTAGTCCATCTTCAACAATCCTTTGAAAGGATGAGGAAATTTGGTTTAAAGATGAATCCCTTCAAATGTGCATTTGGTGTGCAGGCTGGAGATATCCTAGGTTTTGTTGTCCACAAAAAGGGAATCAAAATAAATGCTAACAAAGCTAAAGCAATAATGGAGGCGAAAGTGCCATCAACAAAGAAAGGATTGCAATCACTGCTGGGAAAAATCAATTTTCTAAGAAGATTCATTTCAAACCTCAGCGGGAAGATGCAAGCTTTCTCTCCTCTACTTCGACTCAAGAAAAAAGACTTCACTTGGGGGCAAGAAAAACAAGATGCTTTCGATAGGATAAAAGGATACCTAGCCATTCCTCCAGTCTCGATGCCTCCCAGTGGGAAAAGAAGCATGAGATTGTACATATCAGCATCCGACAAGACTTTAGGAAGTATGTTGTGTCAAGAGGATGAAAATGGCGTCGAAAGAGCCATTTACTATTGTCGCTCCCACCTAATGACACAGGGCCAAGAGGGGTACAGACGCGAACGGTCGGCGAAAAGAGAAAGAACACACAAGGGTGAACTCAGAAAGACAAGAGTCGCCAGCTAGGCATTTTTATCCCGAAGGAAAGGTAATGTTGCATAGACCTAGGAAAAGGTGGATAAGACGGTCGCGAACTAGAGAGACTGAGAAAGGGGGTTGGTTACAACCTGGGAAGGTATTAGCACCCAGATTGTCCGCCGTACTCGACGGGATCCACGCTTAAAAGATTTGTGTTTCAAAGGAGTAGTGTCAGTGCAATTTGTGTATCAAAGCTGGAAAAGAATGCAAGTGTCAGTGTAAAAGAAATGTGAAGTGTATAAGAGAAGTGTCAGTGTAAGAAATGAATGAAACTCAAGACTATGAGGCTAAAAGAATGGTACTGGAGGAGGGGGAATATACAGAGACTTTTGTTCGATAACTGTTAAGTTATGCCTACGTATCCTCTCGTGCAATGAGGAAGTCAGAACACCGTAGTTCGACTCAAAGAGACTGAAAGATAAATTGACTTGATGAACTGCTTGCTTGTCTATGCTCAAGTGTATGACCTGTCTGGCTCAGGTGCAAACTGTCTTGCATTAGACGGAAGAAGCAAGTTCTCGTTTGTGAGTGAATGAGATGAGAAAAGAATCCCGAAGGAGACGATTATTGTTTGTTTTTGGTGTTTTCAATCTTTTATTGCCTTTGAAAGTTTGTCATAAGAAAATGAGCTTAAGCCTAAACCAATGGGTTAGTAAACTCATCACATCCTCCCTCTGATTAGGGGTAATGAGAATACCTTAAGTGTGAAGTCAGTATCTCACACTTAATCACCATAATGTAGGATTAAGACCATTAACCTACTTGTGATTATTTAGATGTTTTTGTTGTTTTTGTTTAGTGTTAAGTAATGAGATTAAGCCATAATCAAGGATTTAATGGACTCATTACACCATCCTAATAGAAGGATAATAGATGAGAACATTTAAGCTGAGAAAGACTTCTCAACTTAATCCATGATTAGGGATTAACCTCATGACCAAACAAACCTTTATTAAAGTGGATTTTAGTTAAATGGTAAGATGAAGAAGTGATTTTTTATGGTTTGTAAGACAACTTGAGGGGGACTTGTCCATTAACACTAGGGTTAGTCCTTCTTAACCATTTAAGGAAGAATTAGAACCCTAATGCAAGGCCCAAGTTACAAGCTTGATGTCTTAGTAATTATTAGATGGATTGATTAAAGGATTTAAACACATTAAGGGTTTAACACTTAGGATTAAAGTTATACACTCCATCCTAATAGAAGGATGCAGGCATAAGCTTAATCACAAAGCCTTAAAGCCTTTAGGGTTTAGTCCCTGATTGTGAGATGAGAAGAGAAGACTCAATGATGATACAAAGGTAAAACTAAATGGGGGGACTAATTAAACCCTAATTGTGATCATGCTTGGTTGTTCCTAAGGTTTGTGAGGTTTGCAAGAAAGTCTTCAGAGAAACCACCAGGAGAGAAGCAGATGATAAGAACAAAAAGCAAAGAGAAGCAAAACAACTTGCTCCACTTAAGGAGACAAATTGCTTGAAGAGAGAAAGTAAGAGATGAACATGAATGAGCAAGCTCACTCAAAAAACACATACAAAAATGCAGAAAAGGAAGCATGAGAGGGATGAAAAGAGAATGTGAGAAGTGAAGGCAAATTCACTTCTCAAACAACTTACCACCTGAAATGTTAGCAAAAGAAATGAAATGCAATGCAAATGAGATGAGATGTGATGATGCAAACCAAAGTCAGAAGCAAATACATGATGTCAATGATGCTAGGAGAAGATGCAAACATGAGGCAAGACATGAGAATGATCAAACATGCATAAGGATGCAAATGAGGCATGCATAGAACCATGAACATACATGAAAAGTTATGAAATGCAAATGACATACAACATGGCAAATGAAAGATGCAATGATCACACATGATTCTAATATGTCCTAAGATGTATTATGGATCAAATGAATGCACAAAATGTCATGGCAATTCATGGTATGCAAGCAAATGGAAGATGGGTGCAAAGGAAGACATAAATTAGGGTTTATGATCAACATACAAAGCAAAATTCAAAATCAGAAGCAAAAGTCATGATAAAAATTTGAAAATGCAAACAAGGATACCCTAAACCTATACAAGTTCACTGCCCAAAGGAAAGGATCCAACTCTTAACCTATTGAAAGTTATGAATTTCCTAAGATTGCTAGGGTTTTAAGGTACCTTGTCAAAAAAAATGCAAAACAAATTGAAAATGCAAGATCAAATCAAACCAATTTTATCCTATAAACTACATGCTATGCAAGATGCAATGCCAAAGGAATCATCATCCAACTCTCAATGGTTAGGCAGAAATGAATTTTTGAAGCTTGAAGCAAAATATTGCCTTGAAATGAAATTAAATCCAATGAAAATGATCAAAAGGGATCAAGAGCAAAAAAGAAATTTGGTTTGAGAGTTGGACAATGTTTCTAAATGTTTCTAAATGCTATGTGAATTTTTTTGTGATTTTTAAATACCTAAATGTATTTTTAATTAATTAATTTTCATTAACTAATTAAAAATAATCATTTAAATGATTTAAAAATAATTTTCAATGCAAAAAAATAAAAAATAAAAATATTTTTGGGTTTTAAAAATTAATGAAAACTTTGACAAAAATTTTCATAATTTTTAAATGATTTTTGCTATTTTAAATAAAATGTACAAAATAAATCAAATAAAATGAAAATAAAAATGAATTAATGAGAAGTATGCACAATCCATGGCTGAGATTCAAAGTTGGGTGGAGGGAGTTGACTGGCGCGTAAAGGAGTGGTCCAGATGCATTCTGACTAATTAATTCAAATTAATTTAATTAATTAAAGATTAGGGTTTAATGACTGATCTTGGCCATCCATACGCGCGGGGAGTCAACCAAAGTCAGCCAGATCAAGGGTCCAAATTCAAACTCCCATTAATGACACAATTAGGGTTAATGAGTTTCAGGTGACCGGAACAGTGGTTCCGGTCATCTTCTCCGGCGAGCATAAACCCTAGATTTCGCCACAGGTTACCAAACATGAAATTTCTTCCACCAAAATGATCCTCTCCTCAATCTAAACCTAAACCCTCTCCCAAAATTCATTTATTTTCACTCACAAGCCTGAATCGAAGCAAAGTATGAAACACGGGCAAATATTCAGAGGTACCATACATGCTGGTTTCTTCACCATTTCAAAAACTAAACACATATTCATGATCAGGGGAAGACATAGCATCATAAAAGAACTTAAAAATCAGTTTCTGGGAAAAAAGTTCTTCATGCTACCTGAGATGAAGCTTCTCTGATTTTGAGCTTTCTGGCCTCAAGCTTTGTGCAATCCTTCTCCCTTGATCCTCCTGATGATGGAATGAAGCTTTGAATGCTTTGAGAGTGGCTAGTTTAAGAGGTTCAGTTCTGATATGGCAGGAAATGAGGTTCTTGTGTGTTGTGTTTCAGACCATTGTGAAGGGTGGGATCTGTTTTATGGATGATTTTTGGTTGATTGGTGAAGGAATTATTGAAGTTTGATGGCTGTGTTGAGTGATTCGAAGAGGGAAAGGTTTTGACAGTTTTTGTTGAATGCTGCAATGTGGGAGGATTCAGCTTGTGTATGGTGTGGTTTTGGATTATTTTAGGTCCACATATCATGCTCTGGTTGGGCAGAGAGTTGGTGTGTCACTGTGGGATTGGTATGGGACTTTATGCAAAAAGTCAAGATATTGTGTACCCTAGGCATGGCTCGGGTCAGAGGCAATCTAGGGGCTTGTCCTGCCTCAGCTTGAGTCAAGGATGGCCCTTGGATGATTCATAAAGGACTGCAGCATTTGGATCATGAGTTGGAAGGGTTTTTGCAACTTGAAAAATTGTTACATTTCATGGTTTTTGGCTATGTTTATGTGAGAACTCTTACTGAAATTTTGGTGTGGCATGCTTCATTAGGTCATGGCAAAGTTTTGAAACCAGCTAGAGGTCAAAGAAATCCTTTGAGAATCAATTTGCAAGAAATCCCTCTTTGCACTTTCATGAAGAATGGCTTATGGTTACTTGAAAAACAAGGCATAGAAATGGGAAATTCTTTGGGCCAAACTGATTTTTTAGATCATGCATTGCATTGGTATGATAATTAGAATTCACATTGAAGTCACATAAAGGCTTGTCATGAGAAAATGCAAGTTTTCCATTTTGTGCAAAAGTGAAATTTCAATGATTTTATCCAACTTTGCAAGGCCATAACTTTTGATCCAAAATGAATTAGAATGAGTTCTTGTACTTTTTGAAAAGGGAATGATCCATTATACAACTCTCATGACCAAAGTTTTCTCATTTGAAGCATTTTTGAATAAAAAAGAAAGGGTTGAAAAACTTTCCCAAAATGGAAAGTTTCCATTACAAGTCATTTTCCCAAAAAGGCAACTTTGCAAATGACTTGAAATTCTTCAAATTTGTGAACTTCCAACATCTTATATGATCAAATAAAGATCATACACATTCAAAATGATGAAGAACAACCTTTGGTTGGGTCATTGGGGGCCTCAGATGCCCTGATTTTACACTGACTTGCTCAAGAAGTCAACTATTGATCAGATGACTTCCCCATGGAATTTCTTCATAAAAATTGACATGCATGATCCCTATACCATATAGAGACCAATAGAAACAAGAATGACCAAAAAATTTGGAGTTATGGCCTCTGAAACCAAAACCCTAATTCTAGGTCATTTGTGCAGTTAAACCTGGCTCTGCTTCCATGCCATTCTCAGTTCTTGTGATTCTTTGATTTTCTTGACTTTGAGAGGATATAATATGATTCTTGAACATACATGGACCCCTTTGAAGTGATTGATGACCTTTGGAGTGGCTCAAGAGGCTCTTGGATTGCTCAGATCACAAACCCTAGATGCAGATGACTTAGAAACAATGCAATGAAACAAAAGTGTAATATGAGATGCTATGATTGAACTTATGCATATGAAGAGATAACAAGCCATGGTGTGAATGGGTGAGGGCAAATTTGGGGTGTTTACAACTATCTCAGCAGAGTCTTGAACGACGCTGAAACTAGATAGTGTAATAGAAAAATTATGTTTGTGTGTATATTTTTCTTGTACTAAGTTGAAGCACTATATAAGACCAGTTGATGTATTTGTATCATCTCATTTCGACGTAATAAAATATATGTTGTCTAAACCTATTTTACATAGTCGAATCGGGAAGTGAGCCTTAGCATTAACTGAATATTCCTTGAAATACCTACCTTTGAAAGTTGTAAAAGGACAAGTGGTGGCTGACTTTATAGCTGACCACTCCATAGATGAAAATGAAATAAAATACATCGAATTACAACCATGAAGGCTATATTTTGATGGTTCCAGCCATAAAAATGGTGTAGGTATTGGAGTATTGATTATTTCTACTGATAAAATTCCAACAAAACTTAAGTATAGGGTTGAAAACCCGTGTTCAAACAATGAAGCCGAATATGAAGCTTTAATTGCTGGACTTGAAGTATTGTTGGAATTGGGGGCATTAAGAGTCGAAATAATGGGCAACTCAGAACTAGTAAGAAAACAACTAACCAAAGAATACAGATGTGTCAAAGAAAATCTGATCATGTACTTCGTTATAGCCAACAAACTCCTCAAACAATTCGATACGGTGGTTTTCAAACATATCCCTAGAATAAAAAAATCAAGAAGCCAATGACCCGGCTCAAATCACATTAGGTTATATAGTGTCGAAAGAAAAACTAGATACTGCTATTGAAGTAAGGGGAAGAGTTGTGTCGACCAAATTATCCCCATCAAATTTGGAAACAATAAAACTTGGTTATGGGGATGATGAAAACTTTGAAATCTTTAACATAGATAATTCAGAGAAAGAAGATTGGAGAAAACCCATCAAAGAATATCTCCAAGACCCAAACCAAAAGGTAGAGAGAAAAGTAAGATACAAAGCTTTAAGCCATGTAATTTTTGGAAACAAACTATTCAAAAAGACTACAGAGGGAGTTTTGCTAAGATGTTTAGGCAAAGACGAAGCCTACATAGCTTTGTCGAATGTACATAGTGGTACTGTCGCTCCCGATAGATGGGACCGGGCCCAAATAAAGGTACAGACGCGAACGGTCGGCGAAGGGGACAATGAGAACACACAGCAGTGAACTCACTGGAGATGAATAGAGTCGCCAGCTAGGCATTTTTATCCCGGAGGAAAGGCAATGCTGCATAGGCCTAGAAAAAGATGGATAAGACGGTTGCGAACCAGAGAGACTGAGAAAGGGGGTTGGTTACAACCTGGGAAGGTATTAGCACCCAGATTGTCCGCCGTACTCGACGGGATCCACGCTTAAAAGATTTGTGTTTTAAAGGGGTAGTGTCAGTGCAATTTGTGTATAAAATGGCTGGAAAAGGATGTACAAGTGTCAATGTGAAAGAAGTGTAAAGTGTGAGATATACAGTGTCAGTGTAAGGATAAGAGTGAAATGCTCATGACTATGAGGCTTAAAAGAATGAAGCTGGAAGGAGGGGGAATATACAGAGACTTTTGTTCGATAACTGTTAAGTTATGCCTACGTATCCTCTCGTGCAATGAGGAAGTCAGAACACCGTAGTTCGACCCAAAGAGACTGAAAGATGAATTGACTTGTGAACTGCTTACTTGTCTATGCTCAAGTGTATGACCTGTCTGGCTCAGGTGCAAACTGTCTTGCATTAGACGGAAGAAGCGAGTTCTCGTTTGTGAATGAATGAGGTGAGAAAAGAATCCCGGAGGAGACGATTATTGTTTGTTTTTGAGTTTTCAGTCTTTTATTGCTTTTGAGAATTTGTCATAAGTTAATGAGCTTAAGCCTAAACCAATGGGTTAGTAAACTCATCATATCTTCCCTCTGATTAGGGGTAATGAGAATACCTTAAGTGTGAAGTCAGATTCTCACACTCAATCACCTTTGATATAGGATTAAGATCATTAACCTACTTGTGATTAATTATATGTTTTTGGTGTTTTTGTTTAGTGTTGAGTAATGAGATTAAGCCATAATCAGGGATTAAACGGACTCATTACACCATCCTAATAGAAGGATAATAGATGAGAATGTTTAAGCTGAGGAAAGCTCCTCAACTTAATCCATGATTAGGGATTAAACTCATGACAAAACCAGCCTTTGATTAAGTGGATTTTATTAATGGTATGATGATGAAGTGGATTTCATGATTTGTAAGACAACTTGAGGAGGACTTGTCCATTAACACTAGGGTTAGTCCTTCTTAACCAATTAAGGAAGAATTAGAACCCTAATGCAAGGCCCAAGTTACAAGTGTGAAGTCTTGATGATTATTAGGTGGATTGATTAAGAGATTTAAACACATTAAGGGTTTAACACTTAGGATTAAAATTATACACTCCATCCTAAGAGAAGGATGCAGGCATAAGCTTAATCACAAAGCCTTAAAGCCTTTAGGGTTTAGTCCCTGATTATGAGATGAGAAGAGAAGACTCAAAGAGACCCAAAGGTAAAACTAAGAGGGGAGACTAATCAAAACCCTAATCATTATCATACATGGTTGTTCCTAAGGTTTGTGAGGTTTTCAAGAGAAGATCTTCAGAGGAACCACCAGGAAGCAGATGAAAGGATCAAAAGAAGCAAAGCAACTTGCTTCATTCAAGAAGTCAAGTCACTTGAAGAAAGAAAGTAAGAAGAAGAAGAATGAGCAAGCTCAAACTCAAACACATACAAAAATGCAGCAAGGATGCATGAAAAGAGATGAAGAGAAGTTATGAGAAGTGAAGGCAAATTCACTTCTCAAAGTTACTTACCACCTGAAAGGTTAGGAAAGAAATGCTATGCAATGCAAAATGGGATGAGATGACATGAAGAGAAACAAAACCAGAAGCATATGCATGATGCTAATGATGTTATGAGATGCTACAAACATGAGGCAGCACATGGAAATGATCATACAAGTTCATGAATGCAAATGAAGCAAGCTAGGAACCATGAACATACATGAAAAGTTATGAAGTGCACATGGAATACAACATGGCAAATACATGATGCAATGATCAAACATGCTTTCTATATGCCTTATGATGTCAAATGAATCACATGGAAGCATGGAATGTCATGGCAAGTCATGTTATGCAAGAGGATGCAAGATGGATGCATATGGAAGCCCAAATTAGGGTTTATGAATCAAACATCAAACACAAACCAAAATCAGAAGCAAACAACATTATAAAAAATTGAAAATGCCACACAAAGGACCCCTAATCCTATACTAAACCAAAGCCCAAAGGAGAGGTCTCAACTCTTAACCAATCTCAAGATATGATTTTTACAAGGTTCTAGGGTTTTAGGGTTTCCTAACAAGAAAATTGCCAAACAAATTGAAAATGGAAGATCAAATCATGGCCATTTAATCTCACAAACTTCATGCTAAACACAATGCAATGCAAGAAGAATCAATGTCCAACTCTTCATGGATAGGCAGAAATGATTTTTGGAACTTTGGGTCAAAATAATGCACAAAAATGATTTTAATTCAATGAGAAATTCTTAAAATGCATCAAGATCAAAAAATAAATTTGGTTTTAAGGTTGGACAATGTTTCTAAATGTCTTAGAACATTTCATGAATTTTTTGGTGATTTTTAAATACTTAAAAGTAATTTTAATAAATTAATTTCCATTAATCAATTAAAAATAAACTTTTAAATATTTAAAAATACTTTTTAAATGCTAAAAATAAAATAAAAATATTTTTTGTGTCATAAAAATTAATGAAACTCTTGAGAAAAAGTTTCATAATTTTTAAACAATTTTTACTATTTTAAATAAATTATGTAAAACAAATGAAATAAATGAAAATAAAAATGAATTTAAACTGAATTAATGAGAAGTCAGCAGATCCTAGGGACCAGATTCAAACTAAAACGCGCGCGTGTTGACTTGGCGCCAGATCTCACGGCCCTCATTCAAACTCAGCTAATCAATGCTTATGCCCTAATTACGCCGTTAAACACTTTCAGATGACCGGAACAGTGTTCCGGTCATCTTCTCCGTTCACCCCAAACCTCAAACTCACTCCATACGTTACGAAAATGAAATCCAATTGAACAGAAACGTTTCCCACTCACTCACGAACCATAACCCTCAATCAAAACAAATTTATTTTTCCTGGAATGGCTGAATCGAAGCAAACAAGAACTAGGGCAAAAAAGTTTCAGAGGCTAATTAAACTCTCATCTCTCCACCATTTTTAAAACTAAAGATATCAGAGCAATCAGTGAAGCATATAGAACAACTTTAGAACTTAAAAAATGATTTCTGGGAAAAAAGTTCTTGAGCTACCTGAGTTTCGAAGCTTTCACTCTGGTAACTTTCAGACCTCCCCTCCTTGTGAAATCCACTCCTTATGACCCCTTGGTGATGCTTGAATGCTTGGAAGAAATTTATGCTGGCTAGTTGAAGAGTTTGAACAGCTTCTGCTCAAGCTCAGTTGAAAATGGTGATGGTGATTCAAGCTGTTTCAGGCCAGTGTGAGTGGTTCTTTGTGATCAGGGTGATGTTTTGAGAAGGTTTGTGGAGTTTGTTTGAGTGTGTATGGCCTGTGGAAGATGTTTCGAAGGGAACTGCAGGTTGGGGTGAAAATGGAGAAACAATGTTCTTGCTGGATTCAGGCTTGGTTCTTTGTTGGTTTGGGCTCAATGAAGTATGGTGAGATGATTAGTGAAACTTGTTTGAATGTTTGTGAGCTGGGCAGAGAGATTCGAAGAGAAATGCCAATGGGGTGAGTTTTGTGTATGCTGTCCTAGGGCTTGCTTCAGGCTGGCTTCTTGATATGTTTAGCTTGCAAATGGATAGTATAAAATAATCTCATAGGTCAGATGATGTGACCTGGACTTTATTGATTGGTAAGTTCACTTTTGCAAAATGTCAACTTTGTTGTAAGAGAGGTATGGCTTGATTTCTAGCTTGGTACAATGGCTAGGGCTGGCGCAGCATGGTGTGTATGTGATGCTAGCATGGTTCAGCATCCAATGTAACAAGTGGGTGAAGTGTGATCATGAGTTTTGCAAGTTGGTTCCTTTTGAAACTTCATGAAAATGCCTTGTTATACAAACCATGCACATGTGATCTTTTTGGTCCAAATCTGATTTTTAGGACTTATGTGATGTTTGTACATTGGTTTGAAGTGAACTAGAAGTTACAAATGGCCTTGCTACATGATTTTGCAAATTTTCCAATAGGTGCATGTCTTGAAAATTAGTGATTTTTGCCAACTTTGTCACACCATAACTTTTGATCCAAAATGAATTAGGTCATGTTCTTGTACTTTTTGAAAAGGGAAAAATGTATTCTACAACTTTCATGACCAAAGTTTTTCCATTTGAAGCTTTTTTTGGATCAAAAATCAAGGCTTGAAAAATGACCTAAAATGACATATTCTTGAAAAGTCAACTATGCCCAAAAAAAGTCAACTTTGCAAAACTTCAAATTCTTGAATTTTGTGAACTTCAACCTTCTTCCATGATAAAATAAAGATCATATACACTCAAAATGATGAAGATCACCCCTTGGTTGGGCATTGGGGGCCTCAGATGCCCTGATTTTACACTGACTTGTCTGAAAAGTCAACTCTTGATCAGATGACTTCCCCATGGAATTTCTTCATGAAAATTGATATGCATGCTCCCTATACCATATAGAGACCAATGGAAACAAGAATGACCAAAAAATTTGGAGTTATGGCCTCTGAAACCAAAACCCTAATTTTAGGTCAACTGTGCAGTCAAACTTGGCTCTGCATCCACACCAATCCCAGTTCTTGTGATTCTTTTGCATTCTTGACTTTGAGAGGATATAATATGATACTTGAACACATGTAGACCCCTTTGAAGTGATTGATGGCCTTTGGAGTGGCTCAAGAGGCTCTTGGATTGCTCAGATCACAAACCCTAGATGCAGATGACTTAGAATCTATGCAGTGAATCAAAAAATGTAATATGAGGTGATATGATTGTGTTTATGCATATGAAAAGATCACAAGCCATGGTGTGAATGGGTGAGGGCAAATTTGGGGTGTTTACAGCTGCCCCTATTCAAACATGAGTTAGCTGTGCAGGTTGTAAGCAACGGCTTAACAGGCAAGCGAGATAACTTGTGGTTGAATACCAAAGACAGTCCAAAATTTGCACTCACAGAATGAAGAAGAAAAGGGATATAGATTGTAAAGGAAAATAAAGTATATTGCAAAGTGTGGGCGATGGAGGACGACCGTCGAGCAGAGGACGACTGCTGGGTAAAGAGCAATGACGGGGACGGCCGACATGCTGGGGACAGTGCTGACAACAAAGCGATGACGGGGACGGCCGACATGCTGGGGATAAAGGTAAAGCCAAGACGGGGACGGCCGACTAGCTGGGAAAAATAAGAAATTATGATGGGGACGGCCATCAAGATAAAGCTGTAAAATTTTCTGGGAAAACATGACGGGGACGGCCATCAAGTTCATAAAGCAAGGTAACCGACGATGGGGACGGCCATCGGGCTAGAAGAAAAGGAAAAGGGACCACGACGGGGACGGCCATCGGGTTAAAGAATAAATGAAATAAACAGATGATGGGGTACGGCCATCAAAGGTGAAGGACGATCACCTAGCAGGGGACGGCTGCTCTGTTGGGGAAAAAGGAATTATGATGGGGACGGCCATCAAAGGTGGAGGACGACCACCTGGCAGGGTACGGCTGCCGAAAATATCAACGATGGGGACGGCCATCGGATGAGCATGATGGAGGACGACCATCAAGAGGTGGAGGACGACCACCTAGCAGGGGACGGCTGCTCTCAGGGTTTATCATGACATAGGACGAATGCCAGATAACCAAAATCAACAATGGGGACGACCATTGGATAAAATTGATGAAGGACGATCATCAAGAGGTGGAGGACGACCACCTGGCAGGGTACGACTGCCGAAAATATCAACGATGGGGACGGCCATCGGATGAGCATGATGGAGGACGACCATCAAGAGGTGGAGGACGACCACCTAGCAGGGGACGGCTGCTCTCAGGGTTTACCACAACACAGGACGAGTGTCGGATAAAAGAAATTTGTCTGTTGGTGATCTACTGGGGAATGGTAAACACGGACGAGTGTTCACATCCAAGAAACAAGAGGTATAAGTGTTTAGATATTGTATAGATTAAAGATGCGGACGAGCATCCTTAAGACTACGATACGGACGAGTATCGGGTAGAAACAAGTACTGACACGTGTTCAGAGATGATGATACGGACGAGTATCAACTGGTTAACAAAGAACACGGACGAGTGTTGAATCTGAAAGGACTCTTCTGGGGAAAAGTAGACACAGGCGAGTGTCTAAATTCAAGAAGACATGAGTGTTTGACACGGTGTATGGATTAAAGATGCGGACGAGCACCCTTAAGACTATGATACGGACGAGTATCATGATAGAAACAAACGCTTGACACATGTTCAGAGATGATGGTACGGACGAGTACCATCCGGTTAACAAAGAGCACGGACGAGTGTCGAATTTGTGGGGATATGAATGGTATATACAAGATACGGACGAGTATCTGTATGAGTGTATTATGAGTAACGAGTATGAGTATTGTATAGATGAGTGTTTATCTGCTGGGGAGGGTGACACGGACGAGTGTCAAGAGAGAAAAGTATAATATGAACAAATATCTGGTATACAAAGTGTAGGTGACTGCGCTGGGGATACGACACGGACGGGTGCCAAGAAAGTGTATATAAGTATATGTGAGTGCAAAGAGGATGTCTTTGGCTTTCTGCTGGGGTATGACACGGACGGGTGTCAGGAAGTATCTGTAATATGGGTGTGTTGTTTGTAAAGAGTGTTCAGGCGACTTCACTGGGGAGTGATGACACGGACGGGTGTCAAGGGAGTATATACCGGTGTTTGTGAATGTGAGGCAGCTGCTTTTGCTGGGGGATTCTGGCGGGGATTTTTCTGTACGTTGATGAATTGTCATTATTCACAAGTGCTGATTCAAAACATGGCTTATGATTATGCTATGTGTTGGATTTTTTCCATAATGCTCCGTACTAGACGGAATGCTACGCTTTGTGGGTAAATATGATGCAAATGCTATGATTGTGCAAAGATACCAAACCGGGATCCGGGTCCCGTTGCCGCAAAGATCTTCGATCGATCTGTTTGAAGTAGACATCCCAGCTGGGGGTGAGATCATTGGAAGATCTGACGAGATGCTATCTGCTTGGGGATGTGGGTCATTGATAGACCTATCCTTATAAATGAGAGACCCAGCTGGGGTTTGCAGAAGCTTTCTTCACTCTGTTGTGATCTTCTATGCGCTGCTCTTCTGGATAGAGGCTGAAATTCTGTGGGGAGATAGTTCCCTGACTTCGTGTTTGGCGAGGATGAAATGGCAATTTGGCTGGGGAGAAGGAGAGATCACTGAAAGACCTCCCTAGAAATTCTATTACGGTAGCTTCTTAACTCAGCCGGGGACACAGGTGCTTTCCGTGATGCCTGGTAACTCTGATGGGGAAATGACAACTCAGTTGGGGGAAGTCATGAGAGGCAACTCAGCTGGGGAGAGAGCACTTCGGGTGCTAAAATTAAGTGTTGATTTGCCAGCTTGCTGGGATGAGGCTTTCATGCCCCGAGTTGCGTTCTGGATACCTGCAATCCTGCGAAGATAGAGAAACGCACAAGTAATCCCGAGGTATCCTTTTCTGGATTCCGTCATAGGAGTTAGGCACTTCTGAGAGTAAGTATATTTCCTGCAAGCATGTTTTTATTTGAAGATAGACATCGGTATTCTTATGCAATCAGTTTCTTCTTTTAAGACATCAGACATTTTTGCAAATAAAATGAAAATGTACAAGACGAGACATGACTGAAAATCTGATTTATTAATTCGTATGCCCTGAATCGGCGAAATACATTCAGAGAAACAAACTCCTCGAAATGAGGAAATTGTTACAAATTGAGAAACAAAATGCTGGCAGTGTTGACGACGCTTTAAGGAGCTTCCTCTTCACTATGACCCGTATGACCTTTGACGTTCTTCTCATCTTGCTTTTTGAAGAATGTTGATTCTGATTGAAGCTTGATCCTTTTGAAGCTTACCAAGTTGTAGGTGATACAGACGGATTCAGAATGCAGTTGTTCGCTTATTCCCTTATTTTGCATGGATCGCCCTTTCGGGTTTTCAATCCATCGGGATACCCATTTTTGCCTGAGCTGTCCAATGCGGCTTTTCAACTCAGCGGGTGTACATCTTTTGTTCATTTTCCCTTACTTTTGCCCGAGTCTTTTATTCTGTTTTGGACTCGCCGGGATGCCCTATTTTTGCCTGGACTTACATTCTGTTTTTATGTCCAGCGGGTCATTTATGCGAAGTATTTATTAACTGCATCTGAATTCACAGGGGATGGGAAATCTTCACCATCCATGGTGCTGAGCATCAGTGCTCCACCAGAGAAAACTTTCTTTACCACGAATGGTCCTTCATAATTTGGAGTCCATTTGCCCCTATGGTCTGTATGAGGAGGGAGGATTCTTTTCAGCACAAGATCTCCTACTTGGTACTCTCGATGCCTGACTTTCTGATCGAAGGCTCTCTTCATTCTTTTCTGATATAACTTCCCATGACAGATTGCAGTCAATCTTTTCTCTTCGATCAGACTCAGTTGTTCGAATCGGGATCTAACCCACTCTGCTTCACTCAGCTTAACATCCATCAGTACCCGTAGAGAGGGTAACTCAACTTCAACAGGTAGGACTGCCTCCATTCCATACACAAGCTGATACGGTGTTGCCCCAGTGGATGTTCTGATTGACGTGCGGTACCCATGCAAAGCAAACGGTAGCATTTCATGCCAGTCTTTGTAAGTGACTACCATCTTCTGCACAATCTTCTTGATATTCTTATTTGCTGCCTCAACAGCGCCGTTCATCTTTGGCCTGTAAGGAGAAGAATTGTGATGTTGGATCTTGAAGTCCCGGCACAGCTCTGCCATCATTTTGTTGTTCAAGTTGGAACCATTATCAGTAATGATTCGCTCGGGCACTCCGTATCGACAGATGATATCTCTCTTCAGAAATCTGGCTACCACTTGTCTTGTAACATTGGCATAGGAAGCTGCTTCGACCCACTTGGTGAAATAATCAATGGCAACCAGGATGAATTTGTGGCCATTCGAAGCAGTTTGCTCGATCTTGCCAATCATATCAATGCCCCACATGGCAAAGGGCCATGGTGAAGACATGATGTTCAAAGGATTGGGAGGCACATGCACCTTATCTGCGTAGATCTGGCATTTGTGGCATTTTCTGGCGTAGGCACAACAGTCGGCATCCATTGTGATCCAGTAATAGCCTGATCTTAGCAACTTCTTAGCCATGGCATGCCCTCCAGCATGGGTACCAAAGGATCCCTCGTGCACTTCATGCATCAACAAATCTGCTTCCGTCTTGTCAACACATCTGAGGAGTACCATATCAAAGTTCCTTTTGTATAAAGACCCATCAGCGCTCAGAAAGAAACTACCAGCAAGCCTTCTCAAAGTCTTCTTATCATTGGAAGATGCCCCAGGTGGGTATGTTTGATCCTCCAAGAAGCACTTAATGTCATGGAACCAAGTCTTATCGTCTTTGACAACATCTGCTGCGAACACATATGCTTGTCTATCAAGTCTGGACACTGGAATCAGAGGTACAAAGTTAGCAGCTTGAACTTTGATCATGGATGAAATGGTAGCAAGAGCATCTGCAAACTGATTCTCGTCCCGAGGGATATACTCAAGCTTGACTGTTGTGAAGAAAGTCAATAACCTCCTTGTATAATCCCTGTAAGGTATCAGATGATCCTGGTGGGTGTACCATTTGCCGTTGGTTTGATTAACTACCAGAGCTGAATCTCCGAACACGGTTAATGTCTTGATCCTGAGGTCAATGGCTTCCTCAAGACCCATAATGCAAGCTTCGTATTCAGCTTCGTTGTTAGTGCAGTTAAAAGTGAGCTTTGCCGAGAAAGGCATGTGAACTCCTTTAGGTGTAATGAGTACTGCACCAACACCACGACCATTCATATTAACAGCCCCATCAAACATCATAGTCCATTCTTCTTCCGGATCAGGCCCTTCAGTATGAACAGGCTCTTCATGATCTTTTGCTTTTATGAACATGATGTCTTCATCAGGGAAGTCAAACCTCATAGGCTGGTAATCATCAATAGGTTGCTCAGCAAGATATTCAGACAATACACTGCCCTTGATGGCTTTCTGAGAAGTGTACTGGATGTCATATTCTGTGAGGATCATTTGCCATCTTGCAACCCGTCCGGTAAGAGCTGGCTTCTCAAATATGTACTTAACTGGGTCCATCTTTGAGATCAATAAAGTAGTGTGGGTCAACATATACTGTCTCAGTCGGCGAGCAGCCCACGCTAAAGCACAGCAAGTTTTCTCGAGCAGTGAATAACGTTGTTCACAGTCGGTAAACTTTTTGCTTAGGTAGTATATTGCATACTCTTTTCGACCAGACTCGTCATGCTGGCCCAGCACACACCCCATTGACTCTTCTAATACTGTCAAGTACATGATCAGAGGTCTCCCTTCAACTGGAGGCATAAGGATTGGAGGTTCTTGTAAGTATTCTTTGATTTTGTCAAAAGCCCTTTGGCAGTCTTCGTTCCACCTGACCGTCTGTTCTTTCCTTAGCAATTTGAACAAGGGCTCACAGGTTGCTGTAAGGTGAGATATGAACCTTGAGATGTAGTTCAATCGACCTAAGAACCCTCGAACTTCTTTTTCTGTCTTCGGTGCAGGCATCTCTTGGATGGCTTTGACTTTATCAGGGTCAACTTCAATCCCTTTCTCGCTTACAATAAAACCCAGCAGCTTACCAGATCGCATCCCAAACGTGCACTTGTTGGGGTTCAACTTCAGTTGGTACCTCCTCAGACGCTTGAACAACTTTAGCAGATTTAACAGATGATCTTCTTCAGTAAGGGACTTGGCGATCATGTCATCCACGTAACATTCTATCTCTTTATGGATCATATCGTGGAATAATGTCACCATAGCCCGTTGATACGTCGCACCGGCATTCTTGAGCCCGAATGGCATTACCTTGTAGCAGAACGTGCCCCAGGGTGTGATGAAGGTTGTCTTCTCCATGTCTTCAGGTGACATTTTGATCTGATTGTATCCTGAAAATCCGTCCATGAAGGAGAATACCGAGAACTGAGCCGTATTATCAACCAATACATCAATGTGAGGTAAAGGGAAGTCATCTTTCGGGCTGGCTCTGTTCAGATCCCGGTAGTCAACACACATCCTTACCTTGCCGTCTTTCTTAGGCACAGGTACTATATTAGCAACCCACGGCGGATAGCTAGTCACAGCAAGGAAACCGGCGTCCCATTGCTTTTGCACCTCTTCCTTGATTTTCATTGCCATGTCCGGGCGAGTACGGCGCAACTTCTGTTTGACCGGCAGGCATTCTTCCCTCAAAGGCAGCTTGTGCACAACAATGTCGGTGTCCAACCCTGGCATATCTTGATAAGACCAAGCGAACACGTCCACATACTCTCGAAGCAGGTCAATCAATTGTCTCTTCACTGAGTCTTGTAAGCAGGCCCCGATTCTAACTTCTTTCACGTCTTCATCTGTACCAAGATTAATCACTTCAACCTCCTCCTGGTGAGGAGTAATAACCTTTTCCTCTTGTCTTAACAACCTGGCTAGCTCTTCAGGAAGCTCATATTCTTCTTCAACCCCTTCATCAGCTTGATTGATTGGATTGTCAAAGTCATACGAAGTCATAGCCGT
This sequence comes from Lathyrus aphaca, assembly GCA_963966055.1. Classification (NCBI taxonomy): domain Eukaryota; kingdom Viridiplantae; phylum Streptophyta; class Magnoliopsida; order Fabales; family Fabaceae; genus Lathyrus; species Lathyrus aphaca. The sequence goes on along the minus strand of OZ014520.1, from coordinate 162,212,510 downwards.
GCTGTTGTCGGTGCTGTCAGGAAGGTACACTCTGCAAGGGTTCAGTTGGTTCATTTTAGTGATTTGATTTTAACCTTGTTTTAGAAAAGTGAAATAAAGTTGTCATTTTGAAAACACTGCCATTTATTTTTTTGTACAAAAAGAAAAATGGAAAAACAGTGAGCGGAAAAGAAAAAGACTCATTTGCAAAAAGATGTCTGATATTTCATTGATTAATCTTGTTGCACAAAAAGTACAGATGGCCCGATTACAAAATGAGTCTTGTCATCTTGGGCAAGATGCAAGACTTTGATGCATGCTATAAAAATACAGGAAATAATAATTACTCTGCATGAGTAACTCTTATAATTTCCTGGGAAGACCAGTTTGAGATACTGCTCCCCGGGATCTTTGGACGAATCCAGCTTTCCAGGTTGCGTTCTTCTTCCAGCTCGTCTTCCAGACAGTTGACAGCATCAGGGGTGAGCATCCCCCCACTCACAAAGTTGGGCTCCTTTGCAGCCTCTGCTTGATCTTGTTGAGTTGGTTTGTAACCCAACCCAAATCTATCCTCTTTCTTCTCCACTGATAACAGTTTGCCCCAGCCTTGGGCGTTTCCTCCCTCAACAACCTTCCGGGCTTGTTGGTATGACGATATTGAAGTACCAGGCACAACAGATGTTTCATTGACATTCAAAGCTTCAAAACCCTGACTCATTGTTTCATGGATCTCCCCATCCATCTCAATATACTTATAGGTAGCCAGGTGGCTGACAAAAATATCCTCTTCTCCACAGATTGTAACGATTTGACCCTCCCACTCATATTTTAACTTCTGGTGAAGGGTAGAGGTCACGGCGCCAGCAGCGTGAATCCATGGCCTACCCAATAAACAGCTGTAGGCAGGCTGTATATCCATCACGTAGAAGGTCGTTTTGAAGGTCTGTGGGCCAATCGTTATGGGCAACTCAATTTCTCCCAGAACCGATCTCTTTGAACCATCAAAGGCTCTCACCACCAGGTTGCTGGGTCTCAACGCCAATCCATCATATTCTAACTTCACCAGGGCCTTCTTAGGTAAGACATTGAGGGATGACCCCGTGTCCACCAGCACATGGGAAAGGACAGCACCTTTACATTCCATGGTTATGTGCAAGGCTTTGTTATGGTTGCGGCCTTCCGTTGTCAAATCAGTATTGGTGAACCCTAGTCCATGACTAGCGTTAACATTTCCAACTACAGCTTCCAGCTGATTGACAGTGATCTCTTCAGGCACGTAAGCTGCGTGCAAGACTTTGAGTAGTGCGTTCCGATGGGCTTCGGAGCACATAAGCAATGATAGGATTGAGATCTTGGAAGGCGTCTGGTGAAGCTGATCCACTATTTTATAATCACTCTTCTTGATGATTCGCATGAACTCATCAACCTCTTGGTCAAAGGGTGTTTTCAAGGCTTCTTTAACGGTCTGCTCTTCCTGCACCAAGCTTTTTCCCTTTGCTTTAGCAGCAGCTTCTGCTTCGGCAGTGGGTCTCTGAATTTGTGGAGCAAAGAGACGTCCGCTTCGAGTGAAGCCTCCGCCTCCTCCCACATTGTCAATTTGTGGTGCAGGGGTTGATGATTCAAAAGTGATTCTTCGTCCTTCACAGTACAGGTCAGAGCCGTAATGCCACGGGATGGCATTGCTGCTTTCTTAAGGTACTGGTCCAGGCACCGTGATAGTGACTGGACTGACTGCAGCTGCGGAAGGAATTGTGATAGTCTGTGGATCGTAATAAATTGTGACTGGTGCTCTGATGGGAGCAGCACCTTCTGAGTTGTAGGCAGAGTTGTTCTCAGGATCATAAAATATTGTGACAGTTGAGACATCTTCATGATTTGTTGCTGGTGTTGCAGGAGACATTGGTGGAAGGGTGGATGTTGTTGTTGTAGGAGTTTCAACATGGAGTGGTGCTGGAGTTGTAGAAGAAAAATTTGTTGATGCCTGGTCAGTTGAAATGATAGATGAAGTACTTGTTGATGAAGCCGAAGAATTGTCAGGAACAATGGTTGTTGCAGTTGTAGGAGGTTCTGGAGTTGTTGTTGATGAGATTGCTGGATTTGTAGGAAATGATGTGGTGATCTGAAGTTGGCCACTATGAATGAGGTCGTCTATGCCATTCCTCAAGTTATCGCACCCATTTACTGAAATGTTGCAGTAGGCACACCCTAACTCGCACCCCGGGAACATTTGACAATCGAGGAGCTGAGCCTTAATTTCTACCAACGGTGTCCGGATCTGACCCACACTGGTTATTAAATAAGACGGTTTGTCTTCTTCAATAGCGTTAATCCTGAGACCACCGTGGTTTGGCATGGGATTCTTATTGACATTAGGTGGTGGTGCGAAATTCAGAGCTTTTGAGTCTACCAGGTCTTGTACCTTCATGTGCAAGGCTCTGCACTTTTCTGTACTGTGGCCAGGTGCATTTGAATGGAAGGCACATCTGGCGTTGGAATCATAATTCCTGGGTAGACTGTTGGGATCTGGAGGTGCCAACGTCCTTAGCTCAACTAGGTTGAGTTTCAGGAGTTGTGGCAGCAATGTAGCATATGGCATAGGGATCAGATCGATTACCCTGTTGGCTTGAGAAGGCCTCTGTTGGAATGGCCTTTGCTGGTTATTGTTGTTGGTGTTGCTGTTGTTGTAATTTCTCGGAGGATACTGATTTTGTTGATGGTACTGAGGTTGTGGCTGATAGTTTTGTTGCGGAGGTTGATAAACTGGCTGAGGATGAGCTGGAGCGGGAATGGTGACTGCTGCCACTGATCTGTGAACATACTGGGGCCTGCCCTTGTTGGTGTGGATGGCATTGGTCTCTCCAGTTCTTCTCGGACCTGCAAAAGGCTTTCTTGTACTACTGGACGAGCTAGCACCATTGTCAGAAATCTTGCCCATCTTTAACAGGCTTTCAATTCTCTCCCCAGCTATGACAACATCTGCAAAGCTAGTGGAAGAGAAAGCAACCAGCCTGTCAATATATGTTCCCTGAAGGGTGTTCATAAACATGTCTGCCATTTCCCTTTCAGACATAGGTGGCTGAACAACAGCAGCCAATTGCCTCCATCTCTGGGCATATTCTCGGAAACTTTCCCTTGACGACTGTGACATTCCCATTAGGAGGGTCCTGTTGGGTGCCATATCTAAGTTGTACTGATACTGTCTGATGAAGGCCTCTGCCAGGTCCTTCCAGCATCTGATAGTTGCCCTTGTCAGGTGAGAGTACCATTCTCTTGATGCTCCAGTCAAGCTGTCTTCGAAATAGAACATCCAGAGCTTCTCATCCATAGTATAGGCCTTCAGCCTTCCCAGAAATGATTGTAAATGAGTCCGGGGGCATGAAGTCCCGTTGTATTTTTCAAAGCAAGGAGGCTTAAACTTATGGGGGATCCTGACCCCGTCTACCAAGCCCATGTCCATGACGTCGAAACCCAGGGAGTTTTGAGACTCTAAGGATCTCAACTTCTCAGCTATCTCATCCAACCTTCTATCATAAGCTTCTTCCCCAGCACCCATTACTGTGAATTGATCCTCCTGGGGGTCTTCTTGAAGTACCCTGGCTGCAGTGGCAGTCCCTTGAACATTTGCAGGAATATTGACCTATGGATGAAGATGGGGGCCAAAGACAGGGGGGTTAACATGAGGTTGGACCCTTTCATTGTTGCTGGTGCCGGCAGTCCCTATATGCGGATCTTCTTGATTCTGCCTTTCCACCATGGCTCTCAATCTTTCCTGGCTCTGAGCCATGTTGTTCATTACTTCCATAAACTGAGTCATCTGCGTTCTTATTTCCAATCTTTCGTTTGCCATTTGATTTCTGACCTCAGTAAGGTCCTGCTGCATCTGATCCATTTGGATGCCCGGAAGGTTGTTACGGGTCGGATAACGGTGCGGACGATTGAGGGGAAATACCCGGCGCCGAGCAATAGCTCCTGAATATCACAACAGAGTTAGTAGCAATAAAACAAAACCTACAAAACAAACAAAAGGGTTAGTATGCAATGCAGTTATGCTTATTTGTTCTCAAGGTATCCGGTTTGGCATTCAGTTTTGACCCTTCCAGACCCTTGAAGATGCTGTTGATGTTGCTTTTTGAAGTGAAACTTGAATAGAGCAAACTAAAACATACATTACAAAAGCAAAATGGTACATAGTTTGTTTACAAATACAAGCCCTCTAAGGGGTTAAAATACATTACAGGAAAATAAAAGTACATGGAATGAAAGTAACAACAAACAAATGGTCAAACACCAAGACCAAACTCATCCTCACGAACTTCCTTGAGAAGTGCTTCGGTCACAGGATCAGCCGGGCGCTCCGTGAGATTCCTGATGAGGAGATTCCGGGTTGCAACAGCTGCTGTTAGCTTCTTGTGCTGACCTTGGTCCTTTGACCTCTTCACTCCTGCTTTGATCTTTAGCTCTGATATCTCCCTCTGGGCTGCTGCCAGGGCTTCTTGCTGTTCTTTTGCACTAGCTTCCAGTTGCTCTATCTTGTCTTGAACTCTCTTGTCCTCCAGAGTACGAGCCTCGGTGATCCTGACCCACCGGGCCTGACTCTCCTTCAGATACAAGTCTGTCCTTGCTCTCTGGAACTGGGCTTCTTTGCAAGCATTCTTCAGAATTTGTTCTCCAGCTTTAGACTTTTTGATATAATCTCCAGATTTCTCAATCTTAACCAGATGCTCCACTCTCAACCTCTCCAGCTTCTCAATCTCCATCCTACCATCACTCCTCTCCCGGAGAGTCTTCTGCAAGGCCTGAGTTAACTTCTCATTTCTTTCCTTCAAGCTCTCAAACTCCTCCAAACTGATAGTGGCAGGGGGTGGTGTTGAAGATGATTCAGGCATATCTTCTATGGTAAAGGGCATCCCAGAGAATTGAGCCCTGGCACGGGACCATTCATAATATTGTGCTGATGCCACATTGTTGCACTTCCCCAGAATGGTTATTCCCTTGGTTTGAACATTATCCCAGGCCCAGGCTGCCTACCTAACAATAGCCAGATTAGGCTTGTTCTCACAATAAAGAGTCTCAACCAAGTCCTGTGCCTTAGGAGTGTGGACCAGTGCATAGCCCAGTTGTCTTCTAAACAGCAGAGGGTTGTAATTAATACTACCCTTAACTCCTATTAGGGGCACATTGGGAAAATGCCCACAGCTGGTGATGATATCCCTGCCTTTGGTGCTTTGAGTGCACCACCTGATATCGGCTGAAGTTAGAGCAGTGAGTCTCTTAGCCCAGTTTCTCTGCTGATGAGGATTCAAAAATGCATCTGTCCTGGGTAGGTGCCTGAGAAGCCAAGTATGGAACAAAGGAGCACAACACCTCACTAATCTTCCCCTCTGCTTTTCATTCCTCTGATGCACTGAGTAATAGAGGTCCCCAAATAAAGTGGGCACTGGGTTCTTCAGAATGAAAAGATGGATTGCATTCTTGCTAATGAACCGAGGCTCATCTGCAAACAATACAATTCCATATACACTCAAGGCCAATAAAGCACAAACAGCTTTCCACTCTCCTAAAGAAGCTTTCAGGGTAGCTTGAGAGATCAAGAAATCCAGATGAAAGCCAGGGATTCCAGCTTTAGAAGTCATATGTTGCTCAATCAGAATAGGTTCCAGATGCAAAGCCTTTGCTACTTCTCCATTACCAGGAAAGACCATTTCAGGGTTGAAAGGGACTCCACCCCTGATAGGTATACCAACTAATGATGAGTATTCTTCCAATAAGGGGCCCAACTGAAAGTCTTGGAAAGTGAAACACCTCAGTGGGGGATCATAGAACTGAATGCAAGTGTGGATCAGGCTTCTCTGTGAAGGGTCTAGATCCATAACCATGTCAAGTATATCTCCGTAGTGCTCCCTGAACAATGGTATGTGATCTGGAGTGATCAGGGTCTGATCAGGGTCTGAATCCTCCTGATGTCAGATAGGGTCTGAAGTGATAGGTGATGTTGCTCTTTTTAGGAGCCATGATGCTGAAGATGAGTAGAGACAGGTGCTGATAATAACACTGAAGAATGGGCCACTGATTGGCTGGTGCAGGTGATAGCTGAAGCAGATGCTGATGAAGATGGGTCAATGCTGAAGATGGGGTCAAAACCAAAACCAAAGATGAGAGTGGATACCCTGAAACACAAATAAGCAAATGTCAATATGATGCAATGTTTATGTATGCAAATGATATGCAAGGGTTTGTGACTGAGCTGGATCTGATCAAATGCCTTGATATAGGTCCAAGTATGTTCAAGAATTCCAGATGGAGGTCTATAAATCCGGTAACCAAGGTGGGGGACTCAAATAAAGAGCCACATGTCCAGGGTTTAGAATCACAAGAACTGTTCCAACATGGAGTATTCTTAAACAAACAAAGTAACAGGGTATTCTGAGGTCAAGGTACCTGCAAACCTGTAAACAGCCCAACCCCCTCACAGGTGGTGTTCTAAAACAAGGATCCTCAGACTTGGATCAGTTATGAGAAGTGTAAACACTTCTAACCCGGAGGTACAGTGTTTACAATAACCATAAAAGTTCCTCCTCTAATTCACCTCAGTTTCTGAAGGTCAAAACTAAAGGGTCATCCAGACTTAGCAGGCTTCCCAGATAGCCCTAGCATTGCAGGAAATCTGCAACACAGAGTTCTCAAGAAGAAACCCATATCTGAACCGTGTTTCATATTCCCGCACCAGACCGAGATGGAATGGGAAAGAATATGATTCACTCTAGCCTAGGTGTCACTCAGGTCCCAGGTATAGGACCTTAACTCTCAATAGAACCCCACCCACCAAGGTAAAACCAGATCCAGCCAGCAACACAGTATGACAATATGATAATATATGCATAGAGCTATAAAGAAAGCAATAAACAAAACTGTACAAAATAAATACAAATACACAAACACAAATAAGCACATAACACCCCAGTAAACACAAATCAAACAAGCGCTAGGAGGAACCCACAAAAAAGAACCAGAAGCCCTGGCTACAGAATAAGGATCTCCCCAGCAGAGTCGCCAAGCTGTCGCTCCCGATAGATGGGACCGGGCCCAAATAAAGGTACAGACGCGAACAGTCGGCGAAGGGGACAATGAGAACACACAGCAGTGAACTCACTGGAGATGAATAGAGTCGCCAGCTAGGCATTTTTATCCCGGAGGAAAGGCAATGCTGCATAGGCCTAGAAAAAGATGGATAAGACGGTTGCGAACCAGAGAGACTGAGAAAGGGGGTTGGTTACAACCTGGGAAGGTATTAGCACCCAGATTGTCCGCCGTACTCGACGGGATCCACGCTTAAAAGATTTGTGTTTTAAAGGGGTAGTGTCAGTGCAATTTGTGTATAAAATGGTTGGAAAAGGATGTACAAGTGTCAATGTGAAAGAAGTGTAAAGTGTGAGATATACAGTGTCAGTGTAAGGATAAGAGTGAAATGCTCATGACTATGAGGCTTAAAAGAATGAAGCTGGAAGGAGGGGGAATATACAAAGACTTTTGTTCGATAACTGTTAAGTTATGCCTACGTATCCTCTCGTGCAATGAGGAAGTCAGAACACCGTAGTTCGACCCAAAGAGACTGAAAGATGAATTGACTTGTGAACTGCTTACTTGTCTATGCTTAAGTGTATGACCTGTCTGGCTCAGGTGCAAATTGTCTTGCATTAGACGGAAGAAGCGAGTTCTCGTTTGTGAATGAATGAGGCGAGAAAAGAATCCCGGAGGAGACGATTATTGTTTGTTTTTGAGTTTTCAGTCTTTTATTGCTTTTGAGAATTTGTCATAAGTTAATGAGCTTAAGCCTAAACCAATGGGTTAGTAAACTCATCACATCTTCCCTCTGATTAGGGGTAATGAGAATACCTTAAGTGTGAAGTCAGATTCTCACACTCAATCACCTTTGATATAGGATTAAGATCATTAACCTACTTGTGATTAATTATATGTTTTTGGTGTTTTTGTTTAGTGTTGAGTAATGAGATTAAGCCATAATCAGGGATTAAACGGACTCATTACACCATCCTAATAGAAGGATAATAGATGAGAATGTTTAAGCTGAGGAAAGCTCCTCAACTTAATCCATGATTAGGGATTAAACTCATGACAAAACCAGCCTTTGATTAAGTGGATTTTATTAATGGTATGATGATGAAGTGGATTTCATGATTTGTAAGACAACTTGAGGAGGACTTGTCCATTAACACTAGGGTTAGTCCTTCTTAACCAATTAAGGAAGAATTAGAACCCTAATGCAAGGCCCAAGTTACAAGTGTGAAGTCTTGATGATTATTAGGTGGATTGATTAAGAGATTTAAACACATTAAGGGTTTAACACTTAGGATTAAAGTTATACACTCCATCCTAAGAGAAGGATGCAGGCATAAGCTTAATCACAAAGCCTTAAAGCCTTTAGGGTTTAGTCCCTGATTATGAGATGAGAAGAGAAGACTCAAAGAGACCCAAAGGTAAAACTAAGAGGGGAGACTAATCAAAACCCTAATCATTGTCATACATGGTTGTTCCTAAGGTTTGTGAGGTTTTCAAGAGAAGATCTTCAGAGGAACCACCAGGAAGCAGATGAAAGGATCAAAAGAAGCAAAGCAACTTGCTTCATTCAAGAAGTCAAGTCACTTGAAGAAAGAAAGTAAGAAGAATAAGAATGAGCAAGCTCAAACTCAAACACATACAAAAATGCAGCAAGGATGCATGAAAAGAGATGAAGAGAAGTTATGAGAAGTGAAGGCAAATTCACTTCTCAAAGTTACTTACCACCTGAAAGGTTAGGAAAGAAATGCTATGCAATGCAAAATGGGATGAGATGACATGATGAGAAACAAAACCAGAAGCATATGCATGATGCTAATGATGTTATGAGATGCTACAAACATGAGGCAGCACATGGAAATGATCATACAAGTTCATGAATGCAAATGAAGCAAGCTAGGAACCATGAACATACATGAAAAGTTATGAAGTGCACATGGAATACAACATGGCAAATACATGATGCAATGATCAAACATGCTTTCTATATGCCTTATGATGTCAAATGAATCACATGGAAGCATGGAATGTCATGGCAAGTCATGTTATGCAAGAGGATGCAAGATGGATGCATATGGAAGCCCAAATTAGGGTTTATGAATCAAACATCAAACACAAACCAAAATCAGAAGCAAACAACATTATAAAAAATTGAAAATGCCACACAAAGGACCCCTAATCCTATACTAAACCAAAGCCCAAAGGAGAGGTCTCAACTCTTAACCAATCTCAAGATATGATTTTTACAAGGTTCTAGGGTTTTAGGGTTTCCTAACAAGAAAATTGCCAAACAAATTGAAAATGGAAGATCAAATCATGGCCATTTAATCTCACAAACTTCATGCTAAACACAATGCAATGCAAGAAGAATCAATGTCCAACTCTTCATGGATAGGCAGAAATGATTTTTGGAACTTTGGGTCAAAATAATACACAAAAATGATTTTAATTCAATGAGAAATTCTTAAAATGCATCAAGATCAAAAAATAAATTTGGTTTTAAGGTTGGACAATGTTTCTAAATGTCTTAGAACATTTCATGAATTTTTTGGTGATTTTTAAATACTTAAAAGTAATTTTAATAAATTAATTTCCATTAATCAATTAAAAATAAACTTTTAAATATTTAAAAATACTTTTTAAATGCTAAAAATAAAATAAAAATATTTTTTGTGTCATAAAAATTAATGAAACTCTTGAGAAAAAGTTTCATAATTTTTAAACAATTTTTACTATTTTAAATAAATTATGTAAAACAAATGAAATAAATGAAAATAAAAATGAATTTAAACTGAATTAATGAGAAGTCAGCAGATCCTAGGGACCAGATTCAAACTAAAACGCGCGCGTGTTGACTTGGCGCCAGATCTCACGGCCCTCATTCAAACTCAGCTAATCAATGCTTATGCCCTAATTACGCCGTTAAACACTTTCAGATGACCGGAACAGTGTTCCGGTCATCTTCTCCGTTCACCCCAAACCTCAAACTCACTCCATACGTTACGAAAATGAAATCCAATTGAACAGAAACGTTTCCCACTCACTCACGAACCATAACCCTCAATCAAAACAAATTTATTTTTCCTGGAATGGCTGAATCGAAGCAAACAAGAACTAGGGCAAAAAAGTTTCAGAGGCTAATTAAACTCTCATCTCTCCACCATTTTTAAAACTAAAGATATCAGAGCAATCAGTGAAGCATATAGAACAACTTTAGAACTTAAAAAATGATTTCTGGGAAAAAAGTTCTTGAGCTACCTGAGTTTCGAAGCTTTCACTCTGGTAACTTTCAGACCTCCCCTCCTTGTGAAATCCACTCCTTATGACCCCTTGGTGATGCTTGAATGCTTGGAAGAAATTTATGCTGGCTAGTTGAAGAGTTTGAACAGCTTCTGCTCAAGCTCAGTTGAAAATGGTGATGGTGATTCAAGCTGTTTCAGGCCAGTGTGAGTGGTTCTTTGTGATCAGGGTGATGTTTTGAGAGGGTTTGTGGAGTTTGTTTGAGTGTGTATGGCCTGTGGAAGATGTTTCGAAGGGAACTGCAGGTTGGGGTGAAAATGGAGAAACAATGTTCTTGCTGGATTCAGGCTTGGTTCTTTGTTGGTTTGGGCTCAATGAAGTATGGTGAGATGATTAGTGAAACTTGTTTGAATGTTTGTGAGCTGGGCAGAGAGATTCGAAGAGAAATGCCAATGGGGTGAGTTTTGTGTATGCTGTCCTAGGGCTTGCTTCAGGCTGGCTTCTTGATATGTTTAGCTTGCAAATGGATAGTATAAAATAATCTCATAGGTCAGATGATGTGACCTGGACTTTATTGATTGGTAAGTTCACTTTTGCAAAATGTCAACTTTGTTGTAAGAGAGGTATGGCTTGATTTCTAGCTTGGTACAATGGCTAGGGCTGGCGCAGCATGGTGTGTATGTGATGCTAGCATGGTTCAGCATCCAATGTAACAAGTGGGTGAAGTGTGATCATGAGTTTTGCAAGTTGGTTCCTTTTGAAACTTCATGAAAATGCCTTGTTATACAAACCATGCACATGTGATCTTTTTGGTCCAAATCTGATTTTTAGGACTTATGTGATGTTTGTACATTGGTTTGAAGTGAACTAGAAGTTACAAATGGCCTTGCTACATGATTTTGCAAATTTTCCAATTGGTGCATGTCTTGAAAATTAGTGATTTTTGCCAACTTTGTCACACCATAACTTTTGATCCAAAATGAATTAGGTCATGTTCTTGTACTTTTTGAAAAGGGAAAAATGTATTCTACAACTTTCATGACCAAAGTTTTTCCATTTGAAGCTTTTTTTGGATCAAAAATCAAGGCTTGAAAAATGACCTAAAATGACATATTCTTGAAAAGTCAACTATGCCCAAAAAAAGTCAACTTTGCAAAACTTCAAATTCTTGAATTTTGTGAACTTCAACCTTCTTCCATGATCAAATAAAGATCATATACACTCAAAATGATGAAGATCACCCCTTGGTTGGGTCATTGGGGGCCTCAGATGCCCTGATTTTACACTGACTTGTCTGAAAAGTCAACTCTTGATCAGATGACTTCCCCATGGAATTTCTTCATGAAAATTGATATGCATGCTCCCTATACCATATAGATACCAATGGAAACAAGAATGACCAAAAAATTTGGAGTTATGGCCTCTGAAACCAAAACCCTAATTTTAGGTCAACTGTGTAGTCAAACTTGGCTCTGCATCCACACCAATCCCAGTTCTTGTGATTCTTTTGCATTCTTGACTTTGAGAGGATATAATATGATACTTGAACACATGTAGACCCCTTTGAATTGATTGATGGCCTTTGGAGTGGCTCAAGAGGCTCTTGGATTGCTCAGATCACAAACCCTAGATGCAAATGACTTAGAATCTATGCAGTGAATCAAAAAATGTAATATGAGGTGATATGATTGTGTTTATGCATATGAAAAGATCACAAGCCATGGTGTGAATGGGTGAGGGCAAATTTGGGGTGTTTACAGGTACGTGCGGTGCACACCAGGAAGTGCACAAGATGAAATGGTTGTTATTTAGACAAGGTTTGTATTGGCCAACCATGCTAAAATATTGTGTCGAATTCGCAAAAGGTTGCCAATAGTTTCAACTTCATGTAGGCATACCACACGTCCCTGTGAGCGAATTGCATTCAATCATAAAACCCTGGCCATTCAGAGGTTGAGCCCTGGATCTAATTAGAGAAATTCGACCAACCTCGTCGAAAGGACAACAATATATCTTGGTGGGAGTTGATTACTTTACTAAATGGATTGAAGCCATACCATTGGTGAATTTGGATCAGGAAGCAGCCATAGAATTTATCCAAAAACATATAATTTATAGACTTGGAATACCAAAAACAATAACCACTGATCAAGGGTCTGTGTTTACTAGTAGAATTATGCAAGCTTTTGCAAAGGAAACAAGGTTTAAGTTATTAACCTCTGCTCCCTATTATGCCCAGGCGAATGGACAAGTCGAAGCAGCAAACAAAGTGATAATAAATTTGATTAAAAAGCACGTAGGTAAAAAGCCTAGAAATTGGCATAAAACCTTGGATCAAATTTTATGGGCTTGTCGAGCGTCACCCAAAGAGGCCACTAACTCTACTCCATTTAAACTGACATATGGACATGATGCAATACTTCCATTCGAAATCTATTTGCAGTCCATACGGGTTCAAAGACATCAAGAGATCCCTTCAGAAATATATTGGAGCATGATGATGGACGAGTTGGTGGACTTAGATGAAGAAAGACTACGTGCGTTAGACTTAATAAGGAGACAAAAAGAAAGAGTCGAAAAGTCTTACAATAAAAAATTAAAATTTAAGGTCCTCTGTGTGGGCGATTTAGTTTCAAAAGTAATACTTCCAATGGATCGAAAAGATAGATTAATGGGCAAATGGCCCCCCAAGTGGGAAGGGCCTTTTAAAATTTTAAGTGTTTTTTCGAACGATGCTTATGAAATCGAAGAAATAGGAAAAGATGAAAGAATATTTAAAATAAATGGCAAATACTTGAAAAAAATACAAACCAATTATGCAATAGGTAAAAATAAAAGTAGAATAATTGTATTAATTATGCTGCCAAAAAGTAATGGAGTCATTACAAAAGAGGCCTTCTAGGACTGCGAAATGAAAATAAAATACATAAACCTAGTTTTTTATTACAAATGTTAATTCTAAAGGAAAAACTCCTTGAGCTCTATGAATTTTCTTTTCTGAACTGAGATTCGACAGTCACACAGACTTTTGTGATAAGACATATCGTCGATCTCTTTGTCCAATTGTTGATCTTTGTCTGCGTGATGAAGCCCTAGTTTGATCTCCTCTTCGATTTCATCCTTCTTAGGTTGTTGAAGGTCAGCCTTACGCTTATGCTCCTGGGAAATCATGGCTTCAAGCTGGGCTATTTGTTCCTTGCAGCTATGGATATTTCTATCACATTCAGCTACTTCTTGTGAATAAGCATCAGAAAGTTTCGACAATTTTGAAACCTTCTCAGTCGAAGCTGCCACAACATCCCATTCAGCAGCTTGGGTCTCTCTCTTGTAGGAAATCATCTGCATGAACTCCTTTCGACGATCAAGATCTCCAGCTACCACATAATTTGTGCGCGGTTATTTGTCAAGTCAACTATCTCGTTCAGCACTTCTGACAGATACAAACTCATCTGCATTGGCAATGATTACCTCCTCAGCAAGGTTATTCCATTGATTCGTGCAGTCGTTACAATACCTAAGAGTTTAAAGACGCCAAGTATTTTTGTAAAATCCTCTTGAGGTAAGATCCATACGGAAGCAACTGATCCCCAGCATGAGATGACTTGAAATCTTTCCTCCTTAGCAGGACGCGTCTCGGTGTTGTCGTCTCCAACGGGCAAATGGAAGTTGTCCTCACTAAAGTCAGTACTTTTTTCCTTCAGAGGGTTTCCTTGATCTCGGTTCCTCAACAGATCTAAGGCGATTCTTATTTCCATAGAAGATTTCAGATAAATCATTCTCCTCCCCAGCAGGTCCCTAAGAGTGGATATTCCTCAATAATCAAGGTATCCTCGGGCACGACCCTCAAATCTAAAAGTCCAATTTATTTTTGGCAAAGGTGGTGATTCGGACAGATGAATTATTCACGCTCCTCTCTGACAGAGATGTTATCCCCACAGGGCTTCTTGATATCGAATTCGCGATCATTGTGTTTCCCACAGAGTTAGCAGGGACTTATTACTTCCGTGTCAGGAATTTCTTTTACATTCACACCAGTTCATTAACAATACTCAAGACATAATATCCCCAGTGTCATGGGGCAACATGCCATGCGATTCAACAGATTTCAAAGTCCAGCCGCAGACTGGCCAAAGTCCATCTTCGGGTGGCAAATTTCCAAAGTCCCCCGCAGTGGGCAAAAGTCTCCCGTAGTGAGCAAAAGTCTCCCGTAGTGAGCAAAAGTCTCCCGTAGTGAGCAAAAGTCCAGCCGCAGACTGGCCAAAGTCCATCTTCGGGTGGCAAATTTCAAAAGTCTCCCGTAGTGAGCAAAGGATCCACCCGCAGTGTGGCAACTATTTAAAGTCCACCCGCAGTGTGGCAACTCTTTAAAGTCCACCCGCAGTGTGGCAATGCATTTTGAAGTCCACCCGCAGTGTGGCAAGCCAGTAGCCTTCTGGTATCATTCAAAGGACATCCCCCGTTTATTTTTCTTCACATCATAATTATATCCACGCAGAGTTCATTCGGTTGAGTTTATCTCCCTGTTCTTCTGCCGCAGAGTGCAAATTTTCTGGTTGTTTCTGGTATTCAATCCCTGCATACTTCAAACGTCTGAAAGCAACTGCTGTCATCCATTCAAGTCTACAGTGATTGAATAGGGGCAGCTGTAACACCCCAAAATTTGCCCTCTTAATTTATAACCATTTAGGTGGATTTATGTTTCATATTCATCTATGTTTCTTGTTAGGTCATAACTTCGCATTCGTCATTTACATGGAGCTTTTAAGACAAGGGATCAAAGCTTCTCCTTGTGATGTGAATTCTCATACTAAGAGGTGATTTATTCGGCTATTATTCTCAATATTTTTGGAATCGCATCGTCATGGAACATCTCAACTGTTAAGGACTAATCAGGTTTACGACTGAGTTCCTCTATGAATCATGATATTGTCGATTCTCAATGTCTCGAGGCATATTTGTACTTCAAATCATGAGTTAGGATTTATTTCTCTAATCATGTAGTATTGAAGGGAAGTTCCTTACAAAGTTTGTTCATTTGGGGATATTATCATTCATGGATTCCATCATCACTTGAGGCACGAGTTACAGAGGATCCCGGTGCATACAGGGACGATCAGGGTTTTATACCAAATAGCATAGGTTGTTAAGGCAAGATCTCAGAGGAGGGATTTCAAAATGTGAAGTTGCGATTTCTAATGGGAGTTAATTTGGGTATTGGTTGTTCAATTTGAGGTCCGTTTGCTTCAATTTACAAGTTAGTTCAGATTTATAGATTAAGAACCATCTTTATCCTCAATTTTTCTTAATTCGATTTCAAAAGCCCAAATGTTATTCCATTAACCAATTTCTAGATCCACTTTTTTCTTGTCCAAAGTCCATTCTTATTTCTTAAGATACAAGATCCTATTATATCTATTTGCTCAAATCCAATTCCAAATTCATTTCAATTTCACACTTAAATCCATCTCTATATTTAAACCATAGTTTACATTTCGTTTTCCAAATTAAACCCAATATCCATTTTAATCCGTGTCTCCGCATTTGTTTTGCTTGCATACCATGGAATCAATAAAATTCATTGTTAAAATCCCCATTTTAAAAAAAGTCCACATTATAAAGCCTTGACACAAAAGAAATACAAACATTATTGTCATTGACTTTTGGTCAATATATTTGACCCTTGACCAATAATCCTTGGATGTCCACAGTAGAAAAAAAATCCTCACAGAAAGTTCCTTCAATTTATACATACAACAAAAACCACACAATTCCTTATACCATAGTACACTAGAAATACAATGGGGGAAATTAGAAAAATGATGGAAAAAGCAATATAGTTGGGAGTCCACAATTTGACAACACAAAAAAGAAATTCGATCAAAACTTCAGTTACAATCTGAAAGAAAATTATTAATTCCCATTTATTCTAAACTTAAATTCTACTCCAAACTTATCATTTTTTTTTCTATATAATATATGCCACTGCTTTTCTGCCTGATTTTCCTCGGGCCGCAATGATGTCTCCTCTACTTCCATCCATTATCTTGCCAAGACATTGCCATTAATGGCCCTGCAACAAGCAAAATGAGTCAATGTAATACAAGCCTAAGCATTCAGATTCAACAGGAAAAAGCAAAGGGTGGTATGCAAAGTTCAGTAATAATCAGAACAGCTAATAGCTCTAACAAAACCGCATAACAGAAAGAAACTCCCAGAACCTCTTCATACTCAGAAATTAGAAGAAAGAATAGTCAAAAAAAAATTCAGTTGCCAATTCCTAACCATTTTCTAACAAACCATAACAGTACCTAACCGAAGCATAACTAACCTACAACCGAATTCCTAACAGATATCCTAACTGAAATTCACTAAAATCAGGGAGAAGAAACTCACCTTGAGAAGAGATCCATAAAACCAGAATTGAGGGGAGAATTTTGGGGTGGATTTTCTGTGGCTCTCATTCACTCTTCTTCACTTGATTCTCCATTCTCCTCCTGACTTCTTCATATCTTCACCATCCTTATTGCAACCATATCCTACAAAATCAAGAGCAAAACTGTGAATCCAATTGGACATTGAAGTTCGTCGAATTCGTGAATGCGACAACAATGCAAACGAAGAAGATTAAAGAACTTCATCAACTGCATATGTGGTCACGATTAAAAGATCGCATAACAAAAGCCGCAACGACGATTTGAAGCGAGTCTTGAAGCGGCGTGTATTGTTTCTGGCAGTGGTTGATTCATCCTCCATCAGTGTAACAACATCAGTGATTCGAAGCACCACTAATCCATCTTCAGGCTTCAATAACTTCGCCAGTGAATCATCGTCACCACCACCATTATTTTCACCTGTTTGTTGCGTAAGAATTACGATAACATTACTCACGAAAGAGCCCTCAATCACAACCGACGCAAGATCAACACCTGCACATTGAAAGCGTAACGTTAGTCTCATCTCACGGAGACGGCCAGAAGAATTCGAAGAAGAACGTCATAACAACAACAATTCGGAATGCTTTCGTTCGAACAAAGAGAATCAAAGTCAGTAAGGGTTTTGAAAGTGTAACGGAAAAGAGAAGGCGAAAGGTGAGTTCGAAGTAAATACCTGTTCATCTTCGCACCGTTGGCCTCGTCATCATCATACCTCCGGCGTCCTTCAAGCGGAGTGGCCGTCGATTCCGCAACAGCATCAACAACGTATTTTCGACTTTGGGCATATTAAAGGGATCTTCGATTCAAGGTATACGCTTGTGTCTCACCCTTAAGATCTTTGTTGAGTTTTGTTCTTGGTTTGTTGATTTCGGAGAAGTTTATTTGGTCACGGATTAGGATAATAGGGTTTGGTTTAGGATATGTCGCCGGAACAGTTCTTCCCGTGGCGTTATCATGTGCGGCGCGAGAAGAAGAGGAGATGGAAACTAGGGTTTCAATTTGGGAAATAAGATGAATGGCGTTGAGAGAGAGTGGCGGCGTTAGGTTTCGTGAAAGGTGAAGAAGATGAAAAGTTGATAGAGGGGAGGCGCCGCCTGGGAGTATTAGGGTTTGGTTAGGTTAAGATTGAGGTTGAAGAAGAGGGGAACTATGTTTTTATTATACTGTCTTATTTCTTTTCTTTTTCTTCTTCTATTTATTTTCTTTCTTTCGATTTTTTTTTTATGCATATAATTAGTAATTTATTAAGTTCTTAATAGAAGCATTATTATATTAGTAATGAGAATTAAATTAAGTCAATTAGAGATAAATGTGATTAATGCACTTTGGGCTTATTCGGATTGCCATCAGCACCCCCCATGTAGAGGCCCATTAATTTTTAACTGAAAAAATGTTTCTACTTGCACCCTCAAGCTCTATACGAACTGGACCTAGAGAAAACGCTGTTAAGACCCCCATTTTAGGCCCAGTTTCCTTTTAACTTATAAATTTCTATTTCTCCCCCCCTTCTATTTTTCTTTTCTATTTAATTTCCATTTTATACCTTTCAACTTTAATTCCATAAAAAAATATGAAAATGAATATTAAAATTCTATAAAAATTAGAATAGAATATTAAGGCAATTTAGAAACTTTTCACATTTTTACTTTTGAAATTTTTGCATTTTTTTGATTTAATTTCGATTTTCTAATTTAATGGACTTATATTGAATTTTCAATTGGACACATAAAATTGTACAATTTATTTAGGCCACTTCCCATAATATTTTTGGCCCATTCTTTTTGCTAATATTAAAAGACAAGTTAAAGTATCTAGAGCATTTTTTTGTGAATTTTTTAGTGCATTTTTTCTATTGTTTGGATAGTATAATTTGTACAAATTTGTGATTGAACTTTAGTTAGATTCAAGTGGTCATTTACCATAGTTAGGCTTAGAATTTTTTAGAAATTTTTTAGCACAATAATATAATCAGGTTGAAGACCTTAGGAATTTAATTTCATATTTTTTTCATGACTTTTAATATTTTTTGTCATTTTAATTCATTTCCATCATATTGTACATATTCATGATTCATATCATTTACTAACTATTTGTTTTTTGTGCAAGGTGTTTTGCGAGGTGTGGCTTATGGACTTGGATATTTTATGCTTCAATTGTGTTTTATACTTTGTGTGTTTTGTGATGTAATAGCGTAGAGCTTGTATGTTTGTATGATTTCCTTAAGTAGGATAGAAAAGATAAAACGAATCGATAGAAAACCAAATTTTCAAAAACAAATAAAGTATTCGATCCAACGTCGAGTACACTTTCAAATAAATAAATAAAGTTCATATTATTTTAGGGTTCCACGATCACCATCGTTCCATTCCATTCAACCAAAATCAAACCTTGCATGTTTCATACCATAAGTCGTGTGTCTTAGCACCACGCAACCGACCCACACACCTCATTGTTTCATCCCGTTTACATTTCATATGCGTTTTTACCTACCATGACCTAGGAGGACCCTACTGCTCATTATTAACTTCTTTTACTTGCATGTTTAGTCTTATATTTCTTAGGTAGATTTTAATTCCAAACCTCATTAACCATAGGTTATCCATGAATTCAACTAAATTAGGGTAAGTCTAGTTTCCCTTAGAATGTTTACCTTTTATAACTTGAGTCTCTTCTCATCTTAAAAGAAAACCAAAAAACACTTAATAAAGGAAAAGATGTACAATGCGCCACGAGCCTTAAGCTATAAGGGAAATGATTAGTGGAGGTCTCCTTCACTCTTCTAGGATGCTTTACAAACGTTCCATTGGGGGCGATCTTGGAAAGTATTCGCTCCTGTGTCATAGTCTTTAGTGTTGTACATTCGAAAAACACAATCTCAAAACATTTTCTTCTAAAAGACAACGAACCAAGAAGTCACGTCTTTTTTCTCATCTCATACTCTTCATGACTTGTCTCGACAGTTCAAACAGCGATACGGTAAACACCCTCGAGTCAGAGCCGGTAACACCTGAGCTAGAGCTATGGCAACGTCATCCTAAAAACCACAAACGAGTGTAAGCCTTAGTTAGACGAACTACGGCGTCTCTGATCCTCATTTAGCCCGATGAGGTACGTAGGCAGTGGGGTAGGGCCCATTCGAGCACAATCTTTCTTTTTCCCTACATTTTCCCATTTGATTCCCATTTGTTAATTCCATTTCTTTTTCTCAATTCCATTTCATTCCAGATAGTTAGTCTTTCAGTTAAACAACATATTATTCTTCACCCTTTGAAAACAGACTTTTAAGCGTGGATCCCGTCGGGTACGGCGGACGGATTGGGGTGCTAATACCTTCTCAATTCGTAACCGACTCCCGTATTCAGATCTTTGGTTCGTGAGGCCTCGTCCTTTTCCTTCTTCCTTAGGTTTGTGCAACATTACCTTTCCCATTCCTTTGGGATAAAAATGTCTGGCTGGCGACTCTAACCTTTCCGCGCCACTTTCGCGTTTGTACTAGGATGAAAATCCCGGGAGAGACAGCTTGCAGGGGGAGTCTTCCTCGAAGTCACCAATGATCTTTGGGAGGCAATTGTCTTTATTTTTGTAGACTTTTTCCTCTTCAAAGGTTATGTGTCTGGAGATTCGTCACCTGAATCCTCAGAAGTCACCTTCACTTCCTTTATTTTTCTCTTTTGAGGAGTAGGGGGCTTTCGACTCATCTAAAAAATCAAAGAAAGTTCAGTAGGCAAAATAATTGTATAACTGAGATATTCTATTGGCAAAAGGATATAAAAGAACCTTTTTGGTGGAGGTGGATTTCTTAGTGGTCTTGATGGGCTTATCTTCGACAACGCTCTTCTTACCAGTATTCTTAGCAGCTGAAAAAAGAGAGAAATTAGAAAAAGAAGAGACTAAGATAATAAGTATTGAATATAAAGGTGAAGTCGAAATCTTGGTTGCACCTTCAAGAATGGTAGATTCCATGTGAACGTGTTCTATTCCAATATGAAGGTGCCCTGGGTAATCATCCAGATGATATTTGGTTGCAACCACATGCTCAGCAAGCTTTTTTCGTGACTCTTGAAGCAATTTTAAGTCGGAGCCACATACAAACCAATCTGGAAAAGGTGGGCTCAGAGCCACACCAAATCTAGCAGTTGGTAGAGGCGGAAACTTTGGTGGATAACTAGTATACGCAAAGTTATAACGCGCCTCTTTGGGAATATATGAGGGTATTACCAACTTCTCCAATTTTTCTGTAAATTTATGCTTAAGAGTCACATCTGCTTCGCCTAAGATCACCTGGCCTGTAAATTGTTTCAAAATATTTTTGGAATTTTTGAACTTCTTTAATATGTTGTTGAGTACCTTTCTTGGTCCGATCTTGCACGAAAGTAAAGACATTGGTCATAAGGGTTTGGAAGTCAGATGCGTCATAAAACTTGACGAGATAATATTCTTTCCACCAAACATCGAACTCCTGAGTGCAAAGGAAGACTGGTTGAAAGACCACTGGCTGAATTTCCAAAGCAGCGTCTTGTAGCTTTTCTAAAAGCTCTAGACTCTTCGACTTGGTAGAGGTTGAGTTGTAGAAGATGGTGGATCCCTTTTTGGGATAGAGGGACCTTGGCTTCAGTTGTATCAGTCAAAACTATCGAGCCACTAGATTTGGCTGATAGATTATCAGGGCCACCTTTGAGTTGGACATGGTGGGATAAGAAGGTAAGAACCTGGGTGTAAGGAACAATTTCCAGATGGTTAGAAAAATGTCCTCTTCTTTTTGGTGTTCTACGGGGAGTTGTCTTGTGAACCATTTGGGTCCAACAGTCCTGTTGGCGAAAGGTGCCATGTTATCCCTGAAGTCATAGCTTTTGGTGAACATATTCACGTAGTTCATAAAAGACCGTCGAAGGCCTAATCCTTCTTCAGAAGGAGTCAGCTGCACCATTCTTGCCCATTCGACGTGCCTATCCTTGACATACTCTTCGTCTACTAAACCTTTGTCAGGAAGTCCAGATTCGAAAGTGGCATTGAGTCATAATTGAAGAAGCCATAAAGGACCTGCCAAACTCAGGTTGCCCTTGTCTTTAACTTGCTTGAGAGATTCAACACTCTCACTTAGGGACTCATACAGGTTGGCTAGAATTAATTCACTAAGGCGCAAATTCTTGCCAGCGTGAAGTTGATTTGCTAAGGGGATATACTTCTTCACTACTTGAAGGGACCTTGTGCAGAACACAAATTTTGACAGCCAAAAGGTGAGGAAAGCTATGTGTTCCACGTCTGATACTTCAGTAGAGTCTTTGACATGGTAGTGAGAGATAAAGTGGGAATATGAGGCGAAGCTAGTCTCAAAACCTATGGTATTGTGATCCAATACAGTTGGATCGAAAACTGCTCCTGTCAGACTAAGGCCTATTATAGCAGCCAGGTCGAAGAGGGTAGGGGTTATCATCCCACAAGGAAGATGAAAGGTATTATAGGTGCTATCCCAAAAATAGAGGGAAGAAAGTATCATGTTGGTGCAATAGTTAGGGCCTTCTCTCGACAATTGGATCAAGTCGTATATACCAATTTTCTTCCAAATTTTACCCTTAGCCTTTTCGACCCTATCTACCCAGTTCACATACTCAAAATTTTGACCAGGGACAACTTCTAAAAATCCTGGGCTGATTTAGATAGGTTAAGTTTATGGCAGCCTTTTTAGGGGTTTGTTCAGCAATCTCTATTGATTTATCAAAGGGTTTGGATATTTTTCCTGCACCTATGGGCTGTGTACGATAATATGTGGGAAAAAACTTTTTAAGACGAGTTTGGTCATTGTTAGGGTTAGGAAGAGGGCCTAACATGGCATGATATTTACCAGATATGGAAATAGGGATGAGTACCTGAGAATAGTAAATGTTGGCCTTTTCTCTCTCATTTGGTGGTTCTGGGACATATTGTCGGTTCCCCATGATCTTTGGCCCAAGGATCTTGTGTGCGCAGGGGAGAGCTGATGTGTTATGGTCTTGTTGTTTGCTTGAGGTTTCCATTGTTGATGGTGAAAAGAGTTTGAACAAGAAGAAGTTTCTGGGTTTGTAAGAAGTAAGAGAGTGAGAGATGTTATGGAAGCGAAAGTTTTCCAGAAGAGATAAAAGGAGTATTTATATTAGAAGGTGGGAAGAAAACGTTTGACTTTTTTCAAATGGATATGGCATGTGTCGACATGTTATTGGACCTGGGAGAGATAATGGAAGTTGGAAAAAATGTGGCAGACCTAGGTCTATAGAGTTATGGGGATCATGTCCTAGAACGTGGGCTGGAAGTTAAGGGTTGAAGAATCTGATGATTGCTTTTTATGATTTGACAAAAAGTGATATTTTTGGGAATCAACACATTTAATGCAAGATAAAAGCAAGATTTCAAATATCAACGCATTTAATGCAAGACTTGGAGTCGAAATGAAGGTTTCGATAGCAAAGATGCTTTCTCCAAACAACAGTCGAAATATCTTTGCTGGGGGACAATTTGTATGCATATAATTTCGACACCATGAAAGAGTCCTTAGCAGTTGATGGATTTGTCAAGCTTTGTTTCCTCACACGTCATCATTACCTAACATGGCAGTTTCTCATCATTTCTCATACTTTAAGTGGGTGATGTATGTGGCTTCGAAGGGTTTCGATAAGACTAAATCACTCTTTCTTCCAAACATGTCCAGATTATTAAATCACTCTTTCTTCCAAACATGTCTAGAATCTTGAGAAGGTTTGTGATGATTTGGTTTCTTGTTGTGACGAACGGATGTCTATCGAAGGGGGATGAGTCTTCCCTTTAGGAAGTTCTTCACATCACTACTGGGAAATCCTTTTGTATTTTCAAACCGAGATATAAATGCGAGGATTCGACGAAGAAGACTTGAGTACTATTTGAATTTCAAATGGATTCGATATGGCAAGGAGATGCATCGTTTCGTCAGTTTCAAGGGCAGTTTCTATGAATAACGATTTTTCGCCCGATAGTAGATACGTGGAGGGTTCTTAGGGATTAGTAACATGCAAAATGCCAAATGGAGAAGTCTTAGGATTTGACCGTTATTCGACGGTTATTTTGTTTGTATATAAATAGGATAGTTTGCTTTGTGTAAAGTGTGTGTAAAAATCTATACAACATTTCTGTGAAGATTACTCTAATACTCGTGTGTAAAGAGAAAGGAGAATTATCTGGAAAAATGTACGTGTAAACACCATCCCATTTTCAGTTATAAAATTAGTTTATCATTCATTCCTTGTTCAAGTTTATGTTTTCATTTACTTTCAAGCAATCTACTTTCCAGTCATTTACTTCCAAGTCAATTTATATTTCAACAAACCTTTAATGCAAACTTTAAGTTTCTTTGTTAGTTTCATTAGACAAACATTTCCCTATTGCAATATCAATAAGAACAATCTTGTTGAGTAATTGTTCGACAAAACGTATAAGAATCAATAAAACTCATATATTTAGAATCCATCCTTTAATATTTAGTACATGTGTCCTAGGACATGTGTGGTTGGTCCTGCTGTAACACGGTGGGAGAACTGACTTTTAGTTATGTTGCGGATAGCAAGAGTCGCCACCGACTTTTATTTTATCCAAAAGGAAAGGTTATAAAAGAACAGGAAAGACCTTAAGAGATATTTTTGGGTCCGGGGGGTAGGTTATGTAAAGGGAAGGTGTTAGCACCCTTTACATCCATGGTTATCCATGGGCTCTTAGTTACTTAGCTCACTTTTGAATTGTTTTTGAAAGTGTAGTGTGTGAATAGAAAAATTTTCAGAATAGTTGATAATGATCCATGTATGGATGCGTAAAAACTTGTTTTTGAAAATTTGTTTGAAATTTGTTAAGTGTGAAAAGTTTTTGAAGTGAGCAAGCACATAAGAGGAACCTACCCTAATGTTTTAAGTCTTTCTTGTTCTTTATCCTTTCCTTGGTAAGACTATCCCTACTATTAAGGAGTAGGTAGTCATTACCTTGGATGTAAGGGACATAAGAGGGACATTCTGTTTTATGAAGGCAACTGTGGGGTGTAATAAGCATATAGGAGGGACTATCATCATTATTCGAAGGGACTTAATTTTTTAAGGCAACCATTAGGGACTTGATGATTTTTCTTTTTAAAGGGACTTGCTTTATACACCCCACTTGACCTTATGATTTAGGCAACTTGAGGGATAACCTTAGAAATGTGAGATGGCGATTAAAAATCGACTTACGTGTGTGAGTGTTCAATATTATTTATCTTTAATTTAAATGCTCTAATTTTATTTTTAATAGAATACATATTTTTGCACTCCCTAAATTACTAACCATAGTAAAAACAAAATAATTAAAATATTACAAAATTTACATCCGAGAAACAATTACAACATAATTATAAAAATAATAAATAGCAAAAAATATAAATATATAGCAAAATAAATATAATAAGCAAAAATAAATAAGTAAATAAAATAGAGGTTAGTGATAAATAATAATAAAATAAGGTTAGTAAAAATATTAAAAATAAATAAAATTAGTGAAATAAGAATAATTAGAAATAAACAAGATTAGAGAAATAATAAGATAATAATAAACCAAAATTATGAATAATAATATAATTAGTAATAATAATAATAAAATATTATAAAAAAAATTGGATTTTAATATATAACATTTAATAAGAATTAATTAAAAAAAATTTCAAACATAATGTAATTATAAATTCTAATTATTACAAATTTAATCACTTTTTAAACATACATTAACATTTATTTAAAAAAAATATATTTATACGTTATAAGGAGAAAATAAGTTTTAAATATTATATTCACTAAATTAATCATATTTATAAAATTTAATTTTATTAGTTATTATATTTACAAAATTTCTCATATTTATAAAATTTACAAGAATCATATTAAATAAATAAATAAATATACATAATAATTACATTAAGAATTAGAAAATAAAATTATTTAGAAAAAATAAAATTAAGTTTTGTTTTAGAAAATATTTTTAGGGTTTGTTTAGAAAATTAGGGTTTGTTTATATACACAATTATTTTAACTAATATATGCATATATATTATAATTTATTTACAAAGTAAAGAAAATAAATTTTAAATGAAAAAATATGAATATAACTATTAAATAATATTTTATAGAGAATTATTTTTATAAAGAAATCAATTAAATTGATTTAAACAAAACAAAAAAAAAATAAAACAAGGAAAATATCAAAAACAAACCTGGCTGGGATTTGAACCCAGGAGGTTTTGATTAACAGCATCAAGGCATACCACTGGACCATTCCATACGCAGGTAGCAAAGCAATAAGTCCAATAGGTTTTGTTCTTTGTTGTGAGAAATCTGGAAAATAAAGAAATAAAAAGGCCTGGGGTGCGAATCGAACCCAGGACCTTTTGATCACAAGCATGCAAGAGTTACCGCCTGGCTGGGAGAGCCTAACTGATAGCTTGTTGACAAGAAACTATAATATATTACATCTTCTTTTATCCTGAAAAAATAGAACAAAAATAGTGGTACAAGCCAGATTCGAACTCATGCCATCACCCAACAAGCCTACAAGCCTTACCACTGAGACATACACGCGCGTGTGATAAACAAACTAACAATTAAAGATAAAATATTTTCGTTAATTTTTGAATTCTCAAACGCGCGGGAAGAGGTCATCTTCTACCTCCAGAGCTGCGAATTCAGCTACGAAAATAGCTGGGAGTTTACCTGCGAATTTTGCTACCTGTTCAAACCTGCGAAACCCAAACACTCATGAAACAGCATCAATTCATGAAATTGGTTAGTGATTTACAATCCTCACAGTTCACACAACAATTTTATGATTCCAGAATTCATTTATATGCATTCAAACGATAAACCCTAATTGTGAGGTTATGAACCCTAACATGGCCGTTTGCGTTTTAGACACTCATTCTTCAATCCAATTGTCCAGAATCGTTCTAGGGATCAAGATAAACACATATCAGTCATCAAAAACAATTCATAATACATATATTAATGGATTCGAAAATTTGAATTTTAAGAGAAAGATGAGTTCGGGTAGTGTCATATGTGATGGTATTGATGCGTATGAGTGATGATATAGCTTCCCCAATGTCCAAAGAACATTTCTATGTTCTTACTTTACCTTCAAATCTCTTGTAGGAGTGAATCCGAATATGGCTTTTTGGATGAATTTTTGAGCAATGGAGCTTACCTTTGGGCTGCTGGAATTCGTCCTAGGGCAATGGCAATGAGTTTAGTATATATAGGGGACTCAATTAGGTCAAAAAGATTGATGGTTTGTGTGAAAATTTTGATATTCTAAGATTGAAAAAGATCATGGTGTAAAAGTTAAATATTTGTTCATGAAGACTTGCTATTCTTGTACCAATCTCATGATTCCTTTCTCTTTCAAATTCAATCAACATTTATGAAATTCTAGAAGCATTATCCAAATAAAATCTTTAATTTTCATATTTTATTTTTATTTAAAATGATTTTTAATGATTTAAATCAAATTAAATAGAAATAAAAATAATAAAAATCAGATTTTAAATGGTTTGGGTCGTGCATAGTACTAGTGTATGGATTGGATCACAATTTGGGCAGCCCATTTGGAAAAAAGTGATTTTAAACCTCTATTTTCAACATAAACCATCACAAAATTTCCCAACTTTGCAAGGGCACATCTCCCTCAATTTTAAAGGTATGAGGGTGTTCTTGGACTTTTTGGAAAGCTTGAAGAGTCCTCTAAACAACCCCATTGGTTTCAGGTCCATATCATTTACCAATCTCAAGTTATGCCCTTTTGAAGTTGTTGACTATTTGTTGACTTTTGAAATGACCTATAATGTCTTAGCTCATATCTTCCAAATGATGCATTTTTGGGCTTAACTTGAAACATAAAAGTTGTAGAGAATTCAATTTCCTTCAAAATGAGCTTTGGATGGAGACTTGGTGATGAAGTATGTGAAAGTTATGGCTGGTCAAAGTTCAGTTGACTTTTACTGAGGAAACCCTAATTTAGAAACTCCTGATTATTGATGATCTGGAATCTCCTTGATGAATCATGATCAACCCTTGATCAAATGATGAATTTTACTTCATATACTTGATGTTGGCAAAAAATCATGAAGTTTGACTTTGGTTTGACCACAGTTGACCTCAGTTTGACTTTTTAACTACATTGACTGATTTTGACTTATCTGATCATCTGACTGAGCAAACTTTTGAGAAAAGTATTGAAACTTGTCATGGGGGTTCTTATACACATATAAGATGTTATGAAGCTCACTTGAGGTATTGGAAGTCCATTTAGCCTGATTAAAGTCAAAACCCTAGTTTTGGATACACTGCTTAGGAGGTGCATTGTCTGAGGGAATTATCAACTCTTCTGACCAATTGTGAACTTTGTAAACCTTGTGAACCATCATAAAATGTCTTGTGAACCTCATGGGAGGTATTGTGAAGCTTGTGAACCTTGTGAACCTCATGAAGTGGCTTTGTAGACCTCATGAACCTCAGGAGAGCTTTGTAATCATTGTGAGTCTTGTGAACCTTGTGAACCTTCAAGAAGTAACTTGTGGACTTCATGAACCTCATGAAAGGTATTGAAAGCATTATGGAACTTATGAACCTTGTGAACCTTCAAGAAGCAACTTATGGACTTCATGAACCTCATGAAAGGTTTTGTAAATGTTGAGAAGCTTGTGAACCTTGTGAACCTTCAAGAAGTGACTTGTAGACTTCATGAGCCTCATGAAAGGTTATATAAGCATTGAGAAACTTGTGAACCTTGTGAACCTTCTTAGCACACAAAGTCTTGTATTGTGAGGGCAAATTTTGGGGTGCAACAGCTGCCCCTGTTCAATTTTCTGAAACCTGAGGGGTTAGATTGGTACATTTGCCAATCGTGACCTGGAAGGTTGAAGGGGATTGAACACAAAAGCCCAAAAATTTGCACTCACCAGTGCATTAGAGCGATATGATTGAGTGGGCTTAAAGATGCCACTAAGGGAAAGTTCTTCAGATATATTTCTTGGAAGATAAAGCAGTCCAAAATATGGAGGTATAATGAAAGCTGTCAGGAGTCTGGAGCAGTCCTGAGGTATTGATGATATGCTTTCAGGAGACTGGAGCAGTCCTGAGGTAACAATATAATTTCAAGAGGATAGAGAAATCTTGAGAGATTGATGATATGCTTTCAGGAGACTGGAGTAATCCTGATGTAACAGCATGTCTTCAGGAGGATAGAGCAATCAATAATGATGACCCTAAAGCAGTCTTGAAGTAATAATATGATTTCAGGAGGATAGAGCAATCAATAATGATAACTCTAAAGCAGTCTTGAAGTAATAATATGATTTCAGGAGGATAGAGCAATCAGTAGCTCTAAAGCAGTCTTGAAGTAATAATATGATTTCAGGAGGATAGAGCCATCAATAATGATAACTCTAAAGCAGTCTTGAAACAATGAGAAGTTGTCAGGAGGATGAAGCAACCCTGAGGTGATAGTATGATATGCTTTCAGGAGACTGGAGTAATCCTGATGTAACAGCATGTCTTCAGGAGGATAGAGCAATCCTGATGATCATTTGTTGGATAATTAACCTGAAAACAAGGTAGCATTCTGTATGATAGTGTTAGTTTATGCATTATGTACGCATGTATAATATGATGCACTTAGGTAATGTACTATGCACTCATGGATATGCATGTTATGTAAATGATGTATGTATGATATGTTACTGCCGGAAGAGTCTGGATATCTTCGTATAACAACTGCTGGCTTGGGAAAATAAATCCCGATTCGTTGTTGAGGAATATATTATACATAACCTTCCGTCTGCTGGGGATAACAGGGTATAGATAACCTCCCGTATACTGGGGATAGTAAGGTATATATCACCTCCCGGATGCTGGGGATAGTAAGGTATATATCACCTCCCGGATGCTGGGGATAATAAGGTATATATAACCTTCGTCTTCGTTTGATGGTAGGGTAAATATAACTTCCCGTCTTCGTTCGTCGTTCCCTTATTGGAAAGGAAATTCCCGAATATCCGTATGAGGATAAAAGAGATGGATATAAATTCCAGGGGAGATAAGACTTTATGAATATGGATTCGTCCTACTGAGAGTTTGTAACTGTCTTGTAAAGGTGAACCGGCGAAGCTTCGTTGAAACCCTCCCCTCGTTCGTCCTTAGTAAATACTATTACTGCATTTCTATGCATTTCTGGTAAACATCAATCATATTAAGCATACATGCATTTCTGGTAAACATCAATCATATTCAAAAACATACATACATTCAAACACAACCAATGGACGTTTCGCTTATGTAAATAGGGTAAAAGTAAATCTGGATTCAAAAGATGGAATTTATTTATATCAAAAAGTGACCCATACACGGGTAAGTTTGTACAAGGAGACATAAACCCTAGTAAGAGGGTTTTGTCATAAAGTTTTTACAAAACAGAGAAAATCAGCTATGTGGGAAACAATCCTATTGAGTTTCAATTCTATTATTGCCATTCAAGTATCTCATCTTCTTGCTGTTGAGACGGAAACGATTGGATTGAGCTTTATCTGTTCGAGCTTGAGTAAGTAGTACAACTGGTTGCAGTTTTATGGGTGATCCAAACGAGACATAGTCATACACTTTAGTCCCTAACTTTTTCCTGGATTGCCCTTTCAGGTTTTCAATCCACCGGGATACCCTTTTTTGCCCAAGTCGCCTTTTCAGGTTTTCGACTTGCCGGGTGTACATCTTTTTATATATATCCCTAATTTTTGCCCAAACCCTTTTGGTTTGCCGGGATGCCCTTATTTTTGCCTAGGCCAGTCAACCTAGCGGGTCTCTTTTTATGCGTAGTATTTTTTAACTATGTCTGCGTTTACAGGCTGTGGAAAGTCTTCACCATCCATTGTAGTGAGTATCATGGCACC
This sequence comes from Lathyrus aphaca, assembly GCA_963966055.1. NCBI lineage: Eukaryota > Viridiplantae > Streptophyta > Magnoliopsida > Fabales > Fabaceae > Lathyrus > Lathyrus aphaca. The sequence continues at coordinate 162,181,829 of OZ014520.1, read as the reverse complement.
TCCGGAGAACACTGTCTTGACTACAAATGGTCCTTCATATGTTGGAGTCCACTTGCCCCTAGGATCACCCTGTGGTAATATGATACGCTTGATTACCAAGTCACCAGCCTGATATACCTTTGGCTTAACCTTCTTGTTAAAAGCTTTGATCATTCGTTTCTGGTACATCTGGCCATGACAAATTGCTGCTAACCTCTTCTCATCAATCAAATTTATCTGGTCCAGTCGAGTTTGAATCCACTCATCTTCATCCAAGCCTGCATCCTTCATAATTCTCAAGGAGGGAATCTGAACTTCAATGGGAAGAACTGCTTCCATACCATAGACTAAGGAGAATGGGGTTGCCCCTGTTGAAGTACGTACTGTGGTACGATAACCATGAAGAGCAAATGGTAACATCTCATGCCAATCCTTATAAGTAACAGTCATCTTCTGTACAATCTTCTTAATGTTCTTATTAGCAGCTTCAACTGCCCCGTTCATCTTTGGACGATACGGAGAAGAGTTGTGATGCTTAATCTTGAACTGCATGCAGAGATCAGTGATCATAGTGTTGTTCAGATTAGAGCCATTGTCAGTGATAATCCTTTCAGGGATGCCATACCTACATATGAGATTATTCTTAATGAACCGAGCCACAACATTCTTAGTAACAGATGCAAATGAAGCTGCCTCCACCCACTTTGTGAAGTAATCAATAGCAACCAGGATGAAACGATGCCCATTAGAGGCAGTAAGCTTGATCTCACCAATCATATCAATGCCCCACATGGCAAAGGGCCAAGGAGCAGTCAACACATTTAATGGTGATGGAGGTACATGAACTTTATCAGCATAGATTTGACATTTGTGACAAGTTCTGGAGTGTTGATAGCAATCAGTTTCCATAGTAGACCAATAGTAACCTGCTCTCAATATCTTCTTTGCCATAGTATGACCACTAGAATGAGTGCCAAAGATCCCATCATGCATATCTTCCATAATCTCAGTTGCTTCCTTCTTATCCACACAACGAAGCATAGTTGAATCATGATTGCGCTTGTACAGAATCCCATTGCTCAAGAAGAACTTAGCAAAAAATCTTCTCAGAAACTTCTTATCTTTGACAGATGCCCCTTCAGGGAACTCCTGAGCTTCAAGATATCTTTTTATTTCATAGAACCAAGGCTTCTCCTCTGCTCCTTCTGTGTCAATCTCATTGCAATATGCAGGCTTTTCAAATCTATCAATAGTAATCTTGGGAGATTCATCATCCCAACTGATCTCAAACATGGATGCCATGGTAGCTAATGCATCTGCCAACTGATTCTCTCTTCGTGGAATGTGTCCAAAAGTAATCTCTTTAAAATGTGGGATCAAAGACAACACATGCTCTCTGTAAGGAATGAGGTTATCATGCTTGGTATCCCAATCTCCTTTAATTTGACTTACTACCAGGGCTGAATCTCCATACACATCAAGGAACTGAATCTTCATATCAATAGCAGTTTTAATACCCAGGATACATGCCTCATACTCAGCCATGTTATTGGTACAATAGAAACAAAGTCTGACAGTAATCGGGGTATGACAACCTTCAGGGGAAATAATCACAACACCAACACCATTACCAAGCGCATTAGAGGCACCATCAAAAACCATAGTCCATCGGGATCCTTGTTCAGGTCCGTCATATTGTCCAGGTTCTTTGGTAATATTCATAATATCTTCATCAGGAAACTCAAAATTCATTGACTGATAATCATCCACTGCTTGATGAGCCAAATGATCAGCAACAACACTTCCTTTAATGGCCTTCTGAGTAGTATACTGTATATCATATTCTGTCAAGATCATTTGCCATCTTGCAATTCTTCCGGAGAGAGCAGGTTTCTCGAATATGTACTTAATTGGATCCATCTTCGAAATCAACAAGGTAGTATGGGTCAGCATATACTGTCTTAGTCGGCGAGCAGCCCATGCCAAAGCGCAGCAAGTTTTCTCGAGCAGTGAGTATCTTGTTTCACAGTCGGTAAACTTTTTGCTAAGGTAGTATATTGCCTGCTCTTTTCGACCAGACTCGTCATGTTGCCCCAACACACACCCCATTGAGTTGTCTAACACTGTTAAGTACATAATCAAGGGTCTTCCATCAACTGGTGGCATCAAAATTGGTGGTTTTAGCAGATACTTCTTGATTTCATCAAATGCAGTCTGGCACTCATCATTCCACTCCATTACCTGATCTTTCTTCAACAACTTGAAGATTGGCTCACAGATGGTAGTTAATTGGGAGATAAATCTTGCAATGTAGTTCAATCGTCCCAAGAAACCTCTAACCTCCTTTTCAGTACGGGGAGCTGGCATCTCTCGTATAGCTTTCACTTTTGCAGGATCAACTTCAATACCTTTTCCACTGACAATAAAACCCAGGAGCTTACCAGATCTAACTCCAAAAGTACACTTATTTGGATTCAATCTCAACTTATATTTCTTCAACCTCTCAAACAACTTGTGCAGATGATCAAGATGTTGCTCTTCATTCTGAGATCTAGCTATCATATCATCCACATATACCTCTATCTCATGATGAATCATATCATGAAACAAAGCCACCATAGCACGCTGATACGTTGCCCCTGCATTCTTCAAACCAAATGGCATTACCTTATAGCAAAAGGTGCCCCACTGTGTCACAAATGTTGTCTTCTCCATATCTTCAGGTGCCATCTTGATTTGATTGTAACTAGAGAAACCATCCATAAAAGAGAATACCTTATGCTGAGCAGTGTTGTCCACCAGAATATCAATATGAGGGAGTGGAAAGTCATCTTTAGGGCTAGCCTTGTTCAAATCTCTGTAGTCTACACACATACGTACCTTACCATCTTTCTTAGGAACTGGTACCACATTTGCAACCCACTGAGGATAAGAAGTCACTGCTAAGAACCCTGCATTGAACTGTTTCATTACCTCTGCCTTGATCTTTTCTGACATTTCAGGACGCATACGACGAACCTTCTGCTTCTTTGGACGACAATCTTCTTTCACTGGCAAACGGTGAACCACAATGTCTGTATCCAACCCTGGCATATCTTCATAAGACCAAGCAAAGATCTCCACATAGTCACGTAACATCTGAATCAACCTGCTCTTGACACTGTCCTCTAAATCAGCCCCTATCTTGACCTCTTTTCTGTTTTCTTCAGTTCCCAGATTCACAACTTCGACTGGCTCTTCATGTGGCTGTATAGCTTTCTCTTCTTGTTGTAACAACCTAGCAAGCTCTACAGGTATTTCACAATCGTCCTCATTTCCGTCTTCAGTTTGATAGATCGGATTCTCGAAATTATAATTGGCAATAGTAGAACTGTTATCAACAGGATCCAGAGTGGATGAGGATCTGCATTTTAGTGATGTGGGTGTGTGTAAGAACACATAGCTGATAAAACAAAAATAAAAGAAAAGAAAGACAAGGAACACAATATTTACGAAAACGAAACGTCCACTGATTTTATTGAATGAAGTATGCAAATGAAATGACAGCCCGTAACAAGCATACCATTGTGCCCCGGGTAAGGCACATGGCTTGAAAGTTTTATTGTTCAAGAAATTACAAATTTAAAATATAACAACACAGTAATAGTATTTACTCCTGACTTAAGGAGATAGGGATAACATCTTCAGCTTTCCAATTATTAAGTCCAGCACCCACAGTAGGAAAAATCCATGCATCCAAGTTGTAGTTTTCATCTAGATCTCCCACAGCGTTAATCTGGTCCTTCACAACCCCTTGACTAGTGACACGGGCAGCACGAGCACGACGAACAGCCTTCTGGGACTCTACAGTGAAACCCAAACCGAACTTGTCAGACTTGTAGGGAATATCAGGAAGCTGACCCCAAATAGTACAACCACCTTCATCCACCACAGCTCTAGCATCATTGAGGGAGGTCATTGCCATTGTTGGAGGCTTTCTGGTGACCACAGGAACTTTCTTCACAACAGGAGGAGCTACATAATCATTAACAACCCAGGGAACCACTTCAAATGTCTGACACGGAGTCTCAATGTATTCACCTTCCATTTCCAGATACTTGAAAGTGTTTACATGACTGACAAAGTATTCTTCTTCTCCATAGACAGTAACAACCTTTCCATTCACCGGATATCTCAACTTTTGGTGCAATGTAGAGGTCACAGCCCCTGCCCCATGGATCCAGGGACGACCAAGCAGACAAGAGTATGAAGGACGAATATCCATCACATAAAATGTAGCAGTAAACACCTGGGAACCAACTTGGATTGGGAGATCAATTTCCCCATGCACTACTCTTCTAGAACCATCAAAAGCCTTTACCACAATATTACTGGGCTTCAGCACAGCATCTTCAGGACTCAGCTTGTTCAGGACTTCCTTAGGCAACACATTCAAAGAGGAACCATTGTCTATCAGCACATGTGACAGGGTAGTGCCCCTGCATTCAATTGAAATATGCAAGGCCCTGTTATGATCCCTCTTGGCAGGGGTCAAATCAGCATCAGAAAATCCTAACCCATTGTCATAGGTCAGGTGGGCAACACAATTCTCAAATTGGTCAACAGAAATTGCACTGGGTACATGAGCCATCTTCAGAAACTTGATCAATGACTTGGCATGAGCCTCAGAACATAACAACAAGGACAGCGTAGAAATCTTTGAGGGAGTATGCCCCAACTGATCAACAATGTCATAATCACTCTTGCGAATGATTTTCAATACTTCTTCCATCTGCTTAGAGAGGTCATCAGCAGCTGGCACATCAGTAGATATAGGCTCAATAACAGGACCCTTGCCCCGAGCATCGGTGGTGGAGGTAGCAGCAGGAGTAACTGCATTCTTGGAAGTATCTGGAGGAGAGAAAACTCTTCCACTACGAGTGATCTTACTAGATCCAGCAATATTGTCAACATCAGCAGGCACATCAGCTACAGGCTCTTGCTTAACACCATGGATGTAAACATCAGATCCATAATGCCAAGGCACAACTTTGTCAGACGTATATGGGATAGGACCAGGAGTAGTAATGACCACAGGAGCTACTCTGGCTTCAGCAACAACTTTCACAGGACCTTCAGCAGTAATCTTGATTGGACCCTGATGAGTGATTTTAATGGGACCCTTTGAAGTGATTCTTATTGGTACTTTGTCAACCATGTCAACCTCTTCAACCTTCCTACCTTGAGTCAGATGATCCACCATACTTTCTACAGACGACGGAGTCCTCTCAAATACTATAGTATACTTATCCATGAGACGTTGAATTCCATCTCTCAATATGAAGCAACTATCCGGCTTATAGGTACAATACAAACAATCTTCACGACAACCTGGAAAGATCCCAGCTTGTACTAACCTTTTCTTGATAACAGATAGTGGTGTGGTCAACTCCATAACTGAATAGACATGTAGATCTTCTTCAATGGCATTGACAGTCTTCTCGTGATTCGGCATTGGAGCAGTAATCACATTGGGAGTACCTGGAGGATCAAACTCAATTTCTCCAGCATCAATCATATCCTGAATTTTATTCTTCAAGACCCAGCAATTATTAGTATCATGTCCCTGACAATTTGAATGGTATGCACACCGTGCATTGGGATTGTACCTGGGAGAGGTAACATTGGGATTCTGAGGAGCCTCTTTCAAAGTAATAAGTTCAGCCTTCAGCAAATGTTGCAATGCCTGAGCCATTGACATATTGATCTTCGTGAACTGTCTTCTAGCCCTCTGTTGGTTGCCCTGTGGCTTCTCTGTTGTTGCAGGAGTTGGATTTGAAATATGAACTGCACTGACAGACTGATGCCTTCTGTTACGATCAAGCTGACCATAAACAGCATTAGATTCTTTCTTCCCTGTGGGAGGCTTCTTTGCAGCACCTGATGAAGAAGTGCCCACATGGATCTTACCATTCTTTATACCATTCTCCACTCGCTCTCCTGTCATGATCAACTCAGTGAAGCCAGATGATGAGCTTCCAATGAGATGACTGTAGAACGGACCATTCAGCGTACACATGAACATATCAACCAATTCCCTGTCAGTCAAAGGGGGTTGAACTCTTCCAGCTAAATCTCTCCACTTCTGAGCATACTCTTTGAAACTTTCTTTGGCACCCATAGACATGCTCTGAAGCTGCATGCGAGTGGGGGCTAAGTCAGCATTGTATTGGTACTGCTTATAGAAAGCTTCAGCAAGATCATTCCAGTCTCTGATGTTGACACTCTCCAACTGATAATACCACTCCAGCTGAGCTCCAGATAAACTCACTTGAAAGAAATGGATCCACAACTTCTTATCAGCAGTGTGGGGTTGAATTCTTCTAACATAAGACCTCAGATGCAGTTTGGGACAAGAGACCCCATCATAGACAACAAAAGTAGGAACCTTGAACCCAATGGGTATGACTACCCCAGATATCAAACTCAAATCCTCAAAATCCAGCCCAGATGATTTCTGCAACTCCATAGCATCCATCCTATCCACCAGCATCTTGAATTTGTCTTCATTAGGCTCATGGTAGTAATTAGCCTCAGAGTCAGAGTCCCCCATTGTGTGGTGGAGACTGCCTACCTCTTGCTCAGATTCCTCAGATTCATAGTCTTCAGCTGGTTCTTTGGTCTTGGCAAGACCTTTGAACCTTCTTCCCATGTTAATCAACCCAGCAGACCTTCTAGTCTTCTTAGTCTTCTTGGCCAGCAGTGCCTTCAATTCATCCTGTCCCTTGGACAGGTTCAAGATCAGCTCTTGGAACTGTGCATTTTGTGCCTGAAGATCCTTAACTGATTGTTCAAGAGCCATTGCTGAAATAAACAGCGAGAAGATAAGAAACCTGTGCACAATAAACCTGTGATGCAATGAAATGATATGGTAATGTATATGCAATGTTTTCAAGGACCGCAGGATTTAAATTTGCTTAGAAAAACACGAAAGTAAACTTTTATTAGTAATAACTTTGTTTTGCCTTTTAGGCTTACAAAAATGAAAATGAAATAAGTACAAAAGATGGGGTTTTAAGTCTCCCATGGACGTTTCCTCTTTGTGTTGAGGTAAGAGTTAAGGTTCCGTTCCTCATGAAGTAGCTTTGTTAGTTCCAGAATCTTTTCTTGGCTTGCTTTGTAATGAGCCTCGAAAGTATCCCTTTGCTTCTTCAGTTGGATCCATGATCTCTGCAAGTCTTCCTTATCAGTAGGCATGTCTGGGTGAAGGATGGTATAAGCAGTGTCTCCTTCAGCAACAGGTTCCATGGTAACTGGTAGGACGGCAGGATATGGCATCATGAGTGTCTGAGCACGAGATCGTACCCATCTGAGATAAGCCTCCATAGGAATAGTGTACTTAGGCTCCAGTGTCTTGCTGTCAATCCTGTTTACCTTTCCCCAAGCTCGTATGAATCTCTGACGGTAACCCTGAAGATCGTTGTCGTAATCAAACACAATGCCCTGAATCAACATGTCATGTGGGCCATCGCTCCGAGCGTAACCAAACTGTCGTAAAGCTAGAGAGGGGTTGTAGGTGATGCCTCCTCTTATGCCTAGAAGTGGCACATTAGGGAACTCCCCACAACGGTCAATGATGGTGACATTCTCCATAGATCTGGAGCACCAATGGATGTCTGAGTGAGAAAGTGACATGATCCTCTTGGACCATCTGAACCCTTGCTCATTCTTCATTACTGAGCGAGGAAGGTGAGAAATAAACCACCTAGAAAGCAAAGGTATGCAGCACATCAAAGTTCCTCTTGCCTTTGTAGTACGGGTGTGAAGAGAATGCAGGATGTCTCCAAGCAATGTAGGCACTGGATTGTGACTCAGGAAAATGTTGATGGCATGAACATCTATGAACTGATCTGGATTGGGGAACAATACTAAACCGTATATCAGTAAGGCTAAGATCTCCTCAAAAGCATCATAGCTCATGGCCTTCAAGAACATTTGAGCCTTATCCATTAGCACCTTGGCAAGAATACCCTTGGTTCCGCTTCTCATCTCTAGAACAATGTCAGACTTCTTCAGATGTAGAGCTGCAGCAATGACCTCTGGTTTGAACTCCTTCTCTAAGCCTGTGAAGGGTCTTTGATCAAGAACAGGTATACCCAGAAGCTTAGAGAACTCCTCTATGGTATGGACTAACTGATAGTCAGGGAATGTAAAGCAGTGGTGCTTAGGGTCAAAGAACTGAAACAACACACTCATCATGTCTTCATTGAACCCTGAAGTGACTAGATCCAATAGGTGACCATGTCTCTTGATGAAATGGGAGTGATCAGACACTTGAGAAACCAACTCTTTAAGCTTAGCAGGTATGCCCACAAAGTTGATCCTGATGGTGTTTCTACGAGCAGAAGCCATGACCTGCAACAAAGAACAAAGATAAATCCTTTGGTCCTTGAAATGGTTAGTGAAAATGCTATGCTTATGATGCATGATGATGTCATGATGTTATGCTCAATCACAAACATGTGGCACACACAAACAAGTCACACCATAGCCCTAGGTTTAAAGGCTTGCATGAGGTTTAAGGTAAGTACCCTCCCCTGAAGTTAGATGGTTCATCCTGTCCTACAAAAGTAACCGGGTTCTAAGGGATCTCAATATCATTGATCCTTCACAAGGGTGGTTGTTCAGAAGGCAACTTACTTGCCAACCAAAATCCTCCAAGTTTAAGATCTCAATGAGCGTAGTATCGAGTGTCAACCAACTTCAGTCTGCACCAAAGCCGGTTACCTCACTACTTTCTAAGGGCCAAGATGAGTTAACTAGGGTTCTAAAAGTTAGTTAGTGTATTGACAACATATGGCAGCCTCATATTATCCTCAACTTGACTTAAGGAACATAAGCACCAACCAAGAAGTCGCACTAACTATGGCCACCAGATCAACCGTATCGATATACGTCGTACAGTTTCCTTGGTCTATTGCCATTTACCTAAGGTACACTAGATCCGGGTTAGGACCTTTCACACATAAGAGCACCCCAACAAGATAATATAAAGCAAACAAGGCAAACAATTTAAAGTGATCTAATTCCTAAGGGTACCCCTCTTATATCAAATCCCCAGCAGAGTCGCCAGTTCTGTAACACGGTGGGAGAACTGACTTTTAGTTATGTTGCGGATAGCAAGAGTCGCCACCGACTTTTATTTTATCCAAAAGGAAAGGTTATAAAAGAACAAGAAAGACCTTAAGAGATATTTTTGGGTCCGGGGGGTAGGTTATGTAAAGGGAAGGTGTTAGCACCCTTTACATCCATGGTTATCCATGGGCTCTTAGTTACTTAGCTCACTTTTGAATTGTTTTTGAAAGTGTAGTGTGTGAATAGAAAAATTTTCAGAATAGTTGATAATGATCCATGTATGGATGCGTAAAAACTTGTTTTTGAAAATTTGTTTGAAATTTGTTAAGTGTGAAAAGTTTTTGAAGTGAGCAAGCACATAAGAGGAACCTACCCTAATGTTTTAAGTCTTTCTTGTTCTTTATCCTTTCCTTGGTAAGACTATCCCTACTATTAAGGAGTAGGTAGTCATTACCTTGGATGTAAGGGACATAAGAGGGACATTCTGTTTTATGAAGGCAACTGTGGGGTGTAATAAGCATATAGGAGGGACTATCATCATTATTCGAAGGGACTTAATTTTTTAAGGCAACCATTAGGGACTTGATGATTTTTCTTTTTAAAGGGACTTGCTTTATACACCCCACTTGACCTTATGATTTAGGCAACTTGAGGGATAACATTAGAAATGTGAGATGGCGATTAAAAATCGACTTACGTGTGTGAGTGTTCAATATTATTTATCTTTAATTTAAATGCTCTAATTTTATTTTTAATAGAATACATATTTTTGCACTCCCTAAATTACTAACCATAGCAAAAACAAAATAATTAAAATATTACAAAATTTACATCCGAGAAACAATTACAACATAATTATAAAAATAATAAATAGCAAAAAATATAAATATATAGCAAAATAAATATAATAAGCAAAAATAAATAAGTAAATAAAATAGAGGTTAGTGATAAATAATAATAAAATAAGGTTAGTAAAAATATTAAAAATAAATAAAATTAGTGAAATAAGAATAATTAGAAATAAACAAGATTAGAGAAATAATAAGATAATAATAAACCAAAATTATGAATAATAATATAATTAGTAATAATAATAAAAAAATATTATAAAAAAATTGGATTTTAATATATAACATTTAATAAGAATTAATTAAAAAAAATTTCAAACATAATGTAATTATAAATTCTAATTATTACAAATTTAATCACTTTTTAAACATACATTAACATTTATTTAAAAAAAATATATTTATACGTTATAAGGAGAAAATAAGTTTTAAATATTATATTCACTAAATTAATCGTATTTATAAAATTTAATTTTATTAGTTATTATATTTACAAAATTTCTCATATTTATAAAATTTACAAGAATCATATTAAATAAATAAATAAATATACATAATAATTACATTAAGAATTAGAAAATAAAATTATTTAGAAAAAATAAAATTAAGTTTTGTTTTAGAAAATATTTTTAGGGTTTGTTTAGAAAATTAGGGTTTGTTTATATACACAATTATTTTAACTAATATATGCATATATATTATAATTTATTTACAAAGTAAAGAAAATAAATTTTAAATGAAAAAATATGAATATAACTATTAAATAATATTTTATAGAGAATTATTTTTATAAAGAAATCAATTAAATTGATTTAAACAAAACAAAAAATAAATAAAACAAGGAAAATATCAAAAACAAACCTGGCTGGGATTTGAACCCAGGAGGTTTTGATTAACAGCATCAAGGCATACCACTGGACCATTCCATACGCAGGTAGCAAAGCAATAAGTCCAATAGGTTTTGTTCTTTATTGTGAGAAATCTGGAAAATAAAGAAATAAAAAGGCCTGGGGTGCGAATCGAACCCAGGACCTTTTGATCACAAGCATGCAAGAGTTACCGCCTGGCTGGGAGAGCCTAACTGATAGCTTGTTGACAAGAAACTATAATATATTACATCTTCTTTTATCCTGAAAAAATAGAACAAAAATAGTGGTACAAGCCAGATTCGAACTCATGCCATCACCCAACAAGCCTACAAGCCTTACCACTGAGACATACACGCGCGTGTGATAAACAAACTAACAATTAAAGATAAAATATTTTCGTTAATTTTTGAATTCTCAAACGCGCGGGAAGAGGTCATCTTCTACCTCCAGAGCTGCGAATTCAGCTACGAAAATAGCTGGGAGTTTACCTGCGAATTTTGCTACCTGTTCAAACCTGCGAAACCCAAACACTCATGAAACAGCATCAATTCATGAAATTGGTTAGTGATTTACAATCCTCACAGTTCACACAACAATTTTATGATTCCAGAATTCATTTATATGCATTCAAACGATAAACCCTAATTGTGAGGTTATGAACCCTAACATGGCCGTTTGCGTTTTAGACACTCATTCTTCAATCCAATTGTCCAGAATCGTTCTAGGGATCAAGATAAACACATATCAGTCATCAAAAACAATTCATAATACATATATTAATGGATTCGAAAATTTGAATTTTAAGAGAAAGATGAGTTCGGGTAGTGTCATATGTGATGGTATTGATGCGTATGAGTGATGATATAGCTTCCCCAATGTCCAAAGAACATTTCTATGTTCTTACTTTACCTTCAAATCTCTTGTAGGAGTGAATCCGAATATGGCTTTTTGGATGAATTTTTGAGCAATGGAGCTTACCTTTGGGCTGCTGGAATTCGTCCTAGGGCAATGGCAATGAGTTTAGTATATATAGGGGACTCAATTAGGTCAAAAAGATTGATGGTTTGTGTGAAAATTTTGATATTCTAAGATTGAAAAAGATCATGGTGTAAAAGTCAAATATTTGTTCATGAAGACTTGCTATTCTTGTACCAATCTCATGATTCCTTTCTCTTTCAAATTCAATCAACATTTATGAAATTCTAGAAGCATTATCCAAATAAAATCTTTAATTTTCATATTTTATTTTTATTTAAAATGATTTTTAATGATTTAAATCAAATTAAATAGAAATAAAAATAATAAAAATCAGATTTTAAATGGTTTGGGTCGTGCATAGTACTAGTGTATGGATTGGATCACAATTTGGGCAGCCCATTTGGAAAAAAGTGATTTTAAACCTCCATTTTCAACATAAACCATCACAAAATTTCCCAACTTTGCAAGGGCACATCTCCCTCAATTTTAAAGGTATGAGGGTGTTCTTGGACGTTTTGGAAAGCTTGAAGAGTCCTCTAAACAACACCATTGGTTTCAGGTCCATATCATTTACCAATCTCAAGTTATGCCCTTTTGAAGTTGTTGACTTTTTGTTGACTTTTGAAATGACCTATAATGTCTTAGCTCATATCTTCCAAATGAAGCATTTTTGGGCTTAACTTGTAACATAAAAGTTGTAGAGAATTCAATTTCCTTCAAAATGAGCTTTGGATGGAGACTTGGTGATGAAGTATGTGAAAGTTATGGCTGGTCAAAGTTCAGTTGACTTTTACTGAGGAAACCCTAATTTAGAAACTCCTGATTATTGATGATCTGGAATCTCCTTGATGAATCATGATCAACCCTTGATCAAATGATGAATTTTACTTCATATACTTGATGTTGTCAAAAAATCATGAAGTTTGACTTTGGTTTGACCACAGTTGACCTCAGTTTGACTTTTTAACTGCATTGACTGATTTTGACTTATCTGATCATCTGACTGAGCAAACTTTTGAGAAAAGTCTTGAAACTTGTCATGGGGGTTCTTATACACATATAAGATGTTATGAAGCTCACTTGAGGTATTGGAAGTCCATTTAGCCTGATTAAAGTCAAAACCCTAGTTTTGGATACACTGCTTAGGAGGTGCATTGTCTGAGGGAATTATCAACTCTTCTGACCAATTGTGAACTTTGTGAACCTTGTGAACCATCATAAAATGTCTTGTGAACCTCATGGGAGGTATTGTGAAGCTTGTGAACCTTGTGAACCTCATGAAGTGGCTTTGTAGACCTCATGAACCTCAGGAGAGCTTTGTAATCATTGTGAGTCTTGTGAACCTTGTGAACCTTCAAGAAGTAACTTGTGGACTTCATGAACCTCATGAAAGGTATTGAAAGCATTATGGAACTTATGAACCTTGTGAACCTTCAAGAAGCAACTTATGGACTTCATGAACCTCATGAAAGGTTTTGTAAATGTTGAGAAGCTTGTGAACCTTGTGAACCTTCAAGAAGTGACTTGTAGACTTCATGAGCCTCATGAAAGGTTATATAAGCATTGAGAAACTTGTGAACCTTGTGAACCTTCTTAGCACACAAAGTCTTGTATTGTGAGGGCAAATTTTGGGGTGCAACACCTGCAAGTGACCTTTTTCCAAGGAATTGGTAAACCAAAGGTTGTTCGCCAAAAACACAAGCGAACAAATTGGTACGCCCAGTGGGACAGTGCTAAAGTAATAATAAGGATTCTCAATCCAAAAAGAGTTTATTACGTTGTATAATTTTACGAAGTGGTAAATTAGCCGTGACTGACTAGACCCATGTTCTCCGCTCTCCACACCATATTGTACTCATGGCAGGCACCATAGGAGTGTGGCGGGCGCCACAAGGCAAACCAACTTTCCCTCCATTTTTTCGGTTACAAGGGCATCCCCGTCTTTTCTTAGTAATTGTATGCCTATAAATATGACTTTAGATTTTCGTTTTTATGATCCAAACTTAGAATCTCTTAGGTATGTATCAATTTTAAAGTAGTAACCACTTCACATCGGGGTGTTACTACAATCGAGTGATCGAGTCTGTATACGTCTGTGTGATCGAGTCTTGGAGCACTTTGGAAGGAAGTTAATCCTTCCGCCATTTTAATTCCAGTTCATATTTTATTTTTCCGCACTCGCTTTATTTTATTTATTTCCCGCATTGCTTTACTTTATTTTATTTCCGCACTCGCACTACTTTCATTTATTTCCCGCACTCGTTTTACTTTGTTTATTTCTCGCACTCACACTACTTTCGTTTATTTCTCGCACTCGCACTACTTTCGTTTTTTTCCCGCACTCACACTTTATTTAATTTACTTTCCGCACTCGCATTAATTACCTTTTATGAAAAAAAATATTAAAATGAACTTTTACTTTACCATGTCTAACTAAATTTATAAAGGTTAGAATGTAAGGATCATAATTGAACCGGTAATCCGTACAACTGTTTGTAAGAAACACTTAAGGGCTATTTTAACTTTCAATATAAGTTTCATGTTCTTTAAAGTCCCGTTGCGTAAGATCGAAAGCCGTCCAACGCCTATTTAACTTAATTGTTTTTAACTATTTCAAAAACAGCCAAAAGCGCTTTGTCTAGTTCATTAGGAGTTTTTAGATTAAAAAGAAAAGAGATTTTAAAACTATTTTCTGACGCGTTAAGAAGTTTAGAGTCTGGTTCGTGAGAACCTCTTTTTGCTAGAAAGTCCAGGTCAAAATACTTTTCAAATTAGTTAAGATACTATATTTCTTAAAAATAAGTTTACTACTCTAATGCAGTACACACCTTTTTATCTGTGACAATAGGAGGGTTTGATTAGGGAGTACAACTCGGTTCTGAATACGCGAAAGCGACAGTTCCCGTTAAATTAGTTCTTTTCAAAGTAGAAGACATTGCCCATAAGTAGTTCTATTAACAAGTACTTGATTATCAATTGATTATGTGAATTGCATTCGAACATGTCTTTATTAATTAATTAAATTTGCTATTTTATTTATCATTGCGCACTCTTTAAAACCATTATTTTCAATTGCCTTAGATACACACCATAATAACAGATACAATAGATTGACACTTGGTCTATATGGATTCGACAATCTTTTATATTACTCTGACGTGTTCGTACACTTCCGAAAACACGCATCACGCCTCCACAAAGCTTCAGAGATCCTGATAGAGTTGATGAGGAGTCTTGTGGAGGCCACAACCCTTTCTAGCCTTCATCATATCTTTGCATTGCATTTAATTTTATCATCATGTTGCTTCAGTTTTATTTTGTTCAAACTTGTATGTTTTTGGTTTTGTCTTTGTAATTCATATACTTCTTAACTTTTCAATGCTTATTTCAATTTTCCTTTTGTTTAATTGTGCTGGTTTTTTTATTTTTTGTCCTTCTTGTTCATTCTTTGTGAGTGATTTTTTCATGATAAGCTTCTTTCTTGGTGAATGTTTAGCTTCTATATCAATATTGTTGGTTATTACTACATCTTACTTGCTTCGAATAGACAGATTTCTCTTCTTTTTGATGTTGACAAAGGGGGAGAAAGAAATAATTGAAGATGTTGACAGCTATGCACAAACTCAGGGGGAGTGTTTTACACATCTTGCAAAAATTTGCCATCATCCAAAAAGGGGGAGTTTGTGAGCAACCCTTTTAATTTGGTTTAGTTTTTGTATGATAGCAAATTATATGCTTTTGTGTTTAATTGTGCATTTGTTGTGTTTTTGACCTATAATATGTTTTAATGACAATACTAAAAGTTTTGGAGTGGTACATACTTCAAAAGGAATCATAAAAAAAATTTCTTAAGTATGTATCGATACATACGATCTTTGTATCGATACATTAGTCGTTAAATATTAAAAATTGTTTTAAGACTTCAGTATGTATCGATACATACGCTTTTTGTATCAATACATGTTCCTTATGTGTTTCTGCAAACAGATGATGTATCGATCCATACGCATAATGAATCGATACATGCTTTATTTTTTATTCTGGAAATAAGCTTTGTATCGATACATTCATGTTATGTATCGATTCATGCTTTGATTAATTCTCTGAATTTTTTCAAGGCTTCAGTATGCATCGATGCATACAATTTTGTATCAATATATATCAGTTATAAAACTATCATGTATCAATACATACGTGGTTTGTATCGATATATAATTCTGTTTTTCTTCTAACAACTTCTGTTTTTGATATAAAAGGCTATGTGAGTTCTGTTTTTGTCAGTAGAACGAATTCTTAGGTGAAAATTGAAGAACACAGTCAAAGGAGGTTTTGGTGTGCATCAATTTGTGAGCAGATTTAGAAACCTGAAAGATACTTCATATTCATCATCTTCTCAATCACTTTGATTCAAGAACATCAATACATAATCATTCTTATTTTTTGGATTAGAGGATCAACATGATAACGTTCAGCGGAAAGATCGAGGATCTAGCTGAGTTGAAGGCTTGAAGGGGGTTTTAAGGAAAAACCATCTGGTTTGTCCTTCAAGAACGGGCGTGTTCTTGAGGGTTTGTTAATCACGTTTTCAGAATAGATTCAAACACAGTGTATGGTTTGGAAATTGGGTTATTTCACAAACATATCGTGGAACCGGTGAATTGTTCGCATTACTTGCAGGAAATTCTTGATCGTGATCATATCAAGTGAAGGTTCATACAAGAGGAAGATATTGGTGTTTAGATTTCTGGTTTTGTATTGTAACCTTGTAAAGAATTATTTCAGCATTATTGATATAACAAAGTCTCAATTTCGGTTTAAAATTAAGAGGGAGACGTACCCACACGTGAGGACGAAAGTGGGGAACTTCCTTACCAAATCTCTGCGTATTATATTCTTTCTCTATCTCTTTACGTTTTTCAACAAGTTTGTAATTCAATTGGCATATCGTGTTTCTGCATTTTATGATACAATAGTGGTAAGAAAGCTTTTATCAAATCACCATTATTGTTAATCATCAAACACATACACGCCAAGTGTTTGACAAAATTGTTTGCTGGATTTTTTGTTCATTGGAAATAGAATTTAGTGATAAGTGCATCTGATACGTTTTAAGCTTGTGTTAATTAGTCTTTGTCATCCTAATATAAATCCAACATTTATTCGCGTGTCCAGTTTTCTAGTAGTTGTTTCAGAATAGACGGAAGTCGATTCGGGATCGTAATTCTCCGCTAACTTTCAAAAACTCTGAAAATATTTTTAAATCCTTGTTATCAAGGAGGTGATCTATTCACCCCCCTCTTGATCACTAGCCACACCGTCTAACATTTTCCACCCAAGCCCAATTGCTGACCTAAAATCATCCTCTATATATACTTATCATATGCACAAGATCAAAGGACGAAAAATCTTTGCACAAGAACCCTAAAGAAAAGTTCCATAAAGTGAAGAAATTAGGGCAAGTTGCAAAATCAATCTCAACAAGTTCAAATCCATTCCATACGTTCAAATATCATTAAGGAGATCCCAGGAGGCTATCCTAGTCATTCTTGAAGTTTAAAACCACGTGAAACATGACCTATCCTTCATGGTCATTCCTAACATTTTCAACTTTCAAATTTCTTCTTTCATGATGTATTTAGCTATATTTAATGCATATTCATGTTCATATACATTATTAAGATTGTTTTGATGTTTTTTTATCAAGATTTCATGCAAGAATCACGAGTTGCCATGGCTTGGGCACGAAGAAGAAATTCTTCGAATCTCCCTCTATAGTTGTTTTTAGCCAAAAATAATGATGGATTTGGATTCCTGGGGTCTGAATTAGTGGATCTGGACATTCTTGATTTGTTTAATCCTCAGATTTCTTGAATTTTAGTGTTGTAGGTTTTTTGCTACGAACGGAGTCGTAGCAAAATTGTAGCAAATTCTGCAGGTCACGACGAAGAAGATGAGACGTGGCGAATATTCATTGGCTGGCTCTGGATTTTGTTTACTTTTAATATTTATTTAATCCAGTCTATTCTTTGACATGCAGGCATTCATAGCCTGGTGGTAGAAGCATGCGTGAATGACCTTGAGGACCTGGGTTCAAACCCCAACGCCCTCCCTCTCTCTTTTTTGACCTATTTTCTTGTTTGTTTTTCCTATTTTCTTACTATTTTTTATTTGATATCTTTTCTCTTTTTTATAATTTATTTTAACTAATTAATTAACAACTAATATTTTCTAACCAATAAAAAATTAGGAAAATTAATAACTTTTAAAAAAAATATATAAAAAAATATTTTTATATATAATTAAATTAGTAATTAATTTAGGTTTCAAAATCATAAAAACCCTTATTTTGTCAATAAAATTCGATTATTCGATTTTCCACGAATCCTTTGATATTTCTTCCTTCCCTATTCTTATTCCTCCTCGATTTTAATTTCTTTGTCATTTATATTTATTAGAACAAATGTATAGGATGTTAATTTTCTTGTAATAGTTAGTAATTTAATTTTCGTCATTTTAATTTTTGCACTCCCCCAATTTAAATCATGTATCCCCTTCCCATGATGTAATAGCTTAGGATTTGTTTTCGCTTTTAAATTCCGCAAAACAATTAATTGCGTGTTTAGTAACGATAGGGTTTAAAAAGAATGTATGTGAATAAAAACGGACTTAGCCCATTAATCCAAAGAAAATAATTGAATACAACACACTCTTCACACCTACACCTCTAGGGTATCCCCTCTTGTTGCCTTACAAAATAATCGTCATGTCCCTCAAACATAAGGGTATCTTAGCAAAAGACGCTTACAAATAAATCATCATAGTTGCCTATGAAAAAAGATCATAGTCCTTCGATGACCCTTCGAGTTGCCTACGAAAAAATGATCTCATCCCTCGATGACCCTACAAAAAAGATCATAGTCGCTCGATGACCTTTCGAGTTGCCTTCGAATAAATGATCTTGTCCCCACTAAAATGATGATAGTCCCTTCTAATTGCTAAGGTAACCTTACATGTTGCCTTCTATGACCATTCAATAACCCTACGCTTGTCCCTCCAAATCCAAGGATAAGACTACTTACTAACTAATAGTAGTTTTATCCCTAAGGAAATGAAATAACAAGAAAGACCTTACAACTTAGGGTAAGTGACTCTTAAACGCTTGCTTACAAATTTCAAAACAAATACTTTTTACACCCCACTCTCTTTTTCAAAATACTTTCAAACAAGTAAACACTTTGTATACATTCATACGAGAATCATTACAAAGTCAAATCTTTACGAAAATATTTTAATCACACTCTACACTTTTCAAACAAAACAAATAAAGTGAACTAAGCAGTTAAGAGCCCATGGATAACCATGGATACAAAGGATGCTAACACCATCCCTCTGTATAACTTACCCCCCAAACTCAATTTTTTTAATGGTATTTCCTGTTCTTTTATGCCTTTCCTAATTGGATGAAATAAAAGTCGATGGCGACTCTTGCTTACCGCAACATATTTTGTGACAAAAAACTAAAAGTCAATTCTCCCACCGTGTTACACAGACGAACATCATCAACTTATTATCATTCAGATTAATATCTTGGGCTGCTATAAACCCCCAGGATCACATTTACCAATATCTTGGGCTGCTATAAACCCCTAGGATTACATCTATCAATGTCTTGGGCTGCTATAAAGCCCTAAGACTGCATTTGTCTCTATCTTGGGCTACTATAAACCCCCAAGATTACATCTATCAACGTCTTGGGCTGCTATAAATCCCTAAGATTGCATTTGTCTCTATCCTGGGCTGCTATAAACCCCCAGGATTACATTTACCAATATCTTGGGCTGCTAGAAACCCCCAGGATTACATTTACCAATATCTTAGGTTGCTATAAACCCCAAGGATTATATTTGTCTCTATTTTGGGCTGTTATAAACCCCCAGGATTACATTTACCAATATCTTGGGCTGCTATAAACCCCCAGGATTACATTTACCAATATCTTAGTCTGCTACATCCCCCATGATCACATCTATCGACGTTTTGGGCTGCTACACCCCCTGGGACTACATCTATCAATATTTTGGGCTGCTATATCCCCCAGGATTATGTCTATTGGTGTCTTGAGCTGCTATATCCCTTAGGATTATACCTATCGATATTGTGGGATGCTCTATTCCCCAACATTATGTGTATCTACATCTTGGATTGCTTTATCCTCCAGGAATTACATTCGAGAAATGTTTTCTCTGGCATCTTCGTCTCTCCACCAGATACTAATTACTCTGAATGGCATCTTTAAGCCCATTCAAGCAATACAATCAACCAACAATTTTACTTTGCGCACCGGGGAGTGCAAATTTCTGGGTTTTAAGTGTTCAATCCTCTTCCACCTTCAGGTCACGAATGGTGTGTATGCCAATCTAATCCCTCGGGTTTAAGATGATTGAACAGGGCAGCTGTTGTACTCCAAAATTTTCCCTCGTATATTCAAGATAATATGTCTCAAGAGGTCTCCTAATGGTCATAAGATTCTCAATTGCTCAAAGGAACTCAAGGTTTCATCAGACAAAGCCTCCTCCTAAGCGATAGATCTCAAATTAGAGTTTTGTGTTTCTCAAAGAAAATTGGACTTCTAAAGCATCAAGTGGACTTCATGGTATCTCATATACTTAAAAGGATCCTCATGTCAAGTTTCAAGATTTGCCCTACAAGTTTGGTCAATCAGATGCTCAAATAATCAGTAATCAATGGACTTGGGTGAAAAGTCAATTATGGTCAACATACAGTCAAACTTCAAAAAATTTGGTAAAAATAAAGATTATGAACTAATATTCATCATTTAATCAAGGGTTGATCATGATTCATCAAGAAAACCTCAAATTCATAACAAGGTAAAAGTTGCTAAATTAGGGTTTCTTAAGGAGAAAGTCAACTGAACTTTGACTAGACCTAACTTTCACATACTTCATTATAAATTTCCTAACTAAAGCCTATCTTGAAGGAAATTCAATTCTCTACAACTTTATCTCTCTAAGGCCGATGCCAAAAATGCTTCATTTGAGAGATATGAGCCAAGACATTACACCTCCTCTAAAAAGTTAACTTTTTCGAAAGCTCATAACTTGAACATGGAAGATCAAATTGACATGGGACCAAAATGAGTGATTAAAGGACACTTTCAGATTTCTAAAAAGTCCAAGAGCACATTCATGTGATAAAAATTGAGAAAGTTGTGCATTGTTAAAGTTGAGAAAAATTGAGGAGGTGCATAAAGCAAATAATGACCAAAACTTGAGTTTTTGCCAAATGAGCCTATCTTTTCACAATCCAAACTTAATCCTAAGTTTGTCCATAACCCATAAGTCATATATTTTACTTTTCTTTATTTATTTCATATTAGATTGGATTTAATTCATTTAAATTCAATTTTAATCAAAATAAATATTGAAAAATCAAAAGATTTGAAATTAGGTCAATTTTAGGATCAAATATTGAAGTTATCTCCATAATATATGATCCCAAATTCGTGCATACAAGAAGAGAAATTCACGCTTAATATTGTGTTTAGGATTGTTTAGATCCATTGTTTGCAGGCTTTCACGCAGGAACCGTGGATTTCCATTGTTAGGGCATAAGAGAACTCAACCTTCGTATCTCATTCTACAGGAACTTTCAGACTAAATTGAGGGCACCAATGAACTTAAAGGACTATTCCCAACGTCCTTCGCTTTTATTTTTGACCTTCTTTTCTTCTTTCTTTTTCCTTATTTCTTTCTTTTTTTCTTTTATTTTTATTAAATTAATTATTTAATTTAAATAACTTTTTTTAACCAATAGAAAAAATAGGAAATTTAATAATCTTTTCATAAAACCATAAAATACACAAAAAAAAAATTTTAATTAAATTAGATTTATTTTATCAAATTCATTTATTTTAATCAATCATTTATCTTATCTAACAAAAAACAATTAATCAATATCTGAAACTTTTATCTCCTTCATATTTTCTTCCCGATTTTATTTTATTTTAATTATTGTATAGATTGCTTGAATTTGTATTGTCCATATTTACTTTCCTCGCCCGATTTTTTCATAATGTAACTGCTAAAGCCTTGTAATAACTTAGGATTATTTTCCACATTTTATACTTCAGTCAGTTTTTTTTTTTACGATTATGTATCTCTCCCAAAGCCTTGTAATAGTAATTAGGGTTTATTTTCCGCATGTTATAAATTGTTAGATGCATGCTTAATAGGATTGTATGGCAAGACTAAAATTAACCGTTAGATAACCTTAATATCCAAGATTAAAATAACTGAACTGAACACACTTGCACACTTACACCTTTAGGGTAATCTCTCTTTGTTGCCTTACAATAAATGGTCATGTCCCTCGAACGCAGGGGTATCTTAGCAAAAGACGCTTACGAATAAATCATCATAGTTACCTACGAAATAAGATCATAGTCCCTCGATGACCCTTCGAGTTGCCTACGAAAAGATGATCTCGTCCCTCGATGACCCTTCGAGTTGCCTTCGAATAAATGATCTTGTCCCTAAAAGATCATAATCCCTCGGTGACCCTTCGAGTTGCCTTCGAATAAATGATCTTGTCCCTACGAAAATGATGATAGTCCCTTTGAATCGCTAAGGTATCCTTACATGTTTCCTTCAATGACCATTCAGGGACCCTACGTTTGTCCCTTTAAATCCAAGGATAAGACTACTTACTAACTGATATTAAGGGCAATCCTATCTCTAAGGAAATGAAAATGACAAGAAAGACCTTACAACTTAGGGTAAATTACTCTTAAAATGCTTGCTCACAACTTTAAAAAACAAACACTTTTTACACCTCACACTCTTTTCAAAATACTTTTAAATAAGTTAACACTTTGTATACATTCATACGAGAATTATTACAAAGTTAAATCTTTACGAAAATATTTTAATTATACACTACACTTTTCAAACAAAACAAGTATAAAGTAAGCTAAGCATTTAAGAGCCCATGGATAACCATGGATACAAAGGGTGCTAACATCTTCCCTTTGTATAACTTACCCCCCGAACTTAAAATATTTTAAAAGGTCTTTCCTGTTCTTTTATACCTTCCCTTTGTATAACTTATCCGCAACATATTTTGTGATAAAAAACTAAAATTCAGTTCTCCCACCGTGTTACACACCTCATGAGTTACTTAGCCACCGCTCAAAATTATTTTTTTACCCTCTATTTCCGGATGTGCACATCCGGACGCACCACTTTTTACAAAAACGTTGATTTGTTCCGAATTTGCATATCAGGAAGACGTCTGGATGTGCACATCCGAAAATATTTCTTATAATAATTCGCGCCAGAGCTTCTCCCCCTCACTTTTCACATTCCAAATCTCTCAAAACTCTTAATTTCTCATTTCCTCAAATCTCGACTTTTTTCACTCGATTCAGTGCAGAGCAACTTCTACAATGATCAATAGACTCCACAACCTCCATATCTCAATTTAATCGGTAAGTTTTTGAATTTTAGAGTTTCAGAGTTATTTACGAGTAAGCGATTTAGAGTAGTCATTTAAATAAAACAAAGACTAAATAATTACTTTAATACATTTAAAAACCGATCGTACCGGCGATCAAAATCTACAATGGTTGCAGATGCTGACGTGGATGTTGAGGTCGTTGCCCGGTCGTCGAGGAGAATGGGGGGTGTACCTGCAAGGTACTCCGATGCCAAAGTAAGAGCGGGCAAAAGAGTATGCAAGTATGAGTAAACGTGTTAAGGGAGTGAATATTCGATACCTGACCCTTTCATTTGAGA
The DNA here is from genome assembly GCA_963966055.1 of Lathyrus aphaca. NCBI lineage: Eukaryota > Viridiplantae > Streptophyta > Magnoliopsida > Fabales > Fabaceae > Lathyrus > Lathyrus aphaca. Next base: position 162,158,228 of record OZ014520.1, on the reverse strand, counting down.
GGGTTTATAAGAGCCCCAACGCTTGGCCATTGGTACCTATTTTGGGCCTGGATCATGGATCCCCAGAAAATAGGTAACTGCCAGAAACTAGCCGTTGGGATGCGCATACCTGGTCGGATTGGATGTGCGTCGAGCATAGGGATATTCGAGTAGGAATTGTCTTCGGCTGAATCTGGGCGACTCCCGCGGGCGTCAGGAAGAAGTCTAGAAGGAGCAGAGAAATTTGACCACGGGTAACCGTGGACGATAAGTCCTCCTTGGATGAGGGGCATAAAGCCAATGGGTCCTCCTGTCATTTGGGATATTGGGTCGTCCTATCACTAGGAGTGGATTGGGCCATGTCTAGTCATTGGGCTAGTCCGGAATAGGAGCCCCCAAGTTGTTGCTTCTGGTCGTAGAAGTGATGACTTAAGGGAGGTCGACTACGTACGGGGTGAAGTTGAGACTTGTGATATTTTTTAGTTACCTGGCTCGGTGTGAGTGAACCCGCGTACCCCTAGGCGTCAAAGTATGGTTGTTGGACGAGAATACCAATAGTTATGCTGTGAAGTTACGTCACGCCTGCGCCTAGGGAAGCGTGCACATTTAATGCATAATGATGGCTATTCTATGGTCGCCCCTAGGTAATGAGTGTGTCGTTTATATGTTATAGGTCCCATGTGCTCGCGCACGTGCTGACGGAGGCTATAAATAGGGCGCTGGGACTCAGTTTCATATTTTTCGCTCTCTGTTTTTGTGCTCGACAAAGACAAATGCTCGTTCTCTTCCACAAGCCGTCGTCTGCCGCCGTCTCCAACAAGGAAAGCCAATTGACCACGCGACAAACTTCTAAAATTTGTAATTTTTCTCATTTTTTTCATCTATTTATGCTTATGATTCTTGCTGATAACATAGATGCATGCGGTTATGATAGATTTTAGGGTCAATAGGACACATAGTTTAGACTATTAGGGTTTCGATACGGCATCCCAATTTCAATACGGTGGCTATCGTGTGCCAAGCCGTCGTCGTCGTGACACTTAGGGTCTTTTAGCGACGTTCTTCAAGGCCCTACACAGCAGCTCCGATTGAACTTCAACAGGAGTTCTAGGTTTCAGTGTGGACTCACCTGATAGTTGACGTGAACCAATAGTTTTGTCATCTTAGGATTCTCCCTTCCCCGTATGAATGCTTGGTCGTTATGACGACTGTGGCCTACTTTAAATAAGGGCTTAGGTCAAAGACAACATCCTCGTTCCTCGACGCACCCTTTCACTTCATCAACTGTGGAAGGGTGGATTTGATTTAACTCATCGAATTCACATTTACTTTCGCTGGTTTTCAGGTGTAAAGATGTCCAACGATGCGCCTGTTCCCATGGATGTCAAAGATCTCTCCAGTGATACAGCTTTGTCTCCGAATCATTCTGAGGAAACAACGTCGGGAAGAAGTGTTTCATCCTCGAGTGATACCGAGGAGACCACCTCAACTCGTGCTAGACCTTCCAACCCTTAGGAGAATGATGAGGATTAAGATGTTCCTATTGAAGAATGGGTTGCCGAGGAGCCAGTGACTATTCAATCAATATACCCCCAGCCCATGGAGGGGCCAGGTCCGGTGATTGGGGACCCCGAGGATTGGCTTGTCAGATATTCGGGTGAAGAAGACCATATCTGTTGGTCGTATGGTTCCACCAGGTTTCCCATGTATGACATATTCTTCAAGGAGCACAAATTTAGGCTCCCCTTCTCAGACTTTCAAGTTTCCATGTTTGTGCACCTGAAGCTCTCGTCGTCGCAGTTGCATCCAAATTTGTTTGCTTTCATGCGAGATTTTAAGATGACATGCAGATACTTGAAGATTGGGGCGACCCTTCCCCTATTTTTCCATATATTCCACCTTCAGAGATAGGTCGTGCAGGGAAGATACAACTGGGTCTCTTTCAAACAAAATAAAAAGATCTTCAAGGCCTACTCCGAGTCGATTAGAGACTTCAAGGACCGGTATTACCTGGTCGAACCAGTTTCGGTTCATGCTCAGAATTCTTGCAAATTCTGGGGGTAGACATTGATGATGAAAGGAGAGTCTTGTTAGACGAGGAGGGGAAGGAGGTTCCCCGTTTTATGCTGAAGTTTAACTTCTTCTGGTTACGTGACCATTTAATGCATGGTACCGAGGAGTATTTGGCCATAGCATCTGAGCTAAGTGAAGAAGATTGGACTAGCTATGATGCTCTCATGAGTTATGTTTCCCAGATTACCATGGTTGTGCACGTAGACGAGAAGGGTAATGCAATCCTGGACAAGGACAGGGGTGCCAAAGTGACCCCTAGATTCATAGAAGTATCAAAACTTCTCGTTTGTGAGACAGACGAGGACTTCACCGCTTACCTCGGTAGTTTTTTAGAGTTATTTATATGTATTGAATTCTATGCCCGTGTACCTTTTATGCTCTAACCAATTTTTTCTTTGTCTTTTTCAGATTTGTTGGTTGATTTGAAAGACAAGGTGATGGTCGATGCTGCCAAGAGGAGGGGCACTAAGAAACTGAAATAAACTCGTTTGAACGAACAATTAGGATCTGCGGGGACAGGTTCGGGGAACTCTTCCTCACCTTCCCATGGTTCGCCGGGAACTGCCTCCTGACTCAGCAAAAGGTTGAGGGTTGACGATGTTATACACTTAACAGAGACCCTCCCCCTAAAGCCTTCGTTTGAGCTTCCCGCTTATTTCCTGAAGTCGACCTTCTTCAAGGATACCTCTCTCCGAGTCCATAGGGTGGGAACACTTAAATTAGCGGAGTTGAGTCGACCGGACAACCGGTTATGTTTGGCTCGGGATGTGAGCTCTGTGATGAGGGTCCTGATGATGGCTTCTATATACGCTGAAGGTACTGCCACTCAAGAGCAAGAGATACAGAAGCTAAAGGCTCTCTTGTCTGCTTCTGAGGACATGGCTAACGTCTCCTCAGAGTCTATGAAGGAAGCTTCGAAGAAGATTAGGGAGCTTAAAAAGTCCTTGGCTGCTGCTAACTTGGAGAGAAGAGCGACCAAATATGAGGTTGCCCACCTCAATGCTGCAATTGGTCTTGCTGAGGACGAACATGAGGACCTGAAGTCACTGGTGACCCAGGCTGAGTTGATCTCGAAGATCAAGTCAGGTGAGGAGGACCTTGAGGAGATAACGGGTGTGGCGTTTCAAAACATGGTGGACCAACTGAAGATCGTCAACCCTGGGGTGGTGCTCAACGAGGAAGGCATCAATTTCCTTTACAAGGTCAATGATGGGGGAATCTTTGTCCCCAATTTTCTTAGACAGCCAGAGCATGATGATATAACCATGGCTGAAGGGGATCAGGTGGTTCTCGCTGACCCTCAGCCCATTGCAGATGCAAATGCTTGAAGATACTGTCTGTTTTTGTCTTTTAATTTTGTTGGTCGGCCTGCATGCCATGGCCTTAGTTCTATATGGGGGGTTGTTCCTCCCTTTATGTAATATTTGAACAAGTCGATCTGCGTGTCCGCATTTTCAATGTTTCAATATTTTCCGACCTTGAAGGTCGTTTCTTTATCTTCCTGTTGTTTGTGCACGTGTGTCCGTCGAAGGACACACTTTAATTCTTAACTTTTTGCTAAGTGTTTTTACGGTGCTCGATCTCTTAGATGTTCGCTTAACAATCGTGTGAAATGTTCTTGTTTATGTGCCCCATGGGGACTTAGGATTTGTTTGTATGTTTAGGAAACTATGCTCGATTTGTGTATGTCTGGCGGTTTGGGGAACCGGGCAGAACGCCAAAGTATATTTGGTCTGGGAACGGTGCTCAAGTCATGATGATAACCCATGCTCCGCGGCGTGAACGTCACATCGCGAGCTGGGTGTCCTGCCTGGTCGTGGTACGAAAACGACGACGTAATCAATTGAGTATCCAATCGTGTGACAGTGATCTTCCTCATTTATGAGGAAAATCCTGTCAAAGAAAAGATTTGGTATGCAATACTTGTACCTAGGTATGCACTTTAGGTCGGTGCTTATGCTCCATCGTTTAGATCTGAGCAGGCCGATGAACACCTTAATTGTAGTATTGCTTAAGTTTCTTGGAGTTCCAACGACGAGCAAGTTCTTCCCCATTCAGATTTTCCAAGTAATAGGCCTCGTTCTCTATTTTTACTCGGACACGGTATGGACCTTCCCAGTTTGCAGTCAGTTTTCCTTCTCTGGAGTCTTTGTGGTTTCTCCTCAAGACGAGGTTGCCGACCGCGAACGCCCGCTTTATAACTTTAGAGTCATGTCTGATGGCGATTATTTATTTAAGCGATGCCTCGTGTAGTGCTGCCCCTAATCAAACTTCTTCGACCAAATCGAGCTCCTCACGTAGTGCTTCTGAATTGGTGTCCTCGTCCATTGGGGCTTCTATTCTCCTGGACGGTATATTCATTTCTATGGGAATAATGACCTCTTTTTCGTATGCTAATCTGAAAGGGTTTCTCTTGTTGAAGAATGAGGCGTGGTCCGGTATGTGTAAACACCCCAAATTTGCCCTCACTCTTTATCACAACATGGTTTGTGATCTTTCATTGTTTGCATTAGCATAAGCATACCATCTCATAATGCATTTTTGTTTCACTGCATAAGTTCAAATTCATCTGCATCTAGGGTTTGTGATCTGAGCAATCCAAGATTCCATCTGAGCCACTCCAAAGGTCTTAAATAATTCAAAGAGAATCCATGTGTGTTCTATCATCATATTATGTCCCTCAAAGTTCATGGAAGTCAAGAAATCCCAAGAACTGGCAAGGCATGGAAGCAGAGCTAGGGTTTTCACTCCACAGATGACCAAAATTAGGGTTTAGGTTTCAGAGGCTTTAACACCAAATTTTTGGGCCATTCTTGTTTCTAATGTTCTTAAGATGTTATAAGGACCATGTGTACCAAGTTTTATGAAGAAATTCATTGTGGAAGTCATTTGTTCACTGGGTAACTTCTTGAGCAAGTTAAGTCAAAATCAGGGCATCTGAGGCCCCCAACAATGGAACCAAAGAGGTATTTTCATCAAATTGAAGTTCTATGATCTTTATTTGATCATTGAAGTGCTTGGAAGTTCACAAAATTGAAGAAATTTGAGCTAAACCAAAAGTTGCCAAAAATGGAAATGACTTGTAATGTAAACTTTCCATTTTGGGAAAGTTCTTCAACCTCCTCTTTCTTAATCAAAAATGCTTCAAATGAAAAATTATTGGTGATGAAAGTTGTAGATTAGGTCTTTCCCTTTTTAAAAAGTACAAGAACATGTTCTAATTCATTATAGAACTCAAGTTATGATCCTTCAAAGTTGGCAAAAATCCTATAATTTTCAAGAATGCACCAAAGAGGAGTTTTTGCAAAACCACTTGCCAAGCCATTTCTTGAATTCTAATGCATCTCTAAACATCATACCATTATAGTACAACTCATTTTGATCAGAATTGGCCTAAGAATCATACATTTTCATGCCTTGAACTTCAAGAAATCTCAAAAGGGCCAAAACTTCTCAAATTTGCAAAATGGTATAGATCTTTCCATACACTTGTGCCAGCATGCCAAATCTGATCCACAAGCTTCCCTTGATCTCCGCTGAGCCAAGCCATTCCCAAACCCAGACCTGCCATGTGCCCATACCTCAAGTACAACCAACCTTGACTTTTTGCATTTCACACCATACCAATCAGCATAGCCCACAACAACTCTTCTGACCTATCAAGACATGATATGTGGACATTATGCAAGCCATAACACATAACACATTGGCCAAAAGCTGAACACAACTCAAGAACACAAAAATCCTCAAGAAACTTCATTTCTTCGAAACTCAGAAACCAACCATCAAAACTTCAAACAAACTTCATCAATCGTCTCCATTCATCCTCCAGATCATTTCCCAACCATTGCCAAGCTCTAAAACCCCAAGAAGCAGAAATACGATTCTGGTGCAGCTGAGGTGTAATCTTTCAAACCAGCCATTGAAAGCTTGTTCTAAGTCTTCCATTCACTCAAGGGAAGCCATTGGAGGTTGATTACACAAAGAAAGAGGTCAGAAAGCTCCAAAAGTGAAAGCTCCAACTCAGGTAGCTGCAACACGGTGGGAGAACCGACTTTAGTTATGTTGCGGATAGCAAGAGTCGCCACCGACTTTTATTTTATCCAAAGGAAAGGCATAAAAGAACATGAAAGACCTTTTAAAAGATTTTTGGGTCCGGGGGGTAGGTTATGTAAAGGGAAGGTGTTAGCACCCTTTACATCCATGGTTATCCATGGGCTCTTAGTTACTTAGCTCACTTTAAAATGTTTTTGAAATGTGAAGTGTGTGAATAAAAATTTTCTTAAGAGTTTCATAATGATCCATGTACGGATGCGTAAAAAACCTTTGTTTTGAAAATTGTTTGAAAAGTGTGAAGTGTTTGAAATGTTTTTGAAAAGTGAGCAAGTATCTAAGAGGAACCTACCCTAAGTTTAAGTCTTTTCTGTTCTTGAATCCTTTAAGTGGTAAGACTATCTCTATTATTAAGGAATAGGTAGTCATTACCTTGGATGTGAGGGACAAGTGAAGGGACATTTGTTTATTTAGGCAACTGTGGGGTGTATAAGCAATTTTGAAGGGATTTATCATCTTTATTCGAAAGGGACAAGATCATTACGAAGGCAACATTCGAAAGGGACTTGATCTTTTATCTGTTAAGGGACTAGATGATGTGAAATTGAGGGACTTTGCTTTATACACCCTACTTGACCTTTTTTGTAATAGGCAACATGAGAGGTATCCCTAATGAAGTGAGATGGCGATCAAAGATCGACTTACGTGTGTGAGTGTACAATTTCAATATTTATCTTTAAATTAATGAGCTAAATTAATTTTATATTACAAGTATGTTTACACTCCCTATTTACTAACCATAGCATAAAATATAAATAATAAACATTATTAAAAAATATTACACCAAGGAACAATTACATAATAATAATAAAAGCAAATTAAATAAATAAGCAAAATATTAAATAATAATAATAATTGGGGTTAGTAGAGAATAATAATAATAAAATAATACCAAATTAAATGGAGTTAGTAATAAATAAATATCATAAGAATATAATTAATAATAATAATGAAATAAACAAGAATATTATAATAATTAAAAGATCAAATTTTATATAAACAATTATTTAAGATTAATAAAATATGAGCAATTATACTAATTATTATAAAATTTAAGTTATATGCGAATTATAAAATTAAATTAATTAGGAACATATTATGAAAATAACATTATAATCACAAAATTAAATTAGCAAATTTTAACTATTCCTAAACATATATTAAAAATCATTTATATACAAAAATTAAATTATGAACAATTTATATCATATTATCATATTAACAAAAATTAAATTAAGAATTTTAATTTTAAACATATATTGAAAATTATTTATATATAAGAATTAAGTTATAAACAAATTATATAATATACATATATGATTAAATGATAAATTAAAAATTAAAAATTAAATGTCACATAGAAGAAAAATTAGGGTTTTTTATGAAAATGTTTTTTAGGGTTTATTAAATTAAAGTTTTAATTAAAATTAATAATATTAATAAACAATCAAAACAAATAATAAAAAAAAGAAACTTACCTTGGCTGGGAATTGAACCCAGCCCCTTTGCCTCCAAGAACTCCAGCCAGCAAGACTCTCCACTGGGCCAGCGCGCGCAGGTGACAAAGAAAAGGATCCAATTGCTTTTGTTGTTGTTCCTGAAGAAATCATGAAAAATAAACAAAACAAAAGGCCTGGGGGGATCGAACCCAGGACCTTTACATTGCACACAAACACACTTTCCATTCCAGCCGGGAGGGCGCATCTGATATAATAGTAACTATAATTCATAATATATTAAGTTTAATAGTTAAAAGAGAAAAATATGAAAAAACTGCCACAGCCAGGATTCGAACTCCAGTCATCCAACAATACACGCGCATCCTTTGGCCAACTGAGCTACCACACAACTGTTAAACAAAACAGAAACCAATCCATAAAATATAATTTCAAATATTTGAAATTTCAAACGCGCGAAACTTCTTCTTCTTCCTTGAATTTCCTGCGAAAATTGATACGATTTTTCCTGCGAAATTTCTTGGGTGTTCATAAACCAGAAATCCTAGGTTTTTGGAACATCAAGCAAACAACAACATTAATTCAAATTGACAGTCCAGATCAAACATATGAAGTTTATACATCATAACCATGTTCTTAAAATTCATTTATCTCAAATAAATCGTGAATTCCCAATTTGAGAACTCAAACCCTAACAATGGTGGTTTTCGGTTTAGGGCATGTTTCTCCAATGTTCTTGCCCAGAAATCATCTAAGCATCATAACAAACAAGATTAACAACACAAAAACAATTTATAATGGCTTAATGAATGAAATCGAAAAATTGAAAAATGATGAAGAACATGAATTCGGTTTGAGTGATTTAGGGTGTTTTAGATGCAAATGAGCATTGGTACATGATCAGTGATGTCTAGGGATCATTCTCATGTCCTTAAAATACCTTCAAATGCCTTGCAATGTGAAAACTGAATTTGACTTTTTGTGAGGTTTTTTTGAAAATATGAACTTACTCTTGGTGGCTGAAATTCGTGCCAATGCCTTAGGTTTGTGTTCTATACTTATAGTGCAATGGATTAGGTCAAAAAATATTGATTGTTGTGTGAAGAAATTGATTGAAAAAGATTGAAAAAGATCAAGCTTTAAACTTCAAATATTTGAGAATTAAGCCTTTCTATTTCAAGCCAATCACCATTATTTTTGTATCAATTTGATCCAAGTTGCATTCATGATTTTCTAGAAGCTCAATCTCTTTTAAATATTTGTTTTTTATATTTTATTTTAATTTAAAATGATTTTAAATGAATTAAATCAAAATAAATAAAATAAAATGATAAAAAATCTGAATTTTAGAGACTTGGGTCGTGCATGAAGTGTTGGTATGGATTGGATCATCATATGGCAAGCCCATTTAGAAAAAATTGGTTTTAAACCTCCATTTTCTTCATAAACCAACCAAAAATTTCCCAACTTTGCAAGGGCACACATCCTTCAATTTTAATGCTTTGAGGGTGTTCTTGGACATTTTGGAAAGATTGAAGAGTCCTCTAACCAACCCCACTGGTTTCATGTCCATATCATTTACCATTCTCAAGTTATGCCCTTTTGAAGTTGTTGACTTTTTGTTGACTTTCAAAAGGACCTATAATGTCTTAGCTCATACCTTCCAAATGAAGCATTTTTGGGCTTGGCTTGTGAGACAAAAAGTTGTAGAGAATTCAATTTCATTCAAAATGAGCTTTGGATGGAAAATTGGTGATGAAGCATGTGAAAGTTATGGCTGGTCAAAGTTCAGTTGACTTTTCCTAAGGAAACCCTAATTTAGAAACTCCTGATTCTTGATGATCTGAAACTTCCTTGATGAATCATGATCAACCCTTGATCAAATGATGAATTTTACTTTATATACTTGATGTTGGCAAAAAAATCATGAAGTTTGACTTTTGTTTGACCACAGTTGACCTCAGTTTGACTTTTTAACTACTTTGACTGATTTTGACTTATCTGATCATCTGACTGAGCAAACTTCTGAGAAAAGTCTTGAAACTTGTCATGGGGGTTCTTACACACATATAAGATGTTATAAAGCTCTCTTGAAGTCTTGTAAATACATTTAGCATGATTAAAGTCAAAACCCTAGTTTTGAATGCACTGCTTAGGAGGATGCATTGTCTGAGGGAATTGTCAAACTTTTTGACTATTTGTGAACTTTGTGAACCTTGTGAACCTCATGGGAGATCTTGTGAACCTTGTGAACCTCATGAAAGGTCTTGTGAACCTTGTGAACCTCATAAAGTGTCTTGTAGACTTCATGAACCTCGTGAAAGGTCTTGTAAGTATTGTGAACCTTGTGAACTTCATAAAGTGTCTTGTAAACTTCATGAAAGGTCTTGTGAACCTTGTGAACTTCATAAAGTGTCTTGTAAACTTCATGAAAGGTATTGTGAACCTTGTGAACCTCATGAAGTGTCTTGTAGACTTCATGAACCTCATGAAAGGTCTTGTGAACCTTGTGAACCTTCTTAGCACACAAAGTCTTGTATTTGAGGGCAAATTTTGGGGTGCAACAGCTGCCCCTGTTCAATTTTCTGAAACCTGAGGGGTTAGATTGGTATATTTTCCAGTCGTGACTTGGAAGGTTGAAGGGTATTGAACACAAAAGCCCAAAAATTTGCACTCACCGGTGCATAGAGTGATACTGATGATTTGTTGTAGATGCTTGAGTGGGCTTAAAGATGCCACTTGGAGAAAAGTTTTTCAGATACATTTCTTGGAGGATAAAGCAGTCCAAAATATGAAGATATAATGATAGCTTTCAGGAGGATAAACAACGTCCTGAGGTAATGGTGATAGCTTTCAGGAAGATAAACAACGTCCCGAGGTAGTGGTATGCTTTCAGAAGGATAAACAACGTTATGAGGAAATGATATGCTTTCAAGAAGATAAACAACGTCCTGAGGAAATGATGTAACCTTTGGGAAGATAAACAACGGCCCAAGGTAATGATATGCTTTCAGGAGGATAAACAACGGCCCAAGGTAATAATATGCTTTCAGAAGGATAGACAACGTTCTGAGGTAATGATATGCTTTCAGAAGGATAAACAACGTTCTGAGGAAATGATATGCTTTCAGGAGGATAATTAGCGTCCTGAGGTAATGATGTAACCCTTGGGAAGATAAACAACGGCCCAAGGTTAGAATATGCTTTCAGGAAGATAAACAACGGCCCAAAGTCATGATAGCTTTCAGGAGGATAAACAACGTCCTGGGGTAATGATATGCTTTCAGGAAGATAAACAACGTCCTGAGGAAATGATGTGACCTTTGGGAGGATAAACAACGGCCCAAGGTAATGATATGCTTTCAGGAAGATAAACAACGTCCTGAGGTATAAGAAGCTTTCAGGAGGATAAACAACGTCCTGAGGAAATGATAACTTTTGGGAAGATAAACAACGGCCCAATAGTCACAATTTGTTGATGAAATTTGTCTGCTGGAGAATTAACCTGGAAAAAAAACAAGATTATAACATTCTGTATGATAATATTAGTTTATGCATTATGTATGCATGTATGATATGATGCACCTAAGTAATGTACTATGTATCTAGGTATATGTATGTTATGATGTAAATGATGTATGTATGCATCATGCAGCTTGAAGCGTCTGGATATATTCGTATAACAACTGCTGGCCAGGGAAAATAAATCCCGACTTGTTGCTGGAGAACATGAGGAACTCGTTCCCGTCTTGTTTGATAATATAGATATCCATAACCTCCCATCTTCGTTTGATAGTAGGGTATACATAACCTCCCGTCTTCTTTTGATAGTATTCCTATTGGAAGAGTAAATTCCCGACTATCCGTATGAGGATAAAAGAGATGGATATAAATTCCAAGGGAGATGTGACTTGAAGTATTCATGAAGATGGATTTGCCCTACTGGGGATTTGTAACTGTCTTGTAGAGATGAACCGGCGAAGCTTCGTTGAAATCCTTCCCTCGTTCGTCCTTAGTAAATACTATTACTGCATTTTCATGCATTTCTGGTAAACATCAATCATATTAAGCATTTATGCATTTCTGGTAAACATCAATCATATTCAAAAGCATACATACATTCAAACACAACCAATGGACGTTTCGCTTATGTAAATAGGGTAAAAGTAAATCTGGATTCAAAGATGGAATTTTATTTATATCACAAAGTGACCTATACATAGGCAAGTTTGTACAAGGAGACAGAAATCCTAGTAAGAGGAATTTGTCATAACAATTTTTATAAAATAAGGAAAATCAGCTATGTGGGAAATAATCTTATTGAGTTTCAATTCTACTATTGCCATTATCTTCAAGTATCTCATCTTCTCCTGTTGAGACGGAAACGATTGGATTGAGCTTTATCTGTTCAAACTTGAGTAAGTAACACAACTGGTTGCAGTTTCATGGGTGATCCAAACGAGACATAGTCATACGCTTTAATCCCTAACTTTTGCCTGGATTGCCCTTTCAGGTTTTCAATCCATCGGGATACCCTTTTTTGCCCAAGCCGCCTTTTCAGGTTTTCGACTTGCCGGGTGTACATATTTTTATATATATCCCTAATTTTTGCCCGAACCCTTTTGGTTCGCCGGGATGCCCTTATTTTTGCCTAGGCCAGTCAACCTAGCGGGTCTCTTTTCATGCATAGTATTTTTTAACTATGTCTGCGTTTACAGGCTGCGGGAAGTCTTCACCATCCATAGTAGTAAGTATCATGGCACCTCCTGAGAATACTGTCTTGACTACAAATGTTCCTTCATATGTTGGAGTCCACTTGCCCCTAGGATCACCCTATGGTAATATGATACGCTTGATTACCAAGTCACCAGCCTGATATACCTTTGGCTTAACTTTCTTGTTAAAAGCTTTGATCATTCGTTTCTGGTACATCTGGCCATGACAAACTGCTGCTAGCCTCTTCTCATCAATCAAATTTATCTGGTCTAGTCGAGTCTGAATCCACTCATCTTCATCCAAGCCTGCATCCTTCATAATTCTTAAGGAGGGGATTTGAACTTCAATGGGCAGAACTGCTTCCATACCATAGACTAAGGAGAATGGGGTTGCCCCTGTTGAAGTACGTATTGTAGTACGATAACCATGAAGAGCAAATGGTAACATCTCATGCCAATCCTTGTAAGTAACAGTCATCTTCTGTACAATCTTCTTAATGTTCTTATTAGCAGCTTCTACTGCCCCATTCATCTTCGGACGGTACGGAGAAGAGTTGTGATGCTTAATCTTGAACTTCGTGCAGAGATCAGTAATCATAGTGTTGTTCAGATTAGAGCCATTGTCAGTAATAATCCTTTCAGGGATGCCATACCTACATACAAGATTATTCTTAATGAATCGAGCCACAACATTCTTGGTCACAGATGCAAATGAAGCTGCCTCTACCCACTTCGTAAAGTAATCAATAGCAACCAGGATGAAACGATGCCCATTAGAAGTAGTAGGTTTGATCTCACCAATCATATCAATGCCCCACATAGCAAAAGGCCAAGGAGCATTCAACACATTCAATGGTGATGGAGGTATATGGACTTTATCAGCATAGATTTGACACTTGTGACACGTTCTGGAATGTTGATAGCAATCAGCTTCCATGGTAGACCAATAGTAACCTGCTCTCAATATCTTCTTTGCCATAGTATGACCACTAGAATGAGTGCCAAAGATCCCATCATGCATATCTTCCATAATCTCTGTTGCTTCCTTCTTATCCACACAACGAAGCAAAGTTGAATCATGATTGCGCTTATACAAAATCTCATTACTTAAAAAGAACTTAGCAGAGAACCTTCTCAGAAACTTCCTATCTTTGACAGATGCCCCTTCCAGGAACTCCTGAGCTTCAAGATATCTTTTCACTTCGTAGAACCAAGGCTTCTCCTCTGCTTCTTCAGTGCCAATCTTATTACAGTATGCAGGCTTTTCAAATCTATCAATAGTAATCTTGGGAGCTTCACTATCCCAGCTGATCTCAAACATGGATGCCATGGTGGCTAATGCATCTGCCAACTGATTCTCTCTTCGTGGAATATGTCCAAAGGTAATCTCTTTAAAATGTGGGATCAAAGACAACACATGCTCTCTGTAAGGAATGAGGTTATCATGCTTGGTATCCCAATCTCCTTTAATCTGACTTACTACCAGGGCTGAATCTCCATACACGTCTAGGAACTGAATCTTCATATCAATGGCAGCTTTGATACCCAGGATACATGCCTCATACTCAGCCATATTATTAGTACAATAGAAACAAAGTCTGGCAGTAATCGGGGTATGACAACCTTCAGGGGAACTGATCACGACACCAACACCATTACCAAGTGCATTGGAAGCACCATCAAAAACCATAGTCCATCGGGATCCTTGTTCAGGTCCGTCATATTGTCCAGGTTCTTTGGTAATAATCATAATATCTTCATCAGGGAACTCAAAACTCATTGACTGGTAATCATCCACTGCTTGATGGGCCAAATGATCAGGCACAACACTTCCTTTAATGGCCTTCTGAGTAGTATACTGTATGTCATATTCTGTCAAGATCATTTGCCATCTTGCAATTCTTCCGGAGAGAGCAGGCTTCTCGAATATGAACTTGATTGGATCCATCTTTGAAATCAATAAGGTAGTATGAGTCAACATATATTGTCTTAGTCGGCGAGCAGCCCATGCCAAAGCGCAGCAAGTTTTCTCGAGCAGTGAGTATCCTGTTTCACAGTCGGTAAACTTTTTGCTAAGGTAGTATATTGCCTGCTCTTTTCGACCAGACTCGTCATGTTGCCCCAACACACACCCCGTTGAGTTGTCTAACACTGTTAAGTACATAATCAAGGGTCTTCCATCAACTGGTGGCATCAAAATTGGTGGTTCCAGCAGATATTTCTTGATTTCATCAAAGGCAGTCTGGCACTCATCATTCCACTCCATTACCTGATCTTTCTTCAACAACTTGAAGATTGGCTCACAGGTAGCTGTTAATTGGGAAATAAATCTTGCAATGTAATTCAATCGTCCCAAGAAACCTCTAACTTCCTTCTCAGTACGGGGAGCTGGCATCTCTCGTATAGCTTTCACTTTTGCAGGATCTACTTCAATACCCTTTCCACTGACAATGAAACCCAGGAGCTTACTAGATCTAACTCCAAAAGTACACTTGTTTGGGTTCAATCTCAACTTGTATTTCTTCAACCTCTCAAACAACTTATGCAAATGATCAAGATGTTGCTCTTCATTCTGGGACCTAGCTATCATATCATCCACATATACCTCTATCTCATGATGAATCATATCATGAAACAAAGCCACCATAGCACGCTGATATGTTGCCCCTGCATTCTTCAAACCAAATGGCATCACTTTATAACAAAAAGTGCCCCACTGTGTAACAAATGTTGTCTTCTCCATATCTTCAGGTGCCATCTTGATCTGATTGTAACCAGAGAAACCATCCATAAAGGAGAATACCTTATGCTGAGCAGTGTTGTCTACCAGAACATCAATATGAGGAAGTGGAAAGTCATCTTTGGGGCTGGCCTTGTTCAAATCCCTGTAGTCCACACACATACGTACCTTACCATCTTTCTTAGGTACCGGTACCACATTTGCAACCCACTGAGGATAAGAAGTCACAGCTAAGAACCCTGCATCAAACTGTTTCATTACCTCTGCTTTAATCTTCTCTGACATTTCAGGACGCATACGACGAACCTTCTGCTTCTTTGGACGACAATCTTCTTTCACTGGTAAACGGTGAACCACAATGTCTGTATCTAACCCTGGCATATCTTCGTAGGACCAAGCAAAGATCTCCACATAGTCACATAACATCTGAATCAGCCTGCTCTTGACACTATCCTCTAGTTTAGCCCCTATCTTGACTTCTTTCCTGTTTTCTTCAGTTCCCAGATTCACAACTTCGACTGGCTCTTCATGTGGCTGTATAGCTTTCTCTTCTTGTTGTAACAACCTAGCAATCTCTACAGGTACTTCACAATCGTCCTCATTTCTGTCTTCAGTTTGATAGATCGGATTCTCGAAATTATAATTGGCAATAGTAGAACTGTTATCAACAGGATCCAGAGTGGATGAGGATCTGCATTTTAGTGATGTGGGTGTGTGTAAGAACACATAGCTGATAAAACAAAAATAAAAGAAAAAGAAAGACAAGGAACACAATATTTACGAAAACGAAACGTCCACTGATTTTTATTGAATGAAGTATGCAAATGAAATGATAGCCCGTAACAAGCACACCATTGTGCCCCGGGTAAGGCACAAGGCTTAAGAGTTCAATTGTTCAAGAAATTACAAATTTAAAAGTAACAACACAGTAATAGTATTTACTCCTGACTAAAGGAGATAGGAATAACATCTTCAGCTTTCCAGTTGTTTAGCCCAGCACCCATAGTAGGAAAAATCCAAGCATCCAGGTTGTAGTCTTCATCATAGTCATCCACGGCATTGATCTGGTTCTTCATAATCCCCTGATTGGTGATACGAACAGCACGAGCACGACGAACAGCCTTCTGGGACTCTGCAGTGAAACCAAAACCAAATTTGTCAGATTTATACGGAATATCAGGAAGCTGACCCCAAATAGTATAACCACCTTCATCCATCACAGCTCTAGCATCTTTAAGGGAGGCCATTGTAGGAGGTACTCTGGTGACCACATGAACTTTCTTGACAACAGGAGGAGCTTCATAATCATTAACAATCCAAGGAACCACTTCAAATGTCTGACACGGAGTTTCAACATATTCACCCTCCACTTCAAGATACTTAAAGGTGTTCACATGGCTAACCACATATCCTTCCTCTCCGTAGACAGTAACAACTTTTCCTTCCACCGGATATCTCAGCTTCTGATGTAATGTAGAGGTTACAGCACCTGCCCCATGGATCCAGGGACGTCCCAGCAAACAAAAATATGACGGACGAATATCCATGACATAAAAGGTAGCATTGAAAACCTGAGAACCAACTTTGATTGGGAGATCAATTTCTCCATGCACCACTCTTCTCGAACCATCAAAAGCCTTCACTATTATATTACTGGGTTTCAACACAGCATCTTCAGGACTCAGCTTATTCAGGACTTCTTTGGGCAACACATTCAGAGAGGAACCATTGTCTATCAATACATGTGACAGGGTAGTGCCCCTGCATTCAATTGAGATATGCAGAGCCCTGTTATGATCCCTCTTGGCAGGAGTCAAATCAGCATCAGAGAAACCTAACCCATTATCATAGGTCAAGTGGGCAACACAATTTTCAAACTGGTCAACAGAAATTTCATTGGGTACATGGGCAGTCTTCAGAAACTTAATCAAGGCCTTGGCATGAGCCTCAGAACATAACAACAAAGACATCATAGAAATCTTGGAAGGAGTATGCCCCAACTGATCAACAATGTCATAATCACTCTTGCGAATGATTTTCAATACTTCTTCCATCTGCTTGGCAAGATCATCGGCAGCTGGCACATCAGTAGGTATAGGTTCAATAACAGGACCTTTGCCCCGAGCATCAGTGGTGGAGGTGGCAGCTGGAGTAACTGCGTTCTTGGAAGTAACTGGAGAAGAGAAAACTCTCCCGCTTCGTGTAATCTTACTAGATCCAGCAATATTATCAATATCAGCAGGCATATCAGCTAAGGATTCCTGCTTAACACCATGGATATAAACATCAGACCCATAATGCCAAGGCACAGCTTTATCGGAAGTATACGGAATAGGACCAGGAGTGGTAATGACCATAGGAGCCACTCTGGCTTCAGCAACAATCTTCACAGGGCCTTCAGCAGTAATCTTAATTGGACCCTTGTGAGTGATTTTAACAGGTCCCTTTGAAGTAATCCTTACCGGTACTTTATCAACCATATCCACCTCTTCAATCTTCGCATGCTGAGTTATATGATCAACCATACTCTCTACGGAAGGTGGAGTCCTCTCAAATACTATGGTATATTTATCCATGAGACGTTGAATTCCATCTCTCAACCTCCAGCAGCTATCTGGCTTATAGGTACAATACAAACAATCTTCACGACAACCTGGAAAGAACCCAGCTTGTACTAGCTTCTTCTTAATGACAGACAATGGTGTGGTCAACTCTGCAACTGAATAGATATGTGAATCTTCATCAATTGCATTGACAGTCTTCTCATGATTTGGCATGGGAGCAGTAATCACATTTGGAGTACCCGGAGGGTCAAACTCAATTTCTCCAGCCTCAATCATATCTTGGATTTTGTTCTTCAAGACCCAGCAGCTATTAGTATCATGTCCGTGACAGTTCGAATGATATGCACATCGTGCATTGGGATTATACCTGGGAGAGGTAACATTAGGATTCTGAGGAGCATCCTTCAGAGTGATAAGTTCAGCCTTCAACAAGTGTTGCAATGCTTGGGCCATTGACATGTTGATCTTAGTGAACTGCCTTCTAGCCCTCTGTTGATTTCCCTGTGGCTGCTCTGGTGTTGTAGGAGTTGGATTGGAGATATGGACTGCACTCACAGACTGATGCCTTCTGTTACGATCAGGTTGACCATAAACAGCATTGGACTCTTTCTTCCCACTGGGAGGCTTCTTTGCAGCACCTGATGAAGAAGTACCCACTTGAATCTTGCCACTCTTAATACCACTTTCCACGCGCTCTCCTGTCATTATCAACTCAGTGAAGCCGGATGATGAGCTTCCAATGAGATGACTGTAAAAAGGACCATTCAACGTACACATGAACATATCAACCAACTCCCTGTCAGTTAAAGGGGGTTGTACTCTTCCAGCTAAGTCTCTCCACTTCTGAGCATACTCCTTGAATCTTTCTTTAGCACCCATGGACATGCTTTGCAGCTGCATGCGAGTGGGAGCTAAATCAGCATTGTATTGATACTGCTTATAGAAGGCTTCAGCAAGATCATTCCAATCACGGATGTTGACACTCTCCAACTGATAGTACCATTCCAATTGAGCTCCAGATAAGCTCTCTTGGAAGAAATGGATCCACAACTTCTTATCAGCAGTATGAGGTTGGATTCTCCTGACATAAGACCTCAGATGCAGCTTGGGACAAGAGACCCCATCATAAACAACAAAAGTAGGAACCTTGAAACCAATGGGTATGACTACCCCAGATATCAGACTCAAATCTTCAAAATCCAGCCCAGAAGACTTCTACAACTCCATAGCATCCATTCTATCCACCAGCATCTTGAATTTATCTTCATTAGGCTCATGATAGTAGTTAGCTTCGGAATCAGAGTCCCCCATATTGTTGTGGAGACTGCCTCCCTCTTTCTCAGACTCTTCAGACTCATAATCTTCAACTGGTTCTTTGGTCTTGGCAAGACCTTTGAACCTTCTTCCCATGTTGATCAGGCCACCTGACCTTCTAGTCTTCTTAGTCTTCTTGGCCAGCAGTGTCTTCAATTCATCCTGCCCCTTGGACAGGTTCAGGATCAGCTCTTGGAACTGTGCATTTTGTGCCTGGAGATCCTTAACTGTTTGTTCAAGAGCCATTGCTGAAATAAACAGTGAGAAGATAAGAAACCCGTGCACAATAAACCTGTGATGCAGTGATATGGAATGTGAATGCATATGCAATGTTTTCAAGGACCGCAGGATTTAAATTTGCTTAAACAAACAAGAAAGTAAACTTTTATTAGTAATAAAATTGTTTTGCCTCTTGGGCTTACAGAAAATGAAATGCAATAAATACAAGAGATGGGGTTTTAAGTCTCCCATGGACGTTTCCTCTTTGTGTTGAGGTATGAATTGAGATTCCGTTCCTCGTGAAGTTGCTTTGTTAGTTCCAGGATTCTTTCTTGGCTTGCTTTGTAATGAGCCTCGAAAGTATCCCTTTGCTCCTTCAACTGGATCCAGGACCTCTGTAAGTCTTCCATGTCAGTAGGCATGTCTGGGTGAAGGATGGTATAAGAAGTATCTCCTTCAGCAACAGGTTCCATGGTAACTGGCAGGATAGCAGGATATGGCATCATAAGAGTCTGAGCACGAGATCGCACCCACCTGAGGTAAGCTTCCATAGGAATAGTGTACTTGGGCTCCAGAGTCTTGCTGTCAACCTTGTTCACTTTCCCCCATGCTTGTATGAACCTTTGACGGCAACCTTGCAGATCGTTGTCGTAGTCAAACACAATACCCTGAATCAACATGTCATGTGGACCATCACTTCGAGCATAACCAAACTGTCGTAAAGCTAAAGAAGGGTTGTAGGTAATGCCTCCTCTTATGCCTAGAAGTGGCACATTAGGAAACTCCCCACAACGGTCAATAATAGTGACATTCTCCATAGATCTGGAGCACCAATGAATATCTGAATGCGAGAGTGACATGATCCTCTTGGACCACCTGAACCCTGGTTCATTCTTCATTACTGAGCGAGGAAGGTGAGAAATAAACCACCTAGATAGCAAAGGTATGCAACACATCAAAGTTCCTCTTGCCCTTGTAGTACGGGTGTGAAGAGAATGTAGGATGTCTCCAAGCAATGTAGGCACTGGATTGTGACTCAGGAATATGTTGATGGCATGCACGTCTATGAACTGATCAGGATTGGGGAATAACACTAAGCCATAAATCAGCAAGGCTAAGATATCCTCAAAAGCATCGTAGCTCATGGCTTTCAAGAACATTTGAGCCTTCTCTATCAACACCTTAGCAAGAATACCCTTGACTCCGCTTCTCGTTTCTAGAACAATGTCAGACTTCTTCAGATGTAGAGCTGCAGCAATAACCTCAGGTTTAAGCTCTTTTTCCAAGCCTGTGAATGGTTTCTGATCAAGTACAGGTATACCCAGAAGCTTAGAGAATTCTTCCATGGTTGGAACCAGCTGATAGTCGGGGAATGTGAAGCAATGGTGTTTAGGATCAAAGAACTGAAACAGAACACTCATCATGTCTTCATTGAACCCTGAGGTGACTAGATCCAATAGGTAACCATGTCTTTTGGTGAACTGGGAGTGATCAGACACTTGAGAAACCAACTCTTTAAGCTTAGCAGGTATGCCTACAAAGTTGATCCTGATAGTGTTTCTACGAGCAGAAGCCATGACCTGCAACAAAGAACAAAGATAAATCCTTTGGTCCTTGAAATGGTTAGTGAAAATGCTATGCTTATGATGCATGATGATGTCATGATGTTATGCTCAATCACAAACATGTGGCACACACAAACAAGTCACACCATAGCCCTAGGTTTAAAGGCTTGCATGAGGTTCAAAGGTAAGTACCCTCCCCTGAAGTTAGTTGGTTCATCCTGTCCTACAAAAGTAACCATGTTCTAAGGGATCTCAAAATCATTGATCCTTCACAAGGGTGGTTGTTCAGTAGGCAACTTACTTGCCAACCAAAACCCCCCAAGTTTAGAATCTCAATGAGCGTAGTATCGAGTATCAACCAACTTCAGTCTTCACCAAAGCCGGTTATCTCACTACTTTTCTAAAGGCCAAGATGGGATAACTAGGGTTCTAAAAGTTAGTTAGTGTATTGACAACATATGGCAGCCTCATATTATCCTCAACTTGACTTAAGGAACATAAGCACCAACCAAGAAGTCACACTAACTATGGCCACCAGATCAACCATATCGGTATACGCCGTACAGTTTCCTTGGTCTATTGCCATTTACCTAAGGTACACTAGATCCGGGTTAGGATCTTTCACACATAAGAGCACCCAACAAGTAGTATAAAGCAAACAAAGCAAACAATTTAAAGTGATCTAATTCCTAAGGGTACCCCTCTTTTATTAAATCCCCAGCAGAGTCGCCAGTTCTGTAACACGGTGGGAGAACTGACTTTAGTTATGTTGTGGATAGCAAGAGTCGCCACCGACTTTTATTTTATCCAAAGGAAAGGCATAAAAGAACAGGAAAGACCTTTTAAAAGATTTTTGGGTCCGGGGGGTAGGTTATGTAAAGGGAAGGTGTTAGCACCCTTTACATCCATGGTTATCCATGGGCTCTTAGTTACTTAGCTCACTTTAAAATGTTTTTGAAATGTGAAGTGTGTGAATAAAATTTTTCTTAAGAGTTTCATAATGATCCATGTACGGATGCGTAAAAAACCTTTGTTTTGAAAATTGTTTGAAAAGTGTGAAGTATTTGAAATGTTTTTGAAAAGTGAGCAAGTATCTAAGAGGAACCTACCCTAAGTTTAAGTCTTTTCTGTTCTTGAATCCTTTAAATGGTAAGACTATCCCTATTATTAAGGAATAGGTAGTCATTACCTTGGATGTGAGGGACAAGTGAAGGGACATTTGTTTATTTAGGCAACTGTGGGGTGTATAAGCAATTTTGAAGGGACTTATCATCTTTATTCGAAAGGGACAAGATCATTACGAAGGCAACATTCGAAAGGGACTTGATCTTTTATCTGTTAAGGGACTAGATGATGTGAAATTGAGGGACTTTGCTTTATACACCCTACTTGACCTTTTTGTAATAGGTAACATGAGAGGTATCCCTAAGGAAGTGAGATGGCGATCAAAGATCGACTTACGTGTGTGAGTGTACAATTTCAATATTTATCTTTAAATTAATGAGCTAAATTAATTTTATATTACAAGTACGTTTACACTCCCTATTTACTAACCATAGCATAAAATATAAATACTAAACATTATTAATAAATATTACACCAAGGAACAATTACATAATAATAATAAAAGCAAATTAAATAAATAAGCAAAATATTAAATAATAATAATAATTGGGGTTAGTAGAGAATAATAATAATAAAATAATACCAAATTAAATGGAGTTAGTAATAAATAAATATCATAAGAATATAATTAATAATAATAATAATGAAATAAACAAGAATATTATAATAATTAAAAGATCAAATTTTATATAAACAATTATTTAAGATTAATAAAATATGAGCAATTATACTAATTATTATAAAATTTAAGTTATATGCGAATTATAAAATTAAATTAATTAGGAACATATTACGAAAATAACATTATAATCACAAAATTAAATTAGCAAATTTTAACTATTCCTAAACATATATTAAAAATCATTTATATACAAAAATTAAATTATGAACAATTTATATCATATTATCATATTAACAAAAATTAAATTAAGAATTTTAATTTTAAACATATATTGAAAATTATTTATATATAAGAATTAAGTTATAAACAAATTATATAATATACATATATGATTAAATGATAAATTAAAAATTAAAAATTAAATGTCACATAGAAGAAAAATTAGGGTTTTTTATGAAAATGTTTTTTAGGGTTTATTAAATTAAAGTTTTAATTAAAATTAATAATATTAATAAACAATCAAAACAAATAATAAAAAAAAGAAACTTACCTTGGCTGGGAATTGAACCCAGCCCCTTTGCCTCCAAGAACTCCAGCCAGCAAGACTCTCCACTGGGCCAGCGTGCGCAGGTGACAAAGAAAAGGATCCAATTGCTTTTGTTGTTGTTCCTGAAGAAATCATGAAAAATAAACAAAACAAAAGGCCTGGGGGGATCGAACCCAGGACCTTTACATTGCACACAAACACACTTTCCATTCCAGCCGGGAGGGCGCATCTGATATAATAGTAACTATAATTCATAATATATTAAGTTTAATAGTTAAAAGAGAAAAATATGAAAAAACTGCCACAGCCAGGATTCGAACTCCAGTCATCCAACAATACACGCGCATCCTTTGGCCAACTGAGCTACCACACAACTGTTAAACAAAACAGAAACCAATCCATAAAATATAATTTCAAATATTTGAAATTTCAAACGCGCGAAACTTCTTCTTCTTCCTTGAATTTCCTGCGAAAATTGATACGATTTTTCCTGCGAAATTTCTTGGGTGTTCATAAACCAGAAATCCTAGGTTTTTGGAACATCAAGCAAACAACAACATTAATTCAAATTGACAGTCCAGATCAAACATATGAAGTTTATACATCATAACCATGTTCTTAAAATTCATTTATCTCAAATAAATCGTGAATTCCCAATTTGAGAACTCAAACCCTAACAATGGTGGTTTTCGGTTTAGGGCATGTTTCTCCAATGTTCTTGCCCAGAAATCATCTAAGCATCATAACAAACAAGATTAACAACACAAAAACAATTTATAATGGCTGAATGAATGAAATCGAAAAATTGAAAAATGATGAAGAACATGAATTTGGTTTGAGTGATTTAGGGTGTTTTAGATGCAAATGAGCATTGGTACATGATCAGTGATGTCTAGGGATCATTCTCATGTCCTTAAAATACCTTCAAATGCCTTGCAATGTGAAAACCGAATTTGACTTTTTGTGAGGTTTTTTTGAAAATATGAACTTACTCTTGGTGGCTGAAATTCGTGCCAATGCCTTAGGTTTGTGTTCTATACTTATAGTGCAATGGATTAGGTCAAAAAATATTGATTGTTGTGTGAAGAAATTGATTGAAAAAGATTGAAAAAGATCAAGCTTTAAACTTCAAATATTTGAGAATTAAGCCTTTCTATTTCAAGCCAATCACCATTATTTTTGTATCAATTTGATCCAAGTTGCATTCATGATTTTCTAGAAGCTCAATCTCTTTTAAATATTTGTTTTTTATATTTTATTTTAATTTAAAATGATTTTAAATGAATTAAATCAAAATAAATAAAATAAAATGATAAAAAATCTGAATTTTAGAGACTTGGGTCGTGCATGAAGTGTTGGTATGGATTGGATCATCATATGGCAAGCCCATTTAGAAAAAATTGGTTTTAAACCTCCATTTTCTTCATAAACCAACCAAACATTTCCCAACTTTGCAAGGGCACACATCCTTCAATTTTAATGCTATGAGGGTGTTCTTGGACATTTTGGAAATATTGAAGAGTCCTCTAACCAACCCCACTGGTTTCATGTCCATATCATTTACCATTCTCATGTTATGCCCTTTTGAAGTTGTTGACTTTTTGTTGACTTTCAAAAGGACCTATAATGTCTTAGCTCATACCTTCCAAATGAAGCATTTTTGGGCTTGGCTTGTGAGACAAAAAGTTGTAGAGAATTCAATTTACTTCAAAATGAGCTTTGGATGGAAAATTGGTGATGAAGCATGTGAAAGTTATGGCTGGTCAAAGTTCAGTTGACTTTTCCTAAGGAAACCCTAATTTAGAAACTCCTGATTCTTGATGATCTGAAACTTCCTTGATGAATCATGATCAACCCTTGATCAAATGATGAATTTTACTTCATATAATTGATGTTGGCAAAAAATCATGAAGTTTGACTTTGGTTTGACCACAGTTGACCTCAGTTTGACTTTTTAACTGCTTTGACTGATTTTGACTTATCTGATCATCTGACTGAGCAAACTTCTGAGAAAAGTCTTGAAACTTGACATGGGGGTTCTTACACACATATAAGATGTTATGAAGCTCTCTTGAAGTCTTGGAAATCCATTTAGCCTGATTAAAGTCAAAACCCTAGTTTTGAATGCACTGCTTAAGAGGATGCATTGTCTGAGGGAATTGTCAAACTTTCTGACTATTTGTGAACTTTGTGAACCTTGTGAACCTCATGGGAGATCTTGTGAACCTTGTGAACCTCATGAAAGGTCTTGTGAACCTTGTGAACCTCATAAAGTGTCTTGTAGACTTCATGAACCTCGTGAAAGGTCTTGTAAGTATTGTGAACCTTGTGAACTTCATAAAGTGTCTTGTAAACTTCATGAAAGGTCTTGTGAACTTTGTGAACTTCATAAAGTGTCTTGTAAACTTCATGAAAGGTATTGTGAACCTTGTGAACCTCATGAAGTGTCTTGTAGACTTCATGAACCTCATGAAAGGTCTTGTGAACCTTGTGAACCTTCTTAGCACACAAAGTCTTGTATTGTGAGGGCAAATTTTGGGGTGCAACAGTAGCCATCTTCAAACTTTTTTTCCAGAAATGCGTTTTTAAGTTTCTAAATGAATCTATGAACTTCACTGATCATGCTGATGTGTTTAGTTTTGAAAATGGTTGAGTATTATGCATGTATGATGCTTCCGAAATTTTTGACCTAAGAATGTTCATCTTCGATTCTCCATTTTGATGCATGATTCTTTGTTTTTGTTGCTGGATTCTTGTTTAGAAGTGTTTAATGAGTGATTCTGGAGATTTTGGGGTCTTGGGGTGATGTTTTGAGGAAGTTCAGGTGAGTGACTCGCCGGAGAAGATAACCAGAATTCTTCTCCGGCCACCTGCGAGTCATTAACACTAATATGTGTAATTAAGGCAACTTTGAATTTAGACCACTGGATGCGTTTTACCCGCGCGTGTATGGATGGCCAGGATCAGTCATTAAACCCTAATCTTTAATCAATTAGTTTAATTTAAATTAATTAGTCAGAAGCAATCTGGACCACCCATTTACGCGCCAGTCAACTCCCTCCAAATAACTTTGAATCTCAGCCTTGGATCCTGCATACTTTCCATTTAATTTTATTTTTATTTCATTTTTATTCATTTATCTTGCATATTTATTTTTAAATAGTTAGAAAAATTCTAAAAATATTTCCCTTTACATTTTTGTTTCAAATATTTTTCTTAATCAGAAAATGATTTTTATTTTAATTTTTGCATAAAAATTGTATTTTAAAAATATTTAAATGTTTATTTTAATTAATTAATGGAAATTAATTAATTAAAATAGCATTTAGGTTTCTAAAAATCACCAAAAAATTCATATTGAATCTTAACATATTTAGAAACATTTTCAAACCCCTCATACAAATTTCTTTTTGGTTTTGATCATCATTTGACAATTTACTTTGAATTTAGGGTTCATAAAATCACATTTTAAACCCTTACCTTTGAAAAATCTTTTCTGCCTAACCATGAAGGGTTTGAAGTTGGTTCTTTTTGAATTGTTTTAAACATATCATGTAGTATCTAGGATATGTTTGGCATGAATTCATCTTGCATTTTCAATTTGTTTGATATTTTACATTGAGGATCACCCAAAAAAACCCTAGAAACTTAGGAAATTCATAACTCCTTCTAGTTTTAGTTTCTGACCTCCTCCTTTGGATGGTATCCTATTATAGGTTTAGGGTTCCTTTAAGTGCATTTTCAATTTTTTATCATATCATTTGCTTCTGTATTTGCCATTTGCATCTCATCCTTCCATATAACCCTAATTTTGCATCTTCACTTGCATTCATATTGCATATGCATCAATACATGAACTTGCCATGACATTTCATGCATTCATATGTCATATTAGACATCTTAAGACATTTTAGAATCATGCTTGATCATTTCTTCATTCATTTGCCATGATTTGCATTCATTTCCTTTCATTAACTTTCATGAACTTTCAAACTTCAAATCATGCCTACATGACACCTCATTCTTTGTATGATCATTCATATGCACTTTGTATTCCTTTGCATCATCTCACATGACATTAACATTGCATAAACACTTCTGACTTTGGTCATTTCACCTCATTGCATCTCATTTCATTTCATTCCTTTATGCTTTGAACTTTATGCATTCATGCTAACATTTTCAGGTGGTAAGTTACTTTGAGAAGTGGATTTTCCTTCACTTCTCATTTCTCTTCATCTCTTTCATATGCATCTTACTCGTTTTCTTTGAAGTGAACTTGTTCACTTGTGTTCATCTCTCACTTTCTTTTTTTGAGTTACTTATCTTCTTCAATGAAGTAATTAACTTGTTTCTTCTGCTTCTTCCTCCTTTCATTTGCTTCTTCCTTGGTGGCCATCTTTGAAGACTTCTCTTTAGCCTCATAAACCATAGAACATCCAAGCATGATAATAATTAGGGTTGTGATTAGTCCCCCTTAGCTTTTACCTTTGAGTCTCCTTGAGTCTTTCTTCTCATCTCATCATTAGAGACTAAACCTTTAAGGTTTTAGGACTTTGGAATTAGGGTTATGACTGCATCCTTCTCTTAGGATGGAGTGTATAACTTTAATCCTAAGTGTTAGAACCTTAATTTGTTTAAACCTCTTAATCAATCCATCTAATAATCACTAAGACATTAACTTGTATCTTGGGCCTTACATTAGGGTTCTAATTCTTCCTTTATGGTTAAGAAGGACTAACCCCAGTGTTTAATGGACAAGTCCCCCTCAAGTTGTCTTACAAAATTAAAATCCACTTCTTAATCTTATCCCTTAATTAAAATCCATCTAATTAAGGCTTGTTTTTGTCATGAATTTAATCCCTAACCATGGATTAAGTTGAGGTATCTTCCTCAGCTTAAGTGTTCTCATCTATCATCCTTATATTAGGATGGTGTAATGAGTTCACTAATCCTTGATTATGGCTTAAACTCATTACTTAACACTAAACAAAACCCAAAAACATCTAAATAATCACAAGTAGGTTAATGATCTTAATCCTACATCATCACAGTAATTAAGTTGAGGTGCTTATCTCATACTTAAAGTATTCTGATTATCCCTAATCAGGGAGGATATAATGAGTTTACAAGCCTTTGATTTAGGCTTAAGCTCATTTACTTATGACAAACTTCAAAAACAATAACAAAAGTGAAAACACAAAAAAACAAACAATAAACGTCTCCTTCGGGATTCTTTTCTCATCATCTTCACTCACAAACGAGAACTTGATTCTTCCGTCTAATGCAAGACAGTTAGCACTCGAGCCAGACGAGTCATGCACTTGAGCATAGGCAAGCAAGCAGTTCATCAGTCAATTTATCTTTCAGTCTCTTTGAGTCGAACTACGGTGTTCTGACTTCCTCATTGCATGAGAGGATACGTAGGCATAACTTAACTGTTATCGAACAAAAGTCTCAGTGTCTTCCCCCTCTTTCAGCATTCTTTTCTAAGCCTCAGTTCCTGAGCAATTCACCTTTTGCACTGACACTTGTATATTCTTTTCTTAGCTTTTGCACACAGATAGCACATACACTTACCCCTTTTAAACACAATCTGTTAAGCGTGGATCCCGTCGAGTACGACGGACAATCTGGGTGCTAATACCTTCCCAGGTTGTAACCAACCCCCTTTCTCAGTTTCTCTGGTTCGCGACCGCCTTATCCATATCTTTTCTAGGTTTATGCAGCATTACCTTTCCTTCGGGATAAAAATTCCTAGCTGGCGACTCTATTCAGTTCGGTTCATTTCTCCTATCGCCGACCGTTCGCGCTTGTACCGGGATGCAAATCTTTGGGAGCGACAGCTTGGCGACTCTGCTGGGGACCCTTATATTGCAACCAGGGCTTCTGGTTCTTTTTGTGGGTTCCTCCTAGCGTTTGTTTGATTTGTGTTTACGGGGGTGTTATGTGCTACTTGTGCTTATTTATTTACTTTATTTATTGCTTTATGTACAACTTTATTTATTGCTTTCATTTACAGGTTTTTATGCATTTCATACTGTCATTTGTCATTGGTGTTGGATCTGTGTTTACCTTGGTGGGAGGGATTGTTGAGTGATTAAGGTTCCATACCGGGGACCTGAGTGACACATAGGCTAGAGTGGCTTCATATTATTTCCCATTCCATTTCGGTCTGGTGCGGGAATATGAAACACGGTTCAGACATGAGTTTCTTCTTGAGAACTCTGTGCTACGGATTTCCTGTAGTACTAGGGCTATCTGGGAAGCCTGCTAAGTCTGGATGATCTTTTATGACCTTCAGCATCTGAGGGGAATTAGAGGAGGATCTTTTATGGTTATTGTAAACACTGTACCTCCGGGTTAGAAGTGTTTACATTTCTCATAATTGATCCAAGTCTGAGGATCCTTGTTCTAGAACAATACATGTGAGGGGGTTGGGATGTTTTACAGGTTTGCAGGTACCCTTGGCCTCATCATACCCTATTACCAGTTTTGTTTTAAGAATGCATCACTTTGGACAGTTCTTGTGAAACCCTGGACTTGTGACTCTTTATTTGAGTCCCCCACCTGGTTACTGGTTTTCTAGGCCTCCATCTGGACTTATGAACACACTGTCGCTCCCGACAAATGAAATGGATCAGATGAAGGTACAGACGCGAACGGTCGGCGAGAGGGACAATGAGAACACACAGCCGTGAACTCACTGGAGGATGAATAGAGTCGCCAGCTAGGCATTTTTATCCCGAAGGAAAGGCAATGCTGCATAGGCCTAGAAAAAGATGGATAAGACGGTTTGCGAACCAGAGAGACTGAGAAAGGGGGTTGGTTACAACCTGGGAAGGTATTAGCACCCAGATTGTCCGTCGTACTCGACGGGATCCACGCTTAGAAGATTTGTGTTTTAAAGGGGTAGTGTCAGTGCAATCTGTGTGTAAAATGAGCTGGAAAAGGATGTACAGGTGTCAGTGTAAAGAAGTGTGATGTGTATAAATGTACAGTGTCAGTGTGAGATCAGGAATGAAATGCTCATGACCATGAGGCTAAAGAATGAAGCTGAAAGAGGGGGAATGTACAGAGACTTTTGTTCGATAACTGTTAAGTTATGCCTACGTATCCTCTCGTGCAATGAGGAAGTCAGAACACCGTAGTTCGACCCAAAGAGACTGAAAGAGGAATTGACTTGTGAACTGCTTGCTTGCCTATGCTCAAGTGTATGATCTGTCTGGCACAGATGCGAACTGTCTTGCATTAGACGGAAGAAGCAAGTTCTCGATTGTGAGTGAAGATGATGAGAAAAGAATCCCGGAGGAGACGATTATTGTTTGTTTTTGAGTTTTCAGTCTTTTATTTCTTTTTGGAGTTTGTCATAAGATAATGAGCTTAAACCTAAATCAATGGATTTGGTAAACTCATCACATCATCCCTCTGATTAGGGGTAATGAGAATTACCTTAAGTGTGAAGTCAGATTCTCACACTTAATCACCTTTGATGTAGGGTTAAGATCATTAACCTACTTGTGATTAATTAGATGTTTTTGTGATTTTTGTTTAGTGTTAAGTAATGAGGTTAAGCCATAATCAGGGATTAAACAGACCCATTACACCATCCTAAAAGAAGGATGATAGATGAGGATGTTTAAGCTGAGGAAGACTCCTCAACTTAATCCATGATTAGGGATTAAACCCATGACAAAACAAGCCTTTGATTAAGTGGATTTTATTAATGATATGATGATGAAGTGTTATTTATGATTTGTAAGACAACTTGAGGGGGACTTGTCCATTAACTTTAGGGTTAGTCCTTCTTAACCAATTAAGGAAGAATTAGAACCCTAATGCAAGGCCCAAGTTACAAGTGTAATGTCTTGATGATTATTAGATGGATTAATTAAGAGAGTTCAACACCTTAAGGGTCCAAGACTTAGGATTAAAGTTATACACTCCATCCTAAAAGAAGGGTGCAGGCAGGATCTTAATCACAAAGTCTTAAAGCCTTGAGGGTTTAGTCCCTGATTATGAGGTGAGGAGAGAAGACTCAAAGAGAGACACAAAGGTAAAAAACTATGGGGGAGACTAATCAAAATCCTAATTCATTATCATGCTTGGTTGGTCCTAATGTTTGTGAGGTTTTCAAGAACAATCTTCAGATGAACCACCAGGAAGCAGATGAACAAGATCAAGAGAAGCAAAGTGACTTGCTTCATCCAAGAAGTCAAGTCACTTGAAGAAAGAAAGTGGGAGGAAGAAGAATGAGCAAACTCAATCTCAAACACAAGTACAAATGCAGCATGGTATGCAAGAGAGATGAAAAGAAAAGTTATGAGAAGTGAAGGCAAATTCACCTCTCAAGTTTTACTTACCACCTGAAATGTTAGAAACAAATGCAATACAAAGCTAAATGAGATGAAATGATATGATAAGCAGAAACCAGAAGCATGTTGATGATGATGATGATGCTATGGAGTGCTATGAACATGAGACAAGACAATGAGATGTTCATACAAAGTCATGGATGCAAATGATGCAAGTTGAGGAGCATGGACAAACATGAAATGTTATGAAACAAACAAGACAAATGACATGGCAAATATGCAATGCAATGATCAAACATGATTCATACATGTCTTAAGATGTCAAATGAATCATAAGAATGCACAAAATGCAATGGCAAGTCAAATTATGCAAGGAAATGCAAGAATGATGCAAAGGGAAAGCCCAAATTAGGGTTCATGAAACAAACATCAAACACAAACCAAAAACAGAAGCAAACCCTAATATGAAAAATGGAAAATGGTACCCAAAGAAACCCTAGGCCTATAATGAACCACTGCCCAAAGGGGAGCTCTCAACTCTCAACCAAACTCAAGTTATGAACTTTGCAAGTTATTAGGGTTTTTTAGGGTTTGTAACAAAACAAATGCCAATCAATTAGAAAATGCAAGATCAAATCATGGCCTTTTTATCTTTGAAAGTACATGTCAAATGGAAAACAATGCAAAAAGAATCAATGTCTCAACCTTCACCAAAAGGCAGAAATGAATTTTCAAACTTATGATCAAAATAATGCATCAAAAATGATTTAATTCAATGAAAAAATCTTAAAATGCATCAAGATCAAAAAAGAAATTTGGTTTGAAGGTGGGACAATGTTTCTAAATGTCTTAGAACATTTCATGAATTTTTTGTAATTTTTAAATACCTAAAAGTATTTTTAATTAATTAATTCTCATTAATCAATTAAAAATAATCTTTTAAATATTTAAAAATATTTTTTAATGATAAAAAATAAAATAAAAAATGTTTTTGTGTCATAAAAATTAATGAAACCTTAAAGAAAAAGTTTCATAATTTTTATGATTTTTTAGCTATCTTAAATAAATTGTACAAATTAAATGCAAGAAAAATGAATTAAAATTAAATAAAATGCAAAGTAATCAGATTGGACGCGTGAGATTGATTCTGGGGATAAATTCATTGACCACGCGCCACATCCAATGGTCCACGTTTGAACTGACTAAATTAAATAAATTAAGATTAATTAACCCTAACACGTGGATTAGGGTTAATCAAACACATCTGGGCCACTCAATCTGGAGGGAAGTCAACAAGTCAGCGCATATCCACGGCCAGCATTCAAACTGTCATTAATTATGGGATTAAACCCTAATTACATTCAGGTGGCCGGAGAAGACCTCCGGTCATCTTCTCCGGCCAGAGGGTCACCTGAAAATCTTCAAGATCTCTCAAAACGCATCATAAATGAAAACTAAGCTATGGGAAATGATCTCCAACACCTCACGAACTAAACCCCTAACCTAAAACAAATTTATCTAACCTAAACAGGCTGAATCGAAGAAAACAAATTCTAGGGTTCGTGAGCTTCAAACAGCAATTAAATCCTCAAAACACATCCATTTCAAAAACTAAAAGCATCAGCATGATCAGGAGAGTATAAGGAACAAGTTTGTAACTAAAAAAGAGATTTCTGGAAAAAAATATTTGGAGCTACCTGAGATTTGCAACCTCTGATTTAGGAACTTTCAGGCCCTTTCTTTAAGTGCAAACTGCTCCTCTTGGCCCCCCAATGATGTTTGAATGCTCAAATGGAGTTTAGATTTGCTGGAGAAAGAGATTCGAAAGCTTCAGCTTCAAGCTCAGTCAACAATGGCAGATGAGATTCTGGCTGATTCAGGCCATGGTGATGAGTTGTATGAGGTCTATGCAATGTGCAAAGAAGATTGGTGGTGTTGGTTTATGTGTTTGTGGGCTAGAATGAGGGATTCGAATGAAACTGCAAAAGGGAGTGTGAAATGGCAGTGAGGTGTTTTGGTTGTTTCAAGCTCTGGTTCTTGATGCTTTGTGTTCTATGGATCAAGGTGAGATGAATGGAGGAAAAAGATTTTGTGTTTGCAGGCTGTGTAATGAGATTCGAAGGAAGTTGCAAGTTGGGGTGTTTTTGTGTAAGTTGTGAATGGTTGTTTCAGCTTGGCCTGCCCTTATGCTTTGCTTGCAAGTTGTCCATGTGACTCTCTCTCATTGGTCAGATGATTGGACACATGCTTTTTTGATAGATAAGTCAACTTTTGCAAGATGTCCAACTTTTGTGTAAGTGATGCATAGCTCATGGCATAGGCAAGGACAATGTTGGTTCTGGTGCAGCAAGGCATGGGAGGGGCCTAGCAAAGCTCAGCAGCCAATGTCATAAGTTGGTGAAGTAGTCATGAGTGAAAATGCAAGTTGGCTAGCTTTATGGTTTTCCATGGAAATGCCTTGTTACATGAACCAAACCATGAGCAAACTTGGTCCATTTCTGATTTTTGTGACTTAGAGAACATTCACATGCTGGTTTGACATGAATTTGAGGCAGCAATCATGCATTGATTCAAGACTTAGCAAAATTTCCACTTGGTGCATAACTTGAAAAACAATGATTTTTGGCAACTTTGCATGGCCATAACTTTTGATCTATGAAGAGTTAGATCATGTTCTTGTACTTTTTGAAAAGGGAAAGATGAGATCTACAACTTTCATGACCAAAGTTTTTCCATTTGAAGCCTTTTTGGATCATAAATCAAAGCTTGAAAATTGACCTAAAAGGATGCATTCTTGAAAAGTCAACAAAACCCAAAAAGTCAACATTTGCAAAAACTCCAAATTCTTGATTTTTATGAACTTCAAACTTCTTCCATGATCAAATAAAGATCATATATACTCAAAATGATGAAGATCACCCATTGGTTGGGTCATTGGGGGCCTCAGATGCCCTGATTTTGCACTGACTTGTCTGAAAAGTCAACTCTTGATCAGATGACTTCCCCATGGAATTTCTTCATGAAAATTGATATGCATACTCCCTATACCATATAGAGACCAATGGAAACAGGAATGACCAAAAAATTTGGGGTTATGGCCTCTGAAACCAAAACCCTAATTTTCAGTCAACTGTGCAGTTCATCCTGGCTCTGCATCCACTCAAACCCTAGTTCTTGTGATCCCTCTGCAATTTTGACTTTGTGAGGATGTAACATGATGATTGGGCACACATGGATCCCTCTGAGTTGATTGGTGGCCTTTGGAAAGGCTCAAGATGCTTTGAGGTTGCTCAGATCACAAACCCTAAGTGCAGATGACCTAGAAACTATCCAGTGAATCAAAATGAGATGTGAGATGATATGTTTTGTGTATATGCATATGGGATGATCACAAGCCATGGTGTGAATGGGTGAGGGCAAATTTGGGGTGTTTACAGCTGCCCCTATTCAAACATGAGTTAGCTGTGCAGGATGTAAGCGACGGCTTAACAGGCAAACAAGATAACTTGTGGTTGAATATCAAAGACAGTCCAAAATTTGCACTCACAGAAATGAAGAAGAAAAGGGATATAGATTGTAAAAGCAAATAAAGTATATTGTAAAGTGTGGGCGACGGAGGAAGACCGTCGAGCAGAGGACGACTGCTGGGTAAGGTGGTATGTGAAGCAAAGCGATGACGGGGACGGCCGACATGCTGGTAAAGTGTATAAAGCGATGACGGGGACGGCCGACATGCTGGGGATAAAAGGTAAAGCTAAGACGGGGACGGCCGACTAGCTGGGAAAATAAAATATCATGATGGGGACGGCCATCAAGATAGAGCTGCAAAATTCTGAGGATTAATGAAACATGACGGGGACGGCCATCAAGTTCATAACGGTAAAGTAACCAACGATGGGGACGGCCATCGGGCTAAAAAAAGAAAAGGGACCACGACGGGGACGGCCATCGGGTTAAAGAATGAATGAAATAAACAGATGATGGGGTACGGCCATCAAAGGTGAAGGACGATCACCTAGCAGGGGACGGCTGCTCTGTTGGGCATAAAAGAAATATGATGGGGACGACCATCAAAGGTGGAGGACGACCACCTGGCAGGGTACGGCTGCCGAAATATCAACGATGGGGACGGCCATCGGGTAGAAAAGGTCAACGATGGGGACGGCCATCGGACGAGCATGATGGAGGACGACCATCAAGAAGTGGAGGACGACCACTCAGCAGGGTACGGCTGCTCTCAGGGTTTCTCATAACACAGGACGAGTGTTAGATAACCAAAATCAACAATGGGGACGGCCATTGGATAAAGTGATGAAGGACGATCATCAAAAGGTGGAGGACGACCACCTAGCAGGGGACGGCTGCTAAAATCAACGATGGGGACGGCCATCGGATGAGCATGATGGAGGACGACCATCAAGAAGTGGAGGACGACCACTCAGCAGGGTACGGCTGCTCTCAGAGGTATCATAACACAGGACGAGTGTTAGATAAAAAGAAAATTTGTTGGCAATCTACTGGGGAGATAGTAAACACGGACGAGCGTTTACATCCAAGAAACAAAAGGTATAAGTGTTTGGTATTGTGTATAGATTAGAGATGCGGACGAGCATCCTTAAGACTATGATACGGACGAGTATCATGTAGAAACAAACTGACACGTGCCCAGAGCTGATGATACGGACGAGTATCAACTGGTTAACAAGGAACACGGACGAGTGTTGCATCTGAAAGTATCCTTCTGGGGAATAGTAGACACAGACGAGCATCTATATTCACGAAGACATAAGTGTTTGACACGGTGTATGGATTAAAGATGCGGACGAGCATCCTTAAGACTATGATACGGACGAGTATCATGTAGAAACAAACATTAGACGCAATGTTCTGAGATGATGGTACGGACGAGTACCAGCTGGTTAACAAAGAACAAGGACTACTGTCGAATCTGCGGGGATATACATGGTGTATATAAGATACGGACGAGTATCTGAGTAGGTGTACCAATGAGTAGTGAGTATATAATGTATAGGTGAGTGTTTATCTGCTGGGGATATGACACGGACGGGTGTCAGGAAAGTGTATATACAAATATAGGCGACCACGCTGGGGATATGACACGGACGGGTGTCAAGAAAGTGTATAGGTATATGTAAGTGCAAAGAGGATGCCTTTGGCTTTTGCTGGTGATATGACACGGACGGGTGTCAGAAAGTATCTGCAATACTGGTGATCTTGGTTTGTAAAGTGTATTCAGGCAACCTGCTGGGAAATGATGATACGGACGGGTATCAAAAAGGAGATATGCACTGGTGTTTGTGATATGGGGCAACTGCTTTTGCTGGGACTCTGATGGTAGTGTATTCTGTATGCCGACAGATGGTCAATATTTACAAGTGTTCAAATCACAACATGACTTATGATTATGCTATGCATTTGATTTTTTTGCCGTAATGCTCCGTATTAGACGGAATGCTACGCTCTGGGGGTGAATATGATGCGAATGCTATGATTATGCAAAGAGGCACCGATCCGGGATTCGGATCCCGTTGCTGCAAAGATCTCTGATCGATCTGCTTGAAGTGAACATCCCAGCTGGGGATGAGATCATTGATAGATCTGTAGTTGTATCTGCTTGGGGATATACGTCATCGATTGACATATTCTTATAATACGGGACCCAGCTGGGGTTTGTAGAGGCTTTCTCTCTCTCTGTTGTGATCTCTTCATGCGTTGCTCTTCTGGATAAAGGCTTGAAGCTCTGTGGGGAGATGATCCCCTGATTTTCGCATCCTGCTGAGGAATAATGGCTACTCGGCTGGGGAATTGTGAGAGGCAACTCAGCTGGGGAGAGCAACGGGAAGCAAACTCAGCTGGGGATAGAGCATCCCGTTTGTTGATTTGGCAACTTTGCTGGGGAAGTGGGCACCTCCCAGCGCCAGGTGAGTTGATAATGATTCGTCAGTTTGCTGAGACGTAACTTGCATGCCCCAAGTTGCATTCTGGATACCTGCAATCCTGTAAAGATAAAGAAACGCACAAATGGTCCCGAGGTATCTTTTACTGAGATTCCGTCATAGGAAATACATGCTTTCGAGAGTAAGTATATTCCCTGCAAGCATGTGTTTTATTTTTAGAGAGAGGCATCTGTACTTATGCAATTGTGTTTTTAGAGACATCAGACAACTCTTTGCAAAACATAAATGTAAAAAACGAGACATGACTGAAAATCTGATTATATTAATTCGTGTGCCCTGAATTGGCAAGATACAGTCAGAGAAACATATCTCCTGAAATGAGGAGATTGTTACAAATTGAGAAATAAAGTGCTGGCGGTGCTGGCGATGCTTTCAAGGAGCTTCCTCTCCTGCTATGACTCGTATGACAATGACGTTCTTCTCGTCTTGCTTTCTGGAGAGAGTTGATTCTGATTGCAGCTTGATCCCTTGGAGCTTACCAAGTTGTAGGTGATACAGACGAATTCAGAATGCAGTTGTTCGCTTATTCCCTTATTCTGCATAGATCGCCCTTTCGGGTTTTCAATCCATCGGGATACCCATTTTTGCCTGAGCTGTCCAATGCGGCTTTTCAACTCGGCGGGTGTACATTTTTTTTTAATTATTTCCCTTATTTTTGCCCGAGTCTTTTATTCTGTTTTTGACTCGCCGGGATGCCCTATTTTTGCCTGGACTTACATTCTGTTTTTATGTCCAGCGGGTCATTTTATGCGAAGTATTTTTTAACTGCATCTGAATTCACAGGGGACGGGAAATCTTCACCATCCATGGTGCTGAGCATCAGTGCTCCACCAGAGAAGACTTTCTTCACAACAAATGGTCCTTCGTAATTGGGAGTCCACTTGCCCCTGTAGTCTGTATGAGGAGGGAGGATTCTCTTCAACACAAGATCTCCCACTTGGTATTCTCGGTGCCTGACTTTCTGATCGAAGGCCCTCTTCATTCTCTTCTGATATAACTGCCCATGGCAGATTGCAGCCAATCTTTTCTCTTCGATCAGACTCAGTTGTTCGAATCGGGACCGAACCCATTCTGCTTCACTCAGTTTAACATCCATTAATACCCGTAACGAGGGTAGTTCAACTTCAACAGGTAGGACTGCTTCCATACCATACACAAGCTGATACGGTGTTGCCCCAGTGGACGTTCTGATTGATGTGCGATACCCATGCAAGGCCAACGGTAGCATTTCATGCCAGTCTTTGTATGTGACTACCATCTTCTGCACAATCTTCTTGATATTCTTGTTTGCTGCCTCAACAGCGCCGTTCATCTTTGGCCTGTAAGGAGAAGAATTGTGATGTTGGATCTTGAAGTCCCGGCACAGCTCTGCCATCATTTTGTTGTTCAAGTTGGAACCATTATCAGTAATGATTCGCTCGGGCACTCCATACCGACAGATGATATCTCTTTTCAGAAATCTGGCTACCACTTGCCTTGTGACATTTGCATATGAGGCTGCTTCAACCCACTTTGTAAAATAATCGATGGCGACCAGGATGAATCTGTGGCCGTTCGAAGCAGTTGGCTCAATTTTGCCAATCATGTCAATGCCCCACATAGCAAAGGGCCATGGTGAAGACAATATGTTCAGGGGATTGGGAGGCACATGCACCTTGTCTGCATAAATCTGGCATTTATGGCATTTTCTGGCGTAAGCACAACAGTCTGCATCCATTGTGATCCAGTAATAGCCTGATCTTAACAACTTCTTAGCCATGGCATGCCCTCCTGCATGGGTACCAAAGGATCCTTCGTGCA
The DNA here is from genome assembly GCA_963966055.1 of Lathyrus aphaca. Classification (NCBI taxonomy): domain Eukaryota; kingdom Viridiplantae; phylum Streptophyta; class Magnoliopsida; order Fabales; family Fabaceae; genus Lathyrus; species Lathyrus aphaca. The sequence goes on along the minus strand of OZ014520.1, from coordinate 162,119,102 downwards.
CTTCATGCATCAGCAAATCTGCTTCCGTCTTGTCAACACATCTGAGGAGTACCATGTCAAAGTTCCTTTTGTATAAAGACCCATCAGTGTTCAGAAAGAAACTTCCAGCAAGCCTTCTTAAAGTCTTCTTATCATTGGAAGATGCCCCAGGTGGGTATGTCTGATCCTCCAAGAAGCACTTAATGTCATGGAACCAAGGCTTATTGTCCTTGACAATATCTGTTGCAAATACGTATGCTGGTCTATCGAGTCTGGATACTGAAATCTGAGGTACAAAGTTGGCAGTTTGAACTTTGATCATGGATGAAATGGTAGCAAGAGCATCCGCAAACTGATTCTCGTCCCGAGGGATATACTCAAGCTTGACTGTTGTGAAGAAAGTCAATAACCTTCTTGTATAATCCCTGTAAGGTATCAGATGATCCTGGTGTGTATACCATTTTCCGTTGGTCTGATTGACTACCAAAGCTGAATCTCCGAATACGGTCAATGTCTTGACCCTGAGGTCAATGGCTTCCTCAAGACCCATAATGCAAGCTTCGTATTCAGCTTCGTTGTTAGTGCAGTTGAAAGTGAGTTTTGCCGAGAAAGGCATGTGAACCCCTTTAGGTGTAATGAGTACTGCACCAACACCACGGCCATTCATGTTGACAGCCCCATCAAACATCATAGTCCATTCTTCTTCTGGGTCAGGCCCTTCAGTGTGAACAGGCTCTTCATGATCTTTTGCTTTAATGAACATGATGTCTTCATCAGGGAAGTCGAACCTCATGGGCTGGTAGTCATCAATGGGTTGCTCAGCAAGATATTCAGATAGTACACTGCCCTTGATGGCTTTCTGAGATGTATACTGTATGTCGTATTCTGTGAGAATCATCTGCCATCTTGCAACCCGTCCGGTAAGAGCTGGCTTCTCGAAAATGTACTTAACTGGATCCATTTTTGAGATCAATAGAGTAGTATGGGTCAACATATACTGTCTCAGTCGGCGAGCAGCCCACGCTAAAGCACAGCAAGTTTTCTCGAGCAGTGAATAACGCTGTTCACAGTCGGTAAACTTTTTGCTTAGGTAGTATATCGCATACTCTTTTCGACCAGACTCGTCATGCTGACCTAGTACACACCCCATCGATTCTTCTAATACTGTCAAGTACATAATCAGAGGTCTTCCTTCAACTGGAGGCATGAGGATTGGAGGTTCTTGCAAATACTCCTTGATCTTGTCAAAAGCTTTCTGGCAGTCTTCGTTCCACCTGACCGTTTGCTCCTTTCTTAACAGCTTGAATAAGGGTTCACAAGTTGCTGTAAGGTGAGATATGAACCGTGAAATGTAGTTCAATCGACCTAAAAACCCTCGAACTTCCTTTTCAGTTCTTGGTGCAGGCATCTCTTGGATGGCTTTTACTTTATCAGGGTCAACCTCAATCCCTTTCTCGCTTACAATAAAGCCCAGCAACTTACCGGATCGCACCCCGAATGTGCATTTGTTGGGGTTCAGTTTCAGTTGATACTTTCTCAGACGCTTGAACAACTTGAGCAGATTTACCAGGTGATCTTCCTCTGTAAGGGACTTGGCGATCATATCATCCACATAGCATTCTATTTCCTTGTGGATCATATCATGGAATAATGTCACCATAGCCCGTTGATACGTTGCACCAGCATTCTTCAGTCCGAATGGCATCACTTTATAACAGAACGTGCCCCAAGGTGTGATGAATGTTGTCTTCTCCATGTCTTCAGGTGACATCTTGATCTGATTGTAGCCCGAAAATCCATCCATGAAGGAAAATACCGAGAACTGAGCCGTGTTATCCACCAATACATCAATGTGAGGTAATGGGAAGTCATCTTTCGGGCTGGCTCTGTTCAGATCCCGGTAATCAACACACATCCTTACCTTGCCATCCTTCTTAGGCACAGGTACTATGTTAGCAACCCACGGCGGGTAGCTAGTCACAGCAAGGAACCCGGCGTCCCATTGCTTTTGTACCTCTTCCTTGATTTTCATAGCCATGTCTGGGCGAGTTCGGCGCAACTTCTGTTTGACTGGTGGGCATTCTTCCCTCAAAGGCAGCTTATGCACAACAATGTCGGTATCCAACCCTGGCATATCTTGATACGACCAAGCAAACACATCAACATACTCTTGGAGCAGATCTATCAACTGTCTCTTCACTGAGTCTTGCAGGCAGGCCCCGATTTTGACTTCTTTCACGTCTTCCTCCGTACCAAGATTAATCACTTCAATCTCCTCCTGATGAGGAGTAATAACTTTTTCCTCCTGTCTCAGCAACCTGGCTAGCTCTTCAGGAAGCTCATATTCTTCATCAACCCCTTCATCAGCTTGATTGATCGGATTATCAAAGTCATACGATGTCATAGCTGTGCTGTTGTCGGTGCTGTCAGGAAGGCACTCTCTGCAAGGGTTAAGTTGGTTCATTTTAGTGATTGATTTTAATCTTGCTTTAGAAAAAAGTGAAATGAAGTTATCATTTTGAAAAACACTGCCATTTATTTTTGTACAAAAAGAAAAATGGAAAAACAGTGAGCATAAAAGAAAAAGACTCGTTTGCAAAAAGATTGTCTGATATTTCATTAATTTAATCTTGTTTGCACAAAAGTACAGATGGCCCTGATTACAAAATGAGTCTTGTCATCTTGGGCAAGATGCAAGACTTTGATGCATGCTTATAAAATACAGGAAATAATAATTACTCTGCTCGAGTAACACTTATAATTCCCTGGGAAGACCAGTTCGAGACACTGCTCCCCGGGATCTTCGGACGAATCCAATTCTCCAGGTTGCGTTCCTCTTCCAGCTCGTCTTCCAGACAGTTGATAGCATCAGGGGTGAGCATCCCTCCACTGACAAATCCTGGCTCTGCAGCAGCCTTTGCTTGATGTTGAGTTGGTCTGTAACCCAACCCAAATTTGTCTTTCTTCTCCTCCACAGATAAGACCTTGCCCCAGCCTAGGGCAGTTCCTTCTTCAACAACCTTCCGGGCTTGTTGATAAGACGACATCGGGGCACCAGATACAGCAGATGCTTCATTCACATTCAACGCTTCAAACCCCTGGCTCATTGTTTCATGGATCTCTCCATCCATTTCAATGTACTTGTAGGTTGCCAGGTGGCTGACAAAAATGTCCTCCTCTCCACAGATTGTGACAACTTGACCTTCCCACTCAAATTTTAACTTTTGGTGAAGGGTAGACGTTATAGCGCCAGCGGCGTGAATCCAGGGTCTACCCAACAAACAGCTGTAGGCGGGCTGAATGTCCATCACATAAAAGATAGTTTTAAAAGTCTGCGGGCCAATTGTCACGGGCAGCTCAATCTCTCCCAGAACCGATCTCTTCGAGCCATCAAAAGCTCTAACCACCAGGTTGCTGGGTCTCAATGCCAGTCCATCATATTCAAGCTTCACCAGAGCCTTCTTTGGTAAGACATTCAGGGAAGAACCTGTGTCCACCAGCACATGAGAAAGGACAGCTCCTTTGCATTCCATGGTTATGTGCAAGGCTTTGTTGTGATTGCGGCCATCCACTGTCAGGTCAGAATTGGTAAACCCTAGCCCATTGCTAGCAGTAACGTTTCCAACAACGGTTTCCAATTGGTTGACAGTAATCTCCTCGGGCACGTAAGCTGCGTGCAGTACCTTCAGTAGTGCATTCCGATGGGCTTCGGAGCACATAAGCAGAGAGAGGATGGAGATTTTGGATGGCGTCTGGTGAAGTTGATCCACAATTTTGTAATCACTCTTTTTGATGATCCTCATAAACTCATCAACTTCCTGATCGAATGGAGTCTTCAGGGTTTCCTTGGCAGCTGGATCTTCCTGCACCGGGCTTTTTCCTTTTGCCTTGGCAGCAGCTTCTGCTTCGGCAGTAGGTCTTTGGACTTGTGAAGCAAAGAGACGTCCGCTTCGGGTGAAGCCTCCGCCTCCGCCCACATTATCAATTTGTGGTGCAGGTGTTGATGTTTCAAGAGTGATTCTCTTTCCTTCGCAGTACACGTCAGAGCCATAGTGCCAAGGGATGGCCCTATCGCTTTCATATGGTACAGGTCCAGGTACTGTGACGGTAACCGGGCTGATTGATGCTGCCGAAGGGACTGCAATTGTTTGTGGATCATAAAAGATAGTAACTGGTGCTCTAGTGGGAGCAGCACCTTCTGAATGGTAGGCGGAGTTATTTTCTGGATCGTAGAATATGGTAACTGTGGAGACATCTTCGTGATTGTTTGCTGGTGTTGTAGAAGGTTCTGTTGGAAGAACTGTTGTCGTTGTTGATGGGGAGTCGAAGTGGACTGAAGCTGAAGTTGTAGCAGGAGAAACTGTTGAAAACTGATCATTGGGTAGAACAGATGAAGTACTTGCTGATATTGCTGATGAATTGTTGGGAACAATTGTTGCTGTATTTGTAGGAGGATCTGAAACCATTGCTGATGAAGTCGTCGGGTTTGCCGGGAATGATGTAGTGATCTGCAGTAAGCCACTCCGAATAAGGCTGTCAATGCCATTCCTCAAGTCTTCACACCCATTCCAAGAAATATTGCAGTATGGGCACCCTAGTTCACACCCCGGAAATATATTGCTTTCACGGAGTTGAGCCTTGATTTCCACCAATGGTGTCCTGATCTGATCCACACTGGTTATCAAATAAGACGGTTGGTCTTCTTCGATAGCATTAATTCGGGGACCACCATGGTGTGGCATTGGGTTTTTGTTGACGTTGGGCGGAGGTGCAAAGTTCAAAGCCTTGGAGTCTACTAAGTCTTGTACCTTCATATGCAGTGCCCTGCATTTTTCTGTACTGTGACCAGGTGCGTTCGAATGAAAAGCACACCTAGCGTTGGAGTCATAGTTTCTTGGTAGACTGTTGGGGTCCGGAGGTGCCAACGTTCTTAGCTCAACCAGGTTGAGCTTCAGAAGTTGTGGCAGCAAGGCAGCATACGGCATTGGAATCGGGTCGATCACTCGATTAGCTTGAGAGGGCCTTTGTTGGAATGGCCTCTGTTGATTGTTGTTGTTGGAGTTGTTATTGAAGTTCCTTGGAGGATATTGGTTCTGCTGATACGGAGGTTGTTGTTGGAAGTTTTGTTGAGGAGGTTGATAGACTGGCTGTGGATGAGCTGGAGCAGGAATGGTGACTGCTGCTATTGTTCTTGGAACATATTGGGGCCTACCCCTGTTGGTATGAATGGCATTGGTCTCGCCAGCTCTTCTAGAGCCTGCAAAAGGCTTTCTGGTACCACTGGACGAACTAGCACCATTATCAGATATCTTACCCATCTTTAATAGGCTTTCAATTCTCTCCCCGGCTATAACAACATCTGCGAAGCTGGTGGAAGAGAAAGCAGCTAGCCTATCAATATAGGTTCCCTGAAGGGTATTCATGAACATATCAGCCATCTCTCTTTCAGACATAGGTGGCTGGACAGCAGCAGCAAGCTGTCTCCATCTTTGAGCATATTCTCTGAAGCTCTCTCTTGATGATTGTGACATCCCCATTAGGAGGGTCCTATTGGGTGCCATATCCAGATTATACTGATACTGTCTGATGAAGGCCTCTGCCAGGTCCTTCCAGCATCTTACAGTTGCTCTTGTCAGATGGGAATACCATTCCCTTGATGCTCCAGTCAAGCTATCTTCGAAGTAGAACATCCACAATTTCTCGTCCATGGTGTAGGCCTTCAGCCTTCCCAGAAACGATTGCAAATGAGTCCGGGGGCATGAAGTCCCATTATATCTTTCGAAACAAGGAGGTTTGAACTTATGAGGGATCCTGACCCCCTCTACTAAACCCATGTCCATGACATCGAACCCCAAAGAATTTTGGGATTCCAAAGACCTCAACTTCTCAGCCAACTCATCCAATCTCCTATCATAGGTTTCCTCTCCAGCACCCATGACTGTAAACTGATCCTCCTAAGGATCCTCTTGAAGTACTCTGGCTGCAGTAGCTGTTCCTTGAACGTTTGCAGGAATATGAATCTCAGGATGTAGATGTGGACCAAACACAGGGGGGTTAACATGTGGTTGCACCCTTTCATTATTACTGGTGCCAGCAGTCCCCACATGAGGGTCATCCTGAGTTCTCCCCTCTACCAGAACTCTAAGCCTTTCCTGGCTTTGGGCTAAATTATTCATCACTTCCATGAACTGAGTTATTTGGGTTCTCATCTCCACCCTTTCATTAGCCATCTGGGTTCTGGCCTCATTGAGGTCTTGCTGCAACTGGTCCATCTGGATGCCCGGAAGGTTGTTTCTTGTAGGGTACCTGTGTGGCCTGTTGAGAGGGAATAGCCTGCGGCGAGCAATAATTCCTGAATGTCACAACAAAGGTTAGAAACAATAAAACAAAACCTACAAAACAAACAAAAGGGTTAGTATGCAATGCAGTATGCTTATTTGCTATCAAGGTATCCGGCTTAGTCTTCAGTTTTGACCCGTCCAGACCCTTGAAGATGATGCTGTTGAAGTTGCTTTTGAAGTAAACCCAGATGGAAACAAACACAAATATATTACAAAGGTAAAATAATACAAATTGTTCATTTTTTACAACACTAGCCCTCTAAGGGGTCAAAAATACATCACCAAAAGCAAAAGTACATGGAAAAGGAACAACAACAAGCAAATAATCAAACTCCAAGGCCAAACTCATCCTCGCGAACTTCCTTAAGAAGTGCTTCGGTCACAGGATCAGCCGGATGCTCCGTAAGATTCCTGATGAGAAGGTTTCTTGTTGCAACAGCTGCAGTCAATTTCTTGTTCTGACTTTGGTCTTTAGATTTCTTCACTCCAGCTTTGATTTTTAACTCTGAAATTTCCTCATGGGCTGCTGCCAGGGCTTTTTCCATCTGCTCCATCTTATCTTGAACTCTCCTGTCTTCTAGAGTACGGGCTTCAGTGATCCGGACCCACCTGGCCTGACTCTCTCTCAAGTACAAGTCTGTCCTTGCTCTTTGGAACTGGGCTTCTTTACAAGCATTCTTCAGAATCTGCTCACCAGCTTTAGACTTGTTGATATAGTCTCCAGACTTCTCAATCTTAGTCAAGTGTTCCACTCTCAGCTTCTCCAATCTTTCAATCTCCCTTACACCTTCACTCCTCTCCCTGAGGGTCTTCTGCAGGGCTTGGGATAGCTTCTCATTTCTTTCTTTCAAGCCTTCAAACTCTTCCAAACTGACAGTAGCAGGGGGTGGTGCTGATGATGACTCAGGCATGTCTTTGATGGTGAAGGGCAATCCTGAGATTTGGGCCCTAGCATAGGACCACTCATGATATTGGGCTGATGCCACATTATTGCACTTCCCCAGAATGGTGATTCCCTTGGTTTGAACATGATCCCAGGCCCAGGCAGCCTGCCTAACAACAGTCAAACTGATCTTGTTCTCACAGTAGAGGGTCTCAACCAGGTCTTGTTCCCTAGGAGCATGAACCAGTGCATAGCCTAATTGCCTCTTGAACAGCAGGGGGTTGTAGTTGATACTTCCCTTAACTCCTACCAAAGGTACATTGGGAAAGTGCCCACAGCTTGTGATCATATCTCTGCCCTTGGTGCCTTGGGTGCACCATCTGATGTCTGCTGCAGTGAGAGTAGTGAGCCTCTTAGCCCAGTTGCTTTGCTGATGAGGATTCAGGAATGCATCTGTCCTGGGTAGATGCTTGAGAAGCCAAGCATGGAATAGTGGAGCACAACACCTCACTAGCTTACCCCTCTGTTTCTCATTCCTCTGATGTACTGAGTAATAGAGGTCACCTAACAAGGTTGGCACTGGGTTCTTCAGGATGAACAGGTGGATGGCATTCTTGCTGATGAATCTGGGCTCATCTGCAAACAACACAGTTCCATATACACTCAAGGCCAACAATGCACAAACAGCTTTCCAATCCCCCAGGGAGGCCTTCAAACTAGCTTGAGAAATCAGGAAGTCCAGATGAAAACCAGGGATCCCAGCTTTAGAGGTCATATGCTGCTCAATCAAAGCAGGTTCCAGGTGCAAAGCTCTTGCTATCTCTCCATTGCTGGGAAAGACCATTTCAGGGTTAAAAGGGATTTCTCTCTTGATAGGCAAACCAACCAAAGATGCATATTCTTCTAAGAGAGGTCCCAACTGAAAGTCTTGAAAGGTGAAACACCTCAATGGGGGGTCATAGAACTGGATGCAGGTATGGATCAGGCTCCTCTGAGATGGGTCCATGTCTATAACCAAGTCAAGTATATCCCCATAATGCTCTCTGAACAGAGGTATGTGATCTGGGGTCATCAGGGTTTGGACCCTCCTGATGTCTGACAAGTCTGGTTGGAAGAAATGATAGGTGATATTGCTTTTCTTTGGAGCCATGATGCTGAAGACTGGGTAGAATAAGTGCTGATGAAGATGCTGAGAAGTGGGCCACTGGCTGGCTAGTGCAAGTAACTGAAGCAAGATGCTGGTGGAGACAGGTCAAAACTGCAGATGGGGTCAAAACCAAAACCAGATAAAGGTGGATACCCTGAAACACAAATAAGCACATGTTAATATGATGCAATGAGTATGAATGCAGATGATATGCAAAGGGTTTGTGACTGAGCTGGATCTGATTCACTGCCTTGGTATAGATCCATGTGTGTTCAAGAATTCCGGATGGAGGTCTATAAATCCAGTAACCAAGGTGGGGGACTCAAATAAAGAGCCACATGTCCAGGGTTTTAGAATCACAAGAACTATCCAACATGGAGCATTCTTAACAAAGTCAAAGTAACAGGGTATTCTGAGGTCAAGGTACCTGCAAACCTGTAAACAGCCCAACCCCCTCACAGGTAGTGATCTAGAACAAGGATCCTCAGACTTGGATCAGTTATGAGAAGTGTAAACACTTCTAACCCGGAGGTACAGTGTTTACAATAACCATAACAATTCCTCCTCTAATTCACCTCAATTTCTGAAGGTCAATACTAAAAGGTCATCCAGACTTAGCAGGCTTCCCAGATCCCCCTAGCACTACAGGAAATCCGTAGCACAGAGTTCTCAAGAAGAAACCCATATCTGAACCGTGTTTCATATTCCCGCACCAGACCGAAATGGAATGGGAAAGAATATGATTCACTCTAGCCTAGGTGTCACTCAGGTCCCAGGTGTAGGACCTTAACTCTCAATGAAATACCCACCCACCAAAAAAACAAGGAAACCAGATCCAGCCAGCAACAGTGACAGTATGATATATACAAATGCAATAAAGAAAGCGGTAAATAAAGCTGTACAGAAAGCAATAAATAAAGCAAATATACAAACACAAATAACACATAACACCCCAATAAACACAAATCAATCAAGCGCTAGGAGGAACCCACAAAAAGAACCAGAAGCCCTGGTTGCAGTATAAGGATCCCCAGCAGAGTCGCCAAGCTGTCGCTCCCGACAAATGAAATGGATCAGATGAAGGTACAGACGCGAACGGTCGGCGAGAGGGACAATGAGAACACACAGCCGTGAACTCACTGGAGGATGAATAGAGTCGCCAGCTAGGCATTTTTATCCCGAAGGAAAGGCAATGCTGCATAGGCCTAGAAAAAGATGGATAAGACGGTTTGCGAACCAGAGAGACTGAGAAAGGGGGTTGGTTACAACCTGGGAAGGTATTAGCACCCAGATTGTCCGTCGTACTCGACGGGATCCACGCTTAGAAGATTTGTGTTTTAAAGGGGTAGTGTCAGTGCAATCTGTGTGTAAAATGAGCTGGAAAAGGATGTACAGGTGTCAGTGTAAAGAAGTGTGATGTGTATAAATGTACAGTGTCAGTGTGAGATCAGGAATGAAATGCTCATGACCATGAGGCTAAAGAATGAAGCTGAAAGAGGGGGAATGTACAGAGACTTTTGTTCGATAACTGTTAAGTTATGCCTACGTATCCTCTCGTGCAATGAGGAAGTCAGAACACCGTAGTTCGACCCAAAGAGACTGAAAGAGGAATTGACTTGTGAACTGCTTGCTTGCCTATGCTCAAGTGTATGATCTGTCTGGCACAGATGCGAACTGTCTTGCATTAGACGGAAGAAGCAAGTTCTCGATTGTGAGTGAAGATGATGAGAAAAGAATCCCGGAGGAGACGATTATTGTTTGTTTTTGAGTTTTCAGTCTTTTATTTCTTTTTGGAGTTTGTCATAAGATAATGAGCTTAAACCTAAATCAATGGATTTGGTAAACTCATCACATCATCCCTCTGATTAGGGGTAATGAGAATTACCTTAAGTGTGAAGTCAGATTCTCACACTTAATCACCTTTGATGTAGGGTTAAGATCATTAACCTACTTGTGATTAATTAGATGTTTTTGTGATTTTTGTTTAGTGTTAAGTAATGAGGTTAAGCCATAATCAGGGATTAAACAGACCCATTACACCATCCTAAAAGAAGGATGATAGATGAGGATGTTTAAGCTGAGGAAGACTCCTCAACTTAATCCATGATTAGGGATTAAACCCATGACAAAACAAGCCTTTGATTAAGTGGATTTTATTAATGATATGATGATGAAGTGTTATTTATGATTTGTAAGACAACTTGAGGGGGACTTGTCCATTAACTTTAGGGTTAGTCCTTCTTAACCAATTAAGGAAGAATTAGAACCCTAATGCAAGGCCCAAGTTACAAGTGTAATGTCTTGATGATTATTAGATGGATTAATTAAGAGAGTTCAACACCTTAAGGGTCCAAGACTTAGGATTAAAGTTATACACTCCATCCTAAAAGAAGGGTGCAGGCAGGATCTTAATCACAAAGTCTTAAAGCCTTGAGGGTTTAGTCCCTGATTATGAGGTGAGGAGAGAAGACTCAAAGAGAGACACAAAGGTAAAAAACTATGGGGGAGACTAATCAAAATCCTAATTCATTATCATGCTTGGTTGGTCCTAATGTTTGTGAGGTTTTCAAGAACAATCTTCAGATGAACCACCAGGAAGCAGATGAACAAGATCAAGAGAAGCAAAGTGACTTGCTTCATCCAAGAAGTCAAGTCACTTGAAGAAAGAAAGTGGGAGGAAGAAGAATGAGCAAACTCAATCTCAAACACAAGTACAAATGCAGCATGGTATGCAAGAGAGATGAAAAGAAAAGTTATGAGAAGTGAAGGCAAATTCACCTCTCAAGTTTTACTTACCACCTGAAATGTTAGAAACAAATGCAATACAAAGCTAAATGAGATGAAATGATATGATAAGCAGAAACCAGAAGCATGTTGATGATGATGATGATGCTATGGAGTGCTATGAACATGAGACAAGACAATGAGATGTTCATACAAAGTCATGGATGCAAATGATGCAAGTTGAGGAGCATGGACAAACATGAAATGTTATGAAACAAACAAGACAAATGACATGGCAAATATGCAATGCAATGATCAAACATGATTCATACATGTCTTAAGATGTCAAATGAATCATAAGAATGCACAAAATGCAATGGCAAGTCAAATTATGCAAGGAAATGCAAGAATGATGCAAAGGGAAAGCCCAAATTAGGGTTCATGAAACAAACATCAAACACAAACCAAAAACAGAAGCAAACCCTAATATGAAAAATGGAAAATGGTACCCAAAGAAACCCTAGGCCTATAATGAACCACTGCCCAAAGGGGAGCTCTCAACTCTCAACCAAACTCAAGTTATGAACTTTGCAAGTTATTAGGGTTTTTTAGGGTTTGTAACAAAACAAATGCCAATCAATTAGAAAATGCAAGATCAAATCATGGCCTTTTTATCTTTGAAAGTACATGTCAAATGGAAAACAATGCAAAAAGAATCAATGTCTCAACCTTCACCAAAAGGCAGAAATGAATTTTCAAACTTATGATCAAAATAATGCATCAAAAATGATTTAATTCAATGAAAAAATCTTAAAATGCATCAAGATCAAAAAAGAAATTTGGTTTGAAGGTGGGACAATGTTTCTAAATGTCTTAGAACATTTCATGAATTTTTTGTAATTTTTAAATACCTAAAAGTATTTTTAATTAATTAATTCTCATTAATCAATTAAAAATAATCTTTTAAATATTTAAAAATATTTTTTAATGATAAAAAATAAAATAAAAAATGTTTTTGTGTCATAAAAATTAATGAAACCTTAAAGAAAAAGTTTCATAATTTTTATGATTTTTTAGCTATCTTAAATAAATTGTACAAATTAAATGCAAGAAAAATGAATTAAAATTAAATAAAATGCAAAGTAATCAGATTGGACGCGTGAGATTGATTCTGGGGATAAATTCATTGACCACGCGCCACATCCAATGGTCCACGTTTGAACTGACTAAATTAAATAAATTAAGATTAATTAACCCTAACACGTGGATTAGGGTTAATCAAACACATCTGGGCCACTCAATCTGGAGGGAAGTCAACAAGTCAGCGCATATCCACGGCCAGCATTCAAACTGTCATTAATTATGGGATTAAACCCTAATTACATTCAGGTGGCCGGAGAAGACCTCCGGTCATCTTCTCCGGCCAGAGGGTCACCTGAAAATCTTCAAGATCTCTCAAAACGCATCATAAATGAAAACTAAGCTATGGGAAATGATCTCCAACACCTCACGAACTAAACCCCTAACCTAAAACAAATTTATCTAACCTAAACAGGCTGAATCGAAGAAAACAAATTCTAGGGTTCGTGAGCTTCAAACAGCAATTAAATCCTCAAAACACATCCATTTCAAAAACTAAAAGCATCAGCATGATCAGGAGAGTATAAGGAACAAGTTTGTAACTAAAAAAGAGATTTCTGGAAAAAAATATTTGGAGCTACCTGAGATTTGCAACCTCTGATTTAGGAACTTTCAGGCCCTTTCTTTAAGTGCAAACTGCTCCTCTTGGCCCCCCAATGATGTTTGAATGCTCAAATGGAGTTTAGATTTGCTGGAGAAAGAGATTCGAAAGCTTCAGCTTCAAGCTCAGTCAACAATGGCAGATGAGATTCTGGCTGATTCAGGCCATGGTGATGAGTTGTATGAGGTCTATGCAATGTGCAAAGAAGATTGGTGGTGTTGGTTTATGTGTTTGTGGGCTAGAATGAGGGATTCGAATGAAACTGCAAAAGGGAGTGTGAAATGGCAGTGAGGTGTTTTGGTTGTTTCAAGCTCTGGTTCTTGATGCTTTGTGTTCTATGGATCAAGGTGAGATGAATGGAGGAAAAAGATTTTGTGTTTGCAGGCTGTGTAATGAGATTCGAAGGAAGTTGCAAGTTGGGGTGTTTTTGTGTAAGTTGTGAATGGTTGTTTCAGCTTGGCCTGCCCTTATGCTTTGCTTGCAAGTTGTCCATGTGACTCTCTCTCATTGGTCAGATGATTGGACACATGCTTTTTTGATAGATAAGTCAACTTTTGCAAGATGTCCAACTTTTGTGTAAGTGATGCATAGCTCATGGCATAGGCAAGGACAATGTTGGTTCTGGTGCAGCAAGGCATGGGAGGGGCCTAGCAAAGCTCAGCAGCCAATGTCATGAGTTGGTGAAGTAGTCATGAGTGAAAATGCAAGTTGGCTAGCTTTATGGTTTTCCATGGAAATGCCTTGTTACATGAACCAAACCATGAGCAAACTTGGTCCATTTCTGATTTTTGTGACTTAGAGAACATTCACATGCTGGTTTGACATGAATTTGAGGCAGCAATCATGCATTGATTCAAGACTTAGCAAAATTTCCACTTGGTGCATAACTTGAAAAACAATGATTTTTGGCAACTTTGCATGGCCATAACTTTTGATCTATGAAGAGTTAGATCATGTTCTTGTACTTTTTGAAAAGGGAAAGATGAGATCTACAACTTTCATGACCAAAGTTTTTCCATTTGAAGCCTTTTTGGATCATAAATCAAAGCTTGAAAATTGACCTAAAAGGATGCATTCTTGAAAAGTCAACAAAACCCAAAAAGTCAACATTTGCAAAAACTCCAAATTCTTGATTTTTATGAACTTCAAACTTCTTCCATGATCAAATAAAGATCATATATACTCAAAATGATGAAGATCACCCATTGGTTGGGTCATTGGGGGCCTCAGATGCCCTGATTTTGCACTGACTTGTCTGAAAAGTCAACTCTTGATCAGATGACTTCCCCATGGAATTTCTTCATGAAAATTGATATGCATACTCCCTATACCATATAGAGACCAATGGAAACAGGAATGACCAAAAAATTTGGGGTTATGGCCTCTGAAACCAAAACCCTAATTTTCAGTCAACTGTGCAGTTCATCCTGGCTCTGCATCCACTCAAACCCTAGTTCTTGTGATCCCTCTGCAATTTTGACTTTGTGAGGATGTAACATGATGATTGGGCACACATGGATCCCTCTGAGTTGATTGGTGGCCTTTGGAAAGGCTCAAGATGCTTTGAGGTTGCTCAGATCACAAACCCTAAGTGCAGATGACCTAGAAACTATCCAGTGAATCAAAATGAGATGTGAGATGATATGTTTTGTGTATATGCATATGGGATGATCACAAGCCATGGTGTGAATGGGTGAGGGCAAATTTGGGGTGTTTACACACACATGGACCTTATCAAGGCAGATAACAGATCCAACACTTGATCACAAACCCTTTGCATATCATTCTGCATACAACATTTTTGTATCATTTAACATTTGCCTATTTGTTTTACAGGGTATCCACATCTCATCTTTGGTTTGGTTTTGACCTGTTCTGCTGCTCAGACTTCTACAGTTATTTGCACCAGCATCTTCATCAGAGTCCCTTCTTCAGCACCTTCGTCAGTTTGTCTTCATCAGAGACTCTTCTCCAGTTATCTTCATCAATTTTCAGCAGTTACCTCCATCAGGGTTTCACATCAGTTTCTTCACCAACATCCATTATCAGCATGGACACTTCCAAGAAGAGCAACATCACTTACCATTTCTTTGAGCCTACTCTGACAGACATCAGACAGAACCAGTCTCTCATTACTCCTGATCATGTCCCTTTATTCAGGGAACATTATGGAGGCATATTGGACATGATCATGGACCTGGATGCATCCCAAAGGAGCATGATCAATACTTGCTTGCAGTTTTATGTTCCTCCTCTCAGATGCTTCACATTCCCTGATTTTCAGTTGGGACCCCTGCTAGAAGAATTTTCCATGTTTTTAGGAGTTCCTATCAGGAGAGGGATTCCTTTCAACCCCGATATGGTTGCTCCCAAGAATGAAGACATAGATAAGGCATTGTATTTGGAACCTACCATCATTGGTCAAAGCATGACCACCAAGGCTGGGATCCCAGATCTTCACTTGGACTTCTTGATCTCCCAGGCCACCTGCATGCTGCAGCAGGGAAGTGGGATGCTGTTTGTGCACTCTTAGCCCTCAGCATATATGGAGTTATCTTGTTTGCAGATGAACCAAAGTTTGTAAGCAAGAATGCCATTCACCTGTTCTTACTGAGGAACCCAGTGCCTACCTTGCTTGGAGACTTCTATTATTCAGTGCACCAAAGGAATGAGAAGCAAAGAGGAAGATTGGTCAGATGTTGTGCTCCCCTCTACTACTGTTGGTTGTTAAGACACCTTCCAAAATCAGACACTTTCATGAACCCTCACCAGCCAAGGAATTGGGCTAAGAGATTGATTTCCCTTACATCAGAAGACATCAGATGGTGCACTCAGAGCACCAAGGGCAATGAAATCAGTATTAGCTGTCGGCAATACCCTAATGTGCCATTGATTGGAGTAAAAGGTTGCATAAACTACAACCCTTTGCTCTTCAAGAGACGGTTAGGATATTCTTTGGTTCATCCCCCAAGAGGGCAAGACTTGACATAAACCCTCTATTGTGACATCCAGCACAACTCTGCTATTATCAGACAAGCTTCCTGGGCTTGGGACAATATTCTGACTAAGGGGGCATCCATCCTTGGCAAGTGTAACAACATTGCGTCAGCACAGTATCTTGATTGGTCTCGTACCAGGGCACAGATCACCCGGATGCCATTCACCTTAGAAGATGTACCTGGACCTTCAACAGTGCAACCTGCAACTACTGTCAGTTTGGAAGAGTTTGAGAAACTGAAAGAGAGGAATACTTAGCTCTCTGAAGCCTTGAAGAAGACCCTCTGGGAGAGGAATGACAGCCTTCTAGATAATGAGAGGTTAGAGAAGCTCCGGATTGAGCACTTGACCAAGATTGAGAAGATGGATGACTACATCAGAAAGGCTAGAGCAGGAGAGCTAGTACTGAAGAATGTTTGCAAGGAAGCAAATACTCAGAAGGCTAGGGAAGAGCATTATTTAGAGGAGAGCCAGGCTAGGTGGATCAGGATCACTGAGGCCCGTGCACAGGAAGATCAAAGAACTCAAGCTAAGATAGTGCAACTGGATGCTAGTGAGAAGAGGAATCAGGCAGCTCTGATAGCAGCACAGAAGGAGATCTCTGAATTGAAACTTCGGGCGGGGTTGAAGAGGTCAAAGGATCAGGATAAGCATAAGAAGTTGACCAATGCCATTGCCACCAGGAACCTCCTCATCAGGACTATCACAGAGCACCCGGTTGGTCCAGTGACTGAGGCCCTCCTGAAGGAAGTCAGAGAAGATGACTTTAGATTGGATGTGTGACTCTTGTTGTTTGTACTTCATTTTGATTGTATTTTCCTTTTGATGATGTATTTTGACCCACAATGGGAATGTTATTGTAATCAAACTATGTATCTTCACTCCTTGTAATATATATGGTTTGTATTATTTTTGGTGGGCTTTATCTCTCTCTGCAACATCATCAGTATTTCCTCGAGGTCTGGAAAGGTCAAAACCAAAGAACCAAACTGGATACCCTTGGAAGACAAATAGGCATCCTGCATTGCATACTAGCATTTTCGTTGTTTTGTAGGTTTTTGTTTTGTTGTTGTTTCTCACTTTGTTGTGGTTTTAGAAACATTGCTCGCAGAAGAGTGTTCCCTGTCAACAGAATACACCGGTACCCGACAAGAAACAACCTTCCGGGACTACAGATGGATCAGGTTCATCAAGACTTGACTGAAGTGAGGGCCCAGATGGCCAATGTAAGGACAAAGATGAGGGCCCAAATGAACCAATTTATGACAGTGATAACTGGTCTAGCTCAGATCCAGGAAAGACTGAGGGAGTTGGTTGAGCGACAAACTCCCGAGGAACACCATCCAGGAACAGGAGGTACCAGTAACAACGATCACGTGCAGCCTCGCACCGATCCACCGGAGTTTGGACCTCATATGAACCCAGACATTAATGCCATAAGAAATACCCAGGGTAACACTACTGGAGGAAGGGTCTTGCAGGAGGATCCTCAAGAAGAGCAGTTTACTGTGGTCGGGGCTGGAGACGAAGTTTAAGACCGTCGGTTGGATGAAATTGCAGAGAAGCTAAGGTCTCTTGAATCCCAAAAATCTCTAGGTTTTGATGTCATGGATATGGGATTGGTGGAAGGGGTGAGAATTCCTCACAAGTTCAAACCCCCTTGTTTTGAAAGATACAATGGCACATCCTGCCCACGTACCCACCTTCAGTCTTTCTTGGGAAGATTAAAAGCATACACCATAGACGAGAAGCTGTGGATGTTTTACTTCGAGGATAGCTTGACAGGGCATCCCGAGAATGGTACTCCCACTTGACCAGAGCCACGGTAAGAAACTAGAAAGATTTGGCTGAAGCTTTCATCCGTCAGTATCAATATAATCTGGACATGGCTCCAAACAGGACCCTTCTAATGGGAATGTCTCAGTCTTCCCGTGAAAGCTTTAGAGAGTATGCCCAAAGGTGGAGGCAACTAGATGCTGCCGTTCAACCCCCGATGTATGAAAGGGAGATGGCAGACATGTTCATGAATACTCTCCAGGGTACATATATTGACAGATTGGCTACATTTTCTTCCACCAACTTTGCAGATGTAGTGATAGCTGGGGAAAAAATTGAGAGCTTACTGAAGATGGGAAAGATCTCCAACAACAGTGCCGGTTCAAGCAGTGCAAGGAAGCCATTTGCTGGGCCCCGTAGATTTGGTGAAACTAATTTTGTGCACATGGGAAGAGGGATACCCCAATATCTGCCCATATCAGTTGTTGTTGTTACTATCCCTGCTCCACTTCCTCAGTATACTCAACAACCTCAACACTTTCCTCAACAGCCACAATTCCCTCAACAGAGATCATACAACAATAATAACAACAATCAACAACAACGCCCTTTTCAACAGCGGCCATCTCAAATCAACAGGGTGATTGACCCCATTCCAATGTCGTGTGCTACACTGCTGCCACAACTCCTAAAGCTCAATCTTGTTGAGTTCAGGACATTGGCTCCACCTGATCCAAAGAACCTTCCAAGAAACTATGATGTCAACGCTAGGTGTGCTTTTCATTCTAATGCACCTGGTCACTCTACGGAAAAATGCAGAGCTCTGCATATGAAGGTCCAAGATCTAGTAGATTCAAAGGCCCTAAACTTTGCACCACATCCCAATGTCATGAAAAATCCTATGCCAAGCCACAGTGGGCCAAGGATTAATGCTATAGAGGAAGGTTCACCCATGAGTTTAATAGAAGATATTGCAAGTATTCAGACACCTCTGGCAGAGGTTAAAGCTCAGCTTTTGAAATGCCAAGTGTATCCAGGTTGTGAGGCATGTTGTGAATCTTGCAAGCTTTCCGAGAATGGGTGTGCGAGCTTGAGGAATGGAATTAATGGCTTTATCAGAGAAGGCATTCTGCAAATAACAACAACTGCTTCTACAACACTAGTAACTCTTTTATCAACAACAAGTGATTCTTCTACAACTGCAACAACAGTTGTTTCTACTGACTCGTCTACAACTTCAATAACCACTTCTTCCATCACTTCACCAAACAATAGTTCCATGTCATTTCCTTCTACAATTTCAGCAACCACCACCAATGATGTCTCCACAATTACTATCTATTATGACCCGACAACGGTCCCAGACTCCAGCAATTTTCAACAATCTCAACAACAGTTTCAATCAAGCTTCAATTCATCACCGCCAACATCCACCAGAAGTCCTGTCACTATCTTCTATGATCCACAGACAATAACAGTTTCAACATCTGCTGCAGTGAGCCCAGTCACCATCACGGTGCCAGGGCCGATTCCATATGATAAAGACAGTGTTATACAATGGCATTACGGTGCTGACCTTTACTGCAACGGAGAAAAAGTCCTTCTTGATTCTTCAGTTCCTACTGTAAACACCCCAAATTTGCCCTCACTAAGTTCACACCATGGCTTGTGATCTTTCATATTTGCATAAGTTTAATCATACCTTTTCATATTGCATTTTTTGCTTCACTGCATTAGTACAAGTTCATCTGCATCTAGGGTTTGTGATCTGAGCATTCCAAGATTCATCTGAGCCACCCCAAAGCTATTCAACCATCTCAAGGGGGTCCATGTATGTTCAATCATCATATTTTATCCTCCAAAGATCAAGGAAGTCAAAAATCACAAGAACTGAGAAAGCATGGAAGCTAAGCCAGGGTTTAACTACACAGATGACCTAAAATTAGGGTTTTGGTTTCAGAGGCCATAACTCCAATTTTTTTGGTCATTCTTGTTTCTAATGGTCTCAATATGTTATAAGGATCATGAATACCAAGTTTTATGAAGAAATTCATTGTGGAAGTCATCTGATCACTGGGTAACTTCTTGAGCAAGTCAGAGCAAAATCAGGGCATCTGAGGCCCCCATCCATGGAACCAAAGTGGATTTTTCATCAAATTGAAGTTGTATGATCTTTATTTGATCATAGAAGTACTTATAAGTTCACAAATTTGAAGAAAAATGAGCTAAACCAAAAGTTGCCAAAAATGGAAATGACTTGTAATGTAAACTTTCCATTTTGGGAAAGTTCTTCAACCTCCTCTTTCTCATCCAAAAATGCTTCAAATGAAAAATTCTTGGTCATGAAAGTTGTAGATTAGGTCTTTCCCTTTTCAAAAAGTACAAGAACAAGATCTAATTCATTTTGGAACTCAAGATATGGCTTGTCAAAGTTGGCAAAAATCCCATAATTTTCAAGAATGCACCAAAGGGGATTCTTTGCAAGATCACTTGCCAAGGCTTTTTGTGACTTCAAACGCACTTCAATACATCATAACATCATAGCACATTGCTTCTAGATCAAAATTGCCCAAGGAATTGCAAGATCACATGCCTTGAACATCAAGATTTCTCAAAGGGGCCAAAACTTCACATAATTGCAAAACACCCCATAACTTTATTCCCACGTGCTGAATTGCCTCAAGATTGAATTTGTGGACTTCCTTGAAGCTAGTTGCGCGTGGACATGCCCAAAGGCCAGCTGCATCCTTGCCCATACCTCAAGTACACAAGTTGGTGACTTTTTGCAAGAAGGCCATACCAATCACAATAGGGCACAACCACTCCACAGACCTATCACAAGTTGATATGTGGACCAAATGCTGATCATAACACACAAGAACACAAGCTAAAACCTAAGAATCACCAAGTTCACAAAAACTCTCCCTTTTGCAAAAGCTTTCAAATTTCATAACTCAGCCACTCAATCTTCAACCAAATTCCACCATTCATCTCTAAATCACTCACTGATCACAAACCAACCATTAAAACAGCCAAAAGCACCTCATACACCAAAT
The DNA here is from genome assembly GCA_963966055.1 of Lathyrus aphaca. Lineage (NCBI taxonomy): Eukaryota > Viridiplantae > Streptophyta > Magnoliopsida > Fabales > Fabaceae > Lathyrus > Lathyrus aphaca. Next base: position 162,098,458 of record OZ014520.1, on the reverse strand, counting down.
ACGATTTCTGACCAGTTGGAGTGCAAACTCACAAACCAACCATCCTCAAAGCTTTCCAAGCATTGCAACTGCCTCAGGAGGTTCAAAGGAGTCTTTTTGCAGCGAGGAAGTGGCCAGAAAGCTCAAGGGTGAAAAGCTTCATCTCAGGTAGCCATTGAAATTAATTTTTCCAGAACTCTCTTTTCATGTTACAAAATGATTAAGCATGCTTCACTGATCACACTGAACTTCGAATTTTCGAAAATGGTTGAGAAATGAGTATGTATTGATTGTCTGAAATTTTTGCCATGTTTACGTTTCTCTTCGAATCATGAGTTTGAGTGAAAAGAAATTTGTTTTGAGAGTGGATTTGATCTTAGGAGAGTGAGAGGAGTGAATCTGGAGCTTTAGAGCTCCAGAAAGTACCTAGGGAAGAAGTTGGAAGTTTTCAGGTGAGGGGGTCACCGGAGAAGACGACCGAAGCTCTTCTCCGGTGACCTGAGAGTCATTAAGTGATAATTAGGGTTAGGGTTTCTGTTTAAACGTGGACCATTGGATATGTCCCTCCCGCGCGTGTTGTGTGGTCCAGATTAGATCATTAGTTATTAATTAGGATTAAATAATTAATTAATTAAGTTTAAGTAAGTTTGAATACAGGCCTTTAGATCTGGCGCGTAGTCAACAAATCCATCCCCTGATTCAATCTCATCCCTCCATTCAGCATACTTCCATTTAATTCAATTTTATTTCATATTTTTCTTATTTATTTTGCACATTTTATTTAAAATAGCTAAAAATTTCCAAAACTATTTTTATTCTGCATTTTTATTTCAAATAATTTTCTTAACCCAAAAATATTTTTATTTTTATTTTTTGCATTTAAAAATCATTTTTTAAGCATTTAAGTGTTTATTTTAATTAATTAATGAAAATTAATTAATTAAAATATCATTTAGGTTTCTGAAAAATCCCAAAAAATTCATATTGCATCTATAAACATTTAGAGACATTGTCATACCATCCACACAAATTTATTTTTGGTTTTGAACCATTTTTGACAATTTTCTTGAATTTAGGGTTCATAAAATTCACATTTTAGAACCCTAACTTCAAGAATTATTTTCTGCCTAACCAAGAATGGTATGACAATGATTCTTTTTGCATTGATTTTCATTTGAAATTTAGTTTCTAACATAATTTTGTCATAAATTGCTTCTGCCTTTTTAAATTGATTGGCATTTTTCCCCTTTAGGTACCTTAAAACCCTAGATAACTTAGAAAAATCATATCTTTCATTAGGTTAAGAGTTAAGTCTTCTCCTTTGGGGTGTGAAATCATATGGGGTTAGGGCTATTTTGATTGCATTTTCAATTTTTTATCTTGTCATTTGCTTCTGTTTTGAGTTTTGCATCTTATGTTGCATGAAAATCCTAATTTCTCATCCTCCTTTGCATACATCTTGCATAAGCATTCATATAAGAACTTGACATGACATTTCTTGCATCCACATGACATATAAGACATCCTAGGATACATTAGAATCATACCTGATCATTTCTTTATCCATTTTCCATGTTATGCATTAATTTCATTTCATGTGCATTCATGTGCTTTCATGCTCCTTTCAAGCTTCATTTGCATCCTCATCCTTTGAATGATCATTCACAACTCTTGGTATACATTTGCATCATCTCTTAGCATCATTAACATCATGAATATGCTTCTGGTTTTGGTTGGCATCCTTGCATTCATTTCTTTCCTTTATGCTAACTTTTCAGGTGGTAAGTAATTTGAGAAGTGAATTTGCCTTCACTCCTCATTTCTCTCCTCATCTCTCTTATGCATCCTTGCTGAATTTTGTATTTGTATTAGAGTGAGCTTTCTCATTCATGTTCCTTCTTCACTTTCTTTCTTCAAGCAACTTATCTTCTTAAGTGAAGTAAGTTGACTTGCTTCTTCTGCTTCTCCTCCTTTCATCTGCTTCTTCCTTGGTGGCTTTTCTTGAAGATCTCTTGCAAGACTCATAAACCCTAGGAACACCCAAGCATGATAACAATTAGGGTTTGATTAGTCCCCCATTAGTTTTACCTTTGTGTCATCTTTTGTGTCTTCTCTTCTCATCTCATAATCAGGGACTAAACCTTCAAGGTTTTAAGGCTTTGTGATTAAGATTATGCCTGCATCCTTCTCTTAGGATGGAGTGTATAACTTTAATCCTAAGTGTTAAACCCTTAATTTGTTTAAATCTCTTAATCAATTAACCTAATAATCACTAAGACAATAAACTTGTAACTTGGGCCTTGCATTAGGGTTCCTTAATTGGTTAAGAAGGACTAACCCTAGTGTTAATGGACAAGTCCCCCTCAAGTTGTCTTACAAACTATAAAATCCACTTCTTAATCTTGCCATTAACTAAAATCTACTCTAATAAAGTCTTTGTTTTGTCATGAGATTAATCCCTAATCATGGATTAAGTTGAGGTATCTTCCTCAGCTTAAATGTTCTCATCTATTATCCTTCTATTAGGATGGTGTAACGGGTCCATTAAATCCTTGATTATGGCTTAAACTCATTACTTAACACTAAACAAAAATACCAAAAACATCTAACTAAATGCAAGTAGTTTAATGATCTTAATCCTACATCAAGGTGATTAAGTGTGAGGTGTTTACTTCATACTTAAGGTATTCTCATTACCCCTAATCAGAGGGAGGATGTGATGAGTTTACTAACCCTTGGTTTAGGCTTAAGCTCATTTTCTTATGACAAACTCCAAAAGCAATAAATGATTGAAAACTAAAAAACAAACAATAATCGTCTCCTTCGGGATTCTTTTCTCACCACATTCACTCATAAACGAGAGCTTGCTTCTTCCGTCTAATGCAAGACAGTTTGCACCTGAGCCAGACAAGTCATACACTTGAGCATAGGCCAGTAATCAGTTCACAGTCAATTTATCTTTCGGTATCTTTGAGTCGAACTACGGTGTTCTGAATTCCTCATTGCACGAGAGGATACGTAGGCATAAGTTAACAATTATCGAACAAAAGTATCTGTATATTCCCCCTCTTCCAGCATTATTATTTAAAGCATCATGGTCTTGAGCATTGCACTCTTTTCTTACACTGACACTTTTTTTCTTCACTTCACTTTCCAACACTGACACTTATATATTTCTCTTTCCAGCTTTTATGCACAGATAGCACTGAAACTACCCCTTTAAACACAAACTTTCAAGCGTGGATCCCGTCGAGTACGACGGACAATCTGGGTGCTAATACCTTCCCAGGTTGTAACCAACCCCCTTTCTCAGTTTCTCTGGTTCGCGACCGTCTTGTCCATATCTTTCTAGGTTTATGCAGCATTACCGTTCCTTCGGGATAAAAATGCCTAGCTGGTGACTCTTTTCAGTTCATCTTCATGATCTCTCTTTCGCCGACCGTTCGCATCTGTACCCCTTCTGGCCCTGTGTCATTTGGTGGGAGCGACAACTTGGCGACTCTACCGGGGATCCTTATATTGCAACCAGGGCTTCTGGTTCCTTTTTGTGGGTTCCTCCTAGCGCTTGTTTGATTTGTGTTTACAGGGGTGTTATGTGCTAATTGTGTTTATTTATTGCTTTATTTACAACTGTATTTATTGTTTTCTTTACAGTTTTTTATATATCATACTGTCATTATCATTGCTGGATCTGGTTTCTGTTTTGGTGGGTGGGGTTTCACTGAGTGATTAAGGCCCTATACCTGGGACCTGAGTGACACCTAGGCTATAGTGGTTCATATTCTTTCCCATTCCATTTCAGTCTGGTGCGAGAATATGAAACACGGTTCAAATGTGGGTTTCTTCTTGAGAACTCTGTGCTACAGATTTCCGGTAGTGCTAGGGCTATCTAGGAAGCCTACTAAGTTTGGATGACCTTTGTTTTGACCTTCAGAATCTGAGGTGAATTAGAGGAGGATCTTTTATGGTTATTTTAAACATTGTACCTCCGGGTTAGAAGTGTTTACACTTCTCATAACTGATCCAAGTCTGAGGATCCTTGTTCTAGAACATTACATGTGAAGGGGTTGGGTTGTTTACAGGTTTGCAGGAACTATTGGCCACATCATACCCGGTTACTGTTTTGTTTAAGAATACTTCACTTTGGACAGTTCTTGTGATTAACCCTGGACATGTGACTCTTTATTTGAGTCCCCCACCCTGGTTACTGGATTTCTGAGCCTCCATCCGGACCTTTGAATATACATGGACCTTATACCAAGACAGATAATCAGATCCAGCTCTTGATCACAAACCCTTGCATATATCATCATTGCATCATTTAACATATGTTTATTTGTTTTTCAGGGTATCCACCTCATTATATTTGGTTTGGTTTTGACACCTTCTACTTCTTAGACCTCTGCTTCAGCTATCTCCTTCAGCACCTCCATCAGTCTGTCAGAGACTCACCTGCATCAGTCTGTCAGAGACTTACCTCCAGCTTTTCAGTCTGTGATCTTCATCAGCATTTGACTTCAGCTTCTTCAGCACTCATGGATGTTCCAAGGAAAAGCAACATATCTTATCACTTCTTTGAGCCCTCCCTGACTGGTATCAGACATGTCCAGTCACTTATCACACCTAACCACATCCCACTGTTTAGAGAGCACTATGGGGGTATTCTAGACATAGTCATGGATCTTGGTTCTTCTCAGAGAAGCATGATCCACACATGCTTGCAGTTTTATGACCCTCCACTCAGATGCTTCACCTTTCCTGATTTCCAGATAGGGCCTATGTTGGAAGAGTTAGCTTTGTTGATTGATTGGAGTGCCTATCAGAGGAGGGATCCCCTTCAACCCATAGATGACTGCTCCCAGAAGTGAAGAGATAGCAAGGGCATTGCATTTGGAGCCTACCCTCATTGAGCAAAACATGACAACAAAAGCTGGAATTCCTGGTTTACACCTGGACTTTTTGATTTCTCAGGCCACCCTGAAGGCTGCAGTGGGAGAATGGAAGGCGGTCTGTGCACTTTTAGCCCTCAGCATATATGGGGTTATATTGTTTGCAGATGAGCCCAAATTTGTGAGTAAGAATGTCCTCCACTTGTTCCTGCTGAAGAACCCAGTGCCTAAATTGCTAGGGGATTTTTACTACTCCATCCATCACAGAAATGAAAAGCAAAGGGGGAAGCTAGTCAGGTGCTGTGCTCCTCTGTTCTACTCTTGGCTGCTCAGACACTTGCCTAAATCAGATGCCTTCTTGAACCCACGTCAGCAGAAGAATTGGGCCAAAAGGTTCATTGCCTTAACATCAGATGATATCAGATGGTGCACCCAGAGCACCAAAGGCAAGGATATTATTACCAGCTGTGGGAAATACCCTAATGTGCCTCTAATAGGAGTAAAAGGTTGCATCAATTAAAACAATTTACTATTTAGGAGACAATTGGGATATGCCTTGGTTCACCCTCCCAGAGGACAGGATTTAGCTGAGACCCTATATTGTGAAGTGCAACCTAATTCAGCTGTTGTCAGACAAGTTGTCTGGGCTTGGGACAACATTCAGACAAAAGGGACAGCCATCCTTGGAAGGTGTAACAATATTGCTTCAGCTTAGTACTCAGACTGGTCCCGTACTAGAGCTCAGATCACCAGGATGCCTTTCACCTTGGAAGACACACCTGGACCTTCTACAGTACAGCCTGCAGAAACTGTTAGCCTGGAGGAATTTGAAAAGTTGAAAGTGAGGAATAATCAGCTATCTGAAGCCCTAAAGAAGACTCTCTGAGAGAGAAATGACAGTCGTCTGGACATTGAAAGATTGGAAAGGCTCAAGACTGAGCATCTGACCAAGATTGAAAAGACAGGTGACTACATAAGGAAGGCAAAGGCAGGAGAGCTGGTTTTGAAGAATGCATGTAAGGAGGCCAAGATTCAGAAAGCTAGGGCTGAGCATTACCTGGAGGAGAGCCAGGCTAGGTGGATCAGGATCACCGAAGCCCGTGCACAAGAAGACCAGAGGACTCAGGCCAAGATTGAGCAGCTGAAGGCCAATGAGAAGAAGCAGCAGGAAGCTTTGTTGGCAGCTCAGAAGGAGATATCAGAATTGAAACTCCGGGCAGGGTTAAAGAGATCAAAGGATCAGGACAGGCATAAAAAGCTGACTAATGCCATTGCTACCAGGAACCTCCTCATTAGGACCATTACAGAGCACCCAGCTGGTCCGGTGACTGAGGCACTCCTGAAGGAAGTCAGGGAAGATGACTTTGGATTGGATATCTGATTCCTTTTGCTTGTATTTCTTTTCTTTTGATGTACTTTTTCTTTCGGTTGTTGTATTTTTGACCCACCATGGGCATGTATTGTAAACAGACTATGTATTTTCATTATTTGTAATATATCGGTTTGTTTTATTTTGATGGGCTTTCTCTCAACAACATCATCAAGTATCTCCTCGAGGTCTGGAAAGGTCAAAACAAAGAACCAAACCGGATACCTTGGAAAACAAATAAGCATATTGCATTGCATACAAACATTTTTCTTTGTTTTGTAGGTTTTTGTTTGTTATTTTGTTTCTCACTTTGTTGTGGTTTCAAGAAACATTGCTCGTCACAGAGTGTTCCCTGTCAACCGCACACACCGGTACCCAACGCAAAACAACCTTCCAGGCATTCAGATGGATCAGGTACAGCAGGACCTGAATGAAGTAAGAAATCAGATGGTAAACGAAAGGGTCGAAATGAGAAACCAAATGACCCAGTTTATGGCTGTGATGACTGGCTTAGCCCAGAGCCAAGAAAGGCTGAGAGAGCTGGTGGAAAGACAGACACCTGAAGAACCCCACCCTGGAACAGGAGGAACCAGCAATAATGAACGAGGGCAGCCTCATATTGACCCACCATAGTTCGGGCCCCATTTGAACCCAGATGTTAATATCCCAAGGAATATTCAAGGAAACACTGCTGCAGGAAGGATTTTGCAAGAAGATCCTCAGGAGGAGCAGTTCACAGTTATCGGGGTTGGGGATGAGGTGTATGACTGAAGACTGGATGAGATTGCTGAAAAACTGAGGTCTTTGGAATCCCAGAATTCTTTAGGCTTTGACGTAATGGATATGGGGCTGGTAGATGGGGTGAGGATTCCCCACAAATTCAAACCCCCATGCTTTGAGAAATATAATGGTACCTCCTGCCCGCGTACTCATCTGCAATCTTTCTTAGGGAGGCTCAAGGCTTATACCATGGATGAGAAGTTATGGATGTTCTATTTTGAGGACAGCCTGACTGGAGCATCAAGAGAATGGTATTCGCATCTGAGGTGGAGACAGCTTGTTGCTGCTATCCAGCCACCCATGTCTGAAAGAGAAATGGCTGACATGTTTATGAACACCTTGCAGGGAACTTATATTGATAGAATTGTTGCTTTCTCTTCTACCATTTTTGCCGATGTAGTAATAGCTGGTCAGAGAATTGAGAGTCTTTTGAAAATGGGCAAAATCTCTGACAATGGTGCAAGTTCCTCCAACAACCCCAGAAAACCTTTTGCAGGACCCCGGAGGGCAGGTGAAACAAATGCTATCCATACAGGCAGGGGCAGACCCCAGTATTCTCACAGATCCATAGCAGCCGTTACTATCCCGGCTCTGGATCCACAAGAACCCTTATATCCTCAACAACAACAACACCACTATCAGCAACAATCTCATTTTCTGCAACAAAGAACGTACAGCAATAACAACAACAACCAACAGCAGCGCCCCTTTCAATAGAGGTCATCTCAGGCAAATAGGGTGATTGACCCTATCCCTATGCCTTATGCCGCTCTACTGCCACAACTCCTGAAGCTTAACCTGGTTGAGTTAAGGACGTTGGCTCCACCAGATCCCCTCAATCTCCCGAAGAATTATGATGCTAATGCCAGGTGTGCCTTTCACTCCAATGCACCTGGTCCAATACCGAGAAATGTAGAGCCTTACAAATGAAAGTTCAAGATCTGGTCGATTCCAAAGCTCTCAATTTCGCACCTCCTCCAAATGTTAACAGAAATCATATGCCTAATCATGGCGGGCCCATGATTAATGCCATAGAGGAAGATCAATCATCTGTACTGATTGATAATGTTACACAGATTCAAACACCGCTGGCAGAAGTCAAAGCTCAACTCTTAAGATGCCAGGTGTTCCCGGGCTGTGAGGCCTGCTGTGAATTGTGCAAGGCTACTATTAATGGTTGTGAGAAGCTAAGGTTTGGCATAGATGGCCTTATCAGAGATGAAACCTTGCAAATTACCACAACGGCTCCTTCAACATCAATAACTCTTTCTTCAGATCCTCCAATAACAACAACAACTATCATTCCCACTGATTCATCCACAACTCCAGCAATCACTCCGTACATTGTTTCAACAAACCAAAGTTCAGTTACACTTACTTCTACAACATCAACACCCATGGAATCTCCTACAACACCAACAAACACTAATGAAGATGTCTCAACGGTCACGATCTATTATGACCCAGCAAATGTTCATCCCAACAATAATTTCCAACAACAAACTGCAACACCTCCTGTCAGATCTCCAGTCACAATCTATTACGACCCGCGTACCATCACAGTTCCTTCCGCTACAGCAATCAGTCTGGTTACCATTACGGTACCAGGACCCGTTCCTTATGAAAGCAGTAATGCCATACCTTGGCACTACGGTTCTGATCTCTACTGCGACGGGAAGAAAATCACTCTAGATTCATCAACCTCTTCACCATAATTTGACAATGTTGGGGGAGGCGGAGGCTTATATATTTCTTTTTCCAGCTTTTATGCACAGATAGCACTGACACTACCCCTTTAAACACAAACTTTCAAGCGTGGATCCCGTCGAGTACGACGGACAATCTGGGTGCTAATACCTTCCCAGGTTGTAACCAACCCCTTTCTCAGTTTCTCTGGTTCGCGACCGTCTTGTCCATATCTTTCTAGGTTTATGCAACATTACCTTTCCTTCGGGATAAAAATGCCTAGTTGGCGACTCTTTTCAGTTCATCTTCATGATCTCTCTTTCGCCGAGCGTTCGCGTCTGTACCCCTTCTGGCCCTGTGTCATTTGGTGGGAGCGACACCTACCCCACAAGTGGACAATGTCGGGGGAGGCGGAGGCTTCACCCGAAGAGGACGCCTCTTCGCGTCACAAGCTCCCAGAACCAACACTGAGGCAGAGGCTGCTGCCAAAGCCAAAGGGAAGAGTGTGGCACCTGAAGAATATGCATCAAAATAGACTCATAAATCATCCTTTGATCAGGATGTGGATGAATTTATGAGGATAATTAAAAGAAGTGACTATAAAGTTGTGGATCAGCTCCACCAGACTCCTTCTAAGATCTCTATATTATCCCTGTTGCTGTGTTCCGAAGCTCATCGGGATGCACTACTCAAAGTTTTGCACGCTGCCTACGTGACAGAAGAGATCACAGTAAATCATCTTGAGACAGTGGTGTCTAATGTCAATACTAGCCATGGGCTAGGTTTCACTGATGCTGATTTGACAACAGAAGGACGTCACCACAACAAAGCTTTGCACATAACCCTGGAATGCAAAGGAGTTAAACTATCTCATGTTCTTGTAGACACTGGGTCTTCACTCAATGTCCTGCCGAAGAAAGCTCTTGTCAAGCTCGAATATGATGGTATAGCTCTACGACCAAGCAATCTAGTGGTCAGGGCTTTTGATGGCTCCAAGAGGTCTGTTCTTGGAGAGGTGGAGCTGCCAGCGATAATCGGTCCGCAGGTCTTTAAGACTACTTTCTATGTGATGGACATACAACCGGTCTACAGTTGTTTGTTGGGTCGACCATGGATTCACGCCGTTGGCGCAGTAACGTCGACCCTTCACCAAAAATTGAAACATGAGTGAGAAGGACATATTATCACCATCTATGGTGAAGAGGACATATTTGTTAGCCATCTGGCTACATATAAATACATTGAGATGGATGGTGAAATCCATGAAACTATGAGTCAGGGGTTCGAGGCTCTGAATGTCAATGAGGCGACGACTGAAGTATTTGCTGCATCCTAGGAGGATAGGATGGGTACTTCAATTGTCTCTTATCAGCAAGCCCGAAAGGTTGTTGAAGCTGGAAATGCCCAAGGCTGGGGCAAGCTGCTACCGGTGGAGAAGAAGGAGGATAGATTCGGTTTGGGTTACAGACCATTCCGACAAGATCAATCAGAGGCTGCAAAAGAGCCCAAGTTCATCAGTGGGGGGATGCTCACCCCAGATGCTGTTAACAACCTGGAAGACAAGACGGAAAGCGACCGCAACCTCGAGAGTTGGATACGTCCAAGGATCCCGGGGAACCAAGTCCTTAACTGGTCTTCCCAGGAAATTATAAGGGTTACTCCTGCAGAGTAATTATTATTTCCTTCCTTTTTAGCATGCATCAAGTCCTGCATCTTGCCCAAGGTGTCAGGACTCATTTTGTAATAGGGCCAAATTGTAATTTTGTGCAAATGAATTATCAATGAATATCAGACATCTTTTGCAAACAAGTCTCTTTTTCGCTCATTGTCTTTTCATTTTTTACTTTTGTACAAAACAATAAAATGGCAATGTTTTCAAAATAAATAACTTTATTTTCACTTTTTCTAAACAAGATTAAAATTGATCACTAAAACGAACAAATCTCAACCCTTGCAGAGACTATCCTCCAGATTGCACCGACAACAACACTGCTATGATCTTGTATGACTTCGACAATCCGATTAATCAAGCTGATGAAGGGGTTGAAGAAGACTATGAGTTACCTGAAGAGTTAGCCAGGTTATTGAGGCAAGAAGAGAAAGTGATCACTCCTCATCAGGAGGAGATGGAGACAGTTAATCTTGGTACCGAAGAGGATTTGAAAGAAGTGAAGATTGGGGCCAGTCTGCAGGCTTCAGTAAAATAACAGCTTATTGACATGCTTCGAGAATATGTCGACGTCTTTGCTTGGTCCTATCAAGACATGCCAGGTCTGGATACTGATATTATTATGCACAAGTTTCCTTTGAAGGAAGATTGCCCTCCAGTAAAACAGAAGTTACTCCGTACTCGTCCAGATATGGCCATGAAGATAAAGGAAGAAGTTCAAAAACAGTGGGACGCCGGTTTCCTTGCTGTGACTAGTTACCCGCCGTGGGTTGCTAACATTGTACCTGTGATTAAGAAAGATGGTAAAGTACATATGTGTGTGGATTACTGGGATCTAAACAGAGCTAGCCCAAAGGATGATTTCCCATTACCTCACATTGATGTATTGGTCGACAACACAACTCAGTTCTCGGTGTTTTCCTTCATGGATGGTTTTTCTAGGTATAATCAGATCAGGATGTCACCCGAGGACATGGAGAAGACTACCTTCATCACACCTTGGGGCACATTTTGTTACAAGGTAATGCCATTTGGACTGAAGAATGCCGGTGCGATTTATCAACGGGCTATGGTAACATTATTCCACGACATGATTCACAAAGAAATTGAATGCTACATGGATGACATGATTGTCAAGTCCCTCACTGAAGAAGATCATTTGGTAAATCTGCTGAAGTTGTTCAAGCGTCTGAGAAAGTATCAGCTGAAGCTAAACCCCAACAAATGCACATTCGGGGTACGTTCCGATAAGTTGCTGGGATTTATCGTAAGTGAAAAGGGAATTGAAATTGATCCTGACAAAGTCAAAGCCATTCAGGAGATGCCTGCACCTAGGACTGAAAAGGAGGTTAGGGGGTTCTTAGGTAGATTGAACTACATATCAAGGTTCATATCTCACCTTACTGCAACCTGCGAGCCCCTGTTCAAATTGTTAAGAAAGGAACAAACGGTCAAGTGGAACGAAGATTGTCAGAAGGCTTTTGACAAAATCAAGGAGTACGTACAAGAACCTCTAATTATTATGCCTCCAGTTGAAGGAAGACCTCTAATAATGTACCTGACAATATTAGAAGGATCAATGGGGTGTGTGCTAGGCCAGCATGACGAGTCTGGTTGAAAAGAGTATGCAATATACTACCTAAGCAAAAAGTTTACCGACTGTGAACAACGTTATTCACTACTCAAGAAAACTTGTTGTGCTTTAGCGTGGGCTGCTCGCTGATTAAGACAGTATATGTTGACTCACACTACCTTATTGATTTCAAAGATGGACCCCGTCAAGTACATATTTGAGAAGCCAACACTTACTGGAAGGGTTGCAAGATGGCAAATGATTCTGACAGAGTATGACATCCAGTACACATCTCAAAAAGCCATCAAAGGCAGTGTACTGTCTGACTATCTAGCTGAGAAACCCATTGATGATTATCAGCCCATGAGATTTGATTTCCCTGATAAAGATATCATGTTTCTAAAAGCAAAGGATCATGAAGAGCCTGTTCACACTGAAGGGCCTGACCCAGAAAAAGAGTGGACAATGATGTTTGATGAGGCTGTCAATATGAATGGACGTGGAGTTGGTGCAGTGCTCATTACACCTAAAGGAGTTCATATGCCTTTCTCGGGAAAACTCACTTTTTCCTGCACTAACAACGAAGCTGAATACGAAGCCTGTATCATGGGTCTTGAGGAGGCCATTGACCTCAGGATCAAGACGTTAACTGTATTTGGAGATTCAACTTTGGTAATCAATCAGACCAATGGAAAATGGTACACTCACCAAGAGCATCTGATACCATATCGTAACTACACGAGGATATTATTGACTTTTTTCACAACAGTCAAACTTGAGTACATCCCTCGAGATGAAAATCAGTTCGCAGATGCTTTAGCTACAATTTCCTCCATGATCAAGGTTCAAACTTCCAATTATGTGCCTCAGATTTCGGTATCCAGACTAGATCGACCAGCATACGTATTCTCCGTGGACATTGCTGAAGATGACAAGCCTTGGTTCAATGACATCAAATGCTTCTTGGAGGATCAAACATACCCACCTGGGGCATCATCCAATGATAAGAAGACATTAAGAAGGATGGCAGACAGTTTCTTCCTTAACGCTGATGGTTCATTATACAAGCGGAACTTTGATATGGTACTGCTCAGATGTGTTGATAAGAAAGAAGCAGACTTGCTGATGCACGAGGTACATGAAGGATCTTTTGGTACCCATGCTGGAGGACATGCAATGGCTAAGACATTATTAAGATCAGGTTACTATTGGATTACAATGGACGCAGATTGTTGTGCCTATGCCAGAAAGTGTCGTAAATGTCAGATCTATGCAGATAAGGTGCATGTGCCACCAAATCCTTTGAACGTGATGTCTTCACCTTGGCCCTTTGCCATGTGGGGCATTGACATGATTGGAAAGATCGAACCAATTGCTTCAAATGGTCACAGATTCATCCTAGTGGCCATTGATTACTTCACCAAATGGGTTGAAGCAACTTCGTATGCAAACGTCACTAGATAAGTGGTAGCTAGATTCCTGAAAAGAGACATCATCTGTCGATATGGAGTTCCCGAGCGAATCATTACTGATAATGGTTCCAATTTGAATAACAAAATGATGGCATAACTGTACCGGGACTTCAAAATCCAACATCACAATTCTTCTCCTTACAGGCCAAAGATGAATGGCGTTGTTGAGGCAGCTAACAAAAACACCAAGAAGATTGTGCAGAAGATGGTGGTTACTTACAAAGACTGGCATGAAATGTTACCTTTTTCTTTACATGGGTACCGAACCTCAATCATAACGTCCACTGGGGCAACCCTCCTTAGCTGGTATACGGTATGGAAGTTGTCCTGCCTGTTGAAGTTGAGCTACCCTCCTTACGGGTAATGATGGACGTAAAGTTGGACGAAGCTGAATGGGTCCGGTTTCGATATAATCAACTGAATCTGATCGAAGAGAAGAGATTAGCTGCTATCTGTCATGGGCAGTTATATCAGAAAAGGATGAAGAAAGCCTTCGATCAGAAAGTCAGGCTTCGGGAATACCAAGTAGGAGATCTTGTGCTGAAAAGACTTCTCCCTCCTCATACAGACCATAGGGGCAAGTGGACTCCAAACTTCGAATGCCCATTCATAATAAAGAAGGTTTTCTCTGGTGAAGCACTAATGCTCACTACTATGGATGGTGAAGATTTCTTATCCCCTGTGAATTCAGATGCAGTTAAAAAATACTTCGCATAAAATGACCCGCTGGACATAAAAACAGAATGTACGTCCAGACAAAAATAGGGCATCCCGGCGAGTCAAAAAACAGAATAAAAAGACTCATGCAAAATGAGGGAAAATAAAAAATGTACACCCATTGAGTTGAAAAGCCGCATTGGACAGCTCAGGCAAAAATGGGTATCCCGGTGGATCGAAAACCCGAAAGGGAGATCCACGCAAAATCAGGGAATAAGCGAACAACTGCATTCTGAATTCGTCTGTATCGCTCACAACGCGGCAAGCTTCGAAAGGATAAAGCATTGGTCAGAATCAACCTTCTTCAAAAAGCAATATAAGAAGAACGTCAAGGTCATACAGGTCATGGCAAAGGAAGCTCACCGGAAGCGTCATCAACATTGCCAACACTTTTATTTTCTCAATTTATAGCAATCTCCTCATCCCAGGGGATTTGTTTCTTTGACTGTAAATGCCAATTCAGGGCACCCAGATTAATAAAATCAGATTTTCAATCACACCTCTTTTTGTACATTTTTATTTTCGTTTGCAAAATGTCCAATATTCATAATAAATACTTGCATAAAAAAACAAATGAACCATTCTTAATAAATGCTTGCAGGAAATATATTCACTCTCAGGAATATCTAACTCCTATGACGGAATCCGGTAAGGGATACCTCGGGATGCTTGCGTGTTTCTTTGTCTTAACAGGTTGCAGGTATTCAGTACGCAACATGGGGCATGCTAAGCACCCTTTCCCCAGCGTACCTCCTTCCCAAGCAATATCTGGAATGCTTTTCCCCAGCGGAGTTATCATAGCCTCCTCATCCCAGCACAAATCTACTCAACGGGAGCATCCCCAGCCAAATCTCCCCACAGAATTTCTAGAAGAGCAATGCCTGAAATTCCTACACAAAAAAGTGACGAAAACATCCTCCTCCCTAGATGAGTTCTCCTTACGGATAGATCTACCAATGATCTATTTCCCCAAGTAGAACTATATTTCCTAACAGATCTACCAATGATCTCCCTCAGCTGGGATATCCCTTCGGGCAGATCAACCAGAGATCTTATCTCAGCAGGATCCGAATCCTGGATCGGTTTCTCTTTTGCATAATCATAGCATTCGCATCATAAATCACTGAAATAAGTGTAGCATTCCGTCTAATACGGAGCATTGCGGCAAAAATCAAACATTTGCATGATCACAAGTCGGGTTCAAGCCAGTCACCTGCAACCACCATCAGTTTTTCATCAGCAATGTATATATAAAAACACATACTCCCCGCAGGTCGCCAGAATACCTTTTACACTCTCATACACAAATGTTTGTTCATAACTTATACACATTCTCTTTTGACACCAGTCCGTGTCATACTTTCCTCAGCAAGTTGAACACTCGTCCGTGTCTTGCTCATACTTCACCAACAAATATGTACTCACTTATACAGAAGTCTTTGATACTCGTCCGTATCTTGTATATATATCACTCCTCAACAGATCCGACACTCGTCCGTGTTCTTTGTTAACCAGTCGATACTCGTCTGTATCATCATCTCTGAACACGCGTCAGCGTTTGTTTCTACTGATACTCGTCCGTATCATGGTCCTAAGGTTGCTCGTCCGCATCTTTAATCTATACACAACGTCAAACATTTATACCTTTTTATTCTTGAGCGTGAACACTCGTCCGTGTTTACCATTCCCCAGTAAGTCACCAACAAAACAACTATCTTCTATCCGACATTCGTCCTATGTCGTGATGCTTTCGGCAGCCGTACCGTGCCAGGTGATCGTCCTTCACCTTTGGATGACCGTCCCTCATCCTTTCCCCAACGGAGTCTCCGTTATTGGAACCCTTTTCTATCCGACATCCGTCCTATGTCGTGATATTTAGCAGTCGTCCCTTGCTAGGTGATCGTCCTTCACCTTTCGATGATCGTCCTTCATCATTTTATCCGATGGCCGTCCCCATCGTTGATTTTGTTATCTGACATTTGTCATATGTCGTGATAAATCCCAAGAGCATTCGTACCCTGCTAGGTGATTGTCCTTCACCTCTTAATGATCGTCCTTCATCATGCTTATCCGATGGCCGTCCCCATCATCGACCTTTTCTATCCGACATTCGTCCTATGTCGTGATAAAGAGCAGCCGCTCCCTGCTAGGTGATCGTCCTTCACCTTTGATGACCGTCCCTCATCATTATTTCATTTATTCTTTGAACTGATGGTTGTCCCCATCGCTGTTTACTTTACTTTGCAAACCTGATGGTCGTCCCCATCATTGCCTTTACTTTAATCCCCAGAAAACTTTGCTACTTTGCCCGATGGTCGTCCCCGTCGTGGTCTCTTTATTTTCCCAGCTTGTCGGCCGTCCCTGTCATTGCTTTACTTACCACTTTATCCCCAGCAGTCGTCCCCTGCTCGATGGTCGTCCTCCATCGTCCGCATTTGACAATCATACTACGCTATCTTTTACAATTTATATCCCTTTTCTTCTTCTCCCCAGTGAGTGCAAATTTTGGACTGTCTTTGGTATTCAACCACAAGTTATCTTGTTTGTCTGATAAGTCAGGCACTTACACCCTGCACAGCTAACTCATGTTTGAATAGGGGCAGCTGTAAACACCCCAAATTTACCCTCACTCTTTATCACACCATGTCTTGTGATCTTTCATTGTTTGCATTAGCATAAGCATACCATCTCATAATGCATTTTTGTTTCACTACATAAGTTCAAATTCATCTGCATCTAGGGTTTGTGATCTGAGTAATCCAAGATTCCATCTGAGCCACTCCAAAGGTCTTAAATCATTACAAGATAATCCATGTGTGTTCTATCATTATATTATGTCCCTCAAAGTTCATGGAAGTCAAGAAATCACAAGAACTGGCAAGGCATGGAAGCAGAGCTAGGGTTTTCACTACACAGATGACCAAAATTAGGGTTTTGGTTTCAGAGGCTTTAACACCAAATTTTTTGGCCATTCTTGTTTCTAATGTTCTTAAGATGTTATAAGGATCATGTCTACCAAGTTTGATGAAGAAATTCATTGTGGAAGTCATTTGTTCACTGGGTAACTTCTTGAGCAAGTTAAGTCAAAATCAGGGCATCTGAGGCCCCCAACAATGGAACCAAAGGGGTATTTTCATCAAATTGAAGTTCTATGATCTTTATTTGATCATTAAAGTGCTTGGAAGTTCATAAAATTGAAGAAATTTGAGCTAAACCAAAAGTTGCCAAAAATGGAAATGACTTGTAATGGAAACTTTTCATTTTGGGAAAGTTCTTCTACCTCCTCTTTCTTAATCAAAAATGCTTCAAATGAAAACTTCTTGGTCATGAAAGTTGTAGATTAGGTTTTTCCCTTTTCAAAAAGTACAAGAACATGTTCTAATTCATTATGGAACTCAAGTTATGATCCTTCAAAGTTGGCAAAAATCCTATAATTTTCAAGAATGCACCAAAGAGGATTTTTTGCAAAACCACTTGCCAAGCCATTTCTTGACTTCTAATGCATCTCTAAACATCATACCATCATAGTACAACTCATTTTGATCAGAATTGGCCCAAGAATCATACATTTTCATGCCTTGAACTTCAAGAAATCTCAAAAGGGCCAAAACTTCTCAAATTTGCAAAATGGTATAGATCTTTCCATACACTTGTGCCAGCATGCCAAATCTGATCCACAAGCTTCCCTTGATCTCTACTGAGCCAAGCCATACCCAAACCCAGACCTGCCATGTGCCCATACCTTAAGTACAACCAACCTTGACTTTTTGCATTTCACACTATACCAATCAGCATAGCCCACAACAACTCTTCTGACCTATCAAGACATGATATGTGGACATTATGATAGCCATAACACATAACACATTGGCCAAAAGCTGAACACAACTCAAGAACATAAAAATCCTCAAGAAACTTCATTTCTTCGAAACTCAAAAACCAACCATCAAAACTTCAAACAAACTTCACCAATCGTCTCCATCCATCCTCCAGATCATTTCCCAACCATTGCCAAGCTCTAAAACCCCAAGAAGCAGAAATACGATTCTGGTGCAGCTGAGGTGTAATCTTTCAAACCAACCATTGAAAGCTTGTTCTAAGCCTTCCATTCACTCAAGGGAAGCCATTGGAGGTTGATTGCACAAAGAAAAAGGTCAGAAAGCTCCAAAAGTGAAAGCTCCAGCTCAGGTAGCCATCTTCAAACTTTTTTCCAAAAATGCGTTTTTAAGTTTCTAAATGAATCTATGAACTTCACTGATCATGCTGATGTGTTTAGTTTTGAAAATGGTTGAGTATTATGCATGTATGGTGTTTTTGAAATTTTTGACCTAAGAATGTTCATCTTCGATTCTCCATTTTGATGCATGATTCTTTGTTTTTGTTGCTGGATTCTTGTTTAGAAGTGTTTAATGAGTGATTATGGAGATTTTGGGGTCTTGGGGTGATGTTTTAAGCAAGTTCAGGTGAGTGACTCGCCGAAGAAGACGACCAGAAGTCTTCTCCGGCCACCTGAGAGTCAATAACCCTAATCTGTGTAATTAAGGCAACTTTGAATTTGGACCACTAGATGTGTTTACCCACGCGTGTATGGATGGCCAGGATCAGTCATTAAACCCTAATCTTTAATCAATTAGTTTAATTTAAATTAATTAGTCAGAAGCAATCTGGACCACCCATTTACGCGCCAGTCAACTCCCTCCAAATAACTTTGAATCTCAGCCTTGGATCCTGCATACTTTCCATTTAATTTCATTTTTATTTCATTTTTATTCATTTATCTTGCATATTTATTTTAAAATAGTTAGAAAACTCCTAAAAATATTTCCCTTTGCATTTTTGTTTCAAATATTTTTCTTAATCAGAAAATGATTTTTATTTTATTTTTTGCATAAAAATTGTATTTTTAAAATATTTTAATGTTTATTTTAATTAATTAATGGAAATTAATTAATTAAAATAGCATTTAGGTTTCTAAAAATCACCAAAAAATTCATATTGCATCTTAACACATTTAGAAACATTTTCAAACCCCTCATACAAATTTCTTTTTGGTTTTGATCATTATTTGATAATTTTCTTTGAATTTAGGGTTCATAAAATCACATTTTAAACCCTAACCTTTGAAAAATCTTTTCTGCCTAACCATGAAGGGTTTGAAGTTGGTTATTTTTGCATTGTTCTACACATATCATGTAGTATCTAGGATATGTTTGACATGAATTCATCTTGCATTTTCAATTTGTTTGATATTTTACATTGAGGATCACCCAAAAAACCCTAGAAACTTAGGAAATTCATAACTCCTTCTAGGTTTAGTTTCTGACCTCCCCCTTTGGATGGTAACCTAGTATAGGTTTAGGGTTCCTTTGAGTGCATTTTCAATTTTTTATCATATCATTTGCTTTTGTCTTTGCCATTTGCATCTCATCCTTCCATATAACCCTAATTTTGCATCTTCACTTGCATTCATCTTGCATATGCATCAATACATGAACTTGCCATGACATTTCATGAATTCATATGTCATCTTAGACATCTTAATATATGTTATAATCATGCTTGATCATTTCTTCATTCATTTGCCATGATTTGCATTCATTTCCTTTCATTAACTTTCATGAACTTTCAAACTTCAAAGCATGCCTACATGACACCTCATTCTTTGTATGATCATTCATATGCACTTTGTATGCCTTTGCATCATCTCACATGACATTAACATTGCATAAACACTTCTGACTTTGGTCATTTCACCTCATTGCATCTCATTTCATTTCATTCCTTTATGCTTTGAACTTTATGCATTCATGCTAACATTTTCAGGTGGTAAGTTACTTTGAGAAGTGGATTTGTCTTCACTTCTAATTTCTCTTCATCTCTATCATATGCATCTTGCTTGGTTTCTTTGAAGTAAACTTGTTCACTTGTGTTCATATCTCACTTTCTTTTTTTGAGTTACTTATCTTCTTCAATGAAGTAAGTAACTTGTTTCTTCTGCTTCTTCCTCCTTTCATCTGCTTCTTCCTTGGTGGCCATCTTTGAAGACTTCTCTTGAGCCTCATAAACCATAGAACATCCAATCATGATAATAATTAGGGTTGTGATTATTCCCCCTTATCTTTTACCTTTGAGTCTCCTTGAGTCTTTCTTCTCATCTCATCATTAGAGACTAAACCTTTAAGGTTTTAGGACTTTGGAATTAGGGTTATGCTTGCATCTTTCTCTTAGGATGAAGTCTATAAATTTAATCCTAAGTGTTAGACCCTTAATTTGTTTAAACCTCTTAATCAATCCATCTAATAATCACTAAGACATTAACTTGTAACTTGGGCCTTACATTAGGGTTCTAATTCTTCCTTTATGGTTAAAAAGGACTAACCCTAGTGTTTAATGGACAAGTCCCCCTCAAGTAGTCTTACAAACTTAAAATCCACTTGTTAATCTTATCCCTTAATTAAAATCCATCTATAAAGGCTTGTTTTTGTCATGAATTTAATCCCTAACCATGGATTAAGTTGAGGTATCTTCCTCAGCTTAAGTGTTCTCATCTATCATCCTTCTATTAGGATGGTGTAATGAGTTCACTAATCCTTGATTATGGCTTAAACTCATTACTTAACACTAAACAAAACCCAAAAACATCTAAATAATCACAAGTAGGTTAATGATCTTAATCCTACATCATCACGGTAATTAAGTTGAAGTGCTTATCTCATACTTAAAGTACTCTGATTATCCCTAATCAGGGAGGATATAATTAGTTTACAAGCCTTTGATTTAGGCTTAAGCTCATTAACTTATGACAAACTTCAAAAACAATAACAAAAGTGAAAACACAAAAAAACAAACAATAAACGTCTCCTTTGGGATTCTTTTCTCATCATCTTCACTCACAAACGAGAACTTGCTTCTTCCGTCTAATGCAAGACAGTTAGCACTCGAGCCAGACGAGTCATGCACTTGAGCATAGACAAGCAAGCAGTTCATCAGTCAATTTATCTTTCAGTCTCTTTGAGTCGAACTACGGTGTTCTGACTTCCTCATTGCACGAGAGGATACCTAGGCATAACTTAACTATTATCGAACAAAAGTCTCAGTGTCTTCCCCCTCTTTCAGCATTCGTTTCTAAGCCTCAGTTCCCGAGCAATTCACCTTTTGCACTGACACTTGTATATTCTTTTCTTAGCTTTTGCACACAGATAGCACATACACTTACCCCTTTTAAACACAATCTGTTAAGCATGGATCCCGTTGAGTACGACAGACAATCTGGGTGCTAATACCTTCCTAGGTTGTAACCAACCCCCTTTCTCAGTTTCTCTGATTCGCGACCGCCTTATCCATATCTTTCCTAGGTTTATGCAACATTACCTTTCCTTCGGGATAAAAATGCCTAGCTGGCGACTCTATTCAGTTCAGTTCATTTCTCCTTTCACCGACCGTTCGCGCTTGTACCGGGATGCAAATCTTTGGGAGCGACAGTATGCCCACAAGACTCTGTGCAATTCTTCAACCCATCATTTCTTGATCTCATCCAGTCTTTGTTTGAGTACCCAAAGGATAACTCTGTTCGCTGCTTCGGCTTGCTTATTGGTTTGTAGGTGTTCGACTGAAGTGAAGTATTGTTTGGTTCCTACAAATTCCTGACTTTTTATGTCTGTGAATTGTGTGCCATTGTCGGTAAATATGTGTAACACCCTAATTTTTGCCCTAAGATTGTTCCGCATATCATCTGCATTTTGCATATCAAGCAAGATCACATTGGTTTCCGAGTTTCTCCTCAGATCGGGTCTATGCTTCGCAGGGGATCACCATTATGTTTACTGTTTTATATTTATTTATATTTACTGATTACTAACCAAAATACAAAAAAATATGTTGTAGTGTTCCTCTTCTTCTCTGTGTTGCAGGTTTACGAGGATGAGACAGTAATTTGATCCAGATGCGTTTGTTCAGTCACAATGCTATTTCAAGTGGATGTTTGACCTAATCTGGTCAAACTATTAAAAGATTGTGTTGACTGTCAATTGTGTGTGCCAGTAATTCATTCATCAGGCAATGCGTTTTCAAAAGTATAAGTTGGATTGTGTGACAGTTGTTTCTGGTGCGGAGTTTGGCTTGTTCATCAATTATCAGGCAGTTGTTCTGTGCGAAGTTTGGTGTGAATCTCCAGTGTTTTATCAGTTCATTGTTTCATCAATTCATCAATGATTCATCTGAGGATTTATTTTCCTCAGTTTGGTTTCGAATCATCAGGGCAATAATCAGACAATTTTCAGATGACGGTTGTGGCTTAAGGTTCAAATTATTCAGTTGTTCAGAGGCTTGTGAAAAGACCAGGGTTTGTTGTGGGCTTGAAAATCAATTCCTTATCCATTTTCCATTTCTCAATTAAACCATTTTTTTCTGTTATCCAAAATCTTCAATAAACCAATTTTTCTAGTTCGAATATCCGACCATCCATTTTTATATTTTTTACCATTACTCATTATTATTCAACAATCATTGTTCCCTTTTGTTTTTTTTCTTTTCGATTATCCGTTTTTTTTAAGATCAATCATCCCAATTATTATTTTAACCATTTTTCATTTTTATCATTTTATATCCTATTTCTATATCCATGATTTTTTTCTTCTTTTCTCATTTTTCTTATCAATAATTTTTTTTTAGCCCATAAAGTTTTATCCATTATCAAAAAATATATATACAAATAAGGCCCATTTTTAATGAAGTATATTTCCTTTTTTTATTATTTTATTCTTTACATTTTATAAACAAGAGAAAAGCAACAAACAGCTAGAAGTATCATGCATCATTAGGCCCATACAATTCTTGCCGCAGCCATATGCATATACAACAACAAAAGTGACTTCTTCCGCAGGCCCAAGCCTCAAAACTTCACCTGCCTTCCATCAATCCTATCAACCAAGGCAATCCATCAGCCTTTCCATCCCTTGCACGCCTGGCCCACACAACAAAAGCATACCTCAAGGCCTATTTCGTACGAGCTAGCTACAACATACAGCAGCCGAATCAACAAATCCTAGCCTCACGCCTTCCCACTTGAGCCAAAATAACAAAACTCAAGCCATCTCCCGTAAGCCTCTCGTTCCGTATCACGCCGCATCAGCCAAAAACCTTTGGCTCACCAACATCACTCAGCTGCAACTATCCCACAGGCCCAATCCATAACGCCACCAGCCGCATGCCCTCAATACGGAAGCCAAGTGCAAGCCAAAATTCAAAGACTTCACGCACGCATTCGTCACACTTCTTGCACGAAGATCACACGCAAAGTACAACATCAACACCTGAAATGAAAACAAATCAAATTCAAAACGCACAGTAGCTCAACACAAAACGCAGCCGACACGCAGATTTCATGAAACTTTCGAAACGCATTTCAACTCGTCATAAAACGGCATCACAATTTATCACCTTCTTCCTATAAATTGGAACCTCTCCTCATTCATTGAGCAAGCTTTGAAAGCATACAAAAACTCTGATAAATCCAAATCCCTAATTCAAATCCCTAACTCATTTCTCAATCCACCTCCAAATTCTTTGAATCCTCAAACCCATTTCTCCCTAAACCGAAACCGAAAACTCCGAGAGATTGAGAAGAGAGGAACAGAGCTCGCGATTGGGAAGGAGAAGAGTTGTTGATCTTTGAAGGTGAGGATCGGAATTTTTGTTGGCCTTGAGGCGCCGCCGTTTAGGATCCGTTCTTTGCCCTGTTTGTTCTTGTGTTGTTTTTACCGTGAAGAAGAAGAAGAAGTCTTTGACTTCTTTTGTGTTTTCTTTATTATTTATTATTTTATGTAATTTATTTTAAAAGAGAAAATGTGAGTTTGCTTGGGCCTGGATCTCTTGATCCGTTTCTTCCATCAACCCGCGGGTTGCTATTCCCCTCCCTCTATATTTCTCTTTTTATTATTTTACTCTACTAACTCATTTTGTTTCTTTTTTTTCAAATTATATTTATTAATTGTTTTCACTTTAAAATTTTGTTGCTATTATTTTGATGAAGAAATTTTAGAATTTAGTTTTAAAGAAAAACTTTGGAAATAATTTTTTAGAAACAATTTGGAAGTTCTTTTTTTAAAAAAAGAGTTTAAAAAGTGATTTAAAAAATGTCTTTGATTTTTCTTTTTGGATCTATTTCTTTTTGGGATCCATTTTTCTTCATCTATTTTCAATTTTGGTCGATGACAATCTTTCGATTCGGAATTGTTGATTTCCGATTAAGTTTAATCTTCATTATTTCAAATCTATGGATGAATGATCATTTGGATCATTCTCCATACTTTGAGATCGTGATAGGTTGCTAATCGAGAAAATTCAACGATAATTTCGATTAAGATTAGACCTTCCTCTTCTTTTAGTGTGGCATGTTTTCGGAGAACGATCCATTATGTCGTTTCTCTAACATGTATTAACACGAATATTTTCCACTTTAATGAGTGGTGGCCGGCCTCATTTGTAGGGTAATTACTTCGTAAATTACTCGGCGATTGCTTAACATAGACCTAAAGTTGTCCCGATTCGATTAAAGATCCACTTGGATCCGGTTGCCTCGGTTTTTATTTTCATTGTTGTGGTTGTGCTTGATTAAGTTCATCATACCACCTTATATTGTATATAATATAATAATGTGAATATAATTGTTTAAATTTAATCTCTTGCACTTTATTTCTTTTATTTTAACCTCTCGCTCCCTTATCTCCTTATTATATTTTGCCATATTATATCATATATCATTGTTTATATTCATATTATGCTTGTATATATTCATATTGTGCTTGCTTTTTATTTTTTGTCCATTTGGATATTAAAACACTTAATAAAGGATCAAACTCTTAAAAAACTTGTTACTTCTAACTTTGGACTTATGGTTACTATCCCGAACTTTTGGAGATTGGACTTAGATCTTCTAGGATTCCCTTTGCTCAAGTTGGAGTGGTTAGAAATCTTGGCCTCAAATGATGTCATTAACTTTTGAAGATGGAAGTCCGAATTTTGAAGATTTGTACATATTGGTCTTGGTAACTTCTTTCCTTAGCTTTTAATTCAAGCACTAGGACTAGTCTCTTCATCTCCTCCCCATTCTTTAATTTTCAAAACTTCTTCCTATTTCAAAACCTTCTTGTTTCTTAAACTTCAAACAATTTCATAAACAAACCTTGATTTCGATCAAGCGATTTTTTGAACCTTTTCCTTTTATTTTCTTAATCAAATATTAAGCCATGTAAATATATTAAAACCATTTTTGTATATACTTTAAAAAATATAAATCCATTCAATTGTTTTGTGCCTTGTGCACCTTTCTTCTTTTCCATATGTTTAGATATGATTCATCCCTTTTAGCGGAATTATTCGCTAAGGGATGACGACTTATCTTTACATCTTAAAATCAACTCAACCCACTTATTATTTTCAAACTTTGTACCACGAACTACGGGGTTTTGATCTCGCATTGCACGTTGTGGGTACGTAGGCATAAGGCTTTAAAACCTTATCAAACACAAAAATCATTAAAAAATATTCTTCTTCTCATCTCTTCCATCATTTTAAACAAACCAATTTCAGACCAAAAAGCAATAAGTATTTCAAAGGGCTCCCGTGGAGTACCACGGATGAGTCGGGTGCCTAAAACCTTCCCGGTTCATAACCAATCCCCTTACCCAATCTCTGTTTATTTCTTTTAGCTTTTGCTTTTAGAATCCTAGGTTTTTATTCGTTCTTTTACCTTTTTCCATTCGGAAATAAAGAAAAGCGCGGTGGCGACTCTGTGTTAATCGAGTTAAGTTAATCAATAGCTTACGATCACGATTTTACCGCTACAGAAAAGTGGCGACTCTGCTGGGGAGTAATCTCTAAGCGGATTTAGCCTACTTTGATTTATTTATTGCTTTGGTTTGAATTGTTTGTTATTCGTTTGTTCCGTTTTGGTTTGGTGATCCTCTGTGTGAGATAGATTCTAACCCGGATCTGAGTGACACTTATGATAGGACGGCGATATTCGAAGCGATATGTGATGGAGTAGTCCAAAGCAATATCAATTTGATAATCTCCACTCGGTTAGGCTCTCTTGGACTATCAATGTCATGACGAGTAATCGTACGTGGCATTATTTTCCGACCTTGAGCTGATCATACTGAGGACCTTAGAACCCTTAACCCATCTAAGCCAATTTAGGAACGTAGTGCGGAAGCTGTCTGGATGTAAATCTAAGGCGGTTATCACGCGATACTACACTCGGACGAGGTCTATTTTAAGAATGTTATCGGTTGGGGAGTAATCCAACGTACCGATAAAATTCTAAAGATGGCTGTTAACTCCGGGCACCTCTGTTAGCACCCTTTTGGTTTCTTGCAGGTACAATGAAGACAAAACCTTAGTACTTACCTGTGGGGTTGGTGTTCTGATACCTTGACTTCATGCTCGTGACTCGGAACCTAAGCCCGTGTGCTTTATGTGATCTTGTTTGTGGTTGTTGCATCTACATATTCATCATGATCATCATCACAACTATTTTTCAAGGAAGACAATTCTGATTATTGCAAATATTGGAAAGAATAAATATTCCTTTTTGTCAAGATTTTTTTTTTTTATAATATTCTCGATGTTGACCATGTTTGCAATAATCGAGTTTGGTTTTTCTTAAAATGGAAGTGAATTTTGCATATCATTGCATCCTCGCATATTCTTGTATTCATCCGAGTTGTGTGGGAACTCATCCCGGTTGTTTCTTTCCTCAGTTGTTTGTTGATCCGTCAAGCTGACTCCTCACCACAGATACGGTACTAGAGCTGCTAACAGATTGAGAGTTATTAGATTGAGAATGGAAAATCAAGCCCAACATAACAAGAAAGTTAGGGAAGACCTTGATGAGTTGAAAAGCAATGTGAGTCAGATCATGGAGATGCTACAGGCTTTGATCATTAGAGAAACTCAACCTCAGAGGATTGTCATGCCTCAAGTCAATGTTTCTGCTGGTGAAACAAGTGTTGTTGGGATGGCTCGTCGCAGACAACAACACCATGAACGATCATACCCTACTGCAGTCGCTCTGATGATCAATGGTCCATCTATTCAAAGGAATGTTGGCCAGAACCAGAATCGTAATGCTAGGAGTAAGCCAAGCTTTGATCCTATTCCTGTGCCGTATGCAGACTTGTTTCCATCTTTAATTGCAGAGAATCTTGTGCAGACTCGTCCACCACCTCCGGTTCCAGAGACTTTTCCATGGTGGTATAAGCCAGAAGCTCGATGTGTTTTTCATCAAGGTGCCCCGGGGCATGATGTTGAGAACTGTTACCAGCTGAAGTTTGAAGTACAGAAATTGATGAGGAACAATGTTCTGTATTTCAATGATGTTAATCCAAATGTGCGGAAGAATCCGTTGCCGAAGCATGGTAATGTGTCTGTGAACATGGTTGATGGTTGTCTTGGTAATGCGTCTGATGAAGACGAAGAAATGTTTGATTTCGTTATGCATGGAAAGATTTGCCAGAACCAGAATCGTAATGCTAGGAGTAGGCCAAACTTTGATCCTATTCCGATGACTTATGCTGAGTTGTATCCTTACTTGGTCCAGAATGATTGGATTACTACTAGGCCTGCGCCTCCTGTTCCAAATCCTCTTCCGGTTGGTTATAGATCAGATCTTCATTGTGAGTTTCATCAAGATGGAACTGGTCATGACCTAGAACACTGTTTTGCATTGAAGGCTAAAGTAAGAGAGCTTGTTAGAAATGGGATGATCACTTTTGAGGACACTAACCCTTTTCTGAATCATGAGAAATGAATCTTCTAGAGGAATTCAACTGTCAGATTTTCTTCAAGGCCAGAATCTTAGACGAGACAGCTCATCTTTTGTTGCTGATGGATCATTAGGCCATTGTTTCTTTATGTTTGCAATTTTTTCCTTCAATCATATTAAGTTGTTTGCTTTTAAGCTTGTTTGTACTTTCATGTTGGCTTTAATGAAATGAGCATTGCTTTGTTTTGATCTCATTTATTATTTGCATCTTTATGCTTTACATTTCAAGTTCATTTATCTTGTCTAAGCTTTCATAATGATTGGAGGGAGGATGACGAAAACGAGATACCCATAATTGTTGTTGGTATGCTTTCAATTGAGACTTGGTTGATGATATACAGGCATTGTTTCAAATCCTAAACACTGGAGAAATAAGGAAGTTAATCCTTTGTTAACCCCTTTGAACCTTGAAGTTGGAGTTGCTTTCTATTCGAAAAAACCCGCAATTTTAACCCGGGGATGGGTAGTTCTCAATTAATTCGAATGTGCATTCAAGTACAAGAGAATCATTCAAGATACCTTTCAATAAAGGTTTCAATCCCAAGTTTTCCTTCATACACATCAAGAAGTGTTGAAGATGTCTCTCAATTCAAAAGCCAATGATGGTTCATCGTAATCATTAAGTCGTGCAGTCATTATCTTTCGAAAAAAAATAATATTGAAAAAACGATAAAAAAAAAATCAAGGCCCGCTAAGTCAAAACCTATAAAGGAGACTTAGGCAAAAACTGGGGCATCCCGCTGGCTGTAAGTTGAAATGACGCAGTTCAGGCAAAAATTAGGGATAATAAAAAGAAAGATTTACCCAGAGGTCATCAAAATCCTCAGCAAAAATAAGTTGAGTTGACCAAAGTCCTCACTAGAAATACCAAAAGGAAAGATGTGACTGTTATATCAAAATCCTTTGGCTTATGAGCCATCTTCATCTGTGCAATCCTAAATTTCTGGGAACTTGAATGCATAGGCTAAATTAATTGAATGTAGGACTGGAGTTCATCACGAAGAGGGGTTGGGTATAAATAAACTTTGAGCCTATATCCTTTGTTTCATAAACCGTGAACCAGACCACATTACAACCTTCAAAAGTCCTAATTGAATCCAGGTTTCTTTTGAAAAGCATACTACAACAAGGTTGCGTAAACTGACTCCCAAGTTCTTTACCAATCATTTGTTTTCTTACTGTCGCTTTATCTTTAATGTTGGCTCAATCGCTGTGTTTTGACAAAAAAAATTTTTTTAATTACTTTACATCAATAAATTCCATTCCAAAAATGATTCTTGATTTTGAACTTTGCATTAAAATTACCAGGTTTGTACAAACATTTTTTATTTGCAAATAAACCTTCCTCATCAAGGAATTTTCAAACAGTTGAGAAACTTGGTCGGTGATCTTATCAGGGGCAATTTCTCCTCAGGTCCTATGGTTCAAGAGTTGTTGATCAGTGCAAGTTATTCTCAGATATGGTTCTCTGCAAGATTCATCTCTGGGTTATTTTCCCAACAATCATTTCAAGAACTGAAGCCATGGACAGTTTATTCTTTCAACAGTTATTCCAGATCTGAGTATTTTCTCCGGAAGCAATCAAGAATTGAATCCAGTATCAGTTCACCTTTATCAGTCATTGAACTTGGGGAAACTTTCTTCAAGAATCTCCAAGCAGCTTTGCATGATTTCTCTCAAAAGATTTTCAACTTGATGCAGTTTACTGGTGGGACAGAGATTTGTTCAGCAGTAGCATTTCTAATTTCCGAGCAGACTGGCATGAGATGTTCCCTTTTGCTTTGCATGGGTATCGTACATCTGTCCGCACTTCAACAGGGGCAACCCCTTTCTCACTTGTTTATGGTATGGAAGCAGTGCTCTCCGTCGAAGTTGAGATCCCATCAATGAGAGTTCTGATGGAAGCTAAGTTGACTGAGGCTGAATGATGTCAGAGTAAATTTGACCAATTGAATTTGAATGAAGAAAAGAGATTTAAAGCTTTGTGTCATGGTCGGTTGTACCAGCAAAGAATGAAGAAAGCTTTTGATAAGAAGGTCAAACCTCGTGTATTCAGAGAAGGCGACCTCGTGCTCAAAAAGATTCAGTCTTTCCTTAAAGATTCTCGGGGCAAGTGGACTCCGAACTATGATGGACCATATGTTTTTAAGAAAGCCTTCTCTGGCGGTTCATTAATTCTTGCAACTATGGATGGTGAGGAGATCACTCGTCCTGTGAATGCGGATGCAGTCAAGAAATACTTCGCCTAAAAAATAAAAGAACAGCTCGCTAAGTTGAAAACCCGAAAGGGCGGCTTAGGCAAAAATGAGCGTCTCGGTGGATTGAAAACCCGAAAGGGCGGTCCAGGCAAAAATTAGAGACAAAAACAGAAATAATTATCCCGGTAGATTGAAAACCCGAAAGGGCAATCTAGGCAAAAGTTAGGGATCATGGCAAGTAACTGCGTCGACAGACTGAATCACTTGTAGCAACCGAGGATTTCAGATTCTTGTTCTTCAGAAGAATTTATTCATCAAAGATTCTTATTCACTCATCCTTGACTGAAGTTTCAGACACAGTGGAGTTCAAAGTTGATAGGGAGAATAGTGATCATTGCATCTCAATGTAGCCCTTTCCATGTATTTACCATTTTTCAAACTTGTAATGATCCATGGAGTCACGCCATTTGCTGTAAATTTAATCTTTGAAGATTTCAAAAACATTTTTCTTTTGATATATGAACAAAGAAAGGTTATCAACAGTGAGTCCAAGAGTGGTAAAGTCTGGATGTGTGTAACTCGTCTCTCCCAAAGCAGAGTTTGATTCGGTTGTGTCCATGCAAAATTCCTGGATAGTCTTGACAGATTGATGTTAATGATTTTTTGTTCCCCAACCATGATGTTGAATGAAGACTGTATGTATTCCCCAGAAGAGTTGTCGGAAGGGATGTTGAGAATCCCTAGCTAAGTGTTGATCTTTTCCTCAGCATGTTATCTTTGAATTGAGAAGTATTGGGAATCCCCAGCTGAGCTCATGTTCCTCAGCTTGATTATTTGCATCCTTGAATATAGAAGTATTGATATAGCAGTCAGTTTAGAGGTTTTCTTTTACCCTATGTTGGGTACTGATTTAAAATCCCTCGTAACTGTGTTTTGGCTATGATGTTAACTTCTTGATATCCCCATATGGATCCCCAGTATGGACTGCATGTGTTGATTTCCAGCAGTTTTCCTATGTGATTTTTAGCAAGTCTTACACTCTATCCCCAGGAGGAGCAGAAGTGATATGACAGTTATTCCTCGTGAAGTTTGATTTTATCAAGAATATTTCCATCCTCAGCAGATTATTACCTTTCCTCAGTAGGATGATACTCCTAGCAGATGCTGTTCTATCATGATTTAAGCCTTGTAGTAGGATTGTATTCCTTTGATGGCTTGTGATATTCCCCTGCAGATTTCAAGATTGAATCTCCAGTTTGTTCCCTGCATTGTTGCCTTGGGATTAGCCGAGTATCCGGTTGTTGTGGTGTTTATGTCACCCGTTTCTTATCTTTATGTCTGTTTTGTCAGCATATTCATAAGCATATTCATACGCATAAGCATAGCATTGTTTTGCTTGCATTCTTGCGTTTATCATTGTTCTCTGCTCTTTGGTGTGGATTTTTCCCACAGAGTGTGTGTGTCGTATTCCTCTCAAGTTTAGAGTGTCGACCATTAAGCAGAAAGAGTTAATCCTTTCTAACTCCCCACTGAGTTTGTTTCTCGTGGAAGATATTGATTCAGTTTCCTTCCCAGTTTATTATCTGGATGGAATTGACCCCAGTTGAGATATTTCCTCCTCGGGATGAGTCTTGTTTGACCGTTTCTCTCCAATTTGTTCTTGGATTGAACTTTGGTCTCCCTTTTGTGGATATATTTGCTTTGGAATTTAGCTATCAGTAAATCGATAGTGGGTAATATTACCAATTTAATCAAGTTTCTTTTACTTGTGCTCCTACCCAGTAAATCAGGTAGTCGAGAATTTGTTCTACCCAGTAAATCCGGTAGTCAAGTTATTTTCTTACCCAGTAAAAAGGTAATAGAGTTTGTTATTCTTTGATTTAGCTCCTACCCAGTAAATCAGGTAGTCGAGAATTTGTTCTACCCAGTAAATCCGGTAGTCGAGATGTTATCCTCTTCCCAAGTAAAAAGGTAATAGAGTTTGTTATTCTTTGATTCAGCTCCTACCCAGTAAATTCGGTAGTCGATAATTGTTCTACCCAGTAAATCCGGTAGTCAAATTATTTTTCTTACCCAGTAAAAAGGTAATGTAATCAGATATGTTTCTCTTACCCAGTAAAAAGGTAATCTGATTGAGTTTCTACCCAGTAAATCCGGTAGCCAATATTTTTCTTCTTACCCAGTAAAAAGGTAATAGAAGCTGTTTCACTTTGATTGAGTTCCTACCCAGTAAATCAGGTAGTGGATCATACTCCTATCCAGTAAATCGATAGTTGAGTCATTTGTTTTCTCCTATCCAGTAAATTGATAGTTGAGTCCTTTATATCTTACCCAGTAAAAAGGTAATGTAATCAGATATTTTCGTCTTACCCAGTAAAAAGGTAATTTGATTGAGTCTCTACCCAGTAAATCAGGTAGTTGAAAATTTCTTACCCAGTAAAAAGGTAATAGAAGTTGTTTCACTTTGATTGAGTTCCTACCCAGTAAATCAGGTAGTAGATCATACTCCTATCCAGTAAATTGATAGTCGAGTCATTTATATTCTCTACCCAGTAAATCAGGTAGTCGAGAAGTTTTCTTACCCAGTAAAAAGGTAATTGAGTTTATTCCTCCGTATTTTGCTCCTATCCAGTAAATCGATAGTCGAGTCCTTTATATTTCCTACCCAGTAAATCAGGTAGTCGTGATTTGTTCTACCCAGTAAATCCGGTAGTCAAGTTATTTTTCTTCTTACCCAGTAAAAAGGTGATAAAATCAGATATTTTTTTCTCTTACCCAGTAAAAAGGTAATTTGATTGAGTTCCTACCCAGTAAATCAGGTAGTTGATCATACTCCTATCCAGTAAATCGATAGTCGAGTCCTTTATATTTCCTACCCAGTAAATCAGGTAGTGGATCATACTCCTATCCAGTAAATCGATAGTCGAGTCATTTATATTCTCTACCCAGTAAATCAGGTAGTTGAAAATTTTTCTTACCCAGTAAAAAGGTTGATTGAGGTCATTCCTCCGGATTTAGCTCCTATCCAAGTAAATTGATAGTTGAGTCATTTGTTTTCTCTACCCAGTAAATCAGGTAGTTTGAAAATTTTTCTTACCCAGTAAAAAGGTTAGTTGAGGATATCCCTCCGAAGTTTGCTCCTATCCAGTAAATTGATAGTCGAGTCTGTTATATTTCCTACCCAGTAAACAGGTAGTTGATGATTTCTTATCTAACTCAGTTATTTCTCTATCTCTTGGATTCAAGTATTGTGATTGATTGATATTCCTGGCAGGGTGTTTATTTTTCCCTGGTTGATTTTTGTTCCCTGATTATATCATATCTTTTCCCGAGTGAGTCTGTTATCCAGTGATTTATTTTCCTGGTAACTCTTTGTTTGTCTGTTGTTTCCCCAGCAGGATTTTCTTCTGTGTCCCCAAGTTGTGCTTTTCTCTGGTGGTCATTATTTTCCCCACAGGGATCTTGGGTTTGCATATCATATTCATACCATATCATTGTTCTCTTAGGACAAAAATTGGGTTTTCTGTATTTAAGTCTCTCCCATCTTGTAGAGACGAAGATGTCAATCTTCATATCTCCGGATTGAAGAAACTTAAATAGGGGCAGCTGTAACACCCTAATTTTTGCCCTAAGATTGTTCCGCATATCATCTGCATTTTGCATATCAAGCAAGATCACATTGGTTTCCGAGTTTCTCCTCAGATCGGGTCTATGCTTCGCAGGGGATCACCATTATGTTTACTGTTTTATATTTATTTATATTTACTGATTACTAACCAAAATACAAAAAAATATGTTGTAGTGTTCCTCTTCTTCTCTGTGTTGCAGGTTTACGAGGATGAGACAGTAATTTGATCCAGATGCGTTTGTTCAGTCACAATGCTATTTCAAGTGGATGTTTGACCTAATCTGGTCAAACTATTAAAAGATTGTGTTGACTGTCAATTGTGTGTGCCAGTAATTCATTCATCAGGCAATGCGTTTTCAAAAGTATAAGTTGGATTGTGTGACAGTTGTTTCTGGTGCGGAGTTTGGCTTGTTCATCAATTATCAGGCAGTTGTTCTGTGCGAAGTTTGGTGTGAATCTCCAGTGTTTTATCAGTTCATTGTTTCATCAATTCATCAATGATTCATCTGAGGATTTATTTTCCTCAGTTTGGTTTCGAATCATCAGGGCAATAATCAGACAATTTTCAGATGACGGTTGTGGCTTAAGGTTCAAATTATTCAGTTGTTCAGAGGCTTGTGAAAAGACCAGGGTTTGTTGTGGGCTTGAAAATCAATTCCTTATCCATTTTCCATTTCTCAATTAAACCATTTTTTTCTGTTATCCAAAATCTTCAATAAACCAATTTTTCTAGTTCGAATATCCGACCATCCATTTTATATTTTTTACCATTACTCATTATTATTCAACAATCATTGTTCCCTTTTGTTTTTTTTCTTTTCGATTATCCGTTTTTTTTAAGATCAATCATCCCAATTATTATTTTAACCATTTTTCATTTTTATCATTTTATATCCTATTTCTATATCCATGATTTTTTTCTTCTTTTCTCATTTTTCTTATCAATAATTTTTTTTTAGCCCATAAAGTTTTATCCATTATCAAAAAATATATATACAAATAAGGCCCATTTTTAATGAAGTATATTTCCTTTTTTTATTATTTTATTCTTTACATTTTATAAACAAGAGAAAAGCAACAAACAGCTAGAAGTATCATGCATCATTAGGCCCATACAATTCTTGCCGCAGCCATATGCATATACAACAACAAAAGTGACTTCTTCCGCAGGCCCAAGCCTCAAAACTTCACCTGCCTTCCATCAATCCTATCAACCAAGGCAATCCATCAGCCTTTCCATCCCTTGCACGCCTGGCCCACACAACAAAAGCATACCTCAAGGCCTATTTCGTACGAGCTAGCTACAACATACAGCAGCCGAATCAACAAATCCTAGCCTCACGCCTTCCCACTTGAGCCAAAATAACAAAACTCAATCCATCTCCCGTAAGCCTCTCGTTCCGTATCACGCCGCATCAGCCAAAAACCTTTGGCTCACCAACATCACTCAGCTGCAACTATCCCACAGGCCCAATCCATAACGCCACCAGCCGCATGCCCTCAATACGGAAGCCAAGTGCAAGCCAAAATTCAAAGACTTCACGCACGCATTCGTCACACTTCTCGCACGAAGATCACACGCAAAGTACAACATCAACACCTGAAATGAAAACAAATCAAATTCAAAACGCACAGTAGCTCAACACAAAACGCAGCCGACACGCAGATTTCATGAAACTTTCGAAACGCATTTCAACTCGTCATAAAACGGCATCACAATTTATCACCTTCTTCCTATAAATTGGAACCTCTCCTCATTCATTGAGCAAGCTTTGAAAGCATACAAAAACTCTGATAAATCCAAATCCCTAATTCAAATCCCTAACTCATTTCTCAATCCACCTCCAAATTCTTTGAATCCTCAAACCCATTTCTCCCTAAACCGAAACCGAAAACTCCGAGAGATTGAGAAGAGAGGAACAGAGCTCGCGATTGGGAAGGAGAAGAGTTGTTGATCTTTGAAGGTGAGGATCGGAATTTTTGTTGGCCTTGAGGCGCCGCCGTTTAGGATCCGTTCTTTGCCCTGTTTGTTCTTGTGTTGTTTTTACCGTGAAGAAGAAGAAGAAGTCTTTGACTTCTTTTGTGTTTTCTTTATTATTTATTATTTTATGTAATTTATTTTAAAAGAGAAAATGTGAGTTTGCTTGGGCCTGGATCTCTTGATCCGTTTCTTCCATCAACCCGCGGGTTGCTATTCCCCTCCCTCTATATTTCTCTTTTTATTATTTTACTCTACTAACTCATTTTGTTTCTTTTTTTTCAAATTATATTTATTAATTGTTTTCACTTTAAAATTTTGTTGCTATTATTTTGATGAAGAAATTTTAGAATTTAGTTTTAAAGAAAAACTTTGGAAATAATTTTTTAGAAACAATTTGGAAGTTCTTTTTTTAAAAAAAGAGTTTAAAAAGTGATTTAAAAAATGTCTTTGATTTTTCTTTTTGGATCTATTTCTTTTTGGGATCCATTTTTCTTCATCTATTTTCAATTTTGGTCGATGACAATCTTTCGATTCGGAATTGTTGATTTCCGATTAAGTTTAATCTTCATTATTTCAAATCTATGGATGAATGATCATTTGGATCATTCTCCATACTTTGAGATCGTGATAGGTTGCTAATCGAGAAAATTCAACGATAATTTCGATTAAGATTAGACCTTCCTCTTCTTTTAGTGTGGCATGTTTTCGGAGAACGATCCATTATGTCGTTTCTCTAACATGTATTAACACGAATATTTTCCACTTTAATGAGTGGTGGCCGGCCTCATTTGTAGGGTAATTACTTCGTAAATTACTCGGCGATTGCTTAACATAGACCTAAAGTTGTCCCGATTCGATTAAAGATCCACTTGGATCCGGTTGCCTCGGTTTTTATTTTCATTGTTGTGGTTGTGCTTGATTAAGTTCATCATACCACCTTATATTGTATATAATATAATAATGTGAATATAATTGTTTAAATTTAATCTCTTGCACTTTATTTCTTTTATTTTAACCTCTCGCTCCCTTATCTCCTTATTATATTTTGCCATATTATATCATATATCATTGTTTATATTCATATTATGCTTGTATATATTCATATTGTGCTTGCTTTTTATTTTTTGTCCATTTGGATATTAAAACACTTAATAAAGGATCAAACTCTTAAAAAACTTGTTACTTCTAACTTTGGACTTATGGTTACTATCCCGAACTTTTGGAGATTGGACTTAGATCTTCTAGGATTCCCTTTGCTCAAGTTGGAGTGGTTAGAAATCTTGGCCTCAAATGATGTCATTAACTTTTGAAGATGGAAGTCCGAATTTTGAAGATTTGTACATATTGGTCTTGGTAACTTCTTTCCTTAGCTTTTAATTCAAGCACTAGGACTAGTCTCTTCATCTCCTCCCCATTCTTTAATTTTCAAAACTTCTTCCTATTTCAAAACCTTCTTGTTTCTTAAACTTCAAACAATTTCATAAACAAACCTTGATTTCGATCAAGCGATTTTTTGAACCTTTTCCTTTTATTTTCTTAATCAAATATTAAGCCATGTAAATATATTAAAACCATTTTTGTATATACTTTAAAAAATATAAATCCATTCAATTGTTTTGTGCCTTGTGCACCTTTCTTCTTTTCCATATGTTTAGATATGATTCATCCCTTTTAGCGGAATTATTCGCTAAGGGATGACGACTTATCTTTACATCTTAAAATCAACTCAACCCACTTATTATTTTCAAACTTTGTACCACGAACTACGGGGTTTTGATCTCGCATTGCACGTTGTGGGTACGTAGGCATAAGGCTTTAAAACCTTATCAAACACAAAAATCATTAAAAAATATTCTTCTTCTCATCTCTTCCATCATTTTAAACAAACCAATTTCAGACCAAAAAGCAATAAGTATTTCAAAGGGCTCCCGTGGAGTACCACGGATGAGTCGGGTGCCTAAAACCTTCCCGGTTCATAACCAATCCCCTTACCCAATCTCTGTTTATTTCTTTTAGCTTTTGCTTTTAGAATCCTAGGTTTTTATTCGTTCTTTTACCTTTTTCCATTCGGAAATAAAGAAAAGCGCGGTGGCGACTCTGTGTTAATCGAGTTAAGTTAATCAATAGCTTACACTCACGATTTTACCGCTACAATATGGCTTGTGGTATCCCGAACCGGGATA
The DNA here is from genome assembly GCA_963966055.1 of Lathyrus aphaca. NCBI lineage: Eukaryota > Viridiplantae > Streptophyta > Magnoliopsida > Fabales > Fabaceae > Lathyrus > Lathyrus aphaca. Next base: position 162,060,509 of record OZ014520.1, on the reverse strand, counting down.
GGATGTTACGTTTGAAGAAACGCAATATGTTGAGGGGTGTGATTTTAGCTAGAGTCTCAGCTCCTATCCACTTCGTGAAGTAGTCTACTCCGAAGATCAAGTATTTATTCTGGTTGGAACCGACAACAAAGGAACCTAGGATATCCAGGCCCTATCATGCGAATGGCTACAGGGAGGACATTTTCCTAAGCTCGTTTGGAGGTGCTAAGTGCATGTCCCCGTGTTGTTGGCATTTATCGCATTTTTTTACATGCTCTTTGGCGTCGTTCTCCATTGTTGGCCAGTAATATCCTGCTCGGAGGGCTTTCCTTTCCAGAGATCTCCCGCCCAGGTGTTGGGCATTTATGCCTTCGTGGACTTCACGCAAGATATTCAGAATTAATTCTTCCTAGACACACTTGAGGAGGGGAATGGAGAATCCCCGCCGATAGAGTTTTCCTTCGACTAACACGTACGAGCAGGCCCGCCGCTTGACTATACTGGCTTCTTTTGGGTCTTCGGGCAATTCGTCATTGGTTAAGTATTTGTAGACCGGGTGTAACACCCCAAAATTTGCCATCTAGTTTTTCTATCTTTATCTGCCTTTTGTTTGCATTCATCTACATCTACATTAGGTTATTAACATTTGCATTCGTTTGCATGAGTTCCTGATACATGGGATCAATGTCATTTGAGGATTAGGGTTTCACGTCCTATTTATGGATTATCAAGAATTCAAGGTTTCAGCTATGCAGCGACCAATGGCTTCATATTCTTATGTCACTGTCACTGGATTAAGGTTTATTTCCCTGAATCAGTGGTCTTCAAGGATTTCACGTCTGCAAAGGCTATTCACCGATTTATCTGAACCATCTTCAGCAATTTAGTGTGAATTATGGTCTCTTCTTCATCAAGCTACAAGGCCGTCCTTCTTTCTCAACACCTCAAAAGTTATGTTTCATTACAAGCACGTTTATCCAGTCGCGATCCAATTCATATGGATGTTTGACCTAAATCTTGGTCAAACTATCAGGAGTTTTGTTTCAAGTGCAAGTTATCCGTTTTCGTGGATTATTTCTCAGTCAGTGTGCGTCCAACATCAAATTGTTGTGCGTGGATTTCTTCATGTTATTGAGTAGTGGTTCAGGAGGAGTTTAGTTTCAAAGTTAGAAGTCATTAGTTCAGTTGTGCTCCTCTGTGGATTTATTTTCCCCGAGGACGATTCAGACGAATTCAAAGTTGATTTGTGATTTATTTGGCCAGAGATTCAAAGGATGATTAATTCAGACTGTTATTATTTCTGTAGCGAATCGTTTAATTGTTCAGGAGTATGTTCTCCATTTTTTATTTAATCATGAGTTGTTGAAAGAATTGCAAGAGTAACACAGAATTGAAAAATTGAGATCTCATGGTTGTATGCGTGTTGGTGATAGTCGGTTCATTCCATAAAAGATCATTTCATACCTATTTCCTTATTCATTTCTCATGTTCATTTATTCTCATCCATTATCCGATTATTTTTTCATTAATCATATTTCATCCTATTAATCCATTTTGTTTCATAAACCTTTTTTTATTCATTATCCCTTTGTCAATTAAATCCATTAGATTTTTCTTAATCTTTTTCTCTAAATCCACAAATCACTTCTAAATTCAATATCCACATTTTTATATCCATTTAATTTATTCATTTAGTCTTTTCTCTAAACCATATACAAATAATTATTTTCTTACATCCAAACCAAAGCCCATATCACTTTTTTCCCTAAGCCCACCATGTTTATTTATTTATTCTATCCTATTTATTTATTTATTTTACAACCAAAAAGACAAAATACAATAAGGAGAGAGAAACAAATTGTTGTATGTGAGACCTACACTCTTTTGCAACCACATTTCAAACGTACATCTCATTAATCCCATCTACACAAGCAGCACATTTTCTTCTTCAGTACATCACACAATTTACAGCAAAATTCCCAATTGGCCTTGGACCCCACCCACACAATTTCATGCCATCCATTCCACTCCCATCTCGACCCCATAAACCTGCATTATTCATGCACACCCACAAACAACACATACTACACACCACAATGAAACAACAAGAGTGAAAGGAAAAAAGAATCAGCCTTCCCGCATCAAAACGACATGAGCTCGTACTCCATACCAAAAAGTCACGCAACCTACACACCATAACAAATTTGATTCTGCAAACTGTAACCACACCAATAACGTACACAAAACACATATTCTCGCTGCAACAAATTCACCTATCACAAAAATTTCCCCTCTTCATTTTTATCACACCAAATCCTCACACTACAGCTACACACAACGGTATTCGGAACTTACCGCATACGTACTCCAACACCTCACTACAATTGGCTCTGCATAAATTCATTTTCTTCACTCTCCCACTCTTAATTCCAATTCAAAAACCACGCACTATGCACATTCCTTCAACTCACCTCCTCAGACCATCAAAAAACACTCTCAGCTCTCACCTTCAAAAACTTCCTCCACTCTTCACACACAAATCCGAATCATCACCGCCGCCCTTCATATTTTCAAAACCAAAAATCACAAAACAAAAATACAAACCAGATCCACCGCACAATTCCTGTAGAAAACCATAATAACCATTGCATACACATACTTCCTCTGCCTTGCCCTCTTGCTTCACCCACCATCACCTCAACGTACCAACACAATAAAAAATCCTCTTTCAAAACACTCTCCAAATTAACAACAAATTCAGCCCTCTTCAACATCAAACACAGACCAGCCACCCCTCCATAAACACAATGTCAACAACAAATAAACCTTCAACACACTCATTTGACCTTCCTCCTTCCAATAACAATCAACATAAAATCGAAATAGAGTAGAAGAGAGATTGAGATCCAAATTCAGAAACAAGAAGCGAGAAGAAGACGGATGTGATACCTCTGACCAAAACGTAGCTTCCACCGTGGTCGTCGCCGACGCCGAACCATAATCAACAAGATCCACACGCACACAAAGAAAATCGACCGCGATTGAGGAAGTCTTGAGTCGAAGAAGATCCTAATGGCCGGCGGTTGTTTAACGGAGAAGAAGAATTAGTCGGAATCATGTTTCTGACCAGTGACAACGAAAGGGAGTTGAAGGTGACGGCGTGATTCAAGGAGAAAGAGATCGATCGTGTGGAGAGGGGGCTGTGAACCGTGATTTATCCTTTTGACCTCTTTTTTCTATTTTTCTTGTTTTGATTTTATAAAACCTTTTTACTGATTATTGCTTGTTTTCTTTCTATTTTTTTCTAACTTTTCATTTTGTTAAAAAAAAGAGAGAGGAAATCATTGTTGCTGGGTTTTTGAGAGGCCCATATTCATACTACTATCCGAACTACCATTGATCAGTAACCCACCCTTGCCTTTATTCTTTGACTTTCATTTAATCTTTTGAGAGGCCCATGTTCATACTACTATCCGAACCTTATGTTGCCTTTCATTTAATTAATTTATATGGACTTTTAATCTTTGATCATATTTTTAAATGTATTAGTTTAGAATATTAAATTTTGATATTAGGTTTTGGCCTTGTTTCTTATGTTTAATTTTGGTTTCAGTCTAACTAACCTTTTTTTTTTTTAATTCTATTTTGACATAAGGTTTAGACTTTTGATTAATTTCTTAGTTTAAATTTGTGATTACCTTTTGATTTTAGAATGTGTAGTTAATTCTCGTCTTGTGATTTTCTTATTACATTTTATTGATCATTGACTTTTTGTATTAAGTTCTTGTTAACCCTTTGATCCTTTTGGTAGCACTTTTGATTTTGATTTTAGTTGAATCTTGAGTAGAGTTTGGTATTCAACACCTGAGGACTAATTGGATTGATCGTGCGAAGCTTCTGCATCTTTCTCGAATTTTTGTGCATATTGAAGAGGCGACGAACCTTCTCCATTAGGTACCACTAAAACTCGACTTTACCTCGCGTCTCATTCTAGTCCTGATGCCACCTGAAGTCCTACCTTGTGTAGGCTCTGTTTGCGCATTACTTGATCACCTCACATTGCATTCTTCACTCATCCTTGTTGCATCTTTCATTTGCATACTCATTTCTTTTTCATCTCATTTCTTTTCTTTTTACTCGAGATTTGGCTAAGTCTTGAATTTGTATTCATTGTTGGTTTATTTGTTGGTTCACTTGTGCCTAGTTCACGAGTTTTCCATTAGGTGCCTAATCAAGTTGGAATGGGATAGAAACCTCAACTATAGGATCAATCATTGCATGACAAGTTTTAGGATCGAGTCCCCCTTAGTGTTTTTCTTTTAAAACCCTTGAGTCCTCATCTCCCTCTTAAAAAGAAAATCCAAAAAACACTTAATAAAGGATGAACTTCTTCGTGTGCCACGAGACGTTGCCATGTGGTACTTGCACAAATCCCATTTCAGGGTGAGGTGTAGGGTATCTATCATAATGAATAAGTCTTATCTTGAGGATGATTCACAAACAAAACAACAACAAAATTTCTTTAAAAGACCTGAACAAAGAATAATCGTCTTTCCTTCGGGATTTCTTTTCTCATCTCCTTCACTCAGAACGTAAGAACTTGCTCCTACTTGTCTCTTCGCAATATGGTAACGCACTCGTTCTAGACGAGCCTGCAACACCTGAGCATATACATGAGCAGTTCAAGTCTTAAAACACACAAAAAGATTGTGGTCACCAGTAGTTAGCCGAACTACGACGGTCTGATTCTCACTAGGAGATACGTAGGCACAAGTGCGATGCTTGTCGACCCAATTCCCATTCTGTTCAAAACTACGTGGACTCTGATTCTCGTTGCGAAGAGATACGTCAGGCTAGGTTATGATGCCCTCTCAAGTTCATTTGTTTCTATCACCCATTCATTTTCATTTTTGTTCCGTTCCTTTTTGATCCTTTCCAGTTTAGCAGCATATGGAGCTTCAGATGACTACACCCTTTGAGCAGAGAAGCAAGTGTGGATCCCATCGAGTATGATGGGCACGAAGGGGTGATAATACCTTCCCTTCATGTAACCGACTCCCGAGCACATACTTGGTTGCGACGACCTCGTCTTTTTCTTTCCCCCCAGGTTTTCTTCGATCGTTCTCCTTTCCCCCGTCGGGATAAAAAACGTATCGATGGCGACTCTTCTGTTTTTTTTTCTACTGGGTTGATTTTCGCATTGCGACACTGGGGTCATCCAGCAGTTTGCTTCCCTGATAACATTTACGTCTATTGTTGCGGATGTTTTTTCAATGCTGGATCGAGGAAGTATTTCCAGTATAACAGACTTGTTTCCGCCTTTATTTATCGTGCTCGCGAGTTTTGATAGCACATATGCTCACAAGTTATGTTTACGAGGAACATGTTTGACTTCTACGAACGTGAACTTTGCAATATTTTCCTTGACCAGAGTTAGGTATTCCGACAAATTGTCATTTTTGACTTGGTATTCACCTTTGACTTGCAAGGCCACGAGCTTAGAGTCTGTACATATGATTATCTCTTTGGCTCCTAGGTCGTTGGAGAGCCTTAGACCCGCGAGGAAAACCTCATACTCTGCTTGGTTTTTGGAGGTGGAAAAAGATAGCGTGACGGATACCTCTATAAGGATTCCCTCCTTGATAGTTATGTGCATATGGGGACCGATCATTGAGGACCTTTGTGGAAATAACCCTCTCCAGTGGTGACAGTGGCAGACCATATTTGTTGGCAAACCCACTCGCACCCGAGGGCCCACTGGGAACTCGCATAGGATGACCCGGTTCTCTCGTAGGAACTCATTTAAAGCAACTTGTTATATGCCGATAATATTGTATCCCAAGGGATGAATGTACTATTGTTTCTCGATTTCAGCGCTTGAAGTTGGGGACTTATGGGGGATGCTTGTTTTTCCCGGACTCAGCTGAGACCTCCCTAAGTAGTATATAATTCTAAATTGATTCCCTGATTTGGTCATGATCCATTTCTCGGAGATGGTCGACGTATTATTGTTATTCGGATTTGAGAGTCCATAATGTTGACTCGTAGTAGCACACCCGTGAGAGGGAAGGGTTTTTGACAGGATACCATAACCTCCATCATACTCGATTTTCTAGTCTTCTTTCAACGACAGAGTTTTGATACTGTTAAACTCAGCCAATTTTGTTATCAGTGCAACAATTATCCAGCATTTGTGGCAACATTGATCCCATATCTTTGCATCTTTAGCATCATCATATTGCATTTGCATTCATCAGCATTGCATATCATTTTCCAGAAAGATCATCATTCCTCCTTTGTCCATGACCAGCCAACTGATATCTTGTTACTCAGTTTTGAATAAGTGGTAACCGTTAGAAGATGACCAAGTGTTTGAAGCAAGACTGAGCTGTGTCAAAAGGTAAAAGGTCAGATTGGAGGCCGTTGGTAGCTATGTCAAGAGACAACCTTCAGATTTTTGATATTCCACCTGGTTTCACTTTGATGACCAATCATTTGTATGGTCTTTCTCCTGATGAGGATCTTCCACAAGTGAACAACCTTACTCAAGCTCAGCATGCACAGAGCTCGATCTTGAATCAGGGTGTACTTGAATAGTCTATTGTCCATGGTGAACATTCATCTTCTTCAGATGCTACAGATCATCAAAGTTTTGCATTCACTATGCCGGATTTCCAAGGGGCAATCCCTGTGATGAAAACCAAGGATCCACGAGCTATTGAGTCTGCTGAAAGGTTTTGTGTGTTGGATGAGAAACTCAAAGCTTTAGAGGGTCGTGATGCTTTTGGTTTCGATGCTTTAAACTTGTGTTTGGTTCCTGGTCTTGTCATTCATCCAGATTTCAAAGCACCGAAGTTTGAAAAGTACACTGGTGTCAGTTGTCCAAAGCGTCATTTGGTGATGTTCTGTAGAAAGATGACTTCTTATGCCCGCAATGATGAGTTAATGATTCATTGTTTTCAGGACAATTTGTGTGGTGCATCCTTAAGTTGGTATATGGATTTGGAGAGTAGTCGTATCCGGTCATAGAATGATTTATCTAGAGCTTTCCTAAAGAAATACCAGCACAACTTGGACATGGCGCCCAATTGCAAGCAATTGTAAAGCCTATCTTAGAGGACCAGTGAATCTTTCAGAGAATATGCACAGCGATGGAGAGAACTGGCAGCCCAAATGAAACCACCACTTTTGGACAGAGAATTAGTTGACCTGTTTGTGGACACCTTGCAAGGTCCATACCTGGAAAAAATGAGTAGCATTGGGACATCAAACTTCTCTGATTTGATAATAGTTGGATGGCGCATTGAGAGCTGACCGGAAAATAGCAAGTGTACTATTTTTACCGATGTAGTAATAGAAAGGATTAACCCAAAATATCGATCACAAGGACTGCGTATTAAAAATAAGTTCTTCGTGATTAATTTCAATTAGACAAAACTCAAGGTTTAAGATTAAATTAAATAAATTGAACAGAATAAAACGTAAAAACAAATAATTTCACTTATATAAAAGTAATGCCAGGTATGGTGTATGATTCGCAATGCAATGACTCATAGGTTCCTTAATTTCAGAGATGTGCTTTAGAACGCGTCTTTCCTAAGCCTACAATGTTTCTCCAAAATTCCTTTAAAGAAAAACCTTTGGTATTCTTCATAGACCATGATTCCTCAAAGGTCATAGAAGAATATCAAGCAATAATTCTGACATAAAAAGGTTCATATAAAAATATCCCAATTCCTCAGTAATATTTTTTACGATAAAATTATGCAACAAGGTTAGAATGGTTGGTCAGACCAAATCCTAACCACGATCAATTATCTTATTTTCCAATACCGATAAAGCATTAAGGACGTTGCGATAAAATAAAGAAACGAAACTAAAACATAATACCAAATTGAAGAATTCAACAAGTCATTACAAAATGCAAATCAGGGACACCCCCCTGGCATTGGGGGGTTTAGCCACTCATGTTCAAACTGGAAATAAAAACAGAGTAAGCAAATTTAGACATTACAATTAACGTTGGATTAGTCGGATCGTCAATTGCTTCCGCTCTTGATCAATCTTTCTTCTCCCGTCTTTGTTCTCTCCAAAAAGCCCCAATTCCAAAAGTCCCCCTTCACAGTCATCGTGGGCAAATATAAATCAGTCTCCAAACAGCATCGCGAAATGTCCGGAATACCCCCGAAGCAGCACAACACAAAATTCACTCTGGTCTTCACAACACGGGCCGTGTTGTGCAACACGGGTGGCCGTGTTGTGACTCTGGATTGAAACCCAAAAACATCCTTTCCCAGTTGCCATGACACGGGCCGTGTTGTACAACACGGGTGCCCGTGTCATACCCCTGTCTTCTTATTTTCTGAGCTGACTTCTTGCTTCTTCTGGTCTTTACAACACGGGCCGTGTTGTGCAACACTGGCGCCCGTGTTGTGTCTCTGAACTCTGATTTTCTATCTGTTTTTAAAAGCTCGGACCCTCTTTCGGACACCTCGAACAACCAATTACATATTTACCTGAAACACCACAAAGAAACAACCACATAACCCATTCCACTGATAAAAACAAAGTAAAGATGATAAATATCAACTTGCACGCAATAATGAGAAAACTAAAGCAAAACATGAACGAGACACTACAAACAAAATAATAATAGACTCGAAAGACACTGAAAACTGGCTTGAATATTACCACTAAATATCACTGATCAAACTCCCCCAAACTTGAATTCTTGCTTGCCCTCAAGCAAAAATCCTGCATTTACATCTTCAAAACTAGCAATATGAATCATGATACTCATACGTGGATCCTTCGTTCCAATTCACCCAATGAGTTCTTTTTGTACTTTTCTCTCAGTATAGATAACACACAAACACTACACCGTGGAAAACCACGGATCCGAATCTCCCTTTTCGGTAACCTCTCCGACTATGCTTCGTGCTTAGGTCTTATTTTTCCGATTTTCAACCCTTTTCATTCGAGCAATCACTTTTAAGGCTTTTAATGATTTTCACTATGTGTGCAAGATTGATTCCTTTTTTTTTTTTTTTTTTTTTTTTTTTATCTTTGGCACCGATTTTTCTGTCCCTTCGGGAAACATTTATGTTCAACCGCCGTTAGGTTGAATAACCTTGTGAGGGTTACCCAGCTTAGAAGGATCGATCGTTCTAATGTTTTTATTCATTATTATTTTTTTTCGGTGCCTTGAAGCCTCTTTTTTTTCTTTTGGACCATCTTTGCACACATAATTATTATAGATAAAGCCAGATATATCATTATAAACTACTTCGGGTTTACTTCTCAAATCAAAGCACCATGGCACGAATCTACATGTCGAACTCGTTCCTAATTCCGAAGACTCAGTGTGCTTATGTAGTACCTATACATCAAAATTTTCCATATTTTCTCATCGGGATTCTTTTTCACTCGCATCCTATATACTTTTTCATAATTCACATGTAACGCACAACAGGTTAACTTAGGGGTGTTTTTACAGATAACATAAAGCTATAATCTTCAAGCCGACACTACGACACTATTAAAATAAACAAAGATTAACATAAAACAAACGAAAACATAAAAACTAAACCCCCCACACTTGAACTCAACAGTGTCCTCACTGTTGAAGAACCAATGTCGGAGGGGACTCACAACTATCACTGTTCGGGAGGAAATCCATGAAGCTTCATCTGCTGCATCCATGCATGCAGCTCATCAATTAAATCCCCTTGCCGGGTCTGCTCCCTTATCATTTCGTCCCACTGGTCCTTGGAAACATTCCACTGACCAGTTGCTTGGTTAGATGAACCACCAGCAGTTTGCACCGGGACCTCTTCAGGTTGGTTCCCTGCATCCTCCTCATCTGAAAAATACTCATCAAACTGATCGGAACCACCCAGCATGGGGTCCTCATACAGCCAGTTAGCTCTATTATCTATGGTAATCATGTTAGGTGCAGGCAACGAAATCAAATGCTTGTTACGAGACATCACAGCATAATAATTATGAGCAGTTTTAATCATACCTTGGTTGACCAATGTTTCAAGGTCAATTTTTGTCTTACCTGCCACTGCAGGCACTTCAAGCAACCTGTCGTTATACCCCAGATGCTGAGCAATCTGTGTAATCATCCCTCCAACAGAAATCTCACCCGAGGCAGCATTGGCTACCCGCTTCAGGTGGTCTGCTGCGAAGGCCGCAACATTAATCAGCTCATTGTTTGCCATTCCATATAGGAAGTATAACTCCCGCAGAGTTGCGACTCCGGTACTGTCGCCTCGGCAGAAAAGGGTATAAGCTAACCCTTTTTGAGCGTACCGGAATGACGGGTTATGAATGCATGAGGCCTTTGCAGCAGATGCGGCATACTCGGTGTTGCCGGTGATATCCTTCCAGAATGATCCTGCGTCGAATGTACTTGGCGGTGCACCCGGCCCATAAACTGGGAGATCTAAAATCTTCCCCAGATCAGCCACCGACATCACATGATCATTGTCATAAAGACGGAACTTCAGAGTACCGAAATACTCAGTGTCGGATCCGGTCCAGGTATGCTTGAGCTGAAACTGTAAAGAACTCAAAAATTCCAAGGTTATGCGCTCAAAAGTTGGCGCTTCATACTGCATGAAATTTAACATCCCGATACTGTGAAACATTCTATGGACTTCAAATTTGAGCCCTAGATTTTCAAGAGTTTCGTTGCACATGTACCGGGCCGGTATCAACTTACGTCTTACCAACTTTGCATACTTAGCTTGATGCTCCGGGTCCTCGAATAAGATGCCATGAGCATTCGGCATCCGGTGTGCTCTCTTGCGAGGACGAGAAGATTCAGCAACATTTTTCCCTGTATCCCTTCTAGGAGGCATTTTCAGTCCTGCACAAATGAAGCACACGAAAATTTTTTTTTAAAGATTAGAGGAAACGGTCACTGTAGAAGTGACAAGCAAGTGATGGGGAACAAATTTCGTGAAAGGAGAAGTATGTTTCAGTGAGTGGGTGCTTGAGAAAATGGAGGTTTTTAGAAGTGTAACAATGGTGTTAGGGTTTTTAGAGAGAAATGGTGTTGGAGAAGATGAAAGAAAAGTGATAAATGGGAGGTTAATGAGCTTTTAATTGAAAATTAAGAAATTAAACACGTGGGGCCCACAGGACAAAATTGGGGAAATTTGAAAAAATTTGAATAATTGGATTCCCGCATGCGCAACACGGGCCGTGTTGCACAACACGGGCACCCGTGTTGCCTCCCTGGATGCTTCTATATCTCTGGCTCAAAAATCATGTCAAACAGCACTTGCAACACGGGCCGTGTTGCACAACACGGGCACCCGTGTTGCACCCCTGATATTTCTTCTCAAAATGACTGAAATCAAACAATCTACAGACATTGCAACACGGGCCGTGTTGCACAACACGGGTGGCCGTGTTGCATCCCTGGAATCCATCAGAACTTCCCAAAAACAACCATCTGTCTGCATCATGCAACACGGGCCGTGTTGCTCAACACGGGCACCCGTGTTGCACCTCTGATTTTCCGTTTTCTGGCTTTTTTGATCTTCCTATTATGACTTCAAACCTCATTCATTCCTTCTTAAAATCAGTGATAAACAAAACCTACAAAACAGAAACACACAAAAGTCATACTGAAAAAAACTCGTGGGTTGCCTCCCACGAAGCGCTGCGTTTAACGTCGCATGGCTCGACGGATCGTCGTACTACTAGGTAAGACGAGTGACATGCACATCACCAGTGGGCTGGCCTTTGAAATAATGCTTTAATCTCTGCCCGTTCACTTTGAAAATATCTCCGTTGATCTGATTTTTAATCTCAACAGCTCCGTGAGGAAATACCTTGTGAACAACAAAAGGTCCCGACCATTTTGACCTTAATTTTCCTGGAAATAGCTTCAGCCTTGAATTGTACAGAAGGACCAGTTGTCCTTCCCAAAACTCTTTTCTTTGAATCCTTTTATCATGCCATTTTTTCGTTTGCTCTTTGTATACCTTGGCATTCTCATACGCCCGATTCCTGAATTCTTCTAACTCATGCAGTTGAAGAATCCTTGAACTTCCAGCTTTTGACAAATCCATATTAAGGTACTTAGATGCCCAAAAAGCTTTATGCTCAAGTTCCAAAGGTAAGTGACATGCCTTTCCATAAACCAACTGATATGGTGACATACCAATAGGCGTTTTGAAAGCCGTCCGGTACGCCCATAAAGCGTCATCCAGCTTAAGAGACCAATCCTTCCTGGATGAATTCACTGTCTTTTCTAAGATTTGTTTCAGTTGTCTATTGGATACCTCGACTTGACCGCTCGTTTGGGGGTGGTACGGAGTAGCTATCCGGTGTTTCACATTGTACTTTTGCAGCAGCTTCTCCATAAGGTGATTCAAGAAATGTGTCCCTTCGTCGCTTATCAACGCCCTCGGAACACCGAACCTAGCGAAGATGTTTTCTTTTAGGAATCTTACCACTACCTTAGCATCATTGGTGGGTAATGCCACGGCTTCTACCCATTTGGACACATAATCCACAGCCACCAAAATATAGTTTTTTCCGAACGATGGTGGAAATGGCCCCATAAAGTCTATCCCCCATACATCAAACAACTCAACCTCGAGCATAGAATTTTGGGGCATCTGATTTCTTTTTGATATATTCCCAGTCCTCTGACATCTGTCACACTCTTTCACTACCTCTTGCGCATCCTTAAATAAAGATGGCCAATAAAGTCCTGATTGTAGGACTTTAGCAGCTGTTCGATCACCACTGAAATGTCCCCCGTACTCAGAGTCGTGACATGCTTTCAGCACATCTTTTTGTTCTTCTTCAGGTACACATCTTCTCACCAGGCCGTCCACCCCTCTTTTGTAGAGGAACGGATCATCCCATAAATAAAACCTGCAATCATGAACAAACTTTTTTTTCTTGTTAGAATCAAAATCGTCGGGTATAATACCGCCCACGAGATAGTTTGCATAATCTGCAAACCAAGGCACCCCTATAACAGCTAGGATGTGTTCGTCAGCGAACTCATCCTTTATAGGGCGTTGCTCTTCCGTCTCCTCAATTGGTGACATTCGAGAAAGATGATCTGCAACAGTGTTTTCACACCCTTTCTTGTCACGAATCTCTACATCAAATTCCTGAAGGAGTAAAATCCACCTCAACAACCTGGGCTTGGAATCCTGCTTAGCAAAAAGATATTTCAAAGCAGCATGGTCAGTATAAACAATCACTTTTGAACCCAACAGATATTGCCTGAATTTATCGAAGGCATACACAACAGCTAACAACTCCTTCTCGGTAGTTGCATAGTTTATCTGCGCAGGGTTCAGAACATGACTAGCATAGTAAATCACATGAAGCAATTTTCCTCTCCGCTGTCCAAGAACAGCCCCCACCGCAATGTCACTAGCATCGCACATAATCTCAAAGGGTAGGGACCAATCAGGGGCTATAACAATAGGTGCAGACACTAATTCTTTTTTTAGTGTTTCAAAAGCGTCGCTGCATTCCTTATTGAAAACGAAAGCCTTATCTTTAACCAACAGAGTAGTTAAAGGTTTGGCTATCTTTGAGAAATCTCTTATGAACCTGCGGTAAAATCCCGCATGTCCCAAAAAACTTCTTATGCCCTTTTCGTTGATTGGCGGAGGTAACTTAGAGATCACTTCCACTTTGGCTTGATCCACTTCGATCCCTTTTTGTGAGATCTTGTGACCAAGAACAATGCCTTCTTTCACCATAAAATGGCATTTTTCCCAGTTCAATATTAAGTTGCTTTCTTGACATCGCTGCAAAACAAGTGAAAGGTTAGATAAACAATGATCAAATGAGGATCCGAACACAGAAAAATCGTCCATGAACACTTCCATGTGTTTTTCCAGCATATCCGCAAAAATGGAAGTCATGCATCTTTGGAATGTAGCGGGGGCATTACATAGCCCAAATGGCATCCTTCTGTAAGCAAAAATGCCATAAGGGCATGTAAACGCCGTTTTCTCTTGGTCTTCCGGTGCAACAGCAATTTGATTGTACCCGGAGTATCCATCAAGAAAACAATAATACTCATGTCCCGCTAGTCTTTCCAGCATTTGGTCAATGAATGGCAACGGAAAATGGTCCTTTCTCGTAGACAAATTCAATCTTCTATAATCAATGCACACTCTCCACCCAGTAACGGTTCTAGTAGGAATCAACTCATTTTTTTCATTTGTTATAACAGTTGTTCCCCCCTTTTTGGGCACTACATGAACAGGACTCACCCAAGCACTATCGGATATGGGGTAAATCAATCCAGCATCTAATAGCTTAACAACTTCTTTTCGCACAACTTCCTTCATCACCGGATTCAATCTCCTTTGAGGTTGAACAACCGGTTTGTGATCTTCTTCCATCAGAATTTTATGCATACACACTGTGGGACTTATACCCTTTAGGTCTTCAATCTTCCACCCAATAGCTCCCTTGAAATTTTTAAGAACTTCAATTAACTTGCCCTCTTGCATGTCTTTCAAATTAGCGCTAATAATAGCGGGACATTTTTCTTCCGTGTCAAGAAAGACATATTTGAGATTCTCGGGAAGTTGCTTCAATTCAGAAATTTTTGGTTTCTCTTTGCCTTCATCAACTATTGTAGGCTGTCGCAACTCTTCCCACCGGTGCATTCTACTTCTTTTAAAGATAGGTTGATCTTCAAGCATAGCAACCACTTCCATATCCTTATCTCCAACTTCCTTATCACCTTCAAAAATGGACATACTCAACACCTTCTCTAGAGGTAACTTGGACACACTTTCTAAATGCTCACTAGCTTCCATTTGGTCTAGCACTTGTATGTTGCTACTAGTGCCCACATCATCTTTGTACTTTAAAGTGTTCCTAACATCAATTTTTAATTCTTCATCATACACCTTCATTGTTAGTGTTCCACCTTCCATGTCTATCATAACTCTCCCGGTTTCTAGAAAAGGTCTTCCCAAAATCAAGGGAATTTCTTCATCTTCTGGCATTTCAAGGATCACAAAGTCAACCGGGAACACAAATTTGTCCACTCTAACCAAAACATCATGGACAACTCCATAAGGTCGCTTCACCGAATGGTCCGCGAATTGGAGAGTCATCCTAGTGTCTTGTACAGCACCAATACCTAACTTTTTGTAGATAGACAAAGGCATTAAACTGATGCTCGCTCCCAAGTCAATGAGAGCTCTTTTGAACGATCGGTCACCAATAGTGCAAGGAATGGTGACAGCTCCTCTATCTTTTTTCTTCACCGGAATCTTTAATCCCTGCAAAATAGCACTACAAGTTTCGGTTAGAATAATAGGTTCAGCTCCCATAGTCCTCTTTTTAGCAATGATATCTTTCATGAACTTGGCATAAGTGGGCATTTGTTCAAGAGCTTCAAGCAATGGGATATTCAATTCCAGCTTTTTGAACAAGTCAAGAAATTTTTCAAAATTCTTCTCTTGCTGCCCTTTCTTCGTGTTTCTTGTAGGATACGGAAGTTTGACCACCGGTTTAGGATCAGCCGCTTTTTCTTTGATGACCGGTGTTTGGGTAACTTTTTTTTCGTTGTCAACTTCTTCATTTTCTTTGATTTCAAGCTCAACTTCAATCAATTGACTTTCAACTTCAGCATTTTCTTGAACCTCTTCGCTAACTTTACCTCTTCGCGTTGTGACTGCATTTACTTTATGATTATCTCTAGGATTTGTTACAGTAGCACTAGGAAGAGTCCCAGGAGCGTTTGGGATCGCAAGGTGTTGAGCAATTTGGCTCATTTGCACCTCAAGATTCTTTATGGAGGCTCCAGTGTTCTTGAAATTACTTCTGGTTTCCTCTTGAAATTGACAATTGTGAGCTGCCATCTTTTCAATGGCAATCTCCCAATCAGCTTTTCTTGACACTGGAGGCTGATAAGGTTGTTGCTGGGGCTGATACTGTTGTTGGCCTTGAACCGGTTTCTGAATGTTCCCTTGATGATCTTTCCAAGAGAAATTCGGGTGGTTTTTCCACCCCGGATTATATGTGTTGGCATAAGGATTGTTCTGCCTCAACATATTAATCTGTTCAACCTGCTCTTGAGTTGCCAAACAATGCATGGCAAAGTGTGGACCACAACATATCTCGCAAATCACCGCTTGAGCGGGTTCAACCTGAGCAACTGTGTGAGTTCCCAGATTCATCTTCTTTAACCTTCTTTCAACTTCTGCGGCAATTTGATCTTCCATTTTTACAACCTGTTCTGTTAGCTTAAGATCGATTTTCCCGTCTGGTTGACTCACGGTGCGATCATATAACTCAAGGTGTTCATTGGCAGCAATAGCTTCTATGATTCTTTTAATACCTGTGGCTGTTGAAAAGTTTGTTGAGCCACCTGCAGCAGTATCAATCAGTTGCTTTGTCTTGAGTCGCAACCCATTCACAAAATTTTGCATTTGCTCTGTTGCGTCCATATTGTGAGTAGGACACGAAGTCAAACACCTTTTGAATCTTTTATAAGCATCTCCAAGTGATTCACCCTCTTTTTGTTTAAAATTAACTATATCATATCTTTTCCGAATGAACACTGAAGCAGGAAAGTATTCGTTTAGGAAGGCTGTTTCCATCTCTTGCCATGTTGTGATACTTGCTGCGGGAAGAGAATAGAACCACTCTTCAGCATCGTCAGTAAGAGTGAATGGAAACATCACCAGTCGTTTTGCCTCCTCTGAATGACCTTCGATCTTCAAAGAAGTGGTAGTAGTAAGAAATCTCTGAAGATGCTTATTTGCATCCTCATTAATTCTCCCGGAGAAAGGCTTGCTCTCTAACTGGCGGATAGTAGATGGATGTAACTGGAAGTGTGCTACATTCACCGGTTGATTAACAATCGTCATCCTGTTAGGTTGAGCATTTGCCCCTCCGTAATCACCTAAGAGCCTCTCTGGAGCAGGTTGATTTCCTGCCATGTCGTTGAATTCAGGGTCAGTTTCTCTGTTTGAATCAGAGTCACTGTGCTCCGAGTGAACTGAAATATAGTCCTCAGTTTCCTGATACGGGACACTTGAACAAGTCTTAGCCAGACTATCAATTCTTGCCTTGCGGCGTCTCTCGTGCAAGGCTCTTTCTGGTTCTGTGTCAAAAGAAAATTTAGCTGAGGCCTGACCTCGCATAAACAGTTAGACACGAGTTAGAAAACAAAATTTCAATAACAGTAAAATGATATACAGAGTAAAGTAAAATTTTAGTCGCAGAGCAACAAAATTCCAATTGATATAACACAAACAACTTAATTCTTTGGCAGTCCCCGGCAACGGCGCCAAAAACTTGACCGGAAAATAGCAAGTGTACTATTTTTACCGATGTAGTAATAGAAAGGATTAACCCAAAATATCGATCACAAGGACTGCGTATTAAAAATAAGTTCTTCGTGATTAATTTCAATTAGACAAAACTCAAGGTTTAAGATTAAATTAAATAAATTGAACAGAATAAAACGTAAAAACAAATAATTTCACTTATATAAAAGTAATGCCAGGTATGGTGTATGATTCGCAATGCAATGACTCATAGGTTCCTTAATTTCAGAGATGTGCTTTAGAACGCGTCTTTCCTAAGCCTACAATGTTTCTCCAAAATTCCTTTAAAGAAAAACCTTTGGTATTCTTCATAGACCATGATTCCTCAAAGGTCATAGAAGAATATCAAGCAATAATTCTGACATAAAAAGGTTCATATAAAAATATCCCAATTCCTCAGTAATATTTTTTACGATAAAATTATGCAACAAGGTTAGAATGGTTGGTCAGACCAAATCCTAACCACGATCAATTATCTTATTTTCCAATACCGATAAAGCATTAAGGACGTTGCGATAAAATAAAGAAACGAAACTAAAACATAATACCAAATTGAAGAATTCAACAAGTCATTACAAAATGCAAATCAGGGACACCCCCCTGGCATTGGGGGGTTTAGCCACTCATGTTCAAACTGGAAATAAAAACAGAGTAAGCAAATTTAGACATTACAATTAACGTTGGATTAGTCGGATCGTCAATTGCTTCCGCTCTTGATCAATCTTTCTTCTCCCGTCTTTGTTCTCTCCAAAAAGCCCCAATTCCAAAAGTCCCCCTTCACAGTCATCGTGGGCAAATATAAATCAGTCTCCAAACAGCATCGCGAAATGTCCGGAATACCCCCGAAGCAGCACAACACAAAATTCACTCTGGTCTTCACAACACGGGCCGTGTTGTGCAACACGGGTGGCCGTGTTGTGACTCTGGATTGAAACCCAAAAACATCCTTTCCCAGTTGCCATGACACGGGCCGTGTTGTACAACACGGGTGCCCGTGTCATACCCCTGTCTTCTTATTTTCTGAGCTGACTTCTTGCTTCTTCTGGTCTTTACAACACGGGCCGTGTTGTGCAACACTGGCGCCCGTGTTGTGTCTCTGAACTCTGATTTTCTATCTGTTTTTAAAAGCTCGGACCCTCTTTCGGACACCTCGAACAACCAATTACATATTTACCTGAAACACCACAAAGAAACAACCACATAACCCATTCCACTGATAAAAACAAAGTAAAGATGATAAATATCAACTTGCACGCAATAATGAGAAAACTAAAGCAAAACATGAACGAGACACTACAAACAAAATAATAATAGACTCGAAAGACACTGAAAACTGGCTTGAATATTACCACTAAATATCACTGATCAAGAGCCTACTCAAAATTGGAAAGATTCAAAACTCTTTGAACATCCCAGCTAGTGAAGGAGATTTTGTTGCTAGTTCCCAAGAGGAAGAGGAATATGAAATCAGTGCAGTCAGGGCCAATATCGAATATTCTGGACCATCATCTTCTTAGAGCTCATCTTTTCTTTTGTATGGCTACTCTTATGGACAACCAGCGAGGCTCAGAGCACCATATCAGAAACCCTAGATTCCCCCTCATTCAAATATGCAAGCTCATGGCCAAAGACTTCAGAATCAACATCAGAGTCAACCTAAGCCTCACAACAATCTGGAAAGAAGGAATGCTCCTCTTCATCCAGTCCCCATGGCATACAGTTAACTTTTGCCACATCTATTTCAGAGCTCATTGGTGGTTCCTAAGCCTCTAAAGTCATTGCCAGAGGCGTACCCTCCAGAGTACAATCCTCATGAGCAGTGTGGGTATCATGGTGGATCGATCGGGAATTCAACTGATGATTGCAAAGCTTTTCAGGCCAAAGTACAACAATTGATCGACAATGGGTACATATCCTTTCCAGAAGGAATCTTGGTTGTGCACATCAACCTCTCGCATGATTGAGTCCAAGGATTTTGAGGGAGCGTCTCCTGATTTCAGTGGTTCAGACATGAAGACATCATCAGAGTTGAAAATCATTGTATCCTTTCTATCATTTGCATTGTAGTTTCTTTCCTGTTAATAGCTACGTCTAATTATATTTTGGTCAGTGAATCATCCACCAATTGATAGAATAAAGTCGTGGGAATCATTGTCGAGATTATAAACTTAAGACTATATATATATATATATATATATATATATATATATATATATATATATATATATATATATATATATATATATATATATATGCTCTATCAAAACATCAATTTTTTTAATCACAATTCTAAAGACCTCTTGCTTAACAAATTGCTCACAAGTGCATTGTTATTGTATTCACCACAAATACAAAATAATTAATAAATATTCATTGTCAATATATTTTTAACTTTAAACACTTTTTTATAGAATAATAAATATATTATTATTATTATTATTATTATTATTATTATTATTATAACATAGAATAAAAATTTAGATATCATCCATGTCTTTTGGTGGAGGTTTTTTCCTTCCTTTCTTTAAACATACATATATGTAAAATAATAATTATTAAAAAATTAAAATTAAAATAATAATAAAATTATGTTTTATTAAAATAAAATTAAAATTTACTATACATTCAAATATTTAATAAAATTAATATATTTATAAAAAAAATTTAGGTAATATTTTTTAGACAAAATAGCATTTTTTGTCCTTTAAGTTATTTTATGTTACCACTTAGGTCCTTAAAGTTTTTTTTGTAACAATTAGGTCCTTTAAGCTTTAAAACGTTTGCAAAGTCGACCTTTTTTTTCAAATTTCGTTAGAAAAAATCTATGGCCTTGACGGTATTGACTTGACAGTTAGTGATTATTTACGTGGCTTTTTTGTTAAAATTAATTAGGTTAATCTCAAAAAATATAAGGATGGAAATAGTTAACCCCAACGTTATATTCTTTCTCAGATAAACAGTTCATTACGTTATCTTCTTCCCCATTGAATTTGTGAACCCTAACGTTCTATTGAAGTCTGCAAAGCACAAGTATTTGGAGTTTGAATCAGGTTTGTTCTCCTCGTTGCCATTGTTGTTTATGATTTTGAAGTTATTTTTTCTGTAAATAGATAGGTTTGGTCTCCATTGTTCTTATGCTACGGTTGGTTCAAATAGGGAAAACATGGTTATGGATGAGTTTTATGTTGACTTTCATCATGGAGGGTATTTCGTAGGTGATAAGTATATTGGGGGTTGAGGTCTCAAACTGGAAATGTGATGGTGATAGGTGGAGTTACTTTGAAATATTGGGGGTTGTGAAAGAGATGAAGTATCAGGGAGTGCAGGAGATGTCATATGACTTTCCTGGAACCTTGAAGGCATTGGAAGATGATTTTGGGACAATAGAAGCTTTGAATTGGTCAAAGACAATTGGAAAGGTTGACATTTTTATAGTCAACCCAGTTGAAGAACCCGATGAGATAGTGGATTTACCGTCATCCCAACCGAATTGTGAGGACCACGTGTATGAAGAGAATGTTGATGCTGGTGGGGACCACGCGCATTAAGAGAATGTTGATGCTGGTAGGGACCACGTGGATGAAGAGAATGTTGATGCTGGTGGGGACCAAGTGGAGCAAGAGAATGTTGATGGTGGTGGGGACCATGTGGAGCAAGAGAATGTTGAGGAAGGAAGTGATGACAGTGCACAAAAATATGGAGACTTTGTTGACTCTGATGATGAGTTACTAACTGCTGGTTTTTCTGAAAATTTGGTAGGATCAGACTTACCTGTTGATACAACCAGTGTTGATATCCTAGGTGATGATACAAATGAAATAAGAAAGAGAATGAGAGTAAGGATGATGAGAGAGTTAAGTATCATTCATTTATTAATCCCAAGAGATTTAATGACTATCATTGGGTTTTGGGTTGCTTGTTTTCAACAAAAGAGGAGTTCAAGGAAGTCGTTTCTAGTTATGTTGTACACAATGGAAGAGATTTAAGGTACCTTAAAAATGATAAAAACAAGGGTCAAAGTTGGTTGCAAGGAAGGGTGTCCATGGGTGACAATGTGTTCCAAATTACCTAATGCAGATACATGGCAGTTGAGAACTCTTGTGGACAAACACACTTATAACAGAGAGTACAATGTTAGAATGTTTAGTTCTAAGTGGCTAGGGAAGAAATTACAAACCACTGTTAGAATAAATCCCAATGTGAAACTGACTGCCATATGTGAAAAGGTACATGAAAAATGGAATACTAGTATGAGTAGGATGAAAGATTATAGGACAAGGAAGACAACATTGGGTGTTGTTGAAGGGTCTTTCAGGGAGAAAATTCTCAGGTTGTATGACTATGCACATGAATTATTGAGGTATAATCCAAACAACACCATTAAGCTAAATGTCCAAGCAATAGAACTACCCCAAGCTGAGTCTGAAGAACATCTTGAGAAACCAATATTACCAAGTTTTCATAGATTATACATCTGCCTTGATGCATGCAAAAAGGTTTTTGGTGTTTGTAGGCCCATAATAGGAGTGGATGGTTGTTTCTTAAAAGGCATATATGGTGGACAACTTTTTGTAGCAGTGGGTAGAAATCCAAATGATCAGATGTTGCCTATTGCCTTTGTAGTAGTTGAAGCTGAGACAAAGGATTCATGGGCATGGTTCTTTGATCTATTAATTCGTGACTTGGGAGGTCCAGAAGTCTGCAAACAAGTCACATTTATATCAGATCAGCAGAAGGTTAGTTCTTCCCTTTTTATGTTGGTTTTAAATTTGTATCAATTTGGTCCTTCATGATTTAAATTTGTATCAATTAGATCCTTCGTGATTTAAATTTTTATCAATTAGTGCCTTTAAATCATTGTTGATAAACTGATATGTGTTGGTACTGTATGTTTTTAAGTTATATCAAATAAGTCCCTCAAAATGTTAAAATGTAACAACTGTTTCTGCATTGCTCTTTATGATGTTAATATGTTATGACTGTTGCTGCATTGTTGTTTAACATGTGATTAGGGAATGTTGCCTGTACTTGATGAACTATTACCAGGAGTTGAATAGAGATTATGTGTTAGACACCTATATAGCAACTTTAGAAAGAGATTTCCAGGTAAACAACTGAAGGAGTTAATGTGGAAGGCAGCCTAGGAAACATATCCTCAAGCATGGGAACATGAAATGAGGGAGACGAGGAAGGTCAATGAGGAGGCATACACACACTTAATAAAAATACCTCCTAGGTATTGGAGAAAATCCAAGTTCAACTACAATGCAAGATGTGATGTTTTGGTCAACAATATGTCTGAAACTTTTAACAGTGTTATCATTGGACCAAGGGAAAAACCAATTGTGTCAATGATAGAGGACATTAGGGGATATCTCATGGATAGGTGGGCAAAAAATAGATCCAAGATTGAAGACTATGAGGAATCTTTCCTTCCAAGAATCAGTAAAATGATTGAGAGAAGAAAATAACTCTCTAGGTTTTTTATACCAAGGTAACTTATTCTTTTTAGGAAGCAATTTTGAACATATGAATTTTTAGACTAAATCTGAATTTTTGTTTTATAGGTTATCAGGTGACATGATCTATGAAGTGAGACATACAAGTATGGTTGGAGAAAAACACACTGTGGATCTTAGGAAATTGGAGTTCTCTTGTAGAAGTTGGATGCTTATAGGCATTCAATGCTATCATGTTAATTCTTGCATGCAACATAGAGCTTTGCAACCAGCTGACTTCATTCCAGACTGCTATAGGACGACCACTTACAGAGCTTGCTACCAACCTATAATATATCCAACAAATGGAGAAAATTTGTGGGAAAAAACTCCCTATCCATACATACTTCCTCCACCTTCTAGAAGAGCTCTAGGAAGGCCTAAAAGAAGAAGAAATAAAGAGGCTGATGAAAAGAGGAAGGATGCAGTGAATGTTTCAAGGAAGGGGCTGCCAAATACGTGTTCCATGTGCAGTCTTTTTGGGCATAACAAGGCCTCATGTCCAGCAAGACCAAGAGATCCAACTCCAAATGCCCAGTCACAGCCAGCTCCAACTCCAACTCCAACTGTCCAGTCACAGACAACTCCAACTCCAGCTCCAGCTCCAACTGTTCAGTCACAACCAACTCCAAGGGCTCAGAAAAACAGTCACAAACCACTCCAAATCCAAATATTCAATCACAACTAGCTCAAGGGGTTCAAACAAGGCAGTCAACTTCAAGTTCAAGTATCCAAACAAGGCAATCAATGACAGTTTCACAACTACTTGCAGTCATAAGGCAATCTGGCACAATAGCATTTAAGCCACCAACAAGCATGAGGCCAAAATTGGCTATAAGGAGGAAGACCCCAAACAACTAGCATTTATGTTTTTAATTTATGTTTTGGATTATGTTAAGACCATTATGTTTTGTAGTATGATGTTACATGTATGGATTATGATTTGACAATTATGTCTTTTGGATGATGTATTGACAATTATGTTTTGGAATTGATTTGGAATGTTATGACATTTTCTTATAACTGTGTGGAAATTGCTTTTTAAATTGTCTTATAACTGAATATTAGTACATAAAACAGGTTCACATTTGTTTTTTAAGTTGTAACAACTTGGTTCATAAAACATCACATTTTAGTTTCATTTTAATATGTAACAAAATGGTCTCGTAAGTTTTTAAGTTGTAACAACTTGGTCCTTCATGTTTTTAAAATGTAACAACTTGGTCCTTGAAATTTATAATTTGTAACAACCACATCCTGACGTTTTACCATTACCTGAACTTAATTGTAAATGACATAGTTGAGGGCAGAAAATTCACAGTATGCATTGAAACTACTGTCAACAAAATTCACAGAGGATGAACATTCATAGTATGCAACAACCATTCTTAGTTACAAATTACATGAACCAAAATAGACTAACACATAACCCTAGAAAAATAAGATCTAACAACACAATAACATAGCCTAACAGCTTCACCATCTTCTCCATGATCTTCATAACCTCCTTGGTGTATCCCTCTTCATTATCAATGTTCTTTCTGAGCAAGTTGATTTCAACATCATTTTCTTCACATTTGGTACATTTTGAAAAAACTGGGCCATCTGACTCAGGATTGACTGCATCACTGACATTGTGTTCATACCATTCAAAGAAATTGCAACCCACATTATAAGCTTCACTCTACATAAACCAAAATGAAAATTAATATCATAAACCAAAACAAAAATTGTGACCGTGGATAAAAAATTTGTACCTCAAATAATCTGCATCCCCAAAATTGCTTCCCGAAATTTCTTCCTTTTTTCTTAACAGTGCGTAGCACGGCTCACGTTCCACATGTACACTTCTTCGTCATTCCAGATGTATTCACATACCTACGATTTCCATTGTTACTCCCTTGAGATGCCATTGTTGAAATTTTTTGTTTTTAGGGTTCGTCAATTTTGATTTGGGGATTTATAAATTCCTCAGGTCTACAAATGTAAATTGCCATATGTTTTGCCCTGTCATCATCACTAAAAGTCAACTCATATGTGTTTTTGCCACCTATCAACATTATAAACAGAATTTCAAAAAAAAAACCAACTTTGTAAATGTTTTTTAACTTTAGGGACCCAATTGTTACAAAAAAATTTTAAAGGATCTAAGTGGTAACATAAAATAACTTAAAGGACCCCTAGTGCTATTTTGCCTATTTTTTTATTAATATACAAGATTAAGTATGATATAGTTATGCATGAATACGAATACTACTCTTATATCTGTTTCGTTTGATAAATATAATATCAATATATAATATCAATTAAATATATATGAATCCGTCTTATATCTATCTATTTTTTTCGTTTGATAAACATAATATCAATTAATATGTCTGAGTCCATCTTATATTTATTGAGTCAGTCTTATATCTATCAGATAAGTATTCATGAATTTTAAAATGTTTATGAATATTTCTGAATATTCATGAATACTATTATTTAAATAATTATAAAAAACATTATAATTAACTAAAATTATTTATCCTCTTTTTTATTCATTTTATTATTATTTTTAATCACATAATAACAATAATAATAATTTTAAATTCAAAAAATAATATTTAATAAATCTTGATAATTAATAAATACAAATATCAACAAATACAGGTACATGATAAAATCTAAATATCAATTAATATGTCTGAATTCGTTTTATATCTATCAGATAAGTATTCGTGAATTTTAAAATGTTCGTGAATATTTCTGAATATTCATGATTACTATTATTTAAATATTTTTAAAAAAATTATAATTAACTAAAATTATTTATCATCTTTTTTTAAAAAAATATAATTAATGTTAAATTTAACCTATAATAATAATAATAATAATAATAACAATCAATCACATAAAAATACTATAATAATAATAATAATAATTTTAAATTCACAAAATAATATTTAATAAATTTTGATAATTAATAAATACAAATATCAACAAATATCATGCCTCTTGTTTAAGTTAGGTTTATATTTGATAATTAATAAATACAATTATTTTATCAGTAGATATTGAATAATCCATTAATGAGGGTTTTAGTAGCTGATACTAACAAGTATGTTATTTTTCCATCCCTAGATGATATTCAAAGCTGGATGTGATTCAAATATGAATGTGAAATTGATATCGGCATCCTCACCTCTAACCCACAATCAGATGTACCGGAGTTTCTCCATCAAACTCGAAACCCTTATCAGATGGATTCAGAGGGTTTTCTGATCATGTGTCATTATGCCTCTTGTTTAAGTTAGGTTTATATATACACACAAGTCACTTAAAATAGCTACACATACAGAAACCCAAATTAAAAACACACTCTATCTATAGCTGTAGATAGATAAATAAACACACTTTTTTATGAACAAGACATAGGCATTTACATGTACATCGTGGTTGGTTAGATGTATCATCAAAAGAGATCGAGATTAGACTCATCCAATTGTTTAATAGTACTATTAGTATAAACAGTTTCTTGTGTCGAATCTCATCAGTAAATTTTCCAAAACAGTTTTAGTGTAGTGTATTGGCAGCACCCAGTTTGAGGCTTTGTTTTGACCAAAAGAAAACAAATAGCACCACCAACACACCAACAACTCCGGTTCAAACTCCAAGGCATGATGACTAAGCTTCTAATTCTTGACGGTTTGAAGCATCATATCAACTCATCAGACTCTATATACCTATTTTACCTATCCTAAAGAACTTGTAATTAACTAAAGTATAACTACACGAAATCACTGAACTAACAGCACATAAAGAGGAAAAAGCTTCAAAAAGAAGCCATCCCTGAAATCAAAGTATTATACTTCTCCATAGTCCATACAATAACATTGCTATATTCACGTTCACAATGATTCAGTGATTTTTCAAGAACAAGAAACTGCACTTTACCTACCTAATGTAAACAACACGTGACGTGAAAATCATCCATATATTATTTTCATCATATAATTAACATTAATTTAACATAGAAACATTTTATTACAGATTTCGCAGTGTCACAGAGCCATTTCAGTGTCATTTTTAATGCATAAAAAATCACTCAAAAACACTGCTTCTTTTCTACCAACAACAGTACATGATGCTCCTGTGTAGATTAATCCATTTCCAAAGGTATCCTTCCTAACATTGCAGTGAATCTCAAATCACAACTTCAACTTCTGCATAATCAAGAAAAAATCACAAAAAAAATTAACAACATATTCAATGCAAACATGCATACATAAAATGAAATGAAATATAGTTGATTTAACAAAACCTAACATCAGGAAATTTGATGATATATGATTGCTTACTAGCTAAGTTGCATTATTTGATGGTGGTGGTAGTTGTTGCTGTTGTTGAGGGCGTTTACGCTTCTTTTTCTCATAGCTAATACCTCTAGCTTTAGATTGTGAATCCCTAACTTCACGAAGAAAAAGCCTAACAGCACGAGCACCAAAAGGGTTATCTTCAGGTTTTCCACCATTTTCTTCAAAAGCAGCTCTCAATCTTCCAATCAGTGCATCAAGGCTTCCCCAAGCTTGTCGAAGAGGACAAGGACAAGGTGCAGGTGGATTCGGATGACCAAAAAACGGACAAATCTGTGAATGAACCTTGGTTTTCCCAAACTGATCTAAATATCTTAGAAACTCAAGAACATGTGCTCCACTACAACGTGAGAGTGAAAGTGGTGGTCTATGGTTTCTTAGGTATTGTCCAAAAGTGTTCCAGTCTCTTCTTTTCTGATTCTCATAGCGACTTAAGGTATTTGCTGGCTGTGGTGCTGAGGAGGAGGAAGATGAAGAAGTGAAGTTTGTAATGTTTTTGTCTTCTGATGTTGTTGTTGCTGAGGTGAAGTTGATGATGTTTTTTGTTTGAGTATTGTTTGATGAGTTGAATTCTTCAAGTGAATTCATGACTAGTTAAGAGAATTAGATTGGATCTTGAAGTTGATCTTTTGATATTGTAATTGATCTGAAAGGGTTTTTATTGAAGTAAGTTTTTGAGAGAGAGTAAGAAAGAGAAAGGGGGTAAAAGAATAGTGAAGACTATTTTAGCTACAAGGCTATTGTAGCTACATGTTTGAATTCTTTTGGTTTTTTGATAACTCCTAGAATACTTGAAAGTGTAGTAAGAAGTAAGTAGTGAGTGATGTTAGGAGCTTTATAGCAAAAATCCATTTTTAGGAATTGGCAGTGTTTTCTTTTTATATGGAAAATTTGTGTTGCTTTAAATTGACCTATCAAAGTGAGAAAGGAGCAGTGGTTTGGACTTTAGGGTTTTTTGTGGAAATGGAAATAGGTTTGAAAAAAAATGACTGTGAGATATGATTGATGGAGACAGATAAAGTTAATGAATGAGTGGGGGTAATAAATTAAATCATTTTTATTTTTTTTTTTATTCTTGCTGATTCTCTTTCTTTTGTTGATTGACAACACCTTCCGGGAAATTACTTATTTGCCCTTCCTTGTCTGACAGGAATATAATGGGATCATCAACCTTATATAGTTGCTTATGAGTAGATAGTAGGGTTTTGTAAATTTATCATTATTAGATTGTTACTTTTAAAAGAATTGTTAATCCCTAGATATGATGTGTTTTTATTTTCAGATTATGATGATTTCAACTTAATTATGAATATCACTTTTAGTAAATTGTTACTGTTAATATATTAGGAGTGATGGATTTATCACTTTTATTATTAGTAAATTGTTACTGTTAAATATTAGGAGTGATGGATTTATTGGTTGAATTAGGGTCCGTTAATTTTTAAAATGATAATGTAATGTAATTGGAAAAGAAATTATAAAGAAATTTTTAATAAAAATTTTAAATAAAAATTTGGTAATTTAGTTTGAATAGTTATTTTTAAAATATTATTTTAGATATTTTATTATTTTATCAAAAAAAATTGAATTTTTTTAAAAAAATCACTTAATTTTAAAGGTATTTAAAATAATTTTTTATATAAAAACATTTTAAAAATATATATATTTTTTAAATTGCAATTAATATAATTTTTAAGAAAAATTACAATTTCGACAATGATTTGATCTTCAATAATGTATATTTATGGTTCATGATGTCAAAATTAGTTTTGCAATTTACAAAAATGAATATAAAAAACTTATAATATTTTAAAAAATGATTTTACAAAATTTATTTTAAAAAAAAAATCATATTTCTAAGACTAAAACAAAGAGACCCATAATCTCTTACATTAGCCATACTTTATAATATATTATCTAACATATTTGAGAGTTATTAAAATATAATTATATGTTTTTTAATGTAAAAAATTATCATCGTGCGAGAATTTTGCAAATATCTTATATTAAAATATAAAAATGTAAAAACAATCTTATTTTTAGAGATGGAGGAAATACTCTCCTAAGTATTCTTTTTTATAAATTAATGGACATCTTCCTAAGAAAAAGAATTATTGTTGATTTTGTATACCGCGTTTATTTGGGAGGAAATTTAATTTTAGTAAAAAAAAATTAAAACATTATACATTTTGTTGTTGACTCAATGTTTTGTCTTATAGCATACTCAAATAGTCAAAATTATAGAGATATTAGAGCTTCTGTTAAAAATTTCTTTTATAAGCAACAAATTTAAAACATTATATGTGATCTTGCATATTAGTTTTCGCCATTCAAGAGATACTCATCCAATTCACAATTTTACAATTTCCCACCACACAATTAGAGAGCAAGGGTGAGAACAAAAAATATGATTCAAACTTTTCATATTATTGAAACTAAAAACACAAAGCATGTTGTGGAAATCGGAGATTATTCCCTTGATCGACAACTTATCTCTAGAAGGAAACATATCCCAAAAGACTCTCCAACAAAATAAAAAACTCTATCCTTCAATGAAACAATTGTTTCCCACGGGATTTCCAAGACAATCTTTTGGGAATAATCTCAACTTTTGAATCCACTGTCAAAAGAGACAAGGAGTGGTAACATGATTTGACCGAAAATGCACTAGAGCATCCTGATTTCCACACAAATATGTCCTCAACATCACAGTTTGGCGAGATATGGACTAACAGGTTCAGGTTCTGCAATTCGGCCCATTCTATCTAGAAGTTCTCGGGTAATATAAAATTTAAAGGACCATAACCAAACCCTATTGTCTCAACAACCCATGTCGACAATGGCAACATGTTTATCAATAGCAAAGGTAAACAAATTTGGAAATAAAAATTGAAATGAAAATTGACCACACCGACCGTTATAGCAAAATGAAATGCAAGCTTTGTTGCCGATGACGTAAGACAATTGATCAAAGGAACCACCACAAAAATATGCATCATTAATATCCATAAGATCCCTCCACCAAAACGACTTCTACCGATAAACCACCATCATTTTCTTATGGAGAATTCTAGAAAAATCTTAATTTCAGTAAATGAAGAATAATAAAAAAGAAGAATAGTGGGGACTGAACATTTCAATAGAAAATTATTCAATCTATTTTGAATCTCTTAAATTAATGAAAAAAATTTAGATATAATTTTTTAGATGTAATTTTTACTATTTATGATAAGTATATTTAAATATAGTTTAAAAAATGAAAATAGAAAGAAATTATATAAGTAGGAAATACTATATTTTTCATATTTTTATTATAAAATAAACATATCTAAAAAATTGTATTAAGTATTCTCCTAAATAATTCAACCATTCAAATTTAAATCTATTTTTAAACATTAATCTTAATTAAATTTTTTAACTATTCATTTGAGAAATTAATAAAAATGGTAATTGACAGCAATTATAAGATTCAATTTAATCATCTTCTGAAAATAGTTTTATTTATTACTAGTATTGAAATCTGAAGTTAACTTAGTGGTTGAAGTGACGAAGTTAAAGAGTCAGATTGATAAGGAGGTTAAAGATTCTATCCTATCTACAACATAACACTTAATATATCAACAACATAACAAAATTAAAATATATGTCATTAAAAAATTATACTACTTCATACCAAAATCAACTATACGATATGTACATTTATAATACATTTGGAAATGAATATTGTTATATTGGCTAATTCTGAACTAATTATTTGTTTTCTGAAAAATCTTTAATAAAATAAAAATCTAACTCCAATTGTTATCTATGTAATTATTAATATTATTCACGATGATTTGGGTATATGTCTCAAAAATTATATTGTAAATTCACATAATAGCCTTTAAAAGAAAAATTGCTTCACCTTTTATAGTTGAGAGACAATGGTTAATTATGTAAGTTCTGGCCATAGAAAAGTACTAAGAAAGTCTGAAATATACATATCAATCAATCTTCATGTATACTCTTTGGCGAAACTTGCATTGCATATGAAATAATTAGAAGACCGTACTATCCAGAGAAAACAAAGCATAAATTTTTTTGGTGTAAAGTGAAATTCTGTGACCCACATAGATTTTTATTTTAGGAATATAGATTCTATTTTATTTCAAAAACAAAATTCAATAATTAGTTTAAGTCCCACATAAATTTTATAGGGCCATTATAAAATTCAATTAAAAAAAAGAGAGTGTATTTTCGAATTTGGAAATGGAGTTTAGATGTAATTTTGTATGAGGGTTAGATTGAGAATATACACCTCAAGAATAGATTTTCTGTTTTTTTTACGATCAATGATTATTTTGAAAGGGATGTAGGAGAAGTTGATAAATAAATAAATGAAACTCTTATTTGGAATTTCGTGAAATCTATTGTTGCATAATTCCTCTCGGTCATGGGAAGACATATTTTTCTTGGATAAAGATAAGTGGTTCAAGAAGCTTGATATGGATAATTCTTTTTCGGTGTCCTCTGTTTTTCATTCTATTTCAACTTCTTTTATTTTTTCAAGTCACTCCTCCTATACAAGTCGCTCCTCCTATACAAGAAATATGTCTATATCTCATATTTGAGGTAGTTGGGCACCTTATAAAGTGATTGTTTTCACTTTGCAACTTCTCCTTCATATGTTCTCATCTAGTGAGAATCTATTCTAAAGAAAAATGATTGTTGACCCTAGCCTTACCTTGTGTCTTATATGCAGTGTTATTGTCTCTCATTTCTCACTTTTTTGTCACTTTGGACTTAGTTAACATTGTATGGTATAGGATTTTCAACTGCTTGGAGTGGCATACAGTTCTTCATAGGAATCTTAGTCTTCTTTTTCATAGTTTCCTCTCTTTAGGTTGTAGAGCAAAATGTATGTGGGTTTTCTATGATCGAGCATGCCGGGTTGTAGACCATTTGTAGGGTTCGAAATGAGACTGTGTTTTCAATATCTTCATTGAACGTGAAATAAATGAAGGGGACACTACTATAAAATATACATTCGATAACATAATATTACTATAGTTATGTCATCCACCGTTGTAATATATGATACTAAATGCGCGTTATGATTTTTTATATTTATTATTTAAGTTATTTAATCACGGTTGATAGAAACAACTGTGGTGATAAAGTTAGTGGTATAAGGTTCGAATCATTGCAACAACATTTTTCTAATTTTTTTCTAAATAATGTATTCACAGATTTAATATACAATCATTGTAATATTATCTGTACAACATTCGCTCTTCCTAGAAGAGAGAAACGTTCTTCCAAATTATAATGATGACTGAAAAGTTTCTCCATTTTTCAAGACTATCAACCATTAGAAGTAATCATTGCAAGCATTAAACCATCAAATGCTTCATCTTCAACCTATCTTCTATAAATGCACAGTTTTACACTTCTTCAAACTAATATTTGTAACTTCTTTTATTAACACGAGTTCTTCATCTGAGAATGCTAACAGAAATATCACAATTGAGGTCACCATTGTATAACACCATGATCAACAGTCAACTGTGAAGATTTAACCATCTGGATCATATTCTGTCAGAGATACATTAAGGGTGAGGAATGCCAAGAAAAAGAAGAGGAGTAATAAGCTGAAGAAGAAGAAGAAGAAAAAGGAGATGAGGAAGATTTTTTACTATGACGCTGACGAGGATAGTGAGGAGAGAGTCATAGATTATGAAGATTCCCTTGCTACTATGGGATACTGTTTCGAACTTGACTAATTTATGTAATAAAATTATTTATGTACTCTTTCATTCCCTTTTGGATCTTTTAATGGAATTATTTAGTATATACTCTTCTTTGTCATTTATATATTATTATTTTTACAGAAAAATTGTAAAAGACAACAAAATAGCAACAACAATATCAATATTGACGAAGAATAACAATAACAACAATGAATAACTCTTTCACCATTGCGTTCATAATTAAATAAATAATTTAAAGATATTTAACCACGATCTTACTATAGAACCGTGATGAAATGTGATATTATTCTTTAAAGTATTATCACGGTTTTTCTTTCTAAACGTGATGATACGTGATATTTTTTTACTATATAAGCGAAAGTATATATCATTCATCAGTAACCCTAACATCCATCTCACAATTTTTCTTTCTAACAGTCGTTTCTCTCAACTTAACCCTATCATCTATAACATATTTCATCACGGTTTTTCTTTCAAATGAAAACCGTAACATATTGCACTCTTCTCCCTCATAACATAACCTTACATCTATCTCACTGCATGAACATACTTCAACCTTCAGGTTCTTCTTCACCAATCGCTATGATACTCTTTAATCATATTTCAGGTTCGTTTATTAAACTTATTCTTGGATTTCATTTACATTTCTTGTTAAATATGGGTTCTAATTTTTTTATTTGGTGGATGTTTTCATTGTTTCAGATTCGTCTTAACCACTGTAACAAAGCACATACATTGGTTATAATACATATGGTTTGCGTAGCTATGAAGAAAAATACAAGAAGGATGAATCTACTATATTAACTTCATTCACCTTGCACTTTTTTTCATAGATTCATAAACTAAATGAAATTCATAATTTGTTCCAGATCCACGATAAAAAAATGTGTGTTCTTTAAACATTACATAATATCTCATGGTTAGGGAGCATGGATTTATTCAATAGCGCGACAGTGTAAGTTTTAGTCTTTAAATTGTTGTTTTCTACTTAATGAGATTTTTAACCATAAGTTTGAGCCAATAAGTTACAGAGTCCATGAGGTACGCGGAATCCACATTCCAACCTCTCTTTATTATCATATTTTCTTAAATTATTTTAGTTTTAGTCTTAATTTTGTCAAATAAATCATTAGCCTTAGCTTTAAAAAACACCCATTGATAACATTCATTTTATTATTAGTCTCTTTGGGTTCGATTCCTTTTTAAAACTACGCGATAGACTATGCACTTGCAGTTAGGTAATCCGACAGACTCATAAAGTCGCGATCAGGAAGTTAGTGTAAGAAACTAGTAATTTTATGGTAATAATGTGTGTGACTTGTTTGTGATGCTAAGGTGTGTATGCAATTGAATATGTATGATTGTTTGGATATTTGTACTAAATGTTATGCGTGTGATTTTTTTGGAAATTAGTGAGATAAGTGCTAGTCATGACATTTTGAATTTCCTTTGTGTGCTACTATGTAAATTGGTTAGTTTAATTTCCCATTGTTATCTTTATCTAGAGGATTAGTATCGGTTTTAGTAAAAATGCAAATGCACTTAGTTGATGTATTGAAATAATGCCACAAAAACTTGCTTGTGGTTTTTCAATTCTATTATGATTGTCAGAAATAGTTATGAAGTGTTAGAAAATTAGTTATATGGAGCTGATGTTGGAATTAGGATTCAATGTGATGGTATATAAAGTCTTAAAGTGAAAAACACAAGAGGGAGAAAGAAATCAATAACTCAGATTGTAGTAGCAGAGCTAGGGATGCTCAAATTGTAGTAGCATCTTACCTCTCTGTCACTCTCTTTCTAACGGAAAAACAAAATCGAAGCAAAACAAACACATAACAGGATAATCAAACACGGCGGAACAATAAGAGAAAATCAAATGAACATAGCTTACCTAATCGAAGGAGATTTTTCGGAGGAATCAATAAACTCGGGTGAAATCACTTTTCTCAGGGGAGAATCACTTCCGTGACGTTTCTGTTTTTTTCCTCTGCCGATTTACTCTGTATCTCCAGCTCACGCTCCTTCGTGTATACTCCTTTCACCGTATGGATTTTGATTTTTTGTGGTGGTGTGTCTCTCTCTCACGCAGCTTACGGCTCTTTTTTTATTCTTCACAACGAGAAACACAGCTTTCAGTGGATATAGTGATGACGGTGGAGTGGTTGTTATTGTCCACAACAATGTGTTAATGGTGATGGTAAATTGCAGTTACGTGTTAAGGCAAATGAAAGACGAGAAAGCAGCTTTCGGTGGATATAGTGATGACGGTGGAGTGGTTGTTGTTTTCCACAACAATATGTTAATGGTAATGGTAAATTGCAGTTGCGTGTTAAGGCAAATGAAAGACAGGAAAGAAGAACAAATGGGGAGGCCGCGTGTGTTTTAGTTTTAGGGTTTTTATGAAATTTTTGTGATGGTTTTTACATCGGTGGATATTTGGGACCGATGTAAAGGCCCAAAATCAAATTGTTCCAAATCGGTTAAGGCTTGGACCGATGTAAAGCCCAAATAAAGTTCCAATTTTTTACATCGGTTGATATGCTTACCCGATGTAAAAACTATTAGAATAAAATGTTTTATTATTTACGATATTGTCACCGTGTTCTTAATCGCCATACTTTTTACATCGATTTATATTAATACTCGATGTAAAAAAACATTATAACAAAATTTTTAATGGCTATACTTTTTACATCGGTTTATATCCATACCCGATGTACTAAACCGTTATAACAAAAATCTTAATTATTTACGAAACTGCCACCGTGTTATTTTTTACATCAGTGGAAATAAATGTCTGATGTAAAATAATTTGACAAATATTTTTCACATCATATAAATTGAAGTCTGATGTAAATTCATTTAAGCAAATGTCTTTTTTCTAGTAGTGTTATGACTGTTATGTGAAGGAGGAAATTAGTTAATGAGATCTTGGAAATTCAGTTACAATTGTGAGTTGTAGTTGTGAGTTGGTAGGCAATTATGACCTTTACGAGTTAGCTTGAATATCACTAGTATGGGGTGATGTTGAATCTTGTATTGCATTTTTGCTAGACCATTTCCAAGACATTGATCTTGATTACAAGTATATAAATAAACTGACTGATAACAAGTTTTGTATTGAAGAAATCTAATTTAATTTAAATTCTAAACATCAATAGCTGCTCATAGATCACAAATTCTGAACCAGACCACAAAATGAAAGGGCAGGATCACCTGGCAGTAAAAGATGGCGAGGGTTTGTGGATTTCTATTGTTATAAGGTTGAATCATAGTTGTTGTCAGTTGCTTAATTAATAGAATGATAATGGCAAGTGCTATGAATTTGTGAATTAGTATGCATTTTGATGATATGTTTGGACTTAGATGCTTGGTGTATCATATGCAAATTGTTCATGGACATTTGTGTAATATAAACTAGGTCCTGGTGAAATGTTAATGATTAAATAATTAATGTGCATTGCCATGAGATTATATGTTGATGAAATTGGCTCTTGTAGGTTTATTATAGACATGGTGTCTTGTATTATGGAGAATTGGCAAGATAGGGATAGACAGCAAAACATGAAGAAACATGAAGCAAGATGAGGTGACTTGTGGAAGAATAAATGAGGGACCTAGGGTTAGGATAGGAAGAACTTAGTCAGTTTACTTTGAACCAATGATGTTTACTCCAAAAATCCAATGGTAAATGAATGTCTTATGATACTAATGAGTATGTAGATGAACCATGGACTAAAACTCAGGTGCAAAATGAAAAAAAAGGAGGGAAAATTTTAGGGTATGATAAAGTGTAGTTTTTAAAATGATGTTTTTTTATGGAGATTACTTGATGTAAGTTGCTTGTTTTTATGGCCTTATAGCTTTTTCTTCCTCTATTTGTATTTGATTGATTTATGTGCAATAATGTTTGGTATATCTTATGCCAACTATCTTCTCATTTGTACTTTGTTTGGGTATTTTAACTAATATATTATTAATATTATTTTTCATTAAAAAAATCTCTTAAATGTGTTTCTCTTTGCCTCAAGTAATTACACCGCAAAATGAATTATCTCTCTATACTATAAGTTCTTTTAACTCTTCTAAAGAATGATATGTACATACTTTTGAGTGTTTTGACCTAATATATAAAAAAATACATAAAATAAAGATAAAGTCATACAGAGATAAAAATGGATAAGAAGTTTTCTTAATTGATTGTATGTCTTGAATTTTTTACAAGTACGGTATTTATAGGAAAACACTAGATATACATGTTAAAATTGAATGGCTTGCAAAGTTGACCATTTCTTAACTCGTTATGTGGGTAGAGTATGATGTTCCCATTATTAAGGGTATGTGGCCCCTCACATTCGTCTTTCTCTTTCCTCTTTAATGTTATTTCTCGTTTCTCTAATCCACATGTGTATCATATTCTCATAGAATGGAGATATGCCAACATTTAATTTGATTAATGGCGCTATAAATAAGGCACGCGAGCAAAATTTAAAATTATCTAGTCTCATAAATCCTTGATTAGGTATATAACATCTTTCACCTTTGTTTTAACCCTTCGAAAGAAGCCATGATGGAAGAAAATATAAAATGTTTACAAGGGGCTCACAGAGACAAATTCAAAAGTTTGTCAAACTTTTCAACCTTAATTGTGTCTCTTTCTTCTTTATAAACTTTCTTGAAGATGTTATAATGTCGAGTCTTCAAAAGACATTTGGGTGATATGGTGCAATTATAGACGGTTTCATTCCATTTACAAAATATAGGCTTGTGAAAATGTTCAATTTTGTTCGGTTCAGTGTGTAATACCCTAATCCCCCCCCTAAGAATACCCACATTTCATCTGCATCATTGCATACAAACAAGATCACACATTGGTTCCTTTATCCAATTCATATGTGGGTTTATGCCTAGAAGGGATCACCAAGCGTCTGTGTGTTTCTTATTTTGTTTTTATGTTTGTTTGTGTTTACTAACCCTTAATCAAAATCCAAAAATATTTTGTTTTCCCTTTACTAACTTTTTCAGGAGAATTTTGGATCAAGAATAATTCCTCATCTCGAGTGTAATTCATCTATACAAAGTCAAACTTGTTCTGCAAACAATTCAAATTCATTTGATCAAGAATTTCCCGATGATTTATTGATTATTACTCAAGGGATTCCAAGGTTCGTGTGCTTATTTACATGCCTTCTTTGACAAGCAAAAGAATCGAGCCAGAGCCATAGTTATGCAACAAAAGGCCATTTTTCACAATTTTTACACTGCATAATGATTACCATATTTAGTGTAATTGATCATGGCTGCAAAATTTGGCCAAAAATGAGCAAATTCAAAATCTGCAGCATTTTGGCACCATATTCACTTCTTTCATCTTGAGAATATTCTAGATCACTTTCATTTAATTCCCCTACATCATCATAATTAAATTCTATCATACACCATAATTTAATCACACATGTACACCACTTGATCTTGATTTTGCCTCCAAATCCAATTTCCAAGCCTAAATTTGATTCCAAACCAAATTCCAAGCCATCATTCAATTCCAAGCCTAAACTCTATAAATAGAGCCTTGATTTCATTCATTTCGTAAGCTTTTAATATCCAAATTCACCTTGCTAAAATTTCTCTCAATTCTTTCTCAAACCCACACTAAAGCTTTTCTTCCATTTTTGAAAGTTAGTAAGCTTTTCATTGAAGCTTACTAAAAGTTAAACATTCATCTAAACACTTCATCAACATCAAATTGTGTAGATCAAAGCTTTGGAGTATGGTTCTTGAAGTTCATTTGAAGCAAATTCAGACTTGGAGTTGTAAATTCTTGAATCCACCATTGTTGAACTCATTTTACATCTTCCACAATGTGATCTCTTATTGATTCTTATGGCTTGATCTTTGTATCTTGCAATTGTGTTTTTATTGGTGTTAATTGGTGTTGATTTTCTTAATTTACATGCTGAAATGCATCCTTGATCATTAGCTGTTTGAAGAAATGATTGATCAAGTTTTTGCACATTTCAAAACTCATTTTCTGTTGTTTTAATAGGTGTAATCGATTACGTGGTGAAAATTTGGCCAGGAACTGCTTTTTTTGCAACGGTAATCGATTACCACTTGGAGCGTAATCGATTACAACTGCAAATTTTTGCCTTTTTGTTGTTGTTTGGGGCTGTTTTGGTACCATTTCTCCTATTCATCCCATTTCCTTTTGTTTTTGCCTTGGATTTCTATTTTAAGGCCAATTTCTCTTCAATTTCAATGGACTTTGGATGTAGTTGAAGTTAGATAAACACTCTTAGTTTAAATCTATCTCTAAAATGAATTGTTCAATTCATTTTAGGTGCTTTGAATTAGTGATATGTTTTGTACTTTAATCCATCAATTAAGAGTGATTGATCTTGAATATGAAAGAATTATGAGATGGAATTCATTTGTCATTCTCTTCATCTATTTCTCATTTTCTTTTTATCAATGAAAATCTAACACATCATGGAACTTCTTGTTGAGTTCTTGATTAAGATATGATCACTACCTTCTTTTCTTTTTGTGCGGTATTGCTTTCGGAGAATGATTTTCATATCATTTTTCTAGCATGCATTAACACAAAGATCATATTGATTGACCTCGTATGGTATTGACTTCTACATAAGTCAATCCGCAATTGCTTAACATAGCGTTACATTTGCCCTGAAATCATAAAATCAAGTCATTTTTGTAAGTTATATTATCAGTCTCCTACTCGCCATGGTGTGGTTTGAAATAGATTGAATCTTTTGTTACCCGTGAGAGAAAGTGACATACTCGTCGATTTTATCCGAGTTTGGAACCCTTTCCCATTATAATGTATACGACCATGTTTTCAATTCTCATGGATGACTAGTCGAGCGTTCTCCGTAAAATGGCACAAAAAGAATTGTTCTTCATTGGGATCACTACTACTATTATGTATATATTATACTACTATTATGTAAATATTATACTAACCATATTATTCTGCTAATTTTTTCTTTTTGATTTTAATTCTTGCTTTTTAATTCTTGTAATTTATTTTTATGCTTTTAATTTAGCATTTCATATCATATTATGTTTCCTTTTACTTGTGTTTTTCTTTTGTCCATTTGGACCATACTTTGTTTAAGACATTAATAAAGGAAAAATAACTCTAAAAAACTTGGTTCTCTTAACTTTGGATTGAGGTTACCTTGGACCTACACTTTGGACTTCATTGATTATCCTTGGACTTTGGACTTAGAATTAGGACCATTTCCCTATGCTTGGACTATTATATTTGAGACCATGTATTTTTGAGTTATTCATTAAAGATTTGACTTGCTTATGGCTTATGCTCAAAGTGGAAGAAATTATTGTTTATGTGTATGCTATGGAGCTTGTTATTTTGTGGTTAGATCTTTCTTATCCTTATATTTTACTTTATGCTTTAAGATAGTTCCTTCATCTCGCCCCTTCTTTAATTTTAAAATTCTTCTTCAAAATCTTCTTTTTTTTAAACTTTGATCTCTTTCACTAATAAAAACATTTACTTTGTTAAGTGGTTTTACCTTTATTTTCCTTTCTTAATAAATGCTAAAGAATTCTAAGCATATTGGCATCAATTCAAAATATAAAAAAATGACCAAACTGACTCAATATTTTTTGTGCCTTGTTGCACTTTGTTTTTTTTCCTTCTTTTTTTAAGTTTAGACATGAGCCATTTTCATAGTCGGGTGTAAATCTCCTACTCTCCATAGGATGGTTTGAAATAATTGGATCCTTTGTTTCTCATGGGGGTAGTTGGCATACTTGTTGAGTTATTCGAGTTGGAGCCCTCTCCATAGTGATGTATGAGGCCAAGTTTTCATTCTTATGGTTGACTAGTTGAGCTAGCCACTTAAAATGACAAGTTGTCTCTACTTTATTAAAATCAACCAAAACCAACCATATTTGTTATTTGTACCACGAACTACGGGGGGTTTATCCTATATTTCACTTTGTGGGTATATAGACATGAGGCGATAATTCTCTCAAAACACAAAAATCATTAAAAAAATGAATTCTTTTATCATACCCTCAATCATATTTCAAGCAAACCATTTCAAACCAAAGCGTAGATATTGTAAGAACAGTAGTTGTCTTTGCATTCCATCTCTATGTTTTGATGATAACAATGGAGTATTTATGAAAGAACCATTTTATGTTCTGATGTTTGTTAAAGTGCAGATCATGAATATTATATATTAAGATCAAACAAACATTATGAATGAGTATGCAAATGCTAATATGTGAAGTTACTATGTGTAACATTAGTCACAAGCGTGTTGAAGAAGCAAGTGTGCTTCTAAATTTGAACACAATCAGAATGATCCAAGGATGCGGATGTTGCGTTGGAAATGCTCTTATGGATGTTGTTCTGAATGTGGTTTTGATCAGATAGCAAAGCGAAGCTTCTGAAATTAATCTTTTGAAGAACTAAGTTCTGAAGACTCTGATGACTTGAAGTTCCAAAGACTTAACATTTGAAGACTAAGTGCCTGAAAGATTTTGAAGACTTATGAGTTATAAAGATTAAGGTTCTGAAGAACCAAGTGCTGAAGAATTTGAAGATAATGTTTTATGTGAACAAAGTTCTGAAGACTCTAAGACTTGAAGTTCTAAAGATCATGGGTTTCAAGCCAAGTGTTGAAGTCCTGAAGAACGTAGTTCTATGTGAACAAGTTCTGAAGAATAAAGACTTAGGTTCATTGAATACCCAAGTATCATTGTCTCTAGCTCATGCTTCACTCATTTATTTATAATCAGAAGTCTTTGAAGTTCAGATGACAATGTTACCGTTGATAAGGATTGTACGCAGTACGATAATTCTTTATCCCACTACCTTTCCACTATCTTTGAGTTATGGATAAGGAAAATACTTGGCAGTACTATTTGAATCCTTGTATAATGAATTCCTCAGTAGCCAAATGGGCTGTAACGACTCTTTTATGTTTGGCTATAAAAGGAAAGCATCACATGCATTGTGATGTTATTGGTGTTGGTAAACCCAGTCGTTGACGGTCCTGATAGGATATCAACTATTGTTGGTTTTTATGAACACAACCATTGTTGGTTCAGTTTAGGATTCCAACTGTTGTTGGACCTGTAGAGGAACACATCCATTGTTGAACATTATCAAATTTCAAACCAGTGTTGATATCTCATTTGTTGCTCAACCATGATCATACCATAAATCAACAATACCACATCTGAGAGTCTGAGTTTGTGTTGCTACATCAAGATCATCATCTACAACAACAACGACCAGGAATTGATGAACTGAAGCTGAAGAAGAAATCAACAAGTCATCAATCAACACTAACAACATCATCTTGAAGCTCATTGAAGATCAAAATCAAGGAGTTGTTGCTTGTAGCTTGCTTACCAATAAAGATGAAGAATTTTGAAGATGCAATTTGAATTGTAATATTATGAACATCTTAGAATCATGTAGTTTGCAAGGAGTTATTGCTCATCTTGCTGTAACTCTAAAGAGTTACTTTGTACTTAAATAAAGGAGTATATGCTTGCAAAGAAGAACCTCAGTTAGCTTCAGTATATCAATTCTACTTAATGAATTGAAGCTCCTCAAGTGGATGTTATATCCGAAATGGATCCATGAACGGTCCAACTATGAGTTGAGACTCCTCAAGTGGATGTTAAATCCGGAATGGATCCTTGAACGGCCCAACTGTGAGTTGAGATGAAATCTAGGAAACATTTCTGCTTTGTCACTGAACTTTATATCCAGTTGGATCCCTGAACGGTTCTTTGTGGAAATCACAGAGGTTTTGTGCAGTTAGTCACGGTTGTAGGCCGTGCAGGAAATCCTGGAAGAGGTTTTGTTGGGTCAATGAATGTTATATTTGGTTGGATCCTTGAGAGGTTCATTGAGTGAGTGACAATGTTGTTGTTCAATTTTAATCATAATGATTTCGTTATAGTGGATTAAGTCCTTGTTTAAGGCGAAAGCACCTTGGCATGTGGACTGAATTAGCTTGAGAAGTTCTCAAGTGAACCAGGATATATCGTGTGTTCTTTACTCTTGCTTTATACTTTACATTATTTTATGCTTCCGTAACACATTCATAGCATAGCTTGACGCAACTCATCAAAGTGAGAAAAATAGCCAAGAGTGAAAACCTCAATTAAATCCCCCCTTTCTTGTGTTTTTCTCACACTTTCAATTGATATAAGAGCTCTGGTTCTGTTATTGATGGATAAAATTCTTGTATCAGATACGTGATGTCGAAGGCGATGACACGACATTACTATCTGAGTATTAACAAGATAAAAACAGTATAAATAACAACATTAAAAATGCATAGGGTTGTTAACCCAATTTGGTGCAAACATACCTACTTTGGGGGCTACCAAGCCAGGAAGGAAATCCATTATTACTAGAACAATTCAAAGCCTAAACAATCCTAGTTTGCAACTTCTCACTTGAACCTACCCAGTGCAACTTCTACCTAGAAATCAACATCTAGATATGAGAAATCACCATCTCACTCCCCCTCAATCACATACTATGATACACAACCAAATCAAAGAAAAACAGAAGACCACTCTTCCAAAACACAACACCTTGATCTTGCTTAAAAGCTTTGATCAAGAACAAAAACTCATGCTTAAAAGCTTAGAGTGGACAAAATTACAACTCAAAAATCAGTCCAATTCAAACATCTAGTTGATGTATGAATGGCTCACAAAAAACACACACAAAGAAAAACCATAACACCCAAAATCACTCTGCTTTACAATCTAATATTTTTTCCAGAGAAATTAGGTTAAACATCAATAATATAGAATTCTAAATGGTCCTGGATCTGATCAGAAACTTCCTCAAAAGATCACAAGAATCAAGCAAGAAAAGATCTTTAATAATCTCCAAAAACTAACGCATAACAACTTCTGTTTTTGACAGCAACACTCCATTGATTTTCGCACATTCTGGAGCAAAACAAAAGACCAAAAACCTGCTAAAAATTATACATAAATTAAATCAAAACTTTTTATATTTATAAATTCCTTGAATTGTCAAGACAGATGTTACAAAATCTGTTCTGACATCACAACAGCACTGCACACCAGAAGATCTTCAAGCATGTCAAGGACATCTTACTAGAGATCAAGGTAAATGATAATGTTTTTCTACATATGCAGTCAAACCAAGAACCTTGAATCTCCCCCTTGGCAAATTGTGGCTAAAAACATTATTAGCACCAATCAACACCAGTCAAACAGAAGAAACCA
Source organism: Lathyrus aphaca (assembly GCA_963966055.1). Taxonomy (NCBI): domain Eukaryota; kingdom Viridiplantae; phylum Streptophyta; class Magnoliopsida; order Fabales; family Fabaceae; genus Lathyrus; species Lathyrus aphaca. Next base: position 162,016,287 of record OZ014520.1, on the reverse strand, counting down.
TCTATAAGAGATCGAAGCAACAGAAGAAAAAAACACCACAATATCCGGGTTGCACATAGTAGAACACCTGGTAACACAACATCCAATCAGAACATCAACCCTCCTTATCCACTCAACCAGACATAGCATCAGAGGAAATAATGAAGATTTAGCTAACGCCCCCCCTTTAGCTATAATGTGACAACCACACCAACAACTGCTCCCCCATAACACAATATTAGTAATCAATAGAGAGAGAGAGAGCACACACGCCTCCCATATCAACAATGGAAGCAACATCATAGACTTCTTTTCAGCAACTTTCTCTCCAAGGGTAATGTTCTCAACATCATCTTCAATATTATAGCCTGAGACGTTATCAGAACCAACAAATTATTCTTAGCAAGAGAAATAACATCAACAAATGTGTATTTCCTTGTCTTTATCTCTATGTCATCATCATGATTCACACTTTTGATCCAACCATCATTAATAGGTACATAATGAAAAAATTGCAGTAGGAGAGCTGAAAAGTCTTGGCTAGTTTTCCCATACAACTCTAGTTGTTATAAATCCTCATTGATGCAAATCCCTAGCTTACCTCTCAGGATTTCAAACTGATTAGCATCCAAATCTTTAGTAAAAATGTCAGCCAATTGTAAATCAATGGCTACATGTTCTAAAGCAATAATCTTTTCTTCAACCAGTTCTCTGATGAAATGATGACGAATATCAATATGCTTGGTTCTGCTATGTTGAATATGATAAAATGATGACGAATATCAATATGCTTGATGAAATGTTTTGTTCACTAACTAGGCTCTCCCCCATTTTACACAAGTTTGCTATTAGATATAATAAGCTTCCAATCATACTTCTGTAGAGACTTTGATCCACATTTACACCCTTTTCATCTTTAGATAACTTTAGATGGGTAAGGGTAGGTGTCCTTTTGTGGCTAGCATTCTCCATTCCAACCTTCTTAATTATATTCTTGGCGTATTTACTATGAGATATGAATATAGAGTCTTCCATCTGCTTAACTTAAAGATCAATAAAATAAGTTAATTCACTAACTAGGCTCATCTCAAATTCAGACTGCATCTGTTTAACAAAATGTTGAACCATCTCCTCAGACATCCCACCAAACACAATATCATCAACATAAATTTGAGCAATCATGAGCTTCTTTCCTTCTTCTTTCACAAAGAGAGTCTTATCTATGCTACCTTTTTGTAGCCATGTTCAACAAGAAATTCAGTAAGTCTCTCATACTAAGCTCTAGGGGATTTTTTTAATCCATATAGAGCTTCCCAAAGCTTATAGACATGATTAGGTAAATTAGGATTAATGGATACTTTGGGTTGTTCCACATAGACTTCTTCATTTAGGTAACCTATCAAGAAGGCACTCTTGACATCCATTTGATATAGTTTGAATTTCAAGATGCAAGCAACACCAAGGAGTAATCTAATAGATTTAAGTCTAGCAACATGAGCAAATGTCTCATCAAAATCAATTCCTTCTACCTGAGTGTATCCCTGAGCAACCAGTGTTGCCTTATTCCTAGTGACAACTCCTTGTTCATCAAATTTGTTCTTGTACACCCACTTTGTACATATCACATTTGATCCTTCAGGTCTTAGGACAAGATCCCAAAATTCATTCCTCTTGAATTGAGCTAATTCCTCTTGCATAGTATTAATCTGAAATTCATCAATTAATGCTTCTTTGACATTTGGATCTATCTTTAACATAAAACAAGAGTTAGAGCTTATCTCCCTTGATCTTGTAGTAACTCCTTTATCCAACTCTCCTATGATGAGGTCTTTAGGATGATCTTTTTGTATTTTGATAGAGGGACCTTTGTTGTTCTGACTATCTTCAGGATCAGAACTTGAGGGTTGTTCATCAATACCTCTGTCTTCAATTTCTATTGGAATTGCATTCTAGAATGTTTCAACATCATCCAGGACATCAGCTTCTTTGTTCAAGTCTTGATCATCAACAACAACATTTATAGACTCCATCATTGCTCTAGTTTGGAGGTCTAGACTCTATATGATTTGTTGTTGGTAGAGTATCCTAGAAATATTCCTTCATCACTCTTTGGATATACTTTCTTCTTTGTTTACGATCTGCCATGATGTATCATTTTCTTCCAAAGACATGGAAGTATTTCACAATAGGTTTTCTTACTTTCCATAATTCATACAGAGTAGCTAAAGTACCTTACCTCAAGGTAACTATGTTATGAATGTAGCAAGCAGTATTCATAGCTTCAGCCCAAAAATGATAAGGTAATTGTTTTGCATGTATCATGGCTCTAGCAGATTCCTGTATAATCACGTTCTTGCGTTCTACATTCCCATTTTGTTGAGGAGTAATGGGAGACGAGAATTCATGACTAATTCCTTCAGAGGAGCAAAATTCAGCAAACTTGGCATTCTCAAATTCCTTCCCATGATCACTTCTGATTCTAATAGCATTTCTTTCCTTCTCTATTTGACGTTTTTGACAAAGATATCTAAAAACTTCAAAAGCTTATGACTTTTCTCTGATGAAATTTATCTAGGTGTATCTTGAATAGTCATCCACTAGAACATAAGCATATTTCTTTCCACCAAGACTTTCTACCTGCATAGGTCCCATCAAATCCATGTGAAGAAGTTCTAAGACTCTTGAGGTGGTAAGATGTTGAATCTTATGATGTGACATCTTAGTATACTTTCCTACTTGACATTCTCCACAAACTTTTCCTTCTTCAATCTTGAGGTTAGGAATTCCTTTAACAGCTGTCGCTCCCAGGATTTCAATCCTGGTACAGACGCGAAAGTGGAGCGGAAAAGGAAGAGTCTCCATCCAGACATTTTTATCCTAAAGGAAGGGTAATGCTGCACAAACCCGGAAAGAAGGAGAAAACGGGGTATCGCGAACCAAAGAGAAATGGTAAGGGAATCGATTACGAAATGAGAAGGTATTAGCACCCCAGATCGTCTGTCGTACCCAACGGGATCCACGCTTGCTAGAACTGTTTCAAAGGGTGAGGGTAAACTGCCGCTGAACTGAAACTTCTATTGGAAAGAGAAAGAAAAGGCATGGGAAAAATGTAAGGAAAATAAAGAAAGTGCTTGAATGGCCCCTACCCCACCGCCTACATATCTCATGGGGATGAGAATCGGAGTCGACGTAGTTCTTCTAACTAGGGAAAAAAACTGTGTTTGTATTTTTTTATGGCTTGAACTGCTTATGTCTATGCTCAGGTGTTACAGGCTCTTCTAGCACGAGGGAATTTACCATCTTGCAAAGAGACAAGTAGCAGCAAGTTCTTTCATTAAGAATTAAGGAGATGAGAAAAGAATTCCCGAAGGAAAGACGTTTATTATTGGTTTGAGAGCTTTTAGAAGCTTTTATTTGAGTTTGGTACAAGAAAGTGTATTCAAGTCTTTTTCCATGGAGTATGTACTTCTTACATCACTCCAAGATGGAATGAGGAAGAAGCACACTCAAGAAAAGAGAAGACCTCCTAGACTTGATTCCACGAATTAGGGCTTAAGTACACTAACTCATTATCTTTATTAAGTGTTTTAGTATTTTGAAGTGAATAAGTGTTTTTTAAGCTTTTCTTTGTGAAAATGACTTCAAGTTTATACTTGTACATCATGCTAGACAAGTTCAGATTACCCCAAGATGGGATAAATGCAAATGCCCCATGGAATATGTCCATAACACAAGAAGTCATTTCAACCTTTATTAAGTGTTTTGAAGTTGTTTTGAGATGAGAAGAGAGAAAGCACCAAAAGTATCTCAAAGGTAAAATGTCTAAGGGAAACTAAATCTAATTAAGTTATTATGCTTGGATATCCTAGGTTTTTGAGGTTTAATAATCTCTATCCTAATGAAGAAGGAAGAAGAGAAGAAGAAGAAGAAAGGAAAAGAAAGAAGAAAGGAGAAGGAATTAGAATACAACTTACTTCGAAGATGGAAGTAAAGTTGCTTCAAAAGGGGATGAGAAGCAATTATGAAAAGACAAGGAATATGGAATGCTTAACCAAACACAAGTATTAAAATTAAAAGAGAAAGGAGAGATTGGAATGTGGAAGCACATCCATATCCCTACAACTTACCAAAGCCCCTACAAGGTTAGTAATGAAGCATAATTTCCATAAGAAATAAAGTAAAACCCAAACACCAAGAGAACACAAATAGAAAGGAAACAAAGGTACCAAGACATTACAAGTCAGAACCATATCACAATAAAGCCACAAAAGTTCAAAGAAGTCAACCATAACCAAACAACTTGCAAAGAAGTACAAAAGATATGAAGGAGTTTAAGGAATATGCACAAGATGAGGTAAGAAAACAAAAATGCACAAACATGGTAAAAGACAAATGACAAACATCAAAGTCAGAACTCAAACACCATATCTGGATGCCTAAAGATACCCTAAATGATCATACCAAAATACTGAGTTAGTTCATGGCATAATGAGAGATGAAGAGAGAAGTACAAGTATACATTCATGTTATGAAAACAAGTGAAACAAATATGAAGATAGAAGATGCAAAGATGATATGAAATGGTCAAAGTCAGAAGCATATGCATAATATGACATGTTAAAGATGCACAAATGATCATGGCAACCAAGTTTATACAACTTAGCGAACATGTAAGAAGATATCACATTAAGAGAATGAATGTTTCATACTTAAAATGGAATGCAAAAGATGAAAAATGGCATACAAGTATGGATGCTTGTAACACCTGTCGCTACCTGGATTTCCATTCTGGTACAAACACAAAAGTGTCGCGGAGAATGGTAGCATCGCCAGCCAGGAATTTTTATCCCAAAGGAATGGGAAAGGTAATGTTACACAAACTGAAGAAAAGAAAGGAAGGACAAAGGTCCTGCGAACCAAAGAACTGGATTTGGGAGTCGATTACGACCTGAGAAGGTATTAACACCCCAGACCGTCTGCCATACCCGACGGGATCCACGCTTGCAAAGAAAATGTTTCAAAGGGTGAAGAAATGAAAGTTGCTACAAAAAGAAAAACTGAAACTAGATAAGAAAAGAAAATAAAGGGGGGGGGGAATTGTAGGGAAAATAAAAGAGTGCTCGAACGGGCCCTACCTCGCTGCCTACGTACCTCATCTGGACATGAGGAACAAAGTCTTCGTAGTTCCCCTAACTAGGGAGGAAAATGGCTCGTGTTTTTAAAGCTTGAACTGCTTATGTCAATGCTCAGGTGTTGCAGGCTCGTCTGGCACATGTGTGTTAATGTCTTGCAAAGAGACAAGTAGGAGCAAGTTCTTACATTATGAGTGAAGGTGATGAGAAAACAAGTCCTGAAGGAAAGATGATTGTTTTTCTTTATGGATTTTAGAAGCTTTTATTTGTGTGTGGAACAAGAAAGAGAATTCAAGTCCTTCTCCATGGAATGTGTACTTATTACTACATCCCAAGATGAAATGAGGAAAAAGCACACCCAAGTAAAGAGAAGAGCTCCAAGACTTGGTTCTGGGTATTAGGGCCTAATCTCACTAACTCATTTAATTTATTAAGTGTTTTTGTGATTTGAAATGAAGAAATGTTTTTTAGATTTTTGTTTGTGAGGATAATCTCATTATTAGACTTGTGCATCATGCTAGACAAGCTTGTACTATTCCAAGATGGGATGAATATAAGTACCCCATGGAATAAGTCCATACACATAAGACTACCTCAACCATTATTAAGTATTTTTTAGGTTTTTGTTTGAAGATGAGAAAGAGAGAGCACCAAAAGGATCTCAAAGGTAAAAGCTAAAGGGGAACTAATAATACTAAGTATTATAATGCATGGAAGTCCTAGGTTAGTGTGGTTTAAAGTCTACCTTAATGAAGAAAAAGGAAAGAAGGAAAGAAAGGAAGAAGAATAAGAAAAGATCAAAAGGATTCAACTTACTTCTTAAGAGAAGTTAAGTTGATCCTAAAGGGGAATGAAGAAGAAGAAAAAATCAAAAGGAAGAAGAAGAAGAAGAAGAAGAAGAAAATATCAAAAGGATTCAACTTAAGTCTCGTTCTCTGTCTCGAACATCGGTGTTCACAAAATCGACTCGATTAACAACCTTCTCACGGCAACAACAACGCGACGGATCCGTCTCTCTCGTGGTAGCTCTTTCACTGCCTATTTGTTTTATTTCGTTAACTCGACAAGTCGCGATGCTATCGATCTCACTCTGTTTTTTTCTATTTCATCTCTTTCTCTTTGTTCTGTTTCTGTTTTGATTGTTGGTTGATGGAGGTTTGATATTTGAAGTGGTTTATGGTTGTTGTTGAGATGTTATGGAGATCGTGGATTCGAAGGTTGAGGGTTGAAGATGAATTTTGAAGGTGAGGGGATCATTTGTGATGAACATTTATGGTGAGTGAGTGTTGAGGTGAAGATGTGGAGATTTTATGTTGAAGCAGAGGGTTGCGGCTATGTTGATTTTATGGTTTTGAAGTGAGGAAAGTGTATGAAGATGAGGGTGGTTCGGATTGTTAGGGATGAAGGAGTCCTTTGGCTCTGCTATTTTTTTAAAAGCTCATAAGTGATCTATATGGTTATGTGTATGCGGCGGGTGTAACACCCTATTTTTAATATTTATTTGTCGGGTATTTTGGGGCTTTGTTGGCCTTGTTTAAGGCGTATGTTTTGTTGTTTCGGTGTTGTGTCCTTGTGGGACGGGTAGAATTGGGGTGCATTTAATAATAGTGAGTGTGCGAATAATAATATTAACATTTAACCATTATTTCCATTAATATTATTAGTATTATTATTGGGCTTAATTAGAAATAATTATTGGGCCTAATTAGAAAGGAGGGGCTAATTGGTAAAATTGGAAGGTGAGGGTTTTTATAGAGAAGTTGGACTAAGTAGACAGTTAGAAAGAATTGGTCGTGGGATTTGTGGGAAGATCAAAGGAGGCTAGGAAGAGGAAGAACACCTAGGCCATCTTCACACAACCAGAATCTTTGCAGGAAATTCGTCCGATTTCGAGGTAAAGGGGAGAAAGGAATTCTAAATAGGTGATTTAACATGATGGATAGAGGGGTTCCTTACCTCATAGGAATTTTTGTCGTTTTGATGAATTTGTGATGAAAACTTATGTATGTAATTATTATTGCGAATCTGTGATTGTGTTTATATGATTTTGTGGATTATTGGTGGTGTATTATCGTAATTCTTCTGTGGTATGAACATTTGATGCATACTGTTGTTGATGATGCAGTAGAACGATACTGATGGAGATACAAAGAGGTAATAAAAACTGGATTAGTAACTTAGGTGAAAGGAGGATATAATTAAGAGTATAAAATTGGTATAAACATAATTCTAAGTCTGGTAAAATAGAACGAAAACAGAATTGTAAGGTAGTTACAGAGCAGAAGGAAGAAGAAGGGAAACAGGGAATGCAGTTGGACTGTGAGACGTCCGTCTCATTAATCCAGATGCGCGTCTAGGGTCCATGACGACCATCACACCCCTTGAGACAACCGTCATGCGTAATAATGAATGGCACAAGTCTATGACGTCCGTCACATGTGCCTGGGGCAGGAATCATATTGATTTTGGTTTTGTTCTTGGGTCTGAGATAGTTGATCACTTCCAGAAGCATAAATTAGACTAAGGAGTACCAATTAAATTAGAGGGAGATTGTTAATTAGGTGACAGAATATGAATAAATGAAGTTAGTGATGAGTTAGGGAAAGAAAAGTTAAATAACGGTAAGATAACTTAGTAACAGGTATTGCAAGTGTCATGTTACAGTGATGTAAGATTGGAAAGGAGTATGGTGATCGGCTAGTAATGAGTAATATTAGCAACACATGTTAAGTAGTCTAATTAATTAGTTTAACCAGGGCTATTTAAATAAAATTGTAATGGACTCGTTGTCCTTGAATTGTGTGGTTATGTTGTTTATTGATCGGATGGATCGTGTAGATGTATAAATATGGTGAATTATACATGTTGTATGCTTTTCATTGTCATGCATACATTGTTGAATTATTGTTGGAATGATCGTGTCGGATGGGCGAATACGATCATTCATACTCCTTTATGGAGAGTGTTGAGATAATAATTGTCGGATGGGTGTATGTGATTATTTGTGTTCGATTAAATGAACAAAAACCCAATACCACATGCATTATGTCGTGTTGAGTCACATTGCATAATCATTGTTGATTGTTGTTGCGTGATAATTGTTGGATCTGTTGTTGTTGGATTAATGGTGAACTTGTTGTATTTGTTGTTGTGCATGAGAAACTATCTTATAGATGTTAATTGCACCGTTTAAGTTGGAATTTGTTTCTCACCCCTTTGTTATTGTTGTTGCGTTTGTGCTTCGTTGGAAGTACAGATAATCCAGGTACTTCAGAGTGTGTGTAATCGTGTTGCTTGTTCGAGTCTAGGATGCTCTGATACGTAACACGGGATAGGGACTTTTGTTGTTTTATTTTCTTTTATTACGTATCAAATTTATGATATTGGAAACCTTATAAGCCAAGAGTTATTTTGAGGAATTATTGTTGATGTTGGCATGTTGCCTAAGTCAAACTAATTATGTTAATTTCTGTTGTTTTTGGATGAAGAATTTTATTTAGATAATATTGTTGAAATGTGGCATTCCACTTGTTTTACTCTGATTTTTCGTATTAAACTACTATTCTGTACAATGCAAAAAGTGAGGTGTTACAATAGGTATCAGAGCAGATTGGTCCAATCGGCCAGATGTTGTGTCGAGTCAGTCCGTAGAATAGGAGTTGTTGTGTGTTAACTTGAGGTGTTTGTTGTATTAATATGGTAGGAAGGAATGATGCTGCACTTGATGCTACTATGCAAGCCATGGCACAAGCTGTTGAGAACATTGGTCTAGCTGTTGGAAATGCTGAGTTTCGTGATATGGATCAGTTCAGAAGTAACAAGCCGCCTACGTATGAAGGGGATATATTGGATCCAGAGGCTGCACAGAAATGGCTGAAGGTGGTGGAGAAGATCTTCAGGACCATGGGGTGCAATGATGATCAGAAGGTGAGGTTTGGTACTCACATACTAGAAGGAGAAGCTAAGGTCTGGTGGGACAACAGTCGCCAAAGGTTGGAAGCTGCAGGTACCGCTGTTACTTGGGCTGTGTTTCGAGGTGAGTTTTTGGAGAAATATTTCCCAGAAGATATCCATAGTGCTAGAGAGGTCGAGTTTTTGGAACTCAAGCATGGAAGCATGATTGTGGTTGAGTATGCTGTGAAGTTTGAGGAGTTGGTGCAGTATTGTGCACATTATAACACGGAGGATGCTATGACTTCAAAGTGTCTGAAGTTTGAGAATGGATGATGTCTTGAGATCAAATAGGGAATTGCTTGTCAGAAGATCAGGAATTATCCAGATCTAGTAAGTAGGAGAAGGATTTATGATAATGACAACAGAGCTCAGATTGCTCACTACAAAGTTGTTGATGACAAGAAGGGTAAGCCGAGGTTTGGGGGTACTCCTTATAGTGCTCCGAATGATAAGGGAAAACAGAAGGTTGTTGCTGACAAGAAGCCAAGTGGGGGAGGGGTGAATCCCAATCCTGTGAAGTGTTTTAGATGTGGAATCACGGGCCATCGTGCTAATACTTGCCAGAATGAAGTGAAGAAGTGCTTCAAGTGAGGGCAAACGAGTTATGTGGTGGTTGACTGCAAAGCTACTACACCTACTTGTTTTAATTATGGTGAACAAGGGCACATTAGTACGACTTGTCAGAATCCAAAGAAGGCTCAATGAGCTAGTGGAAATGTGTTTTCTTTGGTGGGGACCCAATCCACTAATAAGGAGCGTTTCGTCAAAGGTATTTGTTTTATTAATAGTACTCCTTTGATTTCTATTATTGATACGGGTGCAACACGCTCGTTTATTTTTGTGGATTGTGTGAGGAGGTTAGGAATAGTACCGTCTACTCTAAAGTAAAGGATGACAATTGAAACTCCATCTATTGGTTCTGTGGTTATTGTCGTACCCCGAAAAATACGACCTCACACGATCCGAACAGACGGGAGCCACGCACTGGACAGACTGAAGAGTCGCCACCTAATTCTATTTATTCCCGAATAGGGAAAGGGAAGATATAGATAAAACCCGGGAAGAGAGAGATAAGGACAAAGGTCAACGGAACCATTGCCTGGGTTCGGGAGTCGGTTATGCAGGGGGAAGGTATTAGCACCCCCTACATCCATCGTACTCGATGGGAACCATCTAAGTTATCACGCGCGAAAGGATGTCTATGCTTAACGAGTTACTTGCTAAGGGGAAATGAGTTGAATTATAAGTTAGATTGATCCTAGGTGCTCGGCAAGGATTGAGATCCTTGTGCCTACGTACTCCCGCGTGCAATGGGAAAGTCAGAGCCTCGTAGTTCGGCCTACTACGGTTGATGGTTGTTGATTTTATTACCTTTCTTTGATAAAAGGGTTTAGGAGTCGAATTGCACTAAAGAATATGGATAGTTTATTCCGTCCAATAAGACGAGCGTCTTGCGTCGAAATAATTGGAGCGAGTAACGAGAGCTCGTTATCCTCCTTTCTACCGCTTAAGGCTCGTGGTGTACAATTTCTTCTCGTATTATTAATGTGTTTTATTAACCTACGACCGCATGACGTTGGATCAAGGGTTTGGATCTAATCGAAACATTTTTTTTAATTTTTTTTTAGGTTTGAGGGTGAATGCGAATGGAGGTTTATTTTGTGGTTTATTAGCGAGGCACAATGCGCTCGACTCGCAAGGTGAAATGGATCCTTAATAAACGAAACGATAACTGAAAAAATAAAGTGCGAGTGTGTGAGAGTGCAACCACTTGGCATTGGACCAAGGATTCGCGAACTAAACTAAATCAATAAAATGCGGGAAATAAAATGCGTACATAAAATGGGGGAGGGATACAAAATAAATTACAGGGGATTGCATGAAATAAAAGGGTCTCGTTGTAATTCGCCCAAGAGAAAGCGTGTGTGTAGTGTTTTCGAACTATTCAGAGGCGTTCGACCTTTTTACTCGAATGCAACTGTTCGAAGGCGTTGGACCTTTTCGGACGCGTCGAGATGTGGTTCGTTTACTTCCTTAGAGCCGGTTAAAATTTGGAACCGTTCTATGAGGAGTCGATTGTTTATTTAAAATGCGATAAAATAAATAAATAAAATAAAATTAGAATAAGCGATAAACAAATAATAAATTAAATGGAATAATTGAATAATAAAGCGAATTGAATTAAATTGTGGCAATAGAAAATAAATTGAAATAAAAATGAAATTGAAAAAATAAATTAAACTACGTAGGCCTCATATTGACCGAATTTTCCGATAATAGGATCGGACACAATTCGGCCGTTTATTATATCATAGGCCCATAAAATTTGGAGAAAACGAGAAATACAAAATTTAAAAGAATACTAAATGGTTTACTAATATTTTTAAAGAATTTTTTTAATAGTAAAATAAAAAAATAATCATAATAATAAAATAAAGGTGATGATATTAGTAAGGCTTGATTAACTAAGAGGAAATTAGTAAAAGAAATAAAAGAAAACAGAGGGGGTAGCAATGATACAGGGTGTGTGCTTAGCGACTAAATATGTGGGTTGAGCCCATAGCAAGATAACACCATATATAATAATAAAAAAAAAGAACAAATTAAAAAAAAATAAAACAAAAAGAAAATTGAAAATCAATAAAACGGTGGAGAGATGTGAAACACGTTCACTTTCACAAACAAACTCAAACGAAAGCACGGGAAAAAAAACCTACCCTTCTCAGGAAATGACTCAACGCGACGGCTCCTCGCGGTTAAAGCTTTGTAGCGTGTATCAGTTTCGGTCGCTCAGTTTGTTCTCTCTCAGTCACGGTGGCGGCGGTTTCGGTTTCGGTGGCGGTGAAGGTTTGGGTCAAGGGATGGCTTATGGTGAGTATTGCGGTTTACGGCTTCTCGGTGGTGGAAGGTTTCACCGGTTGGGAAAGATCTTCTGTTTCTCGCAGTGGTTTCACTCTTCTCTCCCTCACGGTAGCATTTTGGATTTTCGGCCGCCGTTATCACTCTCGTTCCTCTCTCAGATCTGAATCCGTCTCTCTTGTAAACTCACTCACGTTCTCGCATGGCTACAGTTGTTCAATGATGCGCTTTCAATATCTGCATTTTTTGAGCGGGTTTGGGTCGATAGTGTTTGGATTCTGAAGTTTTTTCACGGTGAGTTTTCTATTTCGGACTTGGTTTGATTTTTTCGATCTGCTTTGCTCACGGTTTCGAGTTTGTTATGGTTCTCATTCTCTTCATCTCTTGTTCTGTTTATTTCTGGTTTTGTGTGGTTTGTGATCTGGTGGTATTTTAGTTTCACAGTTTTTTTTGGTTTTTCGGTGGTGGGGCTGTGGAAAGGTTTGTGATGTTTGAAGTTTGAGAATCAGTTTGTGTTATGAGATTTATTGAAGATTTTGTGGTGGTGTGTGGTGATTATGAAAGGTTAGTGATGTGGTTCATTGAAGGCTAATGAAGAATGAGCATAGGGTGTGTTGAAGCTTGGTTGGGTTTGTGGTGAAAGAATGAGGAAGTGAGGGTCCGATTTATGCTGTGATGAGATGAAAATTATTGAGTCGTGTTGGTTGTTATGAGTGGTAATGCGTTGGGTTGCTGAGGTTTTTGTATAGATGTTGTACGGTATGTTGAGGAAATGGAAAGGTAATGGTGATGCTGATTGTAAAATGCCAGGCTGTGTATACTATCAAAACAAATTTGTTGCCAAAGTTTGTGGTTTGCTGAGTAGTGGTGGACTTGAAGCAATTTGGATATAATATCAACAGTAATAACAACAATAATATAGAAAATAATAATAATAATAATAATAATAATAATAAAAATAACAAAAAAAACAATTATAATGATAATAATAATGATAATAATAATAATAATTATAATAATAGAATAATAGAAAAAAAATGATTAATGATGATAATAATAATAATAATAATAATAATAATAATAATAATAATAATAATAATAATAACAGAAATAATAGAAAAAAATGATTAATGATGATGATAATAATAATAATAATAATAATAAAGATTGGTAATGGAAATGCAATTTAAAATAGTAATAAAAAGTGAGAATTAAAAATAATGATGATAAAGGTTAGTTAATAAAATAACAAAAACAATACTAGTATCAACAAATAATAATAAGTTTTTTTTTATTTTTGAATAACTAATAGTAAATGAGGTAAGTAGTAAAGATAAAGATAAAAAGAAATTAATTAATTTTTTTTTAGGAAACTTTTTTATAGAAAATAGTTAATGAGAAAAAAAAGGTTATAACCCGATAAAATGACTCCGCATAACGCCGCACACAAACACAGACAAACTCAAACTGACTCGACTTTGCTCATGGAGGAAATGACATATTTTCTGGTTTTTCGAATATCAAACATAAAAGAAAATGGGACATATTTTTTGATTTTTTTTTCCAAATATCAGACAGAAAAATAAAGTAACACATATCTTTTGAATTTTGAATATTTGTTAGACAGAAAATAAAATGATGCGGGTAGGACAAATTTGGGGTATGACAGTTGCCCCTATCGAATTAGCTCAGACCAAGTAAGATGAACTGCCTCGCGTTCAAACTTTCAAGGTATAAGACAAACAGACTCCAAATTTGTCCGCAAAAGAAAGAAATTGTGAAAATAGCAGATGATTAATATTGGAAATGATGGGTGACACAGCAAGAAACAAGTTGACAAAATAAAACATTTATCACCGACGGATGATAAAGCGAATGACTGAAAATAAAATCACTTATCACCGAAGAATGATAAGGCAAATGACTGAAAAATAAAATCACTTATCACCGAAGGATGATAAGGCAAATGACTGAAAAATAAAATCACTTATCACCAGAGGAATGATAAGGAAAATAACTGAAAATAAAATCACTTATCACCGAAGGATGATAAGGCAAATGAATGAAAATTAAATCACTTATCACCAGAGGATGATAAGGAAAATAACTGAAAATAAAATCACTTATCACCAGAGGATGATAAGGCAAACGACTGAAAAATCACTTATCATCGAAGAATGATAAGGCGAATGACTGAAAAATAAAATCACTTATCACCGAAGGATGATAAGGCAAACGACTGAAAATAAAATCACTTATCACCAAAGGAATGATAAGGCAAATGAAATTTAAATACGACGCTGTCACTTAAAGGGAAAACCGAGTGGTTGAAAAATATAAAAAAACTGAAGAGAAAAGATTCAATGGGGGACGGCTTACTGAATCCGCCGAGGAGATGTCTGGAATCTTTGATTGATCCTGGATCCTGACTTATGCACGCATGCTTGATTTTTTGAAATGGTATTCCATAATGATAGAAGTACGATGCAAGTGTTTATGCAATAAGATATAAGTTGGAACTGTTGGGGAATATAAAAAAGTCTGATTTATTTATGTATGCAAATGATGCACGCGTTGCAAACGATTGATGTAAATAATGCGTATGACGTTGATGATGCATAATGATGCATATGAGCGATTGAAAGGTGCCAGCTTGGTGGACTTTCGGTTTGGTAGTTGCCAATAATGATTGGACTTTGGGTGGGTGGAGGGTTTGATTCCCCGACACTCGATCTTTGACGATGTATGGTCGTAAGATGAATCTGTATGCTCCAAGTTTGGTTATTTGCTGGTGAGCGAAGCGACTCAATTGACACATGAAGACTGCTTTTGCTTTGAATGATTGCCAACGTCCAACGAGGACTGCTTGTTTAGCTGGGGAGAAGAGATAGGAAGACTTGCTCCTTGTATGGCTGCCCCTGCCTGTAGGGTATTTGAAAAAACTCTAGTGGGGAAGCTTTGAGAGTGACCAAGACATGATCTTCCCCAGTATCTGGATTTGGTAGACGTCTGCCCCTGATTGAACTGTTTGAAGATAACTTGCCCCTGATTGGGCTGTTAAGAATGATTTTGCCCCTGATTGATGGACTTTGAAATATATTGCCCCTGATTGGGCTGTTGAAGATAATTTTCCTATGATTGGACTGTTGAGGTAATCTTGATTCATGTTGGCACCAATGAAGTTTAAATTTCTCTTTTGATTGCCCCTTGTTGGGATTGCACTGATGTCAAGCACTAAATTGTAATTAAATTATTCATACACAAATGGTAGTGTTAATGTAACGTTCATGCGAGTTTTGAAAAAAGACAATTTATTTGAATGTCGTGATAGTGTGACGAATGGACCGTTAGCCCAAATGAGGTGTTGATTTAGAAAGTGCGTAAAAGATGCAACAAGAATAATGTGCAAACGAGATTGAAGATTAGCAAATACATGGGAGTCAGTTTACGCAACCTTGTGGGTAGCATGCTTTAAGAATAAACCCTGTCTCAATTAGGTCTTTTGAAGGTTGCAACATGGTCTGGTTAATGGTTAGAGAAACAAAGGATGTAAGGCTCAAAGTTTGATTTGTACCCACCCCTTCTTCGTGATGTTCTCCAGTCCTACGTTCAGTTAACTCTACACATGCATTTGTTTTGACTTTGCAAGAGTGAAGATGAAGCTTTAAAGTTCGCTTGAAAATGACAGTCATCTTATTTTGTGGGTGAATGTGGGTGACCCTTTGATTCTTGACTTGGTGGTCACTGATTTTTATTTTGCTTTTGCTGAGGATTTGAGTTCCTCTTTTTGATTCATTCTTCTTCTTTTTTGTTGACTAAGTCTCCCATCGGGTGCTCAACTTAGTGGTTTTTCTTTTCTATATTTTTTCGTATTTTGTTGAATATTGTGACTGCCAAGTCATTTGTTGATGGTCCTCTGACGGGATGTCTTATCTTGTGATTCGAAGGTGTAGTCAGGCTAACTGAATAACTACCCTGCCCCGGGTTAGATGTAAGGGTTATATCCGAAAGAAAACTCCTACTTCTAGGCTCGAAGTGGTTAACTAGGGATTAACTCCTTATATCTCCAGTGTTTGGGGATTTGGAAAAAAAATGCATGTACATCGTTGACGAGGTTTTATCCGAAAGCATACCGCAACAGTTATGGGTATTTCGTCTTCATCATCCTCCCTCAAATATTTGCTAAAGTGAAGTGGGGGAATATTTTTGTGATTTTTGTGATAAATGATAAATAATGAGCGAATGCGAATAGACTAATTCAAAACATGCATACACATAATATTAACAAAACCAAGTACGAATAACAATGTTCAAAGCAAATAGTACTTAAACAAACGATACAAAATAACAAGAAATGCGGAAATGATAAATGACGACAAATGCCTTGATTTGAGGAAATGAACTTCTCTTGATTGAATGCTTCAAAGTTGGAGACAACTCAACTTGGTCTTCAACAACCCTTTCAAAAGCTTTCACTTGCTGGCACCGTGCGGCGACATTGGATTGTTCTAGACATTTGGATTTCTAGGAGTGAAGGTGATATCCTTAGAGTTGAGCATATCTTGAACTTTGTGCTTGAAGGCATGGCAGTTCTCAATTGTGTGACCTGGAGCGCCTTTGTGATACTCACAGCGAGCATTGGCATCATAGTTTCGGGCGTTACCAGTCTGAGGTGGCATATCTTTCAAAGTAAGAGATCCTTTTGCCATCAGCCCATTAAAGATTTTTGAATATGACATAGGCAGGGGATCAAGGTGTCTATCATATCCTCTTTATTGATATGTTGGGCGCTGTTGAGGAGCGCGTTGGCGTTGTTGACCAGGCTGTTGTGGATAAGCCGGTTGTTGGTATGGTCCAGGTGCATATTGAGCAGCTACAACTAGAGGATATGGACGTGGTTGATAAGCCATCTGAGGTGGAAATGGAGCTTGAATAGCTGGCTGGTAAGGCATTGGAGGAACTGGTTGATATGGCACAGGAGTGTATTGTGCAGCAGCAACATACAGGTACTGATAGTAGGGAATTGGAGTAGGTGCACTCTGTTGCGGATTCCCACTTGCAGCAGAAATGGCATTTGTTTCACCCTTTTTGTACCCATTGAAAGGATTCTTGACTCTAGTTTGGCTGCTAGAACCTCCTTGAATCTTTCCACTCTTCAGAACTTCTTCAATTCTTTCTCTGACGATTACCATGTCCGAAAATCCAGAAGATACACTGTTGATCAGCTTCTCGTAGTATTGCCCCTGTAAGGTACCCATGAAGATGTCGATCAGTTCACGGTCAACCAATGGTGGATGCACTCTGGCAGCTAACTCCCTCCAGCGTTGGGCGTACTCCTTAAAGGATTCGTTCTCCTTTTGAGTCATACTCTGAAGTTGAGTACGGTTAGGAGCAAGGTCAGTGTTGTACTTGTATTTCTTTTTAAATGCATCAGATAGATCAAGCCAAGTACGAAGATTGTTGCGTTCAAGTTGCATTTACCATTCTAGAGACGCTCCAGACAGGTTGTCTTGGAAATAATGGATCATGAGTCTGTCGTCTTTGGCATGAGCGGCCATTTTGCTGCAGTACATTCTCAAATGGAGTTAGGACAGCTGAGGCCTTTATATTTCTCGAATTCAGGCAATTTGAACTTAGCAGGGATCACAACATCCAGAACTAAGCACAAGTCTGAGGCACTCAGAGAAGTTGAGTTGTGTCCTTCCATGATTCAGAGTTTTTCAGCTAACTCGCGACACATCTTCATAGCTTCACAATCTTGAACAACATGAGGGTTTGTGATTGGAACAGCAGTATGCATCTCGTACTCAACTTGCTGATCTTCTTCAGCATGAGGAAACTGGACTTGAGTTGGAATAGGTTGAGCTTGAGGAATAGCACCAACAGTGACACCAGAGGTAGGTATTGGTTGAGAAGTGGCTTCTTCAACAACAGGAGTGAAGCCTGGAGGCAAACCATAGACCAAAGGATTTGGAACTGGAACTGAAGGCATTGTGCCCGAGTTAGATCCTTGCACTAGAGCATTGTTCATTGCGACAGCAGCTTCGCGACGTTCTTCCATCCTAGCCAAAGCTTGTATGGTCTCATAAATCCGGTCAATCTTGTTCTTGACCGAGTCAATATCTTCCCTCATAGCAGCTTGCTCTTCTTGAATCACGTCCATTAGTCTTCTAGTGTTGGCTCGAGTTAGGTACGGGCGTTGGGAAACCAGCTTGATTTACTGAAGATGGAGGAACATGAAATGAGTTCTCGGCTTTGGAGTGAAATTCAATATGAATAATTAATGCAAATGAAATGATATGTAATGTCCGAATCCAGGATCACAAGATCATGGTCTCATGAGTCCAAGGTACAAATGGATGATACTCTGATCAGGAACTCACTGGGTAGACTCTAAGGTTTTAGGGACCCCAAAGTTGTCAATTCATATGGATGTTCATCACACGCGCCATAAGCATGACGGTTGACTGACTTCCCCATATGAATCTATTTTGGGTTAGATCTTCGTATCGACAACCCACGAGAGCAAATTTTCTCGGGAGCCCATACTACGCGATCATCGACACGAGGTTTAAACAAAGGTCTCAGAGTTATGGACTTTGCTCAACTGTTTGATGCACATGTCAGCTCTTGACAGTCAATCAACTTCATTGAGAAAATCTATTCTGAGTGAGGTCTTCGTTTTGACAACTCACGAGAGAAAATTTATCGGGAGCCAATACTATGCGACCATCAATCGATGCTTTAACCAGAATGTTCTAAAGGTCCTTAGAGTCGATGGCTCTAATGAAAAAAACTGAGCACACATGCCAAGATCTTAACGATCGTCAGTATTCTCATTAGAATCTACTCCAAATGAGGTTTTCGTATTGACAACCCACGAGAGAGGTTCCCTCGGGAGCCCATACTACACAACCTCGCTAACTTATGTTTGTACTCGTAAGCCCAGGTATAGAGCCTTCCCTTCAAGTTTCTTTTGCGATCAATGTATCGATCCAAATTATAGTACCAAGAAGCCACAAGATATATAATATGGAATGCGATAAAGAAAGCGATGAAAATAAACAAAGCAAAACAAACAAGCAAACATCCAAATAAGCGTGGAAACCTAGACTAGGCTTGACTTGTATAGTGGTGAATCAGTCCCCAGCAGAGTCGCCAGCTGTCGTACCCCGAAAAATACGACCTCACGCGATCCGGAAAGACGGGAGCCGCGCGCTGGACAGGCTGAAGAGTCGCCACCTAATTCTATTTATTCCCGAATAGGGAAAGGGAAGATATAGATAAAACCTGGGAAGAGAGAGATAAGGACAAAGGTCAACAGAACCATTGCCTGGGTTCGGGAGTCGGTTATGCAGGGGGAAGGTATTAGCATCCCCTACATCCATCGTACTCGATGGGAACCATCTAAGTTATCACGCGCGAAAGGATGTCTATGCTTAACGAGTTAATTGCTAAGGGGAAACGAGTTGAATTATAAGTTAGATTGATCCTAGGTGCTCGGCAAGGATTGAAATCCTTGTGCCTACGTACTCCCGCGTGCAATGGAAAAGTCAGAGCCTCGTAGTTCGGCCTACTACGGTTGATGGTTGTTGATTTTATTACCTTTCTTCGATAAAAGGGTTTAGGAGTCGAATTGCACTAAAGACTATGGATAGTTTATTCCGTCCAACAATACGACCGTCTTGCGTCGAAATAATCGGAGCGAGTAACGAGAGCTCGTTATCCTCCTTTCTATCGCTTAAGGCTTGTGGCATACAATTTCTTCTCGTATTATTAATGTGTTTTATTAACCTACGACCGCTTGACGTTGGATCAAGGGTTTGGATCTAATCGAAACATTTTTTTTTTAGGTTTTAGGGTGAATGCGAATGGAGGTTTATTTTGTGGTTTGTTAGCGAGGCACAATGCGCTCATCTCGCAAGGTGAAATGAATCCTTAATAAACGAAACGATAACTGAAAAAATAAAATGCGAGTGTGTGAGAGTGCAACCACTTGGCGTTGGATCAAGGATTCGCGAACTAAACTAAATCGATAAAATGCGGGAAATAAAATGCTCACATAAAATGGGGGAGGGATACAAAATAAATTACAGGGGATTGCATGAAATAAAAGGGTCTCGTTGTAATTCGCCCAAGAGAAAGCGTGTGTGCAGTGTTTTCGAACTATTCGGAGGCGTTCGGCCTTTTTATTCGAATGCAACTGTTCGAAGGCGTTAGACCTTTTCGGACGCGTCGAGATGTGGTTCGTTTACTTCCTTAGAGCCGGTTAAAATTTGGAACCGTTCTATGAGGAGTCGATCGTTTATTTAAAATGCGATAAAATAAATAAATTAAATTAAATTAGAATAAGCGATAAACAAATAATAAATTAAATGGAATAATTGAATAATAAAGCGAATTGAATTAAATTGTGGCAATAGAAAATAAATTGAAATAATGAAAGCGAAAAAATAAATTAAACTACGTAGGCCTCATATTGACCGAATTTTCCGATAATGGGATCAGACTCAATTCGGCCGTTTATTATATCATAGGCCCATAAAATTTGGAGAAAACGAGAAATACAAAATTTAGAAGAATACTAAATGGTTTACTAATATTTTTAAAGAATTTTTTTTAATAATAAAATAAAAAAATAATCATAATAATAAAATAAAGGTGATGATATTAGTAAGGCTTGATTAACTAAGAGGAAATTAGTAAAGAAATAAAAGAAAACAGAGGGGTAGCAATGATACAGGGTGTGTGCTTATCGACTAAATCTGTGGGTTGAGCCCATAGCAAGATAACACCATATATAATAATAATAAAAAAACAAAACAAAAAGAACAAATTAAATTGAAAGAAAACAAAAAGTAAATTGAAAATCAGTAAAACGGCGGAGAGATGTGAAACACGTTCACTTTCACAAACAAACTCAAACGAAATCACGGGAAAAAAACCTACCCTTCTCAAAAAATGACTCAACGCGACGGCTCCTCGCGGTTAAAGCTTTGTAGCGTGTATCATTTTCGGTCGCTCAGTTTGTTCTCTCTCAGTCACGGCGGCGGCTGTTCCGGTTTCGGTGGCGGTGAAGGTTCGGGTCTAGGGATTTTTTATGGTGAGTATTGCGGTTTACGGCTTCTCAGTGGTGGAAGGTTTCATCGGTTGGGAAAGATCTTCTGTTTCTCGCAGTGGTCTCGCTCTTCTCTCCCTCACGGTAGCATTTTGGATTTTCGGCCGCCGTTATCACTCTCGTTCCTCTCTCAGATCTGAATCTGTCTCTCTTGCAAACTCACTCACGTTCTCGCACGACTACAGTTGTTTCATTGACGCGCTTTCAATATCTGCATTTTTTGAGCGGGTTTGGGTCGATAGTGTTTGAATTCTGAAGTTTTTTCACGGTGAGTTTTCTATTTCGGATTTGGTTTGATTTTTTCGATCTGCTTTGCTCACGTTTTCGAGTTTGTTATGGTTCTCATTCTCTTAATCTCTTGTTCTGTTTATTTCTGGTTTTGTGTGGTTTGTGATCTGGTGGTATTTTAGTTTCACAAGTTTTTTTGGTTTTTCGGTGGTGGGGCTGTGGAAAGGTTTGTGATGTTTGAAGTTTGAGAATCAGTTTGTGTTATGAGATTTATTGAAGATTTTGTGGTGTTGTGTGGTGATTATGAAAGGTTAGTGATGTGGTTCATTGAAGGCTAATGAAGAATGAGCATAGGGTGTGTTGAAGCTTGGCTGGGTTTGTGGTGAAAGAATGAGGAAGTGAGGGTCCGATTTATGCTGTGATGAGATGAAAATTATTGAGTCGTGTTGGTTGTTATGAGTGGTAATGCGTTGGGTTGCTGAGGTTTTTGTATAGATGATGTACGGTATGTTGAGGAAATGGAAAGGTAATGGTGATGCTGATTGTAAAATGCCAGGCTGTGTATACTATCAAAACAAATTTGTTGCCAAAGTTTGTGGTTTGCTGAGTAGTGGTGGACTTGAAGCAATTTGGATATAATATCAACAATAATAACTACAATAATATAGAAAATAATAATAATAATAATAATAAAAACAAAAAAAACAATTATAATGATAATAATAATAATAATAATAGAAATAATAGAAAAAAATGATTAATGATAATAATAGTAATAATAATAATAATAATAAAAATAATAATAATAATAGAAATAATAGAAAAAAATGATTAATAATAATAATAATAATAATAATAATAATAATAAAGATTGATAATGGAAATGCAATTTAAAATAGTAATAAAAAGTGAGAATTAAAAATAATGATGATAAAG
Source organism: Lathyrus aphaca (assembly GCA_963966055.1). Classification (NCBI taxonomy): domain Eukaryota; kingdom Viridiplantae; phylum Streptophyta; class Magnoliopsida; order Fabales; family Fabaceae; genus Lathyrus; species Lathyrus aphaca. Next base: position 161,994,081 of record OZ014520.1, on the reverse strand, counting down.
GTTAGTTAATAAAACAACAAAAACAATACTAGTATCAACAAATAATAATAAGTTTTTTTGTATTTTTGAATAACTAATAGTAAATGAGGTAAGTAGTAAAGATAAAGATAAAAAGAAATTAATTAATTTTTTTTTTTAGGAATTTTTTTTATAGAAAATAGTTAATGAGAAAAAAAAGGTTATAACCCGATAAAATGACTCCGCATAACGCCGCACACAAACACAGACAAACTCAAACTGACTCGACTTTGCTCATGAAGGAAATGACATATTTTCTGATTTTTTGAATATCAAACATAAAAGAAAATGGGACATATTTTTTGATTTTTTTTTCAAATATCAGACAGAAAAATAAAGTAACACATATCTTTTGAATTTTGAATATTTGTTAGACAGAAAATAAAATGATGCGGGTAGGACAAATTTGGGGTATGACAGTTATGTATTTAGTATGTTTGAAGTGTCCGTTAACTATTTTTGATAGAGATTTTTATGTGGATTTAATTTGTTTACCGCTCGGTAATATAGATGTTATTTTGGGGATGAACTGGTTGGAATTCAACCGAGTTTACATTGACTGTTATAGGAAGAAGTTGTTATTCCTTACTCCTGAAGAGAAAACATTGGCTAATTCTTTTTCTACTAAAGAATTGAGGACCTTGTTGGAAGATGAGGATAATATGTTTGCACTATTCCCATCGTTATCTATTGAGAGCAAGGTATCAGTTGGTGAGTTGCCAATTGTGGGTGAATTTCCAGAAGTATTTCCTGATGATATTACGGAATTACCTTCGACGAGAGAAGTTGAGTTTACTATCGACCTTATTCCTGGTACAAGGCCTATTTCTATGGCACCGTACAGGATGTCAGCGTTAGAGTTGGCTGAATTGAAATCTCAGATTGGAGAGTTGCTGGATAAGAAGTTTATCAGACCAAGTGTTTCGCTGTGGGGAGCCCCAGTATTATTGGTAAAGAAGAAGGATGGTAGTGCTTCTATGCATCGATTACCGTCAGTTGAACAAGGTGATCATTAAGAATAAGTATTCGCTTCCAAGGATCGACGACTTAATGTATCAGCTAGTTGGTGTGCGTGTTTTTAGTAAGATTGATCTGAGGTCATGTTACCATCAGATTTGAGTGAAAGAAGGTGATATTCAGAAGACCACATTTAGAACTCGTTATGGACATTATGAATATGCTGTGATGTCTTTCGGAGTGTTTAACGCGCCAGGTGTATTTATGGAGTATATATACCGTATCTTTCATTCTTATTTAAATCAGTTCATTGTGGTGTTTATTGATAATATTCTTATTTACTCCAAGACGGAAGATGACCATAAGGAATATTTGAGGACTGCGTTGCAAGTATTGAAAGATAACAAGTGGTTTGCTAAGTTATCGAAGTGTGAGTTCTGGCTTGATAATGTGAGTTTCTTAGGTCATGTTATTTTTGGAGATGGTATAACAGTGGATCCTTCTAAGGTCAGTGCTGTGTTGCAATGGGAACCTCCGAAGACAGTCAGAGATTCAAAGTTTTCTGGGTCTAGCAGGTTATTATAGAAGATTCATTCAGGGATTTTCTAATTTGGCATTGCCGTTGACTCAATTGACTAGGAAGAGTCAAACATTCATTTGGGATGTAGCTTGTGAGGAAAGCTTTGAGGAATTGAAAAAGAAATTGACTACGGCACCAGTGTTGGTTTTACCGAGTCCTGGTGAACCTTTTCGTTTTGTATTGTGATGCGTCTAAGATGGGAATAGGTGGAGTTTTGATGCAAGACGGAAAGGTAGTAGCTTATACTTCGAGGCAATTGAGGGTACACGAGAGGAATTACCCTACTCATGATCTTGAGTTAGTTGCAGTGGTTTTCGTGTTGAAGATTTGGAGGCACTATTTGTATGGGTCAAGATTTAAAGTGGTTAGTGACCATAAAAGTTTGAAGTACTTGTTTGATCAGAAAGAGCTGAATATGAGGCAACGAAGATGGTTGGAATTTCTGAAAGATTATGACTTTAGTTTGAGCTATCATCTGGGAAAGGCTAATGTAGTAGCATATTCTTTGATCCGTAAGACAATTCATATGTCGGCATTGATGTTGAAGGAATTAGAGCTAATTGAATAGTTCTGAGATGACACCTGAGAGTGTTAGACTTGGAATGTTAAAGGTGAATAATGACTTTTTGGATGCTATTAAGAAGAATCAGAGACTTGATGTGAAGTTGGTTGACTTGATGTCTACAGGAGGCAATGATCCTGAAAGTGATTTCCAGGTAGATAATTCTGGTGTATTGAGATTCTGGAGCAGAATTTGTGTGTCGGACAATGCTGAGTTGAAAAAGGCATTCTTGGAGGAAAGTCATCGTAGTAGCTTGAGCATCCATTTTGGAGCTACGAAGATGTATCAGGATTTAAAAAAGATGTTTTGGTGGTTTGGTATGAAGAGGGATATAGCACAATTTGTGTATGCTTGTTTGGTGTGTCAGAAATCAAAAGTGGAACATCAGAAGCCTTCAGGAATAATGCAACCGTTGGAAATTCCAGAATGGAAGTGGGACAATATTGCTATGGACTTTGTTTCTAGTTTTCCGAATAGGGTGAGAGGATTTGATACAATTTGGGTAGTTGTGGATAGATTTACAAAATCCGCACATTTTATTCCTATGAATATGAGTTTTCCATTAACGAAGTTGGCTGAGATTTATATCAGGGTAATTATGAAGTTGTATGGTGTTCCTTTAAGTATAGTTTCGGATAGGGATCTGAGGTTCACTTTGGAATTTTGGAAGATTTTGCAAGAGGCTTTGGGTTCAAAGTTGAAATTGAGTTCGGCTTATCATCCGCAGACGGACGGTCAGTCAGAAAGGACTATCCAGACTTTAGAAGATCTGTTGAGAACTTGTGTGTTAGAACAGGGCGGTGCGTGGGATACTCATTTTCCATTGATTGAGTTCACGTACAATAATAGTTACCATTCTAGTATTGGAATGGCACCGTTTGAAGCTTTGTATGGTAGGAGGTGTAGAACGCCTTTATGTTGGTATGAAACTGGTGAAAATGTGGTGCTTGGACCTGAATTGTACAACAGACTACTGAGGTAATTCAAATAATCCATGAGAAGATGAAAACTTCTCAAAGTAGACAGAAGAGCTATCATGATAACCAAAGGAAAGAATTAGAATTTGCCGAAGGTGATCATGTATTTTTTAGGGTCAATCCAATGATAGGTGTTGGACGTGCTTTAAAATCGAAGAAGTTGGATCCTAAGTTCATTGGACCATATCAGATTTTGCAGAAAGTTGGTACTATTGCGTATAGAGTGGCTTTACCGCCAGATTTTTCGAACTTGCATGATGTGTTTCATGTGTCGCAACTTCGGAAGTATGTGTCTGACCCATCTCATGTTATTCTGTGGGATGCGGTGCAGGTTAGGGAGAATCTAACAGTAGAAGCGATGCCAATAAGGATTGAGGATCGCAAGACGAAGTGACTCAGAGGTAAGGAGATTCCTCTGGTGAAAGTAGCTTATGAAGGAGCTGCTGGTGGGAGTGTGACCTGGGAGCTGTAAAGTAGGATGCGAGAGTCGTATCCGGAACTTTTCTCGTCAGGTACATTTTCGAGGACGAAAATATTCTAAGTGGGGGAGAGTTGTAACACCCTATTTTTAATATTTATTCATTGGGTATTTTTGGTGCTTTGTTAGCCTTGTTTAAGGCGTATGTTTTGTTGTTTTGGTGGTGTGTCCTTGTGGGACGGGTAGAACTGGGGTGTGTTTAATAATAGTGAGTGTGCGAATAATAATAATAACATTTAACCATTATTTCCATTACAATTATTAGTATTATTATTGGGCCTGATTAGAAAGGATGTGTGAATTGGTAAAATTGGAAGGTGAGGGTTTTTATAGAGAAGTTGGACTAAGTAGACAGTTAGAAAGAATTGGTTGTGGGATTTGTGGGAAGTGCAAAGGAGGTTAAGAAGAGGAAGAACACCTAGACCATCTTCACACAACCAAAATCTTTGCAGGAAATTCGTCTGATTTTGAAGTAAGGGGGAGAAAGGAATTCTAAATAGGTGATTTAACATGATGGGTAGTGAGGGGTTCCTTACCTCATAGAAATTTCTGTTGTTTTGATGAATTTATGATGAAAAATTATTTATATGATTATTATTGTGAATGTGTTAATATGATTTTGTGGATTATTGGTGTTGTACTATCGTAATTGTTATGTGGTATGAACATTTGATGCATAATGTTGTTGATGATGCAGTGGAACGGTACTAATGGAGATACATAAAGGTTATAAAAATTGAATTAGTAACTTATGAGAAAGGAGGACATAATTAAGAGTATAAAACTAGTATAAACATGATTCTAAGTCTGGTAAAATAGAACGAAAATGGAATCGTAAGGGAGTTACAGAACAGAAGGTAGAAAAAGCGAAACAGGGAATGCAGTTGGACTGTGAGATGACTGTCTCATTAATCCAGACGAGTGTTTGGGGTCCGTGACGACCGTCATGCGTAATAACGAGTGGCACAAGTCTGTGACATCCGTCACATGTGCCTGGGGCAGGAATCTTAGTGGTATAGGTTCTGTTCTTGGTTCTGAGATAGTCGATCACTTCCAGAAGCATAAATTAGACTAAGGAGTACCAATTAAATTAGAGGAAGCTTGTTAATTAGGTGACAGAAGATGAATAAATAAAGTTAGTGATGAGTTAGGGAAAGAGAAGTTAAATAACAGTAAGATAACTTAGTAACAGGTATTGCAAGTACCATGTTATAGTGATGTAGGATTGTTAAGGAGTATGGTGATCGACTAGTAATGAGTAATATTAGCAGAACGTGTTAAGTAGTCTAATTAATTAGTTTAACCAGGGCTATTTAAATAAAATTGTAATGGACTCGTTGTCCTTGAATTGTGTGGTTATGTACGTGTAGATGTATAATATGGTGAATTATACATGTTGTATGCTTTTCATTGTCATGCATACATTGTTGAATTATTGCTGGGATGATCGTGCCGGATAGGCAAATACGATCATCCATACTCCTTTATGGAGAGTGCTAAGATAATCATTGTCGGATGGGTGTATGTGATTATCTATGTTCGATTGAATGAACAAAAACCAGATACCACATGCATTGTGTCATGTTGAGTCACATTGCATAATCATTGTTGATTGTTGTTGCGTGATTATTGTTGGATCTATTGTTGTTGGATTAATGGTGAACTTGTTGTATTTGTTGTTGTGTGTGAGAAACTATCTTATAGATGTTAATTCCACCGTTTAAGTTTGAATTTGTTTCTCACCCCTTTGTTATTGTTGTTTCATATGTGCTTCTTTGGAAGTATAGATAATCCAGGTACTTGAGAGTGCGTGGAGTCATGTTGCTTGTTCGAGTCTAGGATGCTCTGATACGTAACACGGGATGGGGACTTTTGTTGTTTTATTTTCTTTTGTTACATATCAAATTTATGATATTGGAAACCTTATAAACCAAGTTTTATTTTAAGGAATTATTGTTGATGTTGGCATGTTGCCTAAGTCGAACTAATTATGTTAATTTCCGTTGTTTTTGGATGAAGAATTTTATTTGGATAATATTGTTGAAGTGTGGAATTCCACTTGTTTTACTCTGATTTTTCGTATTAAACTACTATTTTGTACAATGGAAAAAGTGGGGTGTTACAGCGGGAGTGGTTTTTGAGCAGCAAATGAAGGTTTGTGTCCACTGTTTTTTTTAAATGAGAGCAGAGATGTGTTGTGAAATTTGTATGAAGTTGTTGAAGGGTTTGTGATAAGAAGTATATGCAGCTGAAGAAATTTTTGTTGTGTTTGTTATGAATGTAGGGAGTAGAATCAGAAGAGAGTGAGCGAAAAAAAGAGTGTCGAGTATTGTGTGATTGTTGGATGAAGAAGAGGATGAGCTGCGTGGAAACGTTGGCATGTGTGAGTGGAGTTTTTTTTATTCGTAGTCTTTGCGTGTGTGTGTGTGTGGTACCAATATAGGTGGAATTTGCACTGGGTATATGGAATTTCTGTTGTGGTGTGGGGACCTCGAATTTGGTTACGTTGTCATGTTGGTTGTAAATAAATTACATATTGTGATGTATGAAATGGGCGGGGTCAATGAGAATTAATTTTTGGTGTATTGAGAAAGGTGGGACCATGTGTGTATGACATGAAAAAAGTTGTATAGGTTATAGCCTTTTGGTGTATATGCGTTGTGTTGTTGTAAAAATGGAGAGGCTTTATGCATTATTTTAATTTCATCACTTTTCTGAATGATTCCTACTGATATTTTTTATGATAAATAAGAGACGGACCTTGGTGAATACTGGGTTTATGGATTAAACAATTGAAATTGAATATGGATATGGTGAAAATAATAGTGTAATGGACTATGTATAGAAAAATAAAAATGGATTTTGGAATAGTTTGAATATTTGAATTAACAAAAAATGAAAATAGGTAAAAACAAAATGGATGTGGTTTATGAGTATGGATGTGAATTGGTGAAAAATATGAAGGAAAAATATATGGATTTAATTGAATGATGAGTGGATATTGAAATATAGTTTATAAAAATTAAAAATTGGGTAATGTATAGAAAATTGGTTTGAAGTATGGATAATAAATAAAATTCGGAATGAACTTGAATAAACCCTCCATTAATATTTTCTACTGATGCACATTGACTGAATTTAATCCAAAAACTGCACTCGAAACTCTTCCACCAACTGTTGCACCCCAAAATTTGCCCTCCCCAAGACAAGACATTGTGTACTAGGAGGTTCACAAGGTTCACAAGGTACACAAGGTTCACAATTGGTCAGAAAGTTTGACAATTCCCTCAGACAATGCATCCTCCTAAGCAATGCATCTTAAACTAGGGTTTTGACTTTCATCAGGCTAAATGGACTTTCAAGTCTTCAAGTGAGCTTCATAGCATCCTATATATGTTCAAGAATCCCCATGTCAAATTTTAAGACTTTCCCAAAAGATTTGCTCAGTCAGATGATCAGATAGGTTAAAATCAGTCAAGGCAGTCAAAAAGTCAAAATGAGGTCAACTGTGGTCAAACCAAAGTCAAACTTCATGATTTTTTTCCAACATCAAGTATATGAAGTAAAATTCATCATTTGATCAAGGGTTGATCATGATTCATCAAGGAGATTTCAGATCATCAAGAATCAGGAGTTTCTAAATTAGGGTTTTCACAGGAAAAGTCAATTGAACTTTGACCAGCCATAACTTTCACATGCTTCATCAAATTTTTTCCATCCAAAGCTCATTTTGAAGGAAATTGAATTCTCTACAACTTTGTGTCTCACAAGCCAAGCCCAAAAATGCTTCATTTGGAAGGTATGAGCTAAGACATTATAGGTCCTTTTAAAAGTCAACAAAAAGTCAACAACTTCCAAAGAGCATAACTTGAGAATGGTAAAAGATATGGACATGAGACAAAAGAGGTTGGTTAGAGTACTCTTTAAGCTTTCCAAAATGTCCAAGAACACCTTCATAGAATTTTCTCTTATGATACTCGTCCGTATCATACTCTCCCCAACAAGTTGAACACTCGTCCGTATCATACTCTCCCCAGCAAGTTGAACACTCGACTGTGTCTCACTCATACTTTTTACTCATACAAATACCCGTCCGTATCATGTATACACCACTTATCTTTTCTCAGATTCAACACTCGTCCGTGTTCTTTGTTAACCAGTTGATACTCGTCCGTATCATCATCTCTGAACATGCGTCAGCATTTGTTTCTACCTATACTCGTCTGTATCATAGTCTTAAGGATGCTCGTCCGCATCTTTAATCTATACACCGTGTCAAACACTTATACCTTCTCCTTCTTGAATCTAGACATTCGTCTATGTCTACCTATCCCCAGTAGAAAGCAAATTTCCTTTCTATCTGACATTCGTCCTATGTCATGATAAACCCCGCGAGCAGTCGTACCCTGCCAGGTGATCGCCCTTCACCTTTTGATGATCGTCCTTCATCATTCCCCCAGCGGAGCCTCCATCATTGGAACACTTTTCTATCCGACATTCGTCCTATGTCGTGATATTTTAGCAGCCGTCCCCTGCTAGGTGATCGTCCTTCACCTTTTGATGATCGTCCTTCATCATTTTTATCCGATGGCCGTCCCCCTCGTTGATCTTTTTATCTGACATTCGTCCTATGTCATGATAAACCCCGCAAGCAGACATACCCTGCCAGGTGATCGTCCTTCACCTCTTGATGATCGTCCTTCATCATGCTACTCCGATGACCGTCCCCCATCGTCGACTATTTCTATCCGACATTCGTCCTATGTCGTGATACTTTCGGCAACCGTACCTTGCCAGGTGATCGTGCTTCACCTTAGATGACTGTCCCTCATCTTTTTCCCCAACTGAGTAGCCGTCCCCTTCTAGGTGATCGTCCTTCACCTTTGATGACCGTACCTCATTATTTATTGCATTTATGCTTTACAAAACCCGATGGTCGTCCCCATCATGATCCTTTATTTCCCCAGCATGTCAGTCGTCCCCGTCATTGCTTCGTCCCCAGTAGTCGCCCTCTGCTCGACGGTCGTCCTCCGTCGCCCGCACTTTATAATCATACTTTATTTTCCTTTTAAAATCTATATCCCTTTTCTTATTCTTTTAGTGAGTGCAAATTTTGGACCGTCTTTGATATTCAACCACAAGTTATCTTGTTTGTCTGTCAAGCCGTCGCTTACATCCTACACAGCTAACTCATGTTTGAATAGGGGCAGCTGTAAACACCCCAAATTTTACCTCACCAAGTTCACACCATGGCTTGTGTTTCTTTTCATATGCATAAGTTCAAACATATCATCTCATATTGCATTTTTGCTCCACTGCATTGGTTCTAAGTCATCTGCATCTAGGGTTTGTGATTTGAGCAATCCCTGAGCTATCTGAGCCACTCCAAAGGTCATCAATCATCTCAAGAGGGTCCATGTATGTTCAAGCATCATATTATATCCTCCCAAGACCAAAGAAGTCAGAAAATCACAAGAACTGAGAAAGGCATAGAAGCAGAGCCAGGTTTAACTGCATAGATGACCTAAAATTAGGGTTTTGGTTTCAGAGGCCATAACTCCAAATTTTTTGGTCATTTTTGTTTCTATTGGTCTCTATATGTTATAAGGATCATACATACCAATTTTCATGAAGAAATTCAATGGGGAAGGCATCTGATCAATAAATGACTTCTTGAACAAGTCAGTGCAAAATCAGGGATCTGAGGTCCCCAATTACCCAACCAAAGGGTTTTCTCCATCATTTTGAGTGTATATGATCTTTATTTGATCTTAGAAGAAGTTAGAAGTTCACAAAAATGAAGAATTTCAAGCCATTTGCAAAGTTGCCATTTTGGGAAAGTGACTTGTAATGAAAACATGCCATTTTGGGAAAGTTTTTCAACCTCCTCTTTTTGATTAAAAAATGCTTCAAATGAAAAATTATTGGTCATGAAAGTTGTAGATTGGATCATTCCCTTTTCAAAAAGTACAATAACTTGATCTAATTCATCATAGAACTCAAGTTATGGCCTTGCAAAGTTGGAAAAAATCACTTAATTTTCACTTTTATACCAAAGAGGGAAGTTTGCAAATTCTTATGCCAAGCCAATTTGGGACCTCTGATGCATCTCTACACATCATATCATCCTAGTGCAACTCATTTGGATCAGATTTGTGCCTTGAATCACAAGCTTTCATGCTTAGAACTTCACAAATTTCAAAAGGGGCCAAACTTCCCCAAAATTGCAAAATGGATCAAATCTCTTCAGCCACTTGTGCCAGCTGCAAAATATGACTTCCATGGACCTCCTTGAAGCAAGCTGACTCGAGCCATGCCTTGAAACAGCCACTGAACCAGCCCATACCTCAAGTACACAAGTTGTTGACATTTTTGCAACTTGCCCATACCAATCAACATAGGCCAGCACCCACCCTCTGACCTATCAAGGATTGATATGTGTACCAAAAGCAACCCAACACATAACATAACACAAGATGAAACCTCCAAGAACACAACATACACAAAATTCCCAAAATTTGCAAAAGCTATCAAATCTCATATCTCAGCCAACAAACATCAAAACTTCTTCCACCATTCAACTACACAATCCTCACTGATCATTTCCCACCCTTCATTTTGCCCTAAAACCCTCAGAATCAAAAACACGATTTCAACATTTCATGAACTGAACTTCTGCCAACTTCATTTTGAGGCCATTTAAACTCCAAACAAGCATCACAAGCTCTTGGGGGGAATCATTGGAGTGGATTTGAGGCAAAGAACTGGCCAGAAAGCTCCTGTTTTGAAAGCTAAACTTCAGGTAGCCATGGCATTTATTTTTCCAGAACTCTCATTTTATGTTATAGGATGATTCTATGTGTTCCCCTGATTTCCATGATATGTTTGGTTTTGAAAATAGTTGAGAAATAAGCATTTCATGAGCTTCTGAAATTTCTGAGTTGTTTTCCGTTTTGCTTCGATTCGTGCTTTTGATGATGAATAAATGAATTTTGATGGCTGATTCTTGTTGGGGTTGAGGAGAGGATCATTTATGGAGAGTTTTAGGGCTTGGGGTTGCGTATTGAGTGAGATAGCTTGAGAGGCTAGCCAGAGAAGATGACCAGAACACTGTTCCGGTCACCTGAGAGTGTTTAGGGTTCAGATTAGGGCTTAATGACATAATTAGCATAGTTTGAATGTGAGCCGTCCATTTGCGCGCGCTGGTCAATTCCCTCCCTTTTGAGTTTAAATCTGGGCCACTGGATCAGCATACTTTCATTTTAATTCATTTAATTATCATTTTAATTGCATTTCTTTCTACATTTTATTAAAAATAGCAAAACACTTCTAAAAAATTTCATTTTTTGCATCATGACTTAAAATATTTTTCTCATTCTGAAAATAATTTTTATTTTAATTTTTGCATAAAATTCGTATTTTAAAAATGTTTAAATGTTTATTTTAATTAATTAATGAGAATTAATTAATTAAAATACCATTTAAGTTTCTAAAAATCACCAAAAAAATCACATTGCATTTTGATACATTTAGAAACATTGTCAAACCCTTCACACAAATTTCTTTTTGGTTCTTGACCTATTTTGACATTTTTCTTTGGTTTTAGGGTTCTTAAAAGACAATATTTTTGCCCTAACTTAGAAAAATCCTTTCTGCCTAACCATGAAGGGTTTGATGTTGATTCTTTTTGCATTGCACTCCTCATGTCATGTAGTTTCTAGGATAAAATTGGTTTGAATTTATCTTTCATTTTCAATTTGTTTTGCATTTATCATTGAGAGGTACCTTAAAACCCTAGCAATCTTGAGAAAATCATAACTTCCATTAGGTTAAGAGTTAGGTCTCCTCCTTTGGGAAGTGAACTTATATAGGTTTAGGGTACCTTTGATTCCATTTTAAATTTTTTATCATGTCATTTGCTTCTGGTTTTGAATTTTGTATTGCATGTTATGTGTAAACCCTAATTTTTGCCTTCATTTGCATTCATCTTTCATATGCTTGCACACATGAATTTGCCATGACATTTTATGCATTCACATGATTTCTAGGACATCTTAGGACACCTTAGGATCATGTTTGATCATTGCATCATTCATTTTCCATGTTTTGTATCCATTGCATTTCATAAGTTTTCATGAACTTTCATGCTTCTTGCTTGTCTCATTTGCATTCCCATCTCTTGTATGATCATCCACATCTCATGTATATCATTTGCATCAGCCCTTAGTATCATTTACATCTTGATATGCTTCTGACTTTGGTGTTCATCCTTGCATCTTATCTCATTCTCATTTCATTTTCATTTCCTTTCACTAACTTTTCAGGTGGTAAGTCTTTGAGAAGTGAATTTGCCTTCACTTCTCACAATCTCTTCTCATCTCTTTTGTGCATCATTGCTGCATTTTATCTTTGTATTAGAGTGAGATTGCTCATTTATGCTCCCTCCCCTCTTTCTTTCTTCAAGCAACTTATCTTCTTAAGTGAAGTAAGTTGTCTTGCTTCTTCTGCTTCTTCCTCCTTTCATCTGCTTCTTCCTTGGTGGCTTTTCTCTTGGAGATCTTCTTGCAAGCCTCACAAACCCTAGGAACATCCAAGCATGATCATAATTAGGGTTTGTTTAGTCCCCCATTTAGTTTTACCTTTGTGTCATCTTTGAGTCTTCTCTTCTCATCTCTTAATCAAGGACTAAACCTTAAAGGTTTTAAGGCTTTGTGATTAAGCTTATGCCTGCATCCTTCTATTAGGATGGAGTGTATAACTTTAATCCTAAGTGTTAAACCCTTAATGTGTTTAAATCCTTTAATCAATCCATCTAATAATCACTAAGACATCAAACTTATAACTTGGGCCTTGCATTAGGGTTCTAATTCTTCCTTAATTGGTTAAGAAGGACTAACCCTAGTGTTAATGGACAAGTCCCCCTCAAATTGTCTTACAAACCATAAAATTCACTTCTTAATCTCACCATTAACTAAAATCCACTTTAATAAAGGCTTTGTTTTGTCATGAGGTTAATCTCTAATCATGGATTAAGTTGAGGAGCCTTCCTCAGCTTAAATGTTCTCATCTATTATCCTTCTATTAGGATGATGTAATGGGTCCATTAAATCTTTGATTATGGCTTAAACTCATTACCTAACACCAAACAAAAAACTCCAAAAACATCTAAATAAGTACAAGTAGGTTAATGATCTTAATCCTACATCATGGTGACTAAGTGTGAGGTGTTTACTTCATACTTAAGGTACTCTCATTATCCCTAATTAGAGGGAGGATGTGATGAGTTTACTAACCCTTGGTTTAGGCTTAAGCTCATTTTCTTATGACAAACACACAAAAAAAAAGCAATAAAAGATTGAAAACACCAAAAGCAAACAATAATCGTCTCCTCCGGGATTCTTTTCTCACCTCATTCATTCACAAGCGAGAACTTGCTTCTTCCGTCTAATGCAAGACAGTTTGCACCTGAGCCAGACAGGTCTTACACTTGAGCATAAACAAGTACGCAGTTCATCAGTCAATTTATCTTTCAGTCTCTTTGAGTCGAACTACGGTGTTCTGACTTCCTCATTGCACGAGAGGATACGTAGGCATAACTTAACTGTTATCGAACAAAAGTCTTTGTATATTCCCCCTCTTTCCAGCATTATTCTTTAAGCCTCATAGTCTTGAGCATCACATTATTTTCTTGCACTGACACTCTCTCACTTTACTTCACTTATTTGACACTGACACTTGCATTCTTTTTCCAGCTTTTGCACACAAAATAGCACTGACACTACCCCTTTAAAACACAAATCTTTCAAGCGTGGATCCCGTCGAGTACGGCGGACAATCTGGGTGCTAATACCTTCCCAGGTTGTAACCAACCCCCTTTCTCAGTTTCTCTGGTTCGCGACCGTCTTACCCATCCTTTCTCAGGTTTATGCAGCATTACCTTTCCTTCGGGATAAAAATGCCTAGCTGGCGACTCTTTTCTTTTCAGTTCACCCATGTGTGTTCTCTCCTCTTCGCCGACCATTCGCGTCTGTACCCTCTTGACCGGGGTGTCATTTGGTGGGAGCGACAGCTTGGCGACTATGCTAGGGACTCTTATATTGCAACCAGGGCTTCTGGTTCTTTTTGTGGGTTCCTCCTAGCGCTTGTTTGATTTGTGTTTACTGGGGTGTTATGTGCTATGTGTGTTTATTTATGTTGCTTTATTTACTGCTTTATGTACAGCTTTATTTATTGCTTTCTTTACAGTTTTGCATATTTCATATTGTCATTGTCACTGTGCTAGATCTGGTTTTCTTTGGTGGGTGGGGTTCCATTGAGAGTTTAAGGTCCTATACCTGGGACCTGAGTGACATCTAGGCTAGAGTGGTTCATGTTCTTTCCCATTCCATTTCGGTCTGGTGTGGGAATATGAAACACGGTTCAGATGTGGGTTTCTTCTTGAGAACTCTGTGCTACAGATTTCCTGTAGTGCTAGGGCTATCTGAGAAGCCTGCTAAGTCTGGATGACCTTTATTATGACCTTCAGAATCTGGGGTGAATTAGGGGAGGATCCTTTATGGTTATTGCAAACACTGTACCTCCGGTTTAGAAGTGTTTACACTTCTCATAACTGATCCAAGTCTGAGGATCCTTGTTCTAGAACACTACCTGTGACGGGGTTTGGCTGTTTACAGGTTTGCAGGAACCCTTAGCCACATCATACCCTGTCACTGTATTGTTTAAGAGTACCTCATTTTGGACAAGTTCTTGTGATTAACCCCGGACATGTGACTCTTTATTTGAGTCCCCCACCTTGGTTACTGGATTTCTAAGCCTCCATCTGGACTTCTTAAACATACATGGACCTTGTATCAAAACAGATAATCAGATCCAGCTTGATCACAAGCCCTTGCATATCATTTGCATATTCATCATTGCATCATTTAACATTTGTTTATTTGCTTTTCAGGGTATCCACTTCATTGTATCTGGTTTGGTTTTGACCCCTTCTTTTGCATAGACCTCTGCTTCAGTTGTCTTCATCAGTTATCTGCTTCAGAGGAGCATGATCCACACATGCTTACAGTTTTATGACCCTCCTTTGAGATGTTTCACATTCCTAGACTTTCAGTTAGGGCCTTTACTGGAAGAGTTTTCCTCATTGATTGGAGTACCTATCAGGGGTGGAATCCCTTTCAACCCAGAGATGACAGCTCCCAGAAATGAAGAGATAGCAAAGGCACTGTACCTGGAGCCTGCCTTGATTGAGCAAAGTATGACAACAAAAGCTGGGATCCCTGGTTTGCATTTGGACTTCTTGATTTCTCAGGCCATCCTGAAAGCTTCATTGGAAGAGTGGAGGGCAGTCTGTGCACTATTAGCCCTTAGCATATATGGGGCTATACTATTTGCAGATGAGCCCAAATTTGTCAGTAAGAATGACATCCATTTGTTTCTTCTGAAAAACCCAGTACCTACACTGCTAGGAGACTTTTACTACTCCATTCATCAGAGGAATTAGAAACAAAGGGGGAAGTTAGTAAGATGTTGTGCTCCTTTGTTTTATACCTGGCTGCTCAGACACCTGCCTAAGTCAGATGCTTTCTTGAATCCACACCAGCAGAAGAATTGGGCCAGGAGGTTCATTGCCTTGACTTCAGATGATATCAGATGGTGCACCCAGAGCACCAAAGGCAAGGACATTATCACCAGCTGTGGACAATACCCAAATGTGCCTCTGATAGGAGTAAAGGGTTGCATCAACTACATCCTTTGTTGTTTAAGAGACAACTGGGTTATGCCTTGGTCCACCCTCCCAGAGGACAAGATTTAGTTGAGACCCTGTATTGTGAAGTGAAACTTAATTCAGCTGCTGTCAGACAAGCATCCTGGGCTTGGGACAACATCCAGACAAAAGGAATGGCTATTCTTGGAAGATGTAATAATGTTGCTTCAGCTCAATATTCAGACTGGTCCTGTACTAGAGCTCAGATTACCAGAATGCCTTTCATTTTGGAAGACATACCCGGACCATCCACAGTACAGCCAGCAACAACTGTCGGCCTAGAAGAATTTGAGAAGCTGAAGGAAAGGAATGAGAACTTATCTCAAGCCTTGAAGAAGACTCTTTGGGAAAGAAGTGATGGTCGTCTGGATATTGAGAGATTGGAGAAGCTTAGGGTGGAGCATCTTGCCAAAATTGAGAAGATAGAGGACTACATAAGGAAAGCAAGAGCTGGGGAGCAAATATTGAAGAATGCCTGTAAAGAGGCCAAAATTCAGAAGGCTAGGACTGAGCTCTATCTGCAAGAGAGTTAGGCTAGGTGGGTCAGGATCACTGAAGCCCGTACACAAGAAGACCAAAAGACTCAAGCCATGATTGAACAGCTAGAGGCCAAGGAGAAGAAGCAGCAGGAAGCTTTGTTGGGAGCCCAGAAGGAGATTTCAGAATTGAAGCTTAGGGCAGGATTGAAGAGGTCAAAGGACCAGGACAGGCATAAAAAGCTGACCACTGCCATTGCTACCAGGAACCTCCTCATTAGGACCATTACAGAGCACCCAGCTGGTCCAGTGACTGAGGCACTCCTGAAGGAGGTCAAAGAGGATGAGTTTGGACTGGATGTCTGATTTTTTGTTTGTTGTTGTTTCCATTTGATGTACTTCCCCTTTTATTGTATTTTGACCCTCCGGGGCATGTGTTGTAAAACAAATTATGTATTATTCCCCATTTGTAATATATTTTAGTTTGTTTCCATTTTGGGCTTGTCTCTCAACAACATCAAGCATCTTCCTCGAGGTCTGGAAAAGGTCAAAACCAAGAACCAAACCGGATACCTTGGAAAACAAATGAGCATACTGCATTGCATACTAACTTTTTTTTGTTTTGTAGGTTTTTTTATTATTATTGTTTCTAACTTTGTTGTGACTTCAGGAAACATTGCTCGTCGCCGAGTGTTCCCTGTCAACCGCGTGCACCGGTATCCGACTCGTAACAACCTTCCCGACATTCAAATGGAACAAGTACAGTAGGACCTGACTGAGGTCAGAAATCAGATGACCAATGAGAGGCTGGAGATGAGAAATCAAATGTCTCAATTCATGGCAGTGATGACTGGCTTAGCCCAAAGTCAAGAAAGGTTAAGAGAGTTGGTGGAAAGACAAACTCCTGAGGAGCCTTATCTTGGAACAGGAGGAACTAGTAACAATGAGCGGGGCCAGCCTCGTATTGACCCACCGGTATTTGGACCTCATCTGGATCCAGAAGTTAACATCCCGAGAAATGTACAAGGTAATACTGCTGGGGGGAGAATCTTGCAAGAGGATCCCCAAGAAGAACAATTTACTGTTATGGGAGCTGGAGATGAAGTATATGACAGGAGATTGGACGAAATTGCTGAGAAGTTAAGATCTTTGGAGTCTCAGAATTCTTTGGGCTTCGATGTAATGGATATGGGACTAGTGGATGGGGTGAGAATTCCCCACAAATTCAAACCTCCATGCTTTGAAAAGTACAATGGTACCTTCTATCCGCGAACTCACCTGCAGTCTTTCCTGGGGAGACTCAAAGCGTATACCATGGATGAAAAGTTGTGGATGTTCTACTTTGAAAACAGTCTGACTGGGGCTTCAAGAGAGTGGTATTCACATTTGTCTAGGGCCACCATAAGATGCTGGAAAGATTTGGCTGAAGCTTTCATCAGACAATATCAGTACAACCTGGACATGGCTCCCAATAGAACTCTTCCAATGGGCATGTCTCAGTCTTCTAGAGAGAGCTTCAGGGAATATGCCCAAAGGTGGAGACAGCTTGCTGCTGCTGTCCAACCACCCATGTCAGAAAGGGAAATGGCTGACATGTTCATGAATACATTGCAAGGTGTAAACACCCCAAATTTGCCCTCACCCATTCACACCATGGCTTGTGGTCATTACATATGCATAAGCTCAATCATATCATCTCATATCACATTTTTTATTCACTGCATTGGTTCTAAGTCATCTGCATCTAGGGTTTGTGATTTGAGCAATCCAAGAGCTTCTTGAGCCACCCCAAAGGCCACTAATCACTTCAAAGGGATCCACGTATGTTCTTATATCATATTACATCGTCTCAAAGTCAAAAATGCCAAAGAATCACAAGAACTGGGATTGGTATGGATGCAGAGCCAAGTTTGACTGCACAGATGACCTAAAATTAGGGTTTTGGTTTCAGAGGCCATAACTCCAAATTTTTTGGTCATTCTTGTTTCTATTGGTCTCTATATGGTATAGGGAGTATTCATATCAATTTTCATGAAGAAATTCCATGGGGAAGTCATCTGATCAAGGGTTGACTTTTCAGACAAGTCAGTGCAAAATCAGGGCATCTGGGGCCCCCAATGACCCAACCAAGGGGTGATCTTCATCATTTTGAGTGTATATGATCTTTATTTGATCATGGAAGAAGGTTGAAGTTCACAAAATTCAAAAATTACAAGTTTTTGCAAAGTTGACTTTTTAGGGCATGGTTGACTTTTAAAGAATGTGTCATTTTATGCCACTTTTCAAGCCTTGCTTTTTGATCCAAAAATGCTTCAAATGGAAAAACTTTGGTCATGAAAGTTGTAGATTAGATCTTTCCCTTTTCAAAAAGTACAAGAACATGATCTAATTCATTTTGGATCAAAAGTTATGGTGTGTCAAAGTTGGCAAAAATCACTAAATTTCAAGTTATGCCTCAAATGAGAAACTTGCAAGAACTTTGTACCAAGGCATTTGTAACCTCTAATTCATGTCTAACCATCACATAAACATCACATGTGACCAAAAATTCAGAATGGACTAAGTATTTCTCACTTCCCATGGTTTGTGTGGCAAGAAAGTTACATGTGAACCAAAGGTGATCAACTTGCAAAACCATCATCACACTTTCACCAACTTGTTGCCTTGGCTGCTGAACCACCCTAGCCTCACTCACACACCATGCTGCGCCAGCCCACACTCTTGTACCAAGCTAGAACTTAGCCCATGCCTCTCTTACAAAAAAGGTTGACAATTTGCAAAAGTGAACTTACCTATCACAGCAGGCCAGGTCACATCATCTGACCAATGAGATTATTTTATGCAAGCCAAATGCTAGCCATTTGACATAAGGAGCCAGCCTGAAACAAGCCCTAAGACAACATTCACAAAAACACTCCAATCTGCATTTTCCTTCGAATCATCTTCCACAGGCCTCAAACACTCAAACAAACTCCACTAATCATCTCACCATGCTTCATTAAGCCCAAGCCAACACTCAAAACAGCCAGAAGCACACTAGAATACAGCCTTCACAAAAACTGTCACAAAGCTTCCCTTCTTCGAATCACCTTCCACAGCCACCAAACATCCAAACTCTTTTCACCAACAAATCAACCACATCAAAAGGAACCAGAATCAGCCATTAACAGAGCTTGAAACCACTCACACACAGAACTCATTTTCTGCTATATCAGATTGGAATCTCTCAAAATAGCTTGCTTAAGCTCATTCCAAGCCTACCATTAGCACTAGGGGAATCAGTGGAGCAAGCTTGCACCAAAGAATAGCTCTGAAAGCCCAGAAACAGGAGTCTCCATCTCAGGTATGGCCATGAAACTTTTCTCTCAGAGCTTGATTTTTAAGTTATAAATTGATTGTGTATGTCTTGCTGATCATGGGGATGGTTTTAGAATTAGAAATGAGTGAGAAATGAGGATTTACCAGGGCTCTAAAACTTTGCCCGTGAATCTTCATGGCTTCGATTCTCTTAGTTTAAGCATGAGAAATTTAGTTTGAGAGGTGTTTTGAGCGAGGTTTGAGTAGAGGAACATTTCCCTGGCTTTGATTTGAAGAATGGTAGCCTGAATCATATTCTAGGGTTTTGTTGTTGCCGGAGAAGATGACCGGAGCTTCCCGCCGGTCACCTGAATGTCATTTGCCCTAATCTCAGGTCATTAATTCCATTTGAATCTTGAGCGTAGGATCCTTTGACTTTCCTTGACTTCGCGCGTGGATGAGTGGTTCAGATGGGTCCTCTGTGCCCTAATCACCATTAACTCATTTAATTATTTCATAAAACTTAATTAAAGTCAGAAGCAATCTGGAACCTTCATAAACGCGCGCGGTCAATGGTTTCCACCCCAGTTCGAATCTCCACCATCAGATTGAAATACTTTCCATTTTATTTTGTTTTTATTTCATTTTTTCTCATTTAACTTGTGTAATTTATTTAAAATAGTAAAAATTGTTTAAAAATTATGAAACTTTTTGTCAAGAGTTTCATTAATTTTTAAAACACAAAAATATTTTTATTTTCATTTTTAGCATTAAAAAAGTATTTTTAAATATTTAAAAGTTTATTTTTAATTGATTAATGAAAATTAATTTATTAAAAATACTTTTAGGTATTTAAAAATTACCAAAAAATTCATGAAATGTTCTAAGACATTTAGAAACATTGTCCAACCTTCAAACCAAATTTATTTTTTGATCTTGATGCATTTTGAGAATTTTTCATTGATTTAAAATCATTTTTATGCATTAATTTGATCCAAAGTTCTAAAAATCATTGCTGCCTATCCATGAGGAGTTGGACATTGATTCTTTTTGCATTGCATTGTGTTTAGCATGTAGTTTGTGAGATTAAATGGCCATGATTTGATCTTTCATTTTCCATTTGTTTGGTAATTTTCTTGTTTGGAAACCCTAAAACCCTAGAAATCTTAAGAAAATCATAACTTGAAATTGGTTAAGAGTTGAGACCTCTCCTTTGGGAAGTGGGTTAGTATAGGTTTAGGGGTCCTTTGAGTGCATTTTCAATTTTTTATAAAGTTGTTTGCTTCTGGTTTTGGTTTTTGTTTGTTGCATTGATCATAAACCCTAATTTGGGCTTCCATATGCATCCATCTTGCATTCTCTTGCCTCACATGACTTGCCATGACATTTCAAGCATCCATTTGATTTATTTGACATCATAAGACATATTGAAAGCATGTTTGATCATTGCATCATGTATTTGCCATGTTGTATGTCATGTGCACTTCATAACTTTTCATGTATGTCCTTGCTTCTTAACTTGCTTCATTTGCATTCATGAGCTTGTATGATCATTTCCATGTGCTGCCTCATGTTTGTAGCATCTCATAGCATCATTAGCATCATGTATATGCTTCTGGTTTTGTTTCTCATCATGTCATCTCATCCCATTTTGCATTGCATTACATTTCTTTCCTAACCTTTCAGGTGGTAAGTAATTTTGGGAAGTGAATTTGCCTTCACTTCTCATAACTTTCTCCTCATCACTCTCTTGCATCCATGCTGCATTTTTATATTTGTTTGAGTTTGAGCTTGCTCATTCATTTTTATTTTTCCCACTTTCTTTATTCAAGTGACTTGACTTCTTGAATGAAGCAAGTTGCTTTGCTTCTCTTGATCCTTTCATCTGCTTCCTGGTGGTTCCATTGAAGGCTTCTTTCTAAGACCTCACAAACCTTAGGAACAACCAAACATGACAATGAGTAGGGTTTTGATTAGTCCCCCCTCTTAGTTTTCACCTTTGTGTCTCTTTGAGTCTTCTCTTCTCACCTCATAACCAGGGACTAAACCCTAAAGGCTTTAAGGCTTTGTGATTAAGCTTATGCCTGCATCCTTCTCTTAGGATGAAGTGTATAACTTTAATCCTAAGTGTTAAACCCTTAATGTGTTTAAATCTCTTAATCAATCCACTTAATAAGTATCAAGACACCACACTTGTAACTTGGGCCTTGCATTAGGGTTCTAATTCTTCCTTAACTGGTTAAGAAGGACTAACCCTATGTTAATGGACAAGTCCCCCTCAAGTTGTCTTATAAACCCTAAAACTCACTTCATCATCATATCATTAACTAAAATCCACTCAATAAAGGCTTCATTTTGTCATGAGTTTAATCCCTAATCATGGATTAAGTTGAGGAGTTTTCCTCAGCTTAAACATTCTCATCTATTATCCTTCTATTAGGATGGTGTAATGAGTCTGTTTAATCCCTGATTATGGCTTAATCTCATTACTTAACACTAAACAAAAACAACAAAAACATCTAATTAATCACAAGTAGGTTAATGATCTTAATCCTACACCAAAGGTGTTTAAGTGTGAGAAGCTGACTTCACACTTAAGGTATTCTCATTACCCCTAATCAGAGGGAAGATGTGATGAGTTTACTAAATCCATTGGTTTAGACTTAATCTCATTAACTTATGACAAAATCCAAAAACAATAAAAGACTAAAAACACAAAAACAAACAATAATCGTCTCCTTCGGGATTCTTTTCTCATCTCATTCACTCATAAACGAGAACTTGCTTCTTCCGTCTAATGCAAGACAGTTTGCACCTGAGCCAGACAGGTCATACACTTGAGCATTGACAAGCAAGCAGTTCACAAGTCAATTTATCTTTCAGTCTCTTTGGGTCGAACTACGGTGTTCTGACTTCCTCATTGCACGAGAGGATACGTAGGCATAACTTAACAGTTATCGAACAAAAGTCTCTGTACATTCCCCCTCCTTCCAGCTTCATTCTTATTAGCCTCATGATCTTGAGCATTTCACTCTTATCCTTACACTGACACTGTATATATCACACTTCACTTCTTTTACACTGACACCTGTACATCCTTTTCCAGCTATTTTATACACAAATTGCACTGACACTACCCCTTTAAAACACAAATCTCCTAAGCGTGGATCCCGTCGAGTACGGCGGACAATCTGGGTGCTAATACCTTCCCAGGTTGTAACCAACCCCCTTTCTCAGTCTCTCTGGTTCGCAACCGTCTTATCCATCTCTTTCTAGGTTTATGCAGCATTACCTTTCCTCCGGGATAAAAATGCCTAGCTGGCGACTCTATTCATTCTCCAGTGAGTTCACGGCTGTGTGTTCTCACTGTCCCTCTCGCCGACCGTTCGCGTCTGTATCCTATCTGACTTAGCTTCATTTAGTGGGAGCGACAGCTTGGCGACTCTGCTGGGGAATCCTTATACTGCAACCAGGGCTTCTGGTTCTTTTTGTGGGTTCCTCCTAGCGCTTGATTGATTTGTGTTTACTGGGGTGTTATGTGTTTATTTGTGTTTGCACTTGTATTTATTTTTACTTTATGAACAGTTGCTTTACTGCTTTCTTTATAGCTTTGCATTATATCATACTGTCATACTGTACTGCTGGCTGGATCTGGTTTTTGTTTTGGTGGGTGGGGTTCTATTGAGAGTTAAAGTCCTATACCTGGGACCTGAGTGACACCTAGGCTAAAGTGAATCATATTCTTTCCCATTCCATCTCGGTCTGGTGCGGGAATATGAAACACGGTTCAGATATGGGTTTCTTCTTGAGAACTCTGTGTTGCAGATTTCCTGCAATACTAGGGCTATCTGGGAAGCCTGCTAAGTCTGGATGACCTTTTAGTATTGACCTTCAGAAACTGAGGTGAATTAGAGGAGGAACTTTTATGGTTATTGTAAACACTGTACCTTCGGGTTGGAAGTGTTTACACTTCTCATAACTGATCCAAGTCTGAGGATCCTTGTTTTAGAACACCACCTGCGAGGAGGTTGGGCTGTTTACAGGTTTGCAGGTACCTTGACCTCAGAATACCCTGTTACTTTGATTTGATTAAGAATGATCCATTTTGGGACAGTTCTTGTGATTCTAAAACCCTGGACATGTGGCTCTTTATTTGAGTCCCCCGCCTTGGTTACTGGATTTATAGACCTCCATCTGGAATTCTTGAACATACTTGGACCTATATCAGGGCATTTGATCAGATCCAGCTCAGTCACAAACCCTTGCATATCATTTGCATACATCATCATTGCATCATTTTGACATTTGCTTATTTGTGTTTCAGGGTATCCATCTTCATTTGGTTTTGGTTTTGACCCCACCTTCAGTACTGACCTATCTTCATCAGCATCTGTTTCAGCTATCAGCTATTTGCTTCAGTCACCTGCACCAGCCAGTCAGTGGCCCATTCTGCAGTGTCATCATCAGCACTTGTCTCTACTCATCCTCAACATCATGGCACCTAAAAAGAGCAACATCACCTACCACTTCTTCCAGCCAGAGCTAGCTGACATCAGGAGGATTCAGACCCTGATCACTCCAGACCATATACTACTGTTTAGGGAACACTATGGAGATATACTTGATGTGGTTGTGGATTTGGACCCTTCACAGAGAAGCCTGATCCACACTTGCCTTCAATTTTATGATCCCCCACTGAGGTGTTTCACTTTTCAGGACTTTCAACTGGGCCCTTTATTGGAAGAATACTCATCATTGGTTGGTATACCTATCAGGGGTGGAGTCCCTTTCAACCCTGAGATGGTCTTTCCTGGTAATGAAGAGGTAGCAAAGGCCTTGCATCTGGAATCAGTTCTGATTGGACAGCATTTGACTTCTAAGGCTGGAATCCCTGGCTTCCATCTGGATTTCTTGATCTCTCAAGCTACCCTGAAAGCTTCTTTAGGAGAGTGGAAAGCAGTCTGTGCTTTATTGGCCCTGAGCATATATGGGATCATTTTGTTTGCAGATGAGCCCAGATTCATTAGCAAGAATGCAATCCATTTGTTCATTCTAAGGAACCCAGTGCCAACCTTGTTAGGGGATCTCTACTATTCAGTGCACCAAAGGAATGAAAAGCAGAGGGGAAGACTGGTAAGGTGTTGTGCTCCTTTGTTCCACACTTGGCTT
The DNA here is from genome assembly GCA_963966055.1 of Lathyrus aphaca. Classification (NCBI taxonomy): domain Eukaryota; kingdom Viridiplantae; phylum Streptophyta; class Magnoliopsida; order Fabales; family Fabaceae; genus Lathyrus; species Lathyrus aphaca. The sequence goes on along the minus strand of OZ014520.1, from coordinate 161,969,803 downwards.
CTCAGGCATCTACCCAGGACAGATGCATTTTTGAATCCTCATCAGCAGAGAAACTGGGCTAGAAGACTCACTGCTCTAACTTCAGCTGATATCAGGTGGTGCACTCAAAGCACCAAAGGCAGGGATATCATCACCAGCTGTGGGCATTTTCCTAATGTGCCCCTAATAGGAGTTAAGGGTAGTATTAATTACAATCCTCTGCTGTTCAGAAGGCAACTGGGCTATGCACTGGTCCACACTCCTAAGGCACAAGACTTGGTTGAGACTCTTTATTGTGAGAACAAGCTCAATCTGGCTATTGTTAGGCAGGCAGCCTGGGCCTGGGATAATGTTCAAACCAAAGGAGTAACCATTCTGGGGAAGTGCAACAATGTGGCATCAACACAATGCCATGAGTGGTCCCATGCCAGGGCTCAATTCTCTGGAATGCCCTTTACCATGGAGGATATGCCTGGATCATCCTCAGCACCACATCCTGCCACCGTCAGCATAGAGGAGTTTGAGAGCTTGAAAGAAAGAAATGAGAAGTTGACTCAGGCTTTGCAGAAGACCCTCCGGGAGAGGAGTGATGGCAGGTTGGATATTGAGAGGTTAGAGAAGTTGAGAGTGGAGCATCTGGTTAAGATTGAGAAGTCTGGGGATTATATCAAAAAGTCTAAGGCTGGAGAACAAGTTCTGAAGAATGCTTGTAAGGAAGCCCAGTTCCAGAAAGCAAGGATAGACTTGTATCTGAAGGAGAGTCAGGCTAGGTGGGTCAGGATCACCGAAGCTCGTACCCTGGAGGACAAGAGGGTCCAAGACAAGATAGAGCAACTGGAAGCTAGTGCAAAAGAGCAGCAAGAAGCCCTGGCAGCAGCCCAGAGGGAGATATCAGAGCTGAAGATCAGAGCTGGAGTGAAGAGGTCAAAGGACCAAAGTCAGCACAAGAAGTTAACTGCAGCTTTTGCTACCCGGAACCTCCTTATCAGGAATCTCACGGAGCGTCCAGCTGATCCTGTGACCGAAGCGCTTCTCAAGGAAGTTCGGGAGGATGAGTTTGGTCTTGGTGGTTGACCATTTGCTTGTTGTTGCTTTCATTCCATGTACTTTTATTTTCTTGTAATGTATTTTGACCCCTCAGAGGGCTTGTATTTGTAAACAAACTATGTACCATTTGCCTTTTGTAATATATGTATTAGTTTGTTCCATCCGAGTTTACTTCGAAAGCAACATCAACAGCATCTTCAAGGGTCTGGAAGGGTCAAAACTGAATGCCAAGCCGGATACCTTGAAAACAAATAAGCATACTGCATTGCATGCTGACCTTTTGTTTGTTTTGTAGGTTTTTTGTTTTATTGTCGCTAACTCTGTTGTGATGCTCAGGAACTATTGCTCGGCGCCGGGTATTTCCCCTCAACCGTCCGCACCGATATCCAACCCGTAACAATCTTCCGGGCATACAAATGGATCAGGTACAGCAGGAACTTGCAGAGGTCAGAAACCAAATGGCAAACGAAAGATTAGAAATGAGAACCCAGATGACACAGTTCATGGAAGTGATGAACAATATGGCTCAGAGCCAAGAAAGATTGAGAGCCATGGTGGAAAGGCAGAATCAGGAAGAACCCCATGTAGGGACTGCTGGCACAAGCAACAATGAGAGGGTCCAACCTCATGTCAATCCCCCTGTATTTGGACCCCACCTCCATCCTGAGGTCAACATCCCTGCAAATGTTCAAGGGACTGCCACTGCAGCCAGAGTACTGCAAGAAGACCCCCAGGAGGATCAGCTCACAGTAATGGGTGCTGGGGAGGAAGCTTATGACAGAAGGCTGGATGAGATAGCTGAGAAATTAAGATCCTTGGAGTCTCAAAACTCTTTGGGTTTTGATGTTATGGACATGGGCTTGGTAGACGGGGTCAGGATTCCCCATAAGTTTAAGCCTCCTTGCTTTGAAAAATACAACGGGACTTCATGCCCCCGGACCCATTTACAATCATTTCTGGGAAGGCTGAAGGCCTATACTATGGATGAGAAGCTCTGGATGTTCTATTTTGAAGACAGCTTGACAGGAGCTTCAAGAGAATGGTACTCTCATCTGACAAGAGCAACTATCAGGTGTTGGAAGGACCTGGCAGAGGCCTTCATCAGACAGTATCAGTACAACTTAGACATGGCACCCAACAGGACCCTCCTAATGGGAATGTCACAATCGTCAAGGGAAAGTTTCCGAGAGTATGCCCAGAGATGGAGGCAACTGGCTGCTGCTGTTCAGCCACCTATGTCTGAGAGGGAAATGGCAGATATGTTTATGAATACCCTCCAGGGAACATATATTGACAGGCTGGCTGCTTTCTCTTCCACTAGCTTTGCGGATGTTGTCATAGCTGGGGAGAGAATTGAAAGCCTGTTAAAAATGGGCAAGATTTCTGACAATGGTGCCAGCTCGTCCAGCAATACAAGGAAGCCTTTTGCAGGCCCAAGAAGAACTGGCGAGACCAACGCCATCCACACCAACAGGGGCAGACCTCAATATGTTCACAGGTCTGTGGCAGCAGTCACCATTCCCGCTCCAGCTCATCCTCAACCAGCTTATCAACCTCCGCAGCAAAACTATCAGCAACAACCTCAGTACCATCAACAGGCTCAGTATCCTCCAAGGAATTATAACAACACCAACAACAACAACCAGCAAAGTCCATTTCAGCAGAGGCCATCTCAAGCCAATAGGGTGATCGATCCGATCCCTATGCCATATGCTACATTGCTGCCACAACTCCTGAAACTCAACCTGGTTGAGCTAAGGACGCTGGCACCTCCAGATCCCAACAGTCTACCCAGGAATTACGACTCCAACGCCAGATGTGCTTTTCATTCAAATGCACCTAGCCACAGTACAGAAAAGTGCAGAGCCTTGCACATGAAGGTACAAGACCTGGTAGACTCTAAGGCCTTGAATTTCGCACCACCACCCAATGTCAATAAGAACCCAATGCCAAACCACGGTGGTCCCAGAATTAACGCTATTGAAGAAGACAAACCGTCTTATTTAATAACCAGTGTGGGTCAGATCCGGACACCGTTGGTAGAGATTAAGGCTCAACTCCTCGAATGTCAAATGTTCCCGGGGTGTGAGTTGGGGTGTGCTTACTGCAATATCTCAGTAAATGGGTGCGATAACCTGAGGAATGGCATAGATGGTCTCATTCAGAGCGGCCAGCTTCAAATCGCCACATCATTTCCTACAAATCCAGCAATCTCATCAGCAACAATTCCGGTATCTCCTACAACTGCAACAACCATCGTTCCTGACAATTCTTCGGCTTCATCAACAAATACTTCATCTGTCATTTCAACTGACCAGATATCAACAAATGTTCCTTCTACAACTCCAACACCACTCCATTTTGAAACTCCTACAACAACAACATCCATCCTCCCAACAATGTCTCCTACAACATCAGCAACAAATCATGAAGATGTCTCAACCGTTACCATTTATTATGATCCAGAAAACAACTCTGCCTACAACTCAGAAGGTGCTGCTCCCATCAGAGCACCAGTCACAATTTATTACGATCCACAGACTATCACAATTCCTTCCGCCGCTGCAATCAGTCCAGTCACTATCACGGTGCCTGGACCAGTACCTTATGAAAGCAGTAACGCCATCCCCTGGCATTACGGCTCTGACCTGTACTGTGAAGGACAAAGAATCACTTTTGAATCATCAACCCCTGCACCACAAATAGACAATGTGGGAGGAGGAGGAGGCTTCACTCGAAGCGGACGTCTCTTTGCTCCACAAATTCAGAGACCCACTGCCGAAGTAGAAGCTGCTGCCAAGGCAAAAGGGAAAAGCTTGGTGCAGGAGGAGCAGATTGTTAAAGAAGCTTTGAAAACACCCTTTGATCAAGAGGTTGATGAGTTCATGCGAATCATCAAAAAGAGTGATTATAAAGTAGTGGATCAGCTTCATCAGACGCCTTCCAAGATCTCAATCCTATCATTGCTTATGTGCTCCGAAGCTCACCGGAATGCACTACTCAAAGTCTTGCACGCAGCTTATGTGCCTGAAGAGATCACTGTCAATCAGCTGGAAGCTGTAGTTGGAAATGTTAATGCTAGTCACGGACTAGGGTTCACCAACACTGATTTGACCACGGAAGGCCGCAACCATAACAAGGCATTGCACATAACCATGGAATGTAAAGGTGCAGTCCTTTCCCATGTGCTGGTAGACACGGGGTCATCCCTCAATGTCTTACCTAAAAAGGCCCTGGTGAAGCTAGAATATGACGGATTGGCGTTAAGACCCAGCAACCTGGTGGTGAGAGCCTTTGATGGTTCAAAGAGATCGGTTCTGGGAGAGATTGAGTTGCCTGTAACGATTGGCCCACAAACTTTCAAAACAACCTTCTACGTGATGGATATACAGCCTGCCTACAGCTGTCTATTGGGTAGGCCATGGATTCACGCCGCTGGCGCCGTGACCTCTACCCTTCACCAGAAGTTAAAATACGAGTGGGAGGGTCAAATCGTTACTATCTGTGGAGAGGAGGATATTTTTGTCAGCCACCTGGCTACCTATAAATACATTGAGATGGATGGGGAGATCCATGAAACAATGAGTCAGGGGTTCGAAGCTTTGAACGTGAATGAAACATCTGCTGTACCTGGAACTTCAATGACATCATACCAACAAGCCCGGAAGGTTGTTGAGGAAGGAAGTGCCCAAGGCTGGGGCAAGCTGCTACCGGTGGAAAAGAAAGAGGACAGATTTGGGTTGGGTTACAAACCAACTCAACAAGATCAAGCAGAGGCTGCGAAAGAGCCCAACTTTGTTAGTGGGGGGATGCTCACCCCTGATGCTGTCAACAACTTGGAAGACGAGCTGGAAGAAGAATGCAACCTGGAAAGCTGGATTCGTCCAAAAATCCCGGGAAGCAGTATCTCAAACTGGTCTTCCCAGGAAATTATAAGAGTTACTCATGCAGAGTAATTATTATTTCCTGTATTTTTATAGCATGCATCAAAGTCTTGCATCTTGCCCAAGATGACAAGACTCATTTTGTAATCGGGCCATCTGTACTTTTTGTGCAACAAGATTAATCAATGAAATATCAGACATCTTTTTGCAAATGAGTCTTTTTCTTTTCCACTCACTGTCTTTTCTATTTTTCTTTTTGTACAAAAAATAAATGGCAGTGTTTTCAAAATGACAACTTTATTTCACTTTTCTAAACAAGATTAAAAGCAAATCACTAAAATGAACAAACTGAACCCTTGCAGAGAGTGCCTTCCAGACAGCACCGACAACAGCACGGCTATGACCTCGTATGACTTTGACAATCCAATCAATCAAGATGACGAAGGGGTTGAAGAAGATTATGAGCTTCCTGAAGAGCTAGCCAGGTTGTTAAGGCAGGAGGAAAAGGTTATTACTCCTCACCAGGAGGAGGTTGAAGTGATCAATCTTGGTACAGATAAAGACGTGAAAGAAGTTAAAATCGGGGCCTGCCTGCAAGACTCAGTGAAGAGACAACTGATTGACCTGCTTCGAGAGTATGTGGATGTGTTTGCTTGGTCTTATCAAGATATGCCAGGGTTGGATACCGACATTGTTGTGCACAAGCTACCGTTGAGAGAAGAATGCCCGCCGGTTAAACAGAAACTGCGCCGTACTCGCCCAGACATGGCAATGAAAATCAAAGAAGAGGTACAAAAGCAATGGGACGCCGGGTTCCTTGCTGTAACTAGCTATCCACCGTGGGTTGCTAATATAGTACCTGTGCCTAAGAAAGACGGCAAAGTAAGAATGTGTGTTGACTACCGGGATCTGAACAGAGCCAGCCCGAAGGATGATTTCCCATTACCTCACATTGATGTATTGGTTGATAATACGGCTCAGTTCTCGGTATTCTCCTTCATGGATGGATTTTCAGGATATAATCAGATCAAAATGTCACCTGAAGACATGGAGAAGACAACCTTCATCACACCCTGGGGCACGTTCTGCTACAAGGTAATGCCATTTAGGCTCAAGAATGCCGGTGCAACATATCAGCGGGCTATGGTAACATTATTCCACGACATGATCCATAAAGAAATAGAGTGTTATGTGGATGACATGATTGCCAAGTCCCTTACTGAGGAAGACCACCTGGTGAATCTGCTAAAACTGTTCAAGCGTCTGAGGAAGTACCAATTGAAGTTGAACCCCAACAAGTGCACATTCGGGGTGCGATCTGGTAAGCTGCTGGGTTTTATTGTAAGCGAGAAAGGGATCGAAGTTGACCCTGATAAAGTCAAAGCCATCCAAGAGATGCCTGCACCAAAGACAGAGAAGGAGGTTCGAGGGTTCTTAGGTCGATTGAACTACATTTCACGGTTCATATCTCACCTTACAGCAACCTGTGAACCCTTGTTCAAACTGCTGAGAAAGGAACAAACGGTCAGGTGGAATGAAGACTGCCAGAAGGCTTTTGACAAGATCAAAGAGTACTTACAAGAACCTCCAATCCTTATGCCTCCAGTTGAAGGAAGACCTCTGATCATGTACTTGACAGTATTAGAAGAGTCAATGGGGTGTGTGCTGGGCCAGCATGACGAGTCTGGTCGAAAAGAGTATGCAATATACTACCTAAGCAAAAAGTTTACCGACTGTGAACAACGTTATTCACTGCTCGAGAAAACTTGCTGTGCTCTAGCGTGGGCTGCTCGCCGACTGAGACAGTATATGCTGACCCACACTACTTTGTTGATCTCAAAAATGGACCCAGTTAAGTACATATTTGAGAAGCCAGCGCTTACCGGGCGGGTTGCAAGATGGCAAATGATCCTTACAGAATATGACATCCAGTACACTTCTCAGAAAGCCATCAAGGGCAGTGTATTGTCTGAATATCTTGCTGAGCAACCTATCGATGATTACCAGCCTATGAGATTTGACTTCCCTGATGAAGACATCATGTTCGTAAAAGCAAAAGACCATGAAGAGCCTGTTCACACTGAAGGGCCCGACCCGAAAGAAGAATGGACTATGATGTTTGATGGGGCTGTTAATATGAATGGTCGTGGTGTTGGTGCAGTACTCATTACACCCAAAGGAGTTCACATGCCTTTCTCGGCAAAACTCACTTTCAACTGCACTAACAACGAAGCTGAATATGAAGCTTGCATTATGGGTCTTGAGGAAGCCATTGACCTTAGGATCAAGACATTGACCGTGTTCGGAGATTCAGCTCTGGTAGTTAATCAAACCAATGGCAAATGGTACACACACCAAGATCATCTGATACCTTACAGGGATTATACAAGGAGGTTATTGACCTTCTTCACAACGGTCAAGCTTGAGTATATCCCTCGGGACGAGAATCAGTTTGCAGATGCCCTTGCTACCATTTCATCCATGATCAAAGTTCAAGCTGCTAACTTTGTACCTCAGATTTCAGTGTCCAGACTTGACAGACCAGCATATGTGTTCGCAGCAGATATTGTTAAAGATGATAAGCCTTGGTTCCATGACATTAAATGCTTCTTGGAGGATCAAACATACCCACCTGGGGCATCTTCCAATGATAAGAAGACTTTGAGAAGGCTTGCTGGTAGTTTCTTCTTGAACACTGATGGTTCCCTGTACAAGAGAAACTTTGATATGGTACTCCTCAGATGTGTTGACAAGACGGAAGCAGATTTGTTGATGCATGAAGTGCACGAAGGATCCTTTGGTACCCATGCAGGAGGACATGCAATGGCTAAGAAATTGCTACGATCTGGTTATTATTGGATCACAATGGATGCCGACTGTTGTACCTATGCCAGGAAATGCCATAAATGCCATATTTATGCAGATAAGGTGCATGTGCCTCCAAATCCTTTGAACATAATGTCTTCACCCTGGCCCTTTGCTATGTGGGGCATTGATATGATTGGCAAGATTGAACCGACTGCTTCAAACGGCCACAGATTCATCCTGGTCGCCATTGACTATTTCACCAAGTGGGTTGAGGCAGCATCATACGCAAATGTTACAAGACAAGTGGTAGCCAGATTTCTGAAAAAAGATATCATCTGTCGGTACGGAGTTCCCGAGCGAATCATTACCGATAATGGTTCCAACCTAAACAACAAAATGATGGCAGAACTGTGCCGGGACTTCAAGATCCAACATCACAACTCTTCTCCTTACAGGCCAAGGATGAATGGCATTGTTGAGGCAGCTAATAAGAATATCAAGAAGATTGTGCAGAAGATGGTAGTCACCTACAAAGACTGGCATGAAATGCTACCATTTGCCTTGCATGGATACCGAACGTCAATCAGGACATCCACTGGGGCAACGCCGTATCAGCTTGTGTATGGTATGGAAGCAGTCCTACCTGTTGAAGTGGAATTACCCTCCTTGCGAGTACTGATGGATGTTAAGATGAACGAAGCAGAGTGGGTCCGATCCCGATTCGAACAACTGAGTCTGATTGAAGAGAAAAGATTGGCTGCAATCTGTCATGGGCAGTTGTATCAGAAGATAATGAAGATAGCCTTCGATCAGAAAGTCAGGCACCGAGAGTACCAAGTAGGAGATCTTGTGCTGAAAAGAATCCTCCCTCCTCATACAGACCACAGGGGCAAGTGGACTCCAAACTATGAAGGACCATTCGTGGTAAAGAAAGTTTTCTCTGGTGGAGCACTGATGCTCAGCACCATGGATGGTGAAGACTTCCCGTCCCCTGTGAATTCAGATGCAGTTAAAAAATACTTCACATAAAATGACCCGCTGGACATAAAAACAGAATGTAAGTCCAGGCAAAAATAGGGCATCCCGGCGAGTCAAAAACAGAATAAAAGACTCGGGTAAAAATAAGGGAAAATAAACAAAAAATGTACACCCGCTGAGTTGAAAAGCCACATTGGACAGCTCAGGCAAAAATGGGTATCCCGATGGATTGAAAACCCGAAAGGGCGATCCATGCAAAATAAGGGAATAAGCGAACAACTGCATTTTGAATTCGTCTGTATCATCTACAACTCGGTAAGTTTCGGAAAGATCAAGCTTCAATCAGAATCAACATTCTTCAGAAAGCAAGATGAGAAGAACGTCGAAAGTCATACGAGTCATAGTAAAGAGGAAGCTCCTCAAGGCGTCATCAACATTGCCAGCATTTTGTTTCTCAATTTGTAACGATCTCCTCATTTCAGGGGATTTGTTTCTTTGACTGTATCTCGCCAATTCAGGGCATATGAATTAATAAAATCAGATTTTTCAGTCACGCCTCGTATTGTACATTTTTATTTGCAAAAAATGTCTGATGTCTTTAAAAAATGATTGCATAAGTACGGATGTTTATCCTCAAAAACAAAAGCGTGCTTACAGGAAATATGCTTACTCTCAGAAGTATCTAATTCCTATGACGGAATCCAGTAAGGGATACCTCGGGATTATTTGTGCGTTTCTCTGTCTTTTCAGGTTTGCAGGAATTCAGAACGCAACTTGGGGCACGTAAGCTCCATCCCAGCAAGTGGGCAAATCAACACTCAATCTTAGCACCCGAAGTGCTATCTCCCCAGCTGAGTTGCCTCTCATGACTTCCCCCAACTGAGCCGCCACTTGCTACTGCTCCCAGCCGAGTTGCCATTTCATCCTCAGTCGAGTACAAAAGTCAGGGGACCATCTCCCCACAGAGCTTCAGCCTATATCCAGAAGAGCAACGCATGAAGGATCACAACAGAGTGAAGAAAGCTTCTTCGAACCCCAGCTGGGTTCCCCCCCGGTACAAGGATGGGTCTATCAGTGACCTACATCCCCAAGCAGATATCACCTCATCAGATCTACCAACGATCTCACTCCCAGCTGGGATGTCCATTTCAAGCAGATCGACCGAAGATCTGTACGGCATCGGGATCTGAATCCCGGATTGGTATCTTTGCACAATCATAGCATTCGCATCATATTCACCCACAAAGCGTAGCATTCCGTTTTAACACGGAGCATTACGGCAAAAATCCAACACATAGCATAATCATAAGCCATGTTTTAAACCAACACTTGTGAATAATGACAGTTCACCAACGTACAGAAAAATCCCCACCAGAGTCCCCAGTAAAGTCGCCCAAACACTCTTTACAAACAAGACCACCAGTATATACTCATTTTGACGCCCGTCCGTGTCATATCCCCAGCGGAAAGCCAAAGACATCATCTTTGCACCCACCTATACTTGTATACACATTTTCTTGACACCCGTCCGTGTCATATCCCCAGCGCGGTCACTTACACTTTCACAACCCATATACTTGTTGATATTATTATACTTTTCTCTCTTGACACTCGTCCGTGTCACCCTCCCCAGCAGATAAACACTCATCTATACAATACTCATACTCACTACTCATGTTACACTCATACAGATACTCGTCCGTATCTTGTATATACCATTTATATCCCCACAGATTCGACTTTGGTTCATGTTCTTTGTTAACCAGTTGGTACTCGTCCGTACCATCATCTCAGAATGTGCGTCAAGTGTTTGTTTCTACATGATACTCGTCCGTATCATAATCTTGAGGATGCTCGCCCGCATCTTTAATCCATACACTGTGTCAAACATTCATGTCTTCTTGAATATAGATACTCGTCTGTGTCTATTATTCCCCAGGAGAGTCCCTTCAGATTCAACACTCGTCCGTGTTCTTTGTTAACCCGTTGATACTCGTCCGTATCATCTCTGAACACGTGTCAGTTTGTTTCTATCCGGTACTCGTCCGTATCGTAGTCTTAAGGATGCTCGTCCGCATCTTTAATCTATACACAACACCTAAACACTTATACTTTCTTTTCTTGGTTGTAAACACTCGTCCGTGTTTACTATTCCCCAATAGATTGCCAACAAAGCAAGTTTTCTTTTTATCCGACATTCGTCCTATGTCGTGATATTTAGCAACCGTCCCCTGCTAGGTGGTCGTCCTCCACCTATTGATGATCGTCCTTCATCATGCTCATCCGATGGCCGTCCCCATCGTTGATCTTTTATCCGACATTCGTCCTATGTCGTGATATTTGGCAGCCGTCCCCTGCTAGGTGGTCGTCCTCCACCTTTTGATGATCGTCCTTCATCATTTTATCCAATGGCCGTCCCCATTGTTGATTTTGGTTATCTGGAATTCGTCCTATGTCATGATAAACTTTGAGAGCAGCCGTCCCCTGCTAGGTGGTCGTCCTCCACCTCTTGATGGTCGTCCTCCATCATGCTCATCCGATGGCCGTCCCCATCGTTGACCTTTTATCCGGCATTCGTCCTATGTCGCAATATTTTCGGCAGCCGTACCCTGCCTAGTGGTCGTCCTCCACCCTTAGATGACCGTCCCTCATCTTAACCCGACAGAGCAGCCGTCCCCTGCTAGGTGATCGTCCTTCACCTTTGATGACCGTACCTCATCATCTGTTTATTTCATTTATTCTTTAACCCGATGGCCGTCCCCGTCGTGGTCCCTTTTCCTTTTCTTTTTAGCCCGATGGCCGTCCCCATCGTTGGTTACTTTACTTTATGAACTTGATGGCCGTCCCCGTCATGTTCCGTTAACTCCCAGAGAATCTTACAACTTTATCTTGATGGCCGTCCCCATCATAGTTTCTTACTTTTTCCAGCTAGTCGGCCGTCCCCGTCTTGGCTTTACCTTTTATCCCCAGCATGTCGGCCGTCCCCGTCATTGCTTTATTTTCCGCACTTTTCCCAGCATGTCGGCCGTCCCCGTCATTGCTCTTTACCCAGCAGTCGTCCCCTGCTCGACGGTCGTCCTCCGTCGCCCACACTTTACCATATACTTTATTTTCCTTTACAATCTATATCCCTTTTCTTCTTCACTCTGTGAGTGCAAATTTTGGACTGTCTTTGATATTCAACCACAAGTTATCTTGTTTGCCTGTTAAGCCGTTGCAGCTAACTCATGTTTGAATAGGGGCAGCCGTAAACACCCCAAATTTGCCCTCACCCATTCACACCATGGCTTGTGGTCATTACATATGCATAAGCTCAATCATATCATCTCATATCACATTTTTGATTCACTGCATTGGTTCTAAGTCATCTGCATCTAGGGTTTGTGATTTGAGCAATCCAAGAGCTTCTTGAGCCACCCCAAAGGCCACTAATCACTTCAAAGGGATCCATGTATGTTCTTATATCATATTACATCCTCTCAAAGTCAAAAATGCCAAAGAATCACAAGAACTGGGATTGGTATGGATGTAGAGCCAAGTTTGACTGCACAAATGACCTAAAATTAGGGTTTTGGTTTCAGAGGCCATAACTCCAAATTTTTTGGTCATTATTGTTTCTATTGGTCTCTATATGGTATAGGGAGTATGCATATCAATTTTCATGAAGAAATTCCATGGGGAAGTCATCTGATCAAGGGTTGACTTTTCAGACAAGTCAGTGCAAAATCAGGGCATCTGGGGCCCCCAATGACCCAACCAAGGGGTGATCTTCATCATTTTGAGTGTATATGATCTTTATTTGATCATGGAAGAAGGTTGAAGTTCACAAAATTCAAAAATTACAAGTTTTTGCTAAGTTGACTTTTTAGGGCATGGTTGACTTTTAAAGAATGTGTCATTTTATGCCACTTTTCAAGCCTTGCTTTTTGATCCAAAAATGCTTCAAATGGAAAAACTTTGGTCATGAAAGTTGTAGATTATATCTTTCCCTTTTCAAAAAGTACAATAACATGATCTAATTCATTTTGGATCAAAAGTTATGGTGTGTCAAAGTTGGCAAAAATCACTAAATTTCAAGTTATGCCTCAAATGAGAAACTTGCAAGAACTTTGTACCAAGGCATTTGTAACCTCTAATTCATGTCTAACCATCACATAAACATCACATGTGACCAAAAATTCAGAATGGACTAAGTATTTCTCACTTCCCATGGTTTGTGTGGCAAGAAAGTTACATGTGAACCAAAGGTGATCAACTTGCAAAACCATCATCACACTTTCACCAACTTGTTGCCTTGGCTGCTGAACCACCCTAGCCTCACTCACACACCATGCTGCGCCAGCCCACACTCTTGTAACAAGCTAGAACTTAGCCCATGCCTCTCTTACAAAAAAGGTTGACAATTTGCAAAAGTGAACTTACCTATCACAGCAGGCCAGGTCACATCATCTGACCAATGAGATTATTTTATGCAAGCCAAATGCTAGCCATTTGACATAAGGAGCCAGCCTGAAACAAGCCCTAAGACAACATTCACAAAAACACTCCAATCTGCATTTTCCTTCGAATCATCTTCCACAGGCCTCAAACACTCAAACAAACTCCACTAATCATCTCACCATGCTTCATTAAGCCCAAGCCAACACTCAAAACAGCCAGAAGCACACTAGAATACAGCCTTCACAAAAACTGTCACAAAGCTTCCCTTCTTCGAATCACCTTCCACAGCCACCAAACATCCAAACTCTTTTCACCAACAAATCAAACACATCAAAAGGAACCGGAATCAACCATTAACAGAGCTTGAAACCACTCACACACAGAACTCATTTTCTGCTATATCAGATTGGAATCTCTCAAAATAGCTTGCTTAAGCTCATTCCAAGCCTACCATTAGCACCAGGGGAATCAGTGGAGCAAGCTTGCACCAAAGAATAGCTCTGAAAGCCCAGAAACAGGAGTCTCCATCTCAGGTATGGCCATGAAACTTTTCTCTCAGAGCTTGATTTTTAAGTTATAAATTGATTGTGTATGTCTTGCTGATCATGGGGATGGTTTTAGAATTAGAAATGAGTGAGAAATGAGGATTTACCAGGGCTCTGAAACTTTGCCCGTGAATCTTCATGGCTTCGATTCTCTTAGTTTAAGCATGAGAAATTTATTTTGAGAGGTGTTTTGAGTGAGGTTTGAGTAGAGGAACATTTCCCTGGCTTTGATTTGAAGAATGGTAGCCTGAATCGTATTCTAGGGTTTTGTTGTTGCCGGAGAAGATGACCGGAGCTTCCCTCCGGTCACCTGAATGTCATTTGCCCTAATCTCAGGTCATTAAGTCCATTTGAATCTTGAGCGTAGGATCCTTTGACTTTCCTTGACTTCGCGCGTGGATGAGTGGTTCAGATGGGTCCTCTGTGCCCTAATCACCATTAACTCATTTAATTATTTCATAAAACTTAATTAAAGTCAGAAGCAATCTGGACCCTTCATAAACGCGCGCGGTCAATGGTTTCCACCCCAGTTCGAATCTCCACCATCAGATTGAAATACTTTCCATTTTATTTTGTTTTTATTTCATTTTTTCTCATTTAACTTGTGTAATTTATTTAAAATAGTAAAAATTGTTTAAAAATTCTGAAACTTTTTGTCAAGAGTTTCATTAATTTTTAAAATACAAAAATATTTTTATTTTCATTTTTAGCATTAAAAAAGTATTTTTAAATATTTAAAAATTTATTTTTAATTGATTAATGAAAATTAATTTATTAAAAATACTTTTAGGTATTTAAAAATTACCAAAAAATTCATGAAATGTTCTAAGACATTTAGAAACATTGTCCAACCTTCAAACCAAATTTATGTTTTGATATTGATGAATTTTGAGAATTTTTCATTGATTTAAAATCATTTTTATGCATTAATTTGATCCAAAGTTCCAAAAATCATTGCTGCCTATCCATGAGGAGTTGGACATTGATTCTTTTTGCATTGCATTGTGTTTAGCATGTAGTTTGTGAGATTAAATGGCCATGATTTGATCTTTCATTTTCCATTTGTTTGGTAATTTTCTTGTTTGGAAACCCTAAAACCCTAGAAATCTTAAGAAAATCATAACTTGAAATTGGTTAAGAGTTGAGACCTCTCCTTTGGGCAGTGGGTTAGTATAGGTTTAGGGGTCCTTTGAGTGCATTTTCAATTTTTTATAATGTTGTTTGCTTCTGGTTTTGGTTTTTCTTGGTTGCATTGATCATAAACCCTAATTTGGGCTTCCATATGCATCCATCTTGCATTCTCTTGCCTCACATGACTTGCCATGACATTTCAAGCATCCATTTGATTCATTTGACATCATAAGACATATTGAAAGCATGTTTGATCATTGCATCATGTATTTGCCATGTTGTATGTCATGTGCACTTCATAACTTTTCATGTATGTCCTTGCTTCTTAACTTGCTTCATTTGCATTCATGAGCTTGTATGATCATTTCCATGTGTTGCCTCATGTTTGTAGCATCTCATAGCATCATTAGCATCATGTATATGCTTCTGGTTTTGTTTCTCATCATGTCATCTCATCCCATTTTGCATTGCATTGCATTTCTTTCCTAACCTTTCAGGTGGTAAGTAATTTTGGGAAGTGAATTTGCCTTCACTTCTCATAACTTTCTCCTCATCACTCTCTTGCATCCATGCTGCATTTTTATATGTGTTTGAGTTTGAGCTTGCTCATTCATTTTTCTTCTTCCCACTTTCTTTCTTCAAGTGACTTGACTTCTTGAATGAAGCAAGTTGCTTTGCTTCTCTTGATCCTTTCATCTGCTTCCTGGTGGTTCCATTGAAGGCTTCTTTCTAAGACCTCACAAACCTTAGGAACAACCAAACATGAAAATGAGTAGGGTTTTGATTAGTCCCCCCTCTTAGTTTTCACCTTTGTGTCTCTTTGAGTCTTCTCTTCTCACCTCATAACCAGGGACTAAACCCTAAAGGCTTTAAGGCTTTGTGATTAAGCTTATGCCTGCATCCTTCTCTTAGGATGAAGTGTATAACTTTAATCCTAAGTGTTAAACCCTTAATGTTTTTAAATCTCTTAATCAATCCACTTAATAAGTATCAAGACACCACACTTGTAACTTGGGCCTTGCATTAGGGTTCTAATTCTTCCTTAACTGGTTAAGAAGGACTAACCCTAGTGTTAATGGACAAGTCCCCCTCAAGTTGTCTTATAAACCCTAAAACTCACTTCATCATCATATCATTAACTAAAATCCACTCAATAAAGGCTTCATTTTGTCATGAGTTTAATCCCTAATCATGGATTAAGTTGAGGAGTTTTCCTCAGCTTAAACATTCTCATCTATTATCCTTCTATTAGGATGGTGTAATGAGTCTGTTTAATCCCTGATTATGGCTTAATCTCATTACTTAACACTAAACAAAAACAACAAAAACATCTAATTAATCACAAGTAGGTTAATGATCTTAATCCTACACCAAAGGTGTTTAAGTGTGAGAAGCTGACTTCACACTTAAGGTATTCTCATTACCCCTAATCAGAGGGAAGATGTGATGAGTTTACTAAATCCATTGGTTTAGACTTAATCTCATTAACTTATGACAAAATCCAAAAACAATAAAAGACTAAAAACATAAAAACAAACAATAATCGTCTCCTTCGGGATTCTTTTCTCATCTCATTCACTCATAAACGAGAACTTGCTTCTTCCGTCTAATGCAAGACAGTTTGCACCTGAGCCAGACAGGTCATACACTTGAGCATTGACAAGCAAGCAGTTCACAAGTCAATTTATCTTTCAGTCTCTTTGGGTCGAACTACGGTGTTCTGACTTCCTCATTGCACGAGAGGATACGTAGGCATAACTTAACAGTTATCGAACAAAAGTCTCTGTACATTCCCCCTCCTTCCAGCTTCATTCTTATTAGCCTCATGATCTTGAGCATTTCACTCTTATCCTTACACTGACACTGTATATATCACACTTCACTTCTTTTACACTGACACCTGTACATCCTTTTCCAGCTATTTTATACACAAATTGCACTGACACTACCCCTTTAAAACACAAATCTCCTAAGCGTGGATCCCATCGAGTACGGCGGACAATCTGGGTGCTAATACCTTCCCAGGTTGTAACCAACCCCCTTTCTCAGTCTCTCTGGTTCGCAACCGTCTTATCCATCTCTTTCTAGGTTTATGCAGCATTACCTTTCCTCCGGGATAAAAATGCCTAGCTGGCGACTCTATTCATTCTCCAGTGAGTTCACGGCTGTGTGTTCTCACTGTCCCTCTCGCCGACCATTCGCGTCTGTACCCTATCTGACTTAGCTTCATTTAGTGGGAGCGACACAAGGGACCTATATTGATAGATTGGCTGCCTTCTCCTCTACCAGTTTTGCTGATGTGGTCATAGCTGGTGAGAGGATTGAAAGCCTCTTAAAGATGGGTAAAATTTCCGACAGTGGTGCAAGTTCATCCAGCAATCCCAGAAATCCTTTTGTGGGACCCCGGAGGGCCGGTGAAACAAATTCCATTCATGCAAGCAGGGGCAGGCCTCAGTATGTTCACCGGTCAGTAGCAGCAGTTACCATTCCAACTCCGATTCCTCAACAATAAACATATCCTCAACAACAACAACCACAGTATCAACAACAAGTTCATTATCCGCAACAAATGTCGTACAACAGCAATAACAACCAACAACAACGGCATTTCCAACAAAGGTCATCACAGGCAAACAGGGTGATTGACCCAATCCCAATGCCGTATGCTGCACTCTTGCCACAGCTCCTGAAACTCAACCTGGTTGAGTTAAGGACATTGGCACCTCCAGATCCCACCAATATGCCAAAGAACTATGATGCCAATGCCAGGTGTGCATTCCACTCAAACGCACCGGGGCATAATACTGAAAAATGCAGGGCCCTACAGATGAAAGTCCGGGATTTGGTGGACTCGAAAGCTCTCAACTTCGCACCTCCTCCGAATGTCACAAGAAATCCAATGCCTAGTCACAACAGGCCTAGGATTAATGCTTTTGAAGAGGGCAAACCATCCACATTAATCAACAGTGTTGCACAAATCCGAACACCTCTGGTTGAAATCAAAGCTCAGCTGTTAGAATGCCAAGTGTTCCCCGAGTGTGAGCTCGGCTGTGGATATTGCAATATTGCTGTCAATGGATGTGAGAGACTGAGGAACGGCCTAGATGGTCTTATTAAGGATGGTATCCTTCAGATTACAACAACAGCAACTACAACTCCAACAATTCCTTCATCAACAATCACAGATACTCCTACAATGTCAGCAACCATTGTTCCAACAGATTCTACTACAACTCCAACAACTGCTCAATCAATCACTTCAATGGATACAAGTTCAGTCACAATTACTTCTACAACGACAACAACCATTATTCCTTCATTTCCTGGTACAACTTCAGCACTTGTCCAGTCAACAGTATCTTCTACAACATCAGCAATAGTTAATGAAAGCGTCTCAACGGTTACGATATACTACGATCCCACAAATGTTCCTTCCAACAACTCACAACAAAATACTACTCATGTCAGAGCACCAGTTACCATATACTATGATCCACACACCATTGTGGTCCCCTCTGCAGCTGCTATCAGTCCGGTCACTATCACAGTGCCTGGGCCAGTTCCTTACGAAAGCAATAATGCCATCCTTAGCATTATGGCTCAGATCTGTACTGCGAGGGGCAGAAAATCACCTTAGAATCATCAACTTCTTCACCTCAGATAGACAATGTGGGGGGAGGCGGAGGCTTCACTAGAAGCGGACGTCTCTTTGCCTCGCAAATACCAAGACCTATTGCTGAAGCAGAAGCTGCTGCTAAGGCAAAAGGGAAGAGCATGGTGCAAGAAGAACTAGTTGCTAGAGAAGCTTTGAGGACTCCTTTTGATCAAGAGGTTGATGAATTTATGAGAATCATAAAGAAAAGTGATTACAAGGTGGTGGACCAACTTTACCAAACGCCTTCCAAAATCTCCATACTATCATTGCTAATGTGCTCCGAAGCTCATCGGAACGCGCTGTTAAAGGTCCTGCACGCAGCTTATGTGCCAGAGGAGATTACTGTCAATCAGTTAGAGGTTGTGGTTGGGAATGTCAACGCTAGTCATGGAATAGGATTTACCAACACTGATCTGACAACGGAAGGTCACAATCACAACAAGGCTTTGCACATTACCTTGGAGTGTAAGGGTGCAGTTCTTTCTCACGTATTGGTAGACACATGGTCATCCCTCAATGTCCTGCCCAAGAAAGCCCTTGTGAAGCTGGAACATGATGGATTGGCACTACGCCCAAGCAACTTGGTAGTGAGAACCTTTGACGGTTCTAAAAGATCAGTTCTGGGAGAGATAGAGTTGCCTATAATGATTGGCCCACAGGTTTTCAAAACGACCTTCTTTGTGATGGATATACAGCCTGCCTACAACTGTCTATTGGGTAGACCATGGATACACGCCGCTGGCGCCGTGACGTCAACCCTTCACCAGAAGTTAAAATTCGAGTGGGAGGGCCAAGTCATTACCATTTGTGGGGAGGAGGATATTTTTGTTAGCCAGCTGGCTACTTTCAAATACATTGAAATGGATGGGGAGATCCATGAAACCATGAGTCAGGGGTTTGAGGCCCTGAATATCAATGAAACATCTGCTGTGCTTGGGACTTCCATCACATCATATCAACAAGCCCAGAAGGTTGTTGAAGCGGGTACCGCTCAAGGCTGGGGCAAGCTGCTGCCAGTTGAGAAGAAGGAGGACCGATTCGGGTTGGGTTACAAACCAACTCGACAAGATCAACCAGAGGCTGCAAAAGAGCCCAAGTTTGTCAGCGGGGGAATGCTCACCCCGGATGCTGTGCACAATTTGGAAGATGAGTCAGAAGATGAGCGCAACCTGGAAAGCTGGATACGTCCAAGGACTCCGGGGAACCATGTCTCAAACAGGTCTTCCCAGGAAATTATAAGAGTTACTCCTGCAGAGTAATTATTATTTCCTGTTTTTAGAGCATGCATCAAGTCTTGTGTCTTGCCCAAGATGTCAGGACTCATTTTGTAATCGGGTCATCTTGTATTTTGTGCAAAGATCAATTAATGAATATCAGGACATCTTTTGCAAATGAGTCTTTTCTTTTCCGCTCACTGTTTTTCATTTTTCATTTTTTGTACAAAAATAAAATGGCAATGTTTTTCAAAATAAATAACTTCATTTTCACTTTTTTCTAAATAAGATAAAACTAATCACTAAAATGAACAAATCTAAACCCTTGCAGAGAGTACCCTCTAGACTGCACCGACAACAACACCGCTATGACTTCGTATGACTTTGACAATCCAATTAATCAAACCGATGAAGGGGTTGAAGAAGATTATGAGCTACCAGAGGAGCTAGTCAGGTTGTTGAGACAAGAGGAGAAGGTTATCACTCCTCATCAGGAGGAGGTTGAGACGGTTAATCTTGGCACGGAAGAAGACTTGAAGGAAGTCAAGATCGGGGCCTGCCTGCAAGATTCAGTGAAAGAGCAACTGATTGACATGCTTCGGGAGTATGTGGATGTTTTTGCTTGGTCTTATCAGGATATCCCAGGGTTGGACACCGATATTGTTATGCACAAGCTACCTCTAAAAGAAGACTGTCCGCCAGTAAAACAGAAGTTGCGCCGTACTCGCCCGGATATGACAATAAAGATAAAAGAAGAGGTACAGAAACAGTGGGACGCCGGTTTCCTTGTTGTAACTAGTTACCCGCCGTGGGTTGCTAATATTGTACCTGTGCCTAAGAAGGATGTCAAGGTGAGGATGTGTGTGGATTACCGGGATCTGAACAGAGCTAGCCCAAAAGATGACTTCCCATTACCTCACATTAATGTATTGGTCGGCAATACGACTCAGTTCTCGGTGTTCTCCTTCATGGATGGATTTTCAGGATATAATCAGATCAAAATGTCACCTGAAGACATGGAGAAGACAACTTTCATCACACCCTGGGGCACGTTCTGTTATAAGGTGATGTCATTCGGACTGAAGAACGCTGGTGCCACTTATCAACGGGCTATGGTAACATTATTCCATGACATGATCCATAAAGAAATTGAATGTTAGGTGGATGACATAATTGCCAAGTCCCTCACAGAAGAAGACCACCTGGTGAATCTGTTGAAGCTATTCAAGCGTCTGAGGAAGTACCAATTGAAGTTGAACCCCATCAAATGCACATTCGGGGTGCGATCCGGTAAACTGCTGGGATTTATTGTGAGTGAGAAAGGGATTGAAGTTGACCCTGACAAAGTCAAAGCCATTCAAGAGATGCCTGCACCGAAGACTGAAAAAGAAGTTCGAGGGTTCCTAGGTAGATTGAACTACATTTCCCGGTTCATATCTCACCTTACGACAACCTGCGAGCCTTTGTTCAAGTTGTTAAGAAAAGAACAAACGGTTAGTTGGAATGAAGACTGCCAAAGGGCTTTTGACAAAATCAAGGAATACTTACAAGAGCCTATGATCCTTATGCCTCCAGTTGAAGGAAGACCTCTAATAATGTACTTAACAGTACTAGAAGAATCAATGGGGTGTGTGCTGGGCCAACATGACGAGTTTGGTCGAAAAGAGTACGTAATTTACTACCTAAGCAAAAGGTTTACCGACTGTGAACAACGTTATTCACTGCTCGAGAAAACTTGTTGTGCTTTAGCGTGGGCTGCTCGCCGACTAAGGCAGTATATGTTGACCCACACTACCTTATTGATCTCAAAAATGGACCCAGTTAAGTACATATTTGAGAAGCCAGCGCTTACCGGACGGGTTGCAAGATGGAAAATGATCATCACAGAATATGACATTCAGTACACATCCCAGAAAGCCATCAAAGGCAGTGTGTTGTCTGATTATCTTGCTGAGCAACCCATTGATGATTACCAGCCTATGAGATTTGACTTCCCTGATGAAGACATCATGTTCATAAAAGCAAAAGATCATGAAGAGCCTATTCACACTGAAGGGCCTGACCCAGAGAAAGAATGGACTATGATGTTCGATAGGGCTGTTAATATGAATGGTCGTGGTGTTGGTGCAGTACTCATTACACCTAAGGGAGTTCACATGCCTTTCTCGGCAAA
Source organism: Lathyrus aphaca (assembly GCA_963966055.1). Lineage (NCBI taxonomy): Eukaryota > Viridiplantae > Streptophyta > Magnoliopsida > Fabales > Fabaceae > Lathyrus > Lathyrus aphaca. The sequence goes on along the minus strand of OZ014520.1, from coordinate 161,947,949 downwards.
ACTCACCTTTGACTGCACTAACCAGGATCAAGACTTTGACTGTATTCGGAGATTCAGCTCTGGTAATTAATCAAACCAACGGCAAATGGTACACTCACCAGGATCATCTGATACCTTACCGGGATATACAAGGAGGTTATTGACTTTCTTCACAACAGTCAAGCTGGAGTATATCCCTCGAGATGAAAATCAGTTTGCAGATGCTCTGGCTACCATTTCATCCATAATCAAAGTTCAAGCTGCCAACTTTGTGCCTCGGATTTCAGTATCCAGACTTGACAGACCAGCATACGTATTTTCAGCAGATGTTGTTAAAGATGATAAGCCTTGGTTCCATGACATCAAATGCTTCTTGGAGGATCAAACATACCCCCCTGGGGCATCGTCCAATGATAAGAAGACACTAAGAAGGCTGGCTGGTAGTTTCTTCCTAAATATTGATGGTTCCTTGTACAAAAGAAACTTTGATATGGTACTTCTCAGATGTGTTGATAAGGCGGAAGCAGACTTGCTGATGCACGAAGTACACGAAGGATCTTTTGGTACCCATGCTGGAGGGCATGCAATGGCCAAAAAGTTGTTAAGATCAGGCTATTATTGGATCACAATGGATGAAGACTGTTGTGCTTATGCCAGAAAGTGCCATAAATGCCAGATTTATGCAGATAAAGTGAATGTGCCTCCTAATCCTTTGAATGTGATGTCTTCACCTTGGCCCTTTGCCATGTGGGGAATTGATATGATTTGCAAGATTGAACCGACTGCTTCAAATGGCCACAGATTCATCCTGGTAGCCATTGACTATTTCACCAAGTGGGTTGAAGCAGCTTCCTATGCCAATGTCACCAGGCAAGTGGTGGCCCGATTCCTGAAGAGGGACATCATCTGTCGGTACGAAGTGCCCGAGCGAATCATTACTGATAATGGTTCCAATTTGAACAACAAAATGATGGCAGAGCTATGTCGGGACTTCAAAATCCAACACCACAATTCTTCCCCTTACAGGCCAAAGATGAATGGCGCTGTGGAGGCAGCTAACAAGAATATCAAGAAGATTGTGCAGAAAATGGTGGTCACCTACAGAGACTGGCATGAAATGCTACCATTTGCCTTGCATGGGTACCGTACGTCAATCAGAACATCCACCGGGGCAACACTGTATCAGCTTGTGTATGGTATGGAGGCAGTCCTACCTGTTGAAGTTGAATTACCCTCCTTGCGGGTACTAATGGATGTTAAGCTGAATGAAGCAGAATGGGTCCGATCCCGCTACGAACAACTGAGCCTGATTGAAGAGAAGAGATTGGCTGCAATTTGCCAAGGGCAGCTGTATCAGAAAAGAATGAAGAAAGCCTTCGATCAGAAAGTCAGGCTTCGAGAGTACCAAGTAGGGGATCTTGTGCTGAAAAGACTCCTCCCTCCTGTAACACGGTGGGAGAACTGACTTTAGTTATGTTGCGGATAACAAGAGTCACCACCGACTTTTATTTTATCCAAAAGAAAGGCATAAAAGAACAGGAAAGACCTTTTAAAAGATTTTTGGGTCCGGGGGGTAGGTTATGTAAAGGGAAGGTATTAGCACCCTTTACATCCATGGTTATCCATGGGCTCTTAGTTACTTAGCTCACTTTAAAATGTTTTTGAAATGTGAAGTCTGTGAATAGAAATTTTCTTAAGTGTTTTATAATGATCCATGTACGGATGCGTAAAAATTGAAATGTTTTAAAAAGTGAGCAAGCATCTAAGAGGAACCTACCCTAAGTTTTAAGTCTTTTCTGTTATTGAATCCTTTAAATGGTAAGACTATCCCTATTATTAAGGAATAGGTAGTCATTACCTTGGATGTGAGGGACAAGTGAAGGGACATTGTTATTTAGGCAACTGTGGGGTGTATAAGCAATTTTGAAGGGACTATCATCTTTATTCGAAAGGGACAAGATCATTACGAAGACAACATTCGAAAGGGACTTGATCTTTTATTTGTTAAGGGACTAGATGACTTTATTTTGAGGGACTTTTGCTTTATACACCCTACTTGACCTTTTTGATTAGGCAACGTGAGAGGTATCCCTAAGGAAGTGAGATGGCGATCAAAGATCGACTTACGTGTGTGAGTGTACAATCTTAATATTTATCTTTTAAATTTAATGAGCTAAATTAATTTTAAATAAACATACATGTTACACTCCCTATTTTACTAACCATAGCATAAAATATAAATAATAAACATTATTAATAAATATTACACCAAGGAACAATTACATAATAATAATTAAGCAAAATTAAAGATAATAAGCAAAATAAATAAATAATTATAATTGGGTTAGTGAAAATAATAATAATAAAAATAATACCAAATTAAATGGGGTTAGTAATAAATAAATATCACAAGAATATAATTAATAATAATAAGCAAGAATATTATAATAATTAAAAATCAAATTTTTATAGAAGCAATTATTTAAGATTAATAAGAAAATATGAACAATTATATTAATTATTATAAAGTTTTAAGTTATATGTAAATTATAAAATTAAATTAATTAGGAACATTTTATGAAAATAGAATTATAATTGTAAAATTAAATTAGCAATTATTTTTAAACATATAATAAAATTATTTACATACAAAATTAAACTATAAACAATTTATGTCATATTATCATATTTACAAAATTAAATTAAGAATTTTAATTTTAAACATATTTATATACAAAATTAAATTATAAACAAATACTAAAATGTACATGATTAAAATTCACAAGTAAGAAATTAAGAATTAAATTTTAAATAAGAAAAAAGAAAATTAGGGTTTTAGATACAAAAATATTAAGATTTTAATTTAATACCTAATACTAATTTAATCATTAAATAAATATATACATATTAATAAAAGAAGTTAGTTTTTTAGAAAATATTATTTTTTAGGGTTAATATTGATTTATAAAAAAATATATTAGGATTAATTATATAGTTTTAATTAATATTAATAATAAACAAGTAAAACAAATAATAGAAAGAAAAAGAAAAAGAGAACTCACCTTGGCTGGGAATTGAACCCAGCCCCTCTTGCTTTCAAGAACTCAAAGCCAGCAACCTCAGCCACTAGGCCAGCGCGCGCAGGTGATAAAGAGAGAGACCCAATTGGTTTTGTTGTGTAATCCTGGAAAATCAAAGAAAAAAGAAACAAAACAAAAGGCCTGGGGGGGGGGGGATCGAACCCAGGACCTTCACATTGCACACAAACACACTTACCATTCCAGCCGGGAGGGCGCTTCTGTTAATATGATGACTACAATACATAATATATGAAGTTTCATTGTTAAACTAAAAAATAATAAAAATTGCTGAGGCCAGGATTCGATCCCTGGACCTAAGCTTTATATGCGCGTCCTCTAGCCAACTGAGTCAGTCACCAACTGTGAAATAAAATAGAAACCAATTCATAAAATATATTATCCATTATTTGAATTTCCAGACGCGCGAAACTTCATCTCCTAGCTCCAGACCTGCGAAATTTGCTATGGATTTTGCTACCATATTTCCTGCGAAACTTTAAAACCAGAAACCTACGAAATTGGTTGAGCATTAAAACAGTGAAATTTCTTGAAAATAATTGGTGCATTGTGATCCCCAAGGTCCATAGAATTGTTCTATGTTCTTAGAACTTATTTATATTAGGTTTAGAACAAAGCCCCAATCTCATGGCTGAAACCCTAGCCATGGTGATTACTCAAACCTGCAAGGAAATTACAATTAAACTATCCAGAATCATTCAATATCTTCATACAAACACAAAACAATGTCCAAAAGTCATTAAAATCCAGCCAATGTACAAAATAAAAAAAAACAAAAGATGATGAACATGTATGTTTCGGTTCATGCATAATAGGGGGTCTTGGATGCAAATGAGCATTGGTACGTGATCAGTGAAGTCCAAGGATCATTCTCATGTCTTTAAAATACCTTAACAAGCCTTGTAGTATGGAAACCGAATTTGAGTTTTGGTGAGGTTTTTGAAAATTTGCAACTTACTCTTGGAGGCTGAAATTCGTGTCCAATGCAATGAGTTATGTTGTGTACTTATAGTGTGATGATTTTAGGTCAAAACAATTGATTGTTGTGTGAAGAAATTGATTGAAAAAGATTGAAAAAGATCAAGCTTTAAACTTCAAATATTTGAGAATTAAGCCTTTCTATTTCAAGCAAATCACTATGATTCTCATACCAATTTGATCCAAATCACTTTAATGAATTTCTAGAAGCTCAATCTCTTTTAAATATTTGTTTTTTATATTTTATTTTAATTTAAAATGATTTTAAATGAATTAAATCAAAATAAATAAAATAAAATGATAAAAAATCTGAATTTTAGAGACTTGGGTCGTGCATGAGGTATTGATATGGATTGGATCATCATATGGCAAGCCCATTTAGAAAAAAATGGTTTTAAACCTCCATTTTCTTCATAAACCAACCAAAAATTTCCCAACTTTGCAAGGGCACAAATCCTTCAATTTTAATGCTATGAGGGTGTTCTTGGAAATTTTGGAAAGCTTGAAGAGTCCTCTAACCAACCCCACTGGTTTCATGTCCATATCATTTACCATTCTCAAGTTATGCCCTTTTGAAGTTGTTGACTTTTTGTTGACTTTCAAAAGGACCTATAATGTCTTAGCTCATACCTTCCAAATGAAGCATTTTTGGGCTTGGCTTGAGACACAAAGTTGTAGAGAATTCAATTTCCTTCAAAATAAGCTTTGGATGGAAAATTCTTGGTGAAGCATATGAAAGTTATGGCTGGTCAAAGTTCAGTTGACTTTTCCTGAGAAAACCCTAATTTAGAAACCTCTGATTCTTGATGATCTGAAATCTACTTGATGAATCATGATCAAACCTTGATCAAATGATGAATTTTACTTCATATACTTGATGTTGGCAAAAAATCATGAAGTTTGACTTTGGTTTGACCATAGTTGACCTCAGTTTGACTTTTTAACTACTTTGACTGATTTTGACTTATCTGATCATCTGACTGAGCAAACTTTTGAGAAAAGTATTGAAACTTGTCATGGGGGTTATTACACACATATAAGATGTTATGAAGCTCACTTGAAGTCTTGGAAGTCTATTTAGCCTGATTAAAGTCAAAACCCTAGTTTTTGATACCCTGCTTAGGAGGTGCATTGTCTGAGGGAATTGTCAAATCTTCTGACCAATTGTGAACCTTGTGAACCTCATAAGATGTCTTGTGATCCTCATGGGAGGTCTTGTGAACCTCATGGGAGGTCTTGTGAACCTTGTGAACATTGTGAACATCATAAAGTGTCTTGTAAACTTTATGAACCTCATGAAAGGTCTTGTAAGTATTGTGAACCTTGTGAACCTTGTGAATCTCATAAAGTGTTTTGTAAACTTCATGAACCTCATGAAAGGTCTTGTGAACCTTGTGAACCTTCTTAGCACACAAAGTCTTGTATTGTGAGGGCAAATTTTGGGGTGCAACAGTTGCCCCTGTTCAATTTTCTGAAACCTGAGGGGTTAGATTGGTATATGTGCCAGTCGTGACCTGGAAGGTTGAAGGGGATTTAACACAAAAGCCCAAAAATTTGCACTCACCGGTGCGTAGAGTGGTAATGATGACTAGTTGAATATGCTTGAGTGGGCTTAAAGATGCCACTTGGAGAAAAGTTCTTCAGATACATTTCTTTGAGGATGAAGCAGTCCAAAATATGAAGATATAATGATAGCTTTCAGGAGGATAAACAACGTCCTGAGGTAATGGTGATAGCTTTCAGGAAGATAAACAACGTCTCAAGGAAATGATATGCTTTCAGAAGGATAAACAACGTTCTGAGGAAATGATATGCTTTCAGAAGGATGAACAACGTTCTGAGGTATAAGTATAACTTTTGGGAGAATAAACAACGTCCCAATAGTCATGATATGCTTTCAGGAGGATAAACAACGTCCTGAGGAAATGATGTAACCTTTGGGAAGATAAACAACGGCCCATGGTAATAATAGCTTTCAGGAAGATAAACAACGTCCCGAGGAAATGATATAACCTTTGGGAAGATAAACAACGGCCCAATGTAATAATATGCTTTCAGGAGGATAAACAACGATCTGAGGAAATGATATAACCTTTGGGAAGATAAACAACGGCCCAAAGTAATGATATGCTTTCAGGAGGATAAACAACATCCTGAGGTAGTGATATGCTTTCAGAAGGATAAACAACGTTCTGAGGAGATAATATGCTTTCAGGAGGATAAACAATATCCTGAGGTGATGATAACTTTTGGGAAGATAAACAACGGCCCAATAGTCACAATTTGTTGATGAAATTTGTCTGCTGGAGAATTAACCTGAAAACAAGGTAGCATTTTGTATGGTAATATTAGTTTATGCATTATGTATGCATGTATAATATGATGCACTTAAGTAATGTATTATGTATCTATGTATATGTATGTTATGTAAATGATGTATGTATGATATGATGCTGCCTGAAGCGTCTGGATATCTTCGTATAACAACTGCTGGCCAGGGAAAATAAATCCTGATTCGTTGCTGAAGAATATGAGGAACTCGTTCCCGTCTTGTTTGATAATATATTATACATAACCTCCCGTCTTCATTTGATAATATAGTATACATAACCTTCCGTCTGTTGGGGATAGCAAGGTATACATAACTTCCCGTCTTCGTTTGATAGTAGGGTATACATAACCTCCTGTCTTTGTTCGTCGTACTCCTATTGGAAAGTAAATTCCCGAATATTCGTATGAGGATAAAAGAGATGGATATAAATTCCAGGGGAGATGTGACTTGAAGTACTTCATGAAGATGGATTTTCCCTACTGGGGATTTGTAACTGTCTTGTAGGGGTGAACCTGATGAAGCTTCGTTGGAATCCTTCCCTCGTTCGTCCTTAGTAAATACTATTACTGCATTTTCATGCATTTCTGGTAAACATCAATCATATTAAAGCATTTTATGCATTTCTGGTAAACATCAATCATATTCAAAAGCATACATACATTCAAACACAACCAATGGACGTTTCGCTTATGTAAATAGGGTAAAAGTAAATTTGGATTCAAAGATGGAATTTTATTTATATCACAAAGTGACACGTACATGGGTAAGTTCGTACAAGGAGACAGAAATCCTAGTAAGAGGAATTTGTCATAAAGTTTTACAAAACAAAGAAAATCAGCTATGTGAGAAACAATCCTATTGAGTTTCAACTCTACTATTGCCATTATCTTCAAGTATCTCATCTTCTGCTGTCGAGACGAAAACGATTGGATTGAGCTTTATTTGTTTGAGCATTGAGTAAGTAACACAACTGGTCGCAGTTTCATGGGTGATCCAAACGAGACATAGTCATACGCTTTAATCCCTAACTTTTGCCTGGATTGCCCTTTCAGGTTTTCAATCCACCGGGATACCCTTTTTTGCCTAAGCCGCCCTTTCAGGTTTTCGACTTGCCGGGTGTACATCTTTTTTATATATATATCCCTAATTTTTGCCCGAACCCTTTTGGTTCGCTGGGATGCCCTTATTTTTGCCTAGGCCAGTCAACCTAGCGGGTCTCTTTTCATGCGTAGTATTTTTTAACTATGTCTGCGTTTACAGGCTGCGGGAAGTCTTCACCATCCATAGTAGTAAGTATCATGGCACCTCCTGAGAATACTGTTTTGAATACAAATGGTACTTCATATGTAGGAGTCCATTTGCCCCTAGGATCACCCTGTGGTAATATGATGCGCTTAACTACCAGGTCACCAGCCTGATATACCTTTGGCTTAACCTTCTTGTTAAAAGCTTTGATCATTCGTTTCTGGTACATCTGGCCATGACAAACTGCTGCTAGCCTCTTCTCATCAATCAAATTTATCTAGTCAAGTCGGGTCTGAATCCACTCATCTTCATCCAAGCCTGCATCCTTCATAATTCTTAAGGAGGGAATCTGAACTTCAATGGGCAGAACTGCTTCCATACCATAGACTAAGGAGAATGGGGTTGCCCCTGTTGAAGTACGTATGGTAGTACGATAACCATGAAGAGCAAATGGTAGCATCTCATGCCAATACTTGTAAGTAACAGTCATCTTATGTACAATCTTCTTAATGTTCTTATTAGCAGCTTCAACTGCCCCATTCATCTTCGGACGGTACGGAGAAGAGTTGTGATGCTTAATCTTGAACTTCGTGCAGAGATCAGTAATCATAGTGTTGTTCAGATTAGAGCCATTGTCAGTAATAATCCTTTCAGGGATGCCATACCTACATATAAGATTATTCCTAATGAATCGAGCCACAACATTCTTAGTAACAGATGCAAATGAAGCTGCCTCCACCCACTTCGTGAAGTAATCAATAGCAACCAGGATGAAGCGATGCCCATTAGAAGCAGTAGGTTTGATCTCACCAATTATATCAATGCCCCACATGGCAAAGGGCCAAGGAGCAGTCAACACATTTAATGGTGATGGAGGTATATGTACTTTATCAGCATAGATTTGACACTTATGACATGTTCTGGAGTGTTGATAGCAATCAGCTTCCATGGTAGACCAATAGTAACCTGCTCTCAATATCTTCTTTGCCATAGTATATCCACTAGAATGAGTGCCAAAGATCCCATCATGCATATCTTCCATAATCTCTGTTGCTTCCTTCTTATCCACACAACGAAGCATAGTTGAATCATGATTGCGCTTATATAGAATCCCATTACTCAAAAAGAACTTAGCAGAAAACCTTCTCAGAAACTTCCTATCTTTGACAGATGCCCCTTCAGGGAATTCCTGAGCTTCAAGATATCTTTTCACTTCATAGAACCAAGGCTTCTCCTCTGCCCCTTCAGTGTCAATCTCATTGCAATATGCAGGCTTTTCAAATCTATCAATAGTAATTTTGGGAGCTTCATCATCCCAGCTGATCTCAAACATAGATGCCATGGTGGCCAATGCATCTGCCAACTGATTCTCTCTTCGTGGAATATGTCCAAAGGTAATCTCTTTGAAATGCGGGATCAAAGACAACACATGCTCTCTGTAAGGAATGAGGTTATCATGCTTGGTATCCCAATCTCCTTTAATCTGACTTACTACCAGGGCTGAATCTCCATACACGTCTAGGAACTGAATCTTCATATCAATGGCAGCTTTGATACCCAGGATACATGCCTCATACTCATCCATGTTATTGGTACAATAAAAACAAAGTCTGGCAGTAATCGGGGTATGACAACCTTCAGGGGAACTAATCACAACACCAACACCATTACCAAGTGCATTGGAAGCACCATCAAAAACCATAGTCCATCGGGATCCTTGTTCAGGTCTGTCATATTGTCCAGGTTCTTTGGTAATAATCATAATATCTTCATCAGGGAACTCAAAACTCATTGACTGATAATCATCCACTGCTTGATGAGCCAAATGATCAGCAACAACACTTCCTTTAATGGCCTTCTGAGTAGTATACTGTATATCATATTCCGTCAAGATCATTTGCCATCTTGCAATCCTTCCGGAGAGAGCAGGTTTCTCAAATATGTACTTGATTGGATCCATCTTCGAAATTAACAAGGTAGTATGGGTCAACATATACTGTCTTAGTCGGCGAGTAGTCCATGCCAAAGCGCAGCAAGTTTTCTCGAGCAGTGAGTATCTTGTTTCACAGTCGGTAAACTTTTTGCTAAGGTAGTATATTGCCTGCTCTTTTCGACCAGACTCGTCATGTTGCCCCAACACACACCCCATTGAATTGTCTAATACTGTTAAGTACATAATCAAGGGTCTTCCATCAACTGGTGGCATCAAAATTGAAGGTTCTTGCAGATATTTCTTGATTTCATCAAAGGCAGTCTGGCACTTATCATTCCATTCCATCACCTGATCTTTCTTCAACAATTTGAAGATTGGCTCACAGATGGCAGTTAATTGGGAAATAAATCTTGCAATGTAATTCAATCGTCCCAAGAAACCTCTAACTTCCTTCTCAGTACGGGGAGCTGGCATCTCTCGTATAGCTTTCACTTTCGCAGGATCCACTTCAATACCTTTTCCACTGACAATGAAACCCAGGAGCTTACCAGACCTAGCTCCAAAAGTACACTTGTTTGGGTTCAATCTCAACTTGTATTTCTTCAACCTTTCAAACAACTTATGCAGATGATCAAGATGTTGTTCTTCATTCTGGGACCTGGCTATCATATCATCTACATATACCTCTATCTCATGATGAATCATATCATGAAACAAAGCCACCATAGCACGCTGATATGTTGCCCCTGCATTCTTCAAACCAAATGGCATCACCTTATAACAAAAAGTGCCCCACTGTGTAACAAATGTTGTCTTCTCCATATCTTCAGGAGCCATCTTGATTTGATTGTAACCAGAGAAACCATCCATAAAAGAGAATACTTTATGCTAAGCAGTATTGTCTACCAGAACATCAATATGAGGAAGTGGAAAGTCATCTTTGGGGCTAGCCTTGTTCAAATCCCTGTAGTCTACACACATACGCACCTTACCATCTTTCTTAGGTACCGGCACCACATTTGCAACCCACTGAGGATAAGAAGTCACAGCTAAAAACCCTGCATCAAACTGTTTCATTACCTCTGCTTTGATCTTCTCTGACATTTCAGGACGCATACGACGAACCTTCTGTTTCTTTGGACGACAGTCTTCTTTCACTGGTAAACGGTGAACCACAATGTCTGTATCCAACCCTGGCATATCTTCATAAGACCAAGCAAAGATCTCCACATAGTCACGTAACATCTGAATCAATCTGCTCTTGACACTATCCTCTAATTCAACCCCTATCTTGATTTCTTTCCTGTTTTCTTCAGTTCCCAGGTTCACAACTTCGACTGGCTCTTCATGTGGCTGTATAGCTTTCTCTTCTTGTTGTAACAACCTAGCAAGCTCTACAGGTACTTCACAATCGTCCTCATTTCCGTCTTCAGTTTGATAGATCGGATTCTCGAAATTATAATTGGCAATAGTAGAACTGTTATCAACAGGATCCAGAGTGGATGAGGATCTGCATTTTAGTGATGTGGGTGTGTGTAAGAACACATAGCTGATAAAAATAAAAGAAAGACAAGGAACACAATATTTACTAAAACGAAACGTCCACTGATTTTTATTGAATGAAGTATGCAAATGAAATGACAGCCCGTAACAAGCACACCATTGTGCCCCGGGTAAGGCACAAGGCTTGAGAGTTTTAATTGTTCAAGAAATTAAAAGTAACAACACAGTAATAGTATTTACTCCTGACTAAAGGAGATAGGAATAACATCTTCAGCTTTCCAGTTGTTGAGCCCAGCACCCACAGTAGGAAAAATCCAAGCATCCAGGTTGTAGTCTTCATCATAATCACCCACAGCATTGATTTGATTCTTCATAATCCCCTGATTGGTGATACGAACAGCGCGAGCACGACGAACAGCCTTTTGGGACTCTGCAGTGAAACCCAAACCAAACTTGTCAGACTTGTATGGGATATCAGGAAGCTGACCCCAAATAGTACAACCACCTTCATCCACCACAGCTCTAGCATCTTTAAGGGAGGCCATTGTAGGAGGTACTCTGGTGACCACAAGAACTTTCTTGACAACAGGAGGAGCTTCATAATCATTAATAACCCAAGGAACCACTTCAAATGTCTGACACGGAGTTTCAACATATTCACCTTACACTTCTAGATACTTAAAAGTGTTCACATGGCTAACAACATATCCTTCCTCCCCGTAGACAGTGACAACTTTCCCTCCTACCGGATATCTCAACTTCTGATGTAATGTAGAGGTTACAGCACCTGCCCCATGGATCCAGGGACGTCCCAGCAAACAAGAATACGACGGACGAATATCCATAACATAAAAGGTAGCATTGAAAACCTGAGAACCAACTTTGATTGGGAGATCAATTTCCCCATGCACCACTCTTCTTGAACCATCAAAAGCTTTCACCACTATGTTACTGGGTTTCAACACAGCATCTTCTGGGCTAAGCTTATTCAGGACTTCTTTGGGCAACACATTCAGAGAGGAACCATTGTCTATCAATACATGTGACAGGGTAGTGCCCCTGCATTCAATTGAGATATGCAGAGCCCTGTTATGATCCCTCTTGGCAGGAGTCAAATCAGCATCAGAGAAACCTAAACCATTATCATAGGTCAGGTGGGCAACACAATTCTCAAACTGGTCAACAGAAATTGCATTGGGTACATGAGCAGTCTTCAGAAACTTGATCAAGGCCTTGGCATGAGCTTCAGAACACAATAGCAAAGACAACATAGAAATCTTGGAGGGAGTGTGTCCTAACTGATCAACAATATCATAATCACTCTTACGAATGATCTTCAATACTTCTTCCATCTGTTTAGCAAGATCATCAACAGCTGGCACATCAGTAGGTACAGGTTCAATAACAGGACCTTTGCCCCGAGCATCAGTGGTGGAGGTAGCAGCTGGAGTAACTGCATTCTTGGAGGTAACTGGAGGAGAGAAGACTCTTCCGCTTCGTGTGATCTTACTAGATCCAGCAATATTATCAACATCAACAGGCATATCAGCTAAGGGTTCCTGTTTAACACCATGGATATAAACATCAGATCCATAATGCCAAGGCACAGATTTATCAGAAGTATACGGAATAGGACCAGGAGTGGTAATGACCATAGGAGCCACTCTAGCTTCAGCAACAATCTTCACAGGGCCCTCAGCAGTAATCTTAATTGGACCCTTATGAGTGATTTTGACAGGTCCTTTAGAAGTGATCCTTACCGGTACTTTATCAACCATATCCACCTCTTCAATCTTCGCACGCTGAGTTATATGATCAACCATACTCTCTACGGAAGGTGGAGTCCTCTCAAACACTATGATATATTTATCCATGAGACGTTGAATTCCATCTCTCAATCTCCAGCAACTATCCGGCTTATAGGTACAATACAAACAATCTTCACGACAACCTGGAAAGAACCCAGCTTGTACTAGCTTCTTCTTAATGACAGACAATGGTGTGGTCAACTCTGCAACTGAATAAATATGTGAATCTTCATCAATTGCATTGACAGTCTTCTCATGATTTGGCATGGGAGCAGTAATCACATTTGGAGTACCCGGAGGGTCAAACTCAATTTCTCCAGCCTCAATCATATCTTGAATTTTGTTCTTCAACACCCAGCAACTATTGGTATCATGTCCCTGGCAGTTTGAATGATATGCACATCGTGCATTAGGATTGTACCTGGGAGAGGTAACATTGGGATTCTGAGGAGCATCTTTCAGAGTGATAAGTTCAGCCTTCAACAAGTGTTGCAATGCCTGAGCCATTGACATGTTGATCTTAGTGAAGTGTCTTCTAGCCCTCTGTTGGTTGCCCTGTGGCTGCTCTGGTGTTGTAGGAGTTGGATTTGAGATGTGAACTGCACTCACAGACTGATGCCTTCTATTACGATCAGGTTGACCATAAACAGCATTTGACTCTTTCTTCCCAGTGGGAGGCTTCTTTGCAGCACCTGATGAAGAAGGACCCACTTGAATCTTGCCACTCCTGATACCACTTTCTACACGCTCTCCTGTCATTATCAACTCAGTGAAGCCAGATGATGAGCTTCCAATGAGATGACTGTAAAATGGACCATTCAACGTACACATGAACATATCAACTAACTCCCTGTCAGTTAAAGGGGGTTGTACTCTTCCAGCCAAGTCTCTCCACTTCTGAGCATACTCCTTGAAGCTTTCTTTAGCACCCATAGACATGCTCTGAAGTTGCATGCGAGTAGGAGCTAAATCAGCATTGTATTGATACTGTTTATAGAAGGCTTCAGTAAGATCATTCCAATCCCGGATGTTGACACTTTCCAACTGATAGTACCATTCCAATTGAGCTCCAGATAAGCTCTCTTGGAAGAAATGGATCCACAACTTTTTATCAGCAGTATGAGGTTGGAACCTCCTGACATAAGATCTCAGATGCAGCTTGGGACAAGAGACACCATCATAAACAACAAAAGTAGGAACCTTGAAACCAATGGGTATAACCACTCCAGATATCAAACTTAGGTCTTCAAAATCCATCCCAGAAGATTTTTGTAATTCCATAGCATCTATTCTATCTACCAGCATCTTGAATTTGTCTTCATTAGGCTCATGGTAGTAGTTAGCCTCAGAATCAGAGTCCCCCATAGTGTGGTGGAGACTGCCTACCTCTTTCTCAGATTCTTCAGACTCATAATCTTCAATTTGTTCTTTGGTCTTGACAGGACCTTTGAACCTTCTTCCCATGTTGATCAGGCCACCTGACCTCCTAGCCTTCTTAGTCTTCTTGGCCAGCAGTGTCTTCAATTCATCCTTCCCCTTGGACAGGTTCAGGATCAGCTCTTGGAACTGTGCATTTTGTGCCTGGAGATCCTTAACTATTTGTTCAAGAGCCATTGCTGAAATAAACAGCGAGAAGATAAGAAACTTGTACACAATAAACCTGTGATGCAGTGATATGATATGTGAATGCATATGTAATGTCTTCAAGGACCGCATGATTTAAATTTGTTTAAACAAACAAGAAGGTAAACTTTTATTAGTAATAAATTTGTTTTGCCTCTTGGGCTTACAGAAAATGAAATGAAATAAATACAAGAGATGGGGTTTTAAGTCTCCCATGGACGTTTCCTCTTTGTGTTGAGGTATGAGTTGAGATTCCGCTCCTTGTGAAGTTGCTTTGTTAGTTCCAGGATCCTTTCTTGGTTTGCTTTGTAATGAGCCTCGAAAGTTTCCCTTTTCTCCTTCAACTGGATCCAGGATCTCTGTAGGTCTTCCATGTCAGTAGGCATGTCTGGGTGAAGGATGGTATAAGCAGTGTCTCCTTCAGCAACAGGTTCCATGGTAACTGGCAGGATAGCAGGATATGGCATCATGAGAGTCTGAGCACTAGATCGCACCCATCTGAGGTAAGCTTCCATAGGAATGGTGTACTTGGGCTCCAGAGTCTTGCTGTCAACCTTGTTCACTTTTCCCCATGCTCGTATGAATCTCTGACGGTAACCTTGAAGATCGTTGTCGTAGTCAAACACAATACCCTGAATCAACATGTCATGAGGACCATCACTCCGAGCGTAACCAAATTGTCGTAAAGCTAAGAAAGGGTTGTAAGTAATGCCTCCTCTTATGCCTAGAAGTGGAACATTAGGAAACTCCCCACAACGGTCAATGATAGTGACATTCTCCATAGATCTGGAGCACCAATGGATATCTGAATACGAGAGTGATATGATCCTTTTGGACCACCTGAACCCTTGCTCATTCTTCATCACTGAGCGAGGAAGGTGAGAAATAAACCACCTAGATAGCAAAGGTATGCAACACATCAAAGTTCCTCTTGCCCTTGTGGTACGAGTATGAAGAGAATGCAGGATGTCCCCAAGTAATGTAGGCACTGGATTGTGACTCAGGAATATATTGATGGCATGAACGTCTATGAACTGATCAGGATTGGGGAACAACACTAAGCCATAGATCAACAAGGCTAAGGTCTCCTCAAAAGCATCATAGCTCATAGCCTTCAAGAACATTTGAGCCTTCTCTATCAACACCTTAGCAAGAATACCCTTGACTCCGCTTCTCGTTTCTAGAACAATGTCAGACTTCTTCTGATGTAGAGCTGCAGCAATAACCTCAGGTTTAGGCTCTTTTTCCAAGCCTGTAAATGGTTTCTGATCAAGTACAGGTATACCCAGAAGTTTAGAGAACTCTTCCATGGTTGGAACCAGCTGGTAGTCGGGGAATGTGAAGCAATGGTGCTTAGGATCAAAGAACTGAAACAAGACACTCATCATGTCTTCATTGAACCCTGAGGTGACTAGGTCCAATAGGTGACCATGTCTCTTGATGAACTGGGAGTGATCAGACACTTGAGAAACCAACTCTTTAAGCTTAGCAGGTATGCCTACAAAGTTGATCCTGATAGTGTTTCTACGAGCAGAAGCCATGACCTGCAACAAAGAACAAAGATAAATCCTTTGGTCCTTGAAATGGTTAGTGAAAATGCTATGCTTATGATGCATGATGATGTCATGATGTTATGTTCAATCACAAACATGTGGCACACACAAACAAGTCACACAATAGCCCTAGGTTTAGAGGCTTGCATGAGGTTTAAAGGTAGATACCCTCCCCTGAAGTTTAGTTGGTTCATCCTGTCCTATAAAGTAACCAGGTTCTAAGGGATCTCAATATCATTGATCCTTCACAAGGGTGGTTTTTCATTAGGCAACTTACTTGCTAACCAAAACCCTCCAAGTTTAGGATCTCAATGAGCGTAGCATCGAGTATCAACCAACTTCAGTCTTCACCAAAGCCGGCTATCTCACTACTTTCTAAAGGCCAAGATGGGATAACTAGGGTTCTAAAAGTTAGTTAGTGCATTGACAACATATGGCAGCCTCATATTATCCTCAACTTGACTTAAGGAACATAAGCACCAACCAAGAAGTCACACTAACTATGGCCACCAGATCAACCATATCGGTATACGCCGTACAGTTTCCTTGGTCTATTGCCATTTACCTAAGGTACACTAGATCCGGGTTAGGATCTTTCACACATAAGATCCCCAACAAGTAAAGTAAAGCAAACAAAGCAAACAAATTTAAAGTGATCTAATTCCTAAGGGTACCCCTCTTTTATTAAGTCCCCAGCAGAGTCGCCAGTTCTGTAACACGGTGGGAGAACTGACATTAGTTATGTTACGGATAGCAAGAGTCGCCACCGACTTTTATTTTATCCAAAGGAAAGTCATAAAAGAACAGGAAAGACCTTTTAAAAGATTTTTGGGTCCGGGGGGTAGGTTATGTAAAGGGAAGGTATTAACACCCTTTACATCCATGGTTATCCATGGGCTCTTAGTTACTTAGCTCACTTTAAAATGTTTTTGAAATGTGAAGTGTGTGAATAGAAATTTTCTTAAGTGTTTTATAATGATCCATGTACGGATGCGTAAAAAACCTTTGTTTTGAAAATTGTTTGAAATATGTGAAATATTTGAAATGTTTTTAAAAAGTGAGCAAGCATCTAAGAGGAACCTACCCTAAGTTTTAAGTCTTTTCTGTTCTTGAATCCTTTAAATGGTAAGACTATCCCTATTATTAAGGAATAGGTAGTCATTACCTTGGATGTGAGGGACAAGTGAAGGGACATTGTTATTTAGGCAACTGTGGGGTGTATAAGCAATTTTGAAGGGACTATCATCTTTATTCGAAAGGGACAAGATCATTACGAAGACAACATTCGAAAGGGACTTGATCTTTTATTTGTTAAGGGACTAGATGACTTTATTTTGAGGGACTTTTGCTTTATACACCCTACTTGACCTTTTTGATTAGACAACGTGAGAGGTATCCCTAAGGAAGTGAGATGGCGATCAAAGATCGACTTACGTGTGTGAGTGTACAATCTTAATATTTATCTTTTAAATTTAATGAGCTAAATTAATTTTAAATAAACATACATGTTACACTCCCTATTTTACTAACCATAGCATAAAATATAAATAATAAACATTATTAATAAATATTACACCAAGGAACAATTACATAATAATAATTAAGCAAAATTAAAGATAATAAGCAAAATAAATAAATAATTATAATTGGGTTAGTGAAAATAATAATAATAAAAATAATACCAAATTAAATGGGGTTAGTAATAAATAAATATCACAAGAATATAATTAATAATAATAAGCAAGAATATTATAATAATTAAAAATCAAATTTTTATAGAAGCAATTATTTAAGATTAATAAGAAAATATGAACAATTATATTAATTATTATAAAGTTTTAAGTTATATGTAAATTATAAAATTAAATTAATTAGGAACATTTTATGAAAATAGAATTATAATTGTAAAATTAAATTAGCAATTATTTTTAAACATATAATAAAATTATTTACATACAAAATTAAACTATAAACAATTTATGTCATATTATCATATTTACAAAATTAAATTAAGAATTTTAATTTTAAACATATTTATATACAAAATTAAATTATAAACAAATACTAAAATGTACATGATTAAAATTCACAAGTAAGAAATTAAGAATTAAATTTTAAATAAGAAAAAAGAAAATTAGGGTTTTAGATACAAAAATATTAAGATTTTAATTTAATACCTAATACTAATTTAATCATTAAATAAATATATACATATTAATAAAAGAAGTTAGTTTTTTAGAAAATATTATTTTTTAGGGTTAATATTGATTTATAAAAAAATATATTAGGATTAATTATATAGTTTTAATTAATATTAATAATAAACAAGTAAAACAAATAATAGAAAGAAAAAGAAAAAGAGAACTCGCCTTGGCTGGGAATTGAACCCAGCCCCTCTTGCTTTCAAGAACTCAAAGCCAGCAACCTCAGCCACTAGGCCAGCGCGCGCAGGTGATAAAGAGAGAGACCCAATTGGTTTTGTTGTGTAATCCTGGAAAATCAAAGAAAAAAGAAACAAAACAAAAGGCCTGGGGGGGATCGAACCCAAGACCTTCACATTGCACACAAACACACTTACCATTCCAGCCGGGAGGGCGCTTCTGTTAATATGATGACTACAATACATAATATATGAAGTTTCATTGTTAAACTAAAAAATAAGAAAAATTGCTGAGGCCAGGATTCGATCCCTGGACCTAAGCTTTATATGCGCGTCCTCTAGCCAACTGAGCCAGTCACCAACTGTGAAATAAAATAGAAACCAATTCATAAAATATATTATCCATTATTTGAATTTCCAGACGCGCGAAACTGCATCTCCTAGCTCCAGACCTGTGAAATTTGCTATGGATTTTGCTACCATATTTCCTGCGAAACTTTAAAACCAGAAACCTACGAAATTGGTTGAGCATTAAAACAGTGAAATTTCTTGAAAATAATTGGTGCATTGTGATCCCCAAGGTCCATAGAATTGTTCTATGTTCTTAGAACTTATTTATATTAGGTTTAGAACAAAGCCCCAATCTCATGGCCGAAACCCTAGCCATGGTGATTACTCAAACCTGCAAGGAAATTACAATTAAACTATCCAGAATCATTCAATATCTTCATACAAACACAAAACAATGTCCAAAAGTCATTAAAATCCAGCCAATGTACAAAATCAAAAAAAAACAAAAGATGATGAACATGTATGTTTCGGTTCATGCATAATAGGGGGTCTTGGATGCAAATGAGCATTGGTAAGTGATCAGTGAAGTCCAAGGATCATTCTCATGTCTTTAAAATACCTTAATAAGCCTTGTAGTATGGAAACCGAATTTGAGTTTTGGTGAGGTTTTTGAAAATTTGCAACTTACTCTTGGAGGCTGAAATTCGTGTCCAATGCAATGAGTTATGTTGTGTACTTATAGTGTGATGATTTTAGGTCAAAACAATTGATTGTTGTGTGAAGAAATTGATTGAAAAAGATTGAAAAAGATCAAGCTTTAAACATCAAATATTTGAGAATTAAGCCTTTCTATTTCAAGCAAATCACTATGATTCTCATACCAATTTGATCCAAATCACTTTAATGAATTTCTAGAAGCTCAATCTCTTTTAAATATTTGTTTTTTATATTTTATTTTAATTTAAAATGATTTTAAATGAATTAAATCAAAATAAATAAAATAAAATGATAAAAAATCTGAATTTTAGAGACTTGGGTCGTGCATGAGGTATTGGTGTGGATTGGATCATCATATGGCAAGCCCATTTAGAAAAAATTGGTTTTAAACCTCCATTTTCTTCATAAACCAACCAAAAATTTCCCAACTTTGCAAGGGCACAAATCCTTCAATTTTAATGCTATGAGGGTGTTCTTGGACATTTTGGAAATATTGAAGAGTCATCTAACCAACCCCACTGGTTTCATGTCCATATCATTTACCATTCTCAAGTTATGCCCTTTTGAAGTTGTTGACTTTTTGTTGACTTTCAAAAGGACCTATAATGTCTTAGCTCATACCTTCCAAATGAAGCATTTTTGGGCTTGGCTTGTGAGACACAAAGTTGTAGAGAATTCAATTTCCTTCAAAATGAGCTTTGGATGGAAAATTCTTGATGAAGCATGTGAAAGTTATGGCTGGTCAAAGTTCAGTTGACTTTTCCTAAGAAAACCCTAATTTAGAAACCTCTGATTCTTGATGATCTGAAATCTCCTTGATGAATCATGATCAACCCTTGATCAAATGATGAATTTTACTTCATATACTTGATGTTGGCAAAAAATCATGAAGTTTGACTTTGGTTTGACCATAGTTGACCTCAGTTTGACTTTTTAACTGCTTTGACTGATTTTGACTTATCTGATCATCTGACTGAGCAAACTTTTGAGAAAAGTCTTGAAACTTGTCATGGGGGTTCTTACACACATATAAGATGTTATGAAGCTCACTTGAAGTCTTGGAAGTCTATTTATCCTGATTAAAGTCAAAATCCTAGTTTTGGATACCCTGCTTAGGAGGTGCATTGTCTGAGGGAATTGTCAAATCTTCTGACCAATTGTGAACCTTGTGAACCTCATAAGATGTCTTGTGATCCTCATGGGAGGTCTTGTGAACCTCATGGGAGGTCTTGTGAACCTTGTGAACCTCATAAAGTGTCTTGTAAACTTTATGAACCTCATGAAAGGTCTTGTAAGTATTGTGAACCTTGTGAATCTTATAAAGTGTTTTGTAAACTTCATGAACCTCATGAAAGGTCTTGTGAACCTTGTGAACCTTCTTAGCACACAAAGTCTTGTATTGTGAGGGCAAATTTTGGGGTGCAACACCTCCTCACACAGACCACAGGGGAAGTGGACTCCGAATTACGATGGTCCGTTCATAGTAAAGAAAGTTTTCTCTGGCGGAGCACTGATGCTCAGTACTATGGATGGTGAAGACTTCTTGTCCCCTGTGAATTCAGATGCAGTTAAAAAATACTTCGCATAAAATGACCCGCTGGACATAAAAACAGAATGTAAGTCCAGGAAAAAATAGGGCATCCTGGCGAGTCAAAAACAGAATAAAAGACTCGGGAAAAAATAAGGGAAAAAAAATAAAAAAAATATACACCCGCTGAGTTGAAAAGCCGCATTGGACAGCTCAGGAAAAAATGGGTATCCCGGTGGATTGAAAACCCGAAAGGGCGATCCGTGCAAAATAAGGGAATAAGCGAACAACTGCATTCTGAATTCGTTTGTATCACTCACAACATGGCAAGCTTTGAAAGGTTCAAACATCGGTCAGAATCAAACTTCTTCAAAAGCAGAATGAGAAGAACGTCAATGTCATACGAGTCATAGCAAAAGGGAAAGCACACTGAAGCGTCATCAACATTGCCAGCATCTTTTTGTTTCTCAATTTTGTAACAATCTCCTCATTCCAGGGGATTTGTTTCTTTGACTGTACTTGCCAATTCAGGGCACACAAATTAATAAAATCAGATTTTCAATCACATTTCGTCTCGTACATTACATTTGCAAAAGATGTCCGATGTCCTTAAAATAATAGTTGCATAAATACAGATGCGCCTTTTCTTATTACATGCTTACAGGAAATATATTTTCTCCCAGGAGTGTCTAAACTCCTACGATGGAATCCAGTAAGGGATACCTCGGGATACTTGTGCGTTTCTTTGCCATAACAGGATTGAAGGGGCTCATTTCCCCAGCTGATTTCATCATCCTCAACAGAAATCCCTAGGAGGATCTTTAAGTGATTATTCCTCCCCAGCCAAGTGTTAAACAGGGAACCATCTCCCCGCAGAGCTCCAGCCTCTATCCAGGAGAGCAATGTCTGAAGATCTCACGACAAAGTGACGAAAGCTTCCACAGCCCCAGTTGGGCTCCTCATCACCAAAGATAGGTCTATCAGTGACTTATTTATCCAAGTAAAACTTTATATCAGATCTACCAATGATCTCATGCCCAGCTGGGATTTTCCTTCAAGCAAGATCAATCAGAGACCTTCACAGCAACGGGATTCGGATCCCGGATCGGTTTCTTTTAATCATAGCATTCGCATCATATTTTCCCCCCAGAGCGTGGCATTCCGTCTAATACGGAGCATTACGGCAAAAATCAAACATATTGCATAATCATAAGCCATGTCTTGAATCAAACACCTGTAAATACCACATCAACAATATACAAAATACCTCTCAAAATTCCCCGGCAGAAAGCCAAAGCATCCTCTTTGCACTCTCAGATACATATACATGCTCCTTTTGGCACTCGTCTGTGTCATCTTTCCCCAGTAAGGTCGCCAGAACATTCTCCACAAACAAATACTTCCACATAACGGATACTTCTTGACACTCGTCTGTGTCATATCCCCAGCACAGTTGCCTAAAACCTCGCTTATTATACTTTCCAGACACTCGTCCGTGTCATCCTATCCCCACAGGTCGTCAAACACCTTTTACAAGTTCATAACTTATACATTTTCTCTTATGATACTCGTCCGTATCATACTCTCCCCAACAAGTTGAACACTCGACTGTGTCTCACTCATACTTTTTACTCATACAGATACCCGTCCGTATCTTGTATACACCACTTATCTTTTCTCAGATTCAACACTCGTCCGTGTTCTTTGTTAACCAGTTGATACTCGTCCGTATCATCATCTCTGAACATGCGTCAGCAGTTGTTTCTACCGATACCCGTCCGTATCATAGTCTTAAGGATGATCGTCCGCATCTTTAATCTATACACCGTGTCAAACACTTATACCTTCTCCTTTTTGAATCTAGACATTCGTTTGTGTCTACCTATCCCCAGTAAAAAGCAAATTTCCTTTCTATCTGACATTCGTCCTATGTCATGATAAACCCCGCGAGCAGTCGTACCCTGCCAGGTGATCGCCCTTCACCTTTTGATGATCGTCCTTCATCATTCCCCCAGCGGAGCCTCCATCATTGGAACACTTTTCTATCCGACATTCGTCCTATGTCGTGATATTTTAGTAGATGTCCCCTGCTAGGTGATCGTCCTTCACCTTTTGATGATCGTCCTTCATCATATTTATCCGATGGCCGTCCCCATCGTTGATCTTTTTATCTGACATTCGTCCTATGTCATGATAAACCCCGCGAGCAGACATACCCTGCCAGGTGATCGTCCTTCACCTCTTGATGATCGTCCTTCATCATGCTACTCCGATGACCGTCCCCCATCGTCGACTATTTCTATCTGACATTCGTCCTATGTCGTGATACTTTCGGCAACCGTACCTTGCCAGGTGATCGTCCTTCACCTTAGATGACTGTCCCTCATTTTTCTCCCTAACAGAGCAGCCGTCCCCTGCTAGGTGATATTCCTTCACCTTTGATGATCGTACCTCATCTTTTATTGCATTTATGCTTTACAAAACCCGATGGTCGTCCCCATCATGATCCTTTATTTCCCCAGCATGTCAGTCGTCCCCGTCATTGCTTCGTCCCCAGTAGTCGCCCTCTGCTCGACGGTCGTCCTCCGTCGCCCGCACTTTATAATCATACTTTATTTTCCTTTTAAAATCTATATCCCTTTTCTTCTTCTTTTAGTGAGTGCAAATTTTGGACCGTCTTTGATATTCAACCACAAGTTATCTTGTTTGTCTGTCAAGCCGTCGCTTACATCCTACACAGCTAACTCATGTTTGAATAGGGGCAGCTGTAAACACCCCAAATTTGACCTCACCAAATTCACACCATGGCTTGTGTTTCTTTCATATGCATAAGTTCAAACATATCATCTCATATTGCATTTTTGCTCCACTGCATTGGTTCTAAGTCATCTGCATCTAGGGTTTGTGATTTGAGCAATCCCTGAGCTATCTGAGCCACTCCAAAGGTCATCAATCATCTCAAGAGGGTCCATGTATGTTCAAGCATCATATTATATCCTCCCAAGACCAAAGAAGTCAGAAAATCACAAGAACTGAGAAAGGCATGGAAGCAGAGCCAGGTTTAACTACACAGATGACCTAAAATTAGGGTTTTGGTTTCAGAGGCCATAACTCCAAATTTTTTGTTCATTTTTGTTTCTATTGGTCTCTATATGTTATAAGGATCATACATACCAATTTTCATGAAGAAATTCAATGGGGAAGGCATCTGATTAATAAATGACTTCTTGAACAAGTCAGTGCAAAATCAGGGCATCTGAGGTCCCCAATTACCCAACTAAAGGGTTTTCTCCATCATTTTGAGTGTATATGATCTTTATTTGATCTTATAAGAAGTTATAAGTTCACAAAAATGAAGAATTTCAAGCCATTTGCAAAGTTGCCATTTTGGGAAAGTGACTTGTAATGAAAACTTGCCATTTTGGGAAAGTTTTTCAACCTCCTCTTTTTGAATAAAAAATGATTCAAATGAAAAATTCTTGGTCATGAAAGTTGTAGATTGGATCATTCCCTTTTCAAAAAGTACAAGAACTTGATCTAATTCATCATAGAACTCAAGTTATGGCCTTGCAAAGTTGGGAAAAATCACTTAATTTTCACTTTTATACCAAAGAGGGAAGTTTGCAAATTCTTATGCCAAGCCAATTTGGGACCTCTAATGCATCTCTACACATCATATCATCCTAGTGCAACTCATTTGGATCAGATTTGTGCCTTGAATCACAAGCTTTCATGCTTAGAACTTCACAAATTTCAAAAGGGGCCAAACTTCCCCAAAATTGCAAAATGGATCAAATCTCTTCAGCCACTTGTGCCAGCTGCAAAATATGACTTCCATGGACCTCCTTGAAGTAAGCTGACTCGAGCCATGCCTTGAAACAACCACTGAACCAGCCCATACCTCAAGTACACAAGTTGTTGACATTTTTGCAACTTTCCCATACCAATCAACATAGGCCAGCACCCACCCTCTGACCTATCAAGGATTGATATGTGTACCAAAAGCAACCCAACACATAACATAACACAAGCTGAAACCTCCAAGAACACAGCATACACAAAATTCCCAAAATTTGCAAAAGCTATCGAATCTCATAACTCAGCCAACAAACATCAAAACTTCTTCCACCATTCAACTACACAATCCTCACTGATCATTTCCCACCCTTCATTTTGCCCTAAAACCCTCAGAATCAAAAACACGATTTCAACATTTCATGAACTGAACTTCTGCCAACTTCATTTTGAGGCCATTTAAACTCCAACCAAGCATCACAAGCTCTTGGGGGGAATCATTGGAGTGGATTTGAGGCAAAGAACTGGCCAGAAAGCTCCTGTTTTGAAAGCTCAACTTCAGGTAGCCATGGCATTTATTTTTCCAGAACTCTCATTTTATGTTATAGGATGATTCTATGTGTTCCCCTGATTGCCATGATATGTTTGGTTTTGAAAATAGTTGAGAAATAAGCATTTCATGAGCTTCTGAAATTTGTGAGTTGTTTTCCGTTTTGTTTCGATTCGTGCTTTTGATGATGAATAAATGAATTTTGATGGCTGATTCTTGTTGGGGTTGAGGAGAGGATCATTTCTGGAGAGTTTTAGGGCTTGGGGTTGCATATTGAGTGAGATAGCTTGAGAGGCTAGCCGGAGAAGATGACCTGAACACTGTTCCGGTCACCTGAGAGTGTTTAGGGTTCAGATTAGGGCTTAATGACGTAATTAGCATAGTTTGAATGTGAGCCGTCCATTTGCACGCGCTGGTCAATTCCCTCCCTTTTGAGTTTAAATCTGGGCCACTGGATCAACATACTTTCATTTTAATTCATTTAATTATCATTTTAATTGCATTTCTTTCTACATTTTATTAAAAATAGCAAAACACTTCTAAAAAATTTCATTTTTTGCATCATGACTTAAAATATTTTTCTCATTCTGAAAATAATTTTTATTTTATTTTTTGCATAAAATTCGTATTTTTAAAATGTTTAAATGTTTATTTTAATTAATTAATGATAATTAATTAATTAAAATACCATTTAAGTTTCTAAAAATCACCAAAAAAATCACATTGCATTTTGATACATTTAGAAACATTGTCAAACCCTTCACACAAATTTCTTTTTGGTTCTTGACCTATTTTGACATTTTTCTTTGGTTTTAGGGTTCTTAAAAGACAATATTTTTGCCCTAACTTAGAAAAATCCTTTCTGCCTAACCATGAAGGGTTTGATGTTGATTCTTTTTGCATTGCACTCCTCATGTCATGTAGATTCTAGGATAAAATTGGTTTGAATTTATCTTTCATTTTCAATTTGTTTTGAATTTATCATTGAGAGGTATCTTAAAACCCTAGCAATCTTGAGAAAATCATAACTTCCATTAGGTTAAGAGTTAGGTCTCCTCCTTTGGGAAGTTAACTTATATAGGTTTAGGGTACCTTTGATTCCATTTTAAATTTTTTATCATGTCATTTGCTTCTGGTTTTGAATTTTGTATTGCATGTTATGTGTAAACCCTAATTTTTGCCTTCATTTGCATTCATCTTTCATATGCTTGCACACATGAATTTGCCATGACATTTTATGCATTCACATGATTTCTAGGACATCTTAGGACACCTTAGGATCATGTTTGATCATTGCATCATTCATTTGCCATGTTTTGTATCCATTGCATTTCATAAGTTTTCATGAACTTTCATGCTTCTTGCTTGTCTCATTTGCATTCCCATCTCTTGTATGATCATCCACATCTCATGTCTATCATTTGCATCAGCCCTTAGTATCATTTACATCTTGATATGCTTCTGACTTTGGTGTTCATCCTTGCATCTTATCTCATTCTCATTTCATTTTCATTTCCTTTCACTAACTTTTCAGGTGGTAAGTCTTTGAGAAGTGAATTTGCCTTCACTTCTCACAATCTCTTCTCATCTCTTTTGTGCATCATTGCTGCATTTTATCTTTGTATTAGAGTCAGATTTCTCATTCATGCTCCCTCCCCTCTTTCTTTCTTCAAGCAACTTATCTTCTTAAGTGAAGTAAGTTGTCTTGCTTCTTCTGCTTCTTCCTCCTTTCATCTGCTTCTTCCTTGGTGGCTTTTCTCTTGGAGATCTTCTTGCAAGCCTCACAAACCCTAGGAACATCCAAGCATGATCATAATTAGGGTTTGTTTAGTCCCCCATTTAGTTTTACCTTTGTGTCATCTTTGAGTCTTCTCTTCTCATCTCTTAATCAAGGACTAAACCTTAAAGGTTTTAAGGCTTTGTGATTAAGCTTATGCCTGCATCCTTCTATTAGGATGGAGTGTATAACTTTAATCCTAAGTGTTAAACCCTTAATGTGTTTAAATCCTTTAATCAATCCATCTAATAATCACTAAGACATCAAACTTATAACTTGGGCCTTGCATTAGGGTTCTAATTCTTCCTTAATTGGTTAAGAAGGACTAACCCTAGTGTTAATGGACAAGTCCCCCTCAAATTGTCTTACAAACCATAAAATTCACTTCTTAATCTCACCATTAACTAAAATCCACTTTAATAAAGGCTTTGTTTTGTCATGAGGTTAATCCCTAATCATGGATTAAGTTGAGGAGCCTTCCTCAGCTTAAATGTTCTCATCTATTATCCTTCTATTAGGATGATGTAATGGGTCCATTAAATATTTGATTATGGCTTAAACTCATTACCTAACACCAAACAAAAAACTCCAAAAACATCTAAATAAGTACAAGTAGGTTAATGATCTTAATCCTACATCATGGTGACTAAGTGTGAGGTGTTTACTTCATACTTAAGGTACTCTCATTATCCCTAATCAGAGGGAGGATGTGATGAGTTTACTAACCCTTGGTTTAGGCTTAAGCTCATTTTCTTATGACAAACACACAAAAAAAAGCAATAAAAGATTGAAAACACCAAAAGCAAACAATAATCGTCTCCTCCGGGATTCTTTTCTCACCTCATTCATTCACAAGCGAGAACTTGCTTCTTCCGTCTAATGCAAGACAGTTTGCACATGAGCCAGACAGGTCTTACACTTGAGCATAGACAAGTAAGCAGTTCATCAGTCAATTTATCTTTCAGTCCCTTTGAGTCGAACTACGGTGTTCTGACTTCCTCATTGCACGAGAGGATACGTAGGCATAACTTAACTGTTATCGAACAAAAGTCTTTGTATATTCCCCCTCTTTCCAGCATTATTCTTTAAGCCTCATAGTCTTGAGCATCACATTATTTTCTTGCACTGACACTCTCTCACTTTACTTCATTTATTTTACACTGACACTTTCATTCTTTTTCCAGCTTTTGCACACAAAATAGCACTGACACTACCCCTTTAAAACACAAATCTTTCAAGCGTGGATCCCGTCGAGTACGGCGGACAATCTGGGTGCTAATACCTTCCCAGGTTGTAACCAACCCCCTTTCTCAGTTTCTCTGGTTCGCGACCGTCTTATCCATGCTTTCTCAGGTTTATGAAGCATTACCTTTCCTTCGGGATAAAAATGCCTAGCTGGCGACTCTTTTCTTTTCAGTTCACCCATGTGTGTTCTCTCCTCTTCGCCGACCATTCACGTCTGTACCCTCTTGACCGGGGTGTCATTTGGTGGGAGCGACAGCTTGGCGACTATGCTGGGGACTCTTATATTGCAACCAGGGCTTCTGGTTCTTTTTGTGGGTTCCTCCTAGCGCTTGTTTGATTTGTGTTTACTGGGGTGTTATGTGCTATGTGTGTTTATTTATGTTGCTTTATTTACTGCTTTATGTACAACTTTATTTATTGCTTTCTTTACAGTTTTGCATATTTCATATTGTCATTGTCACTGTGATAGATCTGGTTTTCTTTGGTGGGTGGGGTTCCATTGAGAGTTTAAGGTCCTATACCTGGGAGCTGAGTGACACCTAGGCTAGAGTGGTTCATGTTCTTTCCCATTCCATTTCGGTCTGGTGTGGGAATATGAAACACGGTTCAAATGTGGGTTTCTTCTTGAGAACTCTGTGCTACAGATTTCCTGTAGTGCTAGGGCTATCTGAGAAGCCTGCTAAGTCTGGATGACCTTTATTATGACCTTCAGAATCTGGGGTGAATTAGGGGAGGATCCTTTATGGTTATTGCAAACACTGTACCTCCGGGTTAGAAGTGTTTACACTTCTCATAACTGATCCAAGTCTGAGGATCCTTGTTCTAGAACACTACTTGTGAGGGGGTTGGGCTGTTTACAGGTTTGCAGGAACCCTTAGCCACATCATACCCTGTCACTGTATTGTTTAAGAGTACCTCATTTTGGACAAGTTCTTGTGATTAACCCCGGACATGTGACTCTTTATTTGAGTCCCCCACCTTGGTTACTGGATTTCTAAGCCTCCATCTGGACTTCTTGAACATACATGGACCTTGTATCAAAAGAGATAATCAGATCCAGCTTGATCACAAGCCCTTGCATATCATTTGCATATTCATCATTGCATCATTTAACATTTGTTTATTTGCTTTTCAGGGTATCCACTTCATTGTATCTGGTTTGGTTTTGACCCCTTCTTTTGCATAGACCTCTGCTTCAGTTGTCTTCATCAGTTATCTGCTTCAGAGGAGCATGATCCACACATGCTTACAGTTTTATGACCCTCCTTTGAGATGTTTCACATTCCCAGACTTTCAGTTAGGGCCTTTACTGGAAGAGTTTTCCTCATTGATTGGAGTACCTATCAGGGGTGGAATCCCTTTCAACCCAGAGATGACAGCTCCCAGAAATGAAGAGATAGCAAAGGCACTGTACCTGGAGCCTGCCTTGATTGAGCAAAGTATGACAACAAAAGCTGGGATCCCTGGTTTGCATTTGGACTTCTTGATTTCTCAGGCCATCCTGAAAGCTTCATTGGACGAGTGGAGGGCAGTCTGTGCACTATTAGCCCTTAGCATATATGGGGCTATACTATTTGCAGATGAGCCCAAATTTACCAGTAAGAATGACATCCATTTGTTTCTTCTGAAAAACCCAGTACCTACACTGCTAGGAGACTTTTACTACTCCATTCATCAGAGGAATGAGAAACAAAGGGGGAAGTTAGTAAGATGTTGTGCTCCTTTGTTTTATACCTGGCTGCTCAGACACCTGCCTAAGTCAGATGCTTTCTTGAATCCACACCAGCAGAAGAATTGGGCCAGGAGGTTCATTGCCTTGACTTCAGATGATATCAGATGGTGCACCCAGAGCACCAAAGGCAAGGACATTATCACCAGCTGTGGACAATACCCAAATGTGCCTCTGATAGGAGTAAAGGGTTGCATCAACTACAATCCTTTGTTGTTTAAGAGACAACTGGGTTATGCCTTGGTCCACCCTCCCAGAGGACAAGATTTAGTTGAGACCCTGTATTGTGAAGTGAAACTTAATTTAGCTGCTGTCAGACAAGCATCCTGGGCTTGGGACAACATCCAGACAAAAGGAATGGCTATTCTTGGAAGATGTAATAATGTTGCTTCAGCTCAATATTCAGACTGGTCCTGTACTAGAGCTCAGATTACCAGAATGCCTTTCATCTTGGAAGACATACCCGGACCATCCACAGTACATCCAGCAACAACTGTCGGCCTAGAAGAATTTGAGAAGCTAAAGGAAAGGAATGAGAACTTATCTCAAGCCTTGAAGAAGACTCTTTGGGAAAGAAGTGATGGTCGTCTGGATATTGAGAGATTGGATAAGCTTAGGGTGGAGCATCTTGCCAAAATTGAGAAGATAGAGGACTACATAAGGAAAGCAAGAGCTGGGTAGCAAATATTGAAGAATGCCTGTAAAGAGGCCAAAATTCAGAAGGCTAGGACTGAGCTCTATCTGCAAGAGAGTCAGGCTAGGTGGGTCAGGATCACTGAAGCCCGTACACAAGAAGACCAAAAGACTCAAGCCAAGATTGAACAGCTAGAGGCCAAGGAGAAGAAGCAGCAGGAAGCTTTGTTGGCATCCCAGAAGGAGATTTCAGAATTGAAGCTTAGGGCAGGATTGAAGAGGTCAATCCATCTAATAATCACTAAGACATCAAACTTGTAACTTGGGCTTGCATTAGGTTTCTAATTCTTCCTTAATTGGTTAAGAAGGACTAACCCTAGTGTTAATGTACAAGTCCCCCTCAAGTTGTTTTACAAACCATAAAATTCACTTCTTAATCTCACCGTTAACTAAAATCCACTTTAATAAAGGCTTTGTTTTATCATGAGTTTAATCCCTAATCATGGATTAAGTTGAGGAGCTTTCCTCAGCTTAAATGTTCTCATCTATTATCCTTCTATTAGGATGATGTAATGGGTCCATTAAATCTTTGATTATGGCTTAAACTCATTACCTAACACCAAACAAAAAACTCCAAAAACATCTAAATAAGTACAAGTAGGTTAATGATCTTAATTCCTACATCATGGTGACTAAGTGTGAGGTGTTTACTTCATACTTAAGGTACTCTCATTATCCCTAATAAGAGGATGTGATGAGTTTACTAACCCTTGGTTTAGGCTTAAGCTCATTTTCTTATGACAAACACAAAAAAAAGCAATAAAAGATTGAAAACACCAAAAGCAAACAATAATCGTCTCCTCCGGGATTCTTTTCTCACCTCATTCATTCACAAGCGAGAACTTGCTTCTTCCGTCTAATGCAAGACAGTTTGCACCTGAGCCAGACAGGTCTTACACTTGAGCATAGACAAGTAAGCAGTTCATCAGTTAATTTATCTTTCAGTCTCTTTGAGTCGAACTACGGTGTTCTGACTTCCTCATTGCACGAGAGGATACGTAGGCATAACTTAATTGTTATCGAACAAAAGTCTCTGTATATTCCCCCTCTTTCCAACATTATTCTTTAAGCCTCATAGTCCTGAGCTTCACATTCTTTTCTTGCACTGACACTCTCTCACTTTACTTCACTTCTTTTACACTGACACTTGCATTCTTTTTCCAGCTTTTGCACACAAAATAGCACTGACACTACCCCTTTAAAACACAAATCTTTCAAGCGTGGATCCCGTCGAGTACGGCGGACAATCTGGGTGCTAATACCTTCCCAGGTTGTAACCAACCCCCTTTCTCAGTTTCTCTGGTTCGCGACCGTCTTATCCATCCTTTCTCAGGTTTATGCCGCATTACCTTTCCTTCGGGATAAAAATGCCTAGCTGGCGACTCTTTTCTTTTTAGTTCACCCATGTGTGTTCTCTCCTCTTCGCCGACCGTTCGCGTCTGTACCCTCTTGACCGGGGTGTCATTTGGTGGGAGCGACAGGTCTTTCCTGTTCTTTTATGTCCTTTCCTTTTGGATAAAATAAAAGTCGGTGGCGACTCTTGCTATCTGCAACATAACTAAAGTCAGTTCTCCCACCGTGTTATAGAACTGGCGACTCTGCTGGGGAAATAATAAAAGAGGGGTACCCTTAGGAATTAGATCACTTTAAACTTGTTTGCTTTGTTTGCTTTACTTTACTTGTTGGGTGCTCTTATGTGTGAAAGATCCTAACCCGGATCTAGTGTACCTTATGTAAATGGCAATAGACCAAGGAAACTGTACGGCGTATACCGATATGGTTGATCTAGTGGCCATAGTTAGTGTGACTTCTTGGTTGGTGCTTATGTTCCTTAAGTAAGTTGAGGATAATATGAGGTTGCCATATGTCGTCAATACACTAACTAACTTTTAGAACCCTAGTTATCCCATCTTGGCCTTTAGAAAGTAGTGAGGTAGCCGGCTTTGGTGAAGACTGAAGTTGGTTGATACTCGATGCTACAGTCATTGAGATTCTAAACTTGGAAGGTTTTGGTTGGCATGTAAGTTGCCTACTGAACAACCACCCTTGGGAAGGATCAGTGATATTGAGATCCCTTAGAACCTGGTTACTTTATAGGACATGATGAACCATCTAAACTTCAGGGGAGGGTACTTACCTTTAAACCTCATGAAAGCCTTCAAACCTAAGGCTATTGTGTGACTTGTTTGTGTGTGCCACATGTTTGTGATTGAGCATAACATCATGACATCATGCATCATAAGCATAGCATTTTCACTAACCATTTCAAGGACCAAAGGATTTATCTTTGTTCTTTGTTGCAGGTCATGGCTTCTGCTCGTAGGAATACTATCCGGATCAACTTTGTAGGAATACCTCCTAAGCTTAAAGAATTGGTCTCTCAAGTTTCTGAAAACTCCCAGTTCATCAAGAGGCATGGTCACCTACTGGATCTAGTCACTTCAAGGTTCAATGAAGACATGATGAGTGTCCTGTTTCAGTTCTTTGACCTTAAACATCACTGTTTCACATTCCCCGACTATCAGTTGGTTCCTACCATGGAGGAGTTCTCCAAGCTTCTGGGTATACCTATTCTTGATCAGAAACCCTTCACAGGCTTGGAAAAAGAGCTTAAACCTGAAGTCATTGTTGCAGCCCTACATCTGAAGAAATCAGACATTGTCCTGGAAACAAGGAGTGCAGTCAAGGGTATCCTTGCCAAGGTATTGATGGAGAAAGCTCAAGTGTTCCTGAAGGCTATAAGTTATGATGCTTTTGAGGAGATCTTAGCCCTATTGATTTATGGCTTATTATTGTTCCCCAATCCAGACCAGTTCATAGACATACACGCCATCAACATATTTCTGACTCATAATCCAGTGCCTACATTGCTTGGAGACATCTTACACTCTCTTCATACCCGTACTACGAAGGCACGAGGAACTCTGATGTGCTGCATACCTTTGCTATCTAGGTGGTTTATTTCTCACCTTCCTCGATCAGTGATGAAGAATGAACAAAGGTTCAGGTGGTCCAAGAGGATTATGTTACTCTCTCATTCAGATATTCATTGGTGCTCTAGATCCATGGAAAATTTTACTATCATTTACCGTTGTGGGGAGTTCCCTAATGTGCCACTCCTTGGAATAAGAGGGGGCATTACTTACAACCCTTCCTTAGCTCTACGTCAGTTTGGTTACGCTCGGAGTGATAGTCCTCATGACATGTTGATTCAGGGTATTGTGTTCGACTACGACAACGATCTTCAAGGTTATCGTCAAAGGTTTATACAAGCATGGGGTAAAGTGAACAAGGTTGACAACAAGACTCTGGAACCAAAGTACACTATTCCTATGGAAGCTTATCTCAGATGGGTGCGATCTCGTGCTCAGACTCTTATGATACCATATTCTGCCATCCTGCCAGTTACCATGGAGCCTATTGCTGAAGGAGATACTTCTTATATCATTCTTCATCCAGACATGCCCACTGACATAGAAGAGTTACAGAGGTCCTGGATCCAGTTGAAGGAGCAAAGAGATACTTTTGAGACTCATTACAAAGCAAGTCAAGAAAGAATCCTGGAGCTAACAAAACAACTTCACAAGGAGTAGAATCTCAACTCATACCTCAACACAAAGAGGAAACATCCATGGGAGACTTAAAACCCTATTTTTGTATTCATTTCATTTTTATTGTAAGCCCAAGGGGCAAACAAATTTATTACTAATAAAATTTTACTTTTTGGTTGTTTAAACAAATTTAAATCTTGCGGTCCTTGAAAACATTGCATACGCATTTACATACCATGTCATTGCATCACATGTTTCTTATGTACAGGTATCTTATCTTCTCGCTGTTTATTTCAGCAGAAATGGCTCTTGAACAGACTGTCAAAGATCTCCAGGCTCAGAATGCACAATTCCAAGAGTTGATTCTGAACTTGTCCAAGGGACGAGATGAGTTGAAGACACTGCTGGGTAAGAAGAATAAGAAGACTAGAAGACCAAGAGGCTTTATTAATCTAGGAAGAAGGTTCAAAGGTCCTGTCAAGACAAAGGAACAGGTTGATGATTATGAGTCTGAAAATTCTGAGAAAGAGGGAGGCAGTCTCCATGATACTGTGGGAGATTCTGACTTTGAAGCAAATTATTATCATGATCCTAATGAAGATAAGTACAAGATGCTGGTAGACAGGATGAATGCCATGGAGTTGCAAAAATCTTCTGGGCTTGATTTTGAAGATCTGAGCTTAATATCTAGAGTGCTTATACCTATTGGTTTCAAAGTTCATGCTTTTGTGGTGTACGATGGTGTCTCATGTCCCAAGCTGCATTTAAGATCCTATGTCCGGAGGATTCAACCACATACTGCTGATAAGAAGTTATGGATTCATTTTTTCCAAGAGAGCTTGTCTGGAGCTCAATTGGAATGGTACTATCAATTGGAAAGTGTCAATATTCGTGATTGGAATGATCTTGCTGAGGCCTTCTATAGGAAATACCAATATAATGCTGATCTAGCACCTACTCGCATGCAACTCCAAAGCATGTCAATGGGTGCTAAGGAGAATTTCAAGGAGTATGCCCAGAAATGGAGAGACCTGGCTGGCAGAGTTCAACCTCCTCTGACTGACAGGGAGCTAGTGGATATGTTTATGAGTACGCTGAATGGTCCTTTCTATAGTCACCTCATTGGAAGCTCATCATCTGGTTTCACCGAGCTGATAATGACTGGAGAACGTGTGGAGAGTGGTATAAGAAGTGGTAAGATACAGATGGGTGCCTCCTCATCAAGCACTGCAAAGAAGCCCCCTAGTAGGAAGAAGGAGTCTAATGCTGTGTATGGTCAACCCAGCCATAACAGAAGTCACCAATCTGTGGGAGCAGTTCACATTTCCAATCCTACTCCTGCAGCACCAGAGATACCACAGAGCAATCAACAGAAGCCTAGAAGACAATTCACCAAGATCAACATGTCACTGGCCCAAGCCTTGCAACACATGTTGAAAGGGGAACTCATTACTTTGAAGGACCCTCCTCAGAATCCTAATACTTCCTCTCCTCGGTACAATCCTAATGCACGATGTGCTTATCATTCTAATTGTCCGAGACATGATACCAACAACTGCTGGATATTGAAAAACAAGATTCAAGATATGATTGAAGCTGGAGAGATTGAGTTTGACCCTCCTGGGACTCCAAATGTGATTACTGCTCCCATGCCCAATCATGAGAAGAATGTTAATGTTGTGGATGAAGTTTCATATGTTTCCTCAGTCGCAGATGTGACTACTCCTCTATCTGTTATTAAGAAGAAGTTGGTACAAGCTGGATTCTTTCCAGGTTGTAATGAAGATTGTTTTTATTGTGCTTACAAACCTGATAGCTGCTGGAAGTTGAAGGATGGTATTCAACACCTCATGGAAAATTACACTATATTGTTTGAGAGGACACCTTTTGTGGAAAGTATGGTTGAACATCTAACTCAAGGTACGAAGGTTGAAGATGTGGACATGGTTGATAAAGTGCCAGTGAAGATTACCTCCAAAGGCCCTGTCAAGATCTCTTCCAAGGGTCATATCAAAATTACTGCTGAAGGCCTTGTGAAAACTGTTGCTGAAGTTAGGGTGCCTCCCATGATCATTACCACTCCTGGTCCAATTCCTTATACTTTTGATAAAGCTATACCCTGGAATTACGGTTCCGATGTTTATATCCATGGTGTTAAGCAGGAATCTTTAGCTGATACTACTGATGATAACCTTGATGTTGATAATATTGTCGGATCTAGTAAGATTACCAGAAGTGGAAGAATTTTCTCTCCTCCAGCTACCTCAAAAAGTGCAGTTACTCCGACTACTACCTCCACTTCTGAGCCAAGTACTGATGCTCGGGGAAAAGGTCTTGTGGTTGAACCTGTGCATGCTGAGACACCGATTGCTGAGAATCTTTCTAAAC
The DNA here is from genome assembly GCA_963966055.1 of Lathyrus aphaca. Taxonomy (NCBI): domain Eukaryota; kingdom Viridiplantae; phylum Streptophyta; class Magnoliopsida; order Fabales; family Fabaceae; genus Lathyrus; species Lathyrus aphaca. The sequence goes on along the minus strand of OZ014520.1, from coordinate 161,911,253 downwards.
AGATGGAAGAAGTGCTGAAGATCATTCGCAAGAGTGATTATGATATTGTTGACCAGTTGGGGCATACTCCCTCCAAAATTTCCTTGTTGTCCTTGTTGCTGTGTTCTGAGGCTCATGCTAAAGCCTTGATTAAGTTCTTGAAGACTGCTCATGTACCAAATGATATTTCTGTGGATCAGTTTGAAAACTGTGTTGCACATTTGACTTATGATAATGGGTTAGGTTTTTCTGATGCTGACTTGACTCCGGCCAAGAGGAACTATAACAGAGCTTTGCATATCTCCATTGAATGTAGCGGCACTACCTTGTCTCATGTGTTGATAGACAATGGCTCTTCATTGAATGTACTTCCCAAAGAGGTTCTGAACAAGCTCAGTCCTGAAGATGCTGTGTTAAGACCAAGTAATATAGTGGTGAGGGCCTTTGATGGTTCAAGAAGGGTGGTGCATGGAGAAATAGATCTCCCGATCAAAGTAGGCTCTCAAACCTTCAATTCTACCTTTTATGTAATTGATATTCGTCTTGCATACTCCTGTTTTCTTGGGCGCCCCTGGATTCACGGGGCAGGTGCTATGACTTCCACTCTACATCAGAAGTTGAGATATCCAGTGAAGGGAAAGATCGTCACTGTTTACGGAGAGGAAGAATATATGGTCAGTCATGTGAATACATTTAAGTATGTTGAAGTGGAGGGTGAATATGTTGAGACTCCTTGCCAGACATTTGAAGTTGTTCCTTGGGTCGTTCCTGCTACTGAAGCTCCTCCTATTGTTAAAAGAGTTGTCGTGGTCACCAGAGTACCTCATACAATGGCTTCCCTCAAAGATGCTAGAGTTGTGGTTGAAGAAGGTGGTTGTACTATTTGGGGTCAGCTTCCTGACATTCCTTACAAGTCTGACAAGTTTGGTTTGGGTTTCACCGCAGAGTCCCAGAAAGCTGTTCGTCGTGCTCGTGCTGTTCGTATCACCAATCAAGGGGTCATGAGAGATCAAATCAATGCTGTGGGTGACTATAGTGAAGACTACAACCTGGATGACTGGATTTTCCCTACTATGGGTGATGGGCTCAACAACTGGAAGACTGAAGACGTTATTCCTATCTCCTTTAGTCAGGAGTAAATACTATTACTGTGTTGTTTTTTAAGTTTGTAATTTTTTGAACAATTAAACCTTTAAGCCTTGTGCCTTACCCGGGGCACAATGGTATGCTTGTTTCGGGATTTCATTTCATTTGCATACTTCATTCAATAAAAATCAATGGACGTGTCGTTTTCGTAAATATTGTGCTCCTTGTCTTTCTTTTATTTTTATTTTTGTTTATCAGATATGTGTCCTTACACACACCCACGTCACTAAAATGCAGATCCTCATCCACTCTGGATCCTGTTGATAACAGTTCTACTATTGCCAATTATAATTTCGAGAATCTGATCTATCAAGCTGAAGATGAAAAGGAGGAAGATTGTGAAGTACCTGTAGAGCTTGCTAGGTTATTACAACAAGAAGAGAAAGCTATACAGCCACATGAGGAGCCAATCGAAGTTGTGAATCTGGGAACTGAAGAAAACCGGAAAGAGGTCAAGATAGGGGCTGAACTAAAATATGATGTTAAGAGCAGATTAATTCAGATGTTACGTGATTATGTGGAGATCTTTGCTTGGTCCTATGAAGATATGCCAGGGTTGGATACAGACATTGTGGTTCACCGTTTACCGGTAAAAGAAGATTGTCGTCCAAAGAAGCAGAAGATTCGTCGCATGCGTCCTGAAATGTCAGAAAAGATTAAAGCAGAGGTGATGAAACAGTTTGATGCAGGGTTCTTAGCTGTGACTTCTTATCCTCAATGGGTTGAAAATGTGGTACCAGTACCTAAGAAAGATGGTAAGGTACGTATATGTGTAGATTACAGGGATTTGAACAAGGCCAGCCCCAAAGATGACTTTCCACTTCCTCATATTGATGTTCTGGTAGACAACACTGCTCAGCATAAGGTATTCTCTTTCATGGATGGTTTCTCTGGTTACAATCAAATTAAGATGGCACCTGAAGATATGGAGAAGACTACATTTGTTACACAGTGGGGCACTTTTTGTTATAAAGTAATGCCATTTGGTTTGAAGAATGTCGGGGCAACATATCAGCGTGCTATGGTAGCTTTGTTTCACGATATGATTCATCATGAGATAGAGGTATATGTGGATGATATGATAGCCAGGTCCCAGAATGAAGAGCAACATCTTGATCATCTGCATAAGTTGTTTGAAAGGTTGAAGAAATACAAGTTGAGATTGAACCCAAACAAGTGTACTTTTGGAGTTAGGTCTGGTAAACTCCTGGGTTTTATTGTCAGTGGAAAAGGTATTGAAGTGGATCCTGCAAATGTGAATGCTATACAAGAGATGCCAGCTCCCCGTACGGAAAAGGAAGTTAGAGGTTTCTTGGGACGATTGAATTACATTGCAAGATTTATTTCCCAATTAACTGCTACCTATGAGCCAATCTTCAAGTTGTTGAAGAAAGATCAGGTAATGGAGTGGAATGATGAGTGCCAGTGAGCCTTTGATGAAATCAAGAGATATCTTTTAGAACCTCCAATTTTGATGCCACCAGTTGATGGAAGACCCTTGATTATGTACTTAACAGTGTTAGACAACTCAATGGGGTGTGTGTTGGGGCAACATGACGAGCCTGGTCGAAAAGAGCAGGCAATATACTACCTTAGCAAAAAGTTTACCGACTGTGAAACAAGATACTCACTGCTCGAGAAAACTTGATGCGCTTTGGCATGGGCTGCTCGCCGACTAAGACAGTATATGTTGACTCATACAACCTTGTTGATTTCTAAGATGGATCCAATCAAATACATATTCGAGAAACCTGCTCTCTCCGGATGAATAGCAAGATGGCAAATGATCTTGACAGAATATGATATACAATACACTACTCAGAAGGCCATTAAGGGTAGTGTGGTAGCTGATCATTTGGCTCATCAAGTAGTGGATGATTATCAGTCAATGAGTTTTGATTTCCCTGATGAAGACATTATGATTATAACCAAAGAACCTAGACAATATGACGGACCTGAACAAGGATCCCGATGGACTATGGTTTTTGGTGGAGCTTCTAATGCACTTGGTAATGGTGTTGGTGTTGTGATCATTTCCCCTGAAGGTTTTCATACCACGATTACTGCAAGACTTTGTTTCTATTGTACCAATAACATGGCTGAGTATGAGGCATGTATCCTAGGTATCAAAGTTGCCATTGATATGAAGATTCAGTTCCAGGATGTACATGGAGATTCAGCCTTGGTAGTGAGTCAGATTAAGGGAGATTGGGATACCAAGCATGAGAATCTCATTCCTTACAGAGAGCATGTGTTGTCTTTGATCCCATATTTTGAAGAGATTACCTTTGGACATATTCCACGAAGAGAAAATCAGTTGGCAGATGCACTAGCCACCATGGCATCCATGTTTGAAATTAGTTGGGATGATGAAGCTCCCAAGATTACTATTGACAGATTTGAGAAGCCTGCATACTGCAATGTAATTGATACTGAAGAAGCAGAGGGGAAGCCTTGGTTCTACGAAGTGAAAAGATATCTTGAAGCTCAGGAGTTCCCTGAAGGGGCATCTGTCAAAGATAAGAAGTTTCTGAGAAGGTTTTCTGCTAAGTTCTTCTTGAGTAATGGGATTTTGTACAAACACAATCATAATTCAACTTTGCTTCGTTGTGTGGATAAGAAAGAAGCAACAAAGATTATGGAAGACATGCATGATGGGATCTTTGGCACTCATTCTAGTGGTCATACCATGGCAAAGAAGATATTGAGAGCAGGTTACTATTGGTCTACCATGGAAGCAGTTCTGCCCATTGAAGTTCAGATCCCTTCCTTAAGAATCATGAAGAATGCAGGCTTGGATGAAGATGAGTGGATTCAGACTCGACTTGACCAGATAAGTTTGATTGATGAAAAGAGGTTGGCAGCTGTTTGTCATGGCCAGATGTACCAAAAACGGATGATCAAAGCTTTCAATAAGAAGGTTAAGCAAAAGGTATATCAGGCTGGTGACTTGGTAATCAAGCGTATCATACTACCACAGGGTGATCCTAGGGGCAAGTGGACTCCTACATATGAAGGACCATTTGTGGTCAAAAGAGTATTCTCAGGAGGTGCCGTGATGCTTACTACTATGGATGGTGAAGACTTCCCACAGCTTGTAAACGCAGACATAGTTAAAAAATACTACGCATAAGAAGAGACCCGCTAGGTTGACTGGCCTAGGCAAAAATAAGGGCATCCCGGCGAACCAAAAGGGTTCGGGCAAAAATTAGGGATATATATATATATATATATAAAATGTACACCCGGCAAGTCGAAAACCTAAAAGGGCGGCTTGGGCAACAAAGGGTATCCCGGTGGATTGAAAACCTGAAAGGGAAATCCAGGCAAAAGTTAGGGATTAAAGCGTATGACTATGTCTCGTCTGGATCACTCATATAGCCCCAACTAGTTGTGCTACTTAATTCGAGCTCGAACAGATAAAGCTCAATCCAATCGTTTCCGTCTCAACAGCAGAAGATGAGATACTTGAAGATAATGGCAATAGTAGAATTGAAACTCAATAGGATTATTTATCGCATAGCTGATTTTCTTTGTTTTGTAAAAAAGTTTCACGACGAATTCCTCTTACTAGGATTTCTGTCTCCTTGTACAAACTTGCCTATGTATAGGTCACTTTGTAATAGAAATAAAATTTCATCTTTGAATCCAGATTTACTTTTACCCTATTTACATAAGCGGAAACGTCCATTGGTTGTGTTTGAATGTATGTATGCTTTTGAATATGATTGATGTTTACCAGAAATGCATGAAAATGCAGTAATAATATTTACTAAGGACGAACGAAGGTAGGAATTCAACGAAGCTTCGCCGGTTCATCCCCACAAGACAACTACAAATCCCCAGCAGGGCAAATCTATAGATACTTTGAGTTACATCTCCCCTTGAATTTATGTCCATCTCTTTTATCCTCAGTCGGGATACTTAGGAACTTATTCCTTCAATAGAAGTACGAAGAACGAAGACGGGATGTTATAAATACTATACTATCAAACAAGACGGGAACAAGTTACTCATATTCTTCAGCAACGAATCGGGATTTATTTTCCTTAGTCGGTAAGTTATTATACAAAGATATCCAGACGCTTCAGGCTGCATGCTTCATACATACATCATTTACATCATACCATAGCATAACCATAAATGCATAATACATTACTTAAATGCACCATGCCATACATACATGCATACATATTGCATAAACTAACCTTTTTCCTTGCAGGATGGTTATATGCAGATAAAATAATATCAACAACTCACAACAGGTCAGAAATGATCTATACATTACTCAAGTTATCCTTGGAGAGTAGGCAAACGGTCTGTACAAAGATCCATTCCCTAGTCCAGGATATTTTCAGGAGATTTAATCCTGACACTCTTTTGTCCTTGGATATTAGGCAAACGGTCTGTACAAAGATCCATTCCCTAGTCCAGGATATTTTCAGGAGATTTGATCCTGACACTCTATTTGTTCTTGGATAGTAGGCAAACGGTCTGTACAAAGATCCATTCCCTAGTCCAGGATACTTCCAGAAGATTTCATCTATTTGGTCTTGGATAATAGGCAAACGGTTTGTACAAAGATCCATTCCCTAGTCCAGGATATTTTCAGGAGACTCGATCCTGACACTCTTTTGTCCTTGGATATTAGGCAAACGGTTTGTACAAATATCCATTCCCTAGTCCAGGATATTTTCAGGAGACTTGATCCTGACACTTTTTTGTCCTCGGATAATAGGCAAACGGTCTGTACAAAGATCCATTCCCTAGTCCAGGATATTTTCAGAAGATTTAATCTATTTGTTCTCGGATAATAGGCAAACGGTCTGTACAAAGATCCATTCCCTAGTCCAGGATACTTCCAGAAGATTTCATCTATTTGGTCTTGAATAGTAGGCAAACAGTCTGTACAAAGATCCATTCCCTAGTTCAAGATATTTTCAGAAGAATTAATCCTGATATTCTTTCATCCTTGGAGAGTAGGCAAACGGTCTATACGAAGATCTATTCCCTAATCCAGGATATTTCCAGAAGAGATAATCGTTACGAATATTTATTTCTACTGGTCTATTCAAACCATGTTGCATAAACGATTCAGAGACGGCCTATACGAAGACCTAGTACTAATATCCAGTATCAACATCAAGATATTATCACCTCTTGATATTATGGATGGCATCTATAAGCCCATCTCCAGTTCTTCCAAGTGACATCTTCAAGCCCACTCAAGCACATACAATTAATCATCAGCTTTACTTTACGCACCAGTGAGTGCAAATTTTTGGGCTTTTGTGTTCAATCCCCTTCAACCTTCCAGGTCACGAATGGCACCTATACCAATCTAACCCCTCAGGTTTCAGAAATTTGAACAGGGGCAGATGTTGCACCCCAAAATTTTCCCTCCCCAAGACAAGACATTGTGTACTAAGAGGTTCACAAGGTTCACAAGGTACACAAGGTTCACAATTGGTCAGAAAGTTTGACAATTCCCTCAGACAATGCATCCTCCTAAGCAATGCATCTTAAACTAGGGTTTTGACTTTCATAAGGCTAAATGGACTTCCGAGACTTCAAGTGAGCTTCATAGCATCCTATATGTGTTCAAGAATCCCCATGTCAAATTTCAAGACTTTCCCAAAAGATTTGCTCAGTCAGATGATCAGATAGGTTAAAATCAGTCAAGGCAGTCAAAAAGTCAAACTGAGGTCAACTGTGGTCAAACCAAAGTCAAACTTCATGATTTTTTGCCAACATCAAGTATATGAAGTAAAATTCATCATTTGATCAAGGGTTGATCATGATTCACCAAGGAGATTTCAGATCATCAAGAATCAGGAGTTTCTAAATTAGGGTTTTCACTGGAAAAGTCAACTGAACTTTGACCAGCCATAACTTTCACATGCTTCATCAAAATTTTTCCATCCAAAGCTCATTTTGAAGGAAATTGAATTCTCTACAACTTTGTGTCTCACAAGCTAAGCCCAAAAATTCTTCATTTGGAAGGTATGAGCTAAGACATTATAGGTCCTTTTAAAGTCAACAAAAAGTCAACAACTTCCAAAGAGCATAACTTGAGAAAGGTAAAAGATATGGACATGAGACAAAAGAGGTTGGTTATAGGACTCTTTAAGCTTTCCAAAATGTCCAAGAAAACCTTCATAGCATTAAAATTTAAGGATTTGTGCCCTTGCAAAGTTGGGAAAGTTTTGGGAAGTTTATGAAGCAAATAAGGCCTTAAAACCAATTTTTGCTAAATGAGCCAACCAAATTGTCATCCAATCTTTATAATATCATCAAGCACGGCCCAGCCCATACATTTTATGATTTTTTATATTTTATTTGATATTTATTTGAATTTTATTCATTAAAATACAAATTAAATTAAAATAAAATATGAAAATCATATATTTGGAAGAGATTGTGATTCTAGAAGGTCATAAACACCATTCAAGACTAATTGTTCACATCCAAATTCGTGCTAGACCAAGATAGTAAGAATATATTGGATTTTTTGATATTTTTGGATGAGAGATTTCTTCATAATCAAGTAATCAATTTTCATGATACAAAGCCCATTCTTTTTTACCTAATTCAATCCTTATATATACATGAACACACTGCAAGCACAAGGGGACGAATTCTCAGCCTTCAAGCATAAGAACAAACTTCAAAATTTTCAAGAAAAACTCCAATTCGGTTTACCACTTAGAGGCATTTTCAAAGCTTTTTGAAGGTGGCATTAGCTTCTCTGATCATCACTGATCATGTAACAATAATCATCTGCATCTCTAACACCATGAATTGCTCAAATCGAATCAACATTTGCTTGAATTTTTAAATTTTCGATTACGATTATTCATGATGTTTTGTTTGTTTTTGGTTAGCTAATCTTGTTTGTGTGATGATATAGAAGCTTTCTGGACAATTCTTTTTGAGTTTAGCCGCAGAAATCGTGAGAAGCCATAGCTAGGGTTTATGAACCTAATTTAGGGTTTTATGATTCACCAAATATAAATGAGTTTAGAGGACATGGTTAGCTTGTATGAACTTCAAGGATCATATTACACTCATCAATTTAAAGAAATTTCACTGTTTGCTTGGTGTTTGAGAATTCGCAGGTTTGAACACATAGGAAAAATCGTAAGTGAATTCGCAGGAGAATTCGTAGGAAAACCTGTGAATTCCAGAGGTAGAAGATGACCTCTTTGGCGCCATCTGGAAAATTCAAATTGTTAATTTAATATTTTTAGAATTTGTTTTCATTATATTTCAACTAACGCGTTTGGCTCAGTTGGTAAGGTGGTGATGGCTGTAGGTATCAAGGCATGGGTTCGAATCCAGTCCTCAGCAATATTTTTATTTTTCTCAACTATTTCACTTGATTTATCATATAGTGTTTATTTGCTGGCTTTAGGTCATCAGCTGCGTGCGCAGCCCAGTGGTTTTGACTCCCTCAGGTAAAGGGGAGGTCCTGGGTTCAAATCCAGGCCTCCCCAATTTTTTTAAAAACCTAATTTTCTTCTATTTTCTTATTATTTATTTAATTATATATTTTATATTATAAATTAATTTCTTTTAAAAATAATAGTATAATAATTCTTATAAAAAATAAAAATAAAAAACTTTGTATTTTATTTTTGCAATATATTTTGCTTATGTATATATTATTATTATATATATTTTTTTAAAATAGACCAATTAATATTTTAATTCAATATGCAAACCCTAATTTCATCCTTAAAATTTCTAACCCTAATTTATCACCTTAATTATTTTATTTAAATATTAAACTTAATTAATTTTTCTAATATCTAATTAAATAATTAATTATGTTTTTGTAAATAATTATTATATGATTTATTATTATTTTCATCATCTTATTTTCTTTTAAAAAATTCTTTAAAATTGTTTATTTAATTTAAAAATATTCTCTTAACTTGTATATATTTTGTATATTTATGCTAACCTTTTCTTCTTATAATTATTTTATCACTAACCTTTTAATTATTGTTTATTTTATTATATATTTATTATTCAATTGTTTTATTATAATGTAATTGCAAAAGCTTTGTAATAGTCGTAGTTTATTATTGTTTTATCGTTTATAAATATTCTTGCCATGGTTAGTAATTATAGGGAGTGATAATATGTTTGTAAATTAAAATTAATTTAGAATCACTAACTTAATAAGATAAATATAAGAATATGAACACTCACACACGTAAGTCGATCTTTGATCGCCATCCTACACTTTCTAAGGGTATTCCTCATGTTGCCTAAATTATAAGGTCAAGTAAGGTGTCTAAAAGCAAAGTCCCTTTTCATAAAATATCATCAAGTCCCTTTTAAGATTATAAGATAAAGTCCCTTCGATGTTGCCTACGGTAAATGATCTTGTCCCTTCGAATAAAAGATGATAAGTCCCTTCGTATTGCTAAGACACCTTACAGTTGGCTAAATACAGATGTCCCTTCACACGTCCCTTACAACATCCAAGGTAATGACTACCTATTCCTTAATAATAGGGATAGTCTTACCGTTGAAAAAACATATAAGAACAATAAAGATTTAGCATAGGGTAGGTTCCTCTTAAGTACTTGCTCACTTTTCTTCAAAATACTTCATTACACTTCACATTTCAAACAAATTTTCAAAACAAAGTCTTTATATACATCCATACAAGGATCATTATAAAGTACTTAGAAAATTTTCAATCACACACTACACTTTCTCAAAACAATTTAAAGTGAGCTAAGTAACTAAGAGCCCATGGATAACCATGGATATAAAGGGTGCTAACACCTTCCCTTTATATAACCTACCCCCCGAACTCAAAATCTTTTTAAGGTCTTTCCTGTTCTTTTATGTCTTTTCCTTTTGGATAAAATAAAAGTCGGTGGCGACTCTTGCTATCCGCAACACAACTAAAGTCAGTTCTCCCACCGTGTTACACCAACTTCTGATAAAAAATGGATAATAACACTCATGGTCACTGGACAACTTGCCACAGAAATGACAACCATATGAATTTCTGACCAAATGAATCCTAAATCCCCTTGAATCTGTATGAATTAACCTCTGGGAAAATAAATCCACAGAGGAAACATAATCTAAATTGACGACTTCTGATAAACTCAATTTTCTGAAACAAACTTCACAAAAATCATAACTTGGTAACCTGAAGAATTCCGCACAACATAATTTCATCTCGGACACGCAAATGACTGGGAAATAATCCACTGAAACAGATAACTTGCACTTGAAGAAAACTCCTGAAGGCAGAAGAATAGCCATGTAACTTGATGATGAAGATATCCATAATTCTCACTTCACTATCGATAACTGGTCAGATGAATCAGTGAATATCCCTTGCGAATGAAACCCTTAAAGACAACTGAATTAGGGAAATAAGTTATAATCGAGTGACAAGAATATAATAGAATGATGCCACAACTTTGAATTATTCTAATAACCACAAATAGAACGTGAAACCCCAATCCTCAGAACATATTTATCCCATGTCTTAGGAGCTTATGCAAATGAATGAATGCTAAATATATGATCTAATGGAAGATGCAGATGAATGCGAAACAAAAAAAATAGATAAAGACAGAAAAAACTAGAGGGAAAATTATGGGGTGTTACAACACCCTAAAATTTTCCCTCTTATTTCATGGCATTTTACATATCATATTGCATATATATCATGGCATCTTTGCATAGAAAGATGAAGCATAACATTCATAGATTGAAGCATAGGGCATGTGGTCAATGATTTGCCTAGTTGTGGTCCTTCAAAGCCAAGACAAGAGCCAAATGTCCTCAAATAGGTTACAAGAGGTCCTCATATATCATACAAGTTCAAATGATGCCTTGATTCCTTAGAAGAAGGAAATTTCATCAGGAACTTCATCAATAGTCATTCTCCTACATAGTGCACCTAAATTAGGGTTTTGCACAAGTGGGGTCGTCCCAACTATTACTCTCAAGTGGCTGTTGTTACTATCCCCACAGAACCATCTTAGCAACAACAACAACAACAACAATGTCCTCAGCAAAACAATTAGCAACAAAGGCCCTATCAACAATGTTAACCCCAACATGTTGATCGTGTTATCGAGCCAATTACCATGAAATACACGGCATTGCTGCAAAGATTGCTAGAATTGAACATGGTTCAACTTAGAACATTGGCGCCACCAGTTGGGAATCCATCTCCAGGATATGATACCAATGCTCGTTGTGCTTTCCACTCGGGTGCTCTAGGGCACACAATAGAGAAATGTAGAGCATTACAGCTAAAGGTGCAAGATCTAATTGACTCGAAAGCTATAAATTTCTCTCCTCCTCTGAGTGTCCTCAATAACCCAATGCCCAATAATGGAGGTGCAAGAGTAAATGTTATGGAAAGAGGGGAATTTTGAACCTTATTATTGATATGAATAAAGTCAGGACTCCATTGCTCGTGGTAAAAGACCGACTGTTGAAGGGACATCTGTTCCTGGGTTATGATGATAATTGTGATGAATGTGTTGGTTGTGATAATGGTTGCAATAAGTTGAGAGATGGAATTCAAAGATTGATGGACAAAGGTTCTTTGCAGTTTGACTGAGTAAACAAAGAAAGAGACGAGGTGTCAACTGTTACTATTTACTTTACACCTGTTGAAATCCCAATGCCACAGAGGCCAGAACCCGTTACTATTTGCATGCCCAATGATGTAAGCCTAGTAACCATTATCGTTCCTGGATATATGCCCTACACCAGTGAAAGAGCCATTATGTGGAATTATGGTGCGGATGATTATGCTTAGGGACATAAGCAAGAGGAGAAAACTCAAATGGTGAGTGGCTCGAACATTGACAATGTTGGTGGAGTTGGGGATTTTACTCAAAGTGTACGCTTGTTTGCTCAACAGAATTTGAGGACGAATACCGATGCTGAGGCAACATCTAAGGCGAAGGGTAAGCATGTTGTAACATATTAAGTAGTAACCCATGATGCTGGTCAGAGTACATTCGAGAAAGAATTTGAAGAGTTCATGAGAATTATTAAGAAAAGCGACTACAAAGTTGTTGAGTAGCTGAACCAGAAACCCTCAAAGATCTTTATTTTATCATTGTTAATGTGCTCCAAAGCTTGCAAGGAGGCATTATTAAAAGTATTGCAAATGGCTTATGTTCCACAAGATATTACAGTCAACCAATTGGAATCCATAGTTGTTAAAGTTAACTCTAGCCATGGGCAAGGTTTTACGAATCATGTTCTGACCTCAGAAAGGCGCAACTACAACAAGGCCTTACACATCACAATGGAATGCAAGGGAGTTGTATTGTCACACGTTTTGGTAGATACTGGTTCATCTCTGAATGTCTTACTAAAGAAATCTTTAATGAAGCTGGACGCTGATGGGATTATTTTGAGACCTAGTGATTTGATGGTGCGTGCTTTTGATGGGTGTAAGAGATAAGTATTTGGGGAAGTGGAATTGCTTGTAAAAATTGGTTTACAAACTTTCAAATTCATCTTCTATGTGATGGATATACAACCAGCATATAGTTGCCTTCTGGGCAGGCCTTGGATCCATGTTGCAGGCGCAGTTACATCCATACTGCATCAGAAATTAAAATACGTGGTTGAAGGGCAAGTAGTGACTGTCTGTGGTGAATAAGACATATTCGTTAGCCATCTTTCAACCTTCAAGTATGTAGAAATGGACGGGGAGATCCATGAGATATTGTGCCAGGCTTTCGAAGCCATTAATGTCAATGAAGTCTCTTCCAATCTGGTGGTTGAGAACAGTGGACAAATGGATACTTCCATAACTTCCTATAAGTAGGCATTGGAAGTAGTCCAATCAGGCAATGCCTAAGGCTGGGGAAAGGTTATAGAGGTGGACAGAAAAGAAGACATGTTTGGAATTGGATACCAACCAGGCCAAGCAGCTTTTCCAAAGAGCAAGGGGTTGATTAGCTTCTCTAGTGGAGGTGTTATTGATCCTAATCAGACATGTGACGCAGCAGGGGAAGATGTTGATAGTGACTATGACCTGGACAACTGGGTGCGCCCATGTATCCATGGGGAGGAGCTCAAGAATTGGTTCACTGAGGAAATCATCCAAGTTACTCTTCAGACAGAGTAATTTTCTATGATTTTCTCATTTCATTGCATGTCAAATCCTACATTATGCCCAAGGTATATAGATCCATTTGTAGGGCCACCTTTGCATTATTTGCAATTCATTTTTATCATGAATAAAGGACATTTGTCCATACAAAACTATGTTATTTTTCTTTCATTTTAATTTTTTCACAAAACAATAAAATGGCAATGTTTTATTTTGTTTTTCTTTTTAAAAATGAACTCTAAAATAAGCACATCACTCGTGCAGACTCAATCACCCGGATTTCACTGATAACAGTTTTGCTATGGCCGAGTATGACTTTGATAATCCTATATATCAAGTTGATGAAGGGGTTGAGGAAGACTGTGAACTCCCTGAAGAATTAGCCAGGTTGTTGAGACAAGAGGAAAGGGTTATTCAACCTCATCAGGAGGAAATTGAAGTCATCAATATTGGGTCCGCGGATGCAAAGAATAACAATGTAACTCACTATTTTGTATGTAATTTTGTCAGTGATATAATCTCAATATATTTTACTATATATGCAATGTCTGTTTTATTTTAATGTTATATAATTTAGGGGTATATTTTGGACAATGTCCCAATTTTTATGTTTTTATGTGTTTACTAGTTATATGTCAATATTGGTTCTATAATGGGTGGGTTTGAATATGTATATTCAGACACACTAGATTTTAATTTTACAAAAACAAACGGGAACATGTCTGGATATACAACTTCGGACACACCTTTATTTGTTAAGAAAATAGGGTGTTTTCGGATATGCATAACTGAACTATGTCCTGATAAAAGGATATGATTTCTAAGGTCCAAATTGATCTCCAACTAGTACAAATAGAGGTGACTCAATCCATTGTATTTACAAAAACCAAAATGAATACATATCCATATCTTGCATTTATGTGTTTCAATGGCGCAAATCCACAACTTTAACTTAGGATCTATGGGGACATACCCATCGATCTGAAAAACCAAAATGAATACTCTTATGTGATATCCATAAAATTAGAGAGTTATCAAACTTGAGTATCATTCACCCTCAATTGAAAATGAAGGCAATATAGGTTTCACCATGCTTGAGTTGAAGAACAATAATTATTTAAAGGTGATGTGGAGTACATTTTACTGTTACTCAACAAAGGATTCAATTGAAGTGGTTGCAATGATTGCAAAATTGACCAAATATATTCTAAGGATGTTGCAACGTCCTAAACCTCCCATTTATAGCTAAATGTAATGTTAAATTTATGTTAACATTAATGATTATCTATGTAATGTTTATTTTGATGTTAATTATGTTGTTTTTCCATTATTCTGCCATTGCTTCTGGTTGTTTATGGTTTGAAAAAATAGGGCACATTCCGGAGATGCATCTCTTAAATTATAAACCCACACCCTAGTAATGCAGTTGACACTATCTTCCCATTATAAACAATATTATTCCTTTCTATTCATAAGCTTCAGCATGTGGCCAGCCAAAACATGTGCGAAAATTTATAGTTCTTTATGATCTTTGTAATCGTGTTAAAAGAGGAGAAATTTCAAACCTCTTCGTCCTCCCAAGAAGCCATAAACCAATTCAACCACACAAATATATATTTACATACAATTGTAGTGACATGACAAGAGAAGAAGATATGGTTGTGCTTTTCCAAGTGCTTGAAGCATAGGATGCAACATTATTGATACGTGTCACTAAAAATATCTTTGTGCCAAAGATTTGCCCTTGTATGAAGCCTATCTTGAAAGAGATGTCTATAGCACCCCAAAATTTTCCCTCTTATTTATAACCAATATCAAGTAGCTTATGCTTCATTTCCATATTCATCAGTGCATTGCATAAATAATAATAATAATAATAATAATAATAATAATAATAATAATAATAATAATTAAAAATTAAAAAATAATAATGATAAATCATGCCTCATCGATTAACGCATAAGGTATGTGATCAAGGGTTTTCGAGGTGGCAAAAATCATTTATCAGAACTCAAGGTCAAAACATGTCAGAACGGATTGCGCAAGTGTATTTTGAGGGTTTCCCACCAGAAGGAGGGAAAAATTCAGAATTGACTTGCATTAACCGGTTAACCAGTTAACGCGTGCAAAATTTGAAAAAAATTCAAAATTCAGCTTGCATCACACTTTCCCCACTTTTCCACTTCACCTTGCATTGCATTCTACCATTTGCTAGAACCTTCTACCACCTTCCAAGGGAATATTCTAAGAATATTCCAAAAGAATATTCTAAGAATATGCCAATGGAATATTCTAGGAATATTCTCAACTAACTTTAACTAACTCCCAAACCTAAGGCCAAAGCCTAGCTCCTAACCCAAGCCACCCTCAAAATCTAACACATATATAAACAATTTTCATTCCAAACCAAGAAAAAACACTTCATTTTCACCATTTTTCTTATCAATATCAACTTTATATCACTTTTTCTTCCATTCTCCCAAATTCACACAAATCTTCATCATCCTAAATTCTTCATGTTTTGCATTGAAACTTGAAGAATTTGAAGCTAAACTTTCACCATTGCATTGATTTCACGGATTATCGAAGAAGTTGCTACTGATTTGGTTTTTATTTCATAACTTGGAAGTGATTCTTGATTAAGTTCATCCAATCACATTTATTTTGTGTATTCATGCGGAAGAGTATCAGATCTACGGTTTTCTCTCCTATCGCGTCTTGATTCGTCATTGCAACGATCACCAAAGCAAGCCTCCGCTTTGTAGGTTGGTGAACTCATAATCACTTCTGGTTTTAAGTTATTTTTCACTTTATCGACTTATGTGTTCATTTCGTTTTAGTTTACTTGCGATGTGTTAATTAATCAAATTATTAAGTTTTGACTTCTTGATATGTTTGTGGTTCCGATTAGTGTCACATCAATGCATTTAGGAGTTAATTTTGTGCTAACTTGATAGTAACTGAATTAGGAACCTTAGAAATAAACTATTAGCTAGAAGTGCTTTTTTCTGCATTAAAAACTGATTTTGGTTCAGTGTTAATTGGTTAACACACTAGTTAACCGATTAACACAGTTAAATTTTGGCAAATTCTACATAATTCAGCATTGTTAACCGGTTAACACATCTGTTAACCGATTAACATTGTTGTTTTGGATTTTTGTGCATTTTAGTGTATGTTTGCATGCTATTCTATCCTTAACCACCATGGATCATTAGTACATCACTTTAGGGAGTTTTTAGAAGCTACTTTGGTGCAGGATCATGTAGCTTCGACACCTTTCGGCATGCATGTTTGTGTACTTCCAATTTTTCGTATAATGATGAATTTGTGCTAATGATGACTTGTGAATGTTGTTACCATATTTTAACTTCATTGTTAGCATGTTAATGATGAGTTAAAATTCTTTTTTGCACTGTATTCATAATCGATGCATGTTTCAGATACTTGCACGCATAATCAAATATGTTGCATCTCACTTGAAAACACATAATCCATATGTTTGCACTCATTCTTGATTACTTGTTTGATTACATTGCATTGTTAATGTTTCTTTCAGATTAGAGTGCATTGTAAATCATGTTTCATTTTGTTGCTTGCTTGTATTAATATTTCGTCTTTTGAAAAATGCATATGCTTATTTTTGTGAAAGTCCGTTAATGCATAATGATGGAGATGTTTGCATTCCTATATTCATGATCATGTTAATCATATTGCATCCATCTTTGGCATTGTTGTATGATGCATATCCATGCATTTTTGTTCATGCATTTGCAGTTTAAAATGATCAAATTCTACCATGTTTTTATCGCTGCCTTTTGTGGCTCCCTGGATTTCCATCCTGGTACAAACACGAAAGTGGCGCGGAGAAGGTAGAGTCGCCAGCCAGGAATTTTTATCCCGAAGGAACGGGAATGGTAATGTTGCAGAAACCGAAGAAAATAAAGGAAAATAACAAGGTCCTGGGAACCAAAGAACTGAGTTCGGGAGCCGGTTACAACCTAGGAAGGTATTAGCACCCCATATCGTCCGTCGTACCTGACGGGTTCCACGCTTCCTATAAATTGTTTCAAAGGGGTAAGACATGAAGCTGCTGCAAAACAAAACCGAGGCCGGAACTGGAAACTGAACTGAAGAAAAGAAAAGTAAGGGGGAAAATGTAGGGAAAATAAAAGAGTGCTCGAATGGGCCCTACCCCACTGCCTACATACCTCATCAGAAATGAGGATCAGAGTCGGCGTAGTTCCCCTAACTAGGGAGAAAAATTGCTTGTGTTTTAAAGCTTGAACTGCTTACGTCAATGCTCAAGTGTTGCAGGCTTGTCTATCACGAGTGCATTACCGTCTTTCAAAGAGACAAGTAGGAGTAAGTTCTTACGTTGAGAGTGAGTGATATAAGAACATAATTCCCGAAGGAGAGACGATTATTCTTTGTTCAGTGCTTTTTAGAAGCTTTTATTGAATTTTGCACAAGTGAGTGAATTCAAGTCCCTTTCCATGAATTGTGTACTTATTACATCATCCCAAGATGGAATGTGGAATAATAACACCCAAGTAAGGATAATATCCCCAAGACTTGGTTCCAGATATTAGGGCCTAAGCACACTAACTCATTGAATTTATTAAGTGTTTTTGTGACTTGAAATGAAGAAGTGTTTTGTTAGTTTTTATTTGTGAGGGTGATCTCATGATTAGACTTGTGCATCATGCTTGACAAGTTTGCATTATCCCAAGATGGAATGAATACGAATTCCCCATGGAATAAGTCCATACACACAAGATTACCTCAATCATTATTAAGTGTTTTTTAGGTTTTTGTTTGAAGATGAGAAAGAGAGAGCACCAAAAGGATCTCAAAGGTAAAATACTAAAGGGGGACTAATAATCCTAAATGTTATCATGCATGGAAGCCCTAGGTTAGTGTGGTTTGGGTTCTATCCTAATGAAAAAGAAGGAAAGAAGAAAAGAAGAAAAAGAGGAGCAAAGGATTCAACTTACTTCTTAAGAGAAGATAAGTTGATCCTAAAGGGGGATGAAGAAGAATTTGAACAAAGATGGCCTAAGTATATCAGAAATACAATTAAGAAGATGTAAAAGAAGTGAACGAAGAATTTGAGATATGGAAGCATCATCCACACCTCTCAAGCTTACTAAAGCCCCTGAAAAGTTAGAAGTATTCACATAAAGGCAAATGAAGTTCAAACAAACACAAGTCATGAAAGAACAAAGATCTAAATATCAAAACCCACACAAGTTAGAACTTATTAGTGACAAAAGACTTCTAAGGTTATTCATGCAAACTCAAGAAAAAATAAATGGGAGAAGTCCTACAAACATCAAACAAGTTATCAAAGAAGAAGTGAGAAGGAAGGAAGTGAACAAGTAAGGCAAACAGGTTAACATGTCACAAACTCGGTCAAAGTCAGAAGTTAAACATCTTAAACATGTGCCTAAAAAAGGATTCAAACATCATTCAAAGCATATAGACACATATCCAAGCCATTGGAGAAGATAGGAGAAGAGGTGAAGTGAAGTGAATCATGATTGATTTATGTAAACAAGGTGACTTGTCATGCAAGGTACGCTCAAAACAAGTAAAGATGAAGTCCACATATACAACCAGAGATCAAATAGCATTCCAAGAAAACTCAAACAAGTCTTCATATAATGGCACAAGTTCCTTCCTAAGCAAGCAAGCAAGTTATGACCAAAACATTCACAAAATAGGCAAGCAAAGGTTCAAGCATCAAAGAAATGCCAAACACTCTTCAAAAATTATGATATTAAACTCCAAAGGACCTCAAACATGTAAAAGCATCAAGCAAAAGTTGAAAGCCAAGAATCAGAACCAAAGGCATTCAAACAATTAGACAAAACAAAGCTAGGGTTCCACATACTTAAACACAAAGCAACACCTAAAAAATTAGCCAAAAAAGACCTAAAAATTAGCATAAAAATATTCCAAGGTACCTTAACATGTTCTCAACATAATGAAAAAAAGAACCAGGTTCAAAGCTATTATGAAACTCAAGATAGAAAATCAACAAGTTAGGGTGTACATGATATAAGGAAACTCAAAAGAAAATAACTGAAAAAATTAATTCAGAGGTCTAAAAATTCATTAAAAAAAAGAAAAAAAATTGGAATAATTTTATAAAATGATAAATATGGTTTATGAATTTGTTTTGGAATTTTTGAAAGCTTAGAACTAATTTTTAAAATTAAAATTGGAAGCTAAAAGAAATAAAATAAAATAAAGAAATAAAAAAGGAAAGGGGTGCAATAAGTAGCCCAACAAGGTTCTAAAGAGAGAGAAGTGGGCTCAAATAGGGGTGTGGATATCAGACAGGCCCAACGCGCCACACAAAGTCTAAGTCAACCAAGGTCAAAGTAATCATATCCTACAATCCATAATGAGTCTCACAAAGTAATCACATACAATGGCTATCATGCAAGTCAAACAAACAAAAGGTAATCACAATCAACGCATGCGATGGAGTCTCACTATAGTCAACTAATCTAAAGGCCATCATTTAAACTAGGAAACAAACTAAAAAAAACAATTAAATGGAAAGAAAGGGAGGCACGCGAGTTGCACTAGTTCATTAATGTGTTGGCTGAATCTCAACCATTGGATGAAGCAGATCTAAAGGCTCATGAATTAATCAGGAGAAACATAACATGAACAGAGAAACAAACATGTCACCGGGCAGAGAAGACTCTGGTCATCTTCTCCGACCAAACGTCGGTCAGCTCAAGCAAAAATTTCCTAGAAACGCAAAACAAGCATACCATGATGAAGCTAACACAATAAGGGTCTCAAATCTACAAACCACACGATTTAGAGCATCTAATGGATTCTACTCATTTCAAGGACTTCAAATCAAGCATCAGCAACTCAAAACAAGTAAGAATAAGGCAACTCCGAAGCAAAAATAAGTTGAGTGTAAAACCTGAAATGGAGCTTTTCTTGAAGATCTTCAGAAAACCAGAGATCCTTGATATTCTTTAGCTTCACTTGAGCCAAATAAAGGCAATGCAACTTGAGATTGATGCACAAATAGAGGAATCTGAATGCAAGTTTGCTCCAAATTTCACTATGGTGTTTTGCAGCTACAAGCAATGATAATGGTGAGATGCTCAAGGTGATATCAAGAGGATTCAGAGATGTTTTTGTATATAGTGTGATGAAGAGAAAGCTTAATATCTGAGTTTTTTTGAATGGAAAATGAGAGCCAAGAAAAATGGAAAATTCAGAGTATAGAGTTTTGTTTTCGTGGGGTGCTTTCTCTCAATGCTGAAAATGAGTGTTGCCTTTTCTTGTGTGAGTTTGTTGTGCAATTCTCAGAGCATCAAAATCATGCATCTCTATTTCAAAATATATCAAATATGGTGAGGTGCATTTTGATACCATGTACTTCATGTGGTGTTGTTATCATGTTGGATGATGCAATATTATGATTATCTGATGGTTGTAATGTTGATTGTAGTTGATGAAGCATGGTATGGGGATTGCACGTGATCTTTCTTTTCTCACTTGGTACCATATGCGTGACTATGTGAGTGTGAGAGAATCGTGATTTTCTCTTGTGAAGGGCGTGCATTGTGTGTATTATTTTTGTTGATGGTAAAGGGTGTGTGAGAAGGTATTTTGATGACTCTCTCATACCAATATCACACACACACACTACATGTTCTTTGTGTACTACCTTTTTGTGCCAACTTTCCTAACATTTCCACTAAAAAGCAAACAAACTAAAATAATGCAATGTCATTCTCTTTGGGTCACGTGAACACACTATATCCTCATTAAAACAAGTGTAGGAAAATGATATAAAAATTTGACACATAAAAATGATAGAATAAAAGGCGGACCAATGAAAATTTGCCAAAAATGCACCAACAAAACCCTAAAATGACCTCAAACTTCCAAAAATCATATCTTGGGTTCTTGAAATGATATGAAGGTGTTCTTGTACTTTTCTGAAAGGAAAAATCAATATCTACAACTTTGATGTTCAAAGAAAAATCATTTGGAGCTTTTTTGGTCATGAAATAATGGGTTGAAGATTAGGGCAATGATTTCCAAAAATAGAAACTTCTTCACTTGAAAAATTCCAATTTCAGCAACTTCTTGCAAACCCCTGAAACTTGACATTTGAGACCATTCATATTATTCCTTGACCAAATAAAGGTACATGAAGTTGATGAACTTGATTAGAACCATGGATGTTATGCCTCATCTTTCTATCTAAAGGTGCAATGATATGTATACTATATGTTATGCTATATGATATGAAAAATGAAAGGGAAAATTTTGGGGTGTTACAGCTGCCCCTATTCAATCATCTGTTAATCAGAAAAGGATGAGAGCATCGATTATCATACATTCGAGATGAACTGTGATTGAATACCAAAAACAACTAGAAAATTTGCACTCCGTTGAAGAAGAAAAGGGATATAAACCTGACCAATGAAAACACTACTTGAAAATCCAGATGTTGTGAACAGTAACCCATAACAACGAAGAATCGGTCTTTTATAACGACGCCAAAAGACTATTGGCTTGCCAAAACGACAATAAACTTAGTGAACTTAAGGTATGTGGGATAGACATGCACAAATTAGGATGGACAAACCCTCTTCACATATCTTGCATAGATATATGGCACCAGGACGGACGAGTCTCTTCAAATAACCTATACGCCAGGTAAATTGTCTTCATTTTAATCATTTTAACTTTATAAATCGTTGAATATTACTAGCTATTCTACCCCAAAATTTGCCCTCATATCTTCAAGATAATATGTCTCAAGAGGTCTCCTAATATTCATAAGATTCTCAATTGCTCAAAGGAACACAAGGTTTCATCAGACAGAGCCTCCTCCTAAGCAATAGATCTCAAATTAGGGTTTTTTGTGTCTCAAAGTAAATTGGACTTCTAAAGCCTCAAGTGGAATTCACGGTATCC
The DNA here is from genome assembly GCA_963966055.1 of Lathyrus aphaca. NCBI lineage: Eukaryota > Viridiplantae > Streptophyta > Magnoliopsida > Fabales > Fabaceae > Lathyrus > Lathyrus aphaca. The sequence goes on along the minus strand of OZ014520.1, from coordinate 161,889,031 downwards.
CATATACTTCAAAGGATCCTTATGTCAAGTTTCAAGACTTGCCCTACAAGTTTGGTCAGTCAGATTCTCAGATAATCAATAATCAGTTAACTTGGGTAAAAAGTCAACTATGGTCAACATACAGTCAAACTTCAAGATTTTTGGTCAACATCAAGATTATGAAGTAAGATTCATAATTTGATCAAGGAATGATCATGATTCATCAACAAAACCTTAAATTCATCAAAAGACAAAAGTTACTAAATTAGGGTTTCTTAAAGTGAAAGTCAACTGAACTTTGACCAGACCTGACTTTCACATACTTCATTATAAATTTCCCAATGCAAGCCTATCTTGAAGAAAATTATTTTCTCTACAACTTCGTCTCTCAAAGGCCAAGGCCAAAAATGCTTCATTTGAGAGATATGGGCCAAGACATTACTTGTCCTCTAAAAGGTCAACAAAAAGTCAACTTGTTCAAAAGCTCATAACTTGAACATGGAAGATCAAATTGACATGGGACCAAAAGCAGTGATTAAAGGACACTTTAAGCTTTCTAAAAAGTCCAAGAGCACATTCATGTGATAAAAATTGAGAAAGTTGGGCATTGTTAAAGTTGAGCAAAATTGAGGAGGTGTATAAAGCAAACAATGACCAAAACTTGAGTTTTTTCCAAATGGGCCTACCTTTTCACAATCCAAACTAAATCTTAAGATGATCCACAACCCCTAAGTCAGATATTTTGATTTCCTTTATTTATTTCATATTTTATTGGATTTAATTCACTTAAATTCAATTTTTAATCAAAATAAATATGAAAAAAAATCAAGATTTGATATTTGGACTATTTTAGGATCAAATATTGAAGATATCTCCATAATATATGATCCCAAATTCGTGCATACAAGAGGAGAAAGTCATGATAGCAAGATATGCATCAAAATAGAAAGTTTTCAATGCCATTCAAAAGTGAATCAACTTGACCGAAGCCCATGGAGTTTTCTGACCTAAAATGATCCCTTATATAAACTCATGACCTCCACAAACCATAGGGACAAAAATTCTTGCCTCAGAAACCGAAAAATACCGAGAAAAAAAGGAACAACTCAGTTGTAGAAACGACACCTTCTTTTCACTATCAGTACTGTATATTGCTCTTTTGTTTAATTTTCCTTTGTCTGGCGTTTATTTTTTTAGATAACATAGATACTTGTTTCAAATATATACTTGTTTCTATCAAAAGCATTACGGTATACTTTGCTAACATACCAGCGTTTATTTTTTATAGGTAAAATGTATACTTGTCTTTAAACAAATATATATATATATATATATATATATATATATATATATATATATATATATATATATATATATATATGTTTTGAAATCTTACATAGTACTTGTTTTGTTGTACGTAATATATATATATATATATAATATAACTTTTGTTAAATAAATTTTCTTGTTCTGTTTTATAACTATTTAGATTATTCGGATCGGAACGTGTCGATACGCCGTTTTCGCATCTGTGCGTATGAAGCGTGACACTTGTGTTGATCCAATCCAGTTGCGATGATCGCAATTATGCGTTAACAAAATCGTTCTTTTTTTAAATTCTTTTTATGAATTTAGATCCGCACGGTTCGATGCATATTGCGATGATCACGTTGAGTGTAGCAAATTATCGGTGGATTTTATTGCGATTTTATTGTTGTATTTCGACTTTACACACGTCTGATGGTTTGGCCTAGCGAAAATCCACTTCTTGTATATCGATCAATTCGTGTTTCGATTTGCAACTTTATATTTTATTTCGATTTTATTATATTGCATTTTTTATTTTACTTGTGATGATCGTTTACACGGTAGCAATTTGTCTGTTATTTTAATTTTTTTTGTACATTTTTCAACGATCCAACGTCGTTATGTCTATTATCGTAATTGTTTTTTTATTTCTTATTTAAGTATAAACTAATTAATTAAAAAAATATCAAAATAAATTAATCAACTCTCTTTTTTTAAAATAATTAATCTTAATACAATAAAATATATTTTCTTCATTTTCATAATGATAAAATACAAAAAAAAATGACTAAAATTTAATTCTTATTTAATTTTAAAAATCCAAAAATATATTCTTCTATATCATTTTCCATCTTCTCAATCTCCCGATTCTCGACCTTTCCTCGCTTTTTATTGCTTTCCTTTAATTTCCTTATAAAAATGTATAGGATGCTAATTTTTCTTGTAATAGTTAGGAATTTAATCTATGTCATTTTAATTTTTGTACTCCCCCTAGTTTAAATCATGTACCCTCTCCCCACGATGTAATAACTTTATTTCTCGCTTTTAAATTCTGCAAAACAATTAACTGTGTGGTTAGTAACAATAGGGTGTGAAAAGAATGTATCTGAATAAAAATGGACTTAGCCCACTAATCCAAAGAAAATATCTGAATACAACACACTCCTCACACCTACACCTTTAGTGTAGCCTCTCTTGTTGCCTTACAAATATTGGTCATGTCCCTCGAACATAAGGGCATCTTAGCAAAAGACGCTTACGAATAAATCATCATAGTTACCTACGAAAAGATCATAGTCCCTCGATGACCCTTCGAGTTTCCTTCAAATAAATGATCTTGTCACTACGAAAATGATGATAGTCCCTTCGAATTTCTAAGGTATCCTTACATGTTTCCTTTTATGACCATTCGATGACCCTAGGCTTGTCCCTCCAAATCCAAGGATAAGACTACTAACTAGCTAATAGTAAGGATAGTTCTATCCCTAAGTAAACGAAAATGACAAGAAAGACCTTACGACTTAGGGCAAGTAACTCTTAAACACTTGCTCACAACTTTCAAAACAAATACTTTTTACACCCCACCCTATTTTTCAAAATACTTTCAAACAAGTAAACACTTTGTATACATTCATACAAGAATCATTATAAAGTTAAGTCTTTAAGAAAATATTTTAATCACACACTACACTTTTCAAACAAAACAAGTATGAAGTGAGCTAAGCAGTTAAGAGCCCATGGATAACCATGGATACAAAGGGTGCTAACATCTTCCCTTGGTATAACTTACCCCCCGAACTCAAAATATTTTTAAAGGTCTTTCCTGTTCTTTTATGCCTTTCCTAATTGGATGAAATAAAAGTCGGTGGCGACTCTTTCTTACCGCAACATATTTTGCGACAAAAACTAAAATTCAGTTCTCCCACCATGCTACAGAACTGGCGACTCTGCTGGGGAGAGTATATCTCTTAAAAAGAGGGGTTACCTTAGAGTTAGATCACTCTACTTATTTGAATTATATGCTTTATTTTTAAAGGGTACTTGTTTTGGGAGATACATGTGTGAAAGATCCTATACCTGAATCTAGTGTACCTTAGGTAAGTGGCAATAGACCAAGGAAACTATATGGTGTATACCGCTATGGTTGATATGGTAGCTATAGTTAGTGTGACATTTTGGTTGGTACTGATGTTCTTCAAGTCAATTGAGGATAATATCAGGCTACCACGTGGTTTCATTTACACTAACCTCCCTTTAGAACCTTAATTGACCCATCCTGGCCAGTAGAAAGTAGTGAGATAGCCGACTTTGGTGCAGTCTAAAGTTGGTTGATACTCAATGCTACACTAATTGAGATTCTAATCTTAGGATGTTTTGGTTGGTGAAACAGTTGCCACACTGAAATAAATCCTTTGAGAAGAATCAGTGATATTGAGATTCCTTAGAACCCAATTACTATTGTTAGGACAGGTTGAACCAACTAAACTTCAGTGGGGAGGGTACTTACCTATGGACTTCATGCAAGCTATTAAACCTAAGGCTATTGTGTGACTTGTTTGTGTTTTCCATTTTCTTGCTTTAAACATGAACATAACATCATGACATCATAACATAGCATTTTCACTAACCATTTCAAGGACCAAGGGATTTATCTTTGTTCTTTGCTGCAGGTTATGGCTTCCACACGTGGAAACACTATCCGAATCAACTTTGTAAGGATACCTCCCAAGCTTATGGAATTAGTCTAAAAAATTCCTGAGAACTCTCAATTCACCTAAAGGCATGGTTGTCTACTTGGTTTGGTTACCTCATGGTTTAATGAAGACACGATGAGTGTTTTATTCCAGTTCTTTGACCCTAAACATCAGTGTTTCATATTTCCCAATTATCAGTTGGTGCCCATGATGGAAGAATTATCTAAACTACTTGGTATGTCTATTCTTGATCAAAAACCTTTCATCGGTCTAGAGAAGGAGCCTAAACCTGAAATTATTGCAGTAGCTTTGCATCTAAAGAAGTCATATATTGTATCTAATTGGGAAACAATAAGCGGAGTTAAAGGTCTTCTTGCTAAAATCTTGATAGAGAAAGCTCAGTTGTTTTTAGATGCTATGAGTTAATACGCTTTTGAGGAGATCTTGGCCCTGTTGATTTATGGTTTGGTGTTGTTCCCTAATCCGAACCAATTCATATATGTTCACACAATTAAAATATTTCTGACTCATAATCCTGTGCCTACTTTGCTTGGAGATATTTTACACTCTCTTCACACTCGTACTATGAAGGCGTGAAGGACTATGATGTGTTGCATACCTCTACTATCAAGGTGGTTTATTTCACACCTTCCTCGATCTATGATGAAGAATGAACAAGGTTTTAGGTGGTTTAGAAGGATAATGTCACTCTCTCATTCAGATATTCATTGGTGTTCCCGATCCATGGAAAACAACACTATCATTGACCGATGTGGGGAGTTCCCTAATGTGCCACTCCTTAGCATAAGGGGAGGCATTACTTATAATCCTTCTTTGACACTACATCAATTTGGTTATTCTCAAAGTGACAGTCCTCATGATACGATTATTCAAGGTATTATGTTCGATTATGACAACAATTCTCAAGGTTACCGTCAAAGGTATATACATACTTGGGGCATGATGAATAAGATTAATAGAAACACTCTGGAACCAAAATACTCCATCCATATGGATCCTTACCTCAGATAGGTCTGATCTCGTGCTCAAACTCTTATGATGCCATATCATGTTGTTCTATCGGTGATCGTTGAGCCTATTGTTGAAGGAGATGTTTCTTACACCATTCTTCATCCAGACATGCCTACTAACCTGAAAGAGCTACGGAAATCTTGGATCCAACTAAAGGAGGAAAGGGATACCTTTGAGGCTCAGTTCTATGCTAGTGGAGAGAAAGTGTTGGAGCTGACAAGGCGACTTCATGATGAGCGGAACCTTAATACATATCTCAACACGAAGTGGAAACATCCATGGGAGACTTGAGTCTTAAGTCTCAAATGTTTTTATTTTCTTTGTAACTTTTTTCTTGTTTTTCCTTTATTGTAAGCCCAAGGGGCAGTTATATTTTGAAATTACTAATAAAAGCTTTGTTTCTATTTTTCTCTAATAAATTTAAATCACACAAGGTCCTTGAAAACATTGCATATTCATTTACATGCCATACCATTGCATAACAGGTTTCGTAACAGGAGTATTATCTTCTCGTTGTTTATTTCAGTTGAGATGGAACTCGAGCAGACTGTGAAAGATATCCAAACCCACAATGCTCAATTTAGAGAAGTGATCCTGAATTTTTCCAAGGGTCAAGAAGAGTTGAAAGCCCTCCTCAATAAGGACAAGAAAAAGAAGAATCCTGAAGACAACAAGGATGATCAGTTGGAACAACTGCAAGCCGAGATGGCAGAGATGTGAATCCAAATGAATGGTCAGGTGGCTCTTATCCAAAACTTAGCTCAGGGGCAAGAAGAGCTGAGAGTCTTCGTCAATAAACTTCAAGACAACGGAAATGGGAATCTAATCATTAGTCAACCTCCGATGAAACAAGCTGACTTGGTTGAAAGGAAGATGGGGAGAAGAGAATGAAAGATGCAGGCTACTACTGATAGTCTTTCAATTAAAGGAAGAAAGTTTTATAGGGTTAATCTGTCTCAACACAAGGAACATAAAAGACAATTTACCAAAATCAACACGCCAATGTCGCAAACTTTGCAATTCCTATTAGAGATAAATCTGGTTGCGTTAAGAGAACCTCCTCAGAGACCCTTTACTTCCTCTCCTCGCTACGATCCTAATGCAAGGTGTGCATACCATTCCAATAGTCCTGGACATGACACTAATAATTGCTGGGAATTTAAGAATAAGATTCAAGACCTGGTTGATGAAGGAGTCTTCGAGGTTACGCTAGAAGACTAGATTGAATTCTTCTATCGTCCATTAAACATCAAAGCTTCCAGACATCCGGAGTGACAAGTTTAAAGGATGAGGCTTTGAGAACATTTGAATTTTCATTTGTAATTTCTTTTTTTGGCTTAACCACTTACTATTATGTCAAACTTTTGTTTTCATGTTAATACGTTGCATATGTTTATTTTGAATTAATCCATTCGTTTCATTATATTTAAATTATGCTTCTTACTTCTCTTTTGTGATATTTAACTCTTGTTAAAGTTGTAAGCCTTTAGAGGGAGGATGACAAAGACGATACCATAATATCATATAGTATGCTTTTGAACAGACTATGCTGACGATGTGCAAGCATTATTTCGATTCCTAAACAGTGAAGATATAAGGAAGTTAATCCCTAGTCAACCCTTTTGAGCCTGTGAAGTAGGAGTTTTCATTCTCATGCAAATTAAAACCCTTAATCATAACCTGGGGCATGGTAGTTCCCCGGTTAACTCAATTATGCTAGTTGTCCTTTTTGTACACAACTAGTGATGGTTCCCTGTAATCATTAAGTCCGACAGTCAATATCTAGCAAAAGAAAAGCTCATTAAGTCAAAACCTATGAAGGAGACTTAGTAAAACTTGAGACATCCCGCTGACTATAATCTTGAAACAAACAGTTCAGGAAAAAGGAAAGGATAACAAAGTCAAGAGGAAAAGAGGTCACTACAAATCCTCAACAACAAAAAAGATGACTGGATTTTCAAGTAAACTTCTGGTTTCTGAACCATCGCAAATGTCAGTGTTACAATTCCAAACTCCTTTGGAGCCTCAATGCATAAGTTAACCGAACATAGGACTGAAGAACATCATGAAGGATATGTTGGGTATAATTAAAATTTGAGTGTTTATCCTTTGTTTCTTAAATCGTGAACCAAGCCACGTTACAACCCTTTAAAAGTCCTAATTGAAGCATGGTTAGTTCGAAAGCATACTTCTACAAAAAGGTATTCTGACTCCTTTAGGGCTTATTATAAATCTTGAATTAATATCACAGTTTTTACAAACATTTTTTTGCTAAAATAATTCTTTTTCAAAACTTCAAGGCAGACATAAGTGTTGCATTTTGAATATCATTGTTTGCATATAACTAAGTGTTTGACAACAAAGAAGCTTACACGATGAACATTGAATAAACCAAAGTCCTCCTGACAGACAAAGTTGCTTCCTGGGCCTGACTCGTTGGATCAAAGCCAATGTATACAATGGGCATGGTCACTATCTTCCAATCAAGGGGGCATACCATGTTATTGTACAATTCATCTGGGGAAGTCAGTTCAAGATTCAATGATGCTTAATAGCCAGGGGAAGATCTCCTCATCTGAATTTCCAGAAGTAACATTACCGAATTCACGATGCAAGGGGCATGTTATTATGGGGCATCTCGTTTATTTCTCTTGAGGAAGCTCCTTTAAAACACTTCCATTATGGGACAAATCATCCTCAGTTAGGGGAAACACTCTCTTTTCAAATCTAATCATATCAAATTCAGTTGCAAGCTTCTTAACCATTACCCGGGGCATACACGATCCACCACAGTCTGAAAGCATATTCCTCTCATTACACTTCCTTGATATCGGGTTTCAACAAAAGCCATTGGAGAAATTAATTGTCTGTGCCAATAGTATCAGATGATGTCAGTATCATGTCTTCAGATTCAGTCATGATAATTACTAGAAAATTACTCGAGGAAGTCGAGAATCTCAGAAGTTCTGATTACATTGATTACTTTGAATGAATATATGCTTTCGAATATGATTGATGCTTACCAAAATGCATAAAATTAAAATAATAGCATTTACTAAGGACTCTTGGAGATTGGAATCCCCAGTAAGGCTTATGTCTAACAGATCTCCACAGATCCATCCCCATAGAGTAATCTGTACAGGTTTGTTCCAGCAAAGTATTCCAATTAGCCTCTTCCCTGAAAAAGCTTGTACTTCCAACCCTACAAAGTCCCAGGAAGGATTCTCTCAAGCCTGATATCCCCAGAAGAGTTAACACTCAGTCAGATAAGTCCCTCAGAGGAATGTCCGTCCCTTTTATCCCCAGTCAGGGTATAGAGGAACTTAATCCTTCAATAAAAAGCACGACGAACAATCAACTCTCCTCGAATGCCTTCATTTCCAAACAGAAGTCGAAGAATCCCAAGTATAGTATTCTAAAAGCAGACTGAAAAGATGTATTCATATTCCTCAACAGTAGATAGGGGCTTATTTTCCCCAGCTAACAATTTCTATATGAAGCCACTAATATGCTCCTACTATATAATTCATCCATACATCATTTATCGTATATCACAGTATACACATACAAAATACATATAACATTCTCATTCACATTAAGAACCTCATGCAATGCATTACATACATCAAGACACTACATAGAACTAACCTTGATTTGCATCAGGTTAATTCCCCAGCAGACGAACATCATCAACTTATTATCCTTCAGATTAATATCTTGGGCTGCTATAAACCCCCAAGATTACATCTATCAACATCTTGGGCTGCTATAAACCCCTAGGACTGCATCTATCAATATCTTGGGCTGCTATAAACCCCTAGGATCACATTTACCAATATCTTTGGCTACTCTAAACCCCCAGGATTACATCTATCAACGTCTTGGGCTGCTATAAACCCCTAAGACTACATCTGCCTCTATCTCGGGTTGCTATAAACCCCCAGGATTACATCTATCAACGTTTTGGGCTGCTATAAACCCCCATGATTATATATGTCTCTATCTTGGGCTGCTATAAACCCCCGGGATTACATTTACCAATATCTTGGGCTGCTAGAAACCCCCTAAGATTACTTTTACCAATAGCTTGGGCTGCTATTAACCCCCAGGATTACATTTACCAATATTTTGGGCTGCTACATCCCCTAGGATCACATCTATCGGCATCTTGGGCTACTACACCCCCGGGACTACATCTATCAATATTTTGGGCTGCTACATCCCCCAGGATTATGTCTATTGGTGTTTTGGGCTGTTATATCCCTCAGGATTATACCTATCGATATTGTGAGATGCTCTATTCCCCCAACATTACGTGTATCTACATTTTGGACTGCTTTATCCTCCAGGAATTACATTCGAGAAACTTTTTCTCCGGGATCTTCTTCTCTCCACCAAATATTAATTACTCCGAATGGCATCTTTAAGCTCATTCAAGCAATACAATCAACCAACAATGTTACTTTGCGCACCGACAAGTGCAATTTTTTGGGCTTTAAGTGTTTAATCCTCTTCCACCTTCAGGTCATGAATGGCGTGTATGCCAATCTAATCCCTCAGGTTTAAGAAGATTGAACAGGGGCAGTTGTTGTACCCCAAAATTTCCCCTCATATCTTCAAGATAATATTTCTCAAAAGGTCTCTTAATGTTCATAAGATTCTCAATTACTCAAAGGAACACAAGGTTTCATCAGACAGAGCCTCCTCCTAAGCAATATATCTCAAATTAGGGTTTTGTGTGTCTCAAAGTAAATTGGACTTCCAAAGCCTCAAGTAAACTTCATGGTATCCCATTGTAAACACCCCAAATTTTCCCTCACTTTTTCTCACACCATGGCTTGTGATCTTTTCATATTGCATTTGCATAAGCATACCATCTCCCACTGCATATTTGTTTCACTGCATAAGTTGCACAATTAGGGTTTGTGATCAGATGAATCCAAAAAGTGATCTGAGCTATCTCAAAGGCCTTGAATCTTGTAAAGAAGGTCCATGTGTGTTATATGATCATAATATGCTCCCCAAGGTTCTTAAAAGTCAAGAGATCACAAAGCATTGCCAAGGTGTTCAAGCAGACTGAGCAGTTTCTACATAGATGACCTAAAATTAGGGTTTTAGGTTTGAGGCCCTTAATCTCAAATTTTTTGGTCATTCTTGATTCCATTGGTCTTAATATGTTATAAGGAGCATGTGTACCAAATTTGATGAAGAAATTCATTGTGGAAGTCATCTGATCAACTGGTAACTTATTGTGCAAGAAAAGTCAGAATCAGGGCATCTGAGGCCACCACCAATGGTACCAAAGGGTCATCTTCATCATTTTGAGGTTCTATAATCTTTATTTGATCTTAGAAGTGGTTAGAAGTTCCCAAGATTGAATAATTTCAAGCCATTTGCAAACTTTCCATTTTTGGACATGACTTGTAATGAAAACTTTCCATTTTGGGAAAGATTTTCAACCTCCTCTTTCTTAATAAAAAAGGCTTCAAATGAAAAATCTTTAAACATGAAAGTTGTAGATTGGATCTTCCCATTTTCAAAAAGTACAAGAACTCCTCTTGATTCATCCTAGAACTCAAGATATGATGTTTAAAAGTTGGGAAAAATCTTATAATTTTCAAGTATGTGCCAAAGAGGGATTTTTGGAAAACCAAGTTCCAAGACTTCTAATGACCTCTAATCCCTCTCTAAGCATCATAACATGATAATGCAACTTGCCTTGACCAAATTTGTGCCTTGGATCACAAGTTTTCATGCCTAATCTTCCCAAAATTTCCAAAGAGGGAAAATTGCAAAAGCCATGCTATATCATGATCCAAGTGCTGCAGATCACCCAATTCAATCCAAGGGACCTCCACAAACTCAGTTGATCCAAGACAAGCCAAAGAACCAGCTTTGTCCTAGCCCATACTCATGGTACACCAACTTTGACTTTTTTGCAAAACCTCCCATACCAATCAAGTTGTGCCACACCAACTCTCTGAACCAATCACAATGACTTATACAAACATCATGGACCTCAAAGAACATAACATTTAAGCCTGAAAGCATTGACACATTCAGAATCACAAAAAACCTCAAAAACCTTCAATTCTTCGAATTGTATCACACAACCATCAAAACTTCAAGCTTCTTCCACCAATCAACTTAAAATCACTCAAGAAACACAAACCACCCTTCACAATGGCCTGAAAACCCCCATAACCAAAACACGATTTTTGAACTTCAGAACTGGAACTTCCAAAACAGCTCATATAAACTCCATCTAAGCCTTTCAGAAGCACAAGGGGATTCATTGGAGCGGTTTTGCACAAGAGAGGAGGCCTGAAAACACCAAACTGAAAAGCTTCAGCTCAGGTAGCTCTCTTGAATCATTTTTCCAGAACTCCATTTTTAAGTTTCAATATGGTAGAGTTTGTCTTGCTGATCATGTTGAGCTTTAAATTATTGAAAATGATAAAGTATGTTGAATGTATTTAGCTTCTGAAGTTTTTGCAAGTTTTCCGTTTTGGTTCGATTCTCTTGTTTGATGCAAAATAAACGAGTTTTGTTGCTGGATTCGTGTTTAGGGTTGTTAGATGATTGATTCTGGAGCTTTAGAGGGGTTGGGGTGGTGTTTTGAGAGAGATAGGGTGAGGACCTTGCCGGAGAAGACGACCAGAGCTCTTCTTTGGTCGCCTGAAAGTGTTTAGCCCTAATCCTAATTAATTAGCCAGTTTAAATTAGGACCCTTGGATCATGTTTTACCCGCGTGCGTGAACGGCCCAGATTGCTTCATTAAAACCCTAAACCTAATTAATTGAATTAATTAAGTCAGAAACAATATCAACCATCAGATCACGCGCCAACTCTAGTTTTAAACCCTAGCCTTTGATCTTTCCTACCCCAAGTCTTGGTAACTTCACATCTCAGCCTTAGGATCCCTCAATATCCAATATGAACCGTCCTTTATGCATACTTCTCATTTTTATTTTATTTTCTTTACATTTTATTTTACACATTTATTTAAAACAGTAAAATTGTTTATAAAAATCTCATTTTCTGCATTTTTATTTTAAATATTTTTCTAAATTCAAAAACATTTTTATTTTTAATTTTTGCATTAAAAATGTATTTTTAAATCATTTAAATGTATTTTTGTAATTAATTAATTGATTTTAATTAATTAAAAATACATTTAGGTATCTAAAAATCACCAAAAAAATCATGAAGCATTCTCATACATTTAGAACAATTTACAAAGTCATCACACAAATTTCTTTTTAGGTTTGATCATGTTTTCACAATTTTCTTTGAATTAGGATTAAAATTCACATTTTCTAACCCTAACTTAAAAAATCATTTCTGATCAACCATGATGAGTTTGCATTTGGTTCTTTTTGCATTGTTTCATACTTTGCATCTAGGTTATTTAATTCATAATTTTACATTGCATTTTCAAATTGTTTGGCATTTTTCATGAAGAAGTACCCAAAAACCCTAGCTAACTTAGGAAATTCATAACTTCCTTTAGGTTTAGCTTCTTACCTCCATCTTTGAGGAGTGATCTTGTGTGTGCTTAGGGTTTGTTTGAGTTCATTTTCAAATTTTTATCATGATGTATGCTTCTGTTTTGATCATGTACATCTCATACATTCATAAAACCCTAATTTCTCATGTTCATTTGCATTCATCTTTGCATATCTCCATCATGTGATCTTGCCATGACATTCCATGCTCTTGTATGCTATCTTAGACATCTTAAGACATTTTTGAACAATGCTTGATCATTTCTTCGTTCATTTGGTATGCTTTGCATTCATTGCTTTTCATGTGTTTCCATATGTTTCTAAGCTCCTAACATGCATTGTTTTGCATCTCATCCCTTGTATGAACATTCATAAGCATCTCACATGTCTTTGCATCATTTCATAACACATTTTCATAGCATATTCACTTCTTGTCTTGGTCTTTTCACCTTCATTTGCTTTATTTCCTTTTGCTTTGCATCTTATGCATTCACACTAACATTTCAGGGGCTTATGGTAAGTTGTTTGGGATGTGGATTTGCCTTCACATCTACCTCTTCTCATCTTTTCCTTTGCATACTTACATGTCTTTGAAGTGAACTTTGTTTCACTTGTGCTCTCTTGCTCATATCTCTTTCTTTTAGGTTACTTATCTTCTTCAGGAAGTAAGTAAGCTATCATCCTTTCTCTTCTCTTTTCATCTGCTTCTTCTTCCTTGGTGGCGTTATGAAGATCTTTTTTTAAGCCTCACAAACCATAGGAACATCAAGCATGATAATTTTAGGGTTGTATATAGTCTCCCATAGTCTTTTACCTTTGAGTCTCCTTGAGTCTCTCTTCTCATCTCATAATCAAAGGCTAAACACTTAAAGCTTTAGGACTTTGAATTAGGGTTATGCATGTATCCTTATCTTAGGATGGAGTGTATAACTTTAATCCTTAGTGTTAAACCTTTAGTTTGTTTACACCTCTTAATCAAAACACCTAATAATTATTAAGACTTAAGCTTGTAACTTGGGCCTTATATTAGGGTTACATCTCTTCCTTTTGGTTAAGAGGGACTAACCCTAGTGTTTAATGGACAAGTCCCCCTCAAGTTGGTCTTACAAACATAAAATCCACTTCTTAATCTCATCTTTAATTAAAATCCACTTAATAAAGGCTTGTTATATAATGAATTTAATCCCTAACCATGAATTAAGTTGAGGTATCTTCCTCAGCTTAAGTGTTCTCATCTATCATCCTTCTCTTAGGATGGTGTAATGAGTTCACTAATCCCTGATTAGAGATTAAACTCATTACTTAACACTAAACAAAAACCCAAAACACTTAATAATTACCAAATTAGGTTAATTATCTTAATCCTATATCATCATGGTAATTAAGTTGAAACCTTCATCTCATACTTAAGTGGACTCATTACCCCTACTCGGGGAGGATATAATGAGTTTACAACCCTTGATTTTGGATTAAGCTCATTATCCTATGCAAAACACCAAAAACAATAAAAAAAACTGAAAAAACAAAAAGCAAGACTCACTCTAAAATAAACGTCTCCTCCGGGATTCTTTTCTCATCACATTCACTCTGAAAACGAGAACTCGCTTCTTCCGTTTAATGCAAGAAAGTTAGCACTCGAGCCATACGAGTCACACACTTGAGCATAATCAAGTAAGCAGTTCACAACAAAATCATCCCATTCTCTTTGAGTCAAACTACGGTGTTCTGACTTCCTCATTGCACGAGAGGATACGTAGGCATAACTTAACAATTATCGAACAAAAGTCTCTTTGTCTTCCCCATCTCCTCCTCCCAGTTTCTCTTTCTTTAGCCTCAGTCTTGAGCATTTCACTTTCCTTTTGCACTGACACTCTATACATTCATTCCTAGCTTTTCATACAAAGTCGGCACATACACTACCCCTTTTAAACACAATCAAGTAAGTGTGGATCCCGTCGAGTACGACGGACGATCTGGGTGCTATTACCTTCCCAGGTCGTAACCAACCCCCTTTCTCAGTTTCTCTAGTTCGCAACCGTCTTATCCATACCCTTCCAGGTTTATGCAGCATTACCTTTCCTTCAGGATAAAAATGCCTAGCTGGCGACTCTATTCAAACTCAATCTCCAACATCGCCGACCGTTCGCGTCTGCACCGGGACGAAAGTCCGGGGAGCGACAGCTTGGCGACTCTGTTGGGGAACGTTGCAACCAGGGCTTCTGGTGCTCTTGTGGGTTTCTCCTAGCGCTTGTTTGTTTGTGTTTATTTGGGGTGTTATGTGCTATATGTCTTTTTGTCTTTGCTTTATTTATTGCTTTCTGTACAGCTTTATTTACTGCATTTACTTTATCGCTTTCATTTACCGCTTTATACATTTCATTTTATTATCATATCATTTGTGCTGGTTTGCTGGTTTGCTTTGGTGGGAGGGGTATTCCAGTGAGAAAGGTCCAACACAAAGGCCTGAGTGACAGACATAGGATTAGAGTGGATTTATATTCTTTCCCATTCCAATTCGGTCTGGTGTGGGAATATGAAAACACGGTTCAGACATGGGTTTCTTCTTGAGAACTCTGTGCTAAATATCTCCTGTAGTGCTAGGGCTATCTGGGAAGCCTTCTAAGTCTGGATGACCTTTTTAGATGACCTTCAGCATCTGAGGTGAATTAGAGGAGGATTATTTATGATTAGGGTAAACACTGTACCTCCGGGTTGGAAGTGTTTACACTTCTCATAATAGATCCAAGTCTGAGGATCCTTGTTCTAGAACAATACCTGTGAGTGGGTGGGGTTGTTTACAGGTTTGCAGGAACCCTTGACCTCAACATACCCTATTACTGGATTTTGTTTTAAGGTTACACTATTTTGGACTAGTTCTTTGAAACCCTGGACAAGTGACTCTTTATTTAAGTCCCCCACCTAGTTACTGGTTCTCAGACCTTCATCCAGAATTTTGACCACTCAAGGACCCTGTCGCTCCCTGGATTTCCATCCTGGTACAAACGCAAAAGTGGCGCGGAAAGAGGTAGAGTCGCCAGTCAGGCCTTTTTATCCCGAAGGAATGGGAATGGTAATGCTGCACAAACCAGAAGAAAAGAAGAGGAAGGTCACGGGTCCTGTGAACCAAAGAGATTGAGTTCGGGAGTCGGTTACGACTTGACGAGTGACATTGGCATAAGACGCTGCCTCAACCCACTTAGTGAAGTAATCGATCACGACCATAATGAAACGATGACCATTTGAAGCAGTAGGCTCTATTCTCCCGATCATGTCAATGCCCTACATAGAAAAGGGCCAAGGAGATGACATGATGTTGAGCGGGCTGGGAGGAACATGCACCTTGTCTGCATAAATCTGGCACTTGTGGCACTTACGGGCGTACGAACAACAGTCTGCATCCATTGTTATCCAATAGTACCCCGATCTCAACAACTTCTTAGCCATTGCATGTCCTCCTGAATGAGTACCGAAAGATCCCTCGTGGACTTCGTACATTAACAGGCTTGCTTCGTGTCTTTCCACGCATCTGAGAAAGACCATGTCAAAGTTCCTCTTATACAAAACCCCATTTGTATTCAAGAAGAAGCTAGCAACAAGTCGTCTTAAGGTCTTCTTGTCATTGGATGATGCCCCAGCTGGGTATTCTTGTTTTTCCAGGAAGAGCTTGATGTCAAAGTACCAAGGTTTCTCATCAGACACTGAGTCTACAGAGAAAGCATAAGCTGGTGCGTCAAGCCGGGAAATGTCAATCCTGGGTACATAGTTCTAACACAAGACTTTGATGGACGAAGAAAGAGTAGCCAATGCATCAGTAAATTGATTCTCATCTCGTGGTATATACTGAAGCTTAACTGTCCTGAAGAACGTCAACAGTTTTCTGGCATAATCCCTATAAGGAACTAAGTGTTCTTGATGTGTATACCACTTGCCGGTAATCTAATTAATAACGAGGGCTGAATCTCCGAATATATCGAGGGTCTTAATCCGAAGATTAATAGCCTCTTCTATTCCCATTATGCATGCCTCATATTCCGCTTCATTGTTGGTGCAGCCAAAAGTAATTCTGGCAGCGAAGGGAAAGTGAACACCTTCAGGAGTGATAAGAACATCACCAACTCCACGTCCGTTGATATTGACTGCCCCATCAAACATCAACTTCCATCTGGATTCAGGGTCTGGCCCCTCCTCCGGAAGTGGTTCCTCGCAATCTTTTGCTTTGAGGTACATGATGTCCTCATCAGGGAAATCAAACTTCATTGGCTGATAGTCATCTTCTAGTGGCTGCTGTGCAAGATAATCTGACAATACACTCCCTTTGATGGCTTTCTGAGAAGTATATTGTATGTCATACTCTGTTAAGATCATTTGCCACCTTGCAACCCTTCCGGTTAATGTTGGTTTCTCGAAAATATACTTGACAGGATCCATTTTTGAAATTAGCAGTGTGGTATGGGTCAACATATACTGTCTCAGTCGGCGAGCAGCCCATACCAAAGCACAACAAGTTTTCTCGAGCAGTGAGTAACGAGATTCACAGTCGGTAAACTTTTTCCTAAGGTAGTAAATATCATACTCTTTTCGACCAGACTCGTCATGTTGGCCTAGGACACACCCCCATTGACCCTTCTAGCACAGTTAAGTACATGATAAGTGGCCGTCCTGGAACTGGAGGCATTAGAATCAGAGGTGTCTGCAAATATTCTTTTATCTTTTCAAAGGCTCTTTGACAATCCTCATTCCACCTAGCCATTTGTTCTTTTCTCAACAATTTGAATATTGGCTCACACATGGCAGTTAGATGAGATATAAACAGTGAAATGTAGTTCAATCTCCCTAAAAACCCGTGCACTTCTTTTTCTGTTTTCGGTGCAGGCATATCTTGTATTGCTTTTACTTTTGCAGGATCCACCTCGATTCCTTTCTGGATAACAATAAAACCCCGCATTTTTCCGGAACGCACTCCAAAAGTACACTTGTTTGGATTCAACCTCAGCTTATACTTTATCAGTCTATCAAACAGCTTTCTGAGATTGACCAAATGCTCTTCTTCGTCTCGGGACTTGGCAATCATGTCGTCTACATAGCATTCAATTTCCTTGTGTATCATGTCGTGAAACAATGTGACCATAGCCCGCTGATACGTTGCCCCGACGTTCTTCAACCCAAAGGGCATCACCTTATAGCAGAATGTACCCCACGGGGTAATGAACGTTGTTTTCTCCATGTCTTCCGGTGCCATCTTAATCTTATTATACACGGAGAAGCCATCCATGAAAGAAAATACCGAGAACTGAGCGGTGTTATCTACCAGCACATCAATGTGAGGTAATGGAAAGTCATCCTTTGGACTTGCTCTGTTCAAATCCCGATAATCAACGCACATCCGAACTTTGTCGTCTTTCTTTGGTACAGGCACAATGTTAGCTACCCAAGGTGGGTAACTAGTTACGGCAAGGAATCCGGCATCCCACTGCTTCTGAACTTCCTCCTTGATCTTCATCGCCATATTAGGGCGAGTTCTTCTCAGCTTTTGTTTCACCGGAGGACAGTCTTCTCTTAGTGGCAGCTTGTGTACAACAATGTCAGTATCTAACCCTGGCATATCTTGATACGACCAGGCAAAGATATCCACATATTCACGTAGCATACCAATCAACTCCTTCTTTACCTCGGCCTGCAGATTGGCCCCAATCTTTATCTCTTTCTTTAACTCTTCAGTCCCGATGTTGATGATCTCTATTTCTTCCTGATGAGGCTGAATGACCCTTTCCTCTTGTTTCAACAACCTGACCAATTCTTCTAGGAGTTCACAGTCTTCCTCAACCCCTTCATCAGCTTGGTAGATAGAATTGTCGAAGTCATGTGTGGTCATAGAAGGAACGTTATCACTAGAATCCGGACGATCAACACTACATTGATGATGTGCTTATTTCAGAATCTTTTTTTTTCATAAGAGACGCAGACACACAAACAAAAGGAAAGAAAAACATTGCCATTTTATTTTTTGTGTGAAATTTTTAAAACGAAAGAAAGAGAACAAAATTTTCTTGAAAAATGTCCTTTATTTCATGGAAAACAAATGCATTAAAAGCATGGTGGCCCTACAAATGGATCCGTGCACCTTGGGCAGAGTGCAGGATTGACATGCAGCATGATAAAAAAGGAAACAAGTAAATTACTTTGATTGCCAAGTAACTTGAACGAAATCCTCGACAGACCAGTTCCGGAGCTCCTCCTCAGGTGCACATGGGTGAATCCAGCTATCCCAGTCGTAGTCACTATCCCCTTCTTCACTTGTTGCACAGATGTTGTTGCGATCTGGCATCCCAGCGCTTGTGAAAGTTATGGACTTACCACCCTGAGGCCAGTTAGAGCCACCAGGCTGGTAACCAAGACCAAACTTTTCACCCTTCTTCTCTAATTCCAGCAACTTGCCCCAGCCCTGGGCGCTTCCGGATTGGACCACTTCTTTGGCTTGCTTGTAGGAGTAGATAGAGGTCCCTTCCTTCTCGTTGTTTCTCTCTGCCGGAGCCAAAATGCTGACATTGACCGCTTCAAAAGCCTGACACAACGTTTCATGAATTTCCCCGTCCATTTCCACGTACTTGAAAGTTGACAGATGACTCACAAAGATGTCTTCTTCTCCACATACAGTGATCACCTGGCCATCTACCACATACTTCAGCTTCTGATGCAACGTGGACGTCACTGCACCTGCAGCATGGATCCAGGGACGTCCTAGCAAGCAATTGTAAGCATGTTGAATATCCATGACATAGAAAGTGCTCTTGAACACTTGAGACCCTATCTTCACAGGTAGCTCAACTTCCTCGAACACAGACCTCCGGGACCCATCAAAGGCTTTCACAATTAAATCACTGGGTCGCAAAACAATGCCATCGACATTCAACTTCATCAAGGCCTTCTTAGGGAGCACATTGAGAGAAGACAACACCCTTACACTCCATGGTGATATGTAGGGCTTTATTGTGATTGCAGCCTTCAGAAATAAGATCTCTATCCGTGAAGCCTAACCCATGACTAGCATTCACACTGCCTACTACAGCCTCCAACTGGTTAACCGTTATCTCTTGTGGAACATATGTCATCTGTAACACTTTCAGCAAGGCTTCCGGTATGCCGGATAACACATTAACAATGACAAAATTGATATTTTGGACGGAGTCTAATTCAGCTGTTCAACCACTTTATAGTGACTCTTCTTTATTATCCTCATAAACTCCTCAACTTCTTTTTCAAAAGTACCTTGCCCAGCAACAGAAGTTGTTATTTCTTCAGTCGTTATCTTCTTACCCTTAGCCTTTGCAGCAACTTCAGCTTCGGGATCTCCTCTAAGAGCTTGAGGAGCAAAAAGACGCCCGCTTCTCGTAAAACCACCAACTCCTCCGAAATTCACGACAGTCGGGTCAATCGTCACTGCCTTACTTTCCACCTTCTGACCTTCTACATACACATCCGAGCCATAATGCCACGGGATGGATTTGTCATCAGCATAAGGTACTGGTCCTGGAACAGTAATGGTGACAGGACTAACCTCCGGAGCATAGATAGTCACAGGCTCCCTCCGGGCAGGTACTTCAGCTGGATCAAAGTAAATGCTTATGGTAGACACACAATCACTTCTATCATCAACCTTATCAAACTGCAGCGACCCCTCGTCAATCAGATGTTGCAACCCAACCTTCAAGTCTTCACAGCCATTCACTGAACTCAAACACCCTTCACAATCATACCCACACCCTGGGAACACTTGACCTTTCAACAATCTGTCTTTCACCACCAGCAATGAAGTCTTCACATCTTCCACGTTCAAAATCAAACTTAACTTCTCACCACCGTCAACAACATTTATCCTCGCCCCTCCATGGTTTGGAATAGGGTTTGATGTAACATTAGGAGGCGGTGAAAAGTTAATCGCCTTTGAATCAATCAAGTCCTGAACTTTATGTTGTAGTGCCCTGCACTTCTCAGTTTAGTGCCCGGGTGCTCCTGAATGGAACGCGCATCTCGCATTAGCATCATACCCCACTGGAAGCTCTCCAGGTGGAGGTGGTGGTAATGTCCTTAATTGGACCAAGTTCAAGTCTAACAACCTCTGCAGCAGGGCCGTGTACGTCATTGGAATGGCTTCAAGCACCCTATTAGCCGGATGAGCTTGTCTCGGTTGATAGGGTCTTTGCTGATAATTGTTGTGCGGCGGCTGTTGTTGTTGCTGCTGTTGTGGTTGAGTCTGTTGCACAGGACTTGATGGAATATTGACAGCTGCCACTTGCTCATAGGATCTTCTGTATCCTCGGCCCTGACCTCGGCCGTACACAACATTGGTTTCTCCTTCTCTTCTTCTTGGAGGTCCATTAAAATCTTTTCTTACACCGCTTGAGCTACCCGCATCGGTGTCCTGAATCTTCCCCATCTTCAACAGAGTTTCAACCCTCTCTCCTGCTATAACAATATCATTGAACTTTGTTGCTGAACAAGATGCCAACCTCTCGATAAACACCCCTTGTAGTGTTCCCATGAACATATCAGCCATCTCATTTTCCAAAAAGGGAGGTTGTACTCTAGTAGCAAGCTGATGCCACCTCTGAGCGTACTCCTTAAACCCTTCTTTAGCATTTTGAGACATGTTCTGCAACTGAGTACGATTTGGAGCCATATCCAAATTGTACTGGTACTGCTTCACAAATGCCTCTGTTAGATCCTTCCAGCTTTGAATGTTAACCCTGCTCAGCTTCATATACCACTCCAAGGAGGCCCCCACAAGGCTATCCTGAAAGTAATACATCCATAGCTTCTCGTCATCGGTATGTGCAGCGATTCTTCCGACAAAAGACTGGAGGTGAGTCTTCGGAAAAGCCGTGCCGTTGTACTTATCGAAAGTAGGAACTTTGAACTTGTAGGGGATTCTAACCCCTGGTACCAAGCCCAAGTTAGTGATATCGAAACCCAGAGAGCTCTGAGATTGAATGGCGTGAATCTGCTCAGCCATCTCTTCAAACTTTCTGTTCATTTCAGCCCCTTGGCCCTCTTCCTCGTCCAGCAAAGTAAATTGTTCATCTTGTCCATCCATCTGCATGTTGTTCAGTTCATCATTGATAATGGTGATCCCTGGTTGTGCCACAGGGATTTCAACATGACGGGCGCCAGCCCCATTGCGATTACCTCCATCTGCGGCCCCATTGTTCCTGGCCTGATTGTTTTCCACCATCTCTCGCAAGTGCTCCTGAGTTTGACCCATCCCAGCCATGAGGGTCATGAAGTTATCCATTCTTGTTCTCAAGTCAACCAGATCTGCCTGCATTTGATCCATCACCCTCTATCTGTTTACTCTTGTAGGATATCTGTGCACGGTTGGCTGTTCTCGAACCTTCCTGGGATCTATAGTGCCTGAAAGGACATAAACGTTATAAAATTGATGAACTACCTGCAAAACAACAAACATGTTATATGCATGCAATGTAACTATTCATGTTTCCAAGTTTAGGCATTCATATGCCCCAGTTCTGGTATTTGCGCCAGATAGCCACTTTGAGCATTAATTTTCAAATTCTCCCTTTGAAGAGTGTTCAGATCTCAGCAGTCTCAAACAAACAAGCTTTGTGTACTCAGAAATGGTAATTGGATATTTAACATTGCATAACATGGATAACCCACTGGCTGCCAAAGTTAGAGCACAAACAAATTCCCTGAAGAGTTACAAGTCAATACATGAACAAAAAGATAAAGCAAGACTCCTACAAAAAGCCTGTAGGTAGTCTGAACAACAATGAATAAAAATCTAGACTAACGACTCAGGTTCTTCTTCTGCAGCTATCACCTCTGTCCGGTTCTTCTTCACGCCTGCTCTCAGCTTAAGCTCTGCAATCTCTTTCAATGCCTCCTTCAAGGCCATCTGGCTCTGTGCCAATTGTTGAGTCTTTTCCCTTCGTATTTTGTGAACTTGTTCCACTTCTTCTTTCATGAAGGCCATCTGTACCTCGAAAAACTCTTCCTTTTATTTGTACTTCTTCTGATCCTGTTCCCTTTGGCCCTGCAACCAAACAATGGACTGGCGAGCTTCTTTAAGAGTCTTCAAAGTCTTCTTACGCTCCACTTCTCTTTTTGATTCCATTAGACCTAATCTCTGAAAATGAGCTTCTCTTCCAGCAAACTCCTTTTCTTTAGCTCCTAAGGTAACCTGCATCTTCTGTAGCTTTTCTTCTGCTTCATTCTTAGCACGATTGGCAAGGTGGTACAAGTTAATCATTTCAGCATTCTCTATCCGAACCTCGTGCAACTGAGCTTCCAAATTCTTATATTCTTCCAGAGGAACAGTATTCTGACATGGCACCTCTTTGGGATACAATGGAGCTTCCACTGAAAATGGCATGAGCACTTCTTCTACACGCTCCTGCAACCATGTAGAAAAAGGAGGATATGTCTTGGGATCTACCCTTCCAAAATCCTTCTTCCCTTTCTTCACCCTGTGAGCCCAAGCCTGAGATGCTTGTATTACCAACTCCTTGTTTCCCTCCATAGAAAAGTACAAAGACTCAGCTAATTCTTCCATACTTGGTGGATCCCTCAGAGGATAGCCAAATTGCTTCCTGGCTATGACTGGATGGTAACTGATCACACCCTTTCCTCCTAGCAAAGGCACATTAGCAAATCTTCCACAACTAATCAGTAACTCATTTCCCAACAAATCTCTGTCATAACCCCAAGCTATATCCTCAGAAGTTAGTCCCATCAGCCTCCTGGACCACCTACATTCATCTCTCATCTCTTTGAAAGGGCCTGACTTGGGTAATTGCCTAGCAAACCAGTCAACAAATAATGGAGCACAACAACCCACTGGTCCACCTCTGCCTTTCTCATTCCGATAATGAATGTTGTAGTAGAAATCTCCCAACAAGGTTGGTACAGGATTCCCCTTAGCAAAAATGGAGATCACCTCCAAACTTACAAACTCCTTTTCTCCCGGGAAAATACTAGATCCATATACCATCAAGGCCACCACAGCACCAAAATCTCCCCACTTACTCTCTTTGGCATACTCTTCAGATTCTGGTATAAGCACATCCCAAGGAAGTCCTCTGCCCTCACTGTCCTTCAAAGCTTTCTTGACCTTAGCAACTGGTATACGACAGACTTTTGATATGTCTTCTTCCTTGAGAACCACCTCTGATCCATAGTAAGGCAAAGTATCTCTGACTGGAACACCCAAAATGCTAGCAATCTCCTCCAAAGTAGGAGCCAAGATATAATCTGGAAATACAAAACACCGCAACAAGGGATCATAGAACTGAAGCAAAGTGTGCAAGCTATCCTTCTAGTCTTCAGTAGGTTTATCCATGTACTTCAAAATCTGACCATACCTCTTTCTAAAGTTCCCTAAAACTTGGTCATTCATCAGCCCTGCTAGTCTCTGAACACTCTTGACTTCTGGTTGGAGAAAAGTGTAATGAACATTCTTCTTTCCTGTAATTTTCTTAACTTCTGCCATCTGGAGAGCTTACAATTACCAGAAATGGGTGCTAAACTGTAAACAACAACCTGAAAAATGGAAACACAAATAGTTAATGCGAGTATGATGCGATGCAAATGCAGTGCAGGCATATGATCAATCTGGGACCATCTGGATACTTGATATTAGGACCCTCCAAATAACTGAAAACCAAGATTCTCTGAGCCATAACCATCTGATAGAAACCCTCAGAACCAAAAGATCAAGAAATCCAGAACCATAAGGACCAAATCATAACAGAGACCATACTGATAATGAGGGTATGTGGAGGTCAAGGGTTCCTGCAAACCTGTAAACCCCTCCCAATCTCACTAGTGTGCTCCGGGTCAAACATCACGGACTCTCAAAGCCGAATAGAAATAATACTTTCACCATTTCCGAGAAATGGCTCATGACCAATTCAGGGAATCAGTTTGGCATTATATACTACGCAGGGAGGCCTCAGCTGAGTGTGGGAAAACAAGGTCATCCTATGTGAGTTCCAGGTGGGCCCTCGGGTGCGAATGGGTTTGCCACAGAATGTGGTCTTCCACTATCACCACTAGAGAGGGATATTTCCACAAGGTTCTCAATGATCGGTTCCCGGCTGCACATAACTATCAAGGTTATGAAATGAAAGAGGAAGAACCCCAAATCAAGACATTTCCAAGACGGTCGCAAATCTGGGCGTGGAACTCACTACTACCCTTATGACAAGATCTCATGAGGCCAAAGTGGAACCACTCTAAGTCCTACAGTGCACTCGAGCCATGGTAATGAGCTCATCTCACAGTAACAGTATCACCCAAGTCCCACCAAACAGAAAATCCAGTCCAGACAGTCCAGTATAAAATATGATGCAGGAAAATAAATACTGAAAACTGTAAATAAAGTTGTAAATAAACTGTAAATAAACAACAGTAATATATACAAGCAACATCAAACAATCAACACCCAAAGAAACAGAAACATGCAAGCGCTAGGAGAGACTCTAAAGGGAACCAGAGATTCTGGGTTCGATCCCCAGCAGAGTCGCCAGCTGTCGCTCCCTGGATTTCCATCCTGGTACAAATGCGAAAGTGGCGCGGAAAGAGGTAGAGTCGCCAGCCAGGAATTTTTATCCCGAAGGAACGTGAATGGTAATGCTTCACAAACCAGAAGAAAAGAAGAGGAAGGACACGGGTCCTGTGAACCAAAGAGACTGAGTTCGGGAGTCGGTTACGACCTGGGAAGGTATTAGCACCCAGATCGTCCGCCGTACCCGACGGGATCCACGCTTGCAAAGGAAATTGTTTCAAAGGGTGAAGAAATGAAAGCTACTGCAAAGAAAATGAACTGAACTGGATAAACGAAAAGAAAAGGGAACTGAAAAAGAAATGAAAAGGAAAAATGTAGGGAAAATAAAGATTGTGCTCGAACGGGCCCTACCCCGCTGCCTACGTACCTCATCTGGACAATGAGGATCAGAGTCGCCGTAGTTCCCCTAACTAGGGGTAGAAAAGATTGCTTGTGTCTTAAGGCTTGAACTGCCTATGTCAATGCTCAGGTGTTGCAGGCTCGGACGACGAGTGCGTTACCGTCTTGCAAAATGACAAGTAGGAGTAAGTTCGCAGACGAAGCGAAAGAGATGAGAAGAGAATTCCCGAAGGAAAGACGCTTATTGTTTGTTTGTGTTTTTTAGAAGATTTTTATGAGTGTAGCACAAGGAAGTGAACTCAAGCTCTTTTCCATGAAATGTGTACTTGCTACTACATTCCAAGATGGAATAATAGAACAAGCACACTCAAGTAAGGAGAAGATCCCCAAAACTTGATTCCAGAGACTAGGGCCTATGCTCACTAACTCATTGAATTTATTAAGTGTTTTTGTATTTTTGAATGAAGAATTCTTTTTTATGTTTTTTCTTGATGAAGATGGTGTTGCACCCCAAAATTTGCCCTCACAATACAAAACTTTGTGTGCTAAGAAGGTTCACAAGGTTCACAAGATTCACAATGTTTACAAGACCTTTCATGAGGTTCATGAAGTCTACAAGTCACTTTATGAGGTTCACAAGGTTCACAAGATCCACAATGCTTACAAAACCTTTCATGAGGTCCATGAAGTCTACAAGTCACTTTATGAGGTTCACAAGGTTCACAAGACATCTTATGATGGTTCACAAGGTTCACAAAGTTCACAATTGGTCAGAAAAGTTGACAATTCCCTCAGACAATGCACCTCCTAAGCAGTGCATCCAAAAACTAGGGTTTTGACTTTAATCAGGCTAAATGAACTTCCAAGACTTAAAGTGAGCTTCATAACATCTTATATGTGTGTAAGAACCCCCATGACAAGTTTCAAGACTTTTCTCAAAAGTTTGCTCAGTCAGATGATCAGATAAGTCAAAATCAGTCAAAGTAGTTAAAAAGTCAAACTGAGGTCAACTGTGGTCAAACCAAAGTCAAACTTCATGATTTTTTGCCAACATCAAGTATATTAAGTAAAATTCATCATTTGATCAAGGGTTGATCATGATTCATCAAGGAGATTTCAGATCATCAAGAATCAGGAGTTTCTAAATTAGGGTTTCCTCAGTAAAAGTCAACTGAACTTTGACCAGCCATAACTTTCACATACTTCATCACCAAGTCTCCATCAAAAGCTCATTTTGAAGGAAATTGAATTCTTTACAACTTTGTGTCTCACAAGCCAATCCCAAAAATGCTTCATTTGGAAGGTATGAGCTAAGACATTATAGGTCCTTTTGAAAGTCAACAAAAAGTCAACAACTTCAAAAGGGCATAACTTGAGATTGGTAAATGATATGGACATGAAACCAGTGGGGTTGTTTAGAAGACTCTTTAAGCTTTCCAAAATGTCCAAGAACACCCTCATAGCATTAAAATTGAAGGATGTGTGCCCTTGCAAAGTTGGGAAATTTTGGGTTGGTTTATGATGAAAATGGAGGTCTAAAACCAATTTCTTCCAAATGGGCTTGCCAAATGATGACCCAATCCACACTATGACTTCATGCACGACCCAAGTCAATAAAAATCAGATTTTTTATTATTTCATTTTTATTTATTTTGATTTAATTCATTAAAAATCATTTTAAATAAAAATAAAATATAAAAGTCTAAGATTGGAATTGGATCAAGCTTCTAGAAAATCATAAATTTGATTAGAATTGAAGAAGAAAGAAATCATGAGGATTAGCCAAAAATAGCAAGTGTTCATACATGAATATTTGATTTTTAAGGCATGATCATTTTGAATCTTTTCATATCAAATTTTCCACACAAGTGATCAACTTTTTGACCTAAATTCAGTCTCCTATAAGTACTTAACACATTACCCTAACAAGCCACGAATTTTCTGCCTCCCAAGAGTAAGTTCCATAAGCCAAAAAATCTCTCCACAACTCACATTCGGTTTTGAACTTCCTGGACATTTGAAGGTATTTGAAGCACATAGCCATGATCCCTGACCACCATTGAGTGAAAACCAATACTCATATGCATTCCATACACTCTATAATGCATAACCCGAAGCTTGGTTGTTCTTGAATATAATTTTTTCGGTTTCACTAATTTACTGCATTTCAATGAATTTTGCTTGGCTAATGATGTTTGTGATGATGATAGGAATGTTTCTGGACAGTTACATTGAAGCTTGGTACCCTCAATCGTGTTTCACCATGGCTAGGGTTTGAATGGCCGAATTAGGGTTCTACAATTTAGGCAATATAAATAAATTTTAAGAACATAGGGATGTTGTGTGAACCATAAGGATCATAAAACACTGATCAATTGAAAGAAATTGTACTGTTTTATGGGTGTTTGATTTTCGCAGGTTTTGAATATGGAAGAACACACAGTAAATTTCGCAGGAAAAGTGGCATGAATTTTCGCAGGTAATCTGGAGAAGATGAAGCTGGTTGGCGCGTCCTGGAAAATTCAAATTTTATTTAAAATATTTTATGTTTTCTTGTTGGTTTAGTATCACAAGCGTGCAGCTTGTCTCAGTGGTAAGGCTGGTTTGTGTATTGCGTGACGGCACTGGTTCGAATCCTGGCTTGGTGCATTTTTTTCTTATTTTTTCAGGTTAAACATGAAACATAATATATTATGTATTATGGCCAACATAATGACAGGCTCGCTCACCCAGCAGGATTGGTCATGTGTATGTTTGTTTGCCTAAGAGGTCCTGGGTTCGATTCTACCCCCAGGCCTTTTGCTTTGTTTTATTATTTTTCTGATTTTCCAGGATATAACACAAAACCAATTGGACTCATTCCTCTATCACACATGCGTGGCTGGTCTGGTGATGTGTTTTGCTGCTGGTAAACAAAGCCTCCTGGGTTCAAATCCCAGCCAGGTAAGTTTTGTTATTTTTTTTCTATTTTTATTTTGTTTAAATTGATTTAGATTTTATTAATAATCACATATATAATTAAATAATTTTATAAATATATATTCAATAGTTTCTAATATTCAAAAATTATTTTTCTTAATTCAAAAATTATTTTTTTTATTATGTAATTAAATTATAATATGTACATATTTATTAAAATAATTTTGTATATTAGATTATAAACCCTAAAAAATATTTTCTACAACCCTAATTTTATAAATCCTAGTTTATCTTTTCTAAATTATTAAAAACCTAATTTTATTTTTTCTAATTTTTTTGTAAATATAATTAAATTTTGTAAATATAATTATTGTGTATATATTTTATTTAATATAATTAATTTTTGTAAATACAATTATAATCAATTCCTTTTTATAATATGTAATTATTTCTATAACTTGCTCATAATCTAAATTTCATAATTTTTAAATATTGTTTAAAAAATAATTAAATTTATGCCAATTTAATATTGTAATTATAATTTTATATATGTTTATAATTAATAAGTTGCATATAATTTTAAATTTTATAATTAAATTGATTAATAATTTCTAATTCTTATTTATTATTTTATTTTGTTTATTATTATTACTAATCATGCTTATTACTAATCCATTTATTTTCTAATTATGCTTATTATTATTTCACTAACCCCATTTTTTTTTATTTATTATTACTAACCCCTATTATAATTATTATTGCTTATTTATTTTGCTTAATTAATTATATTTTTGCTTATTTATTTATTCTTGCTATTTATTATTAATTGCTTATTATTATCATGTAAATGCTCCTGGATGTAATTTTTGTAAATATTTAAATTATTTAATTTGCATGCTATGGTTAGTAAAATAGGGAGTGTAAACATGTATTATATTTAAAAATTGAATTTAGATCATTTTAATTAAAAGATAAATTAAATTAAACACTCACACACGTAAGTCGATTTTTAATCGCCATCTCACTTTCTAGGGTTGCCTCTCAATGTTGCCTAATCATAAGGTCAAGTGGGGTGTATAAAGCAAAGTCCCTTAAAAAGAAAAGTCATCTAGTCCCTTCATAATTAAAGATCAAGTCCCTTAATGGTTGCCTTTCAATATGATCTTGTCCCTTTCGAGTAATGATGACAGTCCCTCCAAATGCTTAATACACCCCACAGTTGCCTTCATTAAACAGATGTCCCTCATATGTCCCTTACATCCAAGGTAATGACTACCTATTCCTTAATAATAGGGATAGTCTTACCATTCAAAGGATAAAGAACAGAAAGACTTAAACTTTAGGGTAGGTTCCTCATAGTTACTTGCTCACTATTCCAAATTTCAAATACTTCACACATTTCAAACAATTTTCAAACACAAGTTTTTTACGCATCCGTACATGGATCATTATGAAACTCTTAAGAAAATTTGTATTCACACACTTCACATTTCAAAAAACATTTTAAAGTGAGCTAAGTAACTAAGAGCCCATGGATAACCATGGATGTAAAGGGTGCTAACACCTTCCCTTTACATAACCTACCCCCCGGACCCAAAAATCTTTTAAAAGGTCTTTCCTGTTCTTTTATGCCTTTCCTTTGGATAAAATAAAAGTCGGTGGCGACTCTTGCTATCCGCAACATAACTAAAGTCAGTTCTCCCACCGTGTTACAGATGGTCTCATGATCTGACTTGTGCATCATGATGAACAAGCTTGTACCATCCCAAGATGGGAAAACTACAAGTGTTTCATGGAATAAGGCTATTGCACACGAGACCACTTCAATCCCTATTAAGATGTTTTTTAGAGTTTTGTTTTGAGATGAGAAGATAAGAGAAACAAAAGGATCTTAAAGGTAAAATTCTAATGGGGGACTAAAGAATCCTAATTGTTATCATGCAAAGGAAGTCCTAGGTTAGTGAGATTTACTATCCTAATGAAGGAAGAGATAAGAAGAGAAAGAGTAGAATGAAGAGGAGAAGAAGAAGAAAGAATGACCTAAGCCCCAACAAACACAAGCAAGAGAATATCATGAAAAAAGAAGAGATAAGGATTGGAGATGTGGGAATCACATCCACACCTCTCACTTACCAAAGCCCCTGAAATGGTTAGTAACATAATCAAATACCAAGACAAAATCCAATGAGAACAAATGAAACACCAAATGGGAATAAGATCAAACCAAAGCCACACAACCAGAAATGGAATCCCAATTAAAAGTGTCAAATGCAAATACACAACACAAGAATGAGAAATGGACTATACAATTCAACATGAAGCATTATGGATTATCATGACAAAGCAAAACAACCATGGGATAACACAAAGCAAACTAAGCAAACCAACATCACAAACCTCAAAACCAGAACCCTAACATGTCAAGAATGTGCCTAAGCAACACAAGAGATGAAGAGTAGAAGCCCACAAACTTAAACATTATCATCAAGAGAAGCAAAGAAGCATAAGGAGTGAAGTGAACATGTACATAAGTGAATGAACTTCAAAGGCAAGCAACCACAAAATTTCTCAAAGTAAAAACATCAATCCAAGACCAGAGAGGTATCCACATCCTAAAAGGGTTCTAAACAACCTAAGGAAGTTGGCACAAGTTCCCTCCCAACCTAAGGATTAACCATATGACCAAAAGAGATGCAAAAGAAGATAAGCAAAGGACAAAATTCAAATCAAATCAAGTATACATCCAAAAATTCCACAAACTTGCACAAATACTCTTCAAACATACAATATTAACATGCCAAAAGGAGAGAATCAAAATCAGAGGCTAAGCAAGTCAAATATGAATCTAAACATGGATTAGGGTTATGAAACTTCATGCACAAGTTAAGGACCAAAAATAGTCAAGCAAACCTCTAAAAATCCGAATAAAAATCATCAACAAACTACATTTCAATGTGAATCCAGAGCATAAAGAATCAATTCAAATTTCAAATTAATGGTCAAGATACAAATTCTACAAGACAACATGCTTTAAAAGTGAAATAAAAGCAATTAATAAAAGAGGAAATTAATTCCAGCGTGGCAAATGAAAATAAATAAAAAATAAAAATACCAAAAATTAAAGAAAACTCAAAATATCATTCATGAATTTGTTTAGAATTTTTATGAACTTATTTCTATTTTTAATAATTAAGAATCAAACTGAAATAAAAAATGAAATAAAAAAATGAGAAACCAAGCCAGGGGTGAGAATAGCAGAGAAAACAGTTCAAATTAAATGGGCCTGAGAGAGGGAAGGGTGCGAATAGCACTATGAGCCCAGTGGATCCTGCGCATATACACAATATTATGGTGGAAAATCAGGGAAAACAACAAAAATCAATAGCCAATGGATTACGTGAACGCTCCAGATCAAAGTCAGTGATCTCACCAGGTCAAAACATCAACAACCATCACATGCGTGTACACTGCAGTTACTATGGGTGCGAAATAACATGTATTATTCAGATTCAAATATAAAACACAAAACACGTGCAAGGGAGGGTATCATTTTAATGTGTTGTCAAGCTATCCTCCGTCCAGATCAATCATCCAATGGTCATAACATCATCTTCCTCACCTCACCATTTCCAGAATCTGGTGACGGAGCCCTAGCTCCGGTCACCGGAAAATTCATCAATATGAAAAAATCATCACTAAAATGCAACACAATCTCTAGATCAACTAATTAAAACATGTTGATCACGAATATGGCAACGAAAATCACAATAGATCACAGATCAAGCCAAATCGAAGACAAACAGTTCTAGGCATCAAACTTCAGATCAACATAACAAACTCAATATTCAAGCATTTTCGAATCTAATCATCACAGAATCATCAGCATAACAAGCACAACACAATGCATACATTTAATTTCAATTCCATATCCATGAATTCCAGAGCATACCTGAGGTTAAAGATCCTCTAAAACTCCAAGAAAATGCTCCTACAGCTGCAGATCCACGCACTTTGACCTCCTCTTGCAAAATAAATACAAGATGGAGCTTGAGAGAAGCTGGATCTTGGAATCCAAATGCTCTTGCTCTTGAATGGCACCTCAATGATTCTTCACTCTCATCTTGAATGAGTGAGTGTAATATGATCCTTAGAGCTCGAGGATGAAAATTCTGTGAAGAGATTATGAAATGAGAGCTTGAGGAGAGAAATTCGAAGGAAGATGCAAGAGTGCAAGAGAATTTGAATCTGAGAAATGAGAGAGTGTATGCACGAATTCAGTGCATGTTTTGCTTTTATATCATTGATCCTTTAACCTGATTAGGGTTTCTGAAGTAAAGGTGGCATGAGAAGTGTGATTGAGGTGAATTTGCAAAAATGCATGAAATGTGTGATTGCTTCATACACATGTGCAATGCTTCCCTCATGTGTTCATTCTGACTTCAATCCATCCCCTCATTGCCTTTGGATTAATCCTGACCCTTGGATGTGAGTGCAACATGATTTGCTTGTGATTTTGCAAAAATACACTTTGTGAAATATCTTTCATTCCA
The DNA here is from genome assembly GCA_963966055.1 of Lathyrus aphaca. Classification (NCBI taxonomy): domain Eukaryota; kingdom Viridiplantae; phylum Streptophyta; class Magnoliopsida; order Fabales; family Fabaceae; genus Lathyrus; species Lathyrus aphaca. Next base: position 161,856,120 of record OZ014520.1, on the reverse strand, counting down.
TGCACGTATTTGGTGGATTCTTTGGAGAAAAATGTGTCTCATGCAATTCCTTGTGATGTTGTGACATCATTTTGTTCATAAATCAACTTAGAAATGACTTGCCATGCTTTTTGCACTTGGTGGAAACTTGAACTTTAAGGTAAACCCTAAAAAACAAGTGAACTTTCGAAGGCCATATCTCTTGATCCATGAGGGCTATAAAAATGTACTTGTACTTTCTGAAAATGGGAGAACCTACCCTACAAAGTTCATGTTTATTGGAAATTCATTTGAGATCTTTTTCACCATGAAAGAAGCCTTTGAAAATTAGGGCAAAAGTTGCCAAAAATGGAAAGTTCCATAACCAACCATATGCCAAAAATGGAAACTTCTTCAAAACCCTTTGATTCTTGATCTTTGACTTTGCCAAACCTCTTCTAAGGTCTTAAGGACATCCCTTGACATGAAAAATGGGGTTGGACCCTTTGAATTCTCACAGTTGACTTCTAAAATGCACAGTTGACCAATTTCTACTTATGCAAGCAACTGATGAAATAACTGCCTTCCACAAGGAACTTTCTCACCAAATTTCATCCCTAGGATCCTCTTATAATATGAAAGACTTTGCCCAGATGAAATGGCCAAAGTCACAAAGAATTCATGCTTGAAAGTGAAACCCTAATTTGGGAACCATTGTGTAGGAGCTTGCCCTAGCTTGGATTCCCTGATGATCTCTCAACCTCCTGGGCTTTTGTAAATGATCTTGTACTTGTGTATGTCATGTAGACTCTTCATGGGACTTGGACAAGTCCATTGGGCCTCTTGCTATAGCTTGTAATGCCTCAAATCCACCAACAATTGATCATATGCATAATGCTAGAACATGAGAATGTTATGCTTTACTTTTTCATGCAAAGATGCCAAAGATATGATATGCTTATGATGATTATGATATAATGATGATGCTTAAAAAGAAGAGGGAAAATTTGGGGTGTTACAGACCCTACCAAAAGCAGCTGACAATCCAGCACCTGATCACAAACCCTTGCATATTATAAGCATACATCATATTGCATCATTTAACATTTTGTCTATTTGTTTTACAGGGTATCCACTTCCTATTGGTTTGGTTTTGACCGTTCTTCTACTCAGATATCTTCTCCAACACTTCTTCAGCTATCTGCTTTAGCCATCCTCTTTAGCTATCTGCTTTGTTTATCTTATCCAGTTTCTTCATCAGCACCCATTGTCAGTATGGATTCAACCAGGAAAAGCAACATCACTTACCACTTCTTTGAGTACCCTCTAGCAGGCATCAGGCAGATTCAGGTCCTTATCACTCCTGATCATGTTCCCTTATTCAGAGAGCATTATGGTGGAATCCTGGACATGATCATGGACTTGGATGCATCAAAGAGGAGCATGATTCACACATGTCTTCAATTTTATGACCCTCCTCTCCATTGCTTCACTTTCCCAGATTTTCATATTGGTCCTTTGCTGAAAGAGTATTCTAAGTTATTGGGTATCCCTATCAGAAGAGGAATTCCTTTCAACCCTGAGATGACCACTCCAAAGAATGAAGACATAGCTAAGGCACTACATCTGGAAGTAGCTACTATTAATGAGCACCTAACTTCTAAGGCTGGAATCCCAGGCCTTCATCTGAATTTCTTGATCACCCAGGCTACAAAGCAAGCTGCAATAGGAAATTGGGAATCTGTTTGTGCTCTCTTGGCTCGTAGTATATAAGATATCATCTTGTTTGCGGACGAGCCTAAGTTTATAAGCAAGAATGTCATCCACATCTTTATGCTCAGGAATCCAGTTCCCACCTTGTTAGGAGACTTTTACTACTCAGTTCATCAGAGGAATGAGAAACAGAAAGGGAGACTGGTGAGATGTTGTGCACCTCTCTTCTACAGTTGGTTGATGAGACATATGCCGAAGACAGAAGCTTTCCTGAATCCACACCAGACAAGGAACTGGGCTAAAAGGATGATAGCCCTTACTTCAGAAGACATCAGGTGGTGTACTCAGAACACCAAGGGCATGGACATACTTACAAGTTGTGGATGATATCCTAATATACATCTTATTGGAGTGAAGGGTTGCATCAACTAAAATCCTTTGCTATTAGGAAGAAAGTTAGGGTATGCCCTAGTACACCCACCTCGAGAGCAGGACTTAGCAGAGTCTCTTTACTTTGTTGTTCAGAATAATCATGCCACCGTCTGACAAGCAGCCTGGGCTTGGGACAACATACAGACTAAAGGGACTGCCATTTTAGAGAAGTGTAACAACGTAGCACACTCAGTACACTGAATGGTCACGCATCTGAGGATAAATTACTCGTAATCCATTCACCCAGAAAGATGCACCAGGGCCATCAACAGTTGAGCCCACAGCTACAGTAAGCCTGGAAGAGTTTGAAAAGTTGAAGGAAAGGAATGCCCAACTTTCTGAAGCTCTGAAGAAGACCCTTTGGGAAAGGAATGACAGTCGTCTGGACAATGCAAGGTTAGAGAAGCTTCAAATCAGGCATATAACCAAGATAAAAAAGACAGAGGACTTCATCAGAAGGGCCCGAGCGGGAGAACTGGTATTGAAGAATGCTTGCAAAGAAGCCAAGATTCAGAAGGCCAGAGCTGAACACTACCTAGAGGAGAGTCAGGATAGGTGGATCAGGATCACTGAAGCTCGTTTGCAAGAAGATCAGAAGACATAGGCTAAGATAGAGCAGCTGGAAGCCAATGAGAAGAAGAGTCAGGAAGCCCTGTTAGCAACACAGAAGGAAATCTCTGAGCTAAAACTCTGGGCGGGGTTGAAGAGATCAAAAGAACAAGACAAGTACCAGAAGTTGACAAGCGCCATTGCAACTAGGAACCTTCTTATCAGGACCATCACCGAGCATCCAGTTTGACCAGTGACTGATGTTCTCCTAAGAGAAGTCAAGGAGGACGAATTTGGGCTGGATGTTTGATTTCTCTTTTACTTGTATTTTATTTTGGTTGTACTTTAATTCTCCATGGTGATTTTGTTTGTATTCTTGACTTGATTGTATTCTGACCCACCATGGGAACTTATTGTAATCATAAACTATGTATTTTGTCATTTTGTAATGTTATGGTTTATGTATTACCTGGATTTTCTCTTGGACTTTGTTCACTTCAGCATCATCATCATTCCCAGAGGTCTGGAAGGTCAAAACCAAAGAGCCAAATTGGATACCCTCTGAAGACAAATAGACATACTACATTGCATGCTAACTTCATATTCTTTATGTTATAGGAGTTTTGTTGTTGTTTTCTCACCTTGCTGATTGTTTCAGGAAATATTGCTCGCAGGAGGGTCTTTCCCGTCAATCGCATCAACCGGTATCCGACCAGAAACAACCTTCCGGGCTTACATATGGATCAACTCCAACAAGAACTGACATATGTGAGGACTCAAATGACTGATGTGAGGACAGAAGTGAGGACCCCGATGAATCAATTCATGGCTGTAATGACTGGGCTGGCACAGACCCAAGAAAGATTGAGGGAGTTAGTCGAGCGGCAAACTCCAGAAGATAACCATGCAGGCACTGGGGGTACAAGTAACAACACGCGTGATCAGCCGCAAACAAATCCACCAGAGTTTGGGCCCCACATCAACCCTAAAGTCAATGTTATTGGAAATACCCAGAGAAACACTGGAGATCGTGTTCTACAGGAAGATCCTCAGAACGAGCAGTTTACAGTATTAGGTGTTGAGGCTGATGAAGTTTATGATTGTCGTCTGGACGAAATATTTGAGAAGCTGAGATCTCTGGAATTCCAAAACTCTTTGGGATTTGATGTGATGGACATGGGCCTAGTTGAAGGGGTAAGGATTCCTCACAAGTTCAAACCTCCATGCTTTGAAAAGTATAATGGTACTTCCTGTCCTCGTACCCATTGTAAACACCCCAAATTTGCCCTCACTTTTTCTCACACCATGGCTTGTGATCTTTTCATATAGCATTGCATAAGCATACCATCTCACAATGCATAAACTTTTCATATGCATAACTGCATAGCTAGGGTTTGTGATCAGATGAATCCAAAGAGTGATATGAGCCATCCCAAAGGTCTTGAAGCTTACCAAGAGGGTCCATGTGTGTTCCATGATCATAATATGCTCCCCAAAGTTCATAAAAGTCAAGGGATCACAAAGCATGGCAAAGGCATAGAGGCAGACTGAAGATTTCCTGCACAGATGACCTAAAAATAGGGTTTTGGTTTCAGAGGCCTTAATCCCATTTTTTTGGTCATTCTTGTTTCTAAATGTCTTAATATGTTATAAGGATCATGTGTACCAAGTTTGATGAAGAAATTCAATGTGGAAGTCATCTTATTATTGGGTAACTTCTTGAGCAAGTGGTTATAATTTCATCATTTTGTGTCTCTATGATCTTTATTTGATCTTAGAAGTGGTTATAATTTCACAAGATAGAAGAATTTTGAGCCAAATGCAAACTTGCTATTTTTGGAAATGACTTGTAATGGAAACTTTCTATTTTGGAAAAGATATTCAACCTATTCTTTCATGACCAAAAATGCTTCAAATGAAAAATTATTGGGCATGAAAGTTGTAGATTATGTCTTCCCATTTTCAAAAAGTACAAGAAGATGTCTTGATTCATCCTAGAACTCAAGATATGGCCTTTCAAAGTTGACAAAAATCCTATAATTTTCAAGTGCGCACCAAAGAGGGAATTTTGCAATTCATGTTCTAAGCCATTTCATGACCTCTAATCAACTTCTATGTACCATAACATGTCAAAGCAACTTCAAAACATCAGAATTGGCCCAAGAATGCATGTATTTCATGGCTTGATTCACAAGAAATCTCAAAATGGCAATTATGCATAAAGCTTGCAAACACTTGAATCAAAGGATGCAAATCATCTCAAACCATCCCATGGTTATCCTTGAAGTTGGCTGAGGCAGGACACCCCTCAAAACCAGCTCTGACTCAGCCCATACTTGTGGTACCACAACGTTTGACTTTTTGCAAAACAAGCCATACCAATCAGTCTGTGCCACAACCACTCTCTGGCCAATCAGCATGACTTATGTGGACATCAAGGAGTTTATTTCACATAAGCTTGGAGCCTGAAACTTCACACAACTCAGAATCACCAAAAATCCCCAAAACCTTTAAACTTTCAAAACTCACTCCTCAGCCACTCAAACTCAGAATTTCTTTCACCATTCAACTCCATATAACCTAAAGATCATTTCCCACCCCTTGCCATGGCCTGAAACAAGCTCAAACCAAAACACGATTTCTGCATATTCAGATCTGAAACACTAAAACCAAGCCATTTAAACTTGTTCTAAGCCTTTCAGAAGCTTCAGGGAGTTCATTGGGGGTGGATTAGCATCAAAGAGAGGTCCAGAAAGCTCAGATTGAGAAAGCTTCATCTCAGGTATCATCAAGAACAAATTTTCCAGAACTTGCCTTTTAAGTTACAATATCAATCTACATGTTTCACTGATCATTGTGATGTGTTTGGTTTTTAAAATGAGTTGAAAACAAGCATGTATTTAGCTTCTGAATGTTTTGTGCAATTTTCCGTTTTGCTTTGATTCATGAATTTGATGGAATATAAATGTTGTTTGTTGCTGGATTCATGTTTAATGTTATTCATTGATCATTTCTGGAGAGTTTGATGCGTTTTTATGGGGTTTTGAGGGAGTTGGGGTGGAAGAGTGACAGGAGAAAATGACCGGAGCTTGCTCCGGTCACCTGAGAGTGCTTAGGGTTTGTGATTAGGGATAATCATCCCAGTTTGAATGTAGGCCATTAGATTGTGTTTACCGCGTGTTTGGAGGGCCAGGATGCATCCACTTAAACCCTAATTTTTTAATTAATTAAATTAATTAGGATTAATTAAATAAAATGCCAGATTGAATCTGAACCCTTGGATAGCGTGTGCATTCAACCCTCCCTTTCCCAATTCAAATCTCAGCCACTGGATCTTCATACTTTCATTTATTTCATTTTAATTTCATTTTCTTTTCATTTCTTTTGTTCATTTTATTTAAAATAGCAGAAAACATCAAAAAAAATCTCAAACTTTGCATTTTTGTTTTAAATATTTTTCTTAACCTAAAAACATTTTTTATTTTATTTTTTGCATTAAAAAAGTATTTTTAAAATATTTAAATGTTTTATTTAATTAATTAATTGATTTTAATTAATTAAATATGCATTTAGGTTTCTAAAAATCACCAAAAAAATCATGAAGCATTCTTAAACATTTAGAAACATTTTCAAACTCACCATACAAATTTCTTTTTAGGTTTGATCATATTTTCACAATTCTCTTTGAATTAGGGTTCTTAAAAATCATATTTTCTAACCCTAACTTGAAAAATTCATTTATGCCTAACCATGATGAGTTATCTTCGTTCATCTCATTTCTTTCTGTTTTATGTCTTATGCGTCCATACTAACATTTCAGGTACTTTTGGTGAGTTATCTGGGAGGTGGATTTGCCTTCACCTCCCACCTCTTCTCATCTCTTCATATGCATATTTATTTGTCTTTGATGTGAACTTTCTTCACTTATGTTCTCTCCTTCTTACTTTCTTTCTCCTAAGTTACTTATCTTCTTCAGGAAGTAAGTAACTTAGTCTCTTCTCTCCTTCTCTTTTCATCTGCTTCTTACATGGTGGCCTTCTTGAAGATCGTTTCTCTTAAGCCTCACAAACCATAGGATATCCAAGCATGATAACTTTTAGGGTTGTGTATAATCCCCCTAGCTTTTTACCTTTGAGTCTCCTTGAGTATCTCTTCTCACCTCATAATTAGAGGCTAAACTCTTAAAGCTTTAGGACTTTGGAATTAGGGTTATGCATGCATCCTTCTCTTAGGATGGAGTGTATAACTTTAATCCTTAGTGTTAAACCTTTAATTTGTTTACACCTCTTAATCAAAACACATTAATAATCACTAAGACTTTATCTTGTAACTTGGGCCTTACATTAGGGTTCTATCTCTTCCTTATGGTTAAGAGGGACTAACCCTAGTGTTTAATGGACAAGTCCCCATCAAGTTGTCTTACAAACCATAAAATCCACTTCTTAATCTCATCCTTTTATTAAAATCCACTTAATAAAGGCTTGTTATATAATGAATTTAATCCCTAACCATGGATCAAGTTGAGGTATCTTCCTCAGCTTAAGTGTTCTCATCTATCATCCTTCTATTAGGATGGTGTAATGAGTTCACTAATATGTGATTAGAGATTAAACTCATTACTTAACACTAAACAAAAACCCAAAACATCTAAATAATCACAAGTAGGTTAATGATCTTAATCCTACATCATCATGGCAATTAAGTTGAGATGTTTATCTCACACTTAAGTTGGCTCATTATCCCTAATCAGGGAGGATATAATGAGTTTACAAGCCATTGATTTAGGCTTAAGCTCATAATCCTATGCAAAACACCAAAAACAATAAAAAACTGAAAACACAAAAACAAACAATAATCGTCTCCTTCGGGATTCTTTTCTCATCACACTCATTCACAAACGAGAACTTGCTTCTTCCGTCTAATGCAAGACAGTTAGCACTCGAGCCAGACGAGTCATACACTTGAGCATAGACAAGTAAGTAGTTCACAGTCAATTTATTTTCAGTCTCTTTGAGTCGAACTACGGTGTTCTGACTTCCTCATTGCACGAGAGGATACGTAGGCATAACTTAACAGTTATCGAACAAAAGTCTTTGTGTCTTCCCCCTCTTTCAGCATTCTTTTCTAAGCCTCAGTTCCTGAGCAATTCACACCTTTTGCACTGACACATGTACTTTCTTTCCCTAGCTTTTGCATATAGATAACACACACACTTACCCCTTTAAACACAATATTGTAAGCGTGGATCCCGTCGAGTACGACGGACGATCTGGGTGCTTATACCTTCCCAGGTTGTAACCAACCCCCTTTCTCAGTTTCTCTGGTTCGCAACCGTCTTATCCATCTCTTTCCAGGTTTATGCAGCATTACCTTTCCTTCGGGATAAAAATGCCTAGTTGGCGACTCTTTTCAATTCAACCTCTTTCTCTTTAGCCGACCGTTCGTGTTTGCACCGGGAAGGAAATATGGGGAGCGACAGCTTGGCGACTCTACTGGGGATAAGTTTTCTTGTAACCAGGGTTTCTGGTTCTTTTTGTGGGTTTCTCCTAGAGCTTGTTTGATTTGTGTTTATAGGGGTGTTATGTATGCTTTTTGTTTATTGCTTTATTTATTTCTTTTTGTAGAGCTTTATTTATCGCTTTCATTTACTGTTTATGCATTTCATATTATTATCATCATATCATGTGATGGATTTGTTGGTTTACCTTGGTGGGAGGGGTATCTCAGTGAGTAAGGTTCCACACCGGGAGCCTGAGTGACACATAGGATTAGAGTGGCTTCATATTCTTTCCCATTCCATTTCGGTCTGGTACGGGAATATGAAACACGATTCATACATGGGTTTCTTCTTGAGAACTCTGTGCTATGGATTTCCTGTAGTGCTAGGGCTATCTGGGAAGCCGCTAAGTCTGGATGACCTTTTTAGATGACCTTCAGCATCTGAGGTGAATTAGAAGAGGTTCCTTTATGATTAATGTAAACATTGTACCTTCGGGTTAGAAGTGTTTACACTTCTCATAATAGATCCAAGTCTGAGGATCCTTGTTCTAGAACAATACCTGTGAGTGGGTTGGAATGTTTACAGGTTTGCAGGAACCCTTGGCCTCAACATACCCTGTTACTAGATATTGTTTTTAAGGTTACACTATTTTGGACTGATTCTATGAAACCCTGGACTTGTGACTCTTTATTTGAGTTCCCCACCTGGTTACTGGTTCTCTAGCCTTCATCCGGACTTATGAACACTCATGGACCCTATCAGAGCAAATAACAGATCCAACACCTGATCACAAACCATTGCATATCATTCTGCATACATTGCTTTGTATCATTTTAACATTTGTCTATTTGTTTTATAGGGTATCCACATCTTCTTTGGTTTGGTTTTGACTGTTCTTCTGCTCAGCCATCTTCATCAGTTATCTTCATCAGAGATCTTCTTCAGCTGATATCTTCTCCAGTTGTCTTCATCAGTATTTCTCTTTAGTTATCTTCATCAGCATCCGTTGTCAGCATGGGCTCATCCAGGAAGAGCAACATTACTTATCATTTATTTGAGCCCTCTCTATCAGGCATCAGGCATATTCAGGAACTTATCACTCATGATCTTGTCCCTTTATTCATGGAACATTATGGTGGTGTTATGGACATGATCATGGACTTGGATGCATCACAGAGGAGCATGATTCACACTTGCCTTCAGTTCTATGACCCTCCTTTCAGATGTTTCACATTCCCATACTTTCAGATGGGTCCATTGTTAGAAGAATTTTCCATGTTGTTCGGTGTCCCTATCAGGAGAGGAATCCCTTTCAACCCTGAGATGACTTCTCCTAGGAATGAAGACATATCTAAGGCTCTGCATTTGGAAGTCACCATCATTGATCAGCATATGACCACCAAGGCTGGAATCTCAGGCCTCCATTTGGACTTCTTGATCACTCAGGCCACCAGCCATGCTGCAGCAGGGAAGTGGGAAACTGTTTGTGCTCTCCTGGCTCTTAGTGTGTATGGAATCATCTTGTTTGCGGACGAGCCTAAGTTTGTAAGCAAGAATGATATTCATATCTTCCTGCTGAAGAGTCTAGTTCCTACCTTGCTAGGGGATTTCTACTACTCAGTGCATCAGAGAAATGAGAAGCAGAGGGGAAGACTAGTCAGATGTTGTGCACCTCTCTTCTACTGTTGGTTATTGAGACACCTGCCAAAGACAAAAGCTTTCTTGAATCCACATCAATCAAGAAATTGGGCTATGAGAATGATTGCTCTCACTTCAGAAGACATCAGGTGGTGTACTCAGAGCACCAAGGGCAGGGACATAATTACAAGTTGTGGGCAGTATCCCAATGTACCTCTTATTGGAGTGAAGGGTTGCATAAACTACAATCCTTTGCTTTTCAAAAGGAAGCTAGGGCATGCCTTAGTACATCCACCAAGAGAGCAGGATTTAGCAGAGACCCTTTACTGTGATGTTCAGAATAATCATGCCATCATCCGACAAGCAGCCTGGGGTTGGGATAACATACAAATAAAAGGGACTGCTATTCTTGGAAAGTGCAACAACATAGCTTCAGCTCAGTACATTGATTGGTCTCACATCAGAGGACAAATCACCCGCATTCCATTTACCCTGGAGGATGTGTCAGGGCCATCAGTAGTAGAGCCTGTAGCTACAATCAGTTTAGAGGAGTTTGAGAAGCTGAAAGAAAGGAATTCTCAGCTTTCTGAAGCCCTGAAGAAGACCCTCTGGGAGTGGAATGATAGTCGTCTGGACAATGAAAGGTTAGAGAAACTCTGGATCGAGCATATGACCAAGATAGAAAATATAGAGGATTACATCAGAAAATCCCGAGCAGGGGAGTTGGTATTGAAGAATGCTTGCAAAGAAGCCAAGATTCAGAAGGCTAGAGTTGAGCATTACCTAGAGGAGAGTCAGGCTAGGTGGATCAGAATTTATGAGGCTCGTTCGCGAGAAAATCAAAAGATACAGGCTAGGATAGAGCAGCTGGAATCTAATGAGAAGAAGAGTCAGGAAGCCTTGTTAGTAGCACAGATGGAAATCTCCAAGTTAAAACTCCGGGCGGGGTTGAAGAGATCAAAAGACCAAGACAAGTACCAGAAGTTGACAAGTGCCATTGCCACCAGGAACCTTCTTATCAGGACCATCACAGAGCATCCAGTTGGACCAGTGACTGATGCTCTCCTGAAGGAAGTCAAGGAGGATGACTTTGGGCTGGATGTTTGATTTCTTTGTATTTATTTTGGTTGTACTTTATGATGGTTTTGTTGTATTTTGACCCACCATGGGAATTTGTTGTAATCATGAACTATGTACCTTTTGCATTTGTAATATATGGTTTATGTATTACTTGGATTTTCTCTTGAGCTTCATTTCTCTTCAACATCTTCATTCCCAGAGGTCTGGAAGGTCAAAACCAAAGAACCAAACTGGATACCCTTGGAAGACAAATAGGCATACTGCATTGCATACTAACCTCATTCTTTGTTTTGTAGGTGTTTTTGTTGTTGTTTTCTCACTTTGTTGTTGTTTTAGGAAACATTGCTCGTAGGAGGGTTTTCCCCCATCAACAGAGTTCACCCGTATCCAACCAGAAACAACCTTCCAAGCTTATAGATGGACCAAGTTCAGCAAGATCTGACTGATGTGAGCACTCAGATGGCTAATGAGAGAACTGAGATGAGGGCTCAGATGAACCAGTTCATGGCAGTAATGACTGGGTTGGCCCAAAGTCAAGAAAAGTTAAGAGAGTTAGTCGAGCGGCAAACTCCAGAAGAGAATCATCCAGGTATAGGAGGTACTAGTAACAATGATCACGGGCAGCCACGGACAGATGCGCCAGAGTTTGGGCCTTACCTTAATCCTGAAGTCAATGCTATCAAAAATACCCAAGGAAATAATGGATGTCGTGCCTTGCAAGAGGACCCTCACGAGGAACAGTTTATAGTAATTGGTGTTGGGGATGAAGCCTATGATCGTCGCCTGGACGAAATAGCGGAGAAGCTGAGATCTTTGGAGTCCCAAAACTCTTTGGGATTTGATGTAATGGACATGGGTCTAGTTGAGGGAGTCAGGATTCCTCACAAATTCAAGCCTCCTTGCTTTGAGAGATATAATGGTACCTCCTGCCCACGTACTCACCTGCAGTCTTTTCTAGGGAGACTAAAAGCTTATACCATGGACGAAAAGTTGTGGATGTTCTACTTCGAAGATAGTCTGACCGGGGCATCCCGTGAATGGTATTCTCACCTGTCCAGAGCAACAGTCAGGAATTGGAAGGATTTGGCCGAAGCTTTCATACGCCAATATCAATATAACTTGGACATGGCTCCCAATAGAACCCTCCTGATGGGTATGTCACAATCTTCAAGAGAAAGTTTCCGGGAATATGCCCAAAGATGGAGACAGCTTGCTGCTGCTGTCCAGCCTCCAATGTCTGAAAGAGAGATGGCTAACATGTTTATGAACACATTGCAAGGAACATACATTGAAAGACCTGATGCTTTCTCATCCACCAGCTTTACCGATGTAGTTATAGCTGGTGAGAGAATTGAGAGTCTTTTGAAGATGGGAAAAATTTTAGACAACGATGCTAGTTCCAGCAATACAAGAAAACCTTTCGCATGACCTCGTAGGACAGGTGAGACCAATTCAATGCATATGGGCAGAGGTAGGCCTCAATACATGCTAAGATCAGTAGCTGCTGTCACCATTCCAGCTCCATCACCTCAACAACAGTATCCTCCACAACCACAACACTTCCCATAACAACAACAATTTCCTCAACAAAGATCTTTCAACAATAACAATCAGCAACAGCGTCCGTTTCAACAAAGGACTTCTCAAATCAATAGGGTTATCGATCCCATTCCGATGCCCTATGCTGCCTTACTTCCACAGTTATTGAAGCTCAACTTGATCGAATTGAGGACTCTGGCCCCACCACATCCCCAGAATCTTCCAAGAAACTATGATGTTAATGCCCGATGTGCCTTCCACTCAAATGCACCTGGACATACTACAGAGAAGTGCAAAACCTTACACATGAAGGTTCAGGATTTTATTGATTCAAAGGAAGTTAACTTTGCACCCCCTCCAAGTGTTACCAAGAATCCTATGCCTAGCCATGGTGGGCCTAGGATAAATGCCATTGAGGAGGATCAACCAGTGAACCTAATTGACAGTGTTGCAAGCATTCAGACACCTCTGGCCGAGGTTAAAGCCCAGCTTTTAAAGTGCCAAGTGTTCCCGGGTTGTGAGGCCCACTGTGAAGCTTGCAAGATTTCCATCAACGTTTGTGCAAATTTGAAGACCAACATCAACAATCTTATCAAGGAAGGCACTTTACAGATCACTTCAACAGTTCTAGATCCTACAACATCAACAACCATTCCTCCTACAACTCCAGCACATGTCATTCCATCAGATGTAACAAGTATCACTCCTACAACTTCAACAACAATCATTCCAATGGATTCTTCTACAACATCAACAACCATCCCTTCTTCAACTTCCATAGACATCAGTTCAACACATCCTTCTACAACAATAACAACCATCAATGAAGACATTTCCACAGTTACCATTTACTATGATCCGGCGACAATCCACATTCCATATTCTTTCAACAACTCACATCAACATCAACATCAACAACCTTCATCACCAGCACCATCTCTAGTCAGTCCTCCTGTTACAATTTATTATGAACCTCAGACTATCTCAATTCCTTCTTCCGCAGCAATCAGTCTGGTTACTATCACGGTACCAGGACCAGTTCCATATGACAGCAGTAGTGCCGTACCTTGGCACTATAGCTCAGATTTGTATTATGACAGAAAGAAAGTCACTCTTGATACTTCTACACCACAGATTGATAATGTGGGGGGAGGCGGAGGCTTCACTCGAAGCAGATGTCTCTTTGCCTCACAATTCCAAAGAACTAATGCTGAAGTAGAAGCTGCTTCCAAGGCTAAGGGAAAAAGTGTGGTGCCTGAAGAGCCTATTACCAAGGAAACTCAGAAGACATCCTTTGACCAGGATGTAGACGAGTTCATGAGAATAATCAAGAAGAGTGACTACAAGGTTGTAGACCAGCTCCATCAGACACCCTCAAAAATCTCCATATTATCATTGGTCATGTGTTTCGAAGCTCACAGGAATGCACTTCTCAAAGTCCTGCATGCAGCTTACGTGCCAGAAGAGATTACAGTTAATTAGCTAGAGACGGTGGTTTCTAATGTCAATACTAGCCATGGGCTAGGGTTCACCGATGCTAATCTAACTACGGAGGGCCGTAACCATAATAAGGCTTTGCATATCACCTTGGAGTGTAAAGGTGTTGTTCTCTCTCATGTCTTGGTTGACACTGGGTCCTCACTCAATGTTCTTCCAAAGAAAGCCTTGGTCAAGATGGAATACGATGGTCTTTCACTGCATCCAAGTAACCTGGTAGTGAGAGCCTTTAACAGTTCTAAAAGATTGGTTCTTGGGGAAATTGAGTTACCTGTGGTGATTGGCCCACAGATCTTCAAAACTATCTTCTACGTGATGGACATTCAGCCTGCCTATAGCTGTTTGTTGGGTCGGCCATGAATTCATGTCGCTGGCGCTGTAACATCGACCCTTCACCAGAAGTTAAAATACGAATGGGAAGGTCAAGTCATCACAATCTGTGGGGAAGAGGATATCTTCGTCAGTCATCTAGCTACTTACAAGTATATTGAGATGGACAGAGAGATCCATGAGACAATGAGCCAAGGGTTTGAGGCCCTCAATGTCAATGAAGTAACAACTAAAGTGTCTGGTACTTCGATCTCCTCTTATAAGCAAGCTCGGAAGGTTGTTGAAGACAGGAATGCCCAGGGCTGGGGCAAGCTGCTGCAAGTTCAGGTCAAAGAAGACAAGTTCGGGTTGGGTTACAAACCATCCTGACAGGTCCAAGAGGAGGCTGCTAAAGCTCCCAAGTTTATCAGTGGGGGTATGCTGGCCCCAGATGCAATCAACAATGTGGAAGACGAGGCTGAAAGTGACTTCAACCTGGAGAGCTGGATTCGTCCAAGGGTCCCAGGCCAGCAAGTCCTTAACTGGTCTTCCTAGGAAATTATAAGGATTACTTCTGCAGAGTAATTATTATTTCCTATTTAAGCATGCATCAAGTCCTACATCTTGCCCAAGGTGTCAGGACTCATCTTGTAATAAGGCCATATTTGTATTTTGTGCAAATGAATGATTAATGAACAAATGGACATCTTTTGCAAACGATCTTTTTTCGCTCACTGGCTTTCATTTTTGTTATTTTCGCACAAAGCAATAAATGGAAATGTTTTTCAAAATAATAACTCCATCCACACGTTTTTTAATAAGATAAAATCAATCACTAAAATGAACAAATCTCAACCCTTGTAGAGATAATCCTCCAGATTGCACCGACAACAACACTGCTATGAACTTGTATGACTTCGACAATCCAATTAATCAAGCAGATGAAGGGGTTGCTGAAGCCTATGATTTGCCCGAGGAATTGGTCAGGTTGTTGAGACAAGAGGAAAAAGTGATTGCTCCTCATCAGGAGGAAGTTGAAACTATTAATCTTGGTACCGAGGAAGATGTGAAAGAAGTGAAGATCGGGGCCAGTCTGCAAGCTCCAGTGAAAGAACAACTCATCAATGTGCTTCGGGAATATGTTGACGTATTTGCTTGGTCCTATCAAGATATGCCAGGTCTAGATACATATATTGTCATGCACCGATTACCACTGAAAGAATATTGTCCGCCAGTCAAACAGAAATTATGCCGTACTCGCCCGGACATTGCCATGAAGATCAAAGAAGAAGTACAAAAGCAGTGGGACGTCGGTTTTCTTACTGTAACTAATTACCCGCTGTGGGTTGCTAACATTGTACCTGAACCTAAGAAGGATGGCAAGGTGCGTATGTGTGTGGATTACCGGGATGTGAGCAGAGCTAGCCCAAAGGATGACTTCCCATTACCTCACATTGATGTATTGGTGGATAACACGGCTCAGTTCTCGGTGTTTTCTTTTATGGATGGTTTTTCTGGATACAATCAGATTAAGATGTCACCTGAAGACATGGAGAAGACAACCTTCATCACACCTTGGGGCACGTTTTTTACAAGGTAATGTTGTTTGGTCTGAAGAACGCTGATGCAACATATCAACAGGCCATGGTAACATTATTCCACGATATGATCCACAAAGAAATTGAGTGCTATGTGGATGATATGATTGCCAAGTCCCTTACAGAGGAATATCATCTGGTGAATCTACTAAAATTGTTCAAGCGTCTGAGAAAGTATCAGTTGAAGTTGAACCCCAACAAATGCACATTCGGGGTACGTTCCGGTAAGGCGTTGGGTTTTATTGTAAGTGAAAAAGGAATTGAGGTTGATCCCGGTAAAGTCAAAGCTTTTAAGGAAATGCCTGCACCTAAGACTGAGAAAGAAGTTCGAGGGTTCTTAGGTAGATTGAACTACATCTTAAGGTTCATATCTCATCTCACTACAACCTGCGAACCCTTATTCAAGGTGTTAAGAAAAGAAAAAACAGTCAGGTGGAACGATGATTGCCAGAGAGCTTTTGACAAGATCAAAGAATATCTTTAAGAACCTCCAATTATCATGCCTCCAATCGAAGGAAGACCTCTAATCATGTACCTGACAGTATTAGAAGAGTCAATGGGGTGTGTGTTGGGCCAGCATGACGAGTCTGGTCGAAAAGAGTATGCAATATACTACCTAAGCAAAATGTTTACTGACTGTGAACAATGTTATTCACTGCTCGAGAAAACTTGTTGTGCTTTAGCGTGGGCTGCTCGCCGACTAAGACAGTATATGTTGACTCATACTACCTTATTGATTTCAAAGATGGAACCAGTCAAGTATATATTTGAGAAGCCAGCACTTACCGGAAGGGTTGCAAGATGACAAATGATTCTAACAGAATATAATATTCAGTACACATCTCAAAAGGCCATCAAGGGCAGTGTATTGTCTGACTATCTGGCTGAACAACCCATTGATGACCCGCCTATGAGATTTGACTTCCCTGATGAAGACATCATGTTCTTGAAAGCAAAAGATTGTGAAGAGCCTGTTCACACTAAAGGGCCTGACCCAGAAGAAGCATGGACTGTGATGTTCGATGGGGCAGTTAATTGCAACGGTCGTGGAGTTGGTGCAGTACTTATTACACCCAAAGGGGTTCATATGCCTTTCTCAGCAAAACTCACCTTTTCTTGCACTAACAACAAAGTAGAATACGAAGCTTGTATCATGGGTCTTGAGGAAGCTATTGACCTCAGGATCAAGACCTTGAATGTATTCGGAGATTCAGCTTTGGTAATCAACCAGACCAAAGACAAGTGGTACACTCATCAGGAGCATCTGATTCCCTACCGTGACTATACGAGGAGATTGTTGGCCTTCTTCACAACAGTTAAGCTTGAATCAATCCCTCGAGATGAGAATCAGTTTGCAGACGCTTTGGCTACCATTTCATCCATGATCAAAGTACAAGCTGCCAATTATGTGCCTCGGATTTTGGTATCTAGACTGGACAAACCAACATATGTATTCTTTGTGGACACTGTCTAATAACAAACCTTGGTACCATGACATCAAATGCTTCTTGGAGAATCAGACGTATCCACCTGGGGGATCGTCAAATGATAAGAAGACATTAAGAAGGCTGGCCGGAAGTTTCTTCCTCAATACTGATGGCTCCTTATACAAGAGAAACTTCGACATGGTCTTGCTCAGATGTGTTGACAAGAAGGAAGCAGACCTACTGATGCACGAAGTACATGAAGGTTCATTCGGTACTCATGCCAGAGGACATGCAATGACAAAGAAGTTGTTAAGAACAGGTTACTACTGGATTACAATGGATGCAGATTGTTGTGCCTATGCCAAGAAAATGCCACAAATGCCAGATCTACGCAGATAAAGTGCATGTGTCTCCGAATCCTTTGAATGTAATGTCTTCACCTTGGCCCTTCGCCATGTGGGGCATTGATATGATTAGAAAGATTGAAACAACTACTTCAAATGGTCACAGATTCATCCTGGTATCCATTGATTACTTCACCAAATGGGTTGAAGCAACTTCGTATGCAAATGTCACCAGGCAAGTGGTAGCTCGATTTTTGAAAAGGGATATCATCTGTCGATATGGAGTTCCCGAGCGAATCATTACTGATAATGGTTCCAATCTCAACAACAAGATGATGGTAGAACTTTTCTGGGACTTCAAAATTCAACATCACAACTCTTCTCCTTACAGGCCAAAGATGAATGGTGCTATTGAGGCAGCTAACAAGAATATCAAGAAGATTGTGCAGAAGATGGTAGTCACCTACAAAGACTGACACGAAATGCTACCATTTGCCTTGCATGGGTACCGAACCTCGATCAGAACATCTACTGGGGCAACACCTTATCAACTTGTGTATGGTATGGAAGTTGTCCTACCTGTTGAAGTTGAACTACCCTCCTTACGGGTAATGATGGATGTGAAACTAGATGAAGCAGAATGGGTCTGATCCCGATATAATCATCTGAGCCTGATTAAAGAGAAACGATTAGCAGCTATCTGTCATGGGCAATTGCATCAGAAGGGAATGAAGAGAGCCTTCGATCAGAAAGTGAGACCTCGGGAATACCAAGTGGGAGAGCTTGTACTGAAAAGGATCCTTCCTCCTTATACATACCACAGAGGCAAATGGACACCAAACTATGAAGGTCCCTATGTGATAACTAAAGTCTTCTCAGGTGGAGCACTGATGCTCGCAACCATGGATGGTGAAGACTTCTCGTCCCCTGTGAATTCAGATGCAGTTAAAAAATACTTCATTTAAAAGACCCGTTGGACATAAAAACAGAATGTAAGACCAGGCAAAAATAGGGCTTCCCGGCGAGTCAAAAACAGAATAAAAGACTCAGGCAAAAATAAAGGAAAATTGAAAAAAATGTACACCCGCTGAGTTGAAAAGCCACATCAGACAGCTCAGGCAAAAATGGGTATCCCGGTGGATTGAAAACCCGAAAGGGCGATCCACGCAAAATTATAGAATAAGCAAACAACTGCATTCTGAATTCGTCTGTATCACTCACAACATGGAAAGCTTCGAAAGGACAAAGCGTCGGTCAGAATCAACCTTCTTCAGAAATCAAGATAAGAAGAACGTCAAGGTCATACGGGTCATAGCAAAGGGAGCTCACTGGAGAGTCAACTTCAAACATTGCCAACACTTTTTATTTTCTCAATTTACAGCAATCTCCTCCTTTCAGGGGATTCTCTTCTTTGATTGTACTTGCCTATTCAGGGCACACACATCAATAAAATCATAATTTTCAGTCACACTCTGTTTTGTACATTTCTGTTTCGTTTGCAAAAATGTCCAAAGTTCATAATACAACACTTGCATAAAACATATGAGCCACTTTTAATAAATGCTTGCAGGAAATATGTTGCTCTCAGATAAGTCTAACTCTTATGACGAAATCCGGTTAAGGATACCTCGGGACACTTGTGTGTTTCCTTTGTTTAACAGGTTGCAGGTACTCAAGGCAGACCATTTTACATCATGGGGCATGTCAAGTATTATTCCCCAGCCAAGTCACCAATCACATCATCAGCAGGACTCCCTGACGAGAAGTATTTCCATTGAGGAATTCATCAATCCCCAGCGTTTTACTTCCCATAAGTTATCTCCTCCCCAAGCAGGATCTCCCGAGCAATGCCTGATGGCTTTTTCCCCAGCAAAGTGGTCAGGAACTTTCTATTCCCCATCAGAGTTGCCAGGATTTTCTCATCCTCAGCAAAGTCGGTGGAATTGCTTCCCCACAGAGTTGCCATTATCTCCCCAATAGAGCAATGCCTGAAACACTTCCCCAACGGAGTTGCTGAAACTTCCTCATCCCCAGCGGAGTACTCCCTCCGGACAGATAAACCAGAGATCTTTATCCCCGCAAGATCCGGATCCCGGATCGGTTTTCTCATTTGCATAATCATAGCATTCGCATCATTTTCCCCAAAATAAGCGTAGAATTCCGTCTAAAACGGAGCATTACGGCAAAAATAAAACATTTGCATGATCATAAGCCAGGTTCGAGCCAGTCACCTGCAAACACCGAAATCACTTCATCAGCAATATACAAAACTCATATCCCCTGCAGATAAAAGCCAAAGCGTCCCCTTTGCAACTCTCAAATACAGATACCTGTTCATATTTATGCATGCTCTTTTCGACACTCATCCGTGTCATCTTTCCCCAGTAAAGTCGCCATAAATCCTTCAGAATTCTCAAAACACTTGTTCATAACTTGTACATATTCTTTGTTGACACTCTCCCGTGTCGTATTTCCCCAGCAAGTCGACACTCGTTCGTGTCTTGCACATACTTCACCAACGGATCATACTTGTACATACTTATCTAGAAGTCTTCGATACTCGTCCATATCTTGTATATATCACCCCTCAGAAGATTCAACACTCGTCCGTGTTCCTTGCTTAACCGATTGATACTCGTCCGTATCATCATCCTTAAACGCGTGTCGGCGTTTGTTTCTATCGATACTCGTCTATATCGTGGTCCTAAGGATGCTCGTCCGCATCTTTAATCTATACACATTGTCAAACACTTATACCATTTATTTCAAAAGCGTAAGCACTCGTCCGTGTTTACATCCCCACAAAATCAAAACAACTCTTTCTATCCGGCATTCGTCCTATGTCGTGATATTTTCGACAGCCGTCCCCTGCCAGGTGATCGTCCTTCACCTTTGGATGACCGTCCCTCATCCTTTCCCCAGTAGAATCCCCATTGTTGGAGCTTTCTATCCGTCATTCGTTCTATGTCGCGATACCCTACTAGGTGATCGTCCTTCACCTTATGATGACCGTCCCTCATCATTTATCTGATGGTTGTCCCCATCGTTGATCCTGTTATCCGGCATTCGTCCTATGTCACGATAATCCCCAAGAGCAGCCGTGCCCTGCTAGGTGATCGTCCTTCACCTCTTGATGATCGTCCTTCATCATGGTTATCTGATGGCCGTCCCCATCATTGATCTTTTCTATCCGACATTCGTCCTATGTCGAGATAAAGAGCAGTCGTCCCCTTCTAGCTGATCGTCCTTCACCTTTGATGACCGTCCCTCATCAAATATTTTATTTATTCTTTAACACGATGGTCTTCCCCATCGTGGTCCCTTTTCCTTTTCCTGGTGATCGTCCTTCATCAGTTTTGCCCGATGGCCGTCCCCATCGTCGCTTACTTTACTTTCCAAGCTTGATGGCCGTCCCCATCAATGCTTTTCTCAATCCCCAGAGAATTTTATTTCCCTACCTGATGGCCGTCCCCGTCACGGTTTCTTTATTTCCCAGCATGATGGTTGTCCCCGTCATTGCCTTGCTTACCATTTTACCCCCAGTAGTCGTCCTCTGCTCGATGGTCATCCTCCATCGCTTTCATTTGATACTCATACTATGCTATCTTTTACAATTTATATCCCTTTTCTTCTTCTCCCCAGTGAGTGCAAATTTCGGACTATCTTTGGTATTCAACCACAAGTTATCTTGTCTTTCTGTTAAGTCAGGCACTTACACCCTGCACAGCTAACTCATGCTTGAATAGGGGCAGCTGTAAACACCTCAAATTTGCCCTCACTTTTTCTCACACCATGGCTTGTGATCTTTTCATATAGCATTTGTAAACACCCCAAATTTTCCCTCACTCATTTCAACATGGATTGTGACCTTTTCATATGCATAAATTCAATCATAACCTCTCATACTACATCTTTGATTCACTGCATTGCTTCTAAGTCATCTGCATCTAGGGTTTGTGATCTGAGCAATCCAAAAGCCATTTGAGCCACTCCAAAGGTCTTCAATCACTTAAAATGGGTCCATGTATGTCCAAGCATCATATTATATCCCCACAAAATCAAGAAGGTCAAAGAATCACAAGAACTGAGAATGGCATGGAAGCAGAGCCAGGTTTAACTACACAGATGACCTAGAATTAGGGTTTTGGTTTCAGAGGCCATAACTCCAATTTTTTTGGTCATTCTTGTTTCTATTGGTCTCTATATGTTATGAGGATCATGCATATCAATTTTCATGAAGAAATTCCATGGGGAAGGCATCTAATCAAGAGTTGACTTCTTGAGCAAGTCAGTGCAAAATCAGGGCATCTGAGGCCCCCAATGACCCAACCAAAGGGTGTTCTTCATCATTTTGAATGTATATGATCTTTATTTGATCATAGAAGATGTTAGAAGTTCACAAAATTGAATAATTTCAAGCCATTTGCAAAGTTGCCTTTTTGGGAAAGTGACTTGTAATGGAAACTTACCATTTTGGGAAACTTTTTCAACCCTTTCTTTTTGATTAAAAAATGCCTCAAATGGGAAAACTTTGGTCATGAAAGTTGTATAATGGATCATTCCCTTTTCAAAAAGTACAAGAACTCATTCTAATTCATTTTGGATCAAAAGTTATGGCTTGTCAAAGTTGGGGAAAATCACATAATTTCAAGTTTTGTACCAAAGAGGCAAAGTTGCAAAATCTCTTGCCAAGGCAAATTGTAACTTCAAATGGACTTCTAACCTTTGCATAAACATAAACCAATGCCTAAAAGTCAAAATGCACCAAAGATTTGTCCAAATTCATGACTTGTGCATTAAGAAATTCTAAAAGGGCCAAAAGGTCACAAAGTTGCAAAACCTATCACAAACCCTAATCCACTTGCTGCATTGCCTCTAATCCATTTCCATGGTTCTCCCTAACCTCAGCTGAGCCAAGCCATGCCCCTATCACAGCCTCCCACTTGCCCATACCTCAAGTACACCTAGACTTGACTTTATGCAAAATGGCCCATACCAATCCCACAGTGCCACACCAACTTCTCTGACCCATCCAAGTGTGATAAGTGGACCAAAAGAGACTCAACACAACACACACACAGGCCTGAAACCTCTCACAAGCCATAGTTCACAAAAACTCTCCATCTTGCATTTTCTATCGAATCTCTGAACTCAGCCACCCATCCCTCAAATTTCTTTCACCATTCATCTCAAAACACTTCACTGATCATCCCTGACCCATCACCTTGCCCTGAAACCCCCTGAAATCAAAACACGATTTCTTCCCCTCTCTAAACAGAACTCAATCAATCTCACAAAATAGCCAAAATAAACTCCAAATAAGCTTTGCAAACACTTGAGGGAGGTCAGTAGAGGTGATTGGAAGCAAGGAGGCAGGCTGAAAGCTCCAAACCGAAAGCTTCACTTCAGGTAGCTTCGAAATTAATATTTTCCAGAAACCTTGTTTTAAGTTACTAAAATGATCTACATGCTCCCCTGAGTTCAATGAACTTTTTATTTTTGAAAATAATGAAGAATTGAGAGTGTATTGCTTGACTGAAATTTCTGCCATTTTTGTTCATAGCTTCGAATCTTGTTAATGGTGAGAAATAAATTCCATTTGAGGGCAGGGATGAGCTTAGGAAGGTGAGAGGAATTGATCTGGAGCTTTAGAGCTCCAGAAATGACCTAGGGAGTGAGATTGAAAATTTTAGGGAGGAATGTCACCGGAGAAGACGACCGGAGCTCTTCTCCGGTGACCTGAATGTCATTAAGTCTTTAATTACGATTAGGGTTTGGTTTGAATGTGGACCTTAGATCTTGTGGACTTTTGTTGACTCCCGCGCGAATGGATGGCTCAGATTCATCACTTAAGCCCTAATCCACGTCATTTAGTTAATTAATTAGGTTTGTAAATTAATCTGGTCAGTTTGAATTGCAGCCGTTGGATGACGTGCCAGTCAAATCCCTCCAAAACCATTTGAATGTCAGCCTTCAGATTTGCATACTTTTCATTATTTTCATTTTTATTTCATTTTCTTTTCATTTTATTTATACGAATTATTTAAAATAGCAAAAATCATTTAAAAATTATGAAAATTTTTGTCAAAGATTTCATTAATTTTTAAAACACAAAAATATTTTTATTTTCATTTTTTGCATTAAAAATTATTTTTAAATCATTTAAATGTTTATTTTTAATTAGTTAATGAAAATTAATTAATTAAAAATACATTTAGGTATTTAAAAATCACAAAAAAATTCACATTGCATTTAGAAATATTTAGAAACATTGTCCAACTCTCAAACCAAATTTCTTTTTTGTTCTTGATGCTTTTTGATCAATTTCATTGGAATTAATTTCATTTTAAGACAATATTTTGGTTCAATCTTCAAAAATTTCATTCTGCCTAACCCTTGAGAGTTGGATGATGATTCTTCTTGCATTGCATTC
Source organism: Lathyrus aphaca (assembly GCA_963966055.1). Taxonomy (NCBI): domain Eukaryota; kingdom Viridiplantae; phylum Streptophyta; class Magnoliopsida; order Fabales; family Fabaceae; genus Lathyrus; species Lathyrus aphaca. Next base: position 161,832,103 of record OZ014520.1, on the reverse strand, counting down.
TACATGGCATGTAATCTATAGGATAAATTTGGTTTGATTTGATCTTTCATTTTCAATTTGTTTTGCATTTTTCTTGTTGAGGTACCCTAAAACCCTAGCAATCTTAGGAAATTCATAACTTTCACTAGGTTAAGAGTTGGATCCTCTTCTTTGGGAAGTGAGCTTGTATAGGTTTAGGGTATCTTTGATTGCATTTTCAAATTTTTATCATGTCATTTGCTTATGGTTTTGGATTTTTGCTTTGCATAATGCATGTAACCCTAATTTGTGCCTTCCTTTGCATCCATTTCTCATTTGCTTGCATCCAATGACTTTCCATGACATTTTGTGCATCCACATGATTCATAATACATCCTAGGGCATATTAGAATCATGTTTGATCTTTGCATCTTTCATTTGCCATGTTGTATGTCCAGTGCATTTCATAAACATTCATGAACTTCCATGGTTCAAAACATGCCTCATTTGCATCCTTATGCTTGTATGATCATTCTCATCTCTTGTCATGTGTTTGCATCATCTCTTAGCATCATTAACATCATGATTATGCTTCTGGTTTTGGTTGGCATCATGGCATTGCATCTCATTTGCATTGCATTTCATTCTGTTGCTAACTTTTCAGGTGGTAAGTTGTTTGAGAAGTGAATTTGCCTTCACTTCCCACAATCTCTTTTCATCTCTTTCATACTTTCTTTGCTGCATTTTGTATGTGTATTAGAGTGAGCTTGCTCATTCATGTTCATCTCTTGCTTCCTTCCTTCAAGCAACTTGTCTTCTTAAGTGAAGCAAGTTGTTTTGCTTCTCTTTGCTTCTTGCTCCTTTCATCTGCTCCTTTCCTGGTGGTCTCTCTGAAGTTATTCTTGCAAACCTCATAAACCCTAGGAACAACCAAGCATGATAACAATCAGGGTTTGATTAGTCCCCATTTAGTTTTACCTTTGTGTCATCTTTGAGTCTTCTCTTCTCATCTCATAATCAAGGACTAAACCTTAAAGGCTTTAAGGCTTTGTGATTAAGGTTATGCCTGCATCCTTCTATTAGGATAGAGTGTATAACTTTAATCCTAAGTGTTAAACCCTTAATTTGTTTAAATCCTTTAATCAATCCACCTAATAATTAATAAGACATCAAGCTTGTAACTTGGGCCTTGCATTAGGATTCTAATTCTTCCTTAATTGGTTAAGAAGGACTAACCCTAGTGTTAATGGACAAGTCCCCCTCAAGTTGTCTTACAAACCATAGAAATCACTTCTTAATCTTACCATTAACTAAAATCCACTTTAATAAAGGCTTTGTTTTGTCATGAGGTTAATCCCTAATCATGGATTAAGTTGAGGAGCCTTCCTCAGCTTAAATGTTCTCATATATTATCCTTCTATTAGGATGGTGTAATGAGTCCATTAAATCTTTGATTATGGCTTAAACTCATTACTTAACACTAAACAAAAAACCCCAAAAACATCTAAATAAATCACAAGTAGGTTAATGATCTTAATCCTACACCATGGGGATTAAGTGTGAGATGCTGACTTCACACTTAAGGTATTCTCATTACCCCTAATCAGAGGGAAGATGTGATGAGTTTACTAACCCTTTGGTTTAGCCTTAAGCTCATTTACCTATGACAAACACCAAAAAGCAATAAAAGACTGAAAACAACAAAAAACAAACAATGATCGTCTCCTCCGGGATTCTTTTCTCATCATCTTCACTCACAAATGGGAACTTGCTTCTTCCGTCTAATGCAAGACAGTTTGCACCTGAGCCAGACAGGTCATACACTTGAGCACAGACAAGCAAGCAGTTCACAAGTCAATTTATTATTCAGTCTCTTTGGGTCGAACTACGGTGTTCTGACTTCCTCATTGCACGAGAGGATACGTAGGCATAACTTAAAAGTTATCGAACAAAAGTCTCTGTATATTCCCCCTCCTTCCAGCATTATTCTTCAAGCCTCATAGTCTTGAGCATTTCATTCTTGTTCTCACACTGACACTTCTCTTATACACTTCACACTTCTTTTACACTGACACTTGCATTCTTTTCCAGCTTTGATACACAAATTGCACTGACACTACCCCTTTATAACACAAATCTTTTAAGCGCGGATCCCGTCGAGTACGGCGGACAATCTGGGTGCTAATACCTTCCCAGGTTGTAACCAACCCCCTTTCTCAGTCTCTCTGGTTCGCAACCGTCTTATCCATATCTTTTCTTAGGTCTATGCAGCATTACCTTTCCTCCGGGATAAAAATGCCTAGCTGGCGACTCTTGTCTTCCTGAGTTCACCCTTATGTGTTCTCTCTCTCTCTTTCGCCGACCGTTTGCGTCTGTACCCCTTCTGACCTGGGTGTCATTTGGTGGGAGCGACAGCTTGGTGACTCTGCTGGGGACCCTTATACTGTAACCAGGGCTTTTGGTTCTTTTTGTGGGTTCCTCCTAGCGTTTGTTTGATTTGTGTTTACTGGGGTGTTATGTGCTAATTGTGTTTATGTATTTATTTACTGCTTTATGTACAGTTATTTATTTGCTTTCTTTACAGTTTTATACATCATACTGTCATACTGTCATCTTGCTGGATCTGGTTTGTTGTTTTGATGGGTGGGGTTTCATTGAGAGTTTAAGGTCCTATACCTGGGACCTGAGTGACACCTAGGCTAGAGTGGATCATGTTCTTTCCCATTCCATTTCGGTCTTGTGCGGGAATATGAAACACGGTTCAGATATGGGTTTCTTCTTGAGAACTCTGTGCTACAGATTTCCTGTAGTGCTAGGGCTATCTGGGAAGCCTGCTAAGTCTGGATGACCTTTATTGTGACCTTCAGAAACTGAGGCGAATTAGAGGAGGGTCTTTTATGGTTATTGTAAACACTGTACCTCCGGGTTAGAAGTGTTTACACTTCTCATAACTGATCCAAGTCTGAAGATCCTTGTTTTAGAACACCACCTGTGAGGGGGTTGGGCTGTTTACAAGTTTGCAGGTACCATTGGCCACATCATACCCTGTTACTTTGTTTTGGTTAAGAGTACCTCATTTTGGGATAGTTCTTGTGATTTAACCCTGGACATGTGACTCTTTATTTGAGTCCCCCACCTTGGTTACTGGACTTCTAAGCCTTCATCTAGACTTCTTGAACATACATGGACTTTATATATCAAGACAGATACTCAGATCCAGCTTTATTACAAACCCTTGCATATCATTTGCATACATCATCATTGCATCATTTAACATTTGTTTATTTATTTTTCAGGGTATCCACATCATATTTGGCTTGGTTTTGACCCCTTCATCAGCATAGACCTTGGTTCATCAGTTATCTGCTTCAGCTATCTTCATCAGTTGTCTGCTTCAGCTGCCTTCATCACCAGCACTAGCCTATCAGTGGCTCATCTCCAGTATTGGTCTCGATCTTCATCAACACTTGTCTTCAGCTCTTCATCAGGCACCCATGGCCACTCCCAGGAAAAGCAATATTTCATACCATTTCTTTGAGCTTGTGTTGACTGGTATCAGGCAGGTCCAGGCACTTATCACACCTGACCACATCCCTTTGTTCAGAAAGCATTATGGAGGTATCCTTGATATGGTTATGGACCTGGACCCTTCTCAGAGAAGTATGATCCACACCTGTCTACAGTTTTATGACCCTCCTTTGAGATGCTTTACTTTCCAGAATTTTCAGCTAGGACCTCTTTTGGAGGAGTTCTCATCATTGATTGGAGTACCTGTCAGGGGTGGTGTCCCCTTCAACCCAGAGATGACTTCTCCCAGCAATGGAGAAGTAGAAAAAGCACTATACCTAGAGCCTGCTTTGATTGAGCAAAACATGACAACAAAGGCTGGGATCCCTGGTTTGCACTTGGATTTCTTGATCTCTCAGGCCATCCTGAAGGCCTCTTTGGGAGAGTGGAGAGCAGTCTGTGCATTGTTAGCCCTCAGCATATATGGGGTTATACTGTTTGCAGATGAGCCCAAATTTATCAGCAAGAATGCCATTCATCTTTTCCTTCTGAGGAACCCAGTACCTACATTGCTGGGAGATTTCTATTATTCCATTCATCAGAGGAATGAGAAACAGAGAGGGAAGTTGGTGAGGTGTTGTGCTCCTTTGTTTCACACTTGGCTGCTCAAACACCTACCTAAGAATGATGCCTTCCTGAATCCTCATCAACAGAAGAATTGGGCTAAGAGACTTATTGCTTTGACTTCAGATGACATCAGATGGTGCACTCAGAGCACCAAGGGCAAAGACATCATCACTAGTTTTGGGCAATACCCCAATGTACGTCTAGTAGGAGTGAAGGGTTGCATCAACTACAATCCTTTGCTGTTCAAGAGACAATTAGGCTATGCTTTGGTTCATCCTCCAAAAGTGCAAGATTTAGCTGAGACCCTGTATTGTGAGATAAAGCCTAATCTAGCTGTTGTCAGGCAGGCATCCTGGGCTTGGGACAACATCCAGACAAAGGGGGTGGCTATTCTTGGGAAGTGTAACAATGTGGCTTCAGCTCAATATTATGAATGGTCTCATGTTAGAGCTCAGGTTTCTGGAATGCCTTTCACCTTGGAGGACATACCTGGACCATCTACAGTACAGCCAGCAGCCACTGTCAGCCTGGAAGAATTTGAGAAACTGAAGGAAAGGAATGAGAATCTGTCTCAAGCTTTGAAGAAGACCCTCTGGGAGAGGAGTGATGGTCGTCTGGACATTGAGAGGTTGGAGAAGCTTAGGGTGGAGCATCTGGCCAAGATTGAGAAAACAGAGGACTACATCAAGAAATCAAGAGCTGGGGAGCAAATATTGAAGAATGCCTGTAAGGAGGCCAAGCTTCAGAAGGCTAGGACTGATCTCTATCTGCAAGAAAGTCAAGCTAGGTGGGCCAGGATCACTGAAGCTCGTACTCAAGAAGATAAGGGGACTCAAGCCAGGATTGAGCAGTTAGAGGCCAATGAAAAGAAATAACAGGAAGCTTTGCTGGCAGCCCAGAAGGAGATTTCAGAGTTGAAGCTTAGGGCTGGTTTGAAGAGGTCAAAGGACCAAGACAAGCACAAGAAATTGACCACTGCCATTGCCACTAGAAACCTCCTCATCAGGACTATTACAGAGCATCCAGCTGGTCCAGTGACTGAGGCATTACTGAAGGAGGTTAAGGAGGATGATTTTGGACTTGATGTCTGACCTTTTTGTTTGTTGCTGCTTTCATTTGATGTACTTTTCTTTTATGTTGTATTTTGACCCCTCAGGGGCATGTGTTGTAAAAAACAAACTATGTATTATGCACCATTTGTAATATATTTGTTTAATTTGTTCCCTTTGGTTTTCTTTATCTCAAGCAACATCAAGGCATCTTCCTCGAGGTCTGGAAAGGTCAAAACCAAGAGCCAAGCCGGATACCTTGGAAAATAAATAAGCATAATGCATTGCATACTAACTTTTGTTTTGTTTTGTAGGTTTGTTATTATTTTGTTTGTTTCTAACTCTGTTGTGCTTCAGGAATTATTGCTCGCCGCCGGGTGTTCCCTCTCAACCGTCCGCACCGGTATCCTACTCGCAACAACCTTCCTGGTATCCAAATGGATCAAGTACAGCAAGACCTGACAGAGGTCGGAACTCAGATGGCTAATGAAAGGCTGGAGATGAGAAACCAAATGACTCAATTCATGGAAGTAATGAATGGCTTGGCCCAAAGTCAAGAAAGGTTGAGGGCATTGGTAGAAATACAAACTCCCGAAGAACCCCATCTAGGAACTGGAGGAACAAGTAACAATGAAAGGGGTCAGCCTCATGTTAATCCAACAGTATTTGGGCCCCATCTACATCCGGAAGTTAATATCCCGGGTAATGTGCAAGGAAATACTACTGGGGGGAGGATCTTGCAAGAAGACCCCCAAGAGGAGCAATTTATTGTCATGGGAGCTGGAGAGGAAGTCTATGATAGAAGGTTTGATGAAATTGCTGAGAAGTTGAGATCTCTGGAATCTCAAAATTCCATGGGTTTTGATGTAATGGATATGGGGTTAGTAGACGGGGTAAGAATTCCCCACAAGTTCAAACCCCCGTGTTTCGAAAAATACAATGGAACCTCTTGTCCACGGACTCACCTGCAGTCTTTTCTGGGAAGACTTAAAGCATACACTATGGACGAAAAGCTGTGGATGTTCTATTTTGAAGACAGTTTGACTGGGGCTTCAAGAGAGTGGTATTCACACTTGACCAGAGCTACTATCAGATGCTGGAAGTACTTAGCTGAAGCCTTCATCAGGCAGTACCAATACAATCTGGACATGGCTCCTAACAGGACCCTCTTGATGGGAATGTCTCAATCCTCCAGGGAAAGCTTCAGGGAATATGCACGAAGGTGGAGACAGCTTGCTGCTGCTGTCCAACCACCCATGTCGGAAAGAGAAATGGCCGACATGTTCATGAATACTCTGCAAGGAACATATATTGATAGGCTAGCTGCCTTTTCTTCAACTAGCTTCGCAGACGTAGTTATAGCCGGTGAAAGAATTGAGAGTCTGCTAAAAATGGGTAAAATCTCTGATAATGGTGCAAGTTCGTCCGGTAATCCCAGGAAGCCTTTTGTAGGACCTCGAAGGACCGGTGAGACAAATGCCATTCATACCAACAGGGGCAGGCCTCAGTATGTCCACAGATCAGTAGCAGTTGTCACTATTCCAGCTCCGATTCCTCAGCAACCAGTATATCAACAACCACAACAACCACATTATCAACAGCAAGTTCAGTATCCGCCACAAAGAACCTACAACAACAACAACATCAATCAACAAAGACCCTTTCAACAAAGACCGTCACAGGCAAATAGGGTGATTGATCCTATCCCTATGCCTTATGCTGCCTTATTGCCACAACTCCTGAAACTTAACTTGGTTGAGCTAAGGACATTGGCACCACCAGATCCCACCAATCTCCCTAAGAATTACGATGTCAACGCCAGGTGTGCTTTCCATTCCAATGCACCGGGCCACAATACTGAGAAATGCAGGGCTTTGCAAATGAAGGTTCAAGATCTGGTAGATTCTAAAGCCCTCAACTTCACACCTCCTCCAAATGTCAACAGAAATCCTATGCCCAATCATGGTGGACCAAGGATTAATGCAATCGAGGAAGACATGCCATCTACTCTGGTCACCAGTGTTGCACAAATTCGAACACCTCTGGTCGAAATCAAAGCTCAGCTTCTAGAGTGCCAAGTGTTTCCCGGGTGTGAACTCGGATGTGGGTATTGCAACATTTCAGTCAACGGGTGTGATAATTTGAGAAGTGGCATAGATAGTCTTATCAAAGATGGCATCCTTCAGATCTCAACAACGGCGCCTACAAATCCAGCAATCCCTTTGACAACAACTCCTGTTTCTTCTACAACAGCAGCAACAATCATTCCAACAGATTCATCAATATCATCAACAATGGCTTCATCCATCACTTCAACAAATCAGATGTCAACACCCCTTTCTTCTACAACGTCAGCATCCATTTATTCAGCAGCATCTTCTACAACACCAGCAGTAATTAATGAAGATATCTCCGCAGTCACCATTTACTATGATCCATCAGATGTTCCCCCAAACAACAATTTCCAACAACAGGTAGTGGCACTTCCTTCCAGATCACCAGTTACAATTTACTACGATCCGCACACCATTTCAGTACCTTCCTCTGTTGCAGTCAGTCCAGTTACCATCACAGTACCTAGACCGGTTCCATATGAAAGCAGTAGTGCCATACCTTAGCATTATGGCTCTGATCTCTACTGCAACGGAGAGAGAATCACTTTGGATTCTTCAACCTCTTCTCCACAGATTGACAATGTTGGGGAGGCGGAGGCTTCACCAGAAGCGGACGCCTTTTTGCCTCACAAGTACAAAGACCAAATGTTGAAGCAGAGGCTGCTGTTAAAGCAAAAGGAAAGAGTGTGGTGCTTGGAGAGCCAGCTATCAAAGAAACTCAGAAGACATCTTTTGAGCAAGATGTAGACGAGTTCATGAGAATCATAAAGAGAAGTGATTACAAGGTGGTGGATCAGCTTCACCAAACTCCCTCAAAGATCTCCATATTATCCATGTTGATGTGTTCTGAAGCCCACAGGAACGCATTATTAAAAGTCTTGCATGCATCATACGTGCCAGAGGAGATTACCGTTAATCAGCTAGAAACTGTGGTGGCAAATGTCAACACCAGTCACGGACTGGGCTTCACCAATGCTGACTTGACAACTGAGGGACGTAACCACAACAAGGCTTTACATATCACTCTAGAATGCAAGGGTGCTGTTTTATCCCATGTACTGGTGGACACTGGGTCTTCACTCAATGTTCTACCAAAGAAAGCCTTGGTGAAGCTAGAGTATGATGGCTTGGCATTGCGTCCAAGTAATTTGGTGGTGAGAGCATTTGATGGCTCTAAAAGATCAGTGCTTGGGGAGATTGATCTACCTGTGATGATTGGCCCGCAGACCTTCAAAATTACCTTCTATGTGATGGACATTCAGCCGGCCTACAGCTGTTTGTTGGGTAGACCCTGGATCCATGTCGCTGGCGCTGTTACGTCTACCCTTCACCAGAAGCTGAAATTCGAGTGGGAAGGCCAGATCATCACCATCTGTGGGGAAGAAGACATCTTTGTTAGCCATCTGGATACGTACAAATACATAGAAATGGATGGAGAGATCCATGAAACTATGAGCCAGGGGTTTGAGGCCCTGAACATTAATGAAGCATCTGTTGTACTGGGAACCTCCATAACGTCTTATCAGCAAGCCCGAAAGGTTGTTGAAGAGGGTACTGCCCAAGGCTGGGGCAAGTTGTTGCCCGTGGAGAAGAAGGAAGACAGATTTGGGTTGGGTTACAGACCAACTCAACAAGATCAATCAGAGGATGCTAAGAAGCCCAATTTTGTCAGTGGGGGAATGCTCACCCCAGATGCAGCTGTCGCTCCCGACAAATGAAACAGGGTCATATGAAGGTACAGACGCGAGCGGTCGGCGAAGGAGACAGTGAGAACACACAGCCGTGAACTCACTGGAGATGAAAAGAGTCGCCAGCTAGGCATTTTTATCCCGGAGGAAAGGCAATGCTGCATAGACCTAGAAAAAGATGGATAAGACGGTTTGCGAACCAGAGAGACTGAGAAAGGGGGTCGGTTACAACCTGGGAAGGTATTAGCACCCAGATTGTCCGTCGTACTCGACGGGATCCACGCTTAAAAGATTTGTGTTTTAAAGGGGTAGTGTCAGTGCAATCTGTGTATAGAATAGCTGGAAAAGATGTACAGGTGCCAGTGTATAGTGTATAAGTGATGTGAAGTATGAAAGTGTCAGTGTAGGAGCAGAATGAAATGAATTGCTCAAGATCATGAGGCTAAAAGAATGACGCTGGAAGGAGGGGGAATGGACAGAGACTTTTGTTCGATAACTGTTAAGTTATGCCTACGTATCCTCTCGTGCAATGAGGAAGTCAGAACACCGTAGTTCGACCCAAAGAGACTGAAAGATGAATTGACTTGTGAACTGCTTGCTTGCCTATGCTCAAGTGTATGATCTGTCTGGCACAGATGCGAACTGTCTTGCATTAGACGGAAGAAGCAAGTTCTCGTTTGTGAGTGAGTAAGATGAGAAAAGAATCCCGGAGGAGACGATTATTGTTGTTTTTGAGTTTTCAGTCTTTTATTGCTTTTGAAAGTTTGTCATAAGAAAATGAGCTTAAACCTAAACCAATGGATTAGTAAACTCATCACATCTTCCCTCTGATTAGGGGTAATGAGATTACCTTAAGTGCGAAGTCAGATTCTCACACTTAATCACCTTTGGTGTAGGATTAAGATCATTAACCTACTTGTGATTATTTAGATGTTTTTGTGGTTTTTGTTTAGTGTTGAGTAATGAGGTTAAGCCATAATCATGGATTGAACAGACTCATTACACCATCCTAAAAGAAGGATGATAGATGAGAATGTTTAAGTTGAGAAAAACTCCTCAACTTAATCCATGATTAGGGATTAAACCCATGACAAAACAAGCCTTTATTAAGTGGATTTTATTTAGATTAATGGTATGATGATGAAGTGTTTTTTATGATTTGTAAGACAACTTGAGGGGGACTTGTCCATTAACACTAGGGTTAGTCCTTCTTAACCAATTAAGGAAGAATTAGAACACTAATGCAAGGCCCAAGTTACAAGTGTGATGTCTTGATGATTATTAGATGAATTGATTAAGAGATTTAAACACATAAAGGGTTTAACACTTAGGATTAAAGTTATACACTCCATCCTAAGAGAAGGATGTAGGCATAACCCTAATCACAAAATCTTAAAGCCTTTAGGGTTTAGTCCCTGATTATGAGGTGATAAGAGAAGACTCAAAGAGAGACACAAAGGTAAAAACTATGAGGGGAGACTAATCAAAACCCTAATTCATTATCATGCTTGGTTGATCCTAAGGTTTGTGAGGTTTGCAAGAACAATCTTCAGAGGAACCACCAGGGAGCAGATGAATAAGATCAAGAGAAGCAAAGTGACTTGCTTCATTCAAGAAGTCAAGTCACTTGAAGAAAGAAAGTGGGAGAAGCAAGAATGAGCGAGCTCAAACTCAAACACATATAAGAATGCAGCAATGGATGCAAGAGAGATGAAAAGAAAAGTTATGAGAAGTGAAGGCAAATTCACTTCTCAAGTTTACTTACCACCTGAAATGTTAGAAAGAAATGCAATGCAATGCTAAATGAAATGAAATGACATGATGCTAAACAAAACCAGAAGCATGTTGATGATGATAATGATGCTATGAGATGCTATGAACATGAGGCAGCATATGGAGATGTTCATACAAGATTATGAATGCAAATGATGCAAGTTAAGGAGCATGAACAAGCATGGAAAGTTATGAATCATACAAGACAAATGACATGGCAAATATGTAATGCAATGGTCAAACATGCTTTCTATATATCTTAAGATGTCAAATGAATCATAAGCATGCACAAAATGCAAAGACAAGTCATGTTATGCAAGGAAATGCAAGAAAGATGCAAGAGAAGGCCCAAATTAGGGTTCATGGATCAAACATCAAACCAAAACCCAAAACAGAAGCAAACCTCATGATAAAAAATGGAAAATGGTATTCAAAGAAACCCTAGGCCTATGATAAACCACTGCCCAAAGGGGAGCTCTCAACTCTCAACCAAACTCAAGATATGAATTTCCTAAGTTATTAGGGTTTTTTAGGGTTCTTAACAAAACAAATGCCAAACAATTTGAAAATGCAAGAAAAAATCATGGCCTTTTTACCCTAGAAACTACATGCCAAACACAAAACAATGCAAGAAGAAGCAATGTCTCAACCTTCCCCAATAGGCAGAAATGAATTTTTAAACTTATGATCAAATTAATGCATAAAAAATGATTTAATTCAATGAAAAATTCTTAAAATGCATCAAGATCAAAAAAGAAATTTGGTTTGAAGGTTGGACAATGTTTCTAAATGTCTTAGAACATTTCATGAATTTTTTGGTGATTTTTAAATACCTAAAAGTATTTTTAATAAATTAATTTCCATTAATCAATTAAAAATAATCTTTTAAATATTTAAAAATACTTTTTTAATGATAAAAAATAAAATAAAAATATTTTTGGGTCTTAAAAATTAATAAAACTTTAAAGAAAAAGTTTCATAATTTTTAAGAATTTTTTGCTATTTTAAATTAATTATGCAATTTAAATGAAAGAAAATGAATTAAAAAATCAAGTAAAATAAAAGTCAGAGGAATGGAGGGCCAGGATGAGCCTAGGGTTTGAATTGGTTGACTGGCGCGTGATCTTGTGGCCAGGATTGGTTCTGAGTTAATTACATTTAATTAAAACTAATAATAAAATTAGGGCTAATCAAAGAGATCCTGGCCTTTCCCTTGCGCGCGCAGTCAACAAGTCAATGGCAATCAATGGTCCAAATTCAAACTAGCATTAATGACTGTAATTAGGGCAAATCATTCTCAGGTGGCCGGAGAAGACCTCCGGTCGTCTTCTCCGGCCAGCAACTCCCCTGAAAAATCCCCAAACCCCTCAAAATGTAATATAAATGAAACCTAAGACCTGGGAAATGATCTCCATCCTCTCACGAACTAAACCCCTCTCTCAAAACACATTTATGTTTCCTAAATAAGCTGAATCGAAGAGGATAAGTTCTAGGTCACGCAAGCTTCAGAAACAAATTAAATGCTTATTTCAAAACCAATTTCAAAACCAATGGTACCAGAATGATCAGTGAAGCTAGTAGAACAAGATTGTAACAAGAAAAGCAACTTCTGGAAAAATAAATTTCAGGCTACCTGAGATTCGAAGCTTTCAGTTTAGGAACTTTCTGGCCACCTTTCCTTGTGCAATCTACTCCTTAGAACCTCTTGATGATGTTTGAATGCTCAAATGGAGTTTAAGTTGGCTTGATGATGAGTTTCGAAAGGAACTGCTTCAGCTTGATCAAAAATGGCAATGGTGTTTCTGGAGGTTTCAGGCCATGGTGAGTGATTGTTTGAGGTCCAAATGATGTATGGAGAAGCTTTGCAAGGTTTGTTTGGCTGTTTGTGGCTTGTGGAGAGAGGTTCGATAGAAAATGCAGGCTGAGGTGAAGAATGGTTATGGAGTATTCAGGCTGTTTCAGGCTTGTGTTCTTGGTGCTGGGTGGCCTATGCAGTGTGTTGAGTTGGATGATGAAGAAAGTTTTAGTGTTTTGTGGTTGTGTAAAGAAATTCGAAAGCTTATGCAAAATGGAAGGTTTTGGTGTATGTGGTGAATGAGGTGGTTTCAGCCTTGCTTCTTGTTATGGCTAGCTTGCAAATTGATAACATATTTTAATCCAAGTGGCCAGAGGATGTGACTTGTGCTGTGGTGATTGGGATGTTTGCTTTTGCATAAAGTCCACCTTTTGTGTAAGTGAGGCATGGCTTGACTCTAGGCAAGTACAAGGGCTAGGGCTGGCGCAGCATGGTGAGTGTGTGAGGCTGGCTTGATTCAAGGACCAATGCAGCAAGTTGGTGAAGCATGATCATGAGTTTTGCAACTTGGTTACTTTATGGTTCACATGTGAAGAAAACCTTGTTACACAAACCAAACCATAGGCAAACTTGATCCAATTCTGATTTTCAACACTTAGAGAATGTTTATGTGTTGGTTTGAAATGAATTAGAGGCTACATTTGGCTTTGGTTCAAGACTTTGCAAAATTTCCATTTGAAGCATGCCTTAGAAATTAATGATTTTTGCCAACTTTGCATTGCCATAACTTTTGATCCAAGAAGAGTTTGATCATGTTCTTGTACTTTTTGAAAAGGGAAAGATGGGATCTACAACTTTCATGACCAAAGTTTTTTCATTTGAAGCATTTTTGGACCATAAATCAAGGCTTGAAGAATGACCTAAAATGATGCATCCTTGAAAAGTCAACTATGCCCAAAAAGTCAACATTTGCAAAAACCCTAAATTCTTGATTTCTATGAACTTCAACCTTCTTCCATGATCAAATAAAGATCATATACACTCAAAATGATGAAGATCACCCATTGGTTGGGTCATTGGGGGCCTCAGATGCCCTGATTTTGCACTGACTTGTCTGAAAAGTCAACTCTTGATCAGATGACTTCCCCATGGAATTTCTTCATGAAAATTGATATGCATACTCCCTATACCAAATAGAGACCAATGGAAACAAGAATGACCAAAAAATTTGGTGTTATGGCCTCTGAAACCAAAACCCTAATTTTCAGTCCACTGTGCAGTCAAACTTGGCTCTGCATCCACTCAAACCCTAGTTCTTGTGATTCCTCTGCAATTTTGACTTTGAGGAGATGGAATATGACATAAGAACACACATGGACCCCTTTGAGTTGATTGGTTGCCTTTGGAGTGGCCCAAGAAGCTCTTGGATTGCTCAGATCACAAACCCTAGGTGCAGATGACTTTGAATCAATGCAGTGAATCAAAAATGTGACATGAGATGCTATGATTGAGTTTATGCATATGAAATGATCACAAGCCATGGTGTGAATGGGTGAGGGCAAATTTGGGGTGTTTACAGCTGCCCCTATTCAAACATGAGTTAGCTGTGCAGGATGTAAGCAACGGCTTAACAGGCAAACAAGATAACTTGTGGTTGAATATCAAAGACAGTCCAAAATTTGCACTCACAGAATGAAGAAGAAAAGGGATATAGATTATGAAAGAAAATAAAGTATATTGTAAGGTGTGGGCGACGGAGGACGACCGTCGAGCAGAGGACGACTGCTGGGTAAAGAGCAATGACGGGGACGGCCGACATGCTGGGAAAAATGTGAAGTAAAGCGATGACGGGGACGGCCGACATGCTGGGGATAAAAGGTAGAGCTAAGACGGGGACGGCCGACTAGCTGGAGAAAGTAAGATATCATGATGGGGACGGCCATCAAGTTCAAGCTGTAAAATTCTCTGGGGATTAATGAAACATGACGGGGACGGCCATCAAGTTCATAAAGGTAAAGTAACCAACGATGGGGACGGCCATCGGGTTAAAAGGAAAAAGGGACCACGACGGGGACGGCCATCAGGTTAAAGAATGAATGAAATAAACAGATGATGGGGTACGGCCATCAAAGGTGAAGGACGATCACCTAGCAGGGGACAGCTGCTCTGTTGGGGATAATAGAAATACGATGGGGACGGCCATCAAAAGGTGGAGGACGACCACCTGGCAGGGTACGGCTGCCGAAAATATCAACGACGGGGACGGCCATCGGATGGAAAAGGTCAACGATGGGGACGGCCATCGGACGAGCATGATGGAGGACGACCATCAAGAAGTGGAGGACGACCACTCAGCAGGGGACGGCTGCTCTCGAGGTTTGTCATGACATAGGACGAATGCCAGATAACCGAAAATCAACAATGGGGACGGCCATTGGATAAAGTGATGAAGGACGATCATCAAAAGGTGGAGGACGACCACCTAGCAGGGGACGGCTGCTCTCGAGGTTTGTCATGACATAGGACGAATGCCAGATAACCGAAAATCAACAATGGGGACGGCCATTGGATAAAGTGATGAAGGACGATCATCAAAAGGTGGAGGACGACCACCTAGAAGGGGACGGCTGCTAAAATCAACGATGGGGACGGCCATCGGATGAGCATGATGGAGGACGACCATCAAGAAGTGGAGGACGACCACTCAGCAGGGTACGGCTGCTCTCAGAGGTATCATAACACAGGACGAGTGTTAGATAAAAAGAAAATTGTTTTGTTGGCGATCTACTGGGGAGTAGTAAACACGGACGAGTGTTCACAACCAAGAAAGGAAAGTATGAGTGTTTGGTATTGTGTATAGATTAAAGATGCGGACGAGCATCCTTAAGACTATGATACGGACGAGTATCATGTAGAAGCAAACTGACACATGTTCAGAGATGATGATACGGACGAGTATCAACTGGTTAACAAGGAACACGGCTGAGTGTTGAATCTGAAGGGACTCTTCTGGGGAATAGTAGACACAGACGAGTATCTATATTCAAGAAGACATAAGTGTTTGACACGGTGTATGGATTAAAGATGCGGACGAGCATCCTTAAGACCTTGATACGGACGAGTATCATGTAGAAACAAACATTAGACGCACTGTTCTGAGATGATGGTACGGACGAGTACCAACTGGTTAACAAAGAACAAGGACTACTGTCGAATCTGTGGGGATAGTGATGATGTATACAAGATGCGGACGAGTATCTGTATAAGTGTACCATGAGTAGTGAGTACTGTATTGTATAGATGAATGTTTTAACTGCTGGGGAGAGTGACACGGACGGGTGTCAAAAGAGAAAAGTATAATATTAACAAGTGTATGGGTGATGAAGGTGTAAGCGACTGCGCTGGGGATATGACACGGGCGGGTGTCAAGAAAATGTATATACGAGTATATGTGAGTGCAAAGAGGATGTCCCTGGCTTTCTGCTGAGATATGACACGGACGGGTGTCATGATGTATCTGTAATACGGGTGATTTTGTTTGTGAAGATGTTTAGGCGACTTTACTGGGGAGTGATGACACGGACGGGTGCCAAAAGGAGTATATGATGGTGTTTTGTGATTTGGGAGGCAACTGCTTTTGCTGGGACTCTGGTGAGGATTTCTGTACAATGGTGATGAACGGTTATTATTCACAAGTGTTCAATTCACAACATGACTTATGATTATGCTATGCATTTGATTTTTGCCGTAATGCTCCGTATTAGACGGAATGCTACGCTCTGAGGGGATAATGCGAATGCTATGATTATGCAAAGGAGCAAAGATCCGGGATTCGGATCCCGTCGCTGCGAAGATCTCTGGCTGATCTGCTTGAAACGGACATCCCAGCTGGGGATGAGATCAATGGTAGATCTAATGATGTATCTGCCTGGGGATATAGGTCACTGATTGACATATCCTTATAAATGAGAAACCCAGCTGGGGTTTGTAGAAGCTTCCTGTACTCTGTTGTGACTTCTTCGTGCGTTGCTCTTCTGAATAGAGGCTGAAGATTCTGTGGGGAGATGATTCCCTGACTCCTGCATCTGCTGAGGAAGAATGGTTGGTACCACAGCCGGGGAATGCTGTTGGCAACTCAGCTGGGGAGAGTAATGAGAGGCAACTCGGCTGGGGAGAAAGCATCCGGAGTGTTAAGCCTGTTAGTTGATTTGGCAACTTTGCTGGGGAAAGCAATGGGGAGCTACTCAGCTGGGGATAGAGCATCTCGGATGCTGATATCTTTTGTTGATTTGCCAGCTTGCTGGGATGGGTGGGCACTCTCCATTGCCACGTGGAAGATAGACCGAGTTGATAACGATTCGCCAACTTGCTGAGACGTAACCTGCATGCCCCAGGTTGCGTTCTGGATACCTGCAATCCTGCAAAGGTAAGGAAACGTATGAAGGGTCCCGAGGTATCCCTTACTGGATTCCGTCATAGGAGTTAAGTACTTTCGAGAATAATCACATTCCCTGCAAGCATGTGTTTGTATTTTTTAGAGAAAGGCATCTGTACTTATGCAATTGTATTTTAGAGATATCAGACAACTCTTTGCAAAACATAAATGTAAAAAACGAAACATGACCGAAAATCTGATTTTTATTAATTCATGTGCCCTGAATTGGCAAGATACAGTCAAAGAAACATATCTCCTGAAATGAGGAGATCGTTACAAATTGAGAAATAAAGTCTTGGCGATGCTGACGACGCTTTCAAGGAGCTTCCTCTTCTGCTATGACTCGTATGACAATGACGTTCTTCTCGTCTTGCTTTCTGGAGAGAGTTGATTCTGATTGAAGCTTGATCCTTTGAAGCTTACCAAGTTGTATATAATACAGACGAATTCAGAATGCAGTTGTTCGCTTATTCCCTCATTTTGCATGGATCGCCCTTTCGGGTTTTCGATCCATCGGGATACCCATTTTTGCCTGAGTTGTCCAATGCGGCTTTTCAACTCAGCGGGTGTACATTTTTTCAATTATTTCCCTTATTTTTGCCCGAGTCTTTTATTCTGTTTTTGACTCGCCGGGATGCCCCTATTTTTGCCTGGACTTACATTCTGTTTTTATGTCCAGCGGGTCATTTTATGCGAAGTATTTTTTAACTGCATCTGAATTCACAGGGGACGGGAAATCTTCACCATCCATGGTGCTGAGCATCAGTGCTCCACCAGAGAAAACTTTCTTTACAACAAATGGTCCTTCATAATTTGGAGTCCATTTGCCCCTGTGGTCTGTATGAGGAGGGAGGATTCTTTTCAACACAAGATCTCCTACTTGGTACTCTCGGTGCCTGACTTTCTGATCGAAGGCTTTCTTCATTCTCTTCTGATATAACTGCCCATGGCAGATTGCAGCCAATCTTTTCTCTTCGATCAGACTCAGTTGTTCGAATCGGGACCGAACCCATTCTGCTTCACTTAGTTTAACATCCATTAATACCCGTAACGAGGGTAGTTCAACTTCAACAGGCAGGACTGCTTCCATACCGTATACAAGCTGATACGGTGTTGCCCCAGTGGACGTTCTGATTGATGTGCGGTACCCATGCAAGGCAAACGGTAGCATTTCATGCCAGTCTTTGTATGTGATTACCATCTTCTGCACAATCTTCTTAATATTCTTATTTGCCGCCTCAACAGCGCCGTTCATCTTTGGCCTGTAAGGAGAAGAATTGTGATGTTGGATCTTGAAGTCCCGACACAGCTCTGCCATCATCTTGTTGTTTAGATTGGAACCATTATCAGTAATGATTCGCTCGGGCACTCCATATCGACAGATGATATCTCTCTTCAGAAATCGGACTACCACTTGCCTTGTGACGTTTGCATATGAGGCTGCTTCCACCCACTTGGTGAAATAGTCGATGGCGACCAAGATGAATCTGTGGCCATTGGAAGCAGTTGGCTCAATCTTGCCAATCATATCGATGCCCCACATGGCAAAGGGCCAGGGTGAAGACATGATGTTCAAAGGATTAGGAGGCACATGCACCTTATCTGCGTAGATCTGGCACTTATGACATTTTCTGGCGTAAGCACAACAGTCTGCATCCATTGTGATCCAGTAATAGCCTGATCTTAGCAACTTCTTAGCCATGGCATGCCCTCCTGCATGGGTACCAAAAGACCCTTCGTGCACTTCATGCATCAACAAATCTGCTTCCGTCTTGTCAACGCATCTGAGGAGTACCATATCGAAGTTCCTTTTGTATAAAGACCCATCAGTGTTCAGAAAGAAACTACCAGCAAGCCTTCTCAAAGTCTTCTTATCATTGGAAGATGCCCCAGGTGGGTATGTCTGATCCTCCAAGAAGCACTTAATGTCATGGAACCAAAGCTTATCATCTTTTACAACATCCACTGCAAATACATATGCTGGTCTATCAAGTCTGGATACTGAAATCTGAGGTACAAAGTTAGCAGCTTGAACTTTGATCATGGATGAAATGGTAGCAAGAGCATCTGCAAACTGATTCTCGTCCCGAGGGATATACTCAAGCTTGACTGTTGTGAAGAAAGTCAATAACCTTCTTGTATAATCCCTGTAAGGTATCAGATGATCTTGGTGGGTGTACCATTTCCCGTTGGTCTGATTGACTACCAAAGCTGAATCTCCGAATACGGTCAACGTCTTGATCCTGAGGTCAATGGCTTCCTCAAGACCCATAATGCAAGCTTCGTATTCAGCTTCGTTGTTAGTGCAGTTGAAAGTGAGTTTTGCCGAGAAAGGCATGTGAACTCCTTTAGGTGTAATGAGTACTGCACCAACACCACGGCCATTCATGTTAACGGCCCCATCAAACATCATAGTCCATTCTTCTTCCGGGTCAGGCCCTTCAGTGTGAATAGGCTCTTCGTGATCTTTTACTTTAATGAACATGATGTCTTCATCAGGGAAGTCAAACCTCATTGGCTGGTAGTCATCAATGGGTTGCTCAGCAAGATATTCAGATAGTACACTGCCCTTGATGGCTTTCTGAGAAGTGTACTGTATGTCGTATTCTGTGAGAATCATCTGCCATCTTGCAACCCGTCCGGTAAGAGCTGGCTTCTCGAAAATGTACTTAACTGGATCCATTTTTGAGATTAATAAGGTAGTGTGGGTCAGCATATACTGTCTCAGTCGGCGAGCAGCCCACGCTAAAGCACAGCAAGTTTTCTCGAGCAGTGAATAACGTTGTTCACAGTCGGTAAACTTTTTGCTCAGGTAGTATATTGCATACTCTTTTCGACCAGACTCGTCATGCTGGCCCAGCACACACCCCATCGACTCTTCTAATACTGTCAAGTACATGATCAGAGGTCTTCCTTCAACTGGCGGCATGAGGATTGGAGGTTCTTGTAGATACTCCTTGATCTTGTCAAAAGCCTTCTGGCAATCTTCGTTCCACCTGACCGTTTGTTCCTTTCTTAGCAGCTTGAACAAGGGTTCACAGGTTGCTGTAAGGTGAGATATGAACCGTGAGATGTAGTTCAATCGACCTAAGAACCCTCGAACTTCTTTCTCAGTTTTCGGTGCAGGCATCTCTTGTATAGCCTTGACTTTATCAGGGTCAACCTCAATCCCTTTCTCGCTTACAATAAAGCCCAGCAATTTACCGGATCGCACCCCGAATGTGCATTTGTTGGGGTTCAACTTCAGCTGGTACTTCCTCAGACGCTTGAACAACTTCAGCAGATTCACCAGGTGATCTTCCTCTGTAAGGGACTTGGCGATCATATCATCCACATAACACTCGATTTCTTTGTGGATCATATCATGGAATAATGTCACCATGGCCCGTTGATACGTTGCACCAGCATTCTTCAGTCCGAATGGCATCACTTTGTAACAGAACGTGCCCCAAGGTGTAATGAATGTTGTCTTCTCCATGTCTTCAGGTGACATCTTGATCTGATTATATCCTGAAAATCCATCCATGAAGGAGAATACCGAGAACTGAGCCGTGTTATCCACCAATACATCAATGTGAGGTAATGGGAAGTCATCTTTCGGGCTGGCTCTGTTCAGATCCCGGTAGTCAACACACATTCTTACTTTGCCATCTTTCTTAGGCACAGGTACTATGTTAGCAACCCACGGCGGATAGCTAGTCACAGCAAGGAACCCGGCGTCCCATTGCTTTTGTACCTCTTCCTTAATTTTCATAGCCATGTCTGGGCGAGTTCGGCGCAACTTCTGTTTTACTGGTGGGCATTCTTCCCTTAGAGGCAGCTTGTGCACAACAATGTCGGTATCCAACCCTGGCATGTCTTGATACGACCAAGCAAACACATCAACATACTCTTGAAGCAGATCTATCAGTTGTCTCTTCACTGAGTCTTGCAGGCAGGCCCCGATTCTAACTTCTTTCACGTCTTCATCCGTACCAAGATTAATCACTTCAATCTCCTCCTGGTGAGGAGTAATAACCTTTTCCTCTTGTCTCAACAACCTGGCTAGCTCTTCAGGAAGCTCATACTCTTCATCAACCCCTTCATCATCTTGATTGATTGGATTGTCAAAGTCATACGATGTCATAGCCGTGCTGTTGTCGGTGCTGTCTGGAAGGCACTCTCTGCAAGGGTTGAGTTGGTTCATTTTAGTGATTGATTTTAATCTTGCTTTAGAAAAAAGTGAAATGAAGTTATCATTTTGAAAACACAGCCATTTATTTTTGTACAAAAGAAAAAGGGAAAAACAGTGAACAGAAAAGAAAAAGACTCGTTTGCAAAAAGATTGTCTGATATTTCATTAATTTAATCTTGTTTGCACAAAAGTACAAATGGCCCTGATTACAAAATGAGTCTTGTCATCTTGGGCAAGATGCAAGACTTTGATGCATGCTATAAAAATACAGGAAATAATAATTACTCTGCATGAGTAACCCTTATAATTTCCTGGGAAGACCAGTTCGAGACACTGCTCCCCGGGATCTTCGGACGAATCCAATTCTCCAGATTGCGCTCCTCTTCCAGCTCGTCTTCCAGACAGTTGATAGCATCGGGGGTAAGCATCCCCCCACTGACAAAACCAGGCTCTGCAGCAGCCTTTGCTTGATGTTGAGTTGGTCTGTAACCCAACCCAAATTTGTCCTTCTTCTCCTCCACAGCTAATACCTTGCCCCAGCCTAGGGCAGTTCCTTCTTCAACAACCTTCCGGGCTTGTTGGTAAGATGACATGGAGATCCCCGACACAGCAGATGCTTCATTGACATTCAAGGCTTCAAAACCTTGGCTCATTGTTTCATGGATCTCCCCATCCATCTCAATGTATTTGTAAGTAGCCAGATGGCTAACGAAAATATCCTCTTCCCCACAGATTGTGACAACTTGACCTTCCCACTCAAATTTTAACTTTTGGTGAAGGGTAGACGTTATTGCGCCGGCGGCGTGAATCCAGGGTCTACCCAACAAACAGCTGTAGGCGGGCTGAATGTCCATCACATAAAAGATAGTTTTAAAAGTCTGTGGGCCAATTGTCACAGGCAGCTCAATCTCTCCCAGAACCGATCTCTTAGAACCATCAAAGGCTCTTACTACCAGGTTGCTGGGTCTCAATGCCAATCCATCATGTTCAAGCTTCACCAGAGCCTTCTTTGGTAAGACATTCAGGGAAGAACCTGTGTCCACCAGCACATGAGAAAGGACAGCTCCTTTGCATTCCATGGTTATGTGCAAGGCTTTGTTGTGATTGCGGCCATCCGCTGTCAAGTCAGAATTGGTAAACCCTAGCCCATTGCTAGCAGTAACATTCCCAACCACGGTTTCCAATTGGTTGACGGTAATCTCCTCAGGCACGTAAGCTGCGTGCAGGACCTTAAGTAGTGCATTCCGATGGGCTTCGGAGCACATAAGCAGTGAGAGGATAGAGATTTTGGATGGCGTCTGGTGAAGCTGATCCACAATTTTATAATCACTCTTTTTGATGATTCGCATAAACTCATCAACTTCCTGATCAAATGGAGTTTTCAGGGCTTCTTTGGCAGCTGGATCTTCCTGCACCGGGCCTTTACCCTTTGCCTTGGCAGCAGCTTCTGCTTCGGCAGTAGGTCTTTGAACTTGTGAAGCAAAGAGACGTCCGCTTCGAGTGAAGCCTCCGCCTCCCCCCACATTATCTACTTGCGGTGCAGGTGCTGATGTTTCAAGAGTGATTCTTTTCCCTTCACAGTACACGTCAGAGCCATAGTTCCAAGGGATGGCCCTATTGCTTTCATATGGTACTGGTCCAGGCACCGTGACAGTGACTGGACTGATTGCTGCTGCTGAAGGGACTATTATTGTTTGTGGATCATAAAAGATTGTAACTGGTGCTCTGGCGGGAGCAGCACCTTCTGAATGGTAGGCGGAATTATTTTCAGGATCATAGAATATGGTAACAGTAGAGACATCTTCATGATTGATTGCTGGTGTTGTAGGAGGTGTTGTTGGAAGGACTGATGTTGTTGTTGCTGGAGATTTGAAATGGAATGAAGCTGAAGTTGTAGCAGGAGGAACTGTTGAAAACTGATCATTTGGGAGGACAGGTGAAGTACTTGTTGATGTTGCTGGTGAATTGTCGGGAACAATAGTTGCTGTATTTGTAGGAGGGTCTGAAACCGTTGTTGATGAAGTTGCCGGATTTGTCGGAAATGATGTAGTGATCTGGAGTAGGCCACTCCGAATAAGGCTGTCAATGCCATTTCTCAAGTCCTCACACCCATTCCATGAAATATTGCAATAGGGACACCCTAGTTCACACCCCGGAAATATTTGGTTTTCACGGAGTTGAGCTTTGATTTCCACCAACGGTGTCCTGATCTGATCCACACTGGTTATTAAATAAGACGGTTGGTCTTCTTCAATAGCATTAATTCGGGGACCACCATGGTTTGGCATTGGGTTTTTATTGACATTGGGCGGAGGTGCAAAATTCAGAGCCTTGGAGTCTACCAAGTCTTGTACCTTCATATGCAGAGCCCTGCATTTTTCTGTACTGTGACCAGGTGCGTTGGAATGAAAAGCACACCTAGCATTAGAGTCATAGTTTCTTGGTAGACTGTTGGGATCCGGAGGTGCCAACGTTCTTAGCTCAACTAGGTTGAGTTTCAGAAGTTGTGGCAGCAAGGCGGCATATGGCATTGGGATCGGGTCGATCACTCTGTTAGCTTGAGATGGCCTCTGTTGGAATGGCCTCTGTTGATTGTTGTTGTTGGTGTTGTTGTTGAAGTTTCTTGGAGGATATTGATTCTAATGATGATACTGAGGTTGTTGTTGGAAGTTTTGTTGAGGAGGTTGATAGACTGGCTGTGGGTGAGCTGGAGCAGGGATAGTGACTGCTGCTATTGACCTCTGAACATATTGGGGCCTACCCCTGTTGGTGTGAATGGCATTGGTCTCGCCAGTTCTTCTCGGGCCTGCAAAAGGCTTTCTTGTACCACTGGACGAGCTTGCACCATTGTCTGAGATCTTTCCCATTTTCAACAGGCTTTCAATTCTCTCCCCAGCTATGACAACATCTGCGAAGCTGGCGGAAGAGAAAGCAGCCAACCTGTCAATATACGTTCCCTGGAGAGTGTTCATAAACATGTCTGCCATTTCTCTCTCAGACATTGGTGGTTGAACAGCGGCAGCCAATTGCCTCCACCTTTGGGCATACTCTCGGAAACTCTCCCTCGAAGACTGTGACATTCCCATTAGGAGGGTCCTGTTGGGTGCCATATCTAGATTATATTGATACTGTCTGATGAAGGCTTCTGCCAGGTCCTTCCAGCATCTTATAGTTGCTCTTGTCAGATGGGAATACCATTCCCTTGATGCTCCAGTCAAGCTATCTTCGAAGTAGAACATCCAGAGTTTCTCATCCATTGTATAGGCCTTCAGCCTTCCCAGAAATGATTGTAGATGGGTCCGGGGGCATGAAGTCCCATTATACTTTTCGAAACAAGGAGGCTTGAACTTATGGGGGATCCTGACCCCGTCTACCAAACCCATGTCCATGACGTCGAAGCCCAAAGAATTTTGAGACTCCAGTGATCTCAACTTCTCAGCTATTTCATCCAGCCGCCTATCATAAGTTTCCTCTCCAGCACCCATTACTGTAAATTGGTCCTCCTGAGGATCTTCTTGAAGTACTCTCCCTGCTGTGGCAGTCCCTTGTATATTGACTGGGATGTTGGCCTCTGGATGGAGATGGGGTCCAAAAACTGGGGGATTGACATGAGGTTGAACCCTCTCGTTGTTACTTGTGCCAGCAGTCCCCACATGGGGCTCATCTTGATTCCTCCCTTCTACCAAAGCCCTGAGCCTCTCCTGGCTTTGAGCTAAGTTGTTCATCACTTCCATGAATTGTGTTATCTGAGTTCTCATCTCCAACCTTTCGTTGGCCATCTGGTTTCTGACCTCCGTAAGGTCTTGTTGCATCTGATCCATCTGAATTCCTGGAAGGTTGTTTCTAGTTGGATACCTGTGAGGCCTGTTGAGAGGAAATACCCGGCGGCGAGCAATAATTCCTGAATATCACAACAGAGGTTAGCAACAACAAAACAAAAACCTACAAAACAAACAAAAGGGTTAGTATGCAATGCAGTTATGCTTATTTGCTCTCAAGGTATCCGGTTTGGCCTTCAGTTTTGACCCTTCCAGACCCTTGAAGATGACGCTGTTGAAGTTGCTTTTGAAATAACCCAGATGGAAACTAACACAAATATATTACAAAACGTGAAATAATACAATTTGTTCATTTTACAACACAAGCCCTCCAAGGGGTCAAAATACATCACAAAAAGCAAAAGTACATGGAATAGGAATAACAACAAGCAAATGATCAAACTCCAAGGCCAAACTCATCCTCACGAACTTCCTTAAGAAGTGCTTCGGTCACAGGATCAGCCGGGCGCTCCGTGAGACCTCTGATGAGAAGGTTTCTTGTTGCAACTGCTGCAGTCAACTTCCTGTTCTGACTTTGGTCCTTAGACCTCTTCACTCCAGCTCTGATTTCTAGCTCTGATATTTCCTTCTGGGCTGCTGCCAGGGCTTTTTCCATCTGTTCCATCTTGTCCTGAACTCTCTTGTCTTCTAGAGTACGGGCCTCAGTGATCCGGACCCACCTGGCCTGACTCTCTTTCAAATACAAGTCTGTCCTTGCTCTCTGGAACTGGGCTTCTTTACAAGCATTCTTCAGAATCTGTTCACCAGCCTTAGACTTGTTGATATAATCTCCAGACTTCTCAATCTTGGTCAAGTGTTCCACTCTCAACTTCTCCAGTCTCTCAATCTCCCTCACACCTTCACTCCTCTCCCTGAGGGTCTTCTGCAAGGCTTGGGTTAACTTCTCATTCCTTTCCTTCAAGCTCTCAAACTCTTCCAAACTGATAGTGGCAGGGGGTGGTGCTGAAGATGACTCAGGCATGTCTTCTATGGTGAAGGGCATTCCAGAGAATTGGGCCCTAGCATGGGACCACTCATAATATTGGACTGATGCCACATTATTGCACTTCCCCAGAATGGTGATTCCCTTGGTTTGAACATGATCCCAGGCCCAAGCAGCCTGCCTAACAGTTGCCAGACTAACCTTGTTCTCACAGTAGAGGGTCTCAACCAAGTCTTGTTCCCTTGTAGTATGAACCAGCGCATAGCCCAATTGCCTCCTGAACAGCAGAGGGTTGTAATTGATACTTCCCTTAACTCCTATTAAGGGCACATTGGGAAAGTGCCCACAGCTGGTGACTATATCTCTGCCCTTGGTGCTCTGAGTACACCATCTGATGTCTGCTGAAGTGAGAGTAGTGAGCCTTTTAGCCCAGTTGCTTTGCTGATGAGGATTTAGAAATGTATCTGTCCTGGGTAGATGCCTGAGAAGCCAAGCATGGAATAATGGAGCACAAATCCTCACTAATCTTCCCCTCTGCTTCTCATTTCTCTGATGTACTGAGTAATAGAGATCACCCAGTAAAGTTGGCACATGGTTCTTCAGGATGAACAAGTGGATTGCATTCTTACTAATGAAACGGGGCTCATCTGCAAACAACACAATTCCATATACACTTAAGGCCAACAGAGCACAAACAGCTTTCCACTCCCCCAAGGAGGCCTTCAAACTAGCTTGAGAAATCAGGAAGTCCAGATGAAATCCAGGGATCCCAGCTTTGGAGGTCATATGCTGTTCAATCAAAACAGGCTCCAGGTGCAAAGCTTTTGCTATCTCTCCATTGCTGGGAAAAACCATTTCAGGGTTGAAAGGGATTTCCCTCTTGATAGGCAAACCAACCAAAGATGAGTATTCTTCCAAAAGAGGACCCAACTGAAAGTCTTGAAAGGTGAAACATCTCAATGGGGGATCATAGAACTGAATGCAGGTGTGGATGAGGCTCCTCTGTGAAGGGTCCAGATCCATAACCATGTCCAGTATATCTCCATAACTCTCCCTGAACGAGGGTATGTGATCTGGAGTGATCAGGGTCTGGATCCTCCTGATGTCTGATAAGTCTGGTTGGAAGAAGTGATAAGTGATGTTGCTTTTCTTTGGAGCCATGATGCTGAAGACTGAGTAGAGTGCTGATGAAGATGCTGAGGAGTGGGCCACTGGCTGGCTAGTGCTAGTAACTGAAGTATATGGCTGACAAGCTGAAGCAAGTGCTGGTGGAGATAGGTCAATATAGCAGATGGGGTCAAAACCAAAACCAGATGAAAATGGATACCCTGAAACACAAATAAGCACATGTTAATATGATTCAATGGGTATGTATGCAAATGAAATGCAAGGGTTTGTGACTGAGCTGGATCTGATTAACTGCCTTGGTATAGATCCATGCGTGTTCAAGAAATCCAGGTGGAGGTCTATAAATCCAGTAACCAGGGTGGGGGACTCAAATAAAGAGCCACAAGTCCAGGGTTTAGAATCACAAGAACTATCCAACATGGAGCATTCTTAACAAAGTCAAAGTAACAGGGTATTCTGAGGTCAAGGTACCTGCAAACCTGTAAACAGCCCAACCCCCTCACAGGTGGTGGTCTAGAACAAGGATCCTCAGACTTGGATCAGTTATGAGAAGTGTAAACACTTCTAACCCGGAGGTACAGTGTTTACAATAACCATAACAATTCCTCCTCTAATTCACCTCAGTTTCTGAAGGTCAAAACTAAAAGGTCATCCAGACTTAGCAGGCTTCCCAGATAGCCCTAGCATTGCAGGAAATCTGCAACACAGAGTTCTCAAGAAGAAACCCATATCTGAACCGTGTTTCATATTCCCGCACCAGACCGAAATGGAATGGGAAAGAATATGATTCACTCTAGCCTAGGTGTCACTCAGGTCCCAGGTATAGGACCTTAACTCTCAATGAATCACCCACCCACCAAAACAAGAAACCAGATCCAGCCAGCAACAATGACAGTATGATATATATAAATGCAATAAAGAAAGCAGTAAAGTAACTGTACATAAAGCAATAAACAAAAATAAATACAAGCACAAACAAGCACATAACACCCCAGTAAACACAAATCAAACAAGCGCTAGGAGGAACCCACAAAAAGAACCAGAAGCCCTGGTTGCAATATAAGACATCCCCAGCAGAGTCGCCAAGCTGTCGCTCTCGACAAATGAAACAGGGTCATATGAAGGTACAGACGCGAGCGGTCGGCGAAGGAGACAGTGAGAACACACAGCCGTGAACTCACTGGAGATGAAAAGAGTCGCCAGCTAGGCATTTTTATCCCGGAGGAAAGGCAATGCTGCATAGACCTAGAAAAAGATGGATAAGACGGTTTGCGAACCAGAGAGACTGAGAAAGGGGGTCGGTTACAACCTGGGAAGGTATTAGCACCCAGATTGTCCGTCGTACTCGACGGGATCCACGCTTAAAAGATTTGTGTTTTAAAGGGGTAGTGTCAGTGCAATCTGTGTATAGAATAGCTGGAAAAGATGTACAGGTGCCAGTGTATAGTGTATAAGTGATGTGAAGTATGAAAGTGTCAGTGTAGGAGCAGAATGAAATGAATTGCTCAAGATCATGAGGCTAAAAGAATGACGCTGGAAGGAGGGGGAATGGACAGAGACTTTTGTTCGATAACTGTTAAGTTATGCCTACGTATCCTCTCGTGCAATGAGGAAGTCAGAACACCGTAGTTCGACCCAAAGAGACTGAAAGATGAATTGACTTGTGAACTGCTTGCTTGCCTATGCTCAAGTGTATGATCTGTCTGGCACAGATGCGAACTGTCTTGCATTAGACGGAAGAAGCAAGTTCTCGTTTGTGAGTGAGTAAGATGAGAAAAGAATCCCGGAGGAGACGATTATTGTTGTTTTTGAGTTTTCAGTCTTTTATTGCTTTTGAAAGTTTGTCATAAGAAAATGAGCTTAAACCTAAACCAATGGATTAGTAAACTCATCACATCTTCCCTCTGATTAGGGGTAATGAGATTACCTTAAGTGCGAAGTCAGATTCTCACACTTAATCACCTTTGGTGTAGGATTAAGATCATTAACCTACTTGTGATTATTTAGATGTTTTTGTGGTTTTTGTTTAGTGTTGAGTAATGAGGTTAAGCCATAATCATGGATTGAACAGACTCATTACACCATCCTAAAAGAAGGATGATAGATGAGAATGTTTAAGTTGAGAAAAACTCCTCAACTTAATCCATGATTAGGGATTAAACCCATGACAAAACAAGCCTTTATTAAGTGGATTTTATTTAGATTAATGGTATGATGATGAAGTGTTTTTTATGATTTGTAAGACAACTTGAGGGGGACTTGTCCATTAACACTAGGGTTAGTCCTTCTTAACCAATTAAGGAAGAATTAGAACACTAATGCAAGGCCCAAGTTACAAGTGTGATGTCTTGATGATTATTAGATGAATTGATTAAGAGATTTAAACACATAAAGGGTTTAACACTTAGGATTAAAGTTATACACTCCATCCTAAGAGAAGGATGCAGGCATAACCCTAATCACAAAATCTTAAAGCCTTTAGGGTTTAGTCCCTGATTATGAGGTGAGAAGAGAAGACTCAAAGAGAGACACAAAGGTAAAAACTATGAGGGGAGACTAATCAAAACCCTAATTCATTATCATGCTTGGTTGATCCTAAGGTTTGTGAGGTTTGCAAGAACAATCTTCAGAGGAACCACCAGGGAGCAGATGAATAAGATCAAGAGAAGCAAAGTGACTTGCTTCATTCAAGAAGTCAAGTCACTTGAAGAAAGAAAGTGGGAGAAGCAAGAATGAGCGAGCTCAAACTCAAACACATATAAGAATGCAGCAATGGATGCAAGAGAGATGAAAAGAAAAGTTATGAGAAGTGAAGGCAAATTCACTTCTCAAGTTTACTTACCACCTGAAATGTTAGAAAGAAATGCAATGCAATGCTAAATGAAATGAAATGACATGATGCTAAACAAAACCAGAAGCATGTTGATGATGATAATGATTCTATGAGATGCTATGAACATGAGGCAGCATATGGAGATGTTCATACAAGATTATGAATGCAAATGATGCAAGTTAAGGAGCATGAACAAGCATGGAAAGTTATGAATCATACAAGACAAATGACATGGCAAATATGTAATGCAATGGTCAAACATGCTTTCTATATATCTTAAGATGTCAAATGAATCATAAGCATGCACAAAATGCAAAGACAAGTCATGTTATGCAAGGAAATGCAAGAAAGATGCAAGAGAAGGCCCAAATTAGGGTTCATGGATCAAACATCAAACCAAAACCCAAAACAGAAGCAAACCTCATGATAAAAAATGGAAAATGGTATTCAAAGAAACCCTAGGCCTATGATAAACCACTGCCCAAAGGGGAGCTCTCAACTCTCAACCAAACTCAAGATATGAATTTCCTAAGTTATTAGGGTTTTTTAGGGTTCTTAACAAAACAAATGCCAAACAATTTGAAAATGCAAGAACAAATCATGGCCTTTTTACCCTAGAAACTACATGCCAAACACAAAACAATGCAAGAAGAAGCAATGTCTCAACCTTCCCCAATAGGCAAAAATGAATTTTTAAACTTATGATCAAATTAATGCATAAAAAATGATTTAATTCAATGAAAAATTCTTAAAATGCATCAAGATCAAAAAATAAATTTGGTTTGAAGGTTGGACAATGTTTCTAAATGTCTTAGAACATTTCATGAATTTTTTGGTGATTTTTAAATACCTAAAAGTATTTTTAATAAATTAATTTCCATTAATCAATTAAAAATAATCTTTTAAATATTTAAAAATACTTTTTTAATGATAAAAAATAAAATAAAAATATTTTTGGGTCTTAAAAATTAATAAAACTTTAAAGAAAAAGTTTCATAATTTTTAAGAATTTTTTGCTATTTTAAATTAATTATGCAATTTAAATGAAAGAAAATGAATTAAAAAATCAAGTAAAATAAAAGTCAGAGGAATGGAGGGCCAGGATGAGCCTAGGGTTTGAATTGGTTGACTGGCGCGTGATCTTGTGGCCAGGATTGGTTCTGAGTTAATTACATTTAATTAAAACTAATAATAAAATTAGGGCTAATCAAAGAGATCCTGGCCTTTCCCTTGCGCGCGCAGTCAACAAGTCAATGGCAATCAATGGTCCAAATTCAAACTAGCATTAATGACTGTAATTAGGGCAAATCATTCTCAGGTGGCCGGAGAAGACCTCCGGTCGTCTTCTCCGGCCAGCAACTCCCCTGAAAAATCCCCAAACCCCTCAAAATGTAATATAAATGAAACCTAAGACCTGGGAAATGATCTCCATCCTCTCACGAACTAAACCCCTCTCTCAAAACACATTTATGTTTCCTAAATAAGCTGAATCGAAGAGGATAAGTTCTAGGTCACGCAAGCTTCAGAAACAAATTAAATGCTTATTTCAAAACCAATTTCAAAACCAATGGTACCAGAATGATCAGTGAAGCTAGTAGAACAAGTTTGTAACAAGAAAAGCAACTTCTGGAAAAATAAATTTCAGGCTACCTGAGATTCGAAGCTTTCAGTTTAGGAACTTTCTGGCCACCTTTCCTTGTGCAATCTACTCCTTAGAACCTCTTGATGATGTTTGAATGCTCAAATGGAGTTTAAGTTGGCTTGATGATGAGTTTCGAAAGGAACTGCTTCAGCTTGATCAAAAATGGCAATGGTGTTTCTGGAGGTTTCAGGCCATGGTGAGTGATTGTTTGAGGTCCAAATGATGTATGGAGAAGCTTTGCAAGGTTTGTTTGGCTGTTTGTGGCTTGTGGAGAGAGGTTCGATAGAAAATGCAGGCTGAGGTGAAGAATGGTTATGGAGTATTCAGGCTGTTTCAGGCTTGTGTTCTTGGTGCTGGGTGGCCTATGCAGTGTGTTGAGTTGGATGATGAAGAAAGTTTTAGTGTTTTGTGGTTGTGTAAAGAAATTCGAAAGCTTATGCAAAATGGAAGGTTTTGGTGTATGTGGTGAATGAGGTGGTTTCAGCCTTGCTTCTTGTTATGGCTAGCTTGCAAATTGATAACATATTTTAATCCAAGTGGCCAGAGGATGTGACTTGTGCTGTGGTGATTGGGATGTTTGCTTTTGCATAAAGTCCACCTTTTGTGTAAGTGAGGCATGGCTTGACTCTAGGCAAGTACAAGGGCTAGGGCTGGCGCAGCATGGTGAGTGTGTGAGGCTGGCTTGATTCAAGGACCAATGCAGCAAGTTGGTGAAGCATGATCATGAGTTTTGCAACTTGGTTACTTTATGGTTCACATGTGAAGAAAACCTTGTTACACAAACCAAACCATAGGCAAACTTGATCCAATTCTGATTTTCAACACTTAGAGAATGTTTATGTGTTGGTTTGAAATGAATTAGAGGCTACATTTGGCTTTGGTTCAAGACTTTGCAAAATTTCCATTTGAAGCATGCCTTAGAAATTAATGATTTTTGCCAACTTTGCATTGCCATAACTTTTGATCCAAGAAGAGTTTGATCATGTTCTTGTACTTTTTGAAAAGGGAAAGATGGGATCTACAACTTTCATGACCAAAGTTTTTTCATTTGAAGCATTTTTGGACCATAAATCAAGGCTTGAAGAATGACCTAAAATGATGCATCCTTGAAAAGTCAACTATGCCCAAAAAGTCAACATTTGCAAAAACCCTAAATTCTTGATTTCTATGAACTTCAACCTTCTTCCATGATCAAATAAAGATCATATACACTCAAAATGATGAAGATCACCCATTGGTTGGGTCATTGGGGGCCTCAGATGCCCTGATTTTGCACTGACTTGTCTGAAAAGTCAACTCTTGATCAGATGACTTCCCCATGGAATTTCTTCATGAAAATTGATATGCATACTCCCTATACCAAATAGAGACCAATGGAAACAAGAATGACCAAAAAATTTGGTGTTATGGCCTCTGAAACCAAAACCCTAATTTTCAGTCCACTGTGCAGTCAAACTTGGCTCTGCATCCACTCAAACCCTAGTTCTTGTGATTCCTCTGCAATTTTGACTTTGAGGAGATGGAATATGACATAAGAACACACATGGACCCCTTTGAGTTGATTGGTTGCCTTTGGAGTGGCCCAAGAAGCTCTTGGATTGCTCAGATCACAAACCCTAGGTGCAGATGACTTTGAATCAATGCAGTGAATCAAAAATGTGACATGAGATGCTATGATTGAGTTTATGCATATGAAATGATCACAAGCCATGGTGTGAATGGGTGAGGGCAAATTTGGGGTGTTTACAGCTGTGAACAACTTGGAAGACGAGGAAGAAAGCGACCGCAACCTGGAGAGTTGGATACGTCCAAGGATCCCGGGGAGCCAAGTCCTTAACTGGTCTTCCCAGGAAATTATAAGGGTTACTCCTGCAGAGTAATTATTATTTCCTGTATTTTTAAGCATGCATCAAGTCTTGCATCTTGCCCAAGATGCCAAGACTCATTTTGTAATCGGGCCATCTTGTAATTTTGTGCAAA
Source organism: Lathyrus aphaca (assembly GCA_963966055.1). Taxonomy (NCBI): domain Eukaryota; kingdom Viridiplantae; phylum Streptophyta; class Magnoliopsida; order Fabales; family Fabaceae; genus Lathyrus; species Lathyrus aphaca. The sequence continues at coordinate 161,798,639 of OZ014520.1, read as the reverse complement.
TGGATTAATCAATGAATATCGGACATCTTTTGCAAATGAGTCTTTTTCTTTTCCACTCACTGTTTTCCATTTTTCTTTTTGTACAAAAATAAAATGGCAATGTTTTCCAAAATGATAACTCCTTTTCACTTTTTTCTAAACAAGATTAAAATTGATCACTAAAATGAACAATCTAAACCCTTGCAGAGAGTGCCTTTCAGATTGCACCGACAACAACACTGCTATGGCTTCGTATGACTTTGACAATCCAATCAATCAAGCTGATGAAGGGGTTGAGGAAGATTATGAGCTACCTGAAGAGCTAGCCAGGTTGTTATGGCAAGAGGAGAAGGTTATCACTCTTCATCAGGAGGAGGTCGAAACGGTTAATCTTGGTACGGAAGAAAACGTGAAAGAAGTTAAGATTGGGGCCTGCCTACAAGATTCAGTAAAAGAGCCACTGATTGATATGCTTCGAGAGTATGTGGATGTATTTGCTTGGTCTTATCAGGATATGCCAGGGTTGGACACCGATATTGTCATGCACAAGCTGCCTTTGAAAGAAGACTGCCCACCGGTAAAACAGAGGCTACGTCGTACTCGCCCAGATATGGCAATGAAGATAAAGGAAGAGGTGCAAAAGCAGTGGGACGCCGGTTTCCTTGCTGTGACTAGTTATCCGCCGTGGGTTTCTAATATTGTGCCTGTGCCTAAGAAAGACGGCAAGGTGAGGATGTGTGTGGATTACCGGGACCTGAACAGAGCCAGCCCGAAAGATGACTTCCCATTACCTCACATTGATGTATTGGTCGACAATACGGCTCAGTTCTCGGTGTTCTCCTTCATGGACGGTTTCTCAGGATACAATCAGATCAAGATGTCACCTGAAGACATGGAGAAGACAACTTTCATCACACCCTGGGGTACATTCTGTTATAAGGTGATGCCATTCGGACTGAAGAATGCTGGTGCAACTTATCAACGGGCTATGGTAACATTATTCCATGACATGATCCATAAAGAAATTGAGTGTTATGTGGATGACATGATTGCCAAGTCCCTCACAGAAGAAGACCACCTGGTAAATCTATTGAAGTTATTCAAGCGTCTGAGGAAGTACCAACTGAAGTTAAACCCCAACAAATGCACGTTCGGGGTGCGATCCGGTAAGCTGCTGGGATTTATTGTGAGCGAGAAAGGAATTGAAGTTGACCCTGATAAAGTCAAAGCTATTCAAGAAATGCCTGCACCGAAGACAAAAAAAGAAATTCGGGGGTTTCTAGGTAGATTGAACTACATTTCAAGGTTCATATCTCACCTTACAGCAACCTGTGAGCCTTTGTTCAAGCTGTTAAGAAAAGAACAAACGGTCAGGTGGAACGAAGACTGCCAGAGGGCTTTTGACAAAATCAAGGAATACTTACAAGAGCCTCCGATCCTTATGCCTCCAGTTGAAGGAAGACCTCTGATAATGTACTTGACAGTATTAGAAGAGTCAATGGGGTGTGTGCTAGGCCAGCATGACGAGTTTGGTCGAAAAGAGTATGCGATATACTACCTAAGCAAAAAGTTTACCGACTGTGAACAACGTTATTCACTGCTCGAGAAAACTTGCTGTGCTTTAGCGTGGGCTGCTCGCCGACTAAGGCAGTATATGTTGACCCACACTACTTTGTTGATCTCAAAGATGGATCCAGTCAAGTACATTTTTGAGAAGCCAGCACTTACTGGACGGGTTGCAAGATGGCAAATGATCCTCACAGAATATGACATTCAGTACACATCTCAAAAAGCCATCAAGGGCAGTGTATTGTCTGAATATCTCGTTGAGCAACCCATTGATGATTACCAGCCTATGAGATTTGACTTCCCCGATGAAGACATCGTGTTCATAAAAGCAAAAGATCATGAAGAGCCTATTCACACTGAAGGGCCTGACCCAGAAGAAGAATGGACTATGATGTTTGACGGGGTTGTTAACATGAATGGTCGTGGTGTTGGTGCAGTACTCATTACACCTAAGGGAGTTCACATGCCTTTCTCGGCAAAACTCACCTTTAACTGCACTAACAACGAAGCTGAATACGAAGCTTGTATTATGGGTCTTGAGGAAGCCATTGACCTCAGGATCAAAACTTTGATTGTATTCGGAGATTCAGCTCTGGTAATTAATCAAACCAACGGCAAATGGTACACCCACCAGGATCATCTGATACCTTATCGGGACTATACAAGAAGGTTATTGAATTTCTTCACAACAGTCAAGCTTGAGTATATCCCTCGAGATGAAAATCAGTTTGCAGATGCTCTGGCTACCATTTCATCAATGATCAAAGTTCAAACTGCCAACTTCGTACCTCGGATTTCAGTGTCCAGACTCGACAGACCAGCATATGTATTTGCAGCAGACATTGTAAAAGATGATAAACCTTGGTTCCATGACATTTAGTGCTTCTTGGAGGATCAAACATACCCATCTGGGGCATCTTCCAATGACAAGAAGACATTAAGAAGGCTAGCTGGTAGTTTCTTTCTGAATATTGATGGTTCCATGTACAAGAGAAACTTTGATATGGTACTCCTCAGATGCGTTGATAGGACAGAAGCATACTTGTTAATGCACGAAGTGCACGAAGGATCCTTTGGTACCCATGCAGGAGGGCATGCCATGGCTAAAAAGTTATTGAGATCAGGTTATTACTGGATCACGATGGATGCTGACTGTTGTGCCTATGCTAGAAAATGCCATAAATGCTAGATTTATGCGGATAAAGTGCATGTACCTCCCAATCCTTTAAATGTGATGTCTTCACCCTGGCCCTTTGCCATGTGGGGCATTGATATGATTGGCAAGATTGAACCGACTGCTTCAAACAGCCACTGATTCATCCTGGTTGCCATAGACTATTTTACCAAGTGGGTTGAAGCAGCTTCCTATGCAAATGTCACCAGGCAAGTGGTAGCCCGATTTCTAAAGAGAGACATCATCTGTCGGTATGGAGTGCCCGAGCGAATCATTACTGATAATGGTTCCAACTTGAACAATAAAATGATGGCAGAACTATGCCGGGACTTCAAAATCCAACACCACAATTCTTCTCCTTACAGGCCAAAGATGAATGGGGTTGTTGAGGCAGCTAACAAGAATATCAAGAAGATTGTGCAGAAGATGGTGGTTACCTACAAAGACTTGCATGAAATGCTACCATTTGCCTTGCATGGGTACCGAACGTCAATCAGAACATCCACTGGGGCAACACCGTATTAGCTTGTGTACGGTATGGATGCAGTCCTACCTGTTGAAGTTGAATTACCCTCCTTACGGGTATTAATGGATGTTAAGTTGAACGAAGCAGAATGGGTCCGATCCCGATACGAACAACTGAATCTGATTGAAGAAAAGAGATTGGCTGCAATCTGTCATGGGCAGTTATACCAGAAAAGAATGAAGAAAGCCTTCGATCAGAAAGTCAGGCTCCGAGAATACCAAGTAGGAGATCTTGTGCTGAAAAGACTCCTCCCTCCTCATACAGACCACAGGGGCAAGTGGACTCCGAACTATGAAGGGCCATTCGTAGTGAAGAAAGTTTTCTCTGGTGGAGCACTGATGCTCAGCACTATGGATGGTGAAGACTTCCCGTCCCCTGTGAATTCAAATGCAGTTAAAAAATACTTCGCATAAAAATGACCCGCTGGACATAAAAACAGAACGTAAGTCCAGGCAAAAATAGGGCATCCAGGCGAGTCAAAAACAGAATAAAAGACTCGGGCAAAAATAAGGGAAATAAATAAAAAATGTACATCCGCTGAGTTGAAAAGCCGCATTGGACAACTCAGGCAAAAATGGGTATCCCGATGGATTGAAAACCCGAAAGGGCGATCCATGCAAAACAAAGGAATAAGCGAACAACTGCATTCTGAATTCGTCCGTATCTCTTACAACTTGGTAAGCTTTGAAAGGTTTGAGCGTCGGTCAGAATCAACCTTCTTCAGAAAGCAAGACGAGAAGAACGTCAAATGTCATACGAGTCATAGCAAAAGGGAAGCTCCCCGAAGCGTCACCAACATTGCCAGCACCTTTTTGTTTTTCATTTTGTAACAATCTCCTCATTTCAGGGGATCTGTTTCTGTGACTATATCTTGCCAATTCAGGGCACCCAAATTAATAAAATCATATTTTCAGTCATAGTTTGTCTCGTACATTCTATTTTCATTTGCAAAATGTCTGATGTCCTTAAGATATTGATTGCATAAATACAGATGCCCCCCTTCTAAAGGAAAAATAATGAATACGTGCTTACAGGAAATATACTTACTCCCGGGAGTGTCTAAACTCCTATGATGGGATCCAGTAAAGGATACCTTGGGATATTTGTACGTTTCTTTGTTATAACAGGATTGCAGGTATTCAAAGCACAACATGGGGCATGAAAGCTTCTCCCCAGCAGGCTGCCAAATCATTACTTACTCGGCACATCTAAGCACCGGAGGTGCTTTATCCCCAGCTGAGTTGCCAACCATCATTCCTCCTCAGGCAAGTACAAAGCCAAGGCTGCTTTCTCCCCACCGGAGCTGCCAGACATCACTTCCCCAGCATTCCCCTCGGGGCAGCACCAGAAGGTGTTCATTTTCCCATCCGAGTCATCAAGATATTATCACCCTCAGCAGGATCCCTACAGAAATCTCTAGGAAGATCTTTCAGTGATCTTTCTTCTTCCCCGGCCAAGTGCTAGACAGGGAACCATCTCCCCACAAAGTTTCAGCCTCTATCCAGAAGAGCAACGCGTGAAGAGATCACAACAAAGTGAAGAAAGCTCATGCAAACCCCAGCTGGGTCCCCCATTGTTGAGATAGGTCTATCAATGACCTATTTTCCCATGCAGATATATCCTGTCGGATCTACCAATGATCCCATCCCCAGCTGGGATATCCACTTCAAGCAGATCGGCCAGAAATCTCCACAAGCAACAGGATCCGAATCCCTGATCAATATCTTTTCATAATCATAACATCCGCATCATATTTTCACCACAGAGCGTAGCATTCCGTCTAATACGGAGCGTTACGGCAAAAATCAAACATATTGCATAAATCATAAGCCATGTGTCGAACTGAACACCTGTAAATACTGACAATTCATCAACGGTATACAGGATACTCCCCAAATTCCCCGGCAGAGAGCCAAGGCATTTCTCTTACAAATACAGATACACACTCCTTTTGGCACCCGTCCGTGTCATATCCCCAGCAGAAAGCCAAAGCGTCCCCTTTGCACTCACCATAAAAATACATATATACGATTCCTTGACACCCGTCCGTGTCACCTTACCCCAACATATTTGCCTAACATTTTGTAAACCATATACCTGTTTATGATACACCCTCCCTGACACCCGTCCGTGTCATCCTATCCCCACAGATTATACTCCAGTTTATACATTTTCCCTTTTGACACTCGTCCGTGTCACCCTCCCCAGCAGATTGGACACTCGTCTATATCTCACTCATCACTTTTTACTCATACATATACTCGTCCGTGTTTGGTATACACCACTTAAATCCCCTCAGATCCGACACTCGTCCATGTTCTTTGTTAACTAGTTGATACTCGTCCGTATCATCATCTCTGAGCATGCGTCAAGCGTTTTTTTCTACCGATACTCGTCCATATCGTAGTCTTAAGGATGCTCGTCCGCATCTTTAATCCATACACAATGTCAAATACTTTTACCTCTTTTAGAATTTAGACACTCGTCTGTGTCTATTATTCCCCATAAGAGTCCCCTCAGAATCAACACTCGTCCGTGTTCTTTGTTAACCAGTTGGTACTCGTCCGTAATCATCATCTCTGAACATGTGTCGGCATTTGTTTCTATCGATACTCGTCCGTATCATAGTCTTAGTGATGCTCGTCCGCATCTTTAATCTATACACAGTGTCAAACACTTATACCTCTCATCTCTTGAAAGTAGACACTCGTTCGTGTTTACCTTTCCCCAGCGAATTCCCCAGCAAAACTTCTCTTCTATCTGACATTCGTCCTATGTCATGATACCTTTCGGCAGTCGTACCCTGCCAGGTGATCGTCCTTCACCTTTTTGATTATCGTCATTCATCATCCCCAGTGGAGTCTCTATTCATTAGAACCCCTTCTTACCCGACATTCGTCCTATGTCGTGAGATTTTTAGCAGCCGTCCCTTGCTAGGTGATCGTCCTTCACCTCTTGATGATCGTCCTTCATCATTTTATCCGATGGTCGTCCCCATCGTTGATCTTGTTATCTGGCATTCGTCCTATGTCATGATAAGCCCTAAGAGCAGCCGTACCCTGCTAGGTGATCGTCCTTCACCTCTTGATGATCGTCCTTCGTCATGCTTATCTGATGGTCGTCCCCATCGTCAACCCTTTTTATCCGACATTCGTCCTATGTCGTGATACTTTCGGCAGCCGTACCCTGCCACGTGATCGTCCTTCACCTTAGATGACCGCCCCTCATCTTATCCCCAACACAGCAGCCGTACCCTGCTAAGTGATCGTCCTTCACCTTTGATGACCGTACCTCATCATTTATTTCATTTACCTATAATCCCCAGAGAGTCTTATAGCTTTGCTTGATGGCCTTCCCCATCACAATCTCCTACGTCCCCAGCTTGTCGGCCGTCCCCGTCATTGCTTTATTTCCCGCATTTTCCCCAGCTTGTCGGTCGTCCCCGTCATTGCTTCATCCCCAGCATTCGTCCTCGGCTCGACGGTCGTCCTCCGTCGCCCTCACTTTATAATTATACTTTACTTCCTTTTACAATCTATATCCCTTTTCTTCTTCATTCTGTGAGTGCAAATTTTGGACTGTCTTTGGTATTCAACCACAAGTTATCTTGTTTGCCTGTTAAGCCGTTGCTTACATCCTGCACAGCTAACTCATGTTTGAATAGGGGCAGCTGTAAATACCCCAAATTTTCCCTCACTCATTTCACCATGGCTTGTGACCTTTTCATATGCATAAATTCAATCATAACCTCTCATACTACATCTTTGATTCACTGCATTGCTTCTAAGTCATCTGCATCTAGGGTTTGTGATCTGAGCAATCCAAAAGCCATTTGAGCCACTCCAAAGGTCTTCAATCACTTCAAAGGGGTCCATGTATGTCCAAGCATCATATTATATCCCCACAAAATCAAGAAGGTCAAAGAATCACAAGAACTGAGAATGGCATGGAAGCAGAGCCAGGTTTAACTACACAGATGACCTAGAATTAGGGTTTTGGTTTCAGAGGCCATAACTCCAATTTTTTTGGTCATTCTTGTTTCTATTGGTCTCTATATGGTATGAGGATCATGCATATCAATTTTCATGAAGAAATTTCATGGGGAAGGCATCTAATCAAGAGTTGACTTCTTGAGCAAGTCAGTGCAAAATCAGGGCATCTGAGGCCCCCAATGACCCAACCAAAGGGTGTTCTTCATCATTTTGAATGTATATGATCTTTATTTGATCATAGAAGATGTTAGAAGTTCACAAAATTGAAGAATTTCAAGCCATTTGCAAAGTTGCCTTTTTGGGAAAGTGACTTGTAATGGAAACTTACCATTTTGGGAAACTTTTTCAACCCTTTTCTTTTTGATTCAAAAATGCCTCAAATGGGAAAACTTTGGTCATGAAAGTTGTAGAATGGATCATTCCCTTTTCAAAAAGTACAAGAACTCATTCTAATTCATTTTGGATCAAAAGTTATGGCTTGTCAAAGTTGGGGAAAATCACATAATTTCAAGTTTTGTACCAAAGAGGCAAAGTTACAAAATCTCTTGCCAAGGCAAATTGTAACTTCAAATGGACTTCTAACCTTTGCATAAACATAAACCAATGCCTAAAAGTCAGAATGAACCAAAGATTTGTCCAAATTCATGACTTGTGCATTAAGAAATTCCAAAAGGGCCAAAAGGTCACAAAGTTGCAAAACCTATCACAAACCCTAATCCACTTGCTGCATTGCCTCTAATCCATTTCCATGGTTCTCCCTAACCTCAGCTGAGCCAAGCCATGCCCCTATCACAGCCTCCCACTTGCCCATACCTCAAGTACACCTAGACTTGACTTTATGCAAAATGGCCCATACCAATCCCACAGTGCCACACCAACTTCTCTGACCCATCCAAGTGTGATAAGTGGACCAAAAGAGACTCAACACAACACACACACAGGCCTGAAACCTCTCACAAGCCATAGTTCACAAAAACTCTCCATCTTGCATTTTCTATCGAATCTCTGAACTCAGCCACCCATCCCTCAAATTTCTTCCACCATTCATCTCAAAACACTTCACTGATCATCCCTGACCCTTCACCTTGCCCTGAAACCCCCTGAAATCAAAACACGATTTCTTCCCCTCTCTGAACAGAACTCAATCAATCTCACAAAATAGCCAAAATAAACTCCAAATAAGCTTTGCAAACACTTGAGGGAGGTCAGTAGAGGTGATTGGAAGCAAGGAGACAGGCTGAAAGCTCCAAACCGAAAGCTTCACTTCAGGTAGCTTCGAAATTAATTTTTTCCAGAAACCTTGTTTTAAGTTACTAAAATGATCTACATGCTCCCCTGAGTTCAATGAACTTTTTATTTTTGAAAATGATGAAGAATTGAGAGTGTATTGCTTGACTGAAATTTCTGCCATTTTTGTTCATAGCTTCGAATCTTGTTAATGGTGAGAAATAAATTCCATTTGAGGGCAGGGATGAGCTTAGGAAGGTGAGAGGAATTGATCTGGAGCTTTAGAGCTCCAGAAATGACCTAGGGAGTGAGATTGAAAATTTCAGGGAGGAATGTCACCGGAGAAGACAACCGGAGCTCTTCTCCGGTGACCTGAATGTCATTAAGTCTTTAATTACGATTAGGGTTTGGTTTGAATGTGGACCTTAGATCTTGTGGACTTTTGTTGACTCCCGCGCGAATGGATGGCTCAGATTCATCACTTAAGCCCTAATCCACGTCATTTAGTTAATTAATTAGGTTTGTAAATTAATCTAGTCAGTTTGAATTGCAGCCGCTGGATGACGCGCCAGTCAAATCCCTCCAAAACCATTTGAATGTCAGTCTTCAGATTTGCATACTTTTCATTATTTTCATTTTTATTTCATTTTATTTATACGAATTATTTAAAATAGCAAAAATCATTTAAAAATTATGAAAATTTTTGTCAAAGATTTCATTAATTTTTAAGACACAAAAATATTTTTATTTTCATTTTTTGCATTAAAAATTATTTTTAAATCATTTAAATGTTTATTTTTAATTAGTTAATGAAAATTAATTAATTAAAAATACATTTAGGTATTTAAAAATCACAAAAAAATTCACATTGCATTTAGAAACATTTAGAAACATTATCCAACTCTCAAACCAAATTTCTTTTTTGTTCTTGATGCTTTTTGATCAATTTCATTGGAATTAATTTCATTTTAAGACAATATTTTGGTTCAATCTTCAAAAATTTCATTCTGCCTAACCCTTGAGAGTTGGATGATGATTCTTCTTGCATTGCACTATACATGGCATGTAATCTATAGGATAAATTTGGTTTGATTTGATCTTGCATTTTCAATTTGTTTTGCATTTTTCTTGTTGAGGTACCCTAAAACCCAAGCAATCTTAGGAAATTCATAACTTTCACAAGGTTAAGAGTTGGATCCTCTTCTTTGGGCAGTGAGCTTGTATAGGTTTAGGGTATCTTTGATTGCATTTTCAAATTTTTATCATGTCATTTGCTTCTGGTTTTGGATTTTTGCTTTGCATAATGCATGTAACCCTAATTTGTGCCTTCCTTTGCATCCATTTCTCATTTGCTTGCATCCAATGACTTGCCATGACATTTTGTGCATCCACATGATTCATAATACATCCTAGGGCATATTAGAATCATGTTTGATCTTTGCATCTTTCATTTGCCATGTTGTATGTCCAGTGCATTTCATAAACATTCATGAACTTCCATGGTTCAAAACATGCCTCATTTGCATCCTTATGCTTGTATGATCATTCTCATCTCTTGTCATGTGTTTGCATCATCTCTTAGCATCATTAACATCATGATTATGCTTCTGGTTTTGGTTGGCATCATGGCATTGCATCTCATTTGCATTGCATTTCATTCCTTTGCTAACTTTTCAGGTGGTAAGTTGTTTGAGAAGTGAATTTGCCTTCACTTCCCACAATCTCTTTTCATCTCTTTCATACTTTCTTTTCTGCATTTTGTATGTGTATTAGAGTGAGCTTGCTCATTCATGTTCATCTCTTGCTTCCTTCCTTCAAGCAACTTGTCTTCTTAAGTGAAGCAAGTTGTTTTGCTTCTCTTTGCTTCTTTCTCCTTTCATCTGCTCCTTTCCTGGTGGTCTCTCTGAAGTTCTTCTTGCAAACCTCATAAACCCTAGGAACAACCAAGCATGATAACAATCAGGGTTTGATTAGTCCCCATTTAGTTTTACCTTTGTGTCATCTTTGAGTCTTCTCTTCTCATCTCATAATCAAGGACTAAACCTTAAAGGCTTTAAGGCTTTGTGATTAAGGTTATGCCTGCATCCTTCTATTAGGATGGAGTGTATAACTTTAATCCTAAGTGTTAAACCCTTAATTTGTTTAAATCCTTTAATCAATCCACCTAATAATTACTAAGACATCAAGCTTGTAACTTGGGCCTTGCATTAGGGTTCTAATTCTTCCTTAATTGGTTAAGAAGGACTAACCCTAGTGTTAATGGACAAGTCCCCCTCAAGTTGTCTTACAAACCATAGAAATCACTTCTTAATCTTACCATTAACTAAAATCCACTTTAATAAAGGCTTTGTTTTGTCATGAGGTTAATCCCTAATCATGGATTAAGTTGAGGAGCCTTCCTCAGCTTAAATGTTCTCATCTATTATCCTTCTATTAGGATGGTGTAATGAGTCCATTAAATCTTTGATTATGGCTTAAACTCATTACTTAACACTAAACAAAAAAACCCAAAAACATCTAAATAAATCACAAGTAGGTTAATGATCTTAATCCTACACCATGGGGATTAAGTGTGAGATGCTGACTTCACACTTAAGGTATTCTCATTACCCCTAATCAGAGGGAAGATGTGATGAGTTTACTAACCCTTTGGTTTAGCCTTAAGCTCATTTACCTATGACAAACACCAAAAAGCAATAAAAGACTGAAAACAACAAAAAAACAAACAATGATCGTCTCCTCCGGGATTCTTTTCTCATCATCTTCACTCACAAACGGGAACTTGCTTCTTCCGTCTAATGCAAGACAGTTTGCACCTGAGCCAAACAGGTCATACACTTGAGCACATACAAGCAAGCAGTTCACAAGTCAATTTATTATTCAGTCTCTTTGGGTCGAACTACGGTGTTCTGACTTCCTCATTGCATGAGAGGATACGTAGGCATAACTTAACAGTTATCGAACAAAAGTCTCTGTATATTCCCCCTCCTTCCAGCATTATTCTTCAAGCCACATAGTCTTGAGCATTTCATTCTTGTTCTCACACTAACACTTCTCTTATACACTTCACACTTCTTTTACACTGACACTTGCATTCTTTTCCAGCTTTGATACACAAATTGCACTATAACCCTTGTGTGTTCTCTCTCTCTCTTTCGCCGACCGTTCGCGTCTGTACCCCTTCTGACCTGGGTGTCATTTGGTGGGAGCGACAGCATTGCATAAGCATACCATCTCACAATGCATAAACTTTTCATCTGCATAACTGCATAGCTAGGGTTTGTGATCAGATGAATCCAAGAAGTGATCTGAGTCATCCCAAAGGTATTGAATCTTACCAAGAGGGTTCGTATGTGTTCCATGATCATAATATGCTCCCTAAAGTTCATAAAAGTCAAGGGATCACAAAGCATGGCAAATGCATAGAGGCAGACTGAAGATTTCCTGCACAGATGACCTAAAATTGGGGTTTTGGATTTAGAGGCCTCAATCCCAATTTGTTTGGTCATTCTTGTTTCTAATGGTCTTAATAGGTTATAAGGATAATGTGTACCAAGTTTGATGAAGAAATACACTGTGGAAGTCATCTGATCATTGGGTAACTTCTTGAGCAAGTAAAGTCAAAATCAGGGCATCTGAGGCCTCCCTCAAGGGTACCAAAGGGTCATCATCATCATTTTGAGTCTCTATGATCTTTATTTGATCTTAGAAGTGGTTAGAAGTTCACAAGATTGAAGAATTTTGAGCCAAATGCAAACTTTCTATTTTTGGAAATGACTTGTAATGGCAACTTTCTATTTTGGGAAAGATATTCAACCTATTCTTTCATGACCAAAAATGCTTCAAATGGAAAATTCTTGGGCATGAAAGTTGTAGATTATGTCTTCCCATTTTCAAAAAGTACAAGAACATGTCTTGATTCATCCTAGAACTCAAGATATGGCCTTTCAAAGTTGGCAAAAATCCTATAATTTTCAAGTGTGTACCAAAGAGGGAATTTTGCAAATTCAAGTTCTAAGCCATTTCGTGACCTCTAATCAACTTCTATGTACCATAACATGTCAAAGCAACTTCAAAACATCAGAATTGGCCCAAGAATGCATGGATTTAATGGCTTGATTCACAAGAAATCTCAAAATGGAAATTATGCATAAAGCTTGCAAACACTTGAATCAAAGGCTGCAGATCATCCCAAACCATCCCATGGTTCTCCTTGAAGCTGGCTGAGGAAGGATACCCCTCAAAACCAGCTCTGAATCAGCCCATACTTGTGGTACCACAACTTTTGACTTTTTGCAAAACAAGCCATACCAATCAGCCTGTGCCACAACCACTCTTTGGCCAATCAGCATGACTTATATGGACATCAAGGAGCTCATTTCACATAAGCTTGGAGCCTGAAACTTCACACAACTCAGAATCACCAAAAATCACCAAAACCTTCAAACTTTTGAAACTCACTCCTCAGCCACTCAAACTCAGAATTTCTTTCACCATTCAACTCCACATAACCTAAAGATCATTTCCCACCCCTTGCCATGGCCTGAAACAAGCTCAAACCAAAACACGATTTCTGCACATTTAGAACTGAAACACTAAAACCAAGCCATTTAAACTTGTTCTAAGCCTTTCAGAAGCTTCAAGGAGTTCATTGGGGTGGACTAACAACAAAGAAAGGTCCAGAAAGCTCAGATTGAGAAAGCTTCATCTCAGGTATCATCAAGAACAAATTTTCCAAAACTTGCCTTTTAAGTTACAATATCAATCTACATGTTTCATTGATCATTGTGATGTGTTTGATTTTGAAAATGAGTTGAAAACAAGCATGTATTTAGCTTCTGAAAGTTTTGTGCAATTTTCCGTTTTGCTTCGATTCATGAATTTGATGGAATATAAATGTTGTTTGTTGCTGGATTCATGTTTAATGTTGTTCATTGATCATTTCTGGAGAGTTTGATGCGTTTTTATGGGGTTTTGAGGGAGTTGGGGAGGAAGATTGACCGGAGAAGATGACCGGAGTTTGCTCCGGTCACCTGAGAATGCTTAGGGTTTGTGACTAGGTGTAACACGGTGGGAGAACTGACTTTTAGTCATGTTGCGGATAGCAAGAGTCACCATCGACTTTTATTTTATCCAAGTGGAAAGGACATAAAAGAACAGGAAAGACCTATTTTAAAAGACTTGGGTTCGGGGGGTAGGTTATATAAAGGGAAGGTATTAGCACCCTTTATATCCATGGTTTTCCATGGGCTCTTAGTTACTTAGCTCACTTAAATTGTTTTTGAAGAGTGTAGTGTGTATTTAGAAATTTTTTAAGTACTTTGTAATGATCCTCGTATGGATGTATACAAAGCCTAGTTTAGAAATTGTAAGGTGTAAAAGTATTTTTGAAGAGTGAGCAAGTAACTATGAGGTACCTACCCTAAATTAAGTCTTTCGTGTTCTCATATGTTCTTTCAATGGTAAGACTATCCCTATTATTAAGGAATATGTATTCATTACCTTGGATGTGTTAAGGGACAAGCGTAGGGTCATCGTATGGTCAATGAAGGCAACAAGTAAGGGTGTCTTTAGCAATTCGTAGGGACTATCATCATTTATTCGAAGGGACAAGATCATTATTCCGTAGGCAACCTCGAAGGGACTTGATCTTTTAAACTGTAGGGACTTGATGATTTTATGAAGGGACTTTGCTTAAGACACCCCTATATTCGAGGGACTTGACCATGTTTAAAGCAACTGAGAGGGGTAACCTAGGAAGTGCAAGATGGCGATCAAAGATCGACTTACGTGTGTGAGTGTTTATATTCAGGTATTTATCTTATTTAAATTAATTTTCTAAGTTATTTTTAATCACATTTAAGTTATACACACCCTAAGATTACTAACCATACAATAAAATATTTACGAAATAAAATAAAGACGGAAAATAAACCTACAAGTATTACATGGCTTTAGCAGATACATAATAATCAAATAAAAATTATAATAATAAACATAGTAAGAAAAATAAATAAACAGTAATAAAATATTAGCAATAATAAAATAATAATAATAATGATTATAATAATAAATAAAGAAAAGAAAAATTATTTTTAGGTTAAACAAATATTAGAAATTTTTTAGAGGTTAATTAAGAAAATATAACAAATTTAATAATAATAAGCAAAATATTAAGTTCTTTACATATTAATAAAAATAAAGGTTAATATATTAATTAGGGCTTCGAAAAAATAATTTAAATTTTAGGGTTAATAGAAAAATTAGGGTTAGTGTTTTAATTAAGAAAATTAGGGTTAAGAATTTAGGTTTAGAAATTTAATTAAGATTTAAATAAATTATTTACAAATTACATATAATAAAGATTAATAAAAAAAATTATTAGAAAGAATAATTAATATTTATTTACAAAAAATATTTTATGATATAATATATTTAAGTTAAAATTAGGGTTAATAAATTAGTTAATTAGATAATTAGATAATATAATTAATATAATTACATAATTAATAAAAGAAAAATAAAATAAAACAAAAACAAGGTTTTAAAAAAAAAGGGAGGCCTGGATTTGAACCCAGGAGCTCCTCATTACCAGTTTAATTAGGAACCACTGGGATGCGTGCGCTAGCTGGTAGAGAATCAACAACAATGTATAATATATTCAACCTGCACAATATGATGAAAAAGGCAAAAAATTGGTGGGAGGTGGGATTCGAACCCCAACTCTTTCAAGTTTCAAACACAGCTCTTACCATTCAGCCACATGGGGCGCGTCTGCCTATGGAACAACAAACAATAATAATATATTATGTAAATTGAATAATTGAAAAATTGAGCAAAATATGGTGTCACCAAGGATCGAACACAGGTTATAGACATCACACACGCACGCTACTACCACTGGGCCAAGCAACGTTAATTGAAACAAAATAGAAACCAATCAATAAAAAGAATAATCAATTTTTGAAATTCTGATTGGCGCCTTTGAACTTCATCTTCTTCCTTTTACCTGCGCAAATACCTGCGAATTTATTTACAGTTTTTCCTGCGAATTTCTTATCTTAAGAACCTACGAAAATCGTATCATTCATAATATGTAAAATTTCATCAAATTAAATACATAGGCATGATCCTTGTAATGTATACAGTCCAACCATGGTTTCATTATTCATTTATATTAAGTGAATTAAGAAGCCCTAATTTGGAGGGATAAACCCTAACAATGACGTTTCATGATTCAGGCCATGAACCTTCAGTCTAATTGTCCAGAAAGTATCCTAGGGTCATTACAAACACAAACCAGCCATTAGAATCAATTAATAATGCATAAAAATATGAAATCGAAAAAGACATAGAGCTTGAACAAAAACGATTCGGTTAAGGCATATGAGAAGGTTTTGGACAATGTGAATGATGCAAATGCGTTCTATGATCCTCAAAGAAAGTGTTTCAACCTTGAGAAAGCTTGGAAACAACCTCTAGGGTCAAAACCGAATCTCACCTTTTCTTGAAAATTTTGAAATTTGTTACTTTGTTCTTGGCTGCCAAAATTCGTCCCTAATGCAATGGTCTTGTTGTCCTTATATCATAGAGTGAATTAGGTCAAAAATCTTATGGATTTGTGGGCTTTTTGATGTAGCTTGATTATGAAGAAATCAAATATTTGAAAATCCCCAAAAATCAAATCTAACAATGCCAAATTGATTATGCACAAATTTGGATGTGATCAATCAACTCTAAATGATGTTTATGACCTTCTAGAATCACAATCCCATCCAAATATTTGATTTATATATTTTATTTTGATTTAATTTGCATTTTAATGAATAAAATTCAAATAAATACTAAATAAAAAATAAAAAATCAGATAATACTTGGTTTGGGTCGTTCTTGAGGATATCATGAAGATTGGATGGCAATTTGGTAGGCCCATTTGACAAAAATTGGTTTTAAGGCTTCATTTGCTTCACATACCTCCCAAAAATTTCTCAACTTTGCAAAGGCACAAATCCCTCAATTTTAAGGCTATGAATGTGTTCTTGGACATTTTGGAAAGCTTAGAGAGTCCTCTAACCAACCTCTTTGGTCTCATGTCCATATCCTTTACCATTTTCAAATTATGCTCTTTGGAAGATGTTGACTTTTTGTTGACTTTTAAAATGACCTATAATGTTTTAGCTCATACCTTCCAAATGAAGAATTTTTGGGCTTGGCTTGTGAGACACAAAGTTGTAGAGAATTCAATTTCCTTCAAAATGAGTTTTGGATGGGAAATTTTTGATGAAGCATGTGAAAGTTATGGCTGGTCAAAGTTCAGTTGACGTTTCCTATGAAAACCCTAATTTAGAAACTCCTGATTCTTGATGATCTGAAATCTCCTTGATGAATCATGATCAACCCTTGATAAAATGATGAATTTTACTTCATAAAGTTGATGTTGGCAAAAAAATCATGAAGTTTGACTTTGGTTTGACCACAGTTGAGCTCAGCTTGACTTTTTAACTACTTTGACTGATTTTTGCATATCTGATCATCTGACTGAGCAAACCTTTTGGGAAAGCCTTGAAACTTGACATAGGGGTTCTTGAAGACATATAGGATTTTATGAAGCTCACTTGAAGCCTTGGAAATCCATTTAGCCTGATGAAATCCAAAACCCTAGTTTAGGGTGCATTGCTTAGGAGGAAGCTTTGTTTGAGGGAATTGTCCAGCTTTCTGATTAATTGTGAATCTTGTGAACCTTGTGAACCTCTTGAGATGCCTTGTGAACCTTGGGACACCTTGGTACACAATGTCTTGACTAGGGGAGGGAAAATTTTGGGGTGCAACAGTTGTCCCTGTTCAATTTTCTGAAACCTGGGGAGTTAGATTGGCATGTGTGCCATTCGTGACTTGGAAGGTTGAAGGGGATTGAACACAAAAGCCCAAAAATGTGCACTCGCCGGTGCATAAAGTAAAACTGCTGATTGGTTGTATATGATGGAGTGGGCTTAAAGATGCTACTCATAGGAAATGGAGATGGGCTTATAGATGCCATCCATAATACCAGAAGGTGATAATATCTTTATGTTGTCACTGGATATCAGTACTAGGTCTTCGTATAGGCCATCTCTGAATCATTCCTGTAACATGTTTTGAGTTGAACGTCAGCACTAGATCTTCGTATAGATCGTCTTTGCATTATCTCTGGGGGAAAAGAATATCCTTCATTAAGTGTCAGTACTTAGATCTTCGTATAGATCGGCTCTGAACCGTCTTTAGGAACATACTTTAATTTAAGCATCAGAATCAAATCTTCGTGGCGATCTCTTCTAAATTGATTTTGGTAATATTTTGGGCTAAGTACAAGATCTTCGTATCAATCATTTATGTACCATCCCACAGATAAACTGTTGCATAGACCATTAGAAATAAATCTTCGTAGCGATTACTCTTCTGGAAATATCCCGGATTAGGTAATAGATCTTCGTATAGACCATTTACATACCTTCCCAAGGGCAAAAAGAATATCAGGATTAAATCTTCGTGGCAATTATCCCTGAACTTCTTCTGAAAGAATCTCTTGGATTAAGTGCTAGATCTTCGTATAGATCATTTACACACTATCCCAAAGATAACTGACCATCAGAAATAAATCTTCGTAACGATTATTTCTTCTGGAAATATCCTGGATTAAGTACTAGATCTTCGTATAGACCATTTACGTACCCTTCCAAGGACAACTTGAGTATTGATCATCAGAAATGAATCTTCGTAACGATTATCTCTGAATTAAGTATCAGCACTAGATCTTCGTATAGATCGTCTCTGAACTATTTCGAGGCGTTGATAGTGTTTATCTGTCTGCAACTATCCTGAAAAGAAAAGGTTAGTTTATGCAAGATTGTTTGATGTATGCATGTATGGCATGATGCACTTAAGTAAAAATGTCATATGCATTATGGATGTGTATGCTATGATATGGTATAAATGATGTATGTATGAATCATGTAGCCCGAAATGTCTGGGCATCTCTGTATAACAACTGCTGGCTGGGGAAAATAAATCCCGGGTCGTTGTTAAGGAATATGAGGACTTCGTTCCCGTCTTGCTTAATAATATGGTACCCATAACCTTCTGTCTTTGTTCGTCGTACTTTTTATTGAAGGATTAAGTTCCTGAATATCCTGACTGAGGATAAAAGAGATGGACATAGATCTGGGATACTTATTTGGTTAAGTATCAATTCTTCGGAGGATATGACACTACTTAAAGACTTTCGTCAAGCTGGAAGTGTAAGCTATTACTTGAGGTATTTTGTATGGATATCTGTAAAGATTACCCTGTGGGGATGGACCGGCGAAGCTTCGTTGAATTCCTACCCTCGTTCGTCCTTAGTAAATACTATTACTGCATTTTATGCATTTTTGGTAAACATCAATCATATTCAAAAGCATACAAACATTCAAACACAACCAATGGACGTTTTCGCTTAAGTAAACAGGGGAAAAGTAAACTTGAATTAAAATATGAGACTTTATCTATTTAGGAAATGGCCTATAAACAGACAAGTTTGTACAAGGAGACAGAAATCCTAGTAAGAGGAATTTGCCATAAAAGTTTTACAAAAAACAAAGAAAAGTAGCTATGTGAAAAATAATCCTATTGAGTTTCAATTCCACTATTGCCATTATCTTCAAGTATCTCATCCTTTGCTGTCGAGATAGAAATGATTGGATTGATCTTTATCTGTTTGAACTTGATTCAAGTAGCACAAATGGTTGAGATTACATGAGTGATCCAACGAGACATAGTCATACGCTTTAATCCCTAACTTTTGCCTGGATTGCCTTTTCAGGTTTTCAATCCACCGGGATACCCTTTTTTGCCCAATCCTCCCTTTCAGGTTTTCGACTTGCCGGGTGTACAATCTTTATATATATATATATATATATATATATATATATATATATATATATATATATATATATATATATATATATCCCTAATTTTTTCCCGAACCCTTTTGGTTCGCCGGGATGCCCTTATTTTTTCCTAGGCCAGTCAACCTAGCGGGTCGTTTTTTTATGCGTAGTATTTTTTAAATATGTCTGCATTTACGGGCTGTGGGAAATCTTCACCATCCATAGTAGTAAGCATCATGGCACCTCCTGAAAATATCCTTTTGACTACAAATGGTCCTTCATATGTAGGAGTCCACTTGCCCCTAGGATCACCCTGTGGTAATATGATACGCTTGATTACTAAGTCTCCGGTCTAATATACCTTTTGATTAACCTTCTTATTAAAAGCTTTAATCATCCGTTTCTGGTACATCTGACCGTGATAAACAGCTGCCAACCTTTTCTCATCAATCAAATTTATCTGGTCAAGTCGAGTCTGAATCCACTCATCTTTATCCAAGCCTGCATCCTTCATGATTCTCAAAGAAGGGATCTGAACCTCAATGGGTAGAACTGCTTCCATACCATAGACTAAGGAGAATGGGGTTGCCCCTATTGAAGTACGTATTGTAGTACAATAACCATGAAGAGCAAATGGTAACATCTCATGCAAATCCTTATAAGTAACAGTCATCTTCTATAGAATCTTCTTGATGTTCTTATTGGCAGCTTCTACTGCACCATTCATCTTTGGACGATACAGAGAAGAATTATGATGCTTAATCTTGAACTGCGTGCAGAGATCAGTAATCATAGTGTTGTTCAGATTAGAGCCATTGTCTGTGATAATCCTTTCATGGATGCCATACCTACATATGAGATTATTCTTAATGAATCGAGCCACAACATTCTTAGTAACAAATGCAAATGAGGCTGCCTCCACCCACTTTGTAAAGTAATCAATGGCAACAAGGATGAAACGATGCCCAGTGGAAGCATTAGGCTTGATCTCACCAATCATATCAATGCCCCACTTGGCAAAAGGCCAAAGAGCAGTCAACACATTCAACGGAACTGGAGGTAAATGCACCTTATCAGCATAAATCTGACACTTGTGACATGTTTTGGAATGTTGATAGCAGTCAGCTTCCATGGTAGCTGTCGCTCCCGCTAAAAGACACCGGGTCAGATAGGGTACAGACGCGAACGGTCAGCGAAAGGAGAAATGAAAATGAAGATGAATAGAGTCGCCAGCTAGGCATTTTTATCCCGAAGGAAAGGTAATGCTGCATAAACCTAGAAAGAGATGGATAAGACGGTTGCGAACCAGAGAAACTGAGGAAGGGGGTTGGTTACAACCTGGGAAGGTATTAGCACCCAGATTGTCCGTCGTACTCGACGGGATCCACGCTTAAAAGATTTGTGTTTAAATGGGGTAGTGTTTGTGCTATCTGTGTGCAAAAGCTGGAAAAGAATGTACAAGTGTCAGTGCAAGAAAGTGAGGTGAAATGCTCAGGAATGAGGCTTAAAAAGAATGCTGAAAGAGGGGGAAGACACAAAGACTTTTGTTCGATAACTGTTAAGTTATGCCTACGTATCCTCTCGTGCAATGAGGAAGTCAGAACACCGTAGTTCGACTCAAAGATACTGAAAAGAGAATTGACTGATGAACTGCTTACTTGTCTATGCTCAAGTGTATGACTTGTCTGGCTCAAGTGCTAACTAGCTTGCATTAGACGGAAGAAGCGAGTTCTCGTTTATGAATGAGTGTGATGAGAAAAGAATCCCGGAGGAGACGATTATTGCTTGTTTTTGTGTTTTCAATATTTTATTGCTTTTTTGTTTTTGTCATTAGTTAATGAGCTTAAGCCTAAACCAAGGGTTAGTAAACTCATTATATCCTCCCTTTGATTAGTGATAATGAGAATACCTTAAGTATGAGATAAACATCTCAACTTAATTGCCATGATGATGTAAGATTAAGATCATTAACCTACTTGTGATTATTTAGATGTTTTTTGGGGTTTTTGTTTAGTGTTAAGTAATGAGTTTAAGTCATAATCAAGGATTAGTGGACCCATTACACCATCCTAATAGAAGGATAATAGATGAGAACACTTAAGCTGGGGAAGATACCTCAACTTAATCCATGATTAGGGATTAATCTAATGACAAAACAAGCCTTTATTAAAGTGGATTTTAATTAGGGTGAGATTAAGAAGTGAGTTTTATGGTTTGTAAGACAACTTGAGGAGGACTTGTCCATTAACACTAGGGTTAGTCCTTCTTAACCAATAAAGGAAGAATTAGAACCCTAATGCAAGGCACAAGTTACAAGTTAATGTATTAGTGTTTATTAAGATGGATTGATTAAGAGGTTTAAACAAATTAAGGGTTTAACACTTAGGATTAAAGTTATACACTCCATCCTAAGAGAAGGATGCATGCAGAACCCTAATCACAAAGTCTTAAAACCTTAAAGGTTTAGTCTCTAATGATAAGGTGAGAAGAGAGACACAAAGAAGACACAAAGGTGAAAGCTAAAGGGGGACTAATCAAAACCCTAATTATTGTCATGCTTGGATGTTCCTATGGTTTGTAAGGCTTGCAAGAGATCTTCAGAGAAGCCACCAATGGAAGAAGCAGATGAAAGGAGGAGAAGCAGAAGAAACAAGTTACTTACTTCACTGAAGAAGATAAGTAACTTGGAGAAAGAAAGTGAATGATGAACATGAATGAGCAAGCTCACTCTAAAGCAAAGAAAAATTCAGCAATGATGCATAAGAAGAATAAGAAGAGAAGAGAGAAGTGAAGGCAAATTCACTTCTCAAGTTACTTACCACCTGAAAATGTTAGCATAAAGGAAAGAAATGAAATGAAACAATGCATATGAATATACAAATATTAAAATTAGAAGCATAAACATGATGAAAATGGTGCTATGACATGATGCAAAGGCATACCAAATGTTATGAATGTTCATACAAGAGATGGAATGCAAAGGAAGCATGCTTTGAAGTATGAAAACACATGAAAGTTCATGGAATGAAATGAATGCATATCATGGAAAATGAATGAAGAAATGATCAAGCATGATTCTAATATGTCCTAAGATGTCTAAGATGACATGTGAATTCATGAAATGTCATGGCAAGTTCATGTATGGATGTATATGCAAGATGAATGCAAATGAAGATGCAAAATTAGGGTTTTAAGGCAACATGAGATGCAAAAGTCAAAAACAAAAGCAAGTCACAAGATAAAAAAATTGCAAATGAACTCAAAGGAACCCTAACCCCATATGATATCATAACCCAAAGGAGGAGGTCTAACGCTTAACCTAAAGAAAGTTGTGATTTTTCTAAGTTTGTTAGGGTTTTAAGGTACCTTAAGGGGAAAAATGCCAATCAATTTGAAAATGCAAGATAAATTTGTGACAAAACTATGCTAGATACTAAGTTCCATATGAAGATCAATGCAAATAGAACCAATGTCAAACCCTTCATGGTTAGGCAGAAAAGAATTCTTGAAGTTAGGGTTCAAAAATGAGATTTTTAAGAACCCTAAATTCAAGAAAAATGTCAAAGTTGAATCGAAACCAAAACGAAATTTGTATGAATGGTTTGACAATGTTTCTAAATGTCCTAGGATGCAATGTGAATTTTTTTGGAATTTTTAGAAACCTAAATGGTATTTTAATTAATTAATTTCCATTAATTAATTAAAATAAACATTTAAATATTTTTAAAATGATTTTTTAATGCAAAAAATAAAAATAAAAATGTTTTTGGGTGAAGAAAAATATTTGAAATCAAAATGCAGAAGAAAAATATTTTTGGAATTTTCTAAGTATTTTAAATAAATTATGCAAAATAAATGGAATAAAATGAAATAAAAATTGAAATAAAGGCTAGTCAACTGATCCAATGGACCAGGTTTGAATCTGGGATGACTGCGCGCGCAGATGTGTGAACAGGATTGAATCTGACTTAATTATACAATTAACCTAATTAATTAACAATTAATCTTAAGTGAAATGATCTGGACCGTATACACGCGCGCGAAACTGGATCATATGGGCTCATGTTGCAGCTGGCTTTTGGCTTGTCCTGGCTCAACAAGGATCAAGGAGGACCATGGAACATGTTTTGTGGTGATTCAGCAAATGTATAAGAGGTTTTGTATCATTTTGCAATTTTGAGGAAGTTTGGCCCCTTTATGATTTCTTGAAGTTCAAGGCATGAAATGAGATGATTCTTGGGCCAATTATGATTCTTAGGCAATGTACTATGTTTATATGATGCATAGAAGTGTATTAGAGGTCACAAAATGGCTTGGCAAGTGGTTTTGCAAAAATCCCTCTTTGGTGTATTCTTGAAAATTATAGGATTTTTGCCAACTTTGAAAGATCATAACTTGAGTTTCATAATGAATTAGAACTTGTTCTTGTACTTTTTGAAAAGGGAATGATCGAATCTACAACTTTCATGACCAACAAATTTTCATTTGAAGCATTATTGGTTGAGAAAGAGGAGGTTGAAAAACTTTCCCAAAATGGAAAGTTTCCATTACAAGTCATTTCCATTTTTGGCAACTTTTGGTTTAGCTCAATTTTATTCAATTTTGTGAACTTCCAAGCAGTCCAGTGATCAAATAAAGACCATATAACTTCAATTTGATGAAAAATCCACTTTGGTTCCATTGTTGGGGACCTCAGATGCCCTGATTTTGCTCTGACTTGCTCAAGAAGTTACCCAGTGAACATATGACTTCCACAATGAATTTCTTCATTAAACTTGGTACACATGATCCTTATAACATATTGAGACTATTAGAAATAATAATGACCAAATAATTTGGAGTTATGGCCTCTGAAACCAAAACCCTAATTTCAGGTCATTTGTGTAGTGAAACCCTAGCTCTACTTCCATGCTTTGCTAGTTCTTGTGATTTTTTGACTTCCTTGATATTTGAGGGATGTAATATGATGATTGAACATACATGGACCCTCTGGGAATGATTGAAGACCTTTGGAGTGGCTCTGATGGATCCTTGGATTGCTCAGATCACAAACCCTAGGTGCAGATGAACTTGAACTATGCAGATGAAACAAATATGCAATATGAAATGATATGCAAACATGAAAGATCACAAGCCATGGTGTGAAATTAGTGAGGGAAAATTTGGGGTGTTTACAGTTGCCCATATTCAAGCATGAGTTAGCTGTGCAATATGTGAGCGCCTGGCTTAACAGACAAACAAGATAACTTGTGGTTGAATACCAAAGACAGTCCAAAATTTGCACTCGCTGGGGATTAAGAAGAAAAGGGATATAAATTGTAAAAAACAGTATAGTATGATTATAAAGTGCGGGCGATGGAGGACGACCATCGAGCAGAGGACGACTGCTGGGGATAAACGGTAAATTAAGAAATGACGGGGACGGTCGACAAGCTGGGGAAATAAGGGCATGATGGGGACGACCATCGGGTAAAGAAACAATATTCTGGGGATAAAAACAAAGGAAAAGATGGGGACGGCCACCAAGTTCATAAAGTAAGGTGAAAAACGACGGGGACGGCCATCGGTTCAAAGAATAAATGAACTAAATGATGAGGGACGGTCATCAAAGGTGAAGGACGATCACCTAGCAGGGGACGGCTACTTTTTACCACGACATAGGAAGAATGTCGGATAGAAAAGATCGACGATGGGGACGGCCATCAGATAAGCATGATGAAGGACGATCATCAAGAGGTGAAGGATGATCACCTAGCAGGGTACGGCTGCTCTCGGGGTTTATCATGACATAGGACGAATGTCAGATAACAAGATCAACGATGGGGACGGCCATCAGATGAAATGATGAAGGACGATCATCAAAAAGGTGAAGGACGATCACCTAGCAGGGGACGGCTGCTAAATATCACGACATAGGACGAATGTCGGATAGAAAGGGGTTCCAATAATGGAGACTCCATTGGGGAAAGGGATGAGGGACGGTCATCCAAAGGTGAAGGACGATCACCTGGCAGAGTACGGCTGCCGAAAGTATCACGACATAGGACGAATGCCGGATAGAAGAAAAGTTTCTTTGTCGGGGAATGGTAAACACGAATGAGTGCTTACACTTAAGAAATAAAAGGTATAAGTGTTTTGATGTTGTGTATAGATTAAAGATGTGGACGAGTATTGGTAGAAACAAACACTGGCACGTGTTCAGAGATGATGATACGGACGAGTACCAACTGGTTAACAAAGAACACGGACGAGTGTCGAATCTGTGGGGAATAAGTGTATATATGAGATACGGACGAGTATCGAAGACTTCTGTATAAGTATGAGTGAATGTTGGTATGTTGGTGAAGTATGAGCAAGACACGGACGAGTGTTTGATCTGTTGGGGAAGGTATGACACGGACGAGCGTCAAGTATGTGTAAGTATAAACAGACATTTTGTTTCGAGAATTCAAGGGATATGCTTTGGCTTTCTGTGGGGATAGGATGACACGGACGGGTGTCGAAAAGAGTGTTATAAATAAGTACTTGGTTTTGTGACAAGTGTATCGACAACTGTGCTGGGGAGCGGTGACATGGACGGGTGTCAAGAGAGTGTATAGGTATCTGTAATCACAGAAGATGTTTGTGGCTTATATCTGCAGGGGAATGATATGACACGGACGAGTGTCGGAAGAGTATACAAACATGCATCTGTGTTGGAGAGTGCAAATGGGACGCTTTGGCTTTTACATACATTGCAGGGGGTGTGAGCTTTTATATACATTGCTGATGAGGTACTGTTGGTATTTGCAGGTGACTGGTTCGAAGCTGACTTGTGATCATGCAAATGTTTGATTTTTGCCGTAATGATCCGTATTAGACGGAATGCTACGCTTTGTGGGGAAACATGATGTGAATGATATGATTATGCAAAAAAGAAAACGGTCCGGGATTCGGATCCCGCTGCTGTGAAGATCTTTGGCTGATCTGCTTGAAGGATATCCCAGCTGGGGATGAGATATTTGGTAGATCTTCTAGGATGCATGGCTTTTCTTGGGGAAATAGATCACTGATAGATCTATCTTGTGTGGAGAAAACCCAGCTGGATATGAGGAAGCTTCCGTCACTTTGTTGTGTGAGAATTTCAGGCATTGCTCTTCTGGGTAGAGGCTGGAAATCTAGGGGGGGAGATGGTATTTTTGTCCTTGAGAGACCTGGTACTCTGCTTGGGAGAGGAAATATCACTGAACGATTTTCCTAAAGATACCTGTGGGGATCCCGGATGGGGATGAGGATGCTTTGACAACTCTGTTGGGGAAAAAGTATTTCAGGTGCTGCTTGGAGAAGATGTGTTGGGGAAGTGATGCTTGGCATGCCCCATGCCACGTATTTGAATACATGCAATCCTGTTAAGACAAAGAACGCACAAGTATCCCGAGGTATCCCTTACCGGATTCCGTCATAGGAGTTAGATATTCCAGAGAGTAAATACATTTCCTGCAAGCATTTATTAATAATGGCTCATTTGTTTTATGCAAATATTATATCATGGATACTGAACATTTTGCAAACGGAACAAAAATGTACGAAACGAGGTGTGACTGAAAATCTGATTTCATTAATCTGGGTGCCCTGAATTGGCAAATACAGTCAAAGAAAAAAATCCCCTAAAATGAGGAGATTGTTACAAATTGAGAAAAGTAAAAGTGTTGGCAATGTTGACGACACTCCGGTGAGCTTCCTTTGCTATGACCCGTATGACCCTGACGTTCTTCTTATCTTGCTTTCTGAAGAAGGTTGATTCTGACCGATGCTTTGACCTTTCGAAGTTTGCCATATTTTAAGTGATACAGACGAATTCAGAATGCAGTTGTTCGCTTATTCCCTTATTTTTTCCCGAGTCTTTTATTCTGTTTTTTGACTCGCCGGGAGGCCCTATTTTTTCCTGGACTTACATTCTATTTTTATGTCCAGCGGGTCATTTTATGCGAAGTATTTTTTAACTGCATCTGAATTCACAGGGGATAAGATATCTTCACCATCCATAGTAGTGAGCATCCGTGCTCCACCAGAGAAAACCTTCTTTACTATGAATGGACCATCGTAGTTTGGAGTCCACTTGCCCATGTGGTCTGTATGAGGAGGAAGGAGTCTTTTCAGCACAAGATCTCCTACTTGGTATTCCCGAAGCCTGACTTTTTGATCGAAGGCTTTCTTCATTCTTTTCTGATATAACTGCCCATGACAAATCGTAGCTAATCTCTTTTCTTCGATCAGATTCAGTTGATTGTACCGAGAACGGACCCATTCTGCTTCATTCAACTTTACATCCATCAGTACCCGTAAGGAGGGTAATTCAACTTCAACAGGTAGGACTGCCTCCATGCCATACACAAGCTGATACGGTGTTGCCCCAGTGGACGTTATGATTGAGGTTCAGTACCCATGCAAGGCAAATGGTATCATTTCATGCCAATCTTTATAAGTAACCACCATCTTTTGCACAATCTTCTTGATGTTTTTGTTAGCCGCCTCAACAGCGCCATTCATCTTTGGCATGTGTTGCACCCCAAAATTTGCCCTCACAATACAAGACTTTGTGTTCTAAGAAGGTTCACAAGGTTCACAAGATTCACAATGCTTTCAATACCTTTCATGAGGTTCATGAAGTCTACAAGTCACTTTATGAATGTTCACAAGGTTCACAAGCTTCCCAATGCTCTCAACACCTTCCATGAGGCTCATGAAGTCTACAAGTCACTTCATGAAGGTTCACAAGGTTCACAAGTTTCACAATGCTTTCAAAACCTTCCATGAGGTTCATGAAGTCTACAAGTCACTTTATGAGGTTCACAAGATTCACAAGGTTTACAAGACCTCCCATGAGGTTCACAAGACATTTTATTATGGTTCACAAGGCTCACAAAGTTCACAATTGGTCAGAAGAGTTGACAATTCCCTCAGACAATGCACCTCCTAAGTAGTGCATCCAAAACTAGGGTTTTGACTTTAATCAGGCTAAATGAACTTCCAAGACTTCAAGTGAGCTTCCTAACATCTTATATGTGTGTAAGAACTCCCATGTCAAGTTTCAAGACTTTTCTCAAAAGTTTGCTCAGTCAGATGATCAGATAAGTCAAAATCAGTCAATGCAGTCAAAAAGTCAAACTAAGGTCAACTGTGGTCAAACCAAAGTCAAACTTCATGATTTTTTGCCAACATCAATTATATGAAGTAAAATTCATCATTTGATCAAGGGTTGATCATGATTCATCAAGGAGATTTCAGATCATCACGAATCAGGAGTTTCTAAATTAGGGTTTCCTTAGTAAAAGTCAACTGAACTTTGACCAGCCATAACTTTCACATGCTTCATCACCAAGTCTCCATCCAAAGCTCATTTTGAAGGAAATTGAATTCTCTACAACTTTGTGTCTCACAATCCAAGCCCAAAAATGCTTCATTTGGAAGGTATGAGCTAAGACATTATAGGTCCTTTTGAAAGTCAACAAAAAGTCAACAACTTCAAAAGGGCATAACTTGAGATTGGTAAATGATATGGACATGAAACCAGTGGGGTTGTTTAGAGGACTCTTCAAGATTTCCAAAATGTCCAATAACACCCTCATACCATTAAAATTTAAGGATATGTGCCTTTGCAAAGTTGGGAAATTTTGAGTTGGTTTATGATGAAAATGGAGGTCTAAAACCAATTTCTTCCAAATGGGCTTGCCAAATGATGACCCAATCCATACAACAACTTCATGCACGACCCAAAACATTAAAAATCAGATTTTTATTATTTTTATTTTTATTTATTTTTATTTAATTCATTAAAAATCATTTTAAATAAAAATAAAATATGAAAATAAAAGATTTGATTTGGATCAAGCTTCTAGAAAGTCTTAAATATTGATTTAAATTGAAGAGGAAAGAAATCATGAGGTTTGGCCAAAAATAGCAAGCATTCACACATGAATATTTGATTTTTAAGGCATGATCATTGTGGATCTTTTCATATCAAATTCTTCACACAACCAATCAATTTTTTGACCTAAAATCAATCACCTATAAGTACTAAACACAACCCTATTGCAATGGACGAATTCCACAGCCTCAAAGGTAAGTTTCATACTTCAAAAATTCAAGCCAAAAGTCAAATTCGGTTTTCAATTTACAGGACCTTTGAAGGTAAAACAAGAACACAGCAATGTTCCTTGGACCTTATTGAAGCATTATCATCACTCATATGCATCAAAACCATGCTATATTGCTCAACCCGAATCCACTTTGTTCTTGAAAATAATTTTTTCGATTACACTAATTCACTGCATATTAATGAATTTTGTTTGCATAATCTTGTTTGTGATGTTGTGTAGATCGTTTCTGGACAAATAAACCAAAGTTTCATGGCTTGAATCAGAATCGGCCATTGTTAGGGTTTCACCTTTGAAATTAGGGTTTTATGATTTACTAAATTTAAATGAATTTGAAGAACATAGGGATGTTGTGTGAACCATAAGGATCATAAAACACTAATTAATTTCATGAATTGTTACTGTTTTGTTGGAGTTTCATTTTCGCAGGTTTGAAACATTGAAGAACACGCAGCAAAATTCGTAGGAAACATGGCATGAATTTTCGCAGGAAATCTGGGGAAGACGAAGCTAGTTCGCGCGTTCAGAAAAATTCAAATTTTGTTTAAAATATTTTATGTTATCTTGTTGGTTCATTATCACCACAGGTTGTGTGGCCCAGTGGAAAGAGACGTTTGTGTGTAACTATAAGACCTGTGTTCGAATCCTGGCTGTGTACATATTTTTTCTTATTTTTCAGGTTAAAAATGAGGCTTAATATATTATGCTATCTTGCCAACACAATATCAGATTTGCTCACCTAGCTGGATGGTCATGCGTGTGTTTGTGTGTTCAAGAGGTCCTGGGTTCAATTCCTCCCCCAGGCCTTTTGGTTTTCATTATTTTTGTGATTTTCCAGGCAAAGCATAAAACCAATTCCTCTCCCTTTTCTTTCACCTGCGCGCTGATGGTCTGGTGGTGTGTCTTGCTGCTGGTAAACAAAGCCTCCTGGGTTCAAATCCCAGCCAGGTTTGTTTTGTTATTTTATTTTATTTTATTTTGTTTTGTTTAATTAATTTAGGTTTTACTAATAATTATATATAATCAAATAATTCTATAAAATGTTTATTCAATGTTTCTAATGTTCAAAAATTATATTTTCTTAATTCAAAAATTATTTCTTTTATTATGTAATTAAATTATAATGTACATATATTTATTAAAATAATTTTGTATAATTAAATTGAAAACCCTTAAATGTTTTTCTAAACAAAACCCTAATTTTAGAAACCCTAGTTTATCTTTTCTAAATAATTATTAAAAACCTAATTTTTATTTTCTAATTTTTAATATAATTATTATGTACATATTTATTTAATATAATTAATTTTTTGTAAATATAATATTTAATATAATTGAATCTTGTAAATATGCTTATAACCAAATTTTTTATAATATGTAATTGTTTATATAATTTTATTCATAATCCAAATTTTATTCTTTTAAAAAAATATATATGTTTAAAAAATAATTAAATTTATGCTAATTGTAATTTTTTATGTTTATAATTTATAATTTTAAATTTTATAATTAAATTGCTCTTATTTCCTTAATAATTTCTAATTCTTATTCATTATTTATTTTGCTTATTATTATTACTAATCATATTATTACTAATCCATTTATTTTATTATTATGCTTATTATTATTATTTCACTAACCTTATTTAATTTTTTTATTATTATTATTGCTAACCCCTATTATATTTATTATTGCCTATTTATTTATTTTTGCTTATTATTTATATTTATTTATTTGCTATTTATTTTAATTGTTTATTGTAATTATTGTAATTGCTCCTTGGTGTAGTTTTTGTAAATATTTAAACTATTTAATTTTTATGCCATGGTTAGTAAAATAGGGAGTGTAAACATGTATTATATTTAAAATTGAATTTAGATCATTTTAATTAAAGATAAATATAAATTAAACACTCACACACGTAAGTCGATTTTTAATCGCCATCTCACTTTCTAGGGTTACCTCTCAATGTTGCCTAATCGTAAGGTCAAGTGGGGTGTATAAAGCAAAGTCCCTTTAAAATAAAAGTCATCTAGTCCCTTCAAAAATAAAGATCAAGTCCCTTAAAAGGTTGCCTTTCAATATGATCTAAGTCCCTTTCGAATAATGATGACAGTCCCTCCTAAATTCTTAATACACCCCACAGTTGCCTTCATTAAACAGATGTCCCTCATATGTCCCTCACATCCAAGGTAATGACTACCTATTCCTTAATAATAGGGATAGTCTTACCACTTGAAGGATAAAGAACAGGAAGACTTAAAACTTTAGGGTAGGTTCCTCATAGTTACTTGCTCACCATTTCAAAATTCAAATACTTCACAAACTTTCAAACAATTTTCAAACACAAGTTTTTACGCATCCGTACATGGATCATTATTAACTCTTATGAAAATTTCTATTCACACACTCCACCTTTTCAAAAACAATTCAAAGTGAGTTAAGTAACTAAGAGCCCATGGATAACCATGGATGTAAAGGGTGCTAACACCTTCCCTTTACATAACCTACCCCCCGGACCCAAAAATCTTTTAAAAGGTCTTTCCTGTTCTTTTATGCCTTTCCTTTGGATAAAATAAAAGTCGGTGGCGACTCTTGCTATCCGCAACACATAACTAAAAGTCAGTTCTCCCACCGTGTTACAGCATGTAAAGAGAAGAGTTGTGATGTTGGATTTTGAAGTCCCGACACAGTTCTGCCATCATTTTGTTGTTCAAATTGGAACCATTATCAATAATGATTCTCTCGGGTACTCCATATCGACAGATGATGTCTCTTTTCAGAAATCTGGCTACCACTTGTCTGGTGATGTTTGCATACGAAGCTGATTCAACCCACTTGGTGAAGTAATCAATGGCTACCAGGATGAATCTGTGGCCATTTGAAGCAGTCGGTTCAATCTTTCCAATCATGTCAATGCCCCACATGGAAAAGGGGCAAGGTGAAGACATCACGTTCAAAGGGTTCGGAGGTACATGTACTTTGTCTGCATAGATCTGGCATTTATGGCACTTTCTGACATAGGCACAACAATCTGCATCCATTGTGAGCCAGTAGTAACCTGACCTTAATAATTTCTTAGCCATGGCATGTCCTCCGGCATGGGTACCAAAAGATCCTTCATGCACCTCGTGCATCAGCAAGGCAGCTTCTTTCTTGTCAACACATCTGAGAAGAACCATGTCAAAGTTTCTCTTGTACAATGAACCATCAGCATTAAGGAAGAAACTACCAGCCAGCCTTCTTAATGTCTTCTTGTCATTGGATGATGCCCCAGGTGGGTATGTTTGATCCTCTAAGAAGCATTTGATGTCATAGAACCAAGGTTTCTCATCTTTAGCAATGTCCATGGAGAATACGTATGCTGGTCGGTCTAGTCTGGATATTGAGATCCGAGGCACAAAATTGGCAGTTTGAACCTTGATCATGAAGGAAATGGTAGCCAAGGCATCTGCGGACTGATTCTCGTCTCGAGGGATGTACTCAAGCTAGACTGTTGTGAAGAAAGTCAATAATCTCCTTGTGTAGTCACGGTATGGAATCAGATGCTCTTGGTGAGTGTACCATTTGCCATTGGTCTGATTGATTACCAAAGCTGAATCTCCGAATACAGTTAAAGTCTTGATCCTGAGGTCAATGGCTTCCTTAAGACCCATGATACAGGCTTCGTATTCAGCTTCGTTGTTAGTGCATGCAAAGGTGAGTTTTTCCGAGAAAGACATATGAACTCCTTTAGGTGTAATGAGCACTGCACCAACTCCACGACCATTCATATTGACAGCCCCGTCAAACATCATTGTCCACTCTTCTTCTGGGTCAGGACCTTTAGTGTGAACAAGCTCTTCATGATCTTTTGCTTTTAGGAACATGATGTCTTCATCAGGGAAGTCAAATCTCATGGGCTG
The DNA here is from genome assembly GCA_963966055.1 of Lathyrus aphaca. Lineage (NCBI taxonomy): Eukaryota > Viridiplantae > Streptophyta > Magnoliopsida > Fabales > Fabaceae > Lathyrus > Lathyrus aphaca. The sequence continues at coordinate 161,765,227 of OZ014520.1, read as the reverse complement.
GTAATCATCAATGGGTTGCTCAGCTAGATAGTCAGACAGTACACTGCCTTTGATGGCCTTTTGAGATGTGTACTGAATGTCATACTCTATCAGAATCATTTTCCATCTTGCAACCCTTCCGGTAAGTGCTGGCTTCTTAAATATGTACTTGACGGGGTCCATTTTTGAGATCAACAAGGTAGTGTGAGTCAACATATACTGTCTTAGTCGGCGAGCAGCCCACGCTAAAGCACATCAAGTTTTCTCGAGTAGTGAATAGCATTGTTCATAGTCAGTAAACTTTTTGCTTAGGTAGTATATTGCATACTCTTTTCGACCAGACTCGTCATGCTAGCCCAGCACACACCCCATTGATCCTTCTAATACTGTCAGGTACATTATTAGAGGTCTTCCTTCAACTGGAGGCATACGAATTGGAGGTTCTTGTAGGTACTCCTTGATTTTGTCAAAAGCCTTCTGACAATCTTCGTTCCACCTGACCGTTTGCTCCTTTCTTAACAATTTGAATAGGGGCTCACAGGTTGCAGTGAGGTGAGATATGAACCTTGATATGTAGTTCAATCTACCTAAGAAACCCCGAACTTCTTTTTCAGTCCTAGGTGCAGGCATCTCTTGAATGGCTTTGACTTTGTCAGGATCAACTTCAATTCCCTTTTCACTTACAATGAATCCCAACAGTTTACTGGAACGTACCCCGAATGTGCATTTGTTGGGGTTTAGCTTCAACCGATACTTCCTCAGACGCTTGAACAACTTCAGCAGGTTTACCAGATGATCTTCTTTAGTGAGGGACTTGGCAATCATGTCATCCATGTAGCATTCAATTTCTTTGTGGATCATGTCGTGGAGTAATGTTACCATAGCCCGTTGATAAGTAGCACCGACATTCTTTAGTCCAAAAGGCATTACCTTATAACAGAACGTGCCCCAAGGTGTGATGAAGGTAGTTTTCTCCATGTATTCAGGTGACATCCTGATCTGATTATACCCGGAAAAACCAATCATGAAAGAGAACACCGAGAACTGAGCTGTGTTGTCGACCAATACATCAATGTGAGGTAATGGGAAATCATCCTTTGGGCTAGCTCTGTTCAGATCCTGGTAATCCACACATATCCTTACTTTGCCATCCTTCTTAGGTACTGGTACAATATTAGCGACCCACGGCGGGTAACTAGTTACAGCAAGGAAACCGGCGTCCCACTATTTTTGTACCTCTTCTTTAATCTTCATGGCCATATCTAGACGAGTACGGCGTAACTTTTGTTTCACTGGAGGATAATCTTCCTTCAAAGGCAGCTTGTACAAAATAATGTCCGTATCTAGACCTGGCATGTCTTGATAGGACCAAGCAAAGACGTCGACGTATTCTCGAAGCATGTCAATAAGTTGTTCCTTCACTGAATCTTGCAGACCGGCCCCGATCTTCACTTCTTTTAAGTCTTCTTTGGTACCAAGATTAACTGTTTCAACCTCCTCCTGATGAGGAGTAATCACTTTCTCTTCTTGCCTTAACAACCTGGCTAACTCTTCAGGTAACTCATAGTCTTCTTCAACCCCTTCATCAGCTTGATTAATCGGATTGTCGAAGTCATACAAGGTCATAGCAGTGCTGTTATCGGTGCAATCTGGAGGATAATCTCTGCAAGGGTTGAGATTGGTTCGTTTTAGTGATCAGTTTTAATCTTGTTTAGAAAAAGTGAAAATGAAGTTATTATTTTGAAAACATTGCCATTTTATTGTTTTGTACAAAAGTGAAAAATGAAAAGACAGTGAGCGAAAAAGAGACTCGTTTGCAAAAGATGTCTGATATTCATTGATTAATCATCTGCACAAAATTACAATATGGCCCTATTACAAAATGAGTCCTGACACCTTGGGCAAGATGCAGGACTTGATGCATGCTAAAAGAGACAGGAAATAATAATTACTCTGTAGGAGTAACCCTTATAATTTCCTGGGAAGACCAGTTAAGGACTTGGTTCCCCAGGATCCTTGGACGTATCCAGTTCTCCAGGTTGCGGTTGCTTTCCTCCTCATCTTCCAGACTATTAACAGCATCTGGGGTGAGTATCCCCCCACTGACAAATTTGGGCTCCTTGGCAGCCTCTGATTGATCTTGTCGGAATGGTCTATAATCCAAACCGAATCTATCTTCCTTCTTTTCCACTGGCAGCAGCTTGCCCCAGCCTTGAGCAGTACCTTCTTCAACAACCTTTCGGGCTTGCTGATAAGAGATGATTGAAGTACCCATCCTATCCTCCTAGGACGCAGCCAATACTCCAGTAGCCTCATTAACATTCAGGGCCTCAAACCCTTGGCTCATTGTCTCATGGATTTCACCATCCATCTCAATATACTTGTAAGTAGCCAGATGGCTAACAAATATGTCTTCCTCACCACAGATGGTGATAATCTGTCCTTCCCATTCGTACTTCAGTTTCTGGTGAAGGGTCGACGTTACTGCGCCTGCGGCATGAATCCAGGGTCGACCTAGCAAACAGCTGTATGCAGGCCGTATGTCCATCACATAGAAAATGGTCTTAAAGACCTATGGACCGATTATCACTGGCAGCTCCACCTCTCCCAAAGAAGATCTTTTGGATCCATCAAAAGCCCTGACCACAAGATTACTTGGCCGGAGAGCTATCCCATCATACTCAAGCTTGACAAGAGCTTTCTTTGGTAAGATATTGAGGGAGGACCCAGTGTCTGCAAGCACATGAGATAAGACAACTCCTTTGCACTCCAAGGTTATATGCAAAGCTTTGTTGTGGAGACGTCCTTCTGTTGTCAAATCAGCATCAGTAAAACCTAGCCCATGGCTAGTGTTGACATTTGATACTACTGTTTCCAGCTGATTCACAGTGATATCTTCTGGCACGTAGGCAGCGTGCAGAACTTTGAGTAGTGCATCCCGATGGGCTTCTGAACACAACAACAGTGATAGGATTGAGATCTTTGAAGGAGTTTGGTGGATCTGGTCCACAACTTTATAGTCGCTTCTCTTAATAATTATCATAAACTCATTCACATCTTGATCGAAGGATGACTTATGAGTTTCTTTTGGTGCAGACTCTTCAGGTATCACACTCTTCCCTTTGGCTCTGGTAACAACTTCTGCCTCAGTATTATTTCTGGGAACTTGAGATGCGAAGAGATGTCCGCTTCGGGTAAAACCTCCGCCTCCCCCAACATTGTCCACTTGGGGAGTGAGAACTGGAGAATCAAGAAGGACTTTCTCTCCATTGCAGTATAGATCATCACCATAATGCCATGGTATATCACTGTCTTTATCATATGGGATTGGCCCGGGCACCGTGATAATGACTAGGCTTACTGCTGCAGTTGTTGGGACTGTAATAGTCGATGGGTCATAGAAAATTGTGACAGGACCTCTGGTGGATGTTGGTGAAGGTGAATTGAAGCTTTGTTGAGACTGTTGTTGATTTTGCTGAAAGTTGTTGGAATTCGGGACCGTTGTCGGGTCATAGTAAATTGTGACAGTGGAAATATCGTTGTTGGTTGTTGAAGTTGTAGTAGCTGGTGCAAATGAATTGCCGTGTGTTGAAGTGACAGATGGAATGATTGCTGAAGTTGTAGCTGAATCGGTTGGAACAATGGTTGTTGCAGTTGTAGAAGAAACACTTGGAAAGATGGTTGTTGCATTTGTAGAAGATTCACTTGTTGTTATCAAAAGAGTTGTTGGTGTTGTAGCAGTTGTGGTTGAAATTTGCAGAATGCCTTCTTTAATCAAATCAATGATGCCTTTCCTCAAGCTTGCACACCCATTCTCAGAAAGTTTGCATAATTCACAATAGGCCTCACAACCTGGGAACACTTGGCACTTTAAAAGCTGGGCTTTAACCTCTGCCAGGGGTGTTTGAATACATGCAATGTCTTCTATTAAACCTATGGGTGAACCATCCTCTACAGCATTAATCCTTGGCCCACTGTGGCTTGGCATAGGATTTTTCATTACATTGGGAGGAGGTGCAAAGTTCAGGGCTTTTGAATCTACCAGATCCTGAACCTTCATATGCAGAGCCCTGCATTTTTCCGTAGAGTGACCAGGTGCGTTAGAGTGAAAAGCACACCTAGAATTGGCATCATAGTTTCTTGGAAGGTTTTGAGGATCAGGTGGAGCCAATGTCCTCAACTCAACAAGATTGAGCTTTAGGAGTTGTGGCAGCAGTGTAGCATACGGCATTGGAATGGGGTCAATTACTCGGTTGACCTGAGATGGCCGTTGTTGAAACGGGCATTTTTGTTGATTGTTATTGTTATTATTGTATGATCTCTGTTGCGGAAACTGTTGTTGTTGTGGAAAGTGTTGTGGTTGTTGAGCATACTGAGGAGGTGGAGCAGGGATGGTAACAACAGCAACTGTTCTGGGCAAGTATTGGGGTTTCCCTCTTCCCATGTGCACAGAGTTTGTCTCACCGGATCTACGGAGCCCAGCAAATGGTTTTCTTGTACTGCTTGAACCGGCACCATTATCGGAGATCTTTCCCATCTTTAAAAGGCTATCTATTCTTTCCCCAATTATCACCACATCTGCGAAGCTGGTAGAAGAGAATGCAGCCAATCTGTCAATGTATGTTCCTTGAAGAGTATTCATGAACATATCTGCCATTTCTCTTTCAGACATGGGAGGTTGAACTGCAGCAGTAAGTTGCCTCCACCTTTGGGCATATTCCATGAAGCTCTCACGGGAAGATTGAGACATTCCCATTAGAAGGGTCCTGTTCGGAGCCATGTCCAGGTTATACTGATACTGACGGATAAAAGCTTCAGCCAAGTCTTTCTAGTTCCTTACTGTGGCTCTGGTCAGGTGGGAATACCATTCTCGGGATGCCCTTGTTAGACTATCCTCGAAGTAAAACATCCACAGCTTTTTGTCCATGGTGTATGCTTTTAACCTTCCCAAGAATGATTGAAGGTAGGGGCGTGGGCAAGATGTGCCATTATACCTTTCAAAACACGGGGGTTTGAACTTGTGAGGAATTCTCACCCCTTCCACCAGTCCCATGTCCATAACATCAAATCCTAGGGAGTTCTGGGATTCAAGAGATCTCAGCTTCTCTGCAATTTCATCCAGCCTACGGTCGTAAACTTCGTCCCCAGCTCCAACAACTGTAAACTGCTCTTCTTGAGGATCCTCTTGCAAGATCCTACCTCCAGCAATGTTCCTTATGGCATTAACTTCTGGGTTTAGATGAGGCCCAAACTTCTGGGTTTAGATGAGGCACAAACTCTGGTGGATCAGTGTGAGGTTGCACGTGATCGTTGTTACTGGTACCTCCTGTACCTGGATGGTTTTCTTCAGGAGTTTATCTCTCCACCAACTCCCTTAGTTTTTCCTGGCTCTGAGCTAAGCCAGTCATCACAGTAATGAATTGGGTCATCTGATTCCTCATCTCAACCCTCTCATTGTCCATTTGGGTCCTTACTTCATTCAAGTCTTGCTGAACTTGATCCATCTGGAGTCCTGGAAGGTTGTTTCGTGTCGGGTACCAGTGTATTCTGTTGATAGGGAACACTCTTCTGCGAGCAATGTTTCCTGAAACCACAACAAAGTGAGAAACAACAATAAAACAAAAACCTACAAAACAAAGAAAATGTTAGTATGCAATGCAATATGCTTATTTGTCTTCCAAGGGTATCCAGTTTGGTTATTTGGTTTTGAACTTTCCAGACCTTGAGGAAATGTTGATGATGTTGATAGATAAAGCCCACCATAAATAATACAAACTGATATATTACAAAGGATAAAAACACATAGTTTGATTACAATACATCCCCATGGTGGGTCAAAATACAACAACAAAAGAAAAGTACAACAAAAGAAAGAAGTACAAGCAAAAGGATCATACATCCAACCCAAAGTCATCCTCCTTGACTTCCTTCAGGAGGGCCTCAGTCACTGGCCCTACTGGGTGCTCTGTAATAGTCATGATGAGGAGGTTCCTGGTAGCAATGGCACTGGTTAACTTCTTATGCTTATCCTGATCCTTTGACCTCTTCAGCCCCGCCCGGAGTTTCAATTCAGATATCTCTCTCTGAGCTGCCAATAAAGCCTCCTGATGCTTCTCCTAACTAGCCTCCAATTGCTCTATCTTAGCTTGAGTTCTCTGATCTTCCTATGCACGGGCTTCAGTGATCTTGATCCACCTAGCCTGGCTCTCCTCTAGATAATGCTCTGCCCAAGCCTTCTGAGTCTTTGCTTCCTTGCAAGCATTCTTCAGTACTAACTCCCCTGCCCTTGCCTTCCTGATGTAGTCATCTGTCTTCTCTATCTTGGTCAAGTGCTCAATCTTGAGCCTTTTCCAATATCTCATTGTCTAGACGACTGTCATTTCTCTCCCAGAGAGTCTTCTTTAAGACTTCAGCTAGCTGAGTGTTCCTCTCTTTCAGATTCTCAAACTCTTCCAAACTGACAGTAGTTGCAGGTTGTACTGTAGAAGGTCCAGGTGTATCTTCTAAAGTGAAGGGCATCCGGGTGATCTGAGCTATAGTACGGGACCAATCAGAATATTGTGTTGAAGAAATATTGTTGCATTTGCCAAGGATGGTTGTCCCCTTGGTCTGAATGTTGTCCCAAGCCCAGGCAGCTTGCCTGACAACAGCAGAGTTGGGTTGGATTTCATAGTAAAGAGTTTCAGCCAAATCTTGTCCCCTTGGAGGATGAACCAAAGCATATCCCAATTGTATCTTAAACATTAAAGGGTTGTAGTTGATGCAACCTTTCACTCCTATCAAAGGCACATTAGGATACTGCCCACAACTAGTAATGATGTCCTTGCCCTTGGTGCTCTGAGTGCACCATCTAATGTCATCTGATGTCAAGGCAATGAATCTCTTAGCCCAGTTCTTCTGCTAATGGGGGTTCAGGAAAGTATCTGATTTTGGCAAGTGTCTTAGCAGCCAAGAGTAATAAAGAGGAGCACAACATCTGACCAGCCTTCCTCTTTGCTTTTCATTCCTCTGATGTACTGAGTAGTAGAAGTCTCCTAGCAAGGTAGGAACTGGGTTCCTCAATAAGAACAGGTGAATAGCATTCTTGCGCATAAACTTTGGCTCATCTGCAAACAAGATAACCTCATATATACTGAGGGCTAGAAGTGCACAGACAGCCTTCCATTCTCCTACTGCAGCCTTCAGGGTAGCCTGGGAGATTAAGAAGTCTAGATGAAGGCCTAGAACCCCAGCATTGGTTGTCATGTTCTGATCAATGAGGGCAGGCTCCAAATTCAATGTCCTGGATATGTCTTCATTTCTGGGAGCAACCATCTCAGGGTTGAAAGGAATCCCTCTCCTGACAGGAACTCCTAACAGCATATAAAATTCTTCTAACAGAGGTCCCAACTGGAAATCAGAAAATGTGAAACACCTGAGTGGAGGATCATAAAACTGTAAGAAAGTATGGATCATGCTCCTCTGAGATGCATCTAGATCCATGACCATGTCCAATACGCCCCCATAATGCTCTCTGAATAGTGGGATATGATCAGGGGTAATGAGGGACTGGACCTGCCTGATTCCAGTTAGGGTGGGCTCAAAGAAGTGGTATGTGATGTTGCTCTTTCTTGAAGTGTCCATGGGTGCTGGTGAAGAAGTTGAGAGTAACTGCTGATGAAGGCCACTAAAATGAGATGCTGGAGATGGGTCTCTGATGAAGATAGCTGGAGAAGAACCACTGACAAACTGACGGGGATGCTGAAGGAGATGACTAAAGGAGTCTGAGCAGTAGAAGGGGTCAAAACCAAACCAAAGATGAAATGATGGATACCCTGTAAAACAAATAAGCAAATGTTAAATGATGCAAAGATGATGTATTCAAATGATATGCAAAGGGTTTGTGACCAAGTGCTGGATCTGTTTATCTGCCTTGGTAAAAGTCCATGTATGTTCATAAGTCCGGATGGAGGTTTAGAAATCCAATAATCAGGTGGGGGACTCAAATAAAGAGTCACAAGTTCAGGGTAATCACAAGAACTGTCCAAATAATACAACCTTAACAAATCTAGTAACAAAGGGTATGATGAGGCCAAGGGTTCCTGCAAACCTATAAACATCCCAACCCCCTCACATGTAATGTTCTAGAACAAGGATCCTCAGACTTGGATCCGTTATGAGAAGTGTAAACACTTCTAACCCGGAGGTACAGTGTTTACAATAACCATAAAAGACCATCCTCTAATTCACCTCAAATTATGAAGGTCATAAAAAGGTCATCCAGACTTAGCAGGCTTCCCAAATAGCCCTAGTACTACAGGAAATCTGTAGCACAGAGTTCTCAAGAAGAAACCCATGTCTGAACCGTGTTTCATATTCCCGCACTAGACCGAAATGGAATGGGAAAGAATATGAAACCACTCTATCCTATGTGTCACTCAGGTCCCCGGTATAGGACCTTAATCACTCAATGAACCCCACACACCAAGGAAAACACAAATCCAGCACATGATAATTTCAGTATGAAATGCATAAAACTGTAAAAGAAAGCAGTAAATAAAGATGTACATAAAGCAATAAATAAAGCAAATAAATAAGCACAAGTAGCACATAACACCCCTGTAAACACAAATCAAACAAGTGCTAGGAGGAACCCACAAAAAGAACCAGAAGCCCTGGATGCAGTATAAGGGTCCCCAACAGAGTCGCCAAGTTGTCGCTCCCGCTAAAAGATACCGGGTCAGATAGGGTACAGACGCGAACGGTCGGCGAAAGGAGAAATGAAAATGAAGATGAATAGAGTTGCCAGCTAGGCATTTTTATCCCGAAGGAAAGGTAATGCTGCATAAACCTAGAAAGATATGGATAAGACGGTTGTGAACCAGAGAAACTGAGGAAGGGGGTTGGTTACAACCTGGGAAGGTATTAGCACCCAGATTGTCCGTCGTACTCGACGGGATCCATGCTTAAAAGATTTGTGTTTAAATGGGGTAGTGTCTGTGCTATCTGTGTGCAAAATCTGGTAAAGAATGTACAAGTGTCAGTGCAAGAAAGTGAGGTGAAATGCTCAGGAATGAGGCTTAAAAGAATGCTGAAAGAGGGGGAAGACACAGAGACTTTTGTTCGATAACTGTTAAGTTATGCCTACTGTAAACACCCCAAATTTGCCCTCACCCATTCACACCATGGCTTGTGATCATTCTCATATGCATAAACACAATCATATCATCTCATATCTCATTTTTGATTCACTGCATAGATTCAAAGTCATCTGCATCTAGGGTTTGTGATCTGAACAATCCAAGAGCCTCTTGATCCACTCCAAGGGTCATCAATCACTTCAAGGGGGTCCATGTGTGTTCAAGCATCATATTATATCCTCTCAAAGTCAAAAATGCCAAAGAATCACAAGAACTGGGATTGGTATGGATGCAGAGCCTAGTTTGACTGCACAGTTGACCTAAAATTAGGGTTTTGGTTTCAGAGGCCATAACTCCAAATTTTTTGGTCATTCTTGTTTCTATTGGTCTCTATATGGTATAGGGAGTATGCATATCAATTTTCATGAAGAAATTCCATGGGAAAGTCATCTGGTCAAGAGTTGACTTTCCAGACAAGTCAGTGCAAAATCAGGGCATCTGAGGCCCCCAATGACCCAACCAATGGGTGATCTTCATCATTTTGAGTGTACATGGTCTTTATTTGATCATGGGAGAAGGTTGAAGTTCACAAAAATCAAGGATTTGAAGTCTTTGCAAATGTTGACTTTTTAGGCATAGTTGACTTTTCAAGAATATGTCATTTTATGCCATTTTTCAAGCCTTGATTCTTGATCCAAAAATGCTTCAAATGGAAAAACTTTGGTCATGAAAGTTTTAGAATACATTTTTCCCTTTTCAAAAAGTACAAGAACATGATCAAATTCTTCTTGGATCAAAAGTTATGGTGTGACAAAGTTGGCCAAAATCACTAATTTTTAAGACATGCCTCAAATGTGAATTTTGCAAAATCATGAACCAAGGCTTTTTGTAACTTCTAGTTGGCATCAAACCATGACAAAAACATTCCATGAGCCTTAAAAATCAGAATTGGACCAAAGTTTCACATGTTTATGGTTTGTGTAACAAGACTTTTCATGAAGTTTCAAAAATGAGCCAACTTGCAAAACCATCATGATGTTTCTCACCACTTGCTGCATTGGCCTTTGAACCAGCCATAGTCTCTCACCACACCATGCTGCGCCAGCCCTAGCCCTTGTACCAAGCTAGAACTAAGCCCATGCCTCTCTTACAACAAAGTTGACATTTTGCAAAAGTGGACATCCCAATCACAGCAGGCCAGGTCACATCACCTGACCAATGGGAGCTCTTTATGCAAGGAAAATGCTGGCCATAACACTCAAGAAGCAAGGCTGAAACAACACACAACATCACATACACAAACTCACTCCCTTTTGCAAAACTCTTCGAATTTCTCTGCCCAGCTCAAAAAACATCCAAACTATTTCCACACTTCAACTCACCATGCCTCATTGAGTCCAAAGCATCAAAGAACCAAGCCTGAAACAAGCCATAACACCACTTCACCATTTTCACTCCAACTTGCAGTTTCTTTCGAAACTCTCTCCACAGCTCACAAACATCCAAACATACTCCACAAACCTTCTCCACTCATCATCTGGACCACAAGCAACCCTTCACCATTGCCAGAAACAGCCTGAATCACCATTGCCATGTTCAACTGAGCTTGAGCAGAAGTTGTTCAAACTCTTCATCCAGCCAACATAAATTTCTCCCAAGCATTCAAGCATCATCAAGAGGTCATAAGGAGTGGATTTCACCAAGAGGGGAGGCCTGAAAGTTGCTGGAGTGAAAGCTTCGAATCTCAGGTAGCTCAAGAAATATTTTCCCAGAAATCATTTTTTAAGTTCTTAATTTGTTCTATATGTCTTCCTGATCATGAATATGCCTTTGGTTTTGAAAATGGTGGAGAGATGAGAGTTTACCATGCTTCTGAAACTTTTTGCCCTAGAAATAGATTGATTCGATTCAGCCATTGTAGGAATGATAAATTTGTTTTGAGTGGGGGTTTTGAATCGTGAGCTTGTGGGAATCATTTCTGTGTTTTTAGAATTCATTTTAGATGCGTATGGAGTGAGTTTAGGTTTTGGGGTGGACGGAGAAGATGACCGGAGCACTGTTCCGGTCATCTGAGTGTGTTTAATGGCGAGATTAGGGCATAAGCATTGATTAGCTGAGTTTAAATTCTGGCTGTGAGATCTGGCGCCAAGTCAACTCCCGCGCGTGTAACTTTGAATCTGGTCCCTAGGATTAGCTGACTTCTCATTAATTCATTTAAAATTCATTTTTATTTCATTTCTTTTCATTTGTTTTGCATAATTTATTTAAAATAGCAAAATTGTTTTAAAAATTATGAAACTTTTTCTTAAAGGTTCTATTAATTTTTAAGACCCAAAAATATTTTCATTTTATTTTTTATCATTAAAAAAGTATTTTTAAATATTTAAAAGATTATTTTTAATTGATTAATGAGAATTAATTTATTAAAAATACTTTTAGGTATTTAAAAATCACCAAAAAATTCATGAAATGTTCTAAGACATTTAGAAACATTGTCCAACCTTCAAACCAAATTTCTTTTTTGATCTTGATGCATTTTGAGAATTTTTCATTGAATTAAAATCATTTTTGTGCATTAAATTGATCCTAAGTTCAAAAAATCATTTCTGCCTATCTATGAAGAGTTGGACATTGGTTCTTCTTGCATTGCATTGTGTTTAGCATGTAGTTTTTGAGATTAAATTGCCATGATTTGATCTTGCCTTTTCAATTTGTTTGACATTTCTTTTGTTTAGGAACCCTAAAAACCCTAAAATCTTGTAAAAAATCATAACTTGAGATTGGTTAAGAGTTTAGACCTCTCCTTTGGGCATTGGTTTAGTATAAGATTAGGGGGCCTTTGTGTGGAATTTTCCATTTTTTATGTTAGGGTTTGCTTCTGTTTTGGGTTTTTGTTTGATGTTTGATTCATAAACCCTAATTTGGGCTTCCATATGCATCCATCTTGCATTCTCTTGCATAACATGACTTGCCATGACATTCCATGCCTCCATGTGATTCATTTGACATCATAAGACATATAGAGAGCATATTTGCTCATTGCATCATGTATTTTCCATGTTGTATGCCATGTGCACTTCATAACTTTTCATGTGTTTTCATGGTTCCTAACTTGCTTCATTTGCATTCATGAACTTGTATAATCATTTCCATGTGCTGCCTCATGTTTGTAGCATCTCATTGCATCATTAGCATCATGTAAATGCTTCTGGTTTTGTTTCCCATCATGTCATCTCATCCCATTTTGCCTTGCATTGCATTTTTCTTCTAACATTTCAGGTGGTAAGTGATGTTGAGAAGTGAATTTGCCTTCACTTCTCATAACTTTTCTTTTCATCTCTCTTGCATCCATTGCTTCATTTTTATATGTGTTTGAGTTTGAGCTTGCTCATTCTTGTTCTTCTTACTTTCTTTCTTCAAGTGACTTGACTTCTTGAATGAAGCAAGTCACTTTGCTTCTCTTGATCCTGTTCATCTGCATCCCGGTGGTTCTCTTTGAAGATTGCTCTTGAAAACCTCACAAACCTTAGGGACAACCAAGCATGACAATGATTAGGGTTTTGATTAGTCTCCCCTCTTAGTTTTACCTTTGTGTCTCTTTGTGTCTTCTCTCCTCATCTCATAATCAGGGACTAAACCCTAAAGGCTTTAAGGCTTTGTGATTAAGCTTATGCCTGCATCCTTCTATTAGGATGGAGTGTATAACTTTAATCCTAAGTGTTAAACCCTTAATGTGTTTAAATCTTTTAATCAATCCACTTAATAATCATCAAGACATCACACTTGTAACTTGGGCCTTGCACTAGGGTTCTAATTCTTCCTTAAATGGTTAAGAAGGACTAACCCTAGTGTTAATGGACAAGTCCCCCTCAAGTTGTCTTACAAACCCTAAAACTCACTTCATCATCATATCATTAAATAAAAATCCACTTAATCAAAGGCTTGTTTTGTCATGAGTTTAATCCCTAATCATGGATTAAGTTGAGGAGTTTTCCTCAGCTTAAACATTCTCATCTATTATCCTTCTATTAGGATGGTGTAATGAGTCTGTTTAATCCCTGATTATGGCTTAATCTCGTTACTTAACACTAAACAAAAACATCAAAAACATCTAAATAATCACAAGTAGGTTAATGATCTTAATCCTACACCATGGTGATTAAGTGTGAGAATCTGACTTCACACTTAAGGTATTCTCATTACCCCTAATCAGAGGGAAGATGTGATGAGTTTACTAACCCATTGGTTTAGGCTTAAGCTCATCAACTTATGACAAACTTTCAAAAGCAATAAAAGACTGAAAACTCAAACACAAACAATAATCGTCTCCTTCGGGATTCTTTTCTCACCTCATTCACTCACAAACGAGAACTTGCTTCTTCCGTCTAATGCAAGATAGTTTGCATCTGTGCCAGACAGATCACACACTTGAGCATAGGCAAGTAAGCAGTTCACAAGTCAATTCACCTTTCAGTCTCTTTGGGTCGAACTACGGTGTTCTGACTTCCTCATTGCACGAGAGGATACGTAGGCATAACTTAACAGTTATCGAACAAAAGTCTCTGTATATTCCCCCTCTTTCCAGCTTTATTCTTTAAGCCTCATGATCTTGAGCAATTCATTCTTATTCCTTACACTGACACTTTCATACTTCATATCACTTATACACTATACACTGACACCTGTACATTCTTTTCCAGCTTTATACACAGATTGCACTGACACTACCCCTTTAAAGCACAAATCTTTTAAGCGTGGATCCCGTCGAGTACGGCGGACAATCTGGGTGCTAATACCTTCCCAGGTTGTAACCAACCCCCTTTCTCAGTCTCTCTGGTTCGCGACCGTCTTATCCATGTCTTTCTAGGTCTATGCAGCATTGCCTTTCCTCCGGGATAAAAATGCCTAGCTGGCGACTCTATTCATCTCCAGTGAGTTCACGGCTGTGTGTTCTCATTGTCCCTCTCGCCGACCGTTCGCGTCTGTACCTTTATTTGGGCCCAGTCCCATTTATCGGGAGCGACAGCTTGGCGACTCTGCTGGGGACCCTTATATTGCAACCAGGGCTTCTGGTTCTTTTTGTGGGTTCCTCCTAGCGCTTGTTTGATTTGTGTTTACTGGGGTGTTATGTGCTTATTTGTGTTTGTATATTTGTATTTATTTTTGCTTTATGTACAGTTTTGTTTATTGCTTTCTTTATAGCTTTGCATTATATCATATTGTCATACTGTGCTGCTAGCTGGATCTGGTTTTTTTGTTTTGGTGGGTGGGTGATTCATTGAGAGTTAAGGCCCTATACCTGGGACCTGAGTGACACCTAGGCTAGAGTGAATCATATTCTTTCCCATTCCATTTCGGTCTGGTGCGGGAATATGAAACACGGTTCAGATATGGGTTTCTTCTTGAGAACTCTGTGTTGCAGATTTCCTGCAATGCTAGGGCTATCTGGGAAGCCTGCTAAGTCTGGATGACCTTTTAGTATTGACCTTCAGAAACTGAGGTGAATTAGAGGAGGAACTTTTATGGTTATTGTAAACACTGTACCTCCGGGTTAGAAGTGTTTACACTTCTCATAACTGATCCAAGTCTGAGGATCCTTGTTTTAGAACACCACCTGTGAGGGGGTTAGGCTGTTTACAGGTTTGCAGGTACCTTGACCTCAGAATACCTTTTTACTTTGATTTGATTAAGAATACTCCATGTTGGAACAGTTCTTGTGATTCTAAAACCCTGGACATGTGGCTCTTTATTTGAGCCCCCCCACCTTGGTTACTGGATTTATAGACCTCCATCTGGTATTCTTGGATATATCTTGGACTTATATCAGAGCTCTTGATCAGATCCAGCTCAATCACAGACCCTTGCATATCATTTGCATACATAAACATTGCATCATATTGACATTTGCTTATTTGTGTTTCAGGGTATCCATTTTCATTTGGTTCTGGTTTTGACCCCATCTTCAGTACTGACCTATCTTCATCAGCATTTGCTTCAGCTATCTACTTCAGCTACCTGCACCAGCCAATCAGTGGCCATTTTCTTCAGTATCATCATCAGCACCTGTCTCTGCTCATCTTCAGCATCATGGCTCCCAAAAAGAGCAACATCACCTACCACTTCTTCCAGCCGGAGCTATCTGACATCAGGAGGATTCAGACCCTGATCACTCCAGATCACATACCATTGTTTAGGGAACACTATGGAGATATACTTGATATGGTTATGGATCTGGACCCTTCGCAGAGAAGCCTGATCCACACTTGCATTCAGTTCTATGATCCCCCACTGAGATGCTTCACTTTCCAAGACTTTCAGCTAGGCCCTCTATTGGAAGAATACTCATCATTGGTTGGTCTTCCTATCAGGGGTGGAATCCCTTTCAACCCTGAGATGGTCTTTCTTGGTAATGGAGAAGTAGCAAAGGCTCTGCATTTGGAACCTGTCCTGATTGAGCAGCATATGACTTCTAAAGCTGGAATCCCTG
The DNA here is from genome assembly GCA_963966055.1 of Lathyrus aphaca. Lineage (NCBI taxonomy): Eukaryota > Viridiplantae > Streptophyta > Magnoliopsida > Fabales > Fabaceae > Lathyrus > Lathyrus aphaca. The sequence goes on along the minus strand of OZ014520.1, from coordinate 161,749,642 downwards.
GTTTTCATCTGGATTTCTTGATCTCTCAAGCCACCCTGAAGGCTTCTCTAGGGGAGTGGAAAGCTGTCTGTGCTTTATTGGCCTTGAGTATATATGGAATTATATTGTTTGCAGATGAGCCTCGATTCATTAGCAAGAATGCAATCCATCTTTTCATCCTGAAAAACCCAGCACCCACTTTATTGGGGGATCTTTACTATTCAGTGCATCAGAGGAATGAAAAGCAGAGGGGAAGGTTAGTGAGGTGTTGTGCTCCATTGTTCCACACTTGGCTTCTCAAGCATCTACCCAGGACAGATGCATTTCTAAATCCTCATCAGCATAGCAACTGGGCTAAGAGACTCACTGCTCTAACTTCAGCCGATATCAGATGGTGCACTCAGAGCACCAAGGGCAGGGATATCATCACCAGATGTGGGCATTTTCCCAATGTGCCCCTAATAGGAGTTAAGGGTAGTATCAATTACAACCCTCTGCTGTTCAGAAGGCAACTGGGCTACGCACTGGTCCATACTCCTAAGGCACAGGACTTGGTGGAGACTCTTTATTGTGAGAACAAGATTAATTTGACTGTTGTTAGGCAGGCTGCCTGGGCCTGGGATAATGTTCAAACCAAGGGAATAACCATTCTGGGGAAGTGCAATAATGTGGCATCAGCACAATATTATGAGTGGTCTCGTGCCAGGGCTCAATTCTCTGGGATGCCCTTTACCATAGAAGACATGCCTGAGTCATCTTCAACACCACCACCTGTCACTGTCAGTTTGGAAGAGTTTGAGAGTTTGAAGGAAAGAAATGAGAAGTTAACCCAGGCTTTGCAGAAGACCCTCCGGGAGAGGAGTGAGGGTATGAGGGAGATTGAGAGGTTGGAGGAGTTGAGAGTAGAGCATCTGACTAAGATTGAGAAGTCTGGGGATTATATCAAAAAGTCTAAGGCTGGAGAACAAATTCTGAAGAATGCTTGCAAGGAAGCCCAGTTCCAGAGAGCAAGGACAGACTTGTATTTGAAGGAGAGTCAAGTCCGGTGGGTCAGGATCACCGAGGCTCGTACCCTGGAGGACAAGAGAGTTCAAGACAAGATAGAGCAACTGGAAGCTAGTGCAAAAGAACAGCAAGAAGCCCTGGCAGCAGCCCAGAGGGAGATATCAGAGTTGAAGATCAAAGCAGGGGTGAAGAGGTCCAAGGACCAAACTCAGCACAAGAAGCTAACAGCAGCTGTTACGACCCGGAATCTCCTTATCAGGAATCTCACGGAGCGTCCGGCTGATCCTGTGACCGAAGCACTTCTCAAGGAAGTTCGTGAGGATGAGTTTGGTCTTGGTGTTTGACCATTTGTTTGTTGTTGCTTTCATTCCATGTACTTTTATTTTCCTGTAATGTATTTTGACCCCTCAGAGGACTTGTATTTGTAAACGAACTATGTACCATTTCGCTTTTGTAATATATGTGTTTACTTCGAAAGCAACATCAACAGCGTCTTCCAGGGTCTGGAAGGGTCAAAACTGAAATGCCAAACCGGATACCTTGAGAACAAATAAGCATAACTGCATTGCATGCTAACCCTTTGTTTGTTTTGTAGGTTTTTGTTTTATTGCCACTAACTCTGTTGTGATGTTCAGGAACTATTGCTCGACGCCGGGTATTTCCCCTCAACCGTCCGCACCGTTATCCGACCCGTAACAATCTTCCGGGCATCCAAATGGATCAGATGCAGCAGGACCTTACTGAGGTCAGAAACCAGATGGCAAACGAAAGGCTAGAAATAAGGAATCAGATGACTCAGTTCATGGAAGTGATGAACAACATGGCTCAGAGCCAGGAAAGATTAAGGGCCATGGTGGAAAGGCAGAATCAAGAAGATCCACATATAGGGACTGCCGGCACCAGTAACAATGAAAGGGTCCAACCTCATGTAAATCCCCCTGTATTTGGACCACACCTCCATCCTGAGGTCAACATCCCTGCAAATGTTCAAGGGACTGCCACTGCAGCCAGGGTACTACAAGAAGACCCCCAAGAGGATCAGTTTACAGTAATGGGCGCTGGGGAAGAAGCTTATGATAGAAGGTTGGATGAGATAGCTGAGAAATTGAGGTCCTTAGAATCTCAAAACTCTTTGGGCTTCGACGTCATGGACATGGGCTTGGTAGACGGGGTCAGGATCCCCCATAAGTTCAAGCCTCCTTGTTTTGAAAAATACAACGGGACTTCATGCCCCCGGACTCATTTACAATCTTTTCTGGGAAGGCTGAAGGCCTATACTATGGATGAGAAGCTCTGGATGTTCTATTTCGAGGATAGTTTGACAGGAGCCTCAAGAGAATGGTACTCTCACCTGACAAGGGCAACTATCAGGTGCTGGAAGGATTTGGCAGAAGCCTTCATCAGACAGTATCAGTACAACTTAGACATGGCACCCAACAGGACTCTCCTAATGGGAATGTCACAGTCGTCAAGGGAAAGTTTCCGAGAATATGCCCAGAGATGGAGGCAATTGGCTGCTGCTGTTCAGCCACCTATGTCTGAACGGGAAATGGCAGATATGTTCATGAACACCCTTCAGGGAACATATATTGACAGGTTGGCAGCTTTCTCTTCCACTAGCTTTGCCGATGTTGTCATAGCTGGGGAGAGAATTGAAAGCCTGTTAAAAATGGGTAAGATTTCCGACAATGGTGCCAGCTCGTCCAGTAGTGCAAGAAAGCCTTTTGCAGGCCCAAGGAGAACTGGCGAGACCAATGCCATCCACACCAACAGGGGCAGGCCCCAATATGTTCACAGGTCAATAGCAGCAGTCACCATTCCTGCTCCAGCACATCCTCAGCCGGTTTATCAACCTCCGCATCAAAACTACCAGCAACAACCTCAGTACCACCAGCAATCTCAGTATCCTCCAAGGAATTACAACAACAGCAACACCAACAACAACAGTCAACAAAGGCCATTTCAGCAGAGGCCATCTCAAGCTAACAGGGTGATCGATCCGATCCCTATGCCATATGCTACCCTGCTGCCACAACTCCTGAAACTCAACCTAGTTGAGCTAAGGACGCTGGCACCTCCAGATCCCAACAGTCTACCCAGGAATTATGACTCCAACGCTAGGTGTGCCTTCCATTCGAACGCACCTGGCCACAGTACAGAGAAGTGCAGAGCTCTGCATATGAAGGTACAAGACCTGGTAGACTCAAAAGCTCTGAATTTCGCACCACCACCCAATGTCAATAAGAACTCGATGCCAAACCACGGTGGTCCAAGGATTAACGCTATTGAAGAAAACAAGCCGTCTTATTTAATAACCAGTGTGGGCCAGATCAGGACACCGTTGGTGGAAATCAAAGCTCAGCTCTTGGAATGTCAAATGTTCCCGGGGTGTGAGTTAGGCTGTGCTTACTGCAACATCTCAGTAAATGGGTGCGATAATTTAAGGAATGGCATAGATGGTCTTATTCAGAGTGGCCAACTTCAGATCACCACATCGTTTCCAACAAATCCAGCAATCTCATCAGCAACGGTTTCAGAACCTCCTACAACTGCAGCAACCATTGTTCCTGACAATTCTTCGGTTTCATCAACAAGCACTCCATCTATCGTCTCAACTGATCAGTTATCAGCAATATTTTCTTCTACAACTTCAGCTTCACTCCATTTTGAAACTCCTACAACAACAACATCCTTTCTTCCGACAATATCTCCTACAACACCAGCAACAAATCATGAAGATGTCTCAACTGTCACCATATTCTATGATCCTGAAAGCAACTCTGCCTACAATTCAGAAGGTGCTGCTCCCATTAGAGCACCAGTTACAATTTATTATGATCCGCAGACTATCACAGTTCCTTCAACAGCAGCAATCAGTCCAGTCACTATCACGGTGCCTGGACCCGTACCTTATGAAAGCAGCAATGCCATCCCCTGGCATTACGGCTCTGACTTGTACTGTGAAGGACAAAAGATCACTTTTGAATCATCAACCCCTGCACCACAAGTAGACAATGTGGGAAGAGGCGGAGGCTTCACTCGAAGCGGACGTCTTTTCGCTCCACAAATTCAGAGACCCACTGCCGAAGCAGAAGCTGCTGCCAAGGAAAAAGGGAAGAGCCTTGTGCAGGAAGATCAAGCTGTTAAGGAAGCTTTGAAGACACCATTCGATCAAGAGGTTGATGAGTTCATGCGAATCATCAAAAAGAGTGATTATAAAGTAGTGGATCAGCTTCATCAGACGCCTTCCAAGATCTCAATCCTATCATTGCTTATGTGCTCCGAAGCCCATAGGAATGCACTACTCAAAGTTCTGCACGCAGCTTACGTGCCTGAAGAGATCACTGTCAATCAGCTGGAAGCTGTAGTTGGAAATGTTAATGCTAGTCACGGACTAGGGTTCACCAATACTGATTTGACAACGGAAGGCCGCAACCATAACAAAGCCTTGCACATAACCATGGAATGCAAAGGTGTTGTCCTTTCCCATGTGCTGGTAGACACGGGGTCATCCCTTAATGTCCTACCTAAAAAGGCTCTGGTGAAGCTAGAATATGACGGATTGGCGTTGAGACCCAGCAACCTGGTGGTAAGAGCCTTTGATGGTTCAAAGAGATCGGTTCTGGGAGAGATTGAGTTGCCCATAACGATTGGCCCGCAGACCTTTAAAACTATCTTTTATGTGATGGACATTCAGCCTGCCTACAGCTGTTTGTTGGGTAGGCCATGGATTCACGCTGCTGGCGCCGTGACCTCTACCCTTCACCAGAAGTTAAAATATGAGTGGGAAGGTCAAATCGTTACAATCTGCGGAGAGGAGGATATTTTTGTCAGCCACCTGGCTACCTATAAGTACATTGAGATGGATGGGGAGATCCATGAAACGATGAGCCAGGGGTTTGAAGCTTTGAATGTCATTGAGACATCTGCTGTGCCTGGTACTTCAATATCATCATACCAACAAGCCCGGAAGGTTGTTGAGGGAGGAAACGCCCAAGGCTGGGGCAAATTGCTACCGGTGGAAAAGAAAGAAGATAGATTTGGGTTGGGTTACAAACCAACTCAACAAGGTCAAGCGGCGGCTGCGAAAGAGCCCAATTTTGTGAGTGGGGGGATGCTTACCCCTGATTCCATCAACTGTCTGGAAGACGAGCTGGAAGAGGAGCGCAATCTGGAGAATTGGATTCGTCCAAAGATCCCGGGGAGCAGTATCTCGAACTGGTCTTCCCAGGAAATTATAAGAGTTACTCATGCAGAGTAATTATTATTTCCTGTATTTTTATAGCATGCATCAAAGTCTTGCATCTTGCCCAAGATGACAAGACTCATTTTGTAATCAGGGCCATCTGTACTTTTTGTGCAAACAAGATTAATTAATGAAATATCAGACATCTTTTTGCAAACGAGTCTTTTTCTTTTCTGCTCACTGTTTTCCATTTTTCTTTTTTGTACAAAAATAAATGGCGATGTTTTCAAAATGATAACTTTATTTCACTTTTTCTAAGCAAGATTAAAATCAATCACTAAAATGAACAAACTGAACCCTTGCAGAGAGTGCCTTCCAGACAGCACCGACAACAGCACGGCTATGACATCGTATGACTTTGACAATCCGATCAATCAAGCTGATGAAGGGGTTGAAGAAGAATATGAGCTTCCTGAAGAGTTAGCCAGGTTGCTGAGACAAGAGGAAAAGGTTATTACTCCTCACCAGGAGGAGGTTGAAGTGATTAATCTTGGTACAGACGAAGACGTGAAAGAGGTTAAAATCGGGGCCTGCCTGCAAGACTCAGTGAAGAGACAACTGGTTGATCTGCTTCAAGAGTATGTGGATGTGTTTGCTTGGTCTTATCAAGATATGCCAGGATTGGACACCGATATTGTTGTGCACAAGCTTCCGTTGAGGGAAGAATGCCCACCAGTCAAACAAAAGCTACGCCGTACTCGTCCGGACATGGCAATGAAAATCAAGGAGGAGGTACAAAAGCAATGGGACGCCGGGTTCCTTGCTGTAACTAGCTATCCGCCGTGGGTTGCTAATATAGTACCTGTGCCTAAGAAGGACGGCAAAGTAAGAATGTGTGTTGACTACCGGGACCTGAACAGAGCCAGCCTGAAAGATGACTTCCCATTACCTCACATTGATGTATTGGTTGATAACACGGCTCAGTTCTCGGTATTCTCCTTCATGGACGGATTTTCAGGATACAATCAGATCAAGATGTCACCTGAAGACATGGAGAAGACAACATTCATTACACCTTGGGGCACGTTCTGTTACAAAGTGATGCCATTCGGACTGAAGAATGCTGGTGCCACATATCAACGGGCTATGGTGACATTATTTCACGATATGATCCATAAAGAAATCGAGTGTTATGTGGATGATATGATCGCCAAGTCCCTTACTGAAGAAGATCACCTGGTGAATCTGCTGAAGTTGTTCAAGCGTCTGAGGAAGTACCAACTGAAGTTGAACCCCAACAAATGCACATTCGGGGTGCGATATGGTAAGCTGTTGGGCTTTATTGTAAGCGAGAAGGGGATTGAAGTTGACCCTGATAAAGTCAAAGCCATTCAAGAAATGCCTGCACCGAAGTCAGAAAAAGAAGTTCGAGGGTTCTTAGGTCGATTGAACTACATTTCACGGTTCATATCTCACCTTACAGCAACCTGTGAACCTTTGTTCAAGCTGTTAAGAAAAGAACAGACGGTCAGGTGGAACGAAGACTGCCAGAAGGCTTTTGACAAGATCAAAGAATACTTACAAGAACCTCCAATCCTTATGCCTCCAGTTGAAGGAAGACCTCTGATAATGTACTTGACAGTATTAGAAGAGTCGATGGGGTGTGTGCTGGGCCAGCATGACGAGTCTGGTCGAAAAGAGTATGCAATATACTACCTAAGCAAAAAGTTTACCGACTGTGAACAACATTATTCACTGCTCGAGAAAACTTGTTGTGCTTTAGCGTGGGCTGCTCGCCGACTGAGACAGTATATGTTAACCCACACTACCTTATTGATCTCAAAGATGGACCCAGTTAAGTACATATTTGAGAAGCCAGCTCTTACCGGACGGGTTGCAAGATGGCAAATGATCCTTACCGAATATGACATTCAGTACACCTCTCAGAAAGCAATCAAGGGCAGTGTACTATCTGAATATCTTGCTGAGCAACCTATTGATGACTACCAGCCTATGAGGTTTGACTTCCCTGATGAGGACATCATGTTCATAAAATCAAAAGATCACGAAGAGCCTATTCACACTGAAGGGCCTGACCCGGAAGAAGAATGGACTATGATGTTTGACGGGGCTGTTAACATGAACGGTCGTGGTGTTGGTGCAGTACTCATTACACCCAAAGGAGTTCACATGCCTTTCTCGGCAAAACTCACTTTCAACTGCACTAACGACGAAGCTGAATACGAAGCTTGCATTATGGGTCTTGAGGAAGCCATTGACCTCAGGATCAAGACTTTGACCGTATTCGGAGATTCAGCTTTGGTAGTCAATCAAACCAACGGAAAATGGTACACCCATCAGGATCATCTGATACCTTACAGGGATTATACAAGGAGGTTATTGACTTTCTTCACCACAGTCAAGCTTGAGTATATCCCTCGGGATGAGAATCAGTTTGCAGATGCCCTTGCTACCATTTCATCCATGATCAAAGTTCAAGCTGCTAACTTTGTACCTCAGATTTCAGTGTCCAGACTCGATAAACCAGCATATGTATTTGTAGCAGATGTTGTCAAAGATGACAAGCCTTGGTTCCATGACATTAAGTGCTTCTTGGAGGATCAAACATACCCACCTGGGGCATCTTCCAATGATAAGAAGACTTTGAGAAGGCTTGCTGGTAGTTTCTTTCTGAACACTGATGGGTCTTTATACAAAAGGAACTTTGATATGGTACTCCTCAGATGTGTTGATAAGACAGAAGCAGACTTGTTAATGCATGAAGTGCACGAAGGATCTTTTGGTACCCATGCTGGAGGGCATGCCATGGCTAAGAAATTGCTAAGATCAGGCTATTACTGGATCACAATGGATGCAGACTGTTGTACTTATGCCAGGAAATGCCACAAATGCCAGATTTATGCAGATAAGGTGCATGTGCCTCCCAATCCTTTGAACATCATGTCTTCTCCATGGCCCTTTGCCATGTGGGGCATTGATATGATTGGCAAGATTGAGCCAACTGCTTCAAATGGCCACAGATTCATCCTGGTCGCCATTGACTATTTCACTAAGTGGGTCGAAGCAACCTCATACGCAAACGTCACAAGACAAGTGGTAGCCAGATTTCTGAAGAGAGATATCATCTGTCGATATGGAGTTCCCGAGCGAATCATTACTGATAATGGTTCCAATCTAAACAACAAAATGATGGCAGAACTGTGTCGGGACTTCAAGATCCAACATCACAATTCTTCTCCTTACAGGCCAAAGATGAATGGCGCTGTTGAGGCAGCTAATAAGAATATCAAGAAGATTGTGCAGAAGATGGTAGTCACTTATAAAGACTGGCATGAAATGCTACCGTTTGCCTTGCATGGGTACCGTACGTCAATCAGAACATCCACTGGGGCAACACCGTATCAACTGGTGTATGGTATGGAAGCAGTCTTACCGGTTGAAGTTGAATTACCCTCCCTACGGGTATTAATGGATGTTAAACTGAACGAAGCAGAATGGGTCCGGGCCCGATACGAGCAACTGAGTCTGATTGAAGAGAAAAGATTGGTTGCAATCTGTCATGGGCAGTTATATCAGAAGAGAATGAAGAAAGCCTTCGATCAGAAAGTCAGGCACCGAGAGTACCAAGTGGGAGATCTTGTGTTGAAAAGGATCCTCCCTCCTCATACAGACCACAGGGGCAAATGGACTCCCAATTATGAAGGACCATTTGTGGTAAAGAAAGTTTTCTCTGGTGGAGCACTGATGCTCAGCACCATGGATGGTGAAGATTTCCCATCCCCTGTGAATTCAGATGCAGTTAAAAAATACTTCGCATAAAATGACCCGCTGGACATAAAAACAGAATGTAAGTCCAGGCAAAAATAGGGCATCCCGGCGAGTCAAAAACAGAATAAAAGACTCGGGCAAAAATAAGGGAAAAAATAAAAAAAAACGTACACCCGCTGAGTTGAAAAGCCGCATTGGACAGCTCAGGCAAAAATGGGTATCCCGATGGATTGAAAACCCGAAAGGGCGATCCATGCAAAATAAGGGAATAAGCGAACAACCGCATTCTGAATTCGTCTGTATTATCTACAACTCGGTAAGCTCTAAAGGATCAAGCTTCAATCAGAATCATCCTTCTTCAGAAAGCAGGACGAGAAGAACGTCATTGTCATACGAGTCATAGCAGAAGAGGAAGCTCCTTGAAAGCGTCGTCAGCACTGCCAGCGTTTTGTTTCTCCATTTGTAACAATCTCCTCATTTCAGGGGATTTGTTTCTTTGACTGTATTTCGCCGATTCAGGGCATATGAATTAATAAAATCAGATTTTCAGTCATGTCTCGTTTTGTACATTTTCATTTTGCAAAAAGGTCTGATATCTTAAAGAAACACTGATTGCATAAGGATACAGATGTTTATCTTCAAATAAACACATGCTTGCAGGGAATATACTTACTCTCGAAAGTACTTAACTCCTATGACGGAATCCAGTGAAGGATACCTCGGGACCTTTTGTGCGTTTCCTTATCTTTGCAGGATTGCAGGTATCCGGAACGCAACTTGGGGCATGCAAGTTACATCCCAGCAAGCTGGCAAACCAACAAACAGTCTTAGCACTCAAGGTGCTTTCTCGCCAGCTGAGTTACCAACAACATTCCCCAGCTGTAGTACCATTTATTCTTCCTCAGCAGAAGGCAGAAGTCAGGGAATCATCTCCCCACAGAATCCTCAGCCTTTATTCAGAAGAGCAACGCATGAAGGAGTCACAACAGAGTACAGAAGACTTCTACAAACCCCAGCTGGGTCTCATATTACAAGGATATGTCAATCAGTGACCTATATCCCCAAGCAGATACGTCATCAGATCTATCAATGATCTCATCCCCGGCTGGGATGTCCACTTCAAACAGATCGACCAGAGATCTTCATGGCAACGGGATCCGAATCCCGGATCGGTATCTTTGCATAATCATAGCATTCGCATCATATTCACCCACAAAACGTAGCATTCCGTTTAATACGGAGCATTACGGCAAAAATCAAATACATAGCATAATCACAAGTCATGTTGTGAATCGAACGCTTGTAAATATTGACAGTCAATCAACAATACGCAAAAATCCCCCAGAGTCCCAGCAAAAGCAGTTGCCTCACAACTCACAAACACCAGTTGATACCCGTCCGTGTCATCACTCCCCAGTAAAGTCGCCTGAACACTCTTTACAAACAAAATCACCTGTATCTCGGATACTTCCTGACACCCATCCGTGTCAGATCACCAGCAGAAAGCCAAAGACATCCTCTTTGCACTCACTTGTATATTCATTTTCTTGACACCCGTCCGTGTCATATCCCCAGCGCAGTCACTTACACTTTTACGACCCAGATACTTGTTGATATTATTACACTTTTCTCTTGGCACTCGTCCGTGTCACTCTCCCCAGCAGATTAAACACTCATCTGTACAATACTCATACTCACTACTCATGTTACACTCATACAGATACTCGTCCGTATTTTGCATACACCACTTATATACCCACAGATTCAACATTAGTCTTTGTTCTTTGTTAACCAGTTGGTACTCGTCCGTACCATCATCTCAGAACATTGCGTCTAGTGTTTGTTTCTACATGATACTCGTCCGTATCATAGTCTTGAGGATGCTCGTCCGCATCTTTAATCCATACACCATGTCAAGCACTTGTGTCTTCTTGAATATAGATACTCGTCTGTGTCCACTATTCCCCAAAGGAGTCCCTTCAGATTCAACACTCGTCCGTGTTCTTTGTTAACCCGTTGATGCTCGCCCGTATCATCATCTCTGAACATGTGTCAGTTTGTTTCTACCCGATACTCGTCCGTATCGTAGTCTTAAGGATGCTCGTCCGCATCTTTAATCTATACACAAACATCTAAACACTTATACCTTTTGTTTCTTGGACATAAACACTCGTCCGTGTTTACTACTCCCCAGGAGATCGCCAACAAAGCAATTTTCTTTTTATCTGACATTCGTCCTGTGTCACGATAAACCCTGAGAGCAGCCGTACCCTGTTAGGTGGTCGTCCTCCACCTCTTGATGGTCGTCCTCCATCATGCTCATCCGATGGCCGTCCCCATCGTTGATTTTAGCAGCCGTCCCCTGCTAGGTGGTCGTCCTCCACCTCTTGATGGTCGTCCTCCATCATGCTCATCCGATGGCCGTCCCCATCGTTGATTTTAGCAGCCGTCCCCTGCTAGGTGGTCGTCCTCCACCTCTTGATGATCGTCCTTCATCATTTTATCCAATGGCCGTCCCCATTGTAGATTTTGGTTATCTGGCATTCGTCCTATGTCATGATACACCCCGAGAGCAGCCGTACCCTGCTGGGTGGTCGTCCTCCACCTCTTGATGGTCGTCCTCCATCATGCTCGTCCGATGGCCGTCCCCATCGTTGACCTTTTAACCGATGGCCGTCCCCATCGTCGATATTTTCGGCAGCCGTACCCTGCCAGGTGGTCGTCCTCCACCTTTGATGGCCGTCCCCATCATAATTCTTTTATTCCCCAACAGAGCAGCCGTCCCCTGCTAGGTGATCGTCCTTCACTTTTGGTGGCCGTACCCCATCATCTGTTTATTTCATTTATTCTTTAACCCGATGGCCGTCCCCGTCGTGGTCCCTTTTCCTTTTCTTTTAGCCCGATGGCCGTCCCCATCGTTGGTTACCTTGCTTTATGAACTTGATGGCCGTCCCCGTCATGTTTCATTGATCCCCAGAGAATTCTACAACTTTATCTTGATGGTCGTCCCCATCATAATTTCTTACCTTCCCCAGCTAGTCGGCCGTCCCCGTCTTGGCTTTACCTTTTATCCCCAGCATGTCGGCCGTCCCCGTCATTGCTATTTACCCAGCAGTCGTCCTCTGCTCGACGGTCGTCCTCCGTCGCCCACACTTTACAATATACTTTACAATCTATATCCCTTTTCTTCTTCATTCTGTGAGTGCAAATTTTGGACCGTCTTTGGTATTCAACCACAAGTTATCTTGTTTGCCTGATAAGCCGTCGCTTACAACCTGCACAGCTAACTCATGTTTGAATAGGGGCAGCTGTAAACACCCCAAATTTTCCCTCACCCATTCACACCATGGCTTGTGATCATTCTCATATGCATAAACACAATCATATCATCTCATATCTCATTTTTGATTCACTGCATAGATTCAAAGTCATCTGCATCTAGGGTTTGTGATCTGAACAATCCAAGAGCCTCTTGAGCCACTCCAAGGGTCATCAATCACTTCAAGGGGGTCCATGTGTGTTCAAGCATCATATTATATCCTCTCAAAGTCAAAAATGCCAAAGAATCACAAGAACTGGGATTGGTATGGATGCAGAGCCCAGTTTGACTGCACAGTTGACCTAAAATTAGGGTTTTGGTTTCAGAGGCCATAACTCCAAATTTTTTGGTCATTCTTGTTTCTATTGGTCTCTATATGGTATAGGGAGTATGCATATCAATTTTCATGAAGAAATTCCATGGGAAAGTCATCTGGTCAAGAGTTGACTTTCCAGACAAGTCAGTGCAAAATCAGGGCATCTGAGGCCCCCAATGACCCAACCAATGGGTGATCTTCATCATTTTGAGTGTACATGGTCTTTATTTGATCATGGGAGAAGGTTGAAGTTCACAAAAATCAAGGATTTGAAGTCTTTGCAAATGTTGACTTTTTAGGCATAGTTGACTTTTCAAGAATATGTCATTTTATGCCATTTTTCAAGCCTTGATTCTTGATCCAAAAATGCTTCAAATGGAAAAACTTTGGTCATGAAAGTTGTAGAATACATTTTTCCCTTTTCAAAAAGTACAAGAACATGATCAAATTCTTCTTGGATCAAAAGTTATGGTGTGACAAAGTTGGCCAAAATCACTAATTTTTAAGACATGCCTCAAATGTGAATTTTGCAAAATCATGAACCAAGGCTTTTTGTAACTTCTAGTTGGCATCAAACCATGACACAAACATTCCATGAGCCTTAAAAATCAGAATTGGACCAAAGTTTCACATGTTTATGGTTTGTGTAACAAGACTTTTCATGAAGTTTCAAAAATGAGCCAACTTGCAAAACCATCATGATGTTTCTCACCACTTGCTGCATTGGCCTTTGAACCAGCCATAGTCTCTCACCACACCATGCTGCGCCAGCCCTAGCCCTTGTACCAAGCTAGAACCAAGCCCATGCCTCTCTTACAACAAAGTTGACATTTTGCAAAAGTGGACATCCCAATCACAGCAGGCCAGGTCACATCACCTGACCAATGGGAGCTCTTTATGCAAGGAAAATGCTGGCCATAACACTCAAGAAGCAAGGCTGAAACAACACACAACATCACATACACAAACTCACTCCCTTTTGCAAAACTCTTCGAATTTCTCTGCCCAGCTCAAAAAACATCCAAACTATTTCCACACTTCAACTCACCATGCCTCATTGAGTCCAAAGCATCAAAGAACCAAGCCTGAAACAAGCCATAACACCACTTCACCATTTTCACTCCAACTTGCAGTTTCTTTCGAAACTCTCTCCACAACTCACAAACATCCAAACAAACTCCACAAACCTTCTCCACTCATCATCTGGACCACAAGCAACCCTTCACCATTGCCAGAAACAGCCTGAATCACCATTGCCATGTTCAACTGAGCTTGAGCAGAAGTTGTTCAAACTCTTCATCCAGCCAACATAAATTTCTCCCAAGCATTCAAGCATCATCAAGAGGTCATAAGGAGTGGATTTCACCAAGAGGGGAGGCCTGAAAGTTGCTGGAGTGAAAGCTTCGAATCTCAGGTAGCTCAAAAAATATTTTCCCAGAAATCATTTTTTAAGTTCTTAATCTGTTCTATATGTCTTCCTGATCATGAATATGCCTTTGGTTTTGAAAATGGTGGAGAGATGAGAGTTTACCATGCTTCTGAAACTTTTTGCCCTAGAAATAGATTGATTCGATTCAGCCATTGTAGGAATGATAAATTTTTTTTGAGTGGGGGTTTTGAATTGTGAGCTTGTGGGAATCATTTCTGTGTTTTTAGAATTCATTTTAGATGCGTATGGAGTGAGTTTAGGTTTTGGGGTGGACGGAGAAGATGACCGGAGCACTGTTCCGGTCATCTGAGTGTGTTTAACGGCGAGATTAGGGCATAAGCATTGATTAGCTGAGTTTAAATTCTGGCCGTGAGATCTGGCGCCAAGTCAACTCCCGCGCGTGTAACTTTGAATCTGGTCCCTAGGATTAGCTGACTTCTCATTAATTCATTTAAAATTCATTTTTATTTCATTTCTTTTCATTTGTTTTGCATAATTTATTTAAAATAGAAAAATTGTTTTAAAAATTATGAAACTTTTTCTTAAAGGTTCTATTAATTTTTAAGACCCAAAAATATTTTCATTTTATTTTTTATCATTAAAAAAGTATTTTTAAATATTTAAAATATTATTTTTAATTGATTAATGAGAATTAATTTATTAAAAATACTTTTAGGTATTTAAAAATCACCAAAAAATTCATGAAATGTTCTAAGACATTTAGAAACATTGTCCAACCTTCAAACCAAATTTCTTTTTTGATCTTGATGCATTTTGAGAATTTTTCATTGAATTAAAATCATTTTTGTGCATTAAATTGATCCTAAGTTCAAAAAATCATTTCTGCCTATCTATGAAGAGTTGGACATTGGTTCTTCTTGCATTGCATTGTGTTTAGCATGTAGTTTTTGAGATTAAATTGCCATGATTTGATCTTGCCTTTTCAATTTGTTTGACATTTCTTTTGTTTAGGAACCCTAAAAACCCTAAAATCTTGTAAAAAATCATAACTTGAGATTGGTTAAGAGTTGAGACCTCTCCTTTGGGCATTGGTTTAGTATAAGATTAGGGGGCCTTTGTATGGCATTTTCCATTTTTTATCTTAGGGTTTGCTTCTGTTTTTGGTTTTTGTTTGATGTTTGATTCATAAACCCTAATTTGGGCTTCCATATGCATCCATCTTGCATTCTCTTGCATAACATGACTTGCCATGACATTCCATGCCTCCATGTGATTCATTTGACATCATAAGACATATAGAGAGCATATTTGCTCATTGCATCATGTATTTTCCATGTTGTATGCCATGTGCACTTCATAACTTTTCATGTGTTTTCATGGTTCCTAACTTGCTTCATTTGCATTCATGAACTTGTATAATCATTTCCATGTGCTGCCTCATGTTTGTAGCATCTCATTGCATCATTAGCATCATGTAAATGCTTCTGGTTTTGTTTCCCATCATGTCATCTCATCCCATTTTGCATTGCATTGCATTTTTCTTCTAACATTTCAGGTGGTAAGTGATGTTGAGAAGTGAATTTGCCTTCACTTCTCATAACTTTTCTTTTCATCTCTCTTGCATCCATTGCTGCATTTTTATATGTGTTTGAGTTTGAGCTTGCTCATTCTTGTTCTTCTTACTTTCTTTCTTCAAGTGACTTGACTTCTTGAATGAAGCAAGTCACTTTGCTTCTCTTGATCCTGTTCATCTGCATCCTGGTGGTTCTCTTTGAAGATTGCTCTTGAAAACCTCACAAACCTTAGGGACAACCAAGCATGACAATGATTAGGGTTTTGATTAGTCTCCCCTATTAGTTTTACCTTTGTGTCTCTTTGTGTCTTCTCTCCTCATCTCATAATCAGGGACTAAACCCTAAAGGCTTTAAGGCTTTGTGATTAAGCTTATGCCTGCATCCTTCTATTAGGATGGAGTGTATAACTTTAATCCTAAGTGTTAAACCCTTAATGTGTTTAAATCTTTTAATCAATCCACTTAATAATCATCAAGACATCACACTTGTAACTTGGGCCTTGCACTAGGGTTCTAATTCTTCCTTAAATGGTTAAGAAGGACTAACCCTAGTGTTAATGGACAAGTCCCCCTCAAGTTGTCTTACAAACCCTAAAACTCACTTCATCATCATATCATTAAATAAAAATCCACTTAATCAAAGGCTTGTTTTGTCATGAGTTTAATCCCTAATCATGGATTAAGTTGAGGAGTTTTCCTCAGCTTAAACATTCTCATCTATTATCCTTCTATTAGGATGGTGTAATGAGTCTGTTTAATCCCTGATTATGGCTTAATCTCGTTACTTAACACTAAACAAAAACATCAAAAACATCTAAATAATCACAAGTAGGTTAATGATCTTAATCCTACACCATGGTGATTAAGTGTGAGAATCTGACTTCACACTTAAGGTATTCTCATTACCCCTAATCAGAGGGAAGATGTGATGAGTTTACTAACCCATTGGTTTAGGCTTAAGCTCATCAACTTATGACAAACTTTCAAAAGCAATAAAAGACTGAAAACTCAAACACAAACAATAATCGTCTCCTTCGGGATTCTTTTCTCACCTCATTCACTCACAAACGAGAACTTGCTTCTTCCGTCTAATGCAAGATAGTTTGCATCTGTGCCAGACAGATCACACACTTGAGCATAGGCAAGTAAGCAGTTCACAAGTCAATTCACCTTTCAGTCTCTTTGGGTCGAACTACGGTGTTCTGACTTCCTCATTGCACGAGAGGATACGTAGGCATAACTTAACAGTTATCGAACAAAAGTCTTTGTATATTCCCCCTCTTTCCAGCTTTATTCTTTAAGCCTCATGATCTTGAGCAATTCATTCTTATTCCTTACACTGACACTTTCATACTTCATATCACTTATACACTATACACTGACACCTGTACATTCTTTTCCAGCTTTATACACAGATTGCACTGACACTACCCCTTTAAAGCACAAATCTTTTAAGCGTGGATCCCGTCGAGTACGGCGGACAATCTGGGTGCTAATACCTTCCCAGGTTGTAACCAACCCCCTTTCTCAGTCTCTCTGGTTCGCGACCGTCTTATCCATGTCTTTCTAGGTCTATGCAGCATTGCCTTTCCTCCGGGATAAAAATGCCTAGCTGGCGACTCTATTCATCTCCAGTGAGTTCACGGCTGTGTGTTCTCATTGTCCCTCTCGCCGACCGTTCCAGTCTGTACCTTTATTTGGGCCCAGTCCCATTTATCGGGAGCGACACCTACGTATCCTATCATGCAATGAGGAAGTCATAACACCGTAGTTCGACTCAAAGAGACTGAAAAGAGAATGGACTGATGAACTGCTTACTTGTCTATGCTCAAGTGTATGACTTGTCTGGCTCAAGTGCTAACTGGCTTAGTTGATGAATGAGTGTGATGAGAAAAGAATCCCGGAGGAGACGATTATTGCTTGTTTTTGTGTTTTCAATCTTTTATTGCTTTTTTGTGTTTGTCATAAGTTAATGAGCTTAAGCCTAAACCAAGGGTTAGTAAACTCATTATATCCTCCCTTTGATTAGGGATAATGAGAATACCTTAAGTATGAGATAAACATCTCAACTTAATTTCCATGATGATGTAGGATTAAGATCATTAACCTACTTGTGATTATTTAGATGTTTTTTGGGGTTTTTGTTTAGTGTTAAGTAATGAGTTTAAGCCATAATCAAGGATTAGTGGACCCATTACACCATCCTAATAGAAGGATAATAGATGAGAACACTTAAGCTGGGGAAGATACCTCAACTTAATCCATGATTAGGGATTAATCTCATGACAAAACAAGCCTTTATTAAAGTGGATTTTAATTAGGGTGAGATTAATAAGTGAGTTTTATGGGTTGTAAGACAACTTGAGGAGGACTTGTCCATTAACACTAGGGTTAGTCCTTCTTAACCAATAAAGGAAGAATTAGAACCCTAATGCAAGGCCCAAGTTACAAGTTAATGTCTTAGTGTTTATTAGGATGGATTGATTAAGAGGTTTAAACAAATTAAGGGTTTAACACTTAGGATTAAAGTTATACACTCCATCCTAAGAGAAGGATGCAGGCATAACCCTAATCACAAAGTCTTAAAACCTTAAAGGTTTAGTCTCTAATGATAAGGTGAGAAGAGAGACACAAAGAAGACACAAAGGTGAAAGATAAATGGGGACTAATCAAAACCCTAATTATTGTCATGCTTGGATGTTCCTATGGTTTGTAAGGCTTTCAAGAGATCTTCAGAGAAGCCACCAATGGAAGAAGCAGATGAAAGGAGGAGAAGCAGAAGAAACAAGTTACTTACTTCACTGAATAAGATAAGTAACTTGGAGAAAGAAAGTGAATGATGAACATGAATGATCAAGCTCACTCTAAAGCAAATAAAAATGCAGCAATGATGCATAAGAAGAAGAATAAGAGAAGAGAGAAGTGAAGGCAAATTCACTTCTCAAGTTACTTACCACCTGAAAATGTTAGCATAAAGGAAAGAAATGAAATGAAACAATGCATATGAATGGAAAAATATTAAAATCAGAAGTATAAACATGATGCAAATGATGCTATGACATGATGAAAAGGCATACCAAATGTTATGAATGTTCATACAAGAGATGGAATGCAAAGGAAGCATGCTTTGAAGTATGAAAACACATGAAAGTTCATGGAATGAAAT
The DNA here is from genome assembly GCA_963966055.1 of Lathyrus aphaca. Lineage (NCBI taxonomy): Eukaryota > Viridiplantae > Streptophyta > Magnoliopsida > Fabales > Fabaceae > Lathyrus > Lathyrus aphaca. The sequence goes on along the minus strand of OZ014520.1, from coordinate 161,730,919 downwards.
GAATGCATATCATGGAAAATGAATGAAGAAATGATCAAGCATGATTCTAATATGTCCTAAGATGTCTAAGATGACATGTGAATGCATGAAATGTCATGGCAAGTTCATGTATGGATGTATATGCAAGATGAATGCAAATGAAGATGCAAAATTAGGGTTTTAAGGCAACATGAGATGCAAAAGTCAAAAACAGAAGCAAGTCACAAGATAAAAAAAATTGCAAATGAGCTCAAAGGAACCCTAACCCCATATGATATCATAACCCAAAGGAGGAGGTCTAACTCTTAACCTAAAGAAAGTTGTGATTTTTCTAAGTTTGTTAGGGTTTTAAGGTGCCTTAAGGGGAAAAATGCCAATCAATTTGAAAATGCAAGATAAATTTGTGACAAAAATATGCTACATGCCATATGAAGATCAATGCAAAAAGAACCAATGTCAACCCCTTCATGGTTAGGCAGAAAAGAATTCTTGAAGTTAGGGTTCAAAAATGGGATTTTTATGAACCCTAAATTCAAGAAAAATGTCAAAGTTGAATCAAAACCAAAACGAAATTTGTATGAATGGTTTAACAATGTTTCTAAATATCCTAGGATGCAATGTGAATTTTTTTAGAATTTTTAGAAACCTAAATGGTATTTTAATTAATTAATTTCCATTAATTAATTAAAATAAACATTTAAATATTTTTAAAATGATTTTTTAATGCAAAAAATAAAAATAAAAATGTTTTTGGGTGAAGAAAAATATTTGAAATCAAAATGCAGAAGAAAAATATTTTTGGAATTTTCTAAGTATTTTAAATAAATTATGCAAAATAAATGGAATAAAATGAAATAAAAATTGAAATAAAGGCTGGTCAACTGATCCAATGGATCAGGTTTGAATCTGGGCTGACTGTGCGTGCAGATGGGTGGACAGGATTGAATCTGATTTAATTATACAATTAACCTAATTAATTAATAATTAATCTTAAGTGAAATGATCTGGACCGTATACACGTGCGCGAAACTGGATCCTATGGCAGACATTTAAACCTGGCCACTAAACCCTAATTAGGGTTCTAATCACTCTCAGGTGACCGGAGCTAGCTCTGGTCATCTTCTCCGGCCACTCAATCTTGCTATCTCTCTCAAAACGCAAAATAAACTCACCAAACTCTCCAGAAATGATCCCCACCTCATTTTAAACAAGAATCAACCAACAAATTTCATTTATTTCACATGAACAACAAGATTCGAAGCAAAACGGAAAATCACACAGAAATTTCAGAAGCTTCATACATGCTTGTTTCTCACTCATTTTCAAAACAAAATAGATCATGATGATCAGCAAAGCATACAGAGCATTTCTATAACCTAAAATTACATTTCTAGAAAATTTGTTCTTGAGGATACCTGAAGTGGAGCTTTCTCAATATGAGCTATCTGGCCTCCTCTTTGGTTCAAAACGACTCCAATGATCCTCCTGGTGATGCTTTGATGCTTGGAGGAAGTTTATAATGGCTGGTTTGAGGGCTTGCAACTCAACTGGCCAGAAATCGTATTTTTGTTTTGGGTGTTTTTAGGCTGCAATGAAGGGTGGGAAATGATCCTCTTGTGATGTTGCATTGTTTGATGAAAAATGTTTGGAGTTTGAGTGTGTGAGCTATGAGTTTCGAAAGCTTTTTCTCTTGGGGTGATTTTTGGGAACTTGATGATTCTGAAGTGTTAGGCTTGTGTATTGTGTGTTATGAGCTGTGTTTGATCCACATAACAATGTTTGATAGGTCAGAGGAGTTGTTGTGGCCTATGGTGATTGGTATGGGCTCTCTTGCAAAAAGTCAACAAAATTTGTACTTGAGGTATGGGCTCATGTTGCAGCTGGCTTTTGGCTTGTCCTGGCTCAGCAAGGATCAAGGAGGACCATGGAACATGTTTTGTGGTGATTCAGCAAGTGTATAAGAGTTTTGTATCATTTTGCAATTTTGAGGAAGTTTGGCCCCTTTATGATTTCTTGAAGTTCAAGGCATGAAATGAGATGATTCTTGGGCCAATTCTGATTCTTAGGCAATGTACTATGTTTGTATGATGCATAAAAGTGTATTAGAGGTCACAAAATGGCTTGGCAAGTGGTTTTGCAAAAATCCCTCTTTGGTGTATTCTTGAAAATTATAGGATTTTTGCCAACTTTGAAAGATCATAACTTGAGTTCCATAATGAATTAGAACTTGTTCTTGTCCCTTTGGAAAAGGGAATGATCCAATCTACAACTTTCATGACCAACAATTTTTCATTTGAAGCATTTTTGGTTGAGAAAGAGGAGGTTGAAAAACTTTCCCAAAATGGAAAGTTTCCATTACAAGGCATTTCCATATTTGGCAACTTTTGGTTTAGCTCAATTTTCTTCAGTTTTGTGAACTTCCAAGCACTCCAATGATCAAATAAAGATCATATAACTTCAATTTGATGAAAAATCCACTTTGGTTCCATTGTTGGGGGCCTCAGATGCCCTGATTTTGCTCTGACTTGCTCAAGAAGTTACCCAGTGAACAGATGACTTACACAATGAATTTCTTCATCAAACTTGGTACACATGATCCTTATAACATATTGAGACTATTAGAAACAAGAATGACCAAAAAATTTGGAGTTATGGCCTCTGAAACCAAAACCCTAATTTCAGGTCATCTGTGTAGTGAAACCCTAGCTCTGCTTCCATGCTTTGCCAGTTCTTGTGATTTTTTGACTTCCTTGATCTTTGAGGGATGTAATATGATTATTGAACATACATGGACCCTCTGGGAATGATTGAAGACCTTTGGAGTGGCTCAGATGGATCCTTGGATTGCTCAGATCACAAACCCTAGATGCAGATGAACTTGAACTATGCAGATGAAACAAATATGCAATATGAAATGATATGCAAACATGAAAGATCACAAGCCATGGTGTGAAATTAGTGAGAGCAAATTTGGGGTGTTTACAGTAGACCAATAGTAACCTGCTCTCAATATCTTCTTTGCCATGGTATGACCACTAGAATGAGTGCCAAAGATCCCATCATGCATGTCTTCCATAATCTCTGTTGCTTCCTTCTTATCCACACAACGAAGCAAAGTCGAATTATGATTGCGCTTATACAAAATTCCATTACTCAAAAAGAACATAGCAGAAAACCTCCTAAGAAACTTCTTATCATTGACAGATGCCCCTTCAGGGAACTCCTGAGCTTCAAGACACCTTTTCACTTCATAGAACCAAGGCTTTCCTTATACTCCTTCAGTATCAATCTCATTACAATATGCAGGTTTCTCAAATCTATCAATAGTGATTTTGGGAGCTTCATCATCCCAAATAATCTCAAACATAGATGCCATGGTGGCTAATGCGTCTGCCAACTGATTCTCTCCTCGTGGAATATATCCAAAGGTAATCTCTTCAAAATATGGGATCAAAGACAAAACATGCTCTCTGTAAGGAATGACATTTGCGTGCTTGGTATCCCAATCTCCTTTACTCTGACTAACTACCAGGGCTGAATCTCCATATACGTCCAGAAACTGAATCTTCATCTCAATTGCAGCTTTGATACCCATGATACATGCCTCATATTCAGCCATGTTATTGGTACAATAGAAGCAAAGTCTAGCAGTAATTGGGGTATGACAACCTTCAGGAGAAATGATCACAACACCAACACCATTACCAAGCGCATTAGAAGCTCCCTCAAAAACCATAGTCCATCGGGATCCCTGTTCGGGTCCGTCATATTGTCTAGGTTCTTTGGTAACAATCATAATTTCTTCATCCGGGAACTCAAAATTCATAGACTTATAATCATCCACTGCCTGATGAGCTAAATGATCAGCTACCACACTACCCTTAATTGCTTTCTGAGTGGTGTACTGTATATCATATTCTGTTAAAATCATTTTCCATCTTGCTATTCGTCCGGAGAGAGCAGGTTTCTCGAATATGTACTTGATTGGATCCATCTTTGAAATCAACAAGGTAGTATGAGTCAACATATACTATCTTAGTCGGCGAGAAGCCCATGCCAAAGCGTAACAAGTTTTCTCGAGCAGTGAGTATCTTGTTTCACAGTCGGTAAACTTTTTGCTAAGGTAGTATATTGCCTGCTCTTTTCGACCAGACTCGTCATGTTGCCCCAACACACACCCCATTGAGTTGTCTAATACGGTTAAGTACATAATCAAGGGTCTTTCATCAACTGGTGGCATCAAAATTGGAGGTTCTTGGAGGTATCTCTTGATTTCATCAAAGGCTACCTGGCACTCGTCAATCCATTCTATTATCATATCTTTCTTTAGCAACTTGAAGATTGGCTCACAGGTAGCAGTTAGCTGGGAAATAAATATTGCAATGTAATTCAGTCGTCCCAAGAAACCTCTAACTTCCTTTTCAGTACAGGGAGCAGGCATCTCTTGTATAGATTTTACCTTTGTAGGATCCACTTCAATACCTTTTCCACTGACAATGAAACCCATGAGTTTACCAGACCTAACTCCAAAAGTACACTTGTTTGGATTTAACCTCAACTTGTATTTCTTCAACCTCTCAAACAACTTGTGCAGGTGATCAAGGTGTTGTTCCTCATTCTGGGACCTGGCTATCATATCATCCACATACACCTCTATCTCATGGAGAATCATATCATGAAACAAAGCCACCATAGCACGCTGATATGTTGTCCCCGCGTTCTTCAAACCAAATGGCATCACCTTATAACAAAAGGTGCCCCATTGTGTAACAAATGTAGTCTTCTCCATATCTTCTGGTGCCATCTTAATCTGATTATAACCAGAGAAACCATCCATGAAAGAGTATACCTTATGCTGAGCGGTGTTGTCTACCAAAACATCAATATGTGGAAGTGGAAAGTCATATTTAGGACTAGCCTTATTCAAATCCCTGTAATCCACACACATGCGTACCTTACCATCCTTCTTAGGAATTGGTACCACGTTTGAAACCCATTGAGGATAAGAAGTCACAGCTAAGAACCCTGCATCAAATTGTTTCATCACCTCTGCTTTATTCTTTTCTGACATTTCAAGACACATGCGACGAACCTTTTGCTTCTTTGGACGACAGTCTTCTTTTACCAGCAGACGGTGAACCACAATGTTAGTATCCAACCCTGGCATATCTTCATATGACCAAGCAAAGATCTCCACATAGTCACGTAACATCTGGATTAATCTGTCCTTAACACCATCTTCTAGTTCAACCCCTATCTTGACCTCTTTCCTGTTTTCCTCAGTTCCCAGATTCACAACTTCGATTGGCTCTTCATGTGGCTATATAGCTTTCTCTTCTTGTTGCAACAACCTAGCAAGCTCTACAGGTACCTCACAATCTTCCTCCTTCCCATCTTCAGCTTGATAGATCGAATTCTCGAAATTATAATTGGCAATAGTGGAACTGTTATCAACAGGATCCAGAGTGGATGAAGATCTACATTTTAGTGATGTGGGTGTGTGTAAGAACACATAGCTGATAAAATAGAAATAATAATAAAAGAAAGACAAGGAGCACAATATTTATGAAAACAAAACGTCCATTGATTTTATTGAATGAAGTATGCAAATGAAATGACATCCCGAAACAAGCATACCATTGTGCCCCGGGTAAGACACAAGGCTTAAAAGGTTTTATTATTCAAAATTACAAACTTAAAACAAAACACGGTAATAGTATTTACTCCTGACTAAAGGAGATAGGAATAACGTCTTCAGTCTTCCAATTGTTGAACCCATCACCCATGGTAGGAAAGATCCAATCATCCAGGTTGTAGTCTTCATCATAGTCACCCACATCATTGATTTGATCTCTTATGACCCCTTGATTAGTGATACGAACGGCATGAGCACGACGAACAACCCTCTGAGATTCTGCAATGAAACCCAAGCCAAACATGTCAGACTTGTAAGGGATGTTGGGAAGCTGACCCCAAATAGCACAACCACGTTTCAACCACAGCCTTAGCATCCTTGAGGGAGGCCATTGCAAGAGGTATTCTAGTAACCACAAGAGCTCTTTCAGAAGCAGGGACAGACTGAGGAATAGGAGCAGAGCAAGGAACAACTTCAAATGTTTGACACAGAGTTTCAACCAATTCACCCTCCATTTCTACATATTTGAAAGTACTCACATGGCTAACCATGTACTCTTCTTCACCATAGACAGTGACAATTTTGCTTTTCACCGGATATTTCAGCTTCTGATGCAAGGTGGAAGTCACAGCACCTACCCCATGGATCCAGGGGCGCCCAAGCAAACAAGAATATGCAGGACGAATATCCATCACATAGAAAGTAGATTTGAAGACTTGGGAGCCTACTTTAATTGGGAGGTCTACTTCTCCATGTACCACTCTTCTTGAACCATCAAAGTCCCTCACCACCACATCACTTGGTCTTAACACAACATCCTCAGGAATGAGCTTGTCCAGAACCTCTTTAGGGAGCACATTTAATGAAGAACCATTGTCCACCAGTACATGAGACAAAGTAGTGCCCCTAGATTCAATGGAGATATGCAGAGCTCTGTTATGGTTTCTCTTGGCAGGAGTCAAATCAGCATTAGAAAATCCCAAACCATTATCACTAGTCAGATGTGCAACACAATTCTCAAATTGATCTACAGAAATTTCATTTGGCACATGAGCAGTCTTTAAGAACTTGATTAAGGCTTTAACATGGGCCTCAGAACACAGCAGCAAAGATAACATGGAGATTTTGGAGGGAGTATGCCCCAACTGATCAACAATATCATAATCACTTTTGCGAATGATCTTCAGTACTTCTTCCATCTGTTTAGAAATATTTCCAGCAGTAGGTGACTCAGATTGCACAGGTTCAACCACAGGACCTTTGCCCCGAGCATCAGTACTTGGCTCAAAATTAGAGGTATGAGTTGGTGTAACTGCACCTTTAGTGGTATCTTGAGGGGAAAAGATTCTTCCACTTCTGGTGATCTTACTAAATCCAGCAATGTTGCCCACATCAAGACTAATATCAGTAACAGGTGCATCAGTCAAAGGCTCTTGTTTGACACCATGGATATAAACATCAGAACCATAATTCCAGGGTATGGCTTTATCAGAAGTATAAGGAACAGGGCCAGGAGTGGTAATGATCATGGGAGCCACTCTAGCTTCAGCAACAGTCTTCACAGGGCCTTCAGCAGTAATCCTGACAGGACCTTTAGAGGTGATCCTGACAAGACCTTTGGAGGTAATCTTCACTGGTACTTTATCAACCATAGCTACATCTTCAAGCTTCGTGTTTCGAGTCAGATGTTCACACATACTTTCTACAGAAGGAGTCCTCTCAAACAATATAGTGTAATTGTCCATGAGGCGTTGAATACCATCCTTTAATTTCCAGCATCTATCAGGTTTATAGGCACAGTAAAAACAGTCTTCCTTGTAACCTGGAAAGAACCCAGCCTGCACCAACTACTTCTTGATAATGGATAGAGGAGTAGTCAAATTTGCTACTGAGGAAACATATGAAACCTCATCAACAGAATTAACAGTCTTCTCATGATTGGGCATAGGGGCAGTGATCACATTTGGGGTCCTAAGAGGGTCAAATTCAATTTCCCCAGCTTCGATCATGTCTTGAATCTTATTTTTCAGCACCCAGCAGTTGTTGGTGTCATGTCCCGGGCTATTAGAATGATATGCACATCTTGCATTAGGATTGTACCAAGGAGAGGATGTATTAGGATTCTGAGGAGGATCCCTTAAAGTAATTAACTCCCCTTTCAACATGTGTTGCAAGGCTTGGGCCAATGACATGTTAATCTTGGTGAACTGTCTTCTAGGCTTCTGTTGATTGTTTTGTTGTTGCTCTGGTGCTGTAGGGGCATGATTGGAGATGTGAACTGCTCCCACAGATTGGTGACTCTTGTTACGACTATGTTGACCATACACAGCATTAGACTCCTTCTTTCCACTAGGGGGCTTCTTGGCAGTGCTTGATGAAGAGGCACTCATTTGTATCTTACCACTTCTTATACCATTTTCCACACGTTCTCCAGTCATTATTAGCTCAGTGAAACCAGATGATGAGCTTCTAATGAGGTGACTATCAAAAGGACCATTCAGCGTACTCATAAACATATCCACTAGCTCCCTGTCAGTCAGAGGAGGTTGAACTCTGCCAGCCAGGTCTCTCCATTTCTGGGTATACTCTTTGAAACTCTCCTTAGCACCCATAGACATGCTTTGGAGCTGCATGCGAGTTGGAGCTAAATCAGCATTATATTGGTATTGCCTATAGAAGGCCTCAGTAAGATCATTCCAATCACGAATATTAACACTTTCAAGTTGATAATACCATTCCAATTGAGCTCCAGATAAACTCTCTTGGAAGAAATGAATCCACAGTTTCTTGTCAGCAGTATGTGGTTGAATCCTCCGGACATAGGACCTCAAGTGCAGTTTAGGACATGAAACACCATCATATACCACAAAAACAGGAACCTTGAAGCCAATAGGTATAACCACTCCAAAACTAAACTCAAATCTTCAAAATCAAGCCCAGAAGATTTTTGTAGTTCCATAGCGTTCATTCTGTCTACCAACATCTTATACCCTCCTCACTAGCAGGATCATGATAATAGTTCTCCTCAGAATCAGAATCTTCCATAGTACCATGGAGACTACCTCCTTCTTTCTTAGAATTTTCAGACTCAAAATCCTCAACCTCTTCTTTTGTCTTGACAGGACCTCTGAATCTTCTACCCAGGTTGATGAGACCCCCTGATTTTCTAGTCTTCTTCTTCTTCTTCTTAGTCAGAAGTGCCTTCAGCTCATCTTGTCCTTTGGATAAGTTCAAGATCAGTTCTTGGAATTGTGCATTCCGAGCCTGGAGATCCTTAACAGTTTGTTCGAGAGCCATTTCTGCTGAAATAAACAGCGAGAAGATAAGATACTTGTTCATAAGAAACCTGTGATGCAATGATATGGTATGTAGATGCATATGTAATGTTTTCAAGGACCGCAGGATTTAAATTTGTGTAAACAACCAGAAGTGAAACTTTTATTAGTAAGCAATAAACTTGTTTGCCTCTTGGGATTACAACAAAATGAAATAAATACAAAGATGGGGTTTTAAGTCTCCCATGGATGTTTCCTCTTTGTATGGAGGTATGTGTTGAGATTCCGCTCTTCGTGAAGTTGTTTTGTCAGATCCAGGATTCTTTCTTGACTAGCTTTGAAATGAGTCTCAAAAGTATCCCTTTGTTCCTTCAACTGGATCCAGGACCTCTGCAACTCTTCCATGTCAGTGGGCATGTCTGGATGAAGGATGATATAAGGAGTATCCCCTTCAGCAACAGGCTCCATGGTAACTGGAAGAATAGCAGGATATGGCATCATAAGAGTCTGAGCACGTGCTCGTATCCATCTGAGATAAGGTTCCATAGGAATGGAGTATTTTGGTTCCAGAGTCTTGCTGTCAACCTTGTTCACTTTACCCCAAGCTCGTATGAACCTTTGACGGTAACCTTGTAGATCATTGTCGTAGTCGAACACAATACCCTGAATAAGCATGTCATGAGGACCTTTACTCCGAGCATAACCAAACTGACGTAGAGCTAAAGAAGGGTTGTAGGTAATTCCCCCTCTTATGCCAAGGAGTGGCATATTAGGGAACTCCCCACAACGGTCAATGATAGTGACATTCTCCATAGATCTAGAGCACCAATGAATGTCTGAATGAGAAAGTGACATGATCCTTTTAGACCATCTTAACCCTTGTTTATTCTTCATTACTGATCGAGGAAGGTGAGAAATAAACCACCTGGACAATAGAGGTATGCAGCACATCAGAGTTCCTCGTGCCTTCATAGTACGGGTATGGAGAGAGTGTAAGATGTCTCCAAGTAATGTAGGCACTGGATTGCGAGTCAGAAATATGTTGATGGTGTGTACGTCTATGAGCTGGTCTGGATTAGGGAACAACACTAGGCCATAGATTAATAAGGCCAAGATCTCCTCAAAAGCATCATAACTCATAGCCTTCAGGAACACTTGAGCTTTCTCTATCAATACCTTAGCAAGGATACCCTTAACTCCACTTCTCGTTTCTAGGACAATGTCTGATTTCTTCAGATGTAGGGCTACAACAATGACTTCAGGTTTAGGCTCTTTCTCTAAGCCTGTGAAGGGTCTCTGATCAAGGATAGGTATACCCAGTAATTTGGAGAACTCTTCCATTGTAGGAACCAGCTGATGATCGGGGAATGTGAAGCAATGATGTTTAGGATCAAAGAACTGAAATAGGACACTCATCATGTCTTCATTAAGCTCTGAAGTAACTAGATCCAGTAGGTGACCATGCCTCTTGATGAATTGGGAGTTTTCAGAAACTTGAGAGACCAATTCCTTAAGCATGGGAGGTATTCCTACAAAGTTGATCCAGATAGTATTCCTACGAGCAGAAGCCATGACCTGCAACAAAGAACAAAGATAAATCCTTTGGTCCTTGAAATGGTTAGTGAAAATGCTATGCTTATGATGCATGATGTCATGATGTTATGCTCAATCACAAACATGTGGCACACACAAACAAGTCACACAATAGCCCTAGGTTTGAAGGCTTGCATGAGGTTTAAAGGTAAGTACCCTCCCTTGAAGTTTAGATGGTTCATCCTGTCCTATAAAGTAACCAGGTTCTAAGGGATCTCCATATCACTGATCCTTCCCAAGGATGGTTGTTCAGTAGGCAACTTACTTGCCAACCAAAACCCTCCAAGTTTAGGATCTCAATGAGCGTAGTATCGAGTATCAACCAACTTCAGTCTTCACCAAAGCCGGTTATCTCACTACTTTTCTAAAGGCCAAGATGGGATGACTAAGGTTCTAAAAGTCAGTTAGTGTATTAACAACATATGGCAGCCCCATATTATCCTTAACTTACTTAAGGAACATAAGCACCAACCAAGAAGTCAAACTAACTATGGCCACCAGATCAACCATATCAGTATACGCCGTACAGTTTCCTTGGTCTATTGCCATTTACCTAAGGTACACTAGATTCGGGTTAGGATCTTTCACACATAAAGCCCAACAAGTAATATAAAGCAAACAAGGAAAACAATTTAAGTGATCTAATTCCTAGGGGTACCCCTCTTTTATTAAATCCCCAGCAGAGTCGCCAGTTTTGTACCACGGTGGGAGAACTGACTTTTAGTCATGTTGCGGATAGCAAGAGTCGCCACCGACTTTTATTTTATCCAAGTGGAAAGGACATAAAAGAACAGGAAAGACCTATTTTAAAAGACTTGGGTTCGGGGGGTAGGTTATATAAGGGGAAGGTATTAGCACCCTTTATATCCATGGTTATCCATGGGCTCTTAGTTACTTAGCTCACTTAAATTGTTTTTGAAGATTATAGTGTGTAATTAGAAATTTTTCTAAGTACTTTGTAATGATCCTCGTATGGATGTATACAAAGCCTAGTTTAGAAATTGTGAGGTGTAAAAGTATTTTTGAAGAGTGAGCAAGTAACTATGAGGTACCTACCCTAAATTAAGTCTTTCGTGTTCTCATATGTTCTTTCAATGGTAAGACTATCCCTATTATTAAGGAATAGGTAGTCATTACCTTGGATGTGTTAAGGGACAAGCGTAGGGCCATCGTATGGTCAATGAAGGCAACAAGTAAGGGTGTCTTTAGCAATTCGTAGGGACTATCATCATTTATTAGAAGGGACAAGATCATTATTCCGTAGGCAACCTCGAAGGGACTTGATCTTTTAAACTGTGGGGACTTGATGATTTTATGAAGGGACTTTGCTTAAGACACCCCTATATTCGAGGGACTTGACCATGTTTAAAGCAACTGAGAGGGGTAACCTAGGAAGTGCAAGATGGCGATCAAAGATCGACTTACGTGTGTGAGTGTTTATATTCAGGTATTTATCTTATTTAAATTAATTTTCTAAGTTATTTTTAATCACATTTAAGTTATACACACCCTAAGATTACTAACCATACAATAAAATATTTACGAAATAAAATAAAGACGGAAAATAAACCTACAAGTATTACATGGCTTTAGCAGATACATAATAATCAAATAAAAATTATAATAATAAACATAGTAAGAATAATAAATAAACAGTAATAAAATATTAGCAATAATAAAATAATAATAATAATAATAATAATGATTATAATAATAAATAAAGAAAAGACAAATTTAAAAGAAAAATTATTTTTAGGTTAAACAAATATTAGAAAATTTTTAGAGGTTAATTAAGAAAATATAACAAATTTAATAATAATAAGCAAAATATTAAGTTATTTACATATTAATAAAAATAAAGGTTAATATATTGATTAGGGTTTAGAAAAAATAAGTTAAATTTTAGGGTTAATAGAAAAATTAGGGTTAGTGTTTTAATTAAGAAAATTAGGGTTAAGAATTTAGGTTTAGAAATTTAATTAAGATTTAAATAAATAATTTACAAATTACATATAATAAAGATTAATAAAAAAAATTATTAGAAAGAATAATTAATATTTATTTACAAAAAATATTTTATGATATAATATATTTAAGTTAAAATTAGGGTTAATAAATTAGTTAATTAGTTAATTAGATAATTAGATAATATAATTAATATAATTACATAATTAATAAAAGAAAAATAAAATAAAACAAAAACAAGGTTTTAAAAAAAAAGGGAGGCCTGGATTTGAACCCAGGACCTCCCCATTACCAGTTTGATGAAGAACCACTGGGCTGCGTGTGCTAGCTGGTAGAGAATCAACAACAATGTATAATATATTCAACCTGCACAATATGATGAAAAAGGCAAAAAATTGGTGGGAGGTGGGATTCGAACCCCAACTCTTTCAAGTTTCAAACACAGCTCTTACCATTCAGCCACATGGGGCGCGTCTGCCTATGGAACAACAAACAATAATAATATATTATGTAAATTGAATAATTGAAATATTGAGCAAAATATGGTGTCACCAAGGATCGAACACAGGTTATAGACATCACACACGCACGCTACTACCACTGGGCCAAGCAACATTAATTGAAACAAAATAGAAACCAATCAATAAAAAGAATAATCAATTTTTGAAATTCTGATTGGCGCCTTTGAACTTCATCTTCTTCCTTTTACCTGCGCAAATACCTGCGAATTTATTTACAATTTTTCCTGCGAATTTCTTATCTTAAGAACCTGCGAGAATCGTATCATTCATAATATGTAAAATTTCATCAAATTAAATACATAGGCATGATCCTTGTAATGTATACAGTCCAACCATGGTTTCATTATTCATATATATTAAGTGAATTAAGAAGCCCTAATTTGGAGGGATAAACCCTAACAATGGCGTTTCATGATTCAGGCCATGAACCTTCAGTCTAATTGTCCAGAAAGTATCCTAGGGTCATGAAGAAATCAAATATTTGAAAATCCCCAAAAATCAAATCTAACAATGCCAAATTGATTATGCACGAATTTGGATGTGATCAATCAACTCTAAATGATGTTTATGACCTTCTAGAATCACAATCCCATCCAAATATTTGATTTATATATTTTATTTTGATTTAATTTGCATTTTAATGAATAAAATTCAAATAAATACTAAATAAAAAATAAAAAATCAGATAATACTTGGTTTGGGTCGTGCTTGAGGATATCATGAAGATTGGATGGCAATTTGGTAGGCCCATTTGACAAAAATTGGTTTTAAGGCTTCATTTGCTTCACATACCTCCCAAAAATTTCTCAACTTTGCAAAGGCACAAATCCCTCAATTTTAAGGCTATGAAGGTGTTATTGGACATTTTGGAAAGTTTAGAGAGTCCTATAACCAACCTCTTTGGTCTCATGTCCATATCATTTACCATTTTCAAATTATGCTCTTTGGAAGATGTTGACTTTTTGTTGACTTTTAAAATGACCTATAATGTTTTAGCTCATACCTTCCAAATGAAGCATTTTTGGGCTTATCTTGTGAGACACGAAGTTGTAGAGAATTATATTTCATTCAAAATGAGCTTTGGATGGAAAATTTTTGATGAAGCATGTGAAAGTTATGGCTGGTCAAAGTTCAGTTGACTTTTCCTATGAAAACCCTAATTTAGAAACTCCTGATTCTTGATGATCTGAAATCTCCTTGATGAATCATGATCAAACCTTGATAAAATGATGAATTTTACTTCATAAACTTGATGTTGGCAAAAAATCATGAAGTTTGACTTTGGTTTGACCACAGTTGACCTCGGTTTGACTTTTTAACTGCTTTGACTGAATTTTGCATATCAGATCATCTGACTGAGCAAACCTTTTGGGAAAGCCTTGAAACTTGACATAGGGATTCTTGAAGACATATAGGATGTTATGAAGCTCACTTGAAGCCTTGGAAATCCATTTAGCCTGATGAAATCCAAAACCCTAGTTTAGGGTTCATTGCATAGGAGGAAGCTTTGTTTGAGGGAATTGTCCAGCTTTCTGGTTAATTGTGAATCTTGTGAACCTTGTGAACCTCTTGAGATGCCTTGTGAACCTTGGGACACAATTCCTTGACTAGGGGAGGGAAAATTTTGGGGTGCAACACTAGGGCTAATCTTCCCAGTTTGAATGTAGGCCATTAGATTGTGTTTACCGCGTGTTTGGAGGGCCAAGATGCATCCACTTAAATCCTAATTTTTTAAATAATTAAATTAATTTGGATTAATTAAATAAAATTCCAGATTAAATCTTAACCCTTGGATAGTGCGCGCAGTCAACCTTCCCTTTCCCAGTTCAAATCTCAGCCACTGGATCTTCATACTTTCATTTATTTCTTTTTAATTTCATTTTCTTTTCATTTCTTTTGTTCATTTTATTTAAAATAGCAAAAAACATAAAAAAATATCAAACTTTGTATTTCTGTTTTAAATATTTTTCTTAACCTAAAAACATTTTTTATTTTATTTTTTACATTAAAAAAGTATTTTTAAAATATTTAAATGTTTTATTTTATTAATTAATTGATTTTAATTAATTAAATATGCATTTAGGTTTCTAAAATCACCAAAAAAATCATGAAGCATTCTTAAACATTTAGAAACATTTTCAAACTCACCATACAAATTTATTTTTAGGTTTGATCATATTTTCACAATTCTCTTTGAATTAGGATTCTTAAAAATCATATTTTCTAACCCTAACTTGAAAAATTCATTTCTGCCTAACCATGATGAGTTTGAACTTGGTTCTTCTTGAATTTTTTCACATATTGCATATAGTTTCTATGTTATTTACCTCATATTTTTATCTTGCATTTTCAATTTGATTTTCATTTTCCCTTTAGAAGCACCCAAAAACCCTAGCAAACTTAGGAATTTCATAACTTTCACTAGGATTGGCTTCTGACCTTCTCCTTGGGGTGTGATCTTATTTAGGTTTGGGGTTTGTTTGAGCTCAATTTCAATTTTTTATCATGGTGTTTGCTTCTGTTTTGGTCATATGCATCTCATGTTGCCTTAAAACCCTAATTTTGCACCTTCATTTGCATTCTTCTTTGCATATCATGAACTTATGAACTTGACATGCCATTCCATTCCCTTGTATTTCATTTTAGACATCCTAGGACATGTTTGAAACATTGCTTGATCATTTCTTCATTCATTTTCTATGCTTTGCATCCATTACATTTCATAAACATCCATGTGTTTTCATGCTTCTAAACATACTTCCATTTGCATCTCATCCTTGTATGATCATTCATATGCATATTGTATGACTTTGCATCATCTTATAACACATTTTCATTGTATAATCACTTCTTACTTTGGTCTTTTCACCTTCGTTCATCTCATTTCTTTGTGCTTTATGTCTTATGCGTCTATACTAACATTTCAGGTACTTTTGGTGAGTTATCTGGGAGGTGGATTTGCCTTCACCTCCCACCTCTTTTCATCTCTTAATAAGCATATTTATTTGTATTTGAAGTGAACTTGCTTCACTTATGTTCTCTCCTTCTTACTTTCTTTCTCCTAAGTACTTATCTTCTTCAGGAAGTAAGTAACTTATTCTTTTCTCTCCTTCTCTTTTCATCTGCTTCTTCCATGGTGGCCTTCTTGAAGATCTTTTCTCTTAAGCCTCACAAACCATAGGATATCCAAGCATGATAACTTTTAGGGTTGTGTATAATCCCCCCTAGCATTTTACCTTTGAGTCTCCTTGAGTCTCTCTTCTCACCTCATTATCAGAGGCTAAACTCTTAAAGCTTTAGGACATTAGAATTAGGGTTATGCCTGCATCCTTCTCTTAGGAGGGAGTGTATAGCTTTAATCCTTAGTGTTAAACCTTTAATTTGTTTACACCTCTTAATCAAAACACATTAATAATCACTAAGACTTAATCTTGTAAATTGGGCCTTACATTAGGGTTCTATCTTTTCCTTATGGTTAAGAGGGATTAACCCTAGAGTTTAATGGACAAGTCCCCCTCAAGTTGTCTTACAAACCATAAAATCCACTTCTTAATCTCATCCCTTAATTAAAATCCACTTAATAAAGGCTTGTTATATAATTAATTTAATCCCTAACCATGGATCAAGTTGAGGTATCTTCCTCAGCTTAAGTGTTCTCATCTATCATCCTTCTATTAGGATGGTGTAATGAGTTCACTAATTTGTGATTAGAGATTAAACTCATTACTTAACACTAAACAAAAACCCAAAAACATCTAAATAATCACAATTAGGTTAATGATCTTAATCCTACATCATCATGGACATTAAGTTGATATGCTTATCTCACACTTAAGTAGGCTCATTATCCCTAATCAAGGAGGATATTATGAGTTTAGAAGCCCTTAATTTAGGCTTAAGCTCATAATCCTATGCAAAACACCAAAAACAATAAAAAAAACTGAAAACACAAAAACAAACAATAATCGTCTCCTTCGGGATTCTTTTCTCATCACACTCATTCACAAACGAGAACTTGCATCTTCCGTCTAATGCAAGACAGTTAGCACTCGAGCCAGACGAGTCATACACTTGAGCATAGACAAGTAAGCAGTTCACAGTCAATTTATTTTCAGTCTCTTTGAGTCGAACTACGGTGTTCTGACTTCCTCATTGCACGAGAGGATACGTAGGCATAACTTAACAGTTATCGAACAAAAGTCTATGTGTCTTCCCCCTCTTTCAGCATTCTTTTCTAAGCCTCAGTTCCTGAGCAATTCACACCTTTTTCACTGACACCTGTACTTTCTTTCCCTAGCTTTTGCACACAGATAGCACATACACTTACCCCTTTAAACACAATCTTGTAGGCGTGGATCCCGTCGAGTACGACGGACGATCTGGGTGCTAATACCTTCCCAGGTCATAACCAACCCCCTTTCTCAGTTTCTATGGTTCGCAACCATCTTATCCATTTATTTCCAGGTTTATTTATTTCCAGGTTTATGCAGCATTACCTTTCCTTCGGGATAAAAATACCTAGCTGGCGACTCTTTTCAATTGAACCTCTTTCTTTTTCGCCGACCGTTCGCGTTTGCACCGGGAAGAAAATATGGGGAGCGACACCCATCTTCAATCTTTTTTGGGGAGATTGAAAGCTTATACCATGGATGAAAAACTGTGGATGTTCTACTTTGAAGACAGTTTAACCCGGGCATCCATGGAGTGGTATTCTCACCTATCCAGAGCTACAGTCAGGAACTGGAAGGATTTAGCTGAGGCCTTTATACGCCAATATCAGCACAACCTGGATATAGCTCCCAATAGGACCCTCCTGATGGGTATGTCTCAATCTTCAAGAGAAAGTTTTCATGAATACGCTCAAAGGTGGAGACAACTCGCTGCCACTTTCTAGCCACCTATGTCTAAAAGGGAAATGGATGACATGTTTATGAATACATTGCAAGGAACCTACATTGATCGGCTTGCTGCTTTCTCTTCTACCAGCTTCGTTGATGTAGTTATAGCTGGTGAGAGAATTGAAAGCCTATTGAAGATGGGTAAGATCTCTGACAACGGTGCTAGTTCCAGAAATGCTAGGAAACCTTTCTCAGGACCTCGTAGGACAGGTGAAACTAACTCAGTACATATGGGCAGAGGTAGGCCCCAATACTTGCAAAGATTAGTGGCTGCAGTCACCATCCCTACTCCAGCACCTCAACAACAACACTTCCCTCAGCAACAACAGTATCCTCAGTAACAACAGTTTCCACAACAACAACAAAGATCCTACAACAATAACAATCAGCAGCAACGTCCTTTCCAACAAAGGCCTTCACAAATCAACAGGGTTATTGATCCCATCCCAATGCCCTATGCAGCTCTACTTCCACAGTTATTGAAGCTCAACCTGATTGAATTGAGAACCTTGACTCCACCTAATCCTCTGAATCTTCCAAGGAACTATGATGTCAACGCCAGATGTGCCTTCCACTCCAATGCACCTGGCCATACAACAGAGAAATGCAGAGCCTTGCACATGAAAGTTCAGGACTTAGTTGATTCCAAAGCTTTGAATTTTTCACCACCTCCAAATGTCACAAAGAATCCAATACCGAATCACGGTGGACCAAGGATTAATGCTATTAAGGAAGACCAACCAGCAATTCTGATTGATGACATTGCAAACATTCAAACACCACTGGCAGAAGTGAAAGTTCAGCTATTGAAGTGCCAAGTGTTTCCAGGTTGTGAGGCCTGTTGTGAAGCTTGCAAAGTTTCTACCAATGGTTCTGCAAATCTGAGAAAGGGTATCAGCAATCTTGTCATAGAAGGCATTCTACAGATCACGTCAACGGTTCCATCTTCTACAACTGCAAAAAAAATCCCTCCTACAACATCAGCAAACATTATCTCCACATAGTCTATTACAACAACAACATCTCAACAGTCACCATTTATTATGACCCAGCAACCATTCATGTTCCGAATTCTTTTGACAACAACTCACATCAACATCAACATAAACAACTTCCTGCAACTGCATCACCTGAAATCAAACCTCCTGTCACAATCTATTATGATCCACAAACTGTTATAACTCCTTCTTCCGCAGCAATCAGTCCGGTTACCATCACGGTGCCTGGACCAGTTCCCTATGACAACAGCAATGTCGTGCCTTGCAATTACGGCTCAGATCTTTATTGCAACGGAAAGAAAGTTACTCTTGACTCTTCTACACCACAAATTGATAATGTAGGGGGAGGCGGAGGCTTCACTCGAAGCGGACGTCTCTTCGCTTCATAGTTTCCCAAAGTTAATGCTGAAGCAGAAGCTGCTGCCAAAGCAAAAGGCAAGAGTGTGATGCCTGAAGATCCAATTGCTAAAGAGACTCATAAGACGTCCTTTGATCAGGATGTAGACGAGTTCATGAGAATTATCAAGAAGAGTGACTATAAAGTTGTGGACCATCTCCACCAGACACCTTCCAAGATCTCCATTCTATCTCTGCACATGTGTTTCGAGGCACACCGGAATGCATTGCTCAAAGTCTTGCATGCAGCTTACGTTCCTGAGGAGATTACAGTTAATCAGCTAGAGACGGTGGTTTCAAATGTCAACACTAGTCATGGACTAGGTTTTACTGATGTTGATCTGACTACAGAGGGCCGTAACCATAATAAGGCTTTACATATCACCTTGGAATGCAAATGTGCTATACTTTCTCATGTCTTGGTTGACACTGGGTAATCTTTCAATGTTCTTCCAAAGAAAGCATTGGTCAAGTTGGAATATGATGGTTTTGCACTCCGTCCGAGTAACCTAGTTGTGAGAGCCTTCGATGGTTCTAAGAGATCAGTTCTTAGAGAAATAGAGCTGCCTATGGTAATTGGCCCACAGATTTTCAAAACTACCTTTTATGTGATGGGCATTCATCCTGCCTACAACTATTTGTTAGGTCGACCCTGGATTCATGCCACTGGCATGATAACGTCTACCCTTCACCAGAAGTTGAAATACGAGTGGGAGGGCCAAATTATCACCAACCGTGGAGAGGAGGACATCTTTGTCTGTCACTTGGCCACTTATAAGTACATTGATATGGATGGGGAGATCCATGAAACAATGAGTCAGGGTTTTGAAGCACTCAACGTCAATGAAGCAACAACTGAAGTGTCTGGTACTTCAATTGCTTCTTACAAACAGGCTCGGAAGGTTGTTGAAGACAGGAACGCCTAAGGATGGGGCAAGCTGCTGCAAGTTTAGATAAAGGAAGACAAATTCGGTTTGGGTTACAGACCATCCCGACAAGCTCAAGAGGAGGCTGTTAAAGCTCCCAAGTTCATAAGTGGGGGAATGCTAACCCCGGATGCTATCAACAATGTGGAAGACAAGGCTGAAAGCGACTACAACCTGGAAAGTTGGATTCGTCCAAGAGTCCCGGGCCAACAAGTCCTCAATTGGTCTTCCCAGGAAATTATAAAGGTTACTGCAGCAGAGTAATTATTATTTCCTGTTTAAGCATGCATCAAAGTCCTGAATCTTGCCCAAGGTGTCAGGACTCATTTTGTAATAGGGCCATATATGTATTTTGTGCAAATTGAAATTAATGAACAATGGACATCTTTTGCAAACAATCTTTTCGCTCACTATCTTTCATTTTTGTTATTTCCGCACAAAACAATAAATGGCAATGTTTTTCTTAATAAACTTCATTCACTTTTTCTAAATAAGATAAAATTAATCACTAAAATGAACAAATCTCAACCCTTGCAGAGATAGCCCTCCAGAATGCACCGACAACGACACTGCTATGACCTCGTATGACTTCGACAATCCGATTAATCAAGCAGATGAAGGGGTTGAAGAAGACTATGATTTGCCTGAAGAGTTAGCCAGGTTGTTGAGACAAGAGGGAAAAGTGATTGCTCCTCATCGGGAGGAAGTTGAAACTGTCAATCTTGGTACCGAGGAAGATGTGAAAGAAGTGAAAATTGGGGCTAGTCTGCAAGCTCTAGTGAAAGAACAACTTATCAGTATGCTTCGGGAATATGTCGATGTGTTCGCTTGGTCTTATCAGGATATACCGGGCTTGGATACAGACATTGTCATACACAGGTTACCATTGAAAGAAGATTTTCCGCCAGTCAAACAGAAAAGTTGCGCCGTACTCGCCCGGACATGGCCATGAAAATCAAAGAGGAAGTACAAAAATAGTGGGATATCGGTTTTTTGGCTGTAACTAGTTACCCGCCTTGGGTTGCTAACATTGTACCCGTACCTAAGAAAGATGGCAAGGTGCGTATGTGTGTTGATTACCGGAATCTGAACAGAGCAAGCCCAAAAGATGATTTCCCATTACCTCACATTGATGTATTGGTGGACAACACAACTCAGTTCACAGTATTCTCCTTCATGGACGGATTTTCTGGATACAATCAGATCAAGATGTCACCCGAAGACATGGAGTAGACAACTTTCATCACACCATGGGGCACATTCTGCTACAAAGTAATGTCGTTCGGTCTGAAGAACGTCGGTGTAACATATCAACGGGCTATGGTAACGTTATTCCACGACATAATCCATAAAGAAATTGAGTGCTACGTGGATGACATGATTGCCAAGTCCCAAACAGAGGAAGAGCATTTGGTGAATCTGTTGAAACTGTTCAAGCGTCTGAGGAAGTATCAGTTAAGGATGAACCCCAACAAATGCACATTCGGGGTACGTTCTGGTAACCTACTGGGTTTTATTGTAAGTGAAAAAGGAATTGAGGTTGATCTCGATAAAGTCAAAGCTATTCAGGAAATGCCTGCACCTAAGACTGAGAAAGAAGTTCGAGGGTTCTTAGGTAGATTGAACTACATCTCAAGGTTCATATCTCATCTCACTGCAACCTGTGAACCCTTGTTCAAGCTGTTAAGAAAATAGAAAACAGTCAGGTGGAATGATGATTATCAGATAGCTTTTGACAAAATCAAAGAATATCTGCAAGAACCTCCAATTCTCATGCCTCCAGTCGAAGGAAGACCTCTAATCATGTACCTGACAATATTAGAAGAGTCGATGGGGTGTGTGTTGGGCCAGCATGATGAGTCTAGTCGAAAAGAGTCTGCAATATCCTACCTAAGCAAAAAGTTTACCGACTATGAACAACGTTATTCACTGCTCGAGAAAACTTCTTGTGCTTTAGCGTGGGCTGCTCGCCGACTAAGACAATATATGTTGACTCATACTACCTTATTGATCTCAAAGATGGATCCAGTCATGTACATATTTTAGAAGCCAACACTTATCGGAAGGGTTGCCAGGTGGCAAATGATTCTAACAGAATATGACATTCAGTACACCTCTCAGAAAGCCATCAAGGGCAGTGTATTGTCTGACTATCTGGCTGAGCAACCCATTGATTATTACCAGCCTATGAGATTTGATTTCCCTGATGAAGTCATCATGTTCTTAAAAGCAAAATATTGTGAAGAGCCTATTCACACTAAAGGGCTTGACCCAGAAGAAGCATGGACTATGATGTTTGACGGGGCAGTTAATTGTAACGGTCGTGGAGTTGGTGCAATGCTTGTTATACCTAAAGGGGTTCATGTGCCTTTCTCAGCAAGGCTCACCTTTGCTTGCACTAACAACAAAACAGAATACGAATCTTATATCATGGCTCTTGAGGAAACCATCGACCTCAAGATCAAAACCTTGAATGTATTTGGAGATTCAGCTTTGGTAATCAACCAGACCAACCGTAAGTGGTACACTCATCAGGAGCATCTGATTCCCTACCGTGACCATACGAGGAGATTGTTGACCTTCTTCAAAACAGTTAAGCTTGAATACATTCCTCAATATGATAATCAGTTTGCAGACGCTTTGGCTACCATTTCATCCATGATCAAAGTACAGGTCGCCAATTATGTACCTCGGATTTTGGTATCCAGACTGGACAGACCATTATATGTATTCTCTGTGGACACTGTCACTGATAACAATCCTTGGTACCATGACATCAAATGCTTCTTGGAAACTCAGACATACCCACCTGGGGCATCGTTAAATGATAAGAAGACATTAAGAAGGCTAGCCGATAGTTTCTTCCTCAATACTGATGGCTCTTTGTACAAGCGAAACTTCGACATGGTCTTACTCAGATGTGTTGACAAGAAGGAAGCAGACCTACTGATGCACGAAGTACATGAAGGTTATTTCGGTACCCATGCCGGAGGACATGCAATGGCCAAGAAATTGTTAAGATCATGTTACTATTGGATCACAATGGATGCAGACTGTTGTGCTTATGCCAGAAAATGTCACAAATTCCATATCTACGCAAATAAAGTGCATGTACCTCCGAATCCTTTGAATGTAATGTCTTCACCTTGGACCTTCGCCATGTGGGGCATTGATATGATTGGAAAGATTGAACCAACTGCTTCAAATTGTCACAGATTCATCCTGGTAGCCATTGATTACTTCACCAAATGGGTTGAAGCAGCTTCGTATGCAAATGTCACCATGCAAGTGGTAGCTCGATTTCTGAAAAGGGATATCATCTGTCGATATGGAGTTATTGAGCAAATCATTACTGATAATGGTTCCAATTTGAACAACAAGATGATGGCAGAACTTTGCCGGGACTTCAAAATTCAACATCACAACTCTTCTCCTTATAGGCCAAAGATGAATGGCGCTGTTGAGGCCGCTAACAAGAATATTAAGAAGATTGTGCAAAAGATGGTAGTCACCTGCAAATACTGGCACAAAATGCTACCATTTTCCTTGCATGGGTACCGAACCTCTATCAGAACATCTACTGGGGAAACACCTTATCAGCTTGTGTATGGTATGGAAGTTGTCCTACCTGTTGAAGTTGAACTACCCTCCTTACGGGTAATGATGGATGTGAAACTGGATGAAGCAGAATGGGTCTGATCTCGATATAATCAACTGAGCCTAATCGAAGAGAAGAGATTAGAAGCCATCTGTCATGGGAAGTTATATCAAAAGCAGAATGAAGAAAGCCTTCGATCAGAAAGTCAGACCTCGGGAACACCAAGTGGGAGAGCTTGTTCTGAAAAGACTTTTTCCTCCTCATACAGACCACAGGGGAAAATGGACGCCAAACTACGAAGGCCCATTCATAGTAAATAAATTTTTCTCTGGTTGGGCACTGATACTCACTACTATGGATGGCGAGGATTTCTTATCTCCTGTGAATTCAGATGCAGTTAAAAAATACTTCGCATAAAAGACCCGTTGGACATAAAAACAGAATGTAAGTCCAGGCAAAAATAGGGCATCCCGGCGAGTCAAAAACAGAATAAAAGACTCGGGCAAAATTATGGGAAAAATTAAAAAAATGTGTACACTGGTTGAGTTGAAAAGCCACATTGGAAAGCTCAGGAAAAAATGGGTATCCCGGTGGATTGAAAACCCGAAAGGGCGATCCACGCAAAATCTGGGAAAAAGCGAACAACTACATTCTGAATTCATCTGTATCACTCACAACATGGAAAGCTTCGAAAGGATAAAGCGTCGGTCAGAATCAACCTTCTTCAGAAAGCAAGATAAGAAGAACGTCAGGGTCATACAGGTCATAGCAAAGGAAGCTCACTGGAGCGTTAACTTTAACATTGCCAACACTTTTATTTTCTCAATTTACAGCAATCTCCTCCTTTCAGGGATTCGCTTCTTCATTGTACTTACCCATTCAGGGCACACAAATCAATAAAATCAGAATATTCAGTCACACTTTGTTTTGTACATTTTTATTTCGTTTGCAAAATGTCCAAAGTTCATAATACAACACTTGCATGAAAACATATAAGCCATTTTTAATATATGCTTGCAGGAAATATGCACTCTTGAGAAAATCTAACACCTATGACGGAATCTGGCTGAGGATACCTCGGGACACTTGTGTGTTTTTTTTAACAGGTTGTAGGTACTCAAGACAGACAATCTCACAGCACGGGGTATATCAAGCCTCATATCCCCAGCCAAGTCAGCAATCACCTCATCAACAGGGTTACTTGACAGGCATTTTCCCCACGAAGTTGTCATCCCTTCAGAGGATCCTTCGAGAAACTCATTAAATCCCCAACGTGTCGCTCGGACGAAAGAGTTACAACAGATTACTTCCCAGAAGTTCTCTTCTCCCCAAGCAGGATCTCCCGAGCAATGCTTGAACTGCTCTTCCCCAGCGAAGTTTCCAGGAACTCCTTCTCCCTTGCAAAGTCGCCAGGAACTTCTTTTTCCCCAAAGAGTTGCCAAAGTCTTCTTTTCCCTAGCGAGGTCTCCAAAGATTTCCTCAGCTGAGTTGCCAAGATCCTCTCATCTCCAGCAAGTTTCCAGAGTTTTCCTTTTCCTCAGCCAGTCGCCAGGACTTTCTGGTCCCTATCAGAGTTGCCAGTTCATCCCCAGCGGAGTTTCCGAAGCCTCCTCATCCCCAGCATGAGTCTCTTCAACAGAGGCTTCCCCAGCCGAGATCCCCACAGAGTTCCCTAGGAAGATCGTTCAGTGATCCTCTCTCCCTGCAGATCGGCCAATGATCTCTTTCCCCAGCGGAGTTCTCCCTCCAGACAGATCGCCCAGAGATCTTTCTCCCCGCAGGATCCGGATCTCGGATCGGTTCTCTCATTTTTCATAATTATAGCATTCACATCATTTTTCCCCAAAATAGGCGTAGCATTCCGTCTAATATGGAGCATTACGGCAAAAATCAAACATTTGCATGATCATAAGCCAGGTTCGAGCCAATTACCTGCAAACATTAGAATCACTTCACCAGCAATATACAGAACTTATCCCCCGTAGACAAAGCCAGAATACTTTTTGCACTCTCAATACAGATACTTGTTCATACTTGTACATATTCTTTTTGGCACTCACCCGTATCATACTTCCCCAGCAAGTCAAACACTTGTCCGTGTCCCTTGCTCAATCTTTTTGACACTCGTCCGTGTCTTGCACATATTTTCCCAACAGGTCAAACACTTGTACATACCTATACACAATCCTGTGATACTCGTCCGTATCTTGTATGTATCATCTCCTCAGCAGATCAACACCCATCTGTGTTCCTTTCTTAACTGATTGATACTCGTCTGTATCATCATCCTTAAACACGTGTCAGCGTTTTCTTCTATCGATACTCGTCCGTATCGTGGTCCTAAGGATGCTCGTCCTCATATTTAGTCTATACACACCGTCAAACACTTATACCATTTATTTTAAAGCGTAAGCACTCGTCCGTGTTTACCATTCCCCAGTAAGTCACCAACAAAGCAACTTTTCTATCCGACATTCATCCTATGTCGTGATATTTTCGGCAGTCGTCCCCTTCCAGGTGATCGTCCTTCACCTTTTGATGACCGTCCCTCATCATTTCATCTGATGGACGTCCCCATCATTGATCCTCTTATCCGGAATTCGTCCTATGTCGTGATATTTTCGGCAGCCGTCACCTTCCAGGTGATCATCCTTCACCTTTGGATGACCGTCCCTCATCCTATCCCTAGTGGAGTCCCCATTGTTGGAACTTTCTATCCGGAATTCATCCTATGTCGCGATATCCTTTTAGCAGCCGTCCCCTGCTAGGTGATCGTCCTTCACCTTATGATGACTGTCCCTCATCATTTATCTGATGGTTGTCCCCATCATTGATCTTTTTATCCGACCTTTGTCCTATGACGAGATAATCCCCAACAGAGCAGTCGTACCCTGCTAGGTGATCGTCTTTCACCTCTTAATGATCGTCCTTCATCATGCTTATCTGATGGCCATCCCCATCGTTGATCTTTTCTATCCGGCATTCGTCCTATGACGTGATATTTTCAGCAGTCGTCCCCTACTAGGTGATCGTCCTTCACCTTTTGATGATTGTCCCTCATCATTATTTCATTTATTCTTTTACCCGATGGCCGTCCCCGTCGCGGTTTATTTACCCTTTAACCCGATGGCCGTCCCCGTCAGTGCTTTCCTCATTTACTTAAACCCCAAAGAGTTTTATTTCTTTACCCGATGGCCGTCCCCGTCGTGGTCTTTTCATTTATCCTGATGATCGTCCCGATGGCCGTCCCCGTCGCGGTCTCTTTATTTCCCAGCACGATGGTCGTCCCCATCATTGCTTTACTTGCCGTTTTTCATCCCCAGCAGTCGTCCTCTGCTCGATGGTCGTCCTCTATCGCTTTCACTTGATATTCATACTATATTTCCTGTTACAATTTATATCCCTTTTCTTCTTTTTTAAAGAGTGCAAATTTTGGACTGTCTTGGTATTCAACCACAAGTTATCTTGTTTGTCTATTAAGCCAGGCACTTAGTCCTGCACAGCTAACTCATGCTTGAATAGGGGCAGCTGTAAACACCCCAAATTTGCCCTCACTTTTTCTCACACCATGGCTTGTGATCTTTTCATATTGCATTTTCATAAGCATACCATCTCCCACTGCATATTTGTTTCACTACATAAGTTGCACAATTAGAGTTTGTGATCAGATGAATCCAAAAAGTGATCTGAGCTATCTCAAAGGCCTTGAAGCTTGTCAATAGGGTCCATGTGTGTTCTATGATCATAATATGCTCCCCAAGGTTCTTAAAAGTCAAGAGACACAAAGCATTTCAAAGGTGTTCAAGCAGACTGAACAGTTTCTACACAGATGACCTAAACTTAGGGTTTTGGGTTTAAGGCCCTTAATCTCAAATTTTTTGGTCATTATTTATTCTATTGGTCTTAATATGTTATAAGGAGCATCTGTACCAAATCTGATGAAGAAATTCATTGTGGAAGTCATCTGATCAACTGGTAACTTATTGTGCAAGAAAAGTCAGAATCAGGGCATCTGAGGCCACCACCAATGGTACCAAAGGGTCATCTTCATCCTTTTGAGGTTATATTATCTTTATTTGATCTTATAAGTGGTTAGAAGTTCACAAGATTAAAGAATTTCAAGTCATTTGCAAACTTTCCATTTTTGGACATGACTTGTAATGAAAACTTTCCATTTTGGGAAAGATTTTCAACCTCCTCTTTCCTGATCAAAAAGGCTTCAAATGAAAAATATTTAAACATGAAAGTTGTAGATTGGATCTTCCCATTTTTAAAAAGTACAATAACTCCTCTTGATTCATCCTAGAACTCAAGATATGATGTTTCAAAGTTGGGAAAAATCTTATAATTTTCAAGTATGTGCCAAAGAGGGATTTTTGCAAAACCAAGTTCCAAGACTTCTAATGACCTCTAATCCCTCTCTAAGCATCATAACATGATAATGCAACTTGCATTGACCAAATTTGTGCCTTGGATCACAAGTTTTCATGCCTAATCTTCACAAAATTTTCAAAGAGGGAAAATTGCAAAAGCCATGCTATCTCATGATCCAAGTGTTGTTGATCACTCAATTCAATCCAAGGGACCTCCATAAACTCAGTTGATCCAAGACAAGCTAAAGAACTAGCTCTGTCCTAGCCCATACTCATGGTACACCAACTTTGACTTTTTTGCAAAACCTCCCATACCAATCAAGTTGTGCCACACCAACTCTCTGAACCAATCACAATGACTTATACAAACATCATGGACCTCAAAGAACATAACATTTAAGCCTGAAAGCATTGACACATTCAGAATCACAAAAAACCTCAAAAACCTTCAAGTCTTCGAATTGCATCACACAGCCATCAAAACTTCAAACTTCTTCCACCAATCAACTTAAAATCACTCAAGGAACACAAACCACCCTTCACAATGGCCTGAAAACCCCCATAACTAAAACACGATTTTTGAAGTTCAGAACTGGAACTTCCAAAACAGCTCATATAAACTCCATCTAAGCCTTTTAGAAGCACAAGGGGATTCATTGGAGTGGTTTTGCACAAGAAAGGAGGCCTGAAAACACCAAACTGAAAAGCTTCAGCTCAGGTAGCTCTCTTGAATCATTTTTCCAGAACTCCATTTTTAAGTTTCAATATGGTAGAATTTGTCTTGCTGATCATGTTGAGCTTTAAATTATTGAAAATGATGAAGTATGTTGAATGTATTTAGCTTCTGAAGTTTTTGCAAGTTTTCTGTTTTGGTTCGATTCTCTTGTTTGATGCAAAATAAACGAGTTTTGTAGCTGGATTCGTGTTTAGGGTTGTTAGATGATTAATTCTGGAGCTTTAGAGGGCTTGGGGGTGGTGTTTTGAGAGAGATAGGGTGAGGACCTTGCCGGAGAAGACGACTGGAGCTCTTCTCCGGTCGCCTGAAAGTGTTTAGCCCTAATCCTAATTAATTAGCCAGTTTAAATTAGGACCCTTGGATCATGTTTTACCCGCATGCGTGAACGGCCCAGACTGCTTCATTAAAACCTTAAACCTAATTAATTAAATTAATTGAATTAATTAAGTCAGAAACAATATCAACCATCAGATCACGCGCCAACTCCAGTTTAAAACCCTAGCCTTTGATCTTTCCTACCCCAAGTCTTGGTGACTTCACATCTCAGCCTTAGGATCCCTCAATATCCAATATGAACCATCCTTTATGCATACTTCTCATTTTTATTTTATTTTCTTTACATTTTATTTTACACATTTATTTAAAATAGTAAAAAAATGTTTATAAAAATCTCATTTTCTGCATTTTTATTTTAAATATTTTTCTAAACTCAAAAACAATTTTATTTTAAATTTTTGCATTAAAAATGTATTTTTAAATCATTTAAATGTTTTATTTAATTAATTGATTTTAATTAATTAAAAATACATTTAGGTATCTAAAAATCACCAAAAAAATCATGAAGCATTCTCATACATTTAGAAAAATTTACAAACTCATCACACAAATTTCTTTTTAGGTTTGATCATGTTTTCACAATTTCCTTTGAATTAGGATTTATAAAATTCACATTTTCTAACCCTAACTTAAAAAAATCATTTCTGATCAACCATGATGATTTTACATTTGGTTCTTTTTGCATTGTTTCATACTTTGCATCTAGTATATAGGTTATTTAATTCATAATTTTACATTTCATTTTCAAATTGTTTGGCATTTTTCATGAAGAAGTACCCAAAAACCCTAGCTAACTTAGGAAATTCATAACTTCCTTTAGGTTTAGCTTCTGACCTCCATCTTTGGGGAGTGATCTTGTGTGTGTTTAGGGTTTATTTGAGTTCACTTTCAAATTTTTATCATGATGTATGCTTCTATTTTGATCATGTGCATCTCATACATTCATAAAACCCTAATTTCTCATGTTCATTTGCATTCATCTTTGCATATCTCCATCATGTGATCTTGCCATGACATTCCATGCTCTTGTATGTTATCTTAGACATCTTTAGACATGTTTAAACATTGCTTGATCATTTATTCATTCATTTGGTATGCTTTGCATTCATTGCTTTTCATGGGTATCCATATGTTTCTAAGCTCCTAACATGCCTTGTTTTGCATCTCATCCCTTGTATGAACATTCATAAGCATCTCACATGTCTTTGCATCATTTCATAACACATTTGCATAGCATATTCACTATTGGTCTTGGTATTTGCACCTTCATTTGCTTTATTTCCTTTTGCTTTGCATCTTATGCATTCACACTAACATTTCATGGGCTTATGGTAAGTTTTTTGGGATGTGGATTTTCCTTCAATCCCACCTCTTATCATCTTTTCCTTTGCATACTTACATGTCTTTGAAGTGAACTTTGTTTCACTTGAGCTCTCTTGCTCCTATCTCTTTCTTTTAGGTTACTTATCTTCTTCAGGAAGTAAGTAACCTATCCTCATTTCTCTTCTCTTTTCATCTACTTCTTCTTCCTTGGTGGCCTTCTGAAGATCTTTCTTTAAGCCTCACAAACCATAGGAACATCCAAGCATGATAATTTTAGGGTTGTATATAGTCTCCCCTATTCTTTTACCTTTGAGTCTCCTTGAGTCTCTCTTGTCATCTCATAATCAGAGACTAAACACTTAAAGCTTTAGGACTTTGAATTAGGGTTATGCCTGTATCCTTATCTTAGGATGGAGTGTGTAACTTTAATCCTTAGTGTTAAACCTTTAATTTGCTTACACCTCTTAATCAAAACACCTAATAATGATTAAGACTTAAGCTTGTAACTTGGGTCTTATATTAGGGCTACATATCTTCCTTTTGGTTAAGATGGACTAACCCTAGTGTTTAATGGACAAGTCCCCCTCAAGTTGGTCTAACAAACATAAAATCCACTTCTTAATATCATATTTAATTAAAATCCACTTAATAAAGGCTTGTTATATAATGAATTTAATCCCTAACCATGGATTAAGTTGAGGTATCTTCCTCAGCTTAAGTGTTCTCATCTATCATCCTTCTCTTAGGATGGTGTATGAATTTACTAATCCCTGATTAGAGATTAAACTCATTACTTAACACTAAACAAAAACCCAAAAACACTTAATAATTACCAAAGTAGGTTAATGATCTTAATCCTATATCATCATGGTAATTAAGTTGAGACCTTCATCTCATACTTAAGTGGACTCATTATCCCTACTCAGGGAGGATATAATGAGTTTATAACCTTTGATTTAGGCTTAAGCTCATTATCCTATGCAAAACACCAAAAAAAATAAAAAACTGAAAACACAAAAACCAAACAATAAATGTCTCCTCTGGGATTCTTTTCTCATCACACTCACTCTGAAAACGGGAACTCACTTCTTCCGTCTAATGCAAGACAGTTAGCACTCGAGCCAGATGAGTCACACACTTAAGCATAGACAAGTAAGCAGTTCACAACAAAATCATCCCAGTCTCTTTGAGTCGAACTACGGTGTTCTAACTTCCTCATTGCAAGAGAGGATATGTAGGCATAAATTAACAGTTATCGGACAAAAGTCTATTTGTCTTCCCCCTCTCCTCCTCC
Organism: Lathyrus aphaca; assembly: GCA_963966055.1. Classification (NCBI taxonomy): domain Eukaryota; kingdom Viridiplantae; phylum Streptophyta; class Magnoliopsida; order Fabales; family Fabaceae; genus Lathyrus; species Lathyrus aphaca. Next base: position 161,699,073 of record OZ014520.1, on the reverse strand, counting down.
CAGTTTCTCTTTCTTTTGCCTCAGTCTTGAGCATTTCACTTTTCTTTTGCACTGACACTCTGTACATTCATTTCTAGCTTTTCATACACAATCAGCACATACACTACCCCTTTTAACCACAATCAAGTAAGCATGGATCCCGTCGAGTACGACGGACGATCTGGGTGTTAATTCCTTCCCAGGTCGTAACCAACCCCCTTTCTCAATTTCTCTGGTTTGCAATCGTCTTATCCATACCCTTCCAGGTTTATGCAGCATTACCTTTCCTTCGGGATAAAATTCCTAGCTGACGACTCTATTCAACCTCAAACTCCAATATCTCCGACCATTCGCGTCTGCACCGGGATGAAAGTCCGGGGAGCAACACCCATATACTTCAAATGATCCTCATGTCAAGTTTCAAGACTTTCCCTACAAGTTTGGTCAGTCAGATGCTCAGATAATCCATAATCAGTTAACTTGTGTAAAAAGTCAATTATGGTCAACATACAATTAAACTTCAATATTTTTTGTCAACATCAATATTATGAAGTAAGATTAATAATTTTATCAAGGAATGATCATGATTCATGAAGAAAACCTCAAATTCATCAAAAGACAAAAGTTACTAAATTAGGGTTTCTTAAGGAGAAAGTCAACTGAACTTTGACTAGACCTAACTTTCACATAATTTATTATAAATTTCCCAATCAAAACCTATCTTTAAGAAAATTCATTTCTCTACAATTTCTCTACAATTTTTAAGAAAATTCATTTCTCTTTAAAAAAATGCTTCATTTGAGAGATATGGGCCAAGACATTACAGGTCCTCTAAAAAGTCAAAAAAAAGTTAACTTTTTCAAAAGCTCATAACTTGAACATGGAAGATCAAATTGACATGGGACCAAAAGGAGTGATTAAAGGACACTTTAATATTTCTAAAAAGTCTAAGAGCACATTCATGTGATAAAAATTGAGAAAGTTGGGCATTGTTAAAGTTGAGAAAAATTGAGGAGGTGTATAAGGCAAACAAAGATCAAAACATGAGTTTTTGCCAAATGGGCCTATCTTTTCACAATCCAAACTTAACTTTAAGATGATTCACGGCCCCTAAGTCATATCTTTTGATTTTCTTAATTTATTTCATATTTTATTGGATTTAATTCACTTAAATTCAATTTTAATCAAAATAAATATGAAAAAAAATCAAAGATTTAATATTTGGACTATTTTAGGATTAAATATTGAAGATATCTCCATAATTTATGATCCCAAATTTGTGCATACAAGAGGAGAAAGTCAAGATAGCAAGATATGCACCAAAATAGAAAGTTTTCAATGTCATTCAAAATTGAATCAACTTGACCTAAGCCCATGGAGTTTTCTAACCTAAAATGATCCCTTATATATATACTCATGACCTCCACAAACCATAGGGACAAAAATTCTTGCCTCAGAAACCGAAAAATTCCGAGAAAAAAAAGGAACAACTCAGTAGTAGAAACGACACTTTCTTTTCACTATCGGTACTGTATATTGCTCTTTTGTTTAATTTTCCTTTGTCTGCCATTTACTTTTTTAGATAACATATATACTTGTTTCAATCAAAAGCATTACGGTATACTTTGCTAACATACTGGCGTTTATTTTTTATAGGTAACATGTATACTTGTCTTTATATATATATATATATATATATATATATATATATATATATATATATATATATATATATATATATATATATATATATATATATATATATATATATATATATATATATATGTGTGTGTGTGTGTGTGTGTGTGTGTGTGTTTTGAAATCTTACATAGTACTTGTTTTGTTGTACGTAATATATATATATATATATATATATATATATATATATATATATATATATATATATATATATATATATATATATATGTGTGTGTGTGTGTGTGTTTCGTCTTTACACATCTGATTGTTTGGCCTAGCGGAAATTCGCTTCTTGTATACCGACCAATTCATGTTTCGATTTGCAACTTTATATTTTATTTCGATTTTATTATATTGTATTTTTTTATTTAACTTGCGATGACCGTTTACACGGTAGCAATTTGTCTGTTATTTTAATTTTCTTGTACATTTTTTAACGATCCAACGTCGTTATGTCTGTTATTGTAATTGTTTTTTTATTTCTTATTTATTTCTTATTTAAGTTGAAACTAATTAATTAAAAAAAATATCAAAATAAATTATTCAACTCTCTTTTTTTTTAAATAATTAATCTTAATACAATAAAATATATTTTCTTCATTTTCATAATGATAAAATAAAAATAAAAATGAGTAAAATTTAATTCTTATTTAATTTTTAAAAAAAATCCAAAAAAATATTCTTCTATATCCTTTTTCATCTTCTCAATCTCCCGATTCTCGACCTTTCCTCGCTTTTTATTTCTTTCCTTTAATTTCCTTAGAAAAAATGTATAGGATGCTAATTTTTCTTGTAATAGTTAGGAATTTAATTTCTGTCATTTTTATTTTTGTACTCCCCCCAGTTTAGTTCATGTACCCCTCCCCATGATGTAATAACTTAGGATTTATTTCTCGCTTTTAAATTCTGCAAAACAATTAACTGCGTGGTTAGTAACAATAGGGTGTGAAAAGAATGTATGTGAATAAAAATGGACTTAGCCCACTAATCCAAAGAAAATATCTGAATACAACACACTCTTCACACCTACACCTTTACGGTAGCCATTATTTTTGCCTTACGAATATTGATTATGTCCCTCAAATGTAAGGGTATCTTAGCAAAAGAACCTTACGAATAAACCATCATAGTTCCCTACGAAAAAAATCATAGTCCTTCGATGACCCTTCGAGTTGTCTTCGAATAAATGATCTTGTCCCTACGAAAATGATGATAGTCCCTTCAAATTGCTAAGGTATCCTTACATGTTGCCTTCTATGACCATTCGATGACCCTAGGCTTGTCCCTCCAAATCCAAGGATAAGACTACTAACTAGCTAATAGTAAGGATAGTTCTATCCCTAAGGAAACGAAAATGACAAGAAAGAACGTACAACTTAGGGTAAGTAACTCTTAAACGCTTGCTCACAACTTTCAAAACAAATACTTTTTGCACCCTACCCTCTTTTTCAAAATACTTTCAAACAAGTAAACACTTTGTATACATTCATACAAGAATCATTACAAAGTTAAATCTTTACGAAAATATTTTAATCACACACTACACTTTTCAAAAAAAACAAGTATAAAGTGAGCTAAGCAGTTAAGAGCCCATGGAAAACCATGGATACAAAGGGTGCTAACACTTTCCCTTTGTATAACTTACCCCCCGAACTCAAAATCTTTTTAAAGGTCTTTCCTGCTCTTTTATGTCTTTCCTAATTGGATGAAATAAAAGTCGGTGGCGACTCTTGCTTACTGCAACATATTTTTCGACAAAAACTAAAAGTCAGTTCTCCCACCGTGTTACACTAACCTTTTCAGGGGATAATGGTAAGTATGGAATGTTGGTGTGTACCTACATTCTACCTTCTTCATTACCCTTTTAAAAGCTTTCAACTTGTGATTGTGATAACCATTTTATGCTTCTTTGAAATTTCACTTTCTTATCATCCCTTTGAGTTCTAATCTCATCTTCAATCCTTGAAGTGAGTTAGAATTTGCTTCTTTCTCTTATAGGATTAGAATACCTCACTAACCAAAGGATCTCCATTGAAAAATAAATTAGGATGAGTCTTATTTTCCCTTAGTTTTTTTCCTTTCTCAACTTGAGTCTTCTCTCTCTCATCTCAAAGAAAAATCAAAACATCTAATAAAGGTTGAGCTTTCTCATGTGCTAAGGGACTTTTTCATGGGATACTTGCACACATTCCATATGGGGATGAGGTGTATGATATCTATCATGATGAATAAGGCTTAGCATGAGGATGTTTCACAAATAACACCTAAAAAACACTTCTTCGTCAAAAATAAACATTTAATAAATAAAATTAGGTTAATGTGTTTAGGCCTTAATCTTTTGAACTAGGTTTGGGGATTTTCTCCATACCTAGGTGTACTTCTTATCCATTCCATTTCGGGATGATGTAAGAAGTACACATCCCATTGAAAGAGACTTGGATACATTCTCATATGCCAAATTCAATAAAAGCTTCTAAAAAGCACCAAACCAACAACAAACGTCTTTCCTATGAGAATTATTTTCTCACTTCATTCACTCATAACAAAAGAACTCGCTTTGACTTATCTCTTTGCAAGACGGTAAACTCACTCATTCAAGGTGAGCCTGCAACACCTGAGCATGGACATAAGCAGTTCAGTCTATAAAAGATACAAACAAACCAATTTCCTCCCTAGTTAGGGGAACTACGGCGACTCTGATTCTCATTTCCCATGAGATACGTAGGTAGTGGGGTAGGGACCATTCGAGCACATTATTTGTTTCCCTACATTTTTCACGTACCATTTCCTTTCTTTCCTTCTATCTAGTTCCAGTAGCAGTTATTTTTCAGCATCAATTTATTTCTCACCATTTGAAACAATTCAATCAAGCGTGGATCCTGTAGGATACGGCAGACGATATGGGGTGCTAATACCTTCCCAGTTTGTAACCGACTCCCGAACCCAGTCTCTTTCGTTCGCAAGTCCTTGTTATTTCCTTTTCCTCCGGTTTGTGCAGCATTACCTTTCCTATTCATTCGAGATAAAAAAAAATGTCTAGCTGACGACTCTACCTTTTCCGCGCTACTTTCGCGTTTGTACTAGGATGAAAATCCTGGGAGCTACAATTGGCGACTCTGCTGGGGATCGAACCCAGAGTCTCTGGTTTCCCCTTTGAGAGTCAATCCTAGCGCTTTTCTGCTTTGGTTTCTTTGGGTGTTTAGCTGTTTGTTATTGTGTGTTTAGTTTACTGTTTTTATTTACAGTTTTACTTTACAACTTTATTTACTGCTTTTAGTTTTTATTTTCCATGCATCATATATATTGGACTGTCTGTGCTAGGTTTTTTGGCGGGATGGGGTTACTGAGTGAGGAGCCCAATACCAAGGCTCGAGTGCACCCTAGATTTTAGCATGGACAGACATTGTACTTCCATGATATATCATCATGATGAGTGGCGATATTTTCCACACCCAGACTGCGACCGTCTTGGAAATATTCTGTGTGGGGGTTTCCTCCACTTCAGGGTACGACCTTGATAGTTATGTGCATCTGGGGACCGAACATTGAGGACTTTAGTGGAAACAACCCTCTCCAGTGGTGACAGTGGCAGACCATATTTGTAAGCAAATCCACTCGCACCCGAGGGCCACTGGGAAATCGCATTGGATGGCCTTGTCTCTCATAGGAACTCAGTTAAAGCACTTTTCGTATGACGATAGTATTGTACCCTTCGAGATGAATGTACTATTGTTTCTCGATCCCAGTGCTTGAAGCTGGGAACTTATGAGCGAAGCTTGTTTTTCCGGACTCAGCTGAGACCTCCCTGAGTAGTGTATAATACTAAATCATTTCCTTGAGATTGTAATATTAAACCATTTCTCGGAGATTGTGAACGTATTATTGCTGCTTGGCTTTGAGAGTCCATGATGATGACCCGAGGTAGCACACCTGTGAGATGGGGGGTTATTTACAGGTTTGCTGGAACCTTGACTTTCAACATACCCACTTTATCAATGTTACTTTGTGATATGATCCAGTTCTATGTGGTTCTTTGGTGCTTAATTTTGGCGTTCTGCACAGAGATAATAGTGTTATTATGGCTCTCCACAGACACTTGATTCCCTGATTAACACCAACACAGACGCACCACAGATCACATGTCTTGCATTGCATAGCATAATGACATCATTAATCATTTTTGTTTTTTCATTATCAGGGTTTACATACTGTTCCCAGTCCCGATCATATTGAAGACTTTCGTAAGGCTTATGAGGGTATTCTGGATATGGTGGTAGATCTGGATAGTTTTGAGAGAAGTATCATTCATACCTTGTTGCAGTATAATGACCCTCGGCTGAGATGTTTCACATTCCATGATTTCCAGTTGGGTCCTTTGCTAGAATAATATGCTTTGATCTTGGAGGTACCTCTACAGAATTCGGTTCCTTTCAATTTAGATATGGCAAGACCTACGCATACTGACATTGATGAGGCTCTTTATTTGAGCCCATATGTGGTATCTGCAAATCTAAGTACCACCAAAGAGGGAGTATTTGGTTTTTCTCTAGAGTTCTTGGTGAAGAAAGCTGAGGAGCTTCCTGTAAAAGCTCAATGGAATTTTGTTTGTGTTATTCTGGCCCTCTCCATTTATGGGATCATTCTGTTTGCAGACATCGACAAGTTTGTAGACATGAATGTTATTCATCTCTTTGTACTTAAGAATCAAGAGCCTTATAAGAGAATCAAGAGGTTCATAGATCTTATCAGAGGATGGTAAGCCTTAATTAGAAGCTGGAAGACAAGGTTTATAAGGCTGAGGAAATGGTGAAAGTCAAGCAAATAGAATTTGAGGAAAGAGAGCTCTATCTCAAGAAAAAGGGCTTGGCTGAGATCAACAAAGCTAATGAGCGTCGAAGGGTCAAGAAGTATCTGATTGAGGCCAAAAAAACAATAACTCTCTAGCAAGAAAAATGGGAGGTCAAGCAAAAGAAGCAGAAGGAAGTGTAAGTTGAATACAAGAAAAAGATTAAAGACCTTCAGGAGCAGCTGGGTGACCAGAAAGAATAACTTCAATTAGCCCATGAGCAGCGTAGAGACTACATCTAGAGGATAGCACAAGGGCAGAAATTAATTAAGGATACTCAGAAAGAGGTGGAAGAGCTCAAAGTCCATACAGAGATCAAGAAGGCCAGATCTGAGCCAAGTCCCATCCCAGCAGGGGAAATGAAGAAGTCTTCCTACAGTAGATCAGTGAACTCCATGATTCCTTTGATCAGAGGGATTTACTCATTCAAAATATCATTGAAGATCCAAGTCATTCGGATGTCGCCCCGTTGTTCGAGGATTTCAAACGTCTTAGTTGGAGGCTAAAGGATGTCAAGTTTCATAGGGCTTAGATTCTTTTGTTTGTACTAGATTACCCATATACCTGTTGTGGGAATCTTTTATACTCATATGGTTGTGTTATTGTAAGAACTTGTACCCTTCGGGGAGGTCTTTCGTTATTCTCGTGATTCCATTTATCTGATATGGTTTGAGTTTCTAATTGCTGCCTATGCACCGACACGTGTTCCAGACACTAGTTCTTCACAGTTATCTAATATGAGCTTCATATGATATTCTCTTCCCAAAAGTCAAAGTTCTCAAAGGCCATTTGGATTTTCTCATTCTTGAATACCGGAATGGAGACGTAAATGACCTTGAGAATGAAAGAACACAACATTTGCATGCATTCATATCATTTTTTCCTTTTTTCCTTGCAGGTTATCCAGTTTTCCTAACTTATCTGTGTATTTAGGAAGGATTCCAAATCGTCGTCTTCACCGGTACGCCACCCGTCGCAATCAAAGAAACGTCATAGACACCATTCAAGCTGAATTGGCCGAGCTTCGTATGTGCATGAATGAATTCATGAATATGATCCAAGGGGTTTCCTTGGGGCAACAAGAGCTGAGGATTTCTGTCTAAAGACTTGATCCGCCACAAGTGCAGATTCTGGTCGTCGGAGTTAATCTGGATGCACAAGGCAACCCGGTTAATGCCACTGCTATTCCAACAGGAGCTAACAGACCTCATACCCCAGAGGATATTTCTATTCTGGTTCATCATGTGGAAGACCATCAGGTTGACCAATTCTCTTTGCTGAACGAGGAATTGGGATTTGGTATGGGGGTAATCATCACGACTTCAAGATGCTGGCATGACATCTACTACCTGAGCAAGAAATTCACAGACTGTGAGTCCAGGTACTCAATGCTTGAGAAGACATGATGTGCATTGGCATAGGCCGCTAAGTGATTGAGGCAATACATGCTTACTCACACGACCTCACTGATATCTAAGATGGATCCTGTCAAGTACATCTTCGAGAAACCAGCTTTGACCGGAAGGGTTGCCCGTTGGCAGATGATCTTGACTGAATATGACATCCAGTATACTTCTCAGAAAGTTATCAAGGGAATTGTATTATTAGATTATCTGGTTCAACAACCAATTGACGACTATCAGCCAATGAGATTTGAGTTCTCTGATAAAGACATCATGTTCCTCAAATTGAAAGATTGCGAAGAACCATTTCCGGAGGAGGGGCCAGACCCTAAATCCAAATGGAGTCTGATGTTCAACGAGGCTGTTAACATGAATGGCAACAACATTAGTGTCATCATTATCACACTAGAAGGAGTTCGCATGCCCTTCACTTCCCGGTTGACATTTGAATGCACCAACAATGAGGCAAAATACGAAGCTTGTATAGTGGGGATCGAGGAGGCAACTAATTTGCAAATTAAGACCCTCGATATCTTCGGTGATTCAGCTTTGGTCATAAATCAAGTTAATGGAAGGTGGCTTGTTCATCAACTACATTTGATTCCATACAGGGACTACACCAGGAGGTTGTTGATATTCTTCATGACGGTAAAGCTTCATTATGTACCTCATGACGAGAATCAATTCGTCGATGCTCTAGCAACCTTATCTTCCATAATTAAAGTCCAACAATGGAACTATGTGCCTAGAATTGTGTTGTCTCATATTGAAAGGCATGCGTATGTGTTTACAGCCGACGTTATTAGCGATGATAAGCCTTGGTACTATGACATCAAACGTTTCTTGAAATTTCAGGAATACCCGACAGGGGCATCCAACAAAGATAAGAAAACCTTGAGAAGGTTGGCAGGTGGGTTCTTCTTGAATCAGGATGACATCTGTAAACACCCCAAATTTTCCCTAACTCATTTCACCGTGGCTTGTGATCTTTTCATGTGCATAAGTTCAATCATAGTATCTCATATGGCATTTTTGCTTCACTGCATTGTTTCTAAGTCATCTGCATCTAGGGTTTGTGATCTGAGCCATCCCTGAGCTATTTGAGCCACTCCAAAGGTAATCAATCACTTAAAAGGGGTCCATGTGTGTTCAAGCATCATATTATATCCCCACAAGGTCAAGGAAGTCAAAGAATCACAAGAACTGAGAAAGGCATGGAAGCAGAGCCAGGTTTAACTACACAGATGACCTAGAATTAGGGTTTTGGTTTCAGAGGCCATAACTCCAAATATTTTGGTCATTATTGTTTCTATTGGTCTCTATATATTATGAGGATCATGCATATCAATTTTCATGAAAAAATTCAATAGGGAAGGCATCTGATCACAAGGTGACTTCTTGAGCAAGTCAGTGCAAAATCAGGGCATCTGAGGCCCCCAATGACCCAACCAAAGGGGTTTATCCATCATTTTGAATTTGTATGATCTTTATTTGATCATAGAAGATGTTAGAAGTTCACAAAATTGAATAATTTCAAGCTATTTGCAAAGTTGCCTTTTTGGGAAAGTGACTTATAATGTAAACTTGCCATTTTGGGAAAGTTTTTCAACCTCCTCTTTTTGATTCAAAAATGCTTCAAATGAGAAAACATTGGTCATGAAAGTTGTAGAATGGATCCTCCCATTTTCAAAAAGTACAAGAACTCATTCTAATTCATTTTTGATCAAAAGTTATGAACTTGCAAAGTTGGATAAAATCATTGAAATTTCACTTTTACACCAAAGGGGGAAAGTTGCAAAACCTCATGCCAAGGCCGAATGTGACTTCAAAGTGACTTCTAAGCATTACACAAACATAAGTCATGACCTAAAATTCAGAATGCACCAAAGAATTGCTCACTTTCATGCCTTGATCATTAAGAAACTTCAAAAGGGCCAAACTTAGTGAAATTTGCAAAACCTCCCACAACTTCTCACAAACTTGCTAATTGGCCTCAATATCATTTCCATGGTCATCCTTGAATCAAGCTGCAGCAGACATGCCTTTGCTCTAGCCCTGAAACAGCCCATACCTCAAAGGACACATAAACTTGACTTTTTGCAAAAGGGGCCATGCCAATCACATTGTGCCACCACCAACCCTCTGCCCTATCACAGTTTGATAAGTGGACAAAATGAGACTCAAAACACACAAGAGGCAAGCTTGGGCTCTCACACAAGTCAGCATACACAAAAATCCCTCCCTTTGCATTTTCTATCGAATCTCTCAACTCAGCAACTCAAACTTAAAACTTCTTCCACCATTCATCTTAGAATGCATCACTGATCACAAACCACCCTTTACTTTTCCTTAAAAGCCATCACACACCAAATACGATTTTCCCCCCTTTTGAACTGAACTGAAGCAATCTTCCAAACCAGCCATAAGAAACTCCAAACAAGCTTTGCAAACTCTTAAGGGAAGTCAGTAGAGGTGATTGGAAGCAAGGAACTGGCCAGAAAGCTCCAAAAGCAAAAGCTCCATCTCAGGTAGCCATGCGAAACTTTTTTTCCAGAACCTCTATTTTAAGTTATTAATTGGTTAAGTGTGATCCCCTGAACATGTTGAACTTTAAATTTTTGAAAATGATGAAGAATTGAGCATGTATGGCTTGTCTGAAATTTCTGCCATTTTTATACCTTGCTTCGAATCTTGTTAATGGTTAGAAATAAACTCCATCTGAGGGTGGGGTTGGGTTTAGAATGGAGAGAGGAAGTAATCTGGAGCTTTAGAGCTCCAGAATGACCTGGGGAAGAAGTTGAAAGTTTTCAGGTGAGGGGGTCACCGGAGAAGAGGACCGGAGCTCTTCTCCGGCGGCCTGAAAGTCATTAAGTGTAAATTAGGGTTAGGGTTTTGGTTTGAATTGAGACCCTTGGATCTGTCTCTCCTGCGCGCACTGTGTGGTCCAGATTAGGTCATTAGGATTAATTGTGATTAATTAAATTAATTAATTAGGATTAGTTTTAAAAATGCCAGTTTGAATGTGGACCCTCAGATTACGCGCCAGTCAACTCCCTCCAAATCCATTTGAATGTGAGCCTTAGGATTTGCATACTTTCCCTTTTATTTAATTTTATTTTATTTTATTTGCATTTTATTTACACGAATTTTTAAAAATAGCAAAACATATTGAAAAATTCTGAAAATTTTTATCAAACCTTTTATTAATTTTCAGAACCCAAAAATATTTTTATTTTTATTTTTTGCATTAAAAATTATTTTTAAATCATTTAAATGTTTATTTTTAATTAGTTAATGGAAATTAATTAATTAAAAATGCATTTAGGTATTTAAAAATCACAAAAAAAATTCACATTGCATTTTAAAACATTTAGAAACATTATCAAACTCTCAAAACAAATTTCTTTTTGGTCCTTGATGTATTTTGACATTTTTCATTGGAATAAAACTTGTTTAAAGGCAATATTGTTGTTCAAACTTGGAAAAATTCATTCTGCCTAACCATGAAGAGTTTGATGATGGTTCTTCTTGCATTGCATCCTTCATATCATGTAATTTCTAGGGTAAAATTGGTTTAAATTTATCTTTCATTTTCAATTTAATGTGCATTTTTCCTTTTGAGGTACCTTGAAACCCTAGTTAACTTGAGAAAATCATAACTTCCATTAGGTTAAGACTTAGGTCCCCTCCTTTGGGCAGTGAACTTATGTAGGGTTAGGGTTCCTTTGATCCCATTTTCAATTTTTTATCATGTCATTTGCTTCTGATTTTGAATTTTTGCATTGCATATTGTATGTAAACCCTAATTCTTGTCTTCATTTGCATCCATCTCTCATATGCTTGCATTCAAGAACTTTCCATGACATTTTGTGCATCAATATGACATATAAGACATCTTAGGACATATTAGAATCATGTTTGATCATTGCATTACCCATTTGCCATGTTATGCATTCATATCATTTCATAAACTTTTCTTGAATCTTCATGGTTCTTACATGTTTCATTTGCATCCTCCTTGCTTGTATAATCATCTACATCTCTTGGTTTGCTTTTGCACCATCTTTTAGCATCATTAAAATCATGTTTTGGTTTCTGACTTTGGTTTGCATCATGGCATTTCATCTCATCTTCATTGCATTTCATTTCTTTTGCTAACTTTTCAGGTGGTAAGTTGTTTTGAGAAGTGAATTTGCCTTCACTTCTCACAATCTCTTCTCATCTCTTTTATGCACCATTGCTGCATTTTATCTTGTGTATTAGAGTGAGCTTGCTCATTCATGCTCTTTCCCACTTTCTTCCTTCAAGCAACTTGTCTTCTTAAGTGAAGCAAGTTGTCTTGCTTCCCTCTGCTTCTTCTTCCTCCCATCTGCTTCTTCCTTGATGGCTCTTTGAAGATCATTCTCTCTTAAGCCTCACAAACCCTAGGATCTCCAAGTATGATAACAATTAGGGTTTGATTAGTTCCCCACTTAGTTTTGCCTTTGTGTCATCCTTGAGTCTTCTCTTCTCATCTCATAATCAAGGACTAAACCCTAAAGGTCTTAAGGCTTTATGATTAAGCTTATGCCTGCATCCTTCTATTAGGATGGAGTGTATAACTTTAATCCTAAGTGTTAAACCCTTAATGTGTTTAAATCCTTTAATCAATCCATCTAATAATCACTAAGACATCAAGCTTGTAACTTGGGCCTTGCATTAGGGCTCTAATTCTTCCTTAATTGGTTAAGAAGGACTAACCCTAGTGTTAATGGACAAATCCCCCTCAAGTTGTCTATCAAACCATAAAAATCACTTCTTCATCTTACCATTAACTAAAATCCATTTAATAAAGGCTTTGTTTTGTCATGAGGTTAATCCCTAATCATGGATTAAGTTGAGGAGCCTTCCTCAGCTTAAATGTTCTCATCTATTATCCTTCTATTAGGATGGTGTAATGGGTCCATTAAATCCTTGATTATGGCTTAAACTCATTACTTAACACTAAACAAAAACAACAAAAACATCTAAATAAATGCAAGTAGGTTAATGATCTTAATCCTACATCATGGTGATTAAGTGTGAGGTGCTTACTTCATACTTAAGGTATTCTCATTACCCCTAATCAGAGGGAGGATGTGATGAGTTTACTAACCTATTGGTTTAGGCTTAAGTTCATTTTCTTATGACAAACTCCAAAAAGCAATAAAAGATTGAAAACACCAAAAACAAACAATAATCGTCTCCTCTGGGATTCTTTTCTCACCTCATCCACTCACAAACGAGAACTTGCTTCTTCCGTCTAATGCAAGACAGTTTGCACCTGAGCCAGACAGGTCTTACACTTGAGCATAGACAAGTAAGCAGTTCACAAGTCAATTTATCTTTTCAGTCTCTTTGAGTCGAACTATGGTGTTCTGACTTCCTCATTGCACGAGAGGATACGTAGGCATAACTTAACAGTTATCGAACAAAAGTCTCTGTATATTCCCCCCTCTTCCAGTATCATTTTTTGAGCCTCACAGTCTTGAGCATTTCACTCGTGTCCTTATACTGACACTTCTCTTATACACTTCACTTTTATCTTACACTGACACTTGCATTCTTTCCAGCTTTGACACACAGATAGCACTGACACTACCCCTTTAAAACACAAATCTTTTAAGCATGGATCCCGTCGAGTACGGCGGACAATCTGGGTGCTAATACCTTCCCAGGTTGTAACTAACCCCCTTTCTCAGTCTCTCTGGTTCGCAACCGTCTTATCCATCTTTTCTTAGGTTTATGCAGCATTACCTTTCCTTCGGGATAAAAATGCCTAGCTGGCGACTCTATTCATTTCCTTCTCTTTTCGCCGACCGTTCGCGTCTGTACCCCTTCTGACCTAGGTGTCATCAGGTGGGAGCGACAGCTTGGCGACTCTGCTGGGGAATCTTATATTGCAACCAGGGCTTCTGGTTCTTTTTTTGGGTTCCTCCTAGCGCTTGTTTGATTTGTGTTTACGAGGGTGTTATGTGCTAATTGTGTTCATTTATTTGCTTTATTTACTGCTTCATGTACAGCTTTATTTATTGCTTTTCTTTACAGTTTTACATTTTTCATATTATCATTATCATTGCTGGATCTGGTTTCTGTTTTGGTGGGTGGGGTTCCATTAAGAGTTCAAGGATCTATACCTAGGACCTGAGTGACACCTAGGCTAGAGTGGTTCATGTTCTTTCCCATTCCATTTCGGTCTGGTGCGGGAATATGAAACACGGTTCAGATGTGGGTTTCTTCTTGAGAACTCTGTGCTACAGATTTCCTGTAGTTCTAGGGCTATCTGGGAAGCCTGCTAAGTCTGGATGACCTTTATTATGACCTTCAGAAACTGAGGTGAATTAGAGGAGGATCTTTTATGGTTATTGTAAACACTGTACCTCCGGGTTAGAAGTGTTTAAACTTCTCATAACTGATCCAAGTCTGAGGATCCTTGTTCTAGAACACTACCTGTGAGGGGGTTGGGCTGTTTATAGGTTTGCAGGTACCCTTGGCTACATCATACCCTGTTACTTGTTTTGATTAAGAGTACCTCATTTTGGACAGTTCTTGTGATTTAACCCTGGACATGTGACTCTTTATTTGAGTCCCCCACCCTAGTTACTGGATTTCTGAACCTCCATCTGGACTTCTTGAACATACATGGGCTTTATATCAAGACAGATAACCAGATCCAGCTTGATCACAAACCCTTGCATATCATTTGCATACTCATCATTTGCATCATTTAACATTTGTTTATTTGTTTTTCAGGGTATCCACATTATATCTGGCTTGGTTTTGACCCCTTCTTCTGCATAGACCTCTGTTTCATCAGTTATCTACTTCATCTATTCTCATCATCACCAGCATCAGCCTATCAGTGGCTCATCTCCCAGTATCAGTCTGTGATCTTCATCAACACCTACTTTCATCTTCTTCAGCAGCATTCATGACTACTCCTAGGAAGAGCAACATTTCCTACCAATTCTTTGAGCCTGTATTGACTGGCATCAGGCAGGTCCAGTCACTTATCACACCTGACCGCATCCCATTGTTTAGAGAACACTATGGAGGTATCCTGGATATGGTTATGGACCTTGACCCTTCTCAGAGGAGCATGATCCACACATGCTTACAGTTCTATGACCCTCCTTTGAGATGCTTCACCTTCCCAGACTTTCAGTTAGGGCCTCTACTGGAAGAATTTTCCTCTTTGATTGGAGTACCTGTCAGGGGTGGAGTCCCCTTCAACCCAGAAATGACTTTTCCCAGCAATGGAGAAGTAGCAAAAGCACTATACCTGGAGCCTGCCCTGGTTGAGAAAAGTATGACAACAAAAGCTGGAATCCCTGGTTTGCACTTGGACTTCTTGATTTCTCAGGCCATCCTGAAGGCCTCCTTAGGAGAATGGAGGGCAGTCTGTGCACTTTTAGCCCTCAGCATATATGGGGTTATACTACTTGCAGATGAGCCCAAATTTATCAGCAAGAATGCCATTCATCTTTTCCTTCTGAAGAACCCAGTACCCACATTGCTGGGAGATTTCTATTACTCCATCCATCAGAGGAATGAGAAACAAAGGGGGAAGTTGGTGAGATGTTGTGCTCCTTTGTTTCACACCTGGCTGCTCAAACACCTGCCTAAGTCAGATGCCTTCCTGAATCCCCACCAGCAGAAGAATTGGGCTAAGAGGCTCATTACTTTGACTTCAGATGATATTAGATGGTGCACCCAGAGCACCAAGGGCAAGGACATTATTACCAGCTGTGGACAATTCCCAAATGTGCCTCTGATAGGAGTAAAGGGTTGCATCAACTACAATCCTTTACTATTTAAGAGACAACTGGGCTATGCTTTGGTTCACCCTCCTAGAGTGCAAGATTTGGCTGAGACCCTGTATTGTGAAGTGAAACCCAATTCAGCTGTTGTCAGGCAAGCATCCTGGGCTTGGGACACCATCCAGACAAAAGGGATGGCTATTCTTGGAAGGTGTAATAATGTTGCTTCAGCTCAGTACTATGACTGGTCCCATACAAGAGCTCAGATTACTGGAATGCCTTTCACTTTGGAGGACATACCTGGACCCTCTACAGTACAACCTGCAGCAACTGTCAGCCTAGAAGAATTTGAGAAACTGAAGGAAAGGAATGAGAACCTATCTCAAGCCTTGAAGAAGACCCTTTGGGAAAGGAGTGATGGTCGTCTGGATATTGAGAGATTGGAAAAGCTCAGGGTGGAGCATCTCACCAAAATTGAGAAGACAGAGGACTACATCAGGAAAGCAAGGGCTGGGGAACAAATATTGAAGAATGCCTGTAAAGAAGCCAAAATTCAGAAGGCTAGGATTGAGCTTTATCTGCAAGAGAGTCAGGCTAGGTGGGTCAGGATCACTGAAGCCCATACTCAAGAAGACCAGAAAACTCAAGCCAAGATTGAATAGTTAGAGGCCAATGAAAAGAAGCAGCAGGAAGCCTTGTTGGCAGCCCAAAAGGAGATTTCAGAGTTGAAACTCAGAGCTGGATTGAAGAGATCAAAGGACCAGGACAGGCACAAGAAGCTGACCACTGCCATTGCCACCATGAACCTCCTCATTAGGACCATTACAGAGCATCCAGCTGGTCCAGTGACTGAGGCACTTCTGAAGGAGGTTAAGGAGGATGAGTTTGGATTGGGTGTTTGACTTCTTTGCTTGTTGTTCATTTCCATTTGATGTACTTTTCTCTTTTTGTATTTTGACCCTCCAGGGCAATATGTTGTAAAACAAACTATGTATTGTTCATCATTTGTAATATATTAGTTTGCTTTCATTGGGTTTCTTTTCTCAAGCAACATCAAAGCATCTTCCTCGAGGTCTGGAAAGGTCAAAACCAAGAACCAAGCCGGATACCTTGGAAAACAAATAAGCATACTGCATTGCCTACTAACCTTGTTTTGTTTTGTAGGTTTTGTTATTTATTTGTTTCTAACTCTGTTTTCATCTCAGGAAATATTGCTCGCCGACGGGTGTTCCCTGTCAACCGCACGCACCGGTACCCTACTCGTAACAACCTTCCTGGTATCCAAATGGAGCAAGTACAGCAGGACCTGACCGAGGTCAGAACTCAGATGGATAATGAAAGAGTGGAGATGAGGAACCAAATGACTCAATTCATGGCTATAATGACTGGCTTGGCCCAGAGTCAAGAAAGGTTAAGGGAACTAGTGGAAAGACAAACCCCCGAGGAACCTTATCTTGGAACTGGAGGAACTAGTAACAATGAAAGGGGTCAGCCTCATGTTAATCCACCAGTGTTTGGACCTCATCTAGATCCGGAAGTCAATATCCCGAGAAATGTACAGGGTAATGTTGCTGCAGGCAGGATCTTGCAAGAAGATCCTCAAGAAGAGCAGTTTACTGTTATGGGAGCAGGAGACGAAGTCTATGATAGGAGGTTGGATGAAATTGCTGAGAAGTTGAGATCTTTGGAGTCTCAAAACTCCTTGGGTTTCGATGTAATGGATATGGGACTAGTGGATGGGGTGAGAATTCCCCACAAATTCAAACCCCCGTGTTTTGAAAAGTACAATGGAACCTCTTGTCCACGAACTCACTTGCAGTCTTTTCTGGGAAGACTTAAAGCTTATACTATGGATGAGAAGCTGTGGATGTTCTACTTTGAAGACAATCTGACTGGGGATTCAAGAGAGTGGTATTCACACCTGACCAGAGCTACTATTAGATGCTGGAAGGACCTAGCTGAAGCCTTCATCAGGCAATATCAATACAATCTAGACATGGCTCCTAACAGGACCCTCCTAATGGGAATGTCTCAATCTTCCAAAGAAATCTTCAAGGAGTATGCCCAAAGGTGGAGACAGCTTGCTGCTTCTGTCCAACCACCCATGTCAGAAAGGGAAATGGCTGACATGTTCATGAATACGTTGCAAGGAACATATATTGATAGACTGGCTGCCTTTTCTTCCACCAGCTTTGCTGATGTTGTCATAGCCGGTGAAAGGATTGAAAGTCTTTTAAAAATGGGCAAAATTTCTGATAATGGTGCAAGTTCATCCAGTAATCCCAGGAAGCCTTTTGTGGGACCCCGAAGGACCGGCGAGACAAATGCCATTCATGCCAGCAGGGGAAGACCTCAGTATGTCCACAGATCAGTAGCAGCTGTCACTATTCCAGCTCCGATTCCTCAACAATCAGCATATCAACAACAACAGCAACCACATTATCAACAGCAAGTTCAATATCCGCAACAGAGAACCTACAACAACAACAATAGCAATCAACAACAACGACCCTTCCAACAAAGACCATCACAGGCAAACAGGGTGATTGACCTTATCCCTATGCCTTATGCTGCCTTATTGCCACAACTCCTGAAGCTTAACTTGGTTGAGTTAAGGACATTGGCACCACCAGATCCCCTCAATCTCCCAAAGAATTATGATGTCAATGCCAGGTGTGCTTTCCACTCCAATGCACCTGGTCACAATACTGAGAAGTGCAGGGCCCTGCAAATGAAAGTCCAAGATCTGTTGGATTCTAAAGCCCTCAACTTTGCACCTCCTCCAAATGTCAACAGAAATCCTATGCCTAATCATGGTGGGCCGAGGATTAATGCCATTGAGGAAGACAAACCATCTACCCTGATCACCAGTGTTGCACAAATTCGAACGCCTTTGGTCGAAATTAAAGCTCAGCTTCTAGAGTGCCAAGTGTTCCCCGGGTGTGAGCTCGGTTGTGGGTATTGCAACATTGCAGTCAACGGGTGTGAAAATTTGAGAAGCGGCATAGATGGTCTTATTAAGGATGGTATCCTTCAGATTTCAACAACGGCGCCTGCAAATCCAGCAATTCCTTTAACAACAATTCCCGATTCTTCTACAATAGCAGCAACAATCATTCCTACCGATTCATCAATATCACCAGCAATGGCTCCGTCCATCACTTCAACAAATCAAATTTCAACAACCATTTCTTCTACAACATCAGCATCCATTTTATTAGCAGAATCTTCTACAACGCCAGCAAAAATTAATGAAGATGTCTCAGCAGTTACAATCTACTATAACCCATCAAATGTTCCTCCCAGCAGCAATTTCCAACAACAAACAGTGGCACCTCCTGCCAGGTCACCAGTCACGATTTACTATGATCCGCATACCGTCACAGTACCCTCCTCTGCAGCAATCAGTCCAGTCACCATTACAGTACCTGGACCCGTTCCTTATGAAAGCAGTAATGCCATACCTTGGCATTATGGCTCTGATCTTTACTGCAATGGGGAGAAAATCACTCTGGATTCATCAACCTCTTCTCCACAAGTTGATAATGTTGGGGGAGGCGGAGGCTTCACCAGAAGCGGATGCCTTTTTGCCTCACAAACACAAAGACCTAATGTTGAAGCAGAAGCTGCTGCCAAAGCAAAAGGAAAGAGTGTGGTATCTGAAGAGCCAACTGTCAAAGAAACTCAGAAGACATCTTTTGAACAAAATGTAGACGAGTTCATGAGAATCATAAAAAGAAGTGATTACAAGGTGGTGGATCAGCTTCACCAAACTCCCTCAAAAATCTCCATATTATCACTGTTAATGTGTTCTGAAGCTCACAGGAACGCGTTGTTGAAAGTCCTGCACACAGCATACGTACCGGAGGAGATTACCGTTAATCAGCTAGAAACTGTGGTGGCAAATTTCAACACCATTCATGGGCTGGGCTTTACCAATACTGACTTAACAACAGAGGGACGCAACCATAATAAGGCTTTGCATATCACCTTGGAATGCAAGGGTGCTGTTCTATCTCATGTACTGGTGGACATTGGGTCATCACTCAATGTTCTACCAAAGAAAGCCTTAGTGAAGCTGGAGTATGATGGCTTGGCATTACGTCCGAGTAATTTAGTGGTGAGAGCATTTGATGACTCTAAAATATCAGTGCTTGGGGAGATTGATCTGCCTGTGATGATTGGCCCGCAGACCTTCAAAATTACCTTCTTTGTGATGGACATTCAATCGGCCTACAGCTGTTTGTTGGGTAGACCCTGGATCCACGCCGCCGGCGCTGTTACGTCTACCCTTCACCAGAAGTTGAAATTCGAATGGGAAGGCCAGATCATCACCATCTGTGGGGAGGAGGACATCTTTGTTAGCCATCTGGCTACGTATAAGTACATTGAAATGGATGGGGAGATCCATGAAACCATGAGCCAAGGGTTTGAGGCCCTCAACATTAATGAAGCATCTGTTGTACTGGGAACCTCCATAACATCGTACCAGCAAGCCCGGAAGGTTGTTGAGGAAGGTACCGCCCAAGGTTGGGGCAAGCTGTTGCCCGTGGAAAAGAAAGAAGACAGATTTGGGTTGGGTTACAAACCAAGTCAGCAAGATCAACCAGAGGCTGCCAAAGAGCCCAATTTCGTCAGCGGGGGAATGCTCACCCCGGATGCAGTGAACAACTTGGAAGACGAGGAGGAAAGCGACCGCAACCTGGAGAGCCGGATACGTCCAAGGATCCCGGGGAGCCAAGTCCTTAACTGGTCTTCCCAGGAAATTATAAGGGTTACTCCCGTAGAGTAATTATTATTTCCTGTATTTTAAAGCATGCATCAAGTCTTGCATCTTTCCCAAGATGTCAAGACTCATTTGTAATCGGGCCATCTTGTATTTTGTGCAAAGATCAATTAATGAATATCAGGACATCTTTTGCAAACGAGTCTTTTCTTTTCCGCTCACTGTTTTTCATTTTTCACTTTTTGTACAAAAATAAAATGGCAATGTTTTTCAAAATAAAATAACTTCATTTTCACTTTTTTCTAAACAAGATTAAAATTGATCACTAAAATAAACCAATCTAAACCCTTGCAGAAAGTGCCCTCCAGACTGCACCGACAACAACACTGCTATGACTTCGTATGACTTTGACAATCCAATCAATCAAGCTGATGAAGGGGTTGAAGAAGATTATGAGCTACCTGAAGAGCTAGCCAGGTTGTTGAGGCAAGAGGAAAAGGTTATCAATCCTCATCAGGAGGAGATTGAAACGGTTAATCTTAGTACGGAAGAAGAAGTGAAAGAGGTTAAGATCGGGGCCTGCCTACAAGATTCAGTAAAAGAGCAACTGATTGACATGCTTCGGGAATATGTGGATGTTTTCGCTTGGTCTTATCAGGATATGTCTGGGTTGGACACCGACATTGTCATGCACAAGCTGCCACTGAAAGAAGATTGCCCGCCAGTAAAACAGAAGTTGCGCCGTATTCGCCCAGATATGGCAATGAAGATAAAAGAAGAGGTACAAAAGCAGTGGGACGCCGGTTTCCTTGCTGTGACTAGCTATCCGCCTTGGGTTGCTAATATTGTACCTGTGCCTAAGAAGGATGGCAAGGTGAGAATGTGTGTGGATTACCGGGATCTGAACAGAGCCAACCCGAAAGATGACTTCCCTCTACCTCACATTGATGAATTGGTCGACAATACGGCTCAGTTCTCGGTGTTCTCCTTCATGGATGGATTTTCAGGATATAATCAGATCAAGATATCACCTGAAGACATGGAGAAGACAACTTTCATCACACCCTGGGGCACATTCTGTTATAAGGTGATGCTATTCGGACTGAAGAATGCTGGCGCTACTTATCAACGGGCTATGGTAACATTATTCCATGACATGATCCACAAAGAAATTGAATGTTATGTGGATGACATGATTGCCAAGTCCCTTACAGAAGAAGACCACCTGGTGAATCTGTTGAAGTTATTCAAGCGTCTGAGGAAGTACCAGTTAAAATTAAACCCCAACAAATGCACATTCGGGGTGCGGTCTGGTAAGCTACTAGGATTTATTATAAGTGAGAAAGGGATTGAGGTTGACCCTGATAAAGTTAAAGCCATTCAAGAAATGCCTGCACCGAAGTCAGAAAAAGAAGTTCGGGGGTTTCTAGGTAGATTGAACTACATTTCAAGGTTCATATCTCACCTTACAGCGACCTGTGAGCCCCTGTTCAAGCTGTTAAGAAAAGAACAAACGGTCAGGTGGAACGAAGACTGCCAGAGGGCTTTTGACAAAATCAAGGAATACTTACAAGAGCCTCCAATCCTTATGCCTCCAGTTGAAGGAAGACCTCTAATCATGTACTTGATAGTATTAGAAGAGTCAATGGGGTGTGTGTTGGGCCAGCATGACGAGTCTGGTCGAAAAGAGTATGCAATATACTACCTAAGCAAAAAGTTTACCGACTGTGAACAACGTTATTCACTGCTCGAGAAAACTTGATGTGCTTTAGCGTGGGCTGCTCGCCAACTAAGGCAGTATATGTTGACCCACACTACCTTATTGATCTCAAAGATGGATCCAGTCAAGTACATTTTTGAGAAGCCATCACTTACCGGACGGGTTGCAAGATGGCAAATGATCCTCACAGAATATGATATTCAGTACATATCTCAAAAGGCCATCAAGGGCAGTGTATTGTCTGATTACCTAGCTGAGCAACCCATTGATGATTATCGGCCTATGAAATTTGACTTCCCTGATGAAGACATCATGTTCATAAAAGCAAAATATCATGAAGAGCCTATTCACACTGAAGGGCCTGACCCAGAAGAAGAATGGACCATGATGTTTGATGGGGCTGTTAATATGAATGGTCGTGGTGTTGGTGCAGTACTCATTACACCCAAGGGAGTTCACATGCCTTTCTCGGCAAAACTCACCTTTAACTGCACTAACAACGAAGCTGAATACGAAGCTTGTATTATGGGTCTTGAGGAAGCCATTGACCTCAGAATCAAGACTTTGACCGTATTCGGAGATTCAGCTTTGGTAATCAATCAAACCAACGGCAAATGGTACATGCACCAGGATCATCTGATACCTTACCGGGATTATACAAGGAGGTTATTGACTTTCTTCACAACAGTCAAGCTTGAGTATATCCCTCGAGATGAAAATCAGTTTGCGGATGCTCTGGCTACCATTTCATCCATGATCAAAGTTCAGGCTGCCAACTTTGTGCCTCGAATTTCAGTGTCCAGACTTGACAGACCAGCATATGTGTTCTCAGCAGATGTTGTCAAGGATGATAGGCCTTGGTTCCATGATATCAAATGTTTCTTGGAGGATCAAACATACCCACCTGGGGCATCTTCCAATGATAAGAAGACATTAAGAAGGCTAGCTGGTAGTTTCTTCCTGAATGCTGATGGTTCCCTGTATAAGAGAAACTTTGATATGGTGCTTCTCAGATGCGTTGATAGGGCAGAAGCAGACTTGTTGATGCACGAGGTGCACGAAGGATCTTTTGGTACCCATGCCGGAGGGCATGCTATGGCTAAAAAGCTGTTAAGATCAGGCTATTACTGGATCACAATGGATGCCGACTATTGTGCCTATGCCAGAAAATGCCATAAATGCCAGATTTACGCGGATAAAGTGCATATGCCTCCCAATCCTTTGAATGTAATGTCTTCACCCTAGCCCTTTGCCATGTGGGGCATTGATATGATCGGCAAAATTAAACCAACTGCTTCAAATGGCTACAGATTCATCTTGGTTGCCATTGACTATTTCATTAAGTGGGTCGAAGCGGCCTCATATGCAAATGTTACAAGGCAAGTGGCAGCCCGATTTCTGAAAAGAGACATCATCTGTCGGTATGGAGTGCCCGAGCGAATCATTACTGATAATGGTTCCAACTTAAACAACAAAATGATGGCAGAACTATGCCGGGACTTCAAGATCCAACACCACAATTCTTCTCCTTACAGGCCAAAGATGAATGGCGCTGTTGAGGCAGCTAACAAGAATATCAAGAAGATTGTGCAGAAGATGGTAGTTACATACAAATACTGGCATGAAATGCTACCATTTTCCTTGCATGGGTACCGAACGTCAATCAGAACATCCATCGGGGCAACACCGTATCAGCTTGTGTATGGTATGGAGGCAGTCCTACCTGTTGAAGTTGAATTACCCTCTTTACGAGTGTTGATGGATGTTAAACTGAATGAAGCAGAGTGGGTCCGATCCCGATACAATCAACTAAGTCTGATTGAAGAAAAGAGATTGGCTTCAATTTTTCACGGCCAGCTGTATCAGAAGAGAATGAAGAAAGCCTTTGATCAGAAAGTCAGGCTTCGAGAGTACCAAGTAGGAGATCTTGTGCTGAAAAGACTCCTCCCTCCTCATACAGACCACATGGGCAAGTGGACTCCGAATTATGATGGGCCATTCATAGTAAAGAAAGTTTTCTCCGGTGGAGCACTGATGCTCAGTACTATGGATGGTGAAGACTTCCTGTCCCCTGTGAATTCAGATGCAGTTAAAAAATACTTCGCGTAAAATGACCCGTTGGACATAAAAACAGAATGTAAGTCCAGGAAAAAATAGAGCATCCCGGCGAGTCAAAAACAGAATAAAAGACTCGGGCAAAAATAAGGGAAAATAAATTAAAAAAAATGTGTACACCCTCTGAGTTGAAAAGCCGCATTGGACAGCTCAGGCAAAAATGGGTATCCCGGTGGATTGAAAACCCGAAAGGGCGATCCACGCAAAATGAGGGAATAGGCAAACAAATGCATTCTGAATTCGTCTGTATCGCTTACAACATGGTAAGCTTCGAAAGGCTCAAGCTTCGGTCGGAATCAGCCTTCTTCAAAAGCGGGATGAAAAGAACGTTAAATGTCATACGAGTCATAGCAAAGGGTAGCTTGCTGAAGCGTCATCAACATTGCCAGCGTCTTTTTGTTTCTCAATTTGTAACAATCTCCTCATTTCAGGGGATCCGTTTCTTTGACTGTATCTTGCCAATTCAGGGCACCTAAATTAATGAAATCAGATTTTCAGTCATATTTTGTCTCGTACATTTTATTTTTTATTTGCAAAATGTCTGATGTCCTGAAGATATTGATTTCATAAATACAGATGCTTCCCTTCTAAAAATACGTGCTTACAGGAAATATACTTACTCTCGGGAGTGTTTAAACTCTTATGGCAGAATCCAGTAAGGGATACCTCGGGATGCTTGTACGTTTCTTTGTCATTACAGGATCGCAGGTATCCAAAGCACAGTGTGGGGTATGAAAGCTTCTCCCCAGCAGGCTGCCAAACCATTATTTCCTCAGCACACCTTCCAAACAAAGCCAGGGCTGCTTTCCCCCCACCAGAGCTGCCAGGCATCATTTCTCCAGCACATCTGTCAGAGCAGTACTAGAAGGTGCTCATATCCCTAGCTGAGTTGTCAAGTATCATCCTCAGCAGGATCCCCACAAAATTCTCTAGGAAGATCTTTCAGTGATCTTTCTTCTTCCCCAGCCGAGTTTCCAGTCATCATTCCTCCTCAGACAAGTGCAAAGACAGGGAACCACCCCCCGCAGAGTTTCAGCCTCTATCCAGAAAAGCAATACCTGAAGATCTCACAACAAGGTGACGAAAGCTCTCACAAACCCAGCTGGGTCCCTCATTACCAAGATAGGTCTATCAGTGATCTATTTCCCCATGCAGAGTCATATATGTCAAAACTACCAATGATCTCATCCCCAGCTGGGATATCAGCTTCAAGCATATCAGCCAGAGATCTCCTCAGCAACGGGATCTGAATCCTGGATTGGTATCTTTGCATAATCATAGTGTCGCTCCCACCAAAATGACGCCTAGGGTCAGAAGGGGTACAGACGCGAACGGTCGGCGAAAGGAGGAATGAAATGAATAGAGTCGCCAGCTAGGCATTTTTATCCCGAAGGAAAGGTCATGCTGCATAAACCTAGAAAGATATGGATAAGACGGTTGCGAACCAGAGAGACTGAGAAAGGGGGTTGGTTACAACCTGGGAAGGTATTAGCACCCAGATTGTCCGTCGTACTCGACGGGATCCACGCTTGAAAGATTTGTGTTTTAAAGGGGTAGTGTCAGTGCAATTTATGTATCAAAGCTGGAAAAGGGTGTACAGGTGTCAGTGTAAAAGAAAGTGAAGTGTGATATGTATAGTGTCAGTGTAAGGACAAGAGTGAAATGCTCATGATAATGAGGCTAAGAAAATGATGCTGGAAAGAGGGGGGATATACAGAGACTTTTGTTCGATAACTGTTAAGTTATGCCTACGTATACTCTCGTGCAATGAGGAAGTCAGAACACCGTAGTTCGACCCAAAGAGACTGAAAGATGAAATGACTTGTGAACTGCTTACTTATCTATGCTCAAGTGTATGACCTGTCTGGCTCAGGTGCAAACTGTCTTGCATTAGACGGAAGAAGCAAGTTCTCGGTTACGAGTGAATGAGATGAGAAAAGAATTCCGGAGGAGACGATTATTGTTTGTTTTTGTATTTTCAGTCTTTTATTGCTTTTGAAAGTTTGTCATAAGTTAATGAGTTTAAGCCTATGCCAATGGATTTAGTAAACTCATCACATCTTCCCTCTGATTAGGGGTAATGAGAATGCCTTAAGTGTGAAGTCAGCTTCTCACACTTAATCACCATGATGTAGGATTAAGATCATTAACCTACTTGTGATTATTTAGATGTTTTTGGGGTTTATGTTTAGTGTTGAGTAATGAGATTAAGCCATAATCAGGGATTAAACAGACTCATTACACCATCCTAATAGAAGGATAATAGATGAGAGTGTTTAAGCTGAGGAAAGCTCCTCAACTTAATCCATGATTAGGGATTAACCTCATGACCAAACAAGGTCTTTATTAGATGGATTTTAGTTAATGATATGATGAAGAAGTGGTTTTTAGGGTTTATAAGACAGCTTGAGGAGGACTTGTCCATTAACACTAGGGTTAGTCCTTCTTAACCAATTAAGGAAGAATTAGAACCCTAATGCAAGGCCCAAGTTACAAGCTTGATGTCTTAGTGATTATTAGGTGTATTGATTGAAGGAGTTAAACACATTAAGGGTTTAACACTTAGGATTAAAGTTATGCACTCCATCCTAATGGAAGGATACAGGCATAACCCTAATCACAAAGCCTTAAAACCTTTACGGTTTAGTCCTTGATTATGAGATGGGAAGAGAAGACCCAAAGAGACACAAAGGTAAAAGCTAAGTGGGGGACTAATCAAACCCTAATTATTGTCATGCTTGGTTGTTCCTAGGGTTTATGAGGTTTGCAAGAAAGATCTTCAGAGAAACCACCAGGAAG
The DNA here is from genome assembly GCA_963966055.1 of Lathyrus aphaca. Taxonomy (NCBI): domain Eukaryota; kingdom Viridiplantae; phylum Streptophyta; class Magnoliopsida; order Fabales; family Fabaceae; genus Lathyrus; species Lathyrus aphaca. Next base: position 161,672,009 of record OZ014520.1, on the reverse strand, counting down.
CAGATGAAAGGAGCAAAGAGAAGCAAAGTAACTTGCTTCATTTAAGAAGACAAGTCACTTGAAGAAGGAAAGTAAGGTGAAGAATAATGAGCAAGCTCAATCTCAAGCACAAGACAAAATGCAGCAATGATGCATAAGAGGGATGAAAAGAGATTGTGAGAAGTGAAGGCAAATTCACTTCTCAAAGCAACTTACCACCTGAAAAGTTAGTGAAAGAAATGCAATGCAATGCAAAATGAGATGAAATGGCATGATGCAAACCAAAACCAGAAGCATGAGTATGATGTTAATGATGCTATGATATGATGCATATATGAGGCAAGGCATGGGGATGATCATACAAACATGTGGATGCAAGAGAAGCATGCTTAGGACCATGAATGTTCATGAAAAGTTATGAAATGCAAATGACATACAATATGGCAAATGAAAGATGCAATGATCAAGTATGATTCTAATATGTCCTAAGATGTATTATGAATCAAATGGATGCACAAAATGTCATGGCAAGTCATGGTATGCAAGCAAATGGAAGATGGATGCAAATGAAAGCCCAAATTAGGGTTCATGATCAATACACAAAACAAAAATTCAAAACCAGAATCAAACATCATGATAAAAATTTGAAAATGCATTCAAAGGAACCCTAAACCTATACAAACTCACTGCCCAAAGGAGGGGTTCTAACTCTTAACCTAATGAGAGTTATGAATATCTTAAGTCTACTAGGGTTTCAAGGTACCTTATCAAGAAAAATGCAAAACAAATAGGAAATGCAAGATCAATTCATGCCAATTTAATCCTATAAACTACATGTTATACAAGATGCCATGCAAAAAGAATCATTGTCCAACTCTTAAAGGCTAGGCAGAAATGAATTTTTGAAGATTGGATCAAAATAATGCCTTGAAATGAAATTAATTCCTTTGAAAATTGTCAAGAGGCATCAAGAACAAAAAATAAATTTGGTTTGAGGGTTGGACAATGTTTCTAAATGATTTTAAGTGTTACATGAATTTTTTTGGGATTTTTAAATACCTAAAAGTATTTTTAATCAATTAATTCTCATTAATTAATTAAAAGTAATCTTTTAAATGATTTAAAAATATTTTTTAATGCAAAAAATAAAAATAAAAATGTTTTTGGTTTCTGAAAATTAATTGAACCTTTGACAAAAAATTTCAGAATTTTTAAAGATGTTTTGCTATTTTTAATAAATTGTAGAAAACAAATGAAATTAAATGAAAATAAAATTGAATTTAAACTGAAAATGGGAAAGTCAACAGATCAAAGGGCCAGGATTCGAACTAGGACGCGCGGGAATTGACTAGGCGCGCATCTGGACGGCCAGCATTCAAATTCTCCTAATTATGATTAGTGCCCTAATCTGAACCCTAAACAAAATCAGGTGACCGAAACAGTGTTCCGGTCGTCTTCCCCGACGACCCCCTTCTTCAATCTCTCTCAATATGCCATGAAACCTCTCAAATCTCTCCAGAATCAATCATTGAACATCACTAAACCTAAACCCCACCCTAAAATCCATTTATTTTCACTGAATCAAGAGAAATGAATCAAAACGGAAAACACACAAAAGTTTCAGAGATCAAATACATCCTACACACGCAACCATTTTCAAAGATTCAAAGCTCAAAATGATCAACACACCACATAGAATCAGTTTATAACCTAAAACGCAAGTTCTGGAAAAATGTTTGAGATGGCTACCTGAACCGAAGTCCTTCGAACAGGATCTTTCTGAGCCTTTCTCCTATGCAAACTGACTCCTCTGGTCCCCCTGAGCTCAATAGAATGCTTCACAACTCTTGTTGATGGCTGATTTGGGAGATGGCAGAAGTTCTGTTCAAGGGGGGGGGGGGGTGATCGTGTTTTGGTTTCAGTGGGTTTTAGGGCAAGGTGAGGGCAGGGAAATGATCAGGGGAATGTGCTGAAATGTTTTGTGGAGTTTGTTTGTGTGTTTGAGGCTTGTGGAGAGTGTTTCGAATGAAATTGCAAATGAGGTGAAAAATGAGGATGTTGTCTTGGAGGCAAGATCAGAATGAGTTGTCTGATGAAAATGAAGCCTTGGAGTGTGTTTGTAAGATCTGGATTGGGCAGAGAGTTGTTGTGTCACTGTGGGATTGGTATGGGTGTTCTTGCCAAAAAGTCAAAAGTTGTGTACTTGAGGTATGGGCAATGGTGTAGCTAGCTCATTGGCTTGTCCTTGCTCAGCTGAGTTTAAGGAGGTCCATGGAATTGTTTATGAGATACATCAGCAAGTTGATCAAGGTTTGTGTAGTGTTTTGCAAATTTCACCAAGCTTGGCCCCTTTGGAAATTCTTGAGATTCAAGGCATCAAAATGCAAAGTTCTTTGGCCCATTCTGAATTTTAGAGGTCATGTGATCATGTTGTGAAGAATTTGTACACATTTGAGGCCTTTAGAACACTTGATCATACCATTTTGCAAAATGCCTCTTTGGTAGAAAACTTCAAATTATGTGATTTTAGCCAACTTTGACAAGCCATAACTTTTGATCCAAAATGAATTAGGTCAAGTTCTTGTACTTTTTGAAAAGGGAATGATCCATTCTACAACTTTAATGACCAAAGTTTTTCCATTTGAAACATTTTTGAATCAAAAATCAAGGGTTGAAAAAGTTTCCCAAAATGGCAATTTTCAATATAAGTCAACTTTCCCAAAAAGTCAACTTTGCAAATGGCTTGAAATTCTTCAATTTTGTGAACTTATAACATATTACATGATCAAATAAAGATCATGCATAATCAAAATGATGATGAACACCCTTTGGTTGGGTCATTGGGGGCCTCAGATGCCCTAATTTTGCACTGGCTTGCTCAAAAAGTCAACTCTTGATCAGATGACTTCCCCATGGAATTTCTTCATGAAAATTGATATGCATGATCCTTATACCATATAGTGACCAATAGAAACAAGAATGACCAAAAAATTTGGAGCTATGGCCTCTGAAACCAAAACCCTAATTCTAGGTCATCTGTGCAGTTAAACTTGGCTCTGCTTCCATGCCATTCTCAGTTCTTGTGATTCTTTGATATTCTTGACTTTGAGGAGACATAATATGATGCTTGAACATACATGGACCCCTTTGAAGTGATTGATGACCTTTGGAGTAGCTCAAGAAGCTCTTGGATTGCTCAGATCACAAACCCTAGATGCAGATGACTTTGAACCAATGCAGTGAATCAAAAATGCAATATGAGATGCTATGATTGAGTTTATGCATATGAAGAGATAACAAGCCATGGTGTGAATGGGTGAGGGAAAATTTGGGGTGTTTACAGCTGCCCCTATTCAAGCATGAGTTAGCTGTGCAGGATGTAAGCAACGGCTTAACAGGCAAACAAGATAACTTGTGGTTGAATACCAAAGACAGTCCACAATTTGCACTCATAGAATGAAGAAGAAAAGGGATATAGATTGTAAAAGAAAATAAAGCATATATAAAGTGCGGGCAATGGAGGACGACCGTCGAGCAGAGGGCGACTGCTGAGGAACGGGCAATGACGGGGACGGCCGACATGCCGGGAAAAATGCGAGAAATAAAGCAGTGACGGGGACGACCGACATGCTGGGGATATGAGAGATCGTGATGGGGACGGCCATCAAAATAAAGCTATAAGATTCTCTGGGGATTAAAGGTAAAAATAAATGATGAGGTACGGTCATCAGGTTCATAAAGTAACAAGCAACGATGGGGACGGCCATCGGGCTAAACTGATGAAGGACGATCATCAGGAAAAGGAAAAGGGACCACGACGGGGACGGCCATCGGGTTAAAGAATAAATGAAATCAAAGGTGAAGGAAGATCATCTAGCAGGGGACGACCGCTCTATTGGGGATAAGATGAGGGACGGTCATCTAAGGTGAAGGACGATCACCTGGCAGGGTACGGCTGCCGAAAGTATCGCGACACAGGAAGAATGCCGGATAAAAAGTCGACGATGGGGACGGCCATCGGACGAGCATGATGAAGGATGATCATCAAGAGGTGAAGGACGATCACCTAGCAGGGGACGGCTGCTAAATATCACGACATAGGACGAATGCCGGATAAAAAAGATCAACGATGGGGACGGCCATAGGATGAGCATGATGAAGGACGATCATCAAGAGGTGAAGGACGATCACCTAGCAGGGTACGGCTGCTCTCAGGGTTTATCATGACATAGGACGAATGTCAGATAAAAAGAAATTTTGCTTTGCTGGCGACCTACTGGGGGAATAGTAAACACGGACGAGTGTTTACATCCAAGAAATAAAAGTTATAAGTGTTTTGGTGTTGTGTATAGATTAAAGATGCGGACGAGCATCCCTAAGACTACGATACGGACGAGTATCGGGTAGAAACAAATACTGACACGTGTTCGAAGATGATGATACGGACGAGTATCAACTGGTTAACAAAGAACACGAACGAGTGTTGAATCTGTGGGACTCTTCTGGGGAATAGTAGACACAGACGAGTGTCTAAATTCAAGAAGATAAGAGTGTTTGACACGTGTATGGATTAAAGATACGGACGAGCATCCTTAGGACTATGATACGGACGAGTATCAGGTAGAAACAAACGCTTGACGCATGTTCTGAGATGATGGTACGAACGAGTACCAACTGGTTAACAAAGAACACGGACGAGTGTCGAATCTGAGAGGGTATAAGTGGTGTATACAAGATACGGACGAGTATCTGTATAAGTGAAATAAGAGTAATAAGTATGAGTGGTGTATACAAGATACGGACGAGTATCTGTAAAAGTGAAATAAGAGTAATAAGTATGAGTGGTGTATAGACGAGTATTTAACCTGCTGGGGAGGGTGACACGGACGAGTGTCAAAAGGAGAAAAGTATAGTATAAACAAGTATATGATATACAAAGTGTTTAGGTTACTGTGTTGGGGAAAGTGACACGGACGGGTGTCGGGGAATTTGTATGAAGAGGTATCTGTGAGTGCAAAGAGGACGCTTTGGCTTTCTGCTGGGGGTATGACACGGACGGGTGCCAAGAAGTATCTGTAAATATATAAGTGGTCTGTTTGTAAAGAGTGCTCGGGCGACTTTTACTGGGGAATGATGACACGGACGAGTGTCAAAAAGGAGTGGTGTTTGCATTTATGAGTGTAATGCAAATGCTTTTGGCTCTCTGGTGGGGATATGACACGAACGGGTGCCAATAAATATTTGTATTTGTGAGAGAAATGTATGGGCTCTCTGCCTGGGAATCTGGGGAGTTTTCTGTATATCTTTGATGGATTGTCATTATTCACAAGTGTTTGATTCAGAACATGGCTTATGATTATGCAATATGTTTGATTTTTGCCGTAATGCTCTGTATTAGACGGAATGCTACGCTTTGTGGGGTAAATATGATGCGAATGCTATGTTTATGCAAAAGATAACGATCCGAGATTCGGGTCCTGTTGCTGCAAAGATCCCTGGTTGATCTGCTTGAAGTGGACATCCCAGCTGGGGATGAGATCATTGGTAGATCTGATGTGATGTATCTGCCTGGGGGAATAGGTCACTGATAGACCCATCCTTGGTAATGAGGGACCCAGCTGGGGTTTGTAGAAACTTCCATTACTCTGTTGTGATTCCTCCATGCGTTGCTCTTCTGGATAGAGGCTGAAATTCTGTGGGGAGATGGTTTCCCGGCTTTTGCACTTGGCTGTGGAGGAATAGTAAATAGCAACTCGGCTGGGGAAGAAGAAAGACCAAGGGAAGGTCTTCCTAGAAACTTCTGTAGGGGTTCTGTTGAGGATGATACTTGACAACTCAGCTGGGGAGAAAACATCTCCGGTGCTAATTGGGAGATAGGCTGAGCAGATAATGATTTGCCAGCTGGCTGTGATGAAGCTTACATGCCCCATGTCGTGTTTTGGATACCTGCAATCCTGCAAAGATAGAAACATACAAGTAATCCCGAGGTATCCCTTACCGGATTCCGTCGTAGGAGTTTAGACACTCCCAGGAGTAAATATATTTCCTGCAAGCACGTATTCTTTAGAAGAGAAGCCTCTGTATTTGTGCAATCAGTATTTTAAAGACATCGGACATTTTGCAAATGAAAATAAAATGTACGAGACGAGACATGACTGAAAATCTGATTTTATTAATTCGTATGCCCTGAATTGGTAAGATACAGTCAAAGAAACATATCCCCTAAAATGAGGAGATTGTTACAAATTGAGAAACAAAATGTTGGCAATGTTGACGACGCTTCAAGGAGCTTCCCTTTTGCTATGACTCGTATGACATTTGACGCTCTTCTCGTCTTGCTTTCTGAAGAAGGCTGATTCTGAAAGAAGCTTGATCCTTTCGAAGCTCACCAAGTTGTAAGTGATACAGACGAATTCAGAATGCGGTTGTTCGCTTATTCCCTTATTTTGCATGGATCGCCCTTTCGGGTTTTCGATCCATCGGGATACCCATTTTTGCCTGAGTTGTCCAATGCGGCTTTTCAACTCAGCGGGTGTACATATTTTTTTGTTTATTTTCCCTTATTTTGCCCGAGTCTTTTATTCTGTTTTTGACTCGCCGGGATGCCCTATTTTTTCCTGGACTTACATTCTGTTTTTGTGTCCAGCGGGTCATTTTATGCGAAGTATTTTTTAACTGCATCTGAATTCACAGGGGACGGGAAGTCTTCACCATCCATAGTGCTGAGCATGAGTGCTCCACCGGAAAAAACATTCTTTACTACGAATGGTCCTTCATAGTTCGGAGTCCACTTGCCCCTGTGGTCTGTATGAGGAGGGAGGAGTCTTTTCAGCACAAGATCTCCTACTTGGTACTCTCGGAGCCTGACTTTCTGATCGAAGGCTCTCTTCATTCTTTTCTGATACAACTGCCCATGACAGATTGCAGCCAATCTCTTCTCTTCGATCAGACTTAGTTGTTCGTATCGGGATCGGACCCATTCTGCTTCGTTCAGCCTAACATCCATCAGTACCCGTAAGGAGGGTAATTCAACTTCAACAGGTAGGACTGCTTCCATACCATAAACAAGCTGATACGGTGTTGCCCCACTGGATGTTCTGATTGACGTTCGGTACCCATGTAAGGCAAACGGTAGCATTTCATGCCAGTCCTTGTAGGTAACTACCATTTTCTGCACAATCTTCTTGATATTCTTGTTAACTGCCTCTACAGCACCATTCATCTTTGGCCTGTAAGGAGAAGAATTGTGGTGTTGGATCTTGAAGTCCCGGCATAGTTCTGCCATCATTTTGTTGTTCAAGTTGGAACCATTATCGGTAATGATTCGCTCGGGCACTCCATACCGACAGATGATGTCTCTTTTCAGAAATCGGGATACCACTTGCCTTGTAACGTTTGCATATGAAGCTGCCTCAACCCACTTGGTAAAATAGTCAATGGCTACCAGGATGAATCTGTGGCCATTTGAAGCAGTCGGTTCAATCTTGCCAATCATATCAATGCCCCACATGGCAAAGGGCCAGGGAGAAGACATCACATTTAGAGGATTGGGAGGCACATGCACTTTATCCGCATAGATCTGGCATTTATGACATTTTCTGGCGTAGGCACAACAGTCGGCATCCATTGTGATCCAGTAATAGCCTGATCTTAACAACTTTTTAGCCATGGCATGCCCTCCTGCATGGGTACCAAAGGATCCTTCGTGCACCTCGTGCATCAACAGGTCTGCTTCTGCTCTATCAACGCATCTGAGGAATACCATATCAAAGTTTCTCTTGTACAGGGAACCATCAGTGTTCAGAAAGAAACTACCAGCTAGCCTTCTTAAAGTCTTCTTATCATTGGAAGATGCCCTAGGTGGGTATGTTTGATCCTCCAAGAAGCACTTAATGTCATGGAACCAAGGCTTATCATCTTTGACAACATCTGTTGCGAACACATATGCTGGTCTGTCAAGTCTGGACACTGAAATCCGAGGCACAAAGTTGGCAGCTTGAACTTTGATCATGGATGAAATGGTGGCAAGAGCATCTGCAAACTGATTCTCGTCCCGGGGGATATACTCAAGCTTGACCGTTGTAAAGAGATTCAATAACCTCCTTGTATAATCCCTGTAAGGTATCAGATGATCTTGGTGGGTGTACCATTTGCCGTTGGTTTGATTAACTACCAGAGCTGAATCTCCGAATACAGTCAATGTCTTGATCCTGAGGTCAATGGCTTCCTCAAGACCCATAATGCAAGCTTCGTATTCAGCTTCGTTGTTAGTGCAGTTAAAGGTGAGTTTTGCCGAGAAAGGCATGTGAACTCCCTTAGGTGTAATGAGTACTGCACCAACACCACGACCATTCATATTAACAGCCCCATCAAACATCATAGTCCATTCCTCTTCCGGGTCAGGCCCTTCAGTGTGAATAGGCTCTTCATGATCTTTTGCTTTTATGAACATGATGTCTTCATCAGGGAAGTCAAATCTCATAGGCTGGTAATCATCAATAGGTTGCTCAGCAAGATATTCAGACAATACACTGCCCTTGATGGCTTTCTGAGGTGTGTACTGTATGTCATATTCTGTGAGGATCATTTGCCATCTTGCAACCCGTCCGGTAAGTGCTGGCTTCTGAAAAATGTACTTAACTGGGTCCATCTTCGATATCAATAAGGTAGTGTGGGTCAACATATACTTCCTTAGTCGGCGAGCAGCCCACGCTAAAGCACAACAAGTTTTCTCGAGCAGTGAATAACGTTGTTCACAGTCGGTAAACTTTTTGCTTAGGTAGTAAATTGCATACTCTTTTCGACCAGACTCGTCATGCTGGCCCAGCACACACCCCATTGACTCTTCTAATACTGTCAAGTACATTATTAGAGGTCTTCCTTCAACTGGAGGCATAAGGATTGGAGGCTCCTGTAAGTATTCCTTAATCTTGTCAAAAGCCCTCTGGCAGTCTTCGTTCCACCTGACCGTCTGTTCTTTTCTTAACAGCTTGAACAAGGGTTCACAGGTTGCTGTAAGGTGAGATATGAACCTTGAAATGTAGTTCAATCTACCTAGAAACCCTCGAACTTCTTTCTCAGTTTCTGGTGCAGGCATTTCTTGAATGGCTTTGACTTTGTTAGGGTCAACTTCAATCCCTTTCTCGCTTACAATAAAGCCCAGCAGCTTACCAGACCGTACCCCGAATGTGCACTTGTTGGGATTCAATTTCAGTTGGTACTTCCTCAGACGCTTGAATAGCTTCAACAGATTCACCAGGTGGTCCTCTTCTGTGAGGGACTTGGCAATCATGTCATCCACATAACATTCAATTTCTTTATGGATCATGTCGTGGAATAATGTCACCATAGCCCGTTGATAAGTTGCACCAGCATTCTTTAGTCCGAATGACATCACTTTATAACAGAACGTGCCCCAGGGTGTGATGAAAGTTGTCTTCTCCATGTCTTAAGGCGACATTTTGATCTGATTGTATCCTGAAAATCCGTCCATGAAGGAGAACACCGAGAACTGAGCCGTATTATCAACCAGTACGTCAATGTGAGGTAATGGAAAATCATCTTTCGGGCTGGCTCTGTTCAGATCCCAGTAGTCAACACACATTCTCACCTTGCCGTCTTTCTTAGGCACAAGTACAATATTAGCAACCCACGGTGGATAGCTAGTCACAGCAAGGAACCCGGCGTCCCATTGCTTTTGCACCTCATCCTTAATCTTCATTGCCATGTCTGGGCGAGTACGGTGCAGCTTCTGTTTTACTGGCGGGCAGTCTTCTTTTAAAGGCAGCTGGTGCATGACGATATCGGTGTCCAACCCTGGCATATCCTGGTAAGACCAAGCGAACACATCCACATACTCCCGAAGCATATCAATCAGTTGCTCTTTCACTGAATTTTGTAGGTAGGCCCCGATCTTAACCTCTTTCACATCTTCTTCCGTACCAAGATTAACCGTTTCAACCTCCTCCTGATGAGGGGTGATAACCTTCTCCTCTTGCCTTAACAACCTGGCTAGTTCTTCAGGAAGCTCATAATCTTCTTCAACCCCTTCATCAGCTTGATTGATTGGATTGTCAAAGTCATACGAAGCCATAGCAGTGTTGTTGTCGGTGCAGTCTGAAAGGCACTCTCTGCAAGGGTTTAGATTGTTCATTTTAGTGATTGATTTTAATCTTGTTTTAGAAAAAGTGAAATGAAGTTTTGCCATTTTGGAAAACATTGCCATTTTATTTTTGTACAAAAAGAAAAATGAAAAACAGTGAGCGGAAAAGAAAAAAACCCATTTGCAAAAGACGTCCGATATTCATTGATTGATCTGTTTGCACAAAATTACAAGATGGACTGATTACAAAATGAGTCTTGTCATCTTGGGCAAGATGCAAGACTTGATGCATGCTTAAAATATACAGGAAATAATAATTACTCTGCAGGAGTAACCCTTATAATTTCCTGGGAAGACCAGTTTGAGATACGGCTCCCCGGGATCCTCGGACGTATCCAGCTCTCCAGGTTGCGCTCATCTTCCGACTCATCTTCCAAGTTGTTTACTGCATCAGGGGTGAGCATCCCCCCACTGATAAAACTGGGCTTCTTAGCAGCCTCTGATTGATCTTGTTGAGTTGGTTTGTAACCCAACCCAAATCTGTCCTCTTTCTTCTCCACGGGCAGCAACTTGCCCCAGCCTTGGGTGGTCCCCTCTTCAACAACCTTCCTGGCTTGCCGATAAGATGCCATGGAAGTCCCAAGTACAGCAGATGCTTCATTAATGTTCAGGGCTTCAAATCCCTGGCTCATGGTTTCATGGATCTCTCCATCCATCTCAATGTATTTGTACGTAGCCAGATGGCTAACAAAAATATCTTCTTCACCACAGATGGTGATGATCTGGCCCTCCCACTCGAATTTCAGCTTCTGGTGAAGGGTAGACGTAACTGAGCCAGCGGCATGGATCCAAGGTCTACCCAACAAACAGCTGTAGGCCGGCTGAATGTCCATCACATAGAAGGTAATTTTAAAAGTCTGCGGGCCAATCATCACAGGCAGATCAATCTCTCCTAGCACTGATCTCTTAGAGCCATCAAATGCTCTTACCACCAAATTACTTGGGCGCAATGCCAAGCCATCATACTCCAGCTTCACCAAGGCTTTCTTTGGTAAAACATTGAGTGAAGACCCAGTGTCTACCAGTACATGTGATAGAACAGCACCCTTGCATTCTAGAGTGATGTGTAAAGCCTTGTTGTGGTTACATCCCTCGGTTTTTAAATCAGCATTGGTAAAACCCAATCCATGGCTGGTATTGACATTTGCTACCACGGTCTCCAGCTGATTAACGGTGATCTCCTCTGGCACATATGCTGCGTGCAAGACTTTTAGTAATGCATCCCGGTGGGCTTCGGAACACATCAGCAGGGATAGTATGGAGATTTTTGAGGGAGTTTGGTGAAGCTGATCCACCACTTTGTAATCACTCCTCTTTATAATCCTCATAAACTCGTATACATCTTGTTCAAAAGATGTATTCTGAGTTTCCTTGAGAATGGGTTCTTCAGATATTACACTTTTTCCCTTTGCTTTGGCAGCAGCTTCTGCTTCAGCATTAGGTCTTTGTGTTTGCGAGGCAAAAAGGCGTCCGCTTCTGGTGAAACCTCTGCCTCCCCGACATTATCAATCTGTGGAGAAGAGGTTGAAGAGTCAAAAGTGATTTTCTCCCCATTGCAGTAAAGGTCAGAGCCATAATGCCAAGGGATGGCATTACTGCTTTCATAAGGAACTGGTCCAGGCACCGTGATGGTAACCGGACTGACTGCAGCAGAGGAGGGTGTTGAAATAGTGTGCGGATCGTAGTAAATGGTAACTGGTGACCTGGCAGGAGATGCCACTGTTTGTTGTTGAAAATTGTTGTTATGAGGAACATAGGACGGATCATAATAAATGGTGACTGCTGAAATATCTGTTGGTGTTGTAGAAGATTTTGTTGAATGAATGGGTGTTGATGTTGTAGAAGGAGTGGTTGTTGATATCTGGTTTGTTGAAGTGATAGATGAAGCATTTGTTGATGAAATTGAAGAATTGTTTAGAATGATTGTTGTTGCAGTTGTAGGAGACTCAGGAATTGTTGTCGAAGAGATTGCTGGATTTGAAGGTGTTGATGTTGTGATTTGAAGTATGCCACTCTGGATAAGACCATCTATGCCGCTTCTCAAGTTATCACACCCGTTTACCGAAATGTTGCAATAACCACAACCGAGTTCACACCCGGGGAACATCTGGCATTCTAGGAGTTGAGCTTTAATCTCTACCAGGGGTGTCCGAATCTGCCCAACATTGGTTATTAAGAAAGACGGCTTATCTTCCTCAATAGCATTAATTCTTGGTCCTCCATGGTTGGGCATGGGGTTCTTGTTGACATTTGGCGGGGGTGCAAAGTTTAGAGCTTTAGAATTTACCAAGTCCTGTACCTTCATTTGTAAAGCTTTGCACTTCTCTGTACTGTGGCCAGGTGCATTGGAATGAAAAGCACATCTGGCGTTGGCGTCATAATTTCTTGGCAGACTGGAAGGATATGGGGGTGCCAATGTCCTTAACTCAACCAAGTTGAGCTTCAGGAGTTGTGGCAATAAAGCGGCATAAGGCATAGGGATTGGATCAATCACCCTATTGGCCTGAGATGGTCTCTGCTGAAAAGGTCTTTGTTGATTGTTGTTGCTGGTGTTGTTGTAGTTCCTCTGAGGCGGATACTGAACTTGTTGCTGGTAGTGGGGTTGTTGTTGTGGTTGATATGCTGGTTGCTGGGGAATTGGAGCGGGAATAGTGACAGCTGCCACTGACCTATGAACATATTGAGGTCTGCCCCTGTTGGCATGAATAGCATTAGTCTCACCTGTTCTTCTAGGCCCCACAAAAGGTTTTCTGGAGTTGCTGGACGAGCTCGCACCATTGTCAGAAATCTTGCCCATCTTTAATAGGCTTTCAATTCTTTCTCCAGTTATGACTACGTCAGCGAAGCTAGTGGAAGAAAAGGCAGCCAGCCTATCAATGTATGTCCCTTGAAGGGTGTTCATAAACATGTCGGCCATTTCCCTTTCCGACATGGGTGGCTGGACAGCAGCAGCAAGCTGTCTCCACCTCTGGGCATATTCCCGGAAGCTTTCTCTGGATGATTGAGACATTCCCATTAGGAGGGTCCTGTTAGGAGCCATGTCCAAGTTGTACTGGTATTGTCTGATGAAGGCCTCAGCTAGGTCCTTCCAGCATCTGATGGTTGCTCTAGTCAAGTGAGAGTACCATTCCCTTGAAGCCCCTGTCAAACTGTCTTCAAAGTAAAACATCCACAGTTTTTCATCCATGGTGTATGCCTTCAGTCTCCCCATAAAGGATTGCAAGTAGGTTCGTGGACAGGAAGTTCCGTTGTATTTCTCGAAGCACGGGGGTTTAAACTTGTGGGGAATCCTTACCCCGTCCACTAAACCCATGTCCATGACATCAAAGCCCAGGGAATTTTGAAGACCAAAGGAAAGGCATAAAAGAACAGGAAAGACCTTTTAAAAGATTTTTGGGTCCGGGGGGTAGGTTATGTAAAGGGAAGGTATTAGCACCCTTTACATCCATGGTTATCCATGGGCTCTTAGTTACTTAGCTCACTTTAAATTTTTTTTGAAAATGTGAAGTGTGTAAATAGAAATTTTCATAATAGTTTGATAATGATCCATGTACGGATGCGTAAAAAACTTGTGTTTGAAAATTGTTTGAAATTGTGAGGTGTTTGAGAAATTTTTGAGTAGTGAGCAAGTAACTATGAGGAACCTACCCTAAAGTTTAAGTCTTTCTGTTCTTTATCCTTTAAATGGTAAGACTATCCCTATTATTAAGGAATAGGTAGTCATTACCTTGGATGTAAGGGACATGTGAAGGGACATCTGTTTAATGAAGGCAACTGTAGCGTGTATTAAGCAATTTTGGAGGGACTGTCATCTTTATTCGAAAGGGACAAGATCATTATGAAGGCAACATTCGAAAGGGACTTGATCTTTTATTTGTTAAGGGACTAGATGACTTTATTTTGAGGGACTTTTGCTTTATACACCATACTTGACCTTTTTGATTAGGCAACATGAGAGGTATCCCTAAGGAAGTGAGATGGCGATCAAAGATCGACTTACGTGTGTGAGTGTACAATTTTAAATATTTATCTTTTGAATTAAGTGATCTAAATTAATTTTAAATAACATACATGTTTACACTCCCTATTTTTACTAACCATGACATAAAAATAAATAATTTAAATATTACAAAATATTACATCCAGGAGCAATTACAATAATAATAATAAAGCAATTTAAATATAATAAGCAAAATAAATAAATAATTATAATTGGGTTAGTAAAAATAATAATAATAAAAATGATATCAAATTTAATGGGGTTAGTAATAATAATAATAATAATAAATCACAATGGGGTTAGTAATAATGATAATAATAAATCACAATATATCTAAATGGGGTTAGTAATAATAAAATAGATATGAAAATAAATAGCATTAATGATAAAACAAATAAGAATATTAGCATAATAATTAAAAGATCAAATTTTTATGAACAATTATTATTTAAGATTTAAGAAGAAAATATAAACAATTAATTATCATAAAGTCTTAAATGCTATAAAAATTAAGTTAATTATAAACATATTATGAAAATAAATTATATTAAATTAACAAGTTTTAATTATTTTTTAAACGTATATTAAAAATTATTTACATGCAAGAGTTAAATTATGAACAAATTATAGAATATATATATATATATATATATATATATATATATATATATATATATATATATATATATATATATATATATATATATATATATATATATATATATATATATATTATGAAAATAGGATTAATTATAATTGAATAACCATATAATTATATTCACAAAAATTAAATTATCAATTTTTAATTAATTTAACAATTTTTAATTAATTGTTTCTAAGCATATATTAACAATTATTTAAATGCAGAAATTAAAAATATAAACAATTTAGGTCATATTTACATATTAAAAAAAAGAGTTAATTATGATTATATTTACAAAGTTTAATTATATTAAATAAAATATATACATTATAAAAAAAATGTAATCATACAATTATATTTATAAATTTTAAGGATTATAATAAAATTTTATTTACTAATTAAAATATAAGCAAGAATTACAATTAGGGTTTCTTAGAAAATATATTTTTAGGGTTTATAAAAAATAGAGTTTTAGGAATTTATAGAATAAAATTAAGGTTTTATCTATTAATTTACAAAAATAAACAATTTATTGAAAAATATACAATATATGTAAATGTAAACAATTTAAAGTTTTTCTTTTAATAAAATCAATTATGATAATGGGATTTTTATATTTTTTAGGTTTTTACTAATTTAAATAAAATAGCATGAATATAATAAATAAATTGAAAATAATAGTAAAATATAAAAAATTGATGAAATTGACCAAAAAGTAAGGACCTAGGATTTGAACCCAGGTCCCTTACCTCAATCCTCAAAGTGCAAAACCAGCCAGGCTACACGCGCGCGTTGATATAGAGAGAGAAGTTGATCTTTATATTGTAAATCCATTGCATAAATGAATTTAAGTCAAAAAACTTGCTGGAGACTGGTTTCGATCCCCTGACCTTTGCTCCATACGTGCGTGTATCCACCAACTGAGCTAAGCAACATTTGTGAAATAAATTACACACAGTTTCATAAAATATTAAAACAAAAATTCAAATATCATCCGCGCGCCAAAACTCCTTCTTCTTCCTTGAGACTTGCGAATTTAGATGTGAAATTATCTACAGAATTTCCTGCGAATTTACCTGCACACAAATTTTACAGAAAACCTAGATTTTTTAAACACCATGAAAATCGTACCAATTTTAACCATTAATAGCCCAGATCAATTACTCATAGCTCATACATTCCTGCCACGATCTTATTATTCATTTAAATTAAGTGGATGATGAAACCCTAATTCAAAGGTTCTAACCCTAACAATGGCTTCTTACGTATTTGTCCATGAACCTGCAAGTTTTTTATCCAGAAACGATCTACATATTACCACAAACAATATTCCAAAGTTAAAACACAATAATATTGCATGAATTTGATGAATCGAAAATTTGAAAAATCAAGAGGAAATTGATTCGGTTATGGCATATGAGGGTGATTCAAAAGCATGAGATGAGTGGTTTCGGTTTAGGGATGTCCAGGGAACCTCTTGGTGTTCTTAAAATACCTTAAAATACCTTCTATGGATGAATCCGAATTTGAGTTTTTGGATGGTTTTTTGGTTTGTGAAACTTACTCTTGGGAGGCAGAAAATTCCTGGCTTGCATTAGGTTTGTGTCAAGTACTTATAGAATGATCAATTTAGGTCAAAAAGTTGGATAGTTGTGTAGGAGATTTGATCCAAAAAGATTCAAAAAGATGGCCTTTGAAAATCAAATTTTTTTTTGCATAAACACTTGCTATTTTGGTATGATTCTCATTATTCTTGTATCAATCAAGTCTAAATATAATTTAAGACCTTCTAGAAACCAAATCAAATTTAATTTTCATTATTTTATATTTTATTTGAATTTAAAATGATTTTTTAATATAAAAATCATAATAAATAAAAACAAAATAAATAAAATTATGAATAAATCAATTTAATTTCGTGCAAGATGTTTTGATGTGGATTGGGTCATTATTTGGCAAGCCCATTTGGAAGAAATTGGTTTTAGACCTCCATTTTCCTCATAAACCAACCCAAAATTTCCCAACTTTGCAAGGGCACACATCCTTCAATTTTAATGCTATGAGGGTGTTATTGGACATTTTGGAAAGCTTGAAGAGTCCTCTAACCAACCCCACTAGTTTCATGTCCATATCATTTACTAATCTCAAGTTATGCCCTTTTGAAGTTGTTGACTTTTTGTTGACTTTCAAAAGGACCTATAATGTCTTAGTTCATACCTTCCAAATGAAGCATTTTTGGGCTTGGCTTGTGAGACACAAAGTTGTAGAGAATTCAATTTCCTTCAAAATGAGCTTTGTATGGAGACTTGGTGATGAAGCATGTGAAAGTTATGGCTGGTCAAAGTTCAGTTGACTTTTACTGAGGAAACCCTAATTTAGAAACTCCTGATTCTTGATGATCTGAAATCTCCTTGATGAGTCATGATCAACCCTTGATCAAATGATGAATTTTAATTCATATACTTGAGGTTGGCAAAAAATCATGAAGTTTGACTTTGGTTTGACCATAGTTGACCTCAGTTTGACTTTTCAACTGCTTTGACTGATTTTGACTTATCTGATCATTTGACTGAGCAAACTTTTGAGAAAAGTCTTGAAACTTGTCATGGGGGTTATTACACACATATAAGATGTTATGAAGCTCACTTGAAGTCTTGGAAGTTCATTTAGCCTGATTAAAGTCAAAACCCTAGTTTTGGATGCACTGCTTAGGAGGTGCATTGTCTGAGGGAATTGTCAACTCTTCTGACCAATTGTGAACTTTGTGAACCTTGTGAACCATCATAAGATGTCTTGTGAACCTTGTGGGAGGTCTTGTGAACCTTTTGAACCTCATAAAGTGACTTGTAGACTTCATGAACCTCATGAAAGGTTTTGTAAGCATTGTGAATCTTGTGAACCTTGTGAACCTCATAAAGTGACTTGTAAACTTCATGAACCTCATGAAAGGTCTTGTAAGTGTTGTGAATCTTGTGAACCTTGTGAACCTCATAAAGTGACTTGTAAACTTCATGAACCTCATGAAAGGTCTTGTAAGTGTTGTGAATCTTGTGAACCTTGTGAACCTTCTTAGCACACAAAGTCTTGTATTGTGAGGGCAAATTTTGGGGTGCAACAGCTGCCCCTGTTCAATTTTCTGAAACCTGAGGGGTTAGATTTGTATATTTGCCAGTCGTGACCTGGAAGGTTGAAGGGGATTGAACACAAAAGCCCAAAAATTTGCACTCACCAGTGCATAGAGTGATACAGATGGCTAGTTAAATATGCTTGAGTGGGCTCAAAGATGCCACTTGGAAGAACTGGGGATGGGCTTAGAGATGCCATCTAAAGAACTGGATGTGATGATAGCTTTGTGTTGATACTGGATCTCAGTACTAAGTCTTCGTATAGGCCGTCTCTGAATCGTTTATAATTTGAATTTTTTGAATAGACCAGTAGAAATAATTCTTCGTGATGATTATCTCTTCTGGAAATATCTTGGATTAGGGAATAGATCTTTTTACAGACCGTTTGCCTACTCTCCAAGGTCAAAAGAACGTCAGGATTTGTTCTTCTGAAAAATATCTTGAACCAGGGAATGGATCTTTGTATAGACCGTTTTCCTGCTATTCAAGGTCAAAAGAACGTCACGATTAGTTCTTCTGAAAAATATCTTGAACCAGGGAATGGATCTTTGTATAGACCGTTTTCCTGCTATTCAAGGTCAAAAGAACGTCAGGATTAGTTCTTCTGAAAAATATCTTGAACCAGGGAATGGATCTTTTTACAGATCGTTTGCCTGCTATTCAAGGGCAGATAGATGAAATCTTCTGGAAATATCCTGGATTAGGGAATGGATCTTTTTACAGACCGTTTGCCTACTCTCCGAGGACAAAAAAGTGTCAGGATTAACTCCTAAAAATATCCTGGATTAGGGAATGGATCTTCTTACAGACCGTTTGCCTACTCTCCGAGGAAATAGATTAAATCTTCTGAAAATATCTTGAACCAGGGAATGGATCTTTGTACAGACCGTTTGCCTGCTATTCAAGACCAGATAGATGAAATCTTCTGGAAATATCCTGGATTAGGGAATGGATCTTTTTATAGACCGTTTGCCTACTCTCCGAGGACAAAAAAGTGTCAGGATTAACTCCTGAAAATATCCTGGATTAGGGAATGGATTTTCTTACAGACCGTTTGCCTACTCTCCGAGGAAATAGATTAAATCTTCTGAAAATATCTTGAACCAGGGAATGGGTTTTTGTACAGACCGTTTGCCTCCTATTCAAGACCAGATAGATGAAATCTTCTGGAAATATCCTGGATTAGGGAATGGATCTTTTTACAGACCGTTTGCCTACTCTCCGAGGACAAAAAAGTGTCAGGATTAACTCCTGAAAATATCCTGGATTAGGGAATGGATCTTTTTACAGACCGTTTGCCTACTCTCCGAGGACATCTTGAGTAATGTACGGATCATTTCTGACTTGTTGTGAATTGTTGATGTTGTTTTATCTGCATATAACTATCCTGCAAGGAGAATGTTAGTTTATGCAATATGTATGCATGCATGGTATGATGCACCTAAGTAAATGTATTATGCATTTATGGATATGTATGTTATGGTATGATATAAATGATGTATGTATGATATGATGCTGCCGAAAGAGTCTGGATGTCTTCGTATAACAACTGCTGGCCAGGGAAAATAAATCCCGATTCGTTGTTGAGGAATATGAGGATTTTGTTCCTGTCTTGTTTGATAATAAGGTATACATAACCTTCCGTATGCTGGGGATAACAAGGTATATATAACCTTCGTCTTCGTTTGATAGTAGGGTAGATATAACCTCCCGTCTTTGTTTGATAGTAGGATAGATATAACTTCCCGTCTTCGTTCGTCGTACTCTTATTGGAAAGTAAATTCCCGAATATCCGTATGAGGATAAAAGAGATGGATATAAATTCCAAGGGAGACATGACTTTATGAAGATGGATTTGTCCTACTGAGAGTTTTGTAACTGTCTTGTAGAGATGAACCGGCGAAGCTTCGTTGAAATCCTTCCCTCGTTCGTCCTTAGTAAATACTATTACTGCATTTTCATGCATTTCTGGTAAACATCTATCATATTAAGCACACATGCATTCAAGCCCAACTAATGGACGTTTCGCTTATGTAAAATAGGGTAAAAGTAAATCTGGATTCAGAGGGAAAAGTAAAGCTGAACTTGAGAACAGAAACGTTTCAACTTCGAGAGTGTATAACCAATTGGATTTGGAGCTCCTGAAATTTTTAACTTTTCTGAATACCTTCCCCGAAATCCTCATAGCTGGATCTGAAGACATGATACTGACACCATCTGATATTACTGGCGTAGACAATTAATTTCCATCATGGTTTCAGCTGAGAATCCAATATCAAGGTAATACAACGAGAGGAATGTGTCTTCAAATTGTGATGGACCATATGCGCTCCGGGTATTAGATTTGAAGAGAAAGCATTTCCCCTTGGTTGAGGATGAATTATACCATGATGGAAGTATCTGAATGTAGTTACCTCAAGATAAATAAACAGAGTGCTTCACAATAATATGTTTCTGACATCATGAAACTCACATATATGAGGAGAGCTGCCTCTGGCTATTAAGCATTGTTGAATCTGGACCTGATTGCCCTGAATGAATTGAACAGTAACTTGGTATGCCCCCTTGATTAGGAAACAATGATCATGCCCCTGGCATTATGAATTCTGTAATGTTACCCTTGGCACTTCAGATAGATGAGGAGGTCTGCCTCTGGCTGTTTAAACATAGTTGAATCTTGTCCTGATTGCCCCAAATGAGTTAGGCAGTATCATGGCCTGCCCCCTTGATTGGGAGATAATGACTATGCCCCTTTGTATACATGGGCTTTCATCCAGGAAGCAACTTTGTTTATCAGAAAGACTTTGATTTATTGAACCTTCATCCTGTAAGTTTCTCTGTTTATCATACACTCAGGTATATGCAAACAAATATACGCAAAAATGCAATGCTTATGTCTGTCTTGAAGTTTTTTGAAAAAGAGTTATTTTAGAAAAAACAATTTTTATGAAAACTGTGATATTAACTCAAGTTTTATAATAAGCCCTAAAGGAGTCAGGATACCTTTTTGTAGCAGTACGCTTTCAAACTAACCATGCTTCAGTTAGGACTTTTAAAGGGTTATAACGTGGCCTGGTTCACGGTTTAAGAAACAAAGGATAAAGGCTCAAATTTTATTTGTACCCAACCCATTCTCCATGATGTTCTTCAGTCCTATACTCAGTTAACTTATGCATTGAGGCTCAAATGAGTTTGGAATTGTAACACTGACATTTGTGATGGTTCAGAAACTCTAAATTTATTTGAACATTCAGTCATCTTTCTTTGTTGAGGATTCATAGTGTCGCTCCCGATAGATGGGAATGGGCCCAAATAAAGGTACAGACGCGAACGGTCGGCGAAAGGAACAATGAGAACACACAGCAGTGAACTCACTGGAAAAGAAAAGAGTCGCCAGCTAGGCATTTTTATCCCGGAGGAAAGGCAATGCTGCATAGGCCTAGAAAGAGATGGATAAGACGGTTTGCGAACCAGAGAGACTGAGAAAGGGGGTTGGTTACAACCTGGGAAGGTATTAGCACCCAGATTGTCCGTCGTACTCGACGGGATCCACGCTTAAAAGATTTGTGTTTTAAAGGGGTAGTGTCAGTGCAATCTGTGTATAAAAGAGCTGGAAAAAGATGTACAGGTGTCTGTGTAAAAGAAGTGTAAAGTGTAATATATACGGGGTCAGTGTAAGAACAAGAGTGAAATGCTCAGGAGTATGAGGCTTAAAAGAATGAAGCTGGAAGGAGGGGGAATATACAGAGACTTTTGTTCGATAACTGTTAAGTTATGCCTACGTATCCTCTCGTGCAATGAGGAAGTCAGAACACCGTAGTTCGACCCAAAGAGACTGAAAGATGA
Organism: Lathyrus aphaca; assembly: GCA_963966055.1. Taxonomy (NCBI): domain Eukaryota; kingdom Viridiplantae; phylum Streptophyta; class Magnoliopsida; order Fabales; family Fabaceae; genus Lathyrus; species Lathyrus aphaca. The sequence continues at coordinate 161,650,254 of OZ014520.1, read as the reverse complement.
ATTGACTTGTGAACTGCTTGCTTGTCAATGCTCAAGTGTATGACCTGTCTGGCTCAGGTGCAAACTGTCTTGCATTAGACGGAAGAAGCGAGTTCTCGTTTATGAGTGAATGAGATGAGAAAAGAATCCCGAAGGAGACGATTATTGTTTGTTTTTGAGTTTTCAGTCTTTTATTGCTTTTGAGAATTTGCCATAAGTTAATGAGCTTAAGTCTAAACCAATGGATTTAGTAAACTCATCACATCTTCCCTCTGATTAGGGGTAATGAGAGTACCTTAAGTGTGAAGTCAGATTCTCACACTTAATCACCTTTGGTGTAGGATTAAGACCATTAACCTACTTGTGATTATTTAGGTATTTTGTGGTTTTTGTTTAGTGTTGAGTAATGAGATTAAGCCATAATCAGGGATTAAACAGACTCATTACACCATCCTAATAGAAGGATAATAGATGAGAATGTTTAAGCTGAGGAAAACTCCTCAACTTAATCCATGATTAGGGATTAAACTCATGACAAAACAAGCCTTTGATTAAGTGGATTTTATTTAATGGTATGATGATGAAGTGATTTTTAGGGTTTGTAAGACAACTTGAGGGGGACTTGTCCATTAACACTAGGGTTAGTCCTTCTTAACCAGTTAAGGAAGAATTAGAACCCTAATGCAAGGCCCAAGTTACAAGTGTGGTGTCTTGATGGTTATTAAGTGGATTGATTAAGAGATTTAAACACATTAAGGGTTTAACACTTAGGATTAAAGTTATACACTCCATCCTAAGAGAAGGATGCATGCATAAGCTTAATCACAAAGCCTTAAAGCCTTTAGGGTTTAGTTCCTGATTATGAGATGAGAAGAGAAGACTCAAAAGAGACACAAAGGTAAAACTAATGAGGGGATACTAATCAAAACCCTAATAATTGTCATGCTTGGTTGTTCCTAAGGTTTGTGAGGTTTTCAAGAGAAGTCTTCAATGGAACCACCAGGAAGCAGATGAAAGGATCAAGAGAAGCAAAGTGACTTGCTTCATTCAAGAAGTCAAGTCACTTGAAGAAAGAAAGTGGGGAGAAGAAGGATGAGCAAACTCAAGCTCAAACACATGCAAGAATGCAGCAATGGATGCAAGAGAGTGATGAAGAGAAAGTTATGAGAAGTGAAGGCAAATTCACTTCTCAAAGTTACTTACCACCTGAAAGGTTAGAAGAGAAATGCAATGCAATGCAAAATGGGATGAGATGACATGATGAGAAACAAAACTAGAAGCATATACATGATTCTAATGATGCTATGAGATGCTACAAACATGAGGCAGCACATGGAAATGATCATACAAGCTTATGGATGCAGATGAAGCAAGTTAAGACACATGAACATACATGAAAAGTTATGAAGTGCACATGACATACAACATGGCAAATACATGATTCAATGATCAAACATGCTTACAAGATGTCTTATGATGTTAAGTGAATCATATGGATGCATCAAATATCATGGCAAGTCAAGGTATGAATGCAAATGCAAGATGGATGCATATGGAAGCCCAGATTAGGGTTTATGAATAACATATCAAACAAAAACCAAAATCAGAAGCAAACCCTAAGATAAAAAATTGAAAATGCACTCAAAGGACCCCTAATCCTATACTAAACCAAAGCCCAAAGGAGAGGTCTCAACTCCTAACCAATTTCAAGTTATGATTTTTACAAGATTCTAGGGTTTTTAGGGTTCCCAAACAAAAGAAATGCCAAACAAATTGAAAATGAAAGATCAAATCATGGCCTTTTTATCTCAAAAACTACATGCTAAACACAATGCAATGCAAGAAGAATCAATGTCCAACTCCTCATGAATAGGCAGAAATGATTTTTTGAACTATGGATCAAATTAATGCACAAAAATGATTTTAATTCAATGAAAAATTCTCAAAATGCATCAAGATCAAAAAATAAATTTGGTTTGAAGGTTGGACAATGTTTCTAAATGTCTTAGGACATTTCATGAATTTTTTGGTGATTTTTAAATACCTAAAAGTATTTTTATTAAATTAATTTCCATTAATCAATTAAAAATAATCTTTTAAATATTTAAAAATACTTTTTTAATGCTAAAAATAAAAACAAAAATATTTTTGTGTCATAAAAATTAATGAAACTCAGGATAAAAAATTTCATAATTTTTAAACAAGTTTTGCTATTTTAAATAAATTGGACAAATTAAATGAAAAGAAATGAAATAAAAACAAAATAAAATGGAAAGTAAACAAAAGGAGAGGCTGAGATTAATCCTGGGTTTGAAATGGTTGACCAGCGCGCATCTGGACGGCTGTGGTTGATTCTGATTAGATTAAACTAATTATGATTTAAATAATTAATGAAAGTGGATTAGGGCTAAACAAAATGATCTGGGCCCTTCATGCGCGCGGGAAGTCCACAGGGTCAACCAATCCAACGCCCAATATTCAAATCTCCTTAATGACCTGAGATTAGGGCAAAACAGATTCAGGTGACCGGAGGGGAGCTCCAGTCATCTTCCCCGACGACCCCAAAACCCTAAAATACGATTCAGGCCACCATTCTTCAAATCAAAGCCAGAGAAACACTCCTCCACTCAAACCTTACTCGATTCAACTCTCAAAATGAATTTCTCATGCTTAAACTAAGGGAATCGAAGCCATGAAGTTTCACGGGCAAAGTTTCAGAGCCCTGGTAAATCCTCATTTCTCAACCATTCTTAAATCTAAAACCATCCCCATGACCAGCAAAGCAAACACAATCAAACTATAACTTAAAAATCAAGCTCTGAGAGAAAAGTTTCATGACCATACCTGAGATGGAGACTCCTGTTTTTGAGCTTTCAAAGCTGTTCTTTGGTGTAAGCTTGCTCCACTGACTCCCCTGGTGCTAATGGCAGGCTTGGAATGAGCTTAAGCAAGCTATTTTGAGAGGTTCCAATCTGATATAGCAGAAAATGGAGTTTGTGTACAGGCTGTTTCAGATCAATGTGATGGGTGGTTTTGGTTCCTCTTGATGTGTTTGACTTGTTGGTGAAAAGAGTTTGGATGTTTGATGGCTGTGGAAGGTGATTCGAAGGAAAATGCAGATGGGGTGAGTTTTGTGAATGCTGTGTTCTAGTGTGCTTCTGGCTTGCTTCTTTGTTGGTTTAGGTTCAGTGTGACAAGGTGAGGATGATGGTAAGACTTGCTTGAATGTTTGTGAGGTGTGGAGGCAGATTCGAAGAGAAATGCAAATGGGGTCAGTTTTGTGTATGTGATGTTGTGGTGTGTTTCAGCTTGGCCTCTTGATATGTTTGGCTTGCAAATGGATAGTATAAAATAATCCTATAGGTCAGATGATTTGACCTGGCCTTTATTGATTGGTAAGTTCACTTTTGCCAAAAGTCCACTCTTTGTGTAAGGAAAGCATGGGCTTGGTTCTAGGCTAGTACAAAGCATGGGGCTGCGCAGCAAGGGTGAGGGGAAGGGCTAGCAAGGTTCAGCATCCAATGTAGCAAGTGGTAGGAAGTGTGATCATGAGTTTTGCAAGTTGCTTCCTTTTGAAACTTCATGAAAATGCCTTGTTATACAAACCATGAACATGTGATCTTTTGGTTCAATTCTGATTTTTAGAACTCATGTGATGTTTGTACATTGGTTTGAAGTGAACTAGAAGTTACAAATGGCCTTGCTACATGATTTTGCAAATTTTCCAATTGGTGCATGTCTTGAAAATTAGTGATTTTTGCCAACTTTGTCACACCATAACTTTTGATCCAAAATGAATTAGGTCATGTTCTTGTACTTTTTGAAAAGGGAAAAATGTATTCTACAACTTTCATGACCAAAGTTTTTCCATTTGAAGCTTTTTTGGATCAAAAATCAAGGCTTGAAAAATGACCTAAAATGACATATTCTTGAAAAGTCAACTATGCCCAAAAAAGTCAACTTTGCAAAACTTCAAATTCTTGAATTTTGTGAACTTCAACCTTCTTCCATGGTCAAATAAAGATCATATACACTCAAAATGATGAAGATCACCCCTTGGTTGGGTCATTGGGGGCCTCAGATGCCCTGATTTTGCACTGACTTGTCTGAAAAGTCAACTCTTGATCAGATGACTTCCCCATGGAATTTCTTCATGAAAATTGATGAGCATACTCCCTATACCATATAGAGACCAATGGAAACAAGAATGACCAAAAAATTTGGAGTTATGGCCTCTGAAACCAAAAACCTAATTTTAGGTCAACTGTGCAGTCAAACTTGGCTCTGCATCCACACCAATCCCAGTTCTTGTGATTCTTTGGCATTCTTGACTTTGAGAGGATATAATATGATACTTGAACACATGTAGACCCCTTTGAAGTGATTGATGGCCTCTGGAGTGGCTCAAGAGGCTCTTGGATTGCTCAGATCACAAACCCTAGATGCAGATGACTTAGAATCTATGCAGTGAATCAAAAATGTAATATGAGGTGATATGATTGTGTTTATGCATATGAAATGATCACAAGCCATGGTGTGAATGGGTGAGGGCAAATTTGGGGTGTTTACAGCTGCCCCTATTCAAACATGAGTTAGCTGTGCAGGTGGTAAGCGACGGCTTAACAGGCAAACAAGATAACTTGTGGTTGAATACCAAAGACAGTCCAAAATTTGCACTCACAGAATGAAGAAGAAAAGGGATATAGATTGCAAAAGGAAAATAAAGTATATTGTAAAGTGTAGGCGACGGAGGACGACCGTCGAGCAGAGGACGACTGCTGGGTAAAGAGCAATGACGGGGACGGCCGACATGCTGGGAAGAGTGTGGAAAATAAAGCAATGACGGGGACGGCCGACACGCTGGGGATAAAAAGTAAAGCCAAGACGGGGACGGCCGACTGGCTGGGGAAAATAAGATATTACGATGGCGACGGCCATCAAATAAAGCTGTAAAATTCTCTGGGGATCAATGAAACATGACGGGGACGGCCATCAAGTTCATAAAGTAAAGCAACCAACGATCGGGTTAGAAGAAAAGGAAAAGGGACCACGACGGGGACGGCCATCGGGTTAAAGAATAAATGAAATAAACAGATGATGGGGTACGGCCATCAAAGGTGAAGGACGATCACCTAGCAGGGGACGGCTGCTCTGTTGGGGAATAAAGGAATTATGATGGGGACGGCCATCAAAGGTGGAGGACGACCACCTGGCAGGGTACGGCTGCCGAAAATATCAACGATGGGGACGGCCATCGGATGAGCATGATGGAGGACGACCATCAAGAAGTGGAGGACGACCACCTAGCAGGGGACGGCTGCTCTCAGGGTTTATCATGACATAGGACGAATGCCAGATAACCAAAATCAACAATGGGGACGGCCATTGGATAAAATTGATGAAGGACGATCATCAAAAGGGTGGAGGACGACCACCTAGCAGGGGACGGCTGCTAAAATCAACGATGGGGACGACCATCGGATGAGCATGATGGAGGACGACCATCAAGAGGTGGAGGACGACCACCTAGCAGGGTACGGCTGCTCTCAGGGTTTATCATGACACAGGACGAGTGTCGGATAAGAAGGAAAATTTGCTTTGTTGGCGATCTACTGGGGAGTAGTAAACACGGACGAGTGTTTATATCCAAGAAACAAAAGGTATAAGTGTTTAGATATTGTGTATAGATTAAAGATGCGGACGAGCATCCCTAAGACTGCAATATGGACGAGTATCGGATAGAAACAAATGCTGACACGTGTTCAGAGATGATGATACGGACGAGTATCAACTGGTTAAAAAAGAACACGGACGAGTGTTGATCCTGAGGGGACTTTTCTGGGGAATAGTAGACACAGGCGAGTATCTATATTCAAGAAGACAGAAGTTTTGACACAGTGTATGGATTAAAGATGCGGACGAGCATCCTTAAGACTATGTTACGAACGAGTATCATGTAGAAACAAACGCTTGACGCATGTTCTGAGATGATGGTACGGACGAGTACCAACGGGTTAACAAAGAACAAGGACTAGCGTTGAATCTGTGGGGATATATAAGTATATACAAGATACGGACGAGTATCCGTATAGGTAGTATGAGTATATATGGATGAGTGTTTATCTGCTGGGGAAGGTGACACGGACGAGTGTCAAGAGAGAAAAGTATAATATGAACAAGTATCTGATATATAAAGTGTAGGCGACTGCGCTGGGGATATGACACGGACGGGTGTCAAGGAATTGTATATACAAGTAGGTGAGTGCAAAGATGATGTCTTTGGCTTTCTGCTGGTGATTCGACACGGACGGGTGTCAGGAAGTATCTGTAATATGGGTGATCTTGTTTGTAAAGAGTGTTCAGGCGACTTTACTGGGGAAAAATGGCACAGATGGGTGTCAAAATGAGTATATACTGGTGTTTGTGATTTGTGAGGCAACTGCTTTTGCTGGGGACCCTGGTGGGGATTTTTATGTACATTAATGAACTGTCATTATTCACAAGTGTTGGTTCATAACATGGCTTATGATTATGCTATGAGTTGGATTTTTGCCGTAATGCTCCGTGTTAAAACGGAATGCTACGCTTTGTGGGTGAATATGATGCAAATGCTATGATTGTGCAAAGATACCCAACCGGGATTCGGATCCCGTTGCCGCGAAGATCTCTGGCTGATCTTCTTGAGAAGGAAATCCCAGCTGGGGGAGATCATTGGTAGATCTAATAAGATGATATTTGCTTGGGGATACGGGTCACTGATAGACCTATCCTTATAAATGAGAGACCCAGTTGGGGTTTGTAGAAGCTTTCTTCACTCTGTTGTGATCTTCTATGCGTTGCTCTTCTGGATAGGGGCTGGAACCCTGTGGGGAGATGGTTCCCTGACTTTTGTGCTCCGGCTGAGGATAAAAAGGCGAGATGGCAACTCGGCTGGGGAGGAAGAGAGGAACCACTGAAAGACCTCCCTAGAAATTCTGTTATGGTAGCTTCTTGATTCAGCCGGGGATATGGGCATCTTCTGTGATACCTGCCCATTCTGATGGGGATAAGCAACAAGTGGTCAACTCAGCTGGGGGAAGTCATGGGAGGCAACTCAGCTTGGGAGAGAGCACTTCGGGTGCTAAAATTGAGTGTGGATTTGCCAGCTTGCTGGGATAAAGTTTTCGTCCCCCAAGTTGCGTTCTGGATACCTGCAATCCTGAAAAAGATAGAGAAACGCACAAGATAATCCCGAGGTATCCCTTACTGGATTCCGTCATAGGAGTTTAGATACTTCTGAGAGTAAGTATATTTCCTGCAAGCATGTTTTTATTTGAAGATAAGCATCTGTATTCTTATGCAATCAGTTTTTTCTTTTAAGACATCAGACATCTTTGCAAATAAAATGTACAAAATGAGACATGACTGAAAATCTGATTTTATTAATTCATATGCCCTGAATTGGCAAGATACAGTCAAAGGAACATATCCCCTGAAATGAGGAGATTGTTGCAAATTGAGAAACAAAATGTTGGCAATGTTGATGACGCTTTGAGGAGCTTCCTCTTCACTATGACTCGTATGACTTTTGACGTTCTTCTCATCTTGCTTTTTGAAGAATGTTGATTCTGATTGAAGCTTGATCTTGTTGAAGCTTACCAAGTTGTAAGTGATACAGACGAATTCAGAATGCAGTCGTTCGCTTATTCCCTTATTTTGCATGGATCGCCCTTTCGGGTTTTCAATCCATCGGGATACCCATTTTTGCCTGAGCTGTCCAATGCGGCTTTTCAACTCAGCGGGTGTACATTTTTGTTTATTTTCCCTTATTTTTGCCCGAGTCTCTTATTCTGTTTTTGGCTCGCCGGGATGCCCTATTTTTGCCTGGACTTACATTCTGTTTTTATGTCCAGCGGGTCATTTTTATGCGAAGTATTTTTTAACTGCATCTGAATTCACAGGGGACGGGAAATCTTCACCATCCATGGTGCTGAGCATCAGTGCTCCACCGGAAAAAACTTTCTTTACCACAAATGGACCTTCATAGTTTGGAGTCCATTTGCCCCTGTGGTCTGTATGAGGAGGGAGGATTCTCTTCAGCACAAGATCTCCTACTTGGTACTCTCGGTGCCTGACTTTCTGATCGAAGGCTTTCTTCATTCTCTTCTGATATAACTGCCCATGACAGATTGCAGCCAATCTTTTCTCTTCGATCAGACTCAGTTGTTCGTATCGGGCCCGAACCCATTCTGCTTCGTTCAGTTTAACATCCATTAGTACCCGTAGAGAGGGTAATTCAACTTCAACCGGTAGGACTGCTTCCATACCATACACGAGTTGATACGGCGTTGCCCCAGTGGATGTTCTGATTGACGTGCGGTACCCATGCAAGGCAAACGGTAGCATTTCATGCCAGTCTCTGTAGGTGACTACCATCTTCTGCACAATCTTCTTGATATTCTTATTTGCTGCCTCAACAGCGCCATTCATCTTTGGCCTGTAAGGAGAAGAATTGTGATGTTGGATCTTGAAGTCCCGGCATAGCTCTGCCATCATTTTATTGTTTAGATTGGAACCATTATCAGTAATGATTCGCTCGGGAACTCCGTATCGACAGATGATATCTCTCTTCAGAAATCTGGCTACCACTTGTCTTGTGACGTTTGCATATGAGGCTACTTCAACCCACTTGGTGAAATAATCAATGGCAACCAGGATGAATCTGTAGCCGTTCGAAGCAGTCGGCTCAATCTTACCAATCATGTCGATGCCCCACATGGCGAAGGGCCAGGGTGAAGACATTATGTTCAAAGGATTGGGAGGCACATGCACCTTGTCCGCATAGATCTGACACTTATGGCATTTTCTGGCGTAGGCACAACAGTCTGCATCCATTGTGATCCAATAGTAACCAGATCGTAGCAATTTCTTAGCCATGGCATGCCCTCCGGCATGGGTACCAAAAGATCCTTCGTGCACTTCATGCATCAACAAGTCTGCTTCTGTCTTATCAACACATCTGAGGAGTACCATATCAAAGTTCCTTTTGTATAAAGACCCATCAGTGTTCAGAAAGAAACTACCAGCAAGCCTTCTTAAAGTCTTCTTATCATTGGAAGATGCCCCAGGTGGGTATGTTTGGTCCTCCAAGAAGCACTTAATGTCATGGAACCAAGGCTTATTATCTTTAACAACATCTGCTGCGAACACGTATGCTGGTCTGTCAAGTCTGGACACTGAAATCCGAGGCACAAAGTTGGCAGCTTGAACTTTGATCATGGATGAAATGGTAGCCAGGGCATCTGCAAACTGATTCTCGTCCCGAGGGATATACTCAAGCTTGACTATTGTGAAGAAAGTCAGTAACCTTCTTGTATAATCCCTGTAAGGTATCAGATGATCCTGGTGGGTGTACCATTTGCCGTTGGTTTGATTGATTACCAGAGCTGAATCTCCGAATATAGTCAATGTCTTGACCCTGAGGTCAATGGCTTCCTCAAGACCCATAATGCAAGCTTCGTATTCAGCTTCGTTGTTAGTGCAGTTGAAAGTGAGCTTTGCTGAGAAAGGCATGTGAACCCCTTTGGGTGTAATGAGTACTGCACCAACACCACGACCATTCATGTTAACAGCCCCATCAAACATCATAGTCCATTCTTCTTCCGGGTCAGGCCCTTCAGTGTGAACAGGCTCTTCATGATCTTTTGCTTTTATGAACATGATGTCCTCATCAGGGAAGTCAAATCTCATAGGCTGGTAATCATCAATAGGTTGCTCAGCAAGATATTCGGACAATACACTGCCCTTGATGGCTTTCTGAGATGTATATTGGATGTCATATTCTGTAAGGATCATTTGCCATCTTGCAACCCGTCCGGTAAGTGCTGGCTTCTCGAAAATGTACTTGACTGGATCCATCTTTGAGATCAACAAAGTAGTGTGGGTCAACATATACTGTCTCAGTCGGCGAGCAGCCCACGCTAAAGCACAGCAAGTTTTCTCGAGCAGTGAATAACGTTGTTCACAGTCGGTAAACTTTTTGCTTAGGTAGTATATTGCATACTCTTTTCGACCAGACTCGTCATGCTGGCCCAGCACACACCCTATTGACTCTTCTAATACTGTTAAGTACATTATCAGAGGTCTTCCTTCCACTGGAGGCATAAGGATTGGAGGCTCTTGTAAGTACTCCTTGATCTTGTCAAAAGCCCTTTGGCAGTCTTCGTTCCACCTGACCATTTGTTCTTTTCTCAACAACTTGAACAAGGGTTCGCAGGTTGCTGTAAGGTGAGATATGAACCGTGAAATGTAGTTCAATCGACCTAAGAACCCTCGAACTTCTTTCTCTGTTTTCGGTGCAGGCATCTCTTGGATGGCTTTGACTTTATCAGGGTCAACTTCAATCCCTTTCTCACTTACAATAAAACCCAGCAGCTTACCAGATCTCACCCCGAATGTGCATTTGTTGGGGTTCAACTTCAATTGGTATTTCCTCAGACGCTTGAACAGCTTGAGCAGATTTAACAGGTGGTCTTCTTCAGTGAGGGACTTGGCAATCATATCATCCACATAACACTTGATTTCTTTATGGATCATATCGTGGAATAATGTTACCATAGCCCGTTGATATGTTGCACCGGCATTCTTGAGCCCAAATGGCATTACCTTGTAGCAGAACGTGCCCCAGGGTGTGATGAAGGTTGTCTTCTCCATGTCTTCAGGGGACATCTTGATCTGGTTGTATCCTGAAAATCCGTCCATGAAGGAGAATACCGAGAACTGAGCTGTGTTATCCACCAATACATCAATGTGAGGTAATGGGAAGTCATCTTTCGGGCTGGCTCTGTTCAGATCCCGGTAGTCAACACACATTCTTACCTTGCCGTCTTTCTTAGGCACAGGTACTATGTTAGCGACCCACGGCGGATAGCTAGTTACAGCAAGGAACCCGGTGTCCCATTGCTTTTGTACCTCCTCCTTGATCTTCATTGCCATGTCTGGACGAGTACGGCGTAGCTTTTGTTTAACCGGCGGGCATTCTTCTCTTAAAGGCAGCTTGTGCATAACAACGTCGGTGTCCAACCCTGGCATATCTTGATAAGACCAAGCAAACACGTCCACATATTCTCGAAGCAGATCAATCAGTTGTCTCTTCACTGAGTCTTGTAAGCAGGCCCCGATTTTAACTTCTTTCACGTCTTCATCTGTACCAAGATTGATCTTTTCAACCTCCTCCTGGTGAGGAGTAATAACCTTTTCCTCTTGTCTCAACAATCTGTCTAGCTCTTCAGGAAGCTCATATTCTTCTTCAACCCCTTCATCAGCTTGATTGATTGGATTGTCAAAGTCATACGAAGTCATAGCCGTGCTGTTGTCGGTGCTGTCTGGAAGGCACTCTCTGCAAGGGTTCAGTTTGTTCATTTTAGTGATTTGATTTTAATCTTGTTTTAGAAAAGTGAAATAAAGTTGTCATTTTGAAAACACTGCCATTTATTTTTTGTACAAAAAGAAAAATGGAAAAACAGTGAGCGGAAAAGAAAAAGACTCATTTGCAAAAAGATGTCTGATATTTCATTGATTAATCTTGTTTGCACAAAAAGTACAGATGGCCCGATTACAAAATGAGTCTTGTCATCTTGGGCAAGATGCAAGACTTTGATGCATGCTATAAAAATACAGGAAATAATAATTACTCTGCATGAGTAACTCTTATAATTTCCTGGGAAGACCAGTTTGAGATACTGCTCCCCGGGATCTTTGGACGAATCCAGCTTTCCAGGTTGCGTTCTTCTTCCAGCTCGTCTTCCAGACAGTTGACAGCATCAGGGGTGAGCATCCCCCCACTCACAAAGTTGGGCTCCTTTGCAGCCTCTGCTTGATCTTGTTGAGTTGGTTTGTAACCCAACCCAAATCTGTCCTCTTTCTTCTCCACCGATAGCAGTTTGCCCCAGCCTTGGGCGTTTCCTCCCTCAACAACCTTCCGGGCTTGTTGGTATGATGATATTGAAGTACCAGGCACAGCAGATGTTTCATTGACATTCAAAGCTTCGAACCCCTGGCTCATTGTTTCATGGATCTCCCCATCCATCTCAATATACTTATAGGTAGCCAGGTGGCTGACAAAAATATACTCCTCTCCACAGATTGTAACGATTTGACCCTCCCACTCATATTTTAACTTCTGGTGAAGGGTAGAGGTCACGGCGCCAGCGGCGTGAATCCATGGCCTACCCAATAGACAGCTGTAGGCGGGCTGTATATCCATCACGTAGAAGATCGTTTTGAAGGTCTGCGGGCCAATCGTTATGGGCAATTCAATTTCTCCCAGAACCGATCTCTTTGAACCATCAAAGGCTCTCACCACCAGGTTGCTGGGTCTTAACGCCAATCCGTCATATTCTAGCTTCACAAGGGCCTTCTTTGGTAAGACATTGAGGGATGACCCTGTGTCTACCAGCACATGGGAAAGGACTGCACCTTTACATTCCATGGTTATGTGCAAGGCTTTGTTATGGTTGCGGCCTTCCGTAGTCAAATCAGTGTTGGTGAACCCTAGTCCATGACTAGCATTAACATTTCCCACCACAGCTTCCAACTGATTGACGGTGATCTCTTCAGGCACATAAGCTGCGTGCAAGACTTTGAGTAGTGCATTCCGATGGGCCTCGGAGCACATAAGCAATGATAGGATTGAGATCTTGGAAGGCGTTTGATGAAGCTGATCCACTATTTTATAATCACTCTTCTTGATGATTCGCATGAACTCATCAACCTCTTGGTCAAAGGGTGTTTTCAAAGCTTCCTTGACAGTCTGTTCTTCCTGCACCAAGCTTTTTCCTTTTGCCTTAGCAGCAGCTTCTGCTTCGGCAGTGGGTCTCTGAATTTGTGGAGCGAAAAGACGTCCGCTTCGAGTGAAGCCTCCGCCTCCTCCCACATTGTCAATTTGTGGTGCAGGGGTTGATGATTCAAAAGTGATTCTTTGTCCTTCGCAGTACAGGTCAGAGCCGTAATGCCACGGGATGGCATTGTTGCTTTCATAAGGTACTGGTCCAGGCACCGTGACAGTGACTGGACTGACTGCAGCTGCGGAGGGAATTGTGATAGTCTGTGGATCGTAATAAATTGTGACTGGTGCTCTGATGGGAGCAGCACCTTCTGAGTTGTAGGCAGAGTTGTTCTCAGGATCATAAAATATTGTGACAGTCGAGACATCTTCATGATTTGTTGCTGGTGTTGTAGGAGACATCGGTGGAAGGATGGATGTTGTTGTTGTAGGAGTTTCAAAATGGAGTGTTGCTGGAGTTGTAGAAGAAAAATTTGTTGATAACTGATCAGTTGAGATGATAGATGAAGTACTTGTTGATGAAACCGAAGAATTGTCAGGAACAATGGTTGCTGCAGTTGTAGGAGGTTCTGGAGTTATTGCTGATGAGATTGCTGGATTTGTAGGAAATGATGTGGTGATCTGAAGTTGGCCACTCTGAATGAGACCGTCTATGCCATTCCTCAGGTTATCGCACCCATTGACCGAAATATTGCAGTAAGCACACCCCAACTCACACCCCGGGAACATTTGACATTCGAGGAGCTGAGCCTTAATTTCTACCAACGGTGTCATGATCTGACCCACACTGGTTATTAAATAAGACGGCTTGTCTTCTTCAATAGCGTTAATTCTGGGACCACCGTGATTTGGCATGGGGTTCTTATTGACATTGGGTGGTGGTGCGAAATTCAGAGCTTTCGAGTCTACCAGGTCTTGTACCTTCATGTGCAGGGCTCTGCACTTTTCTGTACTGTGGCCAGGTGCATTTGAATGGAAGGCACATCTGGCGTTGGAATCATAATTCCTGGGTAGACTGTTGGGATCTGGCGGTGCCAACGTCCTTAGCTCAACTAGGTTGAGTTTCAGGAGTTGTGGCAGCAAAGTAGCATATGGCATAGGGATCGGATCGATTACCCTGTTGGCTTGAGAAGGCCTCTGTTGGAATGGCCTTTGCTGGTTATTGTTGTTGGTGTTGCTGTTGTTGTAATTTCTCGGAGGATACTGATTCTGTTGATGGTACTGAGGTTGCTGCTGATAGTTTTGTTGCGGAGGTTGATAAACTGGTTGAGGATGAGCTGGAGCGGGAATGGTGACTGCTGCCACTGATCTGTGAACATATTGGGGCCTGCCCCTGTTAGTGTGGATGGCATTGGTCTCGCCAGTTCTTCTCGGGCCTGCAAAAGGCTTTCTTGTACTACTGGACGAGCTTGCACCGTTGTCTGAGATCTTACCCATCTTTAACAGGCTCTCAATTCTTTCCCCAGCTATGACAACATCTGCAAAGCTAGTGGAAGAGAAAGCAGCCAGCCTGTCAATATAAGTTCCCTGAAGGGTGTTCATAAACATATCTGCCATTTCCCTTTCAGACATAGGTGGCTGAACAGCAGCAGCCAGTTGCCTCCATCTCTGGGCATATTCTCGGAAACTTTCCCTTGACGACTGTGACATTCCCATTAGGAGGGTCCTGTTGGGTGCCATATCTAAGTTGTACTGATACTGTCTGATAAAGGCCTCTGCCAGGTCCTTCCAGCATCTGATATTTGCCCTTGTCAAGTGAGAGTACCATTCTCTTGACGCTCCAGTCAAGCTGTCTTCGAAATAGAACATCCAGAGCTTCTCATCCATAGTATAGGCCTTCAGCCTTCCCAGAAATGATTGTAAATGAGTCCGGGGGCATGAGGTCCCGTTATATTTTTCAAAACAAGGAGGCTTGAACTTATGGGGAATCCTGACCCCGTCTACCAAGCCCATGTCCATGACATCGAAACCCAAAGAGTTTTGAGACTCTAAGGACCTCAACTTCTCAGCTATCTCATCCAACCTTCTATCATAAGCTTCCTCCCCAGCACCCATTACTGTAAACTGGTCCTCTTGGGGGTCTTCTTGAAGTACCCTGGCTGCAGTGGCAGTCCCTTGAACATTTGCAGGAATGTTAACCTCGGGATGAAGATGGGGTCCAAATACAGGGGGATTAACATGAGGTTGGACCCTTTCATTGTTGCTGGTGTCGGCAGTCCCTATATGTGGATCTTCTTGATTCTTCCTTTCCACCATGGCCCTCAATCTTTCCTGGCTCTGAGCCATGTTGTTCATCACTTCCATAAACTGAGTCATCTGGTTCCTCATTTCCAATCTTTCGTTTGCCATTTGATTTCTGACCTCAGTAAGGTCCTGCTGCATCTGATCCATTTGAATGCCCGGAAGGTTGTTACGGGTTGGATAACGGTGCAGACGGTTGAGGGGAAATACCCGGCGCCGAGCAATAGTTCCTGAACATCACAACAGAGTTAGTAGCAACAAAACAAAAACCTACAAAACAAACAAAAGGGTTAGCATGCAATGCAGTATGCTTATTTGCTTCCAAGGTATCCGGCTTGGCATTCAGTTTTGACCCTTCCAGACCCTTGAAGATGCTGTTGATGTTGCTTTCGAAGTAAACTCGGATGGAACATACTAATACATATATTACAAAAGCAAAATGGTACATAGTTCATTTACAAATACAAGCCCTCGGAGGGGTCAAAATACATTACAAGAAAAAATGAAAAATACACGGAATGAAAGCAACAACAAACAAATGGTCAAACACCAAGACCAAACTCATCCTCACGAACTTCCTTGAGAAGTGCTTCGGTCACAGGATCAGCCGGACGCTCCGTGAGATTCCTGATGAGGAGATTCCGGGTCGTGACAGCTGCTGTTAACTTCTTGTGCTGACTTTGGTCCTTTGACCTCTTCACTCCAGCTTTAATCTTCAGCTCTGATATCTCCCTTTGGGCTACTGCCAGGGCTTCTTGCTGTTCTTTAGCACTGGCTTCCAGTTGCTCCATCTTGTCTTGAACTCTCTTGTCCTCCAGAGTACGAGCCTCAGTGATCCTGACCCACCGGGCCTGACTCTCCTTCAGATACAAGTCTGTCCTTGCCCTCTGGAACTGGGCTTCTTTGCAAGCATTCTTCAGAATTTGTTCTCCAGCTTTGGACTTCTTGATATAATCCCCAGACTTCTCAATCTTAGTCAGATGCTCCACTCTCAACTTCTCCAACCTCTCAATCTCCATCCTACCATCACTCCTCTCCCGGAGGGTCTTCTGCAAAGCCTGAGTTAACTTCTCATTTCTTTCCTTCAAGCTCTCAAACTCCTCCAAACTGATAGTGGCAGGGGGTGGTGCTGAAGATGATTCAGGCACATCTTCTATGGTAAAGGGCATCCCAGAGAACTGAGCCCTGGCATAGGACCACTCATAATATTGTGCTGATGCCACATTGCTGCACTTCCCCAAAATGGTTACTCCCTTGGTTTGAACATTATCCCAGGCCCAAGCAGCCTGCCTAACAATAGCCAGATTAATCTTGTTCTCGCAATAAAGAGTTTCAACCAAATCCTGCGCCTTAGGAGTGTGGACCAGTGCATAGCCCAGTTGTCTTCTAAACAGCAGAGGGTTGTAATTGATACTACCCTTAACTCCTATTAGGGGCACATTGGGAAAATGCCCACAGCTGGTGATGATATCCCTACCCTTGGTGCTTTGAGTGCACCATCTGATATCTGCTGAAGTTAGAGCAGTGAGTCTCTTAGCCCAGTTACTCTGCTGATGAGGATTCAAAAATGCATCTGTCCTGGGTAGATGCCTGAGAAGCCAAGTATGGAACAATGGAGCACAACACCTCACTAATCTTCCCCTCTGCTTTTCATTCCTCTGATGCACTGAGTAGTAGAGGTCCCCCAACAAAGTGGGCACTGGGTTCTTCAAGATGAAAAGATGGATTGCATTCTTGCTAATGAATCGAGGCTCATCTGCAAACAACACAATTCCATATACACTCAAGGCCAATAAAGCATAAACAACTTTCCACTCTCCTAAAGAAGCTTTCAGGGTAGCTTGAGAGATCAAGAAATCCAGATGAAAACCAGGGATTCCAGCTTTAGAAGTCATATGCTGCACAATCAGAACAGGTTCCAGATGCAAAGCCTTTGCTACTTCTCCATTACCTGGAAAGACCATCTCAGGGTTGAAAGGGATTCCACCCCTGATAGGCATACCAACCAATGATGAGTATTCTTCTAATAAGGGGCCTAGCTGAAAGTCTTGGAAAGTGAAACATCTCAGTGGGGGATCATAGAACTGAATGCAAGTGTGGATCAGGCTTCTCTGTGAAGGGTCCAGATCCATAACCATATCAAGTATATCCCCATAGTGTTCCCTGAACAGTGGTATGTGATCTGGAGTGATCAGGGTCTGAATCCTCCTGATGTCAGATAGCTCTGGCTGGAAGAAGTGATAGGTGATGTTGCTCTTTTTAGGAGCCATGATGCTGAAGATGAGCAGATGCTGATGATAATACTGAAGAACTGGCCACTGATTGGCTGGTGCAGGTGATAACTGAAGCAGATGCTGGTGAAGATGGGTCAATGCTGAAGATGGGGTCAAAACCAAAACCAAAGATGAGAGTGGATACCCTGAAACACAAATAAGCAAATGTCAATATGATGCAATGTTTATGTATGCAAATGATATCCAAGGGTTTGTGACTGAGCTGGATCTGATCAAGAGCTCTGATATAAGTCCAAGACATATTCAAGAATACCAGATGGAGGTCTATAAATCCAGTAACTAAGGTGGGGGACTCAAATAAAGAGCCACATGTCCAGGGTTTAGAATCACAAGAACTGTTCCAACATGGAGTATTCTTAATCAAGTCAAAGTAACAGGGTATTCTGAGGTCAAGGTACCTGCAAACCTGTAAACAGCCCATCCCCCTCACAGGTGGTGTTCTAGAACAAGGATCCTCAGACTTGGATCAGTTATGAGAAGTGTAAACACTTCTAACCCGGAGGTACAGTGTTTACAATAACCATAAAAGTTCCTCCTCTAATTCACCTCAGTTTCTGAAGGTCAAAACTAAAGGTCATCCAGACTTAGCAGGCTTCCCAGATAGCCCTAGCATTGTAGGAAATCTGCAACACAGAGTTCTCAAGAAGAAACCCATATCTGAACCGTGTTTCATATTCCCGCACCAGACCGAGATGGAATGGGAAAGAATATGATTCACTCTAGCCTAGGTGTCACTCAGGTCCCAGGTATAGGACCTTAACTCTCAATGGAACACCCACCCACCAAAGCAAAACCAGATCCAGCCAGACAGCATGACAGTATGATATATGTAAAGCAGTAAAGAAAGCATATAAACAACTGTACATAAAGCAAAAGTAAAACATACATACAAACACAAATAAGCACATAACACCCCAATAAACACAAATCAAACAAGCGCTAGGAGGAACCCACAAAAAGAACCAGAAGCCCTGGTTGCAGTATAAGGGTCCCCAGCAGAGTCGCCAAGCTGTCGCTCCCGATAAATGGGACCGGGCCCAAATAAAGGTACAGACGCGAACGGTCGAAGAAAGGAACAATGAGAACACACAGCAGTGAACTCACTGGAAAAGAAAAGAGTCGCCGGCTAGGCATTTTTATCCCGGAGGAAAGGCAATGCTGCATAGGCCTAGAAAGAGATGGATAAGACGGTTTGCGAACCAGAGAGACTGAGAAAGGGGGTTGGTTACAACCTGGGAAGGTATTAGCACCCAGATTGTCCGTCGTACTCGACGGGATCCACGCTTAAAAGATTTGTGTTTTAAAGGGGTAGGGTCAGTGCAATCTGTGTATAAAAGAGCTGGAAAAAGATGTACAGGTGTCTGTGTAAAAGAAGTGTAAAGTGTAATATATACGGGGTCAGTGTAAGAACAAGAGTGAAATTCTCAGGAGTATGAGGCTTAAAAGAATGAAGCTGGAAGGAGGGGGAATATACAGAGACTTTTGTTCGATAACTGTTAAGTTATGCCTACGTATCCTCTCGTGCAATGAGGAAGTCAGAACACCGTAGTTCGACCCAAAGAGACTGAAAGATGAATTGACTTGTGAACTGCTTGCTTGTCAATGCTCAAGTGTATGACCTGTCTGGCTCAGGTGCAAACTGTCTTGCATTAGACGGAAGAAGCGAGTTCTCGTTTATGAGTGAATGAGATGAGAAAAGAATCCCGAAGGAGACGATTATTGTTTATTTTTGAGTTTTCAGTCTTTTATTGCTTTTGAGAATTTGCCATAAGTTAATGAGCTTAAGTCTAAACCAATGGATTTAGTAAACTCATCACATCTTCCCTCTGATTAGGGGTAATGAGAGTACCTTAAGTGTGAAGTCAGATTCTCACACTTAATCACCTTTGGTGTAGGATTAAGACCATTAACCTACTTGTGATTATTTCGGTATTTTTGTGGTTTTTGTTTAGTGTTGAGTAATGAGATTAAGCCATAATCAGGGATTAAACAGACTCATTACACCATCCTAATAGAAGGATAATAGATGAGAATGTTTAAGCTGAGGAAAACTCCTCAACTTAATCCATGATTAGGGATTAAACTCATGACAAAACAAGCCTTTGATTAAGTGGATTTTATTTAATGGTATGATGATGAAGTGATTTTTAGGGTTTGTAAGACAACTTGAGGGGGACTTGTCCATTAACACTAGGGTTAGTCCTTCTTAACCAGTTAAGGAAGAATTAGAACCCTAATGCAAGGCCCAAGTTACAAGTGTGGTGTCTTGATGGTTATTAAGTGGATTGATTAAGAGATTTAAACACATTAAGGGTTTAACACTTAGGATTAAAGTTATACACTCCATCCTAAGAGAAGGATGCAGGCATAAGCTTAATCACAAAGCCTTAAAGCCTTTAGGGTTTAGTTCCTGATTATGAGATGAGAAGAGAAGACTCAAAAGAGACACAAAGGTAAAACTAATGAGGGGATAATAATCAAAACCCTAATCATTGTCATGCTTGGTTGTTCCTAAGGTTTGTGAGGTTTTCAAGAGAAGTCTTCAATGGAACCACCGGGAAGCAGATGAAAGGATCAAGAGAAGCAAAGTGACTTGCTTCATTCAAGAAGTCAAGTCACTTGAAGAAAGAAAGTGGGGAGAAGAAGGATGAGCAAACTCAAGCTCAAACACATGCAAGAATGCAGCAATGGATGCAAGAGAGTGATGAAGAGAAAGTTATGAGAAGTGAAGGCAAATTCACTTCTCAAAGTTACTTACCACCTGAAAGGTTAGAAGAGAAATGCAATGCAATGCAAAATGGGATGAGATGACATGATGAGAAACAAAACTAGAAGCATATACATGATGCTAATGATTCTATGAGATGCTACAAACATGAGGCAGCACATGGAAATGATCATACAAGCTTATGGATGCAGATGAAGCAAGTTAAGACACATGAACATACATGAAAAGTTATGAAGTGCACATGACATACAACATGGCAAATACATGATGCAATGATCAAACATGCTTACAAGATGTCTTATGATGTTAAGTGAATCATATGGATGCATCAAATATCATGGCAAGTCAAGGTATGAATGCAAATGCAAGATGGATGCATATGGAAGCCCAGATTAGGGTTTATGAATAACATATCAAACAAAAACCAAAATCAGAAGCAAACCCTAAGATAAAAAATTGAAAATGCACTCAAAGGACCCCTAATCCTATACTAAACCAAAGCCCAAAGGAGAGGTCTCAACTCCTAACCAATTTCAAGTTATGATTTTTACAAGATTCTAGGGTTTTTAGGGTTCCCAAACAAAAGAAATGCCAAACAAATTGAAAATGAAAGATCAAATCATGGCCTTTTTATCTCAAAAACTACATGCTAAACACAATGCAATGCAAGAAGAATCAATGTCCAACTCCTCATGAATAGGCAGAAATGATTTTTTGAACTATGGATCAAATTAATGCACAAAAATGATTTTAATTCAATGAAAAATTCTCAAAATGCATCAAGATCAAAAAAGAAATTTGGTTTGAAGGTTGGACAATGTTTCTAAATGTCTTAGGACATTTCATGAATTTTTTGGTGATTTTTAAATACCTAAAAGTATTTTTAATAAATTAATTTCCATTAATCAATTAAAAATAATCTTTTAAATATTTAAAAATACTTTTTTAATGCTAAAAATAAAAACAAAAATATTTTTGTGTCATAAAAATTAATGAAACTCAGGATAAAAAATTTCATAATTTTTAAACAAGTTTTGCTATTTTAAATAAATTGGACAAATTAAATGAAAAGAAATGAAATAAAAACAAAATAAAATGGAAAGTAAACAAAAGGAGAGGCTGAGATTAATCCCGGGTTTGAAATGGTTGACCAGCGCGCATCTGGACGGCTGTGGTTGATTCTGATTAGATTAAACTAATTATGATTTAAATAATTAATGAAAGTGGATTAGGGCTAAACAAAATGATCTGGGCCCTTCATGCGCGCGGGAAGTCCACAGGGTCAACCAATCCAACGCCCAATATTCAAATCTCCTTAATGACCTGAGATTAGGGCAAAACAGATTCAGGTGACCGGAGGGGAGCTCCGGTCATCTTCCCCGACGACCCCAAAACCCTAAAATACGATTCAGGCCACCATTCTTCAAATCAAAGCCAGAGAAACACTCCTCCACTCAAACCTTACTCGATTCAACTCTCAAAATGAATTTCTCATGCTTAAACTAAGGGAATCGAAGCCATGAAGTTTCACGGGCAAAGTTTCAGAGCCCTGGTAAATCCTCATTTCTCAACCATTCTTAAATCTAAAACCATCCCCATGACCAGCAAAGCAAACACAATCAAACTATAACTTAAAAATCAAGCTCTGAGAGAAAAGTTTCATGACCATACCTGAGATGGAGACTCCTGTTTTTGAGCTTTCAAAGCTGTTCTTTGGTGCAAGCTTGCTCCATCGACTCCCCTGGTGCTAATGGCAGGCTTGGAATGAGCTTAAGCAAGCTATTTTGAGAGGTTCCAATCTGATATAGCAGAAAATGGAGTTTGTGTACAGGCTGTTTCAGATCAATGTGATGGGTGGTTTTGGTTCCTCTTGATGTGTTTGACTTGTTGGTGAAAAGAGTTTGGATGTTTGATGGCTGTGGAAGGTGATTCGAAGGAAAATGCAGATGGGGTGAGTTTTGTGAATGCTGTGTTCTAGTGTGCTTCTGGCTTGCTTCTTTGTTGGTTTAGGTTCAGTGTGACAAGGTGAGGATGATGGTAAGACTTGCTTGAATGTTTGTGAGGTGTGGAGGCAGATTCGAAGAGAAATGCAAATGGGGTCAGTTTTGTGTATGTGATGTTGTGGTGTGTTTCAGCTTGGCCTCTTGATATGTTTGGCTTGCAAATGGATAGTATAAAATAATCCTATAGGTCAGATGATTTGACCTGGCCTTTATTGATTGGTAAGTTCACTTTTGCCAAAAGTCCACTCTTTGTGTAAGGAAAGCATGGGCTTGGTTCTAGGCTAGTACAAAGCATGGGGCTGCGCAGCAAGGGTGAGGGGAAGGGCTAGCAAGGTTCAGCATCCAATGTAGCAAGTGGTAGGAAGTGTGATCATGAGTTTTGCAAGTTGCTTCCTTTTGAAACTTCATGAAAATGCCTTGTCATACAAACCATGAACATGTGATCTTTTGGTTCAATTCTGATTTTTAGAACTCATGTGATGTTTGTACATTGGTTTGAAGTGAACTAGAAGTTACAAATGGCCTTGCTACATGATTTTGCAAATTTTCCAATTGGTGCATGTCTTGAAAATTAGTGATTTTTGCCAACTTTGTCACACCATAACTTTTGATCCAAAATGAATTAGGTCATGTTCTTGTACTTTTTGAAAAGGGAAAAATGTATTCTACAACTTTCATGACCAAAGTTTTTCCATTTGAAGCTTTTTTGGATCAAAAATCAAGGCTTGAAAAATGACCTAAAATGACATATTCTTGAAAAGTCAACTATGCCCAAAAAAGTCAACTTTGCAAAACTTCAAATTCTTGAATTTTGTGAACTTCAACCTTCTTCCATGATCAAATAAAGATCATATACACTCAAAATGATGAAGATCACCCCTTGGTTGGGTCATTGGGGGCCTCAGATGCCCTGATTTTGCGCTGACTTGTCTGAAAAGTCAACTCTTGATCAGATGACTTCCCCCATGGAATTTCTTCATGAAAATTGATGAGCATACTCCCTATACCATATAGAGACCAATGGAAACAAGAATGACCAAAAAATTTGGAGTTATGGCCTCTGAAACCAAAACCCTAATTTTAGGTCAACTGTGCAGTCAAACTTGGCTCTGCATCCACACCAATCCCAGTTCTTGTGATTCTTTGGCATTCTTGACTTTGAGAGGATATAATGTGATACTTGAACACATGTAGACCCCTTTGAAGTGATTGATGGCCTCTGGAGTGGCTCAAGAGGCTCTTGGATTGCTCAGATCACAAACCCTAGATGCAGATGACTTAGAATCTATGCAGTGAATCAAAAATGTAATATGAGGTGATATGATTGTGTTTATGCATATGAAATGATCACAAGCCATGGTGTGAATGGGTGAGGGCAAATTTGGGGTGTTTACACATAGTGACCTCTTTTTTTCTTTTGACTTTGTTATCCCTTCTTTTTGCCTGAACTGTTTATTTCAAAGTTACAGTCAGCGGGATGTCTTAATTTTTTTTACTAAGTCTCCTTCATAGGTTTTGACTTAGTGGGTTTTTCTTTTTGCTGGATATTGACCGTCAGGTTTCATGATTATAGAGAACCATCATTAGTTGTGTACAACACAAATAATTGGCATATTTGAGTTAACCGAGTAACTACCCTGCCTCGGGTTATGAATAAAGGTTTTGATTTGTGCAAGAATAAAAACTCCTACTTCATAGGCTCAAAAGGGTTGACTAGGGATTAACTTCCTTATATCTCCACTGTTTAGGAATTGAAACAATGCCTGTACATCGTCAGCATAGTCTGTTCAAAAGCATACTGCATAAGATTATGGTATTGTTTTCGTCATCCTCCCTCTACAGGCTTATAGCTTTATCAGGAGTTAAATATCACAAAATAGAAATATGAAGCATAGTTCAAAATATAGTGAAACGAATGGATTAATTCAAGACAAACATATGCAATGCATTAATGAAAACAAAAGTTTAACATAATAATAAGTGTTCAAACAAATAAAAGAAATTACAAATGAAAATTCAAATGTTCTCAAAGTCTCTTCCTCTAAACTTGTCACTCCAGTTATCTGGAAACTTTGATGCTTGATGGACGATAGAAGAACTCAACCTGGCCTTCTGGCGTAACCTCGAGTATTCCTTCGTTAATTAGGTCTTGAATCTTATTCTTCAATGCCCAACAGTTATTTGTGTCGTGTCCGAGACTGTCGGAGTGGTACATACACCTTGCTTTGGGATTATAGCGAGGAGAAGAGGTATTAGGATTTTTAGGAGAATTTTCCAAGGAAATCAGCTTCATCTTCAACAGGTATTGCAAAACTTGTGACATTGGAGTGCTGAACTTGACAAACTGCCTTCTACATTTCTGGTGTTGAGGTGGATTAACCTTATCAGGTCTTTCTTCTTTAATTGAAGAATAATCAATGGCAACCAGTCTTTTACCCTCTTTTATCCTCATCCTCCTTTCAACCAAATCAGCTTGTTTTAATGGAGGTTCACTGACAATTAGATCCCTGACTCTATTACTTTGAAGTTTGTGGACAAAGGTTCTTAGCTCTTCTTGCCCCTGAGCTAATCTTTGAATAAGAGCCACCTGGCCATTCATCTGGATCCTCATTCCTGTCATCTCAGCTTGTAGTTGTTTCAGCTGATCATCCTTGTTGTCCTCAGGATTCTTCTTCTTAGCCAGCAGTGTCTTCAATTCATCCTGCCCCTTGGTCAGGTTCAGGATCAGCTCTTGGAACTGTGCATTTTGTGCCTGGAGATCCTTAACTGTTTGTTCAAGAGCCATTGCTGAAATAAACAGCGAGAAGATGAGAAACCCGTGCACAATTATAAACCTGTGATGCAATGATATGATATGTGAATGCATATGCAATGTTTTCAAGGACCGCAAGATTTAAATTTGCTTAAACAAACAAGATGGTAAACTTTTATTAGTAATAAATTTGTTTTGCCTCTTGGGCGTACAAAAAATGAAATGAAATAAATACAAGAGATGGGGTTTTAAGTCTCCCATGGACGTTTCCTCCTTATGTTGAGGTATGAATTGAGATTCCGTTCCTCGTGAAGTTGCTTTGTTAGTCCCAAGATTCTTTCTTGGCTTGCTTTGTAATGAGCCTCAAAAGTATCCCTTTGCTCCTTCAGCTGGATCCAGGATCTCTGTAAGTCTTCCATGTCAGTAGGCATGTCTGGGTGAAGGATGGTATAAGCAGTGTCTCCTTCAGCAACAGGTTCCATGGTAACTGGTAGGATAGCAGGATATGGCATCATGAGATTCTGAGCACGAGATCGCACCCATCTGAGATAAGCCTCCATAGGAATAGTGTACTTAGGTTCCAGTGTCTTGCTGTCAACCCTGTTTACTTTTCCCCAAGCTCGTATGAATCTCTGACGGTAACCTTGAAGATCGTTGTCGTAATCAAACACAATGCCTTGAATCAACATGTCATGTGGACCATCACTCCGAGCGTAACCAAACTGTCGTAAAACTAGAGAGGGGTTGTAGGTGATGCCTCCTCTTATGCCCAGAAGTGGCACATTAGGAAACTCCCCACAACGGTCAATGATAGTGATATTCTCCATAGATCTAGAGCACCAATGGATATCTGAATGCGAGAGTGACATGATCCTTTTGGACCATCTGAACCCTTGCTCATTCTTCATTACTGAGCGAGGAAGGTGAGAAATAAACCACCTAGATAGCAAGGGTATGCAGCACATCAAAGTTCCTCTCGCCCTCGTAGTACGGGTATGAAGAGAATGTAGGATGTCTCCAAGCAATGTAGGCACTGGATTGTGACTCAGGAATATATTGATGGCATGAACGTCTATGAACCGATCTGGATTGGGGAACAATACTAAGCCATAAATCAGCAAGGCTAAGATCTCCTCAAAAGCATCATAGCTCATGACCTTCAAGAACATTTGAGCCTTATCCATTAGCACCTTGGCAAGAATAACCTTGACTCCACTTCTCGTTTCTAGAACAATGTCAGACTTCTTCAGATGTAGAGCTGCAGCAATAACCTCTGGTTTAAGCTCCTTCTCCAAGCCTGTGAATGGTTTCTGATCAAGAACAGGTACACCCAGAAGTTTAGAGAACTCTTCCATTGTAGGA
Organism: Lathyrus aphaca; assembly: GCA_963966055.1. Taxonomy (NCBI): domain Eukaryota; kingdom Viridiplantae; phylum Streptophyta; class Magnoliopsida; order Fabales; family Fabaceae; genus Lathyrus; species Lathyrus aphaca. Next base: position 161,624,072 of record OZ014520.1, on the reverse strand, counting down.
ACCAGCTGATAGTCGGGGAATGTGAAGCAATGGTGCTTAGGGTCAAAGAACTGAAACAGAACACTCATCATGTCTTCATTGAACCCTGGGGTGATTAGATCCAATAGGTGCCCATGTCTCTTGATGAACTGGGAATGATCAGACACTTGAGAAACCAACTCTTTAAGCTTAGCAGGTATGCCCACAAAGTTGATCCTGATGGTGTTTCTACGAGCAGAAGCCATGACCTGCAACAAAGAACAAAGATAAATCCTTTGGTCCTTGAAATGGTTAGTGAAAATGCTATGCTTATGATGCATGATGATGCTATGATGTTATGCTCAATCACAGACATGTGGCACACACAAACAAGTCACACCATAGCCCTAGGTTTAAAGGCTTGCATGAGGTTTTAAAGGTAAATACCCTCCCCTGAAGTTGGTTGGTTCATCCTGTCCTAAAAAAGTAACCATGTTCTAAGGGATCTCAATATCATTGATCCTTCACAAGGGTGGTTGTTCAGTAGGCAACTTACTTGCCAACCAAAACCCCCCAAGTTTAAGATCTCAATGAGTGTAGTATCGAGTGTCAACCAACTTCAGTCTGCACCAAAGCCGGTTACCTCACTACTTTCTAAAGGCCAAGATGGGATAACTAGGGTTCTAAAAGTTAGTTAGTGCATTGACAACATATGGCAGCCTCATATTATCCTCAACTTGACTTAAGGAACATAAGCACCAACCAAGAAGTCACACTAACTATGGCCACCAGATCGACCGTATCGATATACGTCGTACAGTTTCCTTGGTCTATTGCCATTTACCTAAGGTACACTAGATCCGGGTTAGGATCTTTCACACATAAGAGCCCAACAAGATAATATAAAGCAAACAAGGCAAACAATTTTAAAGTGATCTAATTCCTAAGGGTACCCCTCTTTTATTAAATCCCCAGCAGAGTCGCCAGTTCTGTAACACGGTGGGAGAACTGACTTTAGTTATGTTGCGGATAGCAAGAGTCGCCACCGACTTTTATTTTATCCAAAGGAAAGGCATAAAAGAACAGGAAAGACCTTTTAAAAGATTTTTGGGTCCGGGGGGTAGGTTATGTAAAGGGAAGGTATTAGCACCCTTTACATCCATGGTTATCCATGGGCTCTTAGTTACTTAGCTCACTTTAAATTTTTTTTGAAAATGTGAAGTGTGTAAATAGAAATTTTCATAAGAGTTTGATAATGATCCATGTACGGATGCGTAAAAAACTTGTGTTTGAAAATTGTTTGAAATTGTGAGGTGTTTGAGAAATTTTTGAGTAGTGAGCAAGTAACTATGAGGAACCTACCCTAAAGTTTAAGTCTTTCTGTTCTTTATCCTTTAAATGGTAAGACTATCCCTATTATTAAGGAATAGGTAGTCATTACCTTGGATGTAAGGGACATGTGAAGGGACATCTGTTTAATGAAGGCAACTGTAGGGTGTATTAAGCAATTTTGGAGGGACTGTCATCTTTATTCGAAAGGGACAAGATCATTATGAAGGCAACATTCGAAAGGGACTTGATCTTTTATTTGTTAAGGGACTAGATGACTTTATTTTGAGGGACTTTTGCTTTATACACCATACTTGACCTTTTTGATTAGGCAACATGAGAGGTATCCCTAAGGAAGTGAGATGGCGATCAAAGATCGACTTACGTGTGTGAGTGTACAATTTTAAATATTTATCTTTTGAATTAAGTGATCTAAATTAATTTTAAATAACATACATGTTTACACTCTCTATTTTTACTAACCATGACATAAAAATAAATAATTTAAATATTACAAAATATTACATCCAGGAGCAATTACAATAATAATAATAAAGCAATTTAAATATAATAAGCAAAATAAATAAATAATTATAATTGGGTTAGTAAAAATAATAATAATAAAAATGATATCAAATTTAATGGGGTTAGTAATAATAATAATAATAATAAATCACAATGGGGTTAGTAATAATGATAATAATAAATCACAATATATCTAAATGGGGTTAGTAATAATAAAATAGATATGAAAATAAATAGCATTAATGATAAAACAAATAAGAATATTAGCATAATAATTAAAAGATCAAATTTTTATGAACAATTATTATTTAAGATTTAAGAAGAAAATATAAACAATTAATTATCATAAAGTCTTAAATGCTATAAAAATTAAGTTAATTATAAACATATTATGAAAATAAATTATATTAAATTAACAAGTTTTAATTATTTTTTAAACGTATATTAAAAATTATTTACATGCAAGAGTTAAATTATGAACAAATTATAGAATATATATATATATATATATTATGAAAATAGGATTAATTATAATTGAATAACCATATAATTATATTCACAAAAATTAAATTATCAATTTTTAATTAATTTAACAATTTTTAATTAATTGTTTCTAAGCATATATTAACAATTATTTAAATGCAGAAATTAAAAATATAAACAATTTAGGTCATATTTACATATTAAAAAAAGAGTTAATTATGATTATATTTACAAAGTTTAATTATATTAAATAAAATATATACATTATAAAAAAAAATGTAATCATACAATTATATTTATAAATTTTAAGGATTATAATAAAATTTTATTTACTAATTAAAATATAAGCAAGAATTACAATTAGGGTTTCTTAGAAAATATATTTTTAGGGTTTATAAAAAATAGAGTTTTAGGAATTTATAGAATAAAATTAAGGTTTTATCTATTAATTTACAAAAATAAACAATTTATTGAAAAATATACAATATATGTAAATGTAAACAATTTAAAGTTTTTCTTTTAATAAAATCAATTATGATAATGGGATTTTTATATTTTTTAGGTTTTTACTAATTTAAATAAAATAGCATGAATATAATAAATAAATTGAAAATAATAGTAAAATATAAAAAATTGATGAAATTGACCAAAAAGTAAGGACCTGGGATTTGAACCCAGGTCCCTTACCTCAATCCTCAAAGTGCAAAACCAGCCAGGCTACACGCGCGCGTTGATATATAGAGAGAAGCTGATCTTTATATTGTAAATCCATTGCATAAATGAATTTAAGTCAAAAAACTTGCTGGAGACTGGTTTCGATCCCCTGACCTTTGCTCCATACGTGCGTGTATCCACCAACTGAGCTAAGCAACATTTGTGAAATAAATTACACACAGTTTCATAAAATATTAAAACAAAAATTCAAATATCATCCGCGCGCCAAAACTCCTTCTTCTTCCTTGAGACTTGCGAATTTAGATGTGAAATTATCTACAGAATTTCCTGCGAATTTACCTGCACACAAATTTTACAGAAAACCTAGATTTTTGAAACACCATGAAAATCGTACCAATTTTAACCATTAATAGCCCAGATCAATTACTCATAGCTCATACATTCCTGCCACGATCTTATTATTCATTTAAATTAAGTGGATGATGAAACCCTAATTCAAAGGTTCTAACCCTAACAATGGCTTCTTACGTATTTGTCCATGAACCTGCAAGTTTTTTATCCAGAAACGATCTACATATTACCACAAACAATATTCCAAAGTTAAAACACAATAATATTGCATGAATTTGATGAATCGAAAATTTGAAAAATCAAGAGGAAATTGATTTGGTTATGGCATATGAGGGTGATTCAAAAGCATGAGATGAGTGGTTTCGGTTTAGGGATGTCCAGGGAACCTCTTGGTGTTCTTAAAATACCTTAAAATACCTTCTATGGATGAATCCGAATTTGAGTTTTTGGATGGTTTTTTGGTTTGTGAAACTTACTCTTGGGAGGCAGAAAATTCCTGGCTTGCATTAGGTTTGTGTCAAGTACTTATAGAATGATCAATTTAGGTCAAAAAGTTGGATAGTTGTTTAGGAGATTTGATCCAAAAAGATTCAAAAAGATGGCCTTTGAAAATCAATTTTTTTTTTGCATAAACACTTGCTATTTTGGTATGATTCTCATTATTCTTGTATCAATCAAGTCTAAATATAATTTAAGACCTTCTAGAAACCAAATCAAATTTAATTTTCATTATTTTATATTTTATTTGAATTTAAAATGATTTTTTAATATAAAAATCATAATAAATAAAAACAAAATAAATAAAATTATGAATAAATCAATTTAATTTCGTGCAAGATGTTTTGATGTGGTTGGGTCATTATTTGGCAAGCCCATTTGGAAGAAATTGGTTTTAGACCTCCATTTTCCTCATAAACCAACCCAAAATTTCCCAACTTTGCAAGGGCACACATCCTTCAATTTTAATTCTATGAGGGTGTTATTGGACATTTTGGAAAGCTTGAAGAGTCCTCTAACCAACCCCACTGGTTTCATGTCCATATCATTTACCAATCTCAAGTTATGCCCTTTTGAAGTTGTTGACTTTTTGTTGACTTTCAAAAGGACCTATAATGTCTTAGTTCATACCTTCCAAATGAAGCATTTTTGGGCTTGGCTTGTGAGACACAAAGTTGTAGAGAATTAAATTTCCTTCAAAATGAGCTTTGGATGGAGACTTTGTGATGAAGCATGTGAAAGTTATGGCTGGTCAAAGTTCAGTTGACTTTTACTGAGGAAACCCTAATTTAGAAACTCCTGATTCTTGATGATCTGAAATCTCCTTGATGAGTCATGATCAACCCTTGATCAAATGATGAATTTTACTTCATATACTTGAGGTTGGCAAAAAATCATGAAGTTTGACTTTGGTTTGACCACAGTTGACCTCAGTTTGACTTTTCAACTGCTTTGACTGATTTTGACTTATCTGATCATTTGACTGAGCAAACTTTTGAGAAAAGTCTTGAAACTTGTCATGGGGGTTATTACACACATATAAGATGTTATGAAGCTCACTTGAAGTCTTGGAAGTTCATTTAGCCTGATTAAAGTCAAAACCCTAGTTTTGGATGCACTGCTTAGGAGGTGCATTGTCTGAGGGAATTGTCAACTCTTCTGACCAATTGTGAACTTTGTGAACCTTGTGAACCATCATAAGATGTCTTGTGAACCTTGTGGGAGGTCTTGTGAACCTTTTGAACCTCATAAAGTGACTTGTAGACTTCATGAACCTCATGAAAGGTTTTGTAAGCATTGTGAATCTTGTGAACCTTGTGAACCTCATAAAGTGACTTGTAAACTTCATGAACCTCATGAAAGGTCTTGTAAGTGTTGTGAATCTTGTGAACCTTGTGAACCTCATAAAGTGACTTGTAAACTTCATGAACCTCATGAAAGGTCTTGTAAGTGTTGTGAATCTTGTGAACCTTGTGAACCTTCTTAGCACACAAAGTCTTGTATTGTGAGGGCAAATTTTGGGGTGCAACAGAAGGAAAGTAAGGTGAAGAAGAATGAGCAAGCTCAATCTCAAGCACAAGACAAAATGCAGCAATGATGCATAAGAGGGATGAAAAGATATTGTGAGAAGTGAAGGCAAATTCACTTCTCAAAGCAACTTACCACCTGAAAAGTTAGTGAAAGAAATGCAATGCAATGCAAAATGAGATGAAATGGCATGATGCAAACCAAAACCAGAAGCATGAGTATGATGTTAATGATGCTATGAGATGATGCACATATGAGGCAAGGCATGGGGATGATCATACAAACATGTGGATGCAAGAGAAGCATGCTTAGGACCATGAATGTTCATGAAAAGTTATGAAATGCAAATGACATACAATATGGCAAATGAAAGATGCAATGATCAAGTATGATTCTAATATGTCCTAAGATGTATTATGAATCAAATGGATGCACAAAATGTCATGGCAAGTCATGGTATGCAAGCAAATGGAAGATGGATGCAAATGAAAGCCCAAATTAGGGTTCATGATCAATTCACAAAACAAAAATTCAAAACCAAAAGCAAACATCATGATAAAAATTTGAAAATGCATTCAAAGGAACCCTAAACCTATACAAACTCACTGCCCAAAGGAGGGGTTCTAACTCTTAACCTAATGAGAGTTATGAATATCTTAAGTCTACTAGGGTTTCAAGGTACCTTATCAAGAAAAATGCAAAACAAATAGGAAATTTAATATCAATTCATGCCAATTTAATCCTATAAACTACATGTTATACAAGATGCCATGCAAAAAGAATCATTGTCCAACTCTTAAAGGCTAGGCAGAAATGAATTTTTGAAGATTGGATCAAAATAATGCCTTGAAATGAAATTAATTCCTTTGAAAATTGTCAAGAGGAATCAAGAACAAAAAATAAATTTGGTTTGAGGGTTGGATAATGTTTCTAAATGATTTTAAGTGTTACATGATTTTTTTTGGGATTTTTAAATACCTAAAAGTATTTTTAATCAATTAATTCTCATTAATTAATTAAAAGTAATATTTTAAATGATTTAAAAATATTTTTTAATGCAAAAAATAAAAATAAAAATGTTTTTGGTTTCTGAAAATTAATTGAACCTTTGACAAAAAATTTCAGAATTTTTAAAGATGTTTTGCTATTTTTAATAAATTGTAGAAAACAAATGAAATTAAATGAAAATAAAATTGAATTTAAACTGAAAATGGGAAAGTCAACATATCAAAGGGCCAGGATTCGAACTAGGACGCGCGGGAATTGACTAGGCGCGCATCTGGACGGCCAGCATTCAAATTCTCCTAATTATGATTAGTGCCCTAATCTGAACCCTAAACAAAATCAGGTGACCGGAACAGTGTTCCGGTCGTCTTCCCCGACGACCCCCTTCTTCAATCTCTCTCAATATGCCATGAAACCTCTCAAATCTCTCCAGAATCAATCATTGAACATCACTAAACCTAAACCCCATCCTAAAATCCATTTATTTTCACTGAATCAAGAGAAATGAATCAAAACGGAAAACACACAAAAGTTTCAGAGATCAAATACATCCTACACACGCAACCATTTTCAAAGATTCAAAGCTCAAAATGATCAGCACACCACATAGAATCAGTTTATAACCTAAAACGCAAGTTCTGGAAAAATGTTTGAGATGGCTACCTGAACTGAAGTCCTTCGAACAGGAGCTTTCTGAGCCTTTCTCCTATGCAAACTGACTCCTCTGGTCCCCCTGAGCTCAATGGAATGCTTCACAACTCTTGTTGATGGCTGATTTGGGAGATGGCAGAAGTTCTGTTCAAGGGGGGGTGGTGATCGTGTTTTGGTTTCAGTGGGTTTTAGGGCAAAGTGAGGGCAGGGAAATGATCAGGGGAATGTGCTGAAATGTTTTGTGGAGTTTGTTTGTGTGTTTGAGGCTTGTGGAGAGTGTTTCGAATGAAATTGCAAATGAGGTGAAAAATGAGGATGCTGTCTTGGAGGCAAGATCAGAATGAGTTGTCTGATGAAAATGAAGCCTTGGAGTGTGTTTGTAAGATCTGGATTGGGCAGAGAGTTGTTGTGTCACTGTGGGATTGGTATGGGTGTTCTTGCCAAAAAGTCAAAAGTTGTGTACTTGAGGTATGGGCAATGGTGTAGCTAGCTCATTGGCTTGTCCTTGCTCAGCTGAGTTTAAGGAGGTCCATGGAATTGTTTATGAGATACATCAGCAAGTTGATCAAGGTTTGTGTAGTGTTTTGCAAATTTCACCAAGCTTGGCCCCTTTGGAAATTCTTGAGATTCAAGGCATCAAAATGCAAAGTTCTTTGGCCCATTCTGAATTTTAGAGGTCATGTGATCATGTTGTGAAGAATTTGTACACATTTGAGGCCTTTAGAACACTTGATCATACCATTTTGCAAAATGCCTCTTTGGTAGAAAACTTCAAATTATGTGATTTTAGCCAACTTTGACAAGCCATAACTTTTGATCCAAAATGAATTAGGTCAAGTTATTGTACTTTTTGAAAAGGGAATGATCCATTCTACAACTTTCATGACCAAAGTTTTTCCATTTGAAACATTTTTGAATCAAAAATCAAGGGTTGAAAAAGTTTCCCAAAATGGCAATTTTCAATATAAGTCAACTTTCCCAAAAAGTCAACTTTGCAAATGGCTTGAAATTCTTCAATTTTGTGAACTTATAACATCTTCCATGATCAAATAAAGATCATGCATAATCAAAATGATGATGAACACCCTTTGGTTGGGTCATTGGGGGCCTCAGATGCCCTGATTTTGCACTGGCTTGCTCAAAAAGTCAACTCTTGATCAGATGACTTCCCCATGGAATTTCTTCATGAAAATTGATATGCATGATCCTTATACAATATAGAGACCAATAGAAACAAGAATGACCAAAAAATTTGGAGCTATGGCCTCTAAAACCAAAACCCTAATTCTAGGTCATCTGTGTAGTTAAACCTGGCTCTGCTTCCATGCCATTCTCAGTTCTTGTGATTCTTTGATATTCTTGACTTTGAGGAGACATAATATGATGCTTGAACATACATGGACCCCTTTGAAGTGATTGATGACCTTTGGAGTATCTCAAGAAGCTCTTGGATTGCTCAGATCACAAACCCTAGATGCAGATGACTTTGAACCAATGCAGTGAATCAAAAATGCAATATGAGATGCTATGATTGAGTTTATGCATATGAAGAGATCACAAGCCATGGTGTGAATGGGTGAGGTCAAATTTGGGGTGTTTACACATAGCATTCGCATCATATTCTCCCCACAAAGCGTAGCATTCCGTCCAATACGGAGCATTACGGCAAATATCAAACATATTGCATAATCATGAGCCATATGTCGAACTGAACACTTGTAAATACTGACGCTCCACCAACAATATACAAAATGTTTCCCAAAACTCCCCGGCAGAATGTCAAAGCATTTCCTTTACACTCACAAATACAGAAACATGCCTTTTGGGCACTCGTCCGTGTCATCATTCCCCAGTAAAATCGCCCGAGCAAACAGATGCTTGTATATTACAGATGCTTCTTGGCACTCGTCTGTGTCATACCCCCAACAGAAAGCCAAAGCGTCCTCTTTGCACTCACAACACATGTGTACATATATATACAATTCCCTGACGCCCGTCCGTGTAGCCTTCCCCAACATAGTTGCCTATACACTTTGTGAACCAAATACTTGTTTATAATACACTTTTTCTGACACTCGTCTGTGTCGTGCTCTCCCTAGCAAGTTGAACACTCGTTTGTGTCTCACTCGCGTTTGCTTATTTCAGATACCCGTCTGTATCTTGTATATACTACTTAAATCCCCTTAGAGTCAACACTCGTCCGCGTTCTTTGTTAACCGGTTGGTACTCGTCCGTATCATTATCTCTGAACATGTGTCAAGCGTTTGTTTTTGCTGATACTCGTCTGTATCATAGTCTTAAGGATGCTTGTCCGCATATTTAATCTATACACAGTGTCAAACACTTATACCTTTCATCTCTTAAATGTAGACACTCGTCTGTGTCTACTATTCCCCAGAAGAGTCCCCATCAAATCTTAATAAACTATTTCATTTCTATCTGACATTCGTCCTATGTCATGATACCTTTCGGCAGCCGTACCCTGCCAGGTGATCGTCCTTCACCTTTTTTTTATGATCGTCCTTCATCATCCCCAGCGGAGTCTCTATTCATTAGAACCCCTTCCTATCCGACATTCGTCCTATGTCGTGATATTTTTAGCAGTCGTCCCCTGCTAGGTGATCGTCCTTCACCTCTTGATGATCGTCCTTCATCATGCTTATCCGATGGCCGTCCCCATCGTTGACCTTTTCTATCCGGCATTCGTCCTATGTCACGATACTTTTGACAACCGTACCTTTCCAGGTGATCGTCCTTCACCTTAGATGACCGTCTCTCATCTTAACCCCAACAGAGCAGCCGTCCCCTGCTAGGTGATCGTCCTTCACCTTTGATGACCGTACCTCATCATTTGTTTCATTTATGCTTTAAACTTGATGGTTGTCCCCATCACCTTTAAATCCACAGAGAGTCCTATAACCTTACTTGATGGTCGTCCCCATCATGATCCCTCTATTTCCCCAGCATGTCGGTCGTCCTCGTCATTGCTTAATCCCTAGCAGTCGTCCTCTGCTCAACGGTCGTCCTCCGCCGCCCGCACCTTTATAACCATACTTTATTTTCTTTTACAATCTATATCCCTTTTCTTCTTCATTCTGTGAGTGCAAATTTTGGACTGTCTTTGGTATTCAACCACAAGTTATCTTGTTTGTCTGTTAAGTCGTTGCTTACATCCTGCACAGCTAACTCATGTTTGAATGGGGGCAGCTGTAAACACCCCAAATTTTCCCTCACTCATTTCACCATGGCTTGTGATCTTTTCATGTGCATAAGTTCAATCATAGTATCTCATATGGCATTTTTGCTTCACTGCATTGTTTCTAAGTCATCTGCATTTAGGGTTTGTGATCTGAGCCATCCCTGAGCTATTTGAGCCACTCCAAAGGTCATCAATCACTTCAAAGGGGTCCATGTGTGTTCAATCATCATATTATATGCCCACAAGGTCAAGGAAGTCAAAGAATCACAAGAACTAAGAAAGGCATGGAAGCAGAGCCAGGTTTAACTGCACAGATGACCTTGAATTTGGGTTTTGGTTTCAGAGGCCATAACTCCAAATTTTTTGGTCATTCTTGTTTCTATTGGTCTATATATGTTATGAGGATCATGCATATCAATTTTCATGAAAAAATTCAACAGGGAAGGCATCTGATCACAAGGTGACTTCTTGAGCAAGTCAGTGCAAAATCAGGGCATCTGAGGCCCCCAATGACCCAACCAAAGGGGTTTCTCCATCATTTTGAATGTTTATGATCTTTATTTGATCATAGAATATGTTAGAAGTTCACAAAATTGAAGAATTTCAAGCTATTTGCAAAGTTGCCTTTTTGGGAAAGTGACTTATAATGTAAACTTGCCATTTTGGGAAAGTTTTTCAACCTCCTCTTTTTGATTCAAAAATGCTTCAAATGAGAAAACTTTGGTCATGAAAGTTGTAGAATGGATCCTCCCATTTTCAAAAAGTACAAGAACTCATTATAATTCATTTTTGATCAAAAGTTATGGCCTTGCAAAGTTGGATAAAATCATTGAAATTTCACTTTTACACCAAAGGGGGAAAGTTGCAAAACCTCATGCCAAGGCCAAATGTGACTTCAAAGTGACTTCTAAGCATTACACAAACATAAGTGATCACACTAAAATTCACCGTATTTCTGACTCCGATTTCGCATGCATTCTTAGCTTTTATTGTTGTTTTGCTTTGTTATTGCTTTGTTTTCTTATGTTTTCAGGTTTTTATAATAATCGGAGCTTGAATCGGGAAAAGGAGCGAAAAAGGAGTGAAAACGGACGAAAACCTAGAAATTCAGCATTTTGCACTTACGGCACCCACCGTGGCGGGCGCCATGGGGTTAGCCATGACGTGGCCACGTCTCAAGACCACTCCTCAACCTCCAAGACCCACGATCCCCACTCCATCATCCCCTGTAGGGACCATGGCGGGCGCCACAAGGCCAAAATCAGTAACCTCCACTTTTTAGTGGAGGGGCATCCCTGTCATTTCATGCTTTCAGTTTCTCCTATAAATAGGACCTTAGATTTTCGTTTTTCTTCATCCAGAATTAGAATTCTCTAGGCATATATCAGTTATAAAGCAGTTGCCATTCCACATCGGGGTGCCTCTGCAATCGAGTGATCGAGTCTGTAATCTGTCTGTGGTTCGAGTTTTGGAGCACTCTGGAGGAAGTTAATCCTGCCGCCATTTTAATTCAAGTTCGTACTTTACTTTTATTTATTTCTGCCTCGCTTTTATTTTGTTTATTTCCTGCACTCGCACATTTACGTTGTTTATTTCCCGCACTCGCACATTTACGTTGTTTATTTCCTGCACTCGCACATTTACGTTGTTTATTTCCCGCACTCGCACTTTACTTCGTTTACTTTCCGCACTCGCTTTAAATTACTTTTATGAAAAACTATAAAAAGAATATTTACTTTATCATGTCTAACTAATTCCATAAAGGTTAGAATGTAAGGATCGTAATTAAACCAGTGATCAGTATAATTGTTCGTGGAAACACCTAAGGGCTATTTTATCTTTCAATTCAAATAATTGTTTTTAACTATTTCAAAAACAGCCAAAAGCGCTTTGTATAGTTCATTAGGAGATTTTAGATTAAAAAGAAAAGAGATTTTAAAACGATTTTCGGACGCGTTAGGAAGTTTAAACTCTGGTTCGCAAGAACCTCTTTTTGCTAAGAAGTCCAGGTTAAAATACTTTTCAACTTAGTTAAGATACTATATTTCTTAAAAATAGGTTTACTACTCTAACGCAGTACGCACCTTTTTATCCGTGACAATAGGAGGGATTGATTAGAGAGTACAACTCGGTTCTGAATACGCGAAAGCGACAGTTCCTGTTAAATTAGTTCTTTTCAAAGAAGAAAACACTGCCCATAAGTAGTTCCACTAACAAGTACTGGATTATCATTGATTACGTGAATTACATTCGAGCCTGTCTTTATTTATTATTTAAAATTATAATTTTATTTACCATTGCACCCTTATTAAAACCCTTAAAAATAGTTGCCTTAGATACACACCATAACAACAGGTTTGATAGATTGACACTTGGTCTCTGTGGATTCGATAATCTTTTATATTACTTTGACGTGATTCGTACACTTGCGAAAAACACGCATCAAGTTTTTGGCGCCGTTGCCGGGGAGCAATATCGTCAAATTTCATTACCCTGTAGTTATACCGTTTAGACTAAGGTTGTTACCCACCGGTCAATGCGAAAGACTCGCAGTGCCGGAAGTTTAGTAGACCCTCTAGCTGAACCTGAACGTTACGCTCGCGCACGTTTATTTTTCCATAGGAATAGGATAGCTATGGCCGAAGAACAAAACCGAAGACCTCTTAAGGACTTCGCCCAACCATCAAACGAGGAACCTAGTTCCAGTATAGTAAACCCCGCTATCCCAGCCAATAATTTTGAACTTAAACCATCCCTGCTGCAATTAGTGCAACAGAGACAATTCTCAGGTCTCGCTACTGATAACCCGAACCAACATTTAAAAAACTTTCTTCAGTTAGCAGACACCTTTAAAACCAATGGAGCTTCTCCTGAGGCAATACGCTTAAGATTATTTCCCTTTTCCCTCAGAGATAAAGCTCTATCATGGTTAGATTCCCTTCCACCCAATTCAATAACAACTTGGGATGACCTTAGGAAAGTTTTCCTTGCTAGATATTTTCCCCCGAGTAAGACCGCTCTTCTTCGAAACCTAATAACTAGATTTACCCAACACCAAGGAGAGTCGTTGTTCGAAGCCTGGGAGAGATATAAAGAACTATTAAGAGCATGCCCACACCATGGCTTAGAGAATTGGCTAATCATCCAAACCTTCTATAATGGACTTCTTTATAACACTAAAATGACCATCGACGCTGCCGCTGGTGGCGCACTGATGAACAAACCTTACCCTGAAGCTAGTGCCCTTATCGAGGATATGGCCCAAAACCATCAATCATGGGGAGTAGAACAAGCGACAGTGGAAAAGAAGGAAGCCCAAGGAGGAATACATGAGCTAAGCTCTATAGACATGATGCAAGCTAAAATGGACGCGTTGGCCCTAAGAGTCGAACATATGTGTACAACTCCGAATACTGTAGCCGCAGTTTCGCCGAATTGTGAGATATGTGGAACGCAAGGACACCAATCCGCCGAATGCAATCTGTTGAATGAAATCAACACCGAGCAAGTGAACTATACCCAAGGGAACCCATTTTCAAACACATATAACCCTGGATGGAGGAATCACCCAAACTTCTCCTACAAAAATAATAACCCTATCCAAAATACCGCACCTCCGAGACAACAAGGTTACCAAGCCCCTAGAACAAATCAACCTATGCAACCTGTGCCACCAAACCCGAGCTTTGAGGAAATTGTAAAAGATTTCATCGTTGCTCAAAAACAGAAGAACAAAGAGTTCATGAACCAAAGCGTCCATGTTAACGAACTAATTACCCAGTTAGGAACCAAGGTTGATCAAATCATTACTCATAATAAGATGCTTGAAACCCAGATCTCTCAGGTAGCGTTAAACCAAGCCCCACAGACTACACCCGGAGGACAGTTCCCTGGACAACCTCAACAGAACCCGAAAGGGCAAGCTAATGCCATTACTCTACGAAGTGGAACCGCTTATAAGGAACCTTTAAACCCTAGATTAAGTGAGCCCGAAACTTCTGAGAGGAATGAGGAGAAGGAACCAGAGAAGCCTGAAACCCCGGAAAGTCAAGAAAAAGGAGAAGAACCTAAAAATAAAACCTATGTACCACCACCGCCATACAAACCACCAATACCTTACCCTCAAAGATTAAAGAAAACCCAAATCGATAATCAATATCAAAAATTCGTTAAGGTTATAGAAAAACTTCACGTAGAAATCCCCTTTACAGAAGCCATCACCCAAATACCTTCTTATGCTAAGTTTCTCAAAGACATACTTACAAATAAACGTAGACTTGAAGATCCGAAACCCGTGGAATGTAATTCTATTTCCGAAGATAGGTTAGCAAAGAAAGATAAAGATCCCGGAAATTTTTCCATTCCTTGTATTTTGGGGAATCATGTCATCGAAAAAGCTTTTCTAGACCTAGGAGCTAGTGTGAGCTTAATGCCTTTAGCAGTTTGTGAGAGATTAAACTTAGGAGAATTACAACCTACTAAGATGTCACTTCAATTAGCCGATAGATCCGTTAAATACCCTATAGGCATACTTGAAGACGTCCCTGTTAGGGTAGGTCAGTTGTTTATACCTACTGATTTTGTTGTCATGGACATTAAAGAAGATGACGACATACCGATACTCCTAGGTAGACCGTTCTTATCGACTGCTGGAGCCGTAATAGATGTTAAAAAAGGAAAACTAACTTTTGAGGTAGGTGAAGAGAAGATAGAATTTATATTGTCAAAATTTCTTATGGCACCTGTGATAGGAGATGCTTGTTATGCCTTAGATATCATCGAAGAATGCATTAGGGAATTAGAACAAGAAGAAGAAACTGAATCTATAAAATTGCCATCAACCCTTATTTTGGAAGATGACAATTATAAAACACCCTACATTGATGATAACCTTCACGAATGTTTATCTCTTACCCCAGATCCTATGCCTTGCCCTATGAAACCGACCGTAAAACTTAAGGAACTGCCTAAAAACCTGAGATATGAATTTCTCGATGAAGATATGAATCGTCCAGTTATAGTCAGTGCTACCTTAAACCAAAAAGAAACCGATCAATTATTAGAAGTTTTACGTAGGTACCCCTCAGCCTTAGGATATAAGATCTCTGATCTAAAAGGAATAAGCCCATCCGTATGCATGCATCGGATTTTGCTTGAAGAAGATTCAAAACCTTCCAGAGAACACCAACGAAGAATAAATCCTATAATGAGTACTGTAGTTAAGACTGAAGTTCTTAAGTTACTAGAGGCAGGTATAATATATCAGATCTCGGACAGTAAATGGGTGAGTCCTGTGCATGTAGTACCTAAAAAGGGAGGCATCACAGTCGTGCAAAACGAGAAGGGCGAACCGGTAGCAAAAAGAACCGATGGAGGTTGGCGTATGTGCATAGATTATAGAAAATTAAATAAAGCAACTAGGAAGGACCATTTCCCATTACCATTCATAGACCAAATGTTGGAGCGCCTAGCCAGACACTCTTACTTTTGTTACTTAGATGGATATTCCGGATTCTTCCAAATACCTATTCACCCCGAAGATCAAGAAAAAACTACCTTTACATGCCCAGTTGGAACTTTTGCCTATAGAAGAATGCCTTTTGGACTTTGTAATGCTCCTGCAACTTTCCAACGCTGCATGATGTCTATCTTTGCTGATTATTTAGATGGAATTATGGAAGTATTTATGGACGATTTCTCAGTTTGTGGATCAGATTTCAAAAATTGTCTTGTCAACCTTGAGAAAATCCTGGAGAGATGTGTGGAGGTAAACCTTGTGCTAAATTGGGAGAAATGTCATTTCATGGTCACCGAAGGGATTGTTTTAGGACATATAGTTTCCGAAAAAGGTATAGAGGTAGATAAAGCAAAAATAGAAGTCATAGAGAATCTAAAACCGCCGAAGACTATCAGGGAGATAAGAAGTTTTCTTGGACATGCCGGATTTTACCGACGTTTTATCAAGGATTTCTCCAAAATAACAAAGCCCTTAACTGGTCTTTTGATGAAAGATGCTGAATTTATCTTCGATGAAAAATGTACTGAAGCATTTAATCTTCTGAAGCAAGCTCTGATTTCAGCACCTATAATGAAACCCCCTGATTGGTCAGAACCGTTTGAGATAATGTGTGACGCCAGTGATTACGCTGTTGGAGCCGTTCTAGGTCAAAGAAAAGACAAAAAAGTTACATGTGATTTATTATGCCAGTAGAACCCTAGACGCTGCACAGCTCAACTACGCAACAACCGAAAAAGAGCTCCTAGCTGTAGTTTTTGCAATAGACAAATTTAGATCTTATCTAGTAGGAGCCAAGATTATAGTTTACACCGACCATGCTGCCATTCGTTACTTACTAAGCAAAAAGGATGCCAAGCCTAGGTTACTTCGATGGATTCTATTACTGCAAGAGTTTGATTTGGATATCCGTGATAAGAAAGGCACTGATAATGTGGTAGCTGATCACCTATCTAGGCTAGAATACCTGAAACCTGATCCAGTTCCCATAAATGACGATTTTGACTATGATAGACTGATAGCCCAACTAGAAACCATTGAAGATGATAACCCAGACCCTCATGAGTATTTTCAAAAATCCTTAGCCATAAGTGATGTACCTTGGTATGCAGACTTTGTTAATTACCTAGCCGCTGACATCATACCCCCTGATCTAAACTACCACCGGAAGAAGAAGTTCTATAGTGATGTGAGAAACTTCTATTGGGACGAACCGTTTCTTTTCAAGAGAGGTAAAGATGGCATTTTCCGCCGTTGTGTTCCAGAAGAAGAGGTAAATAATATAATTGAGCATTGTCACTCTGCACCCTATGGTGGACATGCAAGCACATCGAAGACCTACGCCAAGATTCTTCAAGCTGGCCTATTCTGGCCTACTATGTGGCGTGATGTCCATGCTTTCATTGTCAAGTGTGATAGATGCCAACGCACAGGAAATATTTCAAGACGTAATGAAATGCCGTTAAGAAATATCCAAGAAGTAGAACTCTTCGACGTATGGGGTATAGACTTTTTGGGACCGTTCCCACCATCTTTTGGAAATCAGTACATCTTAGTAGCAGTTGACTACGTGTCTAAATGGATTGAAGCTATCGCCGCACCCACAAACGACACCAGAGTAGTCATCAAATTATTCAAAAATTATATATTTCCCAGGTTTGGAACCCCCCGTTTAGTCATAAGTGATGGAGGATCACACTTCATATCGAGAATATTTGATAAACTTTTAAGCAAGTATGGAGTTAAGCATAGAGTAGCAACACCATACCACCCACAGACCAATGGACAAGTGGAAGTATCTAATAGGGAGATAAAACAAATCCTCGAGAAGACTGTCTCTATATCTAGAAAGGATTGGTCACAGAAACTTCAAGAAGCATTATGGGCCTATAGAACCGCTTTCAAAACTCCTATAGGAACAACCCCTTATCAACTGGTCTATGGAAAATCATGTCACTTACCTTTTGAATTGGAACATAAGGCCTATTGGGCCATCAAAACTTTGAATTTGGATTACTTGACTGCTGGTGAGAAACGTATCCTTGACATCCACAAATTAGAAGAGCTCAGACAATCTGCCTACGAAAATGCCATCATATACAAAGAAAGAACAAAAGCTTGGCATGACAAAAGAATCATAAGAAGAGACTTCAAAATAGGCGATCCTGTTCTCCTGTTCGATTCTAGGTTACGACTATTTCCAGGTAAACTCCGTTCGAGATGGACTGGCCCTTTCGAAGTATCTAAGATCCTGAGATCCGGTGCTATTGAAATCAAGAACCCGACATGTAAACCATTCATCGTCAATGGACAGAGGTTGAAGCCCTACGAAGGAGGTGACATTCCAACAACATACACCTGCCATACTCTGAGTGATCCACCATATCCTTCCAATGATGTTTAATTATCGGTCGTCGAGCTAATGACGTTAAACTGGCGCTGCATGGGAGGCAACCCATGGTTTTTCTTATTTTTGTACTTTTTATTTTTTACTTTTACTTTATTTTGTTTATATTATTATTATTATGTCAGGACTAACGATTGAATGTTTTATGTGCTTTCAGGACTTGTTTGCTAACCTTGTACAGAATGCAGAACCCTGATGACATGCACGTGGCCTTTAGAGATGATGCACAGAGAGAGCGTTACTATGTCCACATGAGACGCCCTATGGCTCCTACCAGGTACCCTGACCATGACTGCATGGATGCCTTGGGGATAGAGCCAAGCGTCAGATTTTTATGCCATCAACTCCAGTGGGACCAGTTTGACTACAGGAACAACACTTATAGGAACTTGACTCTTGAGTTCCTCAGCTCGTTTCATTATGACCCTTGGGCTGGACCCGATGGACTCGCTGTTTTCAGGTTGTTCGGGATTGACTACTCATTCTCTCACAGAGAGTTTGGTGATTTGCTAGGTTTCCAGACTACTCCTGATGCTATTCCAGATACACCGATGGGGTATTTTATGAGCAGAGAAGTGGAAAAGTTTTGGACTAAAATATCCGGCGGAGGGAGCCAAGATCCTTCTACCCAGTTTTCTCAGGTAATCCACAACCCTGCATTGAGGTACTTCCAGATGATTCTAGCACATTATTTCCTAGGTTTTCCAGATACAGAGACACTGCTAAGTGAAGAGGAGATTTTCCTACTGTTTTGTGCGACTCAGTCTCGCCCTGTTGCTTGTGGCAACTTTCTGTTAAAAGGCTTGGCTAGTGTTGCCAGATCATCCGTAGGCATCATCCATGTCGGTGGGATTGTTACACAGATAGCTACTGCATTGGGTTTGTCTCGCAAGTTATTGCACCTCAGGACCTTCTGCTGCTACACCACCCTGGATATTGATTTTTGTCTTGATAGAGGACTGATGAGGAGGGCTTCTTTTGAGCCCAACATGTTTAGATTGCTGATCGACGGCGAAGCGATACACTACTTTACATTACCAGATCAGCTGATGACCAGTGTCCATGATCCTGAAAATTGGAGTTATGCTCTAGAGGGTTATGGAGAGACTGTCGAAGAGCCGAAATCGCCTCCCGCCGCTGAGTACACTCCTACACCTCTTACTCCCCAAATCACTGTTATGTCTAACAATATGTCTCTGCAGCCACCTGACCTACAAACACAGATTTATGAGCTCCGTAAGGAGACTGCCCTGCTCAAGCAGGAAGTGGCAGACTTAGAGTTACAGATGCAGGTTTCTGATCTCACTCATGCCTCAGAGACCGATGCTCTACATCAGGCGATTGAAGAGCTTCGGAGGGAGATAGCTGAGATTCGTGGATCAAGCCAGGAAAAGACGCCTACCACATGACTCATTCTACCCTGACAACATTACCCTAGTATTTTATTTATCGCATTTCCAGACATATTTTACTTTACTGCAGCTTTTATATTTTCATGCACTTTGAATTCCTTATATATATACATATTATGCACTAATGTTAACCTTTTTCTTTTTCTTTTGTTTCTTTAATTATTTTTATTTTTTGTCGTGCAAAGAAAAAAAAATATATAAGACAAAAATAATTTCATTTTTGTCTTCACAAAAAAAAATATGCAAGCCTCAAGCCTTGAAAAGAAGAAGAAAACGCTATCCAGACCCCCCGAAGACCAAAGGTGCAAGGAAGGCCCAAAAGGAGGATCCAAAACCACAAGGCCCAGGAATTGGCCTTGTGGCGGGCGCCATAGGCCCTGTGGCGGGCGCCACACCGTACCATCAACATATACGGGATTCAATCCCCATTTCCACCATTTTCATCCCTTTCTTCACCAAAAACCCATTTTTCCAACCTTCCAAATCCTCCTTGAACCCCATTAAAGCTCCCTCATTTCCAAAATACCCACCATCCATAAAACATATCCAACATCCATTTCCATTTTCATCCATCAAAAACCAAAAAAATCAAAACTTTATCATTCCCTCATAAACCACTTTTTCTACCATTTTCACTACCTAAGGAGCATTCAACAATGGAGTTCAACGGATTTCTTCTTCGTGATGGAAGACCGGGCGAAAGGCAACGGAAAATTATTCAGAGGCTTCAAAGTCGAGAAATTCTCTCGACTAGGTACGTCGACGATAACTGTCTGTATGCTTTGGGTATTTATCATAGTGTTTTTAATTTATTAGAATTTCTAGGCTTGCATAATATCTTCATCAATCAGGAACCTACCTATGAGCGACTGACAACTGAGTTTTTGAGTTCTTTGATATACACTGTCAGTCCTAACACTGCTAGCACTGTTGGTACTGTTATTTTTAGACTGTTCGGAATTGAGTATGAATTCAGTACCGACGATCTAGCAGGTTTGTTAGGAATCCCTCATAGGGAAGGTTCGATATGTGAGGCACCTTTGGATGCTGAATGGTCGGCCGAGGTATTTACCTTCTGGCTAAGGCTTTCAAGTACTTCAATTAATTCTTTTGAAGGGATACTTGCGTCGACCATTCACAACCCGGCCATAAGAGTTTTTAGACTTCTTTTGGCATGTACTATTTTTGGCCGGGAAAGTCCAAACAAGGTAAATGCTCGTGAACTCCTATTTTTGCAAGGATGCCTCACTAGAACCCACATCAATCCGGTCCCGTTTATGCTTGCCCATATGACTTTATTTACTAATAAAACAGGACCGATTGTATTTGGAGGACTTGTTACGTCTATTGCTCGGGCTCTTGGCCTGAACAATGAGATAGCTACACTTGAACCACTACCTCCTCGCACAATTAATTTAAAATTTCTGAAGGACATGAAATTGTGCCGAACAAGGAGAGAAGGTGGTTATGAGTTGATGGTTCATGGGGTAGCTATCCCATCTGTTGCTTTACCATGCAGTAGACGTACTGATGTACGTGATGAAAGGAACTGGACCTATGATCTTAATGCTCCACGTGTTTTGGGTCCACTTCCTCCTAATATTCCCGATGGGGAGGCACATGACACTGATGATGAGTATGATCGGAGAGAGCAGTCTCCCATCCCTCACATGTCCCCCCATCGTCCTTCACAGTCACACACTGCACCATCTTCCTCTAACCCTGTTGCAGGTACTGCTCCTGGATTCTATGTCACCGAGGAGATGTGGCGTGATATGACAGCTAGAGAAGAAAGGCGTGATGGCCTTCTCTCTACTATTTCACAGCAGCTGACGGACAACATGAGCTTCATGCAACAATCGCGATTGGTTTCGGATCGTGCTTATAGCAACGTTTGCCGTACCTTGAACGGTATTTCATTAGAGCAGAACCGTCAGAGAGAGTTCAACAGCCGACACTACCAGCTTGTAGAGGCTACTCAGGGTTCCATCTTGGGTAACCTTCGAGAGGTCCGGAGTGCTCAGGCTGCTTTATCAGCACGACTCGACCGGAGGGACCAGCATCGCAGTAGATCCCGTCGTTCCAGACCATCACATCAGGACGGCGAAGGCACCAGTGCCCCTCCTCAGTAGTCTTTTTCCAGGTTACCCCCCTTATCTTATTTCGAAACATTGGGGACAATGTTCGATTTAAGTGTGGGAGGGGATTTTATTGCTTTCTGTCATTTCCCTTTTTAGTTAATTTCCTTTCAGTTATTTCCCTTTCAGTAATTTAATTTTCTTAGATAATGCATGAGTCTGACGAGTCACCAGTATAGTGTCTTTTTAGTTCATCTTCATTTTTTCCCATTTCCTTAGCCTTACCAGAAAAATTTTAAAAAGAAAATAATGTTGTTTCACATGTTTTTTGGGCTTTGAGACAGGTTTAGATTAGGATGTGGTGACTTAGGTCAACTTTTTGAAACATCAGAACCATTTTAGCACCATAGACCTCTTGAATATAGGAATCACTCCTAAACCCCACCACCTTGGCCTTTACTATCATTTTAAAAATTGTCCTAAGTAGTTTATCTTAGCAGTCAGCTCCGGCTTAAGCATGCTCTACGTAGGGGGTCGATGAATATAAGTGAATGATCCAGTGCTAATAAAAAAAGAAAAAAAGAAAAAAAGGCAAACTCTGGTATAGGTGACCCTCACAAAGTCATTTAAACCGAAAAAAGAGAAAAAAAAAATTTGCCACAAAAAGAAAAAATTGCAAGTCACCTATTGTTAGTTGGTTCAGAGGTATCTGGCACTGAACTTGGTAGGGCGGATTACGATCCGATCCCCCGCAGCTACATTTAGGCGAAATAAAAACAGGTTTACACATGCTTATGTGCCAGAAACCTTATGTTATGGATCAGAATCACTAACCGGTCACTCTACTATGAAGCATGTACGGATAACGGGCTTAATGTGATTGCGCCTGAATGAAAAGGACACAAAAAGATGAGAAGATAGGCCTTAATGTGACCTCAGTTTGACTTTTCAACTGCTTTGACTGATTTTGACTTATCTGATCATTTGACTGAGCAAACTTTTGAGAAAAGTCTTGAAACTTGTCATGGGGGTTCTTACACACATATAAGATGTTATGAAGCTCACTTGAAGTCTTGGAAGTTCATTTAGCCTGATTAAAGTCAAAACCCTAGTTTTGGATGCACTGCTTAGGAGGTGCATTGTCTGAGGGAATTGTCAACTCTTCTGACCAATTGTGAACTTTGTGAACCTTGTGAACCATCATAAGATGTCTTGTGAACCTTGTGGGAGGTCTTGTGAACCTTTTGAACCTCATAAAGTGACTTGTAGACTTCATGAACCTCATGAAAGGTTTTGTAAGCATTGTGAATCTTGTGAACCTTGTGAACCTCATAAAGTGACTTGTAAACTTCATGAACCTCATGAAAGGTCTTGTAAGTGTTGTGAATCTTGTGAACCTTGTGAACCTCATAAAGTGACTTGTAAACTTCATGAACCTCATGAAAGGTCTTGTAAGTGTTGTGAATCTTGTGAACCTTGTGAACCTTCTTAGCACACAAAGTCTTGTATTGTGAGGGCAAATTTTGGGGTGCAACAGAAGGAAAGTAAGGTGAAGAAGAATGAGCAAGCTCAATCTCAAGCACAAGACAAAATGCAGCAATGATGCATAAGAGGGATGAAAAGATATTGTGAGAAGTGAAGGCAAATTCACTTCTCAAAGCAACTTACCACCTGAAAAGTTAGTGAAAGAAATGCAATGCAATGCAAAATGAGATGAAATGGCATGATGCAAACCAAAACCAGAAGCATGAGTATGATGTTAATGATGCTATGAGATGATGCACATATGAGGCAAGGCATGGGGATGATCATACAAACATGTGGATGCAAGAGAAGCATGCTTAGGACCATGAATGTTCATGAAAAGTTATGAAATGCAAATGACATACAATATGGCAAATGAAAGATGCAATGATCAAGTATGATTCTAATATGTCCTAAGATGTATTATGAATCAAATGGATGCACAAAATGTCATGGCAAGTCATGGTATGCAAGCAAATGGAAGATGGATGCAAATGAAAGCCCAAATTAGGGTTCATGATCAATTCACAAAACAAAAATTCAAAACCAAAAGCAAACATCATGATAAAAATTTGAAAATGCATTCAAAGGAACCCTAAACCTATACAAACTCACTGCCCAAAGGAGGGGTTCTAACTCTTAACCTAATGAGAGTTATGAATATCTTAAGTCTACTAGGGTTTCAAGGTACCTTATCAAGAAAAATGCAAAACAAATAGGAAATTTAATATCAATTCATGCCAATTTAATCCTATAAACTACATGTTATACAAGATGCCATGCAAAAAGAATCATTGTCCAACTCTTAAAGGCTAGGCAGAAATGAATTTTTGAAGATTGGATCAAAATAATGCCTTGAAATGAAATTAATTCCTTTGAAAATTGTCAAGAGGAATCAAGAACAAAAAATAAATTTGGTTTGAGGGTTGGATAATGTTTCTAAATGATTTTAAGTGTTACATGATTTTTTTTGGGATTTTTAAATACCTAAAAGTATTTTTAATCAATTAATTCTCATTAATTAATTAAAAGTAATATTTTAAATGATTTAAAAATATTTTTTAATGCAAAAAATAAAAATAAAAATGTTTTTGGTTTCTGAAAATTAATTGAACCTTTGACAAAAAATTTCAGAATTTTTAAAGATGTTTTGCTATTTTTAATAAATTGTAGAAAACAAATGAAATTAAATGAAAATAAAATTGAATTTAAACTGAAAATGGGAAAGTCAACATATCAAAGGGCCAGGATTCGAACTAGGACGCGCGGGAATTGACTAGGCGCGCATCTGGACGGCCAGCATTCAAATTCTCCTAATTATGATTAGTGCCCTAATCTGAACCCTAAACAAAATCAGGTGACCGGAACAGTGTTCCGGTCGTCTTCCCCGACGACCCCCTTCTTCAATCTCTCTCAATATGCCATGAAACCTCTCAAATCTCTCCAGAATCAATCATTGAACATCACTAAACCTAAACCCCATCCTAAAATCCATTTATTTTCACTGAATCAAGAGAAATGAATCAAAACGGAAAACACACAAAAGTTTCAGAGATCAAATACATCCTACACACGCAACCATTTTCAAAGATTCAAAGCTCAAAATGATCAGCACACCACATAGAATCAGTTTATAACCTAAAACGCAAGTTCTGGAAAAATGTTTGAGATGGCTACCTGAACTGAAGTCCTTCGAACAGGAGCTTTCTGAGCCTTTCTCCTATGCAAACTGACTCCTCTGGTCCCCCTGAGCTCAATGGAATGCTTCACAACTCTTGTTGATGGCTGATTTGGGAGATGGCAGAAGTTCTGTTCAAGGGGGGGTGGTGATCGTGTTTTGGTTTCAGTGGGTTTTAGGGCAAAGTGAGGGCAGGGAAATGATCAGGGGAATGTGCTGAAATGTTTTGTGGAGTTTGTTTGTGTGTTTGAGGCTTGTGGAGAGTGTTTCGAATGAAATTGCAAATGAGGTGAAAAATGAGGATGCTGTCTTGGAGGCAAGATCAGAATGAGTTGTCTGATGAAAATGAAGCCTTGGAGTGTGTTTGTAAGATCTGGATTGGGCAGAGAGTTGTTGTGTCACTGTGGGATTGGTATGGGTGTTCTTGCCAAAAAGTCAAAAGTTGTGTACTTGAGGTATGGGCAATGGTGTAGCTAGCTCATTGGCTTGTCCTTGCTCAGCTGAGTTTAAGGAGGTCCATGGAATTGTTTATGAGATACATCAGCAAGTTGATCAAGGTTTGTGTAGTGTTTTGCAAATTTCACCAAGCTTGGCCCCTTTGGAAATTCTTGAGATTCAAGGCATCAAAATGCAAAGTTCTTTGGCCCATTCTGAATTTTAGAGGTCATGTGATCATGTTGTGAAGAATTTGTACACATTTGAGGCCTTTAGAACACTTGATCATACCATTTTGCAAAATGCCTCTTTGGTAGAAAACTTCAAATTATGTGATTTTAGCCAACTTTGACAAGCCATAACTTTTGATCCAAAATGAATTAGGTCAAGTTATTGTACTTTTTGAAAAGGGAATGATCCATTCTACAACTTTCATGACCAAAGTTTTTCCATTTGAAACATTTTTGAATCAAAAATCAAGGGTTGAAAAAGTTTCCCAAAATGGCAATTTTCAATATAAGTCAACTTTCCCAAAAAGTCAACTTTGCAAATGGCTTGAAATTCTTCAATTTTGTGAACTTATAACATCTTCCATGATCAAATAAAGATCATGCATAATCAAAATGATGATGAACACCCTTTGGTTGGGTCATTGGGGGCCTCAGATGCCCTGATTTTGCACTGGCTTGCTCAAAAAGTCAACTCTTGATCAGATGACTTCCCCATGGAATTTCTTCATGAAAATTGATATGCATGATCCTTATACAATATAGAGACCAATAGAAACAAGAATGACCAAAAAATTTGGAGCTATGGCCTCTAAAACCAAAACCCTAATTCTAGGTCATCTGTGTAGTTAAACCTGGCTCTGCTTCCATGCCATTCTCAGTTCTTGTGATTCTTTGATATTCTTGACTTTGAGGAGACATAATATGATGCTTGAACATACATGGACCCCTTTGAAGTGATTGATGACCTTTGGAGTATCTCAAGAAGCTCTTGGATTGCTCAGATCACAAACCCTAGATGCAGATGACTTTGAACCAATGCAGTGAATCAAAAATGCAATATGAGATGCTATGATTGAGTTTATGCATATGAAGAGATCACAAGCCATGGTGTGAATGGGTGAGGTCAAATTTGGGGTGTTTACACATAGCATTCGCATCATATTCTCCCCACAAAGCGTAGCATTCCGTCCAATACGGAGCATTACGGCAAATATCAAACATATTGCATAATCATGAGCCATATGTCGAACTGAACACTTGTAAATACTGACGCTCCACCAACAATATACAAAATGTTTCCCAAAACTCCCCGGCAGAATGTCAAAGCATTTCCTTTACACTCACAAATACAGAAACATGCCTTTTGGGCACTCGTCCGTGTCATCATTCCCCAGTAAAATCGCCCGAGCAAACAGATGCTTGTATATTACAGATGCTTCTTGGCACTCGTCTGTGTCATACCCCCAACAGAAAGCCAAAGCGTCCTCTTTGCACTCACAACACATGTGTACATATATATACAATTCCCTGACGCCCGTCCGTGTAGCCTTCCCCAACATAGTTGCCTATACACTTTGTGAACCAAATACTTGTTTATAATACACTTTTTCTGACACTCGTCTGTGTCGTGCTCTCCCTAGCAAGTTGAACACTCGTTTGTGTCTCACTCGCGTTTGCTTATTTCAGATACCCGTCTGTATCTTGTATATACTACTTAAATCCCCTTAGAGTCAACACTCGTCCGCGTTCTTTGTTAACCGGTTGGTACTCGTCCGTATCATTATCTCTGAACATGTGTCAAGCGTTTGTTTTTGCTGATACTCGTCTGTATCATAGTCTTAAGGATGCTTGTCCGCATATTTAATCTATACACAGTGTCAAACACTTATACCTTTCATCTCTTAAATGTAGACACTCGTCTGTGTCTACTATTCCCCAGAAGAGTCCCCATCAAATCTTAATAAACTATTTCATTTCTATCTGACATTCGTCCTATGTCATGATACCTTTCGGCAGCCGTACCCTGCCAGGTGATCGTCCTTCACCTTTTTTTTATGATCGTCCTTCATCATCCCCAGCGGAGTCTCTATTCATTAGAACCCCTTCCTATCCGACATTCGTCCTATGTCGTGATATTTTTAGCAGTCGTCCCCTGCTAGGTGATCGTCCTTCACCTCTTGATGATCGTCCTTCATCATGCTTATCCGATGGCCGTCCCCATCGTTGACCTTTTCTATCCGGCATTCGTCCTATGTCACGATACTTTTGACAACCGTACCTTTCCAGGTGATCGTCCTTCACCTTAGATGACCGTCTCTCATCTTAACCCCAACAGAGCAGCCGTCCCCTGCTAGGTGATCGTCCTTCACCTTTGATGACCGTACCTCATCATTTGTTTCATTTATGCTTTAAACTTGATGGTTGTCCCCATCACCTTTAAATCCACAGAGAGTCCTATAACCTTACTTGATGGTCGTCCCCATCATGATCCCTCTATTTCCCCAGCATGTCGGTCGTCCTCGTCATTGCTTAATCCCTAGCAGTCGTCCTCTGCTCAACGGTCGTCCTCCGCCGCCCGCACCTTTATAACCATACTTTATTTTCTTTTACAATCTATATCCCTTTTCTTCTTCATTCTGTGAGTGCAAATTTTGGACTGTCTTTGGTATTCAACCACAAGTTATCTTGTTTGTCTGTTAAGTCGTTGCTTACATCCTGCACAGCTAACTCATGTTTGAATGGGGGCAGCTGTAAACACCCCAAATTTTCCCTCACTCATTTCACCATGGCTTGTGATCTTTTCATGTGCATAAGTTCAATCATAGTATCTCATATGGCATTTTTGCTTCACTGCATTGTTTCTAAGTCATCTGCATCTAGGGTTTGTGATCTGAGCCATCCCTGAGCTATTTGAGCCACTCCAAAGGTCATCAATCACTTCAAAGGGGTCCATGTGTGTTCAATCATCATATTATATGCCCACAAGGTCAAGGAAGTCAAAGATTCACAAGAACTAAGAAAGGCATGGAAGCAGAGCCAGGTTTAACTGCACAGATGACCTTGAATTTGGGTTTTGGTTTCAGAGGCCATAACTCCAAATTTTTTGGTCATTCTTGTTTCTATTGGTCTATATATGTTATGAGGATCATGCATATCAATTTTCATGAAAAAATTCAACAGGGAAGGCATCTGATCACAAGGTGACTTCTTGAGCAAGTCAGTGCAAAATCAGGGCATCTGAGGCCCCCAATGACCCAACCAAAGGGGTTTCTCCATCATTTTGAATGTTTATGATCTTTATTTGATCATAGAATATGTTAGAAGTTCACAAAATTGAAGAATTTCAAGCTATTTGCAAAGTTGCCTTTTTGGGAAAGTGACTTATAATGTAAACTTGCCATTTTGGGAAAGTTTTTCAACCTCCTCTTTTTGATTCAAAAATGCTTCAAATGAGAAAACTTTGGTCATGAAAGTTGTAGAATGGATCCTCCCATTTTCAAAAAGTACAAGAACTCATTATAATTCATTTTTGATCAAAAGTTATGGCCTTGCAAAGTTGGATAAAATCATTGAAATTTCACTTTTACACCAAAGGGGGAAAGTTGCAAAACCTCATGCCAAGGCCAAATGTGACTTCAAAGTGACTTCTAAGCATTACACAAACATAAGTGATCACACTAAAATTCACCGTATTTCTGACTCCGATTTCGCATGCATTCTTAGCTTTTATTGTTGTTTTGCTTTGTTATTGCTTTGTTTTCTTATGTTTTCAGGTTTTTATAATAATCGGAGCTTGAATCGGGAAAAGGAGCGAAAAAGGAGTGAAAACGGACGAAAACCTAGAAATTCAGCATTTTGCACTTACGGCACCCACCGTGGCGGGCGCCATGGGGTTAGCCATGACGTGGCCACGTCTCAAGACCACTCCTCAACCTCCAAGACCCACGATCCCCACTCCATCATCCCCTGTAGGGACCATGGCGGGCGCCACAAGGCCAAAATCAGTAACCTCCACTTTTTAGTGGAGGGGCATCCCTGTCATTTCATGCTTTCAGTTTCTCCTATAAATAGGACCTTAGATTTTCGTTTTTCTTCATCCAGAATTAGAATTCTCTAGGCATATATCAGTTATAAAGCAGTTGCCATTCCACATCGGGGTGCCTCTGCAATCGAGTGATCGAGTCTGTAATCTGTCTGTGGTTCGAGTTTTGGAGCACTCTGGAGGAAGTTAATCCTGCCGCCATTTTAATTCAAGTTCGTACTTTACTTTTATTTATTTCTGCCTCGCTTTTATTTTGTTTATTTCCTGCACTCGCACATTTACGTTGTTTATTTCCCGCACTCGCACATTTACGTTGTTTATTTCCTGCACTCGCACATTTACGTTGTTTATTTCCCGCACTCGCACTTTACTTCGTTTACTTTCCGCACTCGCTTTAAATTACTTTTATGAAAAACTATAAAAAGAATATTTACTTTATCATGTCTAACTAATTCCATAAAGGTTAGAATGTAAGGATCGTAATTAAACCAGTGATCAGTATAATTGTTCGTGGAAACACCTAAGGGCTATTTTATCTTTCAATTCAAATAATTGTTTTTAACTATTTCAAAAACAGCCAAAAGCGCTTTGTATAGTTCATTAGGAGATTTTAGATTAAAAAGAAAAGAGATTTTAAAACGATTTTCGGACGCGTTAGGAAGTTTAAACTATGGTTCGCAAGAACCTCTTTTTGCTAAGAAGTCCAGGTTAAAATACTTTTCAACTTAGTTAAGATACTATATTTCTTAAAAATAGGTTTACTACTCTAACGCAGTACGCACCTTTTTATCCGTGACAATAGGAGGGGTTGATTAGAGAGTACAACTCGGTTCTGAATACGCGAAAGCGACAGTTCCTGTTAAATTAGTTCTTTTCAAAGAAGAAAACACTGCCCATAAGTAGTTCCACTAACAAGTACTGGATTATCATTGATTACGTGAATTACATTCGAGCCTGTCTTTATTTATTATTTAAAATTATAATTTTATTTACCATTGCACCCTTATTAAAACCCTTAAAAATAGTTGCCTTAGATACACACCATAACAACAGGTTTGATAGATTGACACTTGGTCTCTGTGGATTCGATAATCTTTTATATTACTTTGACGTGATTCGTACACTTGCGAAAAACACGCATCAATAAGTCATGACCTAAAATTCAGAATGCACCAAAGAATTGCTCACTTTCATGCCTTGATCATTAAGAAACTTCAAAAGGGCCAAACTTAGTGAAATTTGCAAAACCTCCCACAACTTCTCACAAACTTGCTAATTGGCCTCAATCTCATTTCCATGGTCATCCTTGAATCAAGCTGCAGCAGACATGCCTTTGCTCTAGCCCTAAAACAGCCCATACCTCAAAGGACACATAGACTTGACTTTTTGCAAAAGGGGTCATGCCAATCACACTGTGCCACCACCAACCCTCTGCCCTATCACAGTTTGATAAGTGGACAAAATGAGACTCAAAACACACAAGAGGCAAGCCTGAGCTCTCACACAAGTCAGCATACACAAAAATCCCTCCTTTTTCATTTTCTATCGAATCTCTCAACTCAGCAACTCAAACTTAAAACTTCTTCCACCATTCATCTTAGAATGCATCACTGATCACAAACCACCCTTTACTTTGCCTTAAAAGCCATCACACACCAAATACGATTTTTTCCCCTTTTGAACTGAATTGAAGCAATCTCCCAAACCAGCCATAAGAAACTCCAAACAAGCTTTGCAAACTCTTGAGGGAAGTCAGTAGAGGTGATTGGAAGCAAGGAACTGGCCAGAAAGCTCCAAAAGCAAAAGCTCCATCTCAGGTAGCCATGCGAAACTTTTTTTCCAGAACCTCTATTTTAAGTTATTAATTGGTTAAGTGTGATCCCCTGAACATGTTGAACTTTAAATTTTTGAAAATGATGAAGAATTGAGCATGTATGGCTTGTCTGAAATTTCTGCCATTTTTATACCTTGCTTCGAATCTTGTTAATGGTTAGAAATAAACTCCATCTGAGGGTGGGGTTGGGTTTAGAATGGAGAGAGGAAGTAATCTGGAGCTTTAGAGCTCCATAAATGACCTGGGGAAGAAGTTGAAAGTTTTCAGGTGAGGGGGTCACCGGAGAAGAGGACCAGAGCTCTTCTCCGGCAGCCTGAAAGTCATTAAGTGTAAATTAGGGTTAGGGTTTTGGTTTGAATTGAGACCCTTGGATCTGTCTCTCCCGCGCGCACTGTGTGGTCCAGATTAGGTCATTAGGATTAATTGTGATTAATTAAATTAATTAATTAGGATTAGTTTTAAAAATGCCAGTTTGAATGTGGACCCTCAGATTACGCGCCAATCAACTCCCTCCAAATTCATTTGAATGTGAGCCTTAGGATTTGCATACTTTCCCTTTTATTTAATTTTATTTTATTTTATTTGCATTTTATTTACACGAATTTTTAAAAATAGCAAAACATATTGAAAAATTCTGAAAATTTTTATCAAACCTTTTATTAATTTTCAGAACCCAAAAATATTTTTATTTTTATTTTTTGCATTAAAAATTATTTTTAAATCATTTTAATGTTTATTTTTAATTAGTTAATGGAAATTAATTAATTAAAAATGCATTTAGGTATTTAAAAATCACAAAAAAATTCACATTGCATTTTAAAACATTTAGAAACATTATCAAACTCTCAAAACAAATTTATTTTTGGTCCTTGATGTATTTTGACATTTTTCATTGGAATAAAAGTTGTTTAAAGGCAATATTGTTGTTCAAACTTGGAAAAATTCATTCTGCCTAACCATGAAGAGTTGGATGATGGTTCTTCTTGCATTGCATCCTTCATATCATGTAATTTCTAGGGTAAAATTGGTTTGAATTTATCTTTCATTTTCAATTTAATGTGCATTTTTCCTTTTGAGGTACCTTGAAACCCTAGTTAACTTGAGAAAATCATAACTTCCATTAGGTTAAGACTTAGGTCCCCTCCTTTGGGCAGTGAACTTATGTAGGGTTAGGGTTCCTTTGATCCCATTTTCAATTTTTTATCATGTCATTTGCTTCTGATTTTGAATTTTTGCATTGCATATTGTATGTAAACCCTAATTCTTGTCTTCATTTGCATCCATCTCTCATATGCTTGCATTCAAGAACTTGCCATGACATTTTGTGCATCAATATGACATATAAGACATCTTAGGACATATTAGAATCATGTTTGATCATTGCATTACCCATTTGCCATGTTATGCATTCATATCATTTCATAAACTTTTCTTGAATCTTCATGGTTCTTACATGTTTCATTTGCATCCTCCTTGCTTGTATAATCATCTACATCTCTTGGTTTTCTTTTGCACCATCTTTTAGCATCATTAACATCATGTTTTGGCTTCTGACTTTGGTTTGCATCATGGCATTTCATCTCATCTTCATTGCATTTCATTTCTTTTGCTAACTTTTCAGGTGGTAAGTTGTTTTGAGAAGTGAATTTGCCTTCACTTCTCACAATCTCTTCTCATCTCTTTTATGCACCATTGCTGCATTTTATCTTGTGTATTAGAGTGAGCTTGCTCATTCATGCTCTTTCCCACTTTCTTCCTTCAAGCAACTTGTCTTCTTAAGTGAAGCAAGTTGTCTTGCTTCCCTCTACTTCTTCTTCCTCCCATCTGCTTCTTCCTTGGTGGCTCTTTGAAGATCATTCTCTCTTAAGCCTCACAAACCCTAGGATCTCCAAGTATGATAACAATTAGGTTTTGATTAGTCCCCCACTTAGTTTTGCCTTTGTGTCATCCTTGAGTCTTCTCTTCTCATCTCATAATCAAGGACTAAACCCTAAAGGTCTTAAGGCTTTGTAATTAAGCTTATGCCTGCATCCTTCTATTAGGATGGAGTGTATAACTTTAATCCTAAGTGTTAAATCCTTAATGTGTTTAAATCCTTTAATCAATCCATCTAATAATCACTAAGACATCAAGCTTTTAACTTGGGCCTTGCATTAGGGTTCTAATTCTTCCTTAATTGGTTAAGAAGGACTAACCCTAGTGTTAATGGACAAGTCCCCCTCAAGTTGTCTTACAAACCATAAAAATCACTTCTTCATCTTACCATTAACTAAAATCCATTTAATAAAGGCTTTGTTTTGTCATGAGGTTAATCCCTAATCATGGATTAAGTTGAGGAGCCTTCCTCAGCTTAAATGTTCTCATCTATTATCCTTCTATTAGGATGGTGTGATGGGTCCATTAAATCCTTGATTATGGCTTAAACTCATTACTTAACACTAAACAAAAACAACAAAAACATCTAAATAAATGCAAGTAGGTTAATGATCTTAATCCTACATCATGGTGATTAAGTGTGAGGTGCTTACTTCATACTTAAGGTATTCTCATTACCCCTAATCAGAGGGAGGATGTGATGAGTTTACTAACCTATTGGTTTAGGCTTAAGTTCATTTTCTTATGACAAACTCCAAAAAGCAATAAAAGATTGAAAACACCAAAAACAAACAATAATCGTCTCCTCCGGGATTCTTTTCTCACCTCATCCACTCACAAACGAGAACTTGCTTCTTCCGTCTAATGCAAGACAGTTTGCACCTTAGCCAGAAAGGTCTTACACTTGAGCATAGACAAGTAAGCAATTCACAAGTCAATTTATCTTTTCAGTCTCTTTGAGTCGAACTACGGTGTTCTGACTTCCTCATTGCACGAGAGGATACGTAGGCATAACTTAACAGTTATCGAACAAAAGTCTCTGTATATTCCCCCCTCTTCCAGCATCATTTTTTGAGCCTCACAGTCTTGAGCATTTCACTCTTGTCCTTATACTGACACTTCTCTTATACACTTCACTTTTCTCTTACACTGACACTTGCATTCTTTCCAGCTTTGACACACAGATAGCACTGACACTACCCCTTTAAAACACAAATCTTTTAAGCATGGATCCTGTCGAGTACGGCGGACAATCTGGGTGCTAATACCTTCCCAGGTTGTAACCAACCCCCTTTCTCAGTCTCTCTGGTTCGCAACCGTCTTATCCATCTTTTTTTAGGTTTATGCAGCATTACCTTTCCTTCGGGATAAAAATGCCTAGTTGGCGACTCTATTCATTTCCTTCTCTTTTCGCCGACCGTTCGCGTATGCACCCCTTCTGACCTAGGTGTCATCAGGTGGGAGCGACAACATCCAATACAAAAGGAAATTCGACATGGCTCTACTCAGATGCATGGATAGACACAAAGCAGATATGTTAATGCAGGAAGTTCACGAGGGATCCTTCGGTACCCATGCTGGACGACATGCCATGGAGAAGAAACTCTTGAGATCGGGGTATTATTGGATAATCATGGAATCCGATTGTTGCAAGTACTCTCGCAAATGCCATTAGCGTCAAATCTATTCTGATAAGGTGCATGTTCCTCCTAATTCGTTGAGTGTCATGTCTTCACCTTGGCTCTTCGCCATTTGGGGCATCGATATGATCAGAAAGATCAAGCCTACCGCTTCTAATGGCCATCGTTTCATTCTGGTTGCCATTGAATACTTCACCAAGTGGGTGGAAGCGGCGTCCTATACTAATGTTACCAAGAAAGTTGTAGCCCGATTCATAAAGAGGGATATCATTTTTCGATATGGAATACCTTAAAGAATCATTACTGATAATGGTTCTAACCTCAATAATAATATGATGGTAGATTTATGTCGGGATTTCAAAATTGAACATCACAACTCTTCTTCGTACCTCCCGAAGATGAATGGTGTCGTCGAGGCGGCCAAAAAGAACATCAAGAAGATAGTATAGAATATGGTTGTGACATACAAAGATTGACATGAGATGTTGTCGTTCTCATTGCACAGGTACCGGACATCTGTACACACATTAACCTGGGCAACCCCATTCTCACTAGTGTATGGTATGGAGACAGTCCTGCCAGTTGAAGTTGAGGTTCCCTCCTTGATGATAATGATGGATGTTAAGCTTGATGAAGCTGAATGGCTCCATTCCAAATACAATCAGTTGAGCCTCGTTGAGGATAAACATTTAGCAGTTGTATGCCATGGACAGCTATATCAACGGAGAATGAAACGAGCGTTTGACCAAAAGGTACGACCTCGATGTTACATACCTGGTGACTTGGTGCTGAAAAGGATCCTCCCTCCTCCACCAGATCGTGGGGGAAAGTGGAAACCTAACTATGAAGGACCATTCATGGTTAGAAAGGTTTTCTCAGGTGGAGCCTTGATGCTAACAACCATGGATGGAGAAGACTTTCTATCCCTTGTCAACGCAGACACAATTAAAAACTTCTTCATATAAAAGAGACCCGCTGGACAAAAACAAAATAAAATTCCATGCCAAAAAGGGCATCCTGGTGAGCCAAAAACAGAATAAAAGGCTCGGGCAAAAGTTAGGGAAATAAGCAAAAAACATGTACACCCGCTGAGTTGAAAAGCCACATTGGACAACTCAAGCAAAAAAGGGTATCCTGGTGGATTGAAAACTCGAAAGGGAGATCCATGCAAAAGAAGGATTGAAACGAATAACTGCGATCAACGTGATCTGTGATTCACCATCTACAATCATGGATAATCTGAGGATTAAGAATCGGTCCAATCATTTTCCTCAAAAAGCAGAGTATACGGAGAGTCTCGAGGACATACGAGTCATAGCCAGTTTGGAACTTGATGAGATCCAATATTCACATTTCCATTAGGATACTTTATTTTCCTTTTGTGCAATTTCCTCTTCCTAGGGATTGCTTCCTGGTGTAACGCCTATTCACGACCACTTCTTAATCAATAAAATGCATTTTCACTCAAATAAGCTTTCATTTGTCTTTGCTTTCACCTACCATTGATTTAATTGCAAAAAAAACATCTGACAAATGGTGATAGATATTGCATTGCGAATACATTGATGCTTTATAATACATGCTTCAGAGTAAAACATTTGACATGCATCTTAAATATTGAGTAATAGGCATGGTCAATTCAGACCATGAGCCTGGGGATGCAGGCTTGTCTAACTTTCTCTTTTGCAGGGACTATCAGTTATGATCACCAATATGCAGGTACGGAGAAATGAAGCCATTACCAGTGCAAGGAATTAGAGAGTTTCTTCCTCAGTAGGCTTCATTAAGCAGGATTCTTCAACAAGTCTCATCAGACAATATTTTCCCATGCAGAGTATCAAAAATAGGGTTGATATTCCCTGAGAAAAAGGTACCATTATTAAGAGATGCTCTATATTCTCTTATCCCTAGCATGGGACGACATATACTTCCTCATCCCCATCATGAGACGCTTTACATCTCTTGTCCTCAGCTGGAGACGGTCTAAAATTCTTATCTTCAGCGAAAATTATTCTCATTTATGTTCTCTATCATCCCCAATAGAGTCGGAGATTGAAATTTTCCCCAACGGAACAACAGAAGGCTGATGATGTTCTCCCCAAGCAGAGAGTCATCCCTTTTAGGGGAGGTATTCCCCACTAGAGTCTTTTTATCCCCATAAGTACATGAAGATTCATTATTCCCTAGCAGTGGTGAAGATAGTGAGAAGTCATATGGTTTTACTTCTTGCACAACATTGTTCACAGTCTTCCCCAAATAAAGTCCAATCTTCATTGGCATATCTTCCCCAAACAGAGGACTTTGTATCTGAGTGATTCCCCAACAGATTGTTTCCTCGACAGAATATTAACAAACCTTTTCCTCATCCAGGTCAGAAGGTTATTACTTCCCCAACGGAGTTCCACGGGTGGCGTACCTCCCAATCAAGTTCATGTCAGTTCAAGATCCTCCCCAACAAGGTCTTTATTCTTCAATATTCCCAAAGTCCAATTTAATTTTGGAAATTGAGGCAGTTCAGAGCCAGTATATCAGTGGCATCCTCTCCAGCATAGTTGTTATTTTCCCCACGGGGATTCATAGGATCAGATAAGTGATTTTACTTCCCAAGAAAGTTTCCAAGGATACTTGTTATCTCCTTATCAGGAGGTCCTCGTTGCATTTGCATTTAGTAATCATCATTACATTTGCATCTTCAAAAGCATAGCATTTCCATCATTATGGAACATTACGCCATGAAAAAAAATTCAAGCATATGCATATGGAGCATAAGCTAGTTTTGGTACCTTGCGCAAAAGCCAAAACATTATTTCTTCAATCAGGCCGAAGTATCCCCACAAAGAATGCCAAGTTCATTCCTCAACACTATTATTCTCAACACTTGTTATTACCATTCGAGTTATCATCCAGGTTATGATAGTCTCTTTTCAAGCTCACTCACAGTGTGTCTTGTTTGCTTTATCTCCCAAGTGGGATAAATGCTTTTCGACTCCACCAAGTCCAGTTTCGTTTCTTTGAGTTATCATCCAAGTTATGATAGTCTCTTTTCAAGCTCACTCACGGTGTGTCTTGTTCGCTTTATCTCCCAAGTGGGATAAATGCTTTTCGATTTCGTCCAAGTCTGGTTTCGTTTCTTAGAGTTATCATCCAAGTTTTGATAGTCTCTTTTCAAGCTCACTCACGTTGTGTCTTGTTCGCTTTATCCACCAAGTGGGGTAAATGCTTTTTGACTCCGCCAAGTCCAGTTTCGTTTCATTAAGTTATCATCCAAGTTATGATAGTCTTTTTTCAAGCTCACTCACGGTGTGTCTTGTTCGCTTTATCTCCCAAGTGGGATATTTGCTTTTTGATTCCGTCCAAGTCTGGTTTCGTATCTTTGAGTTATCATCCAAGTTATGATAGTCTATTTTCAAGCTCACTCGCGGTGTGTCTTGTTCGCTTTATATCCTAAGTCGGATAAATGCTTTTCGACTCCACCAAGTCCGGTTTCGTTTATTTGAGTTATCATCCAAGTTATGATAGTCTCTTTTCAAGTTCACTCACGGTGTGTCTTGTTCGCTTTATCTCCCAAGTGGGATAAATGCTTTTCGATTTCGTCCAAGTCCGGTTTCGTTGCTTTGAGTTATCATCCAAGTTATGATAGTATCTTTTCAAGCTCACTCATGGTGTGTCTTGTTCGCTTTATCTCCCAAATGGGATAAATGCTTTTCGACTCCACCAAGTCTGGTTTCGTATCTTTGAGTTATCATCCAAGTTATGATAGTCTCTTCTCAAGCTCACTCACGGTGTGTTTTCTTCGCTTTATCTCCCAAGTGGGATAAAGGTTTTTCGATCCGTCTAAGTACGATGGTTTCATTTCTTTTGAGTTGTCATCCAAGAATGACATTTCTCCACCATGTTTTATTTCCCACAGAGTACAAATTTTCCAGTTTATTCGGGTATTCAATCCCTCCATACCTTAAACGCCTGAAAGTCGTTGCTATCATCCATTCAGGTCTACAGTGATTGAATAAGGGTAGTTGTAGCACCCCAAAATTTTCCCTCTTATTTATCACCAATTTCAAGTAGCTTATGCTTCATTTCCATATTCCTCAGTGCACTGTATAAACAATAATAAAATAAATAAATAAAATAATAATGATAAATCATGCAGCATAGATTAACGCATAAGGTATGTGATCAAGCGATTTCGAGGTGGCAAAAATCAGTTATCAAAACTCAAGGTCAAAACATGTCAGAATGGAAGGCACAAGTGTATTTTGAGGGTTTCCCACTAGAAGGAGGGAAAATTTCAAAGTTGACTTGCTTTAACCGGTTAACACATTGGTTAACCGGTTAACACGTGCAAAATTTGAAAAAAAAAATCAAAATTCAGCTTGCATCACACTTTCCCCACTTTTCCGCTTCACCTTGCATTACACTCTATCATTTGCTAGAACCTTCTACCACCTTCCAAGGGAATATTCTAAGAATATGCCAATGGAATATTCTAGGAATATTCCAAACTGACTTTAACTAACTCCCAAACCTAAGGCCCAAGCCTAGCTCCTAACCCAAACCACCCTCAAAATCTAACACATATATAAACAATTTGCATTCCAAACCAAGAAAAAACACTTCATTTTCACCATTTTTCTCATCAATCTCAAATTTCTCTCACTTTTTCTCTCATTCTCCCAAATTCACACAAAGTTTCATCATCCTAGATTCTTCAAGTTTTGCATTGAAACTTGAAGAATTTGAAGCTAAATCTCCACCATTGCATTGATTTCACGGATTATCGAAGCAGTTGCTACTGATTTGGTGTTGATTTCATAGCTTGGAAGTGATTCTTGAATAAATTCATCCAAATCGCATTTATTTTGCGTATTTGTGTGGAAGAGTATCGGGTCTATGGTTTTCTCTCTTATAGTATCTTGATTTGTCATTACAACGATCACCAAAACAAACCTCCACTCTGTAGGTTGGTGAACTCATAATCACTTCTGGTTTTAAGTTATTTTGCAATTTATCGACTTATGTGTTCTTTTTGTTTTGGTTGACTTGCGATGTGTTAATTAATCAGATTGTTAAGTTTTGACTTCTTGATATGTTTGTGGTTCGGGTTAGTGTCACATCAATGCATTTAGGCGTTAATTTCGTGCTAACTTGATAGTAACTGAATTAGGAACCTTAGAAATAAGCTAGTAGCTAGAAATACTTTTTCTGCATTAAAAACGGATTATGGTTCAGTGTTAATTGGTTAACACATTGGTTAACCGATTAACACAGTTCAATTTTAGCAAATTCTGCAGAATTCAGTAGTGTTAACCGGTTAACAGATATTAACACTGAGCTGTTTTGGATTTTTTGTGCATTTTAGTGTATGTTTGCATTCCATTCCATCCTTAACCACCATGGATCATTAGTACATCATTTTAGGGAGTTTTTAGAAGTTTCTTTGGTGCAGGATCATGTAGCTTTGACACCTTTCGACATACATGTTTGTGTACTTCTGATTTTTCGCATAATGATGAATTTGTGCTAATGATGACTTGTGAATGTTGTTACCATGTTTGAACTTCATTGATAGCATCTTAATGATGAGTTAAAAAAATTATACTGTATTCATAATTGATGCATGTTTCAGATACTTGTGCGCATAATCGAATATGTTGCATCTCACTTGAAAACGCATAATCCACATGTTTGCACTCATTCTTGATTACTTGTTTGATTACATTGCATTTTTAATGTTTTTTTTTTCATATTAGAGTGCATTGTAATGCATTTTTCATTTTGTTGCTTGCTTGCATTAAGATTTCATCTTTTGAAAAATGCATATGCTTATTTTTGTGAAAGTCCATTAATACATAATGATGGAGATGTTTGCATTCCTATGTTCATGATCATATTAATCATATTGCATACATATTTGACATTATTGTAATGAATATCCATGCATTGTTGTTCATGCATTTGCATTTTAAAATTATCAAATTCTGCCATGTTTTCATCGCTGCCTTTTAAAACAGAAGTTGTTAATTGCATGTTGTGTTGCATTGTTTTGACACTTTTTATGTTGTTTGGTAGCTGTAATAAGTTGTTTGCATATTATTTTCATTTTGATAGTTGTTTGTGTGCCGAAGCATTGTTATAGCTACTGACTTTAGGTTTTTCATAGCTTTAGGTACCCTTAGGCCTAAGTTTGAGTCTAGTTTGGATCATAATCACTGTATGACATGTTTGGCACATTAATTTTCTTTATTTAAATCATTTTTTACTTTATAAATCATTGAATATTACTAACCTTTTCAGGGGCTAATGGTAAGTATATAGTGTGGGTGTGTGCCTACATTCTACCTTCTTCCTTACCTTTTTAAAATCTTTCAACTTGTGATTACGATAAGCATTTTATGCTTCTTTGACATTTCACTTTCTTATCATCCCTTTGAGTTATAATCTCATCTTTAATCCTTGAAGTGAGTTAGAATTTTCTTTTTTCTCTTATAGGATTAGAATACCTCGCTAACCATAGGATCTCCATTGAATAATAAATTAGGATAAGTCTTAGTTTCCCTTAGTTTTTTTCCTTTCTCAACTTGAGTCTTCTCTCTCTCATCTCAAAGCAAAATCAAAACATCTAATAAAGTTTGAGCTTTCTCATGTGCCAAGGGACTTTTCCATGGGATACTTGCACGCATTCTATATGGGGATTAGGTGTAGGGTATATATCATGATGAATAAGTCTTAGCATGAGGATGCTTCACAAATAACACCTAAAAAACACATATTCATCAAAAATACAAAAAAATTTAATAAATAAAATTAGGTTAATGTGTTTAGGCCTTAATCTTTGGAACTAGGTTTGGGGATTTCCTCGATACCTAAGTGAACTTATTATCCATTCCATTTCGGGATGATGTAAGAAGTATATATCCCATTGAAAGAGACTTGGTGTTGTACCCCAAAATTTTCCCTCCCATAATCAAGACAATATCTCTCAAGACTTCTAAATGATCATAAGCTTCTCAAGATTCTCAATTGATCAAGAAGTGTGGAAGTTTCCCCAGACAATACCTCCTCCTAAGCAAAGTGTCCAAAACTAGGGTTTTGGGTTTCCTCAGGTTAATATGACTTTAAAGGCTTCAAGTGAGATTCATGGAATCCCTTATGACTTCAATAATCCCTATGTCAAGTTTCAAAGCTTTCCCAAAGAGCTTGCCCAGTCAGATGATCAGATATGCAAAAATCAGTCAAAGTAGTTAAAAAGTCAAACTGAGGTCAACTGTGGTCAAATCAAAGTCAAACTTCAAGATTTTTTGCCAACATCAAGTTTATGAATTAAAATTCATCATTTTATCAAGTGTTTATCATTATTCATCAAGGAAGTTTCAGATCATCAAGAATCAGGAGTTTCTAAATTAGGGTTTTCTTAAGAAAAGTCAACTGAACTTTGACCAGCCATAACTTTCACATGCTTCATCAAAAGTTCCCCATCCAAAGCTCATTTTGAATAAAATTTAATTCTCTACAACTTTTGGTCTCACAAGCCAAGCCTAAAAATTCTTTAAATCAATCCCCAAAATCAAGAAACAGAAGCAAACACGTTTTCCCCTTTTTTTTTAAACACAAATCATATATATTTTTCTTAAAAGTCAGTAATACTTTTTTTCACAATCAATCAAAAATAAATAAAATTAAGGAACACAATATTGTTCATCCAGCTTCGACGATGAAAGAAATACCTTCTGTCACTGTCTCAGATGCAACATTATGATATCTCCTTGGTTCCCGACGGCATCATCACAGCGTCTACAGGTCGGTGACTCGCAGCTGACGCATGGAGGGAGGTTTCAAGCTAATTCTGCTTTCGGCTGGAGGTTTGCGGTGGTCCGAGTTGAATAGCGGTTCGCTTTGACTTCTCTCTCACCCAAATCGCGGCTTCGTTCTCACAGATCTGTGTTCATGGTTTTCAATGGCGCGATTTGATTCCGCCGGTGGCTCTGTGAGTGATTCGTACGTTCACGGTTGTGGATCCAGTGGGTGGTTTACGTTTCCCAGCAGCTTCACAGTTTATTGTTGGTGGCTTCGTTTCCACGCGGTTGGTCGAATTTGTCACAGTTGAAATGGTGTTGTTGGTGGGCTATTTCGGGTCTTTCTTCTTCTTCTATCTTCTGTTTATTTCACAACTTTGGTAAAGGCGATGGTGTTCTGTAGATGATGATGGAGGTTAGGTGTTTTCACAGGTCTGTGTGTTTCATTTGGCAGCCAGCTTTGTACAAGTCATGTGGAGTGTGGCGGAAAGGTTGAAATTGTTAAATGTGTGCGGTTTGCGCATTGGTTGCAATTGCACAGAATTTGTGAATGATAGTGGTATGTAGTATGGTGTACTGAGTGGAAATACTAGAAAATTTTGTTGTGCTTGTGTATGGCACTGTGAAAGGGTTCGTTGGGGGTGGCTGAGCTTTTTTTTTTGAGTGAGTATTGAAGGGTTCTTTTATAAAAGAGTTTGAAGTGAGGGTATTATGGAGAGTTTGGGCAGAAAGTTTGTTGAGAAATTCTTGAGGAATATGCCCAAAAAGTTGTGATGCGGTATTCACGATTGTAGTGACTTGGAGGTCGTACAATTTGTTGCAGGATGGTTTTGGTGCGGTACATGATACCAAAGTTGTTGGGATGAAGAATTTGTGTAAGGTTGTAAGAAGAATGCATCTTGAGTGAATTTGTAACAAAACCAACAATAAAGAATAATAAAATATTAACATTATTATAATAACAATTGTAATAATAATAATAATAATAATAATAATAATAATAATAATAATAATAATAATAATAACAACAACAATAATAATATATAAAAAATAAAACAAAAGTAAAGATGGAAATTATAATAACAAAATAAAAATGAAATGGGATAATAAGAATTGATTCTTTATTTTGTGTATAAAAATACTAAATGGAAATTGAATATCATAGAAAAAATAAAATAAAATGAAATAATGATATGGATATTTTTAAGAGAGAAAAGAAAGTAGCAAAATAAATTGATTTTTTTTGTAGAAATTTTTTTTATAATGACTAAATAAAATAAAATAAAAAACTTGAAATAAGAAGAGAATGTACTTTTCGAACAAAAGGAAATGTGACATATTTTTGAATTTTTATAATATCAGACAAAATAATACATGTTTTTTTTTAATTTCCGAAATATTTGTTAGACAGAGAAATAAACTAATACAAGTTTTT
Source organism: Lathyrus aphaca (assembly GCA_963966055.1). Taxonomy (NCBI): domain Eukaryota; kingdom Viridiplantae; phylum Streptophyta; class Magnoliopsida; order Fabales; family Fabaceae; genus Lathyrus; species Lathyrus aphaca. The sequence continues at coordinate 161,580,192 of OZ014520.1, read as the reverse complement.
TTTATTTTTTGAAACAAAGATTAGACAGTAAAATGGTGCGGGTAGGACAAATTTTGGGTATGACACACTCATCTTCTTTTTTTGAGGATTTTGATGACCTCTTGCTTGATCTTTCTTTTGTTATCCCTAACTTTTGCCTGAACTGTGTTTTTTTTAACTTACAGTCAGCAGAATGCCCCCGTTTTTTTTGCCTAAGTCTCCTTCATAGGTTTTGACTTAGCGGGCTTTGATTATTATTATCATCATTTTTTCAATATCATTTTTTTTTAAAGATAATGACTGTGAACCATCATTGGCTTCTGAATTGAGAGAAATCTTCAACACTTCTTTGTTGTGCGCGAAGGAAAGCTTGAGATTACAACCTTTATTGAAATGTGTCTTGAATGATTCTCTTATACTTGAATGCACATTTGAATTAATTGAGAACTATCCATCCCCAGGTTAAAATTGTGGGTTTTTTCGAACAGAAAGAAACTCCAACTTCAAGTCTCAAAGGGGTTGACAAGGGATTAACTTCCTTATTTCTCCAGTGTTTGGGATTTGAAACAATGCATGTATATCATCAGCCAAGTCTTAATCGAAAGCATACCAACAACAATTATGGGTTTTTTCGTTTTCATCATTCTCCCTCCAATCATTGTAAAAGCTTGAGAAAGAAAAAATGAACTTGAAATATAAAGCATAAAGATGTAAATAATAAATGAAATTGAATCAAAACAAAGCAATGCTCATTTCATTAAAATCAACATGAAAATACAAACAAAGTTTAAAAGCAAACAAGTCAATACAATTGAAGAAAATTACAAACATAAAGAAACAATGGCCTAGTGATCCATCAACAATAAGGATGAGCTGTCCCGTTTGATATTATGGCCTTGAAGATAATCTGACAGTTGAAGTCATCTGAAGATTCACTTCTCATGCTTCGGCAAAGGATTATTGACAACATTAGGATTAGTGTCATGAAAGGAAAGGATGGTGTTCCTCATAAGCTCTTTCACCTTAGCCTTCAGTGCAAAGCAGTGTTCCAAGTCGTGACCAGTTCCACCTTGATGAAACTCGCAGCGAAGATCCGATCTATAGCCAGCTGGAAGAGGATCTGGAATAGGAGGCGGAGGCCTAGAAGTAATCATACCACTCTTAATCAAGGAAGGATACAAATCAGTGTAAGTCATCGGGATAGGATCATAATTTATCCTATTGCAATACTGATTTGGTCTAGTAGCAGGACGAGGAGCTTGAGCTTGAGCTTGAGCTGGTTGAGCTTTGACAACAAGAGCAACTGCAGCTACGTATGGTTGAACATATCGTTGTTGTTGGTGATAAGTCTTCCTTTTAGTTGAAATAGAATAAGCATCACCATCTCTTCTCTTCTGAAAATTCCCATGATACTTTCTTGCAGCATTAGAAGATTCAGCATTGGTAATCTTACCTTTCTTGATACCTTCCTCTAGTCTTTCCCCAACAGTGACTAGGTCAGAAAACCAGATGAAAAACTTCCTACCATATTCTCCTAAAAGAAAGGTTGAAGAGTGTCCATGAACAAACCAGTTAATTCTTTTTCGGCCAAAGGTGGCTCCAGTTGAGCAGCTAGCTCTCTCCAGCGCTGAGTGTACTCTTTGAGTGATTCTTTCTCTTTTTGTGACATGTTTTGAAGTTGACGATGGTCAGGTGCTATGTCCAGATTGTACTTATACTACTTTACGAAAGCATCAGATAAATCCTTCCAGCTTTGGATGTGACTCTTCTTGAGTCCCACATACCACTTCATAGAAGCACCACTCAGACTATCTTGAAAATAGTGAATAAGCAACTTGTCATCCTTGGCATGTGCAACCATTTTGCGACAATATATCAATAGATAAATCTTAGGACAAGTATGCCCATTGTATTTCTCTAATATAGGAACTTTGAATTTATCAGGCAAAACTAGATCAGAGACCAAACACATGTCTATTGCAGTAGTACCAAAGACATATTTTCCTTCTAAGCCTCTCACTCTATTCTCAAGAGTCAAACATTTCTCTCTAACTTCATCCATATATCCAGGTTCACCCTGACTATCAGGTTGTGGACCAGCAGCATGGTACACAAAAGGAGAATTTTGATAAGTAGCTTGAGCAGCAGTGTGCACGACAGGTTGAGGTTCGACAAATGTCGGAGCTGAAAAGACTGGTACCACAGATGCACCAACCATTTGAGTAGTAGCAGAAACTGGCACATAATCTGGAGGTAACCCAAATTCTGGCCAAGTAGAAACTGGTTGCTGATTCACAGGAGGGTCAACAACAATAGTCGAAACTTCAGAGATAACAGACCTTTGGGGTGGTTAACCTCGAGCTATCAGAACTTGCATCATTTCAGTGAGCCTAGTCATACTAGCCTTCAACTCATCAATCTCCATTCAGACTTCCAGGTTATGTTGTTCTTGGTTTTCCATTCTCAATCTGATAGCTCTCAATCTGTTAGCAGCTCTAGTTCTGTATCTGTGTTGATGAGACAGCTTGGCGGATCAATAGACAACTGAAGAAGGAAATAAACGGGATGAGTTCCCACACAACTCGGATGAATGCAAAAATATATGAGAATGAAATGATATGCAATGTTCACTTCCATTTTCAGAAAAACAACTCGATTATTGCAAACATGGTCAACATCGAGAACAATCATGAAAAATCTTGACAAAAAGGAATATTTGCTTTTTCTAATATTTGCAATAATCAAAATTGTTTTCCTTGAGAAATGGTTGTGATGATGATCATGATGAATGCATGGATGCAACAACCACAAATAAGATCACGCAAAGCACACGGGTTCAAAGGTTCAGATCACGAGCATGAAGTCAATGGATAAGAACCAACAACCCATAAAGTCATGTACTAAGGTTTGTCTTCATTGTACCTACAAAAAACTAAAAGGGTTCTAACAGAGGTGCCTGGAGTTAACAGCCATCTTTAGAATATTATCGGTACGTTGGATTACTCCCCAACCTATAATATTCTTAAAATAGAGCTCAACCGAGTGTAGTATCGCGTGACAACGACCTTAGGTTTACACCCGGATAATTTCCGCACTATGTTCCTAAATTGGCTTGGATGGGTTAAGGGTTCTACGGTCCTCAGTATGATCAGCTCAAGATCGGAAAATAATACCATGTATGATTACTCATCATGACATTGATAATCTAAGAGAGCCTAACCAAGTGGAGATTATCAAATTGATATCGCTTTGGACTACTCCATCATGTATCGCTTTGAATATCGCCGTCCTATCATAAGTTCAACTCAGATTCGGGTTAGAATCTATCTCACTCACAGAGAATCGACAAAACCAAAATGGAACAAATAGTAACAAACAAATCAAATCAGAGCAGTAAATAAATCAAAGTAGGCCGAATCCACTTAGAGATTACTCCCCAGCAGATTCGCCACTTTTCTGTAGCGGTAAAATCATGAGTGTAAGCTATTGGTTAACTTAACTCAAAGTAAATAGAGTCGCCACCGCACTTTTATTTTATTCCAAATGGAAAAGAAAAAAAAAAGAGCGAATAAAACCTATGAATCTAAAAGCAAAAAGCTAAAATAATCAAGCAGAGAACGGGTAAGGGGATAGGTTACAAATTGGGAAGGTCTTATGCACCCAAAATGTCTGTGGTACACCACGGGAGCCCTTTGAAATATTTATTGCTTTTTTGGTTTGAAAATGGTTTGTTTAAAAGAGATTGAAGAGATGAGAAGAGAAATGTTTTTTAAGATTTTTGTGTTTGAAGAGACGTTCATCTCATGCCTACGTACCCACAAAGTGAAATGCGAGATCAAAACCTCGTAGTTCGTGATATAAATTGTGAAAAGGTTAATGTGTTAGATTGATTTTAAAATGTAAAGATAAGTCGTCATTCTTTAGCGAATACTTCCGCTAGAAAGAATGAATCATATCTAAACATATAAAAATGGTTAAAAAGAAAAGTGCACAAGGGCACAAAAACAATTGAATAAGTTTTGCATTTTTTAAAGTATTTTGAAAAGAAAGTTTCGATATGCTTATGTAGTTTAGCATTTATTAAGAAACGAAATGAAAAGGTAAAACCGCTTGACCTAAATCAAGGTTTGATTATGAAAGAGGTTTTAAGTTTGAAAACAAAGAAGGTTTTTGAAAATAGGAAGAAGATTTGAAAATTTAAGAAGTGGGAAGAGATGAAGGGACTATCCTAAGACTTGAAATAAAAGTTAAAGGAGGAACGATAAAACCGTATGGTGATTATTCTTCGAAGCAATAGGATTTCATCTTCATAAACAAGTGAACCAAATCAAGGCCAAGGTCTTCAATCCATAATAACTTGAGCAAAGGGAAAGATCCTAAAATCTAAGTCCAAAACTCCAAGTCCAATGCTAAGGATAATGACCATAGTCCAAGATTAAAGTCACAAGTCTTTTAGACGTTTAATCCTTTATTAATGTTTTTGTGTCCGAATGGACAAAGGGAAAAAATTAAGAATATGAATATAAACATAAACAATATGATGAATGATATAGTATAATAAAAGCATAGTAAAAGAGATAAGGAGCAAGAGATTAAAATAAAGAGGATAAGGTCCGAGAAAGAATTAAAATGTTAGTATAGTAATAGTATAATAATATTTACATAATAAAGGGTATGGTGGACTTAATCAACCACAACCAAAAAAAGTAACCAAAATCGAAGGGCAACCGGATCCGCTTAGTATCTTACACTATAGTGATCAATCAAGGCAAATAGAATCGAATTCAATGAAGTTTGAAAGGAGATTGGGAGATCCAAAGCACCTACGCATCAAACATTCATAAGTATCGATTCTTAATGCAAAATGATCAACCACTTTGGGATTACGCGATCAACAAGAGGTCCGGTCCATGAAAGTGCGAGTATCCAATTGGATTTTATTCTGAATTCGGGACAAGTTTAGGTCTATGTTAAGAAATTTCCGAGTAATTTACGAAGTAAGTACCCTAAAAAAAGGCCGGCCAACACCAACTAAGGTGAACGTTTTTTGTGTTAATACATGTTAGAGAAATGATATAATGAATCATTCTCCGAAAACGTGTCGCACGAAAAGAAAAAGTGGTAAAGGTCTAATCTTAATTGAGATTTCACATTGATTTATCAAATGCAACCCATCAAGATCCCAAAGTATGGAGAATGATCCAAATGATCATTCATCCATAGATTTGGAATAATGAAGATTAAACATCTTTGAAAATCAATAATCGTCGAATCAGAGATCTTATCGACCAAAAAGAATATAGATGAAAGAAAACGATGGATCTAACATTTATGATCCATCAACAACCAACAAATTAAAATAAAAGAAAATGCCATAAGAAGTTAAAATGAAATCACCATGATTTTTCAAAAAGAGAGAAATAGGATGATCAATGAATGTAAATGTTAGAAAAGAAAAAAAAATAGTAAAAAAAATATAAGAAACCTTTTTCTCTTAAAAAACAAAGAAATTTAAAATTAAAAAATAATGAAAAATGGAAAAGGTGGTGTGGCGCAGAATATAGGTGTGTGTAAATAACAAAGATCCAACAAGTTGGCTCAAAGGGCCAACAATACTAAGTCTTTCTTTATAAAAAAATGAAACCAATATTATAAAAAATGAAAATAACACAGAAAGTAAAGTTGCCTCTCTCTCTCTCTTGATGCATCGCGCCCCTACCTTCTTCTTCAGGAAAAAAACACCACACTGGTACTGTTTGTGTTCCCAAACCAGAAGCTCGCTGGAAAAACTCACGACTTCGTCACTTACAAATCGTGTTGTCTTCAATTAATCATCAGAACTTTCCTTCGATTTTCCTCAAGATCTCGCTGCAAGAGAAAAGGAACCACGTTATGTCGTAGTCATCACCATCATCGTGTTGTTATTCGTTCTACTTCATTCAAAACGCATGAGGCTTCTTTTCTTAGCAATCGGTGTCTCTTTGGTTATTGTTGAAGATGAATGTTGAAGAAGAGTTAAACATCGGTATTGTGAGGTGCGATGCCTTTTGTTGTTGCGAACAATTTGTATAGGTTTGTAGTTGTTGATTGTTAAAAGTCGAATGACTTTGAAGGATGATGAAGAAGAATGGAACAATTAATGAATATGAATTAATTTTGGTTAAAAATAAAATGGATTATGGTTGAAAAATAAAAACAAATGAAAATGTGGATATGATAATGGATCAAGGATTATGGATAGGAAAAGCTAATTTGAGCCCAAAACCAATCTCGATTTTTTCACAAGCCACTTGATTAAACTGAATACAACCACTTGAACCACTGAATAACTCGTAACAACCATTTGAATCGTCTGAAAATTGCCTTGATTATTTGAATCCATACTGAGGAAAATAAATCCACAGGTGAACCAATAATGGACTTATGAACACTCAACCCAAACGATCTGGCCTGAACTTTGAACACACACTATCTGAGAAATAGCCATTGGCCCACATAACTTGCAGTTTGAAACAATTTTTTGATAATTTAACCAAGATTAGGTCAAACATCCATCTGAATCGAATCATCAACTGAACAACCGCATCAGAATTGAAATCACTGCCTTACCTTTGAAAACCTGCAGCATAGAGAGAAGAAGAAGAAAACTACGACATATTTTTTGGATTTTGGTTAGAGGTTAGTAAACACAAACAAATAAAGGTAAGTAAAAGCATGGTGATCCCCTGTGGGACATAGACTTGCAACTGAAAAGGATAAATGAACCAGTGCGTGATCTTGTTTGTATGCAAGATGCATATGAAATGCTAAAAATCTTAGGGTCAACAATTAAGGTATGACACATTGGTCCTTTAAGTTATTTAAAAGTACCAAAAAATTCCTTTAAGTTTTTTTGTAACAATTTGATCCTTTAAGTTAACAATTGTTTACATCGTTACCCTTTTTAAAAGTTCTGTTACAAAAATGCAAATGTGGCAAAAACAGAGTTGGCATGGCCTTTAACTGAGATGAGTTGGCTTTCAGGTTTGTTGATTTGGCCTTTGTGTTAGCATATTACTATATTTCTAGTTTTCATCACTAAATCCCCAAATTACTCAACTTGAACCATAAAACTCAAAAGTTAATCAATGGACTCATATGGTTCACATGGAAGTAGTGGACCAAATCGAAGATCTTTGAAGTCTAATACCATCATTTCCAATGTATCGCAAACTGGAATGGAACATATATGTCTGTGTGGATCCAAAGTAGTGTTAATAACAATTAAGAAAAAAGGAAGAAACTTGGGGAAGCTATTTTTGGGATGTAGTTTCTTTGAGGTACGTTTGTTCTTAAACTCTTTATATAATTTTGGTTTTGGTTTATGCAGAACAAATTAAATGATGTAAAGTTTTGTGTGAATTTGAACAGGGTGAAGCTCATAATGTGGGTTGCAATTTCATTGAATGGTATGAAAATAATGACAGTGATGAAGTCAAACCATAGATACAAGGTCCAGTTATTTTGAAATGTTCCAAATGTGATGAAAAGGATATTGAAGATGAGAGATGCACTAAGGAGGTCATGAAGATCATGTTGAAGATGTTAAATATGTTAGGATATCTGATTATGCTGTTAGTTCTTATATTGGTTGTGTTATGTGCTTTTTTTTTTACTTTATGTAATATGTATTGACATTAGGAGGTGATTAAACAATGTTTTTCTTGCTTTTGTTGGCAAAGGTGTAATGAAACAATTATGTTTTGAAGTTCTTAAGTTGTCCATATGTTATGTTCAACAATTATGTGTTGCATTCTGTCAAAGTTCATTTGTGCACCAATCAAATATAAAAGGACTTTATTGTTACATTTTAAAAACATATGGGACGTGATTGTTACAATTTAAAATCGTGAGGGATGTGAGTGTTACAAACTAAAATCCTAAAGAACCTGTTTGTTATAGTTTAAAATAAAACGAAAATTATTTGATTACATAGGTGTGAACCATAAACTATAACAGAAACAATTATAAGACAACATATGCAACATTAAATAAGATAAAACTTTCCATTCCATAATCATTTCAAAACATTGTCAATGCATAAGAGATTTGTATGTCAATAATAATCATTCCAAAAAATTATCAAATTATAAACCGAAACAAAATTCTTACATTGTTAATACATAGCATAGAGATTCCAAAATAGTGTCAGTACATAACCAAAACAAAGTCCTAGAAAACAAGCTAAGTGTTGGTTCTATTTCTCTTTATAGCCAATTTTGGCCTCATACTTGTTAGTGGCTTAAATGTTACTATTCCAGCATGCCTTCTCATAGCAAGTAACTGTGACACAGACATGGACTGTCATGTCTGAATTCTGTAAGTTGATGCGGACAACCTAGTTTGAACCTTGGGGTTGGTTGGGATTGGACATTTGGGGATGCAGACGTTGTTTGTGGTTGTCTTTTTTGAAGTCTTAGGGTTGGTTGGGATTGGACAGTTGGTGCTAGAATTGTTATTTGGGATTAGACAGTTGGTGTTGGAGTTGTTGTTTGGGACTGCACAGTTGGGGTTGGAGTTTAGGCCTCTCTTGGTCTTGCAAGACATGATGACTTGTTGTAACCAGAAAGACTGCAGATTGAACACTTATTAGGTAGCCCCTTCCTTGAAAAATTTACTGCATCCTTGAACTTCTCATAAGCATCTTTGTTTCTTCTTCTTTTTGGCCTCCCTAGCGCCCTTCTTAAAGGTGGTGGAAGTATGTCAGGATAAGGTGTCACTTCTCATAAGTTTTCCCCATTTGTTAGATATATTAAAGGTTGGTAGCAAGCCTTGTAAGTCTCTTTCTTATAGCATGCAGGAATGAACTCAGCTAGGTCTATAGTTCTATTTTGTATACATGAAATAGTATGATAGCATGGTATGCCAGTGAGTATCCAACTCCTGCAAGATAACTCATGCCTCTTGAGATCTACTGTGTATTTTTATCCAGCCATGCTGGTATGTCTCACTTTATAAATCATGTCACCTGATAACCTATAAAAGAAAATGAATTTCATAGAGTTAGGGTTAAAAACATCACATATTAAATTTAAAACATATAGATTTAAAACATCACATATTCTTCTAGTTGTTTAAGTTCAGCATGTTGCAGTTCAAATGCTTGGACAGTTAACTTGATGGTGCTGCTTGGATTTGACCTCAATAACTCATGTGCATAATCATACAACCTAAGAAATTTATCCTTGAAAGACCCTTCAACAATCTTCAATGATATCTTCCTTGCCCTATAAGCTTTCATCCTACTCATACTAGCATTCCATTTTTCATGAACTTTCTCACATATGGTAGACAGTTTCACATTTGGATTCATTCTAACATATGTGTGTAATTTTATATCAAGCCACTTAGAACTAAACAATCTAACATTTGAATCTTTATTACAAGTGTGATTGTCTTTAACTGTTCTCAGTTGCCATGTATCCTCATTAGGCAATTTGGAACATAAGGCCACCCATGGACACCCTTCCTTGCAACCAACTCTAACCCTAGTCTTGTCATTCTTAAGATATCTTAAATCCCTTCCATTGTGAACACATAACTTGAAATAGCTTCCTTGACCTCTTCTTTTGTTAAGAACAAGCTTCCCAAAACCTACTTATAGTCATTAAACCTCTTAGGATTGATAAATGATGGATACTTAACTTTCTCATTGATAACACGATTTTATATCGATTATTTAGCATGGTTTCTAATTATTTAAGTTACTATTTTCCATGTTTTAAACGATATTATGCGAAGTTTGTGTTTGTTTTGAAGGTATTAAAATATATATAACTTATGGAAGAAAAGAATTAAAATGAGACATAAATGAGGTTTTTAAACAGAAGAATGAAAACAGATAGCAGAAAACATGGTTTCTGCATTTTGAAAGCAGACGACAGTTACACTCATGGGACGACCGTCCCATATTGACAACACCAGACGATCGTCACAACACAAGACAACTGTCACATGTGTTATTTCAGAATCCTAAAATGCGCACCACAATCAATAACAGAGAGCCGTTACCACGACATTCTCTCGTTCAACTCAGATATCTTCTCACTTATTTCAGTCTCAGTTCAACCATACACAGTCAAGGCCCAGCAAAATAAGTTCCTACAAATTCTCATTATCAGTGCCACGTGAAAGCTATAAATAGAAGTTGCTTTGAGTTCCAAAGAGAGCTTCGACGATTCTACCAAATTTCTGCAGTTTTACCATTCGAAACCATTTATTTCCTTTGTTCAGAGTTGTTTCCTTTCCATTCATTTTTTAGCATTTAATTTAGTTTCTGTTTTCGAACCTTAGTGATAGCTTCCTACACCAGGAAGCTATTAGCATTTATTTGTTTCAAGCCACTGCCTTATCTTTAAGTTTAATTTTCTGCAAGAATTCTTAATCCAAGTGTACTTCAGCCAGGTTCTTTATTGAATTATATGATTTATTTTCTAATTATTATGTCTTATATTTTTTATGCATGCCTTCTACTTATTTTCTTCCGAGTTAATTAATATGTTCGGCTAAACCCCTTTATTCGGTATGTGATTGAATAACCGGATCGAATTCAATAGATCTAGGCTAAAACCTTAAACTCAATTTACTTTTTGGTTTCGATTTCTTAATTTAAAAACAACTTTTGTTACGAAAGTAAAAAGGTAAAAAAATATATTAGAAATATGACCACGGGAGTGTGAGATTGTAACCGGATAACTGAAATCGTGCATTGATTTTAAATACAACGGAAGCGCTTTAAAACCAATTTAAATCTCTAGGTTTTCAAAAAGTACTTTTAACTTGAATCGATACAGCGAGAGCGCTCAATCTAACTTAGGAGTATAGTAATAGGAAAGACCACGAGAGTGTGAGTTAACGACTTTTAAACCAACATTTTCTACAGAAAGATAATCGAACAAACCTTTATATGTCGATCTTTATTAAATTCGTGAAGGAATACCAATTACATACCGATATTCCTATTATAACTTAAATTTAATTTAAAACTCTTACTTTCTCGTTCCGTAAAACTAAAACATCACTCGCCTTAGCTAAACATAGTAACTCCCGATAGCGCTAGGTTTATTATCGAGTCTTTGTGGGATCGATATCTTTCATTACTACGCGATTAGGTTATATACTTTCAGTTAGAATCTTTAGAATCGGAAAGTCACGATCACTCATCCTCATTTGTACCACTGTCATCCTCTATCTCTCTCTCTCTCTCTCTAACTCTTCACTTGAATATCCAGGTTCAGACAAACCTCTACATATCTTTTTAGATCTACTTCTTGTCTAAACTCTAACATCAATGTCATATTCATCACTTATGGCTTCATCACTTATATTTTGAACTGAACTTCCTCCATCCACATTTTTTTCTTAGGCATTCCCTTATGCTTTTTTGCGCTAGCCTTTGACTTTTTTTTTATGGTCTACCTCCTTTCCTCTTTCTTTTTTGAGTTGTTTCCTCACCTAGGATATCAACACTAGATTGATCAACAACTCCAACAGGTAAGTCTCCTCCTACCAATAGTTCAAAAAACCACCAACATCCACATCTGAGTCAACAAAGCCACCTTCTCCTAATACACTATCATCACTTTCCTCCGCATGGTCCCCACCAATTTCCACATTTTCTTTCTCAACATGTTCCCCGCCAACATGAACCACATCCACATTTTCTTTCTCCTCATGGTCCCCACCTGCATCAATATTGTCTTCTTCGTTTTGGGCCTGACATACATTTTCAGGTTGGGCCTCACAAACATCAACATCTTGGGAATCAGGTAAACCAACTATCACATTAGGTTCTTCAATTGGGTGGACTATAAAGACGTCAACCTTACCATTAGTCTTGGACCATTTCAAAGCTTCTATTGCCCCAAAATCATCTTCCAACGCCTTCAATGTTCCAGCAAAATCATACCACATTTCTTGCACTCTTGGGTACATCATCTCTTTAACAACCCCCAAAATTTCAAAATAACTCCACCTGTCACCATCACACTTCCAGTTTGACACATGACCTCCTATATATTTGTCATCAACAAAATACCCTCCATGATTAAGTCAATAAAAAATACATCCATGGTGTTCCTGGTTAAATCAATCCTAAAATGAGTAACATATGTATTATCCTTAAACCCTAAACAACAACGCATAAACAACAAAAACAACACGCATAAACAACAAAATCAATAATGCAGATAAAGTGGACGAACCTGAAAAGAAGGCTTTCTTCAACGTTACTTGTGACTGCAGGATGCAGGTAGACACTGATGAATGAATTTCACGAATGAGAGTGTTTGAAGTTTTCACGAAATGAGGGAGAGAAAGATTAGGATTCAATTCTAACTCATGTAAATCAACTAAATCAATTAAATAATCCTTAATCAATTTAATAATAACATAAAAGCTAGATCAGCATGGTTAAATAAATAACGCATCTAACTTAACTGTCAGCTCAGATCCATCAATGCCACATATACGTTTTTTAACATAATTATTAAAAAAAAGGCAACACACGATTTATTTAACTTAAAAGACTTGATCGTTATAAATAAAATTTAAAGGATTTTTTAATACTTTAAAATAATTTTAAAAGGACTAAAAGATGATTTTTGCCAAAAATAATACTCCTTCAACTTCAACCAAAAAAAAAATGTTACATTTGTAAAAGTTATTTGCCTTAAAATAAATGTCATTTTAATTTTTATCTTCTCAATACATTCTTAACTAATATTCATAATTGATTGTTCTCTCACATCGCATTAATGATAAATAAAATACACTAATAATTAATAAGAATAATTTTATATTATTCTCTCGCATTCATTTATCACTTTTTTTAATATGGGAAAATGTCTACAATGTCACTTATTTTAAATCGAAGAAACATTATATTAATTAAGAAAATTAGTTTAAAATAATAAATGGTCTTTTGAGTTAAATGAAGAGTATATTAATAATACTAACACTACCTAACTTAAAAATTAGTGAGTTTTTTAATCCACCCCCTTTCATCTCTTAGACACCCGGTATATTTTTAAATATATCTTTCGTTTTCGGATATATATATATATATATATATATATATATATATATATATATATATATATATATATATATATATATATATATAATGGTTTTTTGAGTTAAATGAAGAGTATATTAATAATATTAACACTACCTAACTTAAAAATTAGTGAGTTTTTTAATCCAACCCCTTTCATCTCTTAGACACTCGGTACATTTTTAAATATATCTTCCGTTTTCGTATATATATATATATATATATATATATATATATATATATATATATATATATATATTACCTTTTTCTTTAGAAAACACATTTTATCAAAATCAGCTGAAAAATGGGTGTTTTTGGAGATATAACTCCGAAACTTGAAGAGTATTATTGAAAGCATCATGAAAAGTGTTTGTGGTGCGATAAGAAATTCTAAAAAATTATTAAGCGTTTCCACTAAAATAATTATCAAAATTTTAGGACTTTTTTTATTTATAATAATGCCACAGTGGGGAGAGTAATACCGATATAGTAAAAGTTGTCATCAATTTTAAGCAGCAGAAAAAATCCAGGAAACTATTTTGCAATGAATTACAAGAGCGCAATGCAAAACTATATAGTATACATGAATTTTTAAGTGTTGTAATACAGATCCCATGTACCCCGGGACCAATTTTTTTCACTTAACAGATACTAAACAAAAGTTGAGCAAAATCTAAGTGTACTCAATACCACCTATTACTTACAGCAGTTTCACAATTCACTTCCACGAGGAATGATTTGAACTCACCAGCACATAGAAAGAAAAAAGCATATGAAATCAACATATTCACAACAAAAAACCCTGGGGGATGTAGACATTTCTAGCTGTAAACATAATTGAACTGAATATGCATTTTCATCTTTCAAACATGATATAGCTTTATGATCTGGTCTATCTTAGCTCGACAAACGGGGCAACCCCATTTCTTGGTTTTAACTTCATTCAAGCAAGACATGCATCCAGCAACATGGCCACATGGTATGCATGCCCCTTCTGCTGGAGCATCTAGACATATCACACACGTTGAACCACTTCCTCCATCCGTCATTCCTTCTTCATTAGGGAGCTTCCCAACTACTGAAGATGATACATCAACAGGGCTTGAATCAATTGACGGATAATGAATCGGGCCATCAAATGGAACCTCGTCAGCAAATGGAGGAGCTGATGGATTGACATCGAGACCACTGGCAGTGTGGCCGGCAGAGACATTGCCATCGTTCTGGACATGTTGAGTATTGTCAACTGAAACAGGTTCATGTACAAACTCATTAGCATTTGTATTTGGATTTGGTGTACCGAGAAAACCTTGCCCTGCATTAGCTCCACTGATGGAAGAACTTGCATCAGGAAAGCTTGGCCTCTCCTGGATGGCATGCTGAATAGATGCATGGATAGCCATAGCCAACTCTGGGTCTTCAGCAGCAGGTGGTGCTGTTGGTGGAATGGTAGCCACATTAATATTCAAAAATGCTGGACTTACCTGGAAAAATCCAAAGATTAGAACATCATGCAGTGAACAAGCAGGTTATGCGTCATATATTTATTATATGCAAACATTTGTAAGAAAATAATTTGGGTTGCAAATAACTGGAGTGAAATGAAAAAAAAAATGTCATAGCCTTTTATATTAATCATTTTGCAAATAAACAATTAGAAATTGGATAAAAAAAATGTACTTCGAGAAGATAAAGGAAATAAAGAAAATGGAAACGTCATCATATATGCTATGAAGACAACTTGTATAGGTATTGAAATCAAGGTCAAATGCCAGAGGAAACAACTAAACTAACATTTTAATGGGAAAGGAATCAAAATATTTGCACCATTTATTGGTTTTATGCAGAGAAAAAAATGAGTCTGAGAAATCTTCCATGATTAACTGCATTAAAACTGAACTGACTTGGTAGGTGTTATGAAGCAAATCAAATACTGATTTTTTATGGAGGAAGAAATCCCTACATTTCTGAGTATATTTGTTGAGCACCAAATGCTGCAAACAAAATGCTAGAGAAAATTTAAGAAAATTATATTTTGGCCACTCAAGCATTTTTCACAATAAGGAAAAAAGTCCAGTTTCCCAGCAGAGGTTTTAAAGAACTACCAACGGTAGCTTAAGTTATGTTTTTTGAGAAAATGCAGATTACTCTCCCTCTTTCATAACACAGTCAGAGTGAGAAAGTAGGCTATTTGCTAATTTCAAATTGTCTTTGAACAAAATATTCAGCAGCTTATCATTGAGAACTTTGTTTCATTTTCATACGATTAGTTTTTGAAACTTCTAGGCTGTTATTGGCAACATCTTTTTTCTAATTCCCAACTTGTTTATTGATCTTTGAGCTATTTTCCATCTAGGTAAAAATACCTCTAGAAGTCAAAAGTCCCGTCTAAAGCCAAGTCCTTTATTTAGATGTGGTGCTTAATAGAACTATAATTTAATACCGTATAGATTCATGAAGGTTCTTCCTCCTAATATTTTTGTTGTGTGCACTTACTCAGAATCAATTCCTCACATATTTTTACAAAGTTTCTCTTCCATATTCATTGTTTGCTATTTCTTGTGAATGTTCGATGTGCTTGGGTCTAAAAACAACCACCGTCAAAGTATTTTCCCAGTAGATGGGGTTAGGTACATGAGTCAAATAATGCCATAATACCCTATCATAATCATGTCAAATGACAGGCCATTTAAATCAAAGTTCTTAATTGTTTGGCCTATAGTTTTTTAGATCCCTATACCAATTTTTTATGATTAATTTTAAACATTTTGGACTTTTAGTAGAATAAAATAGTGTAAGTTTTTGTGGTAATGTGCAATCCATGCAACATTTTGGTGCGTATCGATGTGTGAACTTAAGAACATTTGATCCATGTAGCCGACCCCACTAAGTGGAATAAGGCTTGGTTGTTGGTGTTGGTTGTGTGTAACTCAAACATTTAAAACTTCTTTGGCACAATAGCTGATATGGGAGAAGATTTGATTCTGTTTCTGTTTATTTTCATTTTTAACGGAGTTTCCCAAACAGATATGTTGAAGGATTTGGCAGCTCTTAACTATCAATGTGTGGGTTTTGCTCTATACTGAAGAGGATTTTTTATACTCCAAATATGTTTTCATGTATGGTTAATAAAGAGCCCTAGATTACGTAGATAAAAGTGTTCCATGTGGCACTTAGGACATGAGGCTCTCCCACCTACAGGACTAGTCTTTTGGGCTGGACTATCCTCGTAGGCTTAGTCTTAACAATTGATGTTCATGTCCAGAGTTGGACTACAGAAAGGTCTGCTACCTGTAGGCTGGATTAAGACTCACAACTGAATACCGATAGATGAGTGAAGCTGCCAAAGAGGAAAGGGCTACCACCAAGTCAATGCCGATAGAGTGAAAGCTTCCATGGACATCGGCTCTTAATGGGTGTGACAATGTTAGGAATCCCACATTAAGTAGATAAAAGTGCTCAATGTAATACTTAAGCCACGAGGCTCTCACACCTAACGGACTTCTCTTTTGGGTTGGACTCTTCTCTTGGGATTAAATCCTAACATGTATTCTCTTCATCTTAATAATTTTATCTTTAAAAGAATAGTACTCCGTAAGGATCAACATCTTCGTTACATATACAGTTAATAAGCACAATATTCCAATCCAAATAGAAACTGTCAAACAAAATACAGAGAAGAGATTCTACAGCTACACTTTAAGTAAAGTAAAATTTCAAACAGAATAACATCATTATATATTGCAAGTTACAAACCTGTGGAATTCCTTTGCAAGCATTAGAAAACCATGTAAGTTGCTGTCTGTCATTCTCATCTGCAGGCCCAAATTTATGACGTGTTTCTGGAAAAGGGCAGAGAAATGAAACATAATCAAAGTCAGTCAGTCAAGAAGGAAAGAAGCATTTCCTGTATGGAAAACCAGGGTTGTCAAACTCTCAAGTTGAAGCCTTTTAACAAGATTATAATCCCAGGATCAAAACAGACTTCATCACATATAAACTCATTTTTCTGTCAAAACTTGCACTATTTCAAGTAAATTAACAAACCAGTGAACTCTAGATTATACCAGCGAGTTTCAAAGTTTAGATTCACACATGGTTTAGACCTCAAAACACATAGCTTATTGACTACGTAGTGTACTTTGATTGAGTTTCCTTCATTCTACTAAATGTATTTTGGTTTTGTTTTTTTCATCCTGTGTTTTTGTTCAGCCTAGTATAGTTTGACAGTTGGGTCTAGTTTTGACATGTGTTTTTCACTTTATTACTTTTGTTTGTTTTATTAGGTTGAGTATTGATGATGGATATGCCATAAATTATGTTTGGGGTACTAGGACATATTTTCTAAATGAATTTGAGGTATTGCAAGAGTTTATGCTCAAGTTTACACTAGTTTCCCGAAACTTTGGATTTTGACAACCTTGAGTAAAACAAGTGTTGGGGAGTGTTGAGTAGAGTGTAACATTCCACAATACAAATTGAAGGAGTCTTGTATTAAATTTTTGGCCAGCAGGCAGATGTGAGGCAGTTATCATTCTCCAAGTAATGTCACAGTTTTTAAAATATCATTGTAAACTTCAATTTTGCTAAAGTAAAATTTAAAAGATATGGTATTACTAGTAAATCTGAAAGAAAAAAAAATGAATTAAGGTTTTTAAACACCCATACTCTAGTATTTCAACTCAATTTCCCTTATCTTTCTTTACTCATATCTCCACTGATATACCGCTATACTACAAAGTCTAAAATTGAAAGATATAATTGAGGTTGTATAAACACGTAGCTCAGTACTTTATCACATATTACCTTATCTTTCTCTACTCTTGTCTCCATTAATTTTTCTCTTAAATATACACAAGTTATATCTCCCAATTTCTAGTTCTAGTGATATAACAAGACTTAAATACAAAAAAAAAATGATTGTGACAACATGGATGAACAAAACAAACAAAAAAATGAAGAGAGAAATAAAAAGAAAAAGAGCTCGGAATAAGAGATTACTGGTAGTCTTATCAGTAATTGACACTGACAGATCAGACTGACGAAACCTTGGTTCTTCTAAATTGGCCTTCCATAGAGGAACAATTGTGCGTGGTTTTGCATCCTGCTCATTTAATTATATGCTATGAGTGGACATATAAATAGAGATAATGAAAGGGGAATAATATCTAGACAAATGAACAGCACCTACTCAATTCTTTTAAGTTAGTTTTACATGCAAAAAAAAACCTAGTAACTACAATCATTTCAATGTCCCAGTAATAGTTTAAGATTTTTCCACATTAGTTCAAACTTCTTCCTGTCAGTGCAACATGAACATGAAATTATTATTTATGTGTGTTTGTGTGTGTGTGTGTGTGTGTTTGTGTGTGTGTGTGTGTGAGATATGTGAAAGGATGATTTGCTAATTATGGAGTACCTGCAAAGTGGAATATACTGCAAGCTCCAACTTGTAAGGCATGGTGAGTCCACGTGAGCCTACTGGTAAAACTACCGCCCAACTGTAAAAAAAGATTAACCAATGAACATAATCACTTTTCTTTTACTAAGAGATCCTTTCTGAAAATATTTTCTAGTTGTTTGGATGCAAGGCCAATCATCCACCAAAAATAATAGAACGATTAACCATAAAATAGAAAATGCAGAAGTGAACTGAGATGATTCAACATGTCACGCGATACATACACTTTCCTCGATACCAAATTAGGAGCTACTACTTCAAGAAATCCAGGTCCATGAAACTCCCGCAACCAACCGGAGAACAAGCACAAATGACTCTGCAAAACAGTACTCATCATTTGAAGAACTTAAATATCAGCCCATTCAACATCTTACAGCAACACAATGATATATAATATAAAATTCAAAAAATTTAAACACTACCTCCAATGCACGAACAACATTGCTATTTCCTTTAGCCCTAGCCACCTCAAGAGCAGTTTGACAATCATCATTCAACACCAAAGGATTTGCTGCAGAGTTGAACATTTAAATAACACTTATTGAAGTCTCTAAAATTCAAACCATTTTTTATATATAGACACTTGACAATACATACCTCCATGCGAAAGAAGTAACTTAACAATACTTTCAAGGCCCCTTTTAGCTGCATGATGCAACGGAGTCCCAGCATGACGTCCTAAAAGTAGTTAAGAGTTTCCATTTTCAATCTCCAATACAATACTTGTCCACAAAAATTAAGGATAACAGCAGAAACCACAAGTCATGTAAATTTCCAGACAGCATTATCTTACTTTATTATTAAGAAAAATAATTTTTGATTTTCGAATGGTAACTTATAATACTTCCTCTGTTCCGTACTACAAGAAAACATTCACTTCTTATGTATGTTGACTATATATGAATCAGATACATTGATTATCCCGTAATCAGAAACCATAACAAAACAAAAAAAAAAAAAGAGCAATACCGGGACGGTACGCATTGACATTGGCTCCAAGTTCAATCAACGTTTTAGCAATATTGTAAAGTTCAGGATTCATACAAGCAACAATCAAGGGTGTTTTTCCTTCTCTATCCATATACTGCATCGAACATCAACAAAATCATCATGATCAACAATAAAATACAATGGATCCAAATCCAAAATCATCACCAAACCCTTAAACACTACCACAACCATCATCATCATCATAATGAAATGGTTGGAAATTTTGGTTTACCTCAAGGCCTGCACCATCTCGGTGAAGGGCTTTGATTCCTTCGGAATTGCCATAACTGACTTGCTGGTAGAGCAACTCGCTTTTCGATTGCCCTTGTCCCATGAGGAAAATTACGAATTCGGAAGCAAAATCGAAATTCTTTTTTTATTTTTCTAAAATTATGCTATAAATAAATAGAGATATAAATAAGTGGATTTGAGTTGAATGAGAAATAAAATTCCAGGAAAATTAGAAACTTTCCTGGAAAATAATGATGAAAACCAGTGAGAAAATGATGTAGTAATGGGAATAGGAAAATAATTAGGGGAGAATGTTGGGGGTAAAAGTGTAAATGTGTTTTGTTTTGTGAGCGCGTTCGTTACGCTATTTCTTAGGATAGAAGTAATAGGCATTTTCGGTGAAGCAGTGCAAACAGTTAAGGAGGGGAGGGATGTATTAATACGATTAATACATCTCACCTTACTACGGTCCACTGGCACATGTTTGAAGAATGGATTAACACATCTAAAATTTGAAATATTAACACATTACATTAATAAATGTTTAATAAATGTATTTGATCTTAATTTACTATTTATTGAAACGAAGGTTATATATATTGTGTCCAAATATTATTTTTTGTGATTAAATTCTAAAACGGTCTAATTTAAAGTACTAATTTTACCTTTTTACAATGACAATATATGTCTTTCTTCTTTTTCCAATCAAATTGGTCTTTTCATTGCAATCCAATTTGTATTTGCTTTGTCCAGTCTTATGTTTTACTATTTATTACTTAATTGATAAAGGAAATATAACTAAGTTTTTTTCACTTATCAGATTTTGCAAACAAATATTCCAACTTTTATTGGGAAGCATACCTGCAACAACTTTAACTCACAGTAGACTGCAAAACACTTTATCATTTCCAAGTAAAAACTATTTATCATCCAATTTTCTCACTATTCTTTCCCTTCTCAACTGAATATCTGGTTTGAATCTCTCTTAACTATCTTCCTATCTCAAACTCATTCTCTGCAAACTTTGTCTCCTACAACTAACATGGTCTAAATTTTTCGATTTCTTCTTATGAGGAATCTTCCTCCATACTCATGCCTTTTCTTCATTTTTCCTAACCAAAGTATTAATTTTTCTTACTAATGCAAGCATTAAACTATATATTATCAAACAGGAGAAGTATGAGATATGAGATGCAAATATTTCATCCATACTATTAGTATTGACAACGGGGTGAGAAGAGAAGAAAATTAGGATTTTTTGAGTTTATTGTTGGGGGGAGATGAACATCGATGAAGATGAGATTAATTTTTATGGGTTTGTTCTTAATGAAGTACGAAGGATGATGAAGATTGGGTTATTTTTCTAGTATTTTTGAGGTATGTTTTTGATCAAGTATGACTTATCATTTGATATTTTTATTAAGTTCTTTTAAATTTTGATATTGATATAAGAATATTTGTTCTGTCAAGTTATCATGAAGGTAAAATTAAAAGATATTGGGTTCCTTTGTTCAAGCACATCGCTGACCTGTCTAGAATATCAAACCACAAGAACACAGATCTATATCAATTTTTCTACCATTGTTGGAGGTAAAATCTTCGGGATTTAATAATTTTTTTGATAATGTCTCTTTTTTTTTTCTTTATATCAATTTTATATTTAACAAGAAGGAAAATATATTGATATTCCATTGTCTTTTTTTTCAGGTATAAAGAAAAAACAACATATATGTTGATTTAAACTCATTATGAATAAGTTGATATAAATTTTTCTATGTGTGATACTTAAACAATGATTATATATTTTTATTATATGTTTGTATTTTGAATTTTCTTAAATTTAATGAAATCGAATATTGTATTTAATAGTTTTCAATATACTTGATTTACTAAAGTATTATTAATAAATTATTTTTTAATAAATTATATTTAAATTGTTATTATTATCTATAATATAAGAAAAATTGTTCTGAAAAATCCTCTATTGTCTTTCCCTCATTTTCTGCCACCTCATCAAATTGAGGGTTTTTTGTGTCCAAAAATTACTTTTTCCAACCAATGATATCATTTTGTTCTATTGCAACTACTTGTTTATACAATTAAGCCATGATTTATTAATTTGATGATGTCACATGCTTCCATTTGGTTTCAATCTAACTTGAATTATATGATGTATAATTTCTCAGTCTAACCTTCTTCGTCTTCTCTCTCTTTGTATTATATGATGTATAATTTCTCAGTCTAACCTTCTTCGTCTTCTTCCTCTCTCTTGTATCTTTTCTCTTTCTTTGTGGTTTGTTTTGTGCTTTTGATTATCCAAGATGTATGAAGTGGTTTTTATTTTATGGGTTTAGGGTTTATGTTAATTATTGTTGTTTTCAGAAAACAAGATAAGGGACCTTAGGGTTTCAACAATTGTGATGAATTTTGAGAGTAAGTTTGATCCTTTTGCTGCTTGAGTTTTATTTGTACTTATATTGATGCTTTATTGCTATATTATTTATCCAAATAGGTCCTTGGTTTATTTTGAGCTTTAACATTTTAACTTATGATATGCAAAAAGACAACATAATTTGTGATTCGTTAAACTTGAACTGGTTTTTCTTATGGCCAGGTTAGGTGAAGAGACTGTTTATGGCACGGTTGTTGGTGATGACGAATTATATTTTCTGATAATCAATCATAATAGTTATTAAGATTTTTCTTTGGAAGATTTCTAGGTTTTTCCTATTGCTGCAATTTAAAATTTCGAAACTTTAGGATTTTGGGAATGATTTTGTTATGTTGTTATGTTGCTTCAAGTACACATGTTAATGCACTTATCATATTTTCTGAATGATTTTGTTATGTTGCTTCAGGTGCTGGATTGCCCTGATTTTCTTCGACAAGATTGTGTTACATTGAGGTTAGTGGGAAAATGGACTTATTATAGCATAGTAATCCAAGAACTGAAAAACTTCACCGACACTGTGCCACCATCTTGAATCAGAAATCCAAAAAGAGAGATAAACTCTCATCCACCTTCAAGAAGAACAAATCTCTTGAGTCTTCAACTTATCACCCTTCTACCTAAGAGTAACTTGTTCCAAGACAATCCTCAAGACCAACCAGATGCCACACTCTGATTATCTTGCTTCTTCGAATCCACAAAAGAGATCAACCAATAGCCACAATTGATCACCTCATTTAGGAACCCTCATATGAAAAAGCCAATTGCCATATTTGTCTTCTTCACATTTATCAGAAGTCTTCCAAAGATATCATGATCAATAAAGTTGATCTTCAGCAAGTTGTCAAGATAATATACCTTTTGAAGCATTCAATCCCTGTAGATCATTCTATCTTAAATTGATGTGCCATTTCACCAATTTATAGTCTGATGTTGAACTAGATGTTTGAACATTGTTAGTCCACATCCAACTGTTAAATTCAGCTCCTTCTTTTGCCACTTGAAAGAATCTCCTCCCTTAACAGAACAAAAGTTTCATGTGTTGTACCCTAAAATTTTCCCTCCCATATTCAAGACCATGTGTCTCAAGAGGTATCTTAATAGTCACAAGATTCTCAATTGGTCAAAAGGATTTAAGGTTTCACCAGACAGCCTCCTCCTGAACAATGGATCTTAGAACTAGGGTTTTGAGTTTCCCCAATCAAAGTGGATTTCCAAGGCCTCAAGTAGATTTCATAACATGACATATACCTTAAAGAATCTTCATGTCAAGTTTCAAAGTTTTCCCAACAAATTTGGTCAGTCAGATGCTCAAATACCTAAAAAATCAATTAACTTGGTCAGAAAGTCAACTGAGGTCAACTCGAAGTCAAACTTCAAGCTTTTTAGTCAACGTCAAGATTAGGAGGTGAAATTCATCATTTTATCAAGGATTGATCATGATTCATCAAGGAAACCTCATAATCATCAAGAATCAGAAGTGACTAAATTAGGGTTTTCAAAGGAAAAGTCAACTGAACTTTGACCAACCATAACTTTCACATACTTCATCAAAAATTTCTCATCCAAAACTCATTTTAAAGGAAATTCAATTCTCTACAACTCTGTGTCTCATAAGACAAGTCCAAAAATGCTTCATTTGGAAGGTATGAGCCAAAACATTATAGGTCTTCTTGAAAGTCAACAAAAAGTCAACTTTTTCCAAAGCTCATAATTTGAAAATGGTAAATGATATGGGCATGGGACCAAAAGGGTTGATTATAGGACACTCTAAGTTTTCTAAAACACCTTCATGTCATTAAAATTGAGAAAGCTATGCATTATCAAAGTTGAGAAATTTTCAAGGGGTATATGAAGCAAAAAGGGTCTAAATTCAAGATTTTATCAAATGGGCCCATAATATTGCAACCCAAACTTGAAGATGAAGTCATGCACGACCCAATGGTCAATTATTTTGATTTTTATCATTTATTTTATATTATTTTGGATTTTAATTATTAAAATTCAATTTTAATAGAAATCAAATATGAAAAACAAATATTTGATCTCATACTTATTTTTGGATCAAAGATTTTGTATTCAAGTTGATTAGAAATCACTCAAAATCTTGCAAGACCAAAATAGTATGTGAATATTTGATTTTTTGGCAAAATTGGCAAGATAGTTTCTTCACACTCAAGTAATACAAATCAATGCATCTAAGGCCCATTCTTTGACCTAATTTGTTTCATTATATATACACAACAACAATGCAATGAAAAGGCACGAAATATTTCAAAGAAGAGGACACATTCAAACTCAATTTTTTTTATAAAAAAGTGATTTTCGGTTTTGATGTTCCAAAAGGTTTCAAAGAGTTTTAAAGGTTCTAACATATGCCTTGAAGCTTCTTAAACGTACCTCAATCATTCTCATCATCAAAATCATGGCCATTTGCATAAACCGAACTCACATTGTTTTTGGTTTTTGATTTCTCGATTCCAATTATTTATGCACTATTAATGAATTTTGATCTTATTTTGTTGTTTGTGATGATACATAGATCGTTTCTGGATGAGTTCTTGAAGTTTTATGGTCGGAATCGTAAAATGCCATTATTAGGGTTTAAAGCTCCAAATTGGGGTTTTATGATTTAAGCAACTTAAACAATTTTTAAGAACAAAAGTGAACTGTATATGATGTGGGGATCATTTTTGGATGATCAATTTGACAAGATATTGCAGGTTTCATGACGTTTGAAGAAACATAGGTTATCATACGAAACCAAATTCGCAGGAAAACTCGTAATAAATTGTGCATGTGTTTTCGCATGTCACGAGGAAGAAGATGAAGTCATTGGCGCCAGTCTGGAAAATTCAAATTTTAAACTTAATATTTTTTGTTTATTTGTTGGTCATTTGTCACAAGTGCGCGCGTGTCCCAGTGGTGAGAGGATCTTTGTGAATGTCATATGGCGTGGGTTCGAACCCAGCCTATGGCGTTTTTTCCTTTTATTTACATTTTCTTGAATGTTTAATATATTATGATTTGTTGTCAGATTCAATCACAAGCGCGCGCTTGTCCCAGTGGCAAATGACTCAATGGCAAGGCAAAGGGTGTGGGTTCAAACCCAACATTGGGACATTTTTTATTAACATGTTTTTTTCTCATTTTTATTATATAATATGTATTTATTATACCTATTCATATGCAGACGCGCAACCTAGTGGCAAGGTAGGAGGTTGGCAAGCCAAAGGGCAAGGGTTCAATCCTCCCTTATGGCATTTTTTGCCAAATTGGTTATTTCTCTCATTTTTCTTTAATTATCAAATTATATATTTTCTTTTAAATTAAAACTTTAATGTTTTTTTTAATTGATTTGATACCTAAATTTTTATAAACTTTAAACCTTTGTTTTTTAAAAACTTTTTTCTTTTATAAATCTAAACTTTTTTTATATAAAACCTTATTTGTTTCACTAAACCCTATATTTTCTAAACCTAAAAATAATTCTTTAAACCCTAAACCCTAAAATTTTTTTCTAAACTTATAATTTTCTAACCCTAATTTCTATTCATTTAAAATAATTCTTTTTCTTAATTTTATTGATTTTGTCTTATTTATTTATTTAGAAATTTGTATAGATCATTTTGTTTATGTAATTTATTTTTCTCGATTATTATGTAACTGCCCTGAAGTTGTGTAATAGTTTAGGACTTTATCTCTTGCTTTTTATTTTCATAAATATTTAATTGTTTGGTTAGTAATCTAGGGCGTGGAAAGATGTAATTGAATAAATTGGACTTAAAAAATTTATAATAAGATAAATATCTGAAAACAATCACTCACACACGTAAGTCGATCGTTCTACGATCGCCATCTGCACCTCCTAAGGTTTTCTCCTCTCGGTTGCCTCAAATATGGTCAAGTACCTCGAAAGTGGGGGTGTCTTAAGCAAAGTCCATTTAACAGAAAAATCGTCAAGTCCCTTCAGAGTTCATAAGATCATAGTCCCTTCGAAGTTGTCTACGGAAAAAATGATGATAGTCCTTATAAATTGCTAAAGACACCCCTACAAGTTGCCTTCATTGACCATACGATGACCCTACGCCTGTCCCTTAATAAGTCCAAGGTAATGACTACCTACTCCTTAATAGTAGGGACAATCTTACCCTTGAAAGGAAATAAAGAAACATGAAAGACCAGTCTAGGGTAGGTAGCACTTAATTACTTGCTCACATCTTTCAAAAACTCTTATTCACACCCCACTTTCAAAATATTTGCAAACTCAAGACATTGTATACACCCATACGAGGATCATTACAAAGAACTTCTAAAAATCTTTTCTAAACACACACTTCACATTTCTTTTCAAACAAACAAGTGAGCTAAGTAACTAAGAGTCCATGGATAACTGATGGAAAAATAGCAAGTGTACTATTTTTGCCCACTGTAGTAATAACAGGGAAATTCCTCGAATATCGATCTCAAGGACTGCGTAACGGATTATGTTTTTAAATTGTTTCAATTGAACAAAAGTTCTTGGGGTTGGTTTCACAAACTCTAAATATTGTAAAATAGTTTACGAACATAAAGTTATAGTAAAAATAACACGTATGATAAATATGAGAATTATACTAGGGAATGTGTATGAAAATACTTATAATGACAAATGCTTTATTCGTTTAAACAACACTGTAACTAAAACATTATCGCCTTTCAAGTTTAGTTTTTAAAAGATTCCTCTGAGAAAAACCCTTTAGCATTCCTTCTATACCTCAATTCCTTGGTTGTATAGAAAGAATACCAAGCTTTAGATTATCGAAAGTTCTTATGGTTAAAATATGGTATTCCAATTCCTTGGTAATATACGATAAAAGAGTTTTGATTGAAAAATGTTAACAATGACATTCCTGCCTACGATTAACCTAAAATTAAAAACCTTATTTTCCAATTTCGGTTTTTACATCAAGAACGGATCAATCAACACAATGAAAATTAGAATACAGTGAAATTCAAATAAAAAGGATCAATGTCATTACAAGAAAATCAGGGACACCCCCTAGCATTGGGGGGTTTAGTCACTCATGTTCAAAACAATGAAAATCACATACACAAGGAAAAGAGACATTACAATATTCTAAGGATTCATTGGATCGTCAATTGCTTCCGCTTTTGATCGATCCTTCTTCTCCCCACAATCTCTTGTCCTTTCCCAAGTGTAAATTTCCCAAAAAAAACTTAACATTTTCAAACCACATTGTGCCTAATGTATCAGATTTCCAATAACAACGCGAAATGTCCGAACTGCCCTCCGAAATAAAACAAATCCAGGAAATAGGAGAAATGAATTTTTCACTTCCATTAGCCCTGACACGGGCCGTGTCGTGAGACACGGGTAACCGTGTCATGTTGCTGATCAACCATGCATACGCCCTTCTTCAGGGGCCATGACACGGGTCGTATCCTGTGACACGGGCACCAGTGTCATGCCTCTAAAGCATAGTCAGAGAGGTTACCGAAAAGAAGATTAAGGTCCGTGGTGCTACCTCGGTTCAGTGTTTGTGCGATATCTTTATTGAGAGACTTATACCTGGAAGTACCCGTCCGGTGACTCGGAACGAAAACTCACGTATGAGTATCATCATTTAATATCGCAAGTTTTGAGCCAATGATTGGTTGATTAATGTGTTTGTTCAAGCTTTTTGCTTGAGGTCAGGTAAAAGTTCTAGTTCGGGGGAGTTTGATTAGTGATCTTTAGTCATATATTTCAAGCTATTTGAGTCGTTCATTTCTTATGCTTTCGTTTGTTTTCGAGTCTTTTAATCTTATTTGCGTCGTTGTTTTCGTATTTTGTCAAGCAAGTTAAGTTTCTATGTTTTTATAATTTTTACCGTTGGTGCGTATGATTTGGTTGTTTTATCTATGTGTTTCAGGCTTGCAGCAAGCTGGTGATCAGAAGCCATTACGAACATGCTCCGAGCGCAGAAGAATGTGAAAAAAGTAGATATCAGAAGCCTGACACGGGTGCCCGTGTCACCTGACACGGCCCATGTCAGGAGGCCCTTTGGAGAAGAGGATGTGCATCAAGATTTTCATTCGGACGATCACTTTAAGGCTTTTATGAATTTTCATTGCTTGCACAAGATTGATCGCAAAAAAAAAATTCTCTTTTTTTTTTCGGGCACTGTTATTACTTTTTTTTAATCTTTTAGGGACACTTAGAAGGATCGATTGTTTAATTGTTTCTCCCTTTTTTCGGTGCCTTAATTTTTCCTTTTTTTTCCGATCAACCTTGCACAAACAACTAATATGGATCAAGCCTGATTGTCAGTATAAACTACTTAAGGGGGTACTTCTCAGATCAAAGTACCATGGCACAAATCTACATGTCAGATTCATTCCTTACTCTGAAGACTCAGTGTGTTTGTGTTATACCTCAACATCAAGATTTTCTAGTTTTCTCAACTGGTTCCTTTTCACTCAACTCTATATAATTTCACCTTACTTCACTCGCAAAAACCAAATAAACCGTACTACCAGCATTACGTTTCTCAGTTCAGCTCGGGGTGTTTTCACAACGACTTCAATCGCAATTTCGAACAATTAACAACAAATACTTAACAAAAATGACCAAAAACAAACAAACTAAAATTAAAACAAACAAAACAGGACATATAAATAAATACCCCCACTTCTGAACTCAACAGTGTCCTCACCGTTGAAGAACTAGTGCAAGAGGTAACTCATAGTGCCTCACTGAGGAGGAGGAGGAGAATCTTGCAACCTCATTTGCTGCAGCCATTCATGCATCTCACTGATTAACTTTCCTTGACGAATTTTCTCATTCCCTTGTCGGTTCTGTTCGTCTATTTGCTTTTGTTGCTCACTCCTGAGATATCACATCTCATTCTGCATCCATTCTCATTCTTCTTTACTCATACTCCATGAACCAGTCTCCTGATTCTTCGAGTTACCAGCTGTAACATGGTGGGAGAACTGACTTTTTAGTCATGTTGCGGATAGCAAGAGTCGCCACCGACTTTTATTTTATCCATAAGGAAAGGACATAAAAGAACAGGAAAGAACTATTTTAAAAGACTTGAGTTCGGGGGGTAGGTTATATAAAGGGAAGGTGTTAGCACCCTTTATATCCATGGTTATCCATGGGCTCTTAGTTACTTAGCCCACTTAAATTGTTTTTTTGAAAAGTGTAGTGTGTGATTAGAAAAATTTCTTTAAGTACTTTGTAATGACCCTCGTATGGGTGTATACAAAGCCTAGTTTAGAAATTGTGAGGTATAAAAGTATTTTTGAAATGTGAGCAAGTAACTAAGATGTACCTACCCTAGATTAAGTCTTTCATGTTCTCGTATGTTCTTTCAATGGTAAGACTATCCCTATTATTAAGGAATAGGTAGTAATTACCTTAGATGTGTTTAAGGGACAAGCGTAGGGTCATCGTATGGTCATAGAAGGCAACTTAAGGGATGTCTTTAGCAATTCGTAGGGACTATCATCATTTATTCGAAGGGACAAGATCATTATTCCGTAGGCAACCTCGAAGAGACTTGATCTTTTAAACTGTAGGGACTATGATAATTTATATTTGAAGGGACTTTGCTTAAGACATCTCTATATTCGAGGGACTTGACCATGTTTAAGGCAACTGAGAGGGGTAACCTAGGAAGTGCAAGATGGCGATCAAAGATTGACTTACGTGTGTGAGTGTTTGTATTCAGGTATTTATATCATTTAAATTAATTTTCTAAGTTATTTTTAATCACATATAGGTTATACACACCCTAAGATTACTAACCATACAATAAGATATTTACAAAATAAAATAAAGATAGAAAATAAACCTACAAATATTACATGGCTTTGGCAGATACATAATAATCAAAATAAAATAATAATAATAAATATAATAATAATAATAAATAAACAATAATCAAATATTAGCAATAACATAATAATAATAATAATAATAATAATAATAATAATTATTATTATTATTATTATTATAATAAATAAAGAAAATAAAAATTTAGAAGAAAGATTAGTTTTAGGTTAAACAAATATTAAAAAAAAATTAGAAGTTAATTAAGAAAATATAACAAATTTAATAATAATAAACAAAATATTAAGTTATTTACATGTTAATAAAAATAAAGATTAATATATTAATTAGGGTTAGAAAAATAAGTTTTTATAGGGATAATAAAAAAAATTAGGATTGAAATTTTAATTAAGAAAAATTAGGGTTAGGAATTTAGGTTTAGAAAATAAGATATAAACAAGTTATTTACAAATTATATAAAATAAAAATTTATATATAAAATTATTTATGAAATTAATTAAAGTGAAAGTGTTCTTGGACATTTTGGAAAGCTTAGAGAATCCTCTAACCAACCTCTTTGGTCTCATGTCCATATCCTTTACCATTTTCAAATTATGCCCTTTGGAAGTTGTTGACTTTTAAAATGACCTATAATGTTTTAGCTCATACCTTCCAAATGAAGCATTTTTGGGCTTGGCTTGTGAGACACAAAGTTATATAGAATTCAATTTCCTTCAAAATTAGCCTTGGATGGAAAAAAATTGATGAAGTATTTGATAGTTATGGCTGGTCAAAGTTCAGTTGACTTTTCCTGTGAAAACCCTAATTTAGAAACTCCCGATTCTTGATGATCTAAAACTTCCTTGATGAATCATGATCAACCCTTGATCAAATGATGAATTTTATTTCATATAATTGATGTTGGCAAAAAATCATGAAGTTTGACTTTGGTTTGACCACAGTTGACCTTAGTTTGACTTTTTTACTACTTTGACTGATTTTTGCATATCTGATCATCTGACTGAGCAAACTTTTTGGGAAAGCCTTGAAACTTGACATAGGGATTCTTGAATACATATAGGATGCTATGAAGCTCACTTGAGGCCTTGGAAGTCCATTTAGCCTGATGAAATCCAAAACCCTAGTTTAGGGTGCATTGCTTAGGAGGAGGCTTTGTCTGAGAGAATTTCCAAACTTTCTGACTAATTGTGAACCTTGTGAACCTTGAGAGGATCCTTGGGACACATTTACTTGACTAGGGGAGGGCAAATTTTGGGGTGCAACACCAGCATGTAGCATAGGAACCTCACCAGCATATGGCATAAGAACCTCACCAGCATATGGCATAGGAACCTCACCAGCTTGATACCTTTCATCACCATCCGAACCTACAAAATCATCAAACTGCTCTTTGTTGTCCTGCATAGGACTCTCATACAACCAGTTAGCCTTTTTTTCAATACTAATAAAATCTGGAGCAGATAGAGCTAACAAATGATTATTTCTACTTACCAAAGAGTAATAATCGTTATAAACATTAATCATAACTTGAGTGGTCAGGGTTGCTAGGTCAATCTTTGTTTTACCTGGTACAATAGTGTCTTCCATTAACAGCGAACCGTACCCGAAATGATCAGCAATCTGCGTAATTATCCCCCTACAGAAATTTCACCTGAAGATGCGTTTGCAACACGCTTCAGGTGATCAGCAGTGAAATCAGCTACATTAATGAGCTCTTTGTATGCCATTCCATAGAGGAAAAAAAACTCCTTCTATGTGGCTACCCCAGTACTGTCTCCTCTTTCGAAAAAGGTGTAAGCCAAACCCTTTTGGGCATACCTAAAGCACGGGTTGTAAATTCCCGACGCTTTTGCTGCCTTTGCAAGATAGTCATATTTACCAGTGATAGCTCTCCAGAAGTCTCCTACAATAAAGTTTGTTGGGGGGGCTCCAGGTCCGAAACTACGAACCTTCAGAACCTCTCCCAACTCCGTAACTGAAAGTGTATGGTCCGCGTTAAACATGCTGAACTTCATCGTACCAAAGTACTCTTCATTCGAACCTGTCCATCGGTGTTTCAGCTGAAAATCTAAAGTACTTAAAAACTCAAGAGTTAGACGCTCATATGTTGGCGCTTCAAACTGCATGAATTCCAACATACCCAGTACATGAAACATTCTATGAACTTCAATTTTTAACCCTAAGGTATCCAATGTTTCATTACAGATGTACCTGGTGGGGCTCATCTTACGCTTTAATAACATCGAATATTTTCTTTGGTGAGTATCGTCCTCAAACAGAATATCATGAGCATTAGAAATTCGATGAGCTCGTTTTCAAGGACGGGAGGGATCTGCAACCACTTTGCCTATGTCTTTCCTTGGTGGCATAATGTTCCTGCACAAAACAACAAAGAAGCAAAAACGAATATTTATTTTTGGGTTAGAAGAAAATGTTACCGTAGAAATGACCGGAATGTAAAGGTGATAAATATTTGTGAAACGGGTGATGTGTTTTGGTAAATGGGTAATGGAGTAGATGAAACTTTTTGAGGAGGAGAAACAATAGAGGTTAGGAATTGTTGAGAGATGAAAGGTTGGAGAAGAAAGAAGTGTGGTAAAGAGAAAGGATAAAAAGTGGTAATTGTGGTTTAAAGGGTAGTTAAGAGGATTAAATTTGGGGGACCCACTCATTAAAAACATGAAAATTTTGAAAATAAATTCAAAAGTTAAAAATCAGTTTACGCGCTCCCTGACACGGGTCGTGTCGTGTGACACAGGCACCCGTGTCAGGCCCCTGAGTCTTCCTCCACAAATGCTAAAAAAAATCCCTCAGTATTCATGACACGGGCCGTGTCCTATGACACGGGCCGTGTCCTATGACACAGGCACCCGTGTCAAGCCCCTGGATGCTTTAAGTCTCACAAAACATCAGCCTTTACAACACGGGCCATGTCCTATGACACAGGCACCTGTGTTGCACCTCTGGATCCTTTGGGATTTTCACCCTCTATTTTCAATTTTCTTGCTCCATCTTGGCCTGTGAGAAACACAAACAATAAACCTACAACATGAACAAATACTGTTAGCAAAAACATCGTGGGTTGCCTCCCACGCAGCGCTGCGTTTAACGTCGCATGGCTCGACGGTCCTTCGTCCTATTGAGTGAGACAAATGACATCAATCTATCCAATTGGTTGACCTTGGAAATAAGGTTTCAATCTCTGTCCATTGACTTTGAATATGTCTCCATTCGTTTCATTCTTAATCTCTACCACTCCGTGCGGAAACACCTTATGAACCACGAATGGTCCCAACCATTTGGACCGCAATTTACCTGGAAATAGCTTCAAACGTGAGTTGTATAGCAGGACCAATTTCCCTTCCCAAAACTCTTTTCTCTTTATCTTTCTATCATGCCACTTCTTGGTTTGTTCCTTGTATACCTTGGCATTTTCATATGCATTATTCTGAAACTCTTCTAGTTCATGCAGCTGGAGGATTCTTAAATTTGCCGCTAAGGACAAATCCATATTCAAGAATTTTGTTGCCCAAAAGGCCTTATGTTCCAAATCTAAAGGTAAATGACATGCTTTTCCATAGACCAGCTGATATGGTAACATCCCGATGGGTGTTTTGAACGCAGTTCGGTAAGCCCATAATGCATCATCTAACTTTGTTGACCAATCCTTCCGGGATGAATTTACTGTCTTTTCCAAAATCTGTTTGAGTTGTTTATTAGATACCTCAACTTGGCCACTCGTTTAAGGGTGATAAGGAGTGGCTATCTGATGCTTAACATTGTATTTCTTAAGAAGTTTCTCCATGAGGTGATTCAAGAAGTGAGTTCCTTCATCACTTATTAATGCTCTCAAAACCCCAAATTTTGCGAATATATGCTCCTTCAAGAACTTGACTACCACCTTCGCATCGTTGGTTGGTAAAGCCACCGCTTCGACCCATTTCGAGACATAGTCCACAATGACTAAGATGTAATTTTTCCCAAAGGACGGTTGAAACGGACCCATGAAGTCAATTCCCCACACATCAAACAATTCAACCTCTAACATGAAGTTCTGGGGCATCTGATTTTTCTTAATATGTTCCCTGTTCTTTGATACTTATCACACTCTTTCACCATCTCCAGGGCATCCTAGAACAGTGATGGCCAGTACAGTCCTGACTGCAAGACTTTAGAAGCAGTACGATCACCACTGAAATGTCCCCCATAATAAGAATCGTGACATGCTTTCAACACATCTTTTTGTTCTTCCTCAGGTACACAACGTCGTATCAAGCCATTTACTCCTTTCTTGTACAGGTATGGGTCGTCCCATAGATAGAACCTGCAATCATGAACAAACTTTTTCTTACGATTAGAATCAAAATCCTCTGGTATTATACCGCCAACAAGGTAATTTGCATAATCTGCAAACCACGACACTCCAGTAACAGCTAGGATGTGTTCATCAGCGAACTCATCCTTTATTGGACACCGGTCTTCGGTTTCCTCAATTGGTGATGTCGCTCCCGGGATTTTCATCCTAGTACAAACGCGAAAGTGGCGCGAAAAAGGTAGAGTCTCTAGCTAGACATTTTTATCCCGAATGAAAGGGAAAGGTAATGCTGCACAAACCTGAGGAAGAAGGAAAGGACGAGGTCCTGCGAACCAAAGATTTGGGTTTAGGAGTCGGTTACGACCTGGGAAGGTATTAACACCCCAGATCGTCCGTCGTACCCGACGGGATTCATGCTTGTTTGTTTGCTTCAAAGGGTGAGAAAGAATAAAGTTGCTGAACAAATGAACTGCTAACTGGAATGGGAATGGAAATGAGAAATGGAATTGGAAAAAGAGAACAAAAAGAAAGAATGGGGAAAATGTAGGGAAAATAAAGAATGTGCTCGAACGGGCCCTACCCCGCTGCCTACGTACCTCATCGGGAAAATGAGAATCAGAGTCGACGTAGTTCGCCTAACTAAGGCGGGAACTATTTGTTTGTGTTTTTTTACAGCTGGAACTGCGTATGTCTATGCTCAGGTGTTACAGGCTCGTCTGGTATGAGTGCGTTTACCGTCTTGCATGCGAGACAAGTCGTCGCAAGTTCGCGTTCAAAATGAATGAGGTGAGAAAGAGAAGTTCTCGCAGGATAGTCGTTTATTGTTTGTTTTTGTCTTTTATGAGAAATGTTTTGAATTTGTTTGTGAACGTTCTCATACTAAGACCTATCCATCGTGGTAAATACTTACATCTCGCCCCGAAATAGGACGTGTATAAGTACTCCGCAACAAAGTCTCATGGCGTATAAGAACATTCAACCTTTATTAGGTATTTTATTATTTTTTTCATGAGGTGAGAAAGAAAGACTCAAGTGGAAAAAGGGAAAAAACTAAGGGGGACTAAGACACAACCCTAAGTCATTTATTATATACAAAAGGGGGATCCTAATGGTTTGTGGGGTAATCTAACCTAATGAGAAAAAGGAAAAAAAGAAAAGAGAGTTAGAAACTAACTTACTTCCTAAGGAAGTTAAGTTGTCTCTAAAGAAAGGGAAAGCCTAAGAGAAAAACACAAGGTGCTAAGAAAAACACAATTATAATGCATAAGATATAGGAATGAAGTGATGCTTACCTCAATCTTCCCCCTACAAAACAAAAGTTAGCATGACAATGCATATTGAAAGTAAAATCAAAGCATAAAAGCGATTAAGTACCATAAACGTCCTAGAATGGAACTAGGGTTCAAAATAAGACCTAAGTCTAAAGGTGAAGATACCTAAAGGTTATATGAATTCTAAAGTTAGTAGATACATTCTATAGGTCCCTAAGTATGATAGGATACCTCACAATATCAAACTATGTCAAACTATGTACAAAAAGTTCACCTAAGTTCACATGAATGCAAATTAGGGTTTATGGATGAAGTATGAGTGCATATGGCTTACAACCATGAATTAATACCTGAAATGAATATCAAAGTCTGTAGTGTATTCATATGAATGTATATGAATGATCATACTATCATGGATGCAATGATGTAAGCATATGAAGCACGGATAAGAAGATGTGAGAACAAATTAAACATGGTGTTGCATAAGATCACAAAGAATGCATGTTAAAGATGAATGACATGTGAATATGCATAAGATGATTATGGGTCAGTAGCATACAATTTATGAGATGCCATTATATTTCATGAATAACCATTTATGATTTCCACATAATTCATATTAACAATTAGAGGAGAAGGGAAACTAGTTTAAGGCAAAATTAGTTCACATAAGTATGCACTTTGAAACACCAAAACAAACCAAATGAAACATGGTTCAAAAAGTGACCTATAACTGGAATTAAAGACCTATAAAAAATCTATAATTAACTCCTAGAAGTTACCAAAAGGTGCCTCAAGCAAATGGCATGAATGCCTTTCTAATATCTAGGTTATGGAGCAAATGAATACATAAATCAACCTATGATCTAGGTGGCATGAAAAAATAGCAAAAAGGCTTAAACAATTATGAAATTAAATACCTGGAATGTTGAAGTCAGTACCTAACATGGTCTAAAAGGATTTCACAAAATTATACATCAAAGTTCCAAAACAATTACTTAACGATTGAGGTAACAAGGCATGATCGCCGAAAAACAACTCCACAAAGTGGATAAAAAATGGCACCAAAAATTATTTAAAAAAAACCTAAGGAGCATTAAAATGTCACAAATTCCATTGGTTAATCACATACAAAAAATAGGTCTCACACCTATTGGAAAAAATTGTTTTTGGTCCCTTATGTCAAAACCATTTTCTTTTGGGACAGCTTGTGATCTAAAATCCAAATTAATTACTAAAACCAATCAAAACTGGAAACAAAAAATATGACAAATTAATTAAGAGGATGAGGATCACTCGTGAATTTTTCCTGAATTTTATCACAACCGAAACTATTTTTAATAATTGCGACGAAACGGACAAAAAACGATGTTTTAAGGGAAAGCGAGAGGAAGTGAATTCTACAATCCGTAACCTAATCCCTAAGCTCCGAAATCGACACATATAATAAAAAATCATAAATACATCCAGTGCCTCAGGTGGAAGGGCTCAATATGTACTTTAAGCTATATGATCCTAAGCCACATACTACTATAATTGTGCGTTAAAGTGGAAAGAAGTCGAAATTACTTACTTGATCGAAGTGACGATTCTTCATATAAAATAAATCAAAAAAATTTCTTGCAAGGTCTTGTAATCTCCCATAAGCAAAATAAATGCTTATCTTCCATAATTTCTTTGTAAAGATCCACCATAATCGAAACAAAAATAACGGCACAAAATATCATTTGAATCTAAAGGTATCCCACAAATAAAGTGGAATACCAACCAAACGACTGTCGTTAAGATCTTTGCGAGAACTTTGCATGAACACAACAAACGCATTAGAAACCAATATGAGGTGCAACCGGAAGTTGCACCTAGGCCTCACAACTCAAAATCAAGTAAAAAGATGAATATACGAGTCATGGACATGCATTGAAATTTATGTTTCAAAACGGGGCAGCACTTATGCACTAACATAAACAACATGCAAACTCAAACCGAAATCGAACAAATTTACATGCAATGAATGGAAAATGATCAACAAACATAAGTACAAGTCAAAAAAAAGATCAATGCATCAAAATCGCACCAAACCGAACTTAAAAAGCCTTAAAACAGGAAAAAAAAACGCGTCAAAAATCACTGACTCGGAATTGAACGAAAATCGCATGGTAACTTGCAAACGTGCAAATGGATTCAAATATGCAATCGGTTTTTGAAAATTCTGCTTAGAAGTGATACTTTTTGGCCGATTTAGTCGGCTGGCAGTAGCATAATAGCCAAAAAAAATTGTCTGAAATCGACTAAAAAGTTTACCAATGGCTCCGGAATAATCAACAAAGTCAATTTACACTATTCACATTCACGAAAATGCGCTACAGTTAGGAAGTTATGACCAAAACATATTCTCGTTACGCGATACATGAACAACATCATCGATTATACATCAATCTATCCTATTCCGGATTTGCACATTGAAACAAGCATGAATTCAAAAGTCAAGCACTTCAATCAATATCAAGTCACAATAATTAACTCTCCTAAGAATTTTGTCAAACACCTAACATGCACCGATTATTCTATGTCAATTTTAACAGTCATTTCCAATTATGCACCACAACAATTATTAGGATCAATTAATCAAGCATCAATCAACAATCAAATCATGAATCAATGCACATAATCTCCACAAGATTAATTCAACTTGAAAATTCAATTCAAGAAACAATGCAACAATTATTCATGAATTAAAGTTTAAGAAGCTTACCGAATGAAGAATCGACGAAGAAATTGTGAATCCGAAGGAAGTGAGACGCGATCATGAACGGAGGATAGGGGGAGAGGTCGCGTGGCTACCGGCGGCGGAAGATGGTGGATCGCACGGTGGTGAAGTTGACCGGAGGTGGTGGTTCGTGGCGGCTCGGCTACCGGAAGCTTGATCGGAATTGTTGTGTTCTTGAGTTCTTGATGAAGTTGTTGTTGTGTTCTTGAGAAAGAGTTAAGAGAATGAACTTTGATCCTTTAGAGAGAGTTTGTGAGAGTTTTTTGGTGTTTGTAAATTATGATTGAAGTTATGAGACAAATTGTGGGTCAAAAGAATATATAGTGGAGTGTAAAATGAAAGGAAAAAGGTAGAATTTCGGCTTAAGTGAAAATAACAATATCTTCGGCAAGAAATTTTGACTCTGAGCCTTTCACGACATCGTCCGCCTCTGATCACAGTTGTAACACAAAAAGAGTGGACGTCATACGATCAAAATCGAGTGCGACCGATACGTTTAAGCTGCAAGACATCACTGAATAAGTTGTTTTTTCGGCTTATTTGGTGTCCGCTACTCGAAAATGTGACGAGGTCAACCTCTTCGGAGCATAATCTCGACTCGACTTTTTCAACAAAGTTGTAGATCTATGAGTCAGTGATCTGGTGTTAAAATGTAAGCTCAATCGGACAAACGACGAGGGAGATATGAATTTTCTCGTGAAATCACTTTCAGCCTTTTTCTTCGGTTCAGCACTTCAGTTTTGTGAAATAAACCAAAACGATAATCTTTGGAGCACTGTTCGAACTCGCGTTTGTCTTTGAACTTGAAGAGGATAAATTTTTTGAACCAATGCCTCAAGAACGGGTGCAATCCGATGAAAATTGACCGAGTTATGAATTTTACATAATCTGACAGACAGTGCACTGCATCAAAGAACCTTACTGGTAATTCGCGTTTTAGGGATCCTTCCGCTTGGACCTAACCCAAACTGAATTTACATAATGAAGATAACATCTAAACGGAATTTTAGGCACCGGAACAACATCAATGCAATGAACGAGCCAAGAGTTATGAACTTTTTAGTGATCAAAACTCATCGGTTCAGCACTGTTTTTCACTATGTCGACTCTAAAAACTCGCACATTCGGAGATATTCTTCAAAGAATTAGTTCTCGGCCAAAACCCAAAAGTTGGAAAGAATATCAAGATAGAACTTTTGGCATATGAATCTCTCAGACATGTTGACCCGATCAGAAGTTCCCAACTCTTGAATACCGCTAGCACAGTTAATCGACGAAACCAAAATTTCAGAAACAAATAATTCCCACCATTTTCCTTGATGAATTGGCCTCCGAGCCAAACATAAAAGTTGTAGAGAATACCGAAACGGTCTAAACTATTGAGTTTCAAGCCAAAATGAGTTTCCGAGCATAAGTTACAGCTTTTGCAAACTGCACCATAAAACTGATATTCTGCTTAAACTCCTCTGAATCAACCGAGAACGTTTGGCTTCTTCTGAGATTCTTGTGCATGTGCCGCATGAAGAAATAAAGGTCAGTCACAACCTATGAAAACTCAAATGGAGATGTATATTCATGTATGTTTATGATGCAATTGTGATCTAAATGCAATTCAATGTATGAAAGGATATGTTAAATGGCATGAAAATGAGAGGGCAAATTTTGGGGTGTTACAGCTGCCCCTATTCAATCATCTGCAGGCCTGAACAAATAATTGCAAAAGCTTTTAAACGTTCAAGGTATGGAGTGATTGAATACTTGAATAAAAAACCTGGAAATTTGAACTTGGTGGATAAGAGAAATGTCATCTACTTTTTATTTATATTTTTTTGTTTTGACCTCTGAATAGGTAGCGAGAAAAGAACAAGGTGGAATGGGATCGTTGTACATGAACGAGAGCCCAGGAAAACAAGACTGTTGTACAAAACAATAACATGTGACGTGACTGCTGAGCGAATCAAGCCACGGAAAGGAATGGCATGTTGTACAAAATAGGGCTTTGAAAGAGACCATTGTACAAAACGGAACTCGGAGATGTGATTGCTGAGCGAATCAAGCCACAAAGAAAATACGCGACTACTGAGCGAATCAAGCCACGGAAAGGGAGTCTGTTGTACAAAATAGGGATTTGAACGAGACCATTGTACAAAACGGAACTCGAAGATGTGACTGCTGAGCGTATCAAGCCACAAAGAACACACGCGACTACTGAGCGAATCAAGCCACGGGAAGGGAGCCTGTTGTACAAAACAGGGCTTTGAACGAGACCATTGTACAAAACGGAACTCGGAAATGTGACTGCTGAGCGAATCAAGCCACAAAGAAAAACAATGCGACTGCTGAGCGAATCAAGCCACAGAAAGGGAGCCTGTTGTACAAAACAGGGCTTTGAATGAGACCATTGCACAAAATGGAACTCGGAAATGTGACTGCTGAGCGAATCAAGCCACAAAGAAAAATGACAACATTGACTTGGAAAGACAAAGGAGAGAAGCAACATCAACCGATTTACGACTCAAATAAGATCAACCGATCTAACCGAGAAATGGTATCAACCGATTCATAACCCGAAAAAAGAGAATGTAATATCATCCTATTTACGACTCGAAGAGAAGTAATATCAACCGATTTATAACTCAAATAAGATCAACCGATCCAACCAGAAAATGATATCAACCGATCCATAACCCGGAAAAAACGAGAACATAATATCATCCGATTTACGACTCGAAGAGAAGTAATATCT
The DNA here is from genome assembly GCA_963966055.1 of Lathyrus aphaca. Taxonomy (NCBI): domain Eukaryota; kingdom Viridiplantae; phylum Streptophyta; class Magnoliopsida; order Fabales; family Fabaceae; genus Lathyrus; species Lathyrus aphaca. The sequence continues at coordinate 161,539,047 of OZ014520.1, read as the reverse complement.
ACCGATTTACAACTCAAATAAGATCAACCGATCTAACTAAGAAATGGTATCAATCGATCCATAACCAAGAAAATGAAGCCATCGTACTGAGACGAGACCAAAAAGAACGGGATCATTGTACTTAAATGATAACCCGACATGAAACTGTTGTACTGAAACGGGGACGCGAAAAAAATGAGACAGTTGTACTGAAACAAGACCCAAAGACGAGACTATTGTACTTAAATGGAGACTCGAAAGGAACGGGATCGTTGTACTTAAACGAGAGCCCGAGACGCGATCGTTGTACTTAAATAGAGACGCGAAAAAATGAGATTGTTGTACTGAAACAAGACTCAACTAGGGATAACAAACAAGACTTGGTAGACAAAGATGCCTGGAAAATGGTATAAGTATCTTCCGTGGGGAGTATTTCCGGTTGAGAAGATGTTACGGGTCTTATGTAATATACCTCAAAACTAGCCCATGTTGGCATGCATATGTTTGAATTTATGGTGTAATGCTCCCTGATGATGAAAATGCTATGCTTTGGAGGATGCACATATAATGATGATTATGCGTATGCAGATGCAGATGCAAAGAGATCTCCTGACAAGGAGACTGCAAGTATCCCAGGTGGCTTGACTGGGGAGAAATGATGATCACTGCATTGATCTAGTCAATCCTTGTGAGGAGAAAACAACACTGCGGGGGATATTGTCAATGATACGCCGGCTTTGAACTTCCGCCAATGCAAAATATAAATTGGACTTTGAAATTGGAGCGCCAAGACCCTGCTGGAGATGGACCATTCCTGCACTCTAACGGGGAAGTGAAGACCTTCTGACTTGGCTGGGAACCAGAGGTATGGCATGGTTGAGGAAGAAACTTGTTGGAGAGGAAAAATACTCCTTGTACTGCTAGGGATTTCCCCTGCATTAAAGGGAAGTCTCTGCTTGGGGGGACACCAATCTTTCGTTGCCTTGCTGAGGGAGATTTCGACTTCCACTTCTACTGGGGATGATGGAGAATGTCAATGATAAAGCTTCTTGTTGAAGATAAGAGTTTAAGTTGCCCCTTGCTGGGGATAAAAGATATGAGGCGTCTCATGTTGGGGATGAGCGAATATAAAGTGTCTCATGCTGGGGATGAGATATGATGATACCCTTCTGCTCGAGAATTATCCTTCGTTTTACAGCTCTGCTGGAGAAGGGATTGTCTAATGAGACTTGCTAAGGAATTCTAATCAAAGAAGCCTGTTGATGAAACAACTCTTGAAGTACTGTGCTGACAACGGCTTTACTTCCAGCCTCTGGGTTGATATATTGCCTACTAATCATGAGTGAACAATGGTTCTTTGCAATTTCCAACTCGCCTCATACCAGTTCCATCGGAAGAAAATTTCTCAAGAGGATTTTACAGAAAACATGACATATGAAATGCCTCAGTGTCTTCAAACTCTTATAGAGATTCGTCGGATCCCGAAATAACTGCCCCAGACTGCATGGTCTGTGCAAGAATTTTCCTTGCGAGGATTCATGAAAAACCTCATATCACTGTGAGATATTCCACCTCAGTATTTTGAACCTTGAGTAGGTGCTTCTGATTAACCATCTTCAGGAGAGAGTACTTCTCTTGCTCTTGGGGTGGCCTGCCCCAATACGAGCCTTTGAGTAGTTTCGACCCTGAATGGATGATCTTCGAGTGAATACCCAGACTAAATGCTCTTGGAGAGATTTGAATCTCGAAGTGATTGCCCTAACTTGGCTAAATTCTGAAGAGATTGCTTAACGTGATTGCCCCAGATTAGTTGGCTCTTACCACGACTGTCGGGAAAGTCCCCACTCAATGGAATTTCTTGGAAAAGTGCATATCAATAGATTGACCTTCGGAAGTTTCAGACTTCTCAACTTGGCAAGATTAAGCTTCTGGACTGCGATTCCATACGTGAACTTTTATGATGCCAAACAAATGTATGCAAGCAGAAAATGTTCATTTTGAGAATGAAAATTCTAATGCAAAACACGTGTTAATCTTGAAGTTTTACTGTAAAAAGATGTCGACAACCTTTGTGAGTGAATCACTGGTTAAAATACGACATTGGTTTTTTGATAGACGAAGCATGCACATGCAACACCAACCCAGATCTTTCAGCACAACTCATAGGAGTCAGGAACGCAGTCTCATGGTAGTACGCTCTCAAAATAACCCTGTTTCAGTTAGGACTTTTGAGGGTTGTATCGTGGCCTAGTTCAAAGTTATAGAAACAAAGGATATAGGCTCGAAATTTATTTGTGCCCACCCATCTTCGTGATGTTCTTCATTCCTATGTTCAGCTAGCTTGGCACAAGCGCTTACCTTTCATAAGGGTTTTGTGATGGTTGAGGAACCAATTACACTAACGGTTTAAGCACCAATCAAGTATTCATTTGGAGTCAGTTTCCCCTTTTGTCTTTCGTGTATATGCCACACGATTTTGTTCTTGTTTGAGGATCTTTCTTGTGTAATCCTTTTCGTCTTTCGCTTTTGCATTATTTTGTTTATCCCTAACTTTTGCCTGGACTGATTCTTGTGAATCTTTGATTGTGAAGTCCAGCGGGATGCCCTAATTTTTGCCTAAGTCGCCTGTTTTCAAGTTTCGACTTAGCGGGCTTTCTCATCATTTTTTCCATTCTCTTCTTTTTTTAACAAATTGTGTGACACTGTTTGTCTTGACTGTCTCACTTCTTGGTTGTTTGAGGGATAACCATTGTGGTTTCCGGTCTTTGGACCTATTGATCGAGATAACTATTGTGGTTTTTGGTCATTGGACCTCTTGATTTGGTACAACGACAGGTAATGGATCCTCAGATTTGAACTCCTTTTTGAAATTTGAACGCTTGGTCAAACTAACTGACGCCTACCCTGCCCCTGGGTTAAATGCAAGGGGTTTTTTCATGCGAAAAGAAACTCATACTTCAAGGCTCAAATGGATTGGCGAGGGTGTATCTCCCTTATATCTCCAGTGTTTAGGATTTGAAACAACGCCTGTACATCGTCAACAGGGTCTTTCTCAAAAGCACACAATTAGAGTTTTTGTGTTTTCTTTTCGTCATCCTCCCTCACAGAGTTTAAGCACAACAGTTGGTATTGCAATGCACATACACAAAATCATGAGTGAATATGAATGGATCACTTCAAGAAAAACATGTGAGTTATATTATGATTAACATTCAAAAACAAAAAAGTTTCATGCATGCATACAAATGTTTAAACAAACAACAAAAACTACAAATGAAAATGCAGTAAAGAAGTTGAGCATTGCCATTATTGAGGAGACTTGACTCTGTCTGGACTTATTGCTCTCTGAGACTTTCAACATTCAACAGTCTGGATGTTCATTCCATTGCAGTTTCAGTGCCATATTCCCACTTTTACCTGGTGTGAACACAATAGTCTTGGAGACAATCGAATTTCCAACCTTGTATTTACCTCTGCCTCTGAAAGACTTGCAATCTTTAATTAAAAGGTCAGATGCCCTAGAATGGTAATCATACTTGGTATTCGGCATTGAAACCCCAAAGGAAGCTTTGTCGGAGGTGACCCTGATGCGATTGGCTCAATCAGCTTGAATCTGAGCAAATGAGGAAACTCGTTGCACTTACGACATCAAAATAGGATCAAACTTCTTCTCAAGCTGTTCTGTCCATTACCCATATGCTCTGCCCCTAGGAATCTCTTGGGAAGCTCAAGTTGGATGCTGATAAATGACATCCGGAGGGAAGAGGTTGATAAAATTAATATATAAGGTTGCTCGCAAAGATCTCATGTGATCTCCGGCCTACGTATCTCCATTGACCAATGGAGAATCAGAGCAGCATAGTTCCCCTCACCAGGGATGAAAATAGCTTCGTTTCCTTGACACGACATTCATGATTACCAAGCTCATCTGAGTCTTCATCTGGTTGACTTCCTGTTTCAGCAGTTTCTGATTCTGAAATAAAGCTTGTACCTTTGCCCGAATTGCCCCAGTTGGGTCTTCATTCGGTTACCTCTACCTGGAGTGGTTCCAAGTCCATACCATGAAAATGGTGATTCAAGTTTACCATTGTAAAGAGAAACCAAATCAAGATAGAAATATGTATCTGAACACCTATCATGAATGCAAGGATGTATGCAAATGCCATGTTCAGTTATTTCTGAGGAATCTATCTGTTTTGATTCAAGTTTTTACATAGAAAAAGTATAATGGCATGATTCAAACATGTGATCCTCGGAAATAACTGAACATGTATGCTGGAATGCTATGATGTTATGTGTGCAGCAGACATGTGATCAATGGTGTAATGTTGGTGTTATGTAGTGAACCAACTATCTGTATAGAACCACAATAGAAGTACCATCTCTATATAGAACCCCATAATTGAGAACCCAATAACTGTAGAACTGGATCACATAATAGAACAGTCACCAATGGTGTTGAAGTTGAACAACGAGCCAAGTGTATGTGGAGAGCCATAATAACAGTCACAATATCAAGGTCACAATGGTGATCACAATAACAATTTCTCTGAATAGAAATCCTGGATCTCGGAATCAAAGAACCATAGAACACTGAACAATACTGGCAAAATGGGTATGTTGAAGTTTAGGGTTCCTGCAAACTTGTAAACCCCTCACAATATCACGGGTGTGCTACTCGGGTCAACATCACGGACTCTCAAAGCCGAATAGCAATAATACGTTCACCATTTCCGAGAAATGGCTCATGACCAAATCAGGGAATCGGTTTGGCATTATATACTACTCAGGGAGGTCTCAGCTGAGTCCAAGGAAACAAGCATCCCTCATAGGTCCCCAGCTTCAAGCACTTAATCGAGAAACAATAGTACATTCATCCTGAAGGGTACAATACTATCGTCATACGAACAATTTTCCTTAAATGGATTCCTATGAGAGAATCAGGACATCCTATGCGAGTTCCCAGTGGGCCCTCAGATGCGAGTGGGTTTGCCAACAAATGTGGTCTGCCACTGTCATCACTGGAGAGGGATGTTTCCACAAAGGTTCTCAATGATCGGTTCCCAGTGTTAGCAGCTCAGGTGGGAACATTCTATGGTCTTCCTAGGCAGTATAGAACATATCCCAAGAGAGCCTGATCTGGGTGTGGGACTCGTGAAAACTACACGTGCTCAAGACCATGCAAGCCACACGACTGCCCACTCTAAATCCTATGTGTATACTCAAGCCAGGTATTTGGCTTATCTCATAGTAACTCTCATCCCGCATAAAAAATGAAAACCAGCACAGCCAGACAGTCCAGTATAATATGATGCATGGAAAATAAATACTGAATGCAGTAAATAAATGTTGTAAAGTAAAGCTGTAAAGTAAAATTGTAAATGAAAACAGTAAAGCTAAATTAAAGCACACAACAGCAAATAGATAAACACCCAAAGAAACAAAACCAAACAAGCGCTAGGATTGACTCTACAAAGGAAACCAGAGATTCTGAAATCTTCCCCAACAGAGTCGCCAGCTATCGCTCCCAGGATTTTCATCCTAGTATAAACGCGAAAGTGGCGCGGAAAAGGTAGAGTCGCCAGCCAGGCATTTTTATCCCGAATGAATGGGAAAGGTAATGCTGCACAAACCTGAGGAAGAAGGAAAGGACGAGGTCCTGCGAACCAAAGATTTGGGTTCGGGATTCGGTTATAACCTGGGAAGGTAACCCTAGATCGTCTGTCGTACCCGACGGGATCCACACTTGTTTGTTTGCTTCAAAGGGTGAGAAAGAATAAAGCTGCTGAACAAATGAACTGCTAACTGAAATGGGAATGGAAATGAGAAATGGAATTGGAAAAAGAGAACAAAAAGAAAGAATGGGGAAAATGTAGGGAAAAAAAGAATGTGCTCGAATGGGCCCTACCCCGCTGCCTACGTACCTCATCGGGAAAATGAGAATCAGAGTCGACGTAGTTTGCCTAACTAAGGCAGGAACTATTTGTTTGTGTTTTTTACAGCTGGAACTGCGTATGTCTATGCTCAGGTGTTGCAGGCTCATCTGGTACGAGTGCGTTTACTGTCTTGCATGTGAGACAAGTCATCGCAAGTTCGTGTTCAAAATGAATGAGGTGAGAAAGAGAAGCTCCCGTAGGATAGTTGCTTATTGTTTGTTTTTGTTTTTTATGAGAAATGTTTTGAATTTGTTTGTGAACGTTCTCATACTAAGATCTATCCATCGTGGTAAATACTTACACCTCGCCCCGAATAAGGATGTGTATAAGTACTCCGCAACAAAGTCTCATGGCGTATAAGAACATTCAACCTTTATTAGGTATTTTATTATTTTTTTCATGACGTGAGAAAGAAACACTCAAGTGGAAAAGGGGAAAAACTAAGGGGGACTAAGACACAACCCTAAGTCATTTATTATATACAAAAGGGGGATCCTAATGGTTTGTGGGGGTAATCTAACCTAATGAGAAAAAGGAAAAGAAGAAAAGAGAGTTAGAAACTAACTTACTTCCTAAGGAAGTTAAGTTGTCTCTAAAGAAAGGGAAAGCCTAAGAGAAAAACACAAGGTGCTAAGAAAAACACAATTATAATGCATAAGAGATAGGAATGAAGTGATGCTTACCTCGAACTTCCCCCTACAAAACAAAAGTTAGCATGACAATGCATATTGAAAGTAAAATCAAAGCATAAAAGCGATTAAGTACCATAAACGTCCTAGAATGGAACTAGGGTTCAAAATAAGACCTAAGTCTAAAGGTGAAGGTACCTAAAGGTTATATGACTTCTAAAGTAAGTAGCTACATGCTATAGGTCCCTAAGTATGATAGGATACCTCACAATATCAAACTATGTCAAACTATGTACAAAAAGTTCACCTAAGTTCACATGAATGCAAATTAGGGTTTATGGATGAAGTATGAGCGCATATGGCTTACAAGCATGAATTAATACATGAAATGAATATAAAAGTCAGTAGTGTATTCATATAAATGTAGATGAATGATCATACTATCATGGTTGCAATGGTGTAAGCATATGAAGCACGGATAAGAAGATGTGAGAACAAATTAAACATGGTGTTGCATAAGATCACAAAGAATGCACGTTAAAGATGAATGACATGTGAATATGCATGATATGATTATGGATCAGTAGCATACAATTTATGATATGCCATTAGATTTCATGAATAGCCATTTATGATTTCCACATAATTCATGTTAACAATTAGAGGAGAAGGAAAACTAGTTTAAGGCAAAATTAGTTCACATAAGTATGCACTTTGAAACACCAAAACAAACCAAATGAAACATGGTTCAAAAAGTGACCTATAACTGGAATTAACAACTTATAAAAGATCTATAATTAACTCCTAGAAGTTACCAAAAGGTGCCTCAAGCAAATGACATGAATGCCTTTCTAATATCTAGGTTATGGAGCAAATGAATACATAAATCAACCTATGATCTAGGTGGCATGAAAAAATAGCAAAAAGGCTTAAACAATTATTTAAAAAATGCCTAAGGAGCATCAAAATGTCAAAAATTCCAATGGTTAATCACACACAAAAAATAGGTCTCACACCTATTGGAAAAAATTGCTTTTGGTCCCTTATGTCAATACCATTCCCTTTTGGGACAGCTTGTGATCTAAAATCCAAATTAATTAATAAAACCAATCAAACCTGAAAACAAAAAATATAAAAAAATTAATTAAGAGGATGAGGATCACTCATGAATGTTTCCAGAATTTTATCACACCCGAAACTATTTTTAATAATTGTGACGAAACGGGCAAAAAACAATGTTTTAAGGGAAAGCGAGAGGAAGTGAATTCTACAAGCCGTAACCTAATCAATAAGCTCCGAAATCGACACATATAATCAAAAATCATAAATAAATCCAGTGCCTCAGGTGGGAGGGCTCAATATGCACCTTAAGTTATATGATCCTAAGCCACATACTACTAAAATGGTGCGTTAAAGTGGAAAGAAGTTGAAATTACTTACTTGATCGAAGTGACGATTCTTCATATAAAAGAAATCCAAAAACTTCATGCAAGGTCTTGTAATCTCCCATAAGCAAAATAAATGCTTATCTTCCATAATTGCTTTGTAAAGATCCACCATAATTGAAACAAAAACAACGGCACAAAATATCATTTGAATCTAAAGGTATGCCACAAATAAAGTGGAATACCAACCAAACGACCGTCGTTAAGATCTTTGCGAGAACATTGTATGAACTCAAAAAACACATTAGAAACCAAAAAGAGGTGCAACCGGAAGTTGCACCTAGGCCTCACAACTCAAAATCAAGTAGAAAGATGAATATACGAGTCATGAACATGCATTGAAATTTATGTTTCAAAACGGGGCAACACTTATGCACTAACATAAACAACATGCAAACTCAAACCAAAATTGAAGAAATTTATTTGCAATGAATGGAAAATGATCAACAAACATAAGTACAAGTAAAAAAAAGATCAATGCATCAAAATCGCACCAAACCGAACTTAAAAAGCCTTAAAACGGAAAAAACGCGTCAAAAATCACCGACTCGGAATTAAACGAAAATCTCATGGTAACTTGCAAACGTGCCAACGAATTCAAATATGCAATCGGTTTTTGAAAATTCCGCTCGGAAGTGATACTTTTTGGCCGATTTCCTCGGATGGCAGTAGCGAAATAGCCAAAAAAAATTGTCTAAAATCGACTATAAAGTTTACCAATGGCTCCGGAATAATCAACAAAGTCAATTTACACTATTCACATTCGCGAAAATGCGCTACGGATAGTAAGTTATGACCAAAACATATTCTCGACACGTGATACATGAACAACATCATCGATTAGACATCAATCTATCCTATTCTGGATTTGCACATTGAAACAAGCATGAATTCAAAAGTCAAGCACTTCAATCAATATCAAGTCACAATAATTAACTCTCCTAAGAATTTTGTCAAATACCTAACATGCACCGATTATTCTATGTCAATTTTAACAATCATTTCCAATTATGCACCACAACAATTATTAGGATCAATTAATCAAGCATCAATCAACAATCAAATCGTGAATCAATGCACATAATCTCCACAAGATTAATTCAACTTGAAAATTCAATTCAAGAAACAATGCAACAATTATTCATGAATTAAAGTTTAAGAAGCTTACCGAATGAAGAATCGACGAAGAAATTGTGAATCTGAAGGAAGTGAGACGCGATCGTGAACGGAGGATAGGGGGAGAGGTCGCGTGGTTGCCGGCGGCGGAAGATGGTGGTCACACGGAGGTGAAGTTGATCGGAGGTGGTGGTTCGTGGCGGCTCGGCTATCGGAAGTTTGATCGGAATTGTTGTGTTCTTGAGTTCTTGATGAAGTTGTTGTTGTGTTCTTGAGAAAGAGTTAAGAGAATGAACTTTGATCCTTTAGAGAGAGTTTGTGAGAGTTTTTTGGTGTTTGTAAATTATGATTGAAGTTATGAGATAAATTGTGGGTCAAAAGAATATATAGTGGAGTGTAAAATGAAAAGAAAAAGGTAGAATTTCGGCTTAAGTGAAAATAACAATATCTTCGGCAAGAAATTTCGACTCTGAGCCTTCCACAACATCGCCCGCCTCTGAATCAGTTGCAACGCAAAAAGAAAGGATGTCATACGATCAAGATCGAGTGCGATCAATACGTTTAAGTTGCAAGACATCACTGAATAAGTTGTTTTTTCGGCTTATTTGGTGTCCGCTACTCGAAAATGTGACGAGGTCAACCTCTTCAGAGCATAATCTCGACTCGACTTTTTCAGCAAAGTTGTAGATCTATGAGTCAGTGACCTGGTGTTAAAATGTAAGCTAACCTAACAAACGACGAGGGAGATATGAATTTTCTCGTGAAATCACTTTCAGCCTTTTTCTTCGGTTCAACACTTCAGTTTTGTGAAATAAACCAAAACGATAATCTTTGGAGCACTGTTCGAACTCGCGTTTGTCTTTGAACTTGAAAAGGATAAAATTTGTGAACCAACGCCTTAAGAACGGGTGCAATCCGATGAAAATTGACCGATTTATGAATTTTACATAATCTGACAGACAGTGCACTGCATCAAAGAACCTTACTGGTAATTCGCGTTTTTCGGATCCTTCTACTCGGACCTAACCCAAACTGAATTCACATAATGAAGATAACATCTAAACGGAATTTTAGGAAATGGAACAACATCAATGCAATGAACGAGCCAAGAGTTATGAATTTTTTAGTGTTCAAAACTCATCGGTTCAACACTGTTTTTCACTAATGTCGACTCTAAAAACTCGCACATTCGGAGATATTCTTCAAAGAATTAGTTCTCGACCAAAACTCAAAAGTTGGAAAGGATATCAAGATAGAACTTTTGGCATATGAATCTCTCAGACATGTTGACCTGATCAGAAGTTACCAACTCTTGAATACCGCTAGCGCACAGTTAATCGGCGAAACCGAAATTTCAGAAATAAATAATTCCCACCATTTTCCTTGATGAATTGGCTTCCGAGCCGAACACAAAAGTTATAGAGAATACCGAAACGGACTAAACTTTTGGGTTTCAAGCCAAAATGAGTTTCCGAGCATAAGTTACAACTTTTGCAAACTGTACCATAAAACTGATATTCTGCTTAAACTCATCTGAATCAACCGAGAACGTTTGGCTTCTTCTGAGATTCTTGTGCACGTGCCGCATGAAGAAATTAAGGCCAATCGCAACCTATGAAAGCTCAAATGTATATTTATATTCATGTATGTTTATGATGCAATTGTGATCTAAATGCAATGCAATGTATGAAAGGATATGCTAAATGGCATGGAAATGAGAGGGCAAATTCTGGGGTATTACAGGTGAGATCTGAGAAAGATAATCGGCCACGATGTTCTTGCATCCCTTCTTGTCACGGATCTCGACATCAAACTCCTGGAGAAGTAGGATCCACCTCAGGAGTCTCGGTTTAGAATCCTGCTTAGCAAAAAAATATATTTCAAGGCAACGTGCTCAGTATAAACAATCACTTTTGAACCCAACAGATATTGCCTGAATTTATCAATGGCATAGACTATAGCCAACAACTCATTTTCGGTATTTGCGTAATTCATCTGTGCAGGGTTCAAAAAGTGACTAGCATAATAAATAACATGAAGTAATTTCTCTCTTCACTGTCCCAGAACAACCCCTACTGCAATGTCGCTCGCATCGCACATGATCTCAAATGGTAGAGACCAATCGGGGGAAATCACAATGGGTGCCGACACTAATTTTTTTTTCCAGTGTCTCAAAAGCATCGACACACTCTTTATCAAACACGAAAGCTTTATTTTTAACCAATAAAGTAGTTAAAGGCTTGGCTATCTTGGAGAAATCTCTTATGAACCTGCGGTAGAAGCCCGCATGTCCCAAGAAACTTCTTATACCTTTTTCGTTCATGGGAGGTGGTAGCTTAGAAATCACCTCCATTTTAGCCTCATCCACTTCGATCCCCTTGTGAGAGATTTTGTTGCCTAGAACAATTCCTTCTCGTACCATAAAATGACAACTTTCCCAATTTAGGATCAAATTGCTTTCTTGACATCGCTGCAAAATAAGTGAAACATTAGTCAAACAGTTGTCAAACGAGGAGCCAAACACAGAAAAGTCATCCATGAAGACTTCCATATGTTTCTCAAGCATATCGACAAAAATGGAGGTCATGTATCTTTGGAATGTCGCAGAGGCGTTACACAACCCGAATGGCATCCTCCTATAGGCAAAGACACCATACGGGCATGTAAACACCGTCTTCTCTTGATCTTCCGGTGCAACCTCAATTTGGTTGTACCCGAAGTATCCATCCAGAAAGCAATAGTAATCATGCCCAACCAGTCTTTCCAACATTTGATAAATGAACAGTAACAGAAAGTGATATTTTATTGTGGCTAAATTCAACCTCCTGTAATCAATGCAAACCCTCCAACCAGCGACAGTTCACGTAGGAATCAACTCATTCTTATCATTGGTTATTACAGTTGTTCCTCCCTTCTTGGGAACCACATGGACAGGGCTAACCCACGCACTGTCTGATATAGGATAAATCAGTCCTGCATCTAACAGCTTCACAACTTCCTTTCTCACTACCTCCTTCATGATAGGGTTCAATCTCCTTTGGGGCTGTACAACCGGTTTGTGATCTTCTTCCATAAGTATTTTGTGCATGCACATAATATGACTTATACCCTTGAGGTCTTCAATTTTCCAACCAATAACCCCTTTGAATTTTTTTAGAGCTCCAATCAACTTGTCCTCTTGCACACTTTTCAAACGAGAACTAATAATAGCGGGGCATTTTTCTTCAGTGTCGAGGAAAACATATTTGAGATTTTCAGGTAGTTGTTTTAACTCTGAGCTTTTCGGATTGTCTTCATTACCATCAACCATTATAGGTTGCCTTAGCTCTTCCCATCGATGGGTTCAGTATCCTTTTAGGATGGGTTGAGTTTCAAACATAGCTACCACTTCCATATCACTACCATAAACTTCCTTATCATCCTCAAAAATAGACGTGCTCAAAATCCTCTCTAGTGGCAATTGGGACACACTCTCCAAATGTTCACTCGCTTCCACTTTTTCTAACACTTATATGTTACTACTAGTTTCAACATCATCTTTGTACTTCAAAGTGTTCCTCACATCAATTTTTAACTCTTCATCATATACTTTCAAAGTGAGTGTCCCCCCTTCAATATCTATCATGACTCTCCCCGGCAACGGCGCCAAAAACTTGATGGTAAAATAGTATGTGTATTATTTTTGCCCACTATAGTAATAATAGGGAAATTCCCCAAATATCGATCTCGAGGACTGCGTAGCATATCATGTTTTTAAAAAGTTTCAATTGAACAAAAGTTCTTGGGGGTTGGTTTCACAAACTCTAAATATTGTAAAATAGTTTACGAACATAAAGTTATAGGAAAAATAACACGTATGACAAATATGAGAATTATACTAGGGAAGGTGTATGAAAATACTTATAATGAAAAATACTTTATTTGTTTAAACAACATTGCAACTAAAATATTACCACCTTTCAAGTTTAGTTTTTAAAATATTCCTCTGAGAAAAACCCTTTGGTATTTCTTCTATACCCCAATTCCTTGGTTGTATATAAAGAATACCAAGCTTTAGATTATTGAAAGTTCTTACGATTAAAATATGGTATCCCAATTCCTTGGTAATATCCGATAAAAGAGTTTTGATTGAAAAATGTTAACTATGGCATTCCTGTCTACGATTAACCTAAAATTAAAAACCTTATTTTCCAATTTTGGTTTTTACATCAAGAACAAATCAATCAACACAATAAAAATTAGAGTGTAGTGAAATTAAAGTAAAAAGGATCAATGTCATTACAAGAAAATCAGGGACACCCCCTAGCATTTGGGGGTTTAGCCACTCATGTTCCAAACAATGAAAATCACATACACAAGGAAAAGAGACATTACAATATTCTAAGGATTCGTTGGATCGTCAATTGCTTCCGTTTTTTATCGATCCTTCTTCTCCCCACAATCTTTCGTCCTTTCCCAAGCGTAAATTTCCCAAAAAAAATGTAACCTTTTCAAACCACACCGTGCCTAATGTATCAGATTTTCAATAACAACACGAAATGTCCGAACTGCCCTCCGAAATAAAACAAATCCAGGAAATAGGAGAAATGAATTTTTCACTTCCAGGAGCCCTGACACGGGCCGTGTCGTGAGACACGAGTGACCCTGTCAGGTTGCTGATCAGCCATGCATATGCCCTTCTTTAGGGGCCATGACACGGGCACCCGTGTCATGCCTGTGACTTTCCTCAATCTTGATGCACATCCTCTTCTCCAAAGGGCCTCCTGAAACGGGCCATGTCAGGTGACACGGGCACCCGTGTCAGGCTTCTGATATCTACTTTTTTCACACTCTTATGCGTTCGGAGCATGTTCGCATTGGCTTCTGATCACCAGCTTGCTGCAAGCCTGAAACACATAGATAAAATAACCAAATCATACGCCCCAACAGTAAAAATGATAAAAACATAGAAACTTGACTTGCTTGACAAAATACGAAAACAACGATACAAATAAGATTAAAAGACTCGAAAATAAACGAAAGCATAAGAAATGAACGACTCAAATAGCTTGAAATATACGACTGAAGATCACTAATCAATAACTATGAATATAAAGGGTGCTAACATCTTCCCTTTATATAACCTACCCCTCGAACTCAAAAAATTTAAAAGGTCTTTCCTGTTCTTTTATACCCTTTCTTATTGGATAAAATAAAAGTCGGTGGCAACTCTTGATATCCGCACATGTTTTTGTCAAACAAAAACACCAAGTCAGTTCTCCCACTGTGTTACACCATGCTCTCATAGACTTGATTCATCAACCAAGTTTAAGTAGACAACCTCCATTATGTTGATTTAGCATAAATTTCTACCAATATCACATATTGATGAGAAACTCCCAATGTTTCTCCAAAGTCTTCAAACATACCACTATCTGAGCCTTCAGAAGGAATAGTTCAGAACTACACCTTGAAGCTATACCAAGGATGACACTTCTCCTTGAGTAAAGCAATCTTTATAAAGTCCTGATGATTTATAAATTATAACTTCATTATTATAATACCTTCCTTGTCATGGGAAGAACAAACACTTTAGCTGCATTCACCAAATCAGTCTGCACTCTTGCATCAAGACACTACAAATAACACTTCTTAACTCCCCCTTTCATAAACAACCAAAGCACTTTTTGAAGATGAGCATTAGTTACTCGGTAAACTTTCTGAACCATACAATTCAGACTGCAGATATGCATACTTCTCAGATAAATACTAAGTCTCCCGTCAAAGTATCCACCGTTATGCATCATATAAACAATAGACAAATACCAAGTCTCCCGTTAAGGAATTTATTATTGGTCAGATAAGATTACCTTGTCACACAAGGTAGGACATGATTCTGACTTCTTCTTCTTCTGCAGGCATTTGACACTTTCTGAGATGGCGTTCTAACATTCTTTCAGACATCAATATCAGTCATAACTCCACAGATTAATATGTAAAGTTACTATGTGTAACATTAGTCGCAAGCATGCTTAAAAAAAGCAAGCGTGCTTCTGAATCTGAACATAATTAGAAAGATCCAAGGATGCAGATGTTGCGTTGGCAAAGCTCTTGTGGATGTTATTCTGAACGTGATTCTGATCAGATAGCAAAGTGAAGCTTCTGAAATCAATCTTCTAAAGAACTAAGTTCTGAAGATTCTGATGACTTGAAGTTCTGAAGACTTAAGTTCTAAAGACCAAGTGCCTGAAAGATTCTAAAGACTTACGAGTTCTGAAGATTAAGGTTTTGAAGAACCAAGTGCTGAAGATTCCGAAGACAATGTTCTATGTGAACAAAGTTTTGAAGACTCCAAGACTTGAAGTTCTGAAGATCATTGGTTTCAAGCCAAGTGTTGAAGTCCTGAAGAACATAGTTCTATGTGAACAAGTTTTGAAGACTAAAGACTTAGGTTCTCTAAAAACCCAAGTATCATCATCTCTAGCTCATGCTTCATTCATTGATTTATAATCAGAAGCCTATGAAGTTCAGATGACAATGTTACCATTGGCAAGGATAATACACAATATGATAATGATTTATCCCACTACCTCTCCACTATCTTTGAATTATGGAAAAGGACAATACATGGTTGTATTATTTAATTCCTTGTGTAACAGATTCCTTAGTAGCCGAATTGGGCTGTAACAACTCTTTTATGTTTGGCTATATAAAAGGAAAACATCACATGTTTTCTGATGTTGTTGGTTCCTAATGGAAACATAACCACATGCGTTGATGCTATTTATTCCTATTGAATTCAAACAAACAACCACACTCTTGAGCATTGTTGATTTTGAAAGGAACTCAATCTGGTTGATTATCCACCAACTGAATATTCTTCTATGTGAAGTAATCATGGATACAACCATTAGTTTATGTGTTGGTGTTGATTGATATAACTGAAAGGTTTCTAAACACACATACAACCAATAATTGTTTGTGTTATGCTGTTGAAATGAAAACAACCTTCATGGATGATTTACAACACACTAACAAGTCAAATGGTCTTTGAGCCATGTTGTTGATGTTGTCATACAATCACATAACATTGATGGTAAACAAAAATGACATTGGAACAAGCTATATAGAGTTTGATTAAATATGAAACTCTTCTAGATGATTACTCTTTGACAACAATCTGCTAAGGCAGAGAGATCTTGTATTCACAGATGTGCTTAACTTCATATGCTGCAGAAGACTTGCTAAGTCGCAGAAGACAATGAAGATGATCATGGAAGCTTCAACTACTGAAGTAATCATTGGATTGAAGAAGAACATGGGCTTTTGTCCAGAAATGTTCTTAAAGTGAATCAAGACGAAGAAATCCTTCTCAAGCTCAATTGAAGATCAATCTAGCAAAGCTTTTGAAGAAGAATAAGACTTCAAACTTCAAGTGCTCAATGAAGAATCAACTTGAAGAAGCAGAAGACCACACAACGAAGCAAGAATAAAATGTAATATTCTTAGTGTGTATTAGGTTCTTTTGATATACTTAAGTGAGTTTACAATCTGCTTATTAAGAAGCACAACTTTTGTAAATAACCCTTTCCCTAGAGGACCGAGTGAAGGTCAGAACTTTAGAAAGGCACAAAAATTAGTTGTTAGTGCATTCATAGAACTATGTGTTCTGATGATATGTTTTAGGGGCTAAAGTTCTGGTTCTGCTCAGAATAGTTGGTTCTTGAGCCTGAAGTCATAACAGGTTGTTGTGAAGTTAGTCACAGTTGTAGGTCGCATATGAAGTCACAACATGACGTGTTATACAGTTAGTCACGACAGGTTGTCGCACAGGAAATCCTGGCAGAGGTTATGTGGGGTCAGTGAACATTATATATGTTTGGATCCCTAGACGGTTCATTGAGTGAGTTACAGTGTTGTTGTGCGATTGTAATCATAATGATTTGGTTATAATGGATTAATCTTTGTTTAAGGTGAACACACCTTGGAGGGTGGACTAGATTAGCTTGAGAAGTTCTCAAGTGAACCAGGATATATTGCGTGTTCTTTACTCTTGCTTTATGATTTATATTCTTTTATGCTTCCGCAACGCATTTATAGCATAGCTTGACGCAACTCATCAAAGTGAGAAAAGTAGCCAAGAGTGAAAACCTCAATTCAATCCCCCTTTCTTTTGTTTTTCTCAAACATTCAACACAATTAATATTACATTCTATGGTAGCTCAGTATTGTGTGAAGTCTTCTTTAGCATAACAACTGATGGGACTTTTGTTACCATCTTTGTAATAGTCTAATGGTCTCATTATCATGGACACATCTTTTCACGTGATCACATCCCTATATTTCCAAAAATAGATCTGTTGGAGGGCAGATCAATATTTTTTTAATGAGCTGACTACTAAAGGAATCTTGTTACACGGGGATAAAATTCGTATAACCACATTTGTCTTTTTCCACAAAATCAGGTTAGTGGAGAGGTATTGGAATATAACATTTTTGTATTGTTTACTATTCCCTTGTAAACGTTAACCTTATATTTTGTTCTTCAGAGGCTTCTAATTTTGAGATGATTGAAGTATGAATAGAATAATGATAACTGGGTCTTCGAATCTCAAGTCTTGAGTGTCTTCTGAACTAGTTCACCAGAACCTTGTCTTCAGAAACTTCATCACTTGTCTTTGAAACCATTGGTCATCATAAACTCAAGTCTTCAACGTCTTCAGAACTTTGTTCAACAGAACCTTGTCTTTAGAGTCTTTAGCACTTAGTTTCCAGAACCTTTAATCTTCAGAAACCTTAAGTCTTCATAACCTTCAGAACTTCGTTCAGCAGAACCTTGTCTTCAGAATTCTTCAGCACTTAGTTTTCAGAAGATAACTACTTTAGAAGCTTAACCGACTTCAGAAGTAAAACATCAAAACCACACATAAAAAAAATAATCCAAGAGAGCATTGCAACAATTACATAGTGTCTTCTTTGGATCTTCCTGATTGTGATCAAATATAGAAGCAACCTTGCTTCTTTGGCACAAAAGCGACTTATGTCACACACAATGACTCACATATGGTCTTTATCAATCACTAGAACCTGTTTGTTAAATATGCTAAATAAAAAACATTAGAGCACCAAATTATTCTCATACAGATACTCCATTTTTATCATCAAAACATATAGATAAGATGCATAACCAAATCTTGTTCTTACAATCTCCCCCATTTTTATGATGACAAAACCATGTATTTTGATAGAACAACGTATATATGGAAATCACCATAAATAACACGTTCATATTTAAGCTATTAGCTCCCCCTAAATTTTTTAATCTCAAAATTTCATTTATGCTTGTTCAGAGTATCCCCTTGATCCCAAGACTCGCAAAATAAATTTTGAGTTTCCAGAACATACTAGTAGAGAAGGATTACTTCCTTATGGAAACTCATCAGAGTTTGACTAGAACACCTGGTCTTCATCTCAAAACCTGGTTACTATCAAAACTTTATGATTGATCAAAGCTTGGTTCTGATTTTGATTGCATAAAGCATTGTATGTGTATTAAAACTTTTTTCCTTGATTTTTCCAAGACAAAAACACTATACTTCTCGAGAAGCTCACACCTTTTTAAGAATGAAAGTTTGACATGGTATAATCTAGTTTCAAAATATTCAGATAGTCCACGAATTCTGTTTATATCATATCTTATAAATAGCATCTTGAATTAAAGAGTTGACTTTGACTGCTTTCAAGAAGATTCTTAGCTTCTGACGCTTTAGTTCTGAATTTCATACTTTGATATAGTTTACAACTTCTGAACAATATGATATTAAAACAAGATAACTCTACTTTCAGAAAGTTAGCAACTTCTGAACAGTATTGGGTATATCTGTTTTGAATAAACATATGTTCACAAAGTGTACAACTTCGACTATATGAGGTATCAGAGTTGAATTTATCAATAAGATTATGAACTTAGAAATAATGATCTTTTCATTTAACCTGTCTGAAACTGCTTAGTGAACTTTTTCTAAGTTCATTAATTGAAACATCAAACAATTATTTAGTAGCAAAAGCATTATTATATCATTTTAAATTATGTTTGAGTTTCGATTCTAAAAATAGATACTATCAAAATCATCTTAACTTTCTCCCCCTTTTTGTCATTGTAAAAAAGGTAATAACATTTAGGCATATGTATTAAAATGATAAATATATGAGTTTCAGAATTCTAAAATAATAAGCCATTCATAACCAAGGGATAATTTTATTAATAGTGGGGAAAGTACACGAGACACCATTGAACAAGACAAATAAAACATAATTAGGAAAACAAACAAGACGAGGCAAGACAAGATACAAACTCTTAACCACTAAATATTTCACAATTTTTCTTCAATATACAATCTTATGGACTATTCTTCTGGATAATTTCAACAATTCCTTCCTTAAAGAAGATTTCAGATAGAACTCTCCCAAAAGGTATGTAGGACTTGGTGAGATTTCCGAACTCAATAATGGATTTTTGCATAAAATTGAAGATAGTTTGAGGTAGACTTATCCGTATTTAATTCATCAGGAAAAATATAAAAGTCTGATCATCGTAACACATGAGATTTTTATTTTCTCCTTGAGGGCGAAAATTGTTCAACAAAAGCTTAAACCAAGCTTTTGGAATAGGGAGAAGATTTTCAGGATTGATAGGTACGTAGTTGGATGAAGTATTGTGAATAAAAACAAACTCCTCATAAATATAGTACCTAGTATTAACATGTTCAATAGTAAAACCAATGTTCTCACAGTCGATAGCTAGAGCAATGGTGAAGGGAGTGATGTTTATTGGGACACCAAAAACACAGGAGGAAATTGAGCAGCATACACAATTAACATAGGCATGTTTCCAAATATCTTTCACAAGATTTAAGTAGACATATTTGTCCAACATGGTGAAGTAATTTGTCCATTTTTGATAGTGTGAAACAGAAGTAATGCTACAAGAGATTTCTCTTTCAAGATGAGGAATTTCGATTTGTTCTTCAGTTATGACTTTAAGAAAATTTTCATCTCCTCAGAAGGTGATTAGAGACATGATGAGAAAATGGAAGAGAAGTTTAGACACAAATGATAATTTTGAATTAATAAGCGCAAACATGATAAAACAAGAGAATGGGAATGATATATATATATATATATATATATATATATATATATATATATATATATATATATATATATATATATATATATATAGGTAGGTAGAAGATTGAAAACATAACTAACTGGAGAAATGACATAGGACAAGGGTAGAGTAAAATATAGGAATAACAAGGAATATGAAAGGAGTGTAGCAGTCTCTTTAAGAGGGAATATCAACATATCACAAATAAGGATACGAATAAATGTATACTTATGAGTGGAAAAAGAAAAATGACACACGATAAAGACATTGAAGATAATAGCTTATTTTCAAGAAAACTAAAGGCTCACAAACATCTTATCATAAATGAGTACACAGTTATGGGAAAGCGTAAGGATTTTAACCTATTTTCAATAAAACTTACGAAACCCAAAGTGTCAATTCATGATTACACATGATCGTAAAATCTGACAGATGCCACATTATTCACACAATCTTGGATGAAAGGACAAAATTTAATGTTGTAACTGTTCACCATCTAGAGAACAAATCAAAAGGTATTCTCTTGGAAACAAAACATTCCAAATCATGATACTTTCACTCTTTAGAAAGTTCATGTTTCAGAATTACACAAATATATGACTGAATATGATTCTGATTAAAACATCTTCTAACTTGTAGAAGCATCTTTATCAGAAAGTCACATAAAATACATCATATATAAAAGAAATCTTACCTTTGCGAATCTGAACATCTTCATGTTGATTCTTCATTCAACTTATGAGTACTCTCATTTCTGATTTGTCTTCAACATACTTATGATAGAGCTTCTGAATAATTATTTCCTGCTTCTTCTTTCTACAAAATGCATATTGGATGCAGAGGGGTATTTTCTTTCAAACTTCTTGAACTTCTTCATAAGTTTTCTTACATTCTTATTATGAAGAATATACGCTCCTTATGAATGTTGATTTCTAGTTTGACAACTAGAAATGGTCTTCTTTGTTTATAACCTCTACTTTCTAATTTCCAAAAATGTCCATAAGAATTTTATGAGCTTTGTGCATGGCATTGTCATTTTCTGGACTTCATCGTCTTCCTTTCTGATGGATTGAGAAACATATCTTCTGATATTTGTCTTTATCTTTATCTTTTAAGAATAACCAAATTCTTTCTTTAGTCTTTATCTTCAGAACGTCCATCTTTTATCTTCACAAGAGAAATCAAGCTTCTTTTTCAAGAAGGCTTATTAAACATAAACTTCTAAGACTTATGTGCTGATGAAACTTGTTGACGTCTTCTAGCATCATCTAAATTCATATTTTAGAATAGATGCAACAAGATGTATTTCTTGAGAAGGTTTGAATGACAATCTTGTTCTTACTGGACTGAGCTAAATTATCCAAAGTCAGTTCATTTGAAAGTGATAGATTCCGTCTTTCCTTTCTAAAGAACAAATGAATTATAACGACTTATGATATTTACTAATTTCTTCATTTTTAATATCATCAGTAGCTTCAATTCTTTTAGTATAGAGAAGATAGCTTCCAACTTTAGATTCTACTAAACAAATTTGTTTATGATTCCAAACTAGTTATTAAATCAGTCAAGATTTGAGTTATAGCGAAAGTACCTCTTAGTACTTTGTAGCCTTTGGATATTCAGAGCATTCTTGTCAATATGCATTAGAATAGATTCACATCATATTTTGTTATGAATAATCATGCAAATTGTTTCTTTCTTCAGCATCTGTATCCGATTGTGAAAATAAGAACATCAGAAACTAATTTTCACCAGATAGCTTCTCAAGCTTGTACTTTCACTCAATCACATGAGATAAATAATGGTGAATAAAGAAGGATACATTCATGTATCATGAATTTCTGGAACGAACTTCAGATCACATTTTGACCAATCAAAGTTTGATCAATTGAGATACCTTATCAAGTTAACAAAACTCAATTGTCTATGTTATACTCATTTCTCTTCATGGAATACATGCAATAATAATCAAAGAATTTGATGTATCATATGTTGCACCCTTTTTTAATGTATTTCTCATAATTAAATCAACTTTCCTTAATGAACAAACTTCAGACATCTGCGAAGCTTTTCAGTGGAAACAATTTATAGATCTTCTGTATCAGATCTTATGCGTCTGATTTTCTAGAATCTTGATCATTTGTCATAAGCTTTCATTCAAGTAGCAAGCTTATAACTATCTTCCTCAGAAGTTTTGATGAAAAAGAATCATCATTTAGAACCTTAGGTTCTTCAGTCAGGATTTCTAACAACTTCAGCAAACTTCATCTTGAAGTCCACAACTTTAGAATCATGATACTAGAATTCTTTCTTCTTTACATGAAGAAATTCCTAATGAGCTTATATGAGAAAGTCAAAGGTGGACTAGATCTGGTTTTGAAAACATCTCATACTCACAAGAATTAATCTTCAGCAAACAAGATTTCTTGCTTTCTGATGATTCTTAATAATCATTTTAGATTATTCTTTTAAGCCTTGTCCTGGAATCACATTGAGAAGATATGTTGTTCTCAACTAACTTATTTAAAGAATAGCATTAAATAGATATTTCTCCGTATCAGATGAGTCTATAATCGTTTTATCAACTAATTCTTCAATCTTACTCTTAATCTTCTTGCAAATACAAGTAAAGAAGATTTTGTTGATGATAACAACTAGCTCCAAGAATCAGTGACCTACTCATAGTCAAACTTTTCTGGTTTATCAATTCAGTAGTCGTTCTTCTTTATTATCAATTAGATTTTAACATATGAGACTGAAATTGCATGTGGAGGAGAATATCAACCAGAGCGTTTCTCACAACATATTCAGATCTTTATCTAACATGGTTAAGTGTTTGATGGCAATCAATAACATAACCAGACCTTGATACCAATTAAAGGTGTGAGAAAACATAAGAAATGGGGTTTTGAATTGGTTTTTAACTCTTGAATACTTTTTCGCGGAAGCACAAACAAGTAAAGCAGTTAATAAATAAGAGATAAGAACACATGATATATCTTGGTTCACTTGATAACCTCAAGCTAATCCAATCCACCCGCCAATGTGATTTTGCCTTAACCCAAAGACTTAATCCAATATAACCAAACTGATTACATTTCACAAGTAAATAGTTATGACTAACATTGCACAACAATCATTGTGACTAACATCACTGCGTAACAACCATTGTGATTAACAACACTGCATAACAACTATTGTGACTAACAACCACTAAGACACACAGTCCTAGTCTTCCTAAAGCTTCTGACCACACTGGTCCTTTAGGGGATACAAACAACCGTTTGTAAAAAAGGGTTTATTTACAATTAAGTTATTTTTCATAAGTTGGGTAAACACATTGAATATCAGTGGACTAGAAGAGAAACTTATACACACTATAAATATTACATTTTAAGGTAACTCAGTATTGTGTGAAGTCTTCTTCAACATAACATCAACTACTAGGACTTATGTTACTATCTTTGTAACAGTCTAATGGTCCCATTATCACACACATGTTTCTTCACGTGATCACATCCTTATATAGCCAAAAAATAGATCCGTTGGAGGGCAGATCAATAATTCTTGAATGAGCTGGATACTGAAGGAATGATGTTACACGGGGATAAAATTCGTATAACCACATATGTCCTTTCCACAAAATCAGGCTAGTGGAGAGGTAGCGGAATAAAGAGTTTTTATACTGTGTACAATTACATTGTAAAAATTAACCTTATCTTCTATTCTTCGGAGGCTTCTAGCATGAATAGAAGAATAATGACTAGGTCTTCAAATCTCAAGTCTTAAGTGTCTTCAGAACTTCTTCACCAGAACATTGTCTTCAAAAACTTCAACACTTTTCTTTGAAACCCTTTGTCTTCAGAAACTCAACTCTTCAAAGTCTTCAGAACTTTGTTCAACAGAACCTTGTCTTCAGAGTCTTTAACACTTAGTTTCTAGAATCTTTAATCTTCAAAAACCTTAAGTCTTCAAAATATTCAAAACTTCGTTCAGCAGAACCTTCTCTTCAAAATTCTTAACCAATCAACCTTCAAAAGATAACGACTTCAAAAGCTTAATTGGATTCAGAAGTAGAACATTAGAATCATGCATAAAACACAGAATCCAATAGAGCATTGCCTCAACAACATAGTATCTTCTTAGGATCTTTTTGATTGTGATCAGATACAAACGAAACCTTGCTGCTTTGGCACCGAAGTGACTTATGTCACACATAATGACTCACATATGTTCTTTATCAATCATCAAAACCTATTTGTTAAATCTGCTAAAGAACAAACATTAGAGCACCAAATTGTTTTCACACAAATACTCCATTATTATCATCAAAACATATAGATAAAATGTAGAACCAAATCTTGTTCTTTCAATCTCCCCATTTTTTATGATGACAAAACCATTTATTTTGATAGAACAAATCATATAGGTAAATCACCGTAAATAACCTATTCAAAGTTAAGCTAGTAGCTCCCCCTAAATTTTTTAATCTCAAAATTTCATTTATGCTTATTCAGAGTCTCCCCCTGTTACCAAGACTCACAAAATAAATTTTAAATATCCAGAACATACTGATAGAGAAGGATACCTTCCCTATGGCAACTTATCAGAGTCTGACTAGAACACCTGGTTTTCATCTCAAAACCTGGTTACTATCAAAACTTGATGATTGATCAAAGTTTGGTTCTGAGTTTGATTGGAGAAAGCATCATATGTGTATCATAACTTATTTTCCTTGAAAAGCTTGATTCTGAGTCTGATTGAATAAAGCATCGCTTAAAGTATCAAAACTTATTTTCCTTGATTATTCCAAGACCAAAACACAATATTTTTGGAGAAGCTCAAAACTTCTTAAGTATCAGAGTTTGGCATGGTATAATATATTTTCTATATATTCATATAGTCTATGACTTCTGATTAAATCATATCTTCTGAATGGCATCTTGAATTAAAGAGTTGACTTTGACTGCTTTCAAGAAGATTCTTAGCTTTTGACGCTTTAGTTCTGAATTTCATACTTTCAGTCACTTTACAACTTGTTGGACTGCGGTACAGCGCAAGCAACAAAAGTTTTGGAAGTATTTTTCCGGGAATTTATGGTATCCACAGAGATCGGTTCTATTGAACTGCCGTTCAACAATATCTAAGTTTATGAGTTTGGATTAAAATGGTTTTAAGGTAAATGCGGGAAAGTAAATAAGAGCATAAAAAGTATACATTCTTCAGAGAAAAGAAGCTTATCAAGCATGTATATAATTGATTCGTCACAAACATAAATTTATCGATCATTTTCACTCTACTACAATACTCATCAAAATCATCCAGTATCGCTCACAACAGTGTCTTTCTCTGGCACACTGAGCTGAGAGAGCAACAATATCACTCTCGTCGTCACTCTCGCGCACGACGCCTTGAAACACGGAAGACATTAAGTTCCGAAACCATAAAAATTATTATCTAAATCTATCTCTAGCATCTAGATAATAGATATCCATCCCTAACCAAGATTTGTGATGTTTATCTCTAACACAACCCAAATCCAAACATAAATGCAAAAAGATCAAGGAAGAGATCGATAATGATTTGTAAAGCAGATTTATACATTATTATGATCAACAAAGATACATATGTTCATAGTAACTATACAACACTCAACAAATAGAATTTACAAATAGAAAAGAATAAGAGGAACCAAACATTTCTTGGTTTGTCAACACCAATCGACGAGAGATTCGACTCCAGATCATCCAAATGCAAGTTCCAATGTTGTTTTCTAGCTAAATCCTATGAAGAAATGAAGTTTGATGGAGTGGGAGCAAAAAAATACCCAAAACATCCTCTAAACAAATCTGTTTTTCTCTTAATATAAGTTGTCATGATCGCATGGCTCACTCAGTGAGACCTAAAAAATTGTTAAACCGCCTTACAACTCGCTCAGCGAAAATTCCAGCAGGAAGTTCAAAAATCCAAAAATTGTTTTCTTCGTATCTTTTGAACTGTAACTCGGATTTTTGCCCAGTTCAAAGCGTTGGAAAGCTTATTCAATGCTCTATTTAACAATGCTCCAATATCAATGATGTAAAACCTACAAAAATAAATGGAAAACAATTAAATTCAATAATATTTACAAGATAACGTAATATATACACTATAATGTAAGGTAAACGTATTTACAAACAAAACGGAGTTTATTCGAACGATTCTAACAAAAAGTATCGATAATTGCAACAAAACTTATATACAAAAATAGCTATAATTTGCACTTATCAAAATCTCCCCAACTTACATAATTGTTTGTCCTCAAACAAAACCAGACACTAAAGGAACAAAAGATGATAATCCAAGAATCATGAATCAACATGTTTTGAAAAGGAAAAACAAATGCAATGGTTCAATCGAAAATGATACACACAAAGTAAATAATCACCACTAAACTTCAACGCTAACATAATCACAAAACAAATTCTCAATACAAAAGTCATGCCAAACATTCTAAAACAATACAAGTTCACAAATGAATCACACCTAGCACACAATCATCGATAGATGAAAAACACAAAATGAGGAATTTTTTTCACTCACACAACAATCTTGCAAACAAAAGAATAAATTATACAATCATCCAAAAATCACGTTGAAAACACAAAAGCAAGAATCAAAAGGACTTTCAGGTTGTAATACGGTCGGGTGAACAAACAAGGGATAATTCCTAAAGCTAATCGAAACAAAAAACTTGCCTAAACCGAAGGGAGTGATCAACTCACAAAGCTTCAAACAGAGAATTCCAATCAAACTTCTTCTTTCATCCTAAATTTTACACCAAACACAATAGAACTTATTAGCACAACATTATTATACTCTTTTTGTTTTTCTTTTTCAAAGCTTCTTTTCAATTTTTTTTCTTTTCTTTTTCATACTTTTCTATTTTTTTTAACCTCATAGAAACCAACAACATAAGTGAGCAAACATTGCTCTCCCCAACTTGAATTCAACCAACAGCAAAGCGTGAATACTCCCTACTTTCTAAGGCAATGTAAAAATTCAAACCATAAGTCATGGTTGAAGGTTCAAGAAAAAAGAAGCAAAATCCATACAAAAAGAGAACTAACACTCATAGACAAGCATCAAGTTCACACAAAATACGGATATTGACAAAGCTCAAAGGGGTTAGCAAATGCGCACACACTCACATGGTAATTTGATTATTTGGCTAGGTAGTTATGCTCAATATGAAACAAAAATGCCTTTATCATTTTCATGCTTTCGTATAAACAACACAAACAAAAGATTAAACATAATGAAATCCAGTTAAAACAAGAATGTTGGTACTCCGAGCATACATGAACAATGGAAGGCTTTCTCACAAAAAGGGTGGGAACTAAAGTGATTCACAAAATGAACAAGTATACAAAAGAATGAATGGCATGGAAGTTGTAAAAAGTCTAAGTATCATGAATATACTAAAGTCTAGAAAGCGATAAACACATACCTTGAATGTGTACAAAACTTTAAACATTATCATTACCACGCATTCGCAAGTTGACACAATCAAACTTGAAAAATCACCAAATGCGACTTCAAGTTATCGGGCCAAAATTTGAGTCCAAACAATCAACAAAAGAATTAGAAAAATTACTAATAATTACTAATATATAAGGCATTGGTGGAAGTGGGAAGAAGGGAGAGCCAAGTGAACAATTAAAATAATTCATTGGCTCTGCATAGCAGGGCTCGCTCACCGAGCTACACCAGAAGCAGAAAAACAAAACAACAAAATGTATTTCATACTACCTCCACTATCACCTACACAACTCAATCACAAAACATACAATATTTACACATACAAACTTCCTCAAGTTAAACACGACAAGCTTGAGGAAAACATAAAATTTAACACGTTAAAACAACTACTAAGAACAAAACAAAACATTCTTGTTTTACGTCATAAGTTCGACGCCTTTATTGTGCTTAGCTAGTAACTTCCTCCCATCATGCCATGGTGATTGTTCACCGAACAAACCAAAAGCAGGTGTCCTAACCAAACACTTGAACAAACATTAAACATAACAAGTATATATTTACAAGTATAAATGTATCAAAGAAAAACAAGAAATTATGTATGAACAATATAGACATTATGTGCAAAACTCAAAAACATCGAAACTATCGCAATGCAATCCAATAGAAACACTGATCCCCGACAACAACGCCATTTTGTTGGACTGCAGTACAACGGCAAACAACAAAAGTTTTGGAAGTATTTTTCCGGGAATTTATCATAACCACAGAGATCGGTTCTATTGAACTGCCGTTCGACAATATCTAAGTTTATGAGTTTGGATTAAAATGGTTTTAAGGTAAATGCGGGAAAGTAAATAAGAACATAAAAAGTATACATTCTTCAGAGAAAAGAAGCTTATCAAGCATGTATATAATTGACTCGTCACAAACATAAATTTATCGATCATTTTCACTCTACTACAATACTAATCAAAATCATCCAGTATCGCTCACAACAGTGTCCATCTCTGGAACACCGAGCTGAGAGAGCAACCGTATCACTCTCGTCGTCACTCTCGCGCACGACGCCTCGAAACACGGAAGACATTAAGTTCTGACACCATAAAGATTATTATCTAAATCTATATCTAGCATCTAGATAATAAATATCCATCCCTAACCAATATTTGTGATTTTTATCTCTAACACAACCCAAATCTAAACATAAATGCAAAAAGATCAAGGAAGAGATCGATAATGATTTGTAAAGTAGATTTATACATTATTATGATCAACAAAGATACATATGTTCATAGTAACTATACAACACTCAACAAATATAATTTACAAAGAGAAGAGAAGAAGAGGAACCAAACATTTATTGGTTTATGAACACCAATCGACGAGAGATTCGACTCCGGATCATCCAAATGCAGGCTCCAATGTTGTTTTCTAGCTAAATCCTATGAAGAAATGAAGTTTGATGGGGTGAGAGCAAAAAATACCCAAACCATCCTCTAAAAATATGTTTTTCTCTTAATATAAGCTGTCATGATCGCAGGGCTCGCTCAGCGAGCTCCAACTCGCTCAACGAGACCTAAAAAATTGTTAAACCGCCTTACAACTCGCTCAGCAAAAATTCCAGCAGGAAGTTCAAAAATCCAAAAATTGTTTTCTTCGTATCTTTTGAACCGTAACTCCGATTTTTGCCCGGTTAGAAGCGTTGGAAAGCTTATTCATTGCTCTATTTAACAATGCTCCAATATCAATGATGTAAAACCTACAAAAATAAATGGAAAACAATTAAATTCAATAATATTTACAAGATAACGTAATATATACACTATAATGTAAGGTAAACATATTTACAAATAACGCGGGGTTTATTCGAACGATTCTAAAAAAAAGTATTGATAAGTGCAACAAAACTTATATACAAAAATAGCTACAATTTGCACTTATCACAACTTATGGATAATATGATATCAAAATAAGATAACTCTACTTTCAGAAAGTTCACAACTTCTGAACAGTATCGAGTATTTTTGTTTTGAATAAACATATGTTCACTAAGTGTACAACTTCGATTATACGAGGTATTAGAGTTGAATTTATCAATAAGATTTTAAACTGAGAAATAATGATCTTTTCCTTTAACCTGTCTGAAACGCTTTGTGAACTTTTCTAAGTTCCTTAATTGAAACATCATACAATTCTTTAGAAGCAAAAGCATTATTATAGCATTTTAAATTATGTTTAAGTTTCCATTCTAAAAGTAGATACTATAAAAATCTTCTTAACTTTCTTCCCTTTTTGTCTTTATAAAAAAGGTAATAACATTTAAGCATATGCATTAAATAATAAATATATGAGTTTCAGAATTCTAAAATAACAAGCCATTCATAACCAAGGGATAATTTTATTAATAATGGGGAAAGTACATGAGACACCATTGAAAAAGGCAAATAAAACATAACTAGGAAAACAAACAAGATGGGACAAGACAAGACATAAACTCTTAACCACTAAAGATTTCACAATGTTTCTTCAATAGACCATGTTCCGAACCATTTGTCTGGATAATTTCAACAATTCCTTCCTTAAAAAAGATTTCAGATAGAACTCTCCCAAAAAGTATGTAGGACTTGGTGAATAAAAAATATTACCAAATTGTTCTCACGCAAATACTCCATTCTTATCATCAAAACATATAGATAAGATGCAAAACAAAATCTTGTTCTTACACTTTCCACTCTCGGCCCCCTCCACCATGGGAAATAAAGAATTCATTGTTGTTAAACAGATGGGACTCATTATATCGAGCTTTAATCCTAACTGGAAAACAAGGTATACACATATGAAAATTCAATATTTTCAAAACCTGCAATCAAAATATCAACAAAAAACCACCAACAATCACACTACCATAACCTTAGATATCATCCAAGTGTTGAGTTGTAATTCCTTGTGTCGAAGCAGGTAGTGATCGACATAACAAAGGTGTGTCTACTTAGTCTAGTGTGTCGAGTTGTATATGATGTCAAAGTGTCGAAGCATGGTGCTTCACACAGAATTTCGACTTAGACCAAAATAGGTATTTTAGGCTTTTGTGTTTTTGGACCTTAGCTCAGATAACAAGCTAGTTCAATTATAAATAAAGGGAGTAACCCCTATTCTTGTAACACATTGAATTCACAAAAGTTTGCAGTTGAAAAGTGAATAACATAATTTCCACAGTTTGTGGGCAGAGAAAAAAACTTTGCAGAAAATCACCATCTTCTTTAGTTTTCCTAAAACCATAATCTTCTCTCTTAATCAATTCCGTTTCTTCTTCCTATGAAAAATTGTTGTGCATAATCATTATTTCAATCTAGGTGTGATCGATTCACTCGAGTGAAAAGTGAAGAAAAAGATAAGAATTCGATCAGCTGATTTAATCTTGTTCATCATGATTGGTTCGAAATTCTCAAAGTTTTTGAGATAATTCCAACATCTGGTATCAGAGCTTCGGTTGTGATTCGATGAATAATCCAAATGGTCATTTTATGGTGAGTCTTTTGATTCTCAAGAATGTTAATTATGAGAATTGGTGCAAGAAGATGAAAGTTATTTTATGTTATCAAGATCTTTGGGATCTTGTGAAGGAATGAGTAACACCACTTGCAGAAAACACGTCGGATAAAAAAAGTTGAATACAAATAATTGAAAAAGAAAGACTATAAATATCTCTTTATAATTCATCAATGTGTTGATCTATATAATTTGAAATGGGTAATGGTTTAGAATCAACGAAAGAAGCATAGGAAATTCTTGAGAAATTGTTTGGAGGCGCATAAAAGGTGAAAGAGATGAAGTTACAAACTCACAAAAGGACTTATGAATTGCTTCAAATGGAAGACAATGAAAGCATAACAAATTTCTTCATCAGGTTTACAAAACTGGTGAATCAAATCAAGGTATTTGGAGAAATGTTTATGTAACGCCCCGAAAATCTAAATTTTATTAAATTACATATTTATTTAATTGATTTAGAAAGGACTTGAGGTTTTGGATGAATTAGAGAATTTTGGAGAAAAAGAGTATTTTTATATAATAAGGATAAATAGTGTTTTATTATACTATTTTATTATTATTATTATTATTAAAAATATATTAAAGAAAAATGGTAAGGTGGTCATTTTGTGAAATATATGAGGGTAAATAGGGAAAAGACTTAATTGGGATGTGTTTTGGTAAAAAGGAATACACAATCAGTTTTCTCATTTTCTATCGTGTTTGGTGAAATGCTCTGAAGAAAGAAGTAGCTAAGAGTCAGAAGGCTGTGGAGAACCCCAGAGAAGAGTGTAAAGCAGCGAAATTGGGGAGTTTTTATAATCTATTATAAATGTGTAGGAATTGGATTATGAATAGTTTAGGATTGTATGAGTTTTATGAGTTTTTGGGGTTTTTGAGTTAGGTTGGGTTTATGAGAAAAGTCTTGATGAATTAGAGTGGTAAAAGTGAGTTGAATCACATAATTGATTGTATAATTGTTATCATGATGTTGTTGGTGTTTGGTTGATGTTTTTGAGTGATTTTTGGGTGATTTGAGATAGAACCCATAATGGGATTTGGGGGTTTTAAAGTTATAAAGCAGTCTGCACTTGAGTAGCAGAAAACTGCTGTAAAACGTGCGTTAACCGGTTAAAGCATTTGGTTAACCGGTTAACCGTTGAAAATTTTGGGTTATTTCTGAAGTTTCCCAGGCGTTAACCGGTTAACACCATGGGTTAACCGGTTAACACTGTTTGGATGCCAAATTTTAATTCTTGAAAAATCCGTAACTTTCAAACCGTAAATCTGATTCGCATTCTGTTTGAAGCGTCAGAAAGGGTATAAACTGAACTTTATTTTGATGAATAAAAATGAGAAAAATGCAATAATTTAATAAATGAATTTATGAAATAACCTTGTAATTGCCTCATAATTTACCGGGTATGGGTCAATTCTTGATGTGTCAGAGTGGTTATAGAACCAGTGTTCTGGGTGTAATGTCATGATGATATATATGATTATTTGATGATTGGTTTGCTGATGTGAAATGAATGATGCGAATTATTTTGATGAATTTTACGATGTAGCGCATCATTGCATTTCATAACATTCACGATGGGGCTTCGGCCTATTTATTTGCTTCAATCCCATTGTGTGGATTGAAGTGTCTCGATGATTTACGATGTGCTCCTTTGTGGAGGGTTGATGGTCATGTATCCATCTCATGATGAAATTGGTACCACATGCATATTGCATACCAGGATGGTTAGAATTGCATATTCTGGATGAATTTCATGATTGTGTTGGTGTTGCTTAATTTCATGATCGTGTTGTTGTTGTTGCTGAATTTTATAGCTGATGATGTCATGATATGTTGTACTAATTTATTTATGTTCTATATTCTTGTACGTTTATGATATATTATGATTTCTCACCCTGCCTGCTTGGAAATGTTGCCTCTTTTGTGGGTAACTTGCAGATGATAAAGAATAGGCTTGCAGTGCAAGAGGAGTTTTTCATGAGTCTCGGAGCGTGCTTTAGTGTTCCTTAGAAGTGGTTTTGGTATATGTGTCCTGCTCTGTGTCATGTAACACTGGGACGGGGTTTATTTGTTAAACTGTTTTCAGTTATGATATTACTTTGATAAATGTTTTCTCATTATATGATGTTGAAATTTAGGATGGTGAAAATTATGTTTATGAAGTAAAAATTATGATTTTGAAATATGAAGTTTAAATTCCGCTGCGAAATGCTATATGTTATTCTTGATGTTGATTAACCCGTGTTACGGGACAGGACACTGTTCGATTGAATTTTGATGAAATGTGATACCCTTCTCGATGATTACTCTGATATTATTTAAATATTTGGTTTTGGGGTAGAAGGGTGTTACATTAGTGGTATCAGAGCAGGTCGGTCTGTCCGGCCAAGTCTTGTTGTTGTCAGTCTGTTGTCAAGTCATTATTTACTTAACGATTATTCTCTTCTGATGTGGTAAGTGTTGTGCAGAATGGCTGGAAACAACACGCGTGCTCTCGCTGATGCTATTGCAGCTCTTGCTCAGACTACTGCTCGTAACAATGCGCATGATGAGTTTCGTGCCTTGGAGAAATTCCAGAGGAATAATCCACCTGTGTTTGAAGGAACTCATGACCCGACGAGCGCACAGAAGTGGCTCAAGGCAATTGAGAAGATTTTTAGAGTGATGGCATGTGTTGACACGCAGAAAGTTCAATTCGGGACTCATATGTTGTCTGAGGAAACTGAAGACTGGTGGGATAATACTCGTCAGCGTCTAGAGGATGAGGTTGTTGTGGTGACTTGGACTGTGTTTAAGGCGGAGTTCCTTAAGAAGTATTTTCCTGAAGATTCTCGTGGTAAGTTGGAGGTAGAATTCCTTGAACTGAAGAAAGAAAACATGACAGTAGCAGAGTATGCTGCCAAATTTGAAAGGCTGGTGAAGTTTTGTCCTCACTACAATAGGGCAGATGCTGAACTTTCCAAGTGCCTTAAGTTTGAGAATGGGCTGAGACCTGAAATTAAGCAGGGAATTGGATGCCAACAAATTCGCAAATATGATGAGTTGGTCGATAAGAGCCGTATTTATGACGAGGACAGCCGAGCTCGGTCAGCTCACTATAAACAGCTGAGCGAGAAGAAAGACAAGAGTCAGTATAGAGGGAAACCTTATGTACCTACTGGTGATAAAGGGAAGTAGAAGGCATCTGATGAGAAGAAGCAAAGTAGGGGAGCTGCTAATGTACCTGTTAAGTGTTACAAGTGTGGAGAGGCAGGTCATAAGGCCGATGTGTGTACCGCCAGAATTATGAAATGTTACCGTTGTGGCAAGCTTGGGCATAAGATGAGTGATTGTCCTAATGAGGGCCCAACCTATTACAATTATGGTGAACAGGGCCATATCAGCGCCCAATGCCAGAAACCAAAGAAGAATGTTGCTACTGCTCAGAATGCTGGGAGAGTTTTTGCGTTAGCTGGTTCAAAAGCTCCAAAGAAGGACAACTTGATCCGAGGTACATGTTTTATTAATAATACTGAGTTGATTGCTATTATTGACACTGGAGCTACACATTCATTTATTTCTCTTGAGTGTGCTAATAGATTGGGTTTAAAGTTGTCTAATATGAACGGTAATATGATAATAAAGACTCCTTCTAATGGTTATGTGACTACCATGCTTGTTTGTTTGAAGTGTCTTTTGACAATTTTTGAGAAGAATTTTATGATGGATTTGGTGTGCTTACCATTACACCAAATCGATGTTATCCTTGGTATGAACTGGTTGGAATTCAATTATGTTCATATTAACTGTTATAGTAAGACAGTGAAGTTCCCTGAATTGAGCGAGAATGGTGAGTTGATGTTTTTATCTGCTAAGCAAGTGGATGAACTTGTATTGGATGAAGCCTTGATGGTTGCAGTGTCTGCATCATTGCAAGTTGATGATAAGACTGTCAGTGCAGAGTTGCTTGTGGTTTATGAATTTCAAGATGTGTTTCCTGGTGATATAAGTGATTTACCACCGGAACGTGAAATTGATTTTTCTGTGGACTTAGTGCCGGGTACGAGTCCTGTCTCGATGGATCCTTATAGAATGTCGGCTTCAGAGTTGAATGAGTTGAAGAAACAATTAGAAGAATTGTTAGAGAAGAGGTTCATTAGACCCAGTGTTTCTCCTTGGGGTGCTCCGGTGTTGCTCGTTAAGAAGAAGGATGGTAGTATGAGATTGTGTGTCGATTACCGACAGTTGAATAAAGTGACTATCAAGAATAAGTACCCACTTCTGAGGATCGATGATTTGATGGATCAGCTATTAGGTGCTTGTGTCTTTAGTAAAATTGATCTGAGGTCTGGTTATCATCAGATTCGATTTAAAGCTGATGATATTTCGAAGACAGCTTTCAGGACGAGATATGGGCATTACGAGTATACGGTGATGCCGTTTGGGGTTTCTAATGCGCCTGGTGTGTTTATGGAATATATGAATAGGATCTTTCATGAGTATATTGATAAATTCGTGGTGGTTTTCATAGATGATATCTTGGTATATTCTAAATCAGAAGAGGAACATGCCGAGCATTTGAGGGTTATGTTGCAAGTGTTGAAAGAAAAGAAATTGTTTGCTAAATTATCTAAGTGTGAGTTCTGGTTAAAGGAAGTGAGTTTCCTCGGCCATGTAATTTCAAGTGGTGGAATTTCGGTGGATCCTTCAAATATTGATGCGGTATTGCAGTGGGAGAGTCCGAAGTCAGCTACAGAAATTCGTAGTTTTCTTGGGTTGGCTGGTTACTATCGTAAGTTCATTGAACGTTTTTCTAAGATAGCTTTACCGTTGACGCAATTGACTAGGAAGGGTCAAGCGTATGTGTGGGATGTTGCTTGTGAAGAGAGTTTCATAGAACTGAAGAAAAGATTAACGACCACGCCAGTGTTGGTCTAACCGAATCCAGATGAGTCCTTTGTAGTTTATTGTGATGCTTCCAAGATGGGTCTTGGTGGAGTTTTGATGCAGGATAATAAGGTGGTTGCTTATGTTTCTAGACAGTTAAGAGTTCATGAGAGGAACTATCCTACTCACGACTTAGAGTTAGCATATGTGGTGTTTGTTCTTAAGATTTGGAGGAACTACTTATTTGGTTCGAAATTTGAAGTATTCAGTGATCACAAAAGTTTAAGGTACTTGTTTGATCAGAAAGAGTTAAATATGAGACAGAGGCGGTGGCTTGAATTATTGAAAGATTTTGATTTGGATTTGGATTACCATCCTGGTAAGGCAAATGTTGTGGTTGATGCTTTGAGTAGGAAGTCGTTGCATATTTCGATGCTTATGGTGAAAGAATTGGAAATGATCGAGCAATTCAGAGACATGAGCTTGTTATGTCAAACTACTACTTATATTGTGAAATTAGGAATGTTAAAGCTGACCAGTGAGATTTTGGAAGAGATTCGTAAGGGTCAGAAATTTGATTTGAAATTAGTTGATCAATTGATGTTGGTTGATCAAGGTAATGCAGGTGACTTTCGAGTTGATGAAGATGGAGTTTTGAGATTCCGAGATAGAGTATGTGTTTCGGATATTATAGGAATTAAAAAGAGTATTTTAGAAGAGGGGCACAAGAGTCGACTGAGTATTCATCCTGGTGCTACGAAGATGTATCAGGATTTACGCAGGTTGTTTTGGTGGCCGGGTATGAAAAGAGACATTACTGAATTTGTATACGCTTGTTTGACATGTCAGAAGTCAAAGATAGAGCATTAGAGACCTTCAGGTATGATGCAACCATTGAATGTTCCTGAGTGGAAATGGGATAGTATTTCCATGGATTTTGTGACTGGGTTACCTAAGACTGCTAGACGTAATGATTCGATTTGGGTAATTATTGACCGGTTAACTAAGTCGGCACACTTCTTGCTGATGAAGATTAACCATTCCATGCAAAGGTTAGCTGAGATTTATATTGAGGAAATTGTGAAGTTGCATGGTGTACCTTCAAGTATTGTATCAGATAGAGATCCGCGGTTTACGTCGAGGTTTTGGAAGAGTTTGCAGGATGCCTTGGGTACAAAGTTGAGGATGAGTTCTGCTTATCACCCGCAAACGGATGGCCAGACGAAAAGAACAATCCAATCTTTAGAATATTTGCTAAGAGCTTGTGTATTAGATCAAGGAGGTTCTTGGGATAGTCATTTGCTGTTGGTCGAGTTTACGTACAATAACAGTTTTCATGCTAGTATCGGGATGGCTCCATATGAGGCGTTGTATGGTAGACGTTGTCGTACTCCATTATGTTGGTATGAGTCAGGAGAGAGTTTAGTGCTTGGGCCAGAGATTGTCCAAGAAACAACTGAAAAGATAAAAATGATTCAGGAAAGGATGAAAACGTCGCAGAGTCGTCAAAAGAGTTATCACGATAAGAGGAGGAAAGCACTTGAGTTCCAAGAGGGAGATCACGTGTTCTTAAAAGTTACTCCTATGACTGGTGTGGGAAGAGCTTTGAAGTCTAGAAAGCTTACTCCACGTTTTTTCGGTCCGTATCAGATTATGCAGAGGATAGGGGAAGTGGCCTATCGAGTGGCTTTACCTCCCTCTCTTGCGAATTTACATGATATATTCCATGTATCACAGTTGAGGAAGTACATTCTGGACCCGTCACATGTAATTCAGATAGATGATGTTCAGGTGAGAGATAATTTGACGATTGAAGCTTTACCAGTGAGGATTGATGGTAGAGAATTGAAGCAACTACGAGGCAAGGAAATTGCTTTAGTGAAAGTATTATGGGGAGGACCAGCTGGAGAAAGTTGGACTTGGGAGCGGGAAGATCAGATGAGGGAGTCGTATCCGACTCTATTTACTTTAGGTAATTTTCGAGGACGAAAATTCTTTAAGTAGGGGAGAGTTGTAACGCCCCGAAAATCTAAATTTTATTAAATTACATATTTATTTAATTGATTTAGAAAGGACTGGATGTTTTGGACGAATTAGAGAATTTTGGAGAAAAAGAGTATTTTTATATAATAAGGATAAATAGTGTTTTATTATACTATTTTATTATTATTATTAAAAATATATTAAAGAAAAATGGTAAGGTGGTCCTTTTGTGAAATATATGAGGGTAAATAGGGAAAAGACTTAACTGGGATGTGTTTTGGTAAAAAGGAATACACGATCAGTTTTCTCATTTTCTATCGTGTTTGGTGAAGTGCTCTGAAGAAAGAAGTAGCTAAGAGTCAGGAGGCTGTGGAGAACCCCAGAGAAGAGTGTAAAGCGGCGAAATTCTCTAAGGTATGGGGAGTTTTTATAATCTATTATAAATGTGTAGGAATTGATTTATGAATAGTTTAGGATTGTATGAGTTTTATGAGTTTTTGGGGTTTTTGAGTTAGGTTGGGTTTATGAGAAAAGTCTTGATGAATTAGAGTGGTAAAAGTGAGTTGAATCACATAATTGATTGTATAATTGTTATCATGATGTTGTTGGTGTTTGGTTGATTTTTTTGAGTGATTTTTGGGTGATTTGAGGTAGAACCCATAATGGGATTTGGGGGTTTTGAAGTTATAAAACAGTCTGCATTTGAGTAGCAGAAAACTGCTGTAAAACGTGCGTTAACCGGTTAACGCATTTGGTTAACCGGTTAACCGTTGAAAATTTTGGGTTATTTCTGAAGTTTCGCAGGCGTTAACCTGTTAACGCTATGGGTTAACCGGTTAACACTGTTTGGATGCCAAATTTTAATTCTTGAAAAATCCGTAACTTTCAAATCGTAAATCCGATTCGCATTCCGTTTGAAGCGTCGGAAAGGGTATAAACTGAACTTTATTTTGATGAATAAAAATGAGAAAAATGCAATAATTTAATAAATGAATTTATGAAATAACCTTGTAATTGCCTCATAATTTACCGGGTACGGGTCAATTCTTGATGTGTCAGAGTGGTTATAGAACTAGTGTTCTGGGTGTAATGTCATGATGATATATATGATTATTTGATGATTGGTTTGTGATTCGTGTTTTTCGCAAGTGTACGAACACGTCAGAGTAATATAAAAGATTGTCGAATCCACAGAGACCAGGTGTCAATCTATCGTACCTGTTGTTATGGTGTGTATCTAAGGCAACTGAATATAAGGGTTTTAAGGAGTGCGCAATGGTAAATAAAATAATAATTTTAAACAATTAACAAAGACAAACTCGAATGTAATTCACGTAATCAATTGATAATCCGAAACTTGTTAATGGGACTACTTATGGGCAATGTTTTCTCCTTTGAAAAGAACTAATTTAACAGGAACGGTCTCTTTCGCGTATTCAGAACCGAGTTGTACTCTCTAATCAACCCCTCCTATTGTTACGGATAAAAAGGTGCGTACTGTGTTAGAGTAGTAAACCTATTTTTAAGAAATATAGTATCTTAACTAAGTTGAAAAGTATTTTAACCTGGATTTCTTAGCAAAAAGAGGTTCTTATGAACCAGACTCTAAAATTCATAACGCGTCCGAAAATCGTTTTAAAATCTCTTTTCTTTTTAATCTAAAAACTCCTAAGGAATTAGACAAAGTGCTTTTGGTTGTTTTTGAAATAGTTAAAAACAATTACTTAAATTGAAAGATAAAATAGCTCTTAAGTGTTTCCACGAACATTTGTACGGATTACTGGTTCAATTACGATCCTTACATTCTAACCTTTATAGATTTAGTTAGACATGGTAAAGTAAAAGTTCTTTTTATAATTTTTCATAAAAGTAATTAAGTGCGAGTGCGTAAAGTAAATAAAAGTAGTGCGAGTGCGGAAAGTAAATGAAAGTAGTGTGAGTGCGAGAAATAAAGGTATTTAAAGCGAGTGCAGGAAATAAACGAAAGTAAAACGAGTGCAGAAAATAAATAAAATAAAGTGCGAGTGCGGATAATAAATGAAAGTAAAGCAATGTGGAAAAGTAAAATACGAACTGGAATTAAAATGGCGGCAGGATTAACTTCCTCCCAGAGTGCTCCAAAACTCGATCACACAGACAGATACAGACTCGATCACTTGATTGCAGTAACACCCCGATGTGGAATGATAACTGCTTTAAAACTGATATATGCCTAAGGGATTCTAAGTTTGGATGAAGAAAAACGAAAATCTAAGGTCCTATTTATAGGAAAACAAAAAGCAGGAAAAGACTAGGATGCCTCCTCCACTAAAAAGTGGAGGGAAAAGTTTTTGCCTTGTGGCGCCCGCCACAAGGCCATGGCGCCTACCGTGAGGCTAATGGGGAATGAAAGAGTGGGGATCGTGGGTCTTGGCAGTTGTGGAGTGGTCTTGAGACGTGGCCACGTCATGGCAGACCCCATGGCGCCCACCATGGTGGATGCCGTAAGTGTAAAACACTGAATTTCTTGGTTTTCGTCCGTTTCCACTCCTTTTTCGCTCCTTTTCTCGATTTAGGCCCCGATTACAAAGAAAACCTGAAAACAAAGAAAAACAAAGTAATAACATAACAAAATAAAAATAAAAGCTAAGAATGCATGCGAAATCGGAGTCAGAAATACGGTGAATTTTAGTGTTATCAAATTCTCCCACACTTAGACCTTTGCTTGTCCTTAAGCAAACATTAAAGCTCAAGAAAAAATGGTGTCGACACGTGATTTGGGCTAGAGGGCTTCTAAGTTCAAGTCAGGATGCAGTGACAGGTACTAACTAAGCGAACCAAGGGTACCATAATAACACAGACACAAACTTCAATCCTATATTAACCACCTCATGTCATCCCACAACACCTAGGCATATCTTCTCATCTTTTTGGGTCCTTTTCATTCAGGCGCAATCACATTAAGCCCGTTATCCGTACATGCTTCATAGTAGAGTGACCGGTTAGTGATTCTGATCCATAACATAAGGTTTCTGGCACATAAGCATGTGTAAACCTGTTTTATTTGACCTAATTGTAGTTGTGGGGGATCGGATCGTAATCCGCCCTACCAAGTTCAGTGTCAGATACCTCTGAACCAACTAACAATAGGTGACTGCAATTTGTTTTTCTTTTTGTGGCAAAAAAATTTTTCTTTTTCTTTTTTCGGTTAAATGACTTTGTGAGGGTCACCTATCCCAGAGTTTGCCTTTTTCTTTTTTATTAGCATTGGATCATTCACTTATGTTCATCGGCCCCCAACGTAGAGCATGCTTAGGCCGGAGCTGACTGCTAGAATAAACTACTTAGGACAATTTTTTTGAATGATAATAAAGGCCATGGTGTGGGGTTTAGGAATGATTCTTATATTCAAGAGGTCTATGGTGCTAAAATGGTGCTGATATTTCAAAAAGTTGACCTAAGTCACCACATCCTAATCTAAACGTGTCTCAAAGCCCAAAAAACATGTGAAACAACATTGTTTTCTTTTTAAAAAAAATTCTGGTAAGGCTAAGGAAATGGGAAAAAATAAAGATGTACTAAAAATACACTATACTGGTGACTCATCAGACTCATGCATTATCTAAGAAAATTAAACTAAATACTTACTGAAAAGGGAAATAAGTGAAAGGGAAATGACAGAAAGCAATAAAATCCCCTCCCACACTTAAATCGAACATTGTCCCCAATGTTTCGAAATAAGATAAGGAGGGTAACCTGAAAAACTACTGCGGAGGAGCATTGGTGCCCTCGCCGTCCTGCTGTGATGGTCTGGAACGACGGGATCTACTGCGATGCTGGTCACTCCGGTCAAGTCGTGCTGATAAGGCAGCCTGGGCACCCCGAACCTCTCGAACGTTACCTAGGATGGAACCCTGAGTGGCCTCCATAAGCTGGTAGTGTCGGCGGTTGACTTCTCTCTGACGGTCCTGCTCTAATGTGATATCGTGCAAGGTATGACAAACGTTGTTGTAAGCACGATCCGAAACCAATCGCGATTGTTGCATGAAGCTCATGTTGTCCGTCAGTTATTATGAAATAGTAGAGAGAAGGATGTCTTGCTTTTCCTCTCTAGCTGTCATATCACGCCACATCTCCTCAGTGACATAGAATCCAGGAGCAGCACCTGCAACAGGGTTAGGGGAAGATGGTGCGGTGTGTGACTGTGAAGGATGATGGGGGACATGTGAGGTATGGGAGACTGCTCTCTCCGATCATACTCTTCATCAGTGTCATGTGCCTCCCCATCAGGAATATTAGGAGGGAGTGGACCCAAAACAGGTGGAGCATTCAGATCATAGGTCTAGTTCCTTCATTACGTACATCAGTACATCTACTACAAGGTAAAGCAACAGATGGGATAGCTACCCCATGAACCATCAACTCATAACCACCTTCTCTCCTTGTTCGGCACAATTTCATGTCTTTTAGAAATTTTAAATTAATTGTGCGAGGAGGTAGTGGTTCAAGTGTAACTATCTCATTGTTCAGGTCAAGATCCCGAGCAATAGACGTAACAAGCCCTCCAAAAACAATCGGTCCTGTTTTATTAGTAAGTAAAGCCATGTGTGCAAGCATAAACGAGACCAGATTGATATGGGTACTAGTGAGGCATCCTTGCAGAAATAGGAGTTCTCTAGCGTTTACCTTGTTTGGACTCTCCCGGCCAAAAATAGTACATGTCAAAAGATATCTGAAAACTCTTATGGTCGGGTTATGAATGGTCGACGCAAGTATTCCTTCAAAAGAATTTATTGAAGTACTTGAAAGCCTCTGCCAGAAGGAAAATACCTCGGCCGACCATTCCGCATCGAAAGGTGCCTCACAAATTGCACCTTCCCTATGAGGGATTTCTAACAAGCCTATTAGTTCATCGGTACTGAATTCGTATTCAATTCCAAACAGTCTAAAATTAACAGTACCGACTGTGCTAGCAGTGTTAGGACTGACAGTGTATATCAATGAACTTAAAAACTCAACTACCAGCCTCTCATAGGTAGGTTCCTGGTTAACAAAAATATTATGCAAGCCTAAGAAATCTAATAAATTAAAAACACTATGATAAAGACCCAAAGCATACAAACAGTTATCATCGACGTACCTAGTCCAGAGAATTTCTCGACTCTGAAGCCTTTGAATAATTTTCCTTTTCCTATCACCCGGTCTTCCATCGCGAAAAAGAAATCCATTGAACTCCATTGTTGTTGCTCCTTGAGAAGTGAAAAGTGGTAGAAAATGGTTTATGAGAGAAATGATAAAGGTTTGATTTTTATGGTTTGTGGTGGATGAAAATGAAAATGGATTTTGGATCGGTTTTATAGATGGTGAGTATTTTGGAAATGGGGGAGCTTTAATGGGGTTCAATGGGGTTTTTGAAAGTTGTAAAAATGGGTTTTTGAAGTTGGAAGGTGTAAAAATGGAGGAGAAAGGGGATCAACCCCGTTTTTGATGGTGACGATGTGGCGCCCGTCACAGGGGGTATGGCGCCCTCCAAGGGCCCATTTCCTGCTGGGCCTTGGATTTTCACATCTTCTTTTGGGCCCTCTTGCA
The DNA here is from genome assembly GCA_963966055.1 of Lathyrus aphaca. NCBI lineage: Eukaryota > Viridiplantae > Streptophyta > Magnoliopsida > Fabales > Fabaceae > Lathyrus > Lathyrus aphaca. The sequence continues at coordinate 161,495,302 of OZ014520.1, read as the reverse complement.
CCTTCGGTCTTCGGGGGGTCCGGATAGCGTTTTCTTCTCTTTTCCAAGGCATGAGGCTTGCATATTTTTTTATGAAGACAAAAATGAATATATTTTTGTCTTTATATTTTTTTTCTTTGCTCGACAAAAATAAAATAAAATCAAAATCAAAAGAAAAGAGAAAAAATGACATTAGTGCACGAAATAATATATATATATATAAGATAAACTCAAAGTACATGAAAAAATAAAATGTAATAGATGCAATAATGTAAGATATGTCTGGAGATGCGAGAAGTAAAATATCGTCAGTGTAGAACGAATCATGTGGTAGGCTTCTCCTCCTGGTTTGATCCACGAATCTCAGCTATCTCCCTCCGAAGCTCTTCAATCTCCTGATATAAAGCATCGGCCTCTGAGGCATGAGTGAGATCAGATACTTGAATCTGTAATTCCAAATCCGCTACTTCCTGTTTGAGCAGGGCAGTCTCCTTACGGAGCTCATAAATATGAGTTTGTAGATCAGGCGGCTGCAGAGACATATTGTTAGACATAACAGTGATTCGGGGAGAAAGAGGTGTAGGAGTGTACTCAGCGGCGGGAGGTGATTTCGGCTCTTCGACAGTCTCTCCATAACCCTCTAGAGCATAACTCTAATTAGCAGGATCATGGACACTGGTCATCAGCGGGTCTGGTAATGTAAAGTAATGTATCACTTCACCGTCGATTAGTAATTTAAAAGTGTTGGGCTCAAAAGAGGCCCTCCTCATCAGTTCTCTGTCAAGACAAAAGTCAACATCCAGGGCGGTGTAGCAGCAGAAGGTCCTGAGGTGCAATAATTTGCGAGACATACCCAATGCAGTAGTTATCTGTGTAACAATCCCACCGACATGTATGATGACTACAGATGATCTGGAAACACTAGCAAGGCCCTTCAACAGAAAGTTGCCACAAGCAACTGGGCATGACTGAGTTGCACAAAACAGTAGGAAAATCTCCTCTTCAATCAGCAGAGTCTCTGTATCTGGCAAACCCAGGAACGAATGTGCCAGAATCATCTGGAAGTACCTTAATGCAGGGTTGTGGATTACCTGAGAAAACTGAGTGGAAGGATCTTGGCTCCCTCCACCTGAAATGTTAGACCAAAACTTTTCCACTTCTCTGCTTATAAAATACCCCATCGGTGTCTCTAGAATAACATCATGAGTAGTCTGAAAACCTAGTAAATCACCAAACTCTTTTTGAGAGAAGGAGTAGTCAATCCCGAACAACCTGAAAACAACATATCCATCGGGTCCAGCCCAAGGGTCATAATGAAACGAGCTGAGGAACTCTAGAGTTAAGTTCCTGTAAGTGTTGTTCCTATCGTCAAATTGGTCCCACTGGAGTTGATGGCATAAGAATCTGACGATTGGCTCTATCCCCAAGGTATCCATGCAGTCATGGTCAGGGTACCTGGTAGAAGCCATAGGGCGTCTCATTTGGACATAGTAACGCTCTCTCTGTGCGTCGTCTCTAAAGGCCACGTGCATGTCATCGGGGTTCTGCATTTTGCACAAGGTTAGCAAACAAGTCCTGAAACCACATAAAACATTAAATCGTTAGTCCTGACATAATAATAAAGTAAACAAATTAAAATAAAGTAAAAATAAATAAAAAGTACGTAAGTAAGAAAACCATGGGTTGCCTCCCATGCAGCGCTTGTTTAACGTTATTAGCTCGACGACCGGTTTTTATACATCATTTGAAGGATATGGTGGATCGCTCAGAGTATGACAGGTGTATGTTATTGGGATGTCACCTCCTTCGTAGGGCTTCAACCTCTGTCCATTGATGATGAACGGTTTACATGCTTGGTTCTTGATTTCGATAACACCAGATCTTAGAATCTTAGATACTTCGAAAGGGCCAGTCCATCTCGAACGAAGCTTCCCCGGAAAAAGTCGTAACCTAGAATCGAACAGGAGAACAGGATCGCCTATTTTGAAGTCTTTTCTTATGATTCTTTTGTCATGCCAAGCTTTTGTTCTTTCTTTGTATATGATGGCATTTTCGTAGGCAGATTGTCTGAGCTCTTCTAATTTGTGAATATCAAGGATATGTTTCTCACCAGCAGTCAAGTAATCCAAATTCAAAGTTTTGATGGCCCAATAGGCCTTATGCTCCAATTCAAAAGGCAAGTGACATGATTTTCCATAGACCAGTTGATAAGGGGTTGTTCCTATAGGGGTTTTGAAAGCGGTTCTATAGGCCCATAATGCCTCTTGAAGTTTCTGTGACCAATATTTTCTAGATATAGAGACAGTCTTCTCAAGAATTTGTTTGATCTCCCTATTAGATACTTCCACTTGTCCATTGGTCTGTGGGTGGTATGGTGTTGCTATTCTATGCTTAACTTCATACTTGCTTAAAAGTTTATCAAATATTCTCGATATGAAGTGTGATCCTCCATCACTTATGACTAAACGGGGGGTTCCAAACCTGGGAAATATATAGTTTTTGAATAATTTGATGACTACTCTAGTGTCGTCCGTGGGTGCGGCGATAGCTTCAATCCATTTAGACACGTAGTCAACAGCTACTAAGATGTACTGATTTCCGAAAGATGGTGGGAACGGTCCCATAAAGTCTATACCCCATACGTCGAAGAGTTCTACTTCTTGGATATTTCTCATAGGCATTTCATTACGTCTTGAAATATTTCCTGTGCGTTGGCATCTATCACACTTGACAATGAAAGCATGGACATCACGCCACATAGTAGGCCAGAATAGGCCAGCTTGAAGAATCTTGGCGTAGGTCTTAGATATGTTTGCATGTCCACCATAGGGTGCAGAGTGACAATGCTCAATTATATTATTTACCTCTTCTTCTGGAACACAACGGCGGAAAATGCCATTTTTACCTCTCTTGAAAAGAAATGGTTCGTCCCAATAAAAGTTTCTCACATCACTGTAGAACTTCTTCTTCCGGTGGTAGTTTCGATCAGGGGGTATGATGTCAGCGGCTAGGTTATTAACAAAGTCTGCATACCAAGGTGTATTACTTATAGCTAAGAATTTATGAGAATACTCATGTGGGTCTGGGTTATCATCTTCAATGGTTTCTAGTTGGGCTATCAGTCTATCATAGGCAAAATCGTCATTTATGGGTACTGAGTCAGGTTTCAGGTATTCTAGCCTAGAAAGGTGATCAGCCACTACATTATTTGTTCCTTTCTTATCACGGATATCTAAATCAAACTCTTGCAGTAATAGAATCCATCGAAGTAACCTAGGTTTGGCATCCTTTTTACTTAGTAAGTAACGAATGGCAGCATGGTCGGTGTAAATTATAATTTTGGCTCCTACTAGATAAGATCTAAATTTATCTATGGCGAATACTACAGCTAGGAGCTCTTTTTCGGTTGTTGCGTAGTTGAGTTGTGCAGCATCTAGGGTTCTAATAGCATAATAAATTATGTGTAACTTTTTATATTTTCTCTGACCTAGAACGGCTCCAACAGGATAGTCACTAGCGTCACACATTATCTCAAACGGTTGTGACCAATCAGGGGGTTTCATTATAGGTGCTGAAATTAGAGCTTGCTTTAGAAGATTAAATGCTTCAGTACATTTTTCATCGAAGATGAATTCAACATCTTTCATTAAAAGTCCAGTTAAGGGCGGTTTTAGATTCTCTATGACTTCTATTTTATCTTTATCTACCTCTATACCTTTTTCGGAAACTATATGTCCTAAAACAATCCCTTCGGTGACCATGAAATGACATTTTTCCCAATTTAGCACAAGGTTTACCTCCACACATCTTTCCAGGATTTTCTCAAGGTTGATAAGACAATTTTTGAAATCAGATCCACAAACTAAGAAATCGTCCATAAATACTTCCATGATTCCATCTAAATAGTCTGCAAAGATAGACATCATGCAGCGTTGGAAAGTGGCAGGAGCATTACAGAGTCCAAAAGGCATTCTTTTATAGGCAAAAGTTCCAACAGGGCATGTAAAGGTAGTTTTTTCTTGATCTTTGGGGTGAATAGGTATTTGGAAGAATCCTGAATATCCATCTAGGTAACAAAAGTAGGAGTGTCTGGCTAGGCGCTCCAACATTTGGTCTATGAATGGTAATGGGAAATGGTCCTTCCTAGTTGCTTTATTTAATTTTCTATAATCTATGCACATACGCCAACCTCCATCAGTTCTTTTTGCTACAGGTTCGCCCTTCTCGTTTTGCACGACTGTGATGCCTCCCTTTTAAGGTACTACATGCACAGGACTCACCCATTTACTGTCCGAGATCTGATATATTATACCTGCCTCTAGTAATTTAAGAACTTCAGTCTTAACTACATTACTCATCATAGGATTTATTCTTCGTTGGTGTTCTCTGGAGGGTTTTGAATCTTCTTCAAGCAAAATCTGATGCATGCATACGGATGGGCTTATTCCTTTTAGATCTGAGATCTTATATCTTAAGGCTGTGGGGTACCTTCGTAAAACATCTAATAATTGGTTTGTTTCCTCTTGGCTTAAGGTAGCACTGACTATAACTGGACGGTTCATTTCTTCATCAAGAAATTCATATCTCAGGTTCTTAGGCAGTTCCTTAAGTTTTACGGTTGGTTTCATAGGGCAAGGCATAGGATCTGGGGTAAGAGATAAACATTCGTGAAGATTATCATCAATGTAGGGTTTTTTATAATTGTCATCTTCCAAAATAAGGGTTGATGGCAATTTTATAGATTCAGTTTCTTCTTCTTGTTCTAATTCCCTAATGCATTTATCAATGACGTCTAAGGCATAACAAGCATCTCCTATCACAGGTGCCATAAGGAATTTCGAAAGGATAAATTCTATCTTCTCGTCACCTACCTCAAAGGTTAGTTTTCCTTTTTTAACATCTATTACGGCTCCAACAGTCGATAAGAATGGTCTACCTAGGAGGATTGGTATGTCATCATCTTCTTTAATGTCCATGACAACAAAATCAGTAGGTATAAACAACTGACCTATCCTAACAGGGACGTCTTCAAGTATGCCTATAGGGTATTTAACGGATCTATCGGCTAATTGAAGTGACATCTTAGTAGGTTGTAATTCTCCTAAGTTTAATCTCTCACAAACTGCTAAAGGCATTAAGCTCACACTAGCTCCTAAGTCTAGTAAAGCTTTTTCGATGACATGATTCCCCAAAATACAAGGAATGGAAAAATTTCCGGGATCTTTATCCTTTTTTGCTAACCTATTTTCGGAAATAGAATTACATTCCACGGGTTTCGGATCTTTAAGTCTACGTTTATTTGTAAGTATGTCTTTGAGAAACTTAGCATAAGAAGGTATTTGGGTGATGGCTTCTGTAAAGGGTATTTCTACGTGAAGTTTTTCTATAACCTTAACGAATTTTTGATACTGATTATCAATTTGGGTTTTCTTTAATCTTTGCGGGTATGGTATAGGTGGTTTGTATGGCGGTGGTGGTACATAGGTTTTATTTTTAGGTTCTTCTCCTTTTTCTTGACTTTCTGGGTTTTCAGATTCCTCTAGTTCCTTCTCCTCATTCCTCTCATAAGTTTCGGGCTCACTTAATCTAGGGTTAGAAGGTTCCTTATAAGCGGTTCCACTTCATAGAGTAATGGCATTTGCTTGCCCTTTTGGGTTTTGTTGAGGTTGTCTAGGGAACTATCCTCCAGGTGTAGTCTGAGGGGCTTGGTTTAAAGCTACCTGAGAGATCTGGGTTTCAAGCATCTTGTTATGAGTAATAATTTGATCAACCTTGGTTCCTAACTGGGTAATTAGTTCGTTAACATGGACGTTTTGGTTCATGAACTCTTTGTTTTGTTATGTTTGAGCGGTGATAAAATTTTCTACAATTTTCTCAAGGCTCGGACTTGGTGGAACAGGTTGCATAGGTTGATTTGTTCTTGGGGCTTGGTAACCTTGTTGTCTCGGAGGTGCGGTATTTTGAATAGGGTTATTATTTTTGTAGGAGAAGTTTGGGTGATTCCTCCATCCAGGGTTATATGTGTTTGAAAATGGGTTCCCTTGGGTGTAGTTCACTTGCTCAGGATTGGTCTCATTTAACAGATTGCATTCGGCGGATTAGTGTCCTTGCGTCCCACATATCTCACAATTCGGTGAAACTGCAACTACAGTATTCGGAGTTGTACACATATGTTCAACCCTAAGGGCCAACACATCCATTTTAGCCTGCATCATGTCCATAGAGCTTAGCTCATGTATTCCTCCTTGGGCTTCCTTCTTTTCCATTGTCGCTCGTTCTACTCCCCATGATTGATGGTTTTGGGCTATATCCTCGATAAGGGCACTAGCTTCAGGGTAAGGTTTGTTCATTAGTGCACTATCAGCGGCAGCGTCGATGGTCATCTTAGTGTTATAATGAAGTCCATTATAGAAGGTATGAATGATTAGCCAATTCTCTAAGCCATGATGTGGGCATGCTCTTAATAGCTCTTTATATCTCTCCCAGGCTTCGAACAACGACTCTCCTTGGTGTTGGGTAAATCTGGTTATTAGGTTTCGAAGAAGAGCTGTCTTACTTGAGGGAAATATCTAGCAAGGAATACTTTTCTAAGGTCATCCCAAGTTGTTATGGAATTGGATGGAAGGGAATCTAACCATGATAGAGCTTTATCTCTGAGGGAAAAGGTAAATAATCTTAAGCGTATCGCCTCAGGAGGAGATCCATTGGTTTTAAAGGTGTCTGCTAACTGAAGAAAGTTTTTTAAATGTTGGTTTGGGTTCTCAGTAGCAAGACCTGCAAATTGTCTCCGTTGCACTAATTGCAGCAGGGGTGGTTTAAGTTCAAAATTATTGGCTGGGATAACGGGGTTTACTATACTAGAACTAGGTTCCTCGTTTGATGGTTGAGCGAAGTCCTTAAGAGGTCTTCGGTTTTGATCTTCGGCCATAACTCTCCTATTCCTATGGAAAAACAAATATGCGCGAGCGTAACGTTCAGGTTCAGCTAGAGGGTCTACTAAACTTTCGGCACTGCGAGTATTTCGCATTTACCGGTGGGTAACAACCTTAGTCTAAACGGTATAACTACAGGGTATTGAAATTTGACGAAATTGGTCCCCGACAACTGCGCCAAAAACTTGATGCATGTTTTTCGCAAGTGTACGAACACGTTAGAGTAATATAAAAGATTGTCGAATCCACAGAGACCAAGTGTCAATCTATCGTACATGTTGTTATGGTGTGTATCTAAGGCAACTGAATATAAGGATTTTAAAGAGTGCGCAATGGTAAATAAAATAATAATTTTAAACAATTAACAAAGACAGGCTCGAATGTAATTCACATAATCAATTGATAATCCGGTACTTGTTAATGGAACTACTTATGGGCAATGTTTTCTCCTTTGAAAAGAACTAATTTAACAGGAATTGTCGCTTTCGCATATTCAGAACCGAGTTGTACTCTCTAATCAACCCCTCCTATTGTCACGGATAAAAAGGTGCGTACTGCGTTAGAGTAGTAAACCTATTTTTAAGAAATATAGTATCTTAACTAAGTTGAAAAGTATTTTAACCTGGATTTCTTAGCAAAATGAGGTTCTTATGAACCAGACTCTAAACTTCATAACGCGTCCGAAAATCATTTTAAAATCTCTTCTTTTTAATCTAAAAACTCCTAATGAACTAGTCAAAGTGCTTTTGGCTGTTTTTGAAATAGTTAAAAACAATTACTTAAATTGAAAGATAAAATAGCCCTTAAGTGTTTCCACGAACAATTGTACGAATTACTGGTTCAATTACGATCCTTACATTCTAACCTTTATAGATTTAGTTAGACATGGTAAAGTAAAAGTTCTTTTTATAATTTTTCATAAAAGTAGTTAAGTGCGAGTGCGGAAAGTAAATAAAAGTAGTGTGAGTGCGGAAAGTAAATGAAAGTAGTGTGAGTGCGAGAAATAAAGGTATTTAAAGCGAGTGCAGGAAATAAATGAAAGTAAAGCGAGTGCAGGAAATAAATAAAATAAAGTGCGAGTGCGGATAATAAATGAAAGTAAAGCAATGCGGAAAAGTAAAATACGAACTGGAATTAAAATGGCGGCAGGATTAACTTCCTCCCAGAGTGCTCCAAAACTCGATCACACAGACAGATACAGACTCGATCACTCGATTGCAGTAACACCCCGATGCGGAATGATAACTGCTTTAAAACTAATATATGCCTAAGATATTCTAAGTTTGGATGAAGAAAAACGAAAATCTAAGGTCCTATTTATAGGAAAACAAAAAGCAGGAAAAGACTAGGATGCCCCCTCCACTAAAAAGTGGAGGGAAACGTTTTTGCCTTGTGGCGCCCGCCACAAGGCCATGGCGCCCGCCATGAGGCTAATGGGGAATGAAAGAGTGGGGATCATGGGTCTTGGAAGTTGTGGAGTGGTCTTGAGACGTGGCCACGTCATGGCAGACCCCATGGCGCCCGCCATGGTGGATACCGTAAGTGTAAAACGCTGAATTTCTTGGTTTTCGTCCATTTCCACTCCTTTTTCGCTCCTTTTCTCGATTTAGGCCCCGATTACAAAGAAAACCTTAAAACAAAGAAAAACAAAGTAATAACATAACAAAATAACAATAAAAGCTAAGAATGCATGCGAAATCGGAGTCAGAAATACGATGAATTTTAGTGTTATCAGTTTGCTGATGTGAAATGAATGATGCGAATTATTTTGATGAATTTTACGATGTAGCGCATCATTGCATTTCATAACATTCACGATGGGGTTTCGGCCTATTTATTTGCTTCAATCCCATTGTGTGGATTGAAGTGTCTCGATGATTTACGATGTGCTCCTTTGTGGAGGGTTGATGGTCATGTATCCATCTCATGATGAAATTGGTACCACATGCATATTGCATATCAGGATGGTTAGAATTGCATATTCTGGATGAATTTCATGACTGTGTTGGTGTTGCTTAATTTCATGATCGTGTTGTTGTTGCTGCTGAATTTTATAGGTGATGATGTCATGATATGTTGTACTAATTTATTATGTTCTATATTCTTGTACGTTTATGATATATTATGATTACTCACCCTGCCTGCTTGGAAATGTTGCCTCTTTCGTGGGTAACTTGCAGATGATAAAGAATAGGCTTGAAATGCAAGAGGAGTTTTTCATGAGTCTTGGAGCGTGCTTTAGTGTTCCTTAGAAGTGGTTTTGGTCTATGTGTCCTTCTCTGTGTCATGTAACACTGGGACTTGGTTTATTTGTTAAACTGTTTTCAGTTATGATATTACTTTGATAAATGTTTTCTCATTATATGATGTTGAAATTTCGGATGGTGAAAATTATGTTTATGAAGTAAAAATTATGATTTTGAAATATGAAGTTTAAATTCCGCTGTGAAATGCTATATGTTATTCTTGATGTTGATTAACCCGTGTTACGGGACAGGACTTGTTCGATTGAATTTTGATGAAATGTGATACCCTTCTCAATGATTACTCTGATATTATTTAAATATTTGGTTTTGGGGTAGAAGGGTGTTACAGTTTACACCAAGATCAGTTGTTAGGAAGATCTTGAGGTCGTTGGCTCCGAATTTTGACCACGTGGTCGTAGACATAGAAGAAAGATTTGTAATAATTGACAAAGGAAGAGCTTTAAGGGACGCTTAATTCTCATGAATAAAGAATAGATGAAAGAGCCGCAGGAAAGATGAAGAGTGATACAACTTTATAGGCGTAATCAGCTAAAGAAAAGAAAGGCAAATGAAGTTAGAATGGCAACAAAGGAATATGAGCTTACAATAGTTCGACTATTTGAAATCAGCAAGAAAGAAACTGGTCGAATAAGAGAAAACCCTAGAACCACGACAACCAAATAGGTGGTGTTGTATATAGAGGAATATGTGGTGGTCGAAAACCTGACAAAAGTCACATTCAATGTTACAACAATTGTCAGAATAATGGTTATTATTCTAGTGATTGCCCTGAAAAGTAGAAAAATCAAGAAACTGATGCAAAGTTGGTGAAACATGAAGAAGAAGAGATGTTGTTGATGGTCACAATGAAAAATGAATAAAAAATCCAGGACCAATGGTACTTGGACTCGGTACGTTCATTGTCATACCCTAATTTTTGACCCTAAGATTTTTCGCATCTCATCTGCATTTCGCATACAAACAAGATCACGTACTGGTTCTTGTATCCTTCTCAGTTGCAGGTCTTTGCTTCGCAGGGGATCACCGTGTTTTTACTTGCTTCTATCTATTTATATTTACTAACTTCTAACCAAAATACAAAAAAAATGTTGCAGTTTGCTTCTTCTTCTCTCTGTGTTGCAGGATTTAAAGGACATGGCTGTGATTTTAATTCAGATGCGGTTGTTCAATTATGAATCGATTCAGATGGACGTTTGACCTAATCATGGTCAAACTATCAAAAGATTGTTTCGACTGCACGTTATGTGCGCCAGGGGTTTATTCCTCAAATAGTGTGTTTTCAAAAGTTCAAGCTGTGTTGCGTGCGAAAATCATCCGATTATCGAGAAGTGTTGCGTGTGAAGTTCGGTTTGTTGATCAGTTTATCAGTGGTTCATTTGAGGATTTATTTTCCTCAGCATGGATTCGAATTATCAGGACAATTTTCAGACGATTTCAGTGATTGTGTTAGAATTGGCAAGTTTGTTCAGTGGTTTCGTGTTGGCTATATTCAACATTATCAGTGGCTTGTGCAAGAAAAATCAGGAGTTGGTTGTGGGCTTAAAAATCATCACTTCATATCCATTTATCCGTTCCATCCATTTTTATTCGATCCATAAACCATCATTTTTTTTACATATAGCCATTGCTCACTTTTATTCATTTTTCAATTTTTACCGATTATTCATATTAAATCCACCTTTCAAAATTCTTATTCTTTTCGAATATCCATATTCATTTTTCAATTTTTACCGATCATTCATTACCCATTTCCAATAACCATTTTATAATTCATTTTTCGATTCTTTTCCATTTCACAAATATCCATTATCTTTCTCATTCCTATTTAAATCATTCTATTTTTTTTTTACCAATTCCAATTATTATTATTATTACTTTTTTTTTATTATACAATATCCAAAAATTAAAAAATTGTTGTTATTAATTCTTTTTAAGCCCCCTTCATATTCTTCTTAGGCCCATTGCCATCATTTTCTCTTGGCCCATTACCACCTTATTCTAGTACCAGCCAGCCACATTAAACACTCCACTTTCCAGCACACCAGCCTGAGCCAAACGACAACCTCACGCACACTCCCAGCCCACCAGTTGCATCCGTACAGCACTTACAAAACTCCTAACTACACTTTCCCAACCGCATGAAGCCCAACCTCATACAGCTACAAACGCCAGCCAGTACATCAGCAGCTTCGGCACGCTGCAAAACAAACACAAGACAACATTGCTACAGCTTCTTTACACCAAAAGCACAACACTTCAAGCCATCAAATACACGCATCCAGCTACAACAGCTTTCTGCACACGCCGTAAACACCCAAGCCGCTCAGCTCACACACAGCAACAAGCACATGATATCCGTGACTAAAACGCATCACGAAAACATTAAAAACGCAGCTGAATAAAGCCCAAAAGGAACATCAAAAACGCAGCAAAAGTGTTAATAAAACGCAAGAGAAAAATCAATACGGCAGCAACTATCACGCACACAGTGAGGCTTAAAACGCAGCAAGAACACGAGATTTCCGTGACTCTGAAACGCAGAAAAATTCCATCAAAACGGCCTCACGTTTCATCACTCTTTCACTCTATAAAATCAACCCATCTCCTCTCTCAAATTCAAGCTTAAATCATCCCCTCAAATCTCTGCTAAAATGACAACCCAAGCTTCAAAATTCTGAAAACTCAGATTCAATCAATTCACATCACCATTTTTCTTCAATTACTTCATTGAATCTCTTTCAAACCTGCAAATCCGAATTTCAACAACTTCACCTTCATCCATCTCTTTACTCAACCTTTCAAAAGCTTCAACTCCATAGCCTCTAACGCTTCACTCATCACTATCAACTGTTCCGTTTTGCTCACGAAGAAGAAGAAGAAAGTAGCGTTTCAGAAGGAAAGGAGGAGATCGAAAAAAATCCGCAGAAAGAGAGAGATGCGGTGAGAACAACAACAACAATCGAAAAAGAAGAAGAAGAGAAGAATGAGTGAAATTGATTGAAGAGGATAACCGTTTGCATCTCGGGTTCGTTTTTAACGGTGAGGTTCAGGACAGATTTTTAATTTGTGTTGTTGTTGAGCTACAATGAAGCTGCTACCCTATCTTGCCGCATAGAAGAAGAGCGTGTGCTCTGCTAATGCTTTGACCCTTTTTTTTTTTTAGTTCATAAATTATTTCATTATTTTTTTTTGTTGTTGGTTAAAGGGATTTCGGTTTGGGCCTTGCTTTGGCAATTGGATCCATTTGCTCATACCACACTACATCCAGCGCCATCTCCCTCCTCTCTTTTATTCTTTCATTTTTTTTAACACTTGATCTTTTCTTTTTAAATGCTTTTTTTGTTCTTTGTTTCTTTTAATTGAAAAAAGAAATGTTTCCATTTTTTAAGATCCTAAAAAATATCTTATGGAATATTTTAGTTTTCTTTTAGGATTTATTTCTTTTAATTTTTTTTATTCCATTTAATTTGTTGTTTTGATCATAAAGTATAGATCCATATTTTTTATATCCTTTTATTTTTGGTCGAAGAGATCTCCGATTCGTAGATTATTGGTTTTCGAAGATGTTTAATCTTCATTATTTCAAATCTAGGGATGAATGATCATTTAGATCATTCTCCATACTTTGGAATCGTGATAGGTTGCCTTCGATAATTCAATGTGAAATCTCGATTATGATTAGACCATTACCTTTTTCTTTTCTTGCGACATGTTTTCGGAGAATGGTTCATCATATCATTTCTCTAACATGTATTAGCACACATATTTTCCACCTTAATTGGTGGTGGCCGGCCTCATTTGTAGGGTAATAACTTCGTAAATTACTCGGCAATTGCTTAACATAGACCTAAACTTGTCCCGAATTCGGAATAAGATCCATTTGGATCCGGTTGCCTCGATTTTGGTTCTCTTTTTGTGGTTGTGTTTGATTAAGTTCATCATACCATTTTCTATGTAAATATTATAATAATATTAATATACTAACCATTTAAATTCAATCTCTCGCACCTTATCCTCTTTATTTCAATTTCTCGCTCCTTATCTCTTTTATTATGTTATTATCATATTATATCATTCATCATATTGTTTATGTTTATATTGTTATACTTGTGATTTTTCTTTTGTCCATTTGGACACAAAAACACTAATAACGGATTAAACATCTAAAAGATTTGTGACTTTAATTTCGGACTATGGTTACTATCCTTAGCATGGGACTTGGAGTTTCGGACTTAGATTTTAGGATCTACCCCTTTGCTTGAGTTGTTATGGATCGAAGACTTTGGCTCCTATTGAATTCACTTGGTTTATGAAGATGGAAATCCGATTGTTTCAAAGAATGTCCACCATGCGGTTTGATCGTTCTTCCTTTAGCTTTTATTTTCAAGTCTTAGGATAGTCCCTTCATCTCCTCCCACTTCTTAAATTTTCAAATCTCCTTCCTATTTTCAAAATATTCTTTGTTTTCAAACTTCAAACACTTTCGCAATCAAACCTTGACTTAGGTCATGTGATTTTACCTTTTCATTTCATTTCTTAATAAATGCTAAACCACATAAGCATATCGAAAACTTCTTCTCAAAACTTTAAAACATTCAAAACTCATTCAATTGTTTTTGTGCCCTCGTGCACGTTTCTTTTTAACCATTTTCATGTTTAGATATGATTCATTCTTTCTAGCGGAATTATTCGCTAAAGAATGACGACTTATCTTTACATTTTAAAATCAATTCAACTCATTGCTTCTTTTCAAATTTTGTACCACGAACTACGGGGTTTTGATCTCGCATTGCACTTTATGGGTACGTAGGCATGAGATGTTCGTCTCTTCAAACACAAAAATCTTAAAAAACATTCTTCTTCTCATCTCTTCAACCTTTTTTCAAGTAAACCATTTCAAACCAAAAAAGCAGTAAATATTACAAAGGGTTCCCGTGGAGTACCACAGACATTTCGGGTGCGTAAAACCTTCCCGATTTGTAACCTATCCCCTTACCCGTTCTCTGTTTGTTTCTTTTAGCTTTTGCTTTTAGTTTCATTAGGTTTTGTTCGTTCTTTTTCCTTTTTCCTTTTGGAAATAAATAAAAGCGCAGTGGCGACTCTGTGTACATTGAGTTAAGTTAATCAATAGCTTACACTCATGATTTTCCCGCTACAGAAAAGTGGCGACTCTGCTGGGGAGTCAATCTCTAAGTGGATTCGGCCTACTTTGATTTGTTTACTGCTTTAGTTTGATTTGTTTGTTACTTGGTTGTTCTGTTTTGGTTTTGGTGATCCTCTGTGAGATAGATTCTAACCCGGATCTGAGTGGAACTTATGATAGGACGGCGATATTCGAAGCGATATGCGATGGAGTAGTCCAAAGCGATATCAATTTGATAATCTCCACTCGGTTAGGCTCTCTTGGACTATCAATGTCATGACGAGTAATCGTACGTGGCATTATTTTCCTATCTTGAGCTGATCATACTGAGAACCGTAGAACCCTTAACCAATCCTAGCCAATTTAGGAACGTAGTGCGGAAACTATCTGGGTGTAAACCTAAGGTGGTTGTCACGCGATACTACACTCGGACGAGGTCTATTTTAAGAATGTTATCGGTTGGGGAGTAATCCAACGTACCGATGATATTCTAAAGATGGTTGTTAACTCCGGGAACCTCTGTTAGCACCCTTTTGGTTTTTTGCAGGTACAATGAAGACAAACCTTAGTACATGCCTGTGTGGGTTGGTGTTTTGTTACCTTGACTCCAAGCTCGTGATTCGAACCTTTGAACCTGTGTGCTTTGCGTGATCTTGTTTGTGGTTGTTGCATCTACATATTCATCATGATCATCTTCACAACCATTTTTCAAGGAAAATAATTCTAATTGTTGCAAATATTGGAAAAAAGTAAATATTCTTTTTTGTCAAGATTTTTTCATGACCGTATTCTCGATGTTGACCATGTTTGCAATAATCGAGTTGTTTTTCTGAAAATGGAAGTGAGCATTGCATATCATCGCATCCTCGCATATTCTTGCGTTCATCCGAGTTGTGTGGGAACTCATCCCGGTTGTTTCTTTCCTCAGTTGTCTGTTGATCCGTCAAGCTGACTCCTCACCATAGATACGGTACTAGAGCTGCTAACAGATTGAGAGCTATCAGATTGAGAATGGAACACCAAGAACAACATAATATGGAAGTTCGGATGGAGATTGATGAGTTGAAGGCCGGTATGACCAGGCTCACTGAAATGATGCAAGTTCTGATTGCTCGAGGTGAACCACCTCAAAGGACTGTTATCTCTGAAGTTTTTACTGCTGTTGTTAATCCTCCTGTTATTCAGCAACCGGTTTCTACTTGGCCAGAATATGGGTTACCTCCGGATTATGTGCCAGTTTCTGCAACTGCTCAAGTGGGTGGTCCATCTGTTGTGCCATTATTTTCATCTCCGACTTTTATCGAACCTCAACCTGTTGTGCACACTACTGCTCAGACTACTTATCAGAATTCTCCTTTCTTGTACCAAGATGCTGGTCCACAAGCTAAAAGTCAGGGTGAACCTGGATATATGGATGAAGTTAAAGAGCAATGTTTGACTCTTGAGAAGAGGGAGAGGTCTAGAAGGAAAAGATATCTTTGGTTCTGCTGCAATAGACATGTGTTTGGTTTCCGATTTAGTTCTTCCCGATAAGTTCAAGGTTCTTGTATTTGAGAAGTACAATGGTCATACTTGTCCAAAGATTCATTTGCTGATGTATTGTCGCAAAATGGCTGCACATGCCAAGGATGATAAGCTTCTTATTCACTGTTTTCAAGATAGTTTGAGCGGTGCTTCTATGAAATGGTATGTTGGACTTGAGAAGAGTCACATTCGAAGCTGGAAAGATTTATCTGATGCTTTTGTAAGGCAGTATAAGTACAATCTGGACATGGTGCCTGACCGTCGTCAACTTCAAAACATGTCGCAGAAAGAGAAAGAATCGTTCAAAGAGTATGCTTAGCGTTGGAGAGAGCTAGTTGCTCAAGTTGAACCACCTTTGCCCGAAAAGGAATTAACTGGTTTGTTCATGGACACTCTTCAACCGTTCTTTTGGGAGAAAATGGTAGGAAGTGTTTCATCTGGTTTTTCTGATCTAGTCACTATCGGAGAAAGACTAGAGGAAGGTATCAAGAAGGGTAAGATTACCAATTCTGAAGCTCCTAATGCTGCAAGAAAGTCTTTTGGGAATCTTCACAAGAGAAGAGATGGTGATGCTTATGCTGTTTCAACTGAGAGGAGGCCTTATCGCCCGCAACAACGATATGTTCAACCATATGTAGCTGCAATTGCTCCTGTTGTCAAAACTCCACCTGCTCAAACTCAAGCTCAAGTTCAAGCTCAACCAGCTCAAGCTCAAGTTCAAATTCGAGCTCAAGCTCAGGCTCCTTATCCTGCTGTTGGACAAAATCAGTATCGCAATAGGCCAAACTTTGATCCGATCCCGATGCCTTACACTGAGTTGTTTCCTTCCTTGATTAAGAGTGGTTTAATTACTACTAGGCCTCCGCCTCCTGTTCCAAATCCTCTTCCGGTTGGTTATCGATCGGATCTTCGTTGTGAGTTTCATCAAGGTGGAACTGGTCATGACCTAGAACATTGCTTTGCATTGAAGGCTAAGGTGCAAGAACTTATCAGGAACAACATCCTTTACTTTAATGACACTAATCCCAATGTTATCAACAATCCTTTGCCGAAGCTTGGGAAGTGAATCTTCTAGAAGAATTCAACAGTTAATTTTCTTCAAGGCTAGAATATCAGACGTGACAACTCATCCTTGTTGCTGATGGATCAATAGGCCATTGTTTCTTTATGTTTGCATTTTTCTTCAATTGTATTGACTTGTTTGCTTTTAAGCTTGTTTGTACTTTCATGTTGATTTTAATGAAATGAGCATTGCTTTGTTTTGATTCAATTTTATTTACTATTTGCATCTTTATGCTTTACATTTCAAGTTCATTTGTTTTTTCTCAAGTTTTTGCAATGATTGGAGGGAGGATGATGAAAACGAGATACCCATAACTGTTGTTGGTATGCTTTCAATTGAGACTTGGCTGATGATATACAGGCATTGTTTCAAATCCCAAACATTGGAGAAATAAGGAAGTTAATCCCTTGTCGACCCTTTTGAGCCTTGAAGTTGGAGTTTCCTTCTATTTGAAAACACCCTCAATTTTAACCTGGGAATGGGTAGTTCTCAATTAATTCGAATGTGCATTCAAATACAAGAGAATCATTTAAAACACCTTTCAATACAGGTTGCAATCTCAAGCTTTCCTTCATACACATCAAAGAAGTGTTGAAGATGTTTCTCAATTCAAAAGCCAATAATGGTTCGTCGTAATCATTAAGCCATGCAGTTATTACCTTTCAATAAAAAAAATGATATTAGAAAAGAATTTATTGAAAAAAAATCAAAGCCCGCTAAGTCAAAACCTATGAAGGAGACTTAGGCAAAAACTGGGGCATCCCGCTGGCTGTAGGTTCAAATAACACAGTTCAGGCAAAAGTTAGGGATAATAAAAGAAATATTTGTCACGAGGTCATCAAAATCCTCAGCAAAAGTAAGTTGAGTTGACCAAAGTTCTCACTAGAAATAACAAAAGGAAGAGGTGACTTATATCTCAAAATCCTTTGGCTTATGAACCATCTTCATCTGTGCAATCCCAAAAGTCTTAGAACTTGAATGCATAGGTTGAATTAATTGAATGTAGGACTGGAATTCATCACGAAGTTGGGTTGGGTACAAATAAACTTTGAGCCTATATCCTTTGTTTCATAAACCGTGAGCCAGACCATGTTACAACCTTCAAAAGTCCTAATTGAATCCAGGTTTCTTTTGAAAAGCATACTACAACGAGGTTGTGTAAACTGACTCCCAAGTTCTTTACCAATCATTTGTTGCTTACCTTTTGCTTTATCTTTAATTTTGTCTCAACCTCCGTGTTTTGACAATGTTTTCATTTACTTTACACCAATAAATTTCATTCCAAAAATGATTCTTGATTTCAAACTTTGCATTGAACTTTGCATTAAAATTACCAGGTTTGTACAAAACTTTTTATTTGCAAATAAACTTTCCTCATCAAGGAATTTTCAAACAGTTAAGAAACTTGGTCAGTGATCTTATCAGGGGCAAGTTTTTCTCAGTTCCTATGGTTCAAGAGTTATTGCTCAGTACAAGTGGTTCTCAGATGTGGTTAGTCAGAAGATTCTCTGCAAAATTCATACTGGGTTCATTTTCTCAACATTCATCTCAAGAACTGAAGCCATGATTAGTTTATTCTTCTCAGCAGTTACTTCAAAGATTTGAGTATTTTCTCCAGCAGTAGTCAAGGACTGAATCTATTATCAGTTTACCTTCATCAGTCATTGAACTTGGGGCAACTTTCTTCAAGAATCCCCAAGCAGCTTTTCATGACTTCTCTCAAAAGATTTTCAACTTGGTATAGTTTACTGGTGTGACAGAGATTTGTTCAGCAGTAGTATCTCTAATTTCCGAGCAGAATGGCAGTGATCTCCATGTTGAGGAATCAGTCTTCTTTCTTTCCACTCCTCTAAGAGTCTAAACTGGTTGTCAGCATTTTCTCTCATATTATCTCTTTGGGTGTGTTATTCCCCAGTCTGGTTTATGTTTGCATAGTTGAGTGTTTTAGTCCTCATTATGCGTTTTCTCGGGTTTGTTATTCCCCAGTTTTGTCTACATTTGCATATTTGAGTGTTTTAGTCCTCATTATGCGTGTTCTTGGGTGGTTTAGTCCCCATTTTCGTAAATGTCTGCATACTGAGTGTTTTAGTCCTCATATGCATTTCTTGAAGTCTTGTTGTTTTCAACTTCTTACTTTGTGATCAAAGTCCAACTTACTTGGCATCTGTCTGTCTCTCCAGAACTTTTTCTTCACCTACCTGTTGTTTCTCTCAGATATTACACCCTTTCCTTCCGATTGCTATTCTCGGATGTCCATAGTGGAGTCATCATTGATTTGATGTACTGTCCCGGACTTTTTTCCATTTCGTTCAGTTCTGTTCCTGAATGTTGTGATTCACATTTTATCTGATTGCTATTCTTGGATGTCGTGATCACATTCCTTCCGATTGCCATTATTGGATGTCCATGGTGATGTCATCATTGATTTGATGTACTGTCCCGGACTTTTTCCATTTCGTTCAGTTCTGCTCCTGAATGTTATGATTCACATTTTATCCAATTTCCATTCTTGAATGTTATGATCACTTTCCGTCCGGTTGCTATTCTCAGATTTCCATGTTGGAGTCATCATTGAGTTGATGTACTTTCCCGAATTTTTCCCATTTCATCCAGTTCTGTTCCTGGATGTTGTGATTCACATTTTTATCTGATTGCTATTCTCAGATATTGTGATTACCTGTTTCCGATTGCCATTCTCGGATATCCCTATTAAAGTCAGTAATGACATCCCTGGATGTTTCTGATGTATTTATTTTGGGACTTTTCTCACTTCATTCAGTGCCATTCCTGGATGTTGTGATGCTTTCTGTCCAATTGCCATTCTTGGACATTTTCGCCTCAGTTGAGCCATGTTATGGTCTCTAGCATAATGTTTTTCCCGTCGGAGTCTTACGCTCCTTATCCCCAGCGTTTATTCTTTTTCATGTGTCGTCTTATCCCTCACTGATTTCTATGTTTTCATATACATTTCATATCATCTCATAATTTTCTCATCACATTTCATGTGCAGTCATAATATGTTTTGTATCATTCACATATCATTTCCATATCATTTCATATCGTTCGTTTCATTTCATTCCATTTTTTGGCATCTTAGGATCAAAAATTGGGTTTTTGATATTTAAGTATCTTCCATCTTGTCGAAACGAAGATTTCAATCTTCATTATCTCTGGATTGAAGAAACTTAAATAGGGGCATCTGTCATACCCTAATTTTTGACCCTAAGATTTTTCGCATCTCATCTGCATTTCGCATACAAACAAGATCACGTACTGGTTCATGTATCCTTCTCAGTTGTAGGTCTTTGCTTCGCAGGGGATCACCGTGTTTTTACTTGCTTCTATCTATTTATATTTACTAACTTCTAACCAAAATACAAAAAAATGTTGCAGTTTGCTTCTTCTTCTCTCTGTGTTGCAGGATTTAAAGGACATGGCTGTGATTTTAATTCAGATGCGGTTGTCCAATTATGAATCGATTCAGATGGACGTTTGACCTAATCATGGTCAAACTATCAAAAGATTGTTTCGACTGCACGTTATGTGTGCCAGGGGTTTATTCCTCAAATAGTGTGTTTTCAAAAGTTCAAGTTGTGTTGCGTGCGAAAATCATCCGATTATCGAGAAGTGTTGCGTGTGAAGTTCGGTTTGTTGATCAGTTTATCAGTGGTTCATCTGAGGATTTATTTTCCTCAGCATGGATTCACATTATCAGGACAATTTTCAGACGATTTCAGTGATTGTGTTAGAATTGGCAAGTTTGTTCAGTGGTTTCGTGTTGGCTATATTCAACATTATCAGTGGCTTGTGCAAGAAAAATCAGGAGTTGGTCGTGGGCTTAAAAATCATCACTTCATATCCATTTATCCGTTCCATCCATTTTTATTCGATCCATAAACCATCATTTTTTTTACATATAGCCATTGCTCACTTTTATTCATTTTTCAATTTTTACCGATTATTCATATTAAATCCACCTTTCAAAATTCTTATTCTTTTCGAATATCCATATTCATTTTTCAATTTTTACCGATCATTCATTACCCATTTCCAATAACCATTTTATAATTCATTTTTCGATTCTTTTCCATTTCACAAATATCCATTATCTTTCTCATTCCTATTTAAATCATTCTATTTTTTTTTTACCAATTCCAATTATTATTATTATTACTTTTTTTTTATTATACAATATCCAAAAATTAAAAAATTGTTGTTATTAATTCTTTTTAAGCCCCCTTCATATTCTTCTTAGGCCCATTGCCATCATTTTCTCTTGGCCCATTACCACCTTATTCTAGTACCAACCAGCCACATTAAACACTCCACTTTCCAGCACACCAGCCTGAGCCAAACGACAACCTCACGCACACTCCCAGCCCACCAGCTGCATCCGTACAGCACTTACAAAACTCCCAGCTACACTTTCCCAACCGCAGGAAGCCCAACCTCATACAGCTACAAACGCCAGCCAGTATATCAGCAGCTTCGGCACGCTGCAAAACAAACACAAGCCAACATTGCTACAGCTTCTTTACACCAAAAGCACAACACTTCAAGCCATCAAATACACGCGTCCAGCTACAACAGCTTTCTGCACACGCCGTAAACACCCAAGCCGCTCAGCTCACACACAGCAACAAGCACATGATATCCGTGACTGAAACGCATCACGAAAACATTAAAAACGCAGCTGAATAAAGCCCAAAAGGAACATCAAAAACGCAGCAAAAGTGTTAATAAAACGCAAGAGAAAATTCAATACGGCAGCAACTATCACGCACACAGTGAGGCTTAAAACGCAGCAAGAACACGAGATTTCCGTGACTCTGAAACGCAGAAAAATTCCATCAAAACGGCCTCACATTTCATCACTCTTTCACTCTATAAAAGCAACCCATCTCCTCTCTCAAATTCAAGCTTAAATCATCCCCTCAAATCTCTGCTAAAATGACAACCCAAGCTTCAAAATTCTGAAAACTCAGATTCAATCAATTCACATCACCATTTTTCTTCAATTACTTCATTGAATCTCTTTCAAACCTGCAAATCCGAATTTCAACAACTTCACCTTCATCCATCTCTTTACTCAACCTTTCAAAAGCTTCAACTCCATAGCCTCTAATGCTTCACTCATCACTATCAACTGTTCCGTTTTGCTCACGAAGAAGAAGAAGAAAGTAGCGTTTCAGAAGGAAAGGAGGAGATCGAAAAAAATCCGCAGAAAGAGAGAGATGCGGTGAGAACAACAACAACAATCGAAAAAGAAGAAGAAGAGAAGAATGAGTGAAATTGATTGAAGAGGATAACCGTTTGCATCTCGGGTTCGTTTTTAACGGTGAGGTTCAGGACAGATTTAATTTGTGTTGTTGTTGAGCTACAATGAAGCTGCTACCCTATCTTGCCGCATAGAAGACGAGCGCGTGCTCTGCTAATGCTTTGACCCTTCTTTTTTTTTTTAGTTCATAAATTATTTCATTATTTTTTTTGTTGTTGGTTAAAGGGATTTCAGTTTGGGCCTTGCTTTGGCAATTGGATCCATTTGCTCATACCACACTACATCCAGCGCCATCTCCCTCCTCTCTTTTATTCTTTCATTTTTTTTAACACTTAATCTTTTCTTTTTAAATGCTTTTTTTGTTCTTTGTTTCTTTTAATTGAAAAAAGAAATGTTTCCATTTTTTAAGATCCTAAAAAATATCTTATGGAATATTTTAGTTTTCTTTTAGGATTTATTTCTTTTAATTTTTTTATTCCATTTAATTTGTTGTTTTGATCATAAAGTATAGATCCATATTTTTTATATCCTTTTATTTTTGGTCGATGAGATCTCCGATTCGTAGATTATTGGTTTTCGAAGATGTTTAATCTTCATTATTTCAAATCTAGGGATGAATGATCATTTAGATCATTCTCCATACTTTGGAATCGTGATAGGTTGCCTTCGATAATTCAATGTGAAATCCCGATTATGATTAGACCATTACCTTTTTATTTTCTTGCGACATGTTTTCGGAGAATGGTTCATCATATCATTTCTCTAACATGTATTAACACACATATTTTCCACCTTAATTGGTGGTGGCCGGCCTCATTTGTAGGGTAATTACTTCGTAAATTACTCGGCAATTGCTTAACATAGACCTAAACTTGTCCCGAATTCGAAATAAGATCCATTTGGATCCGGTTGCCTCGATTTTGGTTCTCTTTTTGTGGTTGTGTTTGATTAAGTTCATCATACCATTTTCTATGTAAATATTATAATAATATTAATATACTAACCATTTAAATTCAATCTCTCGAACCTTATCCTCTTTATTTCAATTTCTCGCTCCTTATCTCTTTTATTATGTTATTATCATATTATATCATTCATCATATTGTTTATGTTTATATTGTTATACTTGTGATTTTTCTTTTGTCCATTTGGACACAAAAACACTAATAACGGATTAAACATCTAAAAGATTTGTGACTTTAATTTCGGACTATGGTTACTATCCTTAGCATGGGACTTGGAGTTTCGGACTTAGATTTTAGGATCTACCCCTTTGCTTGAGTTGTTATGGATCGAAGACTTTGGCTCCGATTGAATTCACTTGGTTTATGAAGATGGAAATCCGATTGTTTCAAAGAATGTCCACCATGCGGTTTGATCGTTCTTCCTTTAGCTTTTATTTTCAAGTCTTAGGATAGTCCCTTCATCTCCTCCCACTTCTTAAATTTTCAAATCTCCTTCCTATTTTCAAAATATTCTTTGTTTTCAAACTTCAAACACTTTCGCAATCAAACCTTGACTTAGGTCATGTGATTTTACCTTTTCATTTCATTTCTTAATAAATGCTAAACCACATAAGCATATCGAAAACTTCTTCTCAAAACTTTAAAACATTCAAAACTCATTCAATTGTTTTTGTGCCCTCGTGCACGTTTCTTTTTAACCATTTTCATGTTTAGATATGATTCATTCTTTCTAGCGGAATTATTCGCTAAAGAATGACGACTTATCTTTACATTTTAAAATCAATTCAACTCATTGCTTCTTTTCAAATTTTGTACCACGAACTACGGGGTTTTGATCTCGCATTGCACTTTGTGGGTACGTAGGCATGAGACGTTCGTCTCTTCAAACACAAAAATCTTAAAAAACATTCTTCTTCTCATCTCTTCAACCTTTTTTCAAGCAAACCATTTCAAACCAAAAAAGCAGTAAATATTTCAAAGGGTTCCCGTGGAGTACCACGGACATTTCGGGTGCGTAAAACCTTCCCGATTTGTAACCTATCCCCTTACCCGTTCTCTGTTTGTTTCTTTTAGCTTTTTCTTTTAGATTCATTAGGTTTTGTTCGTTCTTTTTCCTTTTTCCTTTTGGAAATAAATAAAAGCGCGGTGGCGACTCTGTGTACATTGAGTTAAGTTAATCAATAGCTTACACTCATGATTTTCCCGCTACATTCATCACACATGTCTGGAAGGAAATATTGGTTTGCCAACATAAAACCCTCAATGAAGAACATGGTGAAATTTGCAAATAACAATACTCTAGCAGCTGAAGGTATTGGTGATGTTCTGATTATGAGTAAAGATAGAAAGAGGTCAATAATTCCCAATGTATTGTACGTACTAGGCATGAAGAGTAATTTGCTAAGTATAAGGAAATTGGTCAAAAAGAACTACAAGGTGTTGATTGAAGACAAGATGATGAGAGGTCTCGACGTAGGGGTAGGTTGATCTTGAAGGCTCCAATATCTCATAATAGAACCTTTAAGATTAAACTTAATGTGATGGAGCATAAATTCCTTGCAACTGCAGCCAGCAGAGATGAATGGATAAGGCATTGTAGACTTGGCTATCTCACTTTCAAAGACATCATAGATGTAAAGAGAATAAATATGGTTTCAGGATTACCAAAAATCAACATCCCAAACGAAGTATGTGAAGAATGTGTTCAGGCGAAGCAACACAATAATAACTTCAGCAAGGATGCAAGAAGCAAGTCAAAGGCGATTCTTGAAATCATATACTCTGATGTTTGTGGTCCTATCTAGGTGGACTCAATTGGAGGTAATATATACTTTGTTACTTTCATAGATAAAAAAGGACTTACCTAATAAAGAAGAAAAGTGAAGTGATTGAGGTATTTGTCAAGTTTAAATATATGGTCGAAAGGCAAAGTGGTCAAAAGCTAAAAATTATGAGGATTGATGGTGGTGGAGAATATGTGTTGAAAGACTTTGACATATTATATGAGAATGAAGGGACTGTGTATGAGGTGGTGCCACCCTACACTCCACAATGGAATGGAACTGCAAAAAGGAAGAATAGAACCATCATGAACATGGTGAGAAGTATGTTGAAAGGTAAGCATCTACCCCAAGAATTATGGGGAGAAGTTATGTCGACTGCAACATATATTTTGAACAGATGTACGACGAAGAAGCTAGAAAGAATCACGCCAGAAGAATGTTGGTTTGGCGTCAAGCCTAAATTGAGTCATCTGAAGATATTTGGATCTATAACACATAGATATGTGCCAAATCAGTTGAGAAGAAAACTTGGTGACAACTCAACTCAAATGATTCTGATAGGATATCATTCGACTGGAGGCTACAAGTTGTTCGACCCAGTGAACAAGCAAGTTGTGATCAACAAGGACATGATCATATTTGAACTTAAGGAATGGGATTGGAATGAAAATGTCAAGAAAGATTCAGTTAGAATCTTATGTGAATAACCAACTAGTGAAGTCGAAAGAGATGTTCGACAAGAAGAAGTCAAAGGTGAGATAGGATCAAGCAGACCTCAAAAAGCAAGACACATTCCTACAAAGTTGCAAGGATGAGTGATAATAAGCCTTTATTTCATCCTCTAGACAAATGAATTTTTTTCAGTTTTGTGGCCATTGTTTATATGAAACCTGCAAAAAAATTATTTATCCGTTTGTGCTAACTCCTTCACGACATAAGGATATTTCACCTCGACTTTTTTGAACTAAGTATTAACACACTATTGTAAGAATTTTTCTCTTAAGGAGTTAAACATGATGTATTGAGAGAATCTGGGTTGTGGTCCTTTTGTGTCTTTCATTGTCCCTATCATCACGTCACATGTTATCTTCTTTCCTCTCGTTTCCATTATTTCCTAAAGCTTTATTTCTTTTTACATCTTCTACTAACAGTTTATCCTCATAATTTATGTATAGTTGGGCTCGAGTGAGGAGGCCACTCATGTTATTTGGCTCCTCTAAGCCCAAAATTTTCCTGAACATGTAAGTTATGTCTAAACCCTTTCTAAAAAATCCTATAATTTAACTTATCATTGACTCCTCCTATCTCAATTGCCACTTTGATAAATCTGTTGATCCCCAAAGTGTTTTATTCTTCACACGATGAATGAAGAGAATGGATATTGTCTTTGGCTGATGTCTTCATGCAATAATTTATGAAGTAAATTTGTCATATAACTTTCTCCATGAGCTAATTTAGTTATCTTCCAAAGTTTTGAACTAAGTCATGACAACTCATTTAAGGTTCAATACTTTTTTTTGGTTTCATTTCACTGTGCTTATGGATTGGTGTTAATAAAGTATAGGGTTAATTATATGAAACCCCCTGCCATTAGGGAGAGATTCGATTTTGCCCCCCTGAAGTTTTCATCAATGAAAGTAGCCGAAAATAATTATTATGATCATAATGACTAACACAAACAGTTTCTGGAGCGATTGTGGTGACACAATGAAGAGGACCATAAAAATTTGATAAGAAAAATCGTGAAAATTTGAAGACAATTTCCACATATAACATCATTATTATGTATTGAAATAAAAAATGGATGAAATAAATAATATGACTATCGTGGAAAGACTTTTGGTGCAATGAATGAGTCCTCTAGTGATCAGAAATGGAATATCTAAAAGATTATCACTCAAATACTAAGTTAATATTTGAGAGGAGAGAAACTATTACAAGTTTTAGTGAAAGAATACATTTGTGTGACTCAGGATTCCGTTTATATAAGGACTAATGGCTAAAATGTCCCGATTGATTCAACTTACATATTAACGATTTAGATGAAAATGAAAATTATACTCCTATATAATGCTCTATTTATCAGTTTTGTAACATACTTTAATGAAATTGTATCAGACAGATTGAGTTGATCTTATGAAGGCTTTACCATATACCCCTACATCCATACTTTTACCCCTACAATTTTTCCAAAATGCATATTATAACCTTATTATATTTTATTATATTATTATATTATTATTTGTTTTTTTACCATTTATGTCAGACCGTCAGATTCTAGAAAAAATTGGTCCCAAAAAACACGTTCCGGAAGACTTAAAATATGAGTTCCGGTACGTTAATTATCATACCGGAAGACTTTGGGAAAGTCTTCCGGTTTTGTAATGTTTGCTCACCGGAAGACTTAATAAAAGTGTTCCGGTACGGAATACTTTTATTAAGTCTTCCGGTATCCCTGAATATGTGTACCGGAACACTTTATGTAAGTGTTCCAGTATTGTGAGAGATACAATACCGGAAGACTTACTTAAAGTCTTCCGGTGTGTAAATTTTTTTTTTTTTTTATAATTTTTTTTAATTTTTTATTAAAAAATATTTTTATTGTGTAAGTGCAGTACCTATATACGAAAAAGAACCGATATGTGTGAATACATCAGATGTATTTACAACGTCAGAGAGATTTGGTACACGAGATGAGGTGATAAGATGGGTTAAAGACACCGGATTACGAAATAAAGTGACGGTCATCATCACTCTTTCAGATGCACAAACAGGCAAGAGAGGAAGAAGTAACAAAATAATATTTGGTTGCGATAAAGGTGGAAAATACAAGGATATTCGTAGTGGAATAGAAAGTGCGACCAAAAAATGCGGATGTCCATTTAAGATCAGGGCAACTCCGACAAAAGATGGATCTGGATGGAAGATTGATGTAAAATGTGGCGTTCATAACCATGATTTACCTGATAGATTAGAAGGTCACTCATTTGTTGGTAGGTTGACAGCGGATCAGAAGCAACATGTTGCTGATTTAACAAAGAGAAAGGTTGCACCTAGAAATATATTGCATTCCTTGCACGAGCGAGATCAGGATTGTGTCACTCGGATCACGCAAATATACAAGCAGAAAAGTATGATGGAAAAAGAGATAAGAGGTCCTAGAAGTGAGATACAACATTTGTTTAAGCTTATCGAGGCTGCAGGTTATGTTTATTGGAGTAGAAAAAGAGACGACTCTGAAGTTATTAAAGATATATTTTGGGAACATCCAGATTCAGTTAAGTTGTTGAATATGTTTCCTATTGTGTTAGTTATGGATAACACTTATAAGACAAACAAATACAGGCAACCTTTGTTTGAAATTGTTGGCATGACATCAACCGAGTTGACTTTTGCTGTCGCATTTGCGTATATTGAGTCTGAGCAGACTGAGACTTTTTGTTGGGTGTTAGATAAGCTTAAACAATTGTTTGTGAAGAAAGATTTATTTCCACAAGTGATGATGACAAATAGAGATCTTGATTTGATGAAAGCTGTTGAGACTATGTTTCCACGGACAAATAATTTATTATGTCAGTTTCACACTAACAAAAATATTGGTGCAAAAAGGAAACTATTAGTGGCTTCTGATATGCAGGAGTCAATTGGCAAATTATGGACGGATGTTGTATGGGCTAGTGATGAGGTTGAGTATGCTTAACATTTAAAAGAACTTGAGCAAAAGTGTGTTGATTGTCCTAAATTTTTTGAGTACGTGAACGACACATGGTTGACACCACATAGACAAAGGTTTGTTTGCGCATGGATTAATCGAGTCCTACATATGGGTAACACGACGACTAATCGGTATGTTTTGATTTAGATCCCAAAATATACTTTTTGTGAATTTTGTATTTTTCTTACTTAGTTTAAATATGTATTATTATAGGGTTGAGTCTGCTCATTGGAAGTTAAAGCAGATGTTGGGTAACAGTATAGGTGACATGGTCAAATGTTGGGAGGCCATGAATGACAACTTAAAGATACAAATTAGCAACATTCGAGCTTCTTTTCAAAAGAGTGTGTATGAAGTTGCACATGTCTATTCAAGTCCATTTTACACATATTTACGTACTTCAGTGCCGCGAGCTGCATTGAGGCGCGTTGCTGGAGAGTTAACTAGAATTGATTATATTGGAACTAACAAGGATAGATGTCAATGTAATCTTAGAACAACCTATGGATTACCTTGCACGTGTGAGTTGGCAGGGTATAGAATTAGTGGTATTCCGATACCAATTGAGACTGTGCATGTACATTGGAGGAAACTAAGTATGGAAATTAAGTTGGAAGAAGACTTAGATGAGGAATCAGACGTGGGTATGAAATCTGCAATGGATGAGTTATGGAAAAGGTATAGGTCACAAGATGTTGTTGGAAGAAGGGCATTACATAGTAGGGTTTATGAACTTGCATTTCCCACAACAACTTCTTTGTTAGCACCACCTGAAAAAATAAAAATAAAAGGTGGAGTCAAGAAAAAAGACAAAAAACCTGAAGGGTATGATGTTTACAGGGATCCTTCGTATCATGAATATGTTGATCAAGCATCACAATCTTCACAACGAAAATCTCAACCATCAGAAAATTCAAAAAAGAAATCTTAACCATCACAACCTGTGAAAAAGAAGTTAAAATTATCACAAACTGCACAATCATCTAAACGGTTCACCTTCAATTTCCTTATCATATTAGGTCATTTATTGATGACGTAGTCAACGTATTGCCAGATGGTAATTGTGGATTTAGAGTGATTGCTTCATTGCGTGGTTATGCTAAAGATGGATGGCCAATGGTTCGTCGGGACTTAGAGTTGGAAATTATACATAATGAAAGATCAGCTTTATATGCCAATTTATTTGCTGATCGGTTAGCTGAAGTGAGAGATTCTTTGAAGATAGAGGGAAGTGGTTCTCAACCAATAAATAAATGGTTGACTCTACCAGACATGGGTTACGTGATTGCGAATCGGTATAATGTGGTACTTGTCTGTTTAGGAGTCGAATGTTTGACTTTCTTCCCTATGACAACTACATTCTCACCGAATGTCTCATTTTATTGCATTGGATTTGTAAACTCAAATCATTGGATTCAGGTAAAAAAATTTATAATTTGATATTATTAATAAATGTTTTGAGTAATGTTAAATAATGTATTGTTTAATTTTGTATACAGGTTAACATGAAAGAAGGATTTCCATTACAACCAGTGACAACAAATTAGAAGAACTTTCGTTATCCAGCAGCAACATCGTGGATGGTAGGATTTGCTGCACGTCTACAATATTGGCAACAACTTACGCCTATATTACAAACACATTATGAATTATAAACTATGTTATTCATTTTTATTCATGAATTATATTATATGTTTGCTACACTTTATGAATTATAGTCGATGGAATTAAATTTTAATTTCAATTTATAAGTCTAAAAACTATCAATAACATATAACATAAATAAGATCGTACATATAAGTGCATATGTCAAGATATTAAGAAACCAAGTCTAAAAAATATCAATAAAATATAACATAAACATAACTATAGATCACTGTGAACGAGAAATACGTAAAGCTGCAAACAGATCAGCAAAATGTGGATCATCCTCTTCAGCTGTATTCTGCTGAATGTAGCGATGAATCAATGTAGACACACAACCCCAGGCAGGATCAGATGGTCCCGCATCGTACTCAGGAATAAATGTAACTGGCGGCTCATCATGGGTAGGCGGTACCAATCGAGGATGCAAAACACGATAATACCACTCAAGGTATCCATCCTCTACCTCAAATGGGGTAGTCGCCAGTGCAGCCGAACGAATCACCTGCCCAACACTATGGATGTAACTAATCCACTCAACATCAATATCACCAGCCATCCTAAGATCAATAGGTGCAGGTGGAATGTACTGACGGTATCCAAACTGTCGAAGACACCTGTCAGGCATGTATGGAACAATAGTATCGCCCCACCTCAAACAACCCCTATATAGAGAAATCTCATCAAAAAGACGATGAACTCTATGATCTGATAACACTAAAATTCACCGTATTTCTGACTCCGATTTCGCATGCATTCTTAGCTTTTATTGTTATTTTGTTATGTCATTACTTTGTTTTTCTTTGTTTTCAAGTTTTCTTTGTAATCGGGGCCTAAATCGAGAAAAGGAGCGAAAAAGGAGTGGAAACGGATGAAAACCAAGAAATTCAGCGTTTTACACTTACGGCATCCACCATGGCGGGCGCCATGGGGTCTGCCATGACGTGGCCACGTCTCAAGACCACTCCACAACTGCCAAGACCCACGATCCCCACTCTTTCATTCCCCATTATCCTCATGGCGGTCGCCATGGCCTTGTGGCGGGCGCCACAAGGCAAAAACTTTTCCCTCCACTTTTTAGTGGATGGGGCATCCTGGTCTTTTCCTGCTTTTTGTTTTCCTATAAATAGGACCTTAGATTTTCGTTTTTCTTCATCCAAACTTAGAATCTCTTAGGCATATATCAGTTTTAAAGCAGTTATCATTCCACATCGGGGTGTTACTGCAATCGAGTGATCAAGTCTGTATACGTCTGTGTGATCGAGTTTTGGAGCACTCTGGGAGGAAGTTAATCCTGCCGCCATTTTAATTCCAGTTCTTATTTTACTTTCCCGCATTGCTTTACTTTATTTATTATCTGCACTCGCTTTACTTTTATTTATTTCCCGCACTCGGTTTACTTTATTTATTTCTCGCACTCGCTTTACTTTATTTATTTCTCGCACTCGCACTACTTTCGTTTATTTTCCGCACTCGCTTTAAATACCTTTATTTCTCGCACTCGCACTACTTTTATTTACTTTCAGCACTCGCACTAATTACTTTTATGAAAAATTGTAAAAAGAACTTTTACTTTACCATGTCTAACTAAATCCATAAAGGTTAGAATGTAAGGATCGTAATTGAACCAGTAATTCGTACAATTGTTTGTGGAAACACTTAAGGGCTATTTTATTTTTCGATTTAAGTAATTGTTTTTAACTATTTCAAAAACAGCCAAAAGCGCCTTGTCTAGTTCATTAGGAGTTTTTAGATTAAAAAGAAAAGAGATTTTAAAACGATTTTCGGACGCGTTATGAAGTTTAGAGTCTGGTTCGTAAGAACCTCTTTTTGCTAAGAAATCCAGGTTAAAATACTTTTCAACTTAGTTAAGATACTATATTTCTTAAAAATAGGTTTACTACTCTAACGCAGTACGCACCTTTTTATCCGTGACAATAGAAGGGGTGACTAGAGAGTACAACTCGGTTCTGAATACGCAAAAGCGACAGTTCCTGTTAAATTAGTTCTTTTCAAAGGAGAAAACACTGTGCACTTTAAATTAGTTCCTGTTAAATTAGTTCCTGTTAACAAGTACCGGATTATTAATTGATTATGTGAATTACATTCGAGCCTGTCTTTTATTAATTGTTTAAAATTACCATTTTATTTACCAATGCGCACTTCTTAAAACCCTTATATTCAGTTGCCTTAGATACACACCATAACAACAGGTACGATAGATTGACACTTGGTCTCTGTGGATTCGACAATCTTTTATATTACTCTGACGTGTTCGTACACTTGCGAAAAACACGCATCAAGTTTTTGGCGCCGTTGTCGGGACCAATTTCGTCAAATTCCATACCCTGTAGTTATACCGTTTAGACTAAGGTTGTTACCCACCGGTCAATGCGAAAGACTCGCAGTGCCGGAAGTTTAGTAGACCCTCTAGCTGAACCTGAACGTTACGCTCGTGCACGTTTGTTTTTCCATAGGAATAGGAGAGCTATGGCCGAAGATCAAAACCGAAGACCTCTTAAGGACTTCGCCCAACCATCAAATGAGGAACCTAGTTCCAATATAGTAAACCCCGTTATCCCAGCCAATAATTTTGAACTTAAACCATCCCTGCTGCAATTAGTGCAACAGAGACAATTCGCAGGTCTTGCTACTGAGAACCCAAACCAACATTTAAAAAAATTTCTTCAGTTAGCAGACACCTTTAAAACCAATGGAGCTCCTCCTGAGGCGATACGCTTAAGATTATTTCCCTTTTCCCTCAGAGATAAAGCTCTATCATTGTTAGATTCCCTTCCACGCAATTCTATAACAACTTGGGAAGACCTTAGAAAAGTTTTCCTTGCTAGATATTTTCCCCCAAGTAAGACCGCTCTTC
This sequence comes from Lathyrus aphaca, assembly GCA_963966055.1. Lineage (NCBI taxonomy): Eukaryota > Viridiplantae > Streptophyta > Magnoliopsida > Fabales > Fabaceae > Lathyrus > Lathyrus aphaca. The sequence goes on along the minus strand of OZ014520.1, from coordinate 161,462,130 downwards.
TTCGAAACCTAATAACCAAATTTACCCAACACCAAGGAGAGTCGTTGTTTGAAGCCTGGGAGAGATATAAAGAACTATTAAGAGCATGCCCACATCATGGCTTAGAGAATTGGCTAATCATTCAAACCTTCTATAATGGACTTCATTATAACACTAAGATGACCATCGACGCTGCCGTTGGTGGCGCACTGATGAACAAACCTTACCCTGAAGCTAGTGCCCTTATCGAGGATATGGCCCAAAACCACCAATCATGGGGAGTAGAACGAGCGATAGTGGAAAATAAGGAAGCCCAAGGAGGAATACATGAGCTAAGATCTATGGACATGATGCAAGCTAAAATGGACGCATTGGCCCTTAGAGTCGAACATATGTGTACAACTCCGAATAATGTAGCTGCAGTTTCGTCGAATTGTGAGATATGTGGGACGCAAGGACACCAATCCGCCGAATGTAATCTGTTAAATGAGACCAGCCCTGAGCAAGTGAACTACACCCAAGGGAACCCATTTTCAAACACATATAACCCTGGATGGAGGAATCACCCAAACTTCTCCTACAAAAATAATAACCCTATCCAAAATACCGCACCTCCAGACATCAAGGTTACCAAGCCCCAAGAACAAATCAACCTATGCAACCTGTTCCACCAAAACCGAGCCTTGAGAAAATTATGGAAATTTTATCACCGCTCAAACACAACAAAACAAAGAGTTCATGAACCAAAACGTCCATGTTAACGAACTAATTACCCAGTTAGGAACCAAGGTTGATCAAATTATTACTCATAATAAGATGCTTGAAACCCAGATCTCTCAGGTAGCTTTAAACCAAGCCCCACAGACTACACCTGGAGGACAGTTCCCTGGACAACCACAACAAAACCCAAAAGGGAAAGCAAATGCCATTACTCTACGAAGTGGAACCGCTTATAAGGAACCTTCTAACCCTAGATCAAGTGAGCCCGAAACTTCTGAGAGAAATGAGGAGAAGGAACCAGAGGAATCAGAAAACCCAGAAAGTCAAGAAAAAGGAGAAGAACCTAAAAATAAAACCTATGTACCACCACCGCCATACAAACCACCAATACCATGCCCTCAAAGATTAAAGAAAACCCAAATCGATAATCAGTATCAAAAATTCGTTAAGGTTATAGAAAAACTTCACGTAGTAATCCCCTTTACAGAATCCATCACCCAAATACCTTCTTACGCTAAGTTTCTCAAAGATATACTTACAAATAAACGTAGACTTGAAGATCCGAAACCCGTGGAATGTAATTCTATTTCTGAAAATAGGTTAGCAAAGAAACATAAAGATCCCGGAAATTTTTCCATTCCTTGTATTTTGGGGAATCATGTCATCGAAAAAGCTTTTCTAGACTTATGAGCTAGTGTGAGCTTAATGCCTTTAGCAGTTTGTGAGAGATTAAACTTAGGAGAATTACAACCTACTAAGATGTCACTTCAATTAGCCGATAGATCCGTTAAATACCCTATAGGCATACTTGAAGACGTCCCTGTTAGGATAGGTAAGCTGTTTATACCTACTGATTTTGTTGTCATGGACATTAAAGAAGATGACGACATACCAATCCTCCTAGGTAGACCGTTCTTATCGACTGCTGGAGCCGTAATAGATGTTAAAAAAGGGAAACTAATCTTTGAGGTAGGTGACGAGAAGATAGAATTTATACTTTTGAAATTCATTATGGAACCTGTAATAGGAGATGCTTGTTATGCCTTAGATATCATTGATGAATGCATTAGGGAATTAGAACAAGAAGAAGAAACTGAATCTATAAAATTGCCATCAACCCTTATTTTGGAAGATGACAATTACAAAGAACCCTACATTGACGATAACCTTCACGAATGTTTATCTCTTACCCCAGATCCTATGCCTTGCCCTATGAAATCGACCGTAAAACTTAAGGAACTGCCTAAAAACCTGAGATACGAATTTCTTGATGAAGAAATGAACCGTCCAGTTATAGTCAGTGCTACCTTAAACCAAGAGGAAACAAACCAATTATTAGATGTTTTACGAAGGTATCCCTCAGCCTTAGGATATAAGATCTCAGATCTAAAAGGAATAAGCCCATCCGTATGCATGCATCGGATTTTGCTTGAAGAAGATTCAAAACCCTCCAGAGAACACCAACGAAGAATAAATCCTATGATGAGTAATGTAGTTAAGACTGAAGTTCTTAAGTTACTAGAGGCAGGTATAATATATCAGATCTCGGACAGTAAATGGGTGAGTCATGTGCATGTAATACCTAAAAAGGGAGGCATCACAGTCGTGCAAAACGAGAAGGGCGAACCTGTAGCAAAAAGAACCGATGGAGGTTTGCGTATGTGCATAGACTATAGAAAATTAAATAAAGCAACTAGAAGGACCATTTCCCATTACCATTCATAGACCAAATGTTTGAGCGCCTAGCCAGACACTCCTACTTTTGTTACCTAGATGGATATTCAGGATTCTTCCAAATACCTATTCACCCCGAAGATCAAGAAAAAACTACCTTTACATGCCCTGTTGGAACTTTTTCCTATAGAAGAATGCCTTTTGGACTCTGTAATGCTCCTGCCACTTTCCAACGCTGCATGATGTCTATCTTTGCAGACTATTTAGATGGAATTATGGAAGTATTTATGGACGATTTATCAGTTTGTGGATCTGATTTCAAAAATTGTCTTATCAACCTTGAGAAAATCCTGGAAAGATGTGTGGAGGTAAACCTTGTGCTAAATTGGGAAATATGTCATTTCATGGTCACCGAAGGGATTGTTGTAGGACATATAGTTTCCGAAAAAGGTATAGAGGTAGATAAAGCTAAAATAGAAGTCATAGAGAATCTAAAACCGCCGAAGACTATCAGGGAGATAAGAAGTTTTCTTGGACATGCCGGATTTTATCGACGTTTTATCAAGGACTTCTCCAAAATAAGAAAGCCCTTAACTGGTCTTTTAATGAAAGATGTTGAATTCATCTTCGATAAAAAATGTACTGAAGCATTTAACCTTCTGAAGCAAGCTCTGATTTCAGCACCTATAATGAAACCCCCTGATTGGTCAGAACCATTTGAGATAATGTGTGACGCCAGTGACTATGTTGTAGGAGCCGTTCTAGGTCAGAGAAAAGATAAAAAGTTACACGTAATTTATTATGCCAGTAGAACCCTAGACGCTGCATAGCTCAACTACGCAACAACCGAAAAAGAGCTCCTAGTTGTAGTTTTCGCCATAGACAAATTTAGATCTTATCTAGTAGGAGCCAAAATTATAGTTTACACCGACCATGCTGCCATTCGTTACTTACTAAGTAAAAAGGATGCCAAACCTAGGTTACTTCGATGGATTCTATTACTGCAAGAGTTTGATTTAGATATCTGTGATAAGAAAGGCACAAATAATGTAGTGGCTGATCACCTTTCTAGGCTAGAATACCTGAAGCCTGACTCAGTGCCCATAAATGACGATTTTGCCTATGATAGACTGATAGCCCAACTAGAAACTATTGAAGATGATAACCCAGACCCACATGAGTATTCTCATAAATCCTTAGCTATAAGTAATACACCTTGGTATGCAGACTTTGTTAATTACCTAGCCGCTGACATCATACCCCCTGATCTAAACTACCACCGGAAGAAGAAGTTCTACAGTGATGTGAGAAACATCTATTGGGACGAACCATTTCTTTTCAAGAGAGGTAAATATGGCATTTTCCGCCGTTGTGTTCTAGAATAAGAGGTACATAATATAATTGAGCATTGTCACTCTGCACCCTATGGTGGACATGCAAGCACATCTAAGACCTACGCCAAGATTCTTCAAGCTGGCCTATTCTGGCCTACTATGTGGCGTGATGTCCATGCTTTCATTGTCAAGTGTGACAGATGCCAATGCATAGGAAATATTTCAAGACGTAATGAAATGCCTCTGAGAAATATCCAAGAAGTAGAACTCTTCGACGTATGGGGTATAGACTTTATGGGACCGTTCCCACCATCTTTCGAAAATCAGTACATCTTAGTAGTTATTGACTACGTGTCTAAATGGATTGAAGCTATCGCCGCACCCACGAACGACACCAGAGTAGTCATCAAATTATTCAAAAACTATATATTCCCCAGGTTTGGAACCCCCCGTTTAGTCATAAGTGATGGAGGATCACACTTCATATCGAGAATATTTGATAAACTTTTAAGTAAGTATGGAGTTAAGCATAGAGTAGCAACACCATACCACCCACAGACCAATGGACAAGTGGAAGTATCTAATAGGGAGATCAAACAAATTCTTGAGAAGACTGTCTCTATATCTAGAAAAGATTGGTCACAGAAACTTCAAGAGGTATTATGGGCCTATAGAACTGCTTTCAAAACCCCTATAGGAACAACCCCTTATCAACTGGTCTATGGAAAATCATGTCACTTACCTTTTGAGTTGGAGCATAACGCCTATTGGGTCATCAAAACTTTGAATTTGGATTACTTAACTGCTGGTGAGAAACGTATCCTTGATATCCACAAATTAGAAGAGCTCAGACAATCTGCCTACGAAAATGCCATCATATACAAAGAAAGAACAAAAGCTTGGAATGACAAAAGAATCATAAGAAGAGACTTCAAAATAGGCGATCTTGTTCTCCTGTTCGATTCTAGGTTACGACTTTTTCCAGGGAAACTTCGTTCGAGATGGACTGGCCCTTTCGAAGTATCTAAGATCCTAAGATCTGGTGCTATTGAAATCAATAACCAAACATGTAAACCGTTCATCGTCAATGGACAGAGGTTGAAGCCCTACGAAGGAGGTGACATCCCAACAACATACACATGCCATACTCTAAGTGATCCACCATATCCTTCAAATGATGTATAAAAACCGGTTGTCGAGCTAATGACGTTAAACAAGCGCTGCATGGGAGGCAACCCATGGTTTTCTTATTTACGTACTTTTTATTTATTTTTACTTTATTTTAATTTGTTTATTTTATTAATATGTCAGGACTAACGATTTAATGTTTTATGTGATTTCAAGACTTGTTTGCTAACCTTGTGCAGAATGCAGAACCCCAATGACATGCACGTGGCCTTTAGAGACGACGCACAGAGAGAGTGTTACTATTTCAACATGAGACCCCCTATGGCTCCTACCAGGTACCCTGACCATGACTGCATGGATGCCTTGGGGATAGAGCCATGCGTCAGATTCTTATGACATCAACTCCAGTGGGACCAGTTTGACGATAGGAACAACACCTATAGGAACTTAACTCTAGAGTTCCTCAGCTCGTTTCATTATGATCCTTGGGATGGACCCGATGGATATGTTGTTTTCAGGTTGTTCGGGATTGACTACTCCTTCTCTTACAAAGATTTTTGTGATTTACTAGGTTTTCAGACTACTCCTGATGCTATTCTAGAGACACCAATGGGGTATTTTATGAGCAGAGAAGTGGAAAAGTTTTGGTCTAACATCTTAGGTGGAGGGAGCCAAGATCCTTCCACTCAGTTTTCTCAGGTAATCCACAACCCTGCGTTAAGGTACTTCCAGATGATTCTGGCACATTCTTTCCTAGGTTTGCCAGATACAGAGACTCTGCTGAGTGAAGAGGGGATTTTCCTACTGTTTTGTGCGACTTAGTCTCGCCCAGTTGCTTGTGGCAACTTTCTATTGAAGGGCCTTGCTAGTGTTGCCAGATCATCTGTAGGCATTATACATGTCGGTGGGATTGTTACATAGATAACTACTGCATTGGGTTTGTCTCGCAAATTATTGCACCTCAGGACCTTCTGCTTCTACACCACCCTGGATGTTGACTTTTGTCTTGACAGAGGACTGATGAGGAGGGCTTCTTTTGAGCCCAACACTTTTAGATTACTGATCAACGGTGAAGTGATACATTACTTTACATTACCAGACCTGCTGATGACCAGTGTCCATGATCCTGCTAATTGGAGTTATGCTCTAGAGGGTTATGGAGAGACTGTCGAAGAGCCGAAATTACCTCCCGCCGCTGAGTACACTCCTACACCTCTTTCTCCCCGAATCACTGTTATGTCTAACAATATCTCTCTGCAGCCGCCTGATCTACAACTCAGATTTATGAGCTCCGTAAGGAGACTTCCCTGCTCAAGCAGGAAGTAGCGGACTTGGAATTACAGATTCATGTTTCTGATCTCACTCATGCCTCAGAGGCCGATGCTCTATATCAGGAGATTGAAGAGCTTCAGAGGGAGATAGCTGAGATTCGTGGATCAAACCAGGAGGAGAAGCCTACCACATGATTCGTTCTACACTGACGATATTATCCTAGTATTTAATTTCTTTTTTTCATGCTTTATTTTATTTCTCGCATCTCCAGACATATCTTACATTATTGGCCTATATTTAAAGGGCTTAAACATGTTCTTGGTCCCTATGATATTCCTCATTTTTTGTTTGTCATTTTAGATCATTTTTTTTAAATGTCCCGGTTATATTATTTTTAATTCCGTTCTACCCTTATCATTTTATTAGCATGAAACTGTTAACTGCGGATGTGGCTCATGGAAGGCCATCTCAGCACGGCACATGGCTGATAGCTAAATGACACGTCAATTCACCCTCATCAAATTCACAATGTGTACTCAAAACAACCATTGCGATTGAAATGGCACATTGAAGTAGCCACTAACCAATCTTCTAGGATAACCCATCATTGACCTCCCCTTCTATCTGTGTGCTTCCTCTAGATCACATGGCACCACCATCAACACTGGCTTCCCTTCCAATTTTTTTGCTCTCAACCATCTCCTTTTTGGAGAAGGACATTAGGTGTGCGCTTCTCTCCATCTCCTGCCCATTTCTCTTTTCCTTTTCACCATGAAAATTCCCTCTAATCCCCCTTTGTTGAAGTTGTAACCCTTCTTCTCTCTCACCCTCAATATCTTCCTGTTTCTCTCTTACAGAAACCACGCCCCTTGTCAATTTTGCTACTGTTTTGGGCAGTTTTTGGAATTTTGGGGCTCTGTTAAAGCGATGTATAATATTATTCTTTTATTTCATGTTTTATGATTGGGTCAGTCTTACTTCATTTTATCTGGAGGGCTGCAAAAGGGAAAGGGAGAAGGAGATAGTGTGACAGGGACTACAAATTGTCATATAAAGTATCGACATATGAAATATCAGACATGGGCATAATGCTAATAGCAAGGATGGGAATGGATAAAGTATATAATAGGGGTGGGGTAAGTTAGGGAAAAAAGGATTACAACAAAAAATGAGGTTTATACCAGAGACCAGAAACATATTTAAGTCTTTTTAGGCATAAAAATCGGGTAAATTTTAGTTACACAGTAAAATCCATCCTTTTGTGGATAAAAAATTTGAATTGCATTTTCCAATTTGGACAGTGGTTTTCAACTGAATCTAAAGACGATATATTATTCAAAACAACAAGAAGCATTCTGAACCAAAGATAAATAAATAAATTACCATAATCTTCATGAGGACGTTGTCCATGGTCTCCAAGAACAGCAGTTACTAATTCCATTGAAATGCACATATGGTTTCTCTGAAAGAGCAGATGTAAGTAATGTTCATTTCTTCAGCTTGAACACAAAAAATAATGAAGTTAAATGAAGTAACAGAGTACTATATTATATCAATTTATAGTTATACAGTGAATACAACTAACAGCCACGAGAAATGGAAAATGTTTTGGGAAGGGAAGGCTTCTCTCAAAAAGATAAACAAAATGCAAGCATGCCTAGCTTCAAAACATGAAATACGGAGAACTAAATGACCATAAACCATGTATTGAATATAGCTATCATATTATTCACAAGCTAATCATTTTCACACTTTAATCATCAACCATACAGGTGATCCGATAACACATCCCACAAAAAAAAAAAAAGAGGACAAAATTTCAGTAGATGGAGATTAGCAATTAATAACAAATATTAAAATTAAGGAATTCATATTGTAATTTAAATGATTCTCCTCAATCCTCAACAATTGAACCAGGAAATGTATCCTGAATTCTGCAGATAAATGTCTTATTAGCATATGTGAATTCTAATTTCATGCTCTCAATATAGCTGCAATTACCAAACATGTTTGCGGCTAAAACTGATCCTATCTTAGGAGATGCATTTCCTAACACACTACATCCTATGATGCTATTAAATTTCATTCTTTTAATTTCACCTCAAGAAAATTATTAAATTCAGCCTGCTTTTCTGAAGCTTTGATTACCTTCAATACGTCCATTTTCATAAATATTCTCAATGTTTACGTGTGAGTGTCGTGTCTGCAGTCTGTGTTCTTTATAGTTTTCAAGAGACAAAGTTTCCATTCTGAAATTGTTAATTCCATCCTATTATTACTGTATATGGAGTAACATAGCATCAGGGTTAGTTATTCCTAGTTGTTAGTTAAGCTCCAGACAGTTGCTAGTTGGTTATAACTGTTATAGTAGATACTAGATAGTTATATTTCAATAATTTGGCCATAACTTATACTGGGTTAGTTAACCTATGCCAAACACAATTAATACTTGTAGTAATAACCTATGAATCACGGACACTCCAAAAACGACACTAACACTGACACAGCAATACAGATAATAATTTGAAAGAATGAATAAGTAATCACAAGTGTCGGTGTCGGTGTCTGACACAGACACGGACACACCTTTTTTCAGAAGTGTCGGTGCTACAGAGGTACTAACTGCGAATGCAAGAGCAATTCAGTCTTTTCTATCATTTTTCTTACAAACTCTCTAGTATCAACTTCATACAATCATACAGCTCCCCCCAACATCCTAAATTCCCACAGAAACTAAAACATACCGTGTGTATGATTGTCTAATATAATATCCGATACGAATAAAAACATATAAAGCATAAAAATTCATCAAATATTCACATAACAAATTTCAACATTATAAGCTCCGATCATGAAAGCCAAACAGAAAACTAAGACATGAATCATATACCTCCTGATCCGACTTTTCATTTTCAAACTTGGGGTAGAAAGTTGCTCTGATTTGAGCATGTCCATAAGTGGAATTATCAACAGTAAAATTCTCCAACAAATTACCGCTAAACAACTTACTCAAAACAGCACTACCACTACTTTTCTGAGTCGAAGCCTCGTCAACACCACCACCGGATGAACCACCAGCCTTCCCTTCACCCACCGGTGTGCTTACAGTGGCGCCTCCACTAACAGTTCCATATGATTTCGGTTTCCAAATCGCTGATGAACCTTGGGAATTAATCACCTTATTAGCATGTTGAACCTTCGTTTGCACGCTATTTCCACCAATACGAATTCCAGAAAGTTTGTCAGTAACAGTTTCCGCATCACTAATTGATGACACTTGCGGTTCAGTTTTCGATTTCGGTTTCCATCTTTGTTCTCCACTTCGCTACAAAACAAAGAAACAAATACGCAGTAATCAGAAAATAAAACAATAGTAGTTTACACCGATGATGATCGGAATAACGACTATCGTGAACGATTTCTCAATTTTCAGTTCCTACGGTACTAATTCATATGCGAATGATGAACGATAACTGAATTCACGAGAAATGAAAAACGGAATCGAGAATGAGTACCTGATTGCGAGGCATGGTTAGTAATGAGGGAGATATGGTCGAGTAAGAGTGAGAGAATGGAAGGAAAGGGACGGTTCTAGATTTGAAGGTAGAGAAAGGAGAAGAAGGTGGAATGTGAGAGAGACTGCAGAGTAGTCTTTGATGTGCCGACATTCAAGGAGTGGTAGAGAGGGAACAGAGAGAGCACGCACGGTGCTTTCCAGTGTGATGATACAGCGACAGAATCGTCTTTGAAAAACGTATCAATCACAAAAATAACTAACTGTAGCACGGAAATGCAGTGGTTGTCTTTGCAATTGACGGTGGTGACTGCGGCACAAAGGGGATACCATCGACGCTCTGCCCCCGAAGTCCTTGGGGAGACGTTTGAGAAGCAGAGGGATAAAGGAATCTTCGCCGTCTTCGTCACTGTGGCCGTTGTCTTTGAACACCATTGTTGAGTATGGATCTTCCTACACTTCCGCGTTGGCGTGCTTCTGGCGCCGGTTAGTTTCGCCGTCATCGTCATCATCGTGAATTACTTTTGAGGCTACTTGAAGAGAAGAAAGATTCTAGGATGATTGAGATTTAAGTTTAGGGTTTCTTTATTTTAGAAAAATAGAATTTTTGTTTAGGTGAAAAAGTTGATTTGTTTTTTTAGTAATTTTAAGCAAAGCAAATTAAAAAATAGGGTTATGAATTTGGGAAATTTTCATTTAACGCTCAATAAAAAAATATTTTATATAATAAAAAGTTAAATAAAAAATATAATAAGGACGGTTTTGTGATAACTGTCGTGATAACCGTCGCAATCCTGTCTCTAACTGTCATAACAACCGTTGCAGTCCAGGAATAAGGACAATTTTGTGAGAACTGTTGCGAAAAATTCGCGGCAGTTGACCCTAACTGTCGTGACAACCGTCGCAATTCAGGAATAAGGACAATTTTGTGATAACTGTCGCAACTCAAGTGTCGTAAATCTCCTTTTTTCTTGTAGTGATATATATATATATATATATATATATATATATATATATATATATATATATATATATAAAAAAAATATCTTACACTAATGTCATTTTTTCTCTTTTCTTTTGATTTTTATTTTATTTTATTTTGTCGAGCAAAGAAAAAAAATATAAAGACAAAAATATATTCATTTTTGTCTTCATAAAAAAATATGCAAGCCTCATGCCTTGGAAAAGAGAAGAAAACGCTATCTGAACCCCCCTGAAAACCGAAGGTGCAAAAAGGGCCCAAAAGAAGATGCGAAAATCCAAGGCCCAGCAGGAAATGGGCTTGTGGCGGGCGCCACACCGACATCATCAAAAACGGGGCTGATCCCCTTTCTCCTCCATTTTTACACCTTCCAACTTCAAAAACCCATTTTTACAACTTTCAAAAACCCCATTGAACCCCATTAAAGCTCCCCCATTTCCAAAATACTCACCATCTATAAAACCTATCCAAAATCCATTTTCATTTTCATCCACCACAAACCATAAAAATCAAACATTTATCATTTCTCTCATAAACCATTTTCTACCACTTTTCTCTTCTTAAGGAGCAACAACAATGGAGTTCAATGGATTCCTTCTTCGTGATGGAAGACCGGGTGATAGGCAAAGAAAAATTATTCAAAGGCTTTAGAGTCGAGAAATTCTCTCGACTAGGTATGTCGATGATAACTGTCTGTGTGCTTTGGGTCTTTATCATAGTGTTTTTCATTTATTAGATTTTTTAGGCTTGCATAATATTTTTGTTAACCAGGAACCTACCTATGAGAGGCTGACAGTTGAGTGTTTAAGTTCATTGATATACACTGTCAGTCCAAACACTGCTAGCACAGTCGGTACTGTTAATTTTAGACTGTTTGGAATTGAATATGAATTCAGTACCGACGAACTAACAGGCTTGTTAGGAATCCCTCATAGGGAAGGTGCGATTTGTGAGGCACCTTTGGATGCGGAATGGTCGGTCGAGGTATTTTCCTTCTGGCAGAGGCTTTCAAGTACTTCAATAAATTCATTTGAAGGAATACTTGCGTCGACCATCCATAACCCAGCCATAAGAGTTTTCAGATATCTTTTGGCATGTACTATTTTTGGCCGGGAGAGTCCAAACAAGGTAAACGCTAGAGAACTCCTATTTTTGCAAGGAAGCCTCACTAGTACCCATATCAATCCGGTCCCGTTTATGCTTGCACACATGGCTTTACTTACTAATAAAACAGGACCGATTGTTTTTGGAGGGCTTGTTACGTCTATTGCTCGGGCTCTTGACTTGAACAATGAGATAGCTACACTTGAACCACTACCTCCTCGCACAATTAATTTAAAATTTCTAAAAGACATGAAATTGTGCCGAACGAGGAGAGAAGGTGGTTATGAGTTGATGGTTCATGGGGTAGTTATCCCATATGTTGCTTTACCTTGCAGTAGGCGTACTGATGTACATAATGAAAGGAACTGGACCTATGATCTGAATGCTCCACCTGTTTTGGGTCCACTTCCTCCTAATATTCCTGATGGGGAGGTGTCACACCCTAAATTTTGACCGAGCTTTTTCGAATTTTATTCTTCTGGCGCATTTTTATCGAATTATTTGATAGTCAGTCATTTTTGCATTATAATCAATTAATCATCAATCATGCAGTTCTATTTATTTTACTTTTAATGTCATATTTTATTCTTGATGTTTTTAGAATTACTTATTTCGCTTTAAGAATAGGAGTTTAGATTATATTAGATATTTTAGAATTAGTTTTAATTTAAATTTTATTTTGGTTCAATTCTAATTTAGAATTTTTTTTATATAAGTTAATTTAGATTTTAGTTTAATTTCAATTTCAATTTATTTAGTTTAACTTCAATTTATTTAATTCAATATAATTTATTTTTTGATAATCATTTTCAATTTTTTTTCTTTTTTAATATTATTATTATTATTAGTTTTATTATTATTATTTATTTTTATTATTACTACTTTCCTTTTGTTTTTCTTCATATTCAAAAAAGGAAAAATAGCAAGTGGGGTCCACTACAATGTAGTACAAACACTTCACATGGATTGTCAACTTGGAATTATCAATTGCCAAGAATCATTCTCATAAAGTCATATGGATTGCCAACTTGGACTTATCAATGACCAAGAATCATTCTCACACTTCACATGGATTGGCAACTTGTACTTATCAATGACAAAAAATTATGCTCATAAAGTCACCTGGATTGCCACATCAACACTCATACCTCATTCACACTATAAATAAGATCTATCTTTCTCTCATTTGAGACTAACAAGGTCACCCTTATATTCTCAAAATCTAGCACATTCATTATATATTTTTCAAAGTCAAAATTCTTTTTTTTTACTTACACAATAACCATAAACATTCACCATCTTCACCACAACAACAACCTCCATCAAAACACATTCACTTTCTTCTACACAACAAGCTCAACCTTTGCTAGCCTTGAAGTTTGTGAGTATCATTCATCATTTTCTTTTTATATTTTAGTTTGTTATCTATTTAAATTATTAAAAAAAATTCTTATTAGTTTAAGTTATTAGATTGACTTAGTTTCTTCCTTTTAAAATATAGTTTTGTTTAATTTATTTATTAATGTTAGAAGTAAAGTATATATGTGATTAACACTTAAAAATATAAAAAATATTATTGTGTAGTAAGTTATTTAAATTTAGTTTTTAAATTTAGTCGTAATTTTGTTTAGTTGTTGATAAACTAAAAATTCAAAAAGATGTGTCTTTCCTTTTCAATTCCGTTTTGATTTTTATTTGGGCCGATGATATGACAAAGCCACGATAAATCGTTTCCGATTAATCGTGACCGATATGAGGCCATCTTGTTTATTTTATTTTATTTATTCTAATTTCACAATTTTATTTCATTTTATTTAGGATATTTATTTATTTTATTGATTTCTCGCACCTTTTATGTCATATTAATTTCTAACGGTTCGATTAAATCGTACACCGCACACACGTTTTCTCTTGGGCAAATTACAACGAGACCCTTTATTACATCGCATTCTCGTATAAAATTATTAATGTATCCCTCTCCCGCTTTTGTACGCAATTTATCTTTCCGCATTTATTTTACCGGTTTCGATTTAGCATTATTAGGAACATTTAGTAATTAGGATTAGAATCCACAAAATCAATTAATAAATATTTCTTTCTCGCCTACATTTTGGCACACACGTAAGTCGGTCACTATGTGACTGCCGTCTGCACGACTTTTACGCATCTTAATTAATTTAACAAGGAATAGAGCTCCGGAGTCTAGCACTCCGCACGTTCTGAAACGAACCACACCTGGGCTAGCCCCACGCGTAGTGTTTCGTTTACTCCTTCGTTATTTAAAATACGTTAATTCTAAAAAATATCTAACTAATTTTATTTACATACGAAAACAGAGCTCCAGAGTCTAGCACTCCGCACGTTCTGGATTGGATCATTCCTGGGCTAGCCCCACGCGACGTGATTCAACCACCATTTGTATATCAAAATATCTCAATCATTTTATAAATTCGAATACGAAAGAATAGAGCTCTGGAGTCTAGCATTCCGCATATTCTTGAATGAATCGTTCATGGGCTAGCCCCACGCGACGCGCTTCATTCGCTCTTTCATATCTTAAAATAACTTAAAACTCACCAATCAATTCAAATCACTTTCATAATTAATTAGCGAAAGATGAAACTCTAGAGTCTAGCACTCTGCACGTTTTGGAATGCAATCGCTCCTGGGCTAGCCCCACGCGACGTGGTTCATTCGCCCTTTCGTTTAAAATACCTTAGCAAGAGTCAAACACTTTTCTCTAAAACGAACATTGTTTAAATCATTCTATCTCGCAAACAAGCTAGCGCTTCAGCCTCCACCGTGAGTATAAGTCAACGCTTAGCAATAGAATGCGTTTTAAACAAATGTTCAATAAAAATCACAAACCGTAGTTGCACGAACTACGAAGCTCTAACTTTCCCATTGCACAAGGGAATACGTAGGCATGGGGATTTCAATCCTTCGCGAGCACCCTATAAAAAAAATCAACCTTTTCTTCGTCGTAACAATAATAATAAACTTTAATCGTTTCTCCGCCTTAATAATAAAAAACTTTAATTTCCTTCAAACAAACATATTAACAATCATTTAGAAGGCAAAGACTTAAAATCAAGCATTTAATCACATAGTTAGCTAAGAGGTTCCCGTTGAGTACAACGGAAGTGAGGGGTGCTAATACCTTCTCCTTGCGTAACCGACTCCCAAACTTAGAATTTGGTTTCGTAAACCTTTTCATCCTATTTTAGGTTGTATGTATATCTCCCTTTTCTCTCGTAGAATAAATAGAATTAGGTGGCGGCTCTGTTGTTTGTTTTAGGATCGTATTTTTCAAGGTACGACAGTTGGCGACTCTGCTGGGGACAGCTCCATGCTAGAGAGGGTCGAGCCTAACTTAGCTTTGTGTGTTTATTTGATCTTATCTCTTTTTGTCTTCTCTATGTTTGTTTATTCTTTTACCGATTTCCCTTTATTGCTCATTATATTACTTGTTTGTGGGATATTGGGGCCACTTTGCAAGTAAAATTTGAGCTGTGGAAAAAGCAGAGGGAACACCTAAGTTTAGAATTGGATGTTATTAGTGTTAGTCTCCAAGGACTCGCTCCTTGCACTCCTAGCATGAAAGCTCCCCCAGATAGTTAGACTTTTCGTAGATCTTGTCGCAACGCAGCTAGCCTGTCGCGTAACCTGATTCACGAAAGGGCTGTGATTCTAGGACCCCCTAGGACCTGTTTCAATTTTGGTAGTTGTGTAATGTTGTGCTCCGAGGGCTCGCCCCTTTATCAGCCTATCATGAGAACTCCACTCAAAGTAGACCTTATCATTATTATCGTCACAATGCAGCTAGCCTGCGGCGGGGCGTTAGTACGATAAACGTCCGTGACCTTGAGTTTCTTAATACCACCACCGTAGAAACTATCCTATGAGGGGATCTTTATGGGTACAGAATATACAACCAATCTCTTGCAGTCTACCAATTAGGGAGTTTCGAGTTTATTTCCAGTTTCCAAGTCTGTTTGTGCCTGTGACCCTAGCATATCTGCATTGCATGGTGTCGCATACCATTTGCATTTTTTGAACACACCCGAGTTGTTCGTCAATTCATTCAAGTTGTCTCTGTATTCCAGTTATCTGTCGACCGTCAAACTGAAGCTTCGTATCCAATACAGAACCCGAGCTTACCGCGGACGCAGGATGTCAGAACAAGAGGTTCATAATGCTGAGGTCCGAATGGAAATTGAGGAGTTGAAGACGAGTGTGACGAAGCTGACTGAAATGCTTCAAGTTTTGATTTCCAAAGGAGAGCCACCTCAGAGGACATTGATCCAAGAGGTTGAAAACGCTATTGTCGAACCTCAGTCTACCCAGTTGCCACCTTCAACTTGGTCGGAGTTTGGTTTGCCACACAACTAGCCTCCACCTCATATTACTACTTCTATGATCGGTCAGGCATCTAGACCCGCTTTTCAAGTTCCTATTTTCACTGAATCCAGACCTGTGATTCATACTAGCCAAATTCCCTATGAACACAATGCTGCTAGCGCTCAGGATGATGATCTTGAAGATTATGTTGAACCTGAAGTTGGTCGTGAGCAGTATCGAGCTATTGACAAACGATTAAGGGCTATAGAGGGAAATGACTTCTTCAATGTGGATGCAAGTGATATGTGTTTGGTATCCGATCTCATCGTGCCTTCCAAGTTCAAGATTCCAGATAAAGGTACAGACGCGAAC
Organism: Lathyrus aphaca; assembly: GCA_963966055.1. Taxonomy (NCBI): domain Eukaryota; kingdom Viridiplantae; phylum Streptophyta; class Magnoliopsida; order Fabales; family Fabaceae; genus Lathyrus; species Lathyrus aphaca. Next base: position 161,445,710 of record OZ014520.1, on the reverse strand, counting down.
GGTCGGCGAAAGGGACAATGAGAACACACAGCCGTGAGCTCACTGGAGATGAAAAGAGTCGCCAGCTAGGCATTTTTATCCCGGAGGAAAGGTATTGCTGCATAGACCTAGAAAACGATGGATAAGACGGTTGCGAACCAGAGAGACTGAGAAAGGGGATTGGTTACAACCTGGGAAGGTATTAGCACCCAGATTGTCCGTCGTACTCGACGGGATCCACGCTTGAAAGATTTGTGTTTTAAAGGGGTAGTGTCAGTGCAATTTGTGTATAAATGAGCTGGAAAAGGATGTACAGGTGTCAGTGTAAAAGGAGTGTGAAGTGTATAAATGATGTGTCAGTGTAAGAATGAGAATGAATTGCTCATGATCATGAGGCTAAAGAATGAAGCTAGAAATAGGGGGGATATACAGAGACTTTTGTTCGATAACTATTAAGTTATGCCTACGTATCCTCTCGTGCAATGAGGAAGTCAGAACACCGTAGTTCGACCCAAAGAGACTGAAAGATGAATTGACTTGTGAACTGCTTACTTGTCTATGCTCAAGTGTATGACCTGTCTGGCTCAGGTGCAAACTGTCTTGCATTAGACGGGAGAAGCAAGTTCTCGTTTGTGAGTGAATGAGATGAGAAAAGAATCCCGAAGGAGACGATTATTGTTTGTTTTTGTGTTTTCAGTCTTTTATTGCTTTTGAAAGTTTGTCATAAGCTAATGAGCTTAAGCCTAAACCAATGGGTTAGTAAACTCATCACATCTTCCCTCTGATTAGGGGTAATGAGAATACCTTAAGTGTGAAGTCAGATTCTCACACTCAATCACCTTTGATATAGGATTAAGATCATTAACCTATTTGTGGTTATTTAGATGTTTTTGGTGTTTTTGTTTAGTGTTTAGTAATGAGATTAAGCCATAATCAGGGATTAAACAGACTCATTACACCATCCTAAGAGAAGGATAATAGATGAGAATGTTTAAGCTGAGGAAAACTCCTCAACTTAATCCATGATTAGGGATTGAACTCATGACAAAACAAGCCTTTGATTAAATGGATTTTATTCAATGATATGATGATGAAGTGAGTTTTATGATTTGTAAGACAACTTGAGGGGGACTTGTCCATTAACACTAGGGTTAGTCCTTCTTAACCATTTAAGGAAGAATTAGAACCCTAATGCAAGACCCAAGTTACAAGTGTAATGTCTTGATACTTATTAAGTGAATTGATTAAGAGATTTAAACACATTAAGGGTTTAACACTTAGGATTAAAGTTATACCCTCCATCCTAAGAGAAGGATGCAGGCATAAGCTTAATCACAAAGCCTTAAAGCCTTTAGGGTTTAGTCTCTGATTATGAGGTGAGAAGAGATGACTCAAAAGAGACACAAAGGTAAAAACTAAAAGGGGAGACTAATCAAAACCCTAATCATTGTCATGCTTGGTTGTTCCTAAGGTTTGTGAGGTTTTCAAGAGAAGTCTTCAATGGAACCACCAGGAAGCAGATGAAAGGATCAAGAGAAACAAAGTGACTTGCTTCATTCAAGAAGTCAAGTCACTTGAAGAAAGAAAGTGGGAAGAAGAAGAATGAGAAAGCTCAAACTCAAACACAAACAAAAATGCAGCAATGGATGCAAGAGAGATGAAAAGAAAAGTTATGAGAAGTGAAGGCAAATTCACTTCTCAAAGTCACTTACCACCTTAAAAGGTTAGGAAAGGAATGCAATGCAATGCAAAATGGGATGAGATGACATGATGCAAAACCAAACCAGAAACATATACATGATGCTAATGATGCTATGAGATGCTACAAACATGAGGCAGCACATGGAAATGATCATACAAGTTCATGAATGCAAATGAAACAGATTAGGAACCATGAAAACACATGAAAAGTTATGAAGTGCACATGACATACAACATGGCAAACACATAATGCAATGATCAAACATGCTTGCAATATGTCTTATGATGTCAAATGAATCAAATGGATGCTTGAAATGTCATGGCAAGTCATGTTGTGCAAGAGAATGCAAGATGGATGCATATGGAAGCCCAAATTAGGGTTTATGATCAATGCAACAAACAAAAATCAAAATCAGAAGCAAACCCCAAGATAAAAAATTGAAAATGCACTCAAAGGACCCCTAATCCTATACTAAACCAATGCCCAAAGGAGAGGTTTCAACTCTTAACCAATCTCAAGTTATGATTTTTACAAGATTTTTAGGGTTTTAGGGTTCCCAAACAAAAGAAATGCCAAACAAATTGAAAATGACAGATCAAATCATGGCCATTTAATCTCACAAACTACATGCTAAACACAATGCAATGCAAAAAAGAATCAATGTCCAACTCTTCATGGATAGGCAGAAATGATTTTTTGAACTTTGGATCAAAATAATGCACAAAAATGATTTTAATTCAATGAGAAATTCTTAAAATGCATCAAGATCAAAAAATAAATTTGGTTTGAAAGTTGGACAATGTTTCTAAATGTCTTAGAACATTTCATGAATTTTTTGGTGATTTTTAAATACTTAAAAGTATTTTTAATAAATTAATTTCCATTAATCCATTAAAAATAAACTTTTAAATATTTTAAAATACTTTTTAAATGCTAAAAATGAAAATAAAAATATTTTTGTGTTTTAAAAATTATTGAAACTCTTGACAAAAAGTTTCATAATTTTTAAAACATTTTTGCTATTTTTAACAAATTATGTAAAACAAATGAGAAAAATATGAAAATAAAATGAAAATAAATGAATTAATGAGAAGTCAGCTGATCCAAGGGCCTGAATTCAAAGTTACACGCGCGGGAGTTGACTAGGCGCGCATCTGGACGGCCTACATTCAAACTCAGCTAATCAATGCTTATGCCCTAATTACGCCGTTAAACACTTTCAGATGACCGGAACAGTGTTCCGGTCATCTTCTCCGTTCACCCCAAACCTCAAACTCCTCTAAAACGTATCTAAAACAAAATCTAAAAACACAGAAATGATTCCCACTCACTCACGAATCAGAACCCCATATCAAAACAAATTTATTCTTCCTACAAAGGCTGAATCGAAGCAAAAAAGAACTAGGGCAAAAAAGTTTCAGAGACTAATTAAACCCTCACCTCTCCACCATTTTCAAAACTAAAAGCATCAGGACAATCAGTGAAGCATATAGAACAACTTAAGAACTTAAAAAATGATTTCTGGAAAAAATGTTCTTGAGCTACCTGAGTTTCGAAGCTTTCACTCTGGTAACTTTCAGACCTCCTCTCCTTGTGAAATCCACTCCTTATGACCCCTTGATGATGCTTGAATGCTTGGAAGAAATTTATGCTGGCTAGTTGAGGAGTTTGAACAGCTTCTGCTCAAGCTCAGTTGAAAATGGTGGTGGTGATTCAGGCTGTTTCAGGCATGGGTGAATGGTTCTTTGTGGTCAGGGTGATGTTTTGAGAAGGTTTGTGGAGTTTGTTTGGGTGTTTGTGAGCTGTGGAAGATGTTTCGAAGGAAACTGCAGATTGGGGTGCAAATGGAGAAACAATGTTCTTGCTGGATTCAGGCTTGGTTCTTTGTTGGTTTGGGCTTAATGAAGCATGGTGAAATGATTGGTGAAACTTGTTTTAATGTTTGTGAGCTGTGGAGGCAGATTCGAAGAGAAATGCCAAAAGGGGTGAGTTTGTGAATGTGATGCTATGGTGTGTTTCAGCTTGGCCTCTTGATATGTTTAGCTTGCAAATGGATAGTATAAAATAATCCCATAGGTCAGATGATGTGACCTGGACTGTATTGATTGGTAAGTTCACTTTTGCAAAATGTCAACTTTGTTGTAAGAGAGGTATGGCTTGAGTTCTAGCTTGGTACCATGGCTAGGGCTGGCGCAGCATGGTGTGTATGTGATGCTAGGAAGGTTCAGCATCCAAGACATCAAGTTGGTGAGGTGTGATCATGAGTTTTGCAAGTTGGTCCCTTTCTAGTTCACATGAAACTTTCTTGCTACATAAGCCATGGATCATGAGAAACCTTGGTCCAAATCTGATTTTTAGGTCACATGTGATGTTTGTACATTGGTTTGAAGTGAACTAGAAGTTACAAATGACCTTGCTACATGATTTTGCAAATTTTCCAATTGGTGCATGTCTTGAAAATTAGTGATTTTTGCCAACTTTGTCACACCATAACTTTTGATCCAAAATGAATTAGGTCATGTTCTTGTACTTTTTGAAAAGGGAAAAATGTATTCTACAACTTTCATGACCAAAGTTTTTCCATTTGAAGCTTTTTTGGATCAAAAATCAAGGCTTGAAAAATGACCTAAAATGACATATTCCTTAAAAGTCAACTATGCCCTAAAAAGTCAACTTTGCAAAAACTTCAAATTCTTGAATTTTGTGAACTTCAACCTTCTTCCATGATCAAATAAAGATCATATACACTCAAAATGATGAAGATCACCCCTTGGTTGGGTCATTGGGGGCCTCAGATGCCCTGATTTTGCACTGACTTGTCTAGAAAGTCAACCCTTGATCAGATGACTTCCCCATGGAATTTCTTCATGAAACTTGATATGCATACTCCCTATACCATATAGAGACCAATGGAAACAATAATGACCAAAAAATTTGGAGTGATGGCCTCTGAAACCAAAACCCTAATTTCAGGTCAACTATGCAGTCAAACTTGGCTCTGCATCCATACCAATCCCAGTTCTTGTGATTCTTTGGAATTATTGACTTTGAGAGGATGTAATATGATACTTGAACACACATGGATCCCTTTGAAGTGATTGATGGCCTTTGGAGTGGCTCAAGAAGCTCTTGGATTGCTCAGATCACAAACCCTAAGTGCAGATGACTTTGAATCAATGCAGTGAATCAAAAATGTGACATGAGATGCTATGATTGAGTTTATGCATATGAAATGATCACAAGCCATGGTGTGAATGGGTGAGGGCAAATTTGGGGTGTTTACAACTGCCCCTATTCAAACGTGAGTTAGCTGTGCAGGATGTAAGCAACGACTTAACAGGCAAACAAGATAACTTGTGGTTGAATATCAAAGACAGTCCAAAATTTGCACTCACCGAATGAAGGAGAAAAGGGATATAGATTGTAAAAGGAAAATAAAGTATGTTGTAAAGTGTGGGCGACGGAGGACGACCGTCGAGCAGAGGACGACTGCTGGGTAAAGAGCAATGACGGGGACGGCCGACATGCTGAGGAAAGTGTGTGAAGTAAAGCAATGACGGGGACGGCCGACATGCTGGGGATAAAAGGTAAAGCCAAGACGGGGTCGGCCGACTAGCTGGAAAAATGAGATATTATGATGGGGACGGCCATCAAGATAAAGTTGTAAAATTCTCTGGGGATCAATGAAACATGACGGGGACGGCCATCAAGTTCATAAAGCAAAGTAACCAACGATGGGGACGGCCATCGGGCTAAAAGGAAAGGGACCACGACAGGGACGGCCATCGGGTTAAAGAATAAATGAAATAAACAGATGATGGGGTACGGCCATCAAAGGTGAAGGACGATCACCTAGCAGGGGACGGCTGCTCTGTTGGGGAATAAAGGACTTATGATGGGGACGGCCATCAAAGGTGGAGGACGACCACCTGGCAGGGTACGGCTGCCGAAAATATCAACGATGGGGACGGCCATCGGATGAGCATGACGGAGGACGACCATCAAGAGGTGGAGGACGACCACCTAGCAGGGGACGGCTGCTCTCAGGGTTTATCATGACATAGGACGAATGCCAGATAACCAAAATCAACAATGGGGACGGCCATTAGATAAAATTGATGAAGGACGATCATCAAAAGGGTGGAGGACGACCACCTAGCAGGGGATGGCTGCTAAAAAATCAACGATGGGGACGGCCATCGGATGAGCATGATGGAGGACGACCATCAAGAGGTGGAGGACGACCACCTAGCAGGGTACGGCTGCTCTCAGGGTTTATCATGACACAGGACGAGTGTCGGATAAGAAGGAAAATTTGCTTTGTTGGTGATTTACTGGGGAGTAGTAAACACGGACGAGTGTTTATATCCAAGAAACAAAAGGTATAAGTGTTTGGTATTGTGTATAGATTAAAGATGCGGACGAGCATCCCTAAGACTACGATACGGACGAGTATCGGGTAGAAACAAATACTGACGCGTGTTCAAAGATGATGATACGGACGGGTATCAACTGGTTAACAGAGAACACAGACGAGTGTTGAATCTGAGAGGATTCTTCTGGAGAATAGTAGACACAGGCGAGTATCTATATTCAAGAGGACATAAGTGTTTGACACGGTGTGTGGATTAAAGATGCGGACGAGCATCCTTAAGACTATGACACGGACGAGTATCATGTAGAAACAAACTCTAGACGCATGCTCTGAGATGATGGTACGGACGAGTACCAACGGGTTAACAAAGAACAAGGACCAAAGTCGAATCTGTGGGGATATGAATGGTATATACAAGATACTGACGAGTATCTGTAACATGAGTAATGAGTATGAAGTATTGCATAGATGAGTGTTTATCCGCTGGGGAAGGTGACACGGACGAGGGTCGAAAGGAGAAGAGTATAATAATATCAGCAAGTATATAAAAGTGTAGATGACTGTGCTGGGGATATGACACGGACGGGTGTCAAGGAAATGTATATACAAGTAGGTGAGTGCAAAGATGATGTCTTTGGCTTTCTGCTGGTGATTCGACACAGACGGGTGTCAGGAGGTATCTGTAGTGCGGGTGATCTTGTTTGTGAAGAGTGTTCAGGCGACTTTACTGGGGAAAGATGGCACGGACGGGTGTCAAAATGAGTATACACTGGTGTTTGTGGATTGAGAGGCAGCTGTTTTTTTTTTTTGTTGGGGAACCTGGTGGGGATTTTGATGAACTGTCATGATTCACAAGTGTTTGATTCATAACATGGCTTATGATTATGCAATATGTTTGATTTTTGTCGTAATGCTCCGTTTTAGACGGAATGCTACGCTTTGTGGGGTGAATATGATGCGAATGCCATGATTATGCAAAGATACCAAACCGGGATTTGGATCCCGTTGCCGTGAAGATCTCTAGTCGATCTGTTGAAGTAGACGTCCCAGCTGGGGATGAGATCACGGGTAGATCTGATGATACGATATCTGCTTGGGGATTCGGGCCATTGATAGACCTATCCTAATAAACATAGGACCCAGCTGGGGTTTGTAGAAGCTTTCTTCACTCTGTTGTGATTTCTATGCGCTGCTCTTCTGGATAGAGGCTGGAACTCTGTGGGGAGATAGCTTCCTGACTCTTATACTCGGCTGAGGGCGAGATGGCAACTCGGCTGGGGAGAAAGAGAGGAATCACTGAAAGACCTCCCTAGAAATTCCGTTACAGTAGCTTCTTGACTCCGCCGGGGATATGGGCACCTCTTGTGATACCTGCCCATTCTGATGGGGACAAGTAATAAGTGGCCAACTCAGCTGGGAGGAGTCATGAAAGGCCACTTAGCTGGGGAGAGAGCACTTCGGGTGCTAAAATTGAGTGTTGATTTGCCAGCTTGCTGGGATAAAGTTTTCATGCCCTAAGTTGCGTTCTGAACACCTGCAATCCTGAAAAAGATAGAGAAACGCGCAAGATAATCCCGAGGTATCCCTTACTGGATTCCGTCATAGGAGTTAGGCACTTCTGAGAGTAAGTATATTTCCTGCAAGCATGTTTTTGTTTGAAGATAAGCATCTGTATTCTTATGCAATCAGTTTTTTTCGAGACATCAGACATTTTTTTTGCAAATAAAATGTACAAAATGAGACATGACTGAAAATCTGATTTTATTAATTCATATGCCCTGAATTGGCGAGATACAGTCAAAGGAACATATCCCCTGAAATGAGGAGATTGTTACAAATTGAGAAACGAAACGTTGGCAGTGTTGATGACGCTTCGAGGAGCTTCCTCTTCACTATGACTCGTATGACTTTTGACGTTCTTCTCATCTTGCTTTTCGAAGAAAGCTGATTCTGAAAGAAGCTTGATTCTTTTGAAGCTTGCCAAATTGTAGATGATACAGACGAATTCAGAATGCAGTTGTTCGCTTATTCCCTTATTTTGCATGGATCGCCCTTTCGGGTTTTCAATCCATCGGGATACCCATTTTTGCCTGAGCTGTCCAATGCGGCTTTTCAACTCAGCGGGTGTACCTTTTTTCATTTATTTTCCCTTACTTTTGCCCGAGTCTTTTATTCTGTTTTTGACTCGCCGGGATGCCCTATTTTTGCCTGGACTTACATTCTGTTTTTGTGTCCAGCGGGTCATTTTATGCGAAGTATTTTTTAACTGCATCTGAATTCACAGGGGACGGGAAGTCTTCACCATCCATGGTGCTGAGCATCAGTGCTCCACCAGAGAAAACTTTCTTTACCACAAATGGTCCTTCATAGTTTGGAGTCCACTTGCCCCTGTGGTCTGTATGAGGAGGGAGGATTCTCTTCAGCACAAGATCTCCCACTTGGTACTCTCGGTGCCTGACTTTCTGATCGAAGGCTTTCTTCATTCTTTTCTGGTATAACTGCCCATGACAGATTGCAGCCAATCTTCTCTCTTCGATCAGACTTAGTTGCTCGTATCGGGCCCTAACCCATTCTGCTTCGTTCAGTTTAACATCCATTAGTACCCGTAGGGAGGGTAATTCAACTTCAATTGGTAGGACTGCTTCCATACCATACACAAGCTGATACGGTGTTGCCCCAGTGGATGTTCTGATTGACGTGCGGTACCCATGCAAGGCAAACGGTAGCATCTCATGCCAGTCTTTGTAGGTGACTACCATCTTTTGCACAATCTTCTTGATATTCTTGTTAGCTGCCTCAACAGCGCCATTCATCTTTGGCCTGTAAGGAGAAGAATTGTGATGTTGGATCTTGAAGTCCCAGCACAGCTCTGCCATCATTTTGTTGTTTAGATTGGAACCATTATCAGTAATGATTCGCTCGGGAACTCCGTATCGACAGATGATATCTTTCTTCAGAAATCTGGCTACCACTTGCCTCGTAACATTTGCATAGGAAGCTGCTTCGACCCACTTGGTGAAGTAGTCAATGGCGACCAGGATGAATTTGTGGCCATTCGAAGCAGTTGGCTCAATCTTACCAATCATGTCAATGCCCCACATAGCAAAGGGTCAGGGTGAAGACATCACGTTCAAAGGGTTGGGAGGCACATGCACCTTATCTGCATAAATCTGGCATTTATGGCATTTTCTGGCGTAGGCACAACAGTCTGCATCCATGGTGATCCAATAATACCCTGATCTTAGCAGTTTCTTAGCCATGGCATGCCCTCCAGCATGGGTACCAAAGGATCCCTCGTGCACTTCATGCATCAACAAGTCTGCTTCCGTCTTATCAACACATCTGAGGAGTACCATATCAAAGTTCCTTTTGTATAAAGACCCATCAGCGTTCAGAAAGAAACTACCAGCAAGCCTTCTCAAAGTCTTCTTATCATTGGAAGATGCCCCAGGTGGGTATGTTTGATCCTCCAAGAAGCATTTAATGTCATGGAACCAAGGCTTATCATCTTTAACAACATCTGCTGCGAATACATATGTTGGTCTGTCAAGTCTGGACACTGAAATCTGAGGTACAAAGTTGGCGGTCTGAACTTTGATCATGGACGAAATGGTAGCCAGGGCATCTGCAAACTGATTCTCGTCCCGAGGGATATACTCGAGCTTGACTGTTGTAAAGAAAGTCAGTAACCTCCTTGTATAATCCCTGTAAGGTATCAGATGATCCTGGTGGGTGTACCATTTGCCGTTGGTTTGATTAACTACCAGAGCTGAATCTCCGAATACAGTCAATGTCTTGATCCTGAGGTCAATGGCTTCCTCAAGACCCATAATGCAAGCTTCGTATTCAGCTTCGTTGTTAGTGCAGTTGAAGGTAAGTTTTGCCGAGAAAGGCATGTGAACTCCTCTAGGTGTAATGAGTACTGCACCAACACAACGACCATTCATGTTAACAGCCCCATCAAACATCATAGTCCATTCTTCTTCCGGGTCAAGCCCTTCAGTGTGAACAGGCTCTTCATGGTCTTTCGCTTTTATGAACATGATGTCTTCATCGGGGAAGTCAAATCTCATAGGCTGGTAATCATCAATGGGTTGCTCAGCAAGATATTCAGATAGTACACTGCCCTTGATGGCTTTCTGAGAGGTGTACTGGATGTCGTATTCTGTGAGAATCATCTGCCATCTTGCAACCCGTCCGGTAAGAGCTGGCTTCTCGAAAATGTACTTAACTGGATCCATCTTTGAGATCAACAAAGTAGTGTGGGTCAACATATACTGTCTCAGTCGGCGAGCAGCCCACGCTAAAGCACAGCAAGTTTTCTCGAGCAGTGAATAACGTTGTTCACAGTCGGTAAACTTTTTGCTTAGGTAGTATATTGCATACTCTTTTCGACCAGACTCGTCATGCTGGCCCAGCACACACCCCATTGACTCTTCTAATACTGTTAAGTACATTATCAGAGGTCTTCCTTCCACTGGAGGCATAAGGATTGGAGGCTCTTGTAAGTACTCCTTGATCTTGTCAAAAGCCCTTTGGCAGTCTTCGCTCCACCTGACCGTCTGTTCTTTTCTTAACAGCTTGAACAAGGGTTCACAGGTTGCTGTAAGGTGAGATATGAACCGTGCAATGTAGTTCAATCGACCTAAGAACCCTCGAACTTCTTTCTCAGTTTTCGGTGCAGGCATCTCTTGAATGGCTTTGACTTTATCAGGGTCAACTTCAATCCCTTTCTCGCTTACAATAAAGCCCAGCAGCTTACCGGATCGCACCCCGAATGTGCACTTGTTGGGGTTCAGCTTCAATTGGTATTTCCTCAGACGCTTGAATAACTTCAGTAGATTCACCAGGTGATCTTCCTCTGTAAGGGACTTGGCAATCATGTCATCCACATAACATTCTATCTCTTTATGGATCATATCGTGGAATAACGTTACCATAGCCCGTTGATACGTCGCACCAGCATTCTTGAGCCCAAATGGCATTACCTTGTAGCAGAACGTGCCCCAGGGTGTGATGAAGGTTGTCTTCTCCATGTCTTCAGGTGACATCTTGATCTGATTATATCCTGAAAATCCGTCCATGAAGGAGAATACCGAGAACTGAGCCGTATTATCCACCAATACATCAATGTGAGGTAATGGGAAATCATCCTTCGGGCTAGCTCTGTTCAGATCCCGGTAGTCAACACACATCCTTACTTTGCCGTCTTTCTTAGGCACAGGTACTATATTAGCAACCCACGGCGGATAGCTAGTCACAGCAAGGAACCCGGCGTCCCATTGCTTTTGTACCTCTTCTTTGATTTTCATTGCCATGTCTGGGCGAGTACGGCGCAGTTTCTGTTTAACTGGCGGGCATTCTTCTCTCAAAGGCAGCTTGTGCACGACAATATCGGTATCCAACCCTGGCATATCTTGGTAAGACCAAGCAAACACGTCCACATACTCTTGAAGCAGGTCAATCAGTTGTCCCTTCACTGAGTCTTGCAGGCAGACCCCGATTTTAACCTCTTTCACGTCTTCATCTGTACTAAGATTAATCACTTCAACCTCCTCCTGGTGAGGAGTAATAACCTTTTCCTCTTGTCTTAACAACCTGGCTAGCTCTTCAGGAAGCTCATATTCTTCTTCAACCCCTTCATCAGCTTGATTGATTGGATTGTCAGAGTCATACGAAGTCATAGCCGTGTTGTTGTCGGTGCGGTCTGGAAGGCACTCTCTGCAAGGGTTCAGTTTGTTCATTTTAGTGATTTGATTTTAATCTTGTTTTAGAAAAGTGAAATAAAGTTATCATTTTGAAAACACTGCCATTTATTTTTTGTACAAAAAGAAAAATGGAAAAACAGTGAGTGGAAAAGAAAAAGACTCATTTGCAAAAAGATGTCTGATATTTCATTGATTAATCTTGTTTGCACAAAAAGTACAGATGGCCCGATTACAAAATGAGTCTTGTCATCTTGGGCAAGATGCAAGACTTTGATGCATGCTATAAAAATACAGGAAATAATAATTACTCTGCATGAGTAACTCTTATAATTTCCTGGGAAGACCAGTTTGAGACACTGCTCCCCGGGATCTTTGGACGAATCCAGCTTTCCAGGTTACGTTCTTCTTCCAGCTCGTCTTCCAAACAGTTGACAGCATCAGGGGTGAGCATCCCCCCACTAACAAAGTTGGGCTCTTTCGCAGCCTCTGCTTGATCTTGTTGAGTTGGTTTGTAACCCAACCCAAATCTGTCCTCTTTCTTCTCCACCGATAACAGTTTGCCCCAGCCTTGGGCGTTTCCTCCCTCAACAACCTTCCGGGCTTGTTGGTATGATGATATTGAGGTACCAGGCACAGCAGATGTTTCATTCACGTTCAAGGCCTCAAAACCTTGGCTCATCGTTTCATGGATCTCCCCATCCATCTCAATATACTTATAGGTAGCCAGGTGGCTGACAAAAATATCCTCTTCTCCACATATTGTAACGATTTGACCCTCCCACTCATATTTTAACTTCTGGTGAAGGGTAGAGGTCACGGCGCCAGCGGCGTGAATCCATGGCCTACCCAATAGACAACTGTAGGCAGGCTGTATATCCATCACGTAGAAGGTCGTTTTGAAAGTCTGCGGGCCAATCGTTATGGGCAATTCAATTTCTCCCAGAACCGATCTCTTTGAACCATCAAAGGCTCTCACCACCAGGTTGCTGGGTCTCAACGCCAATCTGTCATATTCTAGCTTCACCAAGGCCTTCTTAGGTAAGACATTGAGGGATGACCCCGTGTCTACCAGCACATGAGAAAGGACAACACCTTTGCATTCCATGGTTATGTGCAAGGCTTTGTTATGGTTGCGGCCTTCCGTTGTCAAATCAGTATTGGTGAACCCTAGTCCGTGACCAGCGTTAACATTTCCAACTACAGCTTCCAGCTGATTGACAGTGATCTCTTCAGGCACGTAAGCTGCGTGCAAGACTTTGAGTAGTGCATTCCGATGGGCTTCGGAGCACATAAGCAATGATAGGATTGAGATCTTGGAAGGCGTCTGATGAAGCTGATCCACTATTTTATAATCACTCTTCTTGATGATTCGCATGAACTCATCAACCTCTTGATCGAAGGGTGTTTTCAGAGCTTCTTTAACAGTCTGCTCTTCCTGCACCAAGCTTTTTCCTTTTGCCTTGGCAGCAGCTTCTGCTTCGGCAGTGGGTCTCTGAATTTGTGGAGCGAAAAGACGTCCGCTTCGAGTGAAGCCTCCGCCTCCTCCCACGTTGTCAATTTGTGGTGCAGGGGTTGATGATTCAAAGGTGATTCTTTGTCCTTCACAGTACAGGTCAGAGCCGTAATGCCAGGGGATGGCATTACTACTTTCATAGGGTACTGGTCCAGGCACCTTGATAGTGACTGGACTGATTGCAGCTGTGGAAGGAATTGTGATAGTCTGTGGATCATAATAAATTGTGACTGGTGCTCTGACGGGAGCAGCACCTTCTGAGTTGTAGGCAGAGTTGTTCTCAGGATCATAGAATATTGTGACAGTTGAGACATCTTCATGATTTATTGCTGGTGTTGTAGGAGACATTGGTGGGAGGATGGATGTTGTTGTTGTAGGAGTTTCAAAATGGAGTGGTGCTGGAGTTGTAGAAGAAAAATTTGTTGATAACTGATCAGTTGAGATAATAGATGAAGTACTTGTTGATGAAACTGAAGAATTGTCAAGAACAATGGTTGCTGCAGTTGTAGGAGGTTCTGGAGTTATTGCTGATGAGATTGCTGGATTTGTTGGAAATGATGTGGTGATCTGAAGTTGGCCACTCTGTATGAGACCGTCTATGCCATTCCTCAGGTTATCGCACCCATTGACTGAAATATTGCAGTAAGCACACCCCAACTCACATCCCGGGAACATTTGACATTCGAGGAGTTGGGCCTTGATTTCTACCAACGGTGTCCTGATCTGACCCACACTGGTTATTAAATAAGACGGCTTGTCTTCTTCAATAGCGTTAATCCTGGGACCACCGTGGTTTGGCATGGGGTTCTTATTGACATTGGGTGGCGGTGCGAAATTCAAAGCTTTTGAGTCTACCAGGTCTTGTACCTTCATGTGCAAAGCTCTGCACTTTTCTGTACTGTGGCCAGGTGCATTTGAATGGAAGGCACATCTGGCGTTGGAGTCATAATTCCTGGGTAGACTGTTGGGATCTGGAGGTGCCAATGTCCTTAGCTCAACCAGGTTAAGTTTCAGGAGTTGTGGCAGCAATGTAGCATATGGCATAGGGATCGGATCGATTATCCTGTTGGCTTGAGAAGGCCTCTGCTGGAATGGCCTTTGCTGGTTATTGTTGTTGGTGTTGCTGTTGTTGTACTTTCTCGGAGGGTACTGATTCTGTTGATGGTACTGAGGTTGCTGCTGATAGTTTTGTTGCGGAGGTTGATAAACTGGTTGAGGATGAGCTGGAGCGGGAATGGTGACTGCTGCCACTGATCTGTGAACATATTGGGGCCTGCCCCTGTTGGTGTGGATGACATTGGTCTCGCCAGTTCTTCTCGGGCCTGCAAAAGGCTTTCTTGTATTACTGGACGAGCTTGCACCGTTGTCTGAGATCTTGCCCATTTTTAACAGGCTCTCAATTCTCTCCCCAGCTATGACAACATCTGCAAAGCTAGTGGAAGAGAAAGCAGCCAGCCTGTCAATATATGTTCCCTGAAGGGTGTTCATAAACATGTCTGCCATTTCCCTTTCAGACATAGGTGGCTGAACAGCAACAACCAATTGCCTCCATCTCTGGGCATATTATCGGAAACTTTCCCTTGACGACTGTGACATTCCCATTAGGAGGGTCCTGTTGGGTGCCATATCTAAGTTGTACTGATACTGTCTGATGAAGGCCTCTGCCAGGTCCTTCCAGCATCTAATAGTTGCCCTTGTCAAGTGAGAGTACCATTCTCTAGAGGCTCCTGTCAAGCTGTCCTCGAAATAGAACATCCAGAGTTTCTCATCCATAGTATAGGCCTTCAGCCTTCCCAGAAATGATTGTAAATGAGTCCGGGGGCATGAAGTCCCGTTGTATTTTTCAAAACAAGGAGGCTTGAACTTATGGGGGATCCTGACCCCGTCTACCAAGCCCATGTCCATGACGTCAAAACCCAAAGAGTTTTGAGACTCTAAGGACCTCAATTTCTCAGCTATTTCATCCAGCCTTCTGTCATAAGCTTCTTCCCCAGCACCCATTACTGTGAATTGATCCTCTTGGGGGTCTTCTTGAAGTACCCTGGCTGCAGTGGCAGTCCCTTGAACATTTGCAGGGATGTTGACCTCAGGATGGAGGTGGGGGCCAAATACAGGGGGGTTAACATGAGGTTGGACCCTTTCATTGTTGCTGGTGCCGACAGTCCCTATATGTGGATCTTCTTGATTTTGCCTTTCCACCATGGCCCTCAATCTTTCCTGGCTCTGAGCCATGTTGTTCATTACTTCCATAAACTGCGTCATTTGATTCCTCATTTCTAACCTTTCGTTCACCATTTGATTTCTGACCTCAGTAAGGTCCTGCTGCATCTGATCCATTTGAATGCCCGGGAGGTTGTTACGGGTCGGATAACGGTGCGGACGGTTGAGGGGAAATACCCGGCGCCGAGCAATAATTCCTGAACATCACAACAGAGTTAGTAGCAATAAAACAAAAACCTACAAAACAAACAAAAGGGTTAGCATGCAATGCAGTTATGCTTATATGTTCTCAAGGTATCCGGTTTGGCATTCAGTTTTGACCCTTCCAGACCCTTGAAGATGCTGTTGATGTTGCTTTCGAAGTGAAACTCGGATGGAACAAACTAGTACACATATATATTACAGGAAGTAAAATAATACAACTTGTTCTTTTTACAACACAAGCCCTCTAAAGGGGTCAAAATACATTACAAGAAAATAAAAGTACATGAAAGCAACAACAAACAAATGGTCAAACACCAAGACCAAACTCATCCTCACGAACTTCCTTGAGAAGCGCTTCGGTCACAGGATCAGCCGGACGCTCCGTGAGATTCCTGATGAGGAGGTTCCGGGTCGTAACAGCTGCTGTTAGCTTCTTGTGTTGACCTTGGTCCTTTGACCTCTTCACTCCCGCTTTGATCTTCAGCTCTGATATCTCCCTCTGGGCTGCTGCCAGGGCTTCTTGTTGTTCTTTTGCACTAGCTTCCAGTTGCTCCATCTTGTCTTGAACTCTCTTGTCTTCTAGAGTACGAGCCTTGGTGATCCTGACCCACCGAGCTTGACTCTCCTTCAGATACAAGTCTGTCCTTGCTTTCTGGAACTGGGCTTCTTTGCAAGCATTCTTCAGAATTTGTTCTCCAGCTTTGGATTTCTTGATATAATCCCCAGACTTCTCAATCTTAACCAGATGCTCCACTCTCTGCTTCTCCAACCTCTCAATCTCCATCCTACCATCACTCCTCTCCCGGAGGGTCTTCTGCAAAGCATGGGTTAACTTCTCATTTCTTTCCTTCAAGCTCTCAAACTCCTCCAAACTGATAGTGTCAGGGGGTGGTGCTGAAGATGATTCAGGCATATCTTCTATGGTAAAGGGCATTCCAGAGAATTGAGCCCTGGCGCGGGACCATTCATAATATTGTGTTGATGCCACATTGCTGCACTTCCCCAAAATGGTTACTCCCTTGGTTTGAACATTATCCCAGGCCCAAGCAGCCTGCCTAACAATAGCCAAATTAATGTTGTTCTCGCAATAAAGAGTTTCAACCAAGTCCTGTGCCTTAGGAGTGTGGACCAGTGCATAGCCCAGTTGTCTTCTGAACAGCAGAGGATTGTAATTAATACTACCCTTAACTCCTATTAGGGGCACATTGGGAAAATGCCCACAGCTGGTGATGATATCCCTACCCTTGGTGCTTTGAGTGCACCATCTGATATCAGCTGAAGTTAGTGCAGTGAGTCTCTTAGCCCAGTTTTTCTGCTGATGAGGGTTCAAAAATGCATCTGTCCTGGGTAGATGCCTGAGAAGCCAAGTATGGAATAATGGAGCACAACACCTTACTAACCTTCCCCTCTGCTTTTCATTCCTCTGATGCACTGAGTAGTAGAGGTCCCCCAACAAAGTGGGCACTGGGTTCTTCAAGATGAAAAGATGGATTGCATTCTTGCTAATGAATCGAGGCTCATCTGCAAACAACACAATTCCATATATACTCAAGGCCAGTAAAGCACAGACAACTTTCCACTCTCCTAAAGAAGCTTTCAGGGTAGCTTGAGAGATCAAGAAGTCCAGATGAAAACCAGGGATTCCAGCTTTGGAAGTCATATGCTGCTCAATCAGAACAGGTTCCAGATGCAAAGCCTTTGCTACTTCTCCATTACTAGGAAAGACCATCTCAGGGTTGAAAGGGATTCCACTCCTGATAGGCATACCAACCAATGATGAGTATTCTTCTAATAGAGGGCCTAGCTGAAAGTCCTGAAAAGTGAAGCATCTCAGTGGGGGATCATAGAACTGAATGCAAGTGTGGATCAGGCTTCTCTGTGAAGGGTCCAGATCCATAACCATATCAAGTATATCCCCATAGTGTTCCCTGAACAATGGTATGTGATCTGGAGTGATCAGGGTCTGAATCCTCCTGATGTCAGATAGCTCTGGCTGGAAGAAGCGATAGGTGATGTTGCTCTTTTTAGGAGCCATGATGCTGAGACTGAGTAGAGACAGGTGCTGATGATGACACTGAAGAATGAGACACTGATTGGCTGGTGCAGATAACTGAAGTAGATAGCTGAAGCAAATGCTGATGAAGATAGGTCAGTACTGAAGATGGGGTCAAAACCAGAACCAAATGAAGATGGATACCCTGAAACACAAATAAGCAAATGTCAATATGATGCAATGTTTATGTATGCAAATGATATGCAAGGGTTTGTGACTGAGCTGGATCTAATCAAAAACTCTGATATAGGTCCAAGTGTGTTCAAGAATTCCAGATGGAGGTCTATAAATCCAGTAACCAAGGTGGGGGACTCAAATAAAGAGTCACATATCCAAGGTTTTAGAATCACAAGAACTGTTCCAACATGAAGTATTCTTAATCAAGTCAAAGTAATAGGGTATTCTGAGGTCAAGGTACCTGCAAACCTGTAAACAGCCCAACCCCCCTCACAGGTGGTGTTCTAAAACAAGGATCCTCAGACTTGGATCAGTTATGAGAAGTGTAAACACTTCTAACCCGGAGGTACAGTGTTTACAATAACCATAAAAGTTCCTCCTCTAATTCACCTCAGTTTCTGAAGGTCAAAACTAAAGGTCATCCAGACTTAGCAAGCTTCCCAGATAGCCCTAGCATTGCAGGAAATCTGCAACACAGAGTTCTCAAGAAGAAACCCATATATGAACCGTGTTTCATATTCCCGCACCAGACCGAGATGGAATGGGAAAGAATATGATTCACTCTAGCCTAGGTGTCACTCAGGTCCCAGGTATAGGACCTTAACTCTCAATAGAACCCCACCCACCAAAGCAAACAACAGATCCAGCCAGCAGCACAGTATGACAATATGGTATAATGCAAAGCTATAAAGAAAGCAGTAAAGCAACTGTACATAAAGCAAGAATAAGCACAAATATACAAATACAGATAACACATAACACCCCAGTAAACACAAATCAATCAAGCGCTAGGAGGAACCCACACAAAGAACTAGAAGCCCTGGTTGCAATATATGGCTCCCCAGCAGAGTCGCCAAGCTGTCGCTCCCGATAGGTGGGACTAACCCAGATAAAGGTACAGACGCGAACGGTCGGCGAAAGGGACAATGAGAACACACAGTCGTGAGCTCACTGGAGATGAAAAGAGTCGCCAGCTAGGCATTTTTATCCCGGAGGAAAGGTATTGCTGCATAGACCTAGAAAAAGATGGATAAGACGGTTGCGAACCAGAGAGACTGAGAAAGGGGGTTGGTTACAACCTGGGAAGGTATTAGCACCCAGATTGTCCGTCGTACTCGACGGGATCCACGCTTGAAAGATTTGTGTTTTAAAGGGGTAGTGTCAGTGCAATTTGTGTATAAATGAGCTGGAAAAGGATGTACAGGTGTCAGTGTAAAAGGAGTGTGAAGTGTATAAATGATGTGTCAGTGTAAGAATGAGAATGAATTGCTCATGATCATGAGGCTAAAGAATGAAGCTAGAAAGAGGGGGGATATACAGAGACTTTTGTTCGATAACTGTTAAGTTATGCCTACGTATCCTCTCGTGCAATGAGGAAGTCAGAACACCGTAGTTCGACCCAAAGAGACTGAAAGATGAATTGACTTGTGAACTGCTTACTTGTCTATGCTCAAGTGTATGACCTGTCTGGCTCAGGTGCAAACTGTCTTGCATTAGACGGGAGAAGCAAGTTCTCGTTTGTGAGTGAATGAGATGAGAAAAGAATCCCGAAGGAGACGATTATTGTTTGTTTTTGTGTTTTCAGTCTTTTATTGCTTTTGAAAGTTTGTCATAAGCTAATGAGCTTAAGCCTAAACCAATGGGTTAGTAAACTCATCACATCTTCCCTCTGATTAGGGGTAATGAGAATACCTTAAGTGTGAAGTCAGATTCTCACACTCAATCACCTTTGATATAGGATTAAGATCATTAACCTATTTGTGGTTATTTAGATGTTTTTGGTGTTTTTGTTTAGTGTTGAGTAATGAGATTAAGCCATAATCAGGGATTAAACAGACTCATTACACCATCCTAAGAGAAGGATAATAGATGAGAATGTTTAAGCTGAGGAAAACTCCTCAACTTAATCCATGATTAGGGATTGAACTCATGACAAAACAAGCCTTTGATTAAATGGATTTTATTCAATGATATGATGATGAAGTGAGTTTTATGATTTGTAAGACAACTTGAGGGGGACTTGTCCATTAACACTAGGGTTAGTCCTTCTTAACCATTTAAGGAAGAATTAGAACCCTAATGCAAGGCCCAAGTTACAAGTGTAATGTCTTGATACTTATTAAGTGAATTGATTAAGAGATTTAAACACATTAAGGGTTTAACACTTAGGATTAAAGTTATACCCTCCATCCTAAGAGAAGGATGCAGGCATAAGCTTAATCACAAAGCCTTAAAGCCTTTAGGGTTTAGTCCCTGATTATGAGGTGAGAAGAGATGACTCAAAAGAGACACAAAGGTAAAAACTAAAAGGGGAGACTAATCAAAACCCTAATCATTGTCATGCTTGGTTGTTCCTAAGGTTTGTGAGGTTTTCAAGAGAAGTCTTCAATGGAACCACCAGGAAGCAGATGAAAGGATCAAGAGAAACAAAGTGACTTGCTTCATTCAAGAAGTCAAGTCACTTGAAGAAAGAAAGTGGGAAGAAGAAGAATGAGCAAGCTCAAACTCAAACACAAACAAAAATGCAGCAATGGATGCAAGAGAGATGAAAAGAAAAGTTATGAGAAGTGAAGGCAAATTCACTTCTCAAAGTCACTTACCACCTGAAAAGGTTAGGAAAGGAATGCAATGCAATGCAAAATGGGATGAGATGACATGATGCAAAACCAAACCAGAAACATATACATGATGCTAATGATGCTATGAGATGCTACAAACATGAGGCAGCACATGGAAATGATCATACAAGTTCATGAATGCAAATGAAACAGATTAGGAACCATGAAAACACATGAAAAGTTATGAAGTGCACATGACATACAACATGGCAAACACATAATGCAATGATCAAACATGCTTGCAATATGTCTTATGATGTCAAATGAATCAAATGGATGCTTGAAATGTCATGGCAAGTCATGTTGTGCAAGAGAATGCAAGATGGATGCATATGGAAGCCCAAATTAGGGTTTATGATCAATGCAACAAACAAAAATCAAAATCAGAAGCAAACCCCAAGATAAAAAATTGAAAATGCACTCAAAGGACCCCTAATCCTATACTAAACCAATGCCCAAAGGAGAGGTTTCAACTCTTAACCAATCTCAAGTTATGATTTTTACAAGATTTTTAGGGTTTTAGGGTTCCCAAACAAAAGAAATGCCAAACAAATTGAAAATGACAGATCAAATCATGGCCATTTAATCTCACAAACTACATGCTAAACACAATGCAATGCAAAAAAGAATCAATGTCCAACTCTTCATGGATAGGCAGAAATGATTTTTTGAACTTTGGATCAAAATAATGCACAAAAATGATTTTAATTCAATGAGAAATTCTTAAAATGCATCAAGATCAAAAAATAAATTTGGTTTGAAAGTTGGACAATGTTTCTAAATGTCTTAGAACATTTCATGAATTTTTTGGTGATTTTTAAATACTTAAAAGTATTTTTAATAAATTAATTTCCATTAATCCATTAAAAATAAACTTTTAAATATTTTAAAATACTTTTTAAATGCTAAAAATGAAAATAAAAATATTTTTGTGTTTTAAAAATTATTGAAACTCTTGACAAAAAGTTTCATAATTTTTAAAACATTTTTGCTATTTTTAACAAATTATGTAAAACAAATGAGAAAAATATGAAAATAAAATGAAAATAAATGAATTAATGAGAAGTCAGCTGATCCAAGGGCCTGAATTCAAAGTTACACGCGCGGGAGTTGACTAGGCGCGCATCTGGACGGCCTACATTCAAACTCAGCTAATCAATGCTTATGCCCTAATTACGCCGTTAAACACTTTCAGATGACCGGAACAGTGTTCCGGTCATCTTCTCCGTTCACCCCAAACCTCAAACTCCTCTAAAACGTATCTAAAACAAAATCTAAAAACACAGAAATGATTCCCACTCACTCACGAATCAGAACCCCATATCAAAACAAATTTATTCTTCCTACAAAGGCTGAATCGAAGCAAAAAAGAACTAGGGCAAAAAAGTTTCAGAGACTAATTAAACCCTCACCTCTCCACCATTTTCAAAACTAAAAGCATCAGGACAATCAGTGAAGCATATAGAACAACTTAAGAACTTAAAAAATGATTTCTGGAAAAAATGTTCTTGAGCTACCTGAGTTTCGAAGCTTTCACTCTGGTAACTTTCAGACCTCCTCTCCTTGTGAAATCCACTCCTTATGACCCCTTGATGATGCTTGAATGCTTGGAAGAAATTTATGCTGGCTAGTTGAGGAGTTTGAACAGCTTCTGCTCAAGCTCAGTTGAAAATGGTGGTGGTGATTCAGGCTGTTTCAGGCATGGGTGAATGGTTCTTTGTGGTCAGGGTGATGTTTTGAGAAGGTTTGTGGAGTTTGTTTGGGTGTTTGTGAGCTGTGGAAGATGTTTCGAAGGAAACTGCAGATTGGGGTGCAAATGGAGAAACAATGTTCTTGCTGGATTCAGGCTTGGTTCTTTGTTGGTTTGGGCTTAATGAAGCATGGTGAAATGATTGGTGAAACTTGTTTTAATGTTTGTGAGCTGTGGAGGCAGATTCGAAGAGAAATGCCAAAAGGGGTGAGTTTGTGAATGTGATGCTATGGTGTGTTTCAGCTTGGCCTCTTGATATGTTTAGCTTGCAAATGGATATTATAAAATAATCCCATAGGTCAGATGATGTGACTTGGACTGTATTGATTGGTAAGTTCACTTTTGCAAAATGTCAACTTTGTTGTAAGAGAGGTATGGCTTGAGTTCTAGCTTGGTACCATGGCTAGGGCTGGCGCAGCATGGTGTGTATGTGATGCTAGGAAGGTTCAGCATCCAAGACATCAAGTTGGTGAGGTGTGATCATGAGTTTTGCAAGTTGGTCCCTTTCTAGTTCACATGAAACTTTCTTGCTACATAAGCCATGGATCATGAGAAACCTTGGTCCAAATCTGATTTTTAGGTCACATGTGATGTTTGTACATTGGTTTGAAGTGAACTAGAAGTTACAAATGACCTTGCTACATGATTTTGCAAATTTTCCAATTGGTGCATGTCTTGAAAATTAGTGATTTTTGCCAACTTTGTCACACCATAACTTTTGATCCAAAATGAATTAGGTCATGTTCTTGTACTTTTTGAAAAGGGAAAAATGTATTCTACAACTTTCATGACCAAAGTTTTTCCATTTGAAGCTTTTTTGGATCAAAAATCAAGGCTTGAAAAATGACCTAAAATGACATATTCCTTAAAAGTCAACTATGCCCTAAAAAGTCAACTTTGCAAAAACTTCAAATTCTTGAATTTTGTGAACTTCAACCTTATTCCATGATCAAATAAAGATCATATACACTCAAAATGATGAAGATCACCCCTTGGTTGGGTCATTGGGGGCCTCAGATGCCCTGATTTTGCACTGACTTGTCTAGAAAGTCAACCCTTGATCAGATGACTTCCCCATGGAATTTCTTCATGAAACTTGATATGCATACTCCCTATACCATATAGAGACCAATGGAAACAAGAATGACCAAAAAATTTGGAGTGATGGCCTCTGAAACCAAAACCATAATTTCAGGTCAACTATGCAGTCAAACTTGGCTCTGCATCCATACCAATCCCAGTTCTTGTGATTCTTTGGAATTCTTGACTTTGAGAGGATGTAATATGATACTTGAACACACATGGATCCCTTTGAAGTGATTGATGGCCTTTGGAGTGGCTCAAGAAGCTCTTGGATTGCTCAGATCACAAACCCTAAGTGCAGATGACTTTGAATCAATGCAGTGAATAAAAAATGTGACATGAGATGCTATGATTGAGTTTATGCATATGAAATGATCACAAGCCATGGTGTGAATGGGTGAGGGCAAATTTGGGGTGTTTACAGTATTGTCGCAAGATGGTTGCTTACGCCAAGAACGACAAGATACTTATTCATTATTTTCAAGACAGTTTGAGCGGTGCCTCTATGAAGTGGTACATGGGGCTTGAGAAGGATCGTATCCATAGCTGGGCGGATTTGGGTGATGCTTTCGTGAAACAATACAAGTACAACTTGGACATGGCACCTGATCGCCGTCAACTGCAGAATATGTCTCAGAAAGAGAGGGAATCCTTCAAGGAATATGCTCAACGTGGGAGAGAGTTGGCATCTCAGGTTGAACCTCCTCTAGCTGAGAAAGAAATGACTAGTATGTTCATGGATACTTTGGCTCCCTTCTATTGGGAAAAAATGATCGGAAGTGTCTCTTCCAGTTTCACTGATCTGTTTACCATTGGACAGAGGCTTGAAGAAGGAATTAAGAATGGAAACGTGTCCAAAGTTTTTGAGTCTTCCAATGTTGCTAAGAAACCTTTTGGGAATTTCCAAAGGAAGAGGGAAGATCAGACCAATGTTATTTTCGATGTGGGTAGAAGACCTCAATACAGGGCCCAACATGATAATCAAGGTTATGTTGCTGTTGTTGCTCCTGTGATTGTTGCTCAACCAGCTAGAGCTCCTCAACGTCCGACTTTTGGACAAACTCAGAATTGTTAAAGGGTTCACTTTGACCCTATTCCCATGACGTACACTAAGTTATATCCTGGTTTGGTTCAGAAAGGTTTGATAACCACTAGACTTATGCCTCCTCCTCCAAATCCTCTCCCACCAAGCTATAGGGCAGATCTTCGTTGCGAATTTCATTAGGGTGGAGCGGGCCATGATTTGGAACATTGTTTTTCTTTGAAGACAAGAGTGAAAGAGTTGATCAGAGACAAGGTCCTCTCCTTCAGTGATCTTAATCCGAGTGTCAAGGACAATCCTTTGCCAAGGCATGCCACTTGAGCTTCGATTAACTTCAACCAGTTCTCCCTAAAAGCCATTGTTTCAAGACAGGACAACTCATCCTTGTAACTGATTAGTCACTAGGCCTTTGTTTCCTTTATGTTTGTATTTCCCTTGTATTTGTAATAACTATTTGCCTTTCAATTATGTTTGTACTTCTTTGATTAATGAAATGAGCATTTGCAATCTTTTGAATTCAGTTCATCTGTTTATTTATGTCTTTACATTTTCTATTTCAAAAAAAATACATATATACCATTTTGTTCAAAACTTTTGATTGTGCAAATGTTCGAAGGAGGATGATGAAAAAACACCCATAGCTATTATGGTTTGCTTTCAGATAAAATCTTGTCGATGATGTACAGGCATTGTTTCAATTCCCAAACACTGGAGAGATAAGGAGTTAATCCCTAGTTCACCACTTCGAGCCTAGAAGTAGGAGTTTCTTTCGGATTTAAACCCTTATGTTTAACCTGGGGCAGGGTAGTTGTTCAATTATTTTGATTACACATTCAAATTACAAGATGATCCATTATGACCAATGGTTTGGAAATCATAACTTTCAGAATTTCAAAAGTACAAAAAATATGAATCCCGCTAAGTAAAAAAAAGGACTTAGGCAAAAGTTAGGGACCAGTTCAAAAATAAATTCAAGCAAAAGAGGCCCTCAAACCCTCAACATCAAATAAGTAAGATTTAGTGACCACCATGTCCAAAATCGTTGGGTCACTACAAACATCCATCAAAGCCAAATAAAATGATTGCCATTTCCAGTGAACCTCAAATCATCATTTTTACCCTTACGTTGTCAAGATAAATGTGTGTAGATTTAATTGAATGTAGGATTGGAGATTCATCACGAAGAAGGTTGTGTACAAACACAATTTTGAGCCTTTATCCTTTGTTTCATAAACCGTGAACCAGGCCACAATACAAGCCTTAAAAGACCTAATTAAGGCAAACTTTATTCTGAAAGCTTACTACAGTAAGGTTGTGTATACTGACTCCAAAAAGATCTTTGCAAGTCATTTTGTTTTGTACATATTTTCACTTTACCTTTCACCTTGAACGTTATAAACCATCGTGTTTTGACTAGTGATTC
This sequence comes from Lathyrus aphaca, assembly GCA_963966055.1. Lineage (NCBI taxonomy): Eukaryota > Viridiplantae > Streptophyta > Magnoliopsida > Fabales > Fabaceae > Lathyrus > Lathyrus aphaca. The sequence continues at coordinate 161,419,863 of OZ014520.1, read as the reverse complement.
ATTTTCTTTTCTTCCAACAATAATTTAGATTTCAAAAGTTGCATTTGCTTTTAATTACCATGGTTGTATAAATGTTTTTGTTTGCAAACTATCTTTTCTAGCAAGGAATTTTCAAACAGTTAAGAACTGGTCTAGTGATCCTATCAGGGGCAAGTTCCTTCCATACCATGTTGAGAATTAGGGCAAGGTTGTTGATCAGTGAAAGTACATCTCAGAATTGGTTTATACAAAAGAATTTACAAAACTTATACTGAAGCAGGCTTCCAAGCGCATCATAAGGCAATCATTTTCAGAGTCAGTCAAGTTGAAACAACGATCAGCTCATCTACAATAGTCAGCTCATTTGGGGAAATTCATTGGAAGAATCCCTAAAGAAACTTTTCATCCCTTCTCTGAGGATCATCAACTTGGTACAGTTTATTAGTGGTGAAGGTCTATTCAACATCAGCATCTTTAGTCCTCGAGAAGAATAATAGTGATCTCGCTGTGTTGAAGAATCAACCTTCCAATCTTGTCATCTCCACAAAAGAGTCAAGCCCTATTGTTAGCATCTGCATTACATGTATTTGATCATACATCATAACAAGTTCATATAATATGCATAACAAGAGTGTTTTATCCTCATTTGCATTTACCGTAGGCCATGTTGTGGTCAAATATTTGCCTCACTTTGAAAATCCAACTTCTTGGCGCCTACCAAAAACTTACCTTTCTTTCCTCCAGTGCCATTCCTGGATATATTCTTCCACTCCAGTGCCATTCCTGGATATACTCTTCCTTTAGTGCCATTCCTGGATATTTTATTCACTCCAGTGCCATTCCTGGATATTTTATTACTCCAGTGCCATTCCTGGATATTTTATTCACTCCAATGCCATTCCTGGATATACTCTTCCTCCAGTGCTATTCCTGGGTCTATATCTTGTTCCTTCAGTGCCATTCCTGAAAATTTTATCTGTATATCCAGTGTCGTTCCTGGATATACTCTTCCTCCAATGCCGTTCCTGGATATACTCTTCCTCCAATGCCATTCCTGAATATACTCTTCCTCAAGTGCCATTCCTGAAAGTTTTATCTGTATATTCAATGCCATTCCTGAAATCTTTATCTGCGTATCTAATTCTATTCTTGGATACAGTGATTTGCATTTACCTTCAGTGCCATTCCTGAAATCTTTATCTGCGTATCCAATGCTATTCCTGGATACAGTGATTTGCATTTACCTTCAGTGCCATTCCTGAAATCTTCGTCTGCGTATCCAATGCTATTCCTGGATACAGTGATTTGCCTTTACCTTCAGTGCCATTCCTGAAAGTTTTATCTGTATATTCAGTGCCATTCCTGAATATAGTGATGTGCATTTACCTTCAATGTCATCCCTGAATAGTGATATTTATCCAATACAATCCACGGACGTTACTTCTTCTTTGTTATTATTCTTAGTGACAGTTGGTCATATCGTGCCACTGTGCATTCACTTTGAATATTCTCTTGTCATCCTAAGTGTCAACTAGACTTTACCTGTGTTAGTTGAACCAACGCTTTGAATTTGCTTTTGTTTCCATCTTTTGTTATTCTTAGTGCCAGCAGTTACACTTGAACCTGTTGATTTACCACTTTGAATACATCCTATTTTTGTTTTGTCATCCCCATCATATTGTTATCCCTAGTGAGTCTTCACCCTCAGTCTGCGTTTCTGTGGATCGCCGTCGCATTTATCTGCATCATACCATATTCAACATATTCATCATTTTAAAAGAAATTAGCACGTTAAGTTTCATTGCATCTCGCATGTCATATCCCCAACAAGAGTCCCTCATAAATTCATAACATTGCATTTCATCTGCATTCGGTCAAAATTTTAGGTATTTTAATATTTAATCTTCTTCTACCTTGAATGTCCAAAAAGACTTGTTATTTATACATTCAGGTCCAAGAAAATTAAATAGGGGCAACTGTCACACCCTAAATTTTGACCGAGCTTTTTCGAATTTTATTCTTCTGGCGCATTTTTATCAAATTATTTGATAGTCAGTCATTTTTGCATTATAATCAATTAATCATCAATCATGCAGTTCTATTTATTTTACTTTTAATGTCATATTTTATTCTTGATGTTTTTAGAATTACTTATTTCGCTTTAAGAATAGGAGTTTAGATTATATTAGATATTTTAGAATTAGTTTTAATTTAAATTTTATTTTGGTTCAATTCTAATTTAGAATTTTTTTTACATAAGTTAATTTAGATTTTAGTTTAATTTCAATTTCAATTTATTTAGTTTAACTTCAATTTATTTAATTCAATATAATTTAGTTTTTGATAATCATTTTCAATTTTTTTTCTTTATTATTATTATTATTATTAGTTTTATTATTATTATTTATTTTTATTATTACTACTTTTCTTTTGTTTTTCTTCATATTCAAAAAAGGAAAAATAGCAAGTGGGGTCCACTACAATATAGTACAAACACTTCACATGGATTGCCAACTTGAAATTATCAATGGCCAAGAATCATTCTCATAAAGTCACATGGATTGCCAACTTGGACTTATCAATGACCAAGAATCATTCTCACACTTCACATGGATTGCCAACTTGTACTTATCAATGACAAAAAATTATGTTCATAAAGTCACATGTATTGCCACATCAACACTCCTACCTCATTCACACTATAAATAAGATCTATCTTTCTCTCATTTGAGACTAACAAGATCACCCTTATATTCTAAAAATCTAGCACATTCATTATATATTTTTCAAAGTCAAAATTCTTTTTTTTACTTACACAATACCCATAAACATTCACCATTTTCACCACAACAACAACCTCCATCAAAACACATTCACTTTCTTCTACACAACAAGCTCAACCTTTGCTAGCCTTGAAGTTTGTGAGTATCATTCATCATTTTCTTTTTATATTTTAGTTTGTTATCTATTTAAATTATTAAAAAAATTTCTTATTAGTTTAAGTTATTAGATTGACTTAGTTTCTTCCTTTCAAAATATAGTTTTGTTTAATTTATTTATTAATGTTAGAAGTAAAGTATATATGTGATTAACACTTAAAAATATAAAAAATATTATTGTGTAGTAAGTTATTTAAATTTAGTTTTTAAGTTTAGTCGTAATTTTGTTTAGTTGTTGATAAACTAAAAATTCAAAAAGATGTGTCTTTGCTTTTCAATTCCGTTTTGATTTTTATTTGGGCCGATGATATGACAAAGCCACGATAAATCATTTTCGATTAATCGTGGCCGATATGAGGCCATCTTGTTTATTTTATTTTATTTATTCTAATTTCACAATTTTATTTCATTTTATTTAGGATATTTATTTATTTTATTGATTTCTCGCACCTTTTATGTCATATTAATTTCTAACGGTTCGATTAAATCGTACACCGCACACACGCTTTCTCTTGGCAAATTACAACGAGACCTTTTATTTCATCGCATTCTCGTATAAAATTATTAATGTATCCCTCTCCCGCTTTTGTACGCAATTTATATTTCCGCATTTATTTTACCGGTTTCGATTTAGCATTATTAGGAACATTTAGGAATTAGGATTAGAATCCACGAAATCAATTAATAAATATTTCTTTCTCGCCTACATTTTGGCACACACGTAAGTCGGTCACTATGTGACTGCCGTCTGCACGACTTTTACGCATCTTAATTAATTTAATAAGGAATAGAGCTCCGGAGTCTAGCACTCCGCACGTTCTGAAACGAACCACACCTGGGCTAGCCCCACGCGTAGTGTTTCGTTTACTCCTTCGTTATTTAAAATACGTTAATTCTAAAACGTCTAAAAATATCTAACTAATTTTATTTACATACGAAAACAGAGCTCCGGAGTCTAGCACTCCGCACGTTATGGATTGGATCATTCCTGGGCTAGCCCCACGCGACGTGATTCAATCACCATTTCTATATCAAAATATCTCAATCATTTTATAAATTCGAATACGAAAGAATAGAGCTCCGGAGTCTAGCATTCCGCACGTTCTTGAATGAATCGTTCCTGGGCTAGCCCCACGCGACGCGCTTCATTCGCTCTTTCATATCTTAAAATAACTTAAAACTCATCAATCAATTCAAATCACTTTCATAATTAATTAGCGAAAGACGAAACTCCGGAGTCTAGCACTCCGCACGTTTTGGAATGCAATCGCTCCTGGGTTAGCCCCACGCGACGTGGTTCATTCGCCCTTTCGTTTAAAATACCTTAACAAGAGTCAAACACTTTTCTCTAAAACGAACATTGTTTAAATCATTCTATCTCGCAAACAAGCTAGCGATTCAGCCTCCACCGCGAGTATAAGCCAACGCTTAGCAGTAGAATGCATTTTAAACAACTGTTCAATAAAAATCACAAACCGTAGTTGCACGAACTACGAAGCTCTAACTTTCCCATTGCACAAGGGAATACGTAGGCACGGGGATTTCAATCCTTCGCGAGCACCCTATAAAAAAATCAACCTTTTCTTCGTCGTAACAATAATAATAAACTTTAATCGTTTCTCCGCCTTAATAATTAAAAGCTTTAATTTCCTTCAAACAAACATATTAACAATCATTTAGAAGGCAACGACTTAAGATCAAACATTTAATCGCATAGTTAGCTAAGAGGTTCCCGTTGAGTACAACGGACGTGAGGGGTGCTAATACCTTCCCCTTGCGTAACCGACTCCCGAACTTAGAATTTGGTTTCGTAAACCTTTTCTTATCCTATTTTAGGTTGTATTTATATCTCCTTTTTCTCTCGTAGAATAAATAGAATTAGGTGGTGGCTCTGTTGTTTATTTTAGGATCGTATTTTTCGAGGTACGACAAGAGGCACATGACACTGATGAAGAGTATGATCGGAGAGAGCAGTCTCTCATACCTCACATGTCCCCCCATCGTCCTTCACAGTCACACACCGCACCATCTTCCTCTAACCCTGTTGCAGGTGCTGCTCCTGGATTCTATGTCACTGAGGAGATGTGGCGTGATATGACAGCTAGAGAGGAAAAACGAGTCAGCCTTCTCTCTACTATTTCACAACAACTGATGGACAACATGAGCTTCATGCAACAATCGCGATTGGTTTTGGATCGTGCTTACAACAATGTTTGTCGTACCTTGCACGATATCACATTAGAGCAGGACCGTCAGAGAGAAGTCAACCGCCGACACTACCAGCTTATGGAGGCCACTCAGGGTTCCATCCTAGGTAACCTTCGAGAGGTTTGGGGTGCCCAGGCTGCCTTATCAGTACGACTTGACCGGAGGGACCAGCAGCGCAGTAGATCCCGTCGTTCCAGACCATCACAGCAGGACGGCGAGGGCACCAGTGCTCCTCCGCAGTAGTTTTTTCGGGTTACCCTCTTTATCTTATTTCGAAACATTGGGGACAATGTTCGATTTAAGTGTGGGAGGGGATTTTATTGCTTTCTGTCATTTCCCTTTTTAGTTATTTATTTGCTTTCAGTTATTTCCCTTTTCAGTAAGTTATTTAGTTTAAATTTCTTAGATGATGCATGAGTCTGACGAGTCACCAGTATAGTGTATTTTTAGTACATCCTCATTTTTTCCCATTTCCTTAGCCTTACCAAAATTTTTTTAAAAAGAAAACAATGTTGTTTCACATGTTTTTTGGGCTTTGAGACAGGTTTGGATTAGGATGTGGTGACTTAGGTCAACTTTTTGAAACATCAGTACCATTTTAGCACCATAGACCTCTTGAATATAGAAATCACTCCTAAACCCCACACCATGGCCTTTATTATCATTCAAAAAATTGTCCCAAGTAGTTTATTCTAGCAGTCAGCTCCGGCCTAAGCATGCTCTATGTAGGGGGCCGATGAACATAAGTGAATGATCCAGTGCTAATAAAAAAAAGGCAAACTCTGAGATAGGTGACCCTCACAAAGTCATTTAAACCGAAAAAAGAGAAGAAAATTTTTTTTTTGCCACAAAAAGAAAAAAATTGCAGTCACCTATTGTTAGTTGGTTCAGAGGTATCTGGCACTGAACTTGGTAGGGTGAATTACGATCCGATCCCCCGCAGCTACAATTAGGTCAAATAAAACAGGTTTACACATACTTATGTGCCAGAAACCTTATGTTATGGATCAGAATCACTAACCGGTCACTCTACTATGAAACATGTACGGATAACAGGCTTAATGTGATTGCACATGAATGAAAAGGACCCAAAAAGATGAGAAGATAGGCCTAGGTATTGTGGGATGACATGGAGTGGTTAATATAGGATTGAAGTTTGTGTTTGTGTTATTATGGTACCCTTGGTTCACTTAGTTAGTACCTGTCACTGCATCCTGACTTGAACTTATAAGCCCTTTAGCCCGAATCACGTGTGGACACCATTTTTTCTTCTTGAGCTTTAATGTTTGCTTGAGGACAAACAAAGGTCTAAGTGTGGGAGAATTTGATAACACTAAAATTCACCGTATTTCTGACTCCGATTTCGCATGCATTCTTAGCTTTTATTGTTATTTTGTAATGTTATTACTTTGTTTTTCTTTGTTTTCAGGTTTTCTTTGTAATCGGGGCCTAAATCGAGAAAAGGAGCGAAAAAGTAGTGGAAACGGACGAAAACCAAGAAATTCAGCGTTTTACACTTACGACATCCACCATGGCGGGCGCCATGGGGTCTGCCATGACGTGACCACGTCTCAAGACCACTCCACAACTGCCAAGACCCACGATCCCCACTCTTTCATTCCCCATTAGCCTCATGGCAGGTGCCACAAGGCAAAAACTTTTCCCTCCACTTTTTAGTGGATGGGGCATCCTGGTCTTTTCCTGCTTTTTGTTTTCCTATAAATAGGACCTTAGATTTTCATTTTTCTTCATCCAAACTTAGAATCTCTTAGGCATATATCAGTTTTAAAGCAATTATCATTCCACATTGGGGTGTTACTGCAATCGAGTGATCGAGTCTGTATACGTCTGTGTGATCGAGTTTTGGAGCACTCTGGGAGGAAGTTAATCCTGCCGCCATTTTAATTCCAGTTCGTATTTTACTTTTCCGCATTGCTTTACTTTATTTATTATCTGCACTCGCTTTACTTTTATTTATTTCCCGCACTCGCTTTACTTTATTTATTTCTCGCACTCGCTTTACTTTATTTATTTCTCGCACTCGCACTACTTTCTTTTATTTTCCGCACTCGCTTTAAATACCTTTATTTCTCGCACTCACACTACTTTTATTTACTTTCCGCACTCACACTAATTACTTTTATGAAAAATTGTAAAAAGAACTTTTACTTTACCATGTCTAACTAAATCCATAAAGGTTAGAATGTAAGGATCGTAATTGAACCAGTAATCCGTATAATTGTTCGTGGAAACACTTAAGGGCTATTTTATCTTTCAATTTAAGTAATTATTTTTAACTATTTCAAAAACAGCCAAAAGCGCTTTGTCTAGTTCATTAGGAGTTTTTAGATTAAAAAGAAAAGAGATTTTAAAACGATTTTCGGACGCGTTATGAAGTTTAGAGTCTGGTTCGTAAGAACCTCTTTTTGCTAAGAAATCCAGGTTAAAATACTTTTCAACTTAGTTAAGATACTATATTTCTTAAAAATAGGTTTACTACTCTAACGCAATACGCACCTTTTTATCCGTGACAATAGAAGGGGTGATTAGAGAGTACAACTCGGTTCTGAATACGCGAAAGCGACAGTTCCTGTTAAATTAGTTCTTTTCAAAGGAGAAAACACTGCCCATAAGTAGTTCTATTAACAAGTACCGGATTATCAATTGATTATGTGAATTACATTCGAGCCTGTCTTTTATTAATTGTTTAAAATTACCATTTTATTTACCATTGCGCACTCCTTAAAACCCTTATATTCAGTTGCCTTAGATACACACCATAACAACAGGTACGATAGATTGACACTTGGTCTCTGTGGATTCGACAATCTTTTATATTACTCTGACGTGTTCGTACACTTGCGAAAAACACGCATCATGATCCTCGAATGGCCGCCATATGACATCGGTCGGTGTCAGCTCATCCATAATAGGTCGCAACTCATCCACCTTTAACGCCCCTTGTTTGTATGTCCACCAAATCGATCGCGGGAGACCACAGTTCTGAGCTGGTATCCAATTCTCTCCTTTTTTCCCAAGTGTAGGAAAATACTCATGAATCCAGCACTTTAAAAAAACAATAACATAATAATTAAATATAACATAATAAAATTAATAAACTGAATTTAAATATATACCTTGAACATAATAAAATTAACATTAGACTTAAAAAAATATCAATAAACTGAATTTAAATATATACCTGTAAGAGAGTCGGATAACCACCGAGCTGTTTACAACTGAACATGGACGCATCTCCAAGATACCTATACAATGTCACCAATGCAGCTTTTGCCAAACTATAGTTCGACAACCCATCCAAGTCCCTAAATAATGCCAGGTATCGTGCCTCCACAAGTGTAAACGACTTATCCGCAAAGATCGTGCAACCCACTAACATCATCAAATAACATCTGGTCGCATATGCCCATGATGAAGCAACTCGATGCTCTACGAATCGATCATGTAACCACTCAATCTTGTAGTACGAACCTATGCACTCACGAACCTGGAATAGTGCCACTCTCGATGACACTCCAAGGTAGTCAACGACCCACTCAATAGCTAGCTCTTCACTGATGGGTTGAGGGTTCCAGAATACCCCCCTGATAGGCAAGTGAAGCAAACATGCCACATCATCTAGAGTAATCGTCATTTCACCGAACGACATGTGAAATGAAGATGTCTCTAGATGCCACCTCTCAACAAATGCAAAAACCAAGTTTGCATCAATCTTCTTCAAACTGGATCTCTGTAGGGAAGCTAAACCGGACCTAGATATGATAGCCTCAATCTCCGGTGGAAGCTGCTGTGGAACCATTTGGGTCAACTTCAACCCATGTCCTGCCACCTTCAACTCCTTCTTTGCACCTCTCTCCTGAAATCAAATAAAATTAAACAAATTATACAATAGCTACTAATAATTTCGGTTTTTATTCAAAACAAAATAATTATAATTTCAATTTTTTTTATACTAGTAGTAAAAAAATTATAATTTTCTTACCTCACCAAACCATATCCGTCTGGCCACGTGATGCTCGTACGAAACCAAAATACTGGTATCGTACGAACCTCCAGGATATCCCACGGGATCTGCTGCAGCTGCTGATGTACCAACATCATCTACGTGTGTCCTACTCGACGTATCGCCCCGTCCCATCGATCGAACCAGTATCCTCCCATCTCTGCCTCGTGAACGCACCACTGGAAAAAAAACAATAAAAAAATTATTTAATAAAAAAAAAACAATTAAAAAAACATTAAAAAAAAATTCCGGAAGACTTTCTACAAGACTTCCGGTACACAAGTTTTTGGAAAACCATTCCGGAAGACTTTATGAAACTCTTTCGGAACACTTTGCACCAACGCATCATTCCGGAAGACTTCATCAAAGTCTTCCGGAAGTCATTTTTAAAACACCTCATCATACCGGAAGACTTTCATAAAGTCTTCCGGTACCGGAAGACTTTCAAAAACTCTTCCGGTACACAAACTATCAAACCGAAAGACTTACTTTTAGTCTTCCGATAAACACTGCTGAAATGTGAAATTTTTTTTTCTCTCTGTAAATTTGGACGAATGGTAAAAATGGAAAGAAAATCTGATTTTTTAACTATTTATACAAGGGCATTTTGGTCAAAAAAAATTGAATGTGGGGTATAGGATTAATTATAGAGGTGTAGGATAAAGCCTTATGATCTTATTGAGCAACATGCCAGCCCGAAACCATATTCAAAATTATAAGTTATAATTAATGATAAATCATTGATGAAAATTCAATATCTAATTTTGTCTTAGACAACTATTAACAAAATTTTATTTATTTTTCCGATAAAATTATGAATTCAATATAAAAAATTTACAACCTAGAAAATATGTGGTTCAAAGAAAAGCAAAAACTTTATGACAATAAAACATTATCCTTATTTTGAAACAGAATATTCCTGCTTGGCATGGTGGCACCCATCAGCAATCTCTATCTCGATTTAATAATACAGGAACCGAAAGCGGTGTCGTTTCACGCCTTTCATCACACTCAACAACATTGGCTTCTCCGTGAATATATAGATATATAGTAATTATCAACTTAACACTTCATCACACTAACTCTTTCTTCTCTTCAAACTCCATCAACGTTCTTCCTTTCTCCGATCTAGAAAATTCAAATGGCCAAAGATCCAGTTCGTGTTCTTGTCACCGGTGCTGCAGGTATTCTTATCATAACCCTATTTTTTTAATCGGTTACTTCATCGTTTATCATGAGGATCTTTTGTTCTGATATACTTTTTGATCAGATCTAATCCAATCATGTTTCGTGTTTTTAGATTGGTTATTTTTCTTTTTTGTTATTGATTGGCTCTTTAGGTAGAAATAGAACTGTGTTTGATTCATATTGTATTAAGTACTAATAGCTTAGAATTAGTAGGGTGTAGTGGGATCGAATCCGATGTTTGTGCACCACTATGGACTGAACTGACTTAAGAGGGCTCGGGCTCGGGCTTGGGCTTGGGCTCCTTGAGATATTTTTGTTGTACTGATATAATGTTTTGTATATTTTAGGACAAATTGGGTATGCACTTGTCCCTATGATTGCTAGGGGAGTGATGCTGGGTCCTGACCAGACTGTGATCCTCCACATGCTTGATATTGCACCTGCAGCTGAGGCACTGAATGGTGTTAAAATGGAGTTGGTGGATGCTGCTTTCCCTCTTCTTAAAGGTTTCAGTTTCCTTCTTTGCTAAATCTCATGGATTTGGGTATTGGTGTTGGTTTGTGTTGGTTGAATGCTTTAAAGGTTAAATGTGTTGATGGAAATTAATTGTTTCAGGAGTTGTTGCTACAACTGATGTGGTTGAGGCTTGCACTGGAGTCAATATTGCTGTTATGGTTGGTGGGTTCCCTAGAAAAGAAGGCATGGAGAGGAAAGATGTGATGACAAAAAATGTTTCTATCTATAAGTCCCAGGCTTCTGCTCTTGAAAAACATGCTGCTGCAAACTGCAAGGTCATCCTTTAATTCTAAATCTTCATACTTTTCTCTTAATTAATTTCTATTTCTATGTTTACCGCATTTTATGTCAAAAAGATAGGCTCGTTTTTCATATCCTCCGCCTTTTTCAAGAATCTCTTTAGTCTCGGAATGTGTTGGCTGATCTATCTATTCAACATTATTATTGTCATGGTTTTCATCATATGAGCACCAACACTCCATAAGGCGTGTCCTATGTCCGACACGTGTTAGTGTGTCGGACACTATGTTGTTACATTCTATTACTTCTAGTTTTTCAAATTATCACCAGTGTTTACGTGTCAGTGTTGGTTTTTTGTCTAGTGTTGCTGTTGTGTTTGGTATCTGTGTATGTGTTCGTTCTTCATGTGATGTTGTGTCTGGTATCTGTGTATGTGTTCGTTTTTCATGTGATGTTGTGTCTGGTATCTGTGTATGTGTTTGTTTTTCATGTGATGGTGATAAATGCAAAGCTAATATATTACTATTGGCTGCACTGATTATATTTTTTTAATGCTAATCAAGAAGAGATTTGAGTTTGAATTAATTTGGACAATCAATGAGATAGAGGTTGAAATTTCACTTCAATAAGCAGGCACCTTGTTTGAAAGGTTCCACCTGGTTTGGATCGTGTATGGTGAAATCTGTTTCTCTTTACAGAAAATTACTAGTTTTTTTTTTCTTCCATATTTCTAGAACATGATTCAGGCTTTGTGCATTTCCTGGAATATTTACATTTCTTTAAACTCTGGATCATCATGATGCAGGTTCTTGTCGTTGCCAACCCAGCAAACACCAATGCATTGATCTTGAAGGAATATGCTCCATCCATTCCTGAGAAAAACATTACTTGTTTGACAAGATTGGACCATAACAGGGCACTGGGTCAAATTTCTGAAAGACTGAACGTTGAAGTTTCTGATGTGAAAAATGTTATAATCTGGGGTAATCATTCATCATCTCAGTACCCTGATGTCAACCATGCAACTGTTAAAACCTCTTCCGGGGAAAAGCCTGTCCGCGAACTCGTAGCTGATGATGCCTGGTAAGTGGATAGACAAATACCATGACTCACAATTTAAACTATTTTAATGTATTTATTGAATATTGACGTAATTTTCATCATGAAGGTTGAATGCAGAATTCATAACTACCGTCCAACAGAGAGGTGCTGCTATTATTAAAGCTAGAAAGCTTTCAAGTGCACTATCTGCTGCCAGCTCTGCTTGTGATCATATTAGAGATTGGGTTCTTGGAACTCCTGAGGTTGGTTATGTCATATGCTTAATCTCTTTTAATTCAAATTCTTTATAATGAATCTTTTTAATCTCTTTCATTGCAATATATCATCAGGGAACATGGGTATCAATGGGAGTTTATTCCGATGGATCTTACAATGTACCAGCTGGACTGATCTATTCATTCCCTGTCACAACTCGCAACGGCGAATGGGAAATAGTTCAAGGTAATCTTTATAACTTGTGCCAAATTATTTCTTGAATTCTTAGTCTATTTTATTTAGCCATAATATCGCTATTTTAGTTGTTAATGCTTCATGCTTAAAGGTTTGATGTGTGTATGTAATTTAATTTCTCTAATTTACAAACCAGGACTCTCAATTGATGAGTTTTCAAGGAAAAAACTGGACTTGACAGCAGAAGAGCTTTCAGAGGAGAAGGCTTTGGCTTACTCATGTCTCTCTTAGAATGCTTGTTTCCTTGAGTAGTGTCAATGGAGGTGGTTCCATTGTTTTTCAATTCTCAATTTTGAATAATGTATCTCTAAGACATTGAGAAACTATTGATGGATGGTTTTGCCTTTTATGCAAATCATCACTTGTATTGTAATCTCCAATTAAGCCATTCTATTAGGATGTTTGAGCTCATGTCATTTGAGTCAGGATTAATGATATCATTTGAAAGTTGTTGTTACGGCTATTCATGGTATGGTTCATCTAGAAAACCAAGTCATTGTAAAAGTTCATCTGAACCGAACTGAACTGTTTCAGTTTAATCTGTACCAAACTTAACCAAATTATTAGTTTGGTACAAAGATTCTAAACTCTGAATCATACCAAACCATTAACCTCTTTATATACTATACTGCAAAATCACAAATAGAACAACACCTACTGAATTGAAACTTGAATCTTTTTCAGCATAGATTGACTTCCGGCTCAGTAAGGAACACGACCCATGGAAAAAAGAAGTTTTATAGTGTACTTTATGGTTCTATACATTCAAGATCTTCGTGCTTTCTTTTTGAATATAAATTTGTGAGTTTGTAATTTTGGATTTGATTCTGAAATGAGATGTTATTTGGGGGTTTAGGGTTCATAAGTGAATTGATAATATAGGTTTAATAAGTATGGTTCTGTTTAATAAATTTTGGTTTGGTTTGGTTACTAAACTATTCTAAAAGTAATGGGTCAGCAGTTAATTTTTTTTTAATAAGGTCAATATATTGAAAGAAAAATGTACAACCATAGTTAAAAAAAGGAACAAGTTAGTTCCATCAAGAAGAGATAAATCTAAATATATATGTTTAATCTATTCTTTACTAAATTATTCCGATGTTCCTTCAAGAAGAGATAAATCTAAATAAATATATATCTAACTTATTTTTTACGAAATCATTTCAAATTCTCAAACGAATAGAATAAAAAACTATGGAGGAATTTATGTTAAGAACAATATTTACAAGAGAATCAGTTTTATAATTCGATTCAATTTTGTGGATTTTTTAAACAACCCTAATTATTGTCATTGGAATATATACAAAGTCTCTTTGGTGTAGCATCTTTTATGGGACCAAATTAAATGAAGATTTTTTTTTTTTTTTGAAAAATCAAATTTATACATTCTCTTTGGTGTAGCATCTTTTATGGGACCAAATTAAATGAAGTTTTTTTTTTTTTGAAAAATCAAATTTATACATCTAAATTTCATGTAATTTTCTTTTCTTTTAAGTAGCAGGGGTTATCATATTTTATTCTCTAATAAAAATTAGGTTTGAGAGAATCTGATAAGTCTTTAGTCAAGTAAGAGTCCTAGTTTTTAGGATAGTTTGTTGAATTGATTTAGTCAAGTTTGTTTCCTTATTTCTAGCTAGAAGTGGGTTGTAGTTTGTTACTGCACATTAGTTTTGTTCTCTATTTATTTTACTGCATTTTACAAGGAATAAACAAGTGTACTGTAAGTTATTTTCTTGAATTCTTGTTGAATCTAACAACCTGGTATCAGAGCGTAACTTGAGAGAGATGGGTTCAGAAGCAAACTTTGTTTCAGCATCCATTCCAAAGTTCGATGGTGACTACGATCATTGGAGCATGGTTATAGAGAATCTTCTTCGATCCAAGGAGTACTGGGTTGTTGTCGAATCGGGCTACATCCAACCTACGAGTATGGATGGGATGACGCCAACGCAAAAATAGAATCTAGAGGAGATGAAGTTAAAGGATTTGAAAGCTAAGAATTACTTGTTTCAGTCACTTGACAAGTCAATTCTGAAGACGATTACACAGAAGGAGACATCCAAACAGCTTTGGGATTCCATGAAGATGAAGTGCCAAGGTAATGTTCTAGTGAAGAGAGCTCAGCTCAATCGTCTACGCCAGGACTTTGAGGTTCTGACAATGAAACAGGGCGAATCGATAAATGATTACTTTAGTCGAGTAATGACGGTTGCAAATGACATGAGGAATTATAGGGAATATGTGAGTGATGTCAAGATCGTTGAGAAGATTTTGAGAACACTTACTGATAAATGGAACTACATTGTTTGTTCCATTGAGGAAGCCAATGACATAAATCAACTCTCTGTGGATTCCTTGCAAAGTTCTCTACTTGTTCATGAGCAAAAGTCCAAGGAGATGAGGGTGAAGAACATGCTTTGAAAGTGACTCAAGAAGAGGGCTATGGTGGAAGAGGACGAGGAAAAACTGATTTCAGAGGAGGCCAAGGAGAAGGTAGAGGCCGGGGTCGCCTAAACTGGAGCAAAGATATAGTTGAGTGTTATAAGTGTCATAAGCCTGGACACTTTCAGTACGAGTGCCAAGCAAATTATATAAATTTGGAAATCGATAATCTTGTGAAATTCTGTAAGTTTCTAAACTATGGATTTGTTCTCCACCTTTTGGAATGAATAGAGTTGTTGTTTCAGATACAACCTGTGAGACAAAGACTTTTTCATATACAATGATTCAATTTTTCCCCACACAGCAACCATATTTTGCTCCCTGGCAACTTTTCTTAGAACTTTATCCCCGAGGCACAAGATAATGGCACTCTTGGCCTTATCCATCATCTCAATCTTCTATACCTGTGTAAGCCCTGCAGGCATTAATACTTCACTCTTCAAAGCATCGATACACTTCTCTTGAATTAAAATTACTTGCATCTTAATTTTCCACAACCCAAAGTCATTGTTACCGGAATATTTCTCGATCTGCCATATACTAAACATGATATTCCCTTTGCTCCACACTCAACACACCACTTATTGTTAATCTTGTTGTGAATTACAACAAAATTCAATATCAATTTGTGGGGCAAAGAATAGTAGCAACCAAAATAAATGGTTTACAATAATAATAATCCGTACACAGGTAATATAACAGAATAAGTCAAGAAACAAAATGAAGGTTTGTTTACCCAGTTCGATCATACGATCTATTATGGGGGAGAGAACAACTCTCCAATTCACTATACTCAGAAAGTTGTTACAAGAAATTTGATAACTCGAATGTGTATCGATTATTTAATGGGATTTCCGATTATTTGACATGTTAATTTACGTATTTTGGACGATATTACGCGAGAATTGTGTTTGTTTTGTAGATATTTGATCAAACATGACTTTTGGAGGCAAATGTGTAAAAGGAAGCTTATTGGACAAGAAACGAGGGAAAAAGAAGGAAAAGAGCAAGAAAAAGCCATTATGCATAATCCACCTGTGGGACGCCCGTCTCATAGGTGAAACGACTGTCTCATGTCCAAGATGGGCATCTCACATCCAAGTTGACCGTCTAAACATGCAAGTTGCTCGTTACAGTTTTAAAACGCTCGTCTCAAGTCAAAATTCTAGAAACTTAAAATACGAAACATAATTCAACAGAGAGAGCCGTTGTGAGAATCTTTCGCTCAAACTAGAGAATATTTCTCCACCCTAATCAACTCATTCTATGCAACTCAGTTCAAAGCCCAATCGAAGTCCAAGCCTACAATTTCTCAACAGACCTAAGCCACTGCCTATAAATAGAAGCAACTGCAATTTTGTAGAGGAATGCTTCGTTCAAGTCCAATTTTCTGCCGTTTTCTTTTCGTTCGAAGTTTGCAAGTTTATTTTTTAGCATTCATTTTTATTTTTCTTTACCGACCTCTAAAGATAGTTTCCATCATTAGGTAAGTATCACCATTTTAATTGTTTTCAGCCACTGAATTATTGTTTATTTTTCAAGTTTTCAGAAATTTGGTTGATCAAGAACATTGCAACCAGGTTTCTAATTTTTATGCTTTATGGTTTATTTATCATTGTATTTATTTATATTATGAATTACTTCTCCTTCTACTTTCTTTGTTCTTATTTAATATGTCTGGCTAAACTGTTAATCGGTATGTAGTTGTCTAACCGGAACGAATTTGGTAGAATTAGGCTATTGCTTTAAATTAAGTTATTTTTCAATTTCGATTTCTTGTTTTAATTAACTTTTGTTGCGAGAGTAAGAGAGTATAAAAGATTAGGATTAAGACCACGGGAGTGTGAGATTATAATCAGATAGCTGAAATCAGACATTTGTTTTAAATACAGGGGAAGCGCTTTAAAACTAAGTAGAACCTTTAGGTTTCAAAAAAATATTTCCAACTTAAATTG
This sequence comes from Lathyrus aphaca, assembly GCA_963966055.1. NCBI lineage: Eukaryota > Viridiplantae > Streptophyta > Magnoliopsida > Fabales > Fabaceae > Lathyrus > Lathyrus aphaca. Next base: position 161,402,860 of record OZ014520.1, on the reverse strand, counting down.
ACACAGTGGGAGCGTTCAATTGAAAATAGGAGTATAGTAATAGGCAAGACCATGAGAGTGTGAGTCAATGAATTTTAAACCGAGAGTTTCTACGGAGAGATAACTTAACAAAATTTAATAAGTCGAACCTCTATTGAATTCGCGAAGGCGAATCAATTACGTACCGATATCATTACCATTAATTTAAATTAATTAATTTTTAATTTTCTCTTAATATTTAAAATATTGCTCGCCTTAGCTAAACATAGTAACATCCGATATCACTATGTTAATTATCGAGTCTATGTGGGACCGATATCTTTTATTATTATGTGATAGACTGTGCACTTGCAGTTAATAACTATTAGACTCAGAAAGTCGTCACCAAGTTTTTGGCGCCGTTGTCGGGGACTTAGATTTAGTCAATAGTGCATTAAGTTGTTGCGCCATCTAGACTAAGGCAACAAATTTAGCTGTAGATGTTTAGAATTGGCATAATTTTTGACCAACAAGAAGTGTTGAACTTAGTTCAGGATGTCACACCAGATGTTGTGACATTATCAAACAGAGTATAAGTTAATGAACTTAGTTCAGGATGTCACACCAGATGTTGTGACATTGTGCAAGTTAATGAATTAAGTTCAGACATCAGGATGTCACACCAGATGTTGTGACATCTCAGACCTGCTACCAGACTTAAATGATGCATAACAGAACTGAGTAAATTCAGGGAATTTATCTGGAATTAATTATGAATGAATAAACAATGCAAGGCGCATCTGTAGGGAGCTTAGTTATCTGTTTTCAGTATAACAGAATAACTATCTCACCTAGAATCAAGGAAGTAACAAACCCTAATTCAAGGTGATGACAACATGCGTATCAGGACTGGATATTCTACAGAAAGCCCAAAATCCAAGCATCTATTTAAGCAACAGAAACTCTCAGAATAGAGTACGAAATTAAGAAGACTAAATAGTGTGGTTGTGTTTAATAGCAGGTTTTTAGTTGTGTATCACTTTATGAGCTTTTAAGCAAAAAGTGTATTGTGTCTTGATTGAAACTGTGAAGTAAAATCAAGCTGTTGTGTTTGAAGTGTGACTTCAATTTTATTAAACTTGTAACATATCACTGTGTGATTGAGGGGGAGTGAGTTGGTACTCATATATAAGTTTTGTCTTAGGTAGAAATTGCCTTGGGTAGATATTAAGTGAAGGATTAAACTGAGTGGTTTAAGTCCAGAATTAATATTATTTATATTGGATTTCCTTCCTGGCTTGGTAGCCCCCAGATGTAAGTGTGGAGATACACTGAACTGGGTTAACAATTTCCTGTGTTATTTACTTTACCTGCACTTTAAGTTTTGTTTAAGTCTTCAAGTGTTTAAACATCTCATTCGACATCACGTACCTGATCCCAGAATTTCAATTGGTATCAGAGCAGGCACCCTGCCTGTTTAACTGGGTGAGATCTAGGGACTGCAAATTTTGGGAACATGGACAGAGATGTAGGATTTGTGAATAGACCACCTATATTGGATGGATCCAACTATGAATACTGGAAGCCAAGAATGGTAGCTTTCATAAAATCACTTGATAGTAGGGCTTGGAAAGCAGTCAACAAAGGATGGGAACACCCTGTCCAAGACAATAAGGATGGGGCAAAAGTGTTGAAACCTGAAGAAGAATGGAGCAAGGAGGAAGAAGATTCAGCACTTGGAAACTCCAAAGCCTTAAATGCCTTATTCAATGGCATTGATAGGAACAAATTCAGACTTGTGCATCACTGTGAGCTGGCCAAAGATGTTTGGGACACTCTCAAAATCACTCATGAAGGAACATCAAAGGTGAAGATGTCAAGACTTCAACTTCTCACCACCAAGTTTGAAAACTTGAGAATGAAGGAAGATGAGACAATTCATGAGTTTTACATGAACATCTTGGAAATAGCTAATACTTCTGGTGCTTTGGGAGAGAAGATGAGTGATGAAAATCTGGTAAGAAAGATTCTCAGATCTTTACCAAAAAGATTTGACATGAAGGTTACTGCAATAGAAGAAGCTCAGAACATATGCACAATGAAGGTTGAAGAGCTCATTGGTTCCCTTCAAACATTTGAGATGGGAATGAATGATACAATTGTGAAGAAGAACAAAAGCATAGCCTTGGTTTCAAATACTGATAAAGAAGAAGAAAATCATGAAGCAGACTCTGAAGAAAATTTATCAGAAACAATTGCCATGCTTGGAAGACAATTCAACAAGATTCTCAGAAGAATGGATAGCAGGTCCAGACCAAGTGGAAGAAACTCAAACTCTTATGAGAATAAAAGACCTTATGATGCTAATAGAAGGTAAAATTATGATGAGAAGACCAACCAAGGAAAAGGGATTTAATTTCATGGATGTGAAGGATATGGACACATCAGAAATGAATGCCCTACCTATCTAAAGAAGCAGAAGAAAGGTCTCTCTGTGACCTGGTCAGATGAAGACTCAGGATGTGAATCAGAAGAAGAATCTGCAAAACACATCATTGCTCTAGCTGGAGTATGTGAATATGAAGGGGGATCCAGTGATGAGGAGCTGACTTTTGAAGAGCTTGAAGAATCATACAAGATGCTGTGTAAAAGGAGCACTGAAGTATGCATGGACAATATAAAGCAGAAGAAGCAGATTGAGGCATTAAAGGTTGAAAAGACAAATAGTCTAGAGATCATTGACACTCTGAAAAGTGAAGTAAGCCTTCTCAACTCCAAGTTGGAGAATATGTCAAAATCTGTCAGAATGCTGAACAGTAGCTCAAACACACTTGATGTCATTCTCAACAACAACAAGCATTCAGGGGATAAAACTGGGCTGGGATTTAATAAAGCTCAAAAGTTTGAGGCTAGATCCAACAAAACAACTTCAAATCCTATAAAGTCAGACAAGATGTCCCAACAGATGTCCCAACATCATGAAAAGAACATGATGAAAAAGAAGTATCAAAGATGGAGATTCCATCATTGTGGAAGGTTTGGTCACATCAAACCTTTTTGCTACAAGTTGCATGGACATCCAAATCAGAGGTATCAGCAACCCCCTAAGCAAAAGACAGAGGTTATCAAGAAAGTGCTGCATGGACATCAAAATCAAAGATATCAACAACCCCCTAAGCAGAAGACAAAGGTCATCAAGAAAATATGGGTACCTAAAGCTAGTCTTCATGCTGATCAAAGCTACAAATACATGCCCAAGAACAAGCTCAACAAACAACCTTGGAGCTCTAAAGATAGTCACTACACAGGGCAGAGACATAAAAGGAAACCTCACAACAGGCAAAAATGGTCAAAGAAGGTTGTTGCCTATATAGCTCATACATCTCTCAGAGTATCAGCTAAAGAAGACTGGTACTTTGACAGTGGATGCTCAAGGCACATGACTGGATTGAAGAATCTGCTGGTAGACTTAAAGTCACACTCATCTAGATATGTAACCTTTGGAGATGGAGCTAAAGGAGAAATCAAGGGAGTTGGGACTTTGGACTGCCCAGATGTACCAAGACTAGATGATGTGCTGCTGGTAAAAGGATTGACTGCTAACTTGATCAGCATAAGTCAATTATGTGATCAAGGTTACAGTGTAAACTTTACCAAAACTAAATGCATAGTGTCTGATAAAGAACAGAAGGTTGTCATGAGAGGAGCCAGATCTAAAGACAACAGTTATATGTGGGAACCTCAAGATTTCAGTCTCACTTCAACTTGCTCCTTAGCCAAAGAAGAAGAAGTGAAGCTATGGCACCAAAGACTGGGCCATCTTCATCTCAGAGGAATAAAGAAGATCATATCTATGGAGGCTGTAAGAGGTATTCCTAGACTGAAGATTGATGAAGGCAAAGTATGTGGTGAATGTCAAATAGGCAAGCAAACCAAGATGTCCCATCCAAAGCTCCAACATCTGACAACTTCCAAAGTTTTGGAATTATTACATATGGATCTTATGGGACCAATGCAGGTTGAGAGTCTTGGGGGAAAAAGGTATGCCTATGTAGTTGTTGATGACTTTTCAAGATATACATGGATAAATTTCATCAAAGAAAAGTCTGATGTGTTTGATGTATTCAAAGATTTGTGCCAAAGAATACAAAGAGAAAAAGCAAGCTGTGTGGTCAGAATAAGAAGTGACCATGGAAAGGAGTTTGAGAATAAAAAATTCTCAGATTTCTGTTCTTCAGAAGGAATCAATCATGAGTATTCTTATCCTATCACCCCTCAACAAAATGGGATTGTTGAGAGGAAGAACATAACTATCCAAGAGTCAGCAAGAGCTATGATCCATGCTAAAAAGTTACCACTGTACTTCTGGGCTGAAGCTATGAACACAGCTTGTTACATTCACAATAGAGTCACTCTAAGAAAAGGAACCTTGTCCACCATCTATGAAGTCTGGAAGGGCAGAAAACCTACAGTCAAGTACTTCCATGTGTTTGGAAGCAATTGTTATATTCTGGCTGATAGGGAACAAAGAAGAAAGATGGATCCTAAAAGTGATGAAAGGATTTTCCTTGGATACTCCATAAATAGGAGAGCCTATAGAGTATTTAACTCCAGAACCAAGGTTATAATGGAGTCAATAAATGTGATCATTGATGATGCCCCTGCAGATGTTGCAGATGATGTTGGAACATCTGCTGACAGTCAGACTGAAGTTGAAATAAATAGTGATAATCTTGACTTCACTCTAACTGAGGCAAGGACAGAACAATCCAGCAAACCTCCCTCCATCAGAATCCAGAAGGATCATCCTAAAGATCTGATAATTGGTGATCCCAACAGTGGTATAATCACTAGATCAAGAGAGATGATTTCAGGTTCTTGTTTTGTTTCAAAAATAGAACCTAAAAACATCAAGGAAGCTCTTAATGATGAGTACTGGATTTCTGCTATGCAAGAAGAATTAGGCCAGTTCACAAGGAATGAAGTGTGGGATCTTGTTCCTAGACCTGATGACATAAATGTGATTGACACTAAATGGGTGTATAAGAACAAGTCAAATGAGCAGGGAGTTGTTACAAAGAACAAGGCTAGACTTGTAGCTCAAGGATACACACAAATTGAGGGAGTAGACTTTGATGAAACCTTTGCACCAGTAGCAAGGCTTGAATCAATCAGACTACTTTTAGGAATTGCTTGTATCCTGAAATTCAAGCTATTTCAAATGGATGTTAAAAGTGCCTTTCTAAATGGGTATCTTAATGAGGAGGTATATGTGGAGAAACCTAAGGGATTTGTTGATCCAAGCTGTCCAAATCATGTATAAAACTAAGGAAGGCTCTTTATGGTCTGAAGCAAGCCCCAAGAGCATGGTATGAGAGACTGACTACTTTTCTCATAAAACAAGGGTATAAGAAAGGTGGAATAGACAAAACCTTGTTTGTGAAGGATGAAGAAGGAAATGTCATGATTGCTCAAATATATGTAGATGACATAGTCTTTGGTGGGATGTCAGATAGGATGGTTAAACATTTTGTCACTCAAATGGAATCTGAATTTGAGATGAGCCTAGTAGGAGAACTAACCTACTTTCTTGGACTGCAAATCAAGCAGATGGAGGACTCCATGTTCATATCCCAAAGCAAGTATGCAAAGAACATTGTCAAGAAGTTTGGGATGGACAATGCTAGTCTCAAAAGAACACATGCCCCCACTCATTTAAAGCTGACAAAGGATGACAAGGGTGAGAATGTAGACCAAAGCTTATACAGAAGCATGACTGGAAGCCTATTATATCTGACTGCTAGCAGACCAGATATAGCCTTTGCAGTAGGTGTATGTGCAAGATATCAAGCTGAGCCAAAAGTAAGTCATCTAAACCAGGTTAAGAGGATTTTGAAATATGTCAATGGTACTTGTGACTATGGCATAATGTACTTTCATGGATGTAAACCAATTCTCACTGGCTTCTGTGATGCTGACTGGGCTGGTAGTGCTGATGATAGAAAGAGCACATCAGGAGGATGCTTCTTTCTAGGAAACAATTTGATTTCTTGGTTCAGTAAGAAACAAAATTGTGTATCCTTATCCACTGCTGAAGCTGAATATATTGCAGCTGGTAGCAGTTGCTCACAGTTGGTTTGGATGAAGCAAATGCTCACAGAATACAATGTCCCACAAGATGTCATGACATTGTACTGTGACAATTTAAGTGCTATTAACATATCAAAGAATCCTATCCAACACAGCAGGACCAAGTACATTGATATCAGGCATCATTTCATCAGAGATCTTGTGGAAGAGAAGGTGATCTCATTAGAACATGTAGCCACAGATCTGCAATTGGCTGATATATTTACTAAAGCTTTAGATGCTACCCAATTTGAAAACCTAAGGGGTAAATTGGGAATCTGCTTATGTGAAATATAGCAGTTATGGAGAAGTGCCAACATGTCCTATGACATCGTGTGGCATGATCACCAGATGGCAGCATCAGTCTGGTCACTAACTCTGTGTATTCCACTTTTTAGAATTCCACCAGTAACGGAATTTATAAAAGCTCACACTTGCTCTCAGCTCTTCATCTCCTCACTATCTCCTCAAAATCATTTACATGCGAAAGCTGATCTTCTGAGCTCATCAAAATCAATCAAACCTAAACTCTTCTTCCACAACATTCGAAAATGTCTCAACATCAAAACCCTAACATCATGGAAGAAAATCTCAACCAAGAAGATGTGGTGCATGCAACCCCAATCTCTATGGTTCCAATGGATACTACTCCCATAGACGAAATCAGAGGAAGTGTCCCTCTTGCTTAAAAGCCTAGAACTCCAAATGTGAGAAGAGCAAAGGAACCTGTGTTCAGCAAAAGCAAAGGGATTCCTTCATCCTCAAACACCACCCCCAAAGCTTCTGACTATGTGGATGAATCCATCAAGCATCTTATGAACAGAATACTATCTGAACAAAGAGTGGTGCATGGGATATCTGTTCCCCTGAACAGCATGCCTGCTCCACAAGAGGAACAGAGCAATCAGGCTGAAGAGGACACTCCTGCTCAACAGGATGTCCCAACAAATGTTGAAGCATTTGAGGACCAGAACAAGGCCTCAACTGATGATGATGAAGCCACTGATGACCAAGCTTCTGTTGATCCACCTGCTGAAAAGGAGGCTCCCCAACCTCCTCCTGCTGAAACTATAGATGATGACTCTGACACAGAGATCATTGCATCTGTCAACCCTAGCATAGCCAAAAGGCTTAGGGCTAGGAAGGAGAAGAAGTCTGCTGGACATGCAACTCCTGAAGAGAAACAACCTACTCCAAATAAAGACAAGGCCAAAGTTGTATTTGGACCTACTAAACAATGGAGCAAGGTGAGTACACAAAAGAGAAAAGCTGTTACTCCACCTGATTCAGATGTTGAAGAGGATGTCTCAACATCTCCACCAAGGAAGAAACCAACACCTTCAAGGTCTACCTCTGCTGTTCCAGAAGCTCCTCTGGACAATGTGTCATTCCATCATGTGTCAAGTGTGAGCAGATGGAAATTTGTCTACCAAAGAAGGGTGGCACTGGAAAGAGAGCTGGGCAGCAATGCACTGGAGTGCACTGAAGTAATAGACCTAATATCATCTGTTGGCTTATTCAATACTGTTTCAAAATTTTCACCCTGCTATGAGCTGCTGGTCAAGGAGTTCATTGTCAACCTTCAAGAAGACTGTGCTGATGGAAAGTCAGAAGAATTCAGAAAGGTGTATGTAAGAGGGAGATGTGTGGAATTCTCTCCTAGGGTTATAAATCATTACCTAGGGAGAGAATCTGATGGGCCTAATGAGCTGGGGAAGACTGACAACCAGGTTTGCAAGGTCATCACTGCCAATCAAGTCAAAGCTTGGCCAGTCAAGGGCAAACTTTTTGTTAGCTTGCTTACAAGGAAATATGCAATGCTGCATAGAATAGGTACTGTCAACTGGGTCCCTACCAACCATACTTCTTCAATAGCTACTGGATTGGGAAGGTTCATTTATGCTGTGGGCACCCAAACAAAGTTGGACTTTGGGGCTTACATATTTGATCAAACACTGAAGCATGTAGGAATATCAACAACAAAGCTTCCCATTTCTTTTCCATCTCTGCTCTGTGGAATCATCCTCAACCAGTATCCAGGAATCCTCACTGAGAAGGATTCAGTCTGCAAGAGAGAGATTCCTCTGGCCTTCCACTACAAACTTTTCTTGAGCCATCATGCTGCTGATGTTGAAGCTCCCAGTGGGACATCTGCTGGACCTTCAAAAGCAAAGACTCCCATATCCAAAGCTTCCTTGATTGCAGAACTGAAGAACACCTGCAAAGAGCTGGATGCCAGGAAGCAAAAGCTTGAGGAAATTATTCAAAGGCTGGAGATGGAAGAGAGTGCTCAGAAGGATGCTAAATCTGATGATGACTCTGATGATGAATCTGAAGAGGAAGAAGATACTGAATATGAAGACTCTGAGTGAAAATGTGTGTGAGGAATGTGTACTGTCTGCTTCAGCATTGTATTTTGGTTTTGTAATTTTGTATTTCTCTCTGATTATGTAATTTGGCCCCAATTTCTGTCTAACAAGGGGGAGAAGAGAACTGAACTGATCAACAACAATGTATGCTGCAGTTTGCCTGATTAATGAAAATGCTGTTTGTCTGTTTAATGTCTGCTTCTGAACTAAGTTGTTTTTAATAGAAAATTTGTGTTGAACAAGTCAGAATACATACAGGTTTGAGGGGGAGTAAACTCTCACATGATTCAACAGAAAAGAACTGCTACACTCTGATAAATTAAACTCTGCTGCACTCTGATAAAACCAGAAGATTATGTTAGCCAAAAATTAGCCAAAGGGGGAGTTTGTAGATGTTTAGAATTGGCAGAATTTTTGACCAACAAGAAGTGTTGAACTTAGTTCAGGATGTCACACCAGATGTTGTGACATTATCAAACAGAGTATAAGTTAATGAACTTAGTTCAGGATGTCACACCAGATGTTGTGACATTGTGCAAGTTAATGAATTAAGTTCAGACATTAGGATGTCACACCAGATGTTATGACATCTCAGACCTGCTACCAGACTTAAATGATGCATAACAGAACTGAGTAAATTCAGGGAATTTATCTGGAATTAATTATGAATGAATAAACAATGCAAGGCGCATCTGTAGGGAGCTTAGTTATCTGTTTTCAGTATAACAAAATAACTATCTCACCTAGAATCAAGGAAGTAACAAACCCTAATTCAAGGTGATGACAGCATGCGTATCAGGACTGGATATTCTACAGAAAGCCCAAAATCCAAGCATGTATTTAAGCAACAGAAACTCTCAGAATAGAGTACGAAATTAAGAAGACTAAATAGTGTGGTTGTGTTTAATAGCAGGTTTTTAGTTGTGTATCACTTTATGAGCTTTTAAGCAAAAAGTGTATTGTGTCTTGATTGAAACTGTGAAGTAAAATCAAGCTGTTGTGTTTGAAGTGTGACTTCAATTTTATTAAACTTGTAACATATCACTGTGTGATTGAGGGGGAGTGAGTTGGTACTCATATCTAAGTTGTGTCTTAGGTAGAAATTGCCTTGGGTAGATATTAAGTGAAGGATTAAATTGAGTGGTTTAAGTCCAGAATTAATATTACTTATATTGGATTTCCTTCCTGGCTTGGTAGCCCCCAGATGTAAGTGTGGAGATACACTGAACTGGGTTAACAATTTCCTGTGTTATTTACTTTACCTGCACTTTAAGTTTTGTTTAAGTCTTCAAGTGTTTAAACATCTCATTCGACATCACGTACCTGATCCCAGAATTTTAATAGCTATCCTTCGTCGATTGTATGCCCAATACTCGCTCCCGAGGCGAAGATTTAGAACCCCTGATCGACGAAGTAGAATGTTTCATAAGTTCGAGACGCCGAACCGAACCCAACGAAATACTTATTCCTGAAATTATTATATCAGAACCAGTTGAAGAACCAAACATGGCCGAAAATGGAGCACCACGTTCACTCAAGTCTTATGCGACTCCAAAATAATAAGAACCGCACAACAATATTGCCGCACCAACAATAACCCGAAACGATTTTGAAATCAAATCTTCACTGCTGCAAGCTGTACAACAGAACCAGTTTTCTGGAAACCCGACGGACGATCCAAATGAACATCTGAAGAAGTTCGTACAATACGCAGATACCGTGAAAGCAAATGGTGTAACCCAAGACGCAATTAGACTAAGACTCTTTCCGTTCTCTTTAAGAGATGAAGCTTGGGCTTGGTTACAATCATTACCAGCCAACTCTGTCACAACATGGGCAAAACTGAAGAAAGTTTTCTTATCTCGTTATTTCCCGCCAAGCAAGACAACTATGCTGAGAGCTCAAATTAACGGATTTCGACAAAAAGATGCCGAATCACTTTACGAAGTGTGGGAAAGGTACAAGGACCTGTTAAGATTATGCCACACCATGGGTTTGAAAATTAGGTAACCATCATAACCTTCTATAATGGACTTCTATACAACACTAGGATGTCAATAGACACTGCCGCGGGCGGCGCTCTTATAGATAAACATTACGAAGAAGCCTATAACCTCATTGAGAACATGGCACAAAACCATTGCCAATGGGGAGGAGAAATAACACCTGTAGAGAAGAACCAGACTAAAGGAGGAATGTATGAAGTAAGCCGTTTAGATCACATAAATGCCAAGATGGATGCCATAGTTCAAAAAATCGATAACTTGACTATAACACCACCAGCCACCGTGGCTGCCGTAACTTCAAATTGTGAGATTTGTGGAATCCCAGGACACACATCACCCGAATGTCAATTACTTGCAGGACTAGCCACCGATCAAGTGAACTATGCTCAAGGAAACCCATATTCTAATACCTACAACCCAGAATGGAAAAATCACCCAAATTTCTCTTACAAGAATAACAACGCCTTGTATGCGTCTAATCAAGAACCAGCTGCACCACCAGGATATCAGAAAGTTGTTGCACCCAATCCATATGTTCCTAGGAAATCAAACCTCGAACTGATGATGGAAAACTTCATTGTTGCTCAGGCTCAAACAAACAAGGATTTCCTAAATCAGAACATCCATACTAGTGAACAAATAAAGCAATTGGTGACAAAGTTAGATGCTTTAGCTTCTCATAACAAGATGTTAGAAACCCAAATTTCTCAAGTAACCCAACAACAAACATCCACTGCTTCCCCATCTGGAACTTTTCCTGGACAACCAAAACCAAATCCTAAGGGTCATACGAATGTAATCATACTAAGGAGCGGAAAAGAGTTGGACGGACCTACCGATCCTAGAACCGAAAACCCAACCATGTACCAACAACCTGAGAAATCAACTGAGAAAAATGATAAACCACATGAAAAGGAAACCAACGAACAAGAGGATGAGGAAAAGGAAAAACCTTATGTACCTCCGCCACCATATAAACCGCCGATTCCGTACCCCCAACGGTTAACAAATTCTAAAAAAATGGGACAATTCAAGAAATTCGTATGTAACACCCCAAAATTTGCCCTCTTATTTATTACCCTCTAACTGGCTTATGCTTCATCCATATGGATCTTACATTAGGTTATACACTCATAAACTTGCATTTTCATTGAACTCATGAGGCATGGGATGGGAGCATTCTCCGTTTATTTGATTTTTTCCAGAGGAGAGTTATTTGACTATAATACTCGAATTAAGACAAAGGTTTGAGCTAACGAAATCAGGAGCATCTTTCTATCAAAGTTCATCCACATACAAGGCTTTCCTTTGCCAAGACTCGTTAGGGATTGTTCCTTATTCAATGACAGACGATAGTCATCAGGATTAATTCACCTTTCGAATAATGTTTTGTGTAAGATGTTGCAGTCCATAGATTAAGCCATGGTAGTCTGGTTTCAAGGTTTAGTTCAGAATTGGTGGGAATTCGGTTTTGATGTGATTTGCGGGTGTAATTCAAGATTGATTAATGATTTGCCTTATTTCCCAAGGATTGATCTAATTTGGTCTCAAATACGATTTTTGTGGGTTCGATCCAATCAAAGGAGTTTCGTCACGTCCAATTTCAACGGTTATTTAAATTGAGATATTATTCGGATGCACGTTGGTTATTTGTTTTTGGTTCATCATCACCTGTGAAGATTTTTATCCGAATATTCATTCAAGTGCACAAGTTATCAAGATTTGTAAGTTTTCGATATCACCTAAGTTTCACTGAATTCAAGTTTCATGAATGTGGTTCAAGTGAATTCAATGCAAAGTTCAAAAAAAATATAGTGGAAAAGGAGATTGTGAAGAAAAAAAAAGGACTTGAATTTCTTACAAGTTGCTTTTATTTTTTTTTTTATTTTTTTATTAACAAATAACAGAAGGTGAAAGATACAAATTAACTCAAAACAATAACACAGGAAAAATTTACAGGAAATTGATACAAAACTCCAGAAAATGAATATAAAGTTAGTTACAAATTCTAAATGAAAAAAATTCTTAACAGAAAAATCAGTTATAAAAACTGAAACTCTAACAGAAATCAAGGGGGGACTTCACCATTTTCTCATCCAAAAATTCAGTTTTTCCACCCAATCTTCTTCTTCTCTTCCAACACTTCATTCATGAATTCAACACTCTTCCATCTTCCTCTTCACTCACCCAAAATCGCTTCATTCTTCTTCTTCTTAACTCTCTTCTCCACTCTTCACCTTCACCCATTTCTGAACCTGCATTCATAATCTCAACCTGCATAACCGCATAACAAACTCTCAGTTTCTTGTTCTTCTAAACTCAACCTCACTCTCTGCATCATGATCTTCATTGAAATCACTTTCTCAAATTCAATCCTCAGCGATAAATCACCTTCAATATTTTCTAATCAAAACTTCTAAATCTTCAAACACATCTTCAAAAACTTCATCAAGAACCTGCAAGTCAAGTCCACATCAACATAATCTTCATCAATCATCAAAACTCACAATCTGTAAACATCATCAACAACAACAGTAAGAGCAAGGAGTGTGCAAGAACAGCGATAACGTATCAGAATTTCATACCTGAAGCAATTCGTCGGATTCATCGTTTCCCTCAACTCACGGCTCATTGTTGCATCTTCCGCAGTGACTGGTGTGATATCGTATGGGCTCGTTTCCTACGCCCGTGTCGATGTATTGTTCATGAGAAAGAGATGGGGTTACGACACTCAAAGCTACAATTAGAAATAAATGGATTCAGAGAAGAATTGGTAGAGAAGCGTGTGACAACCAAATGAGTTGCAGCAAAGAAGAAAGATTCGAAAGCTACGAAAAGAAGCAGAAGAGTATCAAGAACGTACCAATCGCACCGACTCGAAGAAACACCAATACTTTCAGTCTTCGACAACGCTTCGGCATCGCCACTGTTATTTTCTCCAGACTGTTGCATAAGGATCGCAACAACGATACTCGCGCGAGAACTTTCAATCACCCTGCAACAAACAACCAAAGCATCGGCAAGAACGAGTCAATAGTCGAATTCACCAACAATAATTACACACTTGCAAACCAACAATTGCAGAACACGGAATTTCAAAAGGAGGAAAAGACGGAAACCATTACCTTGAAGATTCGTCGGCCTACGTGCGATCGGTGTAAGGTTGAGGGTCAATGATGGCGAAAACGGAAATGGAAAGAGTGCTGTCTTCGGAAATGCAAGGCATCCGAAACAGTGATATGCCAAGGCTGAAGATCGGTGATGCGGTGGCCTATCTCGCTTTCCGAAGATAAATTTTGACGATGAAGATGATGATGACGAATAGAGGGCAAAGGTTCAAGAAGGGGTCGAAGATTTAAGAGCAGTTGCGAATCGGAATCTCTTGCCTAAAGCTCACATCTCCGCCGTCGCTTTCACTTTATAGGTAAGCTCTCAACGCGATTTCGTTTAAAAGTGTTGATAGATTTTGTTCTTGTTCTTTCGAATTGGTAATCTATGGTGGGTCGGGATGAGGAGAACTGGGTGAATATAAGTTGAGAGTGACGAGATGTTGTTAAACGGAGGTTGTTTGAGAAAGGACACGGAATCGATGAGAGCTTGTAGGTCCGGTGGTGGTAGCGGTGGTGCTAGGGTTTGGCTTGGAAGAAGAAGATGGAGAGGTTGCGGCGGTGGTAAGGGTGAGAAGAAGTGGAACAATGGCGGCGAATGGGGGGAGGGAGAAGACCTAGGTTTTTCGGTAATGAGATTTTGATTCAGCATTTTGGGTTTTGGCTTTTGTTTTATAAATTTGTTTATTAGATTTAAGCTTAATGAAAAGATTAAGAATATAATGGAGTATTAAGAGCATAATAAAAGCAATAAATATTAATTAAATCCATTTTTAATTAGGTTGCGGCGGTGGTAGGGTTTGGCTTGGAAGAAGAAGATGGAGAGGTTGCGGCGGTGGTAAGGGTGAGAAGAAGTGGTAAGGATAAGGATTTTTGTTGTGACTCCTACCACTCCGGCGGTGACACTTGTCACCGTCCGGTAGGCTAGCTCGGCGACCGATCCTGTGCACAGCAGCACATCATAACAACCATGCCCATGCATCTAAGATCCGTTTGATAAGACTACCCTTGGGAAGACTTGATCAGACGGTCCAGGATCAAGTCAAAATGTTGACTGAATCCTTACAATACACCTTCAGACCAAAGCGCATTGGGCCTAGAGCAGGAACGATATCCGCACCCCCCGTTTTCAGCCCATTTGACATTTTTAATTTGGAAAAATTACTTTCTCACCTCCCCTTCTATCTCCTTTTCTATTTAATTTCTATATTATATAGTTTTCATTCATGAAAAATACTAAAACAAATAATAAAATTCCCCAAAAATTAGGATAGCCTCTTAACTCAATTTAGAACCATTCCCAATTTTTACTTTCTGAATTTTTGCATTTTTCAATTTAATTTCGATTTTTTAATTTAATTGATTTTATATTGAATTTCCACATGGACACATAAAATTGTGCAATTTATTTCTGCCGCTTCCCATTTCATTTTTTGTCCATTCTTTTTTCTATGATTAAAGGACAAGTTAAAGTACCTAGAATATTTTTGGTGTATTTTTTAGGACAATTTATCCACTGTTTTGGTAATGTGATTTGTATAAGTTTGTGATTAAATCTCACATAGAATTAAAGGACAATTTGACATAGTTAGGCTTAGAATTTTTAAGAGATTTTTTAACACAAGGTTATAATCAGGTTAGTGACCCTAGAGAATTAATTTCACATTTTTTCCATGACTTTTGATATTTTTGGCATTTTAATTCATTTCATCATATTATGCATATTCATGATTCATGTCATTCACTAACTATTTCCTTTTGGTGCAAGGTATTTTCCGAGGATTTGCTTATGGACTTGGATATTTTTATGCCTCAATTATGTTTGTGTACTTTTTGATGTAATACTTGTATGCTTTTATAGTTTCTATAATTAGGATAGAAAAGATAAAACAAATCGTTAGAAAACAAAATCTCAAAAATGAAATAAATAAGATACTCGATCCAACGTCGAGTAAATTTATAAATAAATAAAGTTGCATGTGACTTTAGGATTCCTCGATTACCATCGTTCCACTCCATTCTACCAAAAGCAAGCCTTGTATGTTGCACACCATAAGTCGTGCGTCTTAGCACCACGCAATCGACCCACCCGATCCATCGTTTCATCCCATTTATGTTTCATTCACGTTTTTTCCCACCATGACTTAGGAGGACCATATTGTTCACCATTAACCTCTTGTACTTGCATTTCTAGTCTTATATCTCTTAGGTAGATTTAGTCTTTCAAACCTCACTAACCATAGGTCATCCATGAATTCAACTAACTTAGGGTAAGTCTAGTTTCCCTTAGAATTTTTCCTTTGACAATTTGAGTCTCTCTTCTCATCTTTAAGAAAAATCAAAACACTTAATAAAGGAAAAGGTGTACAATGCGCCACGAGCCTTAAGCTATACGGGAAATGATTAGTGGAGGTCTCTTTCACCCTTCTAGGATACTTTACAAACGTTCCATTGGGGGCGATCTTGGAAAGTATTCGCTCCTGTGTCCTAGTCTTTAGTGTTGTACATACAATAAACACAATCTTAAAACACTTCTTACAAAAGACAACAAACCAAGAAGTCACGTCTTCTCATCTCATCTCATACTCTTTGCAGACGAACATGACTTGTCTCGACAGTTCAAACAACGATACGGTAAACACCCTCAAGTCAGAGCCGGTAACACCTGAGCTAGAACTATGGCAATGTCATCCTAAAAATCACAAACGAGTTTCAGCCTTAGTTAGACGAACTACGGCGTCTCTGATCCTCATTTATCCCGATGAGGTACGTAGGCAGTGGGGTAGGGCCCATTCGAGCACAGTCTTTCTTTTTCCCTACATTTTCCCCCTTTCTTTCCATTTTTTCAAATCCATTTCTTTTCTCATTTCATTTCCATTCCAGATAGCCTCTCTGTCATTCAAACAACATATTATTTCTCACCCTTTGAAAACAGACTTATAAGCGTGGATCCCGTCGGGTACGGCGGACGGATTGGGGTGCTAATACCTTCCCAATTCGTAACCGACTTCCGGACCCAGATCTTTGGTTCGCAAGGCCTAATCCTTTTCCTTCTTCCTTAGTTTTGTGCAACATTGCCTTTCCCATTCCTTCGGGATAAAAATGTCTGGCTGGCGACTCTAACTTTTCCGCGCCACTTTCGCGTTTGTACTAGGATGAAAATCCCGGGAGCGACACTGTAGAGCTTCTGAAACAGTTAAACATTACCATAAATTTCACAAAAGTTATTACTCAGATGCCCTCATAGCTAAATTCCTAAAAGAAATCTTATCAAACCAAAATAAAATCTAGGAGAACGAAACAATTACACTTACTGCTGAGTGTAGCACAATCATTCAAAATAACATGCCTCCTAAACTGAAGGACCCTGGAAGTTTCTCTATTCCTTGTGTAATAGGAAAGTTTGTCATAGACAAATCCCTATGTGATTTAGGAGTAAGTATAAGTGTTATGCCGCTATCAATTTGCAAGAAACTGGATATGGGACAACTGAGACCAACAAAGATGTCAGTTCAACTAGCCGATCGTTCAATTAAATTCCCAGTAGGCATTCTAGAAAACGTTCCCGTACGAATAGGTCAGTTTTACATCCCAACTAATATCATAATCATGGACATCAAGGAAGATGCTACAACCCCTATTATACTAGGAAGACCTGTTCTTGGCTACTGCAAGAGCTATAATTGATGTAAAGAAAGGCAGGTTGACATTCGAAGTAGAAGAATAGAAATTCGAATTTATTCTAACCCAATTTCTCTAAGCTCCAGCCATAGACCATACCTGTTATTTCATTGACGTCATTGACGGATGCAGACGAGAAATGGAAAAAGAAGAAATTATCTACTCCGATATAATGAAAATCCCATCTCCCGAGATCTTCCAAGAAGATACCTCAAAAGAACCTCATCAGGATGAAAACCAAATTGAAGGATTAACTCTTACACTTGATCAATTGCCATGCCCGAAAAACCCCGATATTGAACCTTAATACATTACCTAATAACCTTAGTGTAACACCCCAAAATTTGCCCTCTCATTTTTCCAACTTTTTGCACAGCATTTAGCATACATAAATTCATAAAATAACCAAAAAAACATTGCATCATAACCATCACAGCAGGGGCATAGGTTTGTGATCAGTGAACAAAGCAACTGAGGGTTATACAAAGGCAATCAAAGTGCCACAAAGCTTCTCAACCTTGTGCAAATGGTCCACAATATCCCACAAGTGTTCACTTGGAGCCACAAGTCCTATACAGAGGTGCTTTGATCAAGGGAGGCAAGCAGTGCAACATTTCCCAGCAAAAAGGAGTCAGATGAGGGTTTCTAGTGAACTGGGCTTATCAATGAGACTTTGGTCCAAGCATGGTTTCATGGTTCTCTACATGATGTCAAGTACCTATGGTTCAAATTTCACTATTGGACTCATTTTGGAAGGCCCTCAATTGTTCAGTTGATTGAAAATCAGAAAATTGGAGAAAAGTCAACCAGGATGAGTAAAAAGTCAACTCTTGAATTTTTGGGATCAAAATCATGAAATTATGGTCACAAGGCTCTTAGGGACCAATTTGGATCAAGAAAGAATGAAAAAAAAATCAAGAAAACTAAAACTTACCATTTTTTGGAAAGTTTGGGTTTCCAAAAATGGCAAGTTTTGGTCATCTTTGTAGCCACTTCAAGAGAGGTTTTTTCCCAAAATAAGAGTCCTATGAAAAGTATACCTTGAGAAAATTAAAGAGGACATCCTAAGCTTCAAAACCATATGTGGAACTCCTTCATAGGATCAAAATTGAGAAAGATATGGTCGTTCAAAGTTTGGGCAAAAAAACAAGGCAATACAGCAGGATGAATCGATGCATCCGTGTTATGAATCGATTCATAACAGTTAAAAAACTGTTATGAATCGATACATCTGTGTATGAATCGATTCATAATGTGTTTTTTTGCTGAAATTAGCTTTCTCTTCAGTATGTATCGATGCATAACCTTATGAATCGATTCATGATGCTGTTTTTTGCCATTTTGCTGCTGGTTTTGATGCAAAACAAGTGTGGATGCTATGCTACCTTGGGGTTTGAGCATGGAAATGATTGATACACATTTTATAGCTCATTTAGCTTCACTTTGGCCTCAATTCAAGCTTCACCATTGCTGCTACATCAAAGTGGTCTTCACCACAAGTGTTCATGAGCTAGTATACTAAAGAAAGTTCTAGAAGAGCCAGCTCACCCTCTTCCACCACATTCTAGAGTTTTCTACAACCTTCCAAGGAGTTCTAGAATTCTCTAGAATCCCAACTAACTCCTAACCTAAGCTAACTCCTAAGCTACCTCCAAACCCAAACCTCATGCCAAACCAATGCATTATATAAACTCATTCTCCTCCCAAAGCTAGGGGTAATCACCACAAAATCACTCTCTCCCTCATTCTTCACTCAATCAGCATTTTCAATATCTCAAAATCCATTACTTTCTCTCCCACTTTTCCACCATTTTCACCATAGCTTTTCAACAAAAGTTCTTCAAGTTTCACATTGAAACTTGAAGGTCTTAAAGCTTAGCCTCCATCCTCCATTGAATTGAGCATTGTGGAATAAGAAGCTACCGGTTTTTGGTGGAGATTGCGACTTATCGGAAGTGATTAATCGAGAAGCGAATCGCATTTATTTTGCATTCGCGGATTCTCCGGTTTTCTTCTCCATTCGCACTCCGATTCATTGCAACAATTACCGAAACACTCCTCCGTTTCGTAGGTTGGTGATTTAACCATTATGCCTTAATTTATCCTCTTCATCTCGCCTTAACGGCATTCTCCGCATGGTTTTCGATTATGTTTGCGTTGTACCGTTCATTTTCGTTTTCGTTGCTTTCTTGCTTGTAATTTGCATTTGGACTATTAGGAATTAGATTTGTAGTCTAATCTAGGTCCTAGTAGGTGTAAAGAATCCCTTGTAAATAGGAAAAACGGTTCTCGTCGTAGGAATTTAGATTTTAGCTTATTTGATAGCTTAGTCTTAATTCTTCATGCCTATCATCCCCCATACATATTTAGGTACTGATTTTAGAGAATTTTTAGGTCCATTTCCAGTAGCTAATTCCCCCATTTCGAGTTGTTTCGACACGATTCCGTTCATGTTATGTGTTATGCGTTTTTGTGCTTCTTTGGGCATAGTTTAAGTTCTTGCATTTTGTTGCCATGTTCATGCATCATTAGGCATATAATAATCATGTTGCATTCTGTTTTACATGTTTCCATTGCCACAAATCATTTTTGCATTCCATTATGTTGATGTATGTTGCATTTTGCATAATCATATGTATGTGCATTTGGTTGCATATTTGATCACATCATCCATATCAATTCAATTCTGAATTTTGCATTGAGTTTAATATGTTTGTTGAGCTATCATGTTGCATGTTCATAATCAATAATCATCATGTGCATATACCATATTCATGTACCATACTTTTGCATTACTTCTTGCATAATAAACCATGTGATGCATTCTTGCATAATCTTCAAAATATTCATGTTCTTGCATTTTTATATGATGATCCATGTTCAAATGTATGTTCATGATGGATTTAGTGCATTATTCATTGAGTTTGTGCATTAAAATATGAAAATAATCAATTCTGGATTTTGCATTTCATAGCCGTTTTTGCATATAGGTGCTGTAAAATGTGTGCTGTTTGTTTGTAGTGCATGCTGTATTTTACCTTTTACACCTACTTTTTCATGTTGCATGATAGCTGTAGTATGCTGTTTGTGTTATGCTTTATTTTTATAGCTGTTTGTGTGTTTGAGTGCTGTAAATAGTTGCTGAATTTTGGTTTAGCATAGTGTAGGTACCCTTAGAATTAAGATTGAGTCTAGTTTAGGTCCAAGAGCCTTAGGATTTAATTTTTGTGTGTTTGCTTTATTATATTTAATAAATTGCACACTAACATTTGTTTTGTAGTGGGGAAGATTGAGGTAAGTTTCCTCCATCCAATCCTTTATTTTTATGCATTTCTTTTATGCATTTTAAATTCATTTTTCCTTCCATATTTGTCTTTGGTAGGATCCCCCTTTGTTAGGACCAACTTAACTTCATTAGGAAGTAAGTTGTGTTCTTCTTCCTTTTCTCTTCCTCTTTCCTCTCCTCCTTAGGATTAGAAACCTCACTAACCTTTAGGATCTCCTTGATATTGAATAAACAACTTAGGGTTGGTCTTAGTCCCCCTTAGCTTTTTTCCTTTTTCGATTTGAGTCTTTTTCTCATCCCATAAAGACAAACAATAAAACGCACCTAATAAAGGTTAAACGTTCTCATACGACACGAGAATTTGTTGCGGAGTTCTTATACACGTCCTGTTTCGGGGCGAGGTGTAAGTCCCTACCACGATGGATAAGTCTTAGTATGAGAATGTTCACAAACAATAAACTCTAAAACACTTCTCATAAAAGATAATCAACAAAGACAATCACGTCTTCTCTTCTCATCTCCTAATCTTTGCGGACGAATACGACTTGCCTCGACAGTTCAAACAGCGATACGGTAAACACCCTCGAGTCAGAGCCGGTAACACCTGAGCTAGAGCTATGGCAACGTCAGCTTAAAAAATACAAACAAATAGTTCCCGCCTTAGTTAGGTGAACTACGTCGACTCTGATCCTCATTATCCCGATGAGGTACGTAGGCAGCGGGGTAGGGCCCGTTCGAGCGCATTCTTTATTTTCCCTACATTTTCACCATTCTTTCTTTTTGTTCTCTTTTAATTCCTTTTCTCACTTCAGTTCCAGTTCCAGTTAGCAGTTTTATTCAGCAACATTCGTATTTTTCTCACCCTTTGAAACCAAACAAGCAAGCGTGGATCCCGTCGGGTACGGCAGACAATCTGGGGTGCTAATACCTTCCCAGGTCGTAACCGACTCCCGAACCCAGATCTTTGGTTCGCAAGGCTTCGTCCTTTCCTTCTTCCTCAGGTTTGTGCAACATTACCTTTCCCGTTCCTTCGGGATAAAAATGCATGGCTGGCGACTCTAACCTTTCCGCGTCACTTTCGCGTTTGTACTAGGATGAAAATCCCGGGAGCGACACTTAGATATGAATTCCTCGATTCAAAACTTAGAAGACCAGTTATAGTGAATGCAGATTTAAGACAACTCGAAACCGAAAAACTTTTAGACGTTCTAAGAAAATATCCAACCGCATTAGGCTATAACATATATGATCTAAAAGGAATAAGTCCTTCAATATGCATGCATCACATTATGCTAGAGGAAGATTGTAAGACCTCTAGAGAGCCCTAGAGAAGGATTAATCCAATTCTAAGTACTGTAGTCAGGGACAAAGTAAATAAGTTGTTAGACTCCAGAATTATATATCCAATTTCCGACAGTCAGTGGGTTAGCCCAGTACATGTCGTACCAAATAAAGGAGGTATTACAGTCACTAAGAACGCCAAAGGCGAGTCTATACACAAAAAGAGTAGTAACCAGGATTAGAATGTGTATCGATTACCGAAAATTGAACAAACCTACCCGGAAAGATCAATTTCCTTTGCCCTTCATTGATCAAATGTTAAAAAAAACTAGCCAAACATTCTTACTCCTGATACCTGGATGGTTACTCATGATTTTTCCAAATTCCTATCCACCCTGATGACCAAGAAAAGACAACATTCAACTACCCATACGGAACATTTGCTTACCAATGTATGCCATCCGGTTTATGTAACGCTCCAACAACATTTCAAAGATGCATGATGGCGACCTTTGCTAATTTCATAGATAACATCATGGAAGTGTTTATGCAGCCTAAATTTTGAAGGATGTATATCTAACCTAGAAATGGTACTCGAGAGATGCATAAAAGTGAATCGTGTGCTAAACTGGGAGAAGTGCCAATTTATGGTCAGACAAGGGATTGTATTAGGACATGTGATATCCAACAGAGGCATAGAGATAGATATAGAAAAGATATAAGTGATAAAATACCTTCAACCTCCTAAAACCGTGAAAGAATTAAGAAGTTTCCTAGGACACGCCGATTTTTACCGACGATTCATTAAGGACTTCTCTAAAATCACTAAGCCGTTGACAGGTTTATTAATGAAAGATGCTGAGTTTATCTTTGACAAAGACTATTTAAGAGCATTTGAAACCCTCAAAACAACTATTATCACTGCACCCATCATGCAGCCACCCGATTGGACACTACCATTCGAGATTATGTGCGATGCGAGTGATTATGTTATTGGCACTGTTTTAGGTCAAAGAAAAGATAAGAAACTCCACCTTATATATTACGCAAGTAGGAACTTAGACCCTGATCAGATGAATTACATCACAACAGAAAGAGAACTCTTAGTCGTAGTGTTCACACTTGATAAATTTTGTTCTTACCTTGTAGGAGCTAAAATAATCATCTATACCGATCACGCAACCATCAGATACCTTCTAAGTAAAAAAGATGCAAAACCTAGGTTACTAAGGTGGATCTTATTGCTACAAGAGTTTGATTTAGAAATTAAGGATAAGAAAGGGACTGACAACATAGTAGCAGACCACTTATCATGTATGGAAGGAATTAAATCCGACCCGATACCAATTAACGATGATTTCCCTTATGAACGTCTTATAACCCAATTAGAACATGATATATCTTCTTTAGACGAACAAATCCAAAAAGAAACAGTGGAAGAAATTTGTGCGCAAACCATTTTGCCATGGTACACCGACATAGTCAACTATTTAGCTATCGGGGTACTTCTACCAGATCTTACTTATCACCGAAAGAAGAAATTCTTCCATGATTTAAAATAGTATTACTGGGATGAACCGTTACTTTTCAAGCAAGGACCCAATAGTATTTACCGTCGATGTATCCCAGATGAAGAAATGGAAAACATAATTTCCCATTGCCACTCCGCTCCTTACGATGGACATGCAAGCACTTCGAAGACTTGTGCGAAGATTCTTTAATCAGGCCTATTTTGGCCCACTTAATGGAAAAATCTTCACCTCGCCATTCTAAATTGTGATCGATGCCAATGCACTGGTAACATCTCGAGGCGCAATGAGATTCCACAAAAATGCATTCTTGAAGTGGAAGTTTTCGATGTTTGGGGAATTGATTTTATGGGACCATTTCCATCTTCTTTTGGAAATAAATTCATACTCGTAGTTGTCGATTATGTTTCAAAATGGATAGAAGCTATAGCTTCTCCAACAAACGACACTAGAGTAGTCATAAAGCTTTGTAAGAACATTATCTTCCCAAGATTTGGTGTACCAGGACTCGTCATAAGTGACGGGGGCTCTTATTTCATATCTAGAATATTTGATAAACTCTTATTAAAATATGAAGTAAGACACCGAGTAGCTACACCTTACCATCCGCAAACTAGTGGACAAGTAGAAGTTTCAAATAGAGAAATAAAACAAATTCTGGAGAAAACTTTAGCTACATCGAGGAACGATAGGTCTATTAAATTACCTGAAGCTTTATGGGCCAACATAACAACTTTTAAGACACCCATCGGAACCACACCGTTCAAATTAATCTACGGAAAATATTTCCACTTGCCAATAGAATTAGAGCATAAGGCCTATTGGGCAATTAAAAACCTAACTTTAACTACACTAACGCAGGTGAGAAACGTATTCTAGACTTACATGAATTGGAAGAACTAAGACTATACACTTACAAGAATGCCCACATATATAAGGAGAGAACCAAGAATTGGCATGACAAACGAATCTCTAGGAAATAATTCAGTGTGGGAGACGTCGTTCTTTTATTCAACTCTAGACTTAGGTTGTTTTCGGGAAAATTACGATCTAGATGGTTCGATCCTTTCGAAATAACTAAAGTTTTAACTAGTGGCGCTATTGAAATTAAGGTTAAGTCTAGTGCACCGTTTATAGTAAATGGGCAACGCCTTAAACATTATAATTGCATAGAAGACAGAATTTTCAATGGGTTTGAAATTGGAAGAATTGCCATTAGAAACCTTAGATTAGTTTCCCTTAAGCCATGTCAAGCCCATACATTAAATGAAGCGCTTAGTGGGAGGCAACCCACGATTTAATTTTTTAATTTTCGTTTTAAATTTTCATTTTTTGACTTTTAAATGCTTTAAACTCACTGATTTTTGTGTTGATTTGTTTTATTGTGAGATTCTAGGATTTTTAAAGTTTTTTCACCTTCTACCTTCTATCTCTCTATTTTTCACTAACTCTGATCATGACTACCAATATGATTGTGGAATTTAGAGATGGCGTCCAGAGGCGCCGTTATGAAGCTTTAGCCCTATGACCTATGTCCCTGACCAAATTTGCTCATGTACCTACCATGAAAGCTTTAGGCATAGGTTCCAGCATTGACTACCTATTTAGCCAACTAGGCTGGGAGGGATTTGCACTTAGGAAATATAGAACCTACTATGAACTGACCTTAGAATTCCTAAGTTCATTGATTTATAACCCAAACTGTGGAAAAGGCTTAGCTAGAGGAAAAATAATGTTTATACTTTTTGGATACCCCTGTGAGTTTAACATTCATGAGATGACTAACCTTATAGAGTTTCTAGATGGACCTTTCGTTTTCTCGGAGCCACAAAATATTTGCTTGCACATGGTGAGTAAGACCGTTTTTGGAGTAGTATCTCAGGACGACCTGATGATGATTTATACCCTATGCTGTCCACTGAGATTCATAACCCAACTATTAGATACTTCCATATGATCCTAGCATATTCATTGTTCGGAAAAGCCGAGAGCAATAACACTGTTTCGAGAGAGAAATTATTCATTATGTTATGTGCTTTCACCTCCAGAGAGGTTAATAAGGTGACTTTCATGTTTGCGAACTTTTGCAAAATTATTCAGAGTGAACACCATCAAATCATGATAGGTGGAATAGTTACCAAGATTGCTGATGCGATGGAATTTAGAACCCACCTTGCTAATATTAAACCACTTGGAAAGTTTAGGCCCATGAATATCACATTCTGTTTTGAGAGGGAGATGCTTTATGACCGAGGTCCTGACCATTTTAAGATTCTGATCAATGGTGTAGTTGCGCCGCATTTAATGCTACCTGACCATAAGTGCACGAGTGTGCATAGTAAACAAAATTGGCTTTATGATCTAGATGAGCCAATTTATGAACCAGGAGATGCTTGGTCCGAAGTTGAAATAGATCCAAAGACCCCCTCAAATTACTATGATTCAGATGATATGATAAAAGTCGAGAAGCCCGAAAAAGAGAAACTTAAACCTGCTGAGAAATCTACACCTACCACAAACAATCCTGAGCTTACTTTAGAAATTCTCCGAGCTAAGATGCAAACCATACAGTATGACATCTGCGACCTGCGTATAAATATCGTCCCTTTAAGAGATATTACAATGGATCAGTTTGAGTATTTGAGAGATGAGATAAAATCAATCCGCAAAAATCGTGGCTAAATTTCAACATCAACACTCTTCAGAATTTTCTTGCATTTTTATAAAATTTTAGCATTTTTAATTTAGTTAAATTTGATTTCTAGTAGATTTTTAATTTTCAACTTATTTTGAATTATGACTCTTGAAATTTTCTAAGCCTTAATAAAGTACTTTGGTCTTGTTCTTAATTTGTGTGTGCCTTAAATTATTATTGCTCAAGTGTGTTAAGAGTGCTCTAACCAAATATTAAAATTCATGTGTTATTGGTGTTTAAATATATCGGTTTGATGAAAATATAATGCACTGCTAGTCTGATGCAAATATTGAATTATTGTTTACCTACTGCTATAATACCCTAAAAGTTGCCCTCTTATTTATTGTCAACCTCAAGTGGTTTATGCTTCGGCATCCTGCATATCCGTCCATACTGCATTGCATTCAAAAGAAATATTAAATAAATCATCATCACCCGCATGTGCATGAGGCTTATGATCAAATGATACTTGTTGATCATTGGAGCTCAAGAAGGAAAAATTTGTGAAGAAATTTCAAATTATGGTTGGTTTTGCACACTTCCCTCCACTTTTTCCTTTTTTGCTTTACACTTCATTTTTCCACTCCATTTTGCCTTGGATTTTCCACCACATTCTAGACTCTTCCACACTCTTCCAAGGAATATTCTAGAAATCCTAACCAACTTTAACTAACTCCAAGCCTAAGTCCTAACCTATTTTCCAAACCTAAACCCCAAGCTAGATCCATACCTAAGCCTAACTCCAATCCTAATTCCTATATAATTTGAATTCACTCAAAACCTCACAACTTCAACCATTTTATTTTCATTATTTCACTTTGTAACGCCTTAATTTTTATAAGTTCATTTCAGAAAATAATATGGAGAGTTTGGAGTATAATTGGGATAATGATTAAAGAATTATTTTGTTTTTAAATAATAATATGATAGTGAGGTGGTATATTAATATAATATTGTTATTTAAATAATAAAATAATTAGTTGAAGGTCTAAGGGGCAATGGTGTAATTTGAGTATGTTATGAAAAGGGAGAACACGATAGATTTCTCATTATCGTGCATTTTGACGAAGAACAGAGAGCTCTGGAGAAAAGGGAGAAGAAGGGGAAAATCAAGGATCGTAGATTCCAAGGTCAAGAGTTCGGAAAAGCTTCGTCCAATTTTGAGGTAAGGGGGGAGAAAGGGTTTATATGGTTGATCTAACATGGAAGGGTAATTGGGAGGTCCTTACTCCTTTAGGGTTTATGAGTTATAATTGAATTGGATGAATTTGTGATGTTAGATTAATATTATGATGATGAATTATGATTGAATGTGATGAATCCTTGATGCAATTGTGAATAGTATGATGAATTGTTGGTATATGATTGGGTCTTAATGTTAAGTTGCTTGGGTATATGTGTATGATGTGAATTGGATTATGGGATAAGGTTAGATGGTTGGGGAAAATGAAGAGAAACATAATTCTCCTAATTTGACCTGTAAATGTTAGGATAGATGATGGGTCGATGTTAGAGGTATAAGTGATGATAAACTTGACAATTGGAGTATTTTGAGTGCTAGAAACGAATTAAAATGAACTGGAATTGGATTGGTGTAGATAGGAAATAGAAAAATGATTTTTTGGAAAAAACTGATTTTTGACGCAGAGCCTTTGGCACGGGTCGTGTCACACGACACGGGTAACCGTGTCAGGCCCCTGGATGATGGGTTTGGAGATTTTTGGAGAGGTTTGGACTCAGAGGGTGTGACATGGGCCGTGTCACACGACACGGGCGGCCGGGCCACCCTTCTGGACTTTGGAAAAATGTTGTTTTGTGAGCCACGCCTCTATATTTTGGGATTTTGTGATATTTTAAGTCGGATTTGACTCGTTCTTTCTATCAAGGTTCGTATCATTAGTCTAAGGCTGTGAGAATAAAGTTTAGTAGCAACCATATGACTTGACAACTAAGTGTAGAGAATGAATCTTAGATGAGTAAGTGAATAATATAAACTTGATAATAATGAATTGGTTGGTGTTGACTATGATAGTGTACAATATATGTTTTGTGTAAATTATGTGATGAAATGCTTGTTGTTTAATGAGGATCATGAGAATTGTGTTGCTATGACTATATTCATATGTGGTTTGAAAATGTATGTTGTAATCGAGTTTGTGCATACACATACATGTTGGGGGGGGGGGGTAATCACGTCTCGGGTGGAGCGTACATGATTGTTTGGATTCATTGGGAATCAATGGGTGGGGGATGATCGTGTCTCAGTAGGAGCGTAAGCGATGCATCCGGTCTGAATCGATGGACATTTGATGAAGTCGGTACCATATTTGCATTGTGTCATTGGGTCACTTTGCATTGATATGAATGAATGATTGATGTTGTGTGATATACTTGGTGTGTGAGAATTACCTCTTCATAAATGTTATTTGCACTGTTATATTATGAATCTGTTTCTCACCCCTTTGGTGTTTTGTGGCGTCTGTGCTTCTTCAGAAGTACAGATAACCTAGGTACCTGAGAAGTTGGGTGTTGTTTGTTCGATTCTTAGGAGCTCTGATACATAACGAGAATGAGGACTTTGATCACTTTGTTTTACTTTATTTATATTTTCAGACTTTGTGATAGTTATGTATCGATTGAATAAACTAGAAGAATAGTTTTATGATTTTGAATTATTGTGCCGTTGAGCACTTTAATGTTGAAATATTTAATTTTCCGCTGCTTATAAAATAATGAATGGAACTTTGGTTTGATTTTGAAGTGTGACAACTCACTTTGGTTTTTGTACTCTGATGTTATTGAGTTTTATGTTATAATTTCAAAAATAGGAAAAATGGGTGTTACAATTGGTATCAGAGCAGGTTGGTGCAACCGGCCAGATTGAGTCAGTCCTTAGAATAGGAGATTGTTGTGTGTCCTAACCTAAGATGTTTGTTTGTTGTATCAGTATGGCAGGAAAGAATGATGTTGCTCTTGCTGCGGCTATGTGTCGCTCCCGATAAATGGGACCGACCCAAATAAAGGTACAGACGCGAACGGTCGGCGAGAGGGACAATGAGAACACACAGCCGTGAACTCACTGGAGATGAAAAGAGTCGCCAGCTAGGCATTTTTATCCCGGAGGAAAGGCAATGCTGCATAGACCTAGAAAAAGATGGATAAGACGGTTGCGAACCAGAGAGACTGAGAAAGGGGGTTGGTTACAACCTGGGAAGGTGTTAGCACCCAGATTGTCCGCCGTACTCGACGGGATCCACGCTTAAAAGATTTGTGTTTTAAAGGGGTAGTGTCAGTGCAATTTGTGTGTAAAAGAGCTGGAAAAGGATGTACAGGTGTCAGTGTAAGAGAAAAGTGAAGTATATAAGTGAAGTGTCAGTGTAAGAACAGGAGTGAAATGCTCAAGATCATGAGGCTAAAAGAATGAGGCTAGAAAGAGGAGGAATATACAGAGACTTTTGTTCGATAACTGTTAAGTTATGCCTACGTATCCTCTCGTACAATGAGGAAGTCAGAACACCGTAGTTCGACCCAAAGAGACTGAAAGATAAATTGACTTGTGAACTACTTACTTGTCTATGCTCAAGTGTATGACCTGTCTGGCTCAGGTGCAAACTGTCTTGCATTAGACGGAAGAAGCGAGCTCTCGTTTGTGAGTGAATGAGATGAGAAAAGAATCCCGGAGGAGACGATTATTGTTTGTTTTTGTGTTTTCAGTCTTTTATTGTTTTTGGATTTTGTCATAAGTTAATGAGCTTAAGTCTAAACCAATGGATTTAGTAAACTCATCACATCTTCCCTCTGATTAGGGGTAATGAGAATACCTTAAGTGTGAAGTCAGCTTTTCACACTTAAACACCTTTGGTGTAGGATTAAGATCATTAACCTACTTGTGATTAATTAGATGTTTTTGTTGTTTTTGTTTAGTGTTGAGTAATGAGGTTAAGCCATAATCAAGGATTAAACAGACTCATTACACCATCCTAATAGAAGGATAATAGATGAGAATGTTTAAGCTGAGGAAAGCTCCTCAACTTAATCCATGATAAGATGATGAAGTGATTTTAGTTAATGATAAGATGATGAAGATGATGAAGTGATTTTAGGTTAAGCCTTTATTAAGTGGATTTTAGTTAATGATAAGATGATGAAGTGATTTTTATGGTTTGTAAGACAACTTGAGGGGGACTTGTCCATTAACACTAGGGTTAGTCCTTCTTAACCAATTAAGGAAGAATTAGAACCCTAATGCAAGGCCCAAGTTACAAGTGTAATGTCTTGATACTTATTAAGTGAATTGATTAAGAGATTTAAACACGTTAAGGGTTTAACACTCAGGATTAAAGTTATACACTCCATCCTAATATAAGGATGCAGGCATAAGCTTAATCACAAAGCCTTAAAGCCTTTAGGGTTTAGTCCCTGATTATGAGATGAGAAGAGAAGACTCAAAAGAGACACAAAGGTAAAACTAAGAGGGGAGACTAATCAAAACCCTAATCATTATCATGCTTGGTTGTTCCTAAGGTTTGTGAGGTTTGCAAGAGAAGATCTTCAATGGAACCACCAGGAAGCAGATGAAAGGATCAAGAGAAGCAAAGCAAATTGCTTTATTCAAGAAGTCAAGTCACTTGAAGAAAGAAAGTAAGAAGAAGAAGAATGAGCAAGCTCAAACTCAAACACACATAAAAATGCAGCATGGATGCAAGAGAGAGATGAAGAGAAGTTATGAGAAGTGAAGGCAAATTCACTTCTCAAAGTCACTTACCACCTGAAAGGTTAGAAAAGAAATGCAATGTAATGCAAAATGGGATGAGATGTCATGATGAGAAACAAAACCAGAGGCATTTACATGATGCTAATGATGCTATGAGATGCTACAAACATGAGGCAGCACATGGAAATGATCATACAAGTTCATGAGTGCAAATGAAGCAAGCTAGGAACCATGAAAACACATGAAAAGTTATGAAGTACACATGGCATACAACATGGCAAATACATGATGCAATGATCAAACATGCTTTCAATATGTCTTATGATGTCAAATGAATCACATGGATGCTTGAAATGTCATGGCAAGTCATGTTATGCAAGAGAATGCAAGATGGATGCATATGGAAGCCCAAATTAGGGTTTATGAATCAAACATCAAACACAAACCAAAATCAGAAGCAAAACCTAAGATAAAAAATTGAAAATGCCACACAAAGGATCCCTAATCCCATACTAAACCACTGCCCAAAGGAGGGGTCTCAACTCCTAACCAAATTCAAGTTATGGTTTTTACAAGTTTGCTAGGGTTTTAGGGTTCCTAAACAAAAGAAATGCCAAACAAAATGAAAATGGAAGATCAAATCATGGCCATTTAATCTCAAACTTCATGCTAAACACAATGCAATGCAAGAAGAATCAATGCCCAATTCCTCATGGATAGGCAGAAATGATTTTTTGAACCTTGGATCAAAATAATGCACAAAAATGATTTTAATTCAATGAAAAATTCTCAAAATGCATCAAGATCAAAAAAGAAATTTGGTTTGAAGGTTGGACAATGTTTCTAAATGTCTTAGAACATTTCATGAATTTTTTGGTGATTTTTAAATACCTAAAAGTATTTTTAATAAATTAATTTTCATTAATCAATTAAAAATAAACTTTTAAATATTTAAAAATATTTTTTAAATGCTAAAAATGAAAATAAAAATGTTTTTGTGTCATAAAAATTAATGAAACTCTTGAGAAAAAATTTCATAATTTTTAGACAATTTTTACTATGTTAAATAAATTGTGCAAACAAAATGAAAAGAAATGAATTAAAATAAAGAAAAAGGAAAAGTCAACAGAATGGAAGGCAGGGATTGAGTCTGGGTTTGGGAGCATTGACTACGCGCCAGATCTTGTGGCCCAAATTCAAACTGACTTAAACTCAATTAATTAAATAAATTAAAGTGATTAGGGTTTAATGACCACATCTGGACCATTCACACGCGCGGCAAGTCAAACGGTCAAAGCAATCGCACGCTCCAGATTCAAACTCAATTAATTACAGGGATTAAACCCTAATGATTTTCAGGTGGCCGGAGAAGACCTTCGGTCGTCTTCTCCGGTGGGAACCCCACCTGAAAATCCCTAAAAACTTCAAAGCGCAACAAAAATGAAAACCAAGCATACAGAAATGATTCCCATGATCCACTGAATCAAAACCCCATCACAAACAACATTTATTTTCCCCCAGAATCATGAATCGAACAAAACATTTTTTAGGTCAACAGAGTTTCAGGAAGCAATTAAATTCTCATTTCATCACCATTTTCAAAACTAAAAGCACCAGGACAGTCAGTGAAGCATGGAGAACAAGTTTAGAACTTAAAAATCCATTTCTGGAAAAAAAGTTCTTGAGCTACCTGAGATTCGAAGCTTTCACTCCAGCAACTTTCTGACCTCCCCTCCTTGTGAAATCCACTCCTTATGACCTCTTGATGATGCTTGAATGCTTTGGAGAAGTTTATGCTGGCTAGATGAAGAGTTTGAACAGCTTCTGCTCAAGCTCAGTTGAAAATGGCAATGGTGATGCAGGCAGTTTCAGGCCAATGTGAGTGGTTCTTTGTGATCAGGGTGATGTTTTAAGAAGGTTTGTGGAGTTTGTTTGGATGTTTATGGCCTGTGGAGTGAGTTTCGAAAGAAACTGCAAGTTGGAGTGAAAATGGAGAAGTGGTGTTCTTGCTTGATTCAGGCTTGGTTCTTTGTTGGTTTGGGCTTAATGAGGCATGGTGAGTTGAGTAGTGGAACTTGTTTGAATGTTTGTGAACTGGGCAGAGAGATTCGAAGAGAAATGCCAATAGGGTGAGTTTTGTATATGGTGTGTTGTGATCTGTTTCAGCCTTGCTTGGTATATGGAATGGCTTGCAAATGGATAGTATAAACAATTCCAAGTGGCCAGAGGATGTGACTTGGCCTGCTGTGATTGGGATGTTTGCTTTTGCCAAAAGTCAACTTTTTGTAAGAGAGGTATGGCTTGAATTCTAGCTTGGTACAATGGCTAGGGCTGGCGCAGCATGGTGTGTGTGGAAGGCTAGAGTGGTTCAAAGGCCAATGCAGCAAGTGGTAAGAAGCATCATGATGGTTTTGCAACTTGGTTACTTTTGGAACTTCATGAAAAAAAGTCTTGTTATACAAACCATGATTATGAGAAACTTTGGTCCAATTCTGATTTTTAGAACTCACGTGATGTTTGTACATTGGTTTGAAGTGAACTAGAAGTTACAAATGGCCTTGGTTCATGATTTTGCAAATTTCTCATTTGAGGCATGTCTTGAAAATTAGTGATTTTGGCCAACTTTGTCACACCATAACTTTTGATCCAAGAAGAATTAGATCATGTTCTTGTACTTTTTGAAAAGGGAAACATGTATTCTACAACTTTCATGACCAAAGTTTTCCCATTTGAAGCATTTTTGGATCAAAAAGCAAGGCTTGAAAAGTGACATAAAATGACACATTCTTGAAAAGTCAACTATGCCCAAAAAAGTCAACTTTGCAAAAAACTTCAAATTCTTGATTTTTGTGATCTTCAACCTTCTTCTATGATCAAATAAAGATCATATACACTCAAAATGATGAAGAATGCCCATTGGTTGGGTCATTGGGGGCCTCAGATGCCCTGATTTTACACTGACTTGTCTGAAAAGTCAACTCTTGATCAGATGACTTCCCCATGGAATTTCTTCATGAAAATTGATATGCATACTCCCTATACCATATAGAGACCAATGGAAACAAGAATGACCAAAAATTTTGGAGTGATGGCCTCTGAAACCAAAACCCTAATTTCAGGTCAACTGTGCAGTTAAACTTGGCTCTGCATCCACACCAACCCCAGTTCTTGTGATTCTTTGGAATTCTTGACTTTGAAAGGATGTAATATGATGCTTGAACACACATGGACCCCTTTGAAGTGATTGATGACCTTTGGAGTGGCTCAAGAAGCTCTTGGATTGCTCAGATCACAAACCCTAGATGCAGATGACTTAGAACCAATGCAAAGACTTAAAAATGTGATATGAGATGTTATGATTGTGTTTATGCATATGAAATGATCACAAGACATGGTGTGAATGGGTGAGGGCAAATTTGGGGTGTTTACAGCTGCCCCTATTCAAACATGAGTTAGCTGTGCAGGTTGTAAGCGACGGCTTAACAGGCAAACAAGATAACTTGTGGTTGAATACCAAAGACAATCCAAGATTTGCACTCACAGAATGGAGAAGAAAAGGGATATAGATTGTAAAGGAAAATAAAGTATATTGTAAAGTGTGGGCGATGGAGGACGACCGTCAAGCAGAGGACAACTGCTGGGTAAAGAGCAATGACGGGGACGGCCGACATGCTGGGAAGAATGCGGAAAATACGGCAATGACGGGGACGGCCGACATGCTGGGGATAAAAGAATTACGATGGGGATGGCCATCAAGATAAAGCTGTAAAATTCTCTGGGGATCAATGAGACATGACGGGGACGGCCATCAAGCTCACAAAGCAAAGTAACCGACGATGGGGACGGCCATCGGGTTAAAAGCAAAGGAAAAGGGACCACGACGGGGACGGCCATCGGGTTAAAGAATAAATGAAATAAACAGATGATGGGGTACGACCATCAAAGGTGAAGGACGATCACCTAGCAGGGGACGGCTGCTCTATTGGGGAATAAAGGAAATATGATGGGGACGACCATCAAAGGTGGAGGACGACCACCTGGCAGGGTACGGCTGCCGAAAATATCAACGATGGGGACGGCCATCGGATAAAAGGTCAACGATGGGGACGACCATCGGACGAGCATGATGGAGGACGACCATCAAGAGGTGGAGGACGACCACCTAGCAGGGGACGGCTGCTCTCAGGGTTTATCGTGACATAGGACGAATGCCAGATAACCAAAATCAACAATGGGGACGGCCATTGGATAAAATGATGAAGGACGATCATCAAGAGGTGGAGGACGACCACCTAGCAGGGGACGGCTGCTAAAATCAACGATGGGGACGGCCATCGGATGAGCATGATGGAGGACGACCATCAAGAGGTGGAGGACGACCACCTAGCAGGGTACGGCTGCTCTCAAGGTTTATCATAACACAGGACGAGTGTCAGATAAAGGAAAACTTGCTTTGTTGGCGACCTACTGGGGAATAGTAAACACGGACGAGTGTTTACATCCAAGAAACAAAAGGTATAAGTGTTTGGTATTGTGTGTAGATTAAATATGCGGACGAGCATCCTTAAGACTATGATACAGACGAGTATCGGGTAGAAATAAATACCGACGCGTGTCCAAAGATGATGATACGGACGAGTATCAACTGGTTAACAGAGAACACGGACGAGCGTTGAATCTGAGAGGACTCTTCTGGAGAATAGTAGACACAGGCGAGTATCTATATTTAAGAGGACATAAGTGTTTGACACGGTGTATGGATTAAAGATGCGGACGAGCATCCTTAAGACTATGATACGAACGAGTATCATGTAGAAACAAAACTCTTGACGCATATTCTGAGATGATGGTACGGACGAGTACCAACTGGTTAACAAAGAACATGAACGAGAGTCGAATCTGTGGGGATATGAATGGTATATACAAGATACGGACGAGTATCTGTATGAGTGCAACATGAGTAACGAGTATGAGTAGTTAACTGCTGGGGAGAGCGACACGGACGAGTATCAAAAGGAGAAGAGTGTAATATGAACAAGTATTTGATATACAAAGTGTAGGTGACTGCGCTGGGGATATGACACGGACGGGTGCCAAGAAAGTGTATATAGGTATACGTGAGTGCAAAGAGGATGTCTTTGGCTTTCTGCTGGGAGATATGACATGGACGGGTGTCAAGGAGTATCTGTAATACGGGTGATCTTGTTTGTAAAGAGCATTCAGGTGACTTTACTGGGGAGTGATGGCACGGACGGGTGTCAAAATGAGTATATACTGGTGTTTGTTGATTGAGAAACAGCTGTTTTTGCCGGGGACTCTGGTGGGGATTTTTCGGTATGTCGATGAACCGTCATCATTCACAAGTGTTTGATTCATAACATGGCTTATGATTATGCGATATGTTGGATTTTTGCCGTAATGCTCCGTGTTAAAACGGAATGCTACGCTTTTGTGGGTAAATATGATGCGAATGCTATGATTGTGCAAAGGTACCCAACCGGGATCCGGGTCCCGTTGCTGCGAAGATCTTCGATCAATCCGTTTGTAGTAAACATCCCAGCTGGGGATGAGATCATTGGTAGATCTGAGGAGATGTATCTGCTTGGGGATTCGGGTCACTGAGAGACCTATTCCAATAAATGAGGGACCCAGCTGGGGTTTGTAGAAGCTTTCTTTACTCTGTTGTGATTTCTTCGTGCGCTGCTCTTCTGGATAGAGGTTGGAACTCTGTGGGGAGATAGCTTTTTGACTTTTGTGCTCGGCCGAGGGCGAGATGGCAGCTCGGCTGGGGAGAAAGAGAGGAATCACTGAAAGACCTCCCTAAGGATTCTGCTGAAGTAGATTCTTGACTCAGCCGGGGATATAGGTGCCTTCCGTGATGCCTGGCAACTCTGATGGGGATAAGCAACGACTGGCAAACTCAGCTGGGGAAGTTATGAGAGGCAATTCAGCTGGGGAGAAAGCACTTCGGGTGCTAGAATTGAGTGTTGGTTTGCCAGCTTGCCGGGATAAAGTTTCATGCCCCAAGTTGCGTTCTGGTTACCTGCAATCCTGAAAAAGATAGAGAAACGCACAAGATAATCCCGAGGCATCCCTTACTGGATTCCGTCATAGGAGTTAGGCACTTCTGAGAGTAAGTATATTTCCTGCAAGCACGTGTTTTATTTGGAGATAAGCATCTGTATTCTTACGCAATCAGTTTCTTCTTTTAAGACATCAGACATTTTTTTGCAAATAAAATGTACAAGACGAGACATGACTAAAAATCTGATTTTATTAATTCAAGAGCCCTGAAATGGCGAGATACAGTCAAAGAAACAAATCCCCTGAAACGAGGAGATTGTTACAAATTGGGAAACAAAATGTTGGCAGTGTTGATGACGCTTTGAGGAGCTTCCTCTTTACTATGACTCGTATGACTTTTGACGGTCTTCTCATCTTGCTTTTTGAAGAATGTTGATTCTGATTGAAGCTTGATCCTTTCGAAGCTTACCAAGTTGTAGATGATACAGACGAATTCAGAACGCAGTTGTTCGTTTATTCCCTTATTTTGCATGGATCGCCCTTTCGGGTTTTCAATCCATCGGGATACCCATTTTTGCCTGAGCTGTCCAATGCGGCTTTTCAACTCAGCGGGTGTACATTCTTTTGTTTGTTTTCCCTTATTTTTGCCTGAGTCTTTTATTCTGTTTTTGACTCGCCGGGATGCCCTATTTTTGCCTGGACTTACATTCTGTTTTTGTGTCCAGCGGGTCGTTCTTATGCGAAGTATTTTTTAACTGCGTCTGAATTCACAGGGGACGGGAAATCTTCACCATCCATGGTGCTGAGCATCAGTGCTCCACCAGAGAAAACTTTCTTTACCACGAATGGTCCTTCATAATTTGGAGTCCACTTGCCCCTGTGGTCTGTATGAGGAGGGAGGATTCTTTTCAGCACAAGATCTCCCACTTGGTACTCTCGGTGCCTGACTTTCTGATCGAAGGCTCTCTTCATTCTTTTCTGATATAACTGCCCATGACAGATTGCAGCCAATCTCTTCTCTTCAATCAGACTCAGTTGTTCGTATCGGGACCTGACCCATTCTGCTTCACTCAGTTTAACATCCATCAGTACCCGTAGAGAAGGTAATTCAACTTCAACAGGTAGGACTGCCTCCATACCATACATAAGTTGATACGGTGTTGCCCCAGTGGATGTCCTGATTGACGTGCGGTACCCATGCAAAGCAAATGGTAGCATCTCATGCCAGTCTTTGTAGGTGACTACCATCTTCTGCACAATCTTCTTGATATTCTTATTAGCTGCCTCAACAGCGCCGTTCATCTTTGGCCTGTAAGGAGAAGAATTGTGATGTTGAATCTTGAAGTCCCGGCATAGCTCTGCCATCATTTTGTTGTTTAGATTGGAACCATTGTCAGTAATGATTCGCTCGGGAACTCCGTATCGACAGATGATATCTCTCTTCAGAAATCTGGCTACCACTTGTCTTGTAACATTTGCATATGAGGCTGCTTCGACCCACTTGGTGAAGTAATCAATGGCGACCAAGATGAATCTGTGGCCATTTGAAGCAGTTGGCTCGATCTTGCCAATCATATCAATGCCCCACATGGCAAAGGGCCATGGTGAAGACATTATATTCAAAGGGTTGGGAGGCACATGCACCTTATCTGCATAAATCTGGCATTTGTGGCATTTTCTGGCGTAGGCACAACAGTCGGCATCCATTGTGATCCAGTAATAACCTGATCTTAGCAGTTTCTTAGCCATGGCATGCCCTCCTGCATGGGTACCAAAGGATCCTTCGTGCACTTCATGCATCAACAGGTCTGCTTCTGTCTTATCAACACATCTGAGGAGTACCATATCAAAGTTCCTTTTGTATAAAGACCCATCAGTGTTCAAAAAGAAACTACCAGCAAGCCTTCTCAAAGTCTTCTTATCATTGGAAGATGCCCCAGGTGGGTATGTTTGATCCTCCAAGAAGCACTTAATGTCATGGAACCAAGGCTTATCGTCTTTGACAACTTCTGCTGCGAACACATATGCTGGTCTATCAAGTCTGGACACTGAAATCTGAGGTACAA
This sequence comes from Lathyrus aphaca, assembly GCA_963966055.1. Classification (NCBI taxonomy): domain Eukaryota; kingdom Viridiplantae; phylum Streptophyta; class Magnoliopsida; order Fabales; family Fabaceae; genus Lathyrus; species Lathyrus aphaca. The sequence continues at coordinate 161,364,015 of OZ014520.1, read as the reverse complement.
AGTTGGCAGCTTGAACTTTGATCATGGACGAAATGCTAGCCAGGGCATCTGCAAACTGATTCTCATCCCGAGGGATATACTCAAGCTTGACTGTTGTGAAGAAAGTCAATAACCTTCTTGTATAATCCCTGTAAGGTATTAGATGATCCTGGTGTGTGTACCATTTGCCGTTGGTTTGATTGATTACCAGAGCTGAATCTCCGAATACAGTCAACGTCTTGATCCTGAGGTCAATGGCTTCCTCAAGACCCATAATGCAAGCTTCGTATTCAGCTTCGTTGTTAGTGCAGTTGAAAGTGAGTTTTGCCGAGAAAGGCATGTGAACTCCTTTGGGTGTAATGAGTACTGCACCAACACCACGACCATTCATGTTAACAGCCCCATCAAACATCATAGTCCATTCTTCTTCCGGGTCAGGCCCTTTAGTGTGAATAGGCTCTTCATGATCTTTTGCTTTTATGAACATGATGTCTTCATCAGGGAAGTCAAATCTCATCGGCTGGTAATCATCTATAGGTTGCTCAGCAAGATATTCAGATAGTACACTGCCCTTGATGGCTTTCTGAGAGGTGTACTGGATGTCATATTCAGTGAGAATCATTTGCCATCTTGCAACCCGTCCGGTAAGAGCTGGCTTCTCGAAAATGTACTTAACTGGGTCCATTTTTGAGATCAACAAAGTAGTGTGAGTCAACATATACTGTCTCAGTCGGCGAGCAGCCCACGCTAAAGCACAACAAGTTTTCTCGAGCAGTGAATAACGCTGTTCACAGTTGGTAAACTTTTTGCTTAGGTAGTATATTGCATACTCTTTTCGACCAGACTCGTCATGCTGGCCCAACACACACCCCATCGACTCTTCTAATACTGTCAAGTACATTATCAGAGGTCTTCCTTCAACTGGAGGCATAAGGATTGGAGGTTCTTGTAAGTATTCTTTGATCTTGTCAAAAGCCCTTTGGCAGTCTTCATTCCACCTGACCGTCTGTTCTTTTCTTAATAGCTTGAACAAGGGTTCACAGGTTGCTGTGAGGTGAGATATGAACCGTGAGATGTAGTTCAATCGACCTAAGAACCCTCGAACTTCTTTCTCTGTTTTCGGTGCAGGCATCTCTTGGATGGCTTTGACTTTATCAGGGTCAACTTCAATCCCTTTCTCGCTTACAATAAAACCCAGCAGCTTACCAGATCGCACCCCGAATGTGCATTTGTTGGGGTTCAGCTTTAATTGGTACTTCCTCAGACGCTTGAATAACTTCAGTAGATTCACCAGGTGGTCTTCTTCAGTAAGGGACTTGGCAATCATGTCATCCACATAACATTCTATCTCTTTATGAATCATATCGTGGAATAATGTCACCATAGCCCGTTGATACGTCGCACCAGCATTCTTGAGCCCAAATGGCATTACCTTGTAGCAGAATGTGCCCCAAGGTGTGATGAATGTTGTCTTCTCCATGTCTTCAGGTGACATTTTGATATGATTGTATCCCGAAAATCCGTCCATGAAGGAGAATACCGAGAACTGAGCCGTGTTATCGACCAATACATCAATGTGAGGTAATGGGAAATCATCTTTCGGGCTGGCTCTGTTCAGATCCCGGTAGTCAACACACATCCTTACTTTGCCGTCTTTCTTAGGCACAGGTACTATGTTAGCAACCCACGGTGGATAGCTAGTCACGGCAAGAAACCCGGCGTCCCATTGCTTTTGTACCTCTTCCTTGATTTTCATTGCCATGTCTGGGCGAGTACGGCGCAACTTCTGTTTAACTGGCGGGCATCCTTCTCTCAAAGGTAGCTTGTGCACGACAATATCGGTATCCAAGCCTGGCATATCTTGGTAAGACCAAGCAAACACGTCAACATACTCTTGAAGCAGGTCAATCAGTTGTCTCTTCACTGAGTCTTGCAGGCAGGCCCCGATTTTAACTTCTTTCACGTCTTCATCTGTACCAAGATTAATCGTTTCGACCTCCTCCTGATGAGGAGTGATGACCTTCTCCTCTTGTCTCAACAACCTGGCTAGCTCTTCAGGAAGCTCATACTCTTCTTCAACCCCTTCATCAGCTTGATTGATTGGATTGTCAAAGTCATACGAAGTCATAGTCGTGCTGCTGTCGGTGCTGTCAGGAAGGCACTCTCTGCAAGGGTTCAGTTTGTTCATTTTAGTGATTTGATTTTAATCTTGTTTTAGAAAAGTGAAATAAAGTTATCATTTTGAAAACACTGCCATTTATTTTTTGTACAAAAAGAAAAATGGAAAAACAGTGAGCGGGAAAGAAAAAGACTCATTTGCAAAAAGATGTCTGATATTTCATTGATTAATCTTGTTGCACAAAAAGTACAGATGGCCCGATTACAAAATGAGTCTTGTCATCTTGGGCAAGATGCAAGACTTTGATGCATGCTATAAAAATACAGGAAATAATAATTACTCTGCATGAGTAACTCTTATAATTTCCTGGGAAGACCAGTTTGAGATACTGCTCCCCGGGATCTTTGGACGAATCCATCTTTCCAGGTTGCGTTCTTCTTCCAGCTCGTCTTCCAAACAGTTGACAGCATCAGGGGTGAGCATCCCCCCACTCACAAAGTTGGGCTCTTTTGCAGCCTCTGCTTGATCTTGTTGAGTTGGTTTGTAACCCAACCCAAATCTGTCCTCTTTCTTCTCCACCGATAACAGTTTGCCCCAGCCTTGGGCGTTTCCTCCCTCAACAACCTTCCGGGCTTGTTGGTATGATGATATTGAAGTACCAGGCACAGCAGATGTTTCATTCACGTTCAAGGCTTCAAAACCTTGGCTCATTGTTTCATGGATCTCCCCATCCATCTCAATATACTTATAGGTAGCCAGGTGGCTGACAAAAATATCCTCTTCTCCACAGATTGTAACGATTTGACCCTCCCACTCATATTTTAACTTCTGGTGAAGGGTAGAGGTCACGGCGCCAGCGGAGTGAATCCATGGCCTACCCAATAGACAGCTGTAGGCAGGCTGTATATCCATCACGTAGAAGGTCGTTTTGAAGGTTTGCGGGCCAATCGTTATGGGCAACTCAATCTCTCCCAGAACCGATCTCTTTGAACCATCAAAGGCTCTCACCACCAGGTTGCTGGGTCTCAATGCCAATCCGTCATATTCTAGCTTCACCAGGGCCTTTTTGGGTAAGACATTGAGGGATGACCCCGTGTCTACCAACACATGTGAAAGGACAACACCTTTACATTCCATGGTTATGTGCAAGGCTTTGTTATGGTTGCGGCCTTCCGTTGTAAAATCAGTATTGGTGAACCCTAGTCCGTGACTAGCATTAACATTTCCAACTACAGCTTCTAGCTGATTGACAGTGATCTCTTCAGGCACGTAAGCTGCGTGCAAGACTTTGAGTAGTGCATTCCGATGGGCTTCGGAGCACATAAGCAATGATAGGATTGAGATCTTGGAAGGCGTCTGATGAAGCTGATCCACTATCTTATAATCACTCTTCTTGATGATTCGCATGAACTCATCAACCTCTTGATCGAAGGGTGTTTTTAAAGCTTCCTTAACAGCTTGATCTTCCTACACAGGGCTCTTCCCTCTTGCCTTGGCGGCAGCTTCTGCTTCGGCAGTGGGTCTCTGAATTTGTGGGGCGAAAAGACGTCCGCTTCGAGTGAAGCCTCCGCCTCTTCCCACATTGTCTACTTGTAGTGCAGGGGTTGATGATTCAAAAGTGATCTTTTGTCCTTCACAGTACAGGTCAGAGCCGTAATGCCAGGGGATGGCATTACTGCTTTCATAAGGTACTGGTCCAGGCACCGTGATGGTGACCGGACTGATTGCAGCTGTTGAAGGAGCTGTAATAGTCTGTGGATCATAATAAATTGTAACTGGTGCTCTGATGGGAGCAGCACCTTCTGAGTTGTAGGCAGAGTTGTTTTCAGGATCGTAGAATATTGTGACAGTAGAGACATCTTCATGATTTGTTGCTGGTGTTGTAGGAGACAATGGCGGAAGGATGGATGTTGTTGTTGTAGGAGTTTCAAAATGGAGTGGTGCTGGAGTTGTAGAAGGAACATTCATTGATATCTGATCAGTTGAAATGACAGATGAAGTACTTGTTGATGAAACCGAAGAATTGTCAGGAACAATGGTTGTTGCAGTTGTAGGAGGTTCTGGAGTTGTTGATGATGGGATTGCTGGATTTGTAGGAAATGATGTGGTGATTTGAAGCTGGCCACTCTGAATGAGACCATCTATGCCATTCCTCAAATTATCGCACCCATTTACCGAGATATTGCAGTAAGCACAACCCAACTCACACCCCGGGAACATTTGACATTCGAGGAGTTGAGCCTTGATTTCTACCAACGGTGTCCGGATCTGACCCACACTGGTTATTAAATAAGACGGCCTGTCTTCTTCAATAGCGTTAATTCTGGGACCCCCGTGATTTGGCATGGGGTTCTTATTGACATTAGGTGGTGGTGCGAAATTCAGAGCTTTTGAGTCCACCAGGTCTTGTACCTTCATGTGCAGGGCTCTGCATTTTTCTGTACTGTGGCCAGGTGCATTTGAATGGAAGGCACATCTGGCGTTGGAATCATAATTCCTGGGTAGACTGTTGGGATCTGGAGGCGCCAATGTCCTTAGCTCAACTAGGTTGAGTTTCAGGAGTTGTGGCAGCAATGTAGCATATGGCATAGGGATCGGATCGATTACCCTGTTGGCTTGAGAAGGCCTCTGTTGGAATGGCCTTTGCTGGTTATTGTTGTTGGTGTTGCTGTTGTTGTAATTTCTCGGAGGATACTGATTCTGTTGATGGTACTGAGGTTGTTGCTGATAGTTTTGTTGCGGAGGTTGATAAACTGGTTGAGGATGAGCTGGAGCGGGGATGGTGACTGCTGCCACTGACCTGTGAACATATTGGGGCCTGCCCCTGTTGGTGTGGATGGCATTGGTCTCGCCAGTTCTTCTCGGGCCTGCAAAAGGCTTTCTTGCACTACTGGACGAGCTTGCACCGTTGTCTGAGATCTTACCCATCTTCAATAGGCTTTCAATTCTCTCCCCGGCTATGACAACATCTGCAAAGCTAGTGGAAGAGAAAGCAGCCAACCTGTCAATGTAAGTCCCCTGAAGGGTGTTCATGAACATATCTGCCATTTCCCTTTCAGACATAGGTGGCTGAACAGCAGCAGCCAGTTGCCTCCATCTCTGGGCATATTCTCGAAAACTTTCCCTTGACGACTGTGACATTCCCATTAGGAGGGTCCTGTTGGGTGCCATATCCAGGTTATACTGATACTGTCTGATGAAGGCCTCTGCCAGGTCCTTCCAACACCTGATAGTTGCCCTTGTCAGGTGAGAGTACCATTCTCTTGAAGCCCCTGTCAAGCTATCCTCAAAATAGAACATCCAGAGCTTCTCATCCATAGTATAGGCCTTCAGCCTTCCCAGAAATGATTGTAAGTGAGTCCGGGGGCATGAAGTCCCGTTATATTTTTCAAAACAAGGAGGCTTAAACTTATGGGGAATCCTGACCCCGTCTACCAAGCCCATGTCCATGACATCGAAACCCAAAGAGTTTTGAGACTCTAAGGACCTCAATTTCTCAGCTATCTCATCCAACCTTCTATCATAAGCTTCTTCCCCAGCACCCATTACTGTGAATTGATCCTCTTGGGGGTTTTCTTGAAGTACCCTGGCTGCAGTGGCAGTCCCTTGAACATTTGCAGGGATGTTGACCTCAGGGTGGAGATGTGGTCCAAATACAGGGGGATTGACATGAGGTTGGACCCTCTCGTTATTGCTGGTGCCGGCAGTCCCTATATGTGGATCTTCTTGATTCTGCCTTTCCACCATGGCCCTCAATCTTTCCTGGCTCTGAGCCATGTTGTTCATTACTTCCATAAACTGCGTCATTTGGTTCCTCATTTCTAGCCTTTCGTTCGCCATTTGATTTCTGACCTCAGTAAGGTCCTGCTGCATCTAATCCATTTGAATGCCCGGAAGGTTGTTACGGGTCGGATAACAGTGCGGACGGTTGAGGGGAAATACTCGGCGCCGAGCAATAGTTCCTGAACATCACAACAGAGTTAGTGGCAATAAAACAAAAACCTACAAAACAAACAAAAGGGTTAGCATGCAATGCAGTATGCCTATTTGTTTTCAAGGTATCCGGTTTGGCATTCAGTTTTGACCCTTCCAGACCCTTGAAGATGTTGTTGATGTTGCTTTTGAAGTGAAACTCGGATGGAACAAACTAATACATATATTACAAAAGCAAAATGGTACATAGTTTGTTTACAAATACAAGCCCTCTGAGGGGTCAAAATACATTACAGGAAAATAAAAGTACATGGAATGAAAGCAACAACAAACAAATGGTCAAACACCAAGACCAAACTCATCCTCACGAACTTCCTTGAGAAGTGCTTCGGTCACAGGATCAGCCGGACGCTCCGTGAGATTCCTGATGAGGAGATTCCGGGTCGTAACAGCTGTTGTTAGTTTCTTGTGTTGACCTTGGTCCTTTGACCTCTTCACTCCTGCTTTGATCTTCAGCTCTGATATCTCCCTCTGGGCTGCTGCCAGGGCTTCTTGCTGCACTTTTGCACTAGCTTCCAGTTGCTCCATCTTGTCTTGAACTCTCTTGTCCTCCAGAGTACGAGCCTCGGTGATCCTGACCCACCTAGCCTGACTCTCCTTTAGATACAAGTCTGTCCTTGCTCTCTGGAACTGGGCTTCTTTGCAAGCATTCTTCATAATTTGTTCTCCAGCCTTAGACTTTTTTGATATAATCCCCATACTTCTCAATCTTAGCCAGATGCTCCACTCTCAGCTTCTCTAGCCTCTCAATCTCCATCCTGCCCTCACTCCTCTCTCGGAGGGTCTTCTGCAAAGCCTGGGTTAACTTCTCATTTCTTTCCTTCAAGCTCTCAAACTCCTCCAAACTGACAGTGGCAGGGGGTGGTGCTGAAGATGATTCAGGCATATCTTCTATAGTAAAGGGCATCCCAGAGAATTGAGCCCTGGCACGAGACCACTCATAATATTGTGCTGATGCCACATTGCTGCACTTCCCCAAAATGGTTATTCCCTTGGTTTGAACATTATCCCAGGCCCAAGCAGCCTGCCTAACAATAGCCAGATTAATCTTGTTCTCGCAATAAAGAGTTTCAACCAAGTCCTGTGCCTTAGGAGTGTGGACCAGTGCATAGCCCAATTGTCTTCTGAACAGCAGAGGGTTGTAATTAATACTACCCTTAACTCCTATAAGGGGCACATTGGGAAAATGCCCACAGCTGGTGATGATATCCCTGCCCTTGGTGCTCTGAGTGCACCATCTGATATCAGCTGAAGTTAGAGCAGTGAGTCTCTTAGCCCAGTTTTTCTGCTGATGAGGGTTCAAAAATGCATCTGTCCTGGGTAGATGCCTGAGAAGCCAAGTGTGGAACAATGGAGCACAACACCTCACTAATCTTCCCCTCTGCTTTTCATTCCTCTGATGCACTGAGTAGTAGAGGTCCCCCAATAAAGTGGGCACTGGGTTCTTCAAGATGAAAAGATGGATTGCATTCTTGCTAATGAATCGAGGCTCATCTGCAAACAATACACTTCCATATATACCCAAGGCCAATAAAGCACAGACAGCTTTCCACTCTCCTAAAGAAGCTTTCAGGGTAGCTTGAGAGATCAAGAAATCCAGATGGAAGCCAGGGATTCCAGCTTTAGAAGTCATATGCTGCTTAATCAGGACAGGTTCCAGATGCAAAGCCTTTGCTACTTCTCCATTACCAGGAAAGACCATCTCAGGGTTGAAAGGGATTCCACCCCTGATAGGTATACCAACCAATGATGAGTATTCTTCTAGTAGAGGGCCTAGCTGAAAGTCCTGGAAAGTAAAACATCTCAGTGGGGGATCATAAAACTGAATGCAAGTGTGGATCAGGCTTCTCTGTGAAGGGTCCAGATCCATAACCATATCAAGTATATCTCCGTAGTGTTCCCTGAACAATGGTATGTGATCTGGAGTGATCAGGGTCTGAATCCTCCTGATGTCAGATAGCTCTGGCTGGAAGAAGTGGTAGGTGATGTTGCTCTTTTTAGGAGCCATGATGCTGAAGATGAATAGAGACAGGTGCTGATGATAATACTGAAGAATGAGCCACTGATTGGCTGGTGCAGGTGATGACTGAAGCAGATGCTGATGAAGATGGGTCAATACTGAAGATGGGGTCAAAACCAGAGCCCAAATGAGGATGGATACCCTGAAACACAAATAAGCAAATGTCAATATGATGCAATGTTTATGTATGCAAATGATATGCAAGGGTCTGTGACTGAGCTGGATCTGATCAAGAGCTCTGATATAAGTCCAAGACATATTCAAGAATACCAGATGGAGGTCTATAAGTCCAGTAACCAAGGTGGGGGGCTCAAATAAAGAGCCACATGTCCAGGGTTTTAGAATCACAAGAACTATCCCAAAATGAAGTACTCTTAAACAAACAAAGTAACAGGGTATTCTGAGGTCAAGGTACCTGCAAACCTGTAAACAGCCCAACCCCCTCACAGGTGGTGTTCTAAAACAAGGATCCTCAGACTTGGATCAGTTATGAGAAGTGTAAACACTTCTAACCCGGAGGTACAGTGTTTACAATAACCATAAAAGTTCTTCCTCTAATTCACCTCAGTTTCTGAAGGTCAATACTAAAAGGTCATCCAGACTTAGCAGGCTTCCCAGATAGCCCTAGTACTGCAGGAAATCTGCAACACAGAGTTCTCAAGAAGAAACCCATATCTGAACCGTGTTTCATATTCCCGCACCAGACCGAGATGGAATGGGAAAGAATACGAACCACTCTAGCCTAGGTGTCACTCAGGTCCCAGGTATAGGACCTTAACTCTCAATAGAACCCCACCCACCAAAGTAAAACCAGATCCAGCCAGACAGCATGACAGTATGATATATATAAAGCAGTAAAGAAAGAAAATAAACAGCTGTACATAAAGCAAAAATAAATACAAATATAAACACAAATAAACACATAACACCCCAGTAAACACAAATCAATCAAGCGCTAGGAGGAACCCACAAAAAGAACCAGAAGCCCTGGTTGCAGTATAAGGTTCCCCAGCAGAGTCGCCAAGCTGTCGCTCCCGATAAATGGGACCGGCCCAAATAAAGGTACAGACGCGAACGGTCGGCGAGAGGGACAATGAGAACACACAGCCGTGAACTCACTGGAGATGAAAAGAGTCGCCAGCTAGGCATTTTTATCCCGGAGGAAAGGCAATGCTGCATAGACCTAGAAAAAGATGGATAAGACGGTTGCGAACCAGAGAGACTGAGAAAGGGGGTTGGTTACAACCTGGGAAGGTGTTAGCACCCAGATTGTCCGCCGTACTCGACGGGATCCACGCTTAAAAGATTTGTGTTTTAAAGGGGTAGTGTCAGTGCAATTTGTGTGTAAAAGAGCTGGAAAAGGATGTACAGGTGTCAGTGTAAGAGAAAAGTGAAGTATATAAGTGAAGTGTCAGTGTAAGAACAGGAGTGAAATGCTCAAGATCATGAGGCTAAAAGAATGAGGCTAGAAAGAGGGGGAATATACAGAGACTTTTGTTCGATAACTGTTAAGTTATGCCTACGTATCCTCTCGTACAATGAGGAAGTCAGAACACCGTAGTTCGACCCAAAGAGACTGAAAGATAAATTGACTTGTGAACTACTTACTTGTCTATGCTCAAGTGTATGACCTGTCTGGCTCAGGTGCAAACTGTCTTGCATTAGACGGAAGAAGCGAGATCTCGTTTGTGAGTGAATGAGATGAGAAAAGAATCCCAGAGGAGACGATTATTGTTTGTTTTTGTGTTTTCAGTCTTTTATTGTTTTTGGATTTTGTCATAAGTTAATGAGCTTAAGTCTAAACCAATGGATTTAGTAAACTCATCACATCTTCCCTCTGATTAGGGGTAATGAGAATACCTTAAGTGTGAAGTCAGCTTCTCACACTTAAACACCTTTGGTGTAGGATTAAGATCATTAACCTACTTGTGATTAATTAGATGTTTTTGTTGTTTTTGTTTAGTGTTGAGTAATGAGGTTAAGCCATAATCAAGGATTAAACAGACTCATTACACCATCCTAATAGAAGGATAATAGATGAGAATGTTTAAGCTGAGGAAAGCTCCTCAACTTAATCCATGATTAGGGATTAAACTCATGACAAAACAAAACCTTTATTAAGTGGATTTTAGTTAATGATAAGATGATGAAGTGATTTTTATGGTTTGTAAGACAACTTGAGGGGGACTTGTCCATTAACACTAGGGTTAGTCCTTCTTAACCAATTAAGGAAGAATTAGAACCCTAATGCAAGGCCCAAGTTACAAGTGTAATGTCTTGATACTTATTAAGTGAATTGATTAAGAGATTTAAACACGTTAAGGGTTTAACACTCAGGATTAAAGTTATACACTCCATCCTAATATAAGGATGCAGGCATAAGCTTAATCACAAAGCCTTAAAGCCTTTAGGGTTTAGTCCCTGATTATGAGATGAGAAGAGAAGACTCAAAAGAGACACAAAGGTAAAACTAAGAGGGGAGACTAATCAAAACCCTAATCATTATCATGCTTGGTTGTTCCTAAGGTTTGTGAGGTTTGCAAGAGAAGATCTTCAATGGAACCACCAGGAAGCAGATGAAAGGATCAAGAGAAGCAAAGCAAATTGCTTTATTCAAGAAGTCAAGTCACTTGAAGAAAGAAAGTAAGAAGAAGAAGAATGAGCAAGCTCAAACTCAAACACACATAAAAATGCAGCATGGATGCAAGAGAGAGATGAAGAGAAGTTATGAGAAGTGAAGGCAAATTCACTTCTCAAAGTCACTTACCACCTGAAAGGTTAGAAAAGAAATGCAATGTAATGCAAAATGGGATGAGATGTCATGATGAGAAACAAAACCAGAGGCATTTACATGATGCTAATGATGCTATGAGATGCTACAAACATGAGGCAGCACATGGAAATGATCATACAAGTTCATGAGTGCAAATGAAGCAAGCTAGGAACCATGAAAACACATGAAAAGTTATGAAGTACACATGGCATACAACATGGCAAATACATGATGCAATGATCAAACATGCTTTCAATATGTCTTATGATGTCAAATGAATCACATGGATGCTTGAAATGTCATGGCAAGTCATGTTATGCAAGAGAATGCAAGATGGATGCATATGGAAGCCCAAATTAGGGTTTATGAATCAAACATCAAACACAAACCAAAATCAGAAGCAAAACCTAAGATAAAAAATTGAAAATGCCACACAAAGGATCCCTAATCCCATACTAAACCACTGCCCAAAGGAGGGGTCTCAACTCCTAACCAAATTCAAGTTATGGTTTTTACAAGTTTGCTAGGGTTTTAGGGTTCCTAAACAAAAGAAATGCCAAACAAAATGAAAATGGAAGATCAAATCATGGCCATTTAATCTCAAACTTCATGCTAAACACAATGCAATGCAAGAAGAATCAATGCCCAATTCCTCATGGATAGGCAGAAATGATTTTTTGAACCTTGGATCAAAATAATGCACAAAAATGATTTTAATTCAATGAAAAATTCTCAAAATGCATCAAGATCAAAAAAGAAATTTGGTTTGAAGGTTGGACAATGTTTCTAAATGTCTTAGAACATTTCATGAATTTTTTGGTGATTTTTAAATACCTAAAAGTATTTTTAATAAATTAATTTTCATTAATCAATTAAAAATAAACTTTTAAATATTTAAAAATATTTTTTAAATGCTAAAAATGAAAATAAAAATGTTTTTGTGTCATAAAAATTAATGAAACTCTTGAGAAAAAATTTCATAATTTTTAGACAATTTTTACTATGTTAAATAAATTGTGCAAACAAAATGAAAAGAAATGAATTAAAATAAAGAAAAAGGAAAAGTCAACAGAATGGAAGGCAGGGATTGAGTCTGGGTTTGGGAGCATTGACTACGCGCCAGATCTTGTGGCCCAAATTCAAACTGACTTAAACTCAATTAATTAAATAAATTAAAGTGATTAGGGTTTAATGACCACATCTGGACCATTCACACGCGCGGCAAGTCAAACGGTCAAAGCAATCGCACGCTCCAGATTCAAACTCAATTAATTACAGGGATTAAACCCTAATGATTTTCAGGTGGCCGGAGAAGACCTTCGGTCGTCTTCTCCGGTGGGAACCCCACCTGAAAATCCCTAAAAACTTCAAAGCGCAACAAAAATGAAAACCAAGCATACAGAAATGATTCCCATGATCCACTGAATCAAAACCCCATCACAAACAACATTTATTTTCCCCCAGAATCATGAATCGAACAAAACATTTTTTAGGTCAACAGAGTTTCAGGAAGCAATTAAATTCTCATTTCATCACCATTTTCAAAACTAAAAGCACCAGGACAGTCAGTGAAGCATGGAGAACAAGTTTAGAACTTAAAAATCCATTTCTGGAAAAAAAGTTCTTGAGCTACCTGAGATTCGAAGCTTTCACTCCAGCAACTTTCTGACCTCCCCTCCTTGTGAAATCCACTCCTTATGACCTCTTGATGATGCTTGAATGCTTTGGAGAAGTTTATGCTGGCTAGATGAAGAGTTTGAACAGCTTCTGCTCAAGCTCAGTTGAAAATGGCAATGGTGATGCAGGCAGTTTCAGGCCAATGTGAGTGGTTCTTTGTGATCAGGGTGATGTTTTAAGAAGGTTTGTGGAGTTTGTTTGGATGTTTATGGCCTGTGGAGTGAGTTTCGAAAGAAACTGCAAGTTGGAGTGAAAATGGAGAAGTGGTGTTCTTGCTTGATTCAGGCTTGGTTCTTTGTTGGTTTGGGCTTAATGAGGCATGGTGAGTTGAGTAGTGGAACTTGTTTGAATGTTTGTGAACTGGGCAGAGAGATTCGAAGAGAAATGCCAATAGGGTGAGTTTTGTATATGGTGTGTTGTGATCTGTTTCAGCCTTGCTTGGTATATGGAATGGCTTGCAAATGGATAGTATAAACAATTCCAAGTGGCCAGAGGATGTGACTTGGCCTGCTGTGATTGGGATGTTTGCTTTTGCCAAAAGTCAACTTTTTGTAAGAGAGGTATGGCTTGAATTCTAGCTTGGTACAATGGCTAGGGCTGGCGCAGCATGGTGTGTGTGGAAGGCTAGAGTGGTTCAAAGGCCAATGCAGCAAGTGGTAAGAAGCATCATGATGGTTTTGCAACTTGGTTACTTTTGGAACTTCATGAAAAAAAGTCTTGTTATACAAACCATGATTATGAGAAACTTTGGTCCAATTCTGATTTTTAGAACTCACGTGATGTTTGTACATTGGTTTGAAGTGAACTAGAAGTTACAAATGGCCTTGGTTCATGATTTTGCAAATTTCTCATTTGAGGCATGTCTTGAAAATTAGTGATTTTGGCCAACTTTGTCACACCATAACTTTTGATCCAAGAAGAATTAGATCATGTTCTTGTACTTTTTGAAAAGGGAAACATGTATTCTACAACTTTCATGACCAAAGTTTTCCCATTTGAAGCATTTTTGGATCAAAAAGCAAGGCTTGAAAAGTGACATAAAATGACACATTCTTGAAAAGTCAACTATGCCCAAAAAAGTCAACTTTGCAAAAAACTTCAAATTCTTGATTTTTGTGATCTTCAACCTTCTTCTATGATCAAATAAAGATCATATACACTCAAAATGATGAAGAATGCCCATTGGTTGGGTCATTGGGGGCCTCAGATGCCCTGATTTTACACTGACTTGTCTGAAAAGTCAACTCTTGATCAGATGACTTCCCCATGGAATTTCTTCATGAAAATTGATATGCATACTCCCTATACCATATAGAGACCAATGGAAACAAGAATGACCAAAAATTTTGGAGTGATGGCCTCTGAAACCAAAACCCTAATTTCAGGTCAACTGTGCAGTTAAACTTGGCTCTGCATCCACACCAACCCCAGTTCTTGTGATTCTTTGGAATTCTTGACTTTGAAAGGATGTAATATGATGCTTGAACACACATGGACCCCTTTGAAGTGATTGATGACCTTTGGAGTGGCTCAAGAAGCTCTTGGATTGCTCAGATCACAAACCCTAGATGCAGATGACTTAGAACCAATGCAAAGACTTAAAAATGTGATATGAGATGTTATGATTGTGTTTATGCATATGAAATGATCACAAGACATGGTGTGAATGGGTGAGGGCAAATTTGGGGTGTTTACAGCTGCCCCTATTCAAACATGAGTTAGCTGTGCAGGTTGTAAGCGACGGCTTAACAGGCAAACAAGATAACTTGTGGTTGAATACCAAAGACAATCCAAGATTTGCACTCACAGAATGGAGAAGAAAAGGGATATAGATTGTAAAGGAAAATAAAGTATATTGTAAAGTGTGGGCGATGGAGGACGACCGTCAAGCAGAGGACAACTGCTGGGTAAAGAGCAATGACGGGGACGGCCGACATGCTGGGAAGAATGCGGAAAATACGGCAATGACGGGGACGGCCGACATGCTGGGGATAAAAGAATTACGATGGGGATGGCCATCAAGATAAAGCTGTAAAATTCTCTGGGGATCAATGAGACATGACGGGGACGGCCATCAAGCTCACAAAGCAAAGTAACCGACGATGGGGACGGCCATCGGGTTAAAAGCAAAGGAAAAGGGACCACGACGGGGACGGCCATCGGGTTAAAGAATAAATGAAATAAACAGATGATGGGGTACGACCATCAAAGGTGAAGGACGATCACCTAGCAGGGGACGGCTGCTCTATTGGGGAATAAAGGAAATATGATGGGGACGACCATCAAAGGTGGAGGACGACCACCTGGCAGGGTACGGCTGCCGAAAATATCAACGATGGGGACGGCCATCGGATAAAAGGTCAACGATGGGGACGACCATCGGACGAGCATGATGGAGGACGACCATCAAGAGGTGGAGGACGACCACCTAGCAGGGGACGGCTGCTCTCAGGGTTTATCGTGACATAGGACGAATGCCAGATAACCAAAATCAACAATGGGGACGGCCATTGGATAAAATGATGAAGGACGATCATCAAGAGGTGGAGGACGACCACCTAGCAGGGGACGGCTGCTAAAATCAACGATGGGGACGGCCATCGGATGAGCATGATGGAGGACGACCATCAAGAGGTGGAGGACGACCACCTAGCAGGGTACGGCTGCTCTCAAGGTTTATCATAACACAGGACGAGTGTCAGATAAAGGAAAACTTGCTTTGTTGGCGACCTACTGGGGAATAGTAAACACGGACGAGTGTTTACATCCAAGAAACAAAAGGTATAAGTGTTTGGTATTGTGTGTAGATTAAATATGCGGACGAGCATCCTTAAGACTATGATACAGACGAGTATCGGGTAGAAATAAATACCGACGCGTGTCCAAAGATGATGATACGGACGAGTATCAACTGGTTAACAGAGAACACGGACGAGCGTTGAATCTGAGAGGACTCTTCTGGAGAATAGTAGACACAGGCGAGTATCTATATTTAAGAGGACATAAGTGTTTGACACGGTGTATGGATTAAAGATGCGGACGAGCATCCTTAAGACTATGATACGAACGAGTATCATGTAGAAACAAAACTCTTGACGCATATTCTGAGATGATGGTACGGACGAGTACCAACTGGTTAACAAAGAACATGAACGAGAGTCGAATCTGTGGGGATATGAATGGTATATACAAGATACGGACGAGTATCTGTATGAGTGCAACATGAGTAACGAGTATGAGTAGTTAACTGCTGGGGAGAGCGACACGGACGAGTATCAAAAGGAGAAGAGTGTAATATGAACAAGTATTTGATATACAAAGTGTAGGTGACTGCGCTGGGGATATGACACGGACGGGTGCCAAGAAAGTGTATATAGGTATACGTGAGTGCAAAGAGGATGTCTTTGGCTTTCTGCTGGGAGATATGACATGGACGGGTGTCAAGGAGTATCTGTAATACGGGTGATCTTGTTTGTAAAGAGCATTCAGGTGACTTTACTGGGGAGTGATGGCACGGACGGGTGTCAAAATGAGTATATACTGGTGTTTGTTGATTGAGAAACAGCTGTTTTTGCCGGGGACTCTGGTGGGGATTTTTCGGTATGTCGATGAACCGTCATCATTCACAAGTGTTTGATTCATAACATGGCTTATGATTATGCGATATGTTGGATTTTTGCCGTAATGCTCCGTGTTAAAACGGAATGCTACGCTTTTGTGGGTAAATATGATGCGAATGCTATGATTGTGCAAAGGTACCCAACCGGGATCCGGGTCCCGTTGCTGCGAAGATCTTCGATCAATCCGTTTGTAGTAAACATCCCAGCTGGGGATGAGATCATTGGTAGATCTGAGGAGATGTATCTGCTTGGGGATTCGGGTCACTGAGAGACCTATTCCAATAAATGAGGGACCCAGCTGGGGTTTGTAGAAGCTTTCTTTACTCTGTTGTGATTTCTTCGTGCGCTGCTCTTCTGGATAGAGGTTGGAACTCTGTGGGGAGATAGCTTTTTGACTTTTGTGCTCGGCCGAGGGCGAGATGGCAGCTCGGCTGGGGAGAAAGAGAGGAATCACTGAAAGACCTCCCTAAGGATTCTGCTGAAGTAGATTCTTGACTCAGCCGGGGATATAGGTGCCTTCCGTGATGCCTGGCAACTCTGATGGGGATAAGCAACGACTGGCAAACTCAGCTGGGGAAGTTATGAGAGGCAATTCAGCTGGGGAGAAAGCACTTCGGGTGCTAGAATTGAGTGTTGGTTTGCCAGCTTGCCGGGATAAAGTTTCATGCCCCAAGTTGCGTTCTGGTTACCTGCAATCCTGAAAAAGATAGAGAAACGCACAAGATAATCCCGAGGCATCCCTTACTGGATTCCGTCATAGGAGTTAGGCACTTCTGAGAGTAAGTATATTTCCTGCAAGCACGTGTTTTATTTGGAGATAAGCATCTGTATTCTTACGCAATCAGTTTCTTCTTTTAAGACATCAGACATTTTTTTGCAAATAAAATGTACAAGACGAGACATGACTAAAAATCTGATTTTATTAATTCAAGAGCCCTGAAATGGCGAGATACAGTCAAAGAAACAAATCCCCTGAAACGAGGAGATTGTTACAAATTGGGAAACAAAATGTTGGCAGTGTTGATGACGCTTTGAGGAGCTTCCTCTTTACTATGACTCGTATGACTTTTGACGGTCTTCTCATCTTGCTTTTTGAAGAATGTTGATTCTGATTGAAGCTTGATCCTTTCGAAGCTTACCAAGTTGTAGATGATACAGACGAATTCAGAACGCAGTTGTTCGTTTATTCCCTTATTTTGCATGGATCGCCCTTTCGGGTTTTCAATCCATCGGGATACCCATTTTTGCCTGAGCTGTCCAATGCGGCTTTTCAACTCAGCGGGTGTACATTCTTTTGTTTGTTTTCCCTTATTTTTGCCTGAGTCTTTTATTCTGTTTTTGACTCGCCGGGATGCCCTATTTTTGCCTGGACTTACATTCTGTTTTTGTGTCCAGCGGGTCGTTCTTATGCGAAGTATTTTTTAACTGCGTCTGAATTCACAGGGGACGGGAAATCTTCACCATCCATGGTGCTGAGCATCAGTGCTCCACCAGAGAAAACTTTCTTTACCACGAATGGTCCTTCATAATTTGGAGTCCACTTGCCCCTGTGGTCTGTATGAGGAGGGAGGATTCTTTTCAGCACAAGATCTCCCACTTGGTACTCTCGGTGCCTGACTTTCTGATCGAAGGCTCTCTTCATTCTTTTCTGATATAACTGCCCATGACAGATTGCAGCCAATCTCTTCTCTTCAATCAGACTCAGTTGTTCGTATCGGGACCTGACCCATTCTGCTTCACTCAGTTTAACATCCATCAGTACCCGTAGAGAAGGTAATTCAACTTCAACAGGTAGGACTGCCTCCATACCATACATAAGTTGATACGGTGTTGCCCCAGTGGATGTCCTGATTGACGTGCGGTACCCATGCAAAGCAAATGGTAGCATCTCATGCCAGTCTTTGTAGGTGACTACCATCTTCTGCACAATCTTCTTGATATTCTTATTAGCTGCCTCAACAGCGCCGTTCATCTTTGGCCTGTAAGGAGAAGAATTGTGATGTTGAATCTTGAAGTCCCGGCATAGCTCTGCCATCATTTTGTTGTTTAGATTGGAACCATTGTCAGTAATGATTCGCTCGGGAACTCCGTATCGACAGATGATATCTCTCTTCAGAAATCTGGCTACCACTTGTCTTGTAACATTTGCATATGAGGCTGCTTCGACCCACTTGGTGAAGTAATCAATGGCGACCAAGATGAATCTGTGGCCATTTGAAGCAGTTGGCTCGATCTTGCCAATCATATCAATGCCCCACATGGCAAAGGGCCATGGTGAAGACATTATATTCAAAGGGTTGGGAGGCACATGCACCTTATCTGCATAAATCTGGCATTTGTGGCATTTTCTGGCGTAGGCACAACAGTCGGCATCCATTGTGATCCAGTAATAACCTGATCTTAGCAGTTTCTTAGCCATGGCATGCCCTCCTGCATGGGTACCAAAGGATCCTTCGTGCACTTCATGCATCAACAGGTCTGCTTCTGTCTTATCAACACATCTGAGGAGTACCATATCAAAGTTCCTTTTGTATAAAGACCCATCAGTGTTCAAAAAGAAACTACCAGCAAGCCTTCTCAAAGTCTTCTTATCATTGGAAGATGCCCCAGGTGGGTATGTTTGATCCTCCAAGAAGCACTTAATGTCATGGAACCAAGGCTTATCGTCTTTGACAACTTCTGCTGCGAACACATATGCTGGTCTATCAAGTCTGGACACTGAAATCTGAGGTACAAAGTTGGCAGCTTGAACTTTGATCATGGACGAAATGCTAGCCAGGGCATCTGCAAACTGATTCTCATCCCGAGGGATATACTCAAGCTTGACTGTTGTGAAGAAAGTCAATAACCTTCTTGTATAATCCCTGTAAGGTATTAGATGATCCTGGTGTGTGTACCATTTGCCGTTGGTTTGATTGATTACCAGAGCTGAATCTCCGAATACAGTCAACGTCTTGATCCTGAGGTCAATGGCTTCCTCAAGACCCATAATGCAAGCTTCGTATTCAGCTTCGTTGTTAGTGCAGTTGAAAGTGAGTTTTGCCGAGAAAGGCATGTGAACTCCTTTGGGTGTAATGAGTACTGCACCAACACCACGACCATTCATGTTAACAGCCCCATCAAACATCATAGTCCATTCTTCTTCCGGGTCAGGCCCTTTAGTGTGAATAGGCTCTTCATGATCTTTTGCTTTTATGAACATGATGTCTTCATCAGGGAAGTCAAATCTCATCGGCTGGTAATCATCTATAGGTTGCTCAGCAAGATATTCAGATAGTACACTGCCCTTGATGGCTTTCTGAGAGGTGTACTGGATGTCATATTCAGTGAGAATCATTTGCCATCTTGCAACCCGTCCGGTAAGAGCTGGCTTCTCGAAAATGTACTTAACTGGGTCCATTTTTGAGATCAACAAAGTAGTGTGAGTCAACATATACTGTCTCAGTCGGCGAGCAGCCCACGCTAAAGCACAACAAGTTTTCTCGAGCAGTGAATAACGCTGTTCACAGTTGGTAAACTTTTTGCTTAGGTAGTATATTGCATACTCTTTTCGACCAGACTCGTCATGCTGGCCCAACACACACCCCATCGACTCTTCTAATACTGTCAAGTACATTATCAGAGGTCTTCCTTCAACTGGAGGCATAAGGATTGGAGGTTCTTGTAAGTATTCTTTGATCTTGTCAAAAGCCCTTTGGCAGTCTTCATTCCACCTGACCGTCTGTTCTTTTCTTAATAGCTTGAACAAGGGTTCACAGGTTGCTGTGAGGTGAGATATGAACCGTGAGATGTAGTTCAATCGACCTAAGAACCCTCGAACTTCTTTCTCTGTTTTCGGTGCAGGCATCTCTTGGATGGCTTTGACTTTATCAGGGTCAACTTCAATCCCTTTCTCGCTTACAATAAAACCCAGCAGCTTACCAGATCGCACCCCGAATGTGCATTTGTTGGGGTTCAGCTTTAATTGGTACTTCCTCAGACGCTTGAATAACTTCAGTAGATTCACCAGGTGGTCTTCTTCAGTAAGGGACTTGGCAATCATGTCATCCACATAACATTCTATCTCTTTATGAATCATATCGTGGAATAATGTCACCATAGCCCGTTGATACGTCGCACCAGCATTCTTGAGCCCAAATGGCATTACCTTGTAGCAGAATGTGCCCCAAGGTGTGATGAATGTTGTCTTCTCCATGTCTTCAGGTGACATTTTGATATGATTGTATCCCGAAAATCCGTCCATGAAGGAGAATACCGAGAACTGAGCCGTGTTATCGACCAATACATCAATGTGAGGTAATGGGAAATCATCTTTCGGGCTGGCTCTGTTCAGATCCCGGTAGTCAACACACATCCTTACTTTGCCGTCTTTCTTAGGCACAGGTACTATGTTAGCAACCCACGGTGGATAGCTAGTCACGGCAAGAAACCCGGCGTCCCATTGCTTTTGTACCTCTTCCTTGATTTTCATTGCCATGTCTGGGCGAGTACGGCGCAACTTCTGTTTAACTGGCGGGCATCCTTCTCTCAAAGGTAGCTTGTGCACGACAATATCGGTATCCAAGCCTGGCATATCTTGGTAAGACCAAGCAAACACGTCAACATACTCTTGAAGCAGGTCAATCAGTTGTCTCTTCACTGAGTCTTGCAGGCAGGCCCCGATTTTAACTTCTTTCACGTCTTCATCTGTACCAAGATTAATCGTTTCGACCTCCTCCTGATGAGGAGTGATGACCTTCTCCTCTTGTCTCAACAACCTGGCTAGCTCTTCAGGAAGCTCATACTCTTCTTCAACCCCTTCATCAGCTTGATTGATTGGATTGTCAAAGTCATACGAAGTCATAGTCGTGCTGCTGTCGGTGCTGTCAGGAAGGCACTCTCTGCAAGGGTTCAGTTTGTTCATTTTAGTGATTTGATTTTAATCTTGTTTTAGAAAAGTGAAATAAAGTTATCATTTTGAAAACACTGCCATTTATTTTTTGTACAAAAAGAAAAATGGAAAAACAGTGAGCGGGAAAGAAAAAGACTCATTTGCAAAAAGATGTCTGATATTTCATTGATTAATCTTGTTGCACAAAAAGTACAGATGGCCCGATTACAAAATGAGTCTTGTCATCTTGGGCAAGATGCAAGACTTTGATGCATGCTATAAAAATACAGGAAATAATAATTACTCTGCATGAGTAACTCTTATAATTTCCTGGGAAGACCAGTTTGAGATACTGCTCCCCGGGATCTTTGGACGAATCCATCTTTCCAGGTTGCGTTCTTCTTCCAGCTCGTCTTCCAAACAGTTGACAGCATCAGGGGTGAGCATCCCCCCACTCACAAAGTTGGGCTCTTTTGCAGCCTCTGCTTGATCTTGTTGAGTTGGTTTGTAACCCAACCCAAATCTGTCCTCTTTCTTCTCCACCGATAACAGTTTGCCCCAGCCTTGGGCGTTTCCTCCCTCAACAACCTTCCGGGCTTGTTGGTATGATGATATTGAAGTACCAGGCACAGCAGATGTTTCATTCACGTTCAAGGCTTCAAAACCTTGGCTCATTGTTTCATGGATCTCCCCATCCATCTCAATATACTTATAGGTAGCCAGGTGGCTGACAAAAATATCCTCTTCTCCACAGATTGTAACGATTTGACCCTCCCACTCATATTTTAACTTCTGGTGAAGGGTAGAGGTCACGGCGCCAGCGGAGTGAATCCATGGCCTACCCAATAGACAGCTGTAGGCAGGCTGTATATCCATCACGTAGAAGGTCGTTTTGAAGGTTTGCGGGCCAATCGTTATGGGCAACTCAATCTCTCCCAGAACCGATCTCTTTGAACCATCAAAGGCTCTCACCACCAGGTTGCTGGGTCTCAATGCCAATCCGTCATATTCTAGCTTCACCAGGGCCTTTTTGGGTAAGACATTGAGGGATGACCCCGTGTCTACCAACACATGTGAAAGGACAACACCTTTACATTCCATGGTTATGTGCAAGGCTTTGTTATGGTTGCGGCCTTCCGTTGTAAAATCAGTATTGGTGAACCCTAGTCCGTGACTAGCATTAACATTTCCAACTACAGCTTCTAGCTGATTGACAGTGATCTCTTCAGGCACGTAAGCTGCGTGCAAGACTTTGAGTAGTGCATTCCGATGGGCTTCGGAGCACATAAGCAATGATAGGATTGAGATCTTGGAAGGCGTCTGATGAAGCTGATCCACTATCTTATAATCACTCTTCTTGATGATTCGCATGAACTCATCAACCTCTTGATCGAAGGGTGTTTTTAAAGCTTCCTTAACAGCTTGATCTTCCTACACAGGGCTCTTCCCTCTTGCCTTGGCGGCAGCTTCTGCTTCGGCAGTGGGTCTCTGAATTTGTGGGGCGAAAAGACGTCCGCTTCGAGTGAAGCCTCCGCCTCTTCCCACATTGTCTACTTGTAGTGCAGGGGTTGATGATTCAAAAGTGATCTTTTGTCCTTCACAGTACAGGTCAGAGCCGTAATGCCAGGGGATGGCATTACTGCTTTCATAAGGTACTGGTCCAGGCACCGTGATGGTGACCGGACTGATTGCAGCTATTGAAGGAGCTGTAATAGTCTGTGGATCATAATAAATTGTAACTGGTGCTCTGATGGGAGCAGCACCTTCTGAGTTGTAGGCAGAGTTGTTTTCAGGATCGTAGAATATTGTGACAGTAGAGACATCTTCATGATTTGTTGCTGGTGTTGTAGGAGACAATGGCGGAAGGATGGATGTTGTTGTTGTAGGAGTTTCAAAATGGAGTGGTGCTGGAGTTGTAGAAGGAACATTCATTGATATCTGATCAGTTGAAATGACAGATGAAGTACTTGTTGATGAAACCGAAGAATTGTCAGGAACAATGGTTGTTGCAGTTGTAGGAGGTTCTGGAGTTGTTGATGATGGGATTGCTGGATTTGTAGGAAATGATGTGGTGATTTGAAGCTGGCCACTCTGAATGAGACCATCTATGCCATTCCTCAAATTATCGCACCCATTTACCGAGATATTGCAGTAAGCACAACCCAACTCACACCCCGGGAACATTTGACATTCGAGGAGTTGAGCCTTGATTTCTACCAACGGTGTCCGGATCTGACCCACACTGGTTATTAAATAAGACGGCCTGTCTTCTTCAATAGCGTTAATTCTGGGACCCCCGTGATTTGGCATGGGGTTCTTATTGACATTAGGTGGTGGTGCGAAATTCAGAGCTTTTGAGTCCACCAGGTCTTGTACCTTCATGTGCAGGGCTCTGCATTTTTCTGTACTGTGGCCAGGTGCATTTGAATGGAAGGCACATCTGGCGTTGGAATCATAATTCCTGGGTAGACTGTTGGGATCTGGAGGCGCCAATGTCCTTAGCTCAACTAGGTTGAGTTTCAGGAGTTGTGGCAGCAATGTAGCATATGGCATAGGGATCGGATCGATTACCCTGTTGGCTTGAGAAGGCCTCTGTTGGAATGGCCTTTGCTGGTTATTGTTGTTGGTGTTGCTGTTGTTGTAATTTCTCGGAGGATACTGATTCTGTTGATGGTACTGAGGTTGTTGCTGATAGTTTTGTTGCGGAGGTTGATAAACTGGTTGAGGATGAGCTGGAGCGGGGATGGTGACTGCTGCCACTGACCTGTGAACATATTGGGGCCTGCCCCTGTTGGTGTGGATGGCATTGGTCTCGCCAGTTCTTCTCGGGCCTGCAAAAGGCTTTCTTGCACTACTGGACGAGCTTGCACCGTTGTCTGAGATCTTACCCATCTTCAATAGGCTTTCAATTCTCTCCCCGGCTATGACAACATCTGCAAAGCTAGTGGAAGAGAAAGCAGCCAACCTGTCAATGTAAGTCCCCTGAAGGGTGTTCATGAACATATCTGCCATTTCCCTTTCAGACATAGGTGGCTGAACAGCAGCAGCCAGTTGCCTCCATCTCTGGGCATATTCTCGAAAACTTTCCCTTGACGACTGTGACATTCCCATTAGGAGGGTCCTGTTGGGTGCCATATCCAGGTTATACTGATACTGTCTGATGAAGGCCTCTGCCAGGTCCTTCCAACACCTGATAGTTGCCCTTGTCAGGTGAGAGTACCATTCTCTTGAAGCCCCTGTCAAGCTATCCTCAAAATAGAACATCCAGAGCTTCTCATCCATAGTATAGGCCTTCAGCCTTCCCAGAAATGATTGTAAGTGAGTCCGGGGGCATGAAGTCCCGTTATATTTTTCAAAACAAGGAGGCTTAAACTTATGGGGAATCCTGACCCCGTCTACCAAGCCCATGTCCATGACATCGAAACCCAAAGAGTTTTGAGACTCTAAGGACCTCAATTTCTCAGCTATCTCATCCAACCTTCTATCATAAGCTTCTTCCCCAGCACCCATTACTGTGAATTGATCCTCTTGGGGGTTTTCTTGAAGTACCCTGGCTGCAGTGGCAGTCCCTTGAACATTTGCAGGGATGTTGACCTCAGGGTGGAGATGTGGTCCAAATACAGGGGGATTGACATGAGGTTGGACCCTCTCGTTATTGCTGGTGCCGGCAGTCCCTATATGTGGATCTTCTTGATTCTGCCTTTCCACCATGGCCCTCAATCTTTCCTGGCTCTGAGCCATGTTGTTCATTACTTCCATAAACTGCGTCATTTGGTTCCTCATTTCTAGCCTTTCGTTCGCCATTTGATTTCTGACCTCAGTAAGGTCCTGCTGCATCTAATCCATTTGAATGCCCGGAAGGTTGTTACGGGTCGGATAACAGTGCGGACGGTTGAGGGGAAATACTCGGCGCCGAGCAATAGTTCCTGAACATCACAACAGAGTTAGTGGCAATAAAACAAAAACCTACAAAACAAACAAAAGGGTTAGCATGCAATGCAGTATGCCTATTTGTTTTCAAGGTATCCGGTTTGGCATTCAGTTTTGACCCTTCCAGACCCTTGAAGATGTTGTTGATGTTGCTTTTGAAGTGAAACTCGGATGGAACAAACTAATACATATATTACAAAAGCAAAATGGTACATAGTTTGTTTACAAATACAAGCCCTCTGAGGGGTCAAAATACATTACAGGAAAATAAAAGTACATGGAATGAAAGCAACAACAAACAAATGGTCAAACACCAAGACCAAACTCATCCTCACGAACTTCCTTGAGAAGTGCTTCGGTCACAGGATCAGCCGGACGCTCCGTGAGATTCCTGATGAGGAGATTCCGGGTCGTAACAGCTGTTGTTAGTTTCTTGTGTTGACCTTGGTCCTTTGACCTCTTCACTCCTGCTTTGATCTTCAGCTCTGATATCTCCCTCTGGGCTGCTGCCAGGGCTTCTTGCTGCACTTTTGCACTAGCTTCCAGTTGCTCCATCTTGTCTTGAACTCTCTTGTCCTCCAGAGTACGAGCCTCGGTGATCCTGACCCACCTAGCCTGACTCTCCTTTAGATACAAGTCTGTCCTTGCTCTCTGGAACTGGGCTTCTTTGCAAGCATTCTTCATAATTTGTTCTCCAGCCTTAGACTTTTTTGATATAATCCCCATACTTCTCAATCTTAGCCAGATGCTCCACTCTCAGCTTCTCTAGCCTCTCAATCTCCATCCTGCCCTCACTCCTCTCTCGGAGGGTCTTCTGCAAAGCCTGGGTTAACTTCTCATTTCTTTCCTTCAAGCTCTCAAACTCCTCCAAACTGACAGTGGCAGGGGGTGGTGCTGAAGATGATTCAGGCATATCTTCTATAGTAAAGGGCATCCCAGAGAATTGAGCCCTGGCACGAGACCACTCATAATATTGTGCTGATGCCACATTGCTGCACTTCCCCAAAATGGTTATTCCCTTGGTTTGAACATTATCCCAGGCCCAAGCAGCCTGCCTAACAATAGCCAGATTAATCTTGTTCTCGCAATAAAGAGTTTCAACCAAGTCCTGTGCCTTAGGAGTGTGGACCAGTGCATAGCCCAATTGTCTTCTGAACAGCAGAGGGTTGTAATTAATACTACCCTTAACTCCTATAAGGGGCACATTGGGAAAATGCCCACAGCTGGTGATGATATCCCTGCCCTTGGTGCTCTGAGTGCACCATCTGATATCAGCTGAAGTTAGAGCAGTGAGTCTCTTAGCCCAGTTTTTCTGCTGATGAGGGTTCAAAAATGCATCTGTCCTGGGTAGATGCCTGAGAAGCCAAGTGTGGAACAATGGAGCACAACACCTCACTAATCTTCCCCTCTGCTTTTCATTCCTCTGATGCACTGAGTAGTAGAGGTCCCCCAATAAAGTGGGCACTGGGTTCTTCAAGATGAAAAGATGGATTGCATTCTTGCTAATGAATCGAGGCTCATCTGCAAACAATACACTTCCATATATACCCAAGGCCAATAAAGCACAGACAGCTTTCCACTCTCCTAAAGAAGCTTTCAGGGTAGCTTGAGAGATCAAGAAATCCAGATGGAAGCCAGGGATTCCAGCTTTAGAAGTCATATGCTGCTTAATCAGGACAGGTTCCAGATGCAAAGCCTTTGCTACTTCTCCATTACCAGGAAAGACCATCTCAGGGTTGAAAGGGATTCCACCCCTGATAGGTATACCAACCAATGATGAGTATTCTTCTAGTAGAGGGCCTAGCTGAAAGTCCTGGAAAGTAAAACATCTCAGTGGGGGATCATAAAACTGAATGCAAGTGTGGATCAGGCTTCTCTGTGAAGGGTCCAGATCCATAACCATATCAAGTATATCTCCGTAGTGTTCCCTGAACAATGGTATGTGATCTGGAGTGATCAGGGTCTGAATCCTCCTGATGTCAGATAGCTCTGGCTGGAAGAAGTGGTAGGTGATGTTGCTCTTTTTAGGAGCCATGATGCTGAAGATGAATAGAGACAGGTGCTGATGATAATACTGAAGAATGAGCCACTGATTGGCTGGTGCAGGTGATGACTGAAGCAGATGCTGATGAAGATGGGTCAATACTGAAGATGGGGTCAAAACCAGAGCCCAAATGAGGATGGATACCCTGAAACACAAATAAGCAAATGTCAATATGATGCAATGTTTATGTATGCAAATGATATGCAAGGGTCTGTGACTGAGCTGGATCTGATCAAGAGCTCTGATATAAGTCCAAGACATATTCAAGAATACCAGATGGAGGTCTATAAGTCCAGTAACCAAGGTGGGGGGCTCAAATAAAGAGCCACATGTCCAGGGTTTTAGAATCACAAGAACTATCCCAAAATGAAGTACTCTTAAACAAACAAAGTAACAGGGTATTCTGAGGTCAAGGTACCTGCAAACCTGTAAACAGCCCAACCCCCTCACAGGTGGTGTTCTAAAACAAGGATCCTCAGACTTGGATCAGTTATGAGAAGTGTAAACACTTCTAACCCGGAGGTACAGTGTTTACAATAACCATAAAAGTTCTTCCTCTAATTCACCTCAGTTTCTGAAGGTCAATACTAAAAGGTCATCCAGACTTAGCAGGCTTCCCAGATAGCCCTAGTACTGCAGGAAATCTGCAACACAGAGTTCTCAAGAAGAAACCCATATCTGAACCGTGTTTCATATTCCCGCACCAGACCGAGATGGAATGGGAAAGAATACGAACCACTCTAGCCTAGGTGTCACTCAGGTCCCAGGTATAGGACCTTAACTCTCAATAGAACCCCACCCACCAAAGTAAAACCAGATCCAGCCAGACAGCATGACAGTATGATATATATAAAGCAGTAAAGAAAGAAAATAAACAGCTGTACATAAAGCAAAAATAAATACAAATATAAACACAAATAAACACATAACACCCCAGTAAACACAAATCAATCAAGCGCTAGGAGGAACCCACAAAAAGAACCAGAAGCCCTGGTTGCAGTATAAGGTTCCCCAGCAGAGTCGCCAAGCTGTCGCTCCCGATAAATGGGACCGGCCCAAATAAAGGTACAGACGCGAACGGTCGGCGAGAGGGACAATGAGAACACACAGCCGTGAACTCACTGGAGATGAAAAGAGTCGCCAGCTAGGCATTTTTATCCCGGAGGAAAGGCAATGCTGCATAGACCTAGAAAAAGATGGATAAGACGGTTGCGAACCAGAGAGACTGAGAAAGGGGGTTGGTTACAACCTGGGAAGGTGTTAGCACCCAGATTGTCCGCCGTACTCGACGGGATCCACGCTTAAAAGATTTGTGTTTTAAAGGGGTAGTGTCAGTGCAATTTGTGTGTAAAAGAGCTGGAAAAGGATGTACAGGTGTCAGTGTAAGAGAAAAGTGAAGTATATAAGTGAAGTGTCAGTGTAAGAACAGGAGTGAAATGCTCAAGATCATGAGGCTAAAAGAATGAGGCTAGAAAGAGGGGGAATATACAGAGACTTTTGTTCGATAACTGTTAAGTTATGCCTACGTATCCTCTCGTACAATGAGGAAGTCAGAACACCGTAGTTCGACCCAAAGAGACTGAAAGATAAATTGACTTGTGAACTACTTACTTGTCTATGCTCAAGTGTATGACCTGTCTGGCTCAGGTGCAAACTGTCTTGCATTAGACGGAAGAAGCGAGATCTCGTTTGTGAGTGAATGAGATGAGAAAAGAATCCCAGAGGAGACGATTATTGTTTGTTTTTGTGTTTTCAGTCTTTTATTGTTTTTGGATTTTGTCATAAGTTAATGAGCTTAAGTCTAAACCAATGGATTTAGTAAACTCATCACATCTTCCCTCTGATTAGGGGTAATGAGAATACCTTAAGTGTGAAGTCAGCTTCTCACACTTAAACACCTTTGGTGTAGGATTAAGATCATTAACCTACTTGTGATTAATTAGATGTTTTTGTTGTTTTTGTTTAGTGTTGAGTAATGAGGTTAAGCCATAATCAAGGATTAAACAGACTCATTACACCATCCTAATAGAAGGATAATAGATGAGAATGTTTAAGCTGAGGAAAGCTCCTCAACTTAATCCATGATTAGGGATTAAACTCATGACAAAACAAAACCTTTATTAAGTGGATTTTAGTTAATGATAAGATGATGAAGTGATTTTTATGGTTTGTAAGACAACTTGAGGGGGACTTGTCCATTAACACTAGGGTTAGTCCTTCTTAACCAATTAAGGAAGAATTAGAACCCTAATGCAAGGCCCAAGTTACAAGTGTAATGTCTTGATACTTATTAAGTGAATTGATTAAGAGATTTAAACACGTTAAGGGTTTAACACTCAGGATTAAAGTTATACACTCCATCCTAATATAAGGATGCAGGCATAAGCTTAATCACAAAGCCTTAAAGCCTTTAGGGTTTAGTCCCTGATTATGAGATGAGAAGAGAAGACTCAAAAGAGACACAAAGGTAAAACTAAGAGGGGAGACTAATCAAAACCCTAATCATTATCATGCTTGGTTGTTCCTAAGGTTTGTGAGGTTTGCAAGAGAAGATCTTCAATGGAACCACCAGGAAGCAGATGAAAGGATCAAGAGAAGCAAAGCAAATTGCTTTATTCAAGAAGTCAAGTCACTTGAAGAAAGAAAGTAAGAAGAAGAAGAATGAGCAAGCTCAAACTCAAACACACATAAAAATGCAGCATGGATGCAAGAGAGAGATGAAGAGAAGTTATGAGAAGTGAAGGCAAATTCACTTCTCAAAGTCACTTACCACCTGAAAGGTTAGAAAAGAAATGCAATGTAATGCAAAATGGGATGAGATGTCATGATGAGAAACAAAACCAGAGGCATTTACATGATGCTAATGATGCTATGAGATGCTACAAACATGAGGCAGCACATGGAAATGATCATACAAGTTCATGAGTGCAAATGAAGCAAGCTAGGAACCATGAAAACACATGAAAAGTTATGAAGTACACATGGCATACAACATGGCAAATACATGATGCAATGATCAAACATGCTTTCAATATGTCTTATGATGTCAAATGAATCACATGGATGCTTGAAATGTCATGGCAAGTCATGTTATGCAAGAGAATGCAAGATGGATGCATATGGAAGCCCAAATTAGGGTTTATGAATCAAACATCAAACACAAACCAAAATCAGAAGCAAAACCTAAGATAAAAAATTGAAAATGCCACACAAAGGATCCCTAATCCCATACTAAACCACTGCCCAAAGGAGGGGTCTCAACTCCTAACCAAATTCAAGTTATGGTTTTTACAAGTTTGCTAGGGTTTTAGGGTTCCTAAACAAAAGAAATGCCAAACAAAATGAAAATGGAAGATCAAATCATGGCCATTTAATCTCAAACTTCATGCTAAACACAATGCAATGCAAGAAGAATCAATGCCCAATTCCTCATGGATAGGCAGAAATGATTTTTTGAACCTTGGATCAAAATAATGCACAAAAATGATTTTAATTCAATGAAAAATTCTCAAAATGCATCAAGATCAAAAAAGAAATTTGGTTTGAAGGTTGGACAATGTTTCTAAATGTCTTAGAACATTTCATGAATTTTTTGGTGATTTTTAAATACCTAAAAGTATTTTTAATAAATTAATTTTCATTAATCAATTAAAAATAAACTTTTAAATATTTAAAAATATTTTTTAAATGCTAAAAATGAAAATAAAAATGTTTTTGTGTCATAAAAATTAATGAAACTCTTGAGAAAAAATTTCATAATTTTTAGACAATTTTTACTATTTTAAATAAATTGTGCAAACAAAATGAAAAGAAATGAATTAAAATAAAGAAAAAGGAAAAGTCAACAGAATGGAAGGCAGGGATTGAGTCTGGGTTTGGGAGCATTGACTACGCGCCAGATCTTGTGGCCCAAATTCAAACTGACTTAAACTCAATTAATTAAATAAATTAAAGTGATTAGGGTTTAATGACCACATCTGGACCATTCACACGCGCGGCAAGTCAAACGGTCAAAGCAATCGCACGCTCCAGATTCAAACTCAATTAATTACAGGGATTAAACCCTAATGATTTTCAGGTGGCCGGAGAAGACCTCCGGTCGTCTTCTCCGGTGGGAACCCCACCTGAAAATCCCTAAAAACTTCAAAGCGCAACAAAAATGAAAACCAAGCATACAGAAATGATTCCCATGATCCACTGAATCAAAACCCCATCACAAACAACATTTATTTTTCCCCAGAATCATGAATCGAACAAAACATTTTTTAGGTCAACAGAGTTTCAGGAAGCAATTAAATTCTCATTTCATCACCATTTTCAAAACTAAAAGCACCAGGACAGTCAGTGAAGCATGGAGAACAAGTTTAGAACTTAAAAATCCATTTCTGGAAAAAAAGTTCTTGAGCTACCTGAGATTCGAAGCTTTCACTCCAGCAACTTTCTGACCTCCCCTCCTTGTGAAATCCACTCCTTATGACCTCTTGATGATGCTTGAATGCCTTGGAGAAGTTTATGCTGGCTAGATGAAGAGTTTGAACAGCTTCTGCTCAAGCTCAGTTGAAAATGGCAATGGTGATGCAGGCAGTTTCAGGCCAATGTGAGTGGTTCTTTGTGATCAGGGTGATGTTTTAAGAAGGTTTGTGGAGTTTGTTTGGATGTTTATGGCCTGTGGAGTGAGTTTCGAAAGAAACTGCAAGTTGGAGTGAAAATGGAGAAGTGGTGTTCTTGCTTGATTCAGGCTTGGTTCTTTGTTGGTTTGGGCTTAATGAGGTATGGTGAGTTGAGTAGTGGAACTTGTTTGAATGTTTGTGAACTGGGCAGAGAGATTCGAAGAGAAATGCCAATAGGGTGAGTTTTGTATATGGTGTGTTGTGATCTGTTTCAGCCTTGCTTGGTATATGGAATGGCTTGCAAATGGATAGTATAAACAATTCCAAGTGGCCAGAGGATGTGACTTGGCCTGCTGTGTTTGGGATGTTTGCTTTTGCCAAAAGTCAACTTTTTGTAAGAGAGGTATGGCTTGAATTCTAGCTTGGTACAATGGCTAGGGCTGGCGCAGCATGGTGTGTGTGGAAGGCTAGAGTGGTTCAAAGGCCAATGCAGCAAGTGGTAAGAAGCATCATGATGGTTTTGCAACTTGGTTACTTTTGGAACTTCATGAAAAAAAGTCTTGTTATACAAACCATGATTATGAGAAACTTTGGTCCAATTCTGATTTTTAGAACTCATGTGATGTTTGTACATTGGTTTGAAGTGAACTAGAAGTTACAAATGGCCTTGGTTCATGATTTTGCAAATTTCTCATTTGAGGCATGTCTTGAAAATTAGTGATTTTGGCCAACTTTGTCACACCATAACTTTTGATCCAAGAAGAATTAGATCATGTTCTTGTACTTTTTGAAAAGGGAAACATGTATTCTACAACTTTCATGACCAAAGTTTTCCCATTTGAAGCATTTTTGGATCAAAAAGCAAGGCTTGAAAAGTGACATAAAATGACACATTCTTGAAAAGTCAACTATGCCCAAAAAAGTCAACTTTGCAAAAAACTTCAAATTCTTGATTTTTGTGATCTTCAACCTTCTTCTATGATCAAATAAAGATCATATACACTCAAAATGATGAAGAATTCCCATTGGTTGGGTCATTGGGGGCCTCAGATGCCCTGATTTTACACTGACTTGTCTGAAAAGTCAACTCTTGATCAGATGACTTCCCCATGGAATTTCTTCATGAAAATTGATATGCATACTCCCTATACCATATAGAGACCAATGGAAACAAGAATGACCAAAAAATTTGGAGTGATGGCCTCTGAAACCAAAACCCTAATTTCAGGTCAACTGTGCAGTTAAACTTGGCTCTGCATCCACACCAACCCCAGTTCTTGTGATTCTTTGGAATTCTTGACTTTGAAAGGATGTAATATGATGCTTGAACACACATGGACCCCTTTGAAGTGATTGATGACCTTTGGAGTGGCTCAAGAAGCTCTTGGATTGCTCAGATCACAAACCCTAGATGCAGATGACTTAGAACCAATGCAAAGACTTAAAAATGTGATATGAGATGTTATGATTGTGTTTATGCATATGAAATGATCACAAGCCATGGTGTGAATGGGTGAGGGCAAATTTGGGGTGTTTACACTATGCAAGCCATGGCGCAGATGGTTCAGAACATCGTTCAGGTAGTTCAGGTGGATGGTGATGCTCAGTCTCGTGCATTGGATCAATTCAGGAGTAACAAACCGCCTAAGTATGAAGGTGTAATTCTGGATCCAGAGGCTGCGCATAAGTGGTTGAAAGTTGTTGAAAAGATCTTCAGAACTATGGGATGCACTGATGATCAAAAGGTGAGGTTTGGTCCTGACATGTTGGAAGGCGAAGCTGAAGTCTGGTGGGACAACAGTCGCCAAAGGTTGGAAGCTGCGGGAACTGCAATTACTTGGGCAGTGTTTCACAGAGAGTTCTTGGAGAAGTATTTCCCGAAAGATGTCCGCAATGCTAAAAAGATAGAATTCCTGGAGCTGAAACAAGGTAACATGACGGTAGCGGAGTATGCTGCCAAGTTCGAAGAGTTGGTGCAATATTATGTGCACTATAACACTAAGGAAGCTATGAACTTAAAGTGCTTGAAGTATGAGAATGGCTTGCGTCCTAAGATCAAGCAGGGCATTACTTTCCAGAAGATCAGGAACTATCCAGAACTGGTGAGCAGAAGTCGGATTTATGACAATGACAATTGAGCTTGGATTGCACACTACAAGTCTGTGAATGACAAGAAGGGAAAGCCGAGATTTCGTGGTACTCCTTATAGTACCCCACCTGATAAGGGGAAGCAGAAGGCTAGTGCTGAGAAGAAGCCAAGTGGGGGAGGAGGTACTCCCGGTAATCTCAAGTGCTACCGATGCCATGGTTCGGGACATCACGCCAATGAATGTCCTAATGAAGTGAAGAAGTGCTTCAAGCGTGGGAATCCAGGCCATATGATGGCAGATTGTAGGGCGAAGGCGCCTACTTTCTATAATTGTGGAGAGCAAGGTCATATCAGCACCAATTGCGAGAAACCGAAGAAGCAGCAGTCAGGCGGAAAAGTATTTGCATTAGTAGGAGCTCAGCCTACTAGTGAGGTCTGGTTGGTCAAAGGTACTTGCTTTATCAATAATATTCCTTTATTTGTGATTATTGATACGGGTGCAACACACTCATTTATTTCTTTGGAATGTGTAAAGAAGATAGGATTGGAACCTTCTCAATTAAGTCGAGGAATGGTTATTGATACTCCATCTATAGGTTCTGTGACTACCACTTTGGTGTGTCGTAACTGTCCTCTGGTTATCTTTGATAGTGAGTTTGGAGTGGATCTTATTTGTCTACCGCTCAGTAATCTTGATGTGATTTTGGGTATGAACTGGTTGGAATCCAACAGGGTTTATATTGACTGTTTTAGGAAGAGGTTATTGTTTTTGACTCCGGAGGAGGAAGCTTTGGCTAGTTCGATTTCTATGAAAGAACTAAGGACTTTGTTAGAAGATGAAGCGAAGATATTTACAGTGTTCGCTTCATTATCTGTTGAAGAGACGACCACTATTAAAGAGTTGCTGGTGGTGAATGAATTCCTAGAAGTGTTTCCTGGTGATATTACAGAGTTTCCTCCGACGCGTGAGGTGGAGTTCTCTATTGATTTGATTCCTGGTACTAGGCCTATTTCTATGGCGCCGTACAGGATGTCTGCGACGGAGTTAGCCGAGTTGAAATATCAGATTGGTGAGTTGCTTGATAAGAAATTTATTGGATCAGTGTATCACTGTGGGGAGCGCCGGTGTTGTTAGTGAAGAAGAAGGATGGTAGTATGCGTTTATGCATCGATTACTGACAGCTGAATAAAGTGACCATTAAAAACAAATATCCACTTCCTAGGATTTACGATTTAATGGATCAACTTGTTGGAGCTTGTGTTTTTAGAAAAATTGATTTGAGGTCGGGGTATCATCAAATTAGAGTGAAGGAAGAAGATGTTTAGAAAACAACGTTTAGGACTCGATATGGTCATTATGAGTATGCAGTAATGCCTTTTGGAGTGTCTAATGCGCCAAGAGTATTTATGGAGTATATGAACTATATATTTCACTCTTACTTGGACCAATTTATTGTAGTATTCATCGATGACATATTGATTTATTCGAAGTCTAAGGAGGATCATGCAGGACATTTGAGAATTTCCCTACAGGTATTGAAAGATAACAAATTATTCGCTAAATTCTCCAAATGTGAGTTCTGGTTGAAGACGGTAAGTTTTTTGGGACATGTGATATCTAGTGAAGGTATAGCAGTGGATCCTTCAAAGGTCAGTCCTGTGCTTGAGTGGGAACCTCCAAAGACAGTAACGAAAATTAGAAGTTTCCTTGGTCTAGCGGGCTATTATCAAATATTTATAGAGGGATTTTCTAATTTATCGTTGCCATTGACTCAGTTAACCCGGAAGAGTCAAGCTTTTATTTGGGATGCAGCCTGTGATAGAAGTTTTGAAGAGTTGAATAAGAAATTGACTTCGGCACCGGTATTGACTTTATCGAATCCGAGTGAAGCGTTTGTTGTGTATTGTGATGCATCTAAAATGGGTTTAGGTGGTGTGTTAATGCAAGTTGGCAAAGTAGTGGCGTATGCTTCAAGACAGTTGAGAGTGCATGAGAGGAATTATCCTACTCATGATTTAGAATTGGCTGCAGTGGTGTTTGTGTTAAAAATTTGGAGGCATTATCTCTATGGTTCGCGGTTTGAGGTCTTTAGTCACCATAAGAGCTTAAGGTACTTATTTGATCAGAAAGAGCTTAATATGAGGCAAAGAAGATGGTTATAATTTTTGAAGGATTACGATTTTAATTTAAGTTACCATCCAGGAAAAGCAAATGTCGTAGCAGATGCATTAAGCTGAAAGACAATTCATATGTCGGCTATGATGGTGAGAGAAATGGATTTAATTGAGAAATTTAGAGATTTGAGTATGGTTTGTGAAATGACATCTGAAAGTGTTAAGTTGGGTATGTTGCGAATAAATAATGAATTTCTTGATGTGATTAGGGAGGGCCAAAGGCAAGATGTGAAATTGGTGGACATAATGCCTACCGAAGGAAATGATCAAGGCAGTGATTTTAGTTTGGATAATAATGGTATTTTGAGATTCAGAGGGAGAATTTGTGTGCCTGACTGTGTTGAGTTAAAAAAGGCGATTTTGGAGGAAAGCCATCGGAGTAGCTTGAGTATTCACCCAGGAGCTACAAAGATGTACCATGATTTGATAAAATTGTTTTGGCGGCACGGTATGAAGAGAGATATCGCGCAATTTGTCTATGCTTGTTTGATATGTTAGAAATCTAAGGTGGAACATCAGTAGCCTTCGGGGCTAATGCAACCATTAGAAATCCCGGAGTGGAAATAGGATAGTATTGCTATGGATTTCGTGACGGGTTTACCGAATACGGCGAGAGGCTTCGATACTATTTGTGTAGTTGTAGACCGATTAACTAAGTCTGCACATTTTATTCCAATTAACATCAGTTTTCCGTTAACTAAGTTGGAGGAAATCTATAGACGGGTTGTTGTGAAATTGCATGGTGTACCGGCTAGTATAGTATCGAATAGGGATCCGCGGTTTACTTCTGAATTTTGGAAAAGTTTGCATGAAGCTTTGGGTTCTAAGTTGAAATTGAGTTCAGCTTATCACCCACAGGCAGATGGAAAATCTGAGAGGACTATTCAATCATTGGAGGACTTGTTGAGAATTTGTGTGTTAGAGAAAGGTGGTGCTTGGGATACTCATTTGTCATTAATTGAGTTTACATATAATAACAGTTACCATTCAAGTATTGGAATGACACCGTTTGAGGCTTTATATGGTAGAAGATATAGAACGCCTCTGTGTTGGTATGAGACAATTGAGAATGTTATGCTCGGACCTGAGATTATTCAACAGACTACCGAGACTATTCAAATGAACAAAGAAAAGATGAAAGCGTCTCAGAGTCGACAGAAAAGTTACCATGATAATAGAAGAAAAGATTAAAATTCAGTGAAGGTGACCATGTATTCTTGAGGGTCAACCCAATGACAGGTGTTGGACGTGCTTTAAAATCTATGAAGTTGGATCCTAAGTTTATTGGACCGTATCAGATTATGCAGAGAGTGGACAAAGTTTCTTACAGAGTGGCGCTACCGCCAGAACTTTCGAATCTGCACGAGGTGTTTCAAGTGTCGCAGCTCAGGAAATATGTACCTGATCCGTCACATGTTATCCAGAGGGATGAGGTGCAAATTTGTGACAATCTTACAGTGGAGACCTTACCTTTGAGAATTGAAGATCGTAATATGAAAAAACTTCGAGGCAAAGAGATACCTCTTATGAGAGTAGCTTGGGGAGGAGCTGCTGGTGGAAGTGTTACTTGGGAACTGGAGAACAAGATGCGGGAAGCATATCCAGAGTTATTCCATTCAGGTACATTTTCGAGGACGAAAATAAATTAAGTGGGGGAGAGTTGTAACGCCTTAATTTTTATAAGTTCATTTCATAAAATAATATGGAGAGTTTGGAGTATAATTGGGATAATGATTAAAAAATTATTTTGTTTTTAAATAATAATATGATAATAAGGTGGTATATTAATATAATATTGTTATTAAAATAATAAAATAATTAGTTGGAGGTCTAAGGGGAAATGGTGTAATTTGAGTATGTTATGAAAAGGTAGAACACAATAGATTTCTCATTATCGTGCATTTTGACGAAGAACAGAGAGCTCTGGAGAAAAGGGAGAAAAAGGGGAAAATCAAGGATCGTAGATTCCAAGGTCAAGAGTTCAGAAAAGCTTTGTCCAATTTCGAGGTAAGGGGGGAGAAAGGGTTTATATGAGTGATCTAACATGGAAGGGTAATTGGGAGGTCCTTACTCCTTTAGGGTTTATGAGTTATAATTGAATTGGATGAATTTGTGATGTTAGATGAATATTATGATGATGAATTGTGATTGAATGTGATGAATCCTTGATGCAATTATGAATAGTATGATGAATTGTTGGTATATGATTGGGTCTTAATGTTAAATTGCTTGGGTATATGTGTATGATGTGAATTGAGTTATGGGATAATGTTAGATGGTTGGGGAAAATAAAGAGAAACATAATTCTCCTAATTTGATCTGTAAATGTTAGGATAGATGATGGGTTGATGTTAGAGGTATAAGTGATGATAAACTTGACAATTGGACTGGACAACTAAGTGTAGAGAATGAATCTTAGATGAGTAAGTGAATAATATAAACTTGATAATAATGAATTGGTTGGTGTTGACTATGATAGTGTACAATATATGTTTTGTGTAAATTATGTGATGAAATGCATGTTGTTTAATGAGGATCATGAGAATCATATTGCTATGACTATATTCATATGTGGTTTGAAAATGTATGTTGTAATCGAGTTTGTGCATACACATACATGTTGGGGGGGGGGGGTAATCACGTCTCGGGTGGAGCGTACATGATTGTTTGGATTCATTGGGAATCAATGGGTGGGGGATGATCGTGTCTCAGTAGGTGTGTAAGCGATGCATCCGATCCGAATCGATGGACATTTGATAAAGTCGGTACCGTATTTGCATTGTGTCATTGAGTCACTTTGAATTGATATGAATGAATGATTGATGTTGTGTGATATACTTGGTGTGTGTGAATTACCTCTTCATAAATGTTATTTGCACCGTTATATTATGAATCTGTTTCTCACCCCTTTGTTGTTTTGTGGCGTATGTGCTTCTTCGGAAGTACAGATAACCCAGGTACCTGAGAAGTTGGGTGTTGCTTGTTCGAGTCTTAGGAGCTCTGATACGTAACGGGAATGGGGACTTTGATCACTTTGTTTTACTTTATTTATATTTTCAGACTTTGTGATAGTTACGTATCGATTAAATAAACTAGAAGAATAGTTTTATGATTTTGAATTATTGTGCCGTTGAGCACGTTAATGTTGAAATATTTAATTTTCCACTGCTTATAAAAGAATGAATGGAACTTTGGTTTGATTTTGAAGTGTGACAACTCACTTTGGTTTTTGTACTCTGATGTTATTGAGTTTTATGTTATAATTTCGAAAATGGGAAAAGTGGGTGTTACACACTTCATCTCTCTCATTTTCTCTCAACTTTTCCTCCATTTTCAACCTTTTACCAAAGCTTATTCACCAAAGATTATTCAAGTTTCACATTGAAACTTGAGGAGTTTGAAGCTAAACCTCCATTCAAGCATCAATTCCATAGCTTATTAGATAAGTTGCTGCTATTTTGGATTGATTTGAGCTTTTTGGAAGTGATTTTGCAAGTGTTCATCAAGATCTTCATCAATTGGATTTATTTGGCATTCTCGCGGATCGAAGCTAGAAGCCTACGATTTTCTCTTCATTCGCATTTTGACCGACACCGCAACAATCACCAAAGCAAGCCTCCACTTTGTAGGTTGGTGAATCCGAAACCGTTTTTCGCTTTTAATTTATTCACTTCATCTTGCTATATGGCATTATTTGATTGATTCATTATTTTGCTTGCGATTTGCTCGTTTTGATTGTTGATAGATAGAATTGTAGCTAGTTCTTGATGCTAATAGGTGCTAGAGGACTAGGTTTGAGTAGAAATTTCATGATAGCATGTACATGAATGTATTAGGAGCTTGTAGAAGTAGGTTGGTGGCTAAAAGTGATTTTTCTAATTGATTTTCAGCATTCTGTTCAGTGCTAACCGGTTAACGCCCTATTTTAACCGGTTAACACGTTGATTTTTACCCCTGGATTTGAGTTTTTAAAGTCGTTAACCGGTTAACCCAGGGCGTTAACCGGTTAACACTGTTCGAATTTGGAAAAACAACTTGTTTCATTGCATGTTTGTGAATTATTCATTCTTTTAATCACCATGTATTGTTAGATCATGATTTTAGTGAATTTTTAGGATCACTTTAGGTGCACGATTCTGTACTATTGGCAGCTTTCCACATGCGTTTCGTTAGTTTCCTTTTTTGTGCATAAATGTTGCATAACATGTTCATAACACTTTGTGATCATTGTTTGCATAATTTACCATCCTTCATGGCATATCAATAAATGTGTACACCTCTGTTTGTGCATTGCATTATGAAGCCATTCACATCTTGATTCAATCATGTGCATATTGAAAATTACATAATATTGTAAAAGCTCAAAGAATCACAAAAAAACCATTTAGTTTACATAATTTAATTACACGATTGATGTTGCATTCCATTCTTAATATTCTCTTTGCATGTTATTGCATTAACTTGCATATTTTACATTATTTGATTTGCATTTAAATTCATGTTTTGTGCATGAAAGAAAATCTTCAAATCTGTCTTGTTTTTACAGCTGCACTTTGAAACAGGAGCTGTAAAAACATGTTGCATTCATGTTGTTCTGACTTTTTACACCTGTTTTGCATGCTGTTTGTTAGTTGTAATAAGTTGTTTGCATTTTGCATTGCATTTGATAGCTGTTTGTGCTATAGGAGCTGTAGTAGCTGCTGGATTTTTGATTTGTATAGTTTTAGATCCCTTAGACTTAGGATTGAGTCTAGATTAGGTCTTAGATATACTAGGACTTGTTTGGTACTTGTTTACCACATTCCTTTTATCATGTTTCATCCTACTAACCTTTATTTTGTAGGGAGGTGGAGGTAAGTTCACACAAACTTCTTCCTTTTTAATTCTTTACGCTTTTTAAGTGTATTTGTTTTAGCATTTTGTACTTAATTTGTATAACTTCATGCTAATCCCCTTTAGAAATGACTTAGCTTCCTTCGGAAGTAAGTCGATTTCTAGTTCCTGCTTCTTTTCTTTTTCCTTATTAGGATTAAAAAACCACACTAACCTAGGTCCATCCATGCATGACAACACTAGGATTAGTCTTCCCCTTAGACTTTTACCTTTGGTCCGCTTTGCTTTCTTTCTCATCTCAAAAGAAAAGTAAAAAACACCTAATGAAGGTTGATCTTTTCGTACGCCATGAGACTTTGCCGTAGGTAACTTATACACGTCCCATTTCGGGGCGAGGTGTAAGGCATCTACCACGATGAATACGTCTTAGTATGAGAAGGGTCACAAACAACAATCTCAAAACACTTCTTTAAAAGACAGTAAACAAACAACACTCGTCTTTTCCTGCAGGAATTCTTTTCTCATCTCATTCACTCTCAACGCGAACTCGCGACGACTTGTCTCATTTGCAAGAGGGTAACACACTCTTACCAGAAGAGCCTGCAACACCTGAGCATAGACATAAGCAGTTCCAGTGCATAAAAAACACAAATAAATAGTTCCCGGTTTAGTTAGGCGAACTACGTCGACTCTGATACTCATTTTCCCGATGAGGTACGTAGGCAGCGGGATAGGGCCCGTTCGAGCAAACATTTTATTTTCCCTACATTTTCCCCTTCCTTTTTGGTCTCTTTTTCCAATTCCCTTTCTCATTTTCATTCCAGTAGCGGTTTTATTCAGCAGCAGATTTATTTTTCTCACCCTTTGAAACAGACAAACAAGCGTGGATCCCGTCGGGTACGGAGGACGGTCTGGGGTGATAATACCTTCCCAGGTCGTAACCGACTCCCAAACTCAGATCTTTGGTTCGCAGGACCCTGTCCTTTCCTTTTTCCCTAGGTTTGTGCAGCATTACCTTTTCCAGTCATTCGGGATAAAAATGCATGGCTAACGACTCTACCTTTTCCGCACCACTTTCGTATTTGTACTAGGATGAAAATCCCGGGAGCGACAACTGCTAATTTTTTTTCCAGTACTGATATAAGAAGTTAACCTGCTACATTATTTATTCTATTACCTGCTGCACACACCAGATACATGAAAGCAGTGTACAAATGCATTATGTGTATAATAGACTGGGTAGAAGCACAAAAATTTGGAGTTGTTTAGAATTATGAGTTGATACGACCGACCAAGAATTGATACGACTGTCTCAGGTTTGTGACGACCGTCATAGAACCCAGACAAGCGTCTCACCTTTAAGACCCTGTAACGTTCTTCTTGCAACGGTCCTCACGACCGTTGCATCCCCACTATCTATTTTCTCCCCAACGGTCATGTCCCCACCTCCTATAAAATCCCCACTACCAACTTCCATTTTCACACAACCATTTCAGAGCATCATTTTCGTAGCATTTTCTCAACCACCCCACTTATCCACTCTCTATTTCTATATTTATAGCATTATTTTTGTTTCATACCAGTCCAAGCTTCACAAAAAAATTCTATTTTCTTTGCTTTTCATCTTATATTCTCCAAAACCTTTCTATAATGGCAGAGAAAACACCCACAAACCCCATTTCAAGAGAAGGTGTCGTCGGAGTTCTCCAAAGGGCGCGTTTTACAGAGTTCCGTGAGAGAGACATCAACGTCACTGGTTACGTTGACGAGGATTGCCTGACTCGTCTGGGACTCCTCGACAGCGTCAACTATTTGATCGAGAAGACTAATCTCACGGCACTTTGCAAAAGCAACAGGCCCACCTACGCCACACTTTCCTTGAAATTTCTAAGTTCCTATGAGTATCACACGCCCAAAGATGCAACAAAATTCCCGGTGGAGAATATCACGTTCCTCCTTTTCGGAAGGGAATGTTTTGTCACTCAGGAGAAATTTAGTGAATGATTCTGATTTCCGCAAGGAGAAGGTGTATACTTAACCACTCCAAATGATGGAGACTGGAAGATTAACGCTTTTAATCCGTGGGAAGAAATAACAGGAGAAAGGCAACATGTGTGGGATGAGTTGTATGCAACTCATATTTATAATCCCGCCATCCGCTATTTTCAGAGGGTGGTATCCAACATAATCTTTGGAAGGTTCAACAATCATAAAGTAAATCAGAGGGAGTTATTCCTAATTTACTACGCCTTCTTCGACATTCGTGTGAACCTCGTGGTCTTCATCTTTCACAACATTGAGTACATTTGCAATAGAGGGAAATCACCCTTTTATTTTGGTGGCATGATTACCGATATAACACTTAAGCTGGGTCTAGAGAAAAACCTGAACTAGCTGTATGAAGCACCCGCCGTGTACCTTGATATGGAGTACTGCAGAGCCAGTCACCTAATCAGGCAAAGGAAGGATGGCAGGCACAACCTGGTTGTCCAGAACAAGGTCATCTGGAGCATCGTCTTACCCTGTCACACCAGGATAGATGTGAGGGTTCGAGCCAACTGGAACTTCGACCTCAACGCTCCTTCACTAGGTATGGCTGCACAAGAAGAGCAACAAGCTACCGGAATCGATGAGGTACAACAGGCCATGGATGAAGTTGAAACTGCTGATACAAGATCCGCTTATTTTACCAACACCATCACCTCCACTAGACGCTGATGAAGGAATCAAAAACTCGCGTCTATGGATGACATTATGGAGGCCATCATTCGGAGCCAAGAGCTGCAGTAGAAGCATTACGAGGAGATTTCAGAGAGAATGAGGAGGATGAAGCTCGCTCAGACAAAGCACGAAAGACTTATCACTGCCAACACTAAAGCTTTGGGTGGCCTGACA
Organism: Lathyrus aphaca; assembly: GCA_963966055.1. Taxonomy (NCBI): domain Eukaryota; kingdom Viridiplantae; phylum Streptophyta; class Magnoliopsida; order Fabales; family Fabaceae; genus Lathyrus; species Lathyrus aphaca. Next base: position 161,320,388 of record OZ014520.1, on the reverse strand, counting down.
CAATAGGTTCATAATATGCATGATTTCATATATTATTTAGGCGTACTAGAGCATATATAAATATATGGACAGAGAGCAGTCAGAGGCAGAGCCAAGGGCATAAGCCAGAGACCACCACCACCGCAGGAGTAGTTTAGTAGTTTTTAGTTTTTAGCTTTTATTGTTTTTATTGTTTTCTTTAGAAGTGTATGTATATCTCACAACATTGAGGACAATGTCCGAGATAATGTGGAAGAAGGTATTAGATTTCCCTTTCATTGTACAAAACAAAATTAAATTAATCGAAGTATTTTAGTTTCAATTTCTCACCAGTATTTTTAGCATAACCAATTTTTTTCTTTCTTTTAGAATGTTTTCATTTAACACACCTTTCAAGTATATAGGTTAATAGGATTTGTTAGAAACTGAAAAAAAGACTTAACAAAATTTATACAGTCTTGACACCTTAGACCCTTAGAAGCGATATCGATTTGGATACTTGTTATACAAAAATCTGAAGCTTTAGTTCTAAATTAGCCCCGAGTAGTTTATATTAGCAATCAGCACCGCCTGAAGTACAAGCTACGTGGAAAACCGGTCCAAATAAGCGATTGACCAAAAAATTTCCAAAAAGAAGAAAAAGAAAAAAATATATTAAGAATATGCAAGCCATTAGTAAAACAATTAAGCCGTACAAAAGGCAAAGCAAAAAGACTGATGTCAGTTGTTCAGAGGAATCTGGTTCTGAATTCAGTAGGGCGAATAACTATTCAATCCCCCACAACTTACACTCGGTGTGATAAAGGGTTACCGCACTTGTGTACTAGACCCCGTATGAAAAGAATGATTAAATTCACTAACAGGTTATTCCACTATGCGCGTGCAAAGGTAAATGGCTTAATGTGATTGCGTCAGAATGAAATCGGGTGAAACAAATACAAGAGCATTAGGTTGAGTTATAATAGTATGATCCAGATTGGTTTGTACGAGGGGTTTAAGAACATTATTCGTTTTTAGTGTCATTAGTGTATTTTTGGTGTTCGAGTTAATATTGGTTATTTTAGCATAAATCCGCACAACCACATATGGATAGGTGATGTGTTTTGTGTCTGCATATAAAGGTATTTTATTGAAAACATATTTGATTGTTTGCTTGAGGACAAGCAAATATTAAAGTATGGGGGAATTTGATAACTCGAATTTGTATCGATTATTTAATGCGGTTTCTGATTGTTTAACATGTTAATTTACGTATTTTGGACGATATTACGCGAGAATTGTGTTTGTTTTGTAGATATTTGATCAAACATGACTTTTGGAGGCAAAAGTGTAAAAGGAAGCTTATTGGACAAGAAACGAGAGAAAAACAGAAGGAAAAGAGCAAGAAAAAGCCATTCTGCATAATCCACCTGTGGAAAGCCTGTCTCATAGGTGAAACGACTGTCTCATGTCCAAGATGAGCGTCTCACATCCAAGTTGACTGTCTGAACTTGCAAGTTGTTCGTTACAGTTTTAAAATGCTAATCTCAAGTCAAAATTCTAGAAATCTAAAATACAAAACATAATTCAACAGAGAGAGCCGCTGTGAGAATCTTTCGCTCAAACTAGAGAATTTTCCTCCACCCTAATCAACTCAGTCCATGCAACTCAGTTCAAAGCCCAATTGTAGTCCAAGCCTACAATTGCTCAACAGACCTAAGCCACTGCCTATAAATAGAAGCCACTGTAATTTTGCAGTGGAGAGCCTCGTTCAAGTCCAATTTTCTACCGTTTTCTTTTCGTTCGAAGTTTGCAAGTTTATTTTTTAGCATTCGTTTTTATTTTTCTTTACCGACCCCTAGTGATAGTTTCCATCATTAGGAAACTATCACCATTTTAATTGTTTCCAGCCACTGAATTATTGTTTATTTTTCAAGTTTTCGGAAGTTTGGTTGATCAAGAACATTGCAACCAGGTTTCTAATTTTTATGCTTTATTGTTTATTTATCATTGCATTTATTTATATTATGAATTACTTCTCCTTCTACCTTTCTTTGTTCTTATTTAATATGTATGGCTAAACTGTTAATCGGTATGTAGTTGTCTAACCGGAACGAATTCGGTAGAATTAGGCTATTGCTTTAAATTAAGTTATTTTCCGGTTTCGATTTCTTGTTATAATTAACTTTCGTTGCGAGAGTAAGAGAGTATAAAAGATTAGGATTAAGACCACGGGAGTGTGAGATCATAATCAATAGTTGAAATCAGACATTTGTTTTAAATACAGCGGAAGCACTTTAAAACTAATTAGAACCTTTTGGTTTCCAAAAAATATTTCCAACTTGAATTGACACAGCGAGAGCGCTCAATTGAACTTAGGAGAATAGTAATAGGTAAGACCACGAGTGTGTGAGTCAACGACTTTTAAACCGAGAGTTTCTAAGGAGAGATAACTTAACTAACTTTAATAAGCCGAACCTCTATTGAATTTGCGAAGGCGAATCAATTACGTATCGATATCATTACCATTAATTTAAATTAAGTAATTCTTCATTTTCTCTTAAAACTTAAAACATTGCTCGCCTTAGATAAACATAGTAACATTCGATAGCACTAGGTTGATTATCGAGTCTCGGTGGGATTGATATCTTTTATTACTACGTGATAGACTGTGCACTTGCAGTTAGTAACCGTTAGACTCAGAAAGTTGTCACCAAAATTACAGATGAGTTACAAGAAAATAGCCTTCGCCTCAGGTTCCCAAGAACAACCCTGAAGGCGCCCAAGAACAACCCTATTTTCTACCCAAGTGTTTCCCAACCTCTTCAACTCTCAATATATGAATCACTCAAACACAAGGTGTAATCCAAGGTTTTCTTTGTGCTAAAACCTAATACCTTTAAACCCTTGCTCTCTCCTATTGGTGTAAACCCTAAAATTGTCACACACCAAACATACACGAGATACATATTTATAATAGCAAATATCCAACAAACAAAACCCAAAACCATAATAACCTGAAACATGTCAAATAAGAAACTGTCAAAAAGTCTGAAAACCTGAAATCACTATTTATCCGTACAGATGTCACTATTCATTGAACCAATTTTTTTCTTTCTTTCTTTTCGGCTTTTCGTTCGACTTTCTAAAACTTCTGATTTTCGCGGTAAATGCAATCTCCAAAATATATTTTCCTTCTCTTTATCAACAAAAATTTTAAGACACATTTACAACCTTAAATATATAAAAATAATAACCATTTATGTATTTTTTATTTTATTAACTTAAAAATCATACGTACAGATAATAAATTTTTGAGTTATTTAACATATTAAGAGATTTGATATCTAAGTATTTTTTATTATAATTTGATATTATTTTTTAATTATGATTTTTTTTTAAATAATAAAAAAAAGTGTTTAGATGAATTAATTTTTTTATCAATAAAAATAAAATATTAAATAAAATTGGTTATAATAATATAATAGTTTTGCATCCTAAAACATCTAATATTTGAATAAAAATATTTTTATTATACTAAAAATATTTCTGAGATCTAACGTGATTCTTTGGGATGAAGTTGTTAGCCATTTATACTTTTTACGACTTTTTCCTATGATGCTATTATGAGCCTTCTATTTTTCACTAACTATCATCTTTAATGTGTTAATCACATATTTGAGTTGTGTTAACTGTAATTTATTGTTGAATTTAATGTGAAAATTGTGAGCAAATATAATTTCTCTTGTAAAAAGGAGACCACTAAATACCTCCCTTTAGGCCCCTATTCCATCCCATTAACATCTAGCATAACATTCTAATTGTATGACTTCGCCTCTATTTTTGATACTTGACAAAATCTACATACAAGACTTTCTCATATCTTAGCCTCTGTTTTTCTTTTCAGTGGTTTAGAACCGTAAAAAGAGAGAATTTTTATCTTATAGAAATTATAAAGTCTAACTACAAAGTTGAATGTAACAACACATTGAAGTAGTATTAATCATTTTACTTGGTAAACTTTTATTATGGCCAACCATTTAATCTATGCATGTAAATGTCAAAAATAAGATAAAATGGGTTAGAGTACAAGTTTTATCATACTAAAGTAATTAACTTTACTTAGTCAAGAAAAAACTAATTAACTTTACTTGGCAATTATTATTCAGTAAATTATTCCATGGTTCAATTTGACAGATCTTAAAATAATGTATTTAACTGACTAGTTGTATTAGTATAATTTTCTATTTGGTACAGCTGTTGAAAATGTGGTCCAGAATGTACTGCCACATCCACTTGTTTTCATCAACTGTTTACATACATAGGCAGCCCAGAATTTTACTTTCCGTCATATTATACCAAATCACTTTGCAACTTGCGTTTAAACAAAGTTCACAATTCACATTTAATATAAAATATCATTAGAATTTATTCTTAATTCCTTTTAATACAAAGTATTATAATATTAAGTAAAAAAACTCAAACTAAGTACAAATGAGCAGACAATATATATATATATATATATATATATATATATATATATATATATATATATATATATATATATATATATATAAAAGTCATCACAAGTCAACTCTATAAAAACCATCCTTTAAGATTTGCATCCTAAGAAGGATTAAGTTATAGAACTCAAAAGAGACAGATTATATACACCGGATCAAAGATCATCAATGATGGAAGGAAAGAGACACATACTCTCAACTTTGTCAAAATAGTAATCCACTGTTGAATAATTTAAAACATATAATTTGAATTCACTTTGTGAAGATACAATAATTTTCCATTGATCTACCTAAAATCCATTTACAAGCCGAAAAAATACTTCTCTCTTCCACTTCTTTCACTTTTGTTTAAAAACTAGAAAACATTATATCATTTCGGGCTTTCTAAATGGTCCAGACCACGACATGTCAAATCATTAAAAACTCCCCTAAACTTTGTTTACCACCTAAAGAAAGGAAACTCTTAAAGAGAAGACTAGGATCCCTAGGAAGAACTATCAGCCACCTTAACCAACAGAAAATCGTATACCAAACACTGCTAACTAAGTCACAAGTGACAAACAAGTGAGAAGTCGTCTCGACGAAAACACCGTAAATTAGGCACATGGTAAGAATAGGATCCACATGACTTTCCTCTACAGGAGAACCTGTTAACCAAGAAACTTTTGGTCAAAAAGCTATATCTCTTTTCATTTCGATCTCATATAAATATTGTAGTTACAAGCTATTTCAACCCACTAAATTAGCTACATTGTCATATTTACATTTACAGCTAATTATGTTAATTAAGAGAATAAATATCACAAATAAATGTACAATCTCAACAAAATTATTTCTAATAATTAGCTCATTAATGTCAATAATTTTGTTGACATCCCCTCAAATTGATGTTGTTAAATCTACAAGCATCAAGTTTCCAAGTAGAAAATTGTGTCATTGACGTTTCAAGGTTTTTGTGAAAATGTCGGCTATTTGAACAGATGTCGAGACATGTGAACTTCGATGTGTTTCGTTCGTTCATGGTAAACTGGATTTGATGCAATCTGAATGGCACTGGTATTGTCAGCATGTAGCGGAGTTGGTTGTTGTTGAGAGAATCCAAGCTCAGTAAGAAGACCACACAACCATATTATTTCAGAACAAGCAGAAGACATTGCGCGATATTCAGCTTCAGTGGATGATTTTGAGACAGAATCTTGTTTCTTACATTTCCATGAAATAAAAGCATTTCCTAGGAACATACAACAACCAATAGTAGATTTTCTTGTGTCTGGACATCCAGTCCAAATCGACATCACTATATGCTTGGAGTTTGATTGATGAATCAATAGGAAAAAATAAACCTCTCTTTGGAGTGCCAAGGAGGTATCTAGTGATTCGTTGTACCACATAAAGATGGAAATGTCATGGAGCTTGCATGAACTTACTAACTTTGTGTACAACAAAAGGAATATATGGGCGAGTGATAGGGACATTGATAAGGCTTCCTACCAGTGTGCGATATTGAGTGGGATCATCAAGAGTTTCACCTTCATCTCTTATATATTTAACATTAACTTCCATGGGGGTGTTTACAAGGGTTGCATTTGTGAGTCCATCTAGTTGTACCAAGTCTTGAATATACTTTTGTTGATTTAGAAAAATACCTTCATGATGATAATGCACCTCTAAACCCAAGAAATAAGTGAGATGGCCTAACTCTTTCATTTGAAAAGTCGAATGCAACAAGTGTTTGATTCTAGAAATAACATCTTGATCAGAACCTGTGACGACAATGTCATCCACATAAACAAGAAGCACCACAATGCCTTTAGAAGTCCTTTGTAGGAAAAGAGATGGATCATATTGACTTTGATTGAATTCAAAACCAAGTAGCGTCGATCGAAACTTTTCAAACCAAACTTTCGGTGTCGGTTTCAATCCATATAAAGATCGTTTTAATTTTCATACAGTGTTAGGTGAAGGTGTAAGTATACCATTAGGAAGTTTGATGTAAACTTTCTCCTGAAGATCACCGTGGATGAATACATTTTTAACATCCATTTGATGTAGTGGCCAAGCTTGTGATGCAACAATAGCAAGAATAATGCACACAATTGTCATATTGGCAACCGAAGCAAACGTCTCATCATAGTCAAGTCCATATTCTTTCTTATTTCATAACACAACTAAAAGAGCCTTGTATCGATCTATGGATCCATCCGAGCGCAGCTTTATGGAGAACACAAACTTGCTGCCTAAAGGTTTAACATATGAGGGACATGGCGATATATCCTAAATTTGATTTTCTTCCAGGGCAAGAAGTTTTGTGTCAATAGCTTCCTACCAACAATCATTCTCCATGGTCTGTTTATAAGATGAAGGAATATGAATAGAAGATAATGATGTTGTCATGCAATTGATATACCTTTCTGGGTTTTTTTTTATCGCGTGAGCTGCGTCGTAGAGGAGCTGGTTCTGGTTCTTCTTCTACTGGACCAGCAACCGAGGAATTATCTTGAGGGGGCCCATCCGTTGGTTGATTTTGAGTGGCATTACTACGTCTTTTATAGGTCAAGAGATGTTAAGAAGATTGTTGACCTGAATGAGAGTTAGAAAACAATGGCAAAACTGAAACTGGAGAAGAGACGAAGTCATGATGTGATGCAAAAAAAAATATTTTCTAGGAAAATGACATTTCTAGAAACACGAATCCTACGAAGGTTAGGATCATAACATAGAAAACCCTTTTGATGAGAATAATATCCGAGAAAATCACATTCAACAGATTGTGCAGTGAGCTTGGTGCGTTCTTGTGGAGTAAGATGAACATAACACACAAAACCGAAGATACAAAGAATGGAGTAATTTGGTGGGTGACCATATAACCAAATGAAAGGGTATTCATTACCTATTGACGGAGATGGCATTCTGTTTATAAGATGGACAACGGTGGAAAGGGCATCACACCAAAATCGTGACAACACATGAGACTCCAACAAAAGGGTGCGAACAACATCGAGCAAATGACATTTTTTTCTTTCATTACTCCATTTTCAGAGCGAAATATTTTTATTTTTGATAAAAATTGGGTCTGAACATAAGCATGAAAAAATTTGAAAGTGGAAAAGACTTCATCTTTTGATTGCAAAAAATAGACCAACTGAAATGACTATAACCATACAAAAAAAAGTTATAAAATATTTGTAATTAGGTATAAATATTGTAGTTACAAGCTATTTCAACCCACTAAATTAGCTGCACTTTCATATTTATATTTACAACTAATTATGTTAATTAAGAGAATAAATATCACAAACAAATGTACAATCTCAAAAGAATTATTTTTAATAATTAGCTCATTATTCCCAATAATTTTGTCGATAGAACCTATCTAGGAGATGTTGCAAAGAGAAAACAATCATCGTAGAAGGTGCCAAACTACCCGAAATGTCGGGAGAGACAATTCCTTGTGGAAAAGGGATGACTTGAAAAAATATAAGAGATCAAAAGAGAATGATAAGTAGAGAACACCGAAAAGTATTATACCTAACAATTTTTAAAATCCACTTATCTCTGTTCAAGAAAAAAATATGCCATCAAATGATCGAGAGAAGTTTAGCAAAAACAAGTTCCTCATGAACGGAAAAAAGTACCTCCTCCACCTAAAATCCCAAATGAGAGTCTAATATACACATCTCCATACCTCTCCCGCACTCCCCTCAGGATAATCGATGATCGTAATATTAATTAACTTATAATGATCAACTTAAAATACAAACTACCACTTGTTTTGAGACAATTTATTTTCTTCCATGTATCTGAATTGTATTTTATAAGAAAGCTTAGAGGCATTTCATGTCTTAAAAAAACTTAGGGGCACAAAATTCTGAATACTTTTGCATTCTAATTTAGTACATCATTTATTGTATTACAATCAAACTCTAATCTAAAATCCTAACTAGACTAAAAATTAAAAATGTTAAAAGAGACTTGTTTTCCACATTATACATAAAAAAGAAGAAAAAAATCAATGTTTCACTTCTATTCCCTTTTTTACATAGATATATAGATTACATTTCATTGTCCCAAAACCCTTACTGCTTGAGATAATACCTTTATTTTCCTTGTAACTTTCAAATTGAAGTTGCATTTGCCATCTTTTCCTAAAGAATCTGGTTGTCGAAGCGAGAATCAAATCAAATCGAATCGAATCGAAGCCTTCTGAATCCAACTCGTCTAAACTTTAAATTGTCAAAAAAATAATTGAAGTTACTAAGTTTTTTGAGCTTAAAAAAATTCAGAACTCCGGCAATTCTATTTGATCTCCAGTCCTAATGAATATGTCATACCAAAAGTCCATGCCATCATCTAAGTTAGAATTATAATCAACATTACTCTCTTGTGGAAAAATCTCACCACCACAGTTAGAAGGGAATTGAAGTGGCATTATCTCATTTGAGATTGTTGATGGCATATCAGTTGAAGTTTCATCCAATGCTGCTGCTTCTGACCAAAAACTCTCATCAATTTCTGGCATTGGTTCTTCCATAGACTCAATGTCTTCACTTTTTATTGCATCTTTTCTTTTACCAACGGATGAAAAATCATCACTAGAACTAGTAGTGCATGCAGATACTGATTCTGATTCAGTTACTGTGCTTGAATTTGAATCAGAACGTTTGATTTTTTGTTTTGAGATCACCCTTTTGTTGGATAATTCTGAAGATGTTTTGTTTAGTTTCTTCTTCAAATGTGTGTGCCACACATTTTTTATTTCATTGTCTGTTCTTCCCGGTAATTCTGCTGCAATTGCTGACCACCTAAAAATAAATTAAAAAATTAAATTAATTCATTAATATATTTAAGAAAATAAATTATTTATTATGCCATGAGATTCTCGTTCAGTTTTTTATTGAAATGATTCAGAAAACAACAAAATATTACACTGACATAGTGAATCTCATGAATATATAGATGCATGTGACATTAATTGTCACTATAAGAAACAACACAGATCTAATCAAGATTCTTGATGTTACAAATCACACATTTTTATATCTTCCACTAGTGACTAATTAATGATACTGTTTTGTATTATTTCATGATTATGTATAATTAATTAGCATAAGCTTATTCTTGCATGTGTATAAGAATAATTTTGGAGTACGTATTACAGACGGCTAAATAAAAATTCGTAAAATATTATCCCAGTTAAATAGGATTATTATTTATTTTGATTTAATTAAACTTGGATTAATCTATTTGTGATTTCGAAAAATTTAAAGACGGTTCTGATGTCATGTTGATGCATGTTTTGGATAATCAATTTCTCCTTTAACCTTTATATTATTACAAGTTGCACTAATGGTGGGATGACACATAATTTTTTAAAGTAGAATTAAAAGCACTATAAATTACAAAATATTTAATTAATTAATTAATACAACTTTTTGATTTTAATTTTGTTTCAAGTTGACAATTAATAATGCCTATGGTCCCTCCCTATCACTTTAACTTATCAATCAGAGAAAAAGAAAAGAAAAGAATGATGCAAACATCCATTTATACACAATCATCCAATTATAATAATATCAGAAAATTCATATTAAACTTGATAACGTTTTTGCTGAAAAATTAGCATGAATGTTATATGGATCTAAGGAAGAAAATTAGTGAATATATTTACCTGTTTCCAAGCATTTCATGAAGCTTAATGATGTTTTCTTCTTCTTCATTAGTGAAATTTCCTCTCTTGATATCAGGTCTCAGATAGTTTATCCAACGAAGTCGACAACTCTTCCCACACCTTAACAAGCCTGAGAAAATTGATTAAAAAACATGAATAACGTATTCTCACTTATAAACACATGTGCAGACCTTATGACAGAAGTAGTAAAGATCTAGGGTAAGTACCTGCAAGTTTTGGGAGAGCACGCCAGTTGCCATGACCATGTTTTTGGATGTAAGAAATGAGGATTTGATCTTCTTCAAGAGACCAAGGACCTCTCTTCAATCCCATCTTTTCACAACAAGGAGCTCTTACCATGTTTTTATGGATGCTAGTCTCTCACTCTTCCTAGTAGTTAGAGCAAGTTTGTGAGTCTCTCTCTCTTCAACTTCATTTCCTAAGCCATATGTTTGCTATTTATCCTAGGATATTCCGCACGCCATGACTAAAATAGTCAAACACAACAAAAAATAACACTTTTTCTATTCAAACTATTTAGCAGTTTCCGCGAAAGTGGAACCTTTTTCTTAGTATTTTAAAAACCGGACCAGATCAATCGGTCGGACCAATCGAACTAAAAATCGGTTGAATAATTAGTCTGATTTAAATATTGGATCGTTTATGTCATTAAATCGGTGCAAATGTAAATCGAAAAAACCGACAGTTTTCAAAACAGCCGGTTTAATTGCAATTTTTTAAAAAATTAATTTTTTTTATTATTTTAATTAAAAAGATAAAATAAAAAATAAAAATAAAAAATAAAACAAAACAAGGATGACGAAGAAACTATCGTGGATGCGGTTGATTTCACCGCAAGTTATTTTAATATTAAAGAAGAAAATCTCAACATTGAAATAATTTTCTGCCCTTCAAATTAAATTTGAGGCATTAGAATTATTTAATTAAATTATATTGCAATTATAATTTGTTTGCAATTATACTATATAATTTTATACTATTTTATAATGTGGCATAGCTTTGTTTAAAATTTAAATTTAGATTATAAACTTTTGAATATGATATTTTAAAATAATTTTAGTGTTAGTTATATTTTGTTGAAATTGAATGATCAGGTCCAATCAGTTTTATATTTATATAGTTTTGTTATAAAGATTGATCTGTTCAACCGAGTTATTCAGTTTGATCATACGGTTCGATCAGTGACTCAACAATTCGACTAATAAACAAGTGATTCAGTACTCTCACCAGTTTGATGTCCGGTCCAATTTTTAAACTCTGCTTTCTCTTTCAATATTAGACATGCACTAAAACAAAGAAAAAAATTACTTTAAAATTTTTGCATAGATAGTTTAGACAGGTTAAATTCAATGAATCTTCATAGTCTTAAAAGTTAAAGTTTAAAAAGTATTGAGAAATATATTTATTGATTGTCCACAAAATTATCGGAGTTGAATAATTAACAATTTTGTTTTGATTATAGAGAGAGACTTGTGGACGTGGTATATAATTGGCCAAACCAATTGCAAACATTTATGTGTATGTTTTAAGCGTCAACTTGAGTAAGTGTATTGCTAAAAGACAAATAATATTATTTATTAATAAAATGAATATTTGAATACTAATTTTTTTATGGAAAAAATAGTTGAGTTGTTTTTGAAAACTATGAGCAGACAAATCAATAGTTGTTTAAAGAACAAATTGGAAAATTGCACTTTTCTTATAATTGTAGCATCAATTGGATATTAAACTGAACATTTAACTCCTTAAAACTTCCTACGCACCCAGACTTCCCCAAATAATATTTGTGTTAAGAAAAAAACAAACGAAATACGGAACAAGCCAAGAAATGATTCATCCCATTACATTTCGTTTCCTTTTGTGTATCATCATGACACATGCTGAACAACTTTTGTCTCTATCCACTTTATTTGTTTTTTTTTTCTTTTTCAATTTTTCAATTATATATATATATATATATATATATATATATATATATATATATATATATATATATATATATATATATATATATATATATATATATATATATATATATATATATATGATAAGATCAAATGACATCAAGATATCAAAGTTTAATTTGAAATTAATCTCAACAGTTAAAATGATTGATCAAACGATCATATTAAATGAAAAAAAATACATGGTTCATTTCCCCCCCTAAAATATATGTTATTATAATATGAATGTTTGATCAATTATTTTTGGTGTCAAATTAAACTTTAACATCTTGATGTCATCTGATTTATTTATATATATATATATATATATATATATATATATATATATATATATATATATATATATATATATATATATATATATATATATATATATATATTATAATCCTACAAGTTCTCTTAACAAAATTTCCCTCCAAAATTTTTCCAATTAATAATAATAATAATAATGATTAATCAAATAAACGTTTTGAGTAGTTAGTTAACTCCACTAACTCAATATTTACTTCAAAGGCTTTGAGCAAATTGAGAATGTCTTACTCAAACCAAGTGTAACTGAATCAATGTTTACAGCATGGTTTGAGGCAAACAACAAATATGAAGATGCACGGTTGTTAACATATGGTGACTTTGTCTCTAAATTTGTTTACCATAAATCAAGTAGGAGTTGGAAACCTAGGAAAAAAGGTTATACCATTGGTCGTCATATGTGGGTTCCTCAGAGCACATGTGAATTATTTTATTTGAGGATGTTGTTGACTATCAAGAAAGGGCTATTATGTTATAAAACATCAAATTTGTTGATGGTGTACAACATAAAACTTTTAGAGAAACATATTTTGCTATGGGATTCTTACAAGATGATATAGAATTTATTGAGGCAATAAAATGGGCACATGTTTGGGGTTCAGGTGTGTTTTTACGGAAGTTATTTGTTACTATGTTGTTATCATCATTCATGAATAAACCTGAACGTGTTTGGAATAATTCATGGTTGTACTTATCTGATGGTATTCTTTATGAACAACATGCCTTGACAAGAAATCCAGGTACTCTATTTATATAATCATATGTTATTTTCTATTTTTTTTAGATTATGTGTTTTAAACATGTTTATTTGTACCCTAGGTTTGACACTTACAGATGAAGAAATACAACAAACTTACACTTATGGCTATTGAAACACAATTGCAAAAAAAAAAAAGTTTGGAGGACTACAAACCTATGTCATATCCAAAAGATTTTGTAATATCATTTCTTGGAAATAGGCTTATTTATGAAGATAGGCAATATGATCTGGTTATTCAAGAGTAATTGTATTCAAATTTACATAAATCTCTTACAAGTGACATCAAAATGCATTTAGAAAATCATATATTTATATCACTTTGTTGTTGAACATACTAATCCTTTTGTTATTATTATGTTCTTTGTAGATGAGCAGAGACAGATTTTTGAAGAAATTATGGAAGCGGTAGAAAAACAAAAAGGTGGTGTGTTTTTTTATATGGTTACGGTGGAACAGATAAAACATTTATGTGGAACACTTTGTCAACTGCACTACATGCTAAAAGAAAAATTGTATTGCCTGTTGCCTCAAATGGGATTGCAAGTTTGTTTTTACCAGGTGGATGAACAGCTCATTCTAAATTTAAGATTCCAGTCCCAACTTTGGAATCATCCATTTGCAACATAGACAAAAAGGATGAACTTGCAGAACTTTTAAAGTTGACTGATCTAATCATATGAGATGAGGCTCCTATGACAAACAAGTTTTGCTTTGAGGCTCTTGACAAATCTTTGAAGTATATTATGAGTAAAAATTCTAAAGCTTCTGAGATTATATTTGGGGGGGGGGGGGAAGGTTGTTGTTTTTGGGGGTGATTTCAGACAAATTCTTCCTGTTATACCAAGAGGTACTAGATCAGATATTATTCATGCGACCATTAATGCTTCTTATATTTGGGATCATTGTAAGGTACTCAAGCTTACAAAGAACACGCACTTGTAAAGTGGAACATTGACAGGTAATGCTGATGAGATTAAAAAAATTTCAGAGTGGATCTTAAAAATTGGAGATGGAAGAATGTATGAACCAAATGATGGTTATGTTGAAATTTCAATTCCACCAGAATTTCTCATTTGTAATTTTCTAATCTTATTGAGGCTATTGTGGAAAGTACTTACCTAATCTCATTCATAACTACAATGACTCCAAATATCTTCAAAGTTGGGCAATTTTGTCTTCAACCATTGAGGGTGGTGGATGATATCAATCAATACATCACAAACCTTATTCCAGATACTAATCTTACTTACTTAATGTATTAAATTCCATAACATATACATATTTGTAATTTAACTAATGTATATTATTTCCGAAATTTTAGGTGATGAAAAGGAATACTTCAGTAGCGATTCTGTTGATAGATCTGAGGCGACTGACTTCGATGCATTTGAACATTTAACTCCTGAATTCTTGAATGCTCTTAAAATATCAGAATTGCCTAATCATTCAATCAAGTTGAAAATTGGGAGCACAATTATGTTGTTGTGCAACTTGGATTAATCTGAAGGATTATGCAATGGTACTAGACTCACGGTAACAAGGCTTGCTAATCATGTCATTGAAGCTAATATCATTTCTGGAAAGAATATTGTTAACATCATTTATATTCCAAGAATGTTTTTGTCTTTTTCAAAGTCACCATGGCCTTTTAAATTGGTTAGGAGACAATTCCCAATTACTGTTTCTTTTGCTATGACTATTAACAAATCACAAGGTCAATCTTTAGACAATGTTGGTTTATACTTACCAAAAGATGTTTTTAGTCATGGTCAATTATATGTGGCACTTTCTAGAGTTAAAAGTAAAGAAGATCTTAAAATTTTGATTCATGACAAAGATAAACAAGCTATGCATACAACCACCAATGTTACATTCAAGGAAGTCTTTCACAACATTTAATAGGTACGATAGTTTAAGTTGTTTTGTTTCTATTTATGGTCTTTCAAAATTGTTTTCTATTTTCATATCTAATATAAATGTTATTCTTTACAGGTTATTTTATTTTGTGAGTTTTTGAGCTTCATGCTAGACAATCTACCATTGATGTAAACACTTGATATTTTGTTATTAATTTTTTGTGGAATCAAACACTAAATTTGGTGTAAACATGTTCCAACTCTTTTATTATTATATCGATATTTTGTCTTTCTACATTGTCCTTATAAAATTACATGTTGCATTTTTAATTATTTTTACGATAAATTTATATCTACATTATCAGAATTATTTTACCCGTGCAAAAGCACGGGTATTCTACTAGTTCTCCTCTAATAAAATTACATCATACAAGAAAGTTATGGTTAATAACCAACCTCAAGAACAAATGGATTATTTTGAAAATACAGTGAAAAAATCATGTATATTGATGAAGAAGATATTAAGATTAATCCAAATGATGGATGGTCTATCAAAATTAGATACCTCGAATCAAGAGGATATCCATGTCTTCATGGAAAATCTATGCCCCACCTAGAAATTCTTCTGACTGTTACCAAATCGGTAACGTTTACTCACCACTACCAGAACAATAATCCTAAAAGTTTTATAAACTTTAGTAAATGTCATATTAATAAAATCTTGTTACCAAGAGATTGAGGTCTCAACCAAAATGGTGAAAGACAATAAAGATTGCAGAAGGAAATTATATTTACTTTAACTACTGGGACTATGTCCAAGCTTTTTATTATCAAAATCTCAAGAATAAGCATTCTTGGTTTTTCTCTATTAATCCATAGATGATTAATAAACCCATACCAAATTAGTTTTATGAATAGTGGACTAAATTTGGTCCGTCTTTGGAAATATTATCCAAAGAATTACTTGATTTATACAATCCCTGGTTTGACAATAGCCCACTTGTTGTAAATATTTTATTTCATAATTTGATCACCAGACAATGTCCATTTTTGTTATTTTCCAAATTTCAGATTCCTTGGATATGAAGATGGTCAATCACCATATCTCATGATAAATTCAACATTCCTATTTTAGAAAGAAATTTCTTATATAAATGGTGGAACAAGATGAGTTCCAAAGATGTCCAGAATAAAGTAATTCTAATTCAAACAGCTATAGCTGAAGACCAAAATAATAAGGTCAAAGAGCAAAGTTCCTAACAAATGTTTATGGGAAATTTGAAGAACTTTTTCCAGAGAAAATATCCAAATGAATCAGAAGATGAAATCATGGTTAGAACATTGGATTATATGAAGAACCAATTCTTCTCCATGATTCCAACAAAAGCATCAAAAGATGAGGATTCATCTATGAGAACCAACTCTTCCATGGGATCAATTGATTCCCACAACTTTGACTGCTTGATAGGAGAAGCCCAAAAAGATGACCCCACTGCAGAGGATTTCTGGGACGCAATGATTCAATCCATGCCCCAGAAAGCAAAAGACAAAGAAAAGAAATAAGAATCAAAAGACAAAAGAAAAAAATACAAGAAGTAATCTTATCTTGTCTGAAGAATCAAAAGAAAAAAATAAAGACAAGAGAGAATCTAAAGACAAAAGTATAAAGACAAGAAAGAATCTTATCTTGTCTGCCATTTCAAAGCAATAATGGAATAAGAATCTTATCTTTAGGCATAAATGTATGCAATTATTTTTCTTTTGTAAAAGTTTTTTTGTTTTTAGTCATAATTGATGCGTCGATGGGGCATAGAGAGTACTCGACATTAATTATACAACTTGACTATTATAAGTAGTTGTTATCGGCTTAAATAGTAACCATTTACCTCCCTATATAAAGGGATTTTAGTTTCATTTCTAAGAAAGTTTGAATATAAAGTTTTTTTAACATATATGCTCTACCATCTTCTTTACCTTGTATGCTAATTTAATTTTGATTGAAATCATCAACAACTTCCTTCCTTGGGAAAAAAGATGAATTTAACAGAAAACACTAAAACAATTTTTTAGTTTAAAAAACATTTTGAAAAGGATGTTTTCTTGTTAATAGAAGGTTATGAGAAAAAGTTAACTACTTAGTTTTATCTAAGCTTAATCAAGCCATCACAACATAAATTTAGCCACTAATTGTCGTAACAATTTGTGTAATGAAGAGAATTACCTTAGATTTCAAACCTAGAAGTGAAATCATAGTAATATGCTATAGAATCTATTATAAGGTTCTTACTACACTTAATCCTAAAACAAAGCAATTATCATTTCCCAGAACTACTACTTTGGTTCAAACCGATTTATTAACTTCCAATGTTGCAACCAATAGATTAATAAAGTGGGATGAAATACACTTCCCAGAAACACAGTCTCTTCCTCAGGAAATAGATCCTGAACCATATCCTTAATATGGGTATAGATCAAATAATCAGACTACTGAAGGAGATTTAGAAATAAACTTCACTCCTAAAAGAATAATTAGGATACCCAAATTCATATCTTCTAGGCAATCAGTTATTGAATTTTACATAGCTTCTAGTCAATTACCTAGACCATCTAATTCTCAAATAAGAGAAGAGATAAATATCGTTGAAAATATAAGACTTAGAGAAAACAGAATTCCCTAGGGGATTTATCAGAAACCTAATACTCCAAGAGTAGAATCACCTACTTCGTCAGATATGGATTTCCAATTATAATGTTAGATTACTCTCCTGATAAAAAGAATATACCCCTACACACCAATAAACATAAAAATTCAAATATAATGAATAAATCACACGAACAATTAAATAAAATACTCAATTTAAAAGTTGAGGTGTTACACTTGACTTCTAGATCATAAAATTTGTCTAGAGTGGAGATGTAAGCACTCATAAAATTTGTATTGTCGACGCCCAAGTGTGCATTCCTTACACTAGAGGGTTTGATTTGAGGTCTTTATCAAATATTAATGCTTACTTAATGCTTCTTCTTTGTTGAAAATTTCTTTCTCCTAAGGATCAATGGATATTTTTGTGTAATGTTAGATTTTTAAATGATGGGGGATTGGTCTGAAATGATTATCGTTCATTTGTTCGGCGTGGTATAAAACCATATTTGCTTTGAAAAACGCATATGTAATTTGGTCGTGAGGGTGTTTAAGGGTAGATTATATGTTGTAATAATTTTCATATAATGTTATTTTGTGGTTGTCATTTGAAAATGGTTTTGGTCTTTTCTCTGGTTTTGGAATTTTCACAATATATCCTTGTGTTGTGATTGTGTTATTTTATTTTCTCTATGCTGAATGTTTATCAATAACTAGTATCAAAGATTTTGCTTTGATCCTGATATAAGATTTCTTAGTATTCTATGTGATTGTAGTTTTGTCTGATCTTCAACATCAAAAAAAGGGGGATGAGTTATAAAAGTGTTGTTGAGTTGTACTCACAAAGTTTGTTATGCATTTTGGACTAGGGTAAATTGATGGAAGAATCATTTTTGCAATAATAAAAAGTGTTGATATAATCAAGATTACACAAGATGTTGGTTAGTACATGAGCATTGATTGGCATTGATACAAATTGTGTGTTGAGTTTATGTCGGTGGTTCAAGAGCTTCTCACCAACATGGAAGCTACACCATAAATTTTTAACATTGTTTTCGACATGTGGAAATTCTGAGTGATTTACCTTCATTACAAAATACATCAGTTTAAAACATTTTTAGCTTGTATTTGACTTTTTCTTTTGTCTTATACTCTTGTGATAGAGTATTATAAGATGTATTAAATATTTATTTTTGAAAAGTGGGTGTTCAACGACTGAGAATATTGGAGAATATATTATGTGTTACAACAATTTTTATATAGTGTTAGAATGTTCTAAAATGTAGTTAAATATTTGTTTTGAAAAGAGTTAATTTTTAGAACCATGAGAATATTTTAGAGTAAATTACATGTTGTAATAATTTTACTAAATATTATTTTCTGATTGTGATTTGACAATTTTAATTTTTTAATTATATAATTATGTTGTGATTATTTTTTTATATCGTTTTTTCAAGAGATCCTGCATATTGATAAACATTTGTATCAATAAGACTTTTAGATATATTAGTAACATACCAAGTCAAACTTTCAAATATTATGTACTTTAATTCACACATTTAATGACACAAACATGGATAAAAATGTAGTGTCTGCACCAAACATTAAAGGTAGTTAATTATGATACCCTATTTCTAATAATCACATGTAAAACTTATTTTTCTCTCGATCAAAGTCGAAAGTGACTCTTAAGAATTTTTTACTACAATAACCATCATTTGAATTATTAATGTCTAAAGTAACCAACATTGAACCATATTTTTCATTATATTCATGTTTCAAACAAAAAATAATAATTGTTTTACACGGGGGCACCAATAGCATTTAAACCTCCCTTAAAAAAAAGGAGAGCGCTCCCATAAAATTTAAGGGGGCGCCAGTAGCACTGAAGACTCCCTTTTGAATATTTTATTTTTATATTTTAAATAATTATGGTAAAAAATACTATTTAATAATAATAATAATTAAAAAACCATAATGTATATATATATATATATATATATATATATATATATATAATTATGTTACATTGATATAAATTAAACATTAATGTCTACGATTTGGTCGTCCGAATCAACCACCGGTGTCGTATCCTCTGGGTCAGATGTCTCTTCGTGGTCGTTCAGGTCGTTGTGTCAGTTGCACAAGAGGAGTTTCATAAGAAATCGTTGTCGATAGAGGTGAAAGATAAGTTTCAATAAGGTCGCACATGGTAACCCAATTATGGTCAGCAAATTTATCAAAGTAGTCCAAATTGAAGGGGTTGCCCATGCCTTCATAGTTTTGTTGGGGTGGTTGGGATGATGAGTAAATATCGGGACGGTAGCCTGGTTGGTTTGTTAGACGGTGTGGCTAGTGATCGAGAGGGGGGTGAATAGATCACCTTCTTGAATTCAATGATTTAAAAATACTTATCAGAGTTATTGAAAATTAGCGGAAAATTACGATCCCGAATCGACTTCCGTATATTCTGGACCAGCTACTAGAAAATCGGACACGCGAATTAATGCTAGATTTATATTAGGATGACAAAGATTTATTAACACAAGATTAATATAGAATCAAATGCACTTATCATAAAATTCTATTTCCAATGAACAAAACTCAACTGACAGTTTTGTCAAACATTTGGCGTGTATCTGTTCAATGATTAACAATAATGGTGATTAGATAAAAGTTTTCTTACCACTATTGTATCATGAAACGAAAAGACATAATACACCAAATGAATCACAAAATTGTTGAAAACGTAAAGAGAGATAAAGAAAGAATACGATACACAGAGATTTGGTAAGGAAGTTCCCCACTTTTGTCCTCGTGTATGGGTACGTCTCCCTCTCAATTTCAAACTGAAATTGAGACTTGTTATATCAATAATGCTGAATTCGTTATTTACAAGGCTACAATACAAAGCCAGAAATCTAAACCCCAAGATCTTCCTCTTGTATGAACCTTCACTTGATCTGAGCGTAATCAAGAATTCCATGCAAGAAATGCGAACAATTCACCGGTTCCACGACCTGTTTGAGAAATAACCAAATTTCCAAACCATACGCTGCGGCTGAATATGTTATGCAAACATGAATAACAAACCCTCAAGAACACGCATGTTCTTGAAGGACAAACCATATGGTTTTTCCTCGAAACCCCCTTCAAACCTTCAACTCAGCTAGATCCTTGATCGTTCCGCTGAACATTATCTCGTTGATCCTTTAATCCAAAGAACAAGAATGATTGTGTGTTGATGTTCTTGAATCAAAGTGATTGAGAAGATGATGAAGATGAAGTATATTTCAGGTCTCTAAAACTGCTAACAAAATTGATGCACACCAAATTACTTTGACTGTGTTTTTCAATTTTTCACTCAGAGTTTCGATCTCTGAAAAACAAAACTGACATTGCCTTTTATATGTCAAACCAAAGCTGTTAGAAGAAAACATAATTATGTATCAATCCCAAACTCGTATGAGTCAATACATGTTAGTTATATAACATGTATGATTCGATATACAGATGTATGCATCGATGAATACTGAAGCTTTGATTAATTTCAGAAAGTTAATTTAATTATGCATCGATACATATCACAAATGAATCGACACATAGCTTATTTCCAGAAACAACAATGAAGCATGTATCGATGCAACACTCGTATGGATCGATACATATCATATTTTACAGAAACATAAAAGAAGCATGTATCGATGCAAAATTTGTATGAATCGATACATATTGAAGCAAATTCATTTTTATGATTATAACAAAGAATGTGTCGATGCAAAACAAGAATGTATCAATACATACACAAGAAAAATTGTTTTATGATTTCTTTTAAGGTATGTATCAATGCAAATCTCTTTGTATTGACTTGAAAATATAATATAGGTTAAAATCACAAATATGTACAAACTTAACATGTAAACTAATACACAACAAACACATAGAAATATATCACACAATTTGCTATCATTCAAAACTTTTCCAAAGTAAAGGGTTGCTCACAAACTCCCCTTTTTTTATGATGGCAATTTTTGCAAGATGTGTGATAAAGTACTCCCCATGAGTTTGTGCATAGCTGTCAACATCTTCATTTCTTTCTTATCCCCCTTTGTCAACATCAAAAAGAAGAAAAAAAAGATAGTCTCTTCTAAGTAGCATGGTTAAAGAGTCACAAAGCAAGAATGGTGTAGCAATAAACAGCAAAAAAGATATAGAAGCTAACAATCACAAAGAAAGAAGCTTAACATAAAATAATCACTCACAAAGAATGACAAATAAGGGGAAAAAAACACAAGTAAACAAAAAGGAAATAAAGGAAATAAGCATTGAATTGTTAAGAAAGTATTTAGAATTACATAAGCATAACTAAAACATATAAAGTTTGAACAATATACCAAAGAAACGTAAGCAACATGATTATGAAATGAAATGCAAAGAAATGATATGATGATGGCTTATAAGGGGTTATGGCCTCCATAGGACTCCTCGTCATCTTTATTAGGATCTCTAAAGCTTTATGGAGGCAGTGGAGGAGGCATCGCATCTAGATTGTGGCCCATGAAACTATATTGTCGAAACCGATTCTGAACTTCAACGCTTTTGAACATGTTCATGATACCAGGATTGGCACGTCAATCATCCATAAAACCAGACATTTCATTGTAAAAGACTTGATGCCACTTAACCAAGTCTGTGTGCCATGAGTATTGGTTATGGTACATCCGTGTGTGCTCATCATGCCACTCACGATGCTCATTGTGCCACTCATTTTCTTAGACATGCCAAGCACGCGCCTCATCATGATGGGCTTTATTGGCTTTATCCATTTGCTGAAACATTTGAGTAAGGTACTCAATAGGTGTTGAAGATGATGCAACACCAAAGAACGGAGGAGCCGTTGGGCCAAGTTCATAATTGGTTGGAGACCACCTTTGTGGCACCCAATCACCCCAACCAGTGTTTGCTCTGTGTCCCATCGGTATCCCATATGAGATAAAGTGGCAGTGTTAAACTCTTGAGCAGGAGAAAGAGATATAAGAGGTACTAAAAGGTATGACTATATTCCAGGATTTAATAATTCTCATAATTTGAGCAGCATATCCAAGAGTAATATTCTTTGAACTGTTACTGTCGCTCCCGATAAAAATGGGACTGGGCCCAGATAAAGGTACAGACGCGAACGGTCGGCGAGAGGGACAATGAGAACACACAGCCGTGAACTCACTGGAGATGAATGAGTCGCCAGCTAGGCATTTTTATCCCGGAGGAAAGGCAATGCTGCATAGACCTAGAAAGAGATGGATAAGACGGTTGCGAACCAGAGAGACTGAGAAAGGGGGTTGGTTACAACCTGGGAAGGTATTAGCACCCAGATTGTCCGTCGTACTCGACGGGATCCACGCTTAAAAGATTTGTGTTTTAAAGGGGTAGTGTCAGTGCAATTTGTGTGTAAAGTAGCTGGAAAAGAATGTACAGGTGTCAGTGTAAGAAGTGTGGAGTGCATAAGTGAAGTGTCAGTGTAAGGAAAGAGTATGCTCATGATCATGAGGCTAAGAGAATGATGCTGGAAAGAGGGGGAATAAACAGAGACTTTTGTTCGATAACTGTTAAGTTATGCCTACGTATCCTCTCGTGCAATGAGGAAGTCAGAACACCGTAGTTCGACCCAAAGAGACTGAAAGATAAATTGACTGGTGAACTGCTTACTTGCATATGCTCAAGTGTATGACCTGTCTGGCTCAGGTGCTAACTGTCTTGCATTAGACGGAAGAAGCGAGTTCTCGTTTGTGAGTGAAGATGATGAGAAAAGAATCCCGGAGGAGACGATTATTGTTTGTTTTTTTGTGTTTTCAGTCTTTTATTGCTTTTGAGAATTTGTCATAAATTAATGAGCTTAAGTCTAAACCAATGGATTTAGTAAACTCATCACATCTTCCCTCTGATTAGGGGTAATGAGAATACCTTAAGTGTGAAGTCAGATTCTCACACTTAATCACCTTTGGTGTAGGATTAAGATCATTAACCTACTTGTGATTACTTAGATGTTTTTGGTGTTTTTGTTTAGTGTTAAGTAATGAGGTTAAGCCATAATCAAGGATTAAACAGACTCATTACACCATCCTAATAGAAGGATAATAGATGAGGATGTTTAAGCTGAGGAAAACTCCTCAACTTAATCCATGATTAGGGATTAAACTCATGACAAAACAAGCCTTTGGTTAAGTGGATTTTATTTAATGGTGTGATGATGAAGTGATTTTTATGATTTGTAAGACAACTTGAGGGGGACTTGTCCATTAACACTAGGGTTAGTCCTTCTTAACCAATTAAGGAAGAATTAGAACCCTAATGCAAGGCCCAAGTTACAAGTGTGATGTCTTGATGATTATTAGATGGATTGATTAAAGGAGTTAAACACATTAAGGGTTTAACACTTAGGATTAAAGTTATACACTCCATCCTAATAGAAGGATGCAGGCATAAGCTTAATCACAAAGCCTTAAAGCCTTTAGGGTTTAGTCCCTGATTATGAGGTGAGAAGAGAAGACTCAAAGAGAGACACAAAGGTAAAAACTATGAGGGGAGACTAATCAAAACCCTAATTCATTATCATGCTTGGTTGTCCCTAAAGTTTGTGAGGTTTGCAAGAACAATCTTCAATGGAACCACCAGGAAGCAGATGAAAGGATCAAGAGAAGCAAAGTGACTTGCTTCATTCAAGAAGTCAAGTCACTTGAAGGAAGAAAGTGGGAGGAAGAAGAATGAGCAAGCTCAAACTCAAACACATATAGAAATGCAGCAATGTATGCAAGAGAGATGAGAAGAAAAGTTATGAGAAGTGAAGGCAAATTCACTTCTCAAGTTTACTTACCACCTGAAATGTTAGCAAGAAAATGCAATGCAATGCAAAGTGGGATGAAATGATATGATGCTAAACAAAACCAGAAGCATGTTGATGATGATAATGATGCTATGAGATGCTATAAACATGGTGCAAGGCATGGAGATGTTCATACAAGATTATGGATGCATATGAAGCAAGTTAAGAAGCATGAATGAACATGGAAAGTTATGAAGCATATAAGGCAAATGACATGGCAAATGCAAGATGCAATGACCAAACATACTTTCTACATTCCTTATGATGTCAAATGAATCACAAGAATGCTTGAAATGCTAAGACAAGTCATGTTATACAAGAGAATGCAAGAAGGATGCAAATGGAAGCCCAAATTAGGGTTTATGGATCAAACAACAAACAAAAACCCAAAACAGAAGCAAACCCTAAGATAAAAAATGGAAAAGGCCACTCAAAGAAACCCTAATCCTATACTAAACCAATGTCCAAAGGGGAGGTCTCAACTCTCAACCAATCTCAAGTTATGATTTTTCTAAGTTATTAGGGTTTTGAGGGCTCCTAAACAAAAGAAATGCCAAGCAAATTGAAAATGCAAGATCAAATCATGGCCATTTAATCCTAGAGACTACATGCTAAACACAAAACAATGCAAAAAGAGTCAATGTCCAACTCTTCTTAGATAGGCAGAAATGAATTTTTGAACTTAGGATCAAAATAATGCACAAAAATGATTTTAATTCAATGAAAAATTCTCAAAATGCATCAAGATCAAAAAAGAAATTTGGTTTGAAGGTTGGACAATGTTTCTAAATGTCTTAGAACATTTCATGAATTTTTTGGTGATTTTTAAATACCTAAAAGTATTTTTAATAAATTAATTTTCATTAATCAATTAAAAATAATCTTTTAAATATTTAAAAATACTTTTTTAATGATAAAAATAAAAATAAAAATATTTTTGTGTTTACAAAATTAATAAAACTCAGGATAAAAAGTTTCATAATTTTTAAACCTTTTTTACTATTTTAAAATAAATATGCAAATAAAATGAAAAGAAAATGAATTAAAATTAAATAAAGGGAAAGTAATCAGGATGGAGGGCCAGGATGGAGTCTGAGTTTGAATTTGTTGACCACGCGCGCTATCCAAGGGCTGTGGTTGGCTCAGATTAAATTAATTTAATTATAGATTAATTAAGCTAAACATGTGGATTAGGGCTAATGAACGCATCTGGACCTTCCATTTGCGCGGGGAGTCAACCAGTCAACCTAATCTAACGCCCAAGATTCAAACTAGAGTTAATGACACAATTAGGGCACAAATCACTTTCAGGCTGCCGGAGAAGACTTCCGGTCGTCTTCTCCGGCCAGCATCTCCCCTGAAAATCCCCAAAACCCCAAAAACCTAACTAAAATGAAATCTAAGAATTGGGAAATGATCTCCAACCACTCACGAACCAAAACCCTAAGTCAAAACAAATTTATTCTTCCCCAGAAGCATGAATCGAAACAAACAAATTTTAGGGCACGCAAGTTTCAGAGATCAATTAAATGTTCATTTCATCACCATTTCAAAAACTAAAAGCATATTCATGATCAGGAAGACACAAAGAACAAGTTTAGAACAAAAGAAATGATTTCTGGAAAAATATTTTTCAAACTACCTGAGATTCGAAGCTTTCACTCTGATGACTTTCTGGCCACTTCTCCTTGTGCAATCCACTCCTTAGGACCTCTTGATGGTGTTTGAATGCTTTAGAACAATTTATGTTGGCTGGTTGATGAGTTTAGACAGATTCTGCTTCAACTCAGTTGAAAATGGCAATGGAGTTTCAGGCAGCTTCAGGTCATTGTGAATGGTTCTTTGTGATCCAGATGGTGAGTGGAGAAGGTCTGTAAAGTTTGTTTGGATGTTTGTAAGCTGTGGAAGGTGATTCGAAGAGAAATGCAGGCTGAGGTGAAAATGGTGAAGTGGCTTTGTGGTTGGTTTCAGGCCTGGCTCTTGGCTGGTTTCTTCTCAATGGATCATGGTGAGTTGAAGTGTGGAAATGGTTTGGATGTTTTGTGGCTGGGCAGAGGGATTCGAAGCAAAAATGCAGCTAGGGTGTGTTTTGTGAATGTGATCATATGAAGTGTTTCAGCCTTGCCTCTTGATTCATTTTTCTTGCCAAATGATATTGTATTTTAATCCTATAGGTCAGATGATGTGACCTGGCCTATAGTGATTGGTAAGTTTGCTTTTGCAAAAAGTCAAATTTTGTGTAAGGAAAGTATGGCTCATGATCTAGGCTAGTACAAGATATGGTTCTGGTGCAGCATGGTGTGTTTGTGATGTTGGGAAGGTTCAGCAGCCAATGCATCAAGTGGAGAGAAGCACAATGATGTTTTTGCAAGTTGGCACACTTTTGAAACTTCATGAAAAAGTCTAGTTACACAAACCATAACTGTAGATGTTTAAGAATTGGCAGAATTTTTGACCAAACAAGAAATGTTAAATTCAGTTCAGAATGTCCTATCAGATGTTGGGACATTAGCAAACAGAGTATGTGAACTTATTTCAGGATGTCTCATCAGATGTTGGGACATTGTGTAAATGACTAAGTTCAGTTTTGTCAGGATGTCCCAACAGATGTTGAGACATCTCAGACCTGCTTCCAGAATTAATTATTGATTAACAGATCAGAGATATTTAAGGAGAGTTATCTGGAATTAATTAATGCTGGATAAAAACAGAACAAGGCGCATCTGTAGGGAGTTTTAAATTGAAGATTCAGATTAAAACAGAAGACCTAATGCACCTAGAATATAGGAGGTAACAAACCCTAAATTCAAGGTGACAGATGATGCACATTAGGGCTGGATCATTCTACAGAAAGCCCAAAATTCAGATACCTATTTAAACAACAGAAACTCATAGAATTGAGTACGAATTTTAGAAGACTAAATAAGGTGTCTAGTGTTTTAATAGCAGGTTGTATTTTATTGTACCACTTTATGAGCTTTTAAGCAAAAGTGTATTTGTGTCTTGATTGAAACTGTTAAGTAAGATCAAGCTGTTTTTGTTTGAAGGATGTCTTCAATTTCAGTAAACTTGTAAACTTGATCACTGGGTGATTGAGGGGGAGTGAGTAGGGTACTCTTATCTAAGTGAGTCTTAGGTAGAAATTGCATTGGGTAAGTATTAAGTGATAGATTAAACAGGGTGGTTTAGGTCTAGAATTAATATTACTAATAGTGGATTTCCTCCTGGCTTGGTAGCCTCCAGATGTAAGTGTGGTTATACACTGAACTGGGTTAACAAACTTCTGTGTTGTTTACTTTTCTTGCTGTTTAAGTTTTGGTTAAATTTGTCAAATGTCCTATTAAGTGTTGGGACATCTCTTAGGACATCTCATACCTGATCACAGAATTTCAATTGGCATCAGAGCAGGCACCCTGCCTGTTTATACTGGGTGAGATCTAGGGAAAACAAATTCTGTAACATGGACAGAGATATAGGGTCAGTAAATAGACCACCTATTCTGGATGGATCTAATTATGACTACTGGAAGCCAAGAATGATTGCATTCTTAAAATCACTTGACAACAGGGCATGGAGAGCAGTAAATGTTGGATGGAAACATCCTGTCCAAGACACCAAAGATGGATCAAATGTTCTGAAACCTGAAGAAGAATGGAGTAAAGAGGAAGAAGATTCAGAACTAGGCAACTCAAAAGCCCTAAATGCTTTATTCAATGGCATTGATAGAAATATTTTCAGACTGGTGCATCATTGTGAGCTGGCCAAAGATGTGTGGGATACCCTCAAGACAACTCATGAAGGAACATCAAAAGTAAAAATGTCAAGACTTCAACTTCTCACCACCAAGTTTGAAAACTTGAGAATGAAGGAAGATGAATCAATTCATGAGTTCTACATGAACATCTTGGATATAGCCAATACTTCTGGAGCCTTGGGAGAAAAGATGACTGATGAAAAGCTTGTAAGGAAGATTCTCAGATCTTTGCCAAAAAGATTTGACATGAAAGTCACAGCAATAGAAGAAGCACAAGACATATGCTCCATGAAAGCTGAAGAACTCATTGGTTCCCTTCAAACTTTTGAGATGGGAATGAATGACACACATGCTAAAAAGAACAAAAGCATAGCCTTGGTTTCAAATACAGATGAAGAAGAAGATGATGAACCAGCAAATGATAAAAGCTTATCAGAAAACCTTGCTTTGATTGGAAGACAATTCAAACAGATTCTCAGAGGAATGGAAGGAAAATCCAAACCTAGTGGAAGAAACACAAACTCTGAGAACAGAAGACCTTATGATGCTAACAAAAGATTAAAGTATGCTGAAAAGACCAGTCAAGATAAAGGAGTAAAATGCCATGAATGTGAAGGATATGGACACATCAAGTTTGAATGTCCTACCTACTTAAAGAGGCAAAAGAAAGGACTCTCTGTGACCTGGTCTGATGAAGACTCAGGAGATTCAGAAGAAGAATCAGCTAAGCATATTACTGCTTTAGCTGGACTGTGTGAATATGATAGTGATTCCAGTTGTGGAGAACTTACTTATGAAGAACTTGAGCAAGCATTCAAAGATCTATACAAAAGAAGCTCTGAAATATGCAGTGAAGTTATAAAGTTAAAGAAACAGAAGGAGGCATTAGAAGATGACAAAGCAAATGATCAGGAGATCATTGACACCTTAAAAAGTGAAATAAGCATTCTCAACTCTAAGTTGGAACATATGTCCAAATCTGTTAGAATGTTGAACAGCAGCTCAAACACACTGGATGTTATTCTCAGCAATAATAAACATTCAGGGGACAAAAGTGGACTGGGATATAACAGAGATGAAGCAAGCAAAACTACTTCAAAAACTACATAGTCAAACAAGATGTCCCAACAGATGCTCCAACATCAGAACACAAAGACAAACATAATGTTCCAACAGATGTCTCAACATTCTGAAAAGAAGAAAATGAAGAAAAAATATCAAAGATGGAGATGCCATCACTGTGGAAGATTTGGGCATATCAAACCTCACTGTTATAAGCTACATGGATATCCAAATCAGATGTGTCAGCAACCTTCCAAACAGAAAGTAGAAGGTACCAAAAAGGTGCTGCATAAACATCAAAGAAATCAACAACCTCCTAAGCAGAAGACAGAGGTTATCAAGAAGGTTTGGAGACCAAAAGCTGAACAACACACAGGGCAGAAGCATCAAAAGAAATCTCAGCTCATCTGGTCAAAGAAAAGTACTGCATACATAGCACATACATCTCTGAGAGTATCAGCTAAAGAAGACTGGTACTTTGACAGTGGATGCTCAAGACACATGACTGGATTGAAGAATTTGCTAGTAAACTTGAAATCACATTCATCCAGGTATGTTACCTTTGGAGATGGAGCTAAAGGAGAAATTAAGGGAGTTGGAACCTTGGACTGTCAAGATGTTCCAAGACTAGATGATGTGCTGCTTGTTAAAGGTTTAACTGCTAACCTGATCAGTATAAGTCAGTTATGTGATCAAGGGTACAGTGTAAACTTTACCAAAACTGAATGCATAGTGACTAACAATGAACAAGAGGTTGTAATGAAAGGAGCCAGATCTAAAGACAACTGTTACATGTGGGAACCTCAAGACTTAAGTCTCACTTCAACCTGTTCTCTAGCTAAAGAAGAAGAAGTGAAGCTGTGGCACCAAAGACTAGGTCATCTTCATTTCAGAGGCATAAAGAAGATCATATCTATGGATGCTGTAAGAGGTATTCCTAAACTAAAGATTGGTGATGGCAAAATATGTAGTGAATGTCAAATAGGCAAGCAAACCAAGATGTCCCATCCAAAGCTCCAACATCTGACAACTTCCAAAGTTTTGGAACTGCTACATATGGATCTTATGGGACCTATGCAGATTGAAAGTCTTGGTGGTAAGAGGTATGCCTATGTTGTGGTTGATGATTTTTCCAGATATACATGGATAAACTTCATCAAAGAAAAGTCAGATGTATTTGATGTATTCAAAGAATTATGTCAAAGATTGCAAAGGGAAAAATCCAGCTGTGTGATCAGAATAAGGAGTGATCATGGAAAAGAATTTGAGAATCAAAAGTTCTTAGATTTCTGTTCTTCAGAAGGAATTAATCATGAGTATTCTTCACCTATCACTCCTCAACAGAATGGAATTGTTGAAAGGAAGAATAGAACCAAGGTTATCATGGAATCCATAAATGTGATAATTGATGATGCTCCTACAGATGTCCAAGAAGATGTTGGAACATCTGTTGATATCAAGATTGAAGCTGAAGAAAAGAATGATCAACATAACTTCACTCAAACTAATACAAGGACAGAAGAATCAAGTAAACCTCCTTCCATCAGAATACAAAAGGATCATCCCAAAGATTTAATAATTGGTGATCCCAACAGAGATGTGAGCACTAGATCAAGAGAAGTGATTTCAGGTTCTTGTTTTGTTTCCAAAATAGAACCTAAAAATATCAAGGAAGCTCTCACTGATGAATACTGGATTTGTGCTATGCAAGAGGAATTAGGTCAATTCACAAGGAATGAAGTTTGGAATCTTGTACCTAGACCTGATGACATAAATGTGATTGGTACAAAATGGGTGTATAAGAACAAGTCAAATGAACAAGGAATTGTTACAAAGAACAAAGCTAGACTTGTGGCTCAAGGATACACTAAAATTGAAGGGGTAGACTTTGATGAAACCTTTGCACCAGTAGCAAGGCTTGAATCAATAAGATTACTGTTGGGAATTGCTTGTATCTTAAAGTTCAAGCTATTTCAAATGGATGTGAAAAGTGTCTTTCTTAATGGTTATCTTAATGAAGAGGTGTATGTAGAACAGCCTAAAGGATTTGTTGATCCAAGCTGTTCAAATCATGTATACAAATTAAAGAAAGCACTGTATGGTCTGAAGCAAGCTCCTAGGGCATGGTATGAAAGACTGACCACATTTCTTATCAAACAAGGATACAGAAAAGGTGGGATTGATAAAACCATGTTTGTTAAAGATGAAGAAGGAAATGTCATGATTGCACAAATATATGTTGATGACATTGTGTTTGGTGGGATGTCTGATAAGATGGTCAAACATTTTGTCAAGCAGATGGAATCTGAATTTGAAATGAGTCAAGTAGGTGAATTAACCTACTTTCTTGGGCTGCAAGTAAAGCAAATGGAAGACTCAATGTTTATTTCCCAAAGTAAGTACTCCAAGAACATTGTGAAGAAATTTGGAATGGAAAATGCTTCTCATAAAAGAACTCCTGCTCCCACACATTTAAAGCTGACTGAAGATGAAAAGGGTGAGAATATAGATCAAAGTTTATATAGAAGCATGATTGGAAGCTTGTTATACTTGACTGCTAGCAGACCAGACATTGCTTTTGCAGTAGGAGTTTGTGCAAGATATCAAGCTGATCCAAAAGTCAGTCATCTCAATCAAGTCAAGAGAATCCTTAAATATGTTAATGGTACTTGTGACTATGGCATAATGTACTTTCATGGGTGCAAACCAATTCTCACTGGCTTCTGTGATGCTGATTGGGCAGGAAGTGCTGATGATAGAAAAAGCACTTCAGGAGGATGCTTCTTTCTAGGAAACAATCTGATTTCTTGGTTCAGTAAGAAACAGAATTGTGTATCCTTGTCTACAGCTGAAGCTGAGTACATAGCAGCAGGTAGCAGTTGTTCTCAGTTGGTTTGGATGAAGCAGATGCTCACTGAATACAATGTCCCACAGGATGTCATGACATTGTACTGTGACAACTTAAGTGCAATCAACATATCTAAGAATCCTATCCAACACAGCAGGACTAAGCATATTGATATCAGACATCATTTCATTAGAGATCTTGTAGAAGAGAAGGTGATTTCATTGGAACATGTTGCTACAGATCTGCAATTAGCTGATATCTTTACCAAAGCATTGGATGCTACTCAATTTGAGAATTTAAGGGGCAAACTTGGAATCTGTTTATGTGAGATTTAGCAATTAATGAAATGTGCCAACATGTCATATGACATTGCATGGTATAAGTTCCAGATGGCAAAACCAGTCTGGACAAGACTCTTGGGAAATCCATCTCTCATCATTTGCACAGTAACGGCTACTTACTTAGTAACTGTTTATAATCAGCTATCAAGATTCTCATCATACTATCATAATCGAATCACATCCACTAGCTATTCTCCAGAGATCATAAACCCTAAAGTCTTTCTTTCACCTTCTTCAACAATGTCTCAAAACCCTAAAACAGCTGAGGAAATTCTCAACAAGGAAGACGTGGTTCATGCCACTCCAATCTCTGTTGTGCCAATGCAATCAACTCCATTGGACGAACTCAGGAGAAGCGTTTCTCCCTCTAAAAAGGCAAGAACACCAAAGAGAGCTAAAGATCAAGTCTGCAGCAAAGCAAAAGGAGGCATTCCTTCTCCTGCTAACATGCCCCCTAAATCTAAATCTTCACAATATGTGGATGATTCAATCAAGGAAATTGTCACTCAAATTCTGCTTAAACAAAGAAAGGTGAGTGGAATCTCTGTTCCCTTGAACACCATGCCTGCACCTCAAGAAGATCCAGCTCAAACTACAGAAGGCACTCCTGCAGAACAAGATGTCCCAATGAATGTTGGAACATCTGCAGATGAGAAAGAAAATTTATCTGATGCTGATGCTGAACAGACTGAGGATCATAAAAAGGCCTCAAGTGAAAGTGATAAAGAAGTCTCATCCTCAAATAAAAATGATGAAGAGGTCTCTGACGAACAGGCTCAAGGCTCAAATGAAGATCAAATCTCTGCTGATCAACCAGCTGAAGAAGAGGCTGCTCAATCTTCTCCAGTGGTTAATCTGGAGCAGGACTCTGATGCAGAGATCATAGCATCTGTGAAACCCAGCATTGCTAAAAGACTCAGGTCCAGGAAGGACAAGATGCAAGCTGAAGCAGCAATCCCTGAGAAGAAAAAGGCTAGCAAGGCTAAAGCTAACTTTGGTCCAACAAAACCATGGAGCAAAGTTCAAACCCAGAAGAGAAAAGCTGCAACACCATCAGATTCAGATGTTGGATCAGATGTCCCAACATCTCCTCCCAAGAAGAGACCAGCACCAGCTAGAGCTTCATCTGTTGTTCCAGAAGCTCCCTTGGACAACATATCATTCCATCATGTCTCCAGTGTCAACAGGTGGAAATATGTGTACCAAAGAAGGGTTGCCTTGGAAAGAGAACTAAGCAGCAATGCACTTGAGTGCATAGAACTGATAGACCTCATCTCTGCTGCAGGACTATTCAAAACAGTCTCAGACCTATCTCCCTGCTATGAACTTCTTGTCAAAGAGTTCATTGTGAATCTTCAGGAGGATTGCTCAAATGGTAAGTCTTCTGAGTTTAGAAAAGTTTTTGTTAGAGGTAAATGTGTACAGTTTTCTCCTCAAATCATCAATGAGTATCTAGGAAGAGAAACAGATGGACCCAATGAACTAGGTAAGACAGATAATCAAGTCTGTAAAGTGATCACTGCAAACCAGGTCAAGGCATGGCCTGTAAAGGGTAAGCTTTCAGTGAGCATGCTTACCAGAAAGTATGCCATGCTGAACAGGATTGGAACTGCTAATTGGGTGCCTACAAACCACACTTCCTCAATCTCAACTGGTCTAGCCAGATTTATATATGCTGTTGGAACTCAAACCAAAATGGACTATGGAGCTTTCATCTTTGATCAAACCATGAAGCATGCCAGCTCTTCTGCAACAAAGCTACCAATAGCTTTTCCTTCATTGCTATGTGGTATAATATTAAGCCAATTTCCTAGGATATTAACTGAGAAGGACACAATCTGCAAGAGAGAAAGCCCCCTGGCTTTTCACTACAAATTATTTCTCAGTCACCATGCTGCAGATGTTGAAGCACCTTCTGGGACATCTGCTGGTCCTTCAAAAGCTAAGAATCCAATCTCCAAGAAGGCCTTGATTGCTGAACTCAAAGGCACCTGCAAAGAGCTTGAAGCTAGAAGACAGAAGCTTGAGGAAATAATTAAGAGGTTGGAAAGTGAAGAAGATCAGACAGCTGCATCTGATGAAGACAGTGAAGCTGCTGAAGACACTGAAGTGGAGGAGGAAACTGAGAGTGCTGAATCTGAGTGATCAAATGTATGTGAGGCAAATGTAATGACAGCAATGTAATGACAGTAATAGTGTCTTTGGCCCCTAATTTTGTGTCTACCAAGGGGGAGAACAACATCAAATGTAATTGCTGTTTAAATGAATGAAAAAATTCTGTTTGTTTGCTTCTGAACTGAATAAGTTTTTCTGTTGAAACAAGACTGGATAAAGACTGGACATATATATGTTTGAGGGGGAGTAATCTCAAATAAAAATCAACAGAAAAGTAATGATATACTCTGATAAAAGGAACTTCTGTTGCACTCTGAAAACCTGAAAAGATGTTAGCCAAAAATTAGCCAAAGGGGGAGTTGTAGATGTTTAAGAATTGGCAGAATTTTTGACCAAACAAGAAATGTTAAATTCAGTTCAGAATGTCCTACCAGATGTTGGGACATTAGCAAACAGAGTATGTGAACTTATTTCAGGATGTCTCATCAGATGTTGGGACATTGTGTAAATGACTAAGTTCAGTTTTGTCAGGATGTCCCAACAGATGTTGAGACATCTCAGACCTGCTTCCAGAATTAATTATTGATTAACAGATCAGAGATATTTAAGGAGAGTTATCTGGAATTAATTAATGCTGGATAAAAACAGAACAAGGCGCATCTGTAGGGAGTTTTAAATTGAAGATTCAGATTAAAACAGAAGACCTAATGCACCTAGAATATAGGAGGTAACAAACCCTAAATTCAAGGTGACAGTTGCTGCACATTAGGGCTGGATCATTCTACAGAAAGCCCAAAATTCAGATACCTATTTAAACAACAGAAACTCATAGAATTGAGTACGAATTTTAGAAGACTAAATAAGGTGTCTAGTGTTTTAATAGCAGGTTGTATTTTATTGTACCACTTTATGAGCTTTTAAGCAAAAGTGTATTTGTGTCTTGATTGAAACTGTTAAGTAAGATCAAGCTGTTTTTGTTTGAAGGATGTCTTCAATTTCAGTAAACTTGTAAACTTGATCACTGGGTGATTGAGGGGGAGTGAGTAGGGTACTCTTATCTAAGTGAGTCTTAGGTAGAAATTGCATTGGGTAAGTATTAAGTGATAGATTAAACAGGGTGGTTTAGGTCTAGAATTAATATTACTAATAGTGGATTTCCTCCTGGCTTGGTAGCCTCCAGATGTAAGTGTGGTTATACACTGAACTGGGTTAACAAACTTCTGTGTTGTTTACTTTTCTTGCTGTTTAAGTTTTGGTTAAATTTGTCAAATGTCCTATTAAGTGTTGGGACATCTCTTAGGACATCTCATACCTGATCACAGAATTTCAATAACCATGTGAAACCTTGGTCCAATTCTGACTTTTAGGACATATTGAATGTTTGCATACTGGTTTGAAATGAATTAGAAGTTGCAATTGGCCTTGGTTCATGATTTTGCAAAATTCTCACTTGAAGCATGCCTTGAAAATCAATGATTTTTGGCAACTTTGTCACACCATAACTTTTGATCCAAGAAGAGTTTGATCATGTTCTTGTACTTTTTGAAAAGGGAAAGATGTAATCTACAACTTTCATGACCAAAGTTTTTCCATTTGAAGCATTTTTGGATCAAGAATCAAGGCTTGAAAAATGACCTAAAATGAAGCATTCTTGAAAAGTCAACTATGCCCAAAAAGTCAACATTTGCAAAAACTCCAAATTCCTGATTTTTGTGAACTTAAACCTTCTTCCATGATCAAATAAAGATCATATACACTCAAAATGATGAAGATCACCCATTGGTTGGGTCATTGGGGGCCTCAGATGCCCTGATTTTACACTGACTTGTCCAGAAAGTCAACCTTTGATCAGATGACTTCCCCATGGAATTTCTTCATGAAAATTGATATGCATACTCCCTATACCATATAGAGACCAATGGAAACAAGAATGACCAAAAAATTTGGAGTTATGGCCTCTGAAACCAAAACCCTAATCTTCAGTCAACTGTGCAGTCAAACCTGGCTCTGCATCCCTTCAAACCCTAGTTCTTGTGATTCTTTTGAAATCTTGACTTTGAGAGGATGTAATATGATATAAGAACACATGTGGATCCCTTTGAAATGATTGGTGGCCTTTGGAGTGGCTCAAGAAGCTCTTGGATTGCTCAGATCACAAACCCTAGGTGCAGATGACTTAGAAACTATGCAGTGAATCAAAAATGAAATATGAGATGCTATGATTGTGTTTATGCATATGAGATGATCACAAGCCATGGTGTGAATGGGTGAGGGCAAATTTGGGGTGTTTACAGCTGCCCCTATTCAAACATGAGTTAGCTGTGCAGGATGTAAGCGACGGCTTAACAGGCAAACAAGATAACTTGTGGTTGAATACCAAAGACAGTCCAAAATTTGCACTCACAGAATGAAGAAGAAAAGGGATATAGATTGTAAAAGAAAATAAAGTATATTGGTAAAGTGTGGGCGACGGAGGACGACCGTCGAGCAGAGAACGACTGCTGGGTAAGGAGCAATGACGGGGACGGCCGACATGCTGGGAAAAGTGAGTAAAGCGATGACGGGGACGACCGACATGCTGGGGGTAAAAAGTAAAGCTAAGACGGGGACGGCCGACTAGCTGGGGAAATAAGATTATGATGGGGACGGTCATCAAGATAAAGCTGTAAAATTCCCTGGGAGTTAATGAAACATGACGGGGACGGTCATCAAGTTCACAAAGGTAAAGTAACCAACGATGGGGACGGCCATCAGGCTAAAAAGGAAAAGGGACCACGACGGGGACGGCCATCGGGTTAAAAAGGAAAAGGGACCACGACGGGGACGGCCATCGGGTTAAAGAATAAATGAAATAAACAGATGATGGGGTACGGCCATCAAAGGTGAAGGACGATCACCTAGCAGGGGACGGCTGCTCTGTTGGGAATAAAAGAGATATGATGGGGGACGGCCATCAAAGGTGGAGGACGACCACCTGGCAGGGTACGGCTGCCGCAAATATCGCGACATAGGACGAATGCCGGATAGAAAAGGTCAACGATGGGGACGGCCATCGGACGAGCATGATGGAGGACGACCATCAAGAAGTGGAGGACGACCACTCAGCAGGGTACGGCTGCTCTCAAGGTTTATCATGACACAGGACGAATGTCAGACAACCGAAATCAACAATGGGGACGGCCATTGGATAAGGTGATGAAGGACGATCATCAAAAGGTGGAGGACGACCACCTAGCAGGGGACGGCTGCTAAAAAGATCAACGATGGGGACGGCCATCGGATGAGCATGATGGAGGACGACCATCAAGAGGTGGAGGACGACCACCTAGCAGGGTACGGCTGCTCTCAGGGTTATCATGACACAGGACGAGTGTCAGATAAGAAGGAAAAATTTGTTTGTTGGCGATCTACTGGGGATATAGTAAACACGGACGAGTGTTTACAACCAAGAAGAGAAAGGTATAAGTGTTTGGTATGCTGTGTATAGATTAAAGATGCGGACGAACATCCTTAAGACTACGATACGGACGAGTATCGGGTAGAAACAAACTGACACATGTTCAAAGATGATGATACGGACGAGTATCAACGGGTTAACAACGAACACGGACGAGTGTCGAATCTGAAGGGACTCTTCTGGGGGAATAGTAGACGTAGACGAATATCTATATTCAAGAAGACATAAGCGTTTCGACACAGTGTATGGATTAAAAATGCGGACGAGCATCCTTAAGACTATGATACGGACGAGTATCATGTAGAAACAAACACTAGACGCAATGTTCTGAGATGATGGTACGGACGAGTACCAACTGGTTAACAAAGAACAAGGACTACTGTCGAATCTGTGGGGATATAGATGGTGTACATAAGATACGGACGAGTATCTGTATAAGTGTAACATGAGTAGTGAGTATGAGTATTGTATAGATGGATACTTTAACTGCTGGGGAGAGTGACACGGACGAGTGTCAAAAGGAGAAAAGTATAATATCAAACAAGTATATGGGTGATGAAAGTGTAAGCGACCGCGCTGGGGATACGACACGGACGGGTGTCAAGAAAGTGTATATACAAGTATAGGAGGCATATGTGAGTGAAAAGCTGATTTCTTTGGCTTTCTGCTGGGGGTATGACACGGACGGGTGCCAGGATGTATAAACTGGTGTTTGCGATTTGTGCGGCAACTGCTTTTGCTGGGGAATCTGGTGGGGATTTTTGTACAATGATGATGAACGGTTTAATATTCACAGGTGCTAATTCAGAACATGGCTTATGATTATG
The DNA here is from genome assembly GCA_963966055.1 of Lathyrus aphaca. NCBI lineage: Eukaryota > Viridiplantae > Streptophyta > Magnoliopsida > Fabales > Fabaceae > Lathyrus > Lathyrus aphaca. The sequence goes on along the minus strand of OZ014520.1, from coordinate 161,281,404 downwards.
CTATGCGTTTGATTTTTGCCGTAATGCTCCGTATTAGACGGAATGCTACGCTTTGAGGGGATAGTATGATGTGAATGCTATGATTATGCAAAGATAACACAAATCTGGGATTCGGATCCCGCTGCTGCGAAGATCTCTGGTCGATCTGCTGAAGTGGACATCCCAGCTGGGGATGAGATTATTGATAGATGAGATGCATCTGCTTGGGGATATAGGTCACTGATTGACATATCCTTGTAATATAGGACCCAGCTGGGGTTTGTAGAAGCTTTCTGTACTCTGTTGTGACTTCTTCACGCGTTGCTCTTCCGAATAGAGGCTGGAAATCAGTGGGGAGATGGTTCCCTGACTTTCACATTCTGCTGAGGAAGAAAGATTAGCCTCATGGTTGTTGGTAACTCAGCTGGGAGAGTAATGAGAGGCAACTCAGCTGGGGAGAAGACACTCTGGGTGCCAAGACTGTTTGATGATACCTGCAATCCTGCAAAGATAAAGAAACGCACAAACGGTCCCGAGGTATCCCTTACTGGTTTCCATCGTAGGAGTTAGGCATTCTCAAGAATAAGCTTATTCCCTGCAAGCATGTGTTTTTATTTTTAGAGAAAAGCATCTGTACTTGTGCAATTGTATTTTTTAGAGATATCAGACAATTCTTTGCAAAATAAAAATATACAAAACGAAACATGACTGAAAAATCTGATTTTATTAATTCATGTGCCCTGAATTGGCAAGATACAGTCAAGGAAACGAATCTCCTAAAATGAAGAGACTGTTACAAATTGAGAAACAAAGTGCTGGCGATGTTGACGACGCTTCCAAGGAGCTTCCTCTTCTGCTATGACTCGTATGACAATGACGTTCCTCTCGTCTTGCTTTCTGAAGGAGGCTGATTCTAATTGAAGCTTGATCCTTTGGAGTCTTACCCAAGTTGCTGACGATACAAACGAATTCAGAATGCAGTTGTTCGCTTCTTCCCTTATTTTGCATGGATCGCCCTTTCGGGTTTTCAATCCATCGGGATACCCATTTTTGCCTGAGTTGTCCAATGCGGCTCTTCAACTCAGCGGGTGTACATTTTTTTATTTATTTCCCTTATTTTTGCCCGAGTCTTTTATTCTGTTTTTGACTCGCCGGGATGCCCTATTTTTGCCTGGACTTACATTCTGTTTTTATGTCCAGCGGGTCATTTTATGCGAAGTATTTTTTAACTGCATCTGAATTTACAGGGGATGGGAAATCTTCACCATCCATGGTGCTGAGCATCAGTGCTCCACCAGAGAAAACTTTCTTTACCACAAATGGTCCTTCATAATTTGGATTCCACTTGCCCCTGTGGTCTGTATGAGGAGGGAGGATTCTCTTCAGCACAAGATCTCCTACTTGGTACTCTCGGTGCCTGACTTTCTGATCGAAGGCTTTCTTCATTCTCTTCTGATATAACTGCCCATGACAGATTGCAGCCAATCTCTTCTCTTCGACCAGACTCAGTTGTTCGTATCGGGCCCGAACCCATTCTGCTTCACTCAGTTTAACATCCATTAATACCCGTAACGAGGGTAATTCAACTTCAACAGGTAGGACTGCTTCCATACCATACACAAGCTGATATGGTGTTGCCCCAGTGGATGTCCTGATTGACGTGCGGTACCCATGCAAGGCAAACGGTAGCATTTCGTGCCAGTCTTTGTAAGTGACTACCATCTTCTGCACAATCTTCTTGATATTCTTATTAGCTGCCTCAACAGCGCCGTTCATCTTTGGCCTGTAAGGAGAAGAATTGTGATGTTGGATCTTGAAGTCCCGGCATAATTCGGCCATCATTTTGTTGTTTAAATTGGAACCATTATCAGTAATGATTCGCTCAGGAACTCCATATCGACAGATGATATCTCTCTTTAGAAATCTGGCTACCACTTGCCTTGTAACATTGGCGTATGAAGCTGCTTCAACCCACTTGGTGAAATAGTCGATGGCAACCAGGATGAATCTGTGGCCATTCGAAGCAGTTGGCTCAATCTTGCCAATCATATCAATGCCCCACATAGCAAAGGGCCACGGTGAAGACATTATGTTCAAAGGATTGTGAGGCACATGCACCTTATCCGCATAAATCTGGCATTTATGGCACTTTCTGGCGTAAGCACAACAGTCTGCATCCATTGTGATCCAGTAATAGCCTGACCTTAACAATTTCTTAGCCATGGCATGCCCTCCTGCATGGGTACCAAAGGATCCTTCGTGCACTTCATGCATCAACAAATCTGCTTCCGTCTTGTCAACACATCTGAGGAGTACCATATCAAAGTTCCTTTTGTATAAAGACCCATCAGTGTTCAGAAAGAAACTACCAGCAAGCCTTCTCAAAGTCTTCTTATCATTGGAAGATGCCCCAGGTGGGTATGTTTGATCCTCCAAGAAGCTTTTAATGTCATGGAACCAAGGCTTATCATTTTTGACAACTTCTGCTGCGAATACATATGCTGGTCTGTCGAGTCTGGACACTGATATCTGGGGTACAGAGTTAGCAGCTTGAACTTTGATCATGGATGAAATGGTAGCAAGAGCATCTGCGAACTGATTCTCGTCCCGAGGGATGTACTCAAGCTTGACTGTTGTGAAGAAAGTCAATAACCTTCTTGTATAATCCCTGTAAGGTATCAGATGATCCTGGTGGGTGTACCATTTCCCGTTGGTTTGATTAACTACCAAAGCTGAATCTCCGAATACAGTCAATGTCTTGATCCTGAGGTCAATGGCTTCCTCAAGACCCATAATGCAAGCTTCGTATTCAGCTTCGTTGTTAGTGCAGTTGAAAGTGAGTTTTGCCGAGAAAGGCATGTGAACTCCTTCTGGTGAAATGAGTACTGCACCAACACCACGACCATTCATATTAACAGCCCCATCAAACATCATAGTCCATTCTTCTTCCGGGTCAGGCCCTTCAGTGTGAATAGGATCTTCATGGTCTTTTGCTTTAATGAACATGATGTCTTCATCAGGGAAGTCAAATCTCATAGGCTGGTAGTCATCAATGGGTTGCTCAGCAAGATATTCAGATAGTACACTGCCTTTGATGGCTTTCTGAGAAGTGTATTGGATGTCATATTCCGTGAGAATCATCTGCCATCTTGCAACCCGTCCGGTAAGAGCTGGCTTCTCGAAAATGTACTTAACCGGGTCCATTTTTGATATCAACAAAGTAGTGTGGGTCAACATATACTGCCTTAGTCGGCGAGCAGCCCACGCTAAAGCACAGCAAGTTTTCTCGAGCAGTGAATAACGTTGTTCACAGTCGGTAAACTTTTTGCTTAGGTAGTATATTGCATACTCTTTTCGACCAGACTCGTCATGCTGGCCCAGCACACACCCCATTGACTCTTCTAATACTGTCAAGTACATTATCAGGGGTCTTCCTTCAAATGGAGGCATAAGGATTGGAGGTTCTTGTAAATACTCCTTGATCTTGTCAAAAGCCTTCTGGCAATCTTCGTTCCACCTGACCGTTTGTTCCTTTCTTAACAGCTTGAACAAGGGCTCACAGGTTGCTGTAAGGTGAGATATGAACCTTGAAATGTAGTTCAATCGACCTAAGAACCCTCGAACTTCTTTCTCAGTTTTCGGTGCAGGCATCTCTTGAATAGCTTTGACTTTATCAGGGTCCACTTCAATCCCTTTCTCGCTTACAATAAAGCCCAGCAGCTTACCAGATCGCACCCCGAATGTGCATTTGTTGGGGTTCAGCTTTAGTTGGTACTTCCTCAGACGCTTGAACAACTTCAGTAGATTCACCAGGTGATCATCCTCTGTAAGGGACTTGGCAATCATATCATCCACATAACATTCTATTTCTTTATGGATCATATCGTGGAATAATGTCACCATAGCCCGTTGATATGTCGCACCAGCATTCTTCAGTCCAAATGGAATCACTTTGTAACAGAACGTGCCCCAAGGTGTAATGAATGTTGTCTTCTCCATGTCTTCAGGTGACATCTTGATCTGATTATATCCTGAAAATCCATCCATGAAGGAGAATACCGAGAACTGAGCCGTGTTATCAACCAATACATCAATGTGAGGTAATGGGAAATCATCTTTCGGGCTGGCTCTGTTCAGATCCCGGTAGTCAACACACATTCTTACTTTGCCGTCTTTCTTAGGCACAGGTACTATGTTAGCAACCCATGGCGGATAGCTAGTTACAGCAAGGAACCCGGCGTCCCACTGTTTTTGTACCTCTTCTTTGATTTTCATAGCCATGTCTGGGCGAGTACGGCGCAACTTCTGTTTGACCGGTGGGCACTCTTCTCTCAAAGGCAGCTTGTGCACAACAATGTCGGTATCCAACCCTGGCATATCTTGATACGACCAAGCAAACACATCAACATACTCTTGAAGCAGATCTATCAGTTGTCTCTTCACTGAGTCTTGCAGGCAGGCCCCGATTTTAACTTCTTTCACGTCTTCCTCCGTACCAAGATTAATCACTTCAACCTCCTCCTGGTGAGGAGTAATAACCTTTTCCTCCTGTCTCAACAACCTGGCTAGCTCTTCAGGAAGCTCATATTCTTCTTCAACCCCTTCATCGGCTTGATTGATTGGATTGTCAAAGTCATACGAAGTCATAGCCGTGCTGTTGTCGGTGCTGTCAGGAAGGCACTTTCTGCAAGGGTTAAGTTTGTTCATTTTAGTGATTGATTTTAATCTTGCTTTAGAAAAAAGTGAAATGAAGTTATCATTTTGAAAACACCGCCATTTATTTTTGTACAAAAAAGAAAAATGGAAAAACAGTGAGCAGAAAAGAAAAAGACTCGTTTGCAAAAAGATGTCTGATATTTCATTAATTTAATCTTGTTTGCACAAAAGTACAGATGGCCCTGATTACAAAATGAGTCTTGTCATCTTGGGCAAGATGCAAGACTTTGATGCATGCTATAAAAATACAGGAAATAATAATTACTCTGCATGAGTAACTCTTATAATTCCCTGGGAAGACCAGTTCGAGACACTGCTCCCCGGGATCTTTGGACGAATCCAATTCTCCAGCATCGGGGGTGAGCATCCCCCCACTGACAAAACCTGGCTTCTCAGCAGCCTTTGCTTGATGTTGAGTTGGTCTGTAACCCAACCCAAATTTGTCCTTCTTCTCCTCCACAGCTAAAACCTTGCCCCAGCCTAGGGCAGTTCCTCCCTCAACAACCTTCCGGGCTTGTTGGTAAGATGACATGGAGATCCCAGCTACGACAGATGCTTCATTGACATTCAAGGCTTCAAAACCTTGGCTCATTGTTTCATGGATCTCCCCATCCATCTCAATGTATTTATAAGTAGCCAGATGGCTAACGAATATATCCTCCTCCCCACAGATTGTAACAACTTGGCCTTCCCACTCAAATTTTAACTTTTGGTGAAGGGTAGACGTTATTGCGCCGGCGGCGTGAATCCAAGGTCTACCCAACAAACAGCTGTAGGCGGGCTGAATGTCCATCACATAAAAGATAGTTTTAAAGGTCTGTGGGCCAATTGTCACAGGCAGCTCAATCTCTCCCAGAACCGATCTCTTCGAACCATCAAAGGCTCTCACTACCAGGTTGTTGGGTCTCAATGCCAATCCATCATATTCTAACTTCACCAGAGCCTTCTTTGGTAAGACATTCAGGGATGAACCTGTGTCTACCAGCACATGAGAAAGGACAGCTCCTTTGCATTCCATGGTTATGTGCAAGGCTTTGTTGTGGTTGCGGCCATCCGCTGTCAGGTCAGTATTGGTGAACCCTAGCCCGTTGCTAGCAGTAACATTTCCAACCACGGTTTCCAACTGGTTGACAGTGATCTCTTCAGGCACGTAAGCTGCGTGCAAGACTTTGAGTAGCGCATTCCGATGGGCTTCGGAGCACATGAGCAGAGATAAGATAGAGATCTTGGATGGCGTCTGGTGAAGCTGATCCACAATTTTGTAATCACTCTTTTTGATGATCCTCATAAACTCATCAACTTCCTGATCGAATGGTGTCTTCAAGGCTTCTTTAACAGCTTGATCTTCCTGCACCGGGCTCTTTCCTTTTGCCTTGGCAGCAGCTTCTGCTTCGGCAGTAGGTCTTTGAATTGGTGGAGCAAAGAGACGTCCGCTTCGGGTGAAGCCTCCGCCTCCCCCCACATTATCTACTTGTGGTGCAGGTGTTGATGTTTCAAGAGTGATTCTTTTTCCTTCGCAGTACACGTCAGAGCCATAGTGCCAAGGGATGGCCCTATTGCTTTCATATGGTACTGGTCCAGGCACCGTGACAGTGACTGGACTGATTGCTACTGCTGAAGGGACTGTGATTGTTTGTGGATCATAATAGATTGTAACTGGTGCTCTGATGGGAGCAGCACCTTCTGAATGGTAGGCAGAGTTGTTTTCAGGATCATAGAATATGGTGACAGTAGAGACATCTTCATGATTGATCGCTGGTGTTGTAGGAGACATTGTCGGAAGTACGGATGTTGTTGTTGTAGGAGATTCAAAATGGAATGAAGCTGAAGTTGTAGCAGGAGAAATTGTTGAAAACTGATCAGTTGAGACGATAGATGGAGTACTTGTTGATGTAACCGAAGAATTGTCAGGAACAATGGTTGCTGCAGTTGTAGGAGGTTCTGAAATCGTTGCTGATGATATTGCTGGATTCGTTGGAAATGATGTGGTGATCTGAAGTTGGCCACTCTGAATAAGGCTATCTATGCCATTCCTCAGATTATCGCACCCGTTTACTGAGATATTGCAGTAAGCACACCCCAACTCGCACCCTGGGAACATCTGACATTCCAAGAGCTGAGCCTTGATTTCTACCAATGGTGTCCTGATCTGTCCCACACTGGTTATTAAATAAGACGGTTTGTCTTCTTCAATAGCGTTAATTCGGGGACCACCATGGTTTGGCATGGGATTTTTGTTGACATTGGGTGGCGGTGCAAAATTCAGAGCTTTCGAGTCCACCAGGTCTTGTACCTTCATATGCAGGGCTCTGCACTTTTCCGTACTATGGCCAGGTGCGTTTGAATGAAAGGCACACCTAGCGTTGGAGTCGTAATTCCTGGGTAAACTGTTGGGATCCGGAGGTGCCAACGTTCTTAGCTCAACTAGGTTGAGTTTCAGAAGTTGTGGCAGCAAGGCAGCATATGGCATTGGGATCGGATCGATCACTCTGTTAGCTTGAGATGGCCTCTGTTGGAATGGCCTTTGCTGGTTATTGTTGTTGGTGTTGCTGTTGTTGTAGTTTCTTGGAGGATACTGATTCTGCTGATGATATTGAGGTTGTAGCTGATAGTTTTGTTGCGGAGGTTGATAGACTGGCTGAGGATGAGCTGGAGCAGGAATGGTGACTGCTGCTATTGACCTTTGAACATACTGGGGTCTGCCCCTGTTGGTGTGAATGGCATTGGTCTCGCCAGTTCTTCTCGGGCCTGCAAAAGGCTTTCTTGCATTATTGGACGAGCTGGCACCATTGTCAGAGATCTTACCCATTTTTAACAGGCTTTCAATTCTCTCCCCAGCTATGACAACATCTGCGAAGCTAGTGGAAGAGAAAGCAGCCAACCTGTCAATATACGTTCCCTGAAGAGTGTTCATAAACATGTCTGCCATTTCTCTCTCAGACATAGGTGGTTGAACGGCAGCAGCCAATTGCCTCCATCTCTGGGTATATTCTCGGAAACTTTCCCTTGACGACTGTGACATTCCCATTAGGAGAGTCCTGTTGGGTGCCATATCCAGATTATACTGATACTGTCTGATGAAGGCCTCTGCCAGGTCCTTCCAGCATCTAATAGTTGCCCTTGTCAGATGGGAATACCATTCCCTTGAAGCTCCCGTCAAGCTATCCTCGAAATAGAACATCCAGAGCTTCTCATCCATTGTATAGGCCTTCAGCCTTCCCAGAAATGATTGTAAATGAGTCCGGGGGCATGAAGTCCCATTATACTTTTCGAAACAAGGAGGCTTGAACTTATGGGGGATCCTGACCCCGTCTACCAAGCCCATATCCATGACGTCGAAGCCCAAAGAATTTTGAGATTCTAAAGACCTCAGCTTCTCAGCTATCTCATCCAACCTCCTATCATAAGCTTCCTCTCCAGCACCCATTACTGTAAATTGATCCTCTTGAGGGTCTTCTTGCAATACCCTGGCTGCAGTGGCGGTTCCTTGAATGTTTGCAGGAATATTAATTTCGGGATGGAGATGGGGACCAAACACAGGGGGGTTAACATGAGGTTGTACCCTTTCATTGTTACTTGTGCCAGCAGTCCCTGGCTGATGATCCTCCTGGTTTCTACCTTCTACCAGAGCTCTGAGCCTCTCCTGGCTTTGAGCCATGTTGTTTATGACCTCCATGAATTGTGTCATTTGAGTTCTCATCTCCAACCTCTCGCTAGTCATCTGATTTCTGACCTCCGTAAGGTCCTGTTGCATCTGATCCATCTGGATGCCCGGAAGGTTGTTTCTAGTAGGGTACCTGTGTGGCCTGTTGAGTGGGAACCCTCGTCGCCGAGCAATAATTCCTGAACATCACAACAGAGTTAGCAACAACAAAAACAAAACCTGCAAAACAAACAAAGTGTTAGCATGCAATGCAGTATGCTTATTTGTTCTCAAGGTATCCGGCTTGGCATTCGGTTTTGACCCTTCCAGACCCTTTGGAGATGATGCTGTTGAAGTTGCTTTTTGAAGTAAATTTGGGTGGAACTAACACAAATATATTACAGAAGGTGAAATAATACAACTTGCCATTTTACAACACAAGCCCCCTAAGGGGTCAAAATACATCACAAAAAAGTAAAAGTACATGGAATAGAAACAACAACAAGCAAATGATCAAACACCAAGGCCAAACTCATCCTCACGAACTTCCTTGAGAAGTGCTTCGGTCACAGGATCAGCCGGACGCTCCGTAAGACTCCGGATAAGGAGGTTCCGGGTAGCAACAGCTGTAGTCAACTTCTTGTTCTGACTTTGGTCCTTAGACCTCTTCACTCCAGCTCTGATCTTTAGCTCTGATATCTCCCTTTGGGCTGCTGCCAGGGCTTCTTCCATCTGCTCCATCTTGTCTTGAACTCTCTTGCCCTCTAGAGTACGAGCCTCGGTGATCCTGACCCACCTGGCCTGACTCTCCTTCAGATACAAGTCTGTCCTAGCTTTCTGGAATTGGGCCTCCTTACAAGCATTCTTCAGGATTTGTTCTCCAGCCTTAGACTTCTTAATATAATCTTCAGACTTCTCAATCTTAGCCAGATGCTCTTTCTTCAACTTCTCCAGCCTCTCAATATCCAGTCTTCCATCCCTCCTCTCATAAAGGGTCTTCTGCAAGGCTTGAGTCAACTTCTCATTTCTTTCCTTCAAGCTCTCAAATTCTTCTAAGCTGACTGTTGCTGGAGGTGGTGCTGTGGAAGGCCCAGGCACATCTTCAATAGTAAAGGGCATCCCAGAGAATTGAGCCCTAGCATAGGACCAATCATAGTATTGGGCTGATGCCACATTGTTACACTTCCCTAAGATGGTTACCCCCTTAGTCTGCACATTATCCCAGGCCCAAGCTGCCTGCCTAACAACAGCCAGACTAACCTTGTTCTCACAGTAAAGGGTTTCAACCAAGTCCTGTGCCTTAGGAGTGTGGACCAGTGCATAGCCCAGTTGTCTTTTAAACAGCAGAGGGTTGTAATTGATACTACCCTTGACTCCTATTAGGGGCACATTGGGAAAATGCCCACAGCTGGTAATGATATCCCTGCCCTTGGTGCTTTGGGTACACCACCTGATATCAGCTGAAGTGAGAGATGTAAGCCTTCCAGCCCAGTTCTTCTGCTGATGAGGATTCAAAAATGCATCTGTCCTGGGTAGATGCCTGAGGAGCCAAGTATGGAATAATGGAGCACAACACCTCACTAGTCTTCCCCTCTGCTTTTCATTCCTCTGATGCACTGAATAGTAGAGATCTCCCAATAATGTTGGCACTGGGTTCTTCAGGATGAACAAGTGGATTGCATTCTTACTAATGAAACGAGGCTCATCTGCAAACAATACAATCCCATATATACTCAGGGCCAACAAGGCGCAAACTGCTTTCCACTCCCCCAGGGAGGCCTTCAGACTAGCTTGAGAAATTAGGAAATCCAGATGAAAACCAGAGATTCCAGCTTTAGATGTCATATGCTGCCCAACCAAGACTGGTTCCAGATGTAATGTTTTGGCTATCTCCTCATTACTTGGGAAAGACATCTCAGGGTTGAAGGGAATTTCTCTCCTGATAGGAATACCAACCAATGATGAGTATTCTTCCAATAAGGGCCCCATCTGAAAATCCTGGAAAGTAAAGCATCTCAGTGGAGGATCATAAAACTGAAGGCAGGTGTGGATCAGGCTTCTCTGTGAGGGGTCCAGATTCATAACCATGTCAAGTGTATCTCCATGGTGTTCCCTGAACAATGGTACATGATCTGGAGTGATCAGGGTTTGGATCCTCCTGATGTCAGATAAGTCTGGCTGGAAGAAGTGGTAAGTGATGTTGCTTTTCTTTGGAGCCATGATGACAAGTGTTGATGAAGATACTGAAGAGAAAGGGCCACTGATTGGCTGGAGTAGATAGCTGGTAACAAGTGCTGATGGAGGCAGGCCAAAACTGAAGATGGGGTCAAAACCAAAACTAGATGAAGATGGATACCCTGAAACACAAATAAGCAAATGTCAATATGATGCAATGATTATGTATGCAAATGATATGCAAGGGTTTGTGACTGAGCTGGATCTGATCAAATGCTCTGATATAAGTCCATGTGTGTAAGAAACCCAGGTGGAGGTCTATAAATCCAGTAACCAGGGTGGGGGACTCAAATAAAGAGCCACAAGTCCAGGGTTCAGAATCACAAGAACTGTCCAACATGGAGTATTCTTAACAAAATCAAAGTAACAGGGTATTCTGAGGTCAAGGTACCTGCAAACCTGTAAACAGCCCAACCCCCTCACAGGTGGTGTTCTAAAACAAGGATCCTCAGACTTGGATCAGTTATGAGAAGTGTAAACACTTCTAACCCGGAGGTACAGTGTTTACAATAACCATAACAATTCCTCCTCTAATTCACCTCAGTTTCTGAAGGTCAGTACTAAAAGGTCATCCAGACTTAGCAGGCTTCCCAGATAGCCCTAGCATTGCAGGAAATCTGCAACACAGAGTTCTCAAGAAGAAACCCACATCTGAACCGTGTTTCATATTCCCGCACCAGACCGAAATGGAATGGGAAAGAATATGATTCACTCTAGCCTAGGTGTCACTCAGGTCCCAGGTATAGGACCTTAACTCTCAATGAAACACCCACCCACCAAAGCAAACAACCAGATCCAGCCAGCAGCAATGACAGTATGATATATACAAATGCAATAAAGAAAACAGTAAAGCAACTGTACATAAAGCAACAAAAATAAATACAAGCACAAATAAGCACATAACACCCCAGTAAACACAAATCAATCAAGCGCTAGGAGGAACCCACAAAAAAGAACCAGAAGCCCTGGTTGCAGTATAAGGCTCCCCAGCAGAGTCGCCAAGTTGTCGCTCCCGATAAAAATGGGACTGGGCCCAGATAAAGGTACAGACGCGAACGGTCGGCGAGAGGGACAATGAGAACACACAGCCGTGAACTCACTGGAGATGAATAGAGTCGCCAGCTAGGCATTTTTATCCCGGAGGAAAGGCAATGCTGCATAGACCTAGAAAGAGATGGATAAGACGGTTGCGAACCAGAGAGACTGAGAAAGGGGGTTGGTTACAACCTGGGAAGGTATTAGCACCCAGATTGTCCGTCGTACTCGACGGGATCCACGCTTAAAAGATTTGTGTTTTAAAGGGGTAGTGTCAGTGCAATTTGTGTGTAAAGTAGCTGGAAAAGAATGTACAGGTGTCAGTGTAAGAAGTGTGGAGTGCATAAGTGAAGTGTCAGTGTAAGGAAAGAGTATGCTCATGATCATGAGGCTAAGAGAATGATGCTGGAAAGAGGGGGAATAAACAGAGACTTTTGTTCGATAACTGTTAAGTTATGCCTACGTATCCTCTCGTGCAATGAGGAAGTCAGAACACCGTAGTTCGACCCAAAGAGACTGAAAGATAAATTGACTGGTGAACTGCTTACTTGCCTATGCTCAAGTGTATGACCTGTCTGGCTCAGGTGCTAACTGTCTTGCATTAGACGGAAGAAGCGAGTTCTCGTTTGTGAGTGAAGATGATGAGAAAAGAATCCCGGAGGAGACGATTATTGTTTGTTTTTTTGTGTTTTCAGTCTTTTATTGCTTTTGAGAATTTGTCATAAATTAATGAGCTTAAGTCTAAACCAATGGATTTAGTAAACTCATCACATCTTCCCTCTGATTAGGGGTAATGAGAATACCTTAAGTGTGAAGTCAGATTCTCACACTTAATCACCTTTGGTGTAGGATTAAGATCATTAACCTACTTGTGATTACTTAGATGTTTTTGGTGTTTTTGTTTAGTGTTAAGTAATGAGGTTAAGCCATAATCAAGGATTAAACAGACTCATTACACCATCCTAATAGAAGGATAATAGATGAGGATGTTTAAGCTGAGGAAAACTCCTCAACTTAATCCATGATTAGGGATTAAACTCATGACAAAACAAGCCTTTGGTTAAGTGGATTTTATTTAATGGTGTGATGATGAAGTGATTTTTATGATTTGTAAGACAACTTGAGGGGGACTTGTCCATTAACACTAGGGTTAGTCCTTCTTAACCAATTAAGGAAGAATTAGAACCCTAATGCAAGGCCCAAGTTACAAGTGTGATGTCTTGATGATTATTAGATGGATTGATTAAAGGAGTTAAACACATTAAGGGTTTAACACTTAGGATTAAAGTTATACACTCCATCCTAATAGAAGGATGCAGGCATAAGCTTAATCACAAAGCCTTAAAGCCTTTAGGGTTTAGTCCCTGATTATGAGGTGAGAAGAGAAGACTCAAAGAGAGACACAAAGGTAAAAACTATGAGGGGAGACTAATCAAAACCCTAATTCATTATCATGCTTGGTTGTCCCTAAAGTTTGTGAGGTTTGCAAGAACAATCTTCAATGGAACCACCAGGAAGCAGATGAAAGGATCAAGAGAAGCAAAGTGACTTGCTTCATTCAAGAAGTCAAGTCACTTGAAGGAAGAAAGTGGGAGGAAGAAGAATGAGCAAGCTCAAACTCAAACACATATAGAAATGCAGCAATGTATGCAAGAGAGATGAGAAGAAAAGTTATGAGAAGTGAAGGCAAATTCACTTCTCAAGTTTACTTACCACCTGAAATGTTAGCAAGAAAATGCAATGCAATGCAAAGTGGGATGAAATGATATGATGCTAAACAAAACCAGAAGCATGTTGATGATGATAATGATGCTATGAGATGCTATAAACATGGTGCAAGGCATGGAGATGTTCATACAAGATTATGGATGCATATGAAGCAAGTTAAGAAGCATGAATGAACATGGAAAGTTATGAAGCATATAAGGCAAATGACATGGCAAATGCAAGATGCAATGACCAAACATACTTTCTACATTCCTTATGATGTCAAATGAATCACAAGAATGCTTGAAATGCTAAGACAAGTCATGTTATACAAGAGAATGCAAGAAGGATGCAAATGGAAGCCCAAATTAGGGTTTATGGATCAAACAACAAACAAAAACCCAAAACAGAAGCAAACCCTAAGATAAAAAATGGAAAAGGCCACTCAAAGAAACCCTAATCCTATACTAAACCAATGTCCAAAGGGGAGGTCTCAACTCTCAACCAATCTCAAGTTATGATTTTTCTAAGTTATTAGGGTTTTGAGGGCTCCTAAACAAAAGAAATGCCAAGCAAATTGAAAATGCAAGATCAAATCATGGCCATTTAATCCTAGAGACTACATGCTAAACACAAAACAATGCAAAAAGAGTCAATGTCCAACTCTTCTTAGATAGGCAGAAATGAATTTTTGAACTTAGGATCAAAATAATGCACAAAAATGATTTTAATTCAATGAAAAATTCTCAAAATGCATCAAGATCAAAAAAGAAATTTGGTTTGAAGGTTGGACAATGTTTCTAAATGTCTTAGAACATTTCATGAATTTTTTGGTGATTTTTAAATACCTAAAAGTATTTTTAATAAATTAATTTTCATTAATCAATTAAAAATAATCTTTTAAATATTTAAAAATACTTTTTTAATGATAAAAATAAAAATAAAAATATTTTTGTGTTTACAAAATTAATAAAACTCAGGATAAAAAGTTTCATAATTTTTAAACCTTTTTTACTATTTTAAAATAAATATGCAAATAAAATGAAAAGAAAATGAATTAAAATTAAATAAAGGGAAAGTAATCAGGATGGAGGGCCAGGATGGAGTCTGAGTTTGAATTTGTTGACCACGCGCGCCATCCAAGGGCTGTGGTTGGCTCAGATTAAATTAATTTAATTATAGATTAATTAAGCTAAACATGTGGATTAGGGCTAATGAACGCATCTGGACCTTCCATTCGCGCGGGGAGTCAACCAGTCAACCTAATCTAACGCCCAAGATTCAAACTAGAGTTAATGACACAATTAGGGCACAAATCACTTTCAGGCTACCGGAGAAGACTTCCGGTCGTCTTCTCCGGCCAGCATCTCCCCTGAAAATCCCCAAAACCCCAAAAACCTAACTAAAATGAAATCTAAGAATTGGGAAATGATCTCCAACCACTCACGAACCAAAACCCTAAGTCAAAACAAATTTATTCTTCCCCAGAAGCATGAATCGAAACAAACAAATTTTAGGGCACGCAAGTTTCAGAGATCAATTAAATGTTCATTTCATCACCATTTCAAAAACTAAAAGCATATTCATGATCAGGAAGACACAAAGAACAAGTTTAGAACAAAAGAAATGATTTCTGGAAAAATATTTTTCAAACTACCTGAGATTCGAAGCTTTCACTCTGATGACTTTCTGGCCACTTCTCCTTGTGCAATCCACTCCTTAGGACCTCTTGATGGTGTTTGAATGCTTTAGAACAATTTATGTTGGCTGGTTGATGAGTTTAGACAGATTCTGCTTCAACTCAGTTGAAAATTGCAATGGAGTTTCAGGCAGCTTCAGGTCATTGTGAATGGTTCTTTGTGATCCAGATGGTGAGTGGAGAAGGTCTGTAAAGTTTGTTTGGATGTTTGTAAGCTGTGGAAGGTGATTCGAAGAGAAATGCAGGCTGAGGTGAAAATGGTGAAGTGGCTTTGTGGTTGGTTTCATGCCTGGCTCTTGGCTGGTTTCTTCTCAATGGATCATGGTGAGTTGAAGTGTGGAAATGGTTTGGATGTTTTGTGGCTGGGCAGAGGGATTCGAAGCAAAAATGCAGCTAGGGTGTGTTTTGTGAATGTGATCATATGAAGTGTTTCAGCCTTGCCTCTTGATACATTTGTCTTGCCAAATGATATTGTATTTTAATCCTATAGGTCAGATGATGTGACCTGGCCTATAGTGATTGGTAAGTTTGCTTTTGCAAAAAGTCAAATTTTGTGTAAGGAAAGTATGGCTCATGATCTAGGCTAGTACAAGATATGGTTCTGGTGCAGCATGGTGTGTTTGTGATGTTGGGAAGGTTCAGCAGCCAATGCATCAAGTGGAGAGAAGCACAATGATGTTTTTGCAAGTTGGCACACTTTTGAAACTTCATGAAAAAGTCTAGTTACACAAACCATAACCATGTGAAACCTTGGTCCAATTCTGACTTTTAGGACATATTGAATGTTTGCATACTGGTTTGAAATGAATTAGAAGTTGCAATTGGCCTTGGTTCATGATTTTGCAAAATTCTCACTTGAAGCATGCCTTGAAAATCAATGATTTTTGGCAACTTTGTCACACCATAACTTTTGATCCAAGAAGAGTTTGATCATGTTCTTGTACTTTTTGAAAAGGGAAAGATGTAATCTACAACTTTCATGACCAAAGTTTTTCCATTTGAAGCATTTTTGGATCAAGAATCAAGGCTTGAAAAATGACCTAAAATGAAGCATTCTTGAAAAGTCAACTATGCCCAAAAAGTCAACATTTGCAAAAACTCCAAATTCCTGATTTTTGTGAACTTCAACCTTCTTCCATGATCAAATAAAGATCATATACACTCAAAATGATGAAGATCACCCATTGGTTGGGTCATTGGGGGCCTCAGATGCCCTGATTTTACACTGACTTGTCCAGAAAGTCAACCTTTGATCAGATGACTTCCCCATGGAATTTCTTCATGAAAATTGATATGCATACTCCCTATACCATATAGAGACCAATGGAAACAAGAATGACCAAAAAATTTGGAGTTATGGCCTCTGAAACCAAAACCCTAATCTTCAGTCAACTGTGCAGTCAAACCTGGCTCTGCATCCCTTCAAACCCTAGTTCTTGTGATTCTTTTGAAATCTTGACTTTGAGAGGATGTAATATGATATAAGAACACATGTGGATCCCTTTGAAATTATTGGTAGCCTTTGGAGTGGCTCAAGAAGCTCTTGGATTGCTCAGATCACAAACCCTAGGTGCAGATGACTTAGAAACTATGCAGTGAATCAAAAATGAAATATGAGATGCTATGATTGTGTTTATGCATATGAGATGATCACAAGCCATGGTGTGAATGGGTGAGGGCAAATTTGGGGTGTTTACAGTTACGCGTAAGAAATATGCGTTTCACAAAGTAGTTTAGTCAATTCAATGAAACCTTATTTTAAAAAAGATACAAGAGATGAATATCTGGCCTGTCTAATCTAGAATGTCCACCGGATCTTGGTTGCAAAATGTGTGAGACAATCCAATGAAGTATACTAGGTATGCTTTTAATCATACCAGATGTTACTTGTTCATCCTCACCCAGAGGTCTGTCCAATTTCAATATCGATGCAACATACTACTTTATTTTAAAATAAGTATCAAACTTCTAGTCATGCCAGGGCTTCAACCCAGGCGACAAAAACGGAATTTGAAACACTTTGTCCCAATCATCAGCTTCAAATGAATAAGTTCTGGTTCAAATAGAACACTTGAACATATAACCTCTACCAGATTGTAGGCCAGCGTAAAATGCATGGATAAAATCCTCATGGTAATCATCATTATGGTCAAAAAAGAACCAAGTGTTTGAGCATTTAACAGATCAACAACATCATTGAGATGCAGAGAGAGAGAATCACTTTTATTAAAGACATGGGTTTTCATAACTAACCTTGTCTTGAATGAATCCTCAAACTCATCAGCAATGGCAGGATGAAGAAGAATTAAGGAACTAGGAGGGATTTCTGGAGGAGGTGGAGACTGATGAGAAGTACCAACAGTTTCCTTTGTTTTTCCTCTTCCTCTTGGCCTAGCAAGAATAGTTCTTGGAGGCATTGTGATGAATTTAGGGTTTAGGAGATGAAGATGTGTGAAGAAATTAGGGTTATCCACTTGGGTATGAGAGGAAGAAGGAGTTATAAATGTTGCTGATGTGTCGATCCAAAACTTAATTAAAATGCATTTAACAAAAAATCAATCAGTATGCATCGATACAAGTGGTAATGGATCGATTCATTTCACTAATTTATTGTTTTTAAAAGGTCCTATGTGTCGACACAGAGTACGAATGTATCGACACATACTGAAACAAGTTTGAAAAATTTGAAATAATAAAAACATGAATCGACTCATAACACGAATGTATCGACTGGTACCTTGAATGTATCGACTCATACACCTGTTTCATCGATACATATTGATGCCAAACCAAGTTTTAATTAATTTTTGAACAAACCAGTTGAGTATAAGACATATTAACAGCTCTAAGTCTATGTAGTATGAATCATGTCATGATAATTATGCCCAAGTATAATTCACAAATCAAATATTAATGTTCAAACAACATATGCAAAGGAATACATATAAATGATATTAAAGAATTTGTTCTAACATACACTAATCACACAGTTCCAAGAGATATAGAAAGGAATGATATTACCTTTATTGATGTAACCTTATGAAGTATGAGTGAAGTCTAAAAACAAATCTCAACAAACAAGGTGAGACATACATAAATAAGAAAAAACATGCTTAAGACATCAATGAAGAGAGAACTAAAATCCCTAATTCACGACGAATGTTGACGAATGGTTTCATTGCTAAAGGTTTAGTGAAAATTTCAGGAAGTTGGTTTTTAGTATCAACATGCTCAAATACAACGTCTTCTTTTTCAACATGATCGCAAAGAAAGTGATGTCTAATATCTATGTGTTTAGTGCGTGAGTGTAAAACATGATTCTTAGTAAGATTTATGGCACTAGTGTTATAACATTTTATTGGAATACGTTTGAGTTGTATATCAAAGTCTTGTAGTTGTTGCTTTAGCCACAAAATCTAAGCGCAACAACTTCCGGCTGCAACGTACTCAGCCTTTGCAGTTGACAACGCCACAGATACCTACTTTTTGCTATGAAAACTTACCAAAAAGTTTGAAAACAAGTAACATGTACCACTAGTGCTTTTCCTATCTGATTAACCTACTAAGCTACAATCAGAATCGGAGTAACCTACTAAGCTACAATCACTTCCTTTGGAATACCAAAGCCCATATTTAGATGTTCCATGAAGATATCTAAATATACACTTAACAACTTTCAAGTGTGATTCCTTAGGATTTGATTGATATCGTGCACACATACAAACACTAAACATGATGTTAGGCCTAGAAGCAATAAGATACAAGAGAGACCCAATCATACCTCTATACTTTTTGACATCTACACTCTTACCGTGTTCATCTTTATCTAGGTTCCCATTTGTAGGCATAGGGGTGTCTATTGATTTTGATTCGTTCATTCCAAAGCGCTTGAGCA
Organism: Lathyrus aphaca; assembly: GCA_963966055.1. Taxonomy (NCBI): domain Eukaryota; kingdom Viridiplantae; phylum Streptophyta; class Magnoliopsida; order Fabales; family Fabaceae; genus Lathyrus; species Lathyrus aphaca. The sequence continues at coordinate 161,262,495 of OZ014520.1, read as the reverse complement.
GTTCTCTGCAATATTTTGTTTGACACACTACTGTACCCTTATCGAGCAGCTTTATTTGGAGACCTAGGAAGTAATTTAGCTCCCCTATAAGACTCATCTCAAATTCACCTTGCATAACATTAGAAAACTCTTTGACCAAGTGTGTGTTAGTTGAACCAAAAATTATATCGTCTACATAAACTTGAACTAAAAGAATGTGCTTTCCCTTGTGTTTAATGAAGAGAGTATTATCCACTTTACCTCTTGAATATCCATGATCAAGTAGAAATTTTCTAAGTCTTTCATACCAAACCCGAGGGGCTTGCTTAAGACCATACAAAGCTCATTTTAATTTGTAAACATAATCTAGATTTTCAGCATTCTCAAAACCAGGAGGTTGTGAGATATATACCTCTTCATTTATGACACCATTTAGAAACGCACTCTTTACGTCCATTTGGTAAAGCTTAAAATTCTTAGAACACGCATAAGCAAGCAAGAGACATATAGCTTCAAGGCGAGCAACTAGAGCATAAGTTTCATCATAGTCTATGCCCTCCTCTTGGTTATACCCTTGTGCTACTAAACGTGCCTTGTTCCTAGTTATCACTTCGTTTTCATCAAGTTTATTTCTAAAAACCCATTTAGTACCTATGATATGATGATCTCACGGACGAGGAACAAGTTCCTAAACGTCATTTCTTTTAAATTGATTAAGCTCTTATTGCATGGCCATTAGCCAAAATTCATCAATCAAGGCCTCTTTGGCATTTTTAGGTTCTACTTGTGAAACAAAAGCGAAGTGAGAACAAAAATTACTTATCCTAGAACGAGTCATTACTCCCTTTGAAATGTCTCCCAAAATGTTGTCAATGGGATGGTCTTTTGAAGATTTCCAAGTTGGTGGAAGGTCATTCACTTCAACTTTCCCTTCTTCCTTATCTTTTTCATGACTAGTATCTTCATCCTTCTCATTGGCAATTATTCTAGATTGATCAATTTCCGTAACAGCTTCCTTGAGTATGTCTTCTGTAGATAGACCTGCGTCACAAAAGAAATACTTTTTCCGACACTTTTTGGATAAGACTCGTCTAAAGAAACATTGACAGATTCTTCAACAGAAAGTAAACGCTTATTATATACTCTATATGCTTTACTTGATTGAGAGTATCCAAGAAAGATACCTTCATCCGCTTTTGCATCAAACTTCCCAAGATTTTCCTTACCATTATTCAAAACAAAACACTTACAACCGAATAAGTGAAGATGAGACAAGTTTGGCTTTCTTCCTTTTAAAAGATCATAAAGGGGTTTTATTTAAAATAGGATGAATTAAAATCTTGTTTGAAACATAAAAGGTTGTGCTAATTGCATCAGCCCAAAAATATTTTGGTAATCCACCCTCATTTAGCATTGTTCTTGCCAACTCCTCTAAAACGTGATTTTTGCGCTCCACAACGCCATTCTGTTGTGGAGTTCGAGGAGTTGAAAAGTTATGCCCAATACCATTCTTATAACAATACTTATCAAAGAGATAGTTTTGAAATTCACCTCCATGATCGCTTCGAATTGTAACTATTTTGGAATTCATTTTGTTTTGGGACAGTTTTGTAAAACTCTTAAAAGTAGAAAAAGTTCCATCTTTGCTATGAAGGAATATAGTCCAAGTAAATCTTGAATAGTCATCAGCGATTACGAAACCATAATAATTTCCACCTAAACTCTTTGTCTTAGAAGGTCCAAAGAGATCCATATGGAGAAGCTCAAGGGGTCGTGAAGTTGAAATTATATTTTTAGATTTAAAAGAGACCCTTGTTTGTTTTTCCATTTGGCACGCGTCACATAGGTGGTCTTTTGAAAATTTTATTTTTGGAAGACCGACTACTAGATCCTTAGTTACAACCTTATTGAGCAAATCGAAATTGACATGCGCTAAACGTCTATGCCAAAGCCAAGAGTCATCATTCAAGGTAACTAGACATTTAGTGCTTGTTAAAGATACATCAAAAAGATCAAGCATATAGATATTGTTTACTCTTACACCCTTAAACACAACATTTTGTTCAGCATGTTCAATTATGCAACAAGTTTTTGTGAAAGAAACCTTATAACCCTTGTCGCACAATTGACTAATGCATAACAAATTGTGTTTAAGCCCCTCTACTAGATGGACATCAGAAATAGTAGTGGTAGAGGGATTACCTACACTACCTTTTCCAAGAATATCTCCTTTGTTATTGTCTCCATAAGTAACATATCCCTTCTTCTTTGATTTGAAGTCTATAAAAAGCGATATGTCACCCGTCATGTGCCTTGAGCACCCGCTGTCTAGAAACCATCTTTTATCTATGGATGCAAGACATTCATCCTACAATATCAAAAGAGAGAAATAGGTACCCAATTTTCATTGGGTCCATGTGGGTATTCGGTAACATGGTTGCCTTTAGGCTTCCATTGATAAATACCTTTAGGAACAAGAAATCTCCTAAACTTGCATTTCTCAATGGTATGTCCAGCACGACAACAATAATAACATAAACCATGATGATGTGTTTGTTTATTTTTGTTCATTAAATCCTTTGGAATAAAAGAGTATTTTGCATATGGTGGATTTAATGACTTCTTAAACAACCTAGAATCAATAGTATAAGTAACCTTAGGTTGTAAAGCTTTTTCTAACTTGACCTTAAGAGTGTTAACCTCTTGTTGCCAAATATGACAAGCTTCACAATACCTAACTTTACTACATCCATTAATATTTATATCTTTTGAATTTTCTGCAATACTAGCTTTCAAACTTTCTAAATCTTTTTCAGCATTGTATACTTTACCTTCCAAAAATGAAAAAATTTGTTTATCGGAAGATAATCTTTTAAAAGCATCTACAACTTCATTATGCAGTTTTTCAAAAACTATTTTCAGTTCAGAAAAAGACATTGAAGAAAAATTACTAAAGTAGGCTTGTTTTACCTTTTTATCGTTGATTTTCTTCTTGTGGTGGGACTGGTTTTTGGTGTGAGCCATAAGACACAGATTTACGGTTTCATCACTATCACTTGAACTTTGTGTGCTTGATGAATCACTATCACTTTCCCATGCAATATAAGCTCTTCTTTGTTTGTTGTACCTTTTTGGTGGAGATTTTCCTTTATCCTTTATCCTCATAGGACAATCTGTCTTATAATGTCCAGATTTACCATAATTAAAACAAGATCCTTTTCCTTTATTCTTCTTATTCTCTTCCTGTTTTGAATCTATAGATTGTCTTCGAAACTTTATGAGATTTTTTTCGGAATGCTTGATTCCATTCTTTCGAATGAATATATTATATCTCCTAACAAAAAGTCCCATTTCCTCATCACCCGAATCTTCGACACTACTTGAATCATTGTCACTTTGCTCTTTCTGTGAGGACTTTGAGCTAGAGGCCACAAGAGCTATTGGCTTCTTCTCACCCTCTTTGTATCTATTTTTCTCCTTTTCCATTTTACTCTTGTTTTCAAATTTTTCAAGACTTTCTAGTTCTTGTTGATGTTCTTCCAGCTTTCCAAATAAAGTTGTAATCGTGAGCGTCGTAAGATCGTTGGCTTCCTTAATAGTTGTTACTTTAGGTTGCCATTCCCTGTTAAGACATCTCAGAATTTTATTAGTGGCTATTTCACTGGAAACAGGTTTTCCAAGTGCATTCAAACGATTTATGAGATGAACGAATCTCTTTTGCATGTCAGAGATAGATTCTCTTTGTTTCATGCGAAAGAGCTCGAACTCTTGATTAAGTGTATTAATACGGGACTGTTTAACTTCAGTAGTACCCTCATGGGAAATTTCTAAAGCATCCCACATTTCTTTAGCTGTCGAGCAATGGGATACCCGATAATACTCATCAACACCAAGTGCTGAAATTAGCATATTTTGAGCTCTCCAATCACTCGACCACTTTTTCTCATCCTTCTCATCCCAATCAGCTTCTGGTTTAGGAACTATGGCGCCTGCCGCATTTGTCATGGTAATTTGAAAAGGACCATTTTGAATGGAAGTCCATACGATCCTATCAACAGAATTTATGTGAACTCGCATGCAGTCTTTCCAGTAGCCATAATGTTCACCGTTGAAAACAGGCGCTCTATTATGCGCCCCCTTTGGTTCAGAATCCATATCGTTACAGGCAGTAACAAAGCACCATCGAACTGGTGCTCTGATACCACTTGTTAGACGGTGTGGCTAGTGATCAAGGGGGGGGGGGGGTGAATATATCACCTCCTTGAATTTAAGGATTTAAAAATACTTATCAGAGTTATTGAAAATTAGCGGAAAATTACGATCCCGAATCGACTTCTGTCTATTCTGGACCAGCTACTAGAAAACTGGACACGCGAATTAATGTTGGATTTATATTAGGATGACAAAGATTTATTAACACAAGATTAATATAGAATCAAATGCACTTATCATAAAATTCTATTTCCAATGAACAAAACTCAGCTGATTGTTTTGTCAAACATTTGGCGTGTATGTGTTCAATGATTAACAATAATGGTGATTAGATAAAAGTTTTCTTACCACTATTGTATCATGAAACGAAAAGACATAATAAACCAAATGAATCACAAAATTATTGAAAATGTAAAGAGAGATAAAGAAAGAATACGATACACAAAGATTTGGTAAGGAAGTTCCCCACTTTCGCTCTCGCGCGTGGGTACGTCTCCCTCTCAATTTCAAACTGAAATTGAGAATTGTTATATCAATAATGTTGAATTCTTTGTTTACAAGGTTACAATACAAAGCCAGAAATATAAACCCCAAAATCTTCCTCTTGTATGAACCTTCACTTGATCTGAGTGTAATTAAGAATTCCCTGCAAGAAATGCGAACAATTCACTGGTTCCACGACCTGTTTGCGAAATAACCAAATTTCCAAACCCTACGCTGCGACTGAATATGTTCTGCAAATGTGACTAACAAACTCTCAAGAACACGCCCGTTCTTGAAGGACAACCCATATGGTTTTTCCTCGAAACCCCCTTCAAACCTTCAACCCAGCTAGATCCTTGATCGTTCCGCTGAACGTTATCTCGTTGATCCTTTAATCCAAAGAACAAGAATGATTGTGTGTTGATGTTCTTGAATCAAAGTGATTGAGAATATGATGAAGATGAAGTATCTTTCAGGTCTCTAAAACTGCTAATTGATGCACATCAAATTACTTTGACTGTGTTTTTCAATTTTTCACTAAAAAATTCAATCTCTGAAAACAGAACTGGCATTGCCTTTTATATGTCAAACAAAAGTTGTTATAAGGAAAAACAGAATTATTTATCGATCCTAAACTCGTATGAGTTGATACATGTTAGTTATATAACATGTATGAGTTGATACACAGATGTATGCATCGATGCGTACTGAAGCTTTGATTAATTTCAGAAAGTTAATTCAATTATGCATCGATACGTATCACGAATAAATCAACACATAGCTTATTTCCAGAAACAACAATGAAGCATGTATCGATGCAACACTCGTATGGATCGATACATAGCATATTTTACAGAAACATAAAAGAAGCATGTATCGATGCAAAACTCGTATGAATCGATACATACTGAAGCAAATTCATTTTTGTGATTATAACAAAGAATGTGTCGATGCAAAACAAGAATGTATCAATACGTACACAAGCAAACTTGTTTTTATGATTTCTTTTAAGGTATGTATCAATGCAAATCTCTTTGTATTGACTTGAAAATATAGTATAGGTTAAAATCACAAATATGTACAAACTTAACATGTAAAATAATGCACAACAAACACATAGACATATATCACACAATTTTCTATCATTCAAAACTTTTGAAAAGTAAAGGGTTGCTCACAAACTCCCCCTTTTTGAGGATGGAAATTTTTTGCAAGATGTGTGATAAAGTACTTCCCATGAGTTTGTGCATAGTTGTCGACATCTTCATTTCTTTTTTCTCCCCCTTTGTCAACATCAAAAAGAAGAAAAAAAGACAGTCTCTTCAAAGTAGCATGGTTAAAGAGTCACAAAGCAAGAATGGTGTAGCAATAAACAACAAAAAAGATATAGAAGCTAACAATCACAAAGAAAGAAGCTTAACAGAAAATAATCACTCACAAAGAATGACAAATAAGGGCAAAAACAACACAAGTAAACAAAAAGGAAATAAAGGAAATAAGCATTAAACTGTTAAGAAAGTATTTAGAATTACATAAGCAAAACCAAAACATATAAAGTTTGAACAATATACCAAAGAAACGTAAGCAACATGATTATGAAATGAAATGCAAAGAAATGATATGATGATGGCTTAGAAGGGGTTATGGCCTCCACATGACTCCTCCTCATATCTATTAGGATCTATGAAGCTTTGTGGAGGCAGTGGAGGAGGCATCGCATCTGGATTGTGGCCCATGAAACTATATTGCCAAAACCGATTCTGAACTTCAACACTTCTGAACCTGTTTATGATACCAGGATTGGCACGACAATCATCCATAAAACCAGACATTTCATTGTAAAAGACTTGATGCCATTTAACCAAGTTTGTGTGCCATGAGTGTTGGTTATGGTACATCCGTGTGTGCTCATCACGCCACTTACGATGCTCGTTGTGCCACTCATTTTCTTGGACATGCAAAGCACGCGCCTCATCATGACGGGCTTTATTGTCTATCTCCATTTGCTGAAACATTTAAGTTAGGTACTCAGGAGGTGTTGAAGATGATGCAGCACCAGAGAACGGAGGAGCCGTTGGGCCAGGTTCATAATTGGTTGGAGACCACTTTTGTGGCACCCAATCACCCCAACCAGTATTTGCATTAGCTTCAAGCGCATTTTCTTTGTTCACATCCAACATTTCTTCATCTCTTTGGTCTTCAGCCATAAAAACTTGTTCAGAAGGCACATCAAAGTTATACACCCTTGTTTTGGATCTTCTTTCCAAAAAGTAAGAACATTTACGCTCTGTGTCCCATCGGTATCCCATATGAGATAAAGTGGCAGTGTTAAACTCTTAAGCATAAGAAGGAGATATGAGAGGTACTAAAGGTATGACTATATTCCAGGATTTAATAATTCTCATAATTTGAGCAGCATATCCAAGAGCAATATTCATTGAACTGTTACGCGTAAGAAAGAAGCGTTTCACAAAGTAGTTTAGCCAATTCAATGAAACCTTATTTTGAAGAAGATACAAGAAATGAATATCTGGCTTGTCTAATCTAGAATGTCCACTGGATCTTGGACGCAAAATGTGTGAGACAATCCAATGAAGTATACTAGGTATACTTTTAATCATACCAGATGTTACTTGTTCATCCTCACTCAGAGGTCTGTCCAATTTCAATATCGATGCAACATACTCCTTTATTTTAAAACCAGTATCAAACTTCTAGTCATGCCAAGTCTTCAACCTAGGAGACGAAAACGGAATTTGAAACACTTTGTCCCAATCAGCAGCTTCAAATGAATAAACTCTGGTTCCAATAGAACACTTGAACATATAACCTCTACCAGATTGTAGGCCAGCGTAAAATGCATGGATAAAATCCTCATGGTAATCATCATTTATGGTAAAAAAAGAATCAAGTGTATGAGAATTTAACAGATCAACAACATCATTGAGATGCAGAGAGAGAGCATCATTTTTATTAAAGACGTGGGGTTTCATAACTAACCTTGTCTTGAATGAATCCTCAAACTCATCAACAATGGCATGATGAAGAAGAGTTAAGGCACTAGGAGGGATTTCTGGAGGAGGTGGAGACTGATGAGAAGTACCAACAGGTTCCTTTGCTTTTCCTCTTCCTCTTGGCCTAGCAGGAATAATTCTTGGAGGCATGGTGATTAATTTAGGGTTTAGGAGATGAAGATGTGTGAAGAAATTAGGGTTAGCCGCTTGGGTATGAGATGAAGAAGGAGTTATAAATGTTGCTGATGTGTCGATCCAAAACTTAATTAAAATGCATTTAACACAAAATCAATCAGTATGCATCAATAAAGTGGTAATGGATCGATTCATTTCACGAATTTATTATTTTTAAAAGGTCTTATGTGTTGGCACAAAGTACGAATAAAAACATGAATCGACTTATAACACGAATGTATCGACCGGTACCTTGAATGTATCAACACATACACTTGTTGCATCGATACATACTGATGCCAAACCAAGTTTTAATTAATTTTTGAACAAACCAGTTGAGTATAAGACATATTAACAGCTCTAAGTCTATGCAGTATGAATCATGTCATGATAATTATGCCCAAGTATAATTCACAAATCAAATATTAATGTTCAAACAACATATGCAAAGGAATACATATAAACGATCTTAAAGACTTTGTTCTAACATACACTAATCACACAGTTCCAAGAGATATAGAAAGGAATGATATTACCTCTGTTGATGTAACCATATGAAGTATGAGTGAAATCTAAAAGCAAATCTTAACAAACAAGGTGAGACATATATAAATAAGAACAAACATGCTTAAAACATCAATGAAGAGAGATCTAAAATCCCTAATTCACGACGAATGTTGAAGAATGGTTCCGTTGCTAAAGGTTTAGTGAAAATGTCAGCAAGTTGGTTTTTAGTATCAACATGCTCAAATACAACGTCTTCTTTTTCAACATGATCGCAAAGAAAGTGATGTCTAATCTCTATGTGTTTAGTGCGTGAGTGTAAAACATTATTCTTAGTAAGATTTATGGCACTAGTGTTATCACATTTTATTGGAATACGTTTGAGTTGTATATCAAAGTCTTGTAATTGTTACTTTAGCCACAAAATTTGAGCGCAACAACTACCAACTGCAACGTACTCAGCCTCTGCAGTTGACAACGCGACAAATACCTGCTTTTTTCTATGCCAACTTACCAAAGAGTTTGAAAACAAGTGACATGTGTAACACGGTAGGAGAACTGACTTTAGTTATGTTGCGGATAGGAAGAGTCGCCACCGACTTTTATTTTATCCAAAGGAAAGGCATAAAAGAACAGGAAAGACCTTTTAAAAGATTTTTGGGTCCGGGGGGTAGGTTATGTAAAGGGAAGGTGTTAGCACCCTTTACATCCATGGTTATCCATGGGCTCTTAGTTACTTAGCTCACTTTAAAATGTTTTTGAAATGTGAAGTGTGTGAATAGAAATTTTCTTAAGAGTTTTATAATGATCCATGTACGGATGTGTAAAAAACTTGTGTTTGAAAATTGTTTGAAATTGTTTTGAAGTAGTGAGCAAGTAACTATGAGGAACCTACCCTAAAGTTTAAGTCTTTCTGTTCTTTATCCTTTAAATGGTAAGACTATCCCTATTATTAAGGAATAGGTAGTCATTACCTTGGATGTAAGGGACAAGTGAGGGACATCTGTTTAATGAAGGCAACTGTAGGGTGTATTAAGCATTTAGGAGGGATTGTCATCATTATTCGAAAGGGACAAGATCTTTATAAAAGGCAACCATTAAGGGACTTGATCTTTGATCATGAAGGGACTAGATGACTTTTCTTTTAAGGGACTTTGCTTTATACACCCTACTTGACCTTTTTGAATAGGCAACATTGAAAGGCAACCCTAGAAAGTGAGATGGCGATCAAAGATCGACTTACGTGTGTGAGTGTTCAATTTAAATATTTATCTTATAATTTAAATGACCTAAATTCAATTTTTAAATATAATACATGTTTACACTCCCTATTTTACTAACCATAGCATGACAAATAAATAATTTAAATATTTACAAAAATTACACCAAGGAGCAATTACATAATAATAAAAATAAAGCAATTTAAATAAATAGCAAGAATAAATAAATAAGCAAAATATAAGTAAAATAAATAAGCAATTTAATTGGGTTAGTAATAATAATTATAAATAAATAAGGTTAGTAATAATAATAATAATTAAAATAAATGGGATTAGCAAACATTATAAGAACATAATTAAAATAATAAGCAAAAAAAGAATAATATAATAATTAAAAGATTAGATTTTAATATGGACAATTATAAAAGAAAATATGAACAATTAAGTAATTTTGAATTATATACAAATTATTAAATTATTTTTAAACATATTATAATTACAAAATTAAATTAGCGTAGATTCAATTATTTCTAAACATATATTTTTAAAAAAAACATTTATATATAAGATTTAGATTATAAACAAATTATAGAAATAATTACATATTATAAAAAAAAAATTGATTATAATTGTATCTACAAAAATTAATTATATTAAATAAAATATGTGCATAATAATTATATTTACAAAAAATTAGAAAATAAAATTAGGGTTTATTTTTATTTACAAAATTGATTTAATGGACATACATATATTATAATCTAATAATAAAAAAAAACTAATTTTTGAATTAAAGAAACAATTTTTAGAATTTGGGAAAATATTGAATATATATATATATTATCATGGAATTATTTAGTTATATATTTATATATATGATTATTAATAACAATAATTAAACAAAATTAATTAAACAAGACAAAATAGAAAAAGAAACAAAAAGATAGAAACTTACCTGGCTGGGTTTTGAACCCAGGACGTTCTGCTTGCCAGCAACAAAACACACCTCCAGGCCATCAGCGCGCAGGTGTAAGGAAAGGGGCTTCAATTGGTTTTGTTCCTTCAGACCAACAATCAAAAAATAATGAAAAACAAAAGGCCTGGGGGGAGAATCGACCCCAGGACCTCTCAATCAAACGCATATGCACATTACCATCCCATCTAGGTGAGCGAATCTGATATTATGGTGGCAAGAAGGCATAATATATTAAGCCTCATGTTTAACCTGAAAAAATAGAAAAAAATTGTACAAGACCAGGATTCGAACACAGGTCCTATAGCCAAACACACACTAGCCTTTCCACTGGGACAAGCTGCACGCTTGTGATAATAAACAAAAACAATTCATTATATTTTAAAACAATAATTTGAATGTGAATTTCGCGCGCAGGCCAGTCGTCTTCTTCCTTGGATTACCTGCGAAATCACCTATGAAAGTTGTTGCACATTTTCCTGCGAATTTCCAAAATCAGAATCCTACATTTTTTCAAACATCAATCAAACCATAACATTAGTTCAAATTAAGAGCCCAGATCAATTATACAAGCATTATAGGTCACGGCCATGTTCTTAGAATTCATTTAGGTGTCCTAAATACTAAGTTCCCGAAATTGAACTCCAAACCCTAACAATGGTGGATTTTGATACAGTCCATAAGAGTCAAATTAAACCATCCAGAAAGCTTCTAAACATCATAACAAACACAAATCCACAGTTAGTTTTCATTATAAATGCACAAATCATTCAAATCGAAAAAATTTTAAAGGAGAACAAGATGCATTCGGTTAGCATGATATGGTGTGTTTGGGATGCATATGAGCATTGGTTTTCACTCAATGGTGTTCAGTGATCATGGCTATGTGCTTCAAATACCTTCAAATGTCCTGGAAATTCAAAACCGAATGCAAGCTTTGGAGAGGTTTTTTGGTTTATGAAACTTACTCTTGAGGCTGTCAAAATTCGTGGCTTGCATTAGGTTTGTGTTAAGTACTTATAGGATGATGTATTAGGTCAGAAAAATTGATCATTTGTGTGGAAGATTTGATCTAAAAAGATTCAAAAAGATGGCCTTTGAAAATCAAATTTTCTTGCATAAACACTTGCTATTTTGGTATGATTCTCATTACTCTTGTATCAATCAAGTCTCAATATAATTTAAGACCTTCTAGAAACCAAATCAAATTTATTTTTCATTATTTTATATTTTATTTGAATTTAAAATGATTTTTCAATATAAAAATCATAATAAATAAAAACAAAATGAATAAAATTATGAATAATTCAATTTAATTTCGTGCAAGATGTTTTGAAGTGGATTGGGTCATTATTTTGCAAGCCCATTTGGAAAAAATTGGTTTTAGACCTCCTTTTTCTTCATGAACCAACCCAAAATTTCCCAACTTTGCAAGGGCATATATCCTTCAATTTTAATGGTATAAGGGTGTTCTTGGACATTTTGGAAAGCTTGAAGAGTCCTCTAACCAACCCCACTGGTTTCATGTCCATATCATTTACCAATCTCAAGTTATGCCCTTTTGAAGTTGTTGACTTTCAAAAGGACCTATAATGTCTTAGCTCATACCTTCCAAATGAAGCATTTTTGGGCTTGGCTTGTGAGACACAAAGTTGTAGAGAATTCAATTTCCTTAAAAATAAGATTTGGATGGAGACTTGGTGATGAAGCATGTGAAAGTTATGGCTGGTCAAAGTTCAGTTGACTTTTGCTAAGAAAACCCTAATTTAGAAACTCCTGATTCTTGATGATCTGAAATCTCCTTGATGAATCATGATCAACCCTTGATCAAATGATGAATTTTACTTCATATACTTGATGTTGACAAAAATTCATGAAGTTTGACTTTGGTTTGACCACAGTTGACCTCAGTTTGACTTTTTAACTACTTTGACTGATTTTGACTTATCTGATCATCTGACTGAGCAAACCTTTGAGAAAAGTTCTGAAATTTGTCATGGGGATTCTTAGACACATATAAGATGTTATGAAGCTCAATTGAAGTCTTGGAAGTCCATTTAGCCTGATTAAAGTCAAAACCCTAGTTTTGGATGCACTGCTTAGGAGGTGCATTGTCTGAGGGAATTCCAACTCTTCTGACCAATTGTGAACTTTGTGAACCTTGTGAATCATCATAAAATGTCTTGTGAACCTCATGGGAGGTATTGTGAACCTTGTGAACCTTGTGAACTTCATAAAGTGACTTGTAGACTTCATGAACCTCATGAAAGGTCTTGAAAGCATTGTGAATCTTGTGAACCTTGTGAACTTCATAAAGTGACTTGTAGACTTCATGAACCTCATGAAAGGTCTTGTGAACCTTGTAAGCATTGTGAATCTTGTGAACCTTGTGAACTTCATAAAGTGACTTGTAGACTTCATGAACCTCATGAAAGGTCTTGTAAGTGTTATGAATCTTGTGAACCTTGTGAACTTTCTTAGCACACAAAGTCTTATATTGTGAGGGCAAATTTTGGGGTGCAACAGCTGCCCCTGTTCAATTTTCTGAAACCTGAGGGGTTAGATTGGTATATTTGCCAGTCGTTACCTGGAAGGTTGAAGGGGATTGAACACAAAAGCCCAAAAATTTGCACTCACCCGTGCATAGAGTGATACAGATGGCTAGTTGAATATGCTTGAGTGGGCTTAAAGATGCCATTTGGAGAAAAGTTCTTCAGATGCATTTCTTGGAGGATAAAGCAGTCCAGAATATGAAGGTATAATGATAGTTTTCAGGAGGATAAAACAGCCTTGAGGTAGTAATGTGCTTTCAGGAGGATAAAGCAGCCTTGAGGTAGTAATGTGCTTTCAGGAGGATAAAGCAATCCTGAGGTGATGATGGTAGCTATCAGGAGGATGGAGCAGTCCTGAGATAATAATATGATTTCAGGAGGATAAAGCAATCCCGAAGTACAAGAAGCTGTCAGGAGGATAAAGCAATCCTGAGGTAATAGGAGTTTCCAGGAGGATGAAGCAATCCTGATGTAGTAATATGCTTTCAAGAGGATGAAGCAGTCTTGAGAGATTGATAATATGCTTTCAGGAGGATGAAGCAATCCTGAGGTATAAGAAGCTGTCAGGAGGATAAAGCAGTCCTGACGTAGTAGAAGTTTTTCAGGAGGATGAAGCAGTCCTGATGGATGATATGCTTTCAGGAGGATAAAGCAATCCTGAGGGATGATAATTTTCAGGAGGATAAAGCAATCCTGATAATCACAAGTCTGTTTGCTGGAGAATTAACCTGAAAACAAGGTAGCATTTTGTATGATAATATTAGTTTATGCATTATGTATGCATGTATAGTATGATGCACTCAAGTAATGTATTATGGATATGTATGTTATGATATGATGTAAATGATGTATGTATGATATGATGCTGCCTGAAGCGTCTGGATATCTTCGTATAACAACTGCTGGCCAGGGAAAATAAATCCCGATTTGTTGCTGAAGAGTATGAGAAACTTATTCCCGTTTTGTTTGATAATGAAGTATACATAACCTCCCGTCTGCTGGGGATAGCAAGGTATATATAACCTCCCGTTTGCTGGGGATGGCAAGGTATATATAACCTTCGTCTTCGTTTGATAGTAGGGTAGATATAACATCCCGTCTTCGTTCGTCGTACCCTTATTGGAAAGTAAATACCCGTATATCCGTATGAGGATAAAAGAGATGGATATAAATTCTAGGGGAGATGTAACTTTATGAAGATGGATTTGCCCTACTGTGGATTTGTAACTGTTTTTGTAAAGATGAACCGACGAAGCTTCGTTGAAATCCTTCCCTCGTTCGTCCTTAGTAAATACTATTACTGCATTTTCATGCATTTCTGGTAAACATCAATCATATTAAGCATACATGCATTTCTAGTAAACATCAATCATATTCAAAAGCATACATACATTCAAACACAACCAATGGACGTTTCGCTTATGTAAATAGAGTAAAAGTAAATCTGGATTCAAAGATGGAATTTTATTTATATCAAAGAATGACCCATACATGGGTAAGTTTGTACAAAGAGACATAAACCCTAGTAAGAGGATTTTGTCATAAAGTTTTTTTTTTTTTTTTTTACAAAACAAAGAGAATCAGCTATGTGGGAAATAATCCTATTGAGTTTCAATTCTACTATTGCCATTATCTTCAAGTATCTCATCTTCTCCTGTCGAGACGGAAACGATTGAATTGAGCTTTATCTGTTCGAGCTTGAGTAAGTAACACAACTGGTTGCAGTTTCATGGGTGATCTAAACGAGACATAGTCATACGCTTTAATCCCTAACTTTTTCCTGGATTGCCTTTTCAGGTTTTCAATCCACCGGGATACCCTTTTTTGCCCAAGCCGCCTTTTCAGGTTTTCGACTTGCCGGGTGTACATCTTTTTATATATATCCCTAATTTTTGCCCAAACCCTTTTGGTTTGCCGGGATGCCCTTATTTTTGCCTAGGCCTGTCAACCTAGCGGGTCCCTTTTTTATGCGTAGTATTTTTTAACTATGTCTGCGTTTACAGGTTGCGGGAAGTCCTCACCATCCATTGTAGTGAGTATCATAGCACCTCCTGAGAACACTGTCTTGACTACAAATGGCCCTTCATATGTTGGAGTCCACTTGCCCCTAGGATCACCCTGTGGTAATATGATACGCTTGATTACCAAGTCACCAGCCTGATATACCTTTGGCTTAACCTTCTTATTAAAAGCTTTGATCATCCGTTTCTGGTACATCTGGCCATGACAAACTGCTGCTAACCTTTTCTCATCAATCAAATTTATCTGGTCAAGTCGAGTCTGAATCCACTCATCTTCATCCAAGCCTGCATCCTTCATAATTCTTAAGGAGGGAATCTGAACTTCAATGGGCAGAACTGCTTCCATACCATAGACTAAGGAGAATGGGGTTGCCCCTGTTGAAGTACGTATTGTAGTACGATAACCATGAAGAGCAAATGGTAACATCTCATGCCAATCTTTATAAGTAACAGTCATCTTCTGTACAATCTTCTTAATGTTCTTATTAGCAGCTTCAACTGCCTCATTCATCTTTGGACGATACGGAGAAGAGTTGTGATGCTTAATCTTGAACTGCGTGCAGAGATCAGTGATCATAGTGTTGTTCAGATTAGAGCCATTGTCAGTAATAATCCTTTCAGGGATGCCATACCTACATATGAGATTATTCTTAATGAATCGGGCCACAACATTCTTGGTAACAGATGCAAATGAAGCTGCCTCCACCCACTTCGTGAAGTAATCAATAGCAACCAGGATGAAACGATGCCCATTAGAAGTAGTAGGCTTGATCTCACCAATCATATCAATGCCCCACATGGCAAAGGGCCAAGGAGCAGTCAACACATTCAATGGTGATGGAGGTACATGGACCTTATCAGCATAAATTTGACACTTGTGACATGTTCTGGAGTGTTGATAACAATCAGCTTCCATGGTAGACCAATAGTAACCTGCTCTCAATATCTTCTTTGCCATAGTATGTCCACTAGAATGAGTGCCAAAGATCCCATCATGCATATCTTCCATAATCTCTGTTGCTTCCTTCTTATCCACACAACGAAGCATAGTTGAATCATGATTGCGCTTGTACAAAATCCCATTACTCAAAAAGAACTTAGCAGAAAACCTTCTCAGGAATTTCCTATCTTTGACAGATGCCCCTTCAGGGAATTCCTGAGCTTCAAGATATCTTTTTACTTCATAGAACCAAGGCTTCTCCTCTGCCCCTTCTGTATCTATCTCATTGCAGTATGCAGGCTTCTCAAATCTATCAATAGTAATCTTGGGAGCTTCATCATCCCAGCTGATCTCAAACATAGATGCCATGGTGGCCAAAGCATCTGCCAACTGATTTTCTCTCCGTGGAATATGTCCAAAGGTAATCTCTTTGAAATGTGGGATCAAAGACAACACATGCTCTCTGTAAGGAATGAGATTATCATGCTTAGTATCCCAATATCCTTTAATCTGACTTACTACCAAGGTTGAATCTCCATACACATCAAGGAACTGAATCTTCATATCAATAGCAGCTTTAATACCCAGGATACATGCCTCATACTCAGCCATGTTATTGGTACAATAGAAACAAAGCCTGGCAATAATCGGGGTATGACAACCTTCAGGGAAACTAATCACAACACCAACACCATTACCAAGTGCATTAGAGGCACCATCAAAAACCATAGTCCATCGGGATCCTTGTTCTGGTCCGTCATATTGTCCAGGTTCTTTGGTAATAATCATAATGTCTTCATCAGGGAATTCAAAAATCATTGACTGATAATCATCCACTGCTTGATGAGCCAAATGATCAGCAACAACACTTCCCTTGATGGCCTTCTGAGTAGTATACTGTATGTCATATTCTGTCAAAATCATTTGCCATCTTGCAATTCTTCCGGAGAGAGCAGGTTTCTCAAATATATACTTGATTGGATCCATCTTTGAAATCAACAGGGTAGTATGGGTCAACATATACTGTCTTAGTCGGCGAGCAGCCCATGCCAAAGCGCAACAAGTTTTCTCGAGCAGTGAGTATCTTGTTTCACAGTCGGTAAACTTTTTGCTAAGGTAGTATATTGCCTGCTCTTTTCGACCAGACTCGTCATGTTGCCCCAATACACACCCCATTGAATTGTCTAACACTGTTAAGTACATAATTAAGGGTCTTCCATCAACTGGTGGCATCAAAATTGGTGGTTCTAGCAGATATCTCTTGATTTCATCAAAGGCAGTCTGGCATTCATCATTCCATTCCATCACCTGATCTTTCTTCAACAACTTAAAGATTGGCTCACAGATGGCAGTTAATTGGGAAATAAATCTTGCAATGTAATTCAGTCGTCCCAAGAAACCTCTAACTTCCTTCTTAGTACGGGGAGCTGGCATCTCTTGTATAGCTTTTACTTTTGCAGGATCTACTTCAATACCTTTTCCACTGACTATGAAACCCAGGAGCTTTCCGGACCTAACTCCAAAAGTACACTTGTTTGGGTTCAATCTCAACTTGTATTTCTTCAACCTGTCAAACAACTTATGCAAATAATCAAGATGTTGCTCTTCATTCTGGGACCTGGCTATCATATCATCCACATAGACCTCTATCTCATGATGAATCATATCATGAAACAAAGCCACCATAGCACGCTGATATGTTGCCCCTGCATTCTTCAAACCAAATGGCATCACCTTATAGCAAAAGGTGCCCCACTGTGTAACAAATGTTGTCTTCTCCATGTCTTCAGGAGCCATCTTGATTTGATTGTAACCAGAGAAACCATCCATAAAAGAGAATACCTTATGCTGAGCAGTGTTGTCTACCAGAACATCAATATGAGGAAGTGGGAAATCATCTTTGGGGCTAGCCTTGTTCAAATCCCTGTAGTCTACACACATACGTACCTTACCATCTTTCTTAGGAACCGGTACCACATTTGCAACCCACTGAGGATAAGAAGTTACTGCTAAGAACCATGCGTTGAACTGTTTCATTACCTCTGCCTTGATCTTTTCTGACATTTCAGGACGCATACGACGAACCTTCTGCTTCTTTGGACGACAATCTTCTTTCACTGGTAAACGGTGAACCACAATGTCTGTATCCAACCCTGGCATATCTTCATAAGACCAAACAAAGATCTCCACGTAGTCACGTAACATCCGAATCAACCTGCTCTTGACACTATCCTCTAAATCAGCCCCTATCTTGATCTCTTTCCTATTTTCTTCAGTTCCCAGATTCACAACTTCGACTGGCTCTTCATGTGGCTGTATAGCTTTCTCTTCTTGTTGTAACAACCTAGCAAGCTCTACAGGTACTTCACAATCGTCCTCATTTCCGTCTTCAGTTTGATAGATCGGATTCTCGAAATTATAATTGGCAATAGTAGAACTGTTATCAACAGGATCCAGAGTGGATGATGATCTGCATTTTAGTGATGTGGGTGTGTGTAAGAACACATAGCTGATAAAGTAAAAAGAAAAGAAAAGAAAGACAAGGAATACAATATTTACTAAAACGAAACGTCCACTGATTTTATTGAATGAAGTATGCAAATGAAATGACAACCCGTAACAAGCACACCATTGTGCCCCGGGTAAGGCACAAGGCTTGAAAGTTTTATTGTTCAAGGAATTACAAACTTAAAAAACAACAACACAGTAATAGTATTTACTCCTGACTAAAGGAGATAGGGATAACATCTTCAGCTTTCCAATTATTGAGTCCAGCACCCACAGTAGGAAAAATCCAAGCATCCAAGTTGTAGTCTTCATCATAGTCTCCCACAACATTGATCTGATCTTTCATAACCCCTTGATTGGTGATACGAACAGCACGAGCACGACGAACAGCCTTCTGGGACTCTGCAGTGAAACCCAAACCAAATTTGTCAGACTTGTATGGGATATCAGGAAGTTGACCCCAAATAGTACAACCACCTTCATCCACCACAGCTCTAGCATCATTGAGGGAGGCCATTGCCATTGTTGGAGGTTTTCTGGTGACCACAGGAACTTTCTTTGCAATAGGAGGAGCTACATAATCATTAACAATCCAGGGAACCACTTCAAATGTCTGACACGGAGTTTCAATGTATTCACCTTCCATTTCCAGATACTTGAAGGTATTCACATGGCTGACAAAATATTCTTCCTCTCCATAGACAGTAACAACCTTTCCTTCCACCGGATATCTTAGCTTCTGATGTAATGTAGAGGTTACAGCACCTGCCCCATGGATCCAGGGACGACCAAGCAAACAAGAGTACGAAGGACGAATATCCATCACATAAAATGTAGCAGTGAAAACCTGAGAGCCAACTTTGATTGGAAGATCAATCTCTCCATGCACCACTCTTCTGGAACCATCAAATGCCTTCACCACTATATTACTGGGTTTCAGCACAGCATCTTCAGGGCTCATCTTGTTCAGGACTTCCTTAGGCAACACATTTAGAGAGGAACCATTGTCTATCAATACATGAGACAGGGTAGTGCCTCTGCATTCAATTGAGATATGCAAGGCCCTGTTATGATCCCTCTTGGCAGGGGTCAAATCAGCATCAGAAAATCCTAACCCATTATCATAGGTCAGGTGGGCAACACAATTCTCAAACTGGTCAACAGAAATTGCATTGGGTACATGAGCAGTCTTCAGAAACTTGATCAAAGCTTTTGCATGAGCTTCAGAACATAACAACAAGGATAGCATAGAAATCTTTGAGGGAGTATGCCCCAACTGATCAACAATGTCATAATCACTCTTGCGAATGATTTTCAATACTTCTTCCATCTGCTTAGAGAGATCATCAGCAGCTGGCACATCAGTAGATATTGGTTCAATAACAGGACCTTTGCCCCGAGCATCAGTGGTAGAGGTAGCAGCAGGAGTAACTGCATTCTTGGAAGTAACTAGAGGTGAGAAGACTCTTCCACTACGTGTGATCTTACTAGATCCAGCAATATTATCAATATCAACAGGCACATCAGCTAAGGGCTCCTGCTTAACACCATGGATGTAAACATCAGATCCATAGTGCCAAGGCACAGCTTTATCAGATGTATACGGAATAGGACCAGGAGTAGTAATGACCAGAGGAGCCACTCTGGCTTCAGCAACAACTTTCACAGGACCTTCAGCAGTAATCCTGATTGGACCCTGATGGGTAATTTTAATAGGTCCCTTTGAAGTGATTCTCACCGGCACTTTGTCAACCATATCAACCTCTTCAATCTTCTTACCTCTAGTAATATGCTCCACCATACTCTCCACAGAAGGTGGTCTCCTTTCAAACACTATAGTGTAATTATTCATGAGACGCTGAATCCCGTCCTTCAACCTCTAACACTTATCTGGATTATACTCACAATAGACACAATCTTCACGACAACCCGGAAAGAAACCAGCTTGTACTAACTTCTTCCTGATAACAGACAATGGTGTGGTCAACTCTGCCACTGAATAGACATGTAAATCTTCATCAATTGCATTAACAGTCTTCTCGTGATTTGGCATAGGAGCAGTAATCACGTTGGGAGTACCCGGAGGGTCAAACTCAATCTCTCCAGCCTCAATCATATCTTGAATTTTGTTCTTCAAGACCCAGCAGTTATTAGTATCATGACCCTGACAGTTTGAATGATATGCACATCGTGCATTGGGATTGTACTTGGGAGAGGTAACATTGGGATTCTGAGGAGCCTCTTTCAGAGTAATAAGTTCAGCCTTCAATAAGTGTTGCAATGCCTGAGCCATTGACATGTTGATCTTTGTGAACTGCCTTCTAGCCCTCTGTTGGTTGCCCTGTGGCTGCTCTGGTGTTGTAGGAGTTGGATTTGAAATATGAACTGCACTAACAGACTGATGCCTTCTGTTACGATCAGGTTGACCATAAACAGCATTGGATTCTTTCTTCCCAGTGGGAGGCTTCTTTGCAGCACCTGATGAAGAAGTTCCCACTTGGATTTTGCCATTCTTTATACCATTTTCCACTCGCTCTCCTGTCATGATCAACTCAGTGAAGCCAGATGATGAGCTTCCAATGAGATGACTGTAAAACGGACCATTCAGCGTACACATGAACATATCAACCAATTCCCTGTCAGTCAAAGGGGGTTGAACTCTTCCAGCTAAGTCTCTCCATTTCTGAGCATACTCCTTAAAACTTTCTTTGGCACCCATAGACATGCTTTGCAGCTGCATGCGAGTGGGAGCTAAGTCAGCATTGTATTGATACTGCTTATAGAAAGCTTCAGCAAGATCATTCCACTCCCTGATGTTGACACTCTCCAATTGATAATACCACTCCAACTGAGCTCCAGATAAGCTCTCCTGGAAAAAATGGATCCACAACTTCTTGTCAGCAGTGTGAGGTTGTATTCTTCTGACATAAGACCTCAAATGCATCTTGGGACAGGAGACCCCATCATAAACAACAAAGGTAGGAACCTTGAAACCAATGGGTATGACAACCCCAGATATCAGACTCAAATCCTCAAAATCCAGCCCAGATGATTTCTGCAACTCCATGGCATCCATTCTATCCACCAGCATCTTGAATTTGTCTTCATTAGGATCATGGTAATAATTGGCCTCAGAATCAGAGTCTCCCATAGTGTTGTGGATACTGCCTCCCTCTTTTTCAGATTCCTCAGATTCATAGTCTTCAACCTGTTCTTTGGTTTTGACAGGACCTCTGAACCTTCTTCCCATGTTGATCAGGACACCTGACCTTCTAGTCTTCTTGGTCTTCTTGGCCAGCAGTGTCTTCAATTCATCCTGCCCCTTGGACAGGTTCAAGATCAGCTCCTGGAACTGTGCATTCTGTTCCTGGAGATCCTTAACTGTTTGTTCAAGAGCCATTGCTGAAATAAACAGCGAGAAGATGAGAAACCTGTGCACAAATAAACCTGTGATGTAATGATATGATGTTTTAATGCGTATGCAATGTTTTCAAGGACCGCAGGATTTAAATTTGCTTAAACAAACAAGAAGGTAAACTTTTATTAGTAATAAATTTGTTTTGCCTCTTGGGCTTACAGAAAATGAAATGCAATAAATACAAGAGATGGGGTTTTAAGTCTCCCATGGACGTTTCCTCTTTGTGTTGAGGTATGAGTTGAGATTCCGCTCCTCATGAAGTTGCTTTGTTAGTTCTAGGATTCTTTCTTGGCTTGCTTTGTAATGAGCCTCGAAAGTATCCCTTTGCTCCTTCAATTGGATCCAGGATCTCTGTAAGTCTTCCATGTCAGTAGGCATGTCTGGGTGAAGGATGGTATAAGCAGTGTCTCCTTCAGCAACAGGTTCCATGGTAACTGGCAGGATAGCAGGATATGGCATCATGAGAGTCTGAGCACGAGATCGCACCCATCTGAGATAAGCCTCCATAGGAATAGTGTACTTAGGCTCCAGAGTCTTGCTGTCAACCCTGTTTACTTTTCCCCAGGCTCGTATGAATTTCTGACGGTAACCTTGAAGATCGTTGTCGTAGTCAAACACAATGCCCTGGATTAACATGTCATGTGGACCGTCACTCCGAGCGTAACCAAACTGTCGTAAAGCTAGAGAGGGGTTGTAGGTGATGCCTCCTCTTATGCCTAGAAGTGGCACATTAGGAAACTCCCCACAACGGTCAATGATAATGACATTCTCCATAGATCTGGAGCACCAATGAATATCTGAATGCGAGAGTGACATAATCCTCTTAGACCATCTGAACCCTTGCTCATTCTTCATTACTGAGCGAGGAAGGTGAGAAATAAACCACCTAGATAGCAAAGGTATGCAGCACATCAAAGTTCCTCTTGCCCTTGTAGTACGGGTATGAAGAGAATGTAGGATGTCTCCAAGCAATGTAGGCACTGGATTGTGACTCAGGAAAATGTTGATGGCATGAACGTCTATGAACTGATCTAGATTGGGGAACAATACTAAGCCATATATCAGCAAGGCTAAGATCTCCTCAAAAGCATCATAACTCATGGCCTTCAAGAACATTTGAGCCTTCTCTATCAACACCTTAGCAAGAATACCCTTGACTCCACTTCTCGTTTCTAGAACAATGTCAGCCTTCTTCAGATGTAGAGCTGCAGCAATAACCTCAGGTTTAAGCTCTTTTTCCAAGCCTGTGAAGGGTCTTTGATCAAGAACAGGTATACCCAGAAGTTTAGAGAACTCCTCCATGGTTGGAACCAGCTGGTAGTCAGGGAATGTAAATCAATGGTGCTTAGGGTCAAAGAACTGAAACAGAACACTCATCATGTCTTCATTGAACCCTGAAGTGACTAGATCCAATAGGTGACCATGTTTTTTGTTGAACTGGGAATGATCAGACACTTGAGAAACCAACTCTTTAAGCTTGGGAGGTATCCCTACAAAGTTGATCCTGATTGTGTTTCTACGAGCAGAAGCCATGACCTGCAACAAAGAACAAAGATAAATCCTTTGGTCCTTGAAATGGTTAGGGAAAATGCTATGCTTATGATGCATGATGATGTCATGATGTTATGCTCAATCACAAACATGTGGCACACACAAACAAGTCACACAATTTCCCTAGGTTTAAAGGCTTGCATGAGGTTCAAAGGTAAGTACCCTCCCCTGAAGTTAGATGGTTCATCCTGTCCTATAAAGTAACCAGGTTCTAAGGGATCTCAATATCATTGATCCTTCACAAGGGTGGTTGATCAGAAGGCAACTTACTTGCCAACCAAAACTCTCCAAGTTTAAGATCTCAATGAGTGTAGTATCGAGTGTCAACCAACTTCAGTCTGCACCAAAGTCGGCTACCTCACTACTTTCTAAAGGCCAAGATGAGTTGAATAGGGTTCTAAAAGTTAGTTAGTACATTGACAACATATGGCAGCCTCATATTATCCTCAACTTGACTTAAGGAACGTAAGCACCAACCAAGAAGTCACACTAACTATGGCCACCAGATCAACCGTATCGATATACGTCGTACAGTTTCCTTGGTCTATTGCCATTTACCTAAGGTACACTAGATCCGGGTTAGGATCTTTCACACATAAGAGCCCAACAAGTAAGTATAAAGCAAACAAGGCAAACAATTTTAAAGTGATCTAATTCCTAAGGGTACCCCTCTTTTATTAAATCCCCAGCAGAGTCGCCAGTTCTGTAACACGGTAGGAGAACTGACTTTAGTTATGTTGCGGATAGAAAGAGTCGCCACCGACTTTTATTTTATCCAAAGGAAAGGCATAAAAGAACAGGAAAAACCTTTTAAAAGATTTTTGGGTCCGGGGGGTAGGTTATGTAAAGGGAAGGTGTTAGCACCCTTTACATCCATGGTTATCCATGGACTCTTAGTTACTTAGCTCACTTTAAAATGTTTTTGAAATGTGAAGTGTGTGAATAGAAATTTTCTTAAGAGTTTTATAATGATCCATGTACGGATGCGTAAAAAACTTGTGAGGGACAAGTGAGGGACATCTGTTTAATGAAGGCAACTGTAGGGTGTATTAAGCATTTAGGAGGGACTGTCATCATTATTCGAAAGGGACAAGATCTTTATGAAAGGCAACCATTAAGGGACTTGATCTTTGATCATGAAGGGACTAGATGACTTTTCTTTTAAGGGACTTTGCTTTATACACCCTACTTGACCTTTTTGAATAGGCAACATTGAGAGGCAACCCTAGAAAGTGAGATGGCGATCAAAGATCGACTTACGTGTGTGAGTGTTCAATTTAAATATTTATCTTATAATTTAAATGACCTAAATTCAATTTTTAAATATAATACATGTTTACACTCCCTATTTTACTAACCATAGCATGACAAATAAATAATTTAAATATTTACAAAAATTACACCAAGGAGCAATTACATAATAATAAAAATAAAGCAATTTAAATAAATAGCAAGAATAAATAAATAAGCAAAATATAAGTAAAATAAATAAGCAATTTAATTGGGTTAGTAATAATAATTATAAATAAATAAGGTTAGTAATAATAATAATAATTAAAATAAATGGGATTAGCAAACATTATAAGAACATAATTAAAATAATAAGCAAAAAAAGAATAATATAATAATTAAAAGATTAGATTTTAATATGGACAATTATAAAAGAAAATATGAACAATTAAGTAATTTTGAATTATATACAAATTATTAAATTATTTTTAAACATATTATAATTACAAAATTAAATTAGCGTAGATTCAATTATTTCTAAACATATATTTTAAAAAAAAACATTTATATATAAGATTTAGATTATAAACAAATTATAGAAATAATTACATATTATAAAAAAAAAATTGATTATAATTGTATCTACAAAAATTAATTATATTAAATAAAATATGTGCATAATAATTATATTTACAAAAAATTAGAAAATAAAATTAGGGTTTATTTTTATTTACAAAATTGATTTAATGGACATACATATATTATAATCTAATAATAAAAAAAAAACTAATTTTTGAATTAAAGAAACAATTTTTAGAATTTGGAATAATTATATTTACAAAAAATTAGAAAATAAAATTAGGGTTTATTTTTATTTACAAAATTGATTTAATGGACATACATATATTATAATCTAATAATAAAAAAAAAACTAATTTTTGAATTAAAGAAACAATTTTTAGAATTTGGGAAAATATTGAATATATATATATATATATATATATATATATATATATATATATATATATATATATATATATATATATATATATATATATATTATCATGGAATTATTTAGTTATATATTTATATATATGATTATTAATAACAATAATTAAACAAAATTAATTAAACAAGACAAAATAGAAAAAGAAACAAAAAGATAGAAACTTACCTGGCTGGGTTTTGAACCCAGGACGTTCTGCTTGCCAGCAACAAAACACACCACCAGGCCATCAGCGCGTAGGTGAAAGGAAAGGGGCTTCAATTGGTTTTGTTCCTTCAGACCAACAATCAAAAAATAATGAAAAACAAAAGGCTTGGGGGGAGAATCGACCCCAGGACCTCTCAATCAAACGCATATGCACATTACCATCCCAGCTAGGTGAGCGAATCTGATATTATGGTGGCAAGAAGGCATAATATATTAAGCCTCATGTTTAACCTGAAAAAATAGAAAAAAATTGTACAAGACCAGGATTCGAACACAGGTCCTATAGCCAAACACACACTAGCCTTTCCACTGGGACAAGCTGCACGCTTGTGATAATAAACAAAAACAATTCATTATATTTTAAAACAATAATTTGAATGTGAATTTCGCGCGCAGGCCAGTCGTCTTCTTCCTTGGATTACCTGCGAAATCACCTATGAAAGTTGTTGCACATTTTCCTGCGAATTTCCAAAACCAGAATCCTACATTTTTTCAAACATCAATCAAACCATAACATTAGTTCAAATTAAGAGCCCAGATCAATTATACAAGCATTATAGGTCACGGCCATGTTCTTAGAATTTATTTAGGTGTCCTAAATACTAAGTTCCCGAAATTGAACTCCAAACCCTAACAATGGTGGATTTTGATACAGTCCATAAGAGTCAAATTAAACCATCCAGAAAGCTTCTAAACATCATAACAAACACAAATCCACAGTTAGTTTTCATTATAAATGCACAAATCATTCAAATCGAAAATTTTTTAAAGGAGAACAAGATGCATTCGGTTAGCATGATATGGTGTGTTTGGGATGCATATGAGCATTGGTTTTCACTCAATGGTGTTCAGTGATCATGGCTATGTGCTTCAAATACCTTCAAATGTCCTGGAAATTCAAAACCGAATGCAAGCTTTGGAGAGGTTTTTTGGTTTATGAAACTTACTCTTGAGGCTGTCAAAATTCGTGGCTTGCATTAGGTTTGTGTTAAGTACTTATAGGATGATGTATTAGGTCAGAAAAATTGATCATTTGTGTGGAAGATTTGATCTAAAAAGATTCAAAAAGATGGCCTTTGAAAATCAAATTTTCTTGCATAAACACTTGCTATTTTGGTATGATTCTCATTACTCTTGTATCAATCAAGTCTCAATATAATTTAAGACCTTCTAGAAACCAAATCAAATTTATTTTTCATTATTTTATATTTTATTTGAATTTAAAATGATTTTTCAATATAAAAATCATAATAAATAAAAACAAAATGAATAAAATTATGAATAATTCAATTTAATTTCGTGCCAGATGTTTTGAAGTGGATTGGGTCATTATTTGGCAAGCCCATTTGGAAAAAATTGGTTTTAGACCTCCTTTTTCTTCATGAACCAACCCAAAATTTCCCAACTTTGCAAGGGCATATATCCTTCAATTTTAATGGTATGAGGGTGTTCTTGGACATTTTGGAAAGCTTGAAGAGTCCTCTAACCAACCACACTGGTTTCATGTCCATATCATTTACCAATCTCAAGTTATGCCCTTTTGAAGTTGTTGACTTTTTGTTGACTTTCAAAAGGACTTATAATGTCTTAGCTCATACCTTCCAAATGAAGCATTTTTGGGCTTGGCTTGTGAGACACAAAGTTGTAGAGAATTCAATTTCCTTAAAAATGAGCTTTGGATGGAGACTTGGTGATGAAACATGTGAAAGTTATGGCTGGTCAAAGTTCAGTTGACTTTTGCTGAGAAAACCCTAATTTAGAAACTCCTGATTCTTGATGATCTGAAATCTCCTTGATGAATCATGATCAACCCTTGATCAAATGATGAATTTTACTTCATATACTTGATGTTGACAAAAAATCATGAAGTTTGACTTTAGTTTGACCACAGTTGACCTCAGTTTGACTTTTTAACTACTTTGACTGATTTTGACTTATCTGATCATCTGACTGAGCAAACCTTTGAGAAAAGTTCTGAAATTTGTCATGGGGATTCTTAGACACATATAAGATGTTATGAAGCTCACTTGAAGTCTTGGAAGTCCATTTAGCCTGATTAAATTCAAAACCCTAGTTTTGGATGCACTGCTTAGGAGGTGCATTGTCTGAGGGAATTGTCAACTCTTCTGACCAATTGTGAACTTTGTGAACCTTGTGAATCATCATAAAATGTCTTGTGAACCTCATGGGAGGTATTGTGAACCTTGTGAACCTTGTGAACTTCATAAAGTGACTTGTAGACTTCATGAACCTCATGAAAGGTCTTGAAAGCATTGTGAATCTTGTGAACCTTGTGAACTTCATAAAGTGACTTGTAGACTTCATGAACCTCATGAAAGGTCTTGTGAACCTTGTAAGCATTGTGAATCTTGTGAACCTTATGAACTTCATAAAGTGACTTGTAGACTTCATGAACCTCATGAAAGGTCTTGTAATTGTTATGAATCTTGTGAACCTTGTGAACTTTCTTAGCACACAAAGTCTTATATTGTGAGGGCAAATTTTGGGGTGCAACAACATGTACCACTAGTGCTTTTCCTATCTGATTTGCAGCCAACAAAATAAGAATCGGAGTAACCTACTAAGCTACAATCACTTCCTTTGGAATACCAAAGCCCATATTTAGATGTTCCATGAAGATATCTAAATATACGCTTAACAACTTTCAAGTGTGATTCCTTAGGATTTGATTGATATCGTGCACACATACAAACACTAAACATGACGTCAGGCCTAGAAGCAGTAAGATACAAGAGAGACCCAATCATAACGCTATACTTTTTGACATCTACACTCTTACCGTGTTTATCTTTATCTAGGTTCCCATTGGTAGGCATATGGATGTCAATTGATTTTGAGTCGTTCATTCCAAAGCGCTTGAGCAGTTCTCTGCAATATTTTGTTTGACACACTGTTGTACCCTCATCAAGCTGCTTTATTTGGAGACCTAGGAAGTAATT
The DNA here is from genome assembly GCA_963966055.1 of Lathyrus aphaca. NCBI lineage: Eukaryota > Viridiplantae > Streptophyta > Magnoliopsida > Fabales > Fabaceae > Lathyrus > Lathyrus aphaca. Next base: position 161,233,543 of record OZ014520.1, on the reverse strand, counting down.
TAGCTCTCCCATAAGACTCATCTCAAATTCACCCTGCATAACGTTAGAAAAATCTTCGACCAAGTGTATATTAGTTGAACCAAAAATTATATCGTCTATATAAACTTGAACTAAAAGAATGTGTTGTCCCTTGTGTTTAATGAAGAGAGTATTATCCACTTTACCTCTTGAATATCCATGATCAAGTAGAAATATGTTAAGTCTTTCATACCAAACCCGAGGGGCTTGCTTAAGACCATACAAAGCTCATTTTAATTTGTAAACATAATCCAGATTTTCAGCATTCTCAAAACCAGAAGATTGTGAGAGATATACCTCTTCATTTATGACATCATTTAGAAACGTACTCTTTACGTCCATTTGGTAAAGCTTAAAATTCTTAGAACACGCATAAGCAAGCAAGAGACGTATAGCTTCAAGGCGAGCAACTGGAGCATAAGTTTCCTCATTGTATATGCCCTCCTCTTGGTTATACCCTTATGCTACTAAACGTGCCTTGTTCCTAGTTATCACTCCGTTTTCATCAAGCTTATTTTTAAAAACCCATTTAGTACCTATGATATGAGGATCTCGCAGATGAGGAACAAGTTCCCAAACATCATTTCTTTTAAATTTATTAAGCTCTTCTTGCATGGCCATTAGCCAAAATTCATCAATCAAGGCCTCTTTGGCCTTTTAAGGTTCTACTTGTGAAACAAAAGCGAAGTGAGAACATAAAATACTTATCCTAGAACGAGTCATTACTCCCTTTGAAATGTCTCCCAAAATGTTGTCAATGGGATGGTCTTTTGAAGATTTCCAAGCTGGTGGAAGGTCATTCACTTCAGCTGTCCCTTCTTCCTTATCTTTTTCATGACTAGTATTTTTCTCCTTCTCATTGGCAACTGTTCTGGATTGATCAATTTCCGTAATAGCTTCCTTGAGTATGTCTTATGTAGATACACCTGCGTCATTAAAATTATAGCATTATAATTTCTTTTGAGCCACGATAATTTAACCTTTTGACCCCTCAAATTTCTTGGAGTCACGGGTAAACCTAATAATTCCTCAGTAATACTTAAATGAATATTTGCGTCACCATTTACCGCTTCACTGTCAATGGGTAAACCCAATAACATATATGTGTCTTCAAGGGTTACCATACATTCACCCGTCGGAAGATGGAATGTATGTGTCTCGAGTTTCCTCCTCTCCTAAAGAGCAAGAATAAACTTTGTATCTACCGAATAAATTTTGAATTTTATTAGATCACCAAATCCAACACACGCTAAATATGGTTCAATTAAAATGTCGTGTTCGATATATGAATGAACACGAGTACGAAACGAACTAGGGTCCTATGTAAAAAAGTAAGTATTAACATATACACACATAATATAATGAAGAAATATATTTACATATGAGCAATTATACTTACATATGAGGCAATATTGGCTATTGTTCTCATATGTTCTTCTCCCATTGTTAAAAGAGTCATCCCTTACCAAATAATAATTTGAATATTTGAATTTGTAGTAGTAAATATTATAGTTGATGAGTGTGTGTATATATATATATATATATATATATACATATATATATATATATATATATATATATATATATATATATACATATATATATATATATATACATATATATATATATATATATATATATATATATATATGTTAGTATGCATCTATTTATAATGCTTAATTTTATGAAGAATAGGAAGCCAGGCATTAATGCATTCAAGAAGTGTAGGTGGGATTGTTGCATGCAAGAGAGAGATTCCATATACAGACTGCATGCATGCGGGCCTGCATGAAATTTGTTGGATGCATTAAAGGGGCTCTATTTAAATTGGCACCCTTGACCAAAATTTATGAAGGGGCTACATTGCAATTGGCGCCCTAGTCTAATACGAGACGATGAGGATGTTCAGAGCATGTTTCAGAGCCATGAACATTCTGGATTCAAGTATATTGAGTTGTATCTCTTACTTAGTCAACATCTGGATTCCTAAACTTTTGGTGACTCACAAGTGATAGATCAATCACATCTATTTGACCGACCTTCAACAATGAAGCCAGATGAAGTTGATGTTGTAGATAACGAGGAAGAAGAAAATGAGGTTATGGTTGATCAAATGGTGAATTTGTTTGGAACTGGAGACTACACTGAAGTCACTCCACTTGAAGACATAGGTGTAGATACAAAGGCAATACCATTGAGTTATGTCTATTGTCCTCCCCAGCACATGACTAACTTGCAGTCACTACAACAAACAAGACCTTAGACAGCGCTTTTTTTAGCCTTAGACAGCGCTTTAAAGCGCTGTCTAAACCTCCGCTGCTAAAGGTTTAGACAGCGCTTTTTAAAATCTTAAAAGCGTTGTCTAAGCCCCCACCCTTAGACAGCGCTTTGGCCAAAAGCGCTTTATAAGACCCTCTTATTTTAAATTTTTTAGGTACACCTTAGACAGCGCTTTTGAAAAGCGCTGTCTAAGCCCCCCCCCCCCTTAGACAGCGCTTTGGCCATAAGCGCTGTCTAAGCCCCTCCTATTTTAATTTTTTTAGGTATACCTTAGACAGCGCTAGCCCCCCCCCCCCCCTTAGACAGCGCTTTTGCCTAAAGCGCTTTCTAATCCCCCCTTTAGACAGCGCTTTTTACAAAAGCGTTGTCTAAGGTATACGAAATTTTTTGAAGGATTTGTTTGAAACCACATTTTTTCCAGGTTTATAAACCAGAATTTCTACCTGTTTTCAACCAGATTTTGGCAGACAATTATCACATTTTATATATGCCATTTTGGCCTTTTTTTACCAATTTTTGGCTAACCAATTCAAACCAATTTTGCCATAAATGTATCAAAATATATACAAATTTATGTTTACATTTATAAGTCATTACATATACTACTACAAATGTACACATTAATTACACAAATTTATGAACAAACTTTGAGCTCTATCATGAATTGACACCACTCCTCTTTGATTTCGTCCACTTGATCCTTTGTATAAGATGCACACTTGAATTCATCAAAGTACTACATAATAATATAACATATTTTGAATTAATTCCAACTATTTAATTATATGAGATATGTGTAAATATAAAAATAACTCATAAGTTAGAAATACATACATCGGTGGAAATCTCTAATCGGCCCAAAGAAAGAGTATCTCGCATAAACCTCAACATGAAATACCCGCAATCTATTTGATTACGTTGAAGAGGACACTACATATGAAAAAAAAATATGGATTATAAATCCTAAGTTTTATCAAGTGTCATCACTAATATAATAAAAAACGTGGTAATTAAAAATATACCGCCACTTTAATCCATGTAATGGAGTTGGCGCCCCTCCTTGAGGTTTGGATAACTCGTTGGGCCCGAAAAGCTTGTAGGACGCTAATAAAATAAAAATGAAGCAATTAGAACAATTCACATAAACTAAGAAAATTTTTGAACATTCTCACTTACATGTCAATTAGGACCTTCATATCCGGGTATGTTGTCCAATCATTTCCTAACGAGTCAAGATAATACACAATTTCTCGGATAGGATTGATTGCGAGCAACAACCAATGTCCACTGTAATGATTAGGCAAATGTTAGATGGTAACTTGGAAAATAATTATAATAGATGAATTTAGAATGAAATGCTAACCCGGTATTAAACGGTATAAAAAACAACTTCTCCGCATCTTTATTGTCCATGAGGATCCGAAGAACGTACTCCGTCACGGTATCCGGTCTACTTAACATTAAACCATAGTTGACGGTCACGGGTGCTAAGAATCCGAATGACACGTCCAAACCATTGGGGCGCATCAATTTGTCATACAAAAACCTAATATAAAAACATCATTAACATAAAGTAAACATCATTAACATAAGTTGTTTAATTAATAAAACAAAGTAGTCCGGATTTACCTAACATATGTATTGACAATGTTGACGCCGATTTCTTCACGACCAAAAACTTGCATGAAGTCCTCATTACCAATCATTTGGTCGTAATCAAAGCCGAAAATCCCTACCTCCATATGTACAGTCCGAACACCTCCGGTCGGTATATCGGTCATCTCTAGAAATGTCCTGAGGCACGACCTATACTTGGTGGTAGGTTTTTTTCTAGCTACGGTCTTCTTAGCACCAAAACTTTTTACCCGTGCGGAGGCGTTGCTAACCTCCTTTTTTTGTTGTGCGGAGGCATTGCTATCCTCATTTTCTTGAAGCTACATGTCATATAAATAGTTAGATCAAATTAAGAATGTATGTCATATAATTGTATATTACCTCATTTCCATGAATATATGTCATATAATTGTATATTACCTCTTTTCTTGAAACCGTGGAATCGGTATGCCGTGGAATCGCACTATCTTTTGATTTGGATTTTGTGGGAGTCTATTTAACATAGGAAAATATGTAAGTAAAATTTTAACCATAAATTTTAAACTTTGAATATACCAAGGAAGTTAACATAAGTTTTAAGCATACCTCATATCCTACGCATATGAGGTTTGTCGGCCATGCAACAAACGAACCTACTGCTTCGTGCACCGTTGTTGCATCCGAATCATCGCTAGGATATGGTAATGCTGCATTCGGCTCAACTGCAATATCAACTGATACCTTCAAACATCCAGCAGGGAGCTCTCTAGTGTGGAGTAATACTCCGCTAACGTTATGCACTTTTCCCTTGCCAACCATCCGATAGTATGGTGACGACAAATACAGCTGACAATGGGAAATGCCCTAAAACCAATAATAACAAGAAATCGTTAATGTGTATATATGTCAAATACATAAATTAAGAAAATAGTTCAATTTAAGACAATTATATGTAATTACCTCTGGAATGTTCGGCTGAAAGGTACAGTTGATACTGTCTTTGTCCGAAGCATCTCTGTATACTGTTGAGGCGCTAGCCTCTCTTTCTCTCCTCAATGCATCAAGCTCAGCTTGCATGGCTTCCATTCTTGCATGAAGCTCCCGATTACTAGGAGCCTTTCCTTTTTTAATACTCAGGGAGGTCGGAGTGACTCCAAATCCCTTACCCCTCACCCGACCAGAATACTCAGGGACATCTAATGCCCGACCAAGTATGCTCCTAGTATCATCGGGAGATAAAGACTGAGATAGCTCCTCCTGAAAAATCAGATGAATATCGTACACTTGTCAAATATTTGTGTATAAAAATGTTATTCAATTAATGAAAAAATGTTATACTTACACATTTCTGGTATACGTGTAAAACTTCTTCTCGAGGAACTCCAGATTTGCCCACACGGGCTTCCTTCCACAAAACATGTGCAGGAAGAGATGTTTCTGAACTTTCCTCCTTCTGCAGCTACACATTAAGTCATACAATTTGATCAGATAAAACTAATATATGATGAACAAATTTGTTATCGCAATTTATAAATACTTACCATGGATTGTTCTAAGCGTCCATATCCGACATGTCCTTTTCGGTACGGATATGCGGGACTTGATGCTCTTTCCCGATTTGTAGCACTTATTCTTTGAAAAACCGGGTCTTGTCTTTTGGATTTGAAAGCTTCCCATTCTTCAGCCGATATCAAACTTTCATATTTTTTAGGAAGCTCCGCATCCACAAAATTACCATCCGCATCCTTAAGGAACTTGGATGATAAAAATGTCTGAAACCCTCTTAGAAGCTTTCCGGCCAATTTCATACAAAAACCTCTTCTTTCTTCTTCGATGTTAAAACATCGCTAAGAAAAACATACAGATTGATAGTTAGTATCGGTAATTGAAAAAACATAATTGATACCGTATAATTAAGGGCCAAATGATTGTACCTTTATCTCACTCCAAATTTTTTCTTTGGACTCATTCAGCTCTTTGTTTCTCCAATCATCACATGTAATGGGAATTTCATTCCTTACTAGTGCACCGATAAAACTAGTTAAGGTATGCCCATTAGGTTCTATAAGCTGTCCCTGGTTTCTCCAATAGACATCTAGTATGATGCCTCGAGATCTTCCTTGGACCACCCTTCTCATTACTGTGATGCCTCTTCGAATTTCTTCTTCCGCAGATACTTTTTTACTAACTTCCTCATGTTGGTCATTGTAAACACCCCAAATTTTCCCTCACCCATTCACACCATGGCTTGTGATCATTTCATATGCATAAACACCATCATAGCATCTCATATTACATTTTTGATTCACTGCATAGATTCAAAGTCATCTGCATCTAGGGTTTGTGATCTGAGCAATCCAAGAGCTTCTTGAGCCACTCCAAAGGTCAACAATCACTTCAAAGGGGTCCATGTGTGTTCAAGTATCACATTATATCCTCTCAAAGTCAAGGATGCCAAAGAATCACAAGAACTGGGATTGGTATGGAAGCAGAGTCAGGCTTGACTGCACAGATGACCTGAAATTAGGGTTTTGATTTCAGAGGCCATAACTCCAAATTTTTTGGTCATTCTTGTTTCTATTGGTCTCTATATGGTATAAGGAGTATGCATATCAATTTTCATGAAGAAATCCCATGGGGAAGTCATCTGATCAAGAGTTGACTTTCTGGACAAGTCAGTGCAAAATCAGGGCATCTGAGGCCCCCAATGACCCAACCAAGGGGTGATCTTCATCATTTTGAGTGTGTATGATCTTTATTTGATCATGGAAGAAGTTTGAAGTTCACAAAATTCAAGAATTACAAGTTTTTGCAAAGTTGACTTTTTTGGGCAAGTTTGACTTTTAAGGGATTTGTCATTTTAGGCAACTTTTCAATCCTTACTTTTTGATCCAAAAATGCTTCAAATGGAAAAACTTTGGTCATGAAAGTTGTAGAATTGATCTTTCCCTTTTCAAAAAGTACAAGAACATGACCTAATTCATTTTGGATCAAAAGTTATGGTGCATCAAAGTTGGCAAAAATCACTAAATTTCAAGTTATGCACCAAATGGAAAATTCGCAAATTCATGTACCAAGCATTCTATTGACTTCATATTGGCTTCAAAGCTTCACCACATGATCATACATAACCTAAAAAACAGAATTGGCCCAAGGGATTTTGCATTGCTTGCTTTGGTTTTCAAAGATTCTTAAGACATTTTCCATTACAAGTGCAAAAGATGGATTTTTGACAAAATCATTCTCCAAAGAGCTATGTGATTTCCAACTGATTTCTATGCATTGCCATGACTAAAAGAAGTTCCATGCTACAAAATTCGGCAAGAAATGTCTCATGTATATGGCACAAAATCATGTGAAAACACCAAGTGGGCAAGTTGCAAAAGCTAGCATAGTTCATGATCCATATGTTGCAGTCAGCTACAAGCAATCTAAGGGTCATCCTTAACCCAAGCTGAAGCAAGACATGACCTCAAACTGCTGCTGCCATAGCCCATGCTGCAAGTACAAGCCAACTTGACTTTTTGGCCAAAACTCCCATACTCATGGAACAGTAAGCAGCCACTCCTACTGACCTGCTCCACAGGCTATTCACACATTGTGGGAATGTTATAGCACAACATTGGCCCTTGAAGCAAGCCAGAACTCAGTCCCCACAAAAACTGTCAAAGAGCTTCCCTTCTTCGAATCTCATTTCCCAGCCATCAAACATCCCATTTCTCTTCACCAACAAATCAAACACACTAAAAGGAACCAGAATCAACCATTGGTAGAGCTTGAAACATCACACACACTGACCTCATTTTCTGATACACCAGAGCTGGACCTCTCAAAATAGCTTGTTTAAGCTCCATCCAAGCTTGCCATTAGCACCAGGGGAACCATTGGAGTAAGTTTGCACCAAAGAACAGCCCAGAAAGCCCAGAAACAGAAGCTTCCATCTCAGGTATGACCATGAACTTTTTCTCTCAGAGCTTGCATTTTATGTTATAAATTGATTGTGTATGCCTTGCTGATCATGAGGATGTGCTTAGAATCGAAAATGAGTGAGAAATGAGGATTTACCAAAGCTCTGAAATTTTGCCCGTGAATCTTGTTGGCTTCGATTCTCTCTGTTTGTGCATGAGAAATTTAGTTTGAGGGGTGATTTGAATGGGATTTGGGTAGAGGAACATTTCCCTGCTTTTAATTTGATGAATGGTAGCCTGAATCATGATCTAGGGTTTTCAACCCGCCGGAGAAGATGACCGGAGCTTCCCTCCGGTCACCTGAAAATGCTTAGCCCTAATCCCAGTCATTAATGGCATTTGAATCTCATGCGTTGGATCATCTGACTTGGGTTGACTTGGCGCGTGTATGTGTGGTCCAGATGGGTCCATTTTGCCCTAATCACCATTAACCTAATTAATCCATTTAATTAATTCGTAAAACTTGATTTAAGCCAGAGTCAATCCAAGCCATTCATTAGCGCGTCAGTCAACCATTTCCTCTCAGCTTTGAATCTGGATCATTGGATCAGATTACTTTTCATTTTATTTTGTTTTATTTCATTTTCTTTCTATTTAACTTGTACATTTTATAAAAAATAGCAAAAACCATTTAAAAATTATGAAATTTTTTGTCTTGAGTTTCATTAATTTTTAAAGCAAAAAAATATTTTTGTTTTTATTTTTAGCATTAAAAAAGTATTTTTAAATATTTAAAAGTTTCTTTTTAATTAATTAATGAGAATTAATTAATTAAAAATGCTTTTAGGTATCTAAAAATCACCAAAAAATTCATGAAACCTTTAAAAACATTTAGAAACATTTTCCAACCCTCAAACCAAATTTCTTTTTTGATCTTGATGCATTTTAAGAATTTTCCATGGAATTAAAATCATTTTGATGCATTATTTTGATCCAAACTTCCAAAAATCATTTCTGCCTAACCCTAAAGAGTTGGACTTTGATTCTTTTTGCATTGAGTTTAGCATATCATGTAGTTTGTGAGATTAAATGGCCATGATTTGATCTTTCATTTTCCATTTGTTTGGCATTTTTCTTGTTAAGGAACCCTAAAACCCTAGAAAACTTAGGAAAATCATAACTTGAATTTGGTTGAGAGTTGGAACTTCTCCTTTGGGAAGTGAGTTAGTATAGGTTTAGGGATCCTTTGAGTGCATTTTCAATTTTTTATATTGATGTTTGCTTCTGATTTTGGTTTGTGTTTGATGCTTTGATCATAAACCCTAATTTGGGCTTCCATATGCATCCATCTTACATTTGCATTCATACTTTGACTTGCCATGACACCATATGCATCCATTTGATTCATTTAACATCTTAAGACATATTGAAAGCATGTTTGATCATTACATCTTGTATTTGTCATGTTGTATGCCATATGCATCTCATAACTTTTCATGTATGTTCATGCTTCTTAACTTGCTCCATTTGCACCCATAAGCTTGCATGATCATTTCCATGTGTTGCCTCATGTTTGTAGCATCTCATAGCATCATTAACATCATGTATGTGCTTCTGGTTTTGTTTCTCATCTTTCCATTTCATTCCATTTGACATTGCATTGCATTCCTTTGTTAACTTTTCAGGTGGTAAGTAACTTTGAGAAGTGGATTTGCCTTCACTTCTCACATTTTCTTTTCATCTCTCTCTTGCATCCATTGCTGCATTTTGATATGTGTTTGAGATTGAGCTTGCTCATTCTTCTTCTTCTTACTTTCTTTCTCCAAGTGACTTGACTTCTTAAATGAAGCAAGTTACTTTGCTTCTCTTTGCTCCTTTCATCTGCTTCCTGGTGGTTTCATTGAAGATTGCTCTTGTAAACCTCACAAACCTTAGGGATAACCAAGCATGACAATGATTAGGGTTTTGATTAGTCCCCCTCTTAGTTTTACCTTTGTGTCTCTTTGAGTCTTCTCTTCTCATCTCATAATCAGGGACTAAACCCTAAAGGCTTTAAGGCTTTGTGATTAAGCTTATGCCTGCATCCTTCTATTAGGATGGAGTGTATAACTTTAATCCTAAGTGTTAAACCCTTAATGTGTTTAACTCCTTAAATCAATTCACTTAATAATCATCAAGGCATCACACTTGTAACTTGGGCCTTGCATTAGGGTTCTAATTCTTCCTTAATTGGTTAAGAAGGACTAACCCTAGTGTTAATGGACAAGTCCTCCTCAAGTTGTCTCACAAATCATAAAATCCACTTCATCATCACATCATTAACTAAAATCCACTTAATCAAAGGCATGTTTTGTCATGAGTTTAATCCCTAATCATGGATTAAGTTGAGGAGCTTTCCTCAGCTTAAACACTCTCATCTATTATCCTTCTATTAGGATGGTGTAATGAGTTTGTTTAATCCCTGATTATGGCTTAATCTCATTACTCAACACTAAACAAAACACCAAAAACATCTAAATAATCACAAGTAGGTTAATGATCTTAATCCTGCATCAAAGGTGATTAAGTGTGAGAAGCTGACTTCACACTTAAAGCATTCTCATTACCCCTAATCAGAGGGAAGATGTGATGAGTTTACTAAATCCATTGGTTTAGGCTTAAGCTCATTAACTTATGACAAACTTCAAAAAGCAATAAAAGAGTGAAAACTCAAAAACAAACAATAATCGTCTCCTCCGGGATTCTTTTCTCATCTCATTCACTCACAAACGAGAACTTGCTTCTTCCGTCTAATGCAAGACAGTTAGCACCTGAGCCAGACAGGTCATACACTTGAGCATAGACAAGCAAGCAGTTCACAAGTCAACTCATCTTTCAGTCTCTTTGGGTCGAACTATGGTGTTCTGACTTCCTCATTGCACGAGAGGATACGTAGGCATAACTTAACAGTTATCGAACAAAAGTCTCTGTTTATTCCCCCTCTTTCAGCTTTATTCTTTAGCCTCATTATCTTGAGCATTTCACTCCATTCTTACACTGACACTTCATTTATATACTACACTTTACACTTCTTTTACACAGACACCTGTACACTTTTTTCAGCTCTTTGATACACAGATTGCACTGACACTACCCCTTTAAAACACAAATCTTTTAAGCGTGGATCCCGTCGAGTACGACGGAAAATCTGGGTGCTAATACCTTCCCAGGTTGTAACCAACCCCCTTTCTCAGTCTCTCTGGTTCGCAACCGTCTTATCCATATCTTTTTCTAGGTCTATGCAGCATTACCTTTCCTCCGGGATAAAAATGCCTAGCTGGCGACTCTTTTCTTTTCCAGTGAGTTCACTGCTGTGTGTTCTCATTGTCCCTCTCGCCGACCGTTCGCGTCTGTACCTTTATTTGGGCCATTCCCATTTATCGGGAGCGACAGCTTGGCGACTCTGCTGGGGACCCTTATACTGCAACCAGGGCTTCTGGTTCTTTTTGTGGGTTCCTCCTAGCGCTTGTTTGATTTGTGTTTACTGGGGTGTTATGTGCTGATTGTGTTTATATAGTTGCTTTATTGCTTTATGTACAGTTTTATTTATTGCTTTCTTTATAGCTTTATATACATCATACTGTCATACTATTCTGGCTGGATCTGTTGTTTCTGTTTTGGTGGGTGGGGGTTCTACTGAGAGTTAAGGTCCTATACCTGGGACCTGAGTGACACCTAGGCTAGAGTGGTTCATATTCTTTCCCATTCCATCTCGGTCTGGTGCGGGAATATGAAACACGGTTCAGATATGGGTTTCTTCTTGAGAACTCTGTGTTGCAGATTTCCTGCAATACTAGGGCTATCGGGGAAGCCTGCTAAGTCTGGATGACCTTTTTTTGACCTTCAGAAACTGAGGTGAATTAGAGGAGGAACTTTTATGGTTATTGTAAACACTGTACCTCCGGGTTAGAAGTGTTTACACTTCTCATAACTGATCCAAGTCTGAGGATCCTTGTTTTAGAACACCACCTATGAGGGGGTTGGGTTGTTTACAGGTTTGCAGGTACCCTTGACCTCAACATACCTTGCTACTTTGTTTTGTTTAAAGAGTACTCCATGTTGGAACAGTTCTTGTGATTCTAAACCCTGGACATATGACTCTTTATTTGAGTCCCCCACCTTGGTTACTGGACTTATAGACCTCCATCTAGATTTCTTGAACATATATGGATCTATATCAGAGCAGCTAATCAGATCCAGCTCAGTCACAAACCCTTGCATATCATTTGCATACATCCTCATTGCATCATTTTGACATGTGTTTATTTGTTTTTCAGGGTATCCATCCTATCATTTTGGCTTGGTTTTGACCCCTTCTCCAGCATAGACCTGTCTTCATCAGTGCTTACTTCAGCTATCAGCTACCTGCTTCAGTTGCCTGCATCACTAGTCTCAGCTTGTCAGAGGCCAATCTTCAGTGTTATTATCAGCATCTGTCTCAGCAACATGGCACCTAAGAAAAGCAACATCTCCTATCATTTCTTTGAGCCTGAGTTGGCTAGCATCAGGAAGATTCAGACCCTGATTACTCCAGACCATATACCACTTTTCAGAGAACATTATGGAGGAATCCTTGATGTGGTTATGGATTTGGACCCTTCACAGAGGAGTTTGATACATACTTGCCTGCAGTTCTATGGTCCCCCTCTGAGGTGCTTCACATTTCAGAATTTCCAGTTGGGGCCCTTGTTGGAGGAATATTCATCATTGGTTGGTGTACCTATCAGGGGTGGAATTCCCTTCAACCCTGAGATGGCTTTCCCAAGTAATGAGGAGATAGCCAAAGCATTACATCTGGAACCAGTTATGATTGGGCAGTACCTGACATCTAAAGCTGGAATCTCAGGTTTCCATCTGGATTTCTTGACTTCTCAGGCTAGTCTGAAGGCCTCCCTGGGGGAGTGGAGGGCAGTCTGTGCTCTGTTGGCCCTTAGCATATATGGGGTCATACTTTTTGCAGATGAGCCTAAGTTTGTTAGCAAGAATGCAATCCATCTTTTCATCCTGAGGAACCCAGTGCCCACCTTACTGGGAGATCTTTACTACTCTGTTCATCAAAGGAATGAAAAGCAAAGGGGAAGATTGGTGAGATGCTGTGCTCCTTTGTTCCATACTTGGCTGCTCAAACATCTGCCAAAGACTAATGCATTCTTGAATCCTCACCAGCAAAGAAATTGGGCTAGGAGGCTTGTTGCTTTAACCTCAGAAGATATCAGGTGGTGCACTCAGAGCACCAAGGGCAGAGACATCATTACAAGTTGTGGGCAGTTTCCCAATGTACCTTTTATAGGAGTGAAGGGTTGCATCAACTACAACCCTCTGTTATTCAAAAGACAACTGGGCTATGCATTAGTCCACCCTCCTAGAGCACAGGATCTGACTGAGACCCTTTATTGTGAAATCAAGCCTAATCTGGATGTTGTCAGGCAAGCATCCTGGGCCTGGGACAATGTGCAGACTAAGGGGGTAACCATTCTTGGAAGATGCAATAATGTAGCCTCAGCCCAGTATTATGAGTGGTCTCATGCCAGGGCTCAAATTTCTGGAATGCCCTTCACTATTGAAGATATGCCTGGACCCTCCACAGCACCACCTCCAGCAACTGTCAGCTTAGAGGAGTTTGAGAAATTGAAAGAGAGAAATGAGAAGTTGACTCAGGCTTTACAGAAGACCCTCTGGGAGAGGAGTGATGGAAGGTTGGATATTGAGAGGCTAGAAAAGTTGAAAGTGGAGCATTTGGCTAGAATTGAGAAGTCTGAGGATTACATTAAGAAGTCTAGGGCTGGAGAACAGATCTTGAAGAATGCCTGCAAGGAAGCCCAATTCCAGAAGGCTAGGACTGATTTGTATCTGAAGGAGAGTCAGGCTAGGTGGGTCAGGATCACCGAAGCCCGTACTCAGGAGGATAAAAGGACTCAGGATAAGATTGAGCAACTGGAAGCTAGTGCAAAAGAGAAACAGGAAGCCCTGGAAGCAGCCCAGAGGGAGGTCTCAGAATTGAAGATCAGAGCTGGAGTGAAGAGGTCTAAGGACCAGAGTCAGCACAAGAAGCTAACTGCAGCCGTTGCCATAAGAAATCTCCTTATCAGGAATCTTACAGAGCGTCCGGCCGATCCTGTGACTGAAGCACTTCTCAAGGAAGTTCAGGAGGATGAATTTGGCCTTGGTGTTTGACTTTTTGCTTGTTGTTGCTTTCATTTTTATGTACTTTTCTTTATGTTGTATTTTTGACCCCTCAGAGGGCATATGTTGTAAGGAAAAACAAACTATGTATCATTTACCTTTTAGTAATATATGTGTTGGTTTGTTTCATCTGAATTCTTCAAGCAACATCACAAGCATCTTCTTCAAGGGGTCTGGAATGGTCGAAACCAAGTACCAAGCCGGATACCTTGGAAACAAATAGACACACTGCATTGCATACTAACCTTTTGTTTTGTTTTGTAGGTTTTTGTTTTATTGTTACTAACTCTGTTGTGACTTCAGGAATTATTGCTCGACGTCGAGGGTTTCCACTCAACCGTCCACACAGATACCCCACCCGCAACAATCTTCCGGGCATACAGATGGACCAAATGCAGCAGGACCTTACAGAGGTCAGGAATCAAATGACCAACGAGAGGTTGGAAATGAGGAATCAGATGACACAATTTATGGAGGTGATGAACAATATGGCTCAAATCCAAGAGAGGTTAAGAGCACTAGTAGAGGGGAGAAACCAGGAAGACCATCAGCCAGGGACTGCTGGGACAAGCAACAATGAAAGAGTCCAACCTCATGTCAATCCCCCAGTCTTTGGACCCCACTAGCATCCAGAGATCAACATCCCTGTTAATGTGCAAGGGACTGCCACAACAGGTAGAGTACTGCAAGAAGACCCCCAGGAAGATGAGTTCACAGTGATGGGAGCTGGGGAAGAAGCCTATGACAGAAGGCTGGAAGAGATTGCTGAGAAACTGAGATCTCTGGAGTCCCAAAATTCTTTGGGATTTGATGTTATGGACATGGGTCTAGTGGACGGGGTCAGGATCCCCCACAAATTTAAACCACCATGCTTTGAGAAGTATAACGGGACTTCCTGTCCCCGGACCCATTTACAATCTTTTCTGGGGAGGCTGAAGGCCTATACCATGGACGAAAAGCTATGGATGTTTTATTTTGAGGATAGCTTAACTGGAGCATCGAGAGAATGGTACTCCCACTTGACAAGAGCAACCATTAGATGCTGGAAGGACCTGGCAGAGGCCTTTATCAGACAGTATCAGTACAACTTAGATATGGCTCCCAACAGGACCCTCCTGATGGGGATGTCACAGTCATCCAGGGAAAGCTTCCGAGAGTACGCTCAAAGATGGAGACAGCTTGCTGCTGCTGTCCAGCCACCTATGTCAGAGAGGGAGATGGCTGATATGTTTATGAACACCCTCCAGGGGACTTACATTGATAGGCTAGCTGCCTTCTCATCTACCAACTTTGCAGATGTGGTCATAGCCGGGGAGAAAATTGAAAGCCTATTGAAGTTGGGTAAGATCTCAGACAACGGTGCAAGCTCATCCAATAACACAAGAAAGCCTTTTGCAGGCCCAAGAAGAAATGGTGAGGCCAATGCTATCCACACCAACAGGGGCAGGCCCCAATATGTTCATAGGTCTGTGGCAGCAG
Source organism: Lathyrus aphaca (assembly GCA_963966055.1). Lineage (NCBI taxonomy): Eukaryota > Viridiplantae > Streptophyta > Magnoliopsida > Fabales > Fabaceae > Lathyrus > Lathyrus aphaca. The sequence continues at coordinate 161,218,043 of OZ014520.1, read as the reverse complement.
TCACCATTCCCGCTACAGCTCATCCACAACCAGCTTATCAACCACCGTAACAAAATTATCAGCAACAACCTCAGTACCAGCAACAAACTCAGTATCCTCCGAGAAACTACAGCAACACCAACAACAACAATCAGCAGAGACCATTCCAACAGAGGCCCTCTCAGGCCAATAGGGTGATCGATCCAATCCCTATGCCCTATGCAACATTACTGCCACAACTCCTGAAACTCAACTTGGTTGAGCTAAGGACGTTGGCACCTCCGGATCCCAACAGTCTGCCCAGAAATTACGACGCCAGCGCCAGATGTGCCTTTCACTCAAATGCACCCGGTCATAGTACGGAAAAGTGCAGAGCTTTGCACATGAAAGTGCAGGATCTAGTGGATTCCAAGGCTTTAAACTTTGCACCACCACCAAATGTCAACAAGAACCCTATGCCACACCATGGTGGTCCCCGAATCAATGCTATTGAAGAAGACAAGCCGTCTTACTTGATAACCAGTGTGGGTCAGATTCGGACACCTTTGGTAGAGATCAAAGCTCAACTCCTAGAATGTCAAATGTTCCCAGGATGTGAGTTAGGGTGTGCTTATTGCAACATTTCAGTGAATGGTTGTGATAACCTGAGAGATGGCATAGATGGCCTCATCCAGAGTGGCCTGCTTCAGATTACAACATCAATTCCTACCAATCCAGCAATCTCATTAACAACAGCTCCAGAACCTCCTACAACTGCAACAACCATTGTTCCAGACAACTCTTCAGCATCATCAACAAATTTTTCATCTGTCATCTCAACTGACCAGATATCAACGAACATTCCTTCTACAACTTCAGCACCACTTCATTTTGAAGCTCCTACAACAACAACACCCATCCTTCCAACAATGTCTCCTACAACATCAGCAGCAAACCATGAAGATGTCTCAACAGTTACGATTTATTATGATCCCGAAAATGATTCTGCCTACAACTCACAAAGTGCCACTCCTACCAGAGCACTAGTCACAATATATTATGATCCACAGACTATCACAGTTCCTTCTGCAGCTGCCATCAGTCCGGTCACTGTCACAGTGCCTGGGCCAGTACCTTATGAAAGCAGTAATGCCATTCCTTGGCATTACGGCTCTAACTTATACTGCGAAGGACGGAAAATCACTCTTGAATCATCAACTTCTTCACCACAAGTAGACAATGTGGGAGGAGGCGGAGGCTTCACTCGAAGCGGACGTCTCTTTGCCCCACAAATTCAAAGACCCACTGCCGAAGCAGAAGCTGCTGCCAAGGCAAAAGGGAAGAGTATGGTGCAAGAAGAACAGGTTGTTAGAGAAGCTTTGAAAACACCTTTTGATCAAGAAGTTGATGAGTTCATGAGAATCATCAAGAAAAGTGATTACAAAATAGTGGACCAGCTTCACCAGACGCCTTCCAAGATCTCCATTCTATCATTGCTTATGTGCTCCGAAGCCCATCGGAACGCACTACTCAAAGTCTTGCACGCAGCTTATGTGCCAGAAGAGATCACCGTCAATCAGTTGGAAGCGGTGGTTGGAAATGTTAATGCTAGCAATGGACTAGGATTCACCAACACTGATTTGACTTCGGAAGGCCGCAATCATAACAAGGCCTTACACATTACCATGGAATGTAAAGGTGCAGTCCTTTCCCATGTGCTGGTAGACACAGGATCATCCCTCAATGTCTTACCTAAAAAGGCCCTTGTAAAGCTGGAATATGAAGGATTGGCATTGCGACCCAGTAACTTAGTAGTAAGAGCTTTTGACGGCTCTAAGAGATCAGTTCTGGGGGAAATTGATTGCCTGTAACAATTGGCCCACAAACTTTCAAAACGACCTTCTACGTGATGGACATTTAGCCTGCCTACAGCTGTTTGTTGGGTAGACCATGGATTCATGCCGCTGGCGCAGTAACGTCTACCCTTCACCAGAAGTTAAAATTTGAGTGGGATGGTCAAGTCGTTACTATCTGTGGAGAGGAGGATATATTTGTTAGCCATCTGGCTACTTATAAATATATTGAGATGGGTGGGGAGATCCACGAGACGATGAGTCAGGGGTTTGAGGCCCTGAATATTAACGAAACATCTGTTGTGCTTGGGACTTCCATGACATCCTACCAGCAAGCCCGGAAGGTTGTGGAAGAAGGAAACGCTCAAGGCTGGGGCAAACTGTTGCCTATGGAGAAGAAAGAAGATAGATTTGGGTTGGGTTACAAACCAACTCAACAAGATCAAGCAGAGGCTGCCAAAGAGCCCAACTTTGTTAGTGGGGGGATGCTTACCCCCGATGCTGTCAACAACTTGGAAGATGAGTCGGAAGATGAACGCAACCTGGAAAGCTGGATTCGTCCAAAGATCCCGGGGAGCAGTATCTCAAACTGGTCTTCCCAGGAAATTATAAGGTTACTCCTGCAGAGTAATTATTATTTCCTGTATATTTTAAGCATGCATCAAGTCTTGCGTCTTGCCCAAGATGACAAGACTCATTTTGTAATCGGGCCATCTGTAATTTTTGTGCAACAAGATTAATCAATGAAATATCAGACATCTTTTGCAAACGAGTCTTTTTCTTTTCCGCTCACTGTTTTTCCATTTTTCTTTTTGTACAAAAAATAAATGGCAATGTTTTCAAAATGACAACTTTATTTCACTTTTCTAAACAAGATTAAAATCAATCACTAAAATGAACAAACTGAACCCTTGCAGAGAGTGCCTTCCAGACCGCACCGACAACAACACAGCTATGACTTCGTATGACTTTGACAATCCAATCAATCAAGCTGATGAAGGGGTTGAAGAAGATTACGAGCTTCCTGAAGAGCTAGCTAGATTGTTGAGACAAGAGGAGAAAGTTATTACTCCTCACCAGGAGGAGATAGAAACGATTAATCTTGGTACAGACGAAGATGTGAAAGAAGTTAAAATCGGGGACGACTTACAAGACTCAGTGAAGAGACAACTGATGGATCTGCTTCAAGAATATGTGGACGTGTTTGCTTGGTCTTATCAAGACATGCCAGGGTTGGACACCGATATTGTTATGCATAAGCTGCCTTTGAGGGAAGAATGCCCACCGGTCAAACAGAAATTGCACCGTACTCGTCCAGACATGGCAATGAAAATCAAAGAAGAGGTACAAAAGCAGTGGGACGCCGGATTCCTTGCTGTAACTAGCTATCCACCGTGGGTTGCTAATATAGTACCTGTGCCTAAGAAAGACAGCAAGGTAAGGATGTGTGTTGACTACCGGGACCTGAACAGAGCCAGCCCGAAAGATGATTTCCCATTACCTCACATTGATGTATTGGTGGATAATATGGCTCAGTTCTCGGTATTCTCCTTCATGGACGGATTTTCAAGATACAATCAGATCAAAATGTCACCTGAAGACATGGAGAAGACAACCTTCATCACACCCTGGGGCACGTTCTGTTACAAGGTGATGCCATTCGGATTGAAGAATGCTGGTGCAACATATCAACGGGCTATGGTAACATTATTCCACGATATGATCCATAAAGAAATCGAGTATTATGTGGATGACATGATTGCCAAGTCCCTTACAGAGGAAGACCACCTGGTAAATCTGCTGAATCTATTCAAGCGTCTGAGGAAGTACCAACTGAAGCTGAACCCCAACAAATGCACATTCGGGGTGCGATCTGGTAAGCTACTGGGCTTTATTGTAAGCGAGAAAGGGATTGAGGTTGACCCTGATAAAGTCAGAGCCATTCAGGAAATGCCTGCACCAAAAACTGAGAAAGAAGTTCGAGGGTTTCTGGGTAGATTGAATTACATCTCAAGGTTCATATCTCACCTTACAGCAACCTGTGAACCCTTGTTCAAGCTGTTAAGAAAGGAACAGACGGTCAGGTGGAACGAAGACTGCCAGAGGGCTTTTGACAGGATCAAAGAATACCTGCAAGAACCACCGATCCTAATGCCTCCAGTTGAAGGAAGACCTCTGATAATGTACTTAACAGTATTAGAAGAGTCAATGTGGTGTGTGCTGGGCCAGCATGACGAGTCTGGTCGAAAAGAGTATGCAATTTACTACCTGAGCAAAAAGTTTACCGACTGTGAACAACGTTATTCACTGCTCGAGAAAACTTGATGTGCTTTAGCGTGGGCTGCTCGCCGACTGAGACAGTATATGTTGACCCACACTACCTTATTGATCTCAAAAATGGACCCAGTTAAGTACATTTTCGAGAAGCCAGCTCTTACCGGACGGGTTGCGAGATGGAAAATGATCCTCACAGAATATGACATTCAGTACACGTCTCAGAAAGCCATCAAAGGCAGTGTATTGTCTGAATATCTTGCTGAGCAACCTATTGATGACTACCAGCCTATGAGATTTGACTTCCCTGATGAAGACATCATGTTCATAAAAGCGAAAGATCATGAAGAGCCTGTTCACACTGAAGGGCCTGACCCGGAAGAAGAATGGACTATGATGTTTGACGGGGCTGTTAACATGAATGGTCGTGGTGTTGGTGCAGTACTCATTACACCTAAGGGAGTTCACATGCCTTTCTCGGCAAAACTCACTTTCAACTGCACTAACAACGAAGCTGAATACGAAGCTTGCATTATGGGTCTCGAGGAAGCCATTGACCTCAGGATCAAGACATTGACTGTATTCGGAGATTCAGCTCTGGTAGTTAATCAAACCAATGGCAAATGGTACACCCACCAGGATCATCTGATACCTTACAGGGATTATACAAGGAGGTTACTGACTTTCTTTACAACGGTCAAGCTTGAGTATATCCCTCGAGACGAAAATCAGTTTGCAGATGCTCTGGCCATCATTTCATCAATGATCAAAGTTCAGGCTGCCAACTTTGTACCTCAGATTTCAGTGTCCAGACTTGACAGACCGGCATATGTATTCGCAGCAGATGTTGTCAAAGATAATAAGCCTTGGTTCCACGACATTAAGTGCTTCTTAGAGGATCAAACATACCCACCTGGGGCATCTTTCAATGATAAGAAGACTTTGAGAAGGCTTGCTGGTAGTTTCTTTCTGAACACTGATGGTTCCCTGTACAAGAGAAACTTTGATATGGTACTCCTCAGATGCGTTGATAGAACAGAAGCAGACTTGTTAATGCACGAGGTGCACGAGGGATCCTTTGGTACCCACGCTGGAGGGCATGCCATGGCTAAGAAGTTGCTAAGATCAGGTTATTACTGGATCACAATGGATGCTGACTGTTGTGCCTATGCCAGAAAATGCCATAAATGCCAGATTTATGCGGATAAGGTGCATGTGCCTCCCAATCCTTTGAATATAATGTCTTCACCCTGGCCCTTTGCTATGTGGGGCATTGATATGATCGGCAAGATTGAACCGACTGCTTCAAATGGCCACAGATTCATCCTGGTCGCCATTGATTATTTCACCAAGTGGGTTGAAGCAGCCTCATATGCAAATGTTACAAGGCAAGTGGTAGCCAGATTTCTGAAGAGAGATATCATCTGTCGATACGGAGTTCCCGAGCGAATCATTACGGATAATGGTTCCAATCTAAATAACAAGATGATGGCTGAGTTATGCCGGGACTTCAAGATCCAACACCACAATTCTTCTCCTTACAGGCCAAAGATGAATGGCGCTGTTGAAGCAACTAATAAGAATATCAAGAAGATTGTGCAGAAGATGGTAGTCACCTACAAAGACTGGCATGAAATGCTACCATTTGCTTTGCATGGGTACCGCACGTCAATCAGAACATCCACTGGGGCAACACCGTATCAGCTTGTGTATGGTATGGAGGCAGTCCTACCTGTTGAAGTTGAACTACCCTCCCTACGGGTACTGATGGATGTTAAGCTGAACGAAGCAGAGTGGGTCCGGTCCCGATACGAGCAACTGAGTCTGATTGAAGAGAAAAGATTGGTTGCAATTTGTCATGGGCAGTTGTATCAGAAAAGAATGAAGAGAGCCTTCGATCAGAAAGTCAGGCACCGAGAGTACCAAGTGGGAGATCTTGTGTTGAAAAGAATCCTCCCTCCTCATACAGACCACAGGGGCAAATGGACTCCAAACTATGAAGGACCATTCGTGGTAAAGAAAGTTTTCTCAGGTGGAGCACTGATGCTCAGCACCATGGATGGTGAAGACTTCCCGTCCCCTGTAAATTCAGATGCAGTTAAAAAATACTTCGCATAAAATGACCCGCTGGACATAAAAACAGAATGTAAGTCCAGGCAAAAATAGCGCATCCCGGCGAGTCAAAAACAGAATAAAAGACTCGGGCAAAAATAAGGGAAAATAAACAAAAAAATTGTACACCCGCTGAGTTGAAAAGCCGCATTGGACAACTCAGGCAAAAATGGGTATCCCGATGGATTGAAAACCCGAAAGGGCGATCCATGCAAAATAAGGGAATAAGCGAACAACTGCACTCTGAATTCGTCTGTGTCACCTACAACTTGGTAAGCTTCGAAAGGATCAAGTTTCTTTCAGAATCAACCTTCTTCAGAAAGCAAGACGAGAAGAACGTCAAAAGTCATACGAGTCATAGCAAAGAGGGAAGCTCCTTCAAAGCGTCGTCAACATTGTCAGCATTTGGTTTCTCAATTTGTAACAATCTCCTCATTTCAGGAGATATGTTTCCTTGACTGTATCGTGCCAATTCAGGGCACATGAATTAATAAAATCAGATTTTTCAGTCATGTTTTGTCTTGTACATTTTTGTTTGCAAAGAATGTCTGATGTCTTAAGAAAAATGATTGCATGAATACAAATGTTATCTTTAAAAATAAAAAATAATAGAACGCGTGCTTGCAAGGAATATACTTACTCTCAGAAGTGTCTAACTCCTATGACGGAATCCGGTAAGGGATACCTCGGGATTACTTGCGCGTTTCGTGTCTTTGCAGGATTGCAGGTATCCGAAGCGCAACATGGGGCATGAAAGCTTCATCCCAGCAAGCTGGCAAATCAACACTCACTCAGTCTTAACACTCAAAGTGCTTTCTCCCCAGCTGAGTTGCCACTTGTTGCTTCTCCCAGCCGAGTTGCTAACCATTCTTCCTCAGTCAAGTACAAAAGCCAGGGAACCATCTCCCCACAGAATCCTCAGCCTCTATCCAGAAGAGCAACGCACGGAGGAGACACAACAGAGTGACGAAAGCTTCTACAAACCCCAGCTGGGTCCCCTCATTGCCAAGGATGGGTCTATCTGTGACTTATCTCCCCAAGCAGAATCATCTCACCAGATCTACCAACGATCTCATCCCCAGCTGGGATGATCACTTCGGACAGATCGACCAGAGATCTTCACAGCAACGGGATACGAATCCCGGTTTGGTATCTTTGCATAATCATGGCATTCGCATCATATTCACCCCATAAAGCGTAGCATTCCATCTAAAATGGAGCATTACGGCAAGAATCAAACATATAGCATAATCATAAGCCATGTTTTGAATCGAACACTCGTGAATAATAAACAGAAAACTTTTCCCCCAGAGTCCCCAGCAAAAGCAGTTGCCTCCCATTCACCAATACAAATACACACTCCTTGTGGCACCCGTCCATGTCATATCCCCAACAGAAAGCCAAAGACATCCTCTTTGCACTCACAGATACTTATATATATAATTTTCTCGACATCCGTCCATGTCACTTTTCCCAGCACAGTAACCTAAAACACTTGGTATACCAGATACTTTCTTATACTATACCTTGTGGTACTCGCACTGTGTCATTCTCCCCAGCAGATTGAACGCTCAAATATACACTACTCATGCTTATACAGATACTCGTCCGTATCTTGTATACACCACTTACACCCCCGCAGATTCAACAATAAGTCCTTGTTCTTTGTTAACCCGTTGGTACTCATCCGTACCATCATCTCAGAACAAGCGTCAAGTGTTTGTTTTTACCTGATACTCATCCGTATCATAACCTTAAAGATGCTCGTCCGCATCTTTAATCCATACACTGTGTCTTCTTGAATATAGATACTCGTCTGTGTCTACTATTCCCCAGAAGGATTCTTTCAGATTTAACACTCGTCCGTGTTCTTTGTTAACCAGTTGATACTCGTCCGTATCATCATCCCTGAACATGTGTCAGTACTTGTTTCTACCTGATACTCGTCCGTATCATAAGTCTTGAGGATGCTCGTCCGCATCTTCAATCTACACACAATACCAAACACTTATACCTTTTATTTCTCGGATATAAACACTCGTCCGTGTTTACTATTCCCCAGTAAAACAAATTTCTTTTTATCTGACATTCGTCCTATGTCATGATAAACCCTGAGAGCAGCCGTACCCTGCTAGGTGGTCGTCCTCCACCTCTTGATGGTCGTCCTCCATCGTGCTCGTCCGATGGACGTCCCCATCGTTGACTTTTCTATCCGACATTCGTCCTATGTCGCGATATTTTTAGCAGCCGTCCCCTGCTAGGTGATCGTCCTTCACCTTTTGATGATCGTCCTTCATCATTTTATCCAATGGCCGTCCCCATTGTTGATTTTGGTTATCTGACATTCGTCCTATGTCATGACAAACCTCGAGAGCAGCCGTCCCCTGCTAGGTGGTCGTCCTCCACCTCTTGATGGTCGTCCTCCATCATGCTCATCCGATGGCCGTCCCCATCGTTGACCTTTTATCCGGCGTTTGTCCTACGTCGCGATACTTTCGGCAGCCGTACTCTGCCAGGTGGTCGTCCTCCACCTTAGATGACCGTCCCTCATCTTAACCCTTACAGAGCAGTCGTCCCCTGCTAGGTGATCATCCTTCACCTTTGATGACCGTACCTCATCATCTGTTTATTTCATTTATTCTTTAACCCGATGGCCGTCCCCGTCGTGGTCCCTTTTCTTTTTAGCCCGATGGCCGTCCCCACCGTTGGTTACATTACTCTATGAACTTGATGGCCGTCCCCGTCATGTTTCATTAATCCCTAGAGAATCTTACAACTTTACTTGATGGCCGTCCCCGTCATGATTATTTTTCTCCCCAGCATGTCGGCCGTCCCCGTCACCGCTTTACTCCCCGCACTTTTCCAGCATGTCGGCCGTCCCCGTCACCGCTTTACTCCCCACACTTTTCCAGCATGTCGGCCGTCCCCGTCATTGTTTTTTACCCAGCAGTCGTCCTCTGCTCGACGGTCGTCCTCCATCGCCCACACTTTACAATATACTTTATTTTCTTTTACAATCTATATCCCTTTTCTTCTTCATTCTGTGAGTGCAAATTTTGGACTGTCTTTGGTATTCAACCACAAGTTATCTTGTTTGCCTGTTAAGCCGTTGCTTACATCCTGCACAGCTAACTCATGTTTGAATAGGGGCAGCTGTAAACACCCCAAATTTGCCCTCACCCATTCACACCATGGCTTGTGATCATTTCATATGCATAAACACCATCATAGCATCTCATATTACATTTTTGATTCACTGCATAGATTCAAAGTCATCTGCATCTAGGGTTTGTGATCTGAGAAATCCAAGAGCTTCTTGAGCCACTCCAAAGGTCAAAAAACACTTCAAAGGGGTCCATGTGTGTTCAAGTATCACATTATATCCTCTCAAAGTCAAGGATTCCAAAGAATCACAAGAACTGGGATTGGTATGGAAGCAGAGTCAGGCTTGACTGCACAGATGACCTGAAATTAGGGTTTTGATTTCAGAGGCCATAACTCCAAATTTTTTGGTCATTCTTGTTTCTATTGGTCTCTATATGGTATAAGGAGTATGCATATCAATTTTCATGAAGAAATCCCATGGGGAAGTCATCTGATCAAGAGTTGACTTTCTGGACAAGTCAGTGCAAAATCAGGGCATCTGAGGCCCCCAATGACCCAACCAAGGGGTGATCTTCATCATTTTGAGTGTGTATGATCTTTATTTGATCATGGAAGAAGTTTGAAGTTCACAAAATTCAAGAATTACAAGTTTTTGCAAAGTTGACTTTTTTGGGCAAGTTTGACTTTTAAGGGATTTGTCATTTTAGGCAACTTTTCAATCCTTACTTTTTGATCCAAAAATGCTTCAAATGGAAAAACTTTGGTCATGAAAGTTGTAGAATTGATCTTTCCCTTTTCAAAAAGTACAAGAACATGACCTAATTCATTTTGGATCAAAAGTTATGGTGCATCAAAGTTGGCAAAAATCACTAAATTTCAAGTTATGCACCAAATGGAAAATTCGCAAATTCATGTACCAAGCATTCTATTGACTTCACATTGGCTTCAAAGCTTCACCACATGATCATACATAACCTAAAAAACAGAATTGGCCCAAGGGATTTTGCATTGCTTGCTTTGGTTTTCAAAGATTCTTAAGACATTTTCCATTACAAGTGCAAAAGATGGATTTTTGACAAAATCATTCTCCAAAGAGCTATGTGATTACCAACTGATTTCTATGCATTGCCATGACTAAAAGAAGTTCCATGCTACAAAATTCGGCAAGAAATGTCTCATGTATATGGCACAAAATCATGTGAAAACACCAAGTGGGCAAGTTGCAAAAGCTAGCATAGTTCATGATCCATATGTTGCAGTCAGCTACAAGCAATCTAAGGGTCATCCTTAACCCAAGCTGAAGCAAGACATGACCTCAAACTGCTGCTGCCATAGCCCATGCTGCAAGTACAAGCCAACTTGACTTTTTGGCCAAAACTCCCATACTCATGGAACAGTAAGCAGCCACCCCTACTGACCTGCTCCACAGGCTATTCACACATTGTGGGAATGTTATAGCACAACATTGGCCCTTGAAGCAAGCCAGAACTCAGTCCCCACAAAAACTGTCAAAGAGCTTCCCTTCTTCGAATCTCATTTCCCAGCCATCAAACATCCCATTTCTCTTCACCAACAAATCAAACACACTAAAAGGAACCAGAATCAACCATTGGTAGAGCTTGAAACATCACACACACTGACCTCATTTTCTGATACACCAGAGCTGGACCTCTCAAAATAGCTTGTTTAAGCTCCATCCAAGCTTGCCATTAGCACCAGGGGAACCATTGGAGTAAGTTTGCACCAAAGAACAGCCCAGAAAGCCCAGAAACAGAAGCTTCCATCTCAGGTATGACCATGAACTTTTTCTCTCAGAGCTTGCATTTTATGTTATAAATTGATTGTGTATGCCTTGCTGATCATGAGGATGTGCTTAGAATCGAAAATGAGTGAGAAATGAGGATTTACCAAAGCTCTGAAATTTTGCCCGTGAATCTTGTTGGCTTCGATTCTCTCTGTTTGTGCATGAGAAATTTAGTTTGAGGGGTGATTTGAATGGGGTTTGGGTAGAGGAACATTTCCCTGCTTTTAATTTGATGAATGGTAGCCTGAATCATGATCTAGGGTTTTCAACCCGCCGGAGAAGATGACCGGAGCTTCCCTCCGGTCACCTGAAAATGCTTAGCCCTAATCCCAGTCATTAATGGCATTTGAATCTCATGCGTTGGATCATCTGACTTGGGTTGACTTGGCACGTGTATGTGTGGTCCAGATGGGTCCATTTTGCCCTAATCACCATTAACCTAATTAATCCATTTAATTAATTCGTAAAACTTGATTTAAGCCAGAGTCAATCCAAGCCATTCATTAGCGCGCCAGTCAACCATTTCCTCTCAGCTTTGAATCTGGATCATTGGATCAGATTACTTTTCATTTTATTTTGTTTTATTTCATTTTCTTTCTATTTAACTTGTACATTTTATAAAAAATAGCAAAAACCATTTAAAAATTATGAAATTTTTTGTCTTGAGTATCATTAATTTTTAAAGCACAAAAATATTTTTGTTTTTATTTTTAGCATTAAAAAAGTATTTTTAAATATTTAAAAGTTTCTTTTTAATTAATTAATGAGAATTAATTAATTAAAAATGCTTTTAGGTATCTAAAAATCACCAAAAAATTCATGAAACCTTTAAAAACATTTAGAAACATTGTCCAACCCTCAAACCAAATTTCTTTTTTGATCTTGATGCATTTTAAGAATTTTCCATGGAATTAAAATCATTTTGATGCATTATTTTGATCCAAACTTCCAAAAATCATTTCTGCCTAACCCTAAAGAGTTGGACTTTGATTCTTTTTGCATTGAGTTTAGAATATCATGTAGTTTGTGAGATTAAATGGCCATGATTTGATCTTTCATTTTCCATTTGTTTGGCATTTTTCTTGTTAATGAACCCTAAAACCCTAGAAAACTTAGGAAAATCATAACTTGAATTTGGTTGAGAGTTGGAACTTCTCCTTTGGGCAGTGAGTTAGTATAGGTTTAGGGATCCTTTGAGTGCATTTTCAATTTTTTATATTGATGTTTGCTTCTGATTTTGGTTTGTGTTTGATGCTTTGATCATAAACCCTAATTTGGGCTTCCATATGCATCCATCTTACATTTGCATTCATACTTTGACTTGCCATGACACCATATGCATCCATTTGATTCATTTAACATCTTAAGACATATTGAAAGCATGTTTGATCATTACATCTTGTATTTGTCATGTTGTATGCCATATGCATCTCATAACTTTTCATGTATGTTCATGCTTCTTAACTTGCTCCATTTGCACCCATAAGCTTGCATGATCATTTCCATGTGTTGCCTCATGTTTGTAGCATCTCATAGCATCATTAACATCATGTATGTGCTTCTGGTTTTGTTTCTCATCTTGCCATTTCATTCCATTTGACATTGCATTGCATTCCTTTGTTAACTTTTCAGGTGGTAAGTAACTTTGAGAAGTGGATTTGCCTTCACTTCTCACATTTTCTTTTCATCTCTCTCTTGCATCCATTGCTGAATTTTGATATGTGTTTGAGATTGAGCTTGCTCATTCTTCTTATTCTTACTTTCTTTCTCCAAGTGACTTGACTTCTTAAATGAAGCAAGTTACTTTGCTTCTCTTTGCTCCTTTCATCTGCTTCCTGGTGGTTTCATTGAAGATTGCTCTTGTAAACCTCACAAACCTTAGGGATAACCAAGCATGACAATGATTAGGGTTTTGATTAGTCCCCCTCTTAGTTTTACCTTTGTGTCTCTTTGAGTCTTCTCTTCTCATCTCATAATCAGGGACTAAACCCTAAAGGCTTTAAGGCTTTGTGATTAAGCTTATGCCTGCATCCTTCTATTAGGATGGAGTGTATAACTTTAATCCTAAGTGTTAAACCCTTAATGTGTTTAACTCCTTAATTCAATTCACTTAATAATCATCAAGGCATCACACTTGTAACTTGGGCCTTGCATTAGGGTTCTAATTCTTCCTTAATTGGTTAAGAGGGACTAACCCTAGTGTTAATGGACAAGTCCTCCTCAAGTTGTCTCACAAATCATAAAATCCACTTCATCATCACATCATTAACTAAAATCCACTTAATCAAAGGCATGTTTTGTCATGAGTTTAATCCCTAATCATGGATTAAGTTGAGGAGCTTTCCTCAGCTTAAACACTCTCATCTATTATCCTTCTATTAGGATGGTGTAATGAGTTTGTTTAATCCCTGATTATGGCTTAATCTCATTACTCAACACTAAACAAAAACACCAAAAACATCTAAATAATCACAAGTAGGTTAATGATCTTAATCCTGCATCAAAGGTGATTAAGTGTGAGAAGCTGACTTCACACTTAAAGCATTCTCATTACCCCTAATCAGAGGGAAGATGTGATGAGTTTACTAAATCCATTGGTTTAGGCTTAAGCTCATTAACTTATGACAAACTTCAAAAAGCAATAAAAGACTGAAAACTCAAAAACAAACAATAATCGTCTCCTCCGGGATTCTTTTCTCATCTCATTCACTCATAAACGAGAACTTGCTTCTTCCTTCTAATGCAAGACAGTTAGCACCTGAGCCAGACAGGTCATACACTTGAGCATAGACAAGCAAGCAGTTCACAAGTCAACTCATCTTTCAGTCTCTTTGGGTCGAACTACGGTGTTCTGACTTCCTCATTGCACGAGAGGATACGTAGGCATAACTTAACAGTTATCGAACAAAAGTCTTTGTTTATTCCCCCTCTTTCAGCTTTATTCTTTAGCCTCATTATCTTGAGCATTTCACTCCATTCTTACACTGACACTTCATTTATATACTACACTTTACACTTCTTTTACACAGACACCTGTACACTTTTTTCAGCTCTTTGATACACAGATTGCACTGACACTACCCCTTTAAAACACAAATCTTTTAAGCGTGGATCCCGTCGAGTACGACGGACAATCTGGGTGCTAATACCTTCCCAGGTTGTAACCAACCCCCTATCTCAGTCTCTCTGGTTCGCAACCGTCTTATCCATATCTTTTTCTAGGTCTATGCAGCATTACTTTCCTCCGGGATAAAAATGCCTAGCTGGCGACTCTTTTCTTTTCCAGTGAGTTCACTGCTGTGTGTTCTCATTGTCCCTCTCGCCGACCGTTCGCGTCTGTACCTTTATTTGGGCCATTCCCATTTATCGGGAGCGACAGTCATCAGCCATGTCTAACCTGTAATAAACCAAGGAAACCATCAAATATCAAATATAACTTATAATCAAAGCAATTGAAAACAAAAAAATAAAGAAATCATGCATTATCATATATAACTTATAATCAAAGCAATTGAAAACAAAAAAATAAAGAAATCATGCATTATCAGATATAACTTATAATCAAAGCAATTGAAAACAAAAATATAATGAAATCATGCATTATCACATATAACTTATAATCAAAACAATTGAAAAAATAAAATAAAGAAACCATGGATAATTTACCTAAGTCACTAACATCTCTTTCTTTTCTTTGTTGGAATATTAATCACTTGTTTCTTAGCAATGCGTACGGATGAATTGATCCAAATTCCCTCATTATGATCGTTTCTTATATATGACTCATCCGGTATAAGATCCTCAACTTCATCATTTCTATTCAACTCATTCCGTCTAATGCATGACTCATTCTCAACATCAATATCACATTGATCGACACCGCTATCATCAGTCACTTTGTTAGAGAAAAGCACTATAGACCATTTTGTACGCTTCAGGTCATTCACATAGAACACTTGTTTAGCTTGAGATGCTAGAATAAAAGGTTCATCTTTGTACCCCACCCTAGTAAGATCAACTTGCAAAAATCCAGACTTATCCATTCGTATGCCACTACTATTCACCCACTTGCAACCAAAGATGGGAATCTGAAACTTCTCGTAATCAAACACCCAAATGTGCTCAATAACTCCAAAATATGACAAATTTGCATATTTGGGGTTTAAGTCCTTCATACTTGATATATGCATTGCTTCAGCTAGCACGGTGACACCACTATTTTGCATAGTACTCTTATCATCTTGTTCTTTGGTATAAAATTTGTATCCATTAATTGAATATGCGCTATGAGAAAACACATGCAAACTTGGACCATATGCCAAACATCTCAACCTTTCTGTTACCGAAGAAGGATCTGAAGAGCGCTTCAAATAAATATGATCCTTCAACCATTGTATGAAACTTTGATTGTGCTCTATAACTATCCAATTTTCATTTCTGTTCGGATTTAACCTTCGGAGTACATCCTTGTGCATTTCAACATATGGCTCAACCTCATTATTATTGTGCAGAACATACAAATGAACTTGATCCCGTTCATCCCTTGATATTGTCACAATTTTATTCCCAATTAATTTTTTACCTTCCATTTTGTCGAAAATTTGAGCTCCGGGGAGTCCAATCGATTGAACGTTAGACAAATATTCAGTACAAAACTCAACAGCTTCTTCAACAATGTATCGTTCAACAATACAACCCTCTGGTCGACTTCGGGATTTCACGTACCCTTTTAATATTTTCATATACCGTTCAGCAGGGTACATCCATCTCATATAAGCTGGTCCACACAACTGTGTCTCTTTCACAAGATGAACAACTAAATGAACCATTATGTAAAAAAAAGACGGAGGAAAATACATTTCAAGCTCACACAAGGTAATTACAATCTCTTTTTGTAGTGTTGGTAAGATCTCGGGATCGATCACCTTACTACAAATTGACCTAAAGAAAAAACACAATTTAGTTATGGAACTTCTTACTTTTTCTGGCAAAATAGAACGTATACCTATCGGTAGAAAATGTTCCATTATAACATGACAATCATGTGTCTTCAAATTCTTCAACTTGAGGTCTTTCATAGAAACAAGTCTTCTGATATCAGATGAGTATCCTTCTGGAACCTTAACTTCACTCAGAGACTTACACAAATTTTTTTTCTCCTTTCTAGATAAAGTAAAAGCAGCAGGTGGTAGATATGTTCGTCTTCCTTTCTTCACGGGTGCTAATTCAGTTCTCATTCCCATTTTTAACATGTCCTCCCTTGCTTTAAGGCCATCCTTAGACTTGCCTTTTATATTGAGTAATGTACCGATAACACTTTCAAATACGTTTTTTTCAATATGCATAACATCGAGAAAATGTCTCACGTACAAAGACTTCCAATATGGAAATTCAAAAAATATCGACCTTTTCTTCCACCCACCTTTCACAATCTTATGTGCAAAAGGCTTGCCAAACTCAGTACGCACATTTTTCACCTTTTCAAAAACTTGTTCACCTGACAATGCGGGTAGAGCTCTACGATGTTCGGTGTCTCCATTGAATGCTTTTCTCCACCCACGGTAGTGATGTTTAGAATGTAAGAATCTACGATGACCGAGAAACACATTCTTCTGGCAAAGTTCCAATCGAATCGTATCGGTTCCGTCTTCACAAACAGGACACGCACGTTGACCTTTAATGCTATACCCAGATAGATTCCCGTATGCTGGAAAATCATTAATTGTGCCAAACAACATCGCCCTCAAATTGAAACTTTCTTTCCTATATCCATCATAAACCTCCACACCGTTCTCCCACAAAATCTTTAAATCTTCGATCAGAGGTGTCAAGTATACGTCTATGTCATTACCTGGTTGTTTAGGCCCAGAGATTAACATAGATAACATCATGTACTTACGCTTCATACATAGCCACGGAGGTAGGTTATAAATCATAAGAATCACAGGCCATGTGGTATGTGAAATACTTTGAAGACCATGTGGGTTCATTCCATCAGTAGATAATGCCAATCGAAGGTTTCTTGCTTCTGATCCAAACTCAGGATAATCATTATCAATCTTCGACCACTGTGGTGAATCAGCCGGATGCCGATACTTTCCATCAGTAATTCTTTCATCTGCATGCCAAGTAAGATGTCTTGCATCGGTTTCACTACGAAACATGCGCCTAAATCTCGGAATTATCGGAAAATACCATAAGACTTTTGCGGGAGATAATCTTTTCTTATATCGAGACAAACCGCATTTAGGGCACTCAGTTAACGTTGCATATTCGTTACGAAACAAAATGCAATCGTTAGGACAAGCATGTATCTTATCATAGCTCATGCCAATAGAGCACAACATTTTTTTTGCCTCATAGGTTCGATTAGGAAGAACATTATCATCCGGTAGCATTTCTCTCATAAGGGCCAACAACTCTGTGAAACTTTTATCCGACCATCCATTTCCCGCCTTTAAGTTGTACAACTTTAATACCGCAGAAAGTCTTGAGAATTTAGTGCAACCTTTGTACAACGGTTTCTCTGCATCGCTTACCATCCTCTCAAACATTTCAGGACAATCATGAAGATCTTCTTCCAGTGCTTCTACAATCTCTTCAACTCGATCACAATCAAATGTTTCCGTGTCTTTGTCGTATGAAGCATAGGTCGTATTACTTTTTCCACTCGATTCAACATTCCCGTTAATTTTCTCACCATGAAATATCCAACACTGATAACTTTGATCAATTCCATGCCTCAGCAAATGCGATTTCAATCCATGTGCGTCAACCTTACCAATATAACAACAACGCAAGCAAGGACAATGCATTCGTCTGGGGTTTTCAGCGTGTTGAACATCATACTTATCGAATTCCGCAACTCCACTCTCGTACTCTTTGGTCATTCGATCGGCACAGATGCATGTTTTATCCATGGTTTTCCTACTTATTAAAGTAAACAATCAATCCAGACGAAAATACATAACTAAGGTAGTATCATTTTCATAACTAAAGTAAACAATAGAATATCACTATTTTCCATCTCATATTATCTCACTCGAATCTTTTCATCAATTCAAAGAAAAACTAAATTAATGAAGTCTTTCCACCAAATTGAAGCATTTCTCATTCCCTTCCATCCATGAGGAACTACTTTAATATATATATATATATATATATATATATATATATATATATATATATATATATATATATATATATATATATATATATATATATATATATATATATATATATATATATATATATATATATATATATATATATATATATATATATATATATATATATATATATATCATCCATAATTTCAGTATGAAACTTATCATAATTTCCCTTATATTTTCAGAAATCTGTTCTTAAAGTGAACATACACTGTGATGGATGTAAGCATAAAGTGAAGAAAATCTTGCAGAAAATTGATGGTTTGCACTCTTCTTGATAAACTAATTAGAATCATCCTAAGTGAAATAAAAAACAAAGTCTTATGATTTTTTGTGTTGGTTAATGATTGACAGGGGTGTTTACGACTGAGATAGATGCAGAACAGGGGAAGGTGACGGTTTCCGGGAATGTGGACCCAAACATTCTCATCAAGAAGCTTGCTAAATCAGGGAAACACGCAGAGTTATGGAATGTACCCAAACCAAACAACCACAACCAGAACAATCTTGTTATATGTAAACCAAAAACATCAAAACTTAAACCAAAAACATAGCATGAAAAATACTGATTTTTCCCTAAAAACATCAAAACTGATATTTCCCTAAAAAAATCAAAACTGAAACACATACCGTAATGAACGATTCTTCAAACACTTTCAGAAATGAACGATTCTTCAAACACTTGCAATGCCTGAAACCGAAGAACTGAAGAAATGAAGAACTGAAACCGCGAATGAATGAATGAAAAAGTGAAGAAATGAAGAACATACCACAATCAAGAACAAACGATTCAAACACTTTCAATGACTGAAACAATGTATGCGATTTCGCTTTCGCTGTTAGGGTTCGCTGGAGTTCGCAGGAGGGAAAACAAAAAGAACAGAGAACGAAAATAGAAGTATGAATTTTAATTTTAATAAGACCTTAGACAGCGCTTTTGGGAAAAGCGCTTTCTAAGGTATGCCTTAGACAGCGCTTTCCAAAAGCGCTTTCTAAACCCCCCCCTAGACAGCGCTTATGGTTTTATTTTTTTTAAAATTTAAAAACTTTAAACAGCGCTTTATCAAAAGCGCTGACTAAGGTGAATATTTAAAAGCGCTTTCTATAAGCGCTGTCTAAGGGGGGGGAGTCTTAGACAGCGCTTTTAAAAAGCGTTGTCTAAGACCCCCCCTTAGACAGCGCTTTCATTATTTTTTTGGAACATTTTCCGTGTTTTATTTTAATTTTAACCTTAGACAGCGCTTTCTCTTAAAAACGCTGTCTAAGATGCGTTGTTAAAAAACATTTTTGGCGTAGTGAGTTAGATAGAGACTAACCATCATCAGATCTTTTCTACAATCCTTCTCAACAGATTGAAGGTGTTTTAAAAATGGGGAACCAATACCGCACTAAAGTCGATTGTGTGAAAGAAGTCACCAAGTTTCACATGGCCAATTCTTGTGATTTTGATTTAGATCACACTGATGCAAAACATTATGTGGTAGTATGTCGTAACAAACCCTGCAAGTTTCGGTTAGCAGCATCCTCTTAGAAGAGAAGTGATTGTTGGGAGATAGGTTCAATGGAACCGCCTCATAGTTGTACAACCACCATGCTTCATCAAGATCATGGTAAATTAAGTTCTCAGTTAATATGCAGACACATTTTGCATTTTGTGGGCGAAGATCCATCTATGAAAGTGAGCACAATAATCTCTCATATAGTTGACCTGTTTAACTATACACCTTCCTACAGAAAAGCTTGGATTGCAAGAATGAAGGCAATTGAATAAATGTATGGTAATTGGGAGAAATCTTACAACCAACTACCACAATATTTGGTTGCACTTCAAAAATATGTTCCTGGAACAATTGTTGTATTGGAGTCACTTCCAACATATACTCCATATGGAACTTGTGTCGAGGGAAGTAGAATATTTTCCTGCCTCTTCTGGGCATTTCAACTGTGCATCAAAGGTTTTGCATACTACAAACCTATTATTCAAGTCGATGGAACATGGTTGTATGGAAAATACAAAAGAACATTGCTAATGGTGGTTGCACAAGACGACAACAATAATATATTCCCAATAGCCTTTGCTCTAGTTGAAGGTGAGACAGGTGGATGATGGAGTTTCTTCCTTAAGAATCTTAGAACACATGTCGCCCCACAACCCAAATTATGTTTGATTTCTTACAGACATGCGTCTATCGTGAGTGCTTACAATAATCCTGCAAATGGTTGACACACTCCTCCTTCTGTCCGTGTATTTTGTATAAGACACATTGCTCAAAACTTCATGCGGGAAATCAAAGACAAAAATCTACGTAAAAAATTTGTTAACACGAGGTGTGCCTTAAACCAACCATCATTCTTGTAATACCATGAGTAAATAAGAATGTCAAATGGGGACTTATTAAAATGGGTTGATAACATTCCAGTGGAGAAGTGGACAAGGGCATTTGACGGGGAACATCGATGGAGCCACATGACCACAAATCTTGTGGAATCCATGAACGGTGTATAGAAGGGCACTATAAACCTTCCCATCACTGCATTAGTGATAGAAACCTATTATAGGTTGGGAACACTATTTGCGAAAAAGGGAAAAAATGGAGCACGGTCTTGGATTCAGGGCAATTATTCAGTGAAACATGCACGAAATTTATGAAGGAGGAAACTATTAAAGTGGACTCACATCGAGTTTGGGAATTTGACTGTCATGATAGCAGCTTCATTGTTGACGAGAAAAATGATCACAATGAAGTTCTACCAATGAGATACTATCGGGTGGAGATTAATAAAAATTGGTGCAACTACAGAAAATTTCAAACATTCAGTATACATTGTTCCCATGTCATTGCGGCTTGTTCGAGTGTTAGTCATGATTCATTCTACCTCCAATACCATTGACGTCCCGTGTAAAATAATTTTTTTTGGTTTGAAATATGAGCATAATGGAAAATATGGGTCAATGTTGATTAGTATGGATATTAATTGTCCAAATGATGGTTATTATAATAGAAAAATCGACTCTTAATTCTTAATTACAAATTCCGTTCGTGTTACTTTGTTGCAAGTCACATTCATTGAATTATGATTAGATTTGAAACTACACATCAAGCTACAATTTTAGTCATTTTAAAAATGTTAAAATACTACTCCGTGGGTTCAAATATTAGCAATAAATGATAGTACTACTAATGATGATGATGATATACTTGAATTTATTATAGTACTGTGAACATGTGATAAGTGGTTTTGTCGTGTGTGCAAAATGGCAAAGAAAAGAAATTGGTTTGGTTGCATTGCAGTCGTGGATTTTAGCAGCCACTTGCTGTACGATCATGTTCTTTGATTTCTTCGAGGATAAGATGCCAAGTCGCATGTGCAACTCGTTTTTAACGCATGTATAGTCCTCATTTGTCGTGGTGTGAAAAAATATTCAAGTAAATGAATGCTCGAATAATAATAAAATGGTCACCGAAATTTTATATTTAAAAGAAAAATAAAATCTTGAACAACAAAACTAAGATTATTATAATCAAATTTAGGTTCAAAAATCAAATTATGCATGAAAAAGATATTATCAACCCCAGAAAAAGATATTATCAACCCCATAATCACTGATGGGCTCGAACCCTAGGTCAAGTGATTTTATATGAGAATGAGAGAAAGAGATAACAACTGTTCGATTTAAAATAAACGGTTGAGATTTAATATTTCACGACATGATTCTTTATTTTCTCAATTATTTACGGTTGAGAAAATAAATGATCATGCAGTGATATATATATATATATATATATATATATATATATATATATATATATATATATATATATATATATATATATATATATATTAAGAAATAATAATCTTATATAAGAGTAAGAGAAAGAGATGACAACCATTCAGATTTAAATCATGAGAGAGAATAGAGGACACTGCATTTAATTATTAGAAAAAAATAGTGCATAGCTTATTTAGGGCCTGCGTTTAATTATTAGAAAATATAATGCATAACCTATTTAGAGTTAGTTTAGTGGTGCAATGCTTAAACTTTAAGGGGTGCAATGCTTAACATTCAGGGTTCATTTGAAGGGTTCATTTGCAAATTTGAAGGGTTCATTTGCATACCGTCGTATGCATGTGGCTCCGCCCCTGCTCGAAACACCATTGTAACCAACAGAAACCACTTAATTAGTTTTGAAAAAATGTTAACTTAAAATATTTTATTTTATCTATTTATTAAAATTATTTACAAAAATAAATAAGAAAGGATTAAAAAAAAGAGTTTTTATTAAGGTGTTTGACGAGTCGTTGAATCCCGTTCCTATGTATCCCTTAATGCGATAAGGAATTTTAAATTATGTAATTTTTGGTAGCAAAAATTTGTTGCTTTGTTTATTTTAATTGAAAAAAATGAGATTAGTATTGTTATGACGGAAAAAGATTTGTTGATAGGAAAAAAAGACTCGCGCTTGAGCCGTAAAACTCTGTTTAAGAAATCACTTGGTCGTGCACAGGCAAAAGAGGAATTTGATTGGTTTTGGCTGGTTTTATGTGAAAGACAAGACAAGGTGTATGTCTTGCCTTCGTTTACTTGGGGATAAAAGGATGTGCACCCTGTTATTTCCTTTTTAATCTTATTTTATTTATTAAAAATAGTTTAAAGATCATTATTAGTATGTAAAAGACGAATGCTCGGACTAGAACGAGGCGTGCGTTCCACGTTCGATTATTCAGAGAATAAAAGAGTGTACACCTGATTTATACTTTTCATCTGATTTTAACTACGAATTTTAAAATGTCATTATTATTATATTAGTTTTATGGAAGATTAACTCTCGAACTAAAACCAACTCTCACTTTGTCTCTCATTTTTATTCATTTAAACATGATCATACAAGAATATATTACATGAATACAATAAGATCTAAACTAGCCATAAACTAACAATAACACATTAAAACAACTTTACATGGATGATAAAAAATATTTACAAAACATGAGTATTTAAAAAAAAAACTACACGATTAAGACATGCTTATTATACAAACTACATTTTTAATGATAGTGAAAGAAAATACTTACAAACTCTTAGCAAGAAAGTCAACAAAGAGGAAGTTTTTGTTGATGAAGGTGAATATGATGTTTCATATGGAAAGTCGGTTGTTGTTGGTGTTGTTGTTGTGAGGAAGATGGTGAATAATGTTATAGTTGTGTGTTTTTGTGTGATTTTGGGGGCATTCTTTTCTGGTTTTTTGTTGTATTTTTATACTCTCTAAATCTCTCTATTCTCACTTACCAACCATGTTTTAAGACCAACACTAGTTAGATTAAATAATAGTGTGTTACGGTTTTCACTTTCTAGGGTTTTTGTGTATGTTTGAAGGTGAGAAAGTGACCCATGTTATGCAGCAAAAAAGATCTCTATGTGTTGCCTAGTGGGATGATATGAATCTTGAATGCTCGCCTTTACTAGGGGATGATCATCTCCAACGCGAGGGTTGGTGCCTAGATCTTTAAAGTTAAGAGGGGAGACTCCCTGGGGATTAACCGAGAAATATTTACGAAGACCGTTCACTCAGGAAGATTTTCATGAGTGATCATTAGGGAGAACACTTCTTGGGGAAACTTTGTAAAGAGTCATAGTGGAAGATGACTCACTGGAGGAGTTGTGATTTGGTTCACTGAATAAATCAAAGGTTTTCCCTTGGTTGGAAAGGTTTTTCTATTTAGCCGCTATGTTGAATGTTTAACCAAAAAAGGGATCTTGTTCGACGATTATCTAGAAGGTTTGGATCAGAGGTTTTGTGTTCAATTGATATGTTAAAGGTTTAACCTAAAGGGATCTTATTTGACCACTATGTCAAAGGCTTGGATCAAAGGTTTTCTGTTCGACCATTATGATGAAATTTTAACCTAAAGGGATCTTATTCGGTTTCTATGTCGAATACATGAATCCGAGGTTTTCTATTCAGCCACTATCCTAAAAGTTTAACCTAAAAAAGGTTTTCTCATTCGATCGTTATGTCGAAGGGTTGGATCAAAGGTTTTATGCTTAGTCGATATTATAAATTTTTAACCTAGATGGATCTTATCTGACTGCTATGTCAAAGGCTTGGATAAGAGATTTTCTATTCAACCGTTATCATGAAAGTTTAACCTAAAATATCTTATCAGACTGCTATGTTGAAGGCTTAGATCAAAGGATTTATGTTCAGCCGTTATGTTGAAAGTTTAACCTAATCTCATTCAGTAGGTGCCAACCAAGGTTGGATTATGATGTGCCAGGTAAGGCGTTTACCATGAAAATTGGTAAACAATCGTTGGTCTTCCAAAAGCTAAAAGCTCTGATCACTCACAGGATCGGCCAAATTGATCCTAGGAGACGTGCTAATTGATTTTTATATATAGTCTAGAAAAACAATGAACACTTCGACAAAGTTTATGATAAAAATGGTTTGCTTTCAAATTGTAAATAAAAATAAGTGCAATAGACTAAAGTTGAAATGCTGATAAAATAAACTAACTTGAACAAGTAAGAGATAAATTCTTAATGAAAAATCTTATTGAATTGCATTATAATGAAAATGGTGTTACATCAACGTACATTCTCACACACTCGTCTCTTACACTAATACTTTGAGTAAATTGAGTAGTTTGTACACAATTGAATACACACACGAAATCTCACCATAAAGACCTCCTATGTATACTAATAAAAAAATACTTCCTATAATGACCTATAAACTAAAACAAGACAAGTGTCGCTCTGCATGTCTTCATTCCTTGAACGTGCTCCATATGTCATTCTATAAACTGGATAAGAACAAAGAGTTCCCTCTATTATTTAAATTTAAATTCTTTGTCGAAGACACCCTCAGTAGTGTCTCCGTCAAATCAGATACCCTCAGTAGTGTCTCCGTCAAATCAGATCTTCCACTTTAGCAAATATTTTTCTAAGTCCATAACCTTACACTCATAATATTCCCTCATTCACAAAAACTTCTTCGACTAGACTGCATAATGACTCCTTTGTAGAACTCTTTCAATATTCCACAAGAATCTTATGCCATTGAATATTTCTAATTAAATAAACCAGACGTCGAATTTAGGATCTAATAAATTCCCCCCCCCCCCCAAATGTCCTTTTCAACATCAGCGAAGAAAAATGCATTTTTTTATAAAGGCGTTCGACGCCTCAAATAACTCTCACATGAATTCGATGTCATTCGAACCTTAACGTTACAAAAATTGTTCATTTTCTTCAGCATACCCATGCCATCATGGTCATTATGGTCGTTTCTAAAATGTCTCCTCAATACACACAAGAATCTCTAGCCATCATCACATTTCCAAGTTCCTAGACTCAAGAAGATCACGGGGCTATAAAAATAAGGCAAATGGGCTTAGGCCTGTATAACAAAATACATTGGTAAATATACTAGTTAATAGTTTGTTTTAAACAATTTTAAATTTTATTGCAAATCATTTTAAAGAGAACGATCTAGTATGACTCAGATTCATTTTTCAAATCTATAAAAACAAAAAGATGTTATTTAAAATATCACTACAACACAAATAACAAAAAAACAAGAATACTACCTTTGGAGTTCTCTGTCCCTCTTTTGGAACATTACTTCAAAGGTTGGAGGTCCAATTGCAATATTAATGCCCAAAGTTTGTGCATATTCAATCAATGAAGGAAAAAGTATATCAAATCCTATGGGATGGCGTTGCTTTTCATCGTTGATGATTGAACTATAGTTTAACTCAATAAATTCAAGTCATGCAAAAATATCAAGAAAACTCATACACATTTTAAAATAACATACAACTTTAATATTAAAACGTTAGCTTCTATAACTGCAAATTAAGATAATTGGGAGAAGAGTAATTAAAGTACCCTTATTCATCTTATCTTCACCAATACCCCCTTTGTTTTAACGCAATGATACATGCCAAGGTAGACAAGAGAGCATCGTTCTTCAACATTGGATGACGATCCGGAAGACCCCAAGAGCCATCCACAAGTTGATTATCCAACAACCAATTCAAACATTGAGGGAAAAATGGTGCGTGACGCAACGTCGAAGAAGGAATCATTTCCACAAAAGCAGTATCATATGAAGAAATTGAAAGTTCAACCTTGTTGAACATTTTCTTGATTCTTTCTTTACCTTCTTCCAAACACTACAAGTAATAAAACTCATATTTTTTATTTCTATACACTCCAAAACTTTAAAAAATTAAATGTCATACCAAAACTGTAGTGTTGTTATTCTTTTTTGGCATTGATGAATCTGTAAAAATGCAACATAGAGTTTGGGAGGATTTGCTCAGGGCTTGAGTTTGGGATAAAGGTGGATCTTGGGATATCCACTTGTCGTTGATTGAGTTTACGTACAACAATAGTTTTCGTGCTAGTATTAGTATGGCATCGTATGGGGTGTTGTATGGTAGAAGGTGTAGAACTTCATTATGTGAGTATGAGTCTGGCGAAAGTGTTTTACTCAGACAAGAAATTATGCGGGAGACAACTGAGAAGATTAAGATGATCTAAGAGTGTATGAAAGCCTCGCAGAGTCGTCATAAGAGTTATCAGGATAAGAGAAGAAAAAAACTTGAATTCCAAGAGGGAGAACATGTATTTTTTAAGTTGGACTTGGGTGCGTGAGGATCAGATGAGGGAGTCATACCCGACTATGTTTCCTTCAGGTAATTTTCGGGGACAAAACTTCTTTAAGTGAGGAAGAGTTGTAACACCCCAAAATAATTAGAATATTTATTTAATTAATTTATTATAAATATTCATGATTTTCGGTGAATTTTGATGAAATATTATGACACATAAGTACTTGTATTATGTGTTGTGGGATATTGATGAGCTAAGAGAATAATGAAAGCATTTAGAAAATAAGTGATTAATTGGAATTATTTAGTGTTAATAATAATAATAAAATAATGTGACAAATATTATTTAGATTATTATTAATATTTATATTAAGGTGAGTAGAACCATTAAGGGTAAGATGATATTTTGCCAGGGGGTAAGTGAGGGTAAGAGGGGAAAATCATAATAAAGGTCCTAAGGGCATGTTGGACATAAGGGAAAAAGAGATTAGAGAAGTTATTATGAAAAATCGTGTTTTGGAGAACGACTTTGAGGAAAGGAATTGGAAGAGGTTAGGACTCAAAGATTTTGTTGTAGAATTCAAAGAAGATCAAAATCGAAATCTAAGGTATGAGGAGTATTGTTTTCATTGTTCTTGATATAGGATTTAGATGTTTATAGATGAATTGGGTTTTTCGGGAAATTGGGAACATGAGAAGAAGAATTTGGATGAAATATGATTACTTTAATGAGGGTAGAAAGTAAGGGTGAAATTTCTGATTATATGGGGTTTGCATGATGATATGTATGAGGGTAGTATTACATGTAGGTTAATTTCTTCCTGTTACATGTTTGGAATTGATCCTGGGAAATTATATGAATTGATGTATGTTTTGTTGAAATGCTTGAAATCTATGAATCTATGCTTGGAGAATTGATGAATAATATGTGTT
The DNA here is from genome assembly GCA_963966055.1 of Lathyrus aphaca. Taxonomy (NCBI): domain Eukaryota; kingdom Viridiplantae; phylum Streptophyta; class Magnoliopsida; order Fabales; family Fabaceae; genus Lathyrus; species Lathyrus aphaca. The sequence continues at coordinate 161,190,213 of OZ014520.1, read as the reverse complement.
TAATTCCCTTGAATGATGTGCTCTATGTTATGTTATGTTTTAGGGTTATCAAGGGTCAAAACTTGGGGTTTGGGTATGTTCCAATGCTGAAAGTCGAGGGAGATCACACAAAATCGTGTGGAAAATGGTTTTCTTGGCTCTATTGTGGCCCGTAATATGTGTTACGGGTGGCCGTAATAACCCTATGGATTTTGGTATAAAAAACGTGCGAAAAATGAAATTCTGGGTTGAGCATATTACGGGTCATAAAAGGTGTTACGAACGGCTGTAATAGCTCTCTGGATTTTGTACTACGAGATCGTTTCAATAATAACTTTTGATCTGTAAGTTCTATTTGATCGTCGTTCGAATCTTCAGGAAGCTGAGTCGATGAACTATATTTTAGTATATAAAATGAGCACTGTGGTGTATTTTTACAGTGATAAATTATGGAATTTGTGTTTATTTCTTTGTGACGTCATGTTATGATAAATGCATTATGATGATTTGGTGTTGAAATGAGTTATGATGTTATATTATGATGTTTATAATTACTATGTTATGATGATTATGTGTTGATGGCTATATGATGATGATTAAGTGTTGATTTCTATGTGATGATGATTATGTGTTGATGCCTATATGATGATAATATGTGTTGATGATTATCTGAAGGATGTTAATATAATGATTACATGAATGATGATGCAATTTGACTAGTCGTGGTCGTGATTATTATGATGTTTTGCATCATGCATTCATAACATACTTAGGACTTCGGTCTAGTAATGATATTGAGACTTTGGTCTAATGTTAGCTTCAATCCTATTGTGTGGATTGAGGTAATTATGATGTGCTCCTTTGGAAGGTGGTGACCCAATGTCCATTGACGTTGTTCGGTACCATATGCACGATTTTATGGTGTTGCATTTTATGTTAAGTGACATTGCATAGGTGTGTGTAATTTACGTTGATAATATTGTAATTTTTCTAATGATGTTTGACAATGTTGATTGTGTCCTATCTATATGTTTTCTTTATATCTTGCATAATGATTTTTGATTACTCACCATGCCTGTTTGAATGTTGCCTCCACGTGGATAACGTGCAGGTGATTAGGATTAGCTCTTTCGGTGCATGAATATTTAGCTTTGGAGTCTTTTTATGTTTCTGTTGGTTTAGAATGGTGTATTACTCTGATATGTAACATTGGGTCGGGAACGCTTGAGTTGAACCTTTATGTTATGTTTTCTTTTAATAAGATGTTATTATGAGTTTCTTGTTTTAAGATATTTTGGATTTTATTTAATGAAAATATGATTTTCTATGTTGTTTTATGAAGAAATGTGACACTTTTGATGACTTGACTTTGATATAATTATAGATAATTATCATGTATATTATGTGGGGTAGAAGGGTGTTACACGGGTGAGTGTCATAGATGACTCGTGTTATACATGATAGTTTAATATGATTAGTGTTTATGCATTATGATTGATTCATGAAGTACGATGATTATTTATGTGGTATCTTGGAATATTTGACTCCACGACATAGGGGATTTTAACAACTCCAAGTTTGCACAAGCGATCATGAGGAGTTATTTCAAATTCCAAGTCTGCTTGTGTTTCTTTTTGTTGATCTCGTTGAAAATTTGTGGAGTTTTCTCCATGGAGATTAATTTGTGATGATATCAAGTTGTTTAATGATTTTATGAGCTCAATACAATGTTGGAGTCAACGGTTTTCCTTTCAACATTTTGAATATCAAAGTGTTTATGTTTTCAATGTTTTTTTTAATTATTCATTTGTTTCAAAAATTTACTGTACAAAATAAATGGCATTTTGAACAAGAAAAGATGATAGAGAAATCACAAAGAAGTTTTATTTGATAAGTAATGAAAATTTTATAAACAGAATGGTAGTACACGAAGGTGTAACTCCATATAGGAAATTACGAACGACATTATCGCGACTGGAAAATTACAGAGTCACCATCATACTTTATTTGTTCCTAAGGAATAAGAAAATAATGATAAATCCTAAAGTTAATGTGATATTTAGGGTTCAGGAGTCGATTAAGTGAGGAGAAGGTGTTAGGCATCCCTCACTTCCATTGTACCCAGTGAGATCCTTCTCTAGTTGTAAGGTTACTATGTTTTCCTAAAGGATGTTTGATAAATTATCTATATATTTATTTACAGGGGATTATTTCATTATTTTTTACAAGAAAATCAAGTGATCAATTTAATAAAAGAAAATTTAATCAAGAAAGAGGTAATCATGCTAATAATTGGAAGCAAAATCATGTTGTTTATACATTGAGTTGACTGATTGTTCATTGTCCACTCTAAGCTTTTGATACATTGAGTTGACTGATTGTTCATTGTCCATCTAAGCTTTTGAGCAAGAGTGTATTGTTCATGGTTGAAGCTTTTAAGCAAAACCAAGTATTATTTTGTAAGTGTCATCTTATTTTTGGTTTCTTGGGATATTCCCTGGATTGGTTTTGTTTGATATGACTGAGGTGATTGGAAGTGAAAGGGGTTCTCATATCTAGGAGGTTCTTAGGTACAAGTTGCACTGGGTAGGGATTAACTGAGAAGTTGTAAACTGCGATTGCCTAACTTCTAATTGATACTACTAATAGTATATTTCCTTCCTGGCTTGGTAGCCCCCAGATGTAGGTGAATTCCACCGAATTGGGTTAACAATTGGTTGTGTTCTTTAAATTTCTGCAATTTATTTTTTGTAAATCTTTTTGTTTGTTTGTTGTCAGTGGATGTTATAACTTCTTCTATGACATTGTGTGTTGTTGAGACACCTGTCTTGACATTTGTTATTTGCGTACCAGAATTTCAATTGTTAAATTATGGTTTTGGGTTATCCCAATTTAAAATTTGTTCAAATAATAGGTGTTTAACGACTCAACATCATTTCCACAAGAAAATATATATGACATTCAATCACGTTGGAATGATTACTTCTTATATTTTTATGAATCTCAACAACACTAGATTTTCTTGGTTGTTAACATTGTGTATTTCTTTTATGTTACACATGTATATGTTTTGGTTCTCATGGTGTACGATTTTAAATACGTGCACATTAAATTTTAGGCAAAATGATATTTTTAGTCCTTTAAGTTATTTTAAAGTATCAAGTTAGTCCTTTATTTTTTTTTTGTAACGATCGAGTACTTTAAGTTATTTTAAATTAACAAGTTAGTCCCTTAAATTTGTTTTGTAACGATTTAGTCCCTTTTAAAAAAAATCTCTGTTACAATAAATTACAAACTCATATACCATTTGAACTGGTTTTTTACACTAATCACGAATATGTAGTTTTGAGTTTAGTTGTATATTTTGGTCGGATCGACGATTTTTCATTCTGTTTTTCGTCAGTTTTACCTGATTCTCATGAACCGTAACTTGTTTGATAAATTTGATTGCATATTCGTGATCAAAGCGAAAAACAATTCAAATGGTATATGAGTTTGTAATGGAGATTTTTAAAAAAAGGACCAAATCGTTACAAAAGAAACTTAAGAGACTAACTTGTTAATTTAAAATAACTTAAAGGACCTGATCGTTAATAAAAAACTTAAAGGACTAACTTGATACTTTAAAATAACTTAAAGGACCTGCAGAGTAATTTTGTCTAAATTTTATAAATAATATAATTTGATATTTTGTGTATATCTAGTTATAGTTATGTTATGTTATAAAATAAAATGTTATGATTATACCACCAAAATTGTAAATAGTTTCGATCTAAAAAAAATAGGGTTAAATATGTTTTTGGTCCTTATAAAATTATTAATTTTTTTTTTGTCCCTATAAAAAAATAGTGTGTTTTGGTCCTTACAAAATAATCATACAAGTAATTTTAGTTCCTATTGTTAAACCAATGTGTATTTTTGAATGATTATTTTGTAGATAGGTTTAAAACAAAAAGTTCCTCGAAAAAAAAAGAATTTAAAATTTGATTTATAATTCGAGATTTTCATTACTTTTATCATTATTTTTTTAAATTTAAAAAATTCATATTCAATTCTTCTCTCATTTTAAAAATTATATAATTTGATAAATAAATATTTTATAATAATCTCAAAGTAAGGACTAAAAATTTAAAAGTTTATGGGTAATAAAATAGTTTTCAAAATTATAGAAAATAATAAGGACTAAAACTGTATGCATAAAAATTTTGTCGGGACCAAAATATATAATTATTTTTATATGAACTAAAAATAAAATGTGAGATATTTATACGGAACAAAAACATATTTAATTAAAAAAAATATTGATCAAATTAAATTTAAAGGTTAAATATGTTTTTGGTCCCTATAAATATCTCAATTTTGATATTTTGTCTCTATAAAAAAAAATTCAATTTTTTTTAGTCCCTATAAAATTACTTTTGCACAAAGATTTAGTCTCTCTACAAATGTTAAATCTACGTGCAAAAATAATTTTATAGTGACTAAAACTCGACGTTTTTTCATAGGGACTAAAAATCAAATTGAGATATTTATAAGGAATAAAAATATATTTAAAATAAATCGTAAATAAAAAAAGTTACCCTCGGTTAAGGTGTTAACCCGACATAAATGAGAAGTACTAGCATCGAATCAATGACTAATACAATTTTAAAAATAAAAATAAACCAACAACATAAAAAAATGATAAATTTTTATGACGCCATTCATTATTTTGTTGTGAAACCGACCTTAACGATATGCTGCAAATGATTGTTAAATTATTAAACTGCAAACATAGTTAAAATGTCATCGAATCAAATCATAATGATGTACTTGTAATTCTAATTCTATTAAAAGAAACAGAAAACACATTAAAATTCTTCGTATGATAGATACCAAAACAGTACTAGTAATGAGAATCAAAGCACGACTCTTTAAAAAAATTACTCAATAATAATCAAAGAACGAGTAAATACATTGCATGCATAAATATTGACAATGACTAGACAAAAAGAAAATATGCAATTTCTAATCTAGTAACTTTTCATTAGAGTTGGTAGTGAATATTACTTTTCCCAAATTTAAGAGAAACCATGCAACATCTAAATTGAGTAACAAACCTTGTAATAAATTCAACTTCCATCCCATCAGATTATGACTTACATGACACCATACATTCCCCATTTCCAATTGTCCCTTTAATCTGGGCTCAGATTCTCCACATGCTATGAAATTTTGTCCCTTTTTAGAGGTCTAGTTATTACTTTCAAATTTAGATGAGACTATTTTCAACTATTAATTTTGTATTTGTAAATCAAGTATTGATTTTCAAACTAGTTCATTTCAATTATTAATTCATTCTTTCTTTGGCTGTTTCTTAGCATTTTCGTTGCATGGATATTGTTACTTTCCGACTATTCAGACAAATGTAACAGAGGTAGTTTGTGTTATAGATTACATTATTATACGGATCTTTTGACTATTTCTTAAATAACTTTAATAGTATTACATAATTTTTGTGTGAACAAAATTTACAAAAATAATTTTTTTTAATAAAAATTTAATTTGAATTATTATTCTTAAAATTTATTTTAGATATTTCATCAATAAATATTTTTGTATAAATATTAAAATTAAAAAAAAAATTAAATTATTTTAAAATAGTTTTTCATAAAAATTATTTTTGAGATACATTTTTTTTAAAAATTACAGTTTTAACTATATTTTGATCTTCAATATTTATATTATATAACGTCAAAATTAATTTTTAATTTAAATAAAAAAAATATTTAAAAAACTCGTAATATTTTAAAAATATTTTTATAAAAATCATTTCTAAATGGGAAGGCAAAAATCCAAAACAAAGAGACAAACTAAATTATAGTAGAATCTATTCACTTAGAAGCATTCTTTTTATTTTTATTTTTAAGTCACTTTTTACCATAGTTGAAACTTACAACTATGATGAAAAGTGGTTTCTAATTGTGGTGAAAAATAGCGTCTGGTCATGAGTTTGAATCATAGCACCTACAATTTTGTTTTTAATTTATTTTTAAGTCACATTTTATTTTACTACAGTTGGAACTTCCAATCGTGGTGGAGAGTGTCGCATGGTCATGAGTTCAAATCCTATCACATACAATTTTGTTTTTTATTTATTGTTAAGCCATTTTGGAACTTCCAATTGTGGTGAGAAGTGTCGCATTGTCATGAGTTCGAATCTTAACACCTACAATTTTATTTATATTTATTTTGAAGCCACTATTTACCACAATTGGAACTTCCAACCGTGGTGTAAAGTCACTCAGGGTCATGGGAAAATATAAGCGTGTTTATTGAGTTTCTTCATCGTCCATAAGCAAATCTTTGTTGTCCATTTAGTGAGTATCAACGCTCAAGACACTACTGATCTTACTTGATCATAAGGGCCTTCCAGCTGTTGGTTCCGAACGTCACGGTTGATAGAAAGATGAAGGGGGTCTACCTGCAAGACACTCCGGAGCTCAAGTGAGTTTGGATATAGATATGGTAAGAGAGAGAATAGTTCAGAATTACCTGACCCTTTAGTGAAAAAGGGTATTTATATTGAGCCCCCAGCGCTGGGCCAAAGTCCTTTCTTGGGCTGGATTAGCTAGGCCCAAGGAAGAACTGCCAAGGTACGCGTAGAAGCGCGTAAGACCTAGCACGTGGTCTTGTCCCTGGTCAAACTGCCCCTATCTTCTGTAAACACCCCAAATTTGCCCTCACCCATTCACACCATGGCTTGTGATCTCTTCATATGCATAAACTCAATCATAGCATCTCATACCACATTTTTGCTTCACTGCATTGCTTCTAGGTCATCTGCATCTAGGGTTTGTGATTTGAGCAATCCAAGAGCTTCTTAAGCCACTCCAAAGGTCATCAATCACTTCAAAGGGGTCCATGTATGTTCAAGCATCATATTATATCTCCTCAAAGTCAAGAATGTCAAAGAATCACAAGAACTGAGAATGGTATGGAAGCAGAGTCAGGTTTGACTGCACAGATGACCTAAAATTAGGGTTTTGGTTTCAGAGGCCATAACTCCAAATTTTTTGGTCATTCTTGTTTCTATTGGTATATATATGGTATAAGGAGCATGCATATCAATTTTCATGAAGAAATTCAATGGGGAGGTCATCTGATCAAGAGTTGACTTTCTGAGCAAGTCAGTGTAAAATCAGGACATCTAGGACCCCCAATGACCCAACCAAAGGGTGTTCATCATCATTTTGATTATGTATGATCTTTATTTGATCATAGAAGATGTTAGAAGTTCACAAAATTGGAGAATTTCAAGTCATTTGCAAAGTTGACTTTTTGGGAAAGTTGACTTATGTTGAAAATTGCCATTTTGGGAAACTTTTTCAACCTTTGCTTTTTGATTCAAAAATGCTTCAAATGGAAAAACTTTGGTCATGAAAGTTGTAGAATGGATCATTCCCTTTTCAAAAAGTACAAGAACTTGACCTAATTCATTTTAGATCAAAAGTTATGGTTTGTCAAAGTTGGGGAAAATCACATAATTTCAAGTTTTCTACCAAAGAGGCAAAGTTGCAAAATCACTTGTCAAGGCAAATTGTGCTATCAAATGGACTTCTAACCTTCATACAAGCATGTACCAAGACCTAAAAGTCAGATTGCATCGAAGGATCACTCATTTTTATGACTTATGGAGCAAGAAATGTCAAAGGGGGCAAACATGAACCAACTTGCAAAACCTATCACAAATTACAAACCACTTGTTGCATTGCCTCTAGACTTTTTCCATAGCATTCCTTGATTCAAGCTGAGCCAAAGCAAGCCAAAAAGCAAGTTGTACCATTGCCCATACCTCAAGTACAAATCAAGTTGACATTTTGGCCAAAGACCCATACCAATCACCATAGGCCACCAACAACTTTCTGACCTATCACCTTTTGATACATGGACCAAAGCCATCATAACACACCACTCACTTCAAGCTGAAACACACACAAGCCATAGTTATCACTTTTGGCTCCAACTTGCAAAAGCATTCGAAACACTCAGCACAGCCCTCAAACACAAAAACAGACTTCACAAACAAACTCAACATGCTTCACTGATCAGAAACCACCCATCACCATAGCCTGAAACTCCCTGAATCAAAAACACGACCACCACCCTCCCTTGAACAGAACTTCTGCCATCTCTCAAACCAGCCATCCTCAAAGCTTTCTAAGCCTCATTTCATCATCAGAGGGTTCAAAGGAGTGAACTTGCAGCAAAGGAAAGGTCAGAAAGCTCAGGACCAGGAGTTTCCATCTCAGGTAGCCATCTCAAACATTTTTTTTCCAGAAACTCCATTTTAAGTTCTTAAATGATTCTATGTGCTCCCCTGGTCATGGGGATATGATTATTTTTGAAAATGGTTGAGAAACCAGGATGTATGATTGCTCTGAAACTTTTCTGCCCTAAATGTGTTTTGCTTCGATTTGCATGATTAATGATGAAAAAATGATTTTTGTTTGGGGGTTTTGATTCAGTGTTGAATGGGGATGGATTCTGGGCAATTAGATTTCATTTTCATGGCGTTTTGAGAGAGTTAGCAACTTTCAGGTGAGAGTCTCGCCGGAGAAGACGACCGGAAGTCTTCTCCGGCCACCTGAAAGTGTTTAGGGTTAATCAGGGTCATTAATGCAAGTTTGAATGTGGAGCATTGGATGGGTTGACCTGGGATGACTCGCGCGTGTTTGAGTGGCTGGGATGCTTCATTAGAAACCCTAATCCATAATTAACCTAATTAATTCAATTTATTTAATTAAAAATGGGAGTTAGCTCAGTTTGAATCTTAGCCGCAGGATCTGGCGCGCAGTCTTTCCCTCCTTCCTGAGTTTGAATCCAGACCTTTAGATGTGCATACTTTTCATTTAATCCAATTTAATTTTCATTTTATTTCATTTGTTTTCTACATTTAATTAAAAATAGTAAAAATCATTGAAAAAATCTGAAAATTTTTATTCAAGCTTTTATTAATTTTCAGAAACCAAAAAAATTTTTATTTTTATTTTTTGCATTAAAATTTATTTTTAAATCATTTAAAAGTTTATTTTTAATTAATTAATGAGAATTAATTAATTAAAAATACTTTTATGTATTTAAAAATCACAAAAAAATTCATGAAACATTTAAAATCATTTAGAAACATTGTCCAACTCTCAAACCAAATTTCTTTTTTGATCTTGATGTCTTTTGATAATTTTCCATGGAATTAATTTCATTTTAAGGCATTATTTTGATCCAATCTTCAAAAATTCATTTCTGCCTAGCCTTTAAGAGTTGGACCTTGATTCTTTTTGCATTGCATCTTGTTTAGCATGTAGTTTATAAGAATAAATTGGCATGAATTGATCTTCCATTTCCTTTTTGTTTGGCATTTTTCTTGGCAAGGTACCTTAAAACCCTAGCAATCTTGAGAAATTTATAACCCTCATTAGGTTAAGAGTTAGAACCCCTCCTTTGGGAAGTGAGTTTGTATAGGTTTAGGGTTCCTTTGAATGCATTTTCAATTTTTTATCTTGATGTTTGCTTCTGGTTTGGATTTTTGTTTTGTGCATTGATCATGAACCCTAATTTGGGCTTTCATCTGCATCCATCTTCCATTTGCTTGCATACCATGACTTGCCATGACATTTTGTGCATCCATTTGATTCATAATACATCTTAGGACATATTAGAATCATGTTTGATCATTGCATCTTTCATCTGCCATGTTGTATGTCATTTGCATTCCATAACTTTTCATGTATGTTCATGGTTCTAAGCATGCTTCTCTTGCATCCATATGTCTGTATGATCATTCTCATGCCTTGCCTCATGTTTGCATCATCTCTTAGCATCATTAACATCACACTCATGCTTCTGGTTTTGGTTTGAATCATCCCATTTCATCTCATTTTGCATTGCATTGCATTCCTTTCACTAACTTTTCAGGTGGTAAGTAACTTGGAGAAGTGAATTTTCCTTCACTTCTCACAATCTCTTTTCATCTCTCTTATGCATCATTGCTGCATTTTGTCTTGTGCTTGAGATTGAGCTTGCTCATTCTTCTTCATCTTACTTTCTTTCTTCAAGTGACTTGTCTTCTTAAATGAAGCAAGTTACTTTGCTTCTCTTTGCTCCTTTCATCTGCTTCCTGGTGGTTTCTCTGAAGATCTCTCTTGTAAACCTCATAAACCCTAGGAACAACCAAGCATGACAATGATTAAGGTTTTGATTAGTCCCTCATTTAGATTTTACCTTTGTGTCTCATTGAGTCTTCTCTTCTCATCTCATAATCAAGGACTAAACCATAAAGGCTTTAAGGCTTTGTGATTAAGCTTATGCCTGCATCCTTCTATTAGGATGGAGTGTATAACTTTAATCCTAAGTGTTAAACCCTTAATGTGTTTAACTCCTTTGATCAATCCATCTAATAATCATCAAGACATCAAGCTTGTAACTTGGGCCTTGCATTAGGGTTCTAATTCTTCCTTAACTGGTTAAGAAGGACTAACCCTAGTGTTAATGGACAAGTCCCCCTCAAGTTGTCTTACAAACCATAAAAATCACTTCTTCATCTTATCATTAACTAAAATCCACTTAATAAAGGCTTTGTTTTGTCATGATTTTAATCCCTAATCATGGATTAAGTTGAGGAGCCTTCCTCAGCTTAAACATTCTCATCTATTATCCTTCTATTAGGATGGTGTAATGAGTCTATTTAATCCTTGATTATGGCTTAACCTCATTACTTAACACTAAACAAAAACACCAAAAACATCTAAATAATCACAAGTAGGTTAATGATTTTAATCCTACACCATGGTGATTAAATGTGAGAAGCTGACTTCACACTTAAGGCATTCTCATTACCCCTAATCAGAGGGAAGATATGATGAGTTTACTAAATCCATTGGTTTAAGCTTAAGCTCATTAACTTATGACAAACTTCAAAAAGCAATAAAAGACTGAAAACTCAAAAACAAACAATAATCGTCTCCTCTGGGATTCTTTTCTCATCTCATTCACTCATAAACGAGAACTAGCTTCTTCCGTCTGATGCAAGACAATTTGCACCTGAGCCAGACAGGTCATACACTTGAGCATAGATAAGTAAGCAGTTCACAAGTCAATTCATCTTTTAGTCTCTTTGGGTCGAACTACGGTGTTCTGACTTCCTCATTGCACGAGAGGATACGTAGGCATAACTTAACGGTTATCGAACAAAAGTCTCTGTTCATTCCCCCTCCTTCCAGCATCATTCTTTAAGCCTCCTAGTCTTGAGCAATTCATTCCTATTCTTACACTGACACTTCACTTACACACTTCACTTTCTTTTTTTTACACTAAACACTTGTACATCCTCTTCCAGTTTTCTTTACACACAAATTGCACTGACACTACCCCTTTAAAACACAAATCTTTTAAGCGTGGATCCTGTCGAGTATGACGGACAATCTGAGTGCTAATACCTTCCCAGGTTGTAACCAACCCCCTTTCTCAGTCTCTCTGGTTCGCAACCGTCTTATCCATATCTTTCTAGGTTTATGCAGTATTACCTTTCCTCCGGGATAAAAATGCCTAGCTGGCGACTCTTTTCTTCCTCTTGAGTTCACTCCTGTGTGTTCTCATTTCTCCTTTCACCGACCGTTCGCGTCTGTACCTTTATTTGAGCTAGTCTCATCTATTGGGAGCGACAACTTGGCGACTCTGCTGGGGACCCTTATATTGTAACCAGGGCTTCTGGTTCTTTTTTTTGTGGGTTCCTCCTAGCGCTTGTTTGATTTGTGTTTTGTGGGGTGTTATGTACTATTTGTGTTTGTATATTTGTTTTATTTACTGCCTTATGTACAGTTATTTATTGCTTCCTTTACAGCTTTATATACATCATACTGTCATACTATTTTGGCTGGATCTGGTTTTGTTGCTTTGGTGGGTGGGTGTTCCATTGAGAGTTTAAGGTCCTATACCTGGGACCTGAGTGACACCTAGGCTATAGTGGTTCATGTTCTTTCCCATTCCATTTCGGTCTGGTGTGGGAATATGAAACACGGTTCAGATATGGATTTCTTCTTGAGAACTCTGTGCTACAGATCTCCTGTAGTGCTAGGGCTATCTGGGAAGCCTGCTAAGTCTGGATGACCTTTACTATGACCTTCCGAAACTGAGGTGATTTAGAGGAGGATCTTTTATGGTTATTGTAAACACTGTACCTCCGGGTTAGAAGTGTTTACACTTCTCATAACGGATCCAAGTCTGAGGATCCTTGTTTTAGAACACCACCTGTGAGGGGGTTGGGCTGTTTACAGGTTTGCATGTACCCTTGACCTCAGCATACCCTGATACTTTGTTTTAAATAAGAGTACTCCATTTTGGGACAATTCTTGTGATTTTAACCCTGGACATGTGACTCTTTATTTGAGTCCCCTACCTTGGTTACTGGACTTATGAACCTCCATCTGGACTTCTCAGACATACATGGACTTATACCAAGGCAGTAATCAGATCCAGCTTGATCACAAACCCTTTGCATATCATTTGCATACATCAATTGCATCATTTAACATGTGTTTATTTGTTTTTCAGGGTATCCATATTACATTTGGCTTGGTTTTGACCCCTTCATCTGCATAGGCCCTTTGCTCACCAGCCATTTGCTTCAGCTACCTTCATCAGCTACCTGCTTCAGTCACCTGCATCACCAGTATCAGCCTGTCAGTGGCCCATCTCCAGTGTTAGTCTCCATCATCAGCATCTGTATCAGCTCTTCATCAGCAGACATGGCACCCAAGAAGAGCAACATCTCATATCATTTCTTTGAGCCTGAGCTGGCTGGCATCAGGAAGGTCCAGGCCCTTATTACTCCAGACCATATACCACTATTCAGAGAGCATTATGGAGGCATCCTTGATGTGGTTATGGATTTGGACCCTTCCCAGAGGAGCTTGATTCATACTTGCCTGCAGTTCTATGATCCTCCTCTGAGGTGTTTCACCTTCCAGAATTTTCAGTTAGGACCCTTGTTGGAAGAGTATTCATCACTGATTGGTGTACCTGTCAAGGGTGGTGTCCCCTTCAACCCTGAGATGGCTTTTCCCAGTAATGAAGAGGTGACAAAGGCACTGTATCTGGAACCCATTCTGATTGAGCATAACATGACAGCAAAGGCTGGAATCTCTGGTTTGCACTTGGATTTCTTGACCTCTCAGGCTATCCTAAAGGCCTCCTTGGGAGAATGGAAGGCAGTCTGTGCATTGTTAGCCCTCAGCATATATGGGGTTATACTTTTTGCAGATGAGCCTAAGTTTATTAGCAAGAATGCCATTCACCTTTTCATTCTGAGGAACCCAGTACCCACCTTACTGGGAGATTTTTACTACTCTATTCATCAAAGGAATGAAAAGCAAAGAGGAAGGTTGGTGAGATGCTGTGCTCCCCTATTCCATACCTGGCTGCTCAAACACCTGCCCAAGACTGATGCATTCTTGAATCCTCACCAACAGAAGAATTGGGCTAGGAGGCTGGTTGCTTTGACCTCAGATGACATCAGGTGGTGCACCCAGAGCACCAAGGGCAGGGACATCATTACTAGTTGTGGGCAGTTCCCCAATGTACCTCTGATAGGAGTGAAGGGTTGCATCAACTACAACCCTCTGCTATTCAAAAGACAACTGGGCTATGCATTGGTCCACCCTCCTAGAGTGCAAGATCTAGCCAAGACCCTTTATTGTGAGATCAAGCCTAATCTGGCTATTGTCAGGCAAGCATCCTGGGCTTGGGACAATGTCCAGACCAAAGGGATGGCCATTCTTGGGAGATGCAACAATGTGGCCTCAGCTCAGTATTATGAGTGGTCTCATGCCAGGGCTCAAATTTCTGGGATGCCCTTCACCATTGAGGATGCACCTGGACCATCCACAGCACCACCTCCAGCCACTGTCAGCCTGGAAGAGTTTGAGAAGCTGAAAGAGAGGAATGAGAATTTGTCTGAAGCCCTGAAGAGAACCCTCTGGGAGAGGAGTGATGGTCGTATGGACATTGAAAGGTTAGAAAAGCTTAAGGTGGAGCATCTAGCCAGGATTGAAAAGTCAGAGGACTACATCAAGAAGTCAAGGGCTGGAGAACAGATTTTGAAGAATGCCTGTAAAGAGGCCCAGTTCCAGAAGGCTAGGACTGATCTCTATCTGAAAGAAAGCCAAGCTAGGTGGGTCAGGATCACTGAAGCTCGCACTCAGGAGGATAAGAGAACCCAAGACAAGATTGAGCAGTTGGAGGCTAATGCAAAGGAGCAACAGGAAGCTCTGATAGCAGCCCAGAGGGAGGTCTCAGAATTGAAGCTTAGGGCTGGTGTGAAGAGGTCAAAAGACCAGGGCAGACACAAGAAGCTAACCACTGTTATTGCCACCAGGAATCTCCTTATCAGGAACCTCACAGAGCATCCAGCTGACCCTGTAACTGAAGCACTTCTGAAGGAAGTTAAGGAGGATGAGTTTGGTCTTGGTGTCTGACTTTTGCTTGTTATTGCTTTCATTTCATGTACTTTGCTTTTATGTTGTATTTTTGACCCCTTAGAGGGCATGTATTGTAAAAAACAAACTATGTATGATTAACCATCTGTAATATATTCATTAGTTTGTTTCATTTGAATCTCTTTCTCCCAAGCAACATCGAAGCATCTTCTTCAGGGGTCTGGAAAGGTCAAAACCAAGTGCCAAGCCGGATACCTTGGAAACAAATAAGCATATTGCATTGCATGCTAACTTTTGTTTTGTTTTGTAGGTTTTGTTTTGTTTGTTACTAACTCTGTTGTGATTCAGGAACTATTGCTCGACGTCGGGTGTTCCCACTCAACCGTCCACACAGATATCCCACTCGCAACAACCTTCCGGGTATACAAATGGACCAAGTACAACAGGACCTTACAGAGGTCAGGACTCAAATGGCCAATGAGATACTGGAGATGAGAAATCAGATGACCCAGTTTATGGAGGTGATGAATGGATTGGCACAGAGCCAAGAGAGATTAAGGGCGTTAGTAGAAAGGCAGACCCAAGAGGAACCCCATTTAGGGACTGGAGGAACAAGCAACGATGAGAGGGTTCAGCCTCATGTTAATCCACCTGTGGATGGGCCCCACCTTCATCCAGAAATCAACATCCCTGCTAACGTGCAAGGGAATGCTACTGCCGGAAGAGTATTACAAGAAGACCCCCAAGAGGATCAATTCACTGTGATGGGAGCTGGGGATGAAGCCTATGACAGAAGGCTAGATGAAATTGCTGAGAAATTGAGATCTCTGGAGTCTCAAAATTCCCTGGGCTTTGATGTTATGGACATGGGTCTAGTGGACGGGGTAAGGATTCCCATAAGTTTAAACCTCCGTGTTTCGAGAAGTACAACGGGACTTCCTGTCCA
The DNA here is from genome assembly GCA_963966055.1 of Lathyrus aphaca. Taxonomy (NCBI): domain Eukaryota; kingdom Viridiplantae; phylum Streptophyta; class Magnoliopsida; order Fabales; family Fabaceae; genus Lathyrus; species Lathyrus aphaca. The sequence continues at coordinate 161,174,817 of OZ014520.1, read as the reverse complement.
CGAACCCACTTACAATCCTTTCTGGGGAGGCTGAAGGCATACACCATGGATGAAAAGCTATGGATGTTTTATTTTGAAGATAGCTTAACAGGGGCTTCAAGGGAATGGTACTCTCACTTGACTAGAGCAACCATCAGATGCTGGAAGGACCTAGCTGAGGCCTTCATCAGACAGTACCAATACAACTTGGACATGGCTCCTAACAGGACCCTCCTGATGGGAATGTCTCAATCATCCAGGGAAAGCTTCCGGGAATACGCCCAGAGGTGGAGACAGCTTGCTGCTGCTGTCCAGCCACCCATGTCGGAAAGGGAAATGGTCGACATGTTCATAAACACCCTTCAAGGGACATATATTGACAGGCTAGCTGCCTTTTCTTCCACCAGCTTCGCTGACGTAGTCATAGCTGGAGAAAGAATTGAAAGCCTATTAAAGATGGGCAAGATTTCTGACAATGGTGCGAGCTCGTCCAGCAACCCCAGAAAACCTTTTGTAGGTCCAAGAAGAACCGGTGAGACTAATGCTATTCAGGCCAACAGGGGCAGACCGCAATATGTTCATAGGTCAGTGGCAGCAGTCACTATTCCCAATCCAATTCCTCAGCAACCAGCGTATCAACCACAGCAACAACCCCACTACCAGCAACAAGTTCAATATCCTCCTCAGAGAAACTACAACAATAACAACAGCAATAATCAACAAAGACCATTTCAGCAAAGACCATCACAGGCCAATAGGGTGATTGATCCAATACCTATGCCTTATGCCGCTTTATTGCCACAACTCCTGAAGCTCAACCTGGTTGAGTTAAGGACGTTGGCACCACCAGATCCTTCCAGTCTGCCAAGAAATTATGACGCCAACGCCAGATGTGCTTTTCACTCCAATGCACCTGGCCACAGTACAGAGAAATGCAGGGCTTTACAAATGAAGGTACAAGACTTGGTAGATTCTAAAGCTCTAAACTTTGCGCCCCCGCCAAATGTTAACAAGAATCCCATGCCCAACCATGGAGGACCGAGAATTAATGCTGTTGAGGAAGATGAGCCGTCTTTCTTAATAACCAATGTTAGGCAGATTCGGACACCCCTGGTAGAGATTAAAGCTCAACTCCTAGAATGCCAGATATTCCCTGGGTGTAAGCTCGGGTGCGGTTATTGCAACATTTCGGTAAATGGATGTGATAACTTGAGAAGCGGCATAGATGGTCTCATCCAGAGTGGCCTACTTCAAATCACAACATCAACACCTTCAAATCCAGCAATCTCCCTGACAACAATCCCCGAGTCTTCTACAACTGCAACAACAATTATTCCAAACAATTCATCAGGACTATCAACAATGGCTCCGTCCGTCATATCAACAAATCAAGCATCAACAAACATTCCTTCCACAACATCAGCATCCCTTTATTCAGAATCTTCTACAAAATCAACAGCCATTTATCCAGCAAGCTCTTCTACAACACCAGCATATATCTCAGCAGTCACTATTTATTATGATCCGTCAAGTATTCCTCCGAACAACAGTTTTCAACAACAAGCAGTGGCATCTCCTGCCATATCACCAGTTACCATCTACTACGATCCACACACTATTTCAACACCCTCCTCTGCTGCAGTTAGCCCGGTTACCATCACGGTACCTGGACCAATTCCATATGAAAGCAGTAATGCCATCCCTTGGCATTATGGCTCTGACTTTTACTGCAATGGGGAGAAAATCACTCTTGACTCTTCAACATCTTCTCCACAGATTGACAATGTCGGGGGAGGCGGAGGCTTCACCAGAAGCGGACGCCTTTTTGCCTCGCAATCACAAAGACCTAATGCCGAAGCAGAGGCTGCTGCCAAAGCAAAGGGAAAAAGTGTAATATCTAAAGAGCCCATTCTCAAGGAAACACAGAAGACATCTTTTGAACAAGATGTAGACGAGTTTATGAGAATTATCAAGAGGAGTGATTACAAGGTGGTGGATCAGCTTCACCAAACTCCCTCAAAAATCTCCATCCTATCCCTGCTGATGTGTTCCGAAGCTCATCGGAATGCATTACTAAAAGTCTTGCACGCAACATATGTGCCAGAGGAGATCACCGTTAATCAGCTGGAGACCGTGGTAGCAAATGTCAATACCAGCCATGGGTTGGGTTTTACCAATGCTGATCTAACAACTGAGGGATGTAATCACAACAAGGCTTTACACATCACCCTTGAATGCAAGGGTGCTGTTCTATCACATGTACTGGTAGACACTGGCTCTTCACTCAATGTCTTACCAAAGAAAGCCTTGGTGAAGCTGGAGTATGATGGCTTGGCATTGCATCCAAGTAATTTGGTAGTGAGGGCATTTGACGACTTTAAGAGATCAGTGCTAGGAGAGATTGATCTGCCAGTGATGATTGGCCCGCAGACTTTTAAAATTACCTTCTATGTGATGGACATTCAGCCAGCCTACAGCTGTTTGTTGGGTAGACCTTGGATCCATGCCGCTGGCGCAGTTACGTCTACCCTTCACCAGAAGTTAAAATTCGAGTGGGAGGGCCAGATCATCACCATTTGTGGTGAAGAAGATATTTTGGTTAGCCATCTGGCTACATACAAATATATTGAGATGGATGGAGAGATCCATGAAACCATGAGCCAGGGATTTGAAGCCCTAAACATTAATGAAGCATCTGCTGTACTTGGGACCTCCATGACATCTTATCAGCAAGTCAAGAAGGTTGTTGAAGAGGGGAATGCCCAGGGCTGGGGCAAGCTGTTGCCCGTAGAGAAGAAAGAGGACAGATTTGGGTTGGGTTACAAACCAACTCAGCAAGATCAACCAGAGGCTGCTAAGAAGCCCAGTTTTGTTAGTGGGGGGATGCTCACCCCTGATGCAGTAAACAACTTGGAAGATGAGTCGGAAGATGAGCGCAACCTGGAGAGCTGGATACGTCCAAGGATCCCGGGGAGCCGTATCTCAAACTGGTCTTCCCAGGAAATTATAAGGGTTACTCCTTGTCGCTCCCGAGGATTTCCATCCTGGTACAAACGCGAAAGTGGCACGGAAGAAAGAATAGAGTCGCCAGCCAGGCATTTTTATCCCGAAGAGAGGGAATGGTAATGCTGCACAAACCAGAAGAAAGAAAAGGAAGGACACGGGTCCTGCGAACCAAAGAGACTGGGATCGGGAGTCGGTTATGACCTGGGAAGGTATTAGCACCCCAGATCATCCGCCGTACCCGACGGGATCCACGCTTGCGAAAGAAACTGTTTCAAAGGGTGAGGGTATGAAAAATGCAGCAAAGAAATGAATACGAAAAGAAACTGGAACTGGAAAAGAACTGAATAAGAAAACAAAAGGAAAAAATGTAGGGAAAATAAAGATTGTGCTCGAACGGGCCCTACCCCGCTGCCTACGTACCTCATCGGGATAATGAGGATCAGAGACGCCGTAGTTCCCCTAACTAGGGGTACTAAAAGGAAATTGCTTGAGAATTAAGGCTTGAACTGCCTATGCCATTGCTCAGGTGTTGCAGGCTCGGACGACGAGTGCGTAACCGTCTTGCAAAATGACAAGTAGGAGCAAGTTCGCGTACGGAGCGAAGGAGATGAGAAAAGAATTCCCGAAGGAAAGACGCTTATTGCTTGCTTGGTGTTTTTTTAGAAGCTTTTATGAGTGAAAGTTTGCATAGGTGAGTGTACTTAAGTCTTACTCAATGGGATGTGTACATCTCACATCATCCCGAAATGGAATGCGCAAGAGGCACACCTATCTATGGAGGAAATCCCCAAAGCTAGTCCCACAAGTGAAGGCTCAAGCACACTAACCTATTATCATTATTAAGTGTTTTTGTGGTTTTTTTGGTTAAGAAGTGTTTTTTAGCTTTTTCTTTGTGAGGTACTCATGCTAAGACCTATCCACCACGAGTGATGACTCACACCTCGCCCCGAAATGGGACGCATGTGAACATCTCATAGCAAAGTCTCATGTCACATGAAAGTACTCAACCTTTATTAAGTGAATTAAAATTAAGTTTGAAGATGAGAAGAGAGATAGAACCAAAAGAGCAAAAGGAAAAAAAAAACTAGAGGGAAGCTTCTATCCTAAGTTAGCATGCATGGAATTCCTAGAGTTTGTGAGGTTCCTATCCTAATGAAGAAGGAAGAAGAAGAAAAAGAAGAGATGAGAAAGGCCTAAGCCCAACAACAAAGGGTTAGTTCAAATAACAAAAGAGGAAAGATGAAAAAGTTGAAATGTGGATAAGCATCCACACTTCTCTTACCATGAGCCCCTGAAATGTTAGCAAAATCCAGCAAATCAATCACCACAAACATGGAATTAAACATGCCCAAAGGTTCTTGAAAACAAAAGTCAAACAACATGCCAACCATAGCAAACACACGACTTACGCGTCGAAAACATGCAAGCATACATCAACCAGCAAGCAAACACCTTAGAATATCATGTCTAATGATCATACAACGATTCATGGCAATTAGAACAAGCAAAGGGATCAAACAAACTCAAAACAGCCCTGAAAAACCATTCTGCATCAGTGTTAACCGGTTAACCATATGCGTTAACCGGTTAACCAGTCAAAACCTGCACAAAACACACAGAAAAAACAGGGCGTTAACCGGTTAACCATATGCGTTAACCGGTTAACACTGTAAAAACAGCAGCAAATTCCTGCAGAAAACAGCATTTCAAAAACAGCTTATTCAAATAAGCTGCACCAGACCAGCACTCCATTACGCATGGAAAAATAGATCAATGCACATCAATCCATAACATTATGCTCATGAACACTAACAACCGGATCCGGATACCAATCTACCAATCAAATCATGCAACACAATCAATTACACAAACACTTGGTGGATCTAAAGCACAAGCAATGCAAATAAGCTAAAAACAGAGTTGGATCTGGAATTAACCAACCTACAAAGCGGAGGTATGCTTTGGTAATTGTTGATTATGCTGAAAATGATAGATCTCGCGCAAAACCTTGAAGATCCGATGCTAATCTCCACCCTCCATGCAAAATAAATGCAAGATCAAGCTCTTGATGCAGAATTTTGATCCAAAAGCACTTCTAGATCTCAAACCAGATCTGAATCTCCAATAAAACCAGCAAAGAGGTGCAAAGAAGCTATGAATGGAGGTTTAGTTCCAAGATCTACACACCTCAAGGCAAGGTTGTGTGGTCTTCAAAGAGGAACTTTGAGGGATTTGGAAAATTGGGAGAGAAAAGTGAGAGAATTGTGAGTGAGAGCAATGAAAATTCAGAAATGGGAGTGAAAAATGAGGGAGAGCCCCCTTGGTTTGGAGAGAAATGGAATATATATGGTTTAGGGTTGGGGCCCAAAATCTTGGTTTGGGATCCAAAAAATGTGGCTTGGTAATGTGATTAGGTTTTAGGGTTGGAAAGAGGTTTGGATACATGCTCTAGATCCTTCTCAAATTCAAATGAAATTCAAATGAATAAAAATCAGAAAATTGGAAAATGGGGCCCAAAACACACATGCTGAAAATGCTGCTGGAAATTCAAATTTCGCAGCTGTTAACCGGTTAACCATATGCGTTAACCGGTTAACGCATGCAAAATTTGAATTTCCCCCCTTTTGGTGGGAAACTTCAAAAATGATGCCGGCGCCCGCCGTTTCAAGCTGATTTTGATCCTTTCTTCCTTTTTAAGCTTTGAACCTGATACAGAGCTTGTGCAGAGTGATCCTGTGAAATTTTTTTTTTGCCTGGTCACCATGCTCTCGATTCTTATCTGTGGTGCTTCGAACTTTCCAGATGGTTGGTCATATGCCTTATGCTAGAACATGTGAGTGTTATGCCTCATTTTTCTATGCAAAATGCTAAGGACATGATCCGTTATGATGACTATGATGCGATATGATGCTTAAAATGAAGAGGGCAAATTTGGGGTGTTACAGCTGCCCCTATTCAATCATCAGTTAATCCGAAAAGGATGATAGCAGCGAGCTATCGACCATTCAAGATAAACTGTGATTGAATACCAAGAAGACCAGAAATTTGCACTCTGACGAAGAATGCAACATCGGGGAATAAACCCGTCCAGATGACGCTCTGGGGACTGCAGGGGAGAAAGAAGCGAACGAGCTTCCTCCCAGCTAAGGTTGATAGCTGAAATAAAGACATGTTGACAGACGAGTCTTCAAACAATCCTGTGACGCCAGGAGCTGGACATACGAGTCCTCAAAACTTCAAGACAATAATCTGAGACAGACGAGTCTTCGAATGACCTGTGACGCCAGGTGCAGAGAGCGGACGAGCCCCTTAAAGAACTTCACAGTATCCTGAGATAGACGAATCTCCTTCACTAATCCTTACGCAGATAAGTGGAATAAGACTGACGAGTCTTCTTCGGATAACCCTTACGCAAGCTCCGGGAATGCATATAAGTCTGTGGGATAGACATGCAATCAAGGTAGACGAACCTTCCTCATATATTATCCGCGGATATATGGCACAAGACAGACGAGTCTTCTGAGCAAACCTGTTACGCCAGGTGCAGCCACCATAATTGGTGCTTGAGACAGACGAGCCTCCTTCGGATTTACCTGTTACGCCAGGACCGGTAATCATTTCGACATTTAATTCCCACTGTCAGGATTTTAAACCTCTTCAATACAGACGAGTATTGGATGATCATCAAGAGAACACAGACGAGTGCCAATAGTCAATGATACAGACGAGTATCAGACGATGATCTGAGAAACACAGACGAGTGTTTCAGGCAATGACACAGACGAGTATCAGCCACTGGTATAGACGAATACCAGAAATTCAAACACAGACGAGCATTTGATGTAGTCACAGAAATATTTTCACATTCAGGTGCAAGCTAGCACAGACGAGTGCCGAGGATGATACAGACGAGTATCCAGGCAAAGCAGACGAGCTTCAAAACACAAACGACTTCTGGGGAATAAAAGCAGACGAGCTTTAACCAAACACAGACGAGTGCCGGGTCGTTGCAGACGAGCAACAACAAAGAATACATATCAAGGCACAGACGAGTGCAACGAAGGATCCAATACCAAACACAGACGAGTGTTGGGGAGGTTGCAGACGATGCTGGGGACATCTCTAAGCACAGACGAGTGCTGGGATTTGCAGACGAGCAAACAACAACGGATACAATCAAACACAAACGAGTGTTGAGGAGTTGCGGACGAGCAACAGATGAGCAACAAGCACGGACGGGCGCCGAGCAACCTTCAAAGGAGTAACAAGCACATATGAGTGCTAAAAGATGCGGTCGAGCATCAAATAAAGATGCGAGCACGGACGAGCACTGGGCACTTCTTAGGGAATACGCCTCAAATAAAGAGGAATGACATGCACGGGCGAGTGCTGCAGGGATGCGGACGAGCACCAAATGAAGATACGCGCATCAACGAGTACAGGCAACTTCGCTGGGGAGAGAAAACTTCAAAGAATAACAAGCACGGACGAGTGCCGAGAGCTGCGAACAGTCATCACACAAAGATGCTAGCACAGAAGATTGCTGGAGAGTACCTCAAATAAAGGGGAAACCGCTGGGGAAAAGGCACGGACGAGTGCCGGGGAATACCTCAAATAAAGAGGAATCTGCTGAGGAAAGGGCACGGACGAGTGCTGAAAGAGGATGGGCACGGACGACTGCCGGGGAATACCTCAAATAAAGAGGAATCTGCTGAGGAAAGGGCACGGACGAGTGCTGAAAGAGGATGGGCACGGACGACTGCCGGGGAATACCTCAAATAAAGAGGAAACCGCTGGGGAAAAGGCACGGACGAGTGCCGGGGAATACCTCAAATAAAGAGGAATCTGCTGAGGAAAGGGCACGGACGAGTGCTGAAAGAGGATGGGCACGGACGACTGCCGGGGAATACCTCAAATAAAGAGGAATCTGCTGAGGAAAGGGCACGGACGAGTGCTGAAAGAGGATGGGCATCAAATAAAGATGCGAGCACAGACGAGTGCTAGTAGATATAGACTCTACTGGGGAAAGCAAACGAGCAATACCACCGGGCTAACACATACGAGTGTTGAAAGATGCAAACGCGCAGCAATAACACATGATACATTACTGCTGGGGATAATTCTGCTTAGAGATAACACATACAAGTGTTGAAGATTGCAGACGAGCAACAAACGGATGCCTAATCGGCAATAAGAGATACGACTCTGCAGGGGAAAACAAATCAAGAGGTCTGGATACACACTCTGACTGAGGTGATGAATACCTGGCTGCATCATCAAATACCCAAAGTACGGCAACTTTGCTGGGGACATATTTCACTGACGGAAGCGAAAATCAAATATGACCACTGTGGGAACAGGAACATCCTCAGACTTGGCTGGAGAAGCTTCTTGGGCAAACACTCTGACTGGGGAGAGCATCTGATAACTCAAGACTCTGAGGGGATATCAGGCTTTCAGGTACCTGATAGGCATACTCTGATGGGGATAGGGGAGTGCTAATTCCATCTCTGATGATGTCAGGCTTTCGGGCACCTGCTGGGTATACTCCGCTGGGGAAGAATGAAATGCTACTTCACTGGGGAAGAAAAGCTTGCTTGGACTGCCACCAAGGCTTGCTGGGAGGGAAATCTCTGCTGGAGATGCCAGGCTTCAGATACCTGCTGGGAAAGGAAATCTCTGCTTGGGGGATACCGTACTGGGGAAGTACTCGGCTGGGGAGGTACTCCGCCGGGGAATATTAAATCGCTTGAGAGAATGTGACGCCAACCTGCAACCTGCAACAACAGAAGACACACGCGTGTCCCGGGGATTTGCATGGAATGATCGGTTCATCCATCGTCACCCGACGCTCAAAGAGGGTTACAGTTTCCCTGCATGTCAGTTTTCTTTTCAAGATTATCACCATGTTTAGATGCAATGCTATTTTTGCCAAAACTCAGGACATTTTGTAAACAAAAAATAAACACACACAGCTTTTTGACTGAATATTATTTTTATTGAATGGCCTCTGAATAGGCAAAGATTTACATCAGGAAGCAACCACCTGGAAAGAGGTAGCCACTATAAAAATTGAGAAAAGAAACTATCCTAATGGCAATGTACGCGGCATTCCAAGGAGTTCCATTTCTGCTATGACCTGCATGTCTTCAAGACTCTCCATTCTGTTTTGGCTCTCTGAGAGGACAAGGGGACTGCTTCCTATCCTTCCGGTATTGTCAAACTGTACAAAACGATGACGTGGTTCAGATAACTTGGATCACAGTTGTTCGCTTATTCCCTTATTTTGCGTGGATCGCCCTCTCGGGTTTTCAATCCACCGGGATACCCTTTTTTGCCTGAGCTGTCCAATGCGGCTTTTCAACTCAGCGGGTGTACATTTTTTTTTTTTATTCATTTCCCTAATTTTTGCCCGAGCTTTTTATTCTGTTTTTAGCTCGCCGGGATGCCCTTTTCTTGCCTGGACTTACATTCTGTTTTTGCGTCCAGCGGGTCTCTTTATGCGAAGTATTTTTTAACTGCGTCCGAGTTAATAGGGGATGGGAAGTCTTCTCCATCCATAGTGGTGAGCATCAGTGCCCCTCCTGAGAATACTTTCTTCACTATGAATGGTCCTTCGTAGTTTGGGGTCCACTTGCCCCTGTTATCTGAACCTGGAGGAACGATCCTCTTCAACACAAGTTCTCCCACTTGATACTCTCGAGTACGTACTCGTTGATCGAATGCCCGCTTCATTCTCCTCTGATAAAGCTGACCATGACAGATAGCCGCTAATCTCTTTTCCTCAATTAGACATAGCTGGTTGTAACGAGTACGCACCCATTCAGCCTCATCCAGTTTGACGTCCATCATCACACGCAGTGAAGGAATCTCTACTTCAACAGGCAGGACTGCTTCCATGCCGTACACTAGAGAGAAGGGAGTTGCCCCTGTTGACGTCCTGACCGACGTTCGGTACCCATGCAAAGCAAACGGTAACATCTCATGCCAATCCTTGTAGGTGACAACCATTTTCTGCACAATCTTCTTGATATTCTTGTTAGCTGCCTCTACCGCACCATTCATCTTTGGTCGGTAAGGAGAAGAATTGTGATGCTGTATTTTGAAGTCCCGACATAAGTCTGCCATCATCTTGTTGTTGAGATTAGAACCATTATCAGTAATGATCCTCTCGGGCACTCCATATCTGCATATGATATCTCTTTTCAGAAATCTCGCCACCACTTGACGAGTGACATTGGCATAAGACGCCGCTTCTACCCACTTAGTAAAGTAATCAATCGCGACCAGAATGAAGCGATGACCGTTCGAAGCAGTTGGCTCAATCTTCCCGATCATGTCAATGCCCCACATAGAGAAAGGCCAAGGAGATGACATGACATTAAGCGGGTTAGGAGGAACATGCACTTTATCTGCATATATTTGGCACTTGTGGCATTTACGAGCGAATGAACAACAGTCTGCATCCATTGTCATCCAGTAATACCCTGATCTCAGCAGTTTCTTTGCCATAGCATGCCCTCCTGCATGGGTACCGAAAGATCCTTCATGGACTTCCTGCATCAACAGGCTTGCTTCGTGTCTATCCACGCATCTGAGCAAGACCATGTCGAAGTTCCTCTTGTACAAAACCCCGTCTGTGTTCAAGAAGAAACTAGCAGCAAGTCGTCTCAAGGTCTTCTTGTCTTTGGAAGATGCCCCTGTTGGGTATTCTTGCTTCTCCAGGAATAACTTGATATCAAAATACCAAGGTTTCTCATCAGACACGGCGTCTACAGAGAAAGCATAAGCGGGAGAGTCAAGCCTGGAGATGTCAATTCTGGGCACAAAGTTCCAACACATGACTTTAATCGACGAAGAGAGAGTAGCCAAAGCATCGGCAAATTGATTTTCGTCGCGTGGTATGTATTTGAGTTCAACTGTTGTGAAGAATGTCAACAGTTTTCTAGCATAATCCCTGTACGGAATCAGATGCTCTTGATGTGTATACCACTTGCCGGTAATTTGGTTAATGACGAGGGCTGAATCTCCGAATATGTCGAGGTTCTTGATCCGAAGATCAATTGCCTCCTCTATTCCCATTATACACGCCTCGTATTCCGCTTCATTGTTGGTGCAGCCAAAAGTAATTTTGGCAGCGAAGGGTAAATGAACACCTTCGGGAGTAATGAGTACGGCACCAACTCCACGACCATTGATATTGACAGCCCCATCAAACATCAACTTCCATTTGGATTCAGGATCAGTTCCCTCCTCCGGAAGTGGTTCCTCATAATCGTTTGTTTTGAGGCACATGATGTCCTCATCAGGGAAATCAAATCTCATCGGTTGATAGTCATCCTCAAGAGGTTGCTGAGCAAGGTATTCCGACAATACACTTCCTTTGATGGCTTTCTGAGAAGTGTACTGGATGTCGTATTCAGTTAAAATCATCTGCCACCTAGCAACCCTTCCGGTCAATGCTGGTTTCTCGAAGATGTACTTGACGGGGTCCATCTTGGAAATGAGAAGTGTGGTATGGGTCAACATATACTGCCTCAGTCGGCGAGCAGCCCATACCAAAGCGCAGCAAGTTTTCTCGAGCAGTGAGTATCGGGATTCACAGTCGGTAAACTTTTTGCTAAGGTAATAAATGGCATACTCTTTTCGACCAGACTCGTCATGTTGGCCGAGCACACACCCCATCGACCCTTCTAGCACGGTCAAGTACATGATTAACGGTCTCCCCTCCACCGGAGGCATCAGAATTGGAGGTTCCTGCAAGTATTCCTTTATTTTGTCGAAAGCCCTTTGGCAATCATCATTCCACCTGACCGTCTGCTCTTTTCTTAGCAGTTTGAATATCGGTTCGCACGTGGCAGTTAGGTGAGATATGAACCGAGAGATATAGTTCAATCTACCTAAGAACCCGCGCACTTCTTTTTCTGTCTTTGGTGCAGGCATATCTTGAATAGCTTTCACTTTAGCAGGATCTACCTCAATTCCCCTTTGACTTACAATGAAACCCAGCAACTTTCCAGAACGCACTCCGAAGGTGCACTTGTTCGGATTCAACCTCAGTTTGTACTTGATCAATCTGTCAAACAGCTTCTTCAAATTAACCAAATGCTCCTCTTCGTCTTTGGACTTTGCAATCATATCATCCACATAACATTCTATCTCCTTGTGGATCATGTCATGGAACAACGTGACCATTGCCCGCTGATAAGTTGCCCCAGCGTTCTTCAAACCAAAGGGCATGACCTTGTAGCAGAATGTTCCCCACGGGGTAATGAACGTTGTCTTCTCCATGTCCTCCGGCGCCATTTTTATCTGATTATAACCGGAGAATCCATCCATGAAGGAGAACACTGAGAATTGAGCAGTATTGTCGACCAACACGTCAATGTGTGGCAACGGAAAATCATCCTTTGGGCTTGCTCTGTTCAAATCTCGATAGTCAACGCACATCCGGACCTTGCCGTCCTTCTTAGGTACTGGTACGATGTTAGCTACCCAAGGTGGGTAACTAGTCACGGCAAGGAACCCGGCATCCCACTGTTTCTGCACCTCCTCTTTAATCTTCATCGCCATATCCGGGCGAGTTCTTCTCAACTTTTGCTTCACAGGAGGACAGTCTTCTCTCAGGGGTAGCTTATGCATCACGATGTCGGTATCCAACCCTGGCATATCTTGATATGACCAAGCAAAGATATCCACATACTCTCTCAACATACTGATCAGTTCTTGTTTGACGTCGGCCTGCAGATTGGCCCCTATCTTGATTTCTTTCTTTGCATCTTCACTGCCAATGTTGATGGTCTCAATCTCCTCTTGATGAGGCTGAATAACTCGTTCCTCTTGTTTCAACAATCTGACCAACTCTTCAGGGAGGTCACAGTCTTCCTCAACCCCTTCATCAGCTTGGTAGACTGGATTATCAAAGTCATGCATAGTCATAGCAGGAACGTTATCCGTGGAATCCGGATGATCGGCACTGCACAAATGATGTGCTTATTCAGAATCTGCTTAAAGAAACGCTAACACAAAGCAAAAATGAAAACACATTGCCATTTTTATATTGTTTTTTGTGAAAAAGTTTAAAAACAAAGAAAGAGAGCACAATTTGTCTGAAAATGTCCTTTTATTTCATGGCAAAAATAACGATGCAATACAAAACATGGTGGCCCAGTACAATGGATCCAAACATCTTGGGCAGAATGCTGGATTTGACAATGCAGTATGCTAATAAAAGGAAACAAAACAATTACTTTGAGAGCCAGGTGACTTGAACAATGTCCTCAGCAGACCAATTTCCTAGCTCTTCGCCGGGTGCACACGGGCGTATCCAATTGTTGTCCCAATCTCGGTCACTATCCCCGCCTTGGCTTGCCATACAGATTTGATCGCGGTTGAGCAACCCAGTACTTGTGAATGCAACAGCTTTACCACTCTGAGTAGACCCTCCAGGTTGATACCCTAAGCCAAATTTGTCATCTTTCTTTTCCATCTCCAATAGCTTGCCCCAGCCCTGAGCATTGCCTGATTGGACGACCTCTTTTGCTTCCCGGTAGGAATGAATTGACGTGCCTTCGTTGTTTTTCTTCACCGGAGTCAAGATACTGACGTCTGCCTCAAACGCTTGGCACAAAGTCTCGTGAATTTCTCCGTCCATTTCCACATATTTAAATGTCGACAGGTGGCTGACGAAAATATCTTCTTCCCCACAAACTGTGATGACCTGGCCGTCCACCACATACTTAAGCTTCTGGTGTAAAGTTGAGGTGACCGCTCCAGCTGCGTGTATCCACGGTCTGCCCAACAAGCAACTATACGCAGGCTGGATGTCCATGACATAGAAGACACTCTTGAAGACTTGAGAGCCTATCTTAACAGGCAACTCAACCTCTCCGAAAACGGATCTTCTTGAACCATCGAAAGCTTTAACCACCAGATCACTCGGCGTCAGAATAACCCCATCGATGTTAAGCTTCATCAGCGCCTTCTTCGGGAGCACATTCAAAGAAGAGCCTGTGTCCACAAGGACATGAGACAACACAGCGCCCTTGCATTCCATCGTGATGTGCAGTGCTTTATTGTGATTCCTTCCCTCCAAAGTGAGATCTCTGTCAGTGAAGCCCAAGCCATGGCTAGCGTTGACACTTCCGACAACAGCTTCAAGTTGATTGACCGTAATCTCTTGAGGAACGTAAGCCATTTGAAGTACTTTCAGCAAGGCTTCTCGGTGCGCGGGAGAACACATCAACAGTGACAAGATAGAAATCTTTGAAGGCGTCTGATTCAGTTGGTCAACCACCTTGTAGTCACTCCTTTTGATGATCTTCATAAATTCCTCTACCTCTTTCTCAAACGTCCCCTGCCCAGCCACAGGAGTATCTGACTCATCATTCGCAGTCTGCTTTCCTTTGCCTTTAGATGAAGCTTCGGCCTCGGGATCCTTTCTCAGTGCAGGGGGAGCAAACAAACGGCCACTTCGAGTAAAACCTCCAACACCTCCCACATTTTCAATAGTCGGGTCAGCAACAGGTCTACTTTCCATCTTCTGTCCCGCCACATAGACATCAGAACCATAATGCCACGGAATGGCCCTATCATCGGTATATGGCACTGGCCCAGGTACAGTTATAGTCACAGGACTAATCTGAGGAGTGTAAACGGTAACCGGCTCTTGTCTGACGGGCATGTCAGCTTCATCGTAGAAGATAGTAATGGTTGACACATCATCAGCCTTTTCATTACTAATCTTGCTAAATTGCAGAGATCCAACATCAATCAACTTTTGCAAACCCGTCTTCAATTTCTCGCAACCATTCACAGTACTTGCACAGTCTTCGCAATCGAGAGAACAACCAGGAAACACTTGACCCTTCAAAAGTCTCTCTTTCACCACTTTCAACGGTGTCTTGACTTCATCAATACTCAGTACCAAACTCAACTTGTCATCACGCTCAACAGCATTAACTCTTGCCCCTCCATGATTAGGTATAGGGTTCGAGTTGATATTCGGTGGTGGCGCAAAGTTGATTGCCTTTGAATCCACGAGATCTTGAACTTTATGATGCAGCGCCCTGCACTTCTCGGTTGAGTGCCCGGGTGCTCCTGAATGAAAAGCGCATCGCGCGTTGACATCATAACCAGCTGGAAGCTCTCCAGGAGGTGGTGGTGCCAAAGTCCTCAATTGAATAAGGTTCAAATCCAGTAGTCTCGGCAACAAGGCAGCATATGTCATCGGAATAGCTTCAATCATCCTGTTAGCTGGGCGAGTCGGCCTCGGCTGATAAGGTCTTTGCTGGTAGTTGGCTCTAGGTTGTTGCTGTTGTTGTTGCTGTTGTGGTGGAGGTAACATTTGTTGTACGGGAGCTGCAGGAATAGTGACGGCAGCCACATGTCCATAAGGTCTTCTGTAACCACGGCCCTGGCTTCGGCCAAATACAGCATTGGTCTCGCCTTCTCGCCTTCTCGGAGGTCCGCTGAAAGCTTTCCTCGCTCCATTTGAACTACTAGCACCGGGGTCTTGTATCTTCCCCATTTTCAACAACGTTTCGACCCTTTCTCCCGCAATGACAATATCGTTGAACTTTGTAGCAGAACTTGACGCCAGTCTTTCAAGAAATACTCCCTGGAGGGTACCCATAAACATATCGGCCATCTCATTCTCTAACAAGGGTGGCTGCACCCTGGCAGCTAACTGACGCCACCTCTGAGCGTATTCTTTGAAGCCTTCTTTTGCTGTCTGAGCCATATGTTGCAACTGGGTGCGATTCGGAGCCATGTCCATGTTATACTGGTACTGCCTCACAAAGGCTTCAGCAAGATCTTTCCAGCTCTTAACATTGACCCTGCTGAGCTTCATGTACCACTCAAGGGAAGCTCCCACTAAGCTGTCCTGAAAGTAATACATCCACAGTTTTTCATCGTCTGTATGCGCAGCAATTCTCCCCACATATGATTGCAGATGGGTCTTTGGGCAAGCAGTGCCGTTGTACTTCTCGAAAGTAGGAACTTTGAACTTATACGGAATTCTGACTCCCGGAACCAAACCCAAGTCTGTTATATCGAATCCCAAAGAGCTCTGGGACTGAATAGCCTTGATCTGCTCGGCCATCTCTTCGAATCTCTTGTTCATTTCGACCCCTTGACCCTCGGTCTCATCAAGCAAAGTGAACTGGTCATCCTGGTGATCCACATGAATGTTATGCATCCCGTCATTGACTACGGTCGCCCCTGGTTGTATAACATGAGGTCCACCCTGACGTGCGCCTGCACCGGTATGATTATCAGCATTAGCAGCGGCAGCAGCGTTCCGGTTCTGATTTTCAACCAACTCTCGCAGCTGTTCTTGATTCTGCCCCATGCCGGTCATTAACGTCATGAAGTTGTCCATCCTCTGCCTTAGATCTGCTAAGTCTGCCTGCATTTGATCCATGGCTCGCTCTCGGTTAACCTTGGTTGGGTATCTGTGCACTGTTGGTTGATCTCGGACTTTTCGAGGAGCTATAGTGCCTGAAACACAAAATACATTAGTAACCGAGACATTACCTGCAAAACAACAAACAGGTTATATGGATGCAATGCAGTTGTTTATGTTTCCAAACACAAGTCACTTATGCCCCGGCTCCGGTATTTAGCAAAGAAAACCAGATGGGTACTGATCCTCGACTTTCAGAAACCTTTGCGGGAAACCACATTCAAACCATAATAGCAAGCAAACCAGGAAATAGTGAGAAACATCTTAACATAGATCAGCCTATAGGCACAATAAAACAGAATTCCTCAAAGAGTACGAGCTCTTACAGAGTATAAACAAACAACTAGGACTCCTACAACATGCCCGTAGGTAATCCAAATACAAAAAGACAAACTAAGAAGCATAACCGCCGTCTGATGATCCTGAAACTCCATCATCAGATCTGACCTTCTTGACTCCTGCCATCAACTTGAGGTCTTCAATCTCTTTGAGTGCTTCTTCGAGGGCTTGTTGACTGTCTGCGAGCTGTTGAGTCTTCTCTCTGCGAATCCTGTGGGCCTGCTCCACCTCTTCTTTCTTGTAAGCCATCTGAAATTCAAAGAAATCTTCTTTTTCTTTATATTGCTTCAACTCTTGCTCTCTTTGTCCCTTCAACCAGACAATAGACTGACGAGCATCTCTAAGGGTCTTTGACTTCTTCTTGCGCTCAACTTCTCTTTGGGCTTCCATCATCCCCAATCTGTGGAAATGTGCTTCCTTTCCTGCAAAGTCCTTCTCCTTAGCCTCCAAAGTCATCTGTATCTTCAGCAACTTCTCCTCAGCTTCCTTCTTGGCCCTGTTAGCTTGGTAATACAAGCTTACCATCTCGGTATTTTCAACTCTAACTGCATGTAGCTGGGCTTCTAACTTCTCGAATTCCTCTAAAGGCACAGTATCAATGGACTCAGCAACTGGTGGAACTGGTGCTGAAAACGGTAGCAAAACTCTTCTGGCTCTGTCTTTCAACCAAGCTTCGTACTCTGGGAATGTCTGATTGTTGCACTTCCCGAAACTAGCTATTCCTTCTCCTTTGATGCTTTTCCAAGCCCCCGCAACCTTCCTCACTAAGGGCATATTATCTTTCACGGAAAAGTAGAAAATGGGGGTCAGCTTCAAATCTTCAGGCACATCTCTCAAAGCGTATCCTAATTGTCTTCTTAACAAGATTGGATTGTAATTAATCCCTCCAGTTACTCCCAACAAAGGCACACTATGATAACCTCCGCAGCTGGTAATAAAACGTGCCCCTTGCAGCCTTTGAGTGAACCATCTAACATCCTTGGCAAGCAACTTTTCCAGCTTCTGGGCCCATATCAAGCTATGGTCACTAAACACTCCCGTATTAGGCAAGTGCCTCATGAACCACATGTGAAATAACGGAGCACAGCATCGGACCAAACCTCCCCTCTTCTTCTCAGTCTTGTAATGAACCGAATAATACAAGTCCCCAAGTAAGGTAGGCACAGGATTCTTCAGCAAAAAGAGATGTATGGCATTTATATCGATGAACCTCTCCATATCAGCAAACAAAATGGTGCCATAGATAGAAAGAGCCAAGATAGCACAGACCGCATCCCATTCTTCTTCAACAGCCAATTCTTCCGCCTTCTTTACCAGAACCTCCAAAGAAAACCCAGACACACCTCCTTTGATAATGGTCAAAGACTTCACAGTAGAAGGACTCAAATAAAGAGCCTTAGCAATAGCCTCCGGTGCTGGTCTACTCATCTCAGAGTTGAAAGGAACCTGATCTTGAACTGGCACACCCAGGATCAAAGCATACTCCTCCAGCATAGGGCCCAACTGGAAATCAGGAAAGGTGAAGCAACGGAGCTGAGGATCATAATACTGAAGCAATGTATGAATGGCACTCCTCTCTGAAGGATTTAGCTCTATCACCACATCAAGAATACTCCCGTAGGCTTTTCTGAATCTCTCTACCTGGTTGGGCGTAATCAGCTTTACCATCTTCTTCAGCAAACCAATCTTGACATCAAAGAACTTGAAGTGAATATTCTGCTTGCGAGGATCTTCCATCTTTGAAGAGAATACCGGAACCGGAAGCAGAGATATGAACCTGTGAATGAAAACAAAACAATGATTAATGATGCAATGATGCAATGCAGATGCAAATGCAAGGGCATATGACCAACTGGGACCATCTGGAGTCTGGCTACTGACAAAGCCCCTCTGAACAACTGACAACCCAAAAGTCCACTGAATCACACTCTCTGATAGTCATAACCCTCTAAAGAGAATCTCTGGACCATAATATCACGAATACCGGAACCAGAAAACCAGAACTCCGGAACCAAAGTGACTGTATCATGAACATGAACTGCGCTGATAACAAGGGTATGATGAGGTCAAGGGCTCCTGCAAACCTGTAAACCCATCCCCAGTCTCACGGGTGTGCTCCGGGTCAAACATCACGGACTCTCAAAGCCGAATAGCAATAATACTTTCACCATTTCCGAGAAATGGCTCATGACCAAATCAGGGAATCGGTTAGGCATTATGTACTACGCAGGGAGGCCTCAGCTGAGTCCGGGAAAAACAAGCATCCCTTATAGGTTCCCAGCTTCAAGCGCTGAAATCGAGAAACAACAGTACATTCAGCCCGTAGGATACAGTACTAATGTCATACGACCAGATGCTTTGACTGAGTTCCTATAAGAGAACCAGGCCATCCTATGCGAGTTCCCAGTGGACCCTCGGGTGCGAATGGGTTTGCCACAGAATGTGGTCTGCCACTGTCACCACTGGAGAGGGTTGTTTCCACAAAGGTTCTCAATGATCGGTCCCCAGATGCACATAACTATCAAGGTCCTATCCCGAAGTGGAGGAAATCCCCACACAAGATATTTCCAAGACGGTCGCAGTCTGGGCGTGAAACACATCGCCACTCATCATGCCACATGCGAGTACAATATGCCCACTTCTAATCCTAGGGTGCACTCAAGCCGGGTACTTGGCTTATCTTTCAGAAACAGTATCACCCATCCCACCAAACAGAAAACCAGTCCAGACAGTCCAGTATGATATATGATGCGGAAAATAAATACTGAAAACTGTAAATAAAGCTGTAAATAAAGCTGTAAATAAACAACAATAAAATACAACAAGCCACATCAAACAAGCATCACCCAATGAAACAACAACACACAAGCGCTAGGAGAGACTCACAGGGGAACCAGAGATTCTGGGTTCGATCCCCAGCAGAGTCGCCAAGCTGTCGCTCCCGAGGATTTCCATCCTGGTACAAACGCGAAAGTGGCACGGAAGAAAGAATAGAGTCGCCAGCCAGGCATTTTTATCCCGAAGAGAGGGAATGGTAATGCTGCACAAACCAGAAGAAAGAAAAGGAAGGACACGGGTCCTGCGAACCAAAGAGACTGGGATCGGGAGTCGGTTATGACCTGGGAAGGTATTAGCACCCCAGATCATCCGCCGTACCCGACGGGATCCACGCTTGCGAAAGAAACTGTTTCAAAGGGTGAGGGTATGAAAAATGCAGCAAAGAAATGAATACGAAAAGAAACTGGAACTGGAAAAGAACTGAATAAGAAAACAAAAGGAAAAAATGTAGGGAAAATAAAGATTGTGCTCGAACGGGCCCTACCCCGCTGCCTACGTACCTCATCGGGATAATGAGGATCAGAGACGCCGTAGTTCCCCTAACTAGGGGTACTAAAAGGAAATTGCTTGAGAATTAAGGCTTGAACTGCCTATGCCATTGCTCAGGTGTTGCAGGCTCGGACGACGAGTGCGTAACCGTCTTGCAAAATGACAAGTAGGAGCAAGTTCGCGTACGGAGCGAAGGAGATGAGAAAAGAATTCCCGAAGGAAAGACGCTTATTGCTTGCTTGGTGTTTTTTTAGAAGCTTTTATGAGTGAAAGTTTGCATAGGTGAGTGTACTTAAGTCTTACTCAATGGGATGTGTACATCTCACATCATCCCGAAATGGAATGCGCAAGAGGCACACCTATCTATGGAGGAAATCCCCAAAGCTAGTCCCACAAGTGAAGGCTCAAGCACACTAACCTATTATCATTATTAAGTGTTTTTGTGGTTTTTTTGGTTAAGAAGTGTTTTTTAGCTTTTTCTTTGTGAGGTACTCATGCTAAGACCTATCCACCACGAGTGATGACTCACACCTCGCCCCGAAATGGGACGCATGTGAACATCTCATAGCAAAGTCTCATGTCACATGAAAGTACTCAACCTTTATTAAGTGAATTAAAATTAAGTTTGAAGATGAGAAGAGAGATAGAACCAAAAGAGCAAAAGGAAAAAAAAAACTAGAGGGAAGCTTCTATCCTAAGTTAGCATGCATGGAATTCCTAGAGTTTGTGAGGTTCCTATCCTAATGAAGAAGGAAGAAGAAGAAAAAGAAGAGATGAGAAAGGCCTAAGCCCAACAACAAAGGGTTAGTTCAAATAACAAAAGAGGAAAGATGAAAAAGTTGAAATGTGGATAAGCATCCACACTTCTCTTACCATGAGCCCCTGAAATGTTAGCAAAATCCAGCAAATCAATCACCACAAACATGGAATTAAACATGCCCAAAGGTTCTTGAAAACAAAAGTCAAACAACATGCCAACCATAGCAAACACACGACTTACGCGTCGAAAACATGCAAGCATACATCAACCAGCAAGCAAACACCTTAGAATATCATGTCTAATGATCATACAACGATTCATGGCAATTAGAACAAGCAAAGGGATCAAACAAACTCAAAACAGCCCTGAAAAACCATTCTGCATCAGTGTTAACCGGTTAACCATATGCGTTAACCGGTTAACCAGTCAAAACCTGCACAAAACACACAGAAAAAACAGGGCGTTAACCGGTTAACCATATGCGTTAACCGGTTAACACTGTAAAAACAACAGCAAATTCCTGCAGAAAACAGCATTTCAAAAACAGCTTATTCAAATAAGCTGCACCAGACCAGCACTCCATTACGCATGGAAAAATAGATCAATGCACATCAATCCATAACATTATGCTCATGAACACTAACAACCGGATCCGGATACCAATCTACCAATCAAATCATGCAACACAATCAATTACACAAACACTTGGTGGATCTAAAGCACAAGCAATGCAAATAAGCTAAAAACAGAGTTGGATCTGGAATTAACCAACCTACAAAGCGGAGGTATGCTTTGGTAATTGTTGATTATGCTGAAAATGATAGATCTCGCGCAAAACCTTGAAGATCCGATGCTAATCTCCACCCTCCATGCAAAATAAATGCAAGATCAAGCTCTTGATGCAGAATTTTGATCCAAAAGCACTTCTAGATCTCAAACCAGATCTGAATCTCCAATAAAACCAGCAAAGAGGTGCAAAGAAGCTATGAATGGAGGTTTAGTTCCAAGATCTACACACCTCAAGGCAAGGTTGTGTGGTCTTCAAAGAGGAACTTTGAGGGATTTGGAAAATTGGGAGAGAAAAGTGAGAGAATTGTGAGTGAGAGCAATGAAAATTCAGAAATGGGAGTGAAAAATGAGGGAGAGCCCCCTTGGTTTGGAGAGAAATGGAATATATATGGTTTAGGGTTGGGGCCCAAAATCTTGGTTTGGGATCCAAAAAATGTGGCTTGGTAATGTGATTAGGTTTTAGGGTTGGAAAGAGGTTTGGATACATGCTCTAGATCCTTCTCAAATTCAAATGAAATTCAAATGAATAAAAATCAGAAAATTGGAAAATGGGGCCCAAAACACACATGCTGAAAATGCTGCTGGAAATTCAAATTTCGCAGCTGTTAACCGGTTAACCATATGCGTTAACCGGTTAACGCATGCAAAATTTGAATTTCCCCCCTTTTGGTGGGAAACTTCAAAAATGATGCCGGCGCCCGCCGTTTCAAGCTGATTTTGATCCTTTCTTCCTTTTTAAGCTTTGAACCTGATACAGAGCTTGTGCAGAGTGATCCTGTGAAATTTTTTTTTTGCCTGGTCACCATGCTCTCGATTCTTATCTGTGGTGCTTCGAACTTTCCAGATGGTTGGTCATATGCCTTATGCTAGAACATGTGAGTGTTATGCCTCATTTTTCTATGCAAAATGCTAAGGACATGATCCGTTATGATGACTATGATGCGATATGATGCTTAAAATGAAGAGGGCAAATTTGGGGTGTTACACTCCTGCAGAGTAATTATTATTTCCTGTATTTTTTAAGCATGCATCAAGTCTTGCATCTTGCCCAAGATGACAAGACTCATTTTGTAATCGGGCCATCTTGTAATTTTGTGCAAACAGATCAATCAATGAATATCGGACGTCTTTTGCAAATGAGTCTTTTCCTTTTCTGCTCACTGTTTTTCATTTTTCTTTTTGTACAAAAATAAAATGGAAATGTTTTCCAAAATGATAAACTTCATTTCACTTTTTTCTAAACAAGATTAAAATCAATCACTAAAATAAACAATCTAAACCCTTGCAGAGAGTGCCTCTCAGACCGCACCGACAACAACACTGCTATGACATCGTATGACTTTGACAATCCAATCAATCAAGTTGATGAAGGGGTTGAAGAAGATTACGAGCTTCCTGAAGAGCTAGCCAGGTTGTTAAGGCAAGAGGAAAAGGTTATCACTCCTCATCAGAAGGAGATTGAAACAATTAATCTTGGTTCAGAAGAAGACGTAAAAGAGGTTAAGTTCGGGGCCTGCCTACAAAACTCAGTGAAAGAACAACTGATTGATTTGCTTCGAGAGTATGCAGATGTGTTTGCTTGGTCTTACCAGGATATGCCAGGGTTGGACACCGATATCGTCATGCACAAGCTGCCTTTGAAAGAGGACTGCCCGCCAGTAAAACAGAAGCTGCGCCGTACTCGCCCGGATATGGCAATGAAGATAAAGGAAGAGGTACAAAAGCAGTGGGACACCGGATTCCTTGCTGTAACTAGCTATCCGCCGTGGGTTGCTAATATTGTACCTGTGCCTAAGAAAGACGGCAAAGTGAGAATGTGTGTTGACTACCGGGATCTGAACAGAGCCAGCCCGAAAGATGATTTCCCATTACCTCACATTGACGTATTGGTTGATAATACAGCTCAGTTCTCGGTATTCTCCTTCATGGACGGATTTTCAGGATACAATCAGATCAAGATGTCACCTGAAGACATGGAGAAGACAACTTTCATCACACCCTGGGGCACGTTCTGTTACAAGGTGATGCCATTCGGTTTGAAGAATGCTGGTGCGACATATCAACGCGCTATGGTAACATTATTCCATGATATGATCCATAAAGAAATCGAGTGTTATGTGGATGACATGATTGCCAAGTCCCTCACAGAAGAAGACCACCTGGTAAATCTGTTAAAGCTATTCAAGCGTCTGAGGAAGTACCAACTAAAGTTGAACCCCAACAAGTGCACATTTGGGGTGCGATCTGGTAAGCTGCTGGGCTTTATTGTAAGCGAGAAAGGGATTGAAGTTGACCCTGATAAAGTCAAAACCATTCAAGAAATGCCTGCACCGAAGTTTGAAAAAGAAGTTCGGGGGTTCCTGGGTAGATTGAACTACATTTCACGGTTCATATCTCACCTTACAGCAACTTGTGAGCCTTTGTTCAAGCTGTTAAGAAAAGAACAAACGGTCAGGTGGAATGAAGACTTCCAGAGGGCTTTTAACAAGATCAAGGAATACTTACAAGAGCCTCCAATCCTTATGCCTCCAGTGGAAGGAAGACCTCTGATAATGTACTTGACAGTATTAGAGGAGTCAATGGGGTGTGTGCTGGGCCAGCATGACGAGTCTGGTCGAAAAGAGTATGCAATTTACTACCTAAGCAAAAAGTTTACCGACTGTGAACAACGTTATTCACTGCTCGAGAAAACTTGATGTGCTTTAGCGTGGGCTGCTCGCCGACTGAGACAGTATATGTTGACCCACACTACTTTGTTGATCTCAAAGATGGATCCAGTTAAGTACATTTTCGAGAAGCCAGCTCTTACCAGACGGGTTGCAAGATGGCAAATGATCCTCACAGAGTATGACATCCAATACACATCTCAGAAAGCCATCAAAGGCAGTGTATTGTCTGATTATCTTGCTGAGCAACCTATTGATGATTACCAGCCTATGAGATTTGACTTCCCTGATGAAGACATCATGTTCATAAAAGCAAAAGATCATGAAGAGCCTGTTCACACTGAAGGGCCTGACCCGGAAGAAGAATGGACCATGATGTTTGATGGGGCTGTTAATATGAATGGTCGTGGTGTTGGTGCAGTACTCATTACACCCAAGGGAGTTCACATGCCTTTCTCGGCAAAGCTCACCTTTAACTGCACTAACAACGAAGCTGAATACGAAGCTTGCATTATGGGTCTTGAGGAAGTCATTGACCTCAGGATCAAAACATTGACTGTATTCGGAGATTCAGCTCTGGTATTTAATCAAACCAACGGAAAATGGTACACCCACCAAGATCATTTGATACCTTACAGGGATTATACAAGGAGGTTATTGACTTTCTTTACAACGGTCAAGCTTGAGTATATCCCTCGGGACGAAAATCAGTTTGCAGATGCTCTGGCTACCATTTCGTCCATGATCAAAGTTCAAGCTGCCAACTTTGTGCCTCGGATTTCAGTGTCCAGACTTGACAAACCAGCATATGTATTTGCAGCAGACGTTGTCAAAGATGATAAGCCTTGGTTCCATGACATTAAGCGCTTCTTGGAGGATCAAACATACCCACCTGGGGCATCTTCCAATGATAAGAAGACTTTAAGAAGGCTAGCTGGTAGTTTCTTCCTGAATGCTGATGGTTCCCTGTACAAGAGAAACTTTGATATGGTACTCCTCAGATGCGTCGATAGAGCAGAAGCAGACTTGTTGATGCACGAAGTGCACGAAGGATCCTTTGGTACCCATGCTGGAGGGCATGCTATGGCTAAGAAGTTGCTAAGATCAGGCTATTACTGGATCACAATGGATGCCGACTGTTGTGCCTACGCCATAAAATGCCATAAATGCCAGATTTATGCGGATAAGGTGCATGTGCCTCCCAATCCTCTAAATGTGATGTCTTCTCCCTGGCCCTTTGCCATGTGGGGCATTGACATGATTGGCAAGATTGAGCCAACTGCTTCAAATGGCCACAGATTCATCCTGGTTGCCATTGACTATTTCACCAAGTGGGTCGAAGCAGCTTCATATGCAAATGTTACAAGGCAAGTGGTAGCCCGATTTCTTAAAAGAGACATCATCTGTCGATACGGAGTTCCCGAGCAAATCATTACTGATAATGGTTCCAACTTAAACAACAAAATGATGGCAGAGCTATGCCGGGAATTCAAGATCCAACACCACAATTCTTCTCCTTACCGGCCAAAGATGAATGGCGTTGTTGAGGCGGCTAACAAGAATATCAAGAAGATTATGCAGAAGATGGTAGTCACCTACAAAGACTGGCATGAAATGCTACCGTTTTCCTTGCATGGGTACCGCACGTCAATCAGAACATCCACTGGGGCAACACCGTATCAGCTTGTGTATGGTATGGAAGCAGTCCTACCATTTGAAGTTGAACTACCCTCCCTACGGGTACTGATGGATGTTAAGCTGAACGAAGCAGAGTGGGTCCGATCCCGATACGAGCAACTGAGTCTGATTGAAGAGAAAAGATTGGCTGCAATCTGTCATGGGCAGTTGTATCAGAAAAGAACGAAGAAAGCCTTCGATCAGAAAGTCAGGCACCGAGAGTACCAAGTAGGAGATCTTGTGCTGAAAAGAATCCTCCCTCCTCATACAGACCACAGGGGCAAGTGGACTCCAAACTATGAAGGACCATTCGTGGTAAAGAAAGTTTTCTCTGGTGGAGCACTGATGCTCAGCACTATGGATGGTGAAGACTTCCCGTCCCCTGTGAATTCAGATGCAGTTAAAAAATACTTCGCATAAAAAATGACCCACTGGACATAAAAACAGAATGTAAGTCCAGGCAAAAATAGGGCATCCCGGCGAGTCAAAAACAGAATAATAGACTCGGGCAAAAATAAGGGAAGATAAATAAAAAAATGTACACCCGCTGAGTTGAAAATCCGCATTGGACAACTCAGGCAAAAAAAATAGGTATCCCGATGGATTGAAAACCCGAAAGGGCGATCCATGCAAAATAAGGGAATAAGCGAACAACTGCATTATGAATTCATCTGTATCACTTACAACTTGGTAAGCTTCGAAAGGATCAAGCTTCTTTCAGAATCAGCCTTCTTCAGAAAGCAAGACGAGAAGAACGTCAAATGTCATACGAGTCATAGCAAAGGGGGAGCTCCTTAAAGCGTCGTCAACATTGCCAACATTTCGTTTCTCAATTTGTAACAATCTCCTCATTTTAGGGGATATGTTTCTTTGACTGTATCTTGCCAATTCAGGGCATACGAATTAATAAAATCAGATTTTCAGTCATGTCTCGTACATTTTTATTTGCAAAATGTCTGATGTCTTTAGAATACTGATTGCATAAATACAGATGTTTCTCTTCTAAGGAATACGTGCTTGCAGGAAATATATTTACTCCCGGGAGTGTCTGGACTCTTACGACGGAATCCGGTAAGGGATACCTCGGGATTACTTGTGCATTTCTCTGTCTTTGCAGGATTGCAGGTATTCAAAACACGACATGGGGCACGAAAGCTTCATTCCAGCAAGTTGACAAGTCAACACTCACTCAGTCTTAGCACCCAAAGTGCTTTCTCCCCAGCTGAGTTGCCACTTGTTATTTCCCCCCAGCCGAGTTACCATTCATTCTTCCTCCTCAGCCAAGTACGAAAGCCAGGGAACCATTTCCCCACAGAGTGTCAACCTCTACCCGGAAAAAAACAACACATGAAGAAATCACAACAGAGTGACAGAGGCTTCTACAAACCCCAGCTGGGTCCCTCATTACCAAGATGGGTCTATCAGTGACCTATTCCCCCAAGCAGATACATCTCATCAGATCTACCAATGATCTCATCCCCAGCTGGGATGTCCACTTCAAACAGATCGACCAGAGATCCTCGCGGCAACGGGATCCGAATCCCGGATCGGTATCTTTTGCATAAGCATAGCATTCGCATCATATTCGCCCCACAAAGCGTAGCATTCTGTCTAATACGGAGCATTACGGCAAAAATCAAACATATTGCATAATCATAAGCCATGTTCTGAATCAAACACTTGTGAATAATGACTATCCATCAACCATATACAGAATGCTCCCCAGTTTCCCCAGCGGAGAGTTAAAGCTAAAGTAGTTGCCTTACACTCACAAACATCAGTACATACCCCTTGTGGCACCCGTCCGTGTCATATCCCCAGTAGAAAGCCAAGGCGTCCCCTTTACACTCGCAGATACATATATATATAACTTTCTTGACACCCGTCCGTGTCACTTTCCCCAGCATAGTTTCCTAAACACTTTGTAAAGCATATACTTGTATATAACTCTCTTGACACTCGTCCGTGTCACTCTCCCCAGCGGATTAAACACTTGTCTGTACACCACTCATACTCATTACTCTTGTTTTCACATATACAGATACCCGTCCGTATCTTGTATATACCACTTATATCCTCTCAGATTCGACACTAGTCTGTGTTCTGTGTTAACCAGTTGGTACTCGTCCGTACCATCATCTCAGAACATGCGTCAAGCGTTCGTTTCTACCTGATACTCGTCCGTATCATAGTCTTAGGGATGCTCATCCGCATCTTTAATCCATACACTATGTCAAACGCTCATGTCTTCTCGAATGTAGACACTCGTCTGTGTCTACTTCTCCCCAGAAGAGACCCCTCAGAATCAAAACTCGTCTGTGTTCCTTGTTAACCTGTTGATACTCGTCCGTATCATCATCTCTGAACACGTGTCAGTATTTGTTTCTACCCGATACTCGTCCGTATCGAAGTCTTAGGGATGCTCGTCCGCATATTTAATCTATACACAACGTCAAAACACTTATACCTTTTATTTCTTGGATATAAACACTCGTCTGTGTTTACTATTCCCCAGTTAGGTCGTCAGCAAAGCAATTTTCTTTTTATCTGACATTCGTCCTATGTCATGATAAACCCTGAGAGCAGTCGTACCCTACTAGGTGATCGTCCTTCACCTCTTGATGATCGTCCTTCATCATGCTCATCCGATGGCCGTCCCCATCGCCGACCTTTTCTATCCGGCATTCGTCCTATGTCGTGATATTTAGCAGCCGTCCCCTGCTAGGTGATCGTCCTTCACCCCTTTTGATGATCGTCCTTCATCATTTTATCCGATGGTCGTCCCCATCGTTGATCTTGTTATCTGACATTCGTCCTATGTCATGATACACCTTGAGAGCAGCCGTCCCCTGCTAGGTGATCGTCCTTCACCTCCTGATGATCGTCCTTCATCATGCTCATCCGATGGCCGTCCCCATCGTCTACCTTTTATCCGGCATTCATCCTATGTCGCGATACTTTCAGAGCAGCCGTCCCCTGCTAGGTGATCGTCCTTCACCTTAGATGACCGTCCCTCATCTTATCCCCAACAGAGCAGCCGTCCCCTGCTAGGTGATCGTCCTTCACCTTATATGACCGTCCCTCATCATTATTTCATTTATTCTTTAACCCGATGGCCGTCCCCGTCGTGGTCCCTTTTCCTTTTCCTGATGATCGTCCTTCATCAGTTTGGCCCGATGGCCGTCCCCATCGTTGTTTGCATTACTTTATAAACCTGATGGTCGTCCCCATCATTCTTTTCCTAATCCCCAGAGGGTCTTATAGCTTTACCTGATGGCCGTCCCCATCATATAATCTTATATCCCCAGCATGTCGGCCGTCCCCGTCATTGCTTCGTTTCCCGCATCTTCCCCAGCATGTCGGCCGTCCCCGTCATTGCTCTTTCCCCAGCAGTCGTCCTCTGCTCGACGGTCGTCCTCCGTCGCCCACACTATACAATATACTTTATTTTCCTTTACAATCTATATCCCTTTTCTTCTTCATTCTGTGAGTGCAAATTTTGGACTGTCTTTGGTATTCAACCACAAGTTATCTTGTTTGCCTGTTTAAGCCGTTGCTTACATCCTGCACAGCTAACTCATGTTTGAATAGGGGCAGCTGTAAACACCCCAAATTTTCCCTCACCCATTCACACCATGGCTTGTGATCTCTTCATATGCATAAACTCAATCATAGCATCTCATACCACATTTTTGCTTCACTGCATTGCTTCTAGGTCATCTGCATCTAGGGTTTGTGATCTGAGCAATCCAAGAGCTTCTTGAGCCACTCCAAAGGTCATCAATCACTTCAAAGGGGTCCATGTATGTTGAAGCATCATATTATATCTCCTCAAAGTCAAGAATGTCAAAGAATCACAAGAACTGAGAATGGTATGGAAGCAGAGTCAGGTTTGACTGCACAGATGACCTAGAATTAGGGTTTTGGTTTCAGAGGCCATAACTCCAAATTTGTTGGTCATTCTTGTTTCTATTGGTATCTATATGGTATAGGGAGCATGCATATCAATTTTCATGAAGAAATTAAATGGGGAGGTCATCTGATCAAGAGTTGACTTTCTGAGCAAGTCAGTGTAAAATCAGGGCATCTAGGACCCCTAATGACCCAACCAAAGGGTGTTCATCATCATTTTGATTATGTATGATCTTTATTTGATCATAGAAGATGTTATAAGTTCACAAAATTGGAGAATTTCAAGTCATTTGCAAAGTTGACTTTTTGGGAAAGTTGACTTATGTTGAAAATTGCCATTTTGGGAAACTTTTTCAACCTTTGCTTTTTGATTCAAAAATGCTTCAAATGGAAAAACTTTGGTCATGAAAGTTGTAGAATGGATCATTCCCTTTTCAAAAAGTACAAGAACTTGACCTAATTCATTTTGGATCAAAAGTTATGGTTTGTCAAAGTTGGGGAAAATCGCATAATTTCAAGTTTTCTACCAAAGAGGCAAAGTTGCAAAATCACTTGTCAAGGCAAATTGTGCTATCAAATGGACTTATAACCTTCATACAAGCATGTACCAAGACCTAAAAGTCAGATTGCATCAAAGGATCACTCATTTTTATGACTTATGGAGCAAGAAATGTCAAAGGGGGCAAACATGAACCAACTTGCAAAACCTATCACAAATTACAAACCACTTGCTGCATTGCCTCTAGACTTTTTCCATAGCATTCCTTGATTCAAGCTGAGCCAAAGCAAGCCAAAAATCAAGTTGTACCATTGCCCATACCTCAAGTACAAATCAAGTTGACATTTTGGCCAAAGACCCATACCAATCACCATAGGCCACCAACAACTTTCTGACCTATCACCTTTTGATACATGGACCAAAGCCAGCATAACACACCACTCACTTCAAGCTGAAACACACACAAGCCATAGTTATCACTTTTGGCTCCAACTTGCAAAAGCATTCGAAACACTCAGCACAACCCTCAAACACAAAAACAGACTTCACAAACAAACTCAACATGCTTCACTGATCAGAAACCACCCATCACCATAGCCTGAAACTCCCTGAATCAAAAACACGACCACCACCCTCCCTTGAACAGAACTTCTGCCATCTCTCAAACCAGCCATCCTCAAAGCTTTCTAAGCCTCATTTCATCATCAGAGGGTTCAAAGGAGTGGACTTGCAGCAAAGGAAAGGTCAGAAAGCTCAGGACCAGGAGTTTCCATCTCAGGTAGCCATCTCAAACTTTTTTTTTCCAAAAACTCCATTTTAAGTTCTTAAATGATTCTATGTGCTCCCCTGGTCATGGGGATATGATTATTTTTGAAAATGGTTGAGAAACCAGGATGTATGATTGCTCTGAAACTTTTCTGCCCTAAACGTGTTTTGCTTTGATTTGCATGATTAATGATGAAAAAATGATTTTTGTTTGGGGGTTTTGATTCAGTGTTGAATGGGGATGGATTCTGGGCAATTAGATTTCATTTTCATGGCGTTTTGAGAGAGTTAGCAACTTTCAGGTGAGAGTCTCGCCGGAGAAGACGACCGGAAGTCTTCTCCGGCCACCTGAAAGTGTTTAGGGTTAATCAGGGTCATTAATGCAAGTTTGAATGTGGAGCGTTGGATGGGTTGACCTGGGCTGACTCGCGCGTGTTTGAGTGGCTGGGATGCTTCATTAGAAACCCTAATCCATAATTAACCTAATTAATTCAGTTTATTTAATTAAAAATGGGAATTAGCTCAGTTTGAATCTTAGCCGTAGGATCTGGCACGCAGTCTTTCCCTCCTTCCTGAGTTTGAATCCAGACCTTTAGATGTGCATACTTTTCATTTAATCCAATTTAATTTTCATTTTATTTCATTTGTTTTCTACATTTAATTAAAAATAGTAAAAAATATTTAAAAATTCTGAAAATTTTTATTCAAGCTTTTATTAATTTTCAGAAACCAAAAACATTTTTATTTTTATTTTTTGCATTAAAATTTATTTCTAAATAATTTAAAAGTTTATTTTTATTTAATTAATGAGAATTAATTAATTAAAAATACTTTTAGGTATTTAAAAATCACAAAAAAATTCATGAAACATTTAAAATCATTTAGAAACATTGTCCAACTCTCAAACCAAATTTCTTTTTTGATCTTGATGTCTTTTGATAATTTTCCATGGAATTAATTTCATTTTAAGGCATTATTTTGATCCAATCTTCAAAAATTCATTTCTGCCTAGCCTTTAAGATTTGGACCTTGATTCTTTTTGCATTGCATCTTGTTTAGCATGTAGTTTATAAGAATAAATTGGCATGAATTGATCTTCCATTTCCTTTTTGTTTGGCATTTTTCTTGGCAAGGTACCTTAAAACCCTAGCAATCTTGAGAAATTTATAACCCTCATTAGGTTAAGAGTTAGAACCCCTCCTTTGGGCAGTGAGTTTGTATAGGTTTAGGGTTCCTTTGAATGCATTTTCAATTTTTTATCTTGATGTTTGCTTCTGGTTTGGATTTTTGTTTTGTGCATTGATCATGAACCCTAATTTGGGCTTTCATCTGCATCCATCTTCCATTTGCTAGCATACCATGACTTGCCATGACATTTTGTGCATACATTTGATTCATAATACATCTTAGGACATATTAGAATCATGTTTGATCATTGCATCTTTCATCTGCCATGTTGTATATCATTTGCATTCCATAACTTTTCATGTATGTTCATGGTTCTAAGCATGCTTCTCTTGCATCCATATGTCTGTATGATCATTCTCATGCCTTGCCTCATGTTTGCATCATCTCTTAGCATCATTAACATCACATTCATGCTTCTGGTTTTGGTTTGCATCATCCCATTTCATCTCATTTTGCATTGCATTGCATTCCTTTCACTAACTTTTCAGGTGGTAAGTAACTTGGAGAAGTGAATTTGCCTTCACTTCTCACAATCTCTTTTCATCTCTCTTATGCATCATTGCTGCATTTTGTCTTGTGCTTGAGATTGAGCTTGCTCATTCTTCTTCATCTTACTTTCTTTCTTCAAGTGACTTGTCTTCTTAAATGAAGCAAGTTATTTTGCTTCTCTTTGCTCCTTTCATCTGCTTCCTGGTGGTTTCTCTGAAGATCTCTCTTGTAAACCTCACAAACCCTAGGAACAACCAAGCATGACAATGATTAAGGTTTTGATTAGTCCCCCATTTAGATTTTACCTTTGTGTCTCATTGAGTCTTCTCTTCTCATCTCATAATCAAGGACTAAACCATAAAGGCTTTAAGGCTTTGTGATTAAGCTTATGCCTGCATCCTTCTATTAGGATGGGGTGTATAACTTTAATCCTAAGTGTTAAACCCTTAATGTGTTTAACTCTTTTGATCAATCCATCTAATAATCATCAAGACATCAAGCTTGTAACTTGGGCCTTGCATTAGGGTTCTAATTCTTCCTTAACTGGTTAAGAAGGACTAACCCTAGTGTTAATGGACAAGTCCCCCTCAAGTTGTCTTAAAAACCATAAAAATCACTTCTTCATCTTATCATTAACTAAAATCCACTTAATAAAGGCTTTGTTTTGTCATGAGTTTAATCCCTAATCATGGATTAAGTTGAGGAGCCTTCCTCAGCTTAAACATTCTCATCTATTATCCTTCTATTAGGATGGTGTAATGAGTCTGTTTAATCCTTGATTATGGCTTAACCTCATTACTTAACACTAAACAAAAACACCAAAAACATCTAAATAATCACAAGTAGGTTAATGATTTTAATCCTACACCATGGTGATTAAATGTGAGAAGCTGACTTCACACTTAAGGCATTCTCATTACCCCTAATCAGAGGGAAGATATGATGAGTTTACTAAATCCATTGGTTTAGGCTTAAGCTCACTAACTTATGACAAACTTCAAAAAGAAATAAAAGACTGAAAACTCAAAAACAAACAATAATCGTCTCCTCCGGGATTCTTTTCTCATCTCATTCATTCATAAACGAGAACTAGCTTCTTCCGTCTGATGCAAGACAGTTTGCACCTGAGCCAGACAGGTCATACACTTGAGCATAGATAAGTAAGCAGTTCACAAGTCAATTCATCTTTCAGTCTCTTTGGGTCGAACTACGGTGTTCCGACTTCCTCATTGCACGAGAGGATACGTAGGCATAACTTAACGGTTATCGAACAAAAGTCTCTGTTCATTCCCCCTCCTTCCAGCATCATTCTTTAAGCCTCCTAGTCTTGAGCAATTCATTCCTATTCTTACACTGACACTTCACTTACACACTTCACTTTCTTTTTTTTACACTAAACACTTGTACATCCTCTTCCAGTTTTCTTTACACACAAATTGCACTGACACTACCCCTTTAAAACACAAATCTTTTAAGCGTGGATCCTGTCGAGTACGACGGACAATCTGGGTGCTAATACCTTCCCAGGTTGTAACCAACCCCCTTTCTCAGTCTCTCTGGTTCGCAACTGTCTTATCCATATCTTTCTAGGTTTATGCAGTATTACCTTTCCTCCGGGATAAAAATGCCTAGCTGGCGACTCTTTTCTTCCTCTTGAGTTCACTCCTGTGTGTTCTCATTTCTCCTTTCGCCGACCGTTCGCGTCTGTACCTTTATTTGAGCTAGTCTCATCTATTGGGAGCAACATCTTCCAGGAGATAATGGTGGACAGTTGGGTGACATGGTGCATGAGGGACATACGTGGTCTCCCTAGCACCTATATGATGAGTCGAGGAGGCTACTCGACTTCCTAGTGGGTTTCCCGCGAGATCGAGTTTTGCCCGACTATTTTATGCATCTTCCCGACTGACTGGGCATTGGCCCTTGGGGGCTTTGGACCTATGCCCAACTATGTCTTGGAGGCCCAGTCCAAAACAGGAGCCCCCCAAGTCGAAGCTCTGGGACGGAGCGATGAGTTAAGAGAAAGCTAGTCAGACATAGTAGACATGAAGCGAGTAGTCAGGGGTCAAATGTTCGCACAAAAAGGATTTGACCTGTCAAGTTGAGGAGTCATTCCGGGAAGTAGGTTCGACGAGACGTGATGAGGACAAGCTTACGCCAGAGATCGCGCAAACATCATTTCTTGTAAAGGAGTTTTGTCAGCGCGCGACACCTTTAGGTGTCGGGGAAGTTTACATGTGTTCGACTTCGTTCAGAATTCTCCCAGGTGATCTGTTAAGGAATTCAATGCGTATCGCTTCGTTTCCCGTGTTACAGCACATTGAATTTCGGTCAACCTAGGGAACCTAGGTAATGATTACCTAGGCGCGTCCTTTCACGCGTTCCTATTGTATAAAAGGTGTGGGGGCCCACTTCATTTTACTTTTTCACTCCTACAATTAATCGGACTTCCAGCCAGTAACTTCCACTTTAAGCATAACCATCGTCGTCGCCGACGTTTGCCGTCGTTATCTCCCTGCCATCTCTATGTCAAGTAACTCTTCGAATCGCCTTTTTTCTGGTAATTTCTATGCTTGTTAGGCAATTGGAGTGGTGATTTTCTCGCCTAAAGTGAGTAGATTTCTGTTTTAGGCATATTTATAGGGTTTGCGTATGAATACCTCTGGCACAACCTGAATGAGTCGGGAAAAACTAGCATATTTAGGTGAAAGGCCCGGACAGAACCAGCGTGATCAGATGAATGTCGCGAGCTTCCTATGAACGTGTCGAGCGAAAATTTATTGATTTCCTTAGAGACCTCGGGCATTCCATGAATTCCCCGGGTGAAATCTTTATAGATCCCTTTGTTGGTTCGTGCAACCTTAATATGAGTACGTCGGGCATTCAGCCCCTTCACCCTTTCACTTGAATTGCGGTGGAAGGGTGGATTTGATGCGACGTCACACTTGTTCCTTCTTCTTTTCAGGTATCTCTAACCCAAGACATCCCGAGGAAGGGAATGTAGTCGCCTCCTTGTATGGCCAAAACGATCTCTCGCGGGTCACTGACGAGCCGTTGGAATCGGAGTCTCGCTTTGTCGACGAAAACGTCCCCGCTTTTACGGAAGTCGAGGAGTTGGGCCCCGAGGATACTCCCAACTGGAAGTGCTATGCTCCCCGAGAAGAAGAGCGGATATGCTCGCGTTTTATGGGGAAACGATTCGCAATGTATGAGTTCGCCTTTCGGGAGACGGGGATGAGACTTCCCTTCAACGATTTCAAAATGGGGGTCTCCAGATGGCTCAGGATGGCGCCTTCACAACTTCATCCCAACACTATCTCATTCATTTGGGCATTCGAACTGGTCTGTCGGTATCTTGGGGTTGGCTATACGCTGCCCATTTTCTTTTGTGTCTTCCATCTGCAGCGCTCGGGTGGAGATGGGCGGCACAACTGGGTGTCCTTTAAGCAGCCTTTGAGGTTGTTCGAGACTTATGTTGACTCTGTCCGCAACTTCAAGGACAGGTGGTATTCGGTGAAACCTATCACCCAAATTGCCCTCGACAGCCTATATTTCTTGAAACAGGATGACAATGGCGTGGAGCAACAGATGTCGAAGATCCCTCTCAGATGGCAGCCAGATCATTTTAATCTACCGACTAGTCATTACCGGGTCAAGCGTGCGAGCCTGGGGGCCGAGGATAGGTTGGCTTATAAAAAACTAGTAGATTATGTCCATAGTTTCAGCCCCGCGTTTTGTGTGGATCGATCAGACAATCCTTACCTAGGTGATGATGGGTTGCCCATCGTAGAGCCTCGGCTTATTAATACCAAAGTTGTGCTCGAGTGTAGCACAGACGATGAGGCTATTCGATTATTAGGTAGCGTCTCTCGGTCCTCTTGCTCCTTCTATTACTTTATTTGTTTTGCTGATTCCTTTTTATTTTGCAGGACATATGCCCTCATACAGAGAACGAGCATTGAAGTTGGCCAATCAGGCTGGGGGCCCAAGCAGAATTTCAAAAAAGAAGAAAGTTAAAGGTTATGTCCAGGAGCTGGTGACAGAGCACGCGGTCGGTGGCTCTAGTACTTCCAGCCCGACCCCTAATTCCCCTCAGCAAATCACTCCAATAACAATATCGGACAGTCCTCCACCGTTCGACAACTCTCCTTGCTCCAAACGCTCGCGGACCGATTGTTCACTGGTCCGATCAGATGTTGTGGGCGGTATTTCGTATGGCGATCAGAGGAGTTATCAATTGCCCCTTGTTATCAGGAGCGGGATTTCTTCAACTCTGAAGGCACCATCGTGGTGGCGGCCACTGAGGCAAAGGCTTTGCTTGACCAGAAGGTGACGGACATGCGGGCTGGTCTGGCTCGGGATATCGTTGTTATCATCCGGGTTGTGGATAATGGTCATGGTTCTGTCTGACACTACTAACTCTACTACAGAGCTGGAGGCTGCGGAGGAAGCACTCCGGACTATGAGGGCTGAGAGGGACAAGCTCTCTAAGGATTTGTCTGACTACAAGGAGGAGCATAAGCTCCAAGAAGGGTTGAGTTCTGAGCTAGACAAGGTCAAGCGCGAACAAAATGCCTTGACAGAAGAAAACAAAGGTTTGAAGGAGTAGAAAGTCGAGCTCAACAAGGCCGTTGAGGAGAATGAACGTCTCCACACGAGGCTTGGGCTGCTGGAGGGGGTGATCCGTCCTCTTGATGATGAGACCGAGGAAGATATGGCCATGCATACTCGCAGTGATCTGATTGGCTGGGTCAGGGAACTCGGGAAGGACATTGTTGTCATCTTCAAAGAAGGCTTCGACGATGCTACCGACCAACTCAAGGCCGTGAACCTGGGGCTCGTGACTGAGGGGACGACTCATAACTATATTGTGACTGACGGGGAGATTGTTTTTCCCTTCGCCCCCGAGGAGGAGCTAGAGGAAGAGGATGATGAGGAAAATAATGCGGAGGAGTAGGTTCGGCTCGGCCAGCGTGCCTTAGTATTTTGAATTTTTGGCCTGCGTGCCTTTCTCCTTTTGTTTTGATTTTGTTTTGATGGCATGTGCGCCACTTTTGTATGTACTCTACCGGTCAGGTTTTGGCCAAGACTTAAATACAATATTATGTTCGGTTTATATAATTCTGATGGTGTTAATTTTGTTAAGTTTGTTTTAACTCTGATGTTTATTTGAACTTGTTTGCTCGACTGTATAGGCTCGTCGGTTTAGGGAACCGACGAGGTGGCGGGTTTTACGTCCGTTGTGAATCGGGACTAGGGTTACGATCGAAAACCCTGATCCCGGGGCTTGGGCCTTCCCATTACGAGCTAGGTGCCCTGCCGGAATGGTACTGCGACGTTGGAGTTCGTTTTAAGATGTCCAACATCGGGGAGTGTTGTGCTCGTTTTATGCGGGAGTCGTCCTCCCTTTCGATCAGTGATGAAGGTTTGTGGTTGTACCTCCCACACCTTCATAAGTTGTTTAGCTATAGTATTGCTTAAGTTTTTCAGCGTTCCATGGTCGAGCAAGTTCTTCACCTTGCAGGTTTTCAAGGTAATATGCCCCGTTGCCCGTCTTATCTCGAACACGGTACGGGCCTTCCTAGTTCGTGGCTAGCTTTCCTTCTCGTGGGTTTTTCTGGTTCCGTCTGAGGACCAGGCTGCCCACTTGGAATTCTCTTTTTATGACTTTTGCGTCGTGGCGCAAAGCCACTTTCTGTTTATGTGAAGCTTCCCATAGGGCTGCCTCAGAGCGAATTTCCTCAACGAGGTCCAGTTCAACTCGCAGAGCTTTTTCGTTTAGTTCCTCGTCGAGGGGTGCTTCTGTGTGCCGCGTCGCTTCCCGAATCTCTATCGGAATGATTGCCTCGGTCCCGTAGGTCAGCCTGAAAGAATTCTCCCCGGTTGTGGAGTGCGGGGTTGTGTGATATGCCCAAAGGACGTTGTGTAGCTCCTCAACCCACGTTTTCTTTGCTTCGTCGAGTCTACGATTTAGCCCTCGTTAGATTACCCTGTTGGCCGCCTCCGCTTGGTCGTTTGTTTGAGGGTGCATGGAGGACATGAAGTATTGCTTTGTGTCTAAATTGGCGACGAAGTCTTGAAATCTTTTGTTCGTGAATTGTGTTCCGTTGTCGGTGATGAGGACTTGGGGTATGCTAAAGCGGGTGAGGATATTCCTTTTGAAGAACCAGAGAATGTTTTGCACTATGATTTTAGCCAGGGTTTCGGCTTCGATCCACTTCGTAAAATAGTCCACCCATACGATGAGGTATTTGTTCTGGTATGAGCCGGTCATGAAAGGTCTGAGGATATCCATTCCCCACCACGTAAAAGCCCACGGGGAGGAGAGTGCCTTTAGCTCGTTAGAGGGAGCGAGGTGCATGTCGGCGTGTCTTTGGCACTTATCACATTTCTTGACATGTTCTCTGGTGTCGTGTTGTATTGTTGGCCAATAGTATCCTGCTCGTAAAGCTTTGCGCACCAGTGACCTCCCGCCGAGATGTTGAACGTCGATCCCCCTGTTGATTTCTCCTAGGATGTCGGGGACATTTTACTCTTCGACACATTTAAGTAATGGAATGGAGAATCCTCGTCGATAGAGTTTTCCCTCGAGGAGGACGTACGAACATGCCCTTCTTTTGGTCGCGGCCACCTCTTTAGGGTCCGTAGGGAGTTCGTCTTTCGTGAGGTAGTTGTGGATGGGCGTCATCCAGTAATGAGCATTGCCAATGGCGTTTACTTCGTGCAGAAGGGGTGACTTCTCGATGCTAGGTCGAGGAAGGATCTCCTGAATCACAGACTTATTACCGCCTTTCTTCTGCGTGCTTGCCAGTTTAGATAGGACATTCGTTCGCGTGTTTTGATCACGAGGGACATGTTGAACTTCCCATGCATCAAATTTTTCGAGTTTGTCTTTCACTAGAGATAAGTATTCGATGATATTTTCATTCTTAGCCTGGTATTCTCCTCGTACCTAGGATGCCACGAGCTGAGAGTCAGTTGATATCTTTACTTCTTTCGCTCCCAGGTCCTCGGCCAATCTTAAACCCACGAGGAATGCTTCATACTCGGCCTGGTTATTAGAAGTTGGGAAAGCTAATTCCAGAGATACTTCGATCAAAATACCATCTTCATTTCGAGGATGATACCTGCACCACTGCCTGTCGAGCTGGAAGCAACGTCGACAAAGATTATCCATTTATGGGCGCCACTAGTAGGGACCTGGCTATGTGTCATCTCGACAATGAAGTCAGCCAGGACCTGAGCTTTTAGAGTTTTCCTGCTCTCATACTAGATGTCGAACTCCGATAGTTCTAGCGACCATTTCAGCATTCGACCGTCCATGTCTGGTCGGCCGAGGAGTTGTTTGACGGGTTGGTCTATTCGGACCTTAATCATGTGGGCAAGGAAATAGTGTTGCAGGCTCCTCGCGGTGTTTATTAAGGCTAAGGCGACTTTCTCGATCTGCTGATACCTGAGCTTGGGGCCTTGGAGGGCTTTGTTCGTGAAATAAATAGGCTTTTGCCCATCAATGGTTTCACGGATGAGGACGACACTGATGGCCTCAGTTGCCACGTATAGGTACAGATATAGAGTCTTATTTTCCAGTGGTCGGGATAGGATCGATGGTTCGGAGAGTGCCCTTTTTAGGTGTAGCAGTGCTTGTTCGCATTCTTCGGTCCACTTGAAGGTGGCTTCTTTTCGTAATAGTTTGAATAAAGGGAGGGCGTGTTAAGCGGACTTAGCGACGAAATGGGACAAGGAGGCGAGCATGCCATTGAGATACTGAATGGATTTCTTCGAGTTTGGGGTCGGGAACTCCGAAAACGCCCGACATTTGTCGGGGTTGGCTTCGATCCCGCGTTCGGTTAGGTAAAAGCTGATGAATTTCCATGCTTGAACACCGAAGGTGCATTTTTCAGGGTTGAACCTCATCGTCGCTGTTGAATACTTTACAAAGTGGATTGAGGCCGAAGCCCTCGCCAAAATCACTGCATAGAACATACTTCGTTTCTTCAAAAGAAATATCCTTGCCCGCTTCGGCATACCCCAAGTCCTTATCACCGACAACAGAACACAATTCACGGGCATAAGATTCCAAGATTTCGTTGCCAACCTAGGCACCAAGAAACATTTCACATTCGTTGAACATCCCCATACTAACGGCCAAGTGAAGGCGGCCAATAGGGTAATCTTGCAGGGACTAAAACGCAAATTGGGCAAAGCAAAGAAAGCGTGGACCGAGGGGCTACACATTGTACTTTGGGCCTACCGCACGGCCCCATATTCAACAACCAAGGAGACCCCATTTCGACTAACCTACGGGACGGAGGAAATCATCCTAGTGGAAATATGGGAACCCTCGAGACGAATGGAAGTACACCTTGACGAGGAGCTAAATGAAGAAGCCTTGCGAGTAGAGCTCGACCTCGTCGAGGAAATTCATTCTAAAGCAGCCCTCCGAGAAGCAACGCTAAAGAAAAAGGTGGCTCTACGCCACGATGCAAAAGTCATTAAAAGAGAATTCCAAGTTGGAAGCCTCGTCCTTCAGCGAAATCAGAAGAACCCACAAGAGGGCAAGCTGGCCGCAAACTGGGAAGGCCTGTACCGTGTCCGAGACAAAATGGACAACGGGGCCTACTACCTCGAAAACTTACAAGGAGAAGAACTTGCTCGACCCTGGAATGTTGAAAAAATTAAGCAATACTACAGCCAGACAACAGCTCGTTCACGAAAACATGGAAGGTACAGACATGGCATGTCATCACTAATCAAAAAGAAGGTCGACACCCCATAAAGATGGGCACGACCTTCCTCGGCATTGGACACTTCGAACGAACTCCAGCGTCGCAGTACTATGTCGGCAGGGCACCCATCTCGCGATGGGAGGCCCAAGCCACGGGATCAGGGCCTTGACCGTGACCCTTATCCCGTTTTACATCGAACGTAAAACTCGTCAGCTCGTCGGTTCCCTAAACTGACGAGCCTATATAGTCGACCAAACAAGTTCATATCTCAATAATAAATCCAAATAACACTTAAAAAAATAAAAGCATTGTATAATAAAACTGACCAAAAAAATTGGTCGGTGCAGAGTACAAAAATGTGGTGACTTTTCCCGAAACAAACTATGGCATGCAGGCCAGAAAAAGCAAAAGTCATGGCATGCAGGCCAGCAAAACAAACATGGTACGCATGCTAGAAAATAAAAATTGTGGCGCACAGGCCAAACCTACTCATCAACCTGCTCCTCCTCCTCTTCCTTCTCATCATTCAGTCTAACGAAAGGGCAGAAAATCTCCTCGTAGGCCACTTCGTATCTGAAGGAGGTCCCGATAGTCACGAGCCTAGGATTGACAATCTTCAGCTGGTCGATAGCATTATCGAAGCCTATCTGGAGGGTCCTTATGCAATCCTTCTCGAGCTGCCTAATCTGAGCTATCAGATCTCCCTAGCTCCGCATAGCCTGGTCCTTTTTGCTCTCCTCTTCAGTAGGGAGAGCCAACTTCTCCAGCTGCTCGATCCTCAGGAGAAGACGATTGTTCTCCGTGATAGCGTCATCGAACTCAACCTCTCGATCCTTCAACTTCTTGATGTCATCTATCAGACTGTCCTGCTCGATCTTGATCTCCCCCGGCTCGAACATCAACCCCTCTTGTAGTTTTTACTTCTCCATGTAGTTGAAGACATCATGGGAGAGCAGGTCCCTCTTCACATTGACCACCTGAAGTTTCTCCTTCGTGGACCTTAACTCCAACAACGGGCAGGTATTCTCGGAGAGGACCAAGGTCGTTTCCATGACCCTGATCACTGCAACTATGTCCTGAGAAAGGTTGGTCTTGCGATTCTCTTTGTCCAAGTCGATGATGGCCTTGGCTTCTGCAGCCCCAACCCCGACGGAGCCTTTAACACTAAAAACTTCCTACTGGAGATGGTAGGAAGGCAGGTGATAAACACCCCGACTCTCCGAAGAATCAGCGTTCACAACAGTTTGTGTCGGAGACCCCTCAGTGCACTGACGTTTGTGAGGAGGGGAGTCAAGCACGAACACTGGAGTGTCGGGTGTCGACGTGACTCATTGGAAGTTTTTGGGAGGTGGAGTCTTTGAGCCACTACCTGCCTCTTCGGTAGCCACTTGGAAGACACAAATTTTTCCCAGCTTCTTCGAAGGTTTTCCTGCATCTTTGTTGACCAATTTTAGCACGCGTTCTTTTAGGTTGGGAATGGCAGCTGTAAAAAGAAACAAACAAGTTAGACAGGTGAGTAAAAATAAACAAGACCAAAAAGAACTGATCATAGACCACCTAGAAGTCGGAGAGATTCCTAATTCGTTTTGCATTCGAGCACGACTCTAGTGTTGATCAGCCGAATGTCGAAGAGAGGGAGCCCGACATCATCCAGGACATGATTATCCAGCTGGTCCATGCACGCTGCAAGAATAAAGCTTCACATATAGTCCACCAGCTTTTCGTAGGCCAGCTTGTCCTCGGGCCCTAGATTCACAGCCTTCACACTTTAGTGGTCAGTCGACCACATGAAATGATTTCGCTGCCATTCCAGGGGAATCCTCGAGATAAGTTGTTCCTCTCCCTTAGCATCCCGATGAGTACTCTAGACGTTGTCCAGGGCACGCACGATGACGGGCTTCACCGTGTGCCACCTATCCTTGAAATTCCAGACAGATTCGTGGTAGGTCTTGAAAAGTTGCATTGGCTGTTTGAATGAGACCCAATTGTGACGACCATGCGCCCCCGACCTCTGCAAGTGAAAGACCCAAAAGAAGAGTGGCAGGGTACATCCGACCTCGAGATACTGGCAAACAAGTTCGAACGCCCGAACGAACGCGATCACGTTTGGATGAAGTTGGGAATGGCTAAGGCGAGCTTCCTGAAGACGCCCATCTGAAAACTGGTAAAGGGAAGACATATCCCCGCCTCCCTGAAAGAAAATGCATACATGGGGAACCGTTTTCCCCTGAATACCGAGGAGATTCGTTGCTCGGGGAGAGGCGCATAACACTCCAAGTTGTGAGGCTCATTCAGACCTACATCCTCCACAATTGTGTGCACAGAGCGATGATCGTCGATGAAACACGAGCCTGTCTCTAAAGGTTCTTCGATGACCCAAGATAAATCCTCGCCTTCAGAGGTGGTCTGCACACTTTTTCCGTAGGATGTTCTGGTTCGTCCATATTTTCCTCGTCCACTTTTACATCCACCTCTTCCACGGGGATATCCTTGGGTCTCTGATCTATGATACCGGAAAAGCAGAGGAAATCGGTGAATTCGACGTCGCATCAAATCCACCCTTCCATCGCAGTTCAAGTGAAAGGGAGAGGGGGAATGCACCCGACATATTCATCGCAGCACCAAGGATGCCCAAGACGTTCATCCAAAAACTGTCTGTGATATTCAACAGATGCCCAAGGCATTCAAAGAACACACTAAGGGAAACGCCTAGGATTTCCCAATACATTCATAGTGTACCCGAAGACTCATATAAAAATCCCAAAGAATAGCCTTAGAAAGGGGAATTTTTACCTACTCCCAGTTGTGAGGCTCATTCAGACCTACATCTTCCATAATTGTGTGCACATAGCGATGATTGTCGATGAAACACGAGCCCGTCTCTAAAGGTTCTTAGGCGACCCAAGATAAATCCTCTCCCTCAGAGGTAGTCGGCACACTCTTTTCCGCAGGACGTTCTGGTTCGTCCACATTTTCCTCGCCCACTTTTACATCCACCTCTTCCACGGGGATATCCTCGGGTCTCTGATCTATGATACCTGAAAAGCAGAGGAAATCGGTGAATTTGACGTCGCATTAAATCCATCCTTCTACCGTAGTTCAAGTGAAAGGGTGAGGGGAATGCACCCGACATATTCATCGCAGCACCAAGGATGCCTGGGACGTTCATCCAAAAACTGTCAGTGATATTCAACAGATTCCTGGGGCATTCAAAGA
The DNA here is from genome assembly GCA_963966055.1 of Lathyrus aphaca. NCBI lineage: Eukaryota > Viridiplantae > Streptophyta > Magnoliopsida > Fabales > Fabaceae > Lathyrus > Lathyrus aphaca. The sequence continues at coordinate 161,130,011 of OZ014520.1, read as the reverse complement.
ACACACTAAGGGAAACGCCTAGGATTTCCCATTACATTCATAGTGTACCCGAGAGATTAATATAAAAATAACAAAGAATAGCCTAAGAAAGGGGAATTTGTACCTACTTTGGCGAATAAGTCACGGTTCTAACTAGCAAATAAAGCTTGATCTATCAGGAAAAAAACAGAAACCGTACCTGACATGGTTCCGATGAAGTAACAGTATAGCGGCGAACGACAATGGCGACAATGACAACAAATCCGGTGAGCAGAAGTTATTCGTCCTATGAACATAAGGAGAGTAGTGAGAGTGTAAAATAAAAATGGCCCCCAAAAGCCTTTTATAAATGTTGGAAGTGGAAGGGCACGCCTAGGAAATCATTGCTTAGGCTGCCTAGATTCCCTAGGAGGTTGGCATTTATTGCGCCGTTTCCCAGAAAACGAAACGACGCGCATTAAAGAGGGAAGCGAAAAGACGCTTAGTAATCCCAAGAGGTGTCGGGCACATTAGCATCAACACCTCAAAAAAAATTTCACGTGCATGACACCAAAAATATGAGACCATTGTACTGAAATGGAATCAAAAGGAACAGGATCATTGTACTTAAATGTTAACCCGACACGAGACCGTTGTACTTAAACGGAAACGAGAAAACGAGACCATCATATTTAGATGGAGACTCGGAAAGATGAGACCATTGTACTGAAATGGAATCAAAAGGAACAGGATCATTGTACTTAAATGATAACATAACACGAGACCGTTGTACTAAAACGGAAACGAGAAAACGAGACCATCGTACTTAGATGGAGACTTGGAAAGATGAGACCATTGTACTGAAATGGAATCAATAGGAACAAGATCATTGTACTTAAATGATAACCCGACACGAGACCGTTGTACTTAAACGGAAACTATCGCTCCTGGGATTTTCATCCTAGTACAATCGCGAAAGTGGCGCGGAAAAGGTAGAGTCACCAACCATGCATTTTTATCCCGAATGAATGGGAAAGGTAATGTTGCACAAACCTAAGAGAAAAAGGAAAGGACAAGGTCTTGCGAACCAAAGATATGGGTTCGGGAGTCGGTTACGACCTGGGAAGGTATTAACACCCTAGATCGTCCGCCGTACCCAAAGGGATCCACACTTGTTTGTCTGTTTCAAAGGGTGAGAAATAAAGCTACTGATGAATAAAAACCGCTACTAGAATGGAAGTGAGGAAGGGTATTGGAAAAGAGAACGAAAAGGGAAAATGTAAGGAAAATAAAAAGTATGCTCGAACGGGCCCTACCTCGCTGCCTACGTACCTCATTGGGAATATGAGGATCAGAGTCGACATAGTTCGCCTAACTAAGGTGGGAGCTATTTATTTGTGTTTTTTATGAGCTGAAATGCTTATGTCTATGCTCAGGTGTTGCAAGCTCGCCTTGAACGAGTGTGTTTACCTTCTTGCAAATGAGACAAATCATCGCAAGTTTGCGTTTAAAGTGAGTGAGGTGAGAAAAGAATTCTGTCGCTCCCACCAAAATGAGACTAAGTCATAAGGGGTACAGACGCGAACGGTCGGCGAAAGGAGAGGATGAGAACACACATGAGTGAACTCAAAAAGACAAAGAGTCGCCAACTAGGCATTTTTATCCCGGGGGAAAGGTAATGCTGCATAGACCTAAGAAAAGATATGGATAAGACGGTTGCGAACCAGAGAGACTGAGAAAGGGGGTTGGTTACAACCTGGGAAGGTATTAGCACCCAGATTGTCCGTCGTACTCGACGGGATCCACGCTTAAAAGATTTGTGTTTTAAAGGGGTAGTGTCAGTGCAATTTGTGTATCAAAAGCTGGAAAAGGATGTACAGGTGTCTGTGTAAAAGAAGTGTAAAGTGAAGTATGTAAAGTGTCAGTGTAAGAACAAGAGTGAAATGCTCATGATAATGAGGCTAAGAAAATAATGCTGGAAGGAGGGGGAATATACAGAGACTTTTGTTCGATAACTGTTAAGTTATGCCTACGTATCCTCTCGTGCAATGAGGAAGTCAGAACACCGTAGTTCGACCCAAAGAGACTGAAAGATAAATTGACTGGTGAACTGCTTGCATGTCTATGCTCAAGTGTATGACCTGTCTGGCTCAGTTGCTAACTGTCTTGCATGAGACGAAAGAAGCAAGTTCTCGTTTGTGAGTGAATGAGATGAGAAAAGAATCCCGGATGAGACGATTATTGTTTGTTTTTGAGATTTCAGTCTTTTATTGCTTTTGGATGTTTGTCATAAGAAAATGAGCTTAAGCCTAAACCAATGGGTTAGTAAACTCATCACATCTTCCCTCTGATTAGGGGTAATGAGAATACCTTAAGTGTGAAGTCAGCATCTCACACTTAATCACCATGATGTAGGATTAAGATCATTAACCTACTTGTGATTAATTAGATATTTTTGTTGTTTTTGTTTAGTGTTAAGTAATGAGATTAAGCCATAATCAAGGATTAAACAGACTCATTACACCATCCTAATAGAAGGATAATAGATGAGAATGTTTAAGCTGGGGAAAACTCCTCAACTTAATCCATGATTAGGGATTAAACTCATGACAAAACAAAGCCTTTATTAAGTGGATTTTAGTTAATGATAAGATGAGGAAGTGAGTTTTATGATTTGTAAGACAACTTGAGGAGGACTTGTCCATTAACACTAGGGTTAGTCCTTCTTAACCAATTAAGGAAGAATTAGAACCCTAATGCAAGGCCCAAGTTACAAGCTTGATGTCTTGGTGAATATTAGATGGATTGATTAAAGGAGTTAAACACATTAAGAGTTTAACACTTAGGATTAAAGTTATACACTCCATCCTAATAGAAGGATGCAGGCATAAGCTTAATCACAAAGCCTTAAAGCCTTTAGGGTTTAGTCCCTGATTATGAGATGAGAAGAGAAGACTCAAAGAGACACAAAGGTAAAAGCTAAGTGGGGGGGACTAATCAATCCTAAATTATTGTCATGCTTGGTTGTTCCTAGGGTTTGTGAGGTTTGCAAGAAAGATCTTCAGAGAAACCACCAGGAAGCAGATGAAAGGAGCAAAGGAAAGCAAAGCAACTTGCTTCATTTAAGAAGACAAGTCACTTGAAGAAAGAAAGTGAGATGAACAAGAATGAGCAAGCTCAATCCAATACACATACAAAAATGCAGCAATGATGCATAGGATAGATGAAAAGAGAATGTGAGAAGTGAAGACAAATTCACTTCTCAAAGTAACTTACCACCTGAAAAGTTAGCAAAGGAATGAAATGCAATGCAAAATGGGATGAAATGTGATGATGTGAACCAAAACCAGAAGCATGAGTGTGATGTTAATGATGCTAAGAGATGATGCACATATGAGGCAAGGCATGGTGATGATCATACAAACATATGGATGCAAGAGAAGCATGCTTAGAACCATGAACATACATGAAAGGTTATGACATGCAAATGACATACAACATGGCAAATGAAGGATGCAATGATCAAACATGATTCCAATATGTCTTAAGATGTGTTTTGAATCAAATGGATGCACAAAATGTCATGGCAAGTCATGGTATGCAAGCAAATGCAAGATGAATGCAAAAGAAAGCCCAAATTAGGGTTTATGATCAATGCACAAAACAAAATTCAAAACCAGAAGCAACCATCATGATGAAAAATTGAAAATGCATTCAAAGGAACCCTAAACCTATACAAACTCACTGCCCAAAGGAGAGGATCCAAATCTTAACCTATTAGAAGTTATGAATTTCCTAAGATTGCTAGGGTTTTAAGGTACCTTGTCAAGAAAAATGCCAAACAAATAGGAAATGCAAGATCAATTCATGCCAATTTAATCCTATAAACTACATGATATGCAAGATGCAATGCAAAAAGAATCATTGTCCAACTCTTAAAGGCTAGGCAGAAATGAATTTTTGAAGATTGGATCAAAATAATGCCTTGAAATGAAATTAATTCCAAGGAAAATTGTCAAAAGACATCAAGATCAAAAAACAAATTTGGTTTGAGAGTTGGACAATGTTTCTAAATGATTTTAAATGTTTCATGAATTTTTTTTGTGATTTTTAAATACCTAAAAATATTTTTAATTAATTAATTCTCATTAACTAATTAAAAATAAACTTTTAAATGATTTAAAAATAATTTTTAATGCAAAAAAATAAAAATAAAAATGTTTTTGGTTTCTGAAAAATTAATAAAAGGTTTGATAAAAATTTTCAGAATTTTTAAAGATGTTTTACTATTTTTAATAAAATGTACAAAACAAAACAAATAAAATGAAAATAAAAATGAATTAAATGGAAAGTATGCAGGATCTAAGGCTGAGGTTTAAACAAGGAACGCGCGAATTGACTGGCGCCAGATCTAAGGGTTGAGATTCAAACTGGCCAGATTAATTTATAAACCCAATTAAAAGGATTAATGACGTGGATTAGGGTTTAATGAAAACATCCTGGCCATTGGAACGCGCGGGAGTCAACAAAAGTCAGCCAGATCAAAGGTCCACGTTCAAACTTAGCCCTAAACGCATTTAAGTCACTAATGACTTTCAGGTGGCCGGAGAAGACCTCCGGTCATCTTCTCCGGCCAGACTCTCACGTGAAAGTTGCTAACTTCCTCAAAACTTCCCCCCAAACCCCCTAAAGCTCCAGAATCAAACCTTAAACCATCCTAAACACGAATCAATCCTCAAAAATCATTTTACTCAAGAACAACATGATTCGAAGCAAACAAATTTTAGGTCAGAAAGTTTCAGAGCAATCATACATCCTGGTTTCTCAACCATTTTCAAAAATAATCATATCCCCATGATCAGGGGAGCACATAAAATCGTTTAAGAACTCAAAATGGAGTTTCTGGAAAAAAGTTTGAGATGGCTACCTGAGATGGAATCTCCTGGTCCTGAGCTTTCTGGCCTTTCCTTTGCTGCAAGTCCACTCCTTTGAACCCTCTGATGATGAAATGAAACTTAGAAAGCTTTGGGGATGGCTGGTTTGTGAGATGGCAGAAGTTCTGTTCAAGGGGGGGTGGTGATCGTGTTTTTGTTTCAGTGGCTTTCAGGCTGTTTCAAAGGGTGGTTTGTGATCAGTGAGTCATGTTGAGATTGTTTGTGAAGTTTGTTTGTGTGTGTGATGTTTGTATGATGAGTTTCGAAGAGTTTTGCAAAATGGAGAAACTTTGATAACTATGGCTTGGAGTGTGTTTCAGCATGAAGTGTGTGGTGTGTTATGCTGGCTTTGGTCCATGTATCAAATGGTGATAGGTCAGAGAGTTGTTGGTGGCCTATGGTGATTGGTATGGGCAAGTTGCCAAAATGTCAAACTTTGTGTAAGAGAGGTATGGGCAATGGTACAACTTGCTTTTTGGCTTGCTTTGGCTCAGCTTGAATCAAGGAAAGCTATGGAAAAGGTCTAGAGGCAATGCAGCAAGTGGTTTGTGGTTTGTGATAGGTTTTGCAATTTTCACAAAGTTTGGTTCCTTTGGAATTTCTTGAGGTTCAAGGCATGAAATGAGATGATTCTTGGGCCAATTCTGATTTTTAGGAGTCATATGATCATGTTGTAATGAGTTTGTGCATATTTGAAGTCTTTAGAACACTTGATCATACCATTTTGCAAAATGCCTCTTTGGTAGAAAACTTCAAATTATGTGATTTTGGCCAACTTTGACAAACCATAACTTTTGATCCAAAATGAATTAGGTCATGTTCTTGTACTTTTTGAAAAGGGAATGATCCATTTTACCACTTTCATGACCAAAGTTTTTCCATTTGAAGCATTTTTGAATCAAAAAGCAAGGGTTGAAAAAGTTTCCCAAAATGGCAATTTTCATTATAAGTCAACTTTCCCAAAAAGTCAACTTTGCAAATGGCTTGAAATTCTTCAATTTTGTGAACTTCTAACATCTTTTAAGATCAAATAAAGATCATACATGATCAAAATGATGAGGAACACCCTTTGGTTGGGTCATTGGGGGCCTCAGATGCCCTGATTTTGCACTGACTTGCTCAAAAAGTCAACTCTTGATCAGATGACTTCCCCATGGAATTTCTTCATGAAAATTGATATGCATGATCCCTATACCATATAGAGACCAATAGAAACAATAATGACCAAAAAATTTGGAGTTATGGCCTTTGAAACCAAAACCCTAATTCTAGGTCATCTGTGCAGTCAAACCTGGCTCTGCTTCCATGCCATTTTCAGTTCTTGTGATTTTTTGACATTCTTGACTTTGAGAGGATATAATATGATGCTTGAACATACATGGACCCCTTTGAAGTGATTGATGACCTTTGGAGTGGTTCAAGTGGCTCTTGGATTGCTCAGATCACAAACCCTAGATGATGATGACTTAGAAACAATGCAGTGAATCACAAATGTGATATGAGATGCTATGATTGAACTTATGCATATGAGGATATCACAAGCCATGGTGTGAAGGGGTGAGGGCAAATTTGGGGTGTTTACAGCTGCCCCTATTCAAACACGAGTTAGCTGTGCAGGATGTAAGCAACGACTTATCAGGCAAACAAGATAACTTGTGGTTGAATACTAAAGACAGTCCAAAATTTGCACTCACAGAATGAAGAAGAAAAGGGATATAGATTGTAAAAGAAAATAAAGTATATTGTAAAGTGTTGGTGACGGAGGACGACTGTCGAGCGGAGGACGACTGCTGGGGAAAAAGCAATGACGGGGACGACCGACATGCTGGGGATAATGCGGGAAATAAAGCAATGACTGGGACGACCGACAAGCTGGGATATGAGAGATTATGATGGGGACGGCCATCATGACTCTCTGGGGATTATAAATGATGAGGTACGGTTATCAGGTTCATGAAGTAATTCAAACAACGATGGGGACGACCATCGGGTTAAACTGATGAAGGACGATCATCAGGAAAAGGAAAAGGGACCACGACGGGGACGGCCATCGGGTTAAAGAATAAATGAAATAATGATGAGGGACGGTCATCAAAGGTGAAGGAAGATCACCAGGAAAAGGAAAAGGGACCACGATGGGGACGGCCATCGGGTTAAAGAATAAATGAAATAGTGATGAGGGACGGTCATCAAAGGTGAAGGATGATCACCTAGCAGGGGACGGCTGCTCTGATGGGGATAAGATGAGGGACGGTCATCTAAGGTGAAGGACGATCACCTGGCAGGGTACGGCTGCCGAAAGTATCGCGACATAGGACGAATGCCGGATAAAAGGTCGACGATGGGGACGGCCATCGGATGAGCATGATGAAGGACGATCATCAAGAGGTGAAGGACGATCACTTAGCAGGGGACGGTTGCTCTCAAGGTTTATCATGACATAGGAAGAATGTCAGATAACAAGATCAACGATGGGGACGGCCATCGGATAAAATGATGAAGGACGATCATCAAAAGGTGAAGGACGATCACCTAGCAGGGTACGGCTGCTAAAAATCACGACATAGGACGAATGCCAGATAAAAGGTCGACGATGGGGATGGCCATCGGACGAGCATGATGAAGGACGATCATCAAGAGGTGAAGGACGATCACCTAGCAGGGGACGGCTGCTCTCAAGGTTTATCATGACATAGGACGAATGTCAGATAGAAAAAGGTTGCTTTGCTGGCGACCTAAATGGGGAATAGTTAACACGGACGAGTGTTCACATCCATGAAATAAAAGGTATAAGTGTCTTGACGTTGTGTATATATTAAAGATGCGAACGAGCATCCTTAAGACTACGATACGGACGAGTATCGGGTAGAAACAAATACTGACACGTGTTCAGAGATGATGATACGGACGAGTATCAACTGGTTAACAAGGAACACGGACGAGTGTTGATTCTGAGGGGACTCTTCTGGGGAAAAGTAGACACAGACGAGTGTCTAAATTCAAGAAGACATAAGTTTGACACGTGTATGGATTAAAGATGCGGACGAGCATCCCTAAGACTACGATACGGAAGAGTATCGGGTAGAAACAATGCTTGACGCATGCTCTGAGATGATGATACGGACGAGTATCAACTGGTTAACAAAGAACACGGACGAGTGTCGAATCTGAGGGGGTTTAAGTGGTATACACAAGATACGGACGAGTATCTATATGAGTGACATAAGTATGAGTGGTGTACAGGAGAGTGCTTAACCTGCTGGGGAGAGTGACACGGACGAGTGTCAAAAGGAAGTATAATATAAACAACTATATGGTTTACAAGATGTTCAGGTAACTCTGTTGGGGAAGACGACACGGACGGGTGTCAGGGAATCTGTACAAAGATGTATCTGTGAGTGCAAAGAGGAAGCCTTGGCTTTCTACTGGGGATATGACACAGACGGGTGCCAAGAAGTATATGTAATATATAAGTGTCTGCTTGCAAAGGAGGCTCGGGCGACTTTACTGGGGAATGACGACACGGACGGGTGCCACAAGGAGTGTGTATCTGTATTTGTGAGTATAAGGCCAATGCTTTAGCTTTAGCTCTCCGCTGGGGATATGACACGGATGGGTGTCAGGACGTATCAGTATCTTTAGGGAAAGTGCCTGGGCTCTCTGCCGGGGATATGGGGAATCTTTTGATGGTTTGTCAGTATTCACAAGTGTTTGATTCAGAACATGGCTTATGATTATGCAATATGTTTGATTTTTGCCGTAATGCTCCGTATTAGACGGAATGCTACGCTTTGTGGGGAGAATATGATGCGAATGCTATGATTATGCAAAGATACCAGTCCGGGATTCAGATCCCATTGCTGCGAAGATCTCAGGTTGATCTGCTTGAAGTGAACATCCCAGCTGGGGAAGCTGTCATTGGTAAATCTGGCAGATGGGACTCTGCTTGGTGATATAGGTCACTGATAGACCTATCTTTGGTAGTGAAGGACCCAACTGGGGTTTGTAGATGCTTTTGTCACTTTGTTGTGGGATCTTCAGATGTTGCCCTTCTGGATCTCTCTGAAGCTCTGTGGGGAGATGGTTCCCTGGCTTTTGTACTTGGCTGAGGAGGAAGTAAATGGCAACTCGGCTGGGGAGAAATAATGAATGGCAACTCAGCTGGGGAGAAAGCACCTACGGTGCTAAGACTGAGTGGATGATGATTTTCCAGCCGGCTGGGATGAAGCTTTCATGTCCCATGCTGCGCTTCGAATAGCTGCAATCCTGAAAAGAAAGAGAAATGCACAAGTAATCCCGAGGTATCCCTTACCGGATTCCATCATAGGAGTTTAGACACTCCCAGGAGTAAGTATATTTCCTGCAAGCACGTATTTTTAGAAGAAAAGCATCTGTATTTATGCAACCAGTATCTTAAGGACATCAGACATTTTGCAAATGAAAATAAAATATACGAGACGAAGCATGACTGAAAATATGATTTTATTGATTTATACGCCCTGAATTGGCGAGATACAGTCAGAGAAACAAATCCCCTAAAATGAGGAGATTGTTACAAATTGAGAAACAAAAGATGTTGGCAATGTTGACGACGCTTTTAGGAGCTTCCCTTTGCTATGACTCGTATGACATTTGACGTTCTTCTCTCCTTGCTTTCTGAAGAAGGCTGATTCTGGCAGAAGCTTGATCTTTTCGAAGTTTACCAAGTTGTGAGTGATACAGATGAATTCAGAATGCAGTTGTTCGCTTATTCCCTTATTTTGCATGGATCGCCCTTTCGGGTTTTCAATCCATCGGGATACCCATTTTTGCCTGAGTTGTCCAATGTGGCTTTTCAACTCAGCGGGGGTACATTTTTTTGTTTATTTCCCTTATTTTTGCCCGAGTCTTTTATTCTGTTTTTGACTCGCCGGGATGCCCTATTTTTGCCTGGACTTACATTCTGTTTTTATGTCCAGCGGGTCATTTTTTATGCGAAGTATTTTTTAACTGCATCTGAATTCACAGGGGACGGGAAGTCTTCACCATCCATAGTACTGAGCATGAGTGCTCCACCGGAGAAGACTTTCTTTACTACGAATGGCCCTTCATAGTTCAGAGTCCACTTGCCCCTGTGGTCTGTATGAGGAGGGAGGAGTCTTTTCAGCACAAGATCTCCTACTTGGTACTCTCGGAGCCTGACTTTCTGATCGAAGGCTTTCTTCATTCTTTTCTGATACAACTGCCCATGACAGATTGCAGCCAATCTATTTTCTTCGATCAGACTCAGTTGTTCGTATCGGGATCGGACCCATTCTGCTTCGTTCAGCTTAACATCCATCAGTACCCGTAGGGAAGGTAATTCAACTTCAACTGGTAGGACTGCCTCCATACCATATACAAGCTGATACGGTGTTGCCCCAGTGGATGTCCTGATTGACGTACGGTACCCATGCAAGGCAAACAGTAGCATTTCATGCCAGTCTTTGTAGGTGACTACCATCTTTTGCACAATCTTCTTGATATTCTTATTAGCTGCCTCAACAGCGCCATTCATCTTTGGCCTGTAAGGAGAAGAATTGTGGTGTTGGATCTTGAAGTCCCGGCATAGTTCTGCCATCATTTTGTTGTTTAGATTGGAACCATTATCAGTAATGATTCGCTCGGGCACTCCATACCGACAGATGATGTCTCTCTTCAGGAATCTGGCTACCACTTGCCTTGTAACATTGGCATAAGAAGCCGCTTCAACCCACTTGGTGAAATAGTCAATAGCAACCAGGATGAATCTATGGCCGTTTGAAGCAGTCGGTTCAATCTTTCCAATCATATCAATGCCCCACATAGAAAAGGGCCAGGGTGAAGACATCACATTCAAAGGATTGGGAGGCACATGTACTTTATCAGCATAGATCTGGCATTTATGACATTTTCTGGCGTAAGCACAACAGTCTGCATCCATCGTGATCCAGTAATAGCCTGATCTTAGCAACGTTTTAGCCATGGCATGCCCTCCTGCATGGGTACCAAAGGATCCTTCATGCACTTCATGCATCAACAAGTCTGCTTCTGTTCTATCGACACATCTGAGGAGCACCATAGCAAAGTTTCTCTTGTACAGGGAACCGTCAGTATTCAAGAAGAAACTACCAGCTAGCCTTCTTAATGTCTTCTTATCATTGGAAGATGCCCCAGGTGGGTATGTTTGATCCTCCAAGAAGCACTTAATGTCGTGGAACCAAGGCTTATCATCTTTAACAACATCTGCTGCAAATACATATGCTGGTCTGTCAAGTCTGGACACTGAAATCCGGGGCACAAAGTTGGCAGCTTGAACTTTGATCATGGATGAAATGGTAACCAGAGCATCTGCAAATTGATTCTCGTCTCGAGGGATATACTCAAGCTTGACCGTTGTGAAGAAAGTCAATAACCTCCTTGTATAATCCCTGTAAGGTATCAGATGATCCTGGTGCATGTACCATTTGCCATTGGTTTGATTAATTACCAGAGCTGAATCTCCGAATACAGTTAAAGTTTTGATCCTGAGGTCAATGGCTTCCTCAAGACCCATAACGCAAGCTTCGTATTCAGCTTCGTTGTTAGTGCAGTTAAAGGTGAGTTTCGCCGAGAAAGGCATGTGAACTCCTTTAGGTGTAATGAGTACTGCACCAACACCACGACCATTCATATTAACAGCCCCATCAAACATCATAGTCCATTCTTCTTCTGGGTCAGGCCCTTCAGTGTGAACAGGCCCTTCATGATCTTTTGCTTTAATGAACATGATGTCTTCATCAGGGAAGTCAAATCTCATAGGCTGGTAATCATCAATGGGTTGCTCAGCAAGATAATCAGACAATACGCTGCCCTTGATGGCTTTCTGAGATGTGTACTGAATGTCATATTCTGTGAGGATCATTTGCCATCTCGCAACCCATCTGGTAAGCGCTGGCTTCTCAAAAATGTACTTAACTGGGTTCATCTTGGAGATCAATAGAGTAGTGTGGGTCAACATATACTGTCTCAGTCGGCGAGCAGCCCACGCTAAAGCACAGCAAGTTTTCTCGAGCAGTGAATAACGTTGTTCATAGTCGGTAAACTTTTTGCTCAGGTAGTATATTGCATACTCTTTTCGACCAGACTCGTCATGCTGGCCCAACACACACCCCATTGACTCTTCTAATACTGTCAAGTACATTATCAGAGGTCTTCCTTCAACTGGTGGCATAAGGATTGGAGGCTCTTGTAAGTATTTCTTGATTTTGTCAAAAGCCCTCTGGCAGCCTTCGTTCCACCTGACCGTTTGTTCCTTTCTCAACAGCTTGAACAAAGGTTCACAGGTTGCTGTAAGGTGAGATATGAACCGTGAAATGTAATTCAATCTACCTAAGAACCCCCGAACTTCTTTCTCAGTCTTCGGTGCAGGCATTTCTTGAATGGCTTTAACTTTATCAGGGTCAACTTCAATCCCTTTCTTGCTTACAATAAATCCCAGCAGTTTACCGGATCGCACCCCGAATGTGCACATGTTGGGGTTCAACTTCAGTTGGTACTTCCTCAGACGCTTGAATAACTTCAACAGATTTACCAGGTGGTCTTCTTCTGTGAGGGACTTGGCAATCATGTCATCCACATAACATTCAATTTCTTTATGGATCATGTCGTGGAATAACGTCACCATAGCCCGTTGATATGTTGCACCAGCATTCTTCAGTCCAAATGGCATCACCTTGTAACAGAACGTGCCCCAGGGTGTGATAAAAGTTGTCTTCTCCATGTCTTCAGGTGACATTTTGATCTGATTGTATCTTGAAAATCCGTCCATGAAGGAGAACACCGAGAACTGAGCCGTATTATCCACCAATACATCAATGTGGGGTAAAGGGAAATCATCTTTTGGACTGGCTCTGTTCAGGTCTCGGTAATCCACACACATCCTCACCTTGCCGTCTTTCTTAGGCACAAGTACAATATTAGCAACCCACGGCGGATAGCTAGTCACAGCAAGGAACCCGGTGTCCCACTGCTTTTGTACCTCTTCTTTGATCTTCATTGCCATGTCCGGGCGAGTACGGCGTAACTTCTGTTTAACCGGTGGGCAATCTTCTCTTAAAGGCAGCTTGTGCATAACAATATCGGTGTCCAACCCTGGCATATCCTGATAAGACCAAGCAAACACATCCACATATTCACGAAGCAGGTCAATCAGTTGCTTTTTCACTGAGTCTTGTAAGCAGGCCCCGATCTTAACCTCTTTCACATCTTCATCCGTACCAAGATTAATCGTTTCGACCTCCTCCTGATGAGGAGTGATAACCTTTTCCTCTTGCCTTAACAACCTGGCTAGCTCTTCAGGAAGCTCATAATCTTTTTCAACCCCTTCATCAGCTTGATTGATTGGATTGTCAAAGTCATACGATGTCATAGCAGTGTTATTGTTGGTGCAGTCTGGAAGGCACTCTCTGCAAGGGTTTAGATTGTTCATTTTAGTGATTGATTTTAATCTTGTTTTAGAAAAAGTGAAATGAAGTTATCATTTTGAAAACATTGCCATTTTATTTTTGTACAAAAAGAAAAATAGAAAAACAGTGATGGCCCGATATTCATTGATTGATATGTTTGCACAAAAATTACAAAGATGGCCCGATTACAAAATGAGCCTTGTCATCTTGGGCAAGATGCAAGACTTGATGCATGCTTAAAAATACAGGAAATAATAATTACTCTGCAGGAGTAACCCTTATAATTTCCTGGGAAGACCAGTTTGAGATACGGCTCCCCGGGATCCTTGGACGTATCCAGCTCTCCAGGTTGCGTTCATCTTCCGACTCATCTTCCAAGTTGTTCACTGCATCTGGGGTGAGCATCCCCCCACTGATAAAACTGGGCTTCTTAGCAGCCTCTGATTGATCTTGTTGAGTTGGTTTGTAACCCAACCCAAATCTGTCCTCTTTCTTCTCCACAGGTAGCAGTTTGCCCCAGCCTTGGGCAGTCCCCTCTTCAACAACCTTCCTGGCTTGCTGATAAGATGTCATGGAAGTTCCAAGTACAGCAGATGCTTCATTAATGTTCAGGGCCTCAAATCCCTGGCTCATGGTTTCATGGATTTCTCCATCCATCTCAATGTATTTGTATGTAGCCAGATGGCTAACAAAGATATCTTCTTCACCACAGATGGTGATGATCTGGCCCTCCCACTCGAATTTCAGCTTCTGGTGAAGGGTAGACGTAACTGCGCCCGCGGCATGGATCCAAGGTCTACCCAACAAACAGTTGTAGGCCGGCTGAATGTCCATCACATAGAAGGTAATTTTAAAAGTCTGCGGGCCAATCATCACAGGCAGATCAATCTCACCTAGCACTGATCTCTTAGAGCCATCAAATGCTCTCACTACTAAATTACTTGGACGCAATGCCAAGCCATCATACTCCAGCTTCACCAAGGCTTTCTTTGGTAAAACATTGAGTGAAGACCCAGTGTCTACCAGTACATGTGATAGGACAGCACCCTTGCATTCTAGGGTGATGTGTAAAGCCTTGTTGTGGTTACATCCATCAGTTGTTAAATCAGCATTGGTAAAACCCAATCCATGGCTAGTATTGACATTTGCTACCACGGTCTCCAGCTGATTAACAGTGATCTCTTCTGGCACGTATGCTGTGTGCAAGACTCTTAGTAATGCATTCCGGTTAGCTTCGGAACACATCAGCAGGGATAATATGGAGATTTTTGAGGGAGTTTGGTGAAGCTGATCCACCACTTTGTAATCACTCCTCTTGATAATTCTCATAAACTCGTCTACATCTTATTCAAAAGATGCCTTCTGAGTTTCCTTGAGAATGGGTTCTTCAGATATTACACTCTTTCCCTTTGCTTTGGCAGTAGCTTCTGCTTCGGCATTAGGTCTTTGTGATTGCGAGGCAAAAAGGCGTCCGCTTCTGGTGAAGCCTCCGCCTCCCCCGACATTATCAATCTGTGGAGAAGAGGTTGAAGAGTCAAGAGTGATTTTCTCCCCATTTCAGTAAAGGTCAGAGCCATAATGCCAAGGGATGGCATTACTGCTTTCATATGTGTAGATGTCTTGAATTGGCAGAATTTTTGACCAACAAGAATTATTGAATTCAGTTCAGAATGTCCTATCAAATGTTGGGACATTATCAAACAGAGTATATGAACTTATTTCAGGATGTCTTACCAGATGTTGGGACATTGTGTAAATGACTAAGTTCAGTTTTTCAGGATGTCCCAACAGATGTTGAGACATCTCAAACCTGCTTCCAGAATTAATTATTGACTAACTAATCAGAGATATTTAAGGAGAGTTATCTGGAATTAATTAATGATGGATAAAAACAGAACAAGGCGCATCTGTAGGGAGTTTTATATTGAAGATTCAGATTAAAACAGAAGACCTAAATCACCTAGAATCTAGGAAGTAACAAACCCTAAATTCAAGGTGGAAGCTGCATGTGCATTAGGGCTGGATCATCCTACAGAAAGCCCAAATTACAGATACCTATTTAAGCAACAGAAACTCATAGAATTGAGTACGAATTTCAGAAGACCAAATAGGGTGTCTAGTGTTTTTAATAGCAGGTGTTTTTATTGTACCACTTGATGAGCTTTTAAGCATAAGTGCATTTGTGACTTGATTGAAACTGTGAAGTAAGATCAAGCTGTTTTGTTTGAAGATTGTCTTCAATTTTATTAAAATTGTAAACTTGATCACTGTGTGATTGAGGGGGAGTGAGTAGGGTACTCTTATCTAAGTTGTGACTTAGGTAGAAATTGCATTGGGTAGTTATTAAGTGATAGATTAAACAGAGAGGTTTAAGTCTAGAATTAATATTACTTATAGTGGATTTCCTCCTGGCTTGGTAGCCTCCAGATGTAAGTGTGGTTATACACTGAACTGGGTTAACAAACTTCTGTGTTGTTTACTTTTCTTGCTATTTAAGGTTTGGTTAAATCTGTCAAGTGTTGGGACATCTCTTAGGACATCTCATACCTGATCACAGAATTTCAATTGGCATCAGAGCAGGCACCCTTCCTGTTTATACTGGGTGAGATCTAGGGAATACAAATTCTGTAACATGGACAGAGATATAGGGTCAGTAAATAGACCACCTATTCTGGATGGATCTAATTATGACTACTGGAAGCCAAGAATGATTGCATTCTTAAGATCACTTGACAACAGGGCATGGAGAGCAGTCAACATTGGATGGGATTATCCTGTCCAAGATACCAAAGATGGATCAAAAGTGCTGAAACCTGAAGAAGAATGGAGTAAGGAAGAAGAAGATTCAGCACTAGGCAACTCAAAGGCCTTAAATGCTTTATTCAATGGCATTGATAGGAACATCTTCAGACTTGTACATCATTGTGAGCTAGCCAAAGATGTATGGGATACTCTCAAAATAACTCATGAAGGAACATCAAAAGTAAAGATGTCAAGACTTCAACTCCTCACCACAAAATTTGAAAACTTGAGAATGAAGGAAGATGAGACAGTTCATGAATTCTACATGAACATCTTAGAAGTAGCTAATACTTCTGGAGCTTTGGGAGAAAAAATGACTGATGAAAAGCTTGTAAGAAAAATCCTCAGATCTTTGCCAAAAAGATTTGACATGAAAGTCACAGCAATAGAAGAAGCTCAAGACATATGCTCTATGAAAGTTGAAGAACTCATTGGTTCCCTTCAAACTTTTGAGATGGGAATGAATGACACAAATGTTAAAAAGAACAAAAGCATAGCCTTGGTGTCAAATACTGATGAAGAAGAAGATGATGAATCAGAAAATGATAAAAGCTTATCAGACAACCTTGCTATGCTTGGAAGACAATTCAAACAGATTCTCAGAGGAATGGAAGGCAAATCCAAACCTAGTGGAAGATACACAAACTCTTCTGAGAACAGGAGACCTTATGATGCTAACAGAAGGTCAAATTATGCTGAAAAGACCAGTCAAGAAAAAGGAGTCAAATGCCATGGATGTGAAGGATATGGACACATCAGGAATGAATGTCCTACCTACTTAAAAAGGCAAAAGAAAGGACTCTCTGTGACCTGGTCTGATGAAGACTCAGGAGGTGATTCAGAAGAGGAATCAGCTAAGCATATCACTGCTTTAGCTGGATTATGTGACTCTGAAAGTGAATCCAGTGATGAAGAACTTACTTATGAAGAACTTGAGCAAGCATTCAAAGATCTATACAAAAGAAGTTCTGAAATATGCAGTGAGGTTATAAAGCTAAAGAAGCAGAATAAGGCATTAGAAGATGACAAAGCAAATGATCAGGAGATCATTGACACCTTAAAAGGTGAAGTAAGTCTTCTCAACTCCAAGTTAGAACATATGTCCAAATCTGTTAGAATGTTGAACAGCAGCTCAAATACACTGGATGTGATTCTCAACAACAATAAGCACTCAGGGGATAAAAGTGGACTAGGATTTAACAGATTAAATAAAGATGAAGCTAGCTCTAGCAAAACACCTTCAAAATCCATACAGTCTAACAAGATGTCCCAACAGATGCTTCAACATCAGGAAAAGAACACAAAGTCAAACATAATGTTCCAACAGATGTCTCAACATTCTGAAAAGAACAAAATGAAGAAGAAGTATCAAAGATGGAGATGCCATCACTGTGGAAGATTTGGACATATCAAACCTCATTGTTATAAGTTGCATGGATATCCAAATCAGATGTATCAGCAACCTTCCAAAAAGAAAATAGAAGTTACCAAGAAAGTGTTGCATAAACATCAAAGAAATCAGCAACCTCCTAAGCAGAAGACAGAAAACATCAAGAAGGTATGGAAACCAAAAGCTAGCCCTGAAGCTGATCAAAGCTACAAGAACAAGATCAACAATCAAGCTTGGAGATCAGCTGATAAATAACACACAGGGCTGAGGCATCAAAAGAAATCTCAACTCATCTGGTCAAAGAAAAGTACTGCATTCATAGCACATACATCACTAAGAGTATCAGCTAAAGAAGACTGGTACTTTGACAGTGGATGTTCAAGACACATGACTGGATTGAAGAATCTGCTAGTAAATTTAAAATCACATTCATCCAGGTATGTGACATTTGGAGATGGAGCTAAAGGAGAAATCAAGGGAGTTGGAACATTGGATTGTCAAGATGTTCCAAAACTAGATGATGTGCTGCTAGTTAAAGGTTTAACTGCTAACCTGATCAGCATAAGTCAATTATGTGATCAAGGGTACAGTGTAAACTTTACCAAAACTGAATGCATAGTGACTAAAAAAGAACAAGAGGTTGTCATGAAAGGAGCCAGATCTAAAGACAACTGTTACATGTGGGAATCCCAAAATCTCAGTCTCACTTCAACTTGCTCTTTAGCTAAAGAAGAAGAAGTGAAACTATGGCACCAAAGACTAGGTCATCTTCATTTCAGAGGCATAAAGAAGATAATATATATGGATGCTGTAAGAGGTATTCCTAAACTGAAGATTGATGATGGCAAAATATGTGGTGAATGTCAAATAGGCAAGCAAACCAAGATGTCCCATCCAAAGCTCCAACATCTGACAACTTCCAAAGTTTTGGAACTTTTGCATATGGATCTGATGGGACCTATGCAGGTTGAAAGTCTTGGTGGTAAGAGGTATGCCTATGTTGTGGTTGATGACTTTTCAAGATATACATGGATAAATTTCATCAAAGAAAAGTCTGATGTATTGGATGTATTCAAAGAATTATGTCAAAGATTGCAAAGGGAAAAATCCAGCTGTGTGATCAGAATAAGAAGTGATCATGGAAAAGAATTTGAGAACCAAAAGTTCTTAGATTTCTGCTCTTCAGAAGGAATCAATCATGAATATTCTTCACCAATCACTCCTCAACAGAATGGGATTGTTGAAAGGAAGAATAGAACCATTCAAGAATCAGCAAGAGCTATGATCCATGCTAAAAAGTTACCTCTGTACTTTTGGGCTGAAGCTATGAACACTGCCTGTTACATCCATAACAGAGTTACTTTAAGGAAAGGAACTTTGTCCACAATATATGAAGTCTGGAAGGGCAGAAAACCCACAGTTAAGTACTTCCATGTATTTGGAAGTATCTGTTATATTCTGGCAGATAGGGAGCAAAGAAGAAAAATGGATCCTAAAAGTGATGAAGGGATTTTCCTTGGATACTCCATAAACAGCAGAGCATATAGAGTATTTAATTCTAGAACCAAGGTTATCATGGAGTCCATAAATGTGATAATTGATGATGCTCCTACAGATGTCCCAGAAGATGTTGGAACATCTGCTGATATCAAGATTGAAGCTGAAGAAAAGAATGATCATTATAACTTCACTCAAACTGATACAAGGATAGAAGAATCCAGCAAACCTCCCTCCATCAGAATACAGAAGGATCATCCCAAAGATCTGATAATTGGTGATCCTAACAGAGGTGTGAGCACTAGATCAAGAGAAGTGATTTCAGGCTCTTGTTTTGTTTCCAAAATAGAACCTAAAAACATCAAGGAAGCTCTTACTGATGAATACTGGATTTGTGCTATGCAAGAGGAATTAGGTCAATTCACAAGGAATGAAGTGTGGAATCTTGTTCCTAGACCTGATGACATAAATGTGATTGGAACAAAATGGGTGTATAAGAACAAGTCAAATGAACAAGGAGTTGTTACAAAGAATAAAGCTAGACTCGTAGCTCAAGGATACACTCAAATTGAAGGAGTAGACTTTGATGAAACCTTTGCACCAGTAGCAAGGCTTGAATCAATTAGACTACTTTTGGGAATTGCTTGTATCTTGAAGTTCAAGCTATTTCAAATGGATGTGAAAAGTGCCTTTTTAAATGGCTATCTTAATGATGAGGTATATGTAGAACAGCCTAAAGGATTTGTTGATCCTAGCTGTCCAAATCATGTATACAAACTAAAGAAGGCACTTTATGGTTTGAAGCAAGCTCCAAGGGCATGGTATGAAAGACTGACCACATTTCTTATCAAGCAAGGATACAGAAAAGGTGGAATTGACAAAACCCTGTTTGTTAAAGATGAAGAAGGGAATGTCATGATTGCTCAAATATATGTTGATGATATTGTATTTGGTGGGATGTCTGAAAGGATGGTCAAACATTTTGTCAAGCAGATGGAATTTGAATTTGAAATGAGCCTAGTAGGAGAGTTAACCTACTTTCTTGGTCTGCAAATAAAGCAAATGGAAGACTCAATGTTCATCTCTCAAAGCAAGTATACCAAGAACATAGTCAAGAAATTTGGAATGGAAAATGCTACTCATAAGAGAACTCCTGCCCCCACACATTTGAAGCTGACTAAAGATGAAAAGGGTGAGAGTGTAGATCAAAGCTTATACAGAAGCATGATTGGAAGCTTGTTATACTTAACTGCTAGCAGACCTGACATAGCATTTGCAGTAGGTGTATGTGCAAGATATCAAGCTGATCCAAAAGTCAGTCATCTCAATCAAGTCAAGAGAATTCTTAAATATGTTAATGGTACTTGTGACTATGGCATAGTGTACCTTCATGGATGTAAACCAATTCTCACTGGCTTCTGTGATGCTGATTGGGCTGGAAGTGCAGATGACAGAAAAAGCACTTCAGGAGGATGCTTCTTTCTAGGAAACAATTTGATTTCTTGGTTCAGTAAGAAACAAAATTGTGTATCCTTATCTACTGCTGAAGCTGAATATATAGCAGCTGGAAGCAGTTGTTCTCAGTTGGTTTGGATGAAGCAAATGTTCACTGAGTACAATGTCCCACAGGATGTCATGACATTGTACTGTGACAACTTAAGTGCAATCAACATATCAAAGAATCCTATCCAACATAGCAGGACCAAGCATATTGATAACAGACATCATTTCATCAGAGATCTTGTAGAAGAAAAGGTGATTTCATTGGAACATGTAGCTACAAATCTGCAGTTAGCTGATATCTTTACCAAAGCATTGGATGCTACACAATTTGAGAACTTAAGGGGCAAACTTGGAATCTGTTTATGTGATATTTAGCAGTTAATGAGATGTGCCAACATGTCATATGACATTGTATGGCATAAGTTCCAGATGGCAAAACAAGTCTGGACAAGAACCTTGGGAATTCCATTTCTAATGATTTACAATGTAACGGCTACTTATTTAGTAACTACTTATAATCAGCTATCAAGATTCTCATCATTCTATCACAAGCGAATCTCATTAACTAGCTATTCTTCAGAAATCATAAACCCTAAAGCTCTTCATCCATATTCCCTAACAATGTCTCAAAACCCTAACACTCATGAAGAAGTTCTCAACAAAGAAGACGTAGTCCATGCAACTCCCATATCTGTAGTTCCAATGAAATCAACACCATTGGACGAACTCAGAGGAAGTGATTCTCACACTAAAAAGCCAAGAACTCCAAAGAGAGCTAAAGATCAAGTCTGCAGCAAAGCCAAAGGAGGCATTCCCTCACCTGCTAACATGCCCCCAAAATCTTCAGATTATGTGGATGATTCCATCAAGGAGATTGTCACCCAAATTCTGTTTGAACAAAGAAAGGTGAGTGGAATTTCCATTCCTCTGAACACCATGCCTGCACCTCAAGAAGAACAAGCTCAAGCTGCAGAGGACACTCCTGCAGAACAAGATGTCCCAATAGATGTTGGAACATCTGAAGATGAGAAAAAGAACTCATTTGATGATGATTTGGAACAAACTGAGGACCAGCATAAGGCCTCAAATGAAAATGATGAAGAAGTCTCTGAGGATCAGACTAAAGCCTCAAATGAAGATCAAATCCCTGCTGATCAACCAGCTGAAGAGGAGACTGCTCAATCTCCTCCAGTGGTCAACCTGGAGCAGGATTCTGATACAGAGATCATAGCCTCTGTTAAACCTAGCATAGCCAAAAGGCTCAGGTCCAGGAAAGGAAAGATGCAAGCTGAAGCAGCAATTCCTGAGAAGAAGAAAGCCTCCCCAAAGAAAGGCAAAACTAAAGCTACTTTTGGGCCAACAAAACAATGGAGTAAAGTTCAAACTCAGAAAAGAAAAGTTGTCACTCCATCAGATTCAGATGTTGAATCAGATGTCCCAACATCTCCTCCCAAAAAGAAACCAGCACCTTCTAGGGCTTCATCTGCTGTTCCAGAAGCCCCCTTGGACAACATATCATTCCATCATGTCTCTAGTGTCAACAAATGGAAGTTTGTGTACCAAAGAAGGGTTACCTTAGAAAGAGAACTGAGCAGCAATGCACTTGAGTGCACTGAACTGATTGACCTCATCTCTGCTGCAGGACTATTCAAGACAGTCTCAGATCTCTCTCCCTGCTATGAACTTCTTGTCAAAGAGTTCATTGTAAATCTTCAAGAGGATTGTTCAAATGGTAAGTCCTCTGAGTTTCAAAAAGTTTTTGTTAGAGGTAAATGTGTAGAGTTTTCTTCTCAAATCATCAATCAGTACTTAGGAAGAGAAACAGATGGACCCAATGAGCTAGGTAAGACAGATAACCAAATCTGCAAGGTTATCACTGCAAACCAGGTCAAGGCATGGCCTGTGAAGGGAAAGCTCTCTGTGAGCATGCTTACAAGAAAATATGCCATGCTGAACAGGATTGGTACAGCTAACTGGGTGCCTACCAACCACACTTCTTCAATCTCCACTGGTCTGGCCAGGTTTATATATGCTGTGGGAACTCAAACCAAGATGGACTATGGAGCATACATTTTTGATCAGACCTTGAAGCATGCCAGCTCCTCTGCAACAAAGCTGCCAATAGCTTTTCCCTCCTTGCTGTGTGGTATTGTTCTAAGTCAATACCCTGGGATTTTAACTGAGAAAGACACAGTCTGCAAGAGAGAAAGCCCCTTGGCTTTTCACTACAAGTTATTCCTCAGTCATCATGCTGCAGATGTTGAAGCACCTTCTGGGACATCTGCAGGTCCTTCAACTGCTAAGACTCCAATTTCCAAGAAGGCTCTAATTGCTGAGCTCAAAAGCACATGCAAAGAACTTGAAGCAAGGAAGCTAAAACTTGAAGAGATCATCCAAAGGCTGGAGAGTGGAGAAGAGCAAAAAGCTGGCTCTGATGAAGAAAGTGAAGCTGATGAAGAAACAGAAGTTGAGGAAGAAATTGAGAGTGATGAATCTGAGTGATCAATGTATGTGAGGCAAATGTAATGATAGCAATGTATTTCTGGAATGGTGGCTTTGGCCCTAAATTTTGTGTCTACCAAGGGGGAGAACAACAACAAATTGTAATTGTAATTGCTGTTTAAGTATGAATGAAAAAATCTGTTTGTTTGCTTCTGAACTGAATAAGTTTTTTTCTGTTGCAACAAGATTGGATACATATATATTTGAGGGGGAGTAATCTCAAATAAGAATCAACAGAAAAGTAATGCTATACTCTGATAAAAAGAACTTCTGCTGCACTCTGAAAACCAGAAAAGATGTTAGCCAAAAATTAGCCAAAGGGGGAGTTTGTAGATGTCTTGAATTGGCAGAATTTTTGACCAACAAGAATTATTGAATTCAGTTCAGAATGTCCTATCAAATGTTGGGACATTATCAAACAGAGTATATGAACTTATTTCAGGATGTCTTACCAGATGTTGGGACATTATGTAAATGACTAAGTTCAGTTTTTCAGGATGTCCCAACAGATGTTGAGACATCTCAAACCTGCTTCCAGAATTAATTATTGACTAACTAATCAGAGATATTTAAGGAGAGTTATCTGGAATTAATTAATGATGGATAAAAATAGAACAAGGCGCATCTGTAGGGAGTTTTATATTGAAGATTCAGATTAAAACAGAAGACCTAAATCACCTAGAATCTAGGAAGTAACAAACCCTAAATTCAAGGTGGAAGCTGCATGTGCATTAGGGCTGGATCATCCTACAGAAAGCCCAAATTACAGATACCTATTTAAGCAACAGAAACTCATAGAATTGAGTACGAATTTCAGAAGACCAAATAGGGTGTCTAGTGTTTTTAATAGCAGGTGTTTTTATTGTACCACTTGATGAGCTTTTAAGCATAAGTGCATTTGTGACTTGATTGAAACTGTGAAGTAAGATCAAGCTGTTTTGTTTGAAGATTGTCTTCAATTTTATTAAAATTGTAAACTTGATCACTGTGTGATTGAGGGGGAGTGAGTAGGGTACTCTTATCTAAGTTGTGACTTAGGTAGAAATTGCATTGGGTAGTTATTAAGTGATAGATTAAACAGAGAGGTTTAAGTCTAGAATTAATATTACTTATAGTGGATTTCCTCCTGGATTGGTAGCCTCCAGATGTAAGTGTGGTTATACACTGAACTGGGTTAACAAACTTCTGTGTTGTTTACTTTTCTTGCTATTTAAGGTTTGGTTAAATCTGTCAAGTGTTGGGACATCTCTTAGGACATCTCATACCTGATCACAGAATTTCAATATGGAACTGGCCCAGGTACCGTGATGGTAACTGGGCTGACTGCAGCAGAGGAGGGTGTTGAAATAGTGTGCGGATCGTAGTAGATGGTAACTGGTGACCTGGCAGGAGATGCCACTGTTTGTTGTTGAAGATTGTTGTTAGGAGGAACATATGACGGATCATAATAAATGGTGACTGCTGAGATGTCTGTTGGCGCTGTAGAAGATTCTGAATAAAGGGGTGCTGATGTTGTAGAAGGAATGTTTGTTGACGTTTGATTTGTTGATATGATGGACGGAGCCATTGTTGATAGTACTGATGCATTGGTTGGAAGGATTGTTGTTGCAGTTGTAGAAGACTCAGGAATTGTTGTCAAAGAGTTTGCTGGATTTGAAGGTGTTGATGTTGTGATTTGAAGTAGGCCACTTTGGATAAGACCATCTATGCCTCTTCTCAGATTATCACATCCGTTTACCGAAATGTTGCAATAACCACAACCGAGCTCACACCCGGGGAACATCTGGCATTCTAGGAGCTGAGCTTTAATTTCTACCAGAGGTGTCCGAATCTGCCCAACACTGGTGATTAAGAAAGATGGCTTATCTTCCTCAATAGCATTAATTCTTGGTCCTCCGTGGTTGGGCATGGGATTCTTGTTAACATTTGGCGGGGGTGAAAAGTTTAGAGCTTTAGAATCTACCAAGTCTTGTACCTTCATTTGTAAAGCCCTGCATTTCTCTGTGCTATGGCCAGGTGCATTGGAGTGAAAAACACATCTGGCGTTGGCGTCATAATTTCTTGGCAGACTGGAAGGATCTGGTGGTGCCAACGTCCTTAACTCAACCAAGTTGAGCTTCAGGAGTTGTGGCAATAAAGCGGCATAAGGCATAGGGATTGGATCAATCACTCTATTGGCCTGAGATGGTCTCTGTTGAAAAGGTCTTTGTTAATTGTTGATGTTGTTGTTGTTGTAGTTTCTCTGAGGCGGATACTGAACTTGTTGCTGATAATGTGGTTGTTGCTGTGGTTGATATGCCGGTTGCTGAGGAATTGGAGCTGGAATAGTGAAAGCTGCCACTGACCTATGAACATACTGTGGTCTGCCCTTGTTGGCCTGAATAGCATTAGTCTCACCGGTTCTTCTTGGCCCTACAAAAGGCTTTCTGGGGTTGCTGGACGAGCTCGCACCGTTATCAGAAATTTTGCCCATCTTTAATAGGCTTTCAATCCTTTCCCCAGCTATGACTACGTCAGCGAAGCTGGTGGAAGAAAAGACGGCTAGCCTGTCAATATATGTCCCTTGGAGGGTATTCATAAACATGTCGGCCATTTCCCTTTCCGATATGGGTGGCTAGACAGCAGCAGCAAGCTGTCTCCACCTCTGGGCGTATTCCCGGAAGCTTTCTCTGGATGATTGAGACATTCCCATCAGGAGGGTCCTGTTAGGAGCCATGTCCAAGTTATACTGGTACTATCTGATGAAGGCCTCAGCTAGGTCCTTCCAGCATCTGATGGTTGCTCTGGTCAATTGGGAGTACCATTCCCTTGAAGCCCCTGTCAAACTGTCTTCGAAATAAAACATCCACAGTTTCTTATCCATGGTGTATGCCTTCAGCCTCCCCAGAAAGGATTGTAAGTGGGTTCGTGGACAGGAAGTTCTGTTGTACTTCTCAAAGCATGGGGGTTTAAACTTGTGGGGAATCCTTACCCCGTCCACTAATCTCATATCCATGACATCAAAGCCCAGGGAATTTTGAGACTCCAGAGATCTCAATTTCTCAGCAATTTCATCCAGCCTTCTGTCATAGGCTTCATCCCCAGCTCCCATTACAGTGAATTGATCTTCTTGGGGGTCTTCTTGTAATACTCTGCCTGCAGTAGCATTCCCTTGTACATTAGCAGGGATGTTGATCTCTGGATGAAGATGAGGCCCATACACTGGTGGATTAACATGAGGCTGAACCCTCTCATTGTTACTCGTTCCTCCAGTCCCCAGATGGGGTTCTTCCTGGGTCTGCCTCTCTACCAATGCCCTTAATCTTTCTTGGCTTTGAGTCAGACCATTCATCACTTCCATGAACTGGGTCATCTGGTTTCTCATCTCCAACCTCTCGTTGGCCATTTGAGTCCTGACCTCTGTAAGATCCTGTTGTACTTGGTCCATCTGTATACCCGGAAGGTTGTTGCGAGTGGGATATCTGTGCGGACGGTTGAGTGGGAACACCCGTCGTCGAGCAATATTTCCTGAACCACAACAGAGTTAGTAACAAACAAAACAAAAACCTACAAAACAGAACAAAAGTTAGTATGCAATGCAGTATGCTTATTCGTTTCCAAGGTATCCGGCTTGGCATTTGGTTTTGACCTTTCCAGACCCCTGAGGAAGATGCTTTGATGTTGCTTGGGAGAAAGAGATTCAAATGAAACAAACTAATGAATATATTACAAATGATGAATCATACATAGTTTGTTTTTACAATACATGCCCTCTGAGGGGTCAAAATACAACATAAAAAAGAAAAGTACATGAAATGAAAGCAACAACAAGCAAAAGTCAGACACCAAGACCAAACTCATCCTCCTTAACTTCCTTCAGAAGTGCTTCAGTTACCGGATCAGTTGGATGCTCTGTGAGGTTCCTGATAAGAAGATTCCTGGTGGTGATAGCAGTGATTAACCTCTTGTGCCTGTCTTGGTCCTTTGACCTCTTCACACCAGCCCTAAGCTTCAATTCTGAGATCTCCTTCTGGGCTACTAGAAGGGCTTCCTGTTGCCTCTTTGCATTAGCCTCCAACTGCTCAATCTTGTCCTGAGTTCTCTTATCTTCCTGAGTGCGAGCTTCAGTGATCCTGACCCACCTAGCTTGACTTTCTTTCAGATAGAGATCAGTCCTAGCCTTCTGGAACTGGGCCTCTTTACAGGCATTCTTCAAAATCTACTCTCCTGCTCTTGATTTCTTGATGTTATCCTCTGATTTCTCAATACTGGCTAGATGCTCCACCTTTAGCTTTTCTAACCTCTCAATGTCTAGACGGCCATCACTCCTCTCCCAGAGGGTCTTCTGCAGAGCCTGAGTCAGATTCTCATTCCTCTCTTTTAGCTTCTCAAACTCTTCCAGGCTGACAGTGGCTGGAGGTGGTGCTGTGGATGGTCCAGGTGCATCCTCAATGGTGAAGGGCATCCCAGAAATTTGGACCCTTGTATGAGAGCATTCATAGTACTGAGCTGAAGCCACATTGTTGCATCTCCCAAGAATGGCCATCCCTTTGGTCTGGATGTTGTCCCAAGCCCAGGATGCTTGTCTGACAACAGCTAGATTAGGCTTTATCTCACAATAAAGGGTTTCAGCCAAGTCTTGTGCTCTAGGAGGGTGGACCAATGCATATCCCAACTGTCTTTTGAATAGCAGAGGGTTGTAGTTGATGCAACCCTTCACTCCTATCAGAGGTACATTGGGGAACTGCCCGCAACTAGTAATGATGTCCCTGCCCTTGGTGCTCTGGGTGCACCACCTGATGTCATCTGAAGTCAAAGCAGTGAGTCTTCTAGCCCAATTCTTTTGTTGGTGAGGGTTCAAGAATGCATCAGTCTTGGGCAAGTGTTTAAGCAACCAAGTATGAAACAGGGGAGCACAGCATCTCACCAATCTTCCTCTTTGCTTTTCATTCCTTTGGTGAACAGAATAGTAGAAATCTCCCAGTAAGGTGGGCACTAGGTTCCTCAGAATGAAAAGATGGATGGCATTCTTGCTAATAAACTTGGGCTCATCTGCAAAAAGTATAACCCCATATATACTGAGGGCTAACAATGCATAGACTGCCTTCCATTCTCCCAAGGAGGCCTTCAGGATGGCCTGAGAAGTCAAGAAATCCAAGTGTAGACCAGGGATGCTAGCCTTTGTAGTCATGTTCTGCTCAATCAGAATAGGTTCCAAATATAGTGCCTTTGCCACTTCTTCACTGTTGGGAGAAGGCATCTCTGGGTTGAAGGGGACACCACCCCTGACAGGTACACCAATCAGTGATGAAAACTCCTCCAACAGAGGTCCCAACTGAAAATTCTGGAAGGTGAAGCATCTCAAAGGGGGATCATAGAACTGTAGGCAAGTGTGAATCAAGCTCCTCTGAGAAGGGTCCAAGTCCATAACCATATCAAGGATGCCTCCATAATGTTCTCTGAATAGTGGGACATGGTCTGGAGTGATAAGGGCCTGGACCTTCCTGATGCCAGTCAGCTCAGGCTCAAAGAAATGATATGAGATGTTGCTCTTCTTGGGTGCCATGTCTGCTGATGAAGAGCTGAGACAAATGCTGATGATGATGACTGATACTAGAAGATGAGCTACTGATAGGC
Organism: Lathyrus aphaca; assembly: GCA_963966055.1. Lineage (NCBI taxonomy): Eukaryota > Viridiplantae > Streptophyta > Magnoliopsida > Fabales > Fabaceae > Lathyrus > Lathyrus aphaca. The sequence goes on along the minus strand of OZ014520.1, from coordinate 161,101,365 downwards.
TGATACTGGTGATAATAGTAGCTGAAACAGGCAACTGATGAAGATGGCTGAAGCAGATAGCTGATGAACAAGGGTCTAATCAGATAAAGGGGTCAAAACCAAGCCAAAATATAATGTGGATACCCTGAAAAACAAATAAGCAAATGTTAAATGATGCAATGATGATGTATGCAAATGATATGCAAGGGTTCTGTGATCAAGCTGGATCTGGTTACTGCTTTGATATAAGTCCATGTATGTCTAAGAAGTCCAGATGGAGGTTCAGAAGTCCAGTAACTAAGGTGGGGGACTCAAATAAAGAGTCACATGTCCCGGGTTAAAATCACAAGAACTGTCCCAAAATGGAGTACTCTTAATCAAAGTAACAGGGTATGCTATGGTCAAGGGTACCTGCAAACCTGTAAACAGCCCAACCCCCCTCACAGGTGATGTTCTAAAACAAGGATCCTCAGACTTGGATCAGTTATGAAAAGTGTAAACACTTCTAACCCGGAGGTACAGTGTTTACAATAACCATAAAGGATCCTCCTCTAATTCACCTCAGTTTCTGAAGGTCATAATAAAAGGTCATCCAGACTTAGCAGGCTTCCCAGATAGCCCTAGCACTACAGGAAATCTGTAGCACAGAGTTCTCAAGAAGAAACCCATATCTGAACCGTGTTTCATATTCCCGCACCAGACCGAAATGGAATGGGAAAGAACATGAACCACTCTATCCTAGGTGTCACTCAGGTCCCGGGTATAGGACCTTAAACTCTCAATAGAACACCCACCCACCAAAGCAACAAAACCAGATCCAGCCAAAACAGTATGACAGTATGATATATATGAAGCTGTAAAGAAAGCAATAAATAACTGTACATAAAGCAGTAAATAAAGCAAATATACAAACACAAATAGCACATAACACCCCAGTAAACACAAAACAAACAAGCGCTAGGAGGAACCCACAAAAAGAACCAGAAGCCCTGGTTACAGTATAAGTATCCTCAGCAGAGTAGCCAAGCTGTCGCTCCCACCAAAATGAGACTAAGTCATAAGGGGTACAAACGCGGAAGGTCGGCGAAAGGAGAGGATGAGAACACACAGGAGTGAACTCAAAAAGACAAAGAGTCGCCAGCTAGGCATTTTTATCCCGGGGGAAAGGTAATGCTGCATAGACCTAAGAAAAGATATGGATAAGACGGTTGCGAACCAGAGAGACTGAGAAAGGGGGTTGGTTACAACCTGGGAAGGTATTAGCACCCAGATTGTCCGTCGTACTCGACGGGATCCACGCTTAAAAGATTTGTGTTTTAAAGGGGTAGTGTCAGTGCAATTTGTGTATCAAAAGCTGGAAAAGGATGTACAGGTGTCTGTGTAAAAGAAGTGTAAAGTGAAGTATGTAAAGTGTCAGTGTAAGAACAAGAGTGAAATGCTCATGATAATGAGGCTAAGAAAATAATGCTGGAAGGAGGGGGAATATACAGAGACTTTTGTTCGATAACTGTTAAGTTATGCCTACGTATCCTCTCGTGCAATGAGGAAGTCAGAACACCGTAGTTCAACCCAAAGAGACTGAAAGATAAATTGACTGGTGAACTGCTTGCATGTCTATGCTCAAGTGTATGACCTGTCTGGCTCAGGTGCTAACTGTCTTGCATGAGACGGAAGAAGCAAGTTCTCGTTTGTGAGTGAATGAGATGAGAAAAGAATCCCGGAGGAGACAATTATTGTTTGTTTTTGAGATTTCAGTCTTTTATTGCTTTTGGATGTTTGTCATAAGAAAATGAGCTTAAGCCTAAACCAATGGGTTAGTAAACTCATCACATCTTCCCTCTGATTAGGGGTAATGAGAATACCTTAAGTGTGAAGTCAGCATCTCACACTTAATCACCATGATGTAGGATTAAGATCATTAACCTACTTGTGATTAATTAGATATTTTTGTTGTTTTTGTTTAGTGTTAAGTAATGAGATTAAGCCATAATCAAGGATTAAACAGACTCATTACACCATCCTAATAGAAGGATAATAGATGAGAATGTTTAAGTTGGGGAAAACTCCTCAACTTAATCCATGATTAGGGATTAAACTCATGACAAAACAAAGCCTTTATTAAATGGATTTTAGTTAATGATAAGATGAGGAAGTGAGTTTTATGATTTGTAAGACAACTTGAGGAGGACTTGTCCATTAACACTAGGGTTAGTCCTTCTTAACCAATTAAGGAAGAATTAGAACCCTAATGCAAGGCCCAAGTTACAAGCTTGATGTCTTGGTGATTATTAGATGGATTGATTAAAGGAGTTAAACACATTAAGGGTTTAACACTTAGGATTAAAGTTATACACTCCATCCTAATAGAAGGATGCAGGCATAAGCTTAATCACAAAGCCTTAAAGCCTTTAGGGTTTAGTCCCTGATTATGAGATGAGAAGAGAAGACTCAAAGAGACACAAAGGTAAAAGCTAAGTGGGGGGACTAATCAATCCTAAATTATTGTCATGCTTGGTTGTTCCTAGGGTTTGTGAGGTTTGCAAGAAAGATCTTCAGAGAAACCACCAGGAAGCAGATGAAAGGAGCAAAGGAAAGCAAAGCAACTTGCTTCATTTAAGAAGACAAGTCACTTGAAGAAAGAAAGTGAGATGAACAAGAATGAGCAAGCTCAATCCAATACACATACAAATATGCAGCAATGATGCATAGGAGAGATGAAAAGAGAATGTGAGAAGTGAAGACAAATTCACTTCTCAAAGTAACTTACCACCTGAAAAGTTAGCAAAGGAATGAAATGCAATGCAAAATGGGATGAAATGTGATGATGTGAACCAAAACCAGAAGCATGAGTGTGATGTTAATGATGCTAAGAGATGATGCACATATGAGGCAAGGCATGGTGATGATCATACAAACATATGGATGCAAGAGAAGCATGCTTAGAACCATGAACATACATGAAAGGTTATGACATGCAAATGACATACAACATGGCAAATGAAGGATGAAATGATCAAACATGATTCCAATATGTCTTAAGATGTGTTTTGAATCAAATGGATGCACAAAATGTCATGGCAAGTCATGGTATGCAAGCAAATGCAAGATGAATGCAAAAGAAAGCCCAAATTAGGGTTTATGATCAATGCACAAAACAAAATTCAAAACCAGAAGCAACCATCATGATGAAAAATTGAAAATGCATTCAAAGGAACCCTAAACCTATACAAACTCACTGCCCAAAGGAGAGGATCCAAATCTTAACCTATTAGAAGTTATGAATTTCCTAAGATTGCTAGGGTTTTAAGGTACCTTGTCAAGAAAAATGCCAAACAAATAGGAAATGCAAGATCAATTCATGCCAATTTAATCCTATAAACTACATGATATGCAAGATGCAATGCAAAAAGAATCATTGTCCAACTCTTAAAGGCTAGGCAGAAATGAATTTTTGAAGATTGGATCAAAATAATGCCTTGAAATGAAATTAATTCCATGGAAAATTGTCAAAAGACATCAAGATCAAAAAAGAAATTTGGTTTGAGAGTTGGACAATGTTTCTAAATGATTTTAAATGTTTCATGAATTTTTTTTGTGATTTTTAAATACCTAAAAGTATTTTTAATTAATTAATTCTCATTAACTAATTAAAAATAAACTTTTAAATGATTTAAAAATAATTTTTAATGCAAAAAAATAAAAATAAAAATGTTTTTGGTTTCTGAAAATTAATAAAAGGTTTGGTAAAACATTTCAGAATTTTTAAAGATGTTTTACTATTTTTAATAAAATGTACAAAACAAAACAAATAAAATGAAAATAAAAATGAATTAAATGGAAAGTATGCAGGATCTAAGGCTGAGGTTTAAACAAGGAACACGCGAATTGACTGGCGCCAGATCTAAGGGTTGAGATTCAAACTGGCCAGATTAATTTATAAACCCAATTAAAAGGATTAATGATGTGGATTAGGGTTTAATGAAAACATCCTGGCCATTGGAACGCGCGGGAGTCAACAAAAGTCAGCCAGATCAAAGGTCCACGTTCAAACTTAGCCCTAAACGCATTTAAGTCACTAATGACTTTCAGGTGGCCGGAGAAGACCTCCGGTCATCTTCTCCGGCCAGACTCTCACGTGAAAGTTGCTAACTTCCTCAAAACTTCCCCCCAAACCCCCTAAAGCTCCAGAATCAAACCTTAAACCATCCTAAACACGAATCAATCCTCAAAAATCATTTATCACTCACGAACAACATGAATCGAAGCAAACAAATTTTAGGTCAGAAAGTTTCAGAGCAATCATACATCCTGGTTTCTCAACCATTTTCAAAAATAATCATATCCCCATGATCAGGGGAGCACATAGAATCGTTTAAGAACTCAAAATGGAGTTTCTGGAAAAAAGTTTGAGATGGCTACCTGAGATGGAATCTCCTGGTCCTGAGCTTTCTGGCCTTTCCTTTGCTGCAAGTCCACTCCTTTGAACCCTCTGATGATGAAATGAAACTTAGAAAGCTTTGGGGATGGCTGGTTTGTGAGATGGCAGAAGTTCTGTTCAAGGGGGGGTGGTGATCGTGTTTTTGTTTCAGTGGCTTTCAGGTTGTTTCAAAGGGTGGTTTGTGATCAGTGAGTCATGTTGAGATTGTTTGTGAAGTTTGTTTGTGTGTGTGATGTTTGTATGATGAGTTTCGAAGAGTTTTGCAAAATGGAGCAACTTTGATAACTATGGCTTGGAGTGTGTTTCAACATGAAGTGTGTGGTGTGTTATGCTGGCTTTGGTCCATGTATCAAATGGTTATAGGTCAGAGAGTTGTTGGTGGCCTATGGTGATTGGTATGGGCAAGTTGCCAAAATGTCAAACTTTGTGTAAGAGAGGTATGGGCAATGGTACAACTTGCTTTTTGGCTTACTTTGGCTCAGCTTGAATCAAGGAAAGCTATGGAAAAGGTCTAGAGGCAATGCAGCAAGTGGTTTGTGGTTTGTGATAGGTTTTGCAATTTTCACAAAGTTTGGTTCCTTTGGAATTTCTTGAGGTTCAAGGCATGAAATGAGATGATTCTTGGGCCAATTCTGATTTTTAGGAGTCATATGATCATGTTGTAATGAGTTTGTGCATATTTGAAGTCTTTAGAACACTTGATCATACCATTTTGCAAAATGCCTCTTTGGTAGAAAACTTCAAATTATGTGATTTTGGCCAACTTTGACAAACCATAACTTTTGATCCAAAATGAATTAGGTCATGTTCTTGTACTTTTTGAAAAGGTAATGATCCATTCTACCACTTTCATGACCAAAGTTTTTCCATTTGAAGCATTTTTGAATCAAAAAGCAAGGGTTGAAAAAGATTCCCAAAATGGCAATTTTCATTATAAGTCAACTTTCCCAAAAAGTCAACTTTGCAAATGGCTTGAAATTCTTCAATTTTGTGAACTTATAACATCTTCTAAGATCAAATAAAGATCATACATGATCAAAATGATGAGGAACACCCTTTGGTTGGGTCATTGGGGGCCTCAGATGCCCTAATTTTGCACTAACTTGCTCAAAAAGTCAACTCTTGATCAGATGACTTACCCATGGAATTTCTTCATGAAAATTGATATGCATGATCCCTATACCATATAGAGACCAATAGAAACAATAATGACCAAAAAATTTGGAGTTATGGCCTTTGAAACCAAAACCCTAATTCTAGGTCATCTGTGTAGTTAAACCTGGCTCTGCTTCCATGCCATGGTGTGAAGGGGTGAGGGCAAATTTGGGGTGTTTACAGCTGCCCCTATTCAAACACGAGTTAGCTGTGCAGGATGTAAGCAACGACTTATCAGGCAAACAAGATAACTTGTGGTTGAATACTAAAGACAGTCCAAAATTTGCACTCACAGAATGAAGAAGAAAAGGGATATAGATTGTAAAAGAAAATAAAGTATATTGTATAGTGCTGGTGACGGAGGACGACTGTCGAGCGGAGGACGACTGCTGGGGAAAGAGCAATGACGGGGACGACCGACATGCTGGGGATAATGCGGGAAATAAAGCAATGACGGGGACGGCCGACAAGATGGGGATATGAGAGATTATGATGGGGACGGCCATCATGACTCTCTGGGGATTATAAATGATGAGGTACGGTTATCAGGTTCATGAAGTAATGCAAACAACGATGGGGACGACCATCGGGTTAAACTGATGAAGGACGATCATCAGGAAAAGGAAAAGGGACCACGACGGGGACGGCCATCGGGTTAAAGAATAAATGAAATAATGATGAGGGACGGTCATCAAAGGTGAAGGCCGATCACCAGGAAAAGGAAAAGGGACCACGACGGGGACGGCCATCGGGTTAAAGAATAAATGAAATAGTGATGAGGGACGGTCATCAAAGGTGAAGGATGATCACCTAGCAGGGGACGGCTGCTCTGATGGGGATAAGATTAGGGACGGTCATCTAAGGTGAAGGACGATCACCTGGCAGGGTACGGCTGCCGAAAGTATCGCGACATAGGACGAATGCCGGATAAAAGGTCGACGATGGGGACGGCCATCGGATGAGCATGATGAAGGACGATCATCAAGAGGTGAAGGACGATCACTTAGCAGGGGACGGCTGCTCTCAAGGTTTATCATGACATAAGACTAATGTCAGATAACAAGATCAACGATGGGGACAGTCATCGGATAAAATGATGAAGGACGATCATCAAAAGGTGAAGGACGATCACCTAGCAGGGTACGGCTGCTAAATATCACTACATAGGATGAATGCCGGATAAAAGGTCGACGATGGGGACGGCCATCGGACGAGCATGATGAAGGACGATCATCAAGAGGTGAAGGACGATCACCTAGCAGGGGACGGCTGCTCTCAAGGTTTATCATGACATAGGACGAATGTCAGATAGAAAAAGGTTGCTTTACTGGCGACCTAAATGGGGAATAGTAAACACGGACGAGTGTTCACATCCAAGAAATAAAAGGTATAAGTGTCTTGACGTTGTGTATAGATTAAAGATGCGGACGAGCATCCTTAAGACTACGATACGGACGAGTATCGGGTAGAAACAAATACTGACACGTGTTCAAAGATGATGATACGGACGAGTATCAACTGGTTAACAAGGAACACGGACGAGTGTTGATTCTAAGGGGACTCTTCTGGGGGAAAGTAGACACAAACGAGTGTCTAAATTCAAGAAGACATAAGTTTGACACGTGTATGGATTAAAGATGCGGACGAGCATCCCTAAGACTACGATACGGACGAGTATCGGGTAGAAACAACGCTTGATGCATGCTCTGAGATGATGATACGGACGAGTATCAACTGGTTAACAAAGAACACGGACGAGTGTCGAATCTGAGGGGGTTTAAGTGGTATACACAAGATACGGACGAGTATCTATATGAGTGACATAAGTATGAGTGGTGTACAGGAGAGTGCTTAACCTGCTGGGGAGAGTGACACGGACGAGTGTCAAAAGGAAGTATAATATAAACAACTATATGGTTTACAAGATGTTCAGGTAACTCTGTTGGGGAAGACGACACGGACGGGTGTCAGGGAATCTGTACAAAGATGTATTTGTGAGTGCAAAGAGGAAGCCTTGGCTTTCTACTGGGGATATGACACAGACGGGTGCCAAGAAGTATATGTAATATATAAGTGTCTGCTTGCAAAGGAGGCTCGGGCGACTTTACTGGGGAATGACGACACGGACAGGTGCCACAAGGAGTGTGTATCTGTATTTGTGAGTATAAGGCCAATGCTTTAGCTTTAGCTCTCCGCTGGGGATATGAGACGGACGGGTGTCAGGACGTATCACTATCTTTAGGGAAAGTGCCTGGGCTCTCTGCCGGGGATATGGGGAATCTTTTGATGGTTTGTCAGTATTCACAAGTGTTTGATTCAGAACATGGCTTATTATTATGCAATATGTTTGATTTTTGCCGTAATGCTCCGTATTAGACGGAATGCTACGCTTTATGGGGAGAATATGATGCGAATGTTATGATTATGCAAAGATACCAATCCGGGATTCAGATCCCATTGCTGCGAAGATCTCAGGTTGATCTGCTTGAAGTGAACATCCCAGCTGGGGAAGCTGTCATTGGTAAATCTGGCAGATTGGACTCTGCTTGGTGATATAGGTCACTGATAGACCTATCTTTGATAGTGAGGGACCCATCTGGGGTTTGTAGATGCTTTTGTCACTTTGTTGTGGGATCTTCAGATGTTGCCCTTCTGGATCTCTCTGAAGCTCTGTGGGGAGATGGTTCCGTGGCTTTTGTACTTGGCTGAGGAGGAAGTAAATGGCAACTCGGCTGGGGAGAAATAATGAATGGCAACTCAGCTAGGGAGAAAGCATCTACGGTGCTAAAACTGAGTGGATGATGATTTGCCAGCCGGCTGGGATGAAGCTTTCATGTCCCATGCTGCGCTTCGAATACCTGCAATCCTGAAAAGAAAGAGAAATGCACAAGTAATCCCGAGGTATCCCTTACCGGATTCCATCATAGGAGTTTAGACACCCCCGGGAGTAAGTATATTTCCTGCAAGCACGTATTTTTAGAAGAAAAGCATCTGTATTTATGCAACCAGTATCTTAAGGACATCGGACATTTTGCAAATGAAAATAAAATATACGAGACGAAGCATGACTGAAAATCTGATTTTATTGATTTATACGCCCTGAATTGGCGAGATACAGTCAGAGAAACAGATCCCCTAAAATGAGGAGATTGTTACAAATTGAGAAACAAAAGATGTTGGCAATGTTGACGACGCTTTAAGGAGCTTCCCTTTGCTATGACTCGTATGACATTTGACGTTCTTCTCGCCTTGCTTTCTGAAGAAGGCTGATTCTGGCAGAAGCTTGATCTTTTCGAAGTTTACCAAGTTGTGAGTGATACAGATGAATTCAGAATGCATTTGTTCGCTTATTCCCTTATTTTGCATGGATCGCCCTTTCGGGTTTTCAATCCATCGGGATACCCATTTTTGCCTGAGTTGTCCAATGTGGCTTTTCAACTCAGCGGGGGTACATTTTTTTGTTTATTTCCCTTATTTTTGCCTGAGTCTTTTATTCTGTTTTTGACTCGCCGGGATGCCCTATTTTTTCCTGGACTTACATTCTGTTTTTATGTCCAGCGGGTCATTTTTTATGCGAAGTATTTTTTAACTGCATCTGAATTCACAGGGAATGAGAAGTCTTCACCATCCATAGTACTGAGCATGAGTGCTCCACCGGAGAAGACTTTCTTTACTACGAATGGCCCTTCATAGTTCGGAGTCCACTTGCCCCTGTGGTCTGTATGAGGAGGGAGGAGTCTTTTCAGCACAAGATCTCCTACTTGGTACTCTCGGAGCCTGACTTTCTGATCGAAGGCTTTCTTCATTCTTTTCTGATACAACTGCCCATGACAGATTGCAGCCAATCTATTTTCTTCGATCAGACTCAGTTGTTCGTATCGGGATCGGACCCATTCTGCTTCGTTCAGCTTAACATCCATCAGTACCCGTAGGGAAGGTAATTCAACTTCAACTGGTAGGACTGCCTCCATACCATATACAAGCTGATACGGTGTTGCCCCAGTGGATGTCCTGATTGACGTACGGTACCCATGCAAGGCAAACGGTAGCATTTCATGTCAGTCTTTGTAGGTGACTACCATCTTTTGCACAATCTTCTTGATATTCTTATTAGCTGCCTCAACAGCGCCATTCATCTTTGGCCTGTAAGGAGAAGAATTGTGGTGTTGGATCTTGAAGTCCCGGCATAGTTCTGCCATCATTTTGTTGTTTAGATTGGAACCATTATCAGTAATGATTCGCTCGGGCACTCCATACCGACAGATGATGTCTCTCTTCAGGAATCTGGCTACCACTTGCCTTGTAACATTGGCATAAGAAGCCGCTTCAAACCACTTGGTAGAAAACTTCAAATTATGTGATTTTGGCCAACTTTGACAAATCATAACTTTTGATCCAAAATGAATTAGGTCATGTTCTTGTACTTTTTGAAAAGGGAATGATCCATTCTACCACTTTCATGACCAAAGTTTTTCCATTTGAAGCATTTTTGAATCAAAAAGCAAGGGTTGAAAAAGTTTCCCAAAATGGCAATTTTCATTATAAGTCAACTTTCCCAAAAAGTCAACTTTGCAAATGGCTTGAAATTCTTGAATTTTGTGAACTTCTAACATCTTCTAAGATCAAATAAAGATCATAAATGATCAAAATGATGAGGAACACCCTTTGGTTGGGTCATTAGGGGCCTCAGATGCCCTGATTTTGCACTGACTTGCTCAAAAAGTCAACTCTTGATCAGATGACTTCCCCATGGAATTTCTTCATGAAAATTGATATGCATGATCCCTATACCATATAGAGACCAATAGAAACAATAATGACCAAACAATTTGGAGTTATGGCCTTTGAAACTAAAACCCTAATTCTAGGTCATCTGTGCAGTCAAACCTGGCTCTGCTTCCATGCCATTCTCAGTTCTTGTGATTTTTTGACATTCTTGACTTTGAGAGGATATAATATGATGCTTGAACATACATGGACCCCTTTGAAGTGATTGATGACCTTTGGAGTGGTTCAAGTGGCTCTTGGATTGCTCAGATCACAAACCCTAGATGCAGATGACTTAGAAACAATGCAGTGAATCACAAATGTGATATGAGATGCTATGATTGAACTTATGCATATGAGGATATCACAAGCCATGGTGTGAAGGGGTGAGGGCAAATTTGGGGTGTTTACAAATTCCTGAAGGAAAAGACGAGTGTTGTTTGTTTATTGTCTTTTATAGAAGTGTTTTATGAGATTGTTGTTTGTGAACCTTCTCATACTAAGACTTGTTCATAGTGGTAGATGCCTTACACCTCGCCCCGAAATGGGACGCGTATAAGTAACCCATGACAAAGTCTCATGGCATACGTGAAGATCAACCTTTATTAGGTGTTTTTTTTACTTTTCTTTGAGATGAGAAAGAAAGCAAAGCGAACCAAAGGTAAAAGTCTAAGGGAATACTAGTTATCCTAAGTATTGTCATGCATGGGTGAACCTAGGTTAGTGTCGTTTTCTAATCCTAATGAGAAAAAGGAAAGAAAAGAAACTAGAAATCGACTTACTTCCTAAGGAAGCTAAGTCGTTTCTAAAAGGGATTAGCATGAAGTTATTCAAACTTAAGTGCAAAATGCTAAAACAAACACACTTAGAAAGCGTAAAGAATTAAAAAAAAAAGAGAAGTTGTGTGAACTTACCTCTAACTCCATACGAAACAAAGGTTAGTAGGATAAACATGATAAAAGGAACGAGGTAAACAAATACCAAACAAATCCTAATACAACTTGGACCTAATCTAGACTCAATCATAGGTCTAAGGGACCTAAAAACTATGCAAAGCCAAAATCCAGCAGCTACTACAGCTCTCATAGCACAAACAACTACTAAATGCAATACAAAATGCAAATAGCCTAATACAACTATCAAACAACATGCAAAATAGGTGTAAAAAGTATGAAAACGTTACAAACAACATGCAATTAATAGCTCCTGCTTTAAAATACAGCTATGAAAAACCAGGCAGATTTGAATATTTTCAAAATGCACCAAACAAAATTTTTAATGCATATCAAATAATAAAAAATTTATGCAAGTTAATGCAATAATATGAAATGAATTATTAACAATGGAATGCAACATCAACATGCAATTAAATGATGCAAACTAAATGATTTTTTTGGAGTTTTTTACATTATGCAATTTTCCTTTATGCACATGATTGAATTAAAATGTGAATGAACTTTAAATACAATGCAAAAAACAGAAGCATACACAATTGACCTATTATGAAGTGATGTTAAGCTATGCAAACAATGATCATAAAGTGTTATGAACATATATGCAACCTTTATGCACAAAAACACAAACTAACGAAACGCATGTCGAAAGCTACCAAAACTACATGAACTTGTGTCAAAATAGCTCCTAAAAATTATCTAAAATAATGATCTATCAAGCTATTATGATAAAAGGATGGATTATGCACAAACATGCAAGGAAACAACTCAAAATGGCAAGCCAGCACAACGTTAACCGGTTAACGCTGGAGGTTAACCGGTTAACACTGAATAGAATGCAAAACAACAAATGAAATAAGCTATTCTAACCATTAACCTACTTCCAAAACCTCCTATTACATTCATGTACATGCTAGCACAAAATTTCTACTCAAACCTATTCCTCTAACACCTATTAGCACCAAGAACTAGCTACAATTCTAGCTATCAACAATCAAAACGAGAAAATCGCAAGTAAACCGTAAAACGATCAAAATGCAAGCAAGCGACAAAACGATTAAAGAATGCCACACAGCGAGATGAAGTGAATAAATTAAAAGCGAAAAGCGGCTTCGGATTCACCAACCTACAAAGCGGAGGCTTGCTTTGGTGATTGTTGCAAGTTGATAGATGCACAAATGAAGAGAAAATCGTAGACTTCAAGCTTCGATCCGCACGAAATGCAAAATAAATGAAATTGACGGAGATCTTGATGAACACTTCCAAAACACACTTCCAAGAAGCTTAAATAAATCCAAAACAGAAGCAACTTATCCAATAAGCCAAAGAATCAATGTTGGATGAAGGTTTAACTTCAAGTTCTTCAAGCTTCAATGCAAAACTTGAAGAAATTTTGATGAATAAGCTTTGGTGAATTTGGAAAATGGAGAGAAAAGTTGAGAGAATTCAGATGAAAAATGAGATGAAAATGTGAAAATGGTTTTTGCAAAGTGTTCAACCCTTTTTCCTTTGGTGATTAGGGTTTATATAGTAGTTAGGTTTGGAGTTAGGGTTTGGTTAGGATGGGAGGCTTGAGTCCTAAGCTAAGGGTTGGATGGGAATATTCCTTGGTATATTATTGGAATATTCCTTAGAATATTCTAGGAATATTCCCCCAAGAAGAGTGTGGAATGTTCTAGAGTATGGTAGAAAAATGAAGCAAAGTGAAAAGTGGAGGGAAGTGGGAAAACCAACCATAATTTGAAATTTCTTCACAAATTTCGCCCCCCTGTTAACCAGTTAACCCCAGAAGTTAACCAGTTAAAGGATGAAAAATATGGATTTTTCTTTTTTTTGGTAGGACATCTTAGAAATGGTTTGGATTGTTTTTGTGGTATGATTTCTCCTTGAGATCAAAAGATTGACAAATATCGCTTGATCACACGCCTCATGCACATGCCAATGATGATGATGATTATTTTATTTATTTTACTTTTGAATGCAATTCAATATGGACAGATATGTAGGATGGTGAAGCATAAACCACTTGAGGTTGATAATAAAATAAGAGGGAAAATTTTAGGGTATTACAGCTGCCCCTATTCAATCATCTGTAGACCTGAATGGATGATAGCAATGGATTTCATACCTTTAAGGTATGAAGTGATTGAATACCCTAATAACCCGGAAAATTTGTACTCTGTGAGAAATGTAATTGGGAAAAGAATGTTATTCGTGGATGGTGACTTAAAACATGGAACTGATCCTAAACAAGACAAAAGGGAACAAGACCATCGTACTTAGACGGAATCGAAAATGAAACCATTGTACTGAAATGGAATCAGAAGGAACAGGATCGTTGTACTTAAACAATAACTCGAGACGTGATCGTTGTACTGAAACGGAAACGAGGAAAATGAGGTCGTTGTACTTAAATGAGACTCCAAGACGAAACCATTGTACTGAAATGGTATCGAAGGAATGAAATCATCGTACTTAGATGAGATCAAAGAAACAAGATCATTGTACTTAAATGATTACTCGAGACGCGACCGTTGTACTGAAACAGAGACGCGAAAAAATGAGACCATTGTACTTAACAAGACTCAACTGGCGAGACCATTGTACTGAAATGGAATCGAGGATTTGAAATCATCGTACTTAGATGAGATCAAAGAAATGGGATCTTTGTACTTAAATGATTACCCGAGACGCGACCGTTGTATTGAAACGGAGACGCAAAAAAAATGAGACTGTTGTACTTAACGAGACTCAACTGGCGAGACCATTGTACTAAAATGGAATCGAGGATTTGAAATCATCGTACTTATATGAGATCAAAGAAATGAGATCATTGTACTTAAATGATTACCCGAGACGCGACTGTTGTACTGAAACAGAGACGCGAAAAAATGAGACTGTTGTACTTAAATGAGACTCAACTAGGGATAACAAACAAAACTTGGTAGAAATAACCACACTGCGAAATGAATTTGGCATTCTGTGGGGATACTTCGGTCTGATTGCAGATATACCGTTTCGGGTTTCCATGCAAGGTACCAAAACTAGCTTATGCTTCGTATGCATATGTTTGAACTTCCAGGGCGTAATGCTCCATAGTGATGGAAATGCTACGCTTTTGAGGATGCAGATGAAATGATGATTACTAAATGCAAGTGCAGAGATGAATTACTGCATTGATTGCAATGAATCCATATGGGGAACAGTAACTCTGCAGGGGGTAGTGCGAATGATGCACCGGCTCTAAACTGCCGCCACTGCCAAAAATAAATTAGACTTTAAGATTGGAGAGCCAAGACCCTGTTAGGGATGAGCTTGATCTGAGTGGTACGCTACATGCCGAACTCTGTTGGGGAAGTGATACCTTTATGACTCAGCTGGGGAACCAGATGCATGAGTCCTCTGCTGAGGAATAGATTTGTTGGGGACCCCTCAGATACTCCCTTTTCACTTAGGAAAAGAGATGACAATGCGGATTGGACTTTGACTAGTGGCTCCGCTGGGGAAACTACAAACAGCTGTTGTGTAAGAAAGAAAACCCTCGGGTTCCTCCCTACCTTTATCTCTGCTGGGGAATGATGAATTTCCCCGTACTGCTGGAGGTATGAAGACTTTGATGGGAAATACTTCTTCTGTTTGGGAAGACTCTCTACTTGGGGAGAACATACGCAGCTTTCTATTGTTATGTTGGGGGAGGTTTCCATTTCTAAATCTGTTGGGGATAATGGAACACATCATAGAGGATGCTTCTTGCCGATGATAAGATTTTTAGATTGCCTCTTGCTGAGGACAAGAGATATAGATTGTCCTATGTTGGGGATAAGAGATAATAATACCCTTCTGCTTGGGAAATATCAATCTCATTGTTGTTGATCCGCTAGAGAGGGGATGGTCTGATAAGATTTGCTGAGGAGTCATGCTTCACGATCTGCCGAGGAAAAAACTTCCTAAAGCTCTGTGCTAGCGGTGGCTTTGTTAGCAACGCATGTACCTGCATGTTAATGAACACAACTAATAGTACCTGCGAAATGAGAGTTAGTTTGGCCTGTATGCCTCAGGTTCATAGTCTGAATCACCGTCCCTGTCACTCAACACATTAGATATGTGTCAAAGGTGATTTTTGCTCTCCTGCATGTGTTATAAGGCATTCATGTATTCACAATGCAATATTTATCATAATTTGTTGGACGTTTTTGCAATCAATCAATGGTAGATGAAAAACAAAAACATATGGAAAAAAATTTGAATGAAGTTTCACTTCTATTGATTGAAGAATGGCCCTGAATAGGCATTACACCGGGAAGCAATCCCTGGAAAGAGGAAATTGCACAAAAGGAAAATAAACTATCCTAATGGCAATGTGAAAACCAAATCTGATCGAGCTCCGACCCGACTATGACTTGTATATCCTCAAGATTTTCCGCTTGTTTCGCTTTGAGGAAGACAATTGAATTGATCTTTAACCCTCAGATTACCTTTGATTGCAAATGACGAATCATAGATCCCGCAAACCGCAGTTTTTCATTTTAATCCCTCTTTTGCGTGGATCGCCCTTTCGGGTTTTCAATCCACCTGGATACCCATTTTTGCTTGAACTGTCTGATGTGGCTTTTCAACTCAGCGGATGTAAATTTTTTCAAATGCTTCCCTAACTTTTGCCCGAGCCTTTTATTTTGTTTTGACTAGTCGAGATGCCCATTTTTCCTTGGCTCTTATTCTGTTTTTTTTCCAGCAGGTCTCTTTACACGAAGTGTTTTCTAACTACGTCTGCGTTGACAGGGGATTTGAAGTCCTCGCCATCCATGGTTGTTAGTGTTGCACCCAAAAACTTTCCCTCACCTAGACCAGACATTGTGTACTAAGATGTTCCAAGAGGTTCACAAGGTTCACAAGGTTCACAATTTGTCAGAAAGTTTGACAATTCCCTCAGACAAAGCATCCTCCTAAGCAATGCATCCTAAACCAGGGTTTTGAGTTTCATCAGGCTAAATTAACTTCCAATGCTTCAAGTGAGCTTCATAACATCCTACATGTCTTCAAGAATCCCTATGTCAAGTTTCAAGGCTTTCCCAAAAGGTTTGCTCAGTCAGATGATCAGATGTGCAAAAATCAGTCAAAGTGGTTAAAAAGTCAAACTGAGGTCAACTGTGGTCAAACCAAAGTCAAACTTCATGATTTTTTGCCAACATCAAGTTTATGAAGTAAAATTCATCATTTGATCAAGGGTTGATCATGATTCATCAAGGAGATTTCAGATCATCAAGAATCAGGAGTTTCTAAATTAGGGTTTTCATAGGAAAAGTCAACTGAACTTTGACCAGCCATAACTTTCACATGCTTCATCAAAAATTTCCCATCCAAATCTCATTTTGAAGGAAATTGAATTCTCTACAACTTTGTGTCTCACAAGCCAAGCCTAAAAATGCTTCATTTAGAAGGTATGAGCTAAGACATTGTAGGTCATTCTAAAAGTCAACAAAAAGTCAACATCTTCCAAAGGGCATAACTTGAAAATGGTAAAAGATATGGACATGAGACCAAAGAGGTTGGTTAGAGGACTCTATAATATTTCTAAAATTTCCAAGAACACCTTCATAGCCTTAAAATTGAGGGATTTGTGTCTTTGCAAAGTTGGGAAATTTTTGAGAGGTTTATTGAGCAAATGGGGTCTTAGAACTAATTCTTTCCACATGGGCTTGCATTTTTATGACCCAATCCCTACCATAACATCATGCACGAATCAAATATCATTTACTCAGATTTTTATTAGTTTATTTTTATTTATTTTGATTTTATACATTAAAAATCATTTTAAATCAAAATAAAATATGAAAAACTCAATATTTGATATGATTCTCATTCTAGAAGCTCTTAAAGGATATTCAAAGCTGATTGGTATCATCAAAATTAGTGCTCACCAAATTTAGAAAGGTTTTATAAGATTTTTGAGGATATTTGAAAGTGTGAATCTTCATGGTCAAGTAACCACTGCAAAGCCCAAAAATCCAGCTTCTTTTGACCTAATTATCTTCCATACATATAGACAAACTAAAGACAATCACAAGGGGACGAATTGGCTGCCTCCAAGAGCAAGAACAAAACCTCAAATTTCACAAAAAATATCATAATCGGATTCTTATTTCCAGGCCATCTCCAAAGCTTTTGAAGGTTGCAAATCATTCCTTGAAGATCACTGAATGTTTTTGGATCATAAAATCATCCCTTCATACATTGAAACATGCTAACCGAATCATTCTTGTTCTTCAAAATATTGTTTTTCGATTTCATATATTTAGCTAATATAAACTAATTTTGTTGTTTGATTTGTGTTAGTCATGATCTATAGATGGTTTCTGGGCAAAGAGATTGAAGAACCATGACCTAAACCGAAAGTTGCCATTGTTAGGGTTCTTGGACAAAATTTAGGGTTCTTCGATTTAGCCATTATAAATTAATTCTAAAGTTGTAAATGAACTGTATGATAATTGTGGATCATGACCATGTGATTAATTGGATGAATCAATACGTATTGATGATGATATAAGATTTGCAGGTTTCGAACGCAGGTAAATTCGCAGGAAGCATCAAAGGAAATTTCGCAAGAAATTTGAACGAAGAAGATGAAGTTTTGGCGCGGAAATTCAACCTTGATATTTGTTTTATTTTATAATGATTAGTGTTGGTTAATTATTGAACGCGCCCCATGTGGCTCAGCTGGTTGGAGTGTTTGTGTGTTATTGCAATGGTCCTGGGTTCGAATCTCCCCCAGGCCATTTTGTTTTGTGTTTTATTTGATTTTTGCAGGTTTAAAATAAAAGAATTGATACTCACTTCATACACACCAAGCGCAGCTGGCCTAGTGGTAATGATGTTGGCCCAAAGAGAGAGAGAGAGAGCCTAGGGCGTGGGTTCGAATCCCAGCCCCAGGTATGTTGTTTTGTTTCTTCAATTTTTTGTACTTTTATTTTTTTATATTATTATATTCATTTAAATTCTTATAAAACTAATTTCTAAACAATAACTTATAATATTTTCTTATAAAAAACTTTATATTTTCAAAATCATAATTTATTTTCTTAAACTTAAATTGGTTCTATTTATTTTTTAATATGTTTATATTTATTATTATCATATATATATTTTTGTAAATAAATTAATTAGGTTTAGATTAACTTTCAAAATCCTAATTTTCAAAACCCTAATTTTCCTAACCCTAATTTTCTTAACCCTAGTTTTTTATTAACCCTAATATTTAACCTATTTTTTTCTAAACCATAATTAACCATTAATCATTATTTTAATATGTAAATAGTTTATTATTTGTTTATTATTAATCTTATTTTCTTAATTAATTCTAAAAACTTTTCTAACATTAATTTTTCTTGCTAAAATTCTTATTTATTTTATTATTCTAACCTTTATTCTTATTTTTTTATTACTACTAATATTTAATTATTGCTTATTTATTATTATTATATTTATCGTTATTATTATTATTTCTCGATTATATTGTAATTGTCCCAAGGCTTTGTAATATTTATAGGTTTATATTTTTGCTTTATTTATTGTAAATATTTCACTATGTGGTTAGTAATTCTAGTGTGTGTATAACATGTTTGTAATTAAAAGCAATTTAGAAAGATTAATTTAATAAGATAAATATTTGAATATAAACACTCACACACGTAAGTCGATCTTTGATCGCCATCTTGCACTTCCTAAGGTTGCCTCTCAGTTGCCTAATTCAAAAGGTCAAGTAGGGTGTCTTAAGCAAGTCCCTTCATAAATATCATCAAGTCCCTATATTTTTAAAGATCAAGTCCCTTCGAGGTTGCCTACGATAAAAGATCTTGTCCCTTCGAATAAAAGATGATAAGTCCCTACGAATTGCTAAAGACACCCTACAGTTGCCTATATCCAGATGACCATACACATGTCCCTTAACATCTAAGGTAATGACTACTTATTCCTTAATAATAGGGATAGTCTTACCATTGAAAGAACATAAGAGTAAATACTTAATATAGGGTAGGTTTCTCTTAATTACTTGCTCACATTTCAAAAAATACTCTTTACACCACACTTTTCAAACAATTTTCAAAAACGAGGCTTTGTATACATCCATACGAGGATCATTACAAAGTACTTAGAAAGTTTCTAATCACACACTACACTCTTGCAAACAAACAAAGTGAGCTAAGTAACTAAGAGCCCATGGATAACCATGGATATAAAGGGTGCTAACACCTTCCCTTTGTATAACCTACCCCCCGAACTCAAGTCTTTTAAAATAGGTCTTTCCTGTTCTTTTATGTCCTTTCCTTTTGGATAAAATAAAATTCGATGGCGACTCTTGCTATCCGCAACATTTATAGAAAGTCAGTTCTCCCACCGTGTTACAGAACTGGCGACTCTGTTGGGGATTTAATAAAAGAGGGGTACCCTTAGGAATTAGATCACTTTAAATTTGTTTGCTTTGTTTGCTTTTACTTTACTTGTTGGGGCTCTTATGTGTGAAAGATCCTAACCCGGATCTAGTGTACCCTAGGTAAATGGGAATAGACCAAGGAAACTGTACGGCGTATACCGATATGGTTGATCTGGTGGCCATAGTTAGTGTGACTTCTTAGTTGGTGCTTATGTTCCTTAAGCAAGTTGAGGATAATATGAGGCTTCCATATGTTGTCAATACACTAACTGACTTTTAGAACCCTAGTAATCCCATCTTGGCCTTTAGAAAGTAGTGAGATAGTCGGATTTGGTGAAGAATGAAGTTTGTTGATACTCGATACTACGCTCATTGAGATCTTAATCTTGGAGGGTTTTGATTGGCAAGTAAGTTGCCTACTGAACAACCACCCTTGTGAAGGATCAATGATATTGAGATCCCTTAGAACCTGGTTACTTTTGTAGGACAGGATGAACCAACTAACTTCAGGGGAGGGTACTTACCTTTAAACCTCATGCAAGCCTTTAAACCTAGGGCTATGGTGTGACTTATTTGTGTGTGCCACATGTTTGTGATTGAGCATAACATCATGACATCATGCATCAAAAGCATAGCATTTTCATTATCCATTTCAAGGACCAAAGGATTTATCTTTGTTCTTTGTTGCAGGTCATGGCTTCTGCTCGTAGGAATACTATCCGGATCAACTTTGTAGGGATACCTACTAAGCTTAAAGAATTGGTCTCTCAAGTTTCTGAAAATTCCCAGTTCATCAAGAGGCATTGTCACCTACTGGATCAAGTCACTTCAGGGTTCAAGGAAGACATGATGAGTGTCCTATTCCAATTCTTTGATCCTAAACATCACTTTTCACATTCCCCGACTATCAGCTAGTTCCTACAATGGAAGAGTTCTCCAAGCTACTGGGTATACCTATACTTGATCAAAGACCTTTCACAGGCTTGGAAAAAGAGCCTAAACCTGAAGTTATTGCTGCAGCCCTACATTTGAAGAAATCAGACATTGTTCTAGAAACAAGAAGTGGAGTTAAGGGTATTCTTACTAAGGTATTGACGGAGAAAGCTCAGATATTCTTGAAGGCTATGAGTTATGATGCTTTTGAGGAGATCTTAGCCTTATTAATCTATGGCTTAGTTTTGTTCCCCAATCCAGACCAGTTCATAGACGTACACGCCATCAACATATTTCTGACTCACAATCTAGTGCCTACATTACTTGGAGACATCTTACACTATCTTCATATCCGTACTATGAAGGCACGAGGAACTCTGATGTGTTGCATACCTTTATTTTCTAGGTGGTTTATTTCTCACCTTCCTCGATCAGTGATGAAGAATGAACAAGGGTTCAGGTGGTCTAAGAGGATTATGTCACTTTCTCATTCAGATATTCATTGGTGCTCTCGATCCATGGAGAATGTTACTATCATTGACCGTTATGGGGATTTCCCTAATGTGCCACTCCTTGGCATAAGAGGAGGCATTACTTACAACCCTTCTTTAGCTCTACGTTAGTTTGGTTATTGCTCGGAGTGATGGTCCTCATGATATGTTTATTCAGGGTATTGTGTTCGACTACGACAACGATCTGCAAGGTTACCGTCAAAGGTTTATACGAGCTTGGGGTAAAGTGAACAAGGTTGACAGCAAGACTCTGGAACCAAAGTACATTATTCCTATGGAACCTTATCTCAGATGGGTACGAGCACGGGCTCAAACTTTTATGATGCCATATACTGCCATCCTGCCAGTTACCATGGAGCCTGTTGCTGAAGGAGATACTCCTTATATCATTCTTCATCCAAACATGCCCACTGACCTGGAAGAGTTATAGAGGTCCTGGATCCAGTTGAAGGAGCAAAAGGATACTTTCGAGACTCATTTCAAAGCTAGTCAAGAAAGAATCCTGGAGTTGACAAAACAACTTCACGAGGAGCGAATCTCAACTCATACCTCAACACAAAGAGGAAACGTCCACGGGAGACTTAAAACCTCATCTTTGTATTCATTTCATTTTTGTTGTAAGCCCAAGAGGCAAACAAGTTTGTTGATTACTAATAAAAGTTTACTTTCTGGTTGTTTAAACAAATTGAAATACTGCGGTCCTTGAAAATATTGCATATGCATTTACATACCATATCATTGCATCACAGGTTTCTTATGAACAGGTATCTTATCTTCTCGCTGTTTATTGAAGCAGAAATGGCTTTTGAACAGACTGTCAAGGATCTCCAGGCTCAGAATGCACAATTCCAAGAGCTGATCCTGAACTTATCCAAGGGACAAGATGAGTTGAAGACACTGCTGGCTAAGAAGAGGAAGAAGACTAGAAAATCAGGGGGCCTCATCAACCTGGGTAGAAGATTCAGAGGCCCTATCAAGACAAAGGAAGAGGTTGAGGATTCTGAGTCTGAGAATTCTGAGAAAGAGGGAGGTAGTCTCCATGATACAATGGGAGATTCTTATTCTGAGGCAAATTATTATCATGATCCTGCTAGTGAGGAGAAGTACAAGATGCTGGTAGACAGAATGAACGCAATGGAACTACAAAAGTCTTTTGGGCTTGATTTTGAAGATTTAAGTTTGGTTTCTGGAGTAGTTATACATATTGGCTTCAAGATTCCAGTTTTTGTGTTGTATGATGGTGTTTCATGTCCTAAACTGCATTTGAGATCCTATGTCTGGAGGATTCAACCACATACTGCTGATAAGAAATTATGGATTCATTTCTTCCAAGAAAGCTTATCTGGAGCTCAATTGGAATGGTACTATCAACTGGAAAGTGTTAATATTCGTTATTGGAATGATCTTGTTGAGGCCTTCTATAGGCAATACCAATATAATGTTGATTTAGCAACAACTCGCATGCAGCTCCAAAGCATGTCTATGGGTGCTAAGGAGAGTTTCAAAGAGTATGCCCAAAAATGGAGAGACCTAGCTGGCAGAGTTCAACCTCCTCTGATTGACAGGGAATTGGTAGATATGTTTATAAGTATGCTGAATGGTCCTTTCTATAGTCACCTTATTGGAAGCTCATCATATGGTTTCACTGAGTTGATAATGACTGGAGAACGTGTGGAAAGTGGTATAAGAAGTGGTAAGATACAGGTGGGTGCCTCTTCACCAAGCACTGCTAAGAAGCCCCCTAGTGGAAAGAAGGAGTCTAATGTTATGTATGGTCAACATAGTCGTAATAGGAGTCACCAATCTGTGGTAGCAGTTCACATCTCCAACCCTGCTCCTGCAGCACCAGAGCAACAACAAAACAATCAACATAAGCCTAGAAGACAATTCACCAAGATCAACATGTCACTGGCCCAAGCCTTGCAACACATGTTGAAAGGGGAACTAATTACTTTGAGGGATCCTCCTCAGAATCCTAATACATCCTCTCCTCGGTACAATCCTAATGCAGGATGTGCATATCATTCTAATAGTCCAGGACATGACACCAATAACTGTTGGGTGTTGAAAAACAAGATTCAAGACATGATCGAAGCTGGGGAAATTGAATTTGACCCTCCTGGGACCTCAAATGTGATCATTGCTCCCATGCCCAATCATGAGAAGACTGTTAATGTTGTTGATGAGGTTTCCTATGTTTCCTCAGTAGCAGATGTGACTACTCCTCTATCCATTATTAAGAAGAAGCTGGTGCAGGCTGGGTTCTTTCCAGGTTGCAATGAAGACTGTTTTTAATGTGCCTATAAACCTGATAGTTGCTGGAAGTTGAAGGATGGTATTCAACGCCTCATGGACAATTACACTATATTGTTTGAGAGGACTCCTTCTGTGGAAAGTATGTGTGAACATCTGACTCGAAGCACGAAGCTTGAAGATATAGCTATGGTTGATAAAGTGCCAGTAAAGATTACCTCCAAAGTCCCTGTCAGGATCACTTCTAAAGGTCCTATCAGGATCACTGCTGAAGGCCTTGTGAAGACTGTTTCTGAAGTTAGAATGGCTCCCATGATCATTACCACTCCTGGCCCTGTTCCTTATACTTCTGATAAAGTTGTACCCTGGAATTATGGTTCTGATGTTTACATTCATGGTGTCAAGCAAGAACCTCTGGCTGATGCACCTGTTACTGATGTTGGTCTTGATATTGACAACATTGCTGGATCTAGTAAGATTACTAGAAGTGGAAGACTTTTCTCCCCTCAAGCTACCTCCAAAAGTGCAGTTACTCCGACTACCACCTCCACTGCTGGGCTAAGTACTGATGCCCGGGGAAAGGGTCTTGTTATTGAACCTGTGCAAACTGAGGCACCAACGGCTGAAAATCTTTCTAAACAGATGGAGGAAGTATTGAAGATCATTCGCAAAAGTGATTATGATATTGTTGACCAGTTGGGGCATACTCCCTCCAAAATCTCCATGTTATCTTTGTTGCTATATTCTGAGGCTCATGCTAAAGCCTTAATCAAGTTCCTGAAGACTGCTCATGTACCAAATGAGATTTCTGTGGATCAATTTGAGAATTGTGTTGCACATCTGACTAGTGATAACGGTTTGAGCTTTTTGATGTTGATCTGACTCCTGCCAAGAGAAATCATAACAGAGCTCTACATATTTCCATTGAATGTAAGGGCACTACCTTGTCTCATGTACTGGTGGACAATGGTTCTTCATTAAATGTGCTCCCTAAGGAGGTTCTGGACAAGCTCAGTCCTGAAGATGTTGTGTTAAGACCAAGTGATGTGGTGGTAAGGGCCTTTGACTGTTCAAGAAGAGTGGTACATGAAGAAGTAGACCTTCCAATCAAAGTAGGCTCTCAAGTTTTCAACTCTACTTTCTATGTGATGGATATTCGTCCTGCGTATTCTTGTTTACTTGGTCACCCCTGGATCCATGGGGCAGGTGCTGTGACTTCCACCTTGCATCAGAAGTTGAAATATCCGGTGAAAAACAAAATTGTCACTGTCTATGGTGAAGAAAGGTACATGGTGAGCCATGTGAATACTTTCAAATATGTAGAAATGGAGGGTGAAATGGTTGAAACTCCGTGTCAAACATTTGAAGTTGTTCCTTGCTCTGCTCCTGTTCTCAGTCTGTCCCCGCTTCAGAAAGAGTTCCTATGGTTACTAGAATACCTCCTGCAATGGCCTCCCTTAAAGATGCTAAAGTTGTGGTTGCAAAAGGTGGTTCTGCTATCTGGGGTCAGCTTCCCAATATTCCTTACAAGTCTGACAAATTTGGTTTGGGTTTCACTGCAGAATCTCAGAGGGTTGTTCGTCGTGCTCGTGTTGTTCGTATCACTAATAAAGGGGTCGTAAGAGATCAAATCAATGCTGTGGGTGACCATAATGAAGACTACAACCTGGATGATTGGATTTTTCCTACCATGGGTGTCGGGCTCAACAATTGGAAGGCTGAAGACGTTATTCCTATTTCCTTTAGTCAGGAGTAAATACTATTACTATGTTTTATTTTAAGTTTGTAATTTCGAACAATTAAAATTTTAAGCCTTGTGTCTTGCCCGGGGCACAATGGTATGCTTGTTTCGGGATGTCATTTCATTTGTATACTTCATTCAATAAAAATCAATGGACGTTTCGTTTTCGTAAATATTGTGCTCCTTGTCTTTTCTTTTTATTTCTGTTTTATCAGCTATGTGTTCTTACACACACCCACATCACTAAAATGCAGATCCTCATCCATTTTGGATCCTGTTGATAACAGTTCTACTATTGCCAATTATAATTTCGAGAATCCGATCTATCAAGCTGAAGATGGAAAGGATGAGGATTATGAAGTGCCTGTCGAGCTTGCTAGGTTGTTACAACAAGAAGAGAAAGCTATACAGCCACATGAAGAGCCAATCGAAGTTGTGAATATGGGAACTGAAGAAAACAGGAAAAAAGGTCAAGATAGGGGCTGAATTAGAGGATGATGTTAAGAACAGATTGATCCAGATGTTACGTGACTATGTGGAGATCTTTGCTTGGTCTTATGAAGATATGCCAGGGTTGGATACTGATATTTTGGTTCACCGTCTACCAGTAAAAGAAGATTGTCGTCCAAAGAAGCAAAAGGTTCGTCGCATGCGTCCTGAAATGTCAGAAAAGATTAAAGCAGAGGTGATGAAACAGTTTGATGCAGGGTTCTTAGCTGTGACTTCTTATCCTCAATGGGTTGCAAATGTGGTACCAGTACCCAAGAAGGATGGTAAGGTACGTATGTGTGTAGATTACAGGGATCTGAATAAGGCCAGCCATAAATATGACTTTCCACTTCCACATATTGAAGTTTTGGTAGACAATACTGCTCAGC
The DNA here is from genome assembly GCA_963966055.1 of Lathyrus aphaca. NCBI lineage: Eukaryota > Viridiplantae > Streptophyta > Magnoliopsida > Fabales > Fabaceae > Lathyrus > Lathyrus aphaca. Next base: position 161,075,328 of record OZ014520.1, on the reverse strand, counting down.
ATAAGGTATTCTCCTTCATGGATGGTTTCTCTGGTTACAATCAGATCAAGATGGCCCCTGAAGATATGGAGAAGACTACATTTGTTACACAATGGGGCACTTTTTATTATAAGGTGATGCCATTTGGTTTGAAGAACGCCGGGGCAACATATTAGCGTGCTATGGTGGCTTTGTTTCACGATATGATTCATCATGAGATAGAGGTATATGTGGATGATATGATAGCCAGGTCCCAGAATGAGGAACAACACCTTGATCACCTGCATAAGTTGTTTGAGAGGTTGAAAAACTACAAGTTAAGATTGAATCCAAACAAGTGTACTTTTGGAGTTAGGTCTGGTAAACTCCTGGGTTTCATTGTCAGTGGAAAAGGTATTGAAGTGGATCATGCAAAAGTAAAAGCTATACAAGAGATGCCTGCTCCCCGTACTGAAAAGGAAGTTAGAGGTTTCTTGGGACGACTGAATTACATTGCAAGGTTTATTTCCCAACTAACTGCTACCTGTAAGCCAATCTTCAACTTGTTGAAGAAAGATCAGGTAATGGAATGACGAGTGCCAGACAGCCTTTGATGAAATCAAAAGATATCTCCTAGAACCTCCAATCTTGATGCCACCAGTTGATGGAAGACCCTTGATTATGTACTTAACAGTATTAGACAACTCAATGGGGTGTGTGTTGGGGCAGCATGACGAGTCTGGTCGAAAAGATCAGGCAATATACTACCTTAGCAAAAAGTTTACCGACTGTGAAACAAGATACTCACTGCTCGAGAAAACTTGTTGAGCTTTGGCATGGGCTGCTCGCCGACTAAGACAGTATATGTTGACTCATACTACCTTGTTGATTTCAAATATGGATCCAATCAAGTACATATTCGAGAAACCTGCTCTCTCCGGACGCATAGCGAGATGGCAAATGATTTTAACAGAATATGATATACAGTACACCACTCAGAAAGCCATTAAGGGGAGTGTGGTAGCTGATCATTTGGCTCATCAGGCAGTGGATGATTATCAGTCAATGAATTTTGAGATCCCGGATGAAGACATTATGATTATTACCAAAGAACCAAGACAATATGACGGACCTAAACAAGGATCCCGATGGACTATGGTTTTTTATGAAGCTTCTAATGCACTTGGTAATGGTGTTGGTGTTGTGATCATTTCCCCTGAAGGTTGTCATAGCCCAATTACTGCAAGACTTTGTTTCTATTGTACCAATAACATGGCTGAATATGAGGCATGTATCATGGGTATCAAAACTACCATTGAGATGAAGATTCAGTTCCTGGACGTATACGGAGATTCAGCCCTGGTAGTTAGTCAGATTAAAGGAGATTGGGATACCAAGCATGAAAATCTCATTCCTTACAGAGAACATGTGTTGTCCTTGGTCCCATATTATGAAGAGATTACCTTTGGACATATTCCACGAGGAGAGAATCAGTTGGCAGATGCACTAGCCACCATGGCATCTATGTTTGAGATTAGTTGGGATGATGAAGCTCCCAAGATCACTATTGATAGATTTGAGAAGCCTACTTACTGCAATGAGATTAACACTGAAGGAGTAGAAGGAAAAACTTGGTTCTATGAAGTGAAAAGATATCTTGAAGCTCAGGAGTTCCCTGAAGGGGCATCTGTCAATGATAAGAAGTTTCTGAGGAGGTTTTCTGCTAAGTTCTTCTTGAGTAATGGAATTTTGTACAAGCGCAATCATGATCCGACTTTGCTTGGTTGTATGGATAAGAAGGAAGCAACAGAGATTATGGAAGACACGCATGATGGGATTTTTGGCACTCATTCTAGTGGTCATACCATGGCAAAAAAGATATTGAGAGCAGGTTACTATTGGTCTACCATGGAAGCTGACTGCTATCAACATTCCAAAAATGTCACAAATGTCAGATTTACGCTGATAAGGTGCATATACCTCCAGTTCCATTGAATGTGTTAACTGCTCCTTGGCCTTTTGCCATGTGAGGCATTGATATTATTGGTGAGATCAATCCTACTGCTTCTAATGGACATCGTTTCATCCTGGTTGCCATTGATTACTTTACAAAGGCAGCCTCATTTGCATCTGTTACTAAGAATGTTGTAGCTCGATTCATTAAGAATAATCTCATATGTAGGTATGGCATCCCTGAAAGGATTATCACAGACAATGGCTCTAATCTGAACAACACTATAATTACTAACCTCTGCACGCAGTTCAAGATTAAGCATCACAACTCTTCTCCGTATCGTCCAAAGATGAATGGGGCAGTAGAAGCTGCTAATAAGAACATCAAGAAGATTCTACAGAAGATGATTGTTACTTATAAGGAATGACATGTGATGTTACCATTGTCTCTTCATGGTTATCACACTACAATACGTACTTCAACAGGGGCAACCCCGTTCTCTTTAGTTTATGGTATGGAAGCAGTTCTACCTATCGATCCCCTCCTTAAGAATCATGAAGGATGCAGGCTTGGATGAAGATGAGTGGATTCAGACTCGACTTGACTAGATAAATTTGATTGATGAGAAAAGATTGGCATCTGTTTGTCACCGTCAGATGTACCAGAAACGGATGATCAAAGCTTTTAATAAGAAGGTTAAGCAAAGGGTATATCAGGTTGGTGACTTTGTAATCAAGCGTATCATATTACCACGGGGTGATCCTAGGGGCAAGTGGACTCCTACATATGAAGGACCATTTGTAGTCAAGAGGGTATTCTCAGGGGGTGCCATGATGCTTACTACTATGGATGGTGAATATTTCCCACAATCCATAAACGCAGACATAGTTAAAAAATACTACGCATAAAAAGAGACCCGCTAGGTTGACTGGCCTAGGCAAAAATAAGGGCATCCCGGCGAACCAAAAAGGTTCGGGCAAAAATTAGGGATATATATAATTAAGAAAATGTACACCCGGCAAGTAGAAAACCTGAAAAGGTGGCTTGGGCAAAAAAGGGTATCCCGATGGATTGAAAACCTGAAAAGGCAATCCAGGCAAAAGTTAGGGATTAAAGCGTATGACTATGTCTCGTTGGATCACTCATGTAACTCCAACTATTTGTGCTACCTAAATCAAGTTCAAACAGATAAAGCTCAATCCAATCGTTCTCATCTCAACATCAAAGGATGAGATACTTGAAGATAATGGCAATAGTGGAATTGAAACTCAATAGGATTATTTCCCACATAGCTGTGTTTCTTCGTTTTTGTAAAACATTTATGACGAATTCCTCTTACTAGGACTTCTGTCTCATTGTACAAACTTGTATGTATATAGGCTACTCTCTAAAATAAATAAAATCTTGTCTTTGAATCCAGATTTACTTTTACCTTGTTTACCTAAACGAAAACGTCCATTGGTTGTGTTTGAATGTATGTATGCTTTTGAATATGATTGATGTTTACCAGAAATGCATAAAATGTAGTAATAGTATTTACTAAGGACGAACGAAGGTAGGAATTCAGCGAAACTTCGCCAGTCCATCCCCACAGAGTAATCATTTCAGATACTTCAAGTAACATCTCCCCTCAGATTTATGTCCATCTCTTTTATCCTCAGTCAGGATACTCAGGAACCTAATCCTTCAATAAGAAGTATGACGAACAAAGACGGGAGGTTATAAGTACTATACTATTAAACAAGACGGGAACGAAGTCCTCATATTCCTCAGCAACGAACCAGGATTTATTTTCCCTAGCCAGCAGTTGTTATACAGAGATACCCAGACGCTTTAGGATACATGATTCATACATCATTTACATCATATCACGGTATATGTATCCATAATGCATAAGATATTTACTTAAGTGCATCATGCCATACATGCATACATATTGCATAAACTAACCCTTTCTTTTCAGGATAGTTGCAGGCAGATAAACACTATCAACAACTCAAAACAGTTCAGAGACGATCTATACGAAGATCTAGTACTGATACTTAATTCAGAGATAATCGCTACGAAGATTCATCTCTGAAGATCAACACTCAAGTTGTCCTTGGAAGGGTACGTAAATGATCTATACGAAGATCTAGTGCTTAATCCAGGATCTTTCCAGAGGAGATAATCGTTACGAAGATTTATTTCTGATGGTCAACTATCTTTAGAAGAAGTTCAGGGATAATCGCCACGAATATTTAATCCTGATATTCTCTTTTATCCTTGGGAAGGTATATAAATGGTCTATACGAAGATTTATTACCTAATTCGGGATATTTTCCAGAAGAGATAATCGCTACGAAGATTTATTTCTAATGGTTTATGCAACAGTTTATCTGTGGGAAGGTACATAAATGATCGATACGAAGATCTTGAACTTAGCCCAGGATATTGTCAAAAGCAATTTAGAAAAGATCACTACGAAGATTTGATTCTGATGCTTAAATTAAAGTATGTTCCTAAAGATGGTTCAGAGCCGATCTATACGAAAATCTAAGTACTGACACCTAATGAAGGATATTCTTTTCCCCCAAAGATAATGCAGAGACGATCTATACGAAGATCTAGTGCTGACATTAAATTCAAACCATGTTCCAGGAATGATTCAGAGATGGCCTATACAAAGACCTAGTACTGATATCCAATGACAACATAAAGATATTACCACCTTCTGATATTATGGATGGCATCATTAAGCCCATTTCCAGTTCCTATGAGTGGCATCTTTAATCCCACTCCAGCATATACAACCAATCAGCAGTATTACTTTACGCACCGGCGAGTGCAAATTTTTGGGCTTTTGTGTTCAATCCCCTTCAACCTTCCAAGTCACGAATGACACACAGGCCAATCTAACTCCTCAGCTTTCAGAAAATTGAACAGGGGCAGCTGTTGCACCCCAAAATTTTCCCTCACCTAGACCATACATTGTGTACTAAGATGTCCCAAGAGGTTCACAAGGTTCACAATTAGTCAGAAAGTTTGACAATTCCCTCAGACAAAGCATCCTCCTAAGCAATGCATCCTAAACTAGGGTTTTGAGTTTCATCAGGATAAATGAACTTCCAAGGCTTCAAGTGAGCTTCATAACATCCTACATGTCTTCAAGAATCACTATGTCAAGTTTCAAGGCTTTCCCAAAAGGTTTGCTCAGTCAGATGATCAGATGTGCAAAATTCAGTCAAGGTGGTTAAAAAGTCAAACTGAGGTCAACTGTGGTCAAAACAAAGTCAAACTTCATGATTTTTTGCCAACATCAAGTTTATGAAGTAAAATTCATCATTTGATCAAGGGTTGATCATGATTCATCAAGGAGATTTCAGATCATTAAGAATCAGGAGTTTCTAAATTAGGGTTTTCATAGGAAAAGTCAACTGAACTTTGACCAGCCATAACTTTCACATGCTTCATCAAAAATTTCCCATACAAAGCTCATTTTTAAGGAAATTGAATTCTCTACAACTTTGTGTCTGACAAGCCAAGCCTAAAAATTCTTCATTTAGAAGGTATGAGCTAAGACATTATAGGTCATTCCAAAAGTCAACAAAACGTCAACATCTTCCAAAGGGCATAACTTGAAAATGGTAAAAGATATGGACATGAGACCAAAGAGGTTGGTTAGAAGACTCTCTAAGCTTTCCAAAATGTCCAATAACACCTTCATAGCCTTAAAATTGAGGGATTTGTGTCTTTTCAAAGTTGGGAAATTTTTGAGAGGTTTATTGAGCAAATGGGGTCTTAGAACCAATTCTTTCCACATGGGCTTGCGTTTTTATGACCCAATCCCTACCATGACATCATGCACGAATCAAATATCATTTATTCAGACTTTTATTAGTTTATTTTGATTTATTTTGATTTTATACATTAAAAATCATTTTAAATCAAAATAAAATATGAAAAACTCAAAGGAAATTTCGCAGGAAATTTGAATGAAGAAGATGAAGTTTTGGCGCGGAAATTCAACCTTGATATTTGTTTTATTTTATAATGATTAGTGTTGGTTAATTATTGAACGCGCCCCATGTGGCTCAGCTGGTTGGAGTGTTTGTGTGTTATTGCAATGGTGATGGGTTCGAATCTCCCCCAGGCCATTTTGTTTTGTGTTTTATTTGATTTTTGCAGGTTTAAAATAAAAGAATTGATACTCACTTCATACATACCAAGCGCAGCTGGCCTAGTGGTTTTGATGCTGGACCAAAGAGAGAGAGAGAGAGAGAGCCTAGGGCGTGTGTTCGAATCCCAGCCCCAGGTATGTTGTTTTTCTTTCTTCAATTTTTTGTATTTTTATTTGTTTATATTATTATATTCATTTAAATTCTTATAAAACTAATTTCTAAACAATAACTTATAATATTTTCTCATAAAAAACTTTATATTTTCAAAATCATAATTTATTTTCTTAAACTTAAATTGGTTCTATTTATTTTTTAATATGTTTATATTTATTATTATCATATATATATTTTTGTAAATAAATTAATTAGGTTTAGATTAACTTTCAAAACCCTAATTTTCAAAACCCTAATTTTCCTAACCCTAATTTTCTTAACCCTAGTTTTTTATTAACCCTAATATTTAACCTAATTTTTTCTAAACCATAATTAACCATTAATCATTATTTTAATATGTAAATAGTTTATTATTTGTTTATTATTAATCTTATTTTCTTAATTAATTCTAAAAAACTTTTCTAACATTAATTTTTCTTGCTAAAATTCTTATTTATTTTATAATTCTAACCTTTATTCTTATTTTTTTATTACTACTAATATTTAATTATTGCTAATTTATTATTATTATATTTATCTTTATTATTATTATTTCTCGATTATATTGTAATTGTCCCAAAGCCTTGTAATATTTATAGGTTAATATTTTTGCTTTATTTATTGTAAATATTTCACTATGTGGTTAGTAATTCTAGGGTGTGTATAAAATGTTTGTAATTAAAAGCAATTTAGAAAGATTAATTTAATAAGATAAATATTTGAATATAAACACTCACACACGTAAGTCGATCTTTGATCGCCATCTTGCACTTCCTAAGGTTGCCTCTCAGTTGCCTAATTCAAAAGGTCAAGTAGGGTGTCTTAAGCAAGTCCCTTCATAAATATCATAAAGTCCCTATAGTTTTAAAGATCAAGTCCCTTCGAGGTTGCCTACGATAAAAGATCTTGTCCCTTCGAATAAAAGATGATAAGTCCCTACGAATTGCTAAAGACACCCTACAGTTGCCTATATCCAGATGACCCTACACATGTCCCTTAACATCCAAGGTAATTACTACCTATTCCTAAATAATAGGGATAGTCTTACCATTGAAAGAACATAAGAATAGTAAAAACTTAATATAGGGTAGGTTTATCTTAATTACTTGCTCACATTTTAAAAAATACTCTTTACACCACACTTTTCAAACAATTTTAAAAAACGAGGCTTTGTATACATTCATACGAGGATCATTACAAAGTACTTAGAAAGTTTCTAATCACACACTACACTCTTGCAAACAAACAAAGTGAGCTAAGTAACTAAGAGCCCATGGATAACCATGGATATAAAGGGTGCTAACACCTTCCCTTTGTATAACCTACCCCCCGAACTCAAGTCTTTTAAAATAGGTTTTTCCAGTTCTTTTATGTCCTTTCCTTTTGGATAAAATAAAAGTCGGTGGCTACTCTTGCTATCCGCAACATTTATAGAAAGTCAGTTCTCCCACTGTGTTACAGTTAGCATCAAGGCTCCGCCTGAGAAGACCTTTTTAACCACGAATGGACCTTCATAGTTGGGTGTCCACTTGCCCCTGTGATCTGTATTAGGATAAAGACTCTTTTTCAGTACTAAATCGTCAGGTATGTACTATTGAGGCCGTACTTTTTGGTCGAAAGCCAGTTTTATCCGCCGTTGATACAACTGTCCATGGCATATAGCTGCTAGGCGTTTCTCTTCAATGAGGCTCAACTAATTTTACTTGGATCAAAGTCGTTCGGCTTCGTAAAGCTTAACATCCATCATTATTCTCAGCGAGGGGATCTCGACCTCGACCGGTAGGAATGCCTCCATACCATATACAAGTGGGAACAGGGTTGCCCCAATTGAGGTACGCACAGATGTTTGGTACCTATGCAATGCAAATGGTAGCATCTAATGCCAATCTTTGTATGTCACCAACATCTTTTGAACAATCTTTTTGATGTTCTTGTTGGCCACCTCGACGACACCATTCATCTTTGGGCGATACGGCGAAGAGTTGTGATGCTCGATCTTGAAATCCCGACATAGATCTGCCATCATCCTATTATTAAGATGAGAACCATTATCAATAATGATTCTTTTGGGAATTCCATACTGACATATGATATCCCTTTTGATGAACCGGGCTACCACTTGTTTGGTGACATTGGCATAAGATGCCGCTTCGACCCACTTCGTGAAATAGTCTATGGAAACTAGGATGAAACGGTGACCGTTGGAAGCAGTTGGCTCGACCTTGCCAATCATATCAATGCCCCACATGGCGAAGGGCCAAGGTGAAGACATGACACTTAATGGATTTGGAGGTACATGATCCTTATCAGCATAGATTTGGCACTTGTGGGAGTATTTGCAGCAATCGGATTCCATGGAAATCCAATAATACCCCGACCTGAGGAGTTTCTTTTCCATAGCATGTCCTCCAGCATGGGTACCGAAGGAGCCTTCGTGAAATTCTTGCATCAACATGTATGCTTCGTGTCTATCCACACATCTGAGCAAGACCATGTCAAAGTTCCATTTAAAGAGCACTTCATCATGGTTTAAGAAGAACCCGCCTGCCAACCTCCTAAAGGTCTTCTTGTCTTTGCTTAATGCCCCTTCTGGGTATTCCTGAGACTTCAAAAATTGCTTTATATCGTAATACTAGGGTTTGTTATCGTCGAAACTATCAACTGTAAATACATATGTCGGCCTTTCGAGACGAGACACATCGATTCTAGGCACATAGTTCTCTTGATGAACCTTGATCATGGAAGATAAGGTTTCCAAGGCATCAACAGACTGATTCTTGTCCTGAGGTATATAATGCAACTTGACCTTTGTGAAGAAAGTTAGCAACCTTCTGGTATAGTCCCTGTAAGGATTCAGATGAGGTTAATGAACCATTCATTTCCTGTTAACATGAATGATGACTAAAGCCGAATCCCTGAAGATCTCGAGATTCTTGATTCTCAAATTAATTGCTTCCTCGATCCCCATTATGCAGGCTTCATACTCTGCTTCATTGTTAGTGCATTCGAATGTCAGCCGAGCAGTGAAAGGCATATGGATCCCTTCTGGCGAGATAATGACAACACCAACTCCACTAACATTCATGTTAACAGCTTTGTCAAACATCAGACTCCATTTGGATTTGGGGTCTGGCCCCTCCTTCGAGAGCGGTTCTTCACAGTCTTTAGACTTGAGGAACATGATGTCCTCATTCAGGAATTCGAACCCCAATGGCTGGTAATCATCAATTTGTTGTTGGGCCAGATAATCCGACAATACACTTCCCTTGAGGGCTTTTTGTGACGTGTACTGGATATCGTATTCCGCCAGAATCATTTGCCACCGAGCTACTCTTCCTGTTAGAGCTGGATTTTCGAAGATGCACTTAAAGAGGTCCATCTTGGAAATCAGTAGAGTGGTATGAGTCAGCATGTACTGCCTTAGTTGGCGAGCAGCCCATGCCAAAACGCAACAAGTTTTCTTGAGCAGTGAGTAGCGTGTCTCACAGTCGGTAAACTTTTTGCTAAGGTAATAAATTGTGTGCTCTTTTCGACCAGACTCGTCCTGTTGACCCAATACGCATCCCATTGATCCCTCGATCACTGTGAGGTACATGATTAAAGGTCTCCCTGGTATCGGAGGCATGAGAATCAGAGGTTCTTGCAGGTACTCCTTGATTTGGTCAAAAGCTTGTTGGCAATCATCATTCCATTCGATGGCCTGATTCTTCCTCAGAAGTTTGAAAATAGGCTCACACATGGATATTAGGTGAGATATGAACCGTGCGATGTAGTTCAACCTCCCTAAGATGCCACATACTTCCTTCTCGGTTCAGGCATCTCCCGAATTGTCTTCACTTTCGCAGGATCAACCTCAATCCCCCTTTCAATGACAATAAATCCCAGCAGCTTTTCGGAATGCACCCCGAATGTGCATTTGTTTGAGTTCAAACCTGAACTTCCGAAGCCTGTCAAACAGCTTGGCTAGGTTGACTAGATGTTCTTCTTCTATTTGTGACTTCGCGATCATGTCATCTACGTAGACCTCAATCTCGTGATGAATTATGTCATGGAATAGTCATCATTGCACATTGGTATGTTGCCCCAACATTTTTCAAACCAAACGACATTACTTTATAACAGAAGGTGCCCCATAGGGTAATAAATGTAGTCTTCTCCATGTCATCTGGCGACATTTTGATTTGATTATAACCTGAAAAGCCATCCATGAAGGAAAACACAGAGAATTGGGCAGTGTTGTCAACTAGCACATCAATATGTGGCAACAGGAAGTCATCTTTGGGGCTTGCCCAATTCAGGTCCCGATAGTCCATGCATATCCTGACCTTACCATCCTTTTTAGAGACTGGCACAATATTTGCAACCCATGGAGGATAACTCGTCATAGCCAAGAATCCGACATCAAACTGCTTTTGAACCTCTTCCTTGATTTTGATAGCCATGTCAGATCGAGTCCTTTGCAGTTTTTGCTTCACCGGCGGGTAGTATTCTCTGAGAGGTAGCTTGTGCACTACAATATCGGTATCCAACTCGGGCATGTCTTGGTAAGACCAGGAGTAGACGTCGACATATTCTCAGAGCATGGAGATCAAGCGAATCTTGACAGGTTCTTCCAACACATCCCCAATCTTGACCTCTCTCTTGTCTTCTTTAGTACCCAGGTTAACCACCTCAATGGCTTCCTCATGTGGTTTAATCATCTTCTCCTCTTGCTTGAGAAATATGGCTAGTTCTTCAGGTAATTCACAATCTTCTTCATCTTCCTCGTTGGCTAGTGTTGCACCCCAAAATTTGCCCTCACCTAGACAAGACATTGTGTACTAAGGTGTCCCAAGAGGTTCACAAGGTATATCAAGAGGTTCACATGGTATCTCAAGAGGTTCACAAGGTTCACAAGGTTCACAATTAGCCAGAAAGTTTGACAATCCCCTCAAACAAAGCATCCTCCTAAGCAATGCATCCTAAACTAGGGTTTTGAGTTTCATCAGGATAAATGGACTTCCAAGGCTTCAAGTGAGCTTCATAGCATCCTATATGTCTTCAAGAATCCCTATGTCAAGTTTCAAGGTTTTCCCAAAAAGTTTTCTTAATCAGATGATCAGATATGCAAAAATCAGTCAAAGTGGTTGAAAAGTCAAACTGAGGTCAACTATGGTCAAACCAAAGTCAAACTTCATGATTTTTTTGCCAACATCAAGTTTATGAGGTAAAATTCATAATTTTATCAAGGGTTGATCATGATTCATCAAGGAAGATTCAGATCATCAAGAATCAGGAGTTTCTAAATTAGGGTTTTCATAGAAAAAAGTCAACTGAACTTTGAACAGCCATAACTTTCACATTCTTCATAAAATATTTCCCATACAAAGCACATTTTTAAGGAAATTGAATTCTCTACAACTTTGTGTCTCACAAGCCAAGCCTAAAAATGCTTCATTTGAAAGGTATGAGCCAAAACGTTACTGGTCATTTTAAAAGTCAACAAAAAGTCAACATCTTCCAAAGGGAATAACTTGAAAATGGTAAAAGATATGGACATGAGACCAATGATTTTGTTTATAGGACTCTCTAAGATTTCCAAAAATGTCCAAGAACACCTTCATAGCCTTAAAATTGAGGGATTTGTGCCTTTGCAAAGTTGGGAAATTTTTTAGGGGTATATTGAGCAAATGGGGCTTTAAAACCAAATTTCTCCAAATGGGCTTGCAATATTGCCACCCAATCTTCATGATATCATCAAGCACGACCCAATCCAAGCATTATCTGATTTTTTTTTATTTAGTATTTATTTGAATTTTATTCATTAAAAATCAAATTAAATCTAAATAAAATATGAAAACTCAATATTTGAATGTGATTCTTCTTCTAGAAAGTCTTAAAAATCATTCAAAGTTGATTGAAATCATACAAAGTGTGAAACTTCATGATCAAGCAACCAAGACAAAGCCCAAAAATCCATCATATTTTGACCTAATTACATTCATCATATATACACAAACTCACTGCAAGCATAAGGACGGATTTTGACAGCCTCTAAGCATAAGATCAAATTCAAACTTTTTCAAGAAAAACTCAAACTCAGTTTCTCACTTTCCATCATCTTTCAGGCAATTTGAAGGTTTAAACATGATCTTTGGACATCATTGAACGTATCTCAATCATCATTCGCATCTAAACCATGCTAAATTGCTTAAACCGAATCTCTCTTGTTCTTGGTTTTGAAATTTTCGATTCTCACTATTTATGCATTGCACACTAATTTTGTTTGTTGATTCGTGATTAGTTGAAGCTTGTGATGGATTCTGGGCAAAAATCTTGGAGAATCCGTGGCTAAATCGTTAGATGCCATTCTAGGGTTCATACCTTCTAATTTAGGGTTTTCCAATTTAATGGCTATTAACCTATTTTGAAACCATAGATCAACTCAGTGAAGTGTATGGATCATGTTTGTGTTAATAATTTGATAAAATCGTGTGTGTTTGGCCATGTATGAATTTCACAGGTTCAAAAACGCAGAAGAATTCGCAAGAAAACTCCTAGGTAAATTCGCAGGAAAACCTGCGATTCCAAGGTTGAAGATGAAGACAGTTTGCGCGCGTTTATTATTTTTTGAATTTTGTTTTATTATATAATTAATTCTTGTGACTTAATATCAGTTAAGGCGCGTTTGGTCTAGTGGTAGCAGCGCACGCTTGTGATGTTCAAGACCTGGGTTCGATCCCCAGGGTCTTTATTTTTGTTTTTCTCAAGTTTGTTACTTATTGGCTTTAGGGCATCTCCTTGCTAGCTATGCGCGCGCAGCCTAGTGGTCCTTCATTAGACTGGTAATGGGGAGGTCCTGGGTTCAAATTCAGGCCTCCCCCTTCTTTTGTAGAACCTTGTTTTTTTTTTGTTTTTTTATTATGTTAGTTATATTATAATTGATTAATTAACTAATTTCTTAACTCTAATTTTCCTAATTAAAACATTAACCCTAATTTTTCTTATTAACCCTAAAAAATTAACTTATTTTTCTATACTCTAATTAATTAATTTAATCTTTATTTTATTAATATGTAAATAATTTTATATTTTGTTATATTTATCATATTTTCTTAATTAAAATTCTAAAAATTTCCTAATAACTTGTTTAACCTAAAAATAATTTTTCTTTTGAATTTCTATTCTCTTTATTTATTATTCTAATTATTATTTTTATTATTATTGCTAATATTGTATGGTTTATTTATTATTCTCATTATATTATTTTATTTGGTTATTATGTATCTGCTAAAGCCATGTAATACTCGTAGATTTATTTTCCGTCTTTATTTTATTTCGTAAATATTTTATTGTTAGTAATCTTAGGGTGTGTATAACTTATATGTGATTAAAAATAACTTAGAAAATTAATTTAAATAAGATAAATACTTGAATATAAACACTCACACACGTAAGTCGATCTAAGATCGCCATCCTGCACTTACTAGGGTTGTCTCTCAGTTGCCTTATACAAAAGGTCAAGTAGGGTGTCTTAAGCAAAAGTCCCTCCATAAAATCATCTAGTCCCTCCCCAGATTCTAAAAGATCAAGTCCCTACGAGGTTGCCTACGATAAATGATCTTGTCCCTCCCAGATAAAAGATGATTGTCCCTCCATATGGCTAAAGACACCCTACAGTTGCATATATTCAGATGACCCTACCCATGTCCCTTAACACATCCAAGGTAATGACTACCTATTCCTTAATAATATGGATAGTCTTACCATTTGAAAGAACATAAGAACATGAAAGACTTAATCTAGGGTATGTTTCTCTTAGTTACTTGCTCACAATTCAAAATACTCTTTACACCCCACTTTTCAAACAATTTTCAAAAACAAGGCTTTGTATATATCCATACGAGGATCATTACAAAGTACTTAGAGAATTTCTAATCACACACTACACATTTTCAAAACAATTTAAAGTGAGCTAAGTAACTAAGAGCCCATGGATAACCATGGATATAAAGGGTGCTAACACCTTCCCTTTATATAACCTACTGCCCGAACCTAAGTCTTTTAAAATAGGTATTTCCTGTTCTTTTATGTCCTTTCCTTATGGATAAAATAAAAGTCGGTGGCGACTCTTGCTATCCGCAACATGACTAAAAGTCAGTTCTCCCACCGTGTTACAGAACTGGCGACTCTGCTGGGGATTTATTATGTAAAAGAGGGGTACCCTTAGGAATTAGATCACCTTTACATTGTTTGCTTTGTTTGCTTTATATTTATCTGTTGGGCTTTTTATGTGAAAGATCCTAACCCGGATCTAGTGTACCTTAGGTAAATGGCAATAGACCAAGAAAATTGTACGGCGTATACCGATATGGTTGATCTGGTGGCCATAGTTAGTGTGACTTCTTGGTTGGTGCTTATGTTCCTTAAGTAAGTTGAGGATAATATAAGGCTGCCATATGTTGTCAATACACTAACTGACTTTTAGAACCCTAGTCATCCCATCTTGGCCTTTAGAAAGTAGTGAGATAGCCGGCTTTGGTGAAGACTGGATTTGGTTGATACTCGATGCTACACTCATTGAGATCCTAAACTTGGAGGGTTTTGGTTGGCAAGTAAGTTGCCTACTGAACAACCACCCTTGGGAAGGATCAGTGATATTGAGATCCCTTAGAACCTGGTAACTTTTTTAGGACAGGATGAACCAACTAACTTCAGGGGAAGGTACTTACCTTTAAACCTCATGCAGGCCTTCAAACCTAGGGCTATTGTGTGACTTGTTTGTGTGTGCCACATGTTTTTGATTGAGCATAACATCATAACATCCTCATGCATCATAAGCATAACATTTTCACTAACTATTTCAAGGACCAAAGGATTTATCTTTGTTCTTTGTTGCAGGTCATGGCTTCTGCTCGTAGGAATACTATCCGAATCAACTTTGTAGGAATACCTCCTAAGCTTAAGGAATTGGTCTCTCAAGTTTCTGAAAACTCCCAATTCATCAAGAGGCATGGTCACCTACTGGATCTAGTCACTTCAGGGTTCAATGAAGACATGATGAGTGTTCTATTTCAATTCTTTGATCCTAAACATCATTGCTTCATATTCCCCGACTATCAGCTGGTTCCTACAATGGAAGAGTTCTCCAAGCTACTGGATATACTTATCCTCAACTAGAGACCCTTCACAGGCTTAGAGAAGGAGCCTAAACCTGAAGTCATTGATGCAGCCATACATTTGAAGAAATCAGACATTGTCCTAGAAACAAGAAGTGGAGTTAAGGGTATCCTTGCTAAGGTATTGATGGAGAAAGCTCAAGTGTTCCTGAAGGCTATGAGTTATGATGCTTTTGAGGAGATCTTGGCCGTATTAATCTATGGCCTAGTGTTGTTCCCTAATCCAGACCAGTTCATAGACGTACACGCCATCAACATATTTCTGACTCGCAATCCAGTGCCTACATTACTTGGAGACATCTTACATTCTCTCCATACCCGTACTACGAAGGCGAGAGGGACTCTAATGTGTTGCATACCTTTGTTGTCCAGGTGGTTTATTTCTCACCTTCCTCGATCAGTGATGAAGAATGCATAAGGGTCCAGGTGGTCCAAGAGGATCATGTCACTTTCCCATTCAGATATTCATTGGTGCTCTCGATCTATGGAGAATGTTACTATCATTGACCGTTGTGGAGAGTTCCCTAATGTGCCACTCCTTGGCATAAGAGGGGGCATTACTTACAACCCTTCTTTAGCTCTACGTCAATTTGGTTATGCTCGGAGTGATGGTCCTCATGACATGCTTATTCAGGGTATTATGTTCGACTACGACAACGATCTGCAAGGTTACCGTCGAAGGTTCATACGAGCGTGGGGCAAGGTGAACAAGGTTGACAGCAAGACTCTGGAACCAAAGTACTCCATTCCTATGGATCCATACCTTGTTGATTTCAAATATGGATCCAATCAAGTACATATTCGAGAAACCTGCTCTCTCCGGACGATTAGCGAGATGGCAAATGATTTTAACAGAATATGATATACAATACACCACTCAGAAAGCAATTAAGGGCAGTGTGGTAGCTGATCATTTGGCTCATTAAGCAGTGGATGATTATCAGTCTATGAATTTTGAGTTCCCGGATGAAAACATTATGATTGTTACTATTGAACTTGGACAATATGACGGACCTGAACAGGGATCCCGATGGACTATGGTTTTTGATAGAGCTTCTAACGCGCTTGGTAATGGTATTGGTGTTGTGATCATTTCTCTTGAAGGTTGTCATACTCCAATTACTGCAAGACTTTGTTTCTATTGTACCAATAACATGGATGAATATGAAGCATGTATCATGGGTATCAAAGCTGCCATTGAAATGAAGATTCAGTTCCTGGACGTATATGGAGATTCAGCCCTAGTAGTTAGTCAGATTAAAGGAGATTGGGATACCAAGCATGAATATCTCATTCCTTACAGAGAGCATGTGTTGTCTTTGATCCCATATTATGAAGAGATTACCTTTGGACATATTCCACGAGGAGAGAATCAGTTGGCAGATGCACTAGCCAAATGGCATCTATATTTGAGATTAGTTGGGATGATGAAGCTCCCAAGATCACTATTGATAGATTTGAGAAGTCTGCATACTGCAATGAGATTGACATTGAATGCGTAGAGGGAAAACCTTGGTTCTATTAAGTGAAAAGGTATCTTGAAGCTCAGGAGTTCCCTGAAGGGGCATCTATCAATGATAAGAAGTTTCTTAGGAGGTTTTCTGCTAAGTTATTTTTGAGTAATGGAATTTTATACAAGTGCAATCATGACTCGACTTTTCTTCGTTGTGTGGATAAGAAGAAAGCAACAGAGATTATGGAAGACATGCATGATGGGATCTTTGGCACTCATTCTAGTGGTCATACCATGGCAAAGAAGATATTGAGAGCAGGTTACTATTGGTCTACCATGGAAGTTGACTGCTATCGACATTCCAAAACATGTCACAAGTGTCAGATTTATGCTGATAAAGTGCATATACCTCCAGTTCCGTTGAATGTGTTGACTGCTCCTTAGCCTTTTGCCATGTGGGGCATTTATATGATAGGTGAGAAAAAGCCTACTGCTTCCAATAGGCATCGTTTCATCCTGGTTGCCATTGATTACTTTACAAAGTGGGTGGAGGCAGCCTCATTTGCATCTGTTACTAAGAATGTTGTGGCTCGATTCATTAAGAATAATCTCATATGTAGGTATGGTATCCCTGAAAGGATTATCACAGACAATGGCTCTAATCTGAACAACACTATAATTACTGATCTCTGCATGCAGTTCAAGATTAAGCATCACAACTCTTCTCCGTATCGACCAAAGATGAATGGGGCAGTAGAAGCTGCTAATAAGAACATCAAGAAGATTCTACAAAAAATGACTGTTACGTATAAGGATTGGCATGAGATGTTACCATTTGCTCTTCATGGTTATCATACTACAATACGTACTTCAACAGGGGCAACCCCATTCTCCTTAGTTTATGGTATGGAAGCAGTTCTACCCATTGAAGTTCAGATCCCCTCCTTAAGAATCATGAAGGATGCAGGCTTGGATGAAGATGAGTGGATTCAGACCCGACTTGACCAGATAAATTTGATTGATGAGAAAAGATTGGCAGTTGTTTGTCACGGTCAGATGTACCAGAAACGGATGATCAGAGCTTTTAATAAGAAGGTTAAGCAAAAGGTATATCAGACTGGAGACTTGGTAATCAAGCGTATTATATTACCACAGGGTGATCCTTGGGGCAAGTGGACTCCTACATATGAAGGACCATTTGTAGTCAAGCGGTTATTCTCAGGAGGTGCCATGATGCTTACTACTATAGATGGTGAAGATTTCCCACAACCCGTAAATGCAGACATAGTTAAAAAATACTACGCATAAAAAGAGACCCGCTAGGTTGACTGACCTAGGCAAAAATAAGGGCATCCCGGCGAACCAAAAAGGTTCAGGCAAAAATTAGGGATATATATAAAAAAAATATACACCTGGCAAGTCGAAAACCTGAAAAGGCGGCTTGGGCAAAAAAGGGTATCTCGGTGGATTGAAAACCTGAAAGGGCAATCCAGGAAAAAGTTAGGGATTAAAGCATATGACTATGTCTCGTTGGATCACCCATGTAACTCCAACTATTTGTGCTACCTAAATCAAGTTCAAATAGATAAAGATCAATCTAATCATTTCCATCTCAACAGCAAAGGATGAGATACTTGAAGATAATGGCAATAGTAGACTTGGAACTCAATAAGATTATTTCTCACATAGCTGCTTTTCTTTGTTTTGTAAAGCTTTTATGAAGAATTCCTCTTACTAGAATTTATGTCTCCTTGTACAAACTTGCCTGTGTATAGGCCATTTTCTAAATAAATAAAGTCTCATGTTTTGATCCAAGTTTACTTTTCCCCTGTTTACTTAAGCGAAAACGTCAATTGGTTGTGTTTGAATGTATGTATGCTTTTGAATATGATTGATGTTTACCATAAATGCATAAAATGCAGTAATAGTATTTACTAAGGACGAACGAAGGTAGGGATTCAAAGAGGCTTCGCCGGTTCATCCCCACAGGGTAATCTTTATGAATATCCATACAGTAATATCTTATACTTCCCACTCGACGAAGTCTTCAAGTAGTTTCATTTACTTGTATTTTGTTTTGGTTGTACTTTAATTCTCCATGGTGATTTTT
The DNA here is from genome assembly GCA_963966055.1 of Lathyrus aphaca. Taxonomy (NCBI): domain Eukaryota; kingdom Viridiplantae; phylum Streptophyta; class Magnoliopsida; order Fabales; family Fabaceae; genus Lathyrus; species Lathyrus aphaca. The sequence goes on along the minus strand of OZ014520.1, from coordinate 161,056,382 downwards.
GTTTGTATTCTTGATTTGATTATATTCTGACCCACCATGGGAGCTTGTTGTAATCATAAATTATGTATTTTGGCATTTTGTAATGTTATAGTTTATGTATTACTTGGATTTTCTTTTGAACTTCGTTCGCTTCAACATCTCCATCATTCCCAGAGGTCTGGAAGGTCAAAACCAAAGAACCAAAACCGGATACCCTCTCAAGACAAATAGACATACTGCATTGCATGCTAACCTCACTCTTTGTATTGCAGGTGTTTGTTGTTGTTTTCTCACTTGGCTGTGTGTTTCAGGAAATATTGCTCGCAGGAGAGTTTTTCCTGTCAATCACATCCACCGGTATCCGACCAGAAACAACCTTCCGAGCTTAAAGATGGATTAATTACAGCAAGAACTGATAGATGTAAGAACTCAGATGACTGATGTAAGGACATAAGTGAGGACTCAGGTGAATCAGTTCATGGCTGTGATGACTGGGCTATCACAGACCCAAGAAAGATTGAGGGAGTTAGTCGAGCGACAAACTCCAGAGGATAACCATGTCGGTACTGGAGGAACGAGTAACAACGCGCGTGATCATCTGCAAACAAAACCACCAGAGTTTGGGCCCCACATCAACCTTGAAGTTTATGTCATTGGAAATACCCAAAGAAACACTGGAGATCGTGTTCTACAGGAAGATCCTCAGGACGAGCAGTTTACAGTATTGGGTGTTAGGGCTAACGAAGTTTATGATCATCGTCTGGAAGAGATATCTGAGAAGCTGAGATCTTTGGAATCCCAAAAATATCTGGGATTTGATGTGATGGATATGGATTTAGTGGAAGGAGTGAGAATTCCTCACAAGTTCAAACCTCCTTGCTTTGAGAAGTAAAATGGTACCTCCTGTCCTCGTACCCACCTTCAATCTTTTCTGGGAAGATTGAAAGCTTATACCATGGATGAGAAGCTGTGGATGTTTTACTTTGAAGACAGTTTGACTGGGGAATCTAGAGAGTGGTATTCACACCTATCCAGAGCAACAGTCAGAAACTAGAAGGACTTAGCCGAGGCCTTTATACGCCAATATCAGTACAACCTGGATATGGCCCCCAATAGGACCCTCATTATGGGTATGTCTCAATCTTCAAGAGAAAGTTTCCGTGAATATGCCCAAAGGTGGAGACAACTTGCTGCTGTTGTCCAGCCACCCATGTCTGAAAGAGAAATGGCTGACATGTTTATGAACACATTGCAAGGAACCTACATTGATCGGCTTGCTTCTTTCTCTTCTACAAGTTTTGCTGATGTGGTTATAGCTGGTGAGAGAATTGAAAGCCTATTGAATATGCATAAGATCTCTAACAACGGTGCTAGATCCAGTAATGTAAGGAAGCCCTTCTCCGGGCCTATAAGAACAGGAGAGACTAATGCAGTGCATGTTAACAGAGGTAGGCCTCAATACTTGCAAAGATCAGTGGCCGCTGTCACCATTCCCACTCCAGCACCTCAGCAACAGCAGTATCCTCAACAACAACACTTCCCACAACAACAATAGTTCCCTCAACAACAGAGATCTTATAACAACAAAAACAACCAACAACAACGTCCGTTCCAGCAAAGGACTTCAAAAATCAACAGGGTTATCGATCCCATCCCGATGCCCCATGCAACTCTACTTCCACAGTTATTGAAGCTCAACCTGATTGAATTGAGAACCTTGCCTCCACCAGATCCTTTGAATCTTCCAAGAAACTATGATGTCAACGCCAAATATGCCTTCCACTCCAATGCACCTGGCCATACAACAGATAAATGTAGGGCATTGCAAATGAAAGTTCAGGACTTAGTTGATTCCAAAGCTTTGAATTTTGCACCTCCTCCAAATGTCACAAAGAATTCAATACCAAATCACGGTGGACCGAGGATTAATGCCATTGAGGAAGATCAACCAGCAATTCTAATTGATGACATTGCAAACATTCAAACACCACTGGCCGAAGTGAAAGTTCGACTATTGAAGTGCCAAGTGTTTCCAGGTTGTGAGGCCTATTGTGAAGCTTGCAAGATTTCTGCCAACGGTTGTGCAAATCTGAAGAAGGGTATCAGTGTAACACCCCAAAATTTTCCCTCATATTTATTACCATCTAACTGGCTTATCGCTTCGCATTCATCTGCATCATCCATTAGTTTATAAACTCCTAATCATGCATTTTCATTGGCTGCTAAGGCATGGGATCAAAATATTTTCTTGTGACTAGATTTCTCCGATCCCAAAGGACTTTGGTGATCTTCTATATCTCAAGCCATTCTTCTCATCAGAGGGCTAGGTTTTGTTTCCCTAAGCATGTGACACTCAAGAGAGCTTAGTGTGAAGCTTGCCCTCAGTGAATCTTATTATTCGAGAGATTTTATCATCACTTAGGATGCAGGGTATTGAAGATCAATGTGGGTTTGTGTAAGAAGTATTCATGGTATAAGAGATCTAGGTGAACTCATGTGGTAATCCGGATATTGGGGTCCTATCAATCATTCATTGCTTACAAGATAAAGAAATTTCAAATTGAAGTTAAGGATTGATGGAGTACAAGAGTACTTCGGAGGTGAATGTGATGTGGGTTAAATACGCTATTTTTAAATCTTGGTCCGAGTCCACATATGCCCACTTTGGAAAATATACGGAAACCACATTTAAGTTCGGTTTTACCACATTTAAAATCAATTCCCAAAAATCATTTTTGTTAGTCTATCAATTATTAAGACATGACCATTCTTTTAACCGTTTTTCACTCATTTACAAACCATATCCCAATTTCATCTCATTGTTCAATTCCCTAATATCCATTAAACCAAATCCTTTTTGTTTCACCTAAATCCAAATTTCTAACCATATCCAAATGTCCAAATGACCTTTTCTTTTAGAATCCATCTCATTAAATCTATATCCAATTTTATCCATTTTTTGTCCATTTTTCAAATTCTATTCATATTGTGTTTTTGTTTCTAACCGAATTTTATTTTTATCAGTCATAATTCTGTTAAAAGTTGAACATCCATTTTTAAGTTACAATCCAATAACCTTTTTCAAACATAATAAGTTTTATGCCTCATTCATTTAACCATAGGTTCATTCAGATGACAGAAATAATGGCAGAAAAGAAGAAAAAAACTAACAGGAAATTCAGTATTACAAAGTGACGCAAATGCAGAAGAATAAAGAGGAATCGGTACAATTCCGTAAAAGATTTCCAATTCTAACACAGTTAAAAAAAAAATCAGAATTATAAGAAGAAGATCCTGAGAGATTAGTTGAAAAAGCAGTTACAAGGAGAGCAGAAAAAGAGAAGATCAGTACAAAAAATCTCTTCACTCTTTAACTATTTGGCTCGGCATCGATCAACCTCCCTTCTCCTCAAGCTTCTTCTTCGGTTCAACAACAACAAGAACCTCCCAATTTTCTGCACTTTGCATCAATCTCTTATCAGAGATTATTCATTCAACCTCATCAACTCTTCAATCAACTCCAATCTTTGCTTTCAATCATCACCCTCCATTCACAATGAATTTTTTCTTCCTGTCATAACAAAAACAAAAAATAACAAACTCAGAATTTTAACTGTTTTTTCTAACCTCTAACTAACTTCTAACAGAAAAACAAAATTCCTAACCGAATTTCTAACTGAAATTCAACCAAAATCACAAAGAAAACTTCACCATTAATCTCTATAAAGCCAATGATCCTCTTCTTCATTGAGGTTCGGATTCCACTTCTTCAACCCTCTTCCTCACTCATCCCAAACCTCTTCAATCTTCTTCTTCACCTTCTTCTCCAATTCTTCATTATTTCATTCATCTTCATCCTCAATCCACCATTCTCAGAACTCTATAATGCTACAATCGCTCGATCCCTTCTTCATCGATCTTGAAACTTTTAGCTTACATCAATCCCTAACCTTCCTCAAATAGATCGCGGGTCGCTACCACCGCAAAGCATTGCTCTGAACAACAACCTGCAAAATTCGAGAATCAACATCAGAGATAATGATCGCAGAAGTCAAATAATCTCGCAGATTCTACAATAACTCAACAATCCTAAGTAAATCAACAACACTGAACGAAGAAGATCGTACCTGAGGAGTTTTTGTCCGTATCGTCGTCAACAAAACTGTCATCACCACTGTGTGCAACAACAACCTGCAAAGAATGCAAGGCACATCGCGATTTCATATTCAAAGACGATTGAGAGTCGCAAGCAAAAACAGATGAAGGAGAAGTGTAAATGAATCGTACCTCAACGAAGTTGTACGACATTTGAAAACGTCTTCAGTGCGTCTGTTTCATATTCATCCTTGAAGATTGAGATTTGTTTTGGATTTCCCAGCCATACCGGCGGTGACACGTGTCACCGTCTGGTTGGCCCTTCTGGCGGTGGTTTACCTGTGCATACATCCCATCATAGCTATCCTAAACTTGCACCTAGGATCCGTTGGATCAGAATACCATAGGTTGACCATAGATCAAGCGGCCCTCAGAAGGTCAAAGAAATTGAATGAAGGTTCATAACATACTCCCTCATAGCCAGCGCAGATGGGCCTTGCCTTTTGCTATCCACACCCCTTAAATCAAGTTCATTTAGTTAATTAACTAGAAAAATGCTAAGCGAACCCCCTCCTTTTAGTTTCTTCTTTTTAATTTTTTGTTTTAATATTGTTAGAAATAAATCCTTAAATAAATAGTAAAATTCATAATAAAAATCCACAAAAATTCCAGTAGGTTTTTAATTCATTTTAGAAATTTGTGACATTTTTACTTTCTGAATTTTGGCTTTTTTTGATTTAATTTCGATTTTTCATATAATTAGATTTTTATTGATTTCTTTTAGTTACACATAATTAATTAACTTAAACCCTAAACCTAATTAATTAACTTAATTAATTTTAATTCATTTCACTTAAACCCTAAACTTAGTTAATTAACTTAATTAATTTTAATTATTCAGGATGAATCTCAGCCACCCATTCACGCGCGCAGTCACCCCAGCTTTGAATCTGAGCCTTAGATCATGCATACCTTTCATTTTTATTTTATTTTTTTTCATATATTTATTTAAAATAGCAAAAAAACTTTTAAAAATCTCATTTTTTGCATTTTTACTTCAAATATTTTTCTTAACTCAAAAACATATTTTTTATAATTTTTGCATTAAAAACTTCATCCTCAAGCAACTTCAAATCCATCACAAAAAGCCCAAAGTTTTCACATAATTCACTCTCCTATAAACATAGAACAAATCCAAATGCCAAAGGGACGAAATTATGAGCTTAGAAATCCTTATCACACTTCAAAAAATTCAAGAAAATTCAAAATTCGGTTTTCCCCTTTGAGCCACTTCCAAGAAGTTTTGAAGGTTGCATTACGTTCCTTGGGATGTTTATAACGTGTATCCATCATCATCATCATCATCAAAAACATTATGAATCGCATAAACCGGATTTCTCTTATATCACTTTTCTTGTTTTTTCGATTTCCATTATTTGTGCTTAAATAACTTGTTTTGATTGTATTTTATTGTTTGTATGAATGTGCAGAACGTTTCTGGATAGTTTAATTGAAGCTTCGATGCAGGAATGGAGAAACACCATTGTTAGGGTTACAAACTTCGAATTTGAGAACCCCTATTAGATGCGATTTTTGGACCAATTGATGGCTTTGATGGATTCATAAGATGATCTATGGTTGATATATACCCATGGATGCCATTTATTTTGTGCGTTTTGATGTTTTGGTTTGCAGGTTATTTAGTGACGGACAAAAATTGTCACTAAAAGTTATAGCTACGGAAAAACCGTACGTAAAAGCTAACTGGACGGAGAAGGAAGAAGACGACCAAAATGCGCGCGTTTTCATTTATTTCAAATTTTTGTGTTATTTTATAATAATTATTTGTTGTTTCTTTGTCACACAGGTGCGCACAACCCAGTGGAAAACATATGTGTTAGGAGGGGGAGGTCCTGGGTTCGAACCAGGCCTCCACCCTATATTTTTCTGGGCCATTTTCTTTCTTTTTTTGATTTATTTTGTTTTACTATTATTATTTCTAATTCTAATTAATTAACTAATTAAACATTTTAATTCCTTTAAAATATAAATAAATTCATAAAAACTTTTTTTAAATCATTTTCTTTTAATAATAAATTTATTTTTCATAAAAAAATTAGTTTTTAGGTTATTTCATCAATTAATTTGTAATTAACTTAATAATTAGGGTTTAATCAATATTAATTTTTAATTTTTGTTTTCTAATCCTAATTTGTCTAACATTTTAACATACCCTAAAATAATTAAGATTTTTGACTTAAATTTATTTTCTTAAATAAAATTTTAATTATTTTTTTTATTAATTTAGATTTTATTGTCATAATATTTTCTTTAATTCTATTATTATTTTCTAGAAAATTGTATAGGATTTACGACTCATGTAAATTTATTTTATCACATTTTTTAATTGATTATGTAACTGCTCACGGGATGTAATAGCGTAGGATTTTTTATTTTCCGCACTCCCCCAATTTCAATATGTATCCCCCTCTAATGATGTAATAACCTAGGTTTATTTCCCGCATTTAAATTCCGTCAAATATTAAACTACATGGTTAGTAAACGTAGGGTGTGAAAAGACTTGTATGCGAATAAAATTGGACTTAGCCCACTAATTTCTAAGATAAATAACTGTAATTAACACACTTCATTCACATACGTAAGTCGGCCGTTATACAATCGCCATCAGCACCCCTAGGGTTTCTCCTCTTTGTTGCCTTACAATATGGTCAAAGTCCCTCGAATATAGGGGTATCTTAGAAAAGCTGCCTACGAATAAAATCATCAAGTCCCTACGATATAAAGGTTTTAGTCCCTCGTTGTCCCTTCGAGTTGCCTTCGAATAAATGATCTCGTCCCTCGATGATCCTACGGAAAAATGATGATAGTCCCATTCGAATTGCTAAGGTACCCTTATCTGTTGCCTTCTATGACCATACAATGACCCTACGTCTGTCCCTTAACATCCAAGGATAAGACTACTTACTAACTAATAGTAAAGACAGTCCTACCCCTAAAGAAACAAAATAATAAGAAAAACTTTACAAACTTAGGGTAAGTAGTTCTTAAAGGCTTGCTCACTCCTTTTTCAAAATACTTTCCACACCTCATATTTTCAAACAGTAAACACTTTGTATACATTTGTACGAGAATCATTACAAAGATAGAATTTTTCTAAATATACCACCGCTATTTTTCAAACAACGAACAGGTATACCAACATCTATTTAATTTAATTAATAAGTAAATTGTTGTCTTTTTGTGGTTTAATTATTACGATTTAGGGTGGAGTCTGCGCATTGGAGACTGAAAAATATGTTAACACATAGTCGGAGAGATTTATGTTGTAGTTAGGAGTTGTTAGCACCATGCTGAAGTTGCAATTAAGTTCAATAAGAGTGTCGTTTCAAAAAAGTATTGTCAACATTGAGCATCAGTATACACTATATTCTATACCAATTTGCACAATTTTGTATCAAGACAATGTATACACACACATAGGAAAAGAGCTAGAAAGGGTAAAATTTATGAGTACAAACAAGGACATTTGTGGTTGCTTTATTAGATCTACACATGGGTTACCTTGTGTGTGCTAACTTGCTAGTCTCCAAATAAATGACTTTCCTATTCCTTTAGAACCAATTCATGTTTTCTGGAAGAAATTACACATTCAAGAGCATATTGATGGTCTAGAGGATAGTGGTTCTAAGATGGATTTAGAAGCAAAATGTGAAGAGTTGAAGACATATTTCAAATCTTTGGATTTTGTAGGCCAGAGGGTGTTGAAGAAGAAAGAAAGGGAACTGACTCATTCATCCACATCTTCTATGTGTCTACTGCTGGTAAAGTACAAATCGAGGAAGGGAGTTAAGAAGAGCATAATGGGTGAAAAGAGTGATGTGAATCGTGATCCCTCGCATTAGGAGTATGGTGAGGCATCACAAGGGAGTCAGACTACAAAGAGATTATGTGCAAACCCAATAGGAAGTCAACCTTCTAGTATACTATGTCAAAGTCAATCATCCATTTTATCTTCTAGGCATACTTACTTATCTCAGTTTACTGGTTTCATGCATTCATACATTGATGACATAATTGATGTGGGTGACGATGTAAATTGTGGTTTTCGGACTATTGCAACTTTACTTGGATTGAGTGAAGAGTCATGGGCATTGATTCAGACTCAATTGGATACTCAAATTCATCAACACCAAAAATTGTTTTCCAAATTGTTCTATGAAACTTTTGATGAAGTTAGGAATTCCTGAAAAGTATAACACTTGGTTGTACATGGTAGAGAGAAATAGATGACGATTTCTGATATGGGTTATCCTATTGTGACTAGATGCAATGTGGTTTTTGTCTCCTTGTCAAGGACACTTAAAAATAATTTTTATCTTACCATAACTTCATCTATGTATACGAGCAGACATCAAATCATTGTTGTTGGTTTTGTCAACAACAATCATTGAGTTCAGGTAAAATAAAAATATGATAGTCCTTTGCCTCCCGCCACTGCCTGGTGGAGAGAGAAGTATACTGAAGAGGTAAAAGCATGAGAATCAACATATGCAGGACGTATTAGGCATTGGGAGGAAGAACTTAGGAAGTCATCTTGAATTTATATGTAATCTTGTTGATATTATGTATTTTTTACGTTTTAATATATTTATGCGGGACTTTGTGAGCAATACATTGTAAATATGTGATTTTTTTCAAGTTCTGGACAAATACTAGGAATTTCAGAGATTCTGAAAATTTCCGGTATACCGATAATTTCAAATGTTCAGTAATTTCCATTTTTTGTAAATTTTAAAAAACTGGTGTATTAGTACCGGAAATTTAAATTATCTGATGGTTTGGTACCGAAAATTTTAAAATAACCGGTATTACTTAAAAGAATTGTGATTCACGTACACTTTTTTGAAAATATCCAGTAATTTATGGAATTCCGATATTGACTTGGGAATTTCAAAAAACGGTAATTTTACGAGGGTAACATGGACATTGCGCTGATTTTGTGGAGGTGCTACGTACAAATGGGAGGTGGCAAAGTAGAATCATCCCTATATTTCTAATGGGCTAACATCATTAGAAATAGTGTGCTGCAAGTTGCTAACCACACCTTCCTTGTCTGCAGCTGTATCATAGTTCATATTTAAATAGTCCTCTAAATTTATGTGGAGCTTAGATAATCTAGTGAGAGTATATAAATATAAATCTAGATTTAGATTAAGTAGATAATAGTGTTTTAAAAATAGCATTATTCTTTCACTCTATTCTTTTATATATAAAATTATATTTAACTTATGTGGCTGGTTGCATTTACTCATATTCTGTCTCCACATAATTCTCTCTCCTCTCATTTTCTCTACAAATCCATCAAAATTCTTGACTCCTCACTCTTAACAGCTCAATAACCATGGCTTTCAGAATGGGAATCGGAAGGGTAAGCTTACTTTTCCTCTTCCTTCTATCATCTATTCATCTATGCCTATTTTTCTTCACCTATCACAAATATTTCTCTTTAATACCGTGCTGTTGTTGGTTTGATTTTGATTTCATCAAATGTTGTTTTTTATGTCCTGTTTTTGTCGGATTTGTTTGATTCCACTTCTGATTTTGATGTTCTTTCCCACTACAAATTTTGGGTCTCAGTTTTATTTATTTATTTTACTTTCTCAAAAAAAATTGAATAAAATTTGTCATGTTTTTAGTATCATGTTGGTTTGGTCATTTTATTATGCTTAGAAATGACATAAATGATGCATTTCCTTGGTTTAAATTCCAATAGAATCAATGAATTAGACTATAACATATGCTGTCAAATGTAATCTTCATTTTTCCTCTTGCATGAAGTTATTTTTGCAATCGGGAACACATATCAGACACCAGACACGTAAATGATTGGAATTTCCGTGTAACTAATAGTAATATGTATCTTTGTTGTAGGGAAATGCATCTTCAGGCATGGGTGTTGCTGAGCATAGTGTAAGCACATTCAAGGAATTGCAGAGGAAGAAAGTACACCGCTACGTGATTTTTAAAATTGATGAGAAAACGAAAGAGGTTGTGGTCGAAAAAACTGGTGGCCCTGCTGAGAGCTATGATGATTTCACTGCATCTTTGCCTGAAAATGATTGCAGATACGCTGTTTTTGACTTTGATTTCGTGACCTCTGAGAACTGTCAAAAGAGTAAAATCTTTTTTATCGCATGGTCAGTTACTTTCTTTCTGGTGTAATCATAGATGTTATATAATAACTTTTTTGATTGTCTCTCATTGGTTCTGGTATATAGTGTGTTACTTATGTGTATGTTGCATTTTGCTGTTGCATGCTTGCATTTACATATCTTGCATTCGAATTTTAAAACACTGATTTGTTTTATAAACCAAGACATTAAACTGAGTGAGCGCATTGTATTCACTATGCTTATCTGAATGACATGAATTCCATGCAATGATACAATTCTCTAGTATTCTATCTAGGTTACATTTCTCTTATTCTCTAGTTTTCTATCTAGCATAATTAATGTATTCATATTCCTCTGGTTAAGGTCCACCTTAGAATCTTAAGTACACCAGGTTCAAGCAAGTGCTCTGACGAATCCTAAATCTGAATCGTCACATCTATTTCAAAACCTGACTTATTTGTATAATCTATTAATATGTATGATAATAGTAGGTAATGGTATGTGCAAGTTTCATAAGAGATTCTTGAAGAGTCCCTCGTTGAAAATGATATGGTCTCATTATGTGTTTATAAGTGGGGCAATCCTCACTTTACAAGTCAGTTTTTAAGCCGGTTTTGTAAGGATGAGTTAGGCCAAATTTTAATTCGAATATGGTATCAGAGTCTATCCAAGATCCGTTGGGTCACCAGCTATCAGTTAGGCCAAACTCTAATTCTAATAGATATCAAGCAAATTACTAATTTACTAGGGTATATATGTCAAGCTATATTTTAAAATGGAGATGGAATAGGGGTAAGGTGTACTTATATTGTTATATTTGATTAGGCAAAATTGAACTTCAATTACTTTAGTACCTTTTTGAACCGAAAACTGCATTTTTTTTAAAGGTGGGGTGGGGTGTGAAGGCAACGTTTGATAGGCTGCCAAAAATCATTTCAGATTCCAGACTCTTGATGAAAAATACTTTAAAATTATTGATGAAAAATACTTCAAAAACTTGTGATTTTCGGCTACCTCCAAGTTTTTCTAGATGGCAAACTTTACAAGTGTACAGTATATATATCAATTTATGAGGGATTAATTACTTTGGTGAAGTTAGCTACTAACTACTGTTTTAGAAGAAACAGAACACGGTACAAAGCTTAACCAAAACAGTACATTCCCTTTGGGTAATAGATTTTAGGTGATTATATTTGTCTCTGTCACCAAGTTCATGTGATAGTTTCTTTTCCCTTTCAACTCATGTGAACTATTGTGTCAAAGCGATCGCATATTGTATCTTAAACCATTTCTTCATTCTTTTGTTGATTATTCTTCTGGGTGTTGTAATAATCAATTTATATACATCAGGCATGGCAGCAAGATTGACAGTCTTGAAAAAATGTCGATTCAAAATCGGATTTACGTTTTATATACTGCTGTTGCATTAAACAGAAGGAAGATATAATTTAACACATTTTTTTCCCTTTATTTCACACGAGTTTACGAATGAGTTATTTTACAGGTCTCCTTCTGTGGCTCGAATCCGCCCTAAGATGCTTTATGCAACCTCAAAAGACAGGTTCAGAAGGGAGCTGCAGGGGATCCATTACGAGATTCAAGCAACAGACCCAACAGAGATGGAACTCGAAGTCCTCCAAGAGCGTGCGAACTAAGCACGGAAATGGTTCTCGTGTCTAAGTAATTTAGTTAGGATATCTTAGGCCCCAAGAAATGTTCTTGACTAATGCCCTTTAGTATTTTAATATGGTCTTGTATTTTCCGACATATGTTATATAAACAGCTTAGTTTAAGTAAATAACATACACCTGTGAAGACTGATATGGGTTCCTGCCTAAGAAATCCCTCTGCAGAGGAATTTTAGATGTTCCTTACTGCCATGATGCTTCTCAGGTGGAGTCAATTAATATGCTTGTTTATGAATCTTGAAATTTAAGGTATGTTAACGAAGGCATTTGGTGCGTCTAATTTGTTTCCTCCTGTTAGTTTGAGTGTGAAAAAATAAGTAGGTTCGAGTTTTTCTTTTAGCAAGGGTGAAATAGCATTTAAACTTTAGAATACGTGGTAAATATAGTCCCACATCGTTCATATCAACTATTGTATTAGTGTTTATAATACACGAGCGTGCAAAAAGTTTCAACTGGATTGAGACGATGTGAATGGGTCCATGCTTAGGCTGGGCTCAGGAAAGTCCCCGGGCCCAATCTGCAGAAATGCATGCCTGGAAACGGGTTATCTTTGAGCTGGGCTGGTGGCTGAGACATGTGTGGAGCCTATGCCAGTCTTGCCAAGGAATTTGGCCGATTGATACAGTCATTCACATGGTCCTAGTGACTAACTGAACGGGGCTTACGTCAAGATCCAAACTATTTTTTTTCACTTTCTAAATTATTTGTCGCCATAACTAAAATCTTATACCAAGACCTGTTGTTATCCAAAATATTTTTTTTCACTTTCTAAATTATTTGTCGACATCGCCATAACTAATCATTAAATTAGTAGAATATTCTCTTGCAGTGTTAACAATATTTATACCAAGACCTTATGAAACTTGATACTAAAATCACAAAGCAACCTTATAAAACAAAATCTTATACCAAGACCTGTTGTTTTTCTAGGATAAATTTATACTTGTACATAAAACATACATATTTCTAACTAATCCATTAATAAAATTTGCCATGTGTGTATTAGAGAACCATGTGTATAATAACTTTATACCGTTGTCCCATAAAAAAACTACCACTTTTTAAAAATATAATAAAATTTGCCATGTGTGTATTAGAGAACCGTGTGTATAATAACTTTATACCGTTGTCCCATAAAAAAACTACCACTTTTTAAAAATATATGTGTGATTTGGTAAAATACAAGTCGTTTATTAATGATAATATAAAATTATTTTATAATGTCAGTGTATATTTTATTTTCTCTTTTATCAATATGATACTATAAAATGGATATATGATTTGGCGAGTACAAGTCTATTTTCTCTTTTTTTAATATGATATTATAAAATGAATATATGATTTGGCGAGTACAAGTCGTTTATTATTGATAGTATAAAATTATTTTACAATGTCAGTCATTATATTTTCTCTTTTTCTAATATGATATTATAAAATGGATTACAATTTGGTCTAACTCATTCTTACAAAACCGATTTGTAAGTTGAGATATGTCACTAGATTAAATCTTTTCAAACACTATCTCTAACTAATATGAAACTTAAAATCTTCACAATAAAAGTTATTGTTAGCATAATATTTGAAATTTCAAAAAAACTAAACTAGATGTCATATAATAGATAGTAGCTCAAGAACACGCTAAATTATAGTAGCTCAAGAACACACTAAATTTAAATGAATAATGAAGAAATTAATAAGACAACTTTAACATTATGCATTCAAAGAAGATAGCCCTTACAATATATATCTAGGGTTACTAAAGATAGTTGGACCTAGGCCTTACAATAAGAATAAAATAGAAAAACAACTAATAATGGTTACTAAAGTCAACCCCCCTTAATGATGATAATCTTTTAGTCAAACAAATTTTCTTTTCTCTCTCATGGGCTTGTCTTTATTCATAACAATACTACTGGCCCAAATAAGAACCTTTTCCTCAAGGTTCAAAGTGGGTAACTTAGACATCACATGTGATGGACCGGTGGAAATAGGTAAGAGTTTAGTGGGTGGATAATGAGGGAAGGTGGTACCGGTTTTCAAAACCTATGAATCACATGGTTTTGGGAGAGGGAAATTAAGAGGAGCACCTCGAGTAGTGGGAAAAGACTCGGTAAGTGGGAAAGTAGTGCTTTTTGCAGATGGATGAGTGTGTAATGGGCCATCAATGCTAGCTGGAGTCCACTATGAAGAATATGTGTCAGTTTGCATGTATGGAGATAAGACGTGTGATTGAGTGAAAGAAGGAAAACGTGACAAGTTGAGGTCTTCAACGGACATATTGGCAGAAGTAGGGATAAGTTCACTTTTAGAGTTACTAAGTGAATTTACTTCCTTTACACTTTCCTTGGAACCTCAGAGTTCTCTGCATCTTCCAAAATCTTGTTTTGTTGAACTTCCAAACTCAAGCCTTGTGTTTGTAAACCCCTTTCAAAAAGCTTTGTGTCTTCAACCCCGTTGGAAATCTGAGAACCCAAAACATCATGTAATGTTGTTGTGTCTGGAAGATGAAGAGGTTGAAAATATTCATTTGTGTTGGTTCTGTAGTAAGGTTTAAGCAAGGAGATGTGAACTACTGGATGCACGTGGAAAGAGGAAGGTAAATCAAAAAGATATGCAGCCTCTCCAACACGTTTGATGATTTTGAAAGGTCAAAATTGTGTTGCTCTGAATCTTCACTCTTAGCTTCAAACAGTGGTGGATTTAGCTTCCTCTTACTTCAAGGATAAAAAATATGATCTTGAATTGAAGGAACAGTCAGTGTATAGTGAAATTCGAAGGAGAGAAGCTCTTAAAGGATTTTTGTGAATTTGATCAAATGAAGGTGCATGAATCCCATTTGAACGTGGAGGCTGACTTATATGTCCTTGGTTAGCAACCTGACTAGAGTTAGAACCTTCCTTGAACCTTGGTTAAGAGTTTTTGAATGGATATGCAAAAATGCAATTTGTGATGACTCTCCTCATTTGCATGTGCATGAGTTACATCATAATCATGTTTCCTTTCCTCATGCATCCCTGAGCACGTGTATGTAACTATCTTGGAGGGAAATCACTTGAATTTTGAGTTTTGGTGCATTTTGCAATTTTGCATAATGGATTGTATGTGATGTATTTGACACGAATTTGTTTGATCCAAAATCCAAAAATGTTCCTTATAGTGTGTATGTTGATGTGGTAACCCGACTTTAACAATTAGAGGTTATCATAATCAATTTGAACCAATTTGCAAAAGGTGGAAACTTGGTATGCATGAAATTCCATAAATCAAACCCTAACTTCGATTGGCCATATATTTTGATCCATAAATGCTATAAAAACGGTCTTGTACTTTCTGAAAAGGGAAAACCATGATCCACAATTTTCATGATTTAAGAAATTTCATTTGAAGCTTCTTTGATGATGGAAAATTGAATTGAAGGCGATGTAAAAACTTCCAAAAATAGAAAGTTCCAAATTATAGGTCCTTGCCATTTTTAGTAATTTTTCACAAATTATTGATTCTTGATGAATGATGATATCCATGTTATTCTTTGGCCAAATAAAGGTCCACGGGCTTGAGAAACATGATTGGAACCTTTGAAATCCAATGGTTGACTTTTCTTTTGAATTGTTGATCTTTTCTTACTGTACAAGTAACTGAACAACTAGATAGCTTCCACAATGAATTTTTGAACCAAATTTCAAACCTAGGCCTTGTATAACACATAGAGAACCTTGACAACAAGATTTGACCCATGCTTTGAAGATTGTCTGCCTTTGTGCAAAACCCTAATTTGGGTGTATTGTGTAGGAGAATGAATCTTGATGAAGTTCCTGATAACCTCCCCTCTTCTAGGGACTTAAGGTATCATTTGAACTTGTATGAGATGTGAGGAGTCCTTGTGAATTATTGGAGGACACTTGGCTCTTGTCTTTGGCTTTGAGGGATCACAACTTGGCAAATCATTGACCATATGCCATATGCTTCAATCTATGAATGATATGCCTCATTTTTCTATACAAAGATGTAATGATGTGTATGCAATATGTTATAGTGAGAAAGATAGATTTCCGTGAAGATTGGGAGGATACAGACGGTATGGTGAAATATAACCTTATCAAGTTGAAGAACGACAATGACGTCAAGGAAATGTGGATATCCTTTCTCCGTAGGCTAACAAAGGGTCTGATCGAGCTTGATGCGAAGTTGCTGAGATCTGTTGACGAAATTATACATATGTTGAAACGCCCTGAAGCGTCTGATAGTGTTTTAGGTTTTTATTATTTATTAATCATCTTGTAATGTTAAGTGTTACACGTTTAAGTTGTTTAATGAAGATCACTGCAATGTAAGGAAGATATCAAAATAATATAATATTTTGCCATAGATGTCTCGGTAATAATATACATATAATACAAAATATACATAAAAAATACAACAAATATCTAAATAGGCCCCCCACGATCTAAGTCTGCAATCCGAGCTAATATAGCAGAAATATCACCATCTGGGTCTACCAAACCCATCACCTCATCAGTCATCATTGCAATCATCTGAAAGCGTTGTGTGTCCTTGTGGTAATGTGTTAGAGGAGGAGGAAAATGTGTGTCATCAACAGGCTCATGATCACCATAAGGTACATCTTCATGTATCGGTGGAGTGATGCGTGGATGTGATACAGTGAGATATTACTCCAAGTAGACATCCTCACACTGTGTGGGATACTAAGCAGGTGCCGATCGAGCTAAGATGGCACAACCGGAGCTGAGAAAATGGGTATAAAACCACCGATCAATACCCTTAGAGGGTGTATCCGAAAATTCTGGCGGTATCGTCTGAATGTATCCATACTGGGGCAGACATCTCTCAAGCAGGTGTCTGGAAACCATAGTCTCCCACCGCATATAGCCGAAATGTAATGACGACTCCTCGAACTCACTATGCACTTTATGAGCATCGTATGGTGTCCATATCACATCCGCTACTGTCAGCGCATCCAGTCTCCTCATGTACTCAGCTAAGCCACCAGGGTGTTTCTGCCTCTCCTTCCACCTCTTCTCCCGTGGCTCCCTTGTTGTATAGGGTTGGGTCCTCCTATCACATATGTTGGGGAAATACTAGTAGATCCAACAATGAGATCATGACAAATAGTAAGTTAGAAATTATACTTGTAAAAAATATGTAAGAAAGCAATAAAATATACCTGTAACAAACCCAGGTACCCAGCAAGCTGTTTGGTCTCCATATGGGTTGCCTCCCCAAACGGCCAATACAATTGGGTCAAAGCTGCACAACCCTAAGCCCAGTTGTGAACCCTCAGTATCAGTCGCTCCTGTGACACCAACATCAAACAACGTTATTAATACATAAACTGTTTATGTATAAATAAACAAAAGTTAAAACTAAACGTAAACACAATATACCTAGCCCTGCCATAGCCATAAAGCTACATGCTCACTGTACTCTATAAGCACATATGTATCTATCGACCCTCCAGAGAATCCTAGCTCAGTGTATACTAATAACTCGGTTGAAGGAACCGTGACATCAATCTCAACAGTTTCCTCAACCCCTCTAGTACCAGCAGCCTCTATTATCCTCTCCTCAACACTATCGGTCTCCTCAACCCCTCCAGGAATAGGAACATCTCCACCAGCAACCTCCTCAGGAGCACCTCCAACAGTAGCCTCCTCAGGAGCATCTCCAACAATCACCTCCACCGGCTGAATGACTGGGTCCACTACGAGGATGTCCTCATCTGTGACATGGGATGCAGAATGACCTCTACGTCGCCGAACGGTACAAGGTGCCTGAAAATGCCCCCGCTCCGCATGCTCTGCCAACCGCTTCCGGTGTGAACCGGTTGAGATCACCTGTCTAGCCCGTACATGAGCTGACTCAGCATCAGGAGCAATCGTACCCCTACCCCTAGAGCTGGCAAAATGGGCCGAAACCAATGGATCGGTCTATTAAGCACGAAAAAAATTAGGCTTAAGATTTAATTTTTGAGGCCATTTTGTTTCGGGCTTAATGAACTCGGCCCTAAAAGCCCCAAAAAATAGGCTAGCCCGTATGGACTATGAGTATCCCGAAAGCCCAATAAAAAACTTTTAAAAAGTTAATTTATTTACGGTCATAATTAAATTCACAAACCAAAAAAATTTAGTTGCACTTGCATCCCATTTTATTACGGCGACGGTTGGACAGCCCAACCCAATTGCTTTCTGTTGTTGCAGGCTCCCAACACACACTGCTTATCCTTATACACTCTTTGTCTATCCTTATACACTCTTTTGTGGACTTTGAACTACCTCCTTATATATATTTTTTTTAAATATTTTTGACTAATAAAAAAAGTGTAATGCATCAAATCCTACCATAGTACTTAAAAAATCTATTAACAATTTTAAAAAGCGTTCATATGAGTCTTTTCAACAAATTCAATTAATATAGATGGGTTATTAAAGCTTATTTCAATATATATTGTTGAATCTACTAACATAAAATAAAGAGTAATGTATATTCAACAAATTCAGTAAAATCATGTCATTTTATTATATTTAAATATTTATTTAATAGTTTAATGACTGGGTAGATAAGAATTGACCAAGTATATATTAATAATCTATTTATAAAAATATTTTTTTTGTAGTGTGTGTTTAATTTTTTTAAAATTTTAAATATGATTTTATTATATTTAATATTTATTAATTATAATATCATTAATATCTGCCATAAGGACATGTTAGCATGATCCATCTATTAATATCAAATTCTATTTTTTATTTAATTATTGTAGTTTTTCAATAAATTATTTATTTCTTCTATTTTTTTTAATCTTCTCCTTAATAATTTTGAAAGGCTAAATTATACATTTTAAAAATATAATAAAAAAATTAATAAATAAATGATGATGGCTTTGATGATGTTAAATGGTCAATTGAGGTTTAAAAATATGTAAAAATAATTTAGATTGTTTGAATGGTTTCTTATAACTACAAATTCTTAAAAACTACTTGATTGAAGTGAGAAATTATTAAAACTTTCACTATAATTTTTGTCAAACAAATTTCTATTTCTTATACAAAGAAGAAAGAAAATATGGACTTAACCACCGGTGGTAAGTCAATTTTTAATATTGTTTTATACTTATTCTTTAAATTGTACATCATGTTTAATTATCTTTTTAATTATTATTTTTATTTTAATATTGCAGCTCAATTTTTCTCAAATTCATTTTTTTAATGTTCTCGAATAGGGTGGTAAAACGGGTTGTGGCTCGACGGGCGAGTCCGCGCATCCGTCTAAAAATTGTGGGTTGTATTGGGATTTTGAGTATGCAATCCACCAAATTCCGTTCCGCTAAATACATCGTCCGCCAAAGTCCGCCGTACCTATAAAATACTTATATTTTACTTATATTTTAAGTAAAAGTTTATTGAAAATTGTATTTTTAATTGAAGATTAATATTTAATAAATTTAGTTTTTTATCATTTATGTTTTCTAACGTGCATTAATATAGTTGTGAATGCTTATGGGACGTTTAATTTAACAATTTAGTTGAAAAATAAATCTATTATTTATAATTGTATAATTTTATTTGTGTGAAATAAAAAAATTATATTTTTATTTATCTATTATTGATTTTTCAGCCATTTTTTATTTTAAAATGGGCCCATTTAGGACCGGGTCCTTTTAGGGTCGGGTAACCCGCAAACCAGGTAGGGCTGGGCCTGGGTACCAAAAATGGAGCCCATATTTAATATGAGTTTTTGAGGCCCGACCCAAAAAAGTCTGAGGTTCGTTTAGGGTCGGATACTCTATTTTGACAATTCTATCTACCCTTATCATCTCCAAATAGTAATAACAATAATAATAAAATAACGAATAAAAAAATTTAACTATTGAAAATTTAAAATTATCAGTATCAAATAATTATGGTTATCGGCAATTTGAAATCTCCGAAATAAAACAAATTGTTTAATATTATCGGTAAATTTAATTTTTCAGAACCAATCAAATATATTTTAAAATAATCGGGAATTTCGAAAATACTGATCGATATTATCAAAATTTTTGAATTTTTCAATAAAAATTCCTGATAATTACAAAATTCTCGGTAATATCTATCGATAATTATATAATAATCAATAAAACTTATTTGTGTATCGAAAATCCAGCAGCCTGCAGCAAAATTCCTGGTATCACCTAAATTTTTAAAAAATCTCCAATTATATCAGTAATTATAAAAATTGAGTAATATTTTACCTAAGAATTAGAATAGTCTTTTCCATATATTTGGAGGGTGATTGGAAGGTGGCAAGCTGTCTTATTGTTTGTAGAAATTAATTGTTCCAAACCCATTAAATTTAGAGAATGGATCCTCACCGGTAAATGTATACATAGAAATTCTCAATTATTCATTTTCCAAGTTAATATTACAACTGCTGTTCTTACTCATGGTACAATATAATAATAATATTTCTAACAATATTAAAAAATTATTTATTAAAAAATTCAAACAGTTTAATTGCTAATACACTAGTTACACGTATTTTTATAAAAATTTATTATTTAAGACTTTTAAAAAATGGACAATGATGAGTATTTCCTTAATAATATTTGGTAAAAATAATTTAATCGACAATGATGAAAATATGGAAGCTGCTAGTAGCCCCTAGCAGTGTGACATGTTCCATGTTCTTCTTATCCTTTTGTCTTTGTTGACAAAAATATCATCATGATCATATGTATCTGTCTCCCACTATACACCCTTTCTCTTTCCCATGTGATCTCTTCCACGTGATCATCCTACGCTAATCACACACTGCCACCTCTCCTCCATCCCTACATACACTGCACCTTATTGCTACTACCTCCACCTTTTTCCTTGATAAGATTTTGGTGCTTTCTTGTCTTTCATTGCCAATAACTCAATATAATCATTTCATAGATCTCTCTTATCATATTTCTCAACTTTGTAGATTGCGAGTTTTCTAGAACTAAGGGTTTATTTTGTTATATTCTTTGATGCCTTCAAATTTGTGAAAATGACATGTGTGCTGAGTTGGTTTTTGGTTTGGTTTGGATTGGATACCTTTCAGATAGCAAAGTGGTAGGCAAGTTGGATATCAAGATAAGCTAACTGTTTTGCTAGGTCTATTTTTAGCATTGATTTGAGATTCTTATTCTCTGCTGATATACATATCTTTTTTACTTTTTGACAAATTTTCAGATCCAATTTTTAGGGTATCAATTATATTATTCTTGAGATATTTTTATGTTTGTGAGAGAAAAACCATTTTGAGCTTTTGTTTTAGGGTGAAGTTTTAGTTATTATAGTATATTAAGTTTAGAGGTTTTTGGTTAAGGAATGAAAGTTTGAAGGTTTAGATAGAAGAACCATGGGTAGTACTAATAGAACCATTGTTTGGTTTAGGAGGGATCTTAGAATTGAGGATAATCCAGCACTAGTTGCTGCTGCTAGGGACGGTTCTGTGTTTCCTGTGTTTATCTGGTGTCCTAAAGAGGAAGGACAGTTTTATCCGGGACGAGTTTCGAGGTGGTGGTTGAAGCAATCTCTTGCTCATTTGGATCAGTCATTGAAATCTCTTGGAGTTAGGCTTGTGTTGATTAAAACGGATAGTACTCTTAATGCTCTTTTGGAGTGTGTAAATGCAATTCAAGCTACAAAAGTAGTGTTTAACCATCTCTATGGTAAGTAGTTTGTTGTATAACGTTAGAGTTATGGATTGAATGTTTTTGCTAATTTTGTGCTATGATTGTTTTATTAGATCCTGTTTCGCTTGTTCGCGACCACAATATCAAAGAGAAATTAGTTGAATTTGGCATATCTGTGAAAAGTTACAATGGGGATCTGTTGTATGAGCCTTGGGAGTTATATGATGAGAAGGGACATGCTTTTACAACCTTTGATCCTTTTTGGCAGAGATGTTTGCACAAGCAAATGGAACCTGTTTCACTTATTCCTCCGTGGCAGTTAATTCCAGCTAAAGGTATGCACATTACCATGATTTTGTTGTTTCCAAATTATGATATGAATGTTAGTATCAGGTTTTTGCTAGCATCGTCGATAGTTCTGATTGTTCAGAGTCCAAGTGGATGAGATAAGACCTGAAAATGTGTTTCTAAGTGATGGGTAGTCCTCGCCTTATACCTGCTATCGGGCCACTCGGGTCATGCTCCAGATGTCTAGTCTGGGGCGTGAGTGCGGAGTTCTTAGAGTTCCGATAGCAGATAGTCCAAAGGATCTTGGATAGTCTCTGTACCACTTATACATACATTTTTAGTTTGGCCTTATCTTATCAAATGCGAGACTCTTTAACACTGATACAACATATAATTATGGAAACTAGTACTAATGTGATCAAATTCTTTTTCTCCTGTGGATTACAGGAAAAGTAGAGAGATGTTCAATAGAGGACCTAGGTCTTGAAAACGAATTAGAAAAACCAAGCAACGCGTTACTAGGACGGGCATGGTCTCCAGGTTGGGGCAATGCAAACAAGGCTTTAACAGAATTTATGGACAAGCAACTACTTAACTACTCCAAGAATCGACAAAAGGTTGGTGGAGACTCCACCTCACTCTTGTCCCCATATCTTCACTTTGGAGAGTTGAGCGTGAGGAAAGTTTTTCAAATGGCACGTGTGAAGCAGATATCGTGGGGAAATGAAGGCAACAGTGTTGGCATAGAAAGTGTAACTCTTTTCCTCAGAGCAATTGGTCTTAGAGAGTATTCGCGCTATCTTTGTTTCAATTTTCCGTTCACTCATGAGAGAGCACTTCTTGGTCACTTGAGTTTTTTCCCTTGGAATGCTGATCCTTCTAACTTTAAGACTTGGAGACAAGGTAGGACCGGCTATCCTCTAGTTGATGCAGGAATGAGAGAACTTTGGGCTACAGGATGGATGCATAACCGAATACGAGTAATAGTTTCCAGTTTTGCTGTGAAAATGTTACTTCTGCCTTGGAAATGGGGAATGAAGTATTTCTGGGACACACTTTTGGATGCAGACCTTGAATGTGATATACTCGGGTGGCAGTATATTTCAGGATGCTTACCAGATGGTCACGAGCTTGAGCGCTTGGATGATCCCGAGGTTTGTCATGTTTTCCTTCATTGAAAAGTTTCAATAGTTTATTTAATCAACATAACCTGTATGACATCATAAGCTGCTATACCGTTTTATTTTAATGTCACACAAGTGTCTGTGTCAGTAGATAAACTCAAACAAGTCTATCGAATATTCGAATTACACCCTAAACAATGTGACTTATCTAATTTTGGTGTCATTGTTGAGACAGATTTTAGGAGCTAAATTCGATCCCGAAGGAGAGTATGTAAGGCAATGGCTACCCGAGTTAGCAAGAATGCCAACTGAATGGATCCATCATCCTTGGAACGCACCACTTAGCGTGCTTAGAGCATCAGGAGTTGAGTTAGGTCAAAACTATCCAAATCCACTAATCGATATCGATTTAGCCAGAGAGAAACTCACTCAAGCCATATTCAAGATGTGGGAAATTCAAGCAGCATCAAAAGCTTCTGGCTCTGAAGCAAGGGACGAAGTTGTCGTCGACAACGAAAATCAAGACATTCCAAAAGTTATCCTAAAGGACAAGGGTCCATGTGTTACTATCTCAGCTAATGATCAGAAGGTGCCAGCACTTCCGGATCCTAAGAATGAACTACCGGTTAGAAAGAGAAAGAAAGGTATGGAAGAGAAGGGGAAGGAGCAGGAAAGTTCGGTAAATAATGAGAAAGACAGTAAGGTTTCAAGCTCTGACCAAGAGACTTCCTCTACAGCTGATTCTTCTGCTTGTAAGAAGCAGTGTAGTACAAGCACGTATTCGTTTTCTGTTCCGCAACAGTGTTCTTCATCTTCGAATCTAAAATGGCCATGACAAGAACAGATTGAAAGAATAGCCAACAATGTATATTATTTCCTTGTTCGAATGAGAAGTTCTTAAATATTCTGACAATCTTGTATAAAAACTTCATTAACTAGTCTACTACACAATAAATTATTCTCACTAGGCTTAAGTCATGGTGCATTTACCTTGTTTTTTCTTTAAAACTTGATACCTATAAAACACAAAACTGATATGCATTTACCTTCTTTTTTCGAATATGATACGTCTGGATTACTTGATATTGAATATTCATATAATTCATTCACTATATACTGAAAATCATAGTTGAAGTAACAAATTAACTATGATAAAATGTAAGGCTAAGTTTAATACTATGATAAAATTGTTCATATGCTGAAGCAAATTCTTTAAGGTAAGAAGAATCAAGAGTGAAGAAAACCAAGCCTTGAAGTATATTTGTCTGATTATTTTATACAATGATAATAAAATCCAATTCAACCAAGGCCTTATCTGTAGTTCTAAATTCTAGTCTCTACTTTCCATTTTCACTGCGACCGACTCGGTTGTTATTGTTGACTAACACTTGTTCATGATCTATGTGCTAAAGGCCATAGTTTCATCCTACAACACTAAAAAAAGTCTCACATAACAAACCTATATAACTCCATTTTCTTCATTCTTTCTCATCATTAACAAACATCACACGTTTCTCTTTCTTCATCTCTTGTTTGTTCCAATGTCTCTCTCACCTAAACTCTTCATCTTTTTCTCCTTCCTCTCTCTCACCATCTCCATCTCCATAGCTCAATCCTCTTTCAAACCAAAAGCACTCGTTCTCCCCATCACCAAAGACACTTCCTCCTCAACACCTCAATACACAACCCAAATCAAACAAAGAACACCACTTGTCCCAATCAAACTAACTCTTGACCTTGGCGGTGGTTACTTTTGGGTCAACTGTGAAAAAAGAAACCATCTCTCATCCACCTCAAAACCAATCCTTTGCACCTCATCTCAATGCTCCCTCTTCGGTTCACACGGTTGCAGCACTGAAAAAATCTGCGGCCATTCCCCAACAAACACAGTAACAGGCGTCTCCACATACGGTGACATTCATTCAGATATCATTTCAATCCATTCCACAAATGGAAACTACTCCACTAGAACTGTTTCTGTTCCTAACTTTCTCTTCATATGTGGCTCAAAAGTTCTACAAAACGGTCTTGCTAAAGGTGTCACCGGCATGGCTGGTCTTGGAAGGACTAGAGTCTCGTTCCCTTCACAGCTTTCATCCGCTTTCAGTTTCAAAAACAAGTTTGCAATCTGTTTAGGATCTACACCCAGTTCATTTCCAAATTCAAAGGGTGTTCTTTTCTTTGGTGATGGACCTTATAAACTAAACAATGATGTCTCAAAAGTTCTCACTTTTACACCTCTTATTACAAACCGTATCAGCACTGCTCCAAGTTCTTTCTTAGGTGAAAAGTCATCCGAGTACTTCATCGGTGTAAAATCTATTAGAGTTTCTGATAAAACCGTAAAACTGAACACATCACTTTTATCTATAAACCAAAAAGGCTTCGGCGGAACCAAAATCAGCACTGTTAATCCCTACACTATAATGGAAACTTCAATCTATAAAGCTGTTGTTGAGGCTTTTGTGAAAGAACTAGGAGTGCCTACTGTTACACCGATAGCACCATTTGGAACATGTTTTGCTAGGAAA
The DNA here is from genome assembly GCA_963966055.1 of Lathyrus aphaca. Lineage (NCBI taxonomy): Eukaryota > Viridiplantae > Streptophyta > Magnoliopsida > Fabales > Fabaceae > Lathyrus > Lathyrus aphaca. The sequence continues at coordinate 161,030,822 of OZ014520.1, read as the reverse complement.
GACATTAGTTTTTCAAGAATAGGACCTGGTGTTCCCGGTATTGATCTTGTGTTGCAGAATGAAAATGTTAAGTGGAGTATTATTGGAGCTAATTCAATGGTTTCTGTTGAGAACACTGATGTTATTTGCTTGGGTTTTGTGGATGCTGGATCATATGGTGTGAAAGCAGATCAAGTTGGTTTTGTGGTTGGTGGCTCTCGACCAGTGACATCAATTATTATTGGTGCACATCAATTGGAGAATAACTTGTTGCAATTTGATTTGGATAATTCAAGGCTTGGTTTTAGTTCATTGTTCTTGGAGCATGATAATTGTGAAAATTTTAATTTTACTTCTTCTGCTTAGAACTTTATTGTTCTGGTTTATGTGTGTAAACTAGGTGGTGAATAAGTGAGGTTGTTTTACTTTTATTGATGTTTGGAAAATAAAGTAAGAGCGATCAAATTCGCTTATCTCCTAGTAACTAGTAATAAACTTGTTAATATTATTACGATGGATGTCCTAGTAAAATATGTGTTATTTGTTAAATAAAATAATATTTAATATAAATAAAATATTAATATATAAGATAAAATTGAGGGATTCAATATAATTTTTTGGCTTAATTGAAATTTTGGTCCCCCTATTTTTATTATTTTTTACTTTTGCTCCCCCTATTTTAAAATCCAGAATTTTTGATCCTCTATTTTCATTTTTTTTAGTTTTGGTCCCCCTATTTTAAAATTCGAAATTTTGGTCCCTTTATTTTCATTTTGTTTGAATTTTGGTCCCTATTTTAAGTTTTGTTTTGGATTTTAGTCTCATTTCTAATTTGAAACTAATTTAATAGGGGGATCAAAAATTTAAAAAAAATGAAAATAAGGGGGGACCAAAACTCAATAAAAAAGAAAATAGAGGGATACAAATTCAGGATTTTAAAATAGGGGGACCAAAACTAAAAAAGAATGAAAATAGAGGACCAAAAACTCCGGATTTTAAAATAGGGGGACAAAAAGTCAAAAATAATAAAAATATGGGGACCAAAATTACAATTAAGCCTAATTTTTTTTTATAATTGTACCATTAAAATAAAAATTAAATGAGCTACTTCAAGATGATGTGGCTAAATGGGTCCATAAAAAATCCAAAATGGATAGTATCATTAAAAATATGCATTAGAGATGGTCTTAGCCTTCTTACAACTATGCAGTGGATCCGTCATTGAGATTAAAAATAATGTCCTTTTCGAAACCGATACAAAGCCACATTTGATGCTATCCACGACTCCACTAGTGATGCATCAGAATTTTCCAAACATCAATAAAAGTAAAACAACCTCACTTAGTTTATTACTAGTGGAGGCGTGGATAACATCAAATGTGGCTTTGTATCGGTTTCGAAAAGGACATTATTTTTAATCTCAATGACGGGTCCACTGCATAGTTATAAGAAGGCTAAGACCATTTCTAATGCATATTTTTAATGGTGCTATCCATTTTGGGTTTTCTATGGACCCATTTAGCCACATCATCTCGAAGTAACTCATTTAATTTTTATTTTAATGGATACAATTATAAAAAAAAAATTATATTGAATCCCACAATTTTATTTTATATATTAATATTTTATTTATATTAAATATTATTTTATTTAACAAATAACACATTTTTTGTTAAAAAAATAAAACAAATAATTTTATAATATATTTTAGTGTTATTCATACGTTACTTCATGTTCCAATTTGTTGCTTCAGCAAACACCGCATCGTCATGCTAGCAAGTCTCAAATATCAGCTTTATGGAAAAAGCAACTGCCATGTTGGCGAACCCATGGAAAGAACTAGCGCTGCAGATGTTCTAAGAGGTTCATGACGCAACAAAACGACGTTATTAAAAGAATTGAGTCAAATTACTCTTATAAATAAGGGAGAGGGAGAGGGAGGGGAGGGAGGGGGAGGGAGAGGGAGAGGGAGAGGGAGAGAGTGAGAGAGAGAGGGAGAGGGAGAGAGAGGGAGCAAGGGAGAGGGAGAGGGAGAGAGGGAGGGGGATTGGGAAAGGGAGGGGGAGGGAGAGTGAGAGGGAGATGGAGAGGGAGATGGGGAGGGAGAGAGGGAGGGATTTTAAAAACAAAAGTTTTTTACTCAATCAATAAAAATCATAGTTGAAGACCAAATAGAGAAAAGAACACAAGGATTTTTATACTGGTTCACTTGAAAACTTCAAAGTTAATCGAGTCCATCTGCAAAGGTGATTTCGCCTTATACCCAATGACTTAATCCACTATAATCAATCTGATTACAACTGCATTAGCAACCGCTGGTGACTAACAAACCACAAAGACACACAATCTATGTCTTCTCAAGGATACTGATCTAATTGGTCCCTTAAGGAAATACAAACATCAGTTTGAATAAGAGTTGTGTTTACAAGGATTGCTTATACACAAGTAGATATAAATAAGTTAAAACACAATACACTTAAAGAAATGTTTTGCACAACAATTCTATTTTTGAGGACAACAGTCTCTCGAATTCTTGGACAACAATTCTTCAAGTCTTCAAGTCTTTATATAGCCAGTAGAAAATAGATCTGTTGAAGGGAAAATCAGGAACTATTCATGAATTAGTTGACGACTTGAGCAACTATTTGATTCGAAGTGAAATTCTGGTATCAGATACGTGATGTCATGTAACGACATAACCATCTGAGTAAAAACAAGATAAACACAGAATACAACAAAGCAGTAAAAACACAAAAGATTATTAATCCAATTTGGTGCAAATTCACCTACATCTGGGGGCTACCAAGTTAGGAAAGAAATCCACTATTGGTAGAACAATTCAAAGTCTAAATAGTCCCAGTTTACAACTTCTCACTTGAACCTACCTAGTGCAACCTCTACCTAGAATACCACATCTAGATATGAGAAATCACCATTTCACTCCCCCTCAATCACACACTGTGATAATCAACCAATAAATTCAAATAAAACAGAAGAACACTCTTCCAAAACACAACACCTTGATCTTTCTTAAAAACTTTGATCATAATAAACACTCATGCTTAAAAACTTAGAGTGGACATAATTACAACTAAAAAATCAGTCCAATTCAAACATCTAGGTGATGTAAGAATATTGACTCACAAAACACACACAAGGAAAACCTAAAAACTCAAAAGCACTTAGCCTCACAATAATACAATATTCAGTACAAAGAAATTAGGTTAAACACCGAATATAAATCATTATGAATGGGCCTGGATCTGATAAAAAACTTCCTAAAAAAGATCACATGAATCAGGCAAGAAAATATCTTCAATAATATTCAAAAATTAACGCATAACAACTTCTGATTTTGACAATAATACCCCTTTTATTTTCGCACAGCCTGGAGCAAAACAAGAGATAAAAAACCTTCTAAGCAAACAAAAATTAAATCAAAATTTTATGTATTTAGAAAGTCCCAGAACTTTCAAGACAAATGTCACAACATCTGATCTGACATCACAGAAACATTACACATCAAATGATATTCAAGCATGTCGAGGACATCTTATAAGACATCAAGGCAACCAATAATATTTTTCAATATATGAAGCCAAACCAAGAACCTTCAATCCTCGCCTTTGGAAAATTGTGGCTAAAACATTATCATCATATTATCAACACCAGACAACACCAGACAAACCAACCACCAGAGATCAAAGCAACATAAGAAATAAGAAACAACATTCTAGTCGTACAAAGTAACAACACCCAATCAAAATAGCATAAGAAGAAATAATGCATAAACAACTAACTCTCCCCTTTTTAGTCACAATGTGACAACCATACCAACAACAGCTCCCCCATAACATAGGATTAGTATTTAACAGAGAGAGAGAGAGAGAGAGAAACTACAAAAGCTTCCCATATCAGTATTGAAAGCAACATCACCAGTCTTCTTTTCAGCAACTTCCTCTTCAGGGATAATGTTCTCAACATCATCACCAATAATATAGCCAACAACATTCTTCAGATCATTATTAGCAAGAGAAACAACAACAACAATAACTTTGTCTTTCCTTGTCTTGATCTTCATGTCACCATCAGAATTCACACTTTTGATTCATCCATCATTAATAAAATAACACAATTGTAGTAGGAGAACTAAAAACTCTTGGCCAGTTTTCCCACACAATTTTAATTGCTATAGATCCCCATTGATGCAAATTCCAAGTTTTCTCCTTAAAATCTCAAACTGATTAGCATCCAAAGTTTTAGTGAAAATGGCAGCCAGTTGTAATTCAGTGGCTACATGTTCTAAAGCAATAATCTTTTCTTCAACCAATTCTCTAATAAAATGATGACGAATATTAATATGCTTGATTTTGCTATGTTAAATAGGATTCTTGGAGATGCTGATAGAACTCAAATTGTCATAATATAATGCCATGACATCTTGTGAGACATTGTATTCTGTCAGCATTTGCTTAATCCACACTAGTTGAGAACAGTTGCTTCCAACTGCTATGTATTCAGCCTCAGTTGTAGATAGAGACACACAACTGAGGCTGCCAGAAGAGCATCCTCTACAGAAGTCGTGGAAACAGTAGTCTTGGACAGGACCATGGAAGTCTCCATCACCTGGATAACGTCGGCCAGATCCCTAGCCAAGTCTCTTCGCCGGGCATCCGCATCCTGGATCAGAATGGCCTTTGCCTCGGGCTCCGCCACCACGACAAAACCTTCAACCTTAAAAAACTCCTGCTCTAGATATTAAGGAGGCAGCAGATAACTCCCAAGGGCGTCAGAATCATTGCCCCCCACGGCAGCAGACCGGGCAAGAGTCTCGTCCAGACACTTCCGCTTGAGCAAAGGAGAGGTGGAAGGAGGGGGACTGTGTAACACCCACTTTTTCCCTTTTCAAAATTATATAAACTTTTCATGAAATCAGAGTTTAATCAACTAAAGTGAGCTGCTACATCAACAACCAAATATCTTTTCATTTATTCTAAAATAAGCAGCGGAAATAATTGTTTTAACATCAAATTTCCCAAAGGCCTTACAGTTCAATCAAATACGGTTTATTAACTCAATACTTAATCATAAGGAAATTTGCTATAAATCAAAAGAAATATTGATAAAATCCTCGTTCCTGTTACATATCAGAGCTCTTAGGACACTGACATCAACATCAAGCACTCCTCAAGTACTTGAATTATCTGCACTTCCGAAGAAGCACAGACGCAACAAAACAAACAAAAGGGGTGAGAAATAGTTTCATAACATAGCGGTGCAAATAACACCTCAAAGGATAATCATAAATCCATACACATCAATTAACACAATCAACCCAACAAACAGATGCAATGTGACTCACTGACACAATGAAACAATGCGGTACAGACTTTCAACAATGGTTCATTAATTCGAACCCGGATGTATCGCTTACGCTCCACCGAGACACGACCATCCCTGCACCAACGATTTGCAATGAATCTGAATGATCACTTACGCTCCACCGAGACATGATCATTCCATCAAATGTGTATGCATATGTAGACTCAAACACATACACCATAATGCAATTACGCATGAAAACATTCATGCCTTCACGATCCACATAATCCCACCAGTATTAATCACATCATTATATCATTCATGTTAAGCATATTCCATATTCTCATAATTCAATAATTCATTACATTACTAACAAACTTATGTTACTTATACAATCCTCACTATTACATTCATTTAAGTTTGGTTATCAAGTCCTATAGTTAGCACTAAACCTCAAGTTATCATCTTAGAATACTCTTAGGAACTTATACTAAAAGAATGGATGATAAAACATATCAAAATTTCACAAAATTCCAAGATACAGGGGCCTGACACAGCCTCCCGTGTCCCCTGACACGGCCCGTGTCAGGTGCTATGAACATGCACCTCTCAAACACAAAATCAACCAAGACCAGGGGGCTGACACGAGTGCCCATGTTGTGTGACACGGCCCGTGTCACACTTACTGTTGCCCATTCTCTAAAATTCTTCCCCTCATCCTCTTCCAGTGGCCTGACACGGCCACCCGTGTCCTGTGGCACGGCCCGTGTCAGGTGGCTACGTGAAATTTCCATTTTTTCTTAAAAATCTCTCTTTTCCTTCCCCTCTCACTCCAAACCAAAACTAGTTCATTTTAACTTGATATTAGCATCCATAACAGTCCAATTTCAATACTTTATACCATAACACACTCATAACATTAATTATTCACCTAATCTAACATCGATAAAAATTAAATTGGGCAACCTATAATTGTTCCTTATCTCTCCCAATTTCCTCTTCTCCATAACAACTATCCCTCAATTCACATAGCTCACATTCAAGAACAGTTCATACAAGATTACCTCATAAACAAATTATTCTCATAATAATCATCATCAAATCACAAACACAATTCAAGGATTCATAATCCATCATATACATATCACAATTTCATCAATTCCAAATCCTCACATATATGAACCCTAAGGGAGGAAGGATCTCCCAATTACCCTTATTGTATTAATTCACCAATTATAAAACCCATTCTCCTCCCTTACCTCGAAATAGAGATGAGTTCTTCAAAATCTTGGTCTTGATGATCTACGATCCTTGACCTTGCCTTTCTTCTCCTCTTTCTCCAGACCTCACTGTTCTTCGTCAAAAACACGATGAATGAAAACTGAATCCCTCATTCCACTTACATAAAACAATAATTCCACCTTTGCCCCTTAAACCTCTAACTAACCCTTTTTATTTTATTTTATTTAAATAATAACGATATTATAATAGTATACATTATTATATTATTATTATTCTCATAAAACATTTCTCTCCAATTTATCCAATTATACCATCAAAATATTAATATTTATTTCATAAAAATAAATATAAAATTAAGGCGTTACAACTCTCCCCCACTTAATTATTTTTGTCCTCGAAAATGTACCTTTATGGAATAACTCTGGATATGATTCCCGCATTTTACTCTCCAGTTCCTAGGTAACACTTCCACCAGCAGCTCCTCCCCAAGCTACTCTCACAAGAGGTATTTCTTTGCCTCTTAGCTGCTTCATCTTACGATCCTCAATTCTCAAAGGTAAGGTATCCACTGTGAGGTTATCACGAACTTGCACTTCATCCCTCTGGATGACATGTGACGGATCAGACACATACTTCCTGAGTTGCGACACATGAAATACTTCATGCAAATTCGAAAGTTCTGGCGGTAATGCCACTCGGTAAGCAACCTTGCCTACTCTCTGCATAATCTGATAAGGTCCGATAAACTTAGGATCCAACTTCTTAGATTTTAAAGCACGACCAACACCGGTCATCGGGTTGACTCTCAAAAACACATGGTCACCCTCACTGAACTCCAAGTCTTTTCTCCTGTTATCATGGTAACTTTTCTGTCGGCTCTGAGATGCTTTCAGTTTCTCTTTAATCATCTTGATAGTCTCAGTAGTCTGCTGGATAATCTTCGGTCCAAGCATAACATTTTCACCCGTCTCATACCAACATAGAGGTGTTCTACATCTCTGACCATAAAGAGCTTCAAACGGAGTCATTCCAATGCTTGAATGGTAACTGTTATTATAAGTAAATTCAATTAGTGGCAAATGAGTATCCCACGCACCTCCTTTTTCTAACACATATGTTCTCAATAAATCTTCCAGTGATTGAATAGTCCTCTCCGATTGCCCATCCGTCTGTGGGTGGTAAGTTGAACTCAATTTCAACTTAGAACCCAAAGCCTCATGCAAACTCTTCCAAAATTCCGAAGTAAACCGCAGATCTCTATCCGATACTATACTTGACGGTGCACCATGCAATTTCACCACAATCCGTATATAAATCTCTGCCAATTTAGTTAACGGAAAACTGATGTTAATTGGAATAAAATGTGCCGACTTAGTTAACCGATCTACAATTACCCAAATAACATCAAAGCCTCTCACCGTATTCGGTAAACCTGTCACAAAATCCATAGCAATGTTGTCCCATTTCCATTCCGGAATCTTTAACAGTTGCATCAGCCCCGAAGGCTTCTGATGTTCCACCTTAGATTTCTGACACACCAAGCAAGCATAAACAAATTGCGCGATATCCCTCTTCATTCCGTGCCACCAAAACAACTTCTTCAAATCATGGTACATCTTTGTAGCTCCTGGATGGATACTCAAGCTACTTCAATGACTTTCTTCCAAAATTGCTTTCTTTAATTAAACGTTGTCAGGTACGCAAATTCTACCTCTGAATTTCAAAACACCATCATTATTCAAAACATAATCGCCTCCTTGGTCATTTCCTTCATTAGGCATCAAATCTACCAATTTTACATCTTGCCTTTGATTTTCTCTTATCGCATCCAGAAACTCATTATTAATTCTCAACATACCCAGCTTAACACTTTTCGACGTTATTTCACATACCATACTCAAGTCTCTAAATTGCTCAATTAAATCCATTTCCTTCACCATCATATCCGACATATGAATTGTCTTCCGGCTCAACGCATCTGCTACCACATTCGCTTTTCCCGGGTGGTAATTCAGATTAAAATTATAATCCTTCAAAAACTCTAACCATCTTCTTTGTCTCATATTAAGCTCTTTTTGATCAAACAAGTACTTTAAACTCTTATGATCGCTAAAAACTTCAAACGGCGAACCATACAAGTAATGCCTCCAAATTTTCAACATGAATACCACTGCGGCCAATTCCAAATCATGAGTAGGATAATTCCTCTCATGTACCTTCAATTGCCTCGAAGCATAAGCTACAACTTTACCCACCTGCATTAGCACACCACCTAAACCCATTTTAGACGCGTCGCAATAAACAACAAAAGCTTCACTCGGGTCCGGAAAAACTAGTACTGGTGCCGAAGTTAGCTTCTTCTTCAATTCCTCAAAACTTCTCTCACAAGCTGCATCCCAAATAAAAGCTTGATTCTTCCGGGTCAGTTGAGTCAAAGGTAATGCCAAACTAGAAAATCTTTCAATGAACCTTCGGTAATAACCAGCTAGGCCAAGAAAACTTCTAATTTCCGTTACCGTCTTCGGAGGCTCCCAATCAAGCACAACACTGACCTTAGAAGGGTCCACTGCTATACCATCACCAGATATCACATGTCCCAAAAAGCTTACCATCTTCAACCGAAATTCACATTTGGAGAACTTGGCAAATAATTTGTTATCCTTCAGTACCTGCAATGCAATTCTCAAATGCTTCACATGGTCTTCTTCAGACTTCGAATATATCATTATATCATCAATAAATACTATGATAAACGGATCCAAAAAAGAATGAAATATTCGGTTCATATACTACATGAACACTCCTGGCGCGTTAGACACTCCGAAAGGCATCACAACATATTCGTAATGGCCATATCGAGTTCTAAATGTCGTCTTCTGGATATCTCCCTCCTTCACTCTTATTTGATGATATCCCAACCTCAAGTCAATTTTACTAAAAACATAAGCTCCCACAAGTTGATCCATCAAGTCATCAATCCTTGGGAGTGGATACTTGTTCTTAATAGTGACTTTATTCAGTTGCCGGTAGTCAATACACAGACTCATACTACCATCCTTCTTCTTGACCAATAACACTGGTGCACCCCACGGCGATACACTAGGTCGAATGAACTTCTTGTCAAGCAAATCACCAATCTGCGATTTCAATTCAGCTAACTCAGTGGCAGACATCCTGTACGGTGCCATAGAAATAGGCTTAGTACCAGGAATCATATCAATAGTAAACTCCACCTCACGCGTCGGAGGCAGTTCTGAAATATCACTTGGGAATACTTCAAGAAATTCATTCACCACTGGCAGCTCCTCAACAATAACTTTCTCTTCGACCGATAACGAAGCAAACACAGCAAACATCTTTGCTTCGTCTTCCAACAAGGTTCTCAGTTCTTTAGCCGAAACTGAACTGGCCAAACTTTCTTCCTCAGGAGCTAGGAATAACAATATTTTCCTAAAGCAATCGATATAAACTCGGTTGGACTCCAACCAGTTCATACCCAAAATCACATCAATATTAATGAGTGGCAGGCATATAAGATCCACTCTAAACTTTTTATCAGATATTGTCAAAACACAATCACGACATACTAAGGTATTAGTCACGGAACCTATAGATGGAGTATCAATTACCATCCCTCTACTCAATTGAGAAGGCTCCAATCCTATCCTCTTCACACATTCCAAGGAAATAAACGAGTGTGTTGCACCCGTATCAATAATCACAAATAAAGGAGTATTATCGATATAGCAAGTATCTTTGACCAATCGGTCTTCACCAGTAGGTTGAGTTCCCACTAATGCAAACACTTTTCCACCGGATTGCTGCTTCTTGGGTTTCTGGCAATTGGTGCTGATATAACCCTGCTCTAAACAATTATAGCAAGTGGGAGCATTCACCTTACAATTAGCCGCTAGGTGACCCGACTTCCCACACTTGAATCACTTCTTCTCTTCATTAGGACAATCATTGGCACGGTGAACCGTACCATTGCATCTGTAACATTTGAGCACGCCGGGAGTACCTTCTCCCCCACTTGGATTCTTCTCAGCATTAGCCTTTTGCTTCCCTTTGTCAGCTGGAGCACTATAAGGAGTACCACCAAATCTCTGCTTTCCTTTCTTTTCATTCACCGCCTTATAGTGTGCAATTCAAGCCCTGTTGTCATTATCATAAATCCGACTTCTGCTTACCAATTCCGGATAGTTCCTGATCTTCTGGCAAGCAATACCCAACTTAATTTCAGGACGCAATCCATTCTCATACTTCAGGCATTTGGAAGTCATAGCCTCTTCAGTATTATAGTGTGCACAATATTGTACTAATTCCTCAAACTTGGTAGCATACTCTGCCACAGTCATATTACCTTGCTTGAGTTCTAAGAACTCCACCTCCTTAGCACTACGGACGTCTTCCGGGAAGTACTTCTCCAAAAATTCTTTGCGAAATACCGCCCAGGTGATTGCAATATCCGCAGCTTCTAACCGTTGGCGACTATTGTCCCACCAGACCTCAGCTTCGCCTTCCAGCATATGAGTACCAAACCTCACCTTCTGATCATCAGAGCATCCCATTGTTCTGAAAATCTTCTCCACAGTCTTCAACCATTTATGTGCAGCCTCTGGATCTAGAATTCCACCTTCATATTTAGGCGGCTTGTTACTCCTGAACTGATCCAATGCACGAGACTGAGCATTACCTCCCCCCTGAACGACCTGAACGACGTTCTCAACAGTCTGCGCCATGGCTTGCAAGGCCGCAGCAAAAGCAGCATCATTCCTTCCAGCCATTCTGATACAACAACAAATACAGGTTAGGACGCTCAACGACTCCTATTCTAAGGACTGACTCAATCTGGTCGGTTGGAACGACCTGCTCTGATACCAATTGTAACACCCATTTTTTCCCTTTTCAAAATTATATAAACTTTTCATGAAATCAGAGTTTAATGAACTAAAGTGAGCTGCTACATCAACAACCAAATATCTTTTCATTTATTCTAAAACAAGCAGCGGAAATAATTGTTTTAACATCAAATTGCCCAAAGGCCTTACAGTTCAATCAAATACGGTTTATTAACTCAATACTTAATCATAAGGAAATTTGCTAGAAATCAAAAGAAATATTGATAAAATCCCCGTTCCCGTTACATATCAGAGCTCCTAGGACACTGACATCAACATCAAGCACTCCTCAAGTACCTGAATTATATGCACTTCCGAAGAAGCACAGACGCAACAAAACAAACAAAAGGGGTGAGAAATAGTTTCATAACATAGCGATGCAAATAACACCTCAAAGGATAATCATAAATCCATACACATCAATTAACACAATCAACCCAACAAACAGATGCAATGTGACTCACTGACACAATGCAACAATGCGGTACCGACTTTCAACAATGGTTCATTAATTCGAACCTGGATGTATCGCTTACGCTCCACCGAGACACGACCATCCCTGCACCAACGATTCACAATGAATCTGAATGATCACTTACGCTCCACCGAGACATGATCATTACACCAAATGTGTATGCATATGCAGACTCAAACACATACACCATAATGCAATTACGCATGAAAACATTCATGCCTTCACGATCCACATGATCCCACCAGTATTAATCACATCATTATATCATTCATGTTAAGCATATTCCATAATCTCATAATTCAATAATTCAATACATTACTAACAAACTTATGTTACTTATACAATCCTCACTATTACATTCATTTAAGTTTGGTTATCAAGTCCTATAATTAGTATTAAACCTCAAGTTATCGTCTTAGAATACTCTTAGGAACTTATACTAAAAGAATGGATGATAAAACATATCAAAATTTCACAAAATTCCAAGATACAGGGGCCTGACACGGCCTCCCGTGTCACCTGATACGGCCCGTGTCAGGTGCTCTGAACATGCACCTCTCAAACACAAAATCAACCAAGACCAGGGGGCTGACACGGGTGCCCGTGTCATGTGACACGGCCCGTGTCACACTTACTGTTGCCCATTCTCTAAAATTCTTCCCCTCATCCTCTTCCAGTGGCCTGACACGGCCACCCGTGTCCTGTGACACGGTCCGTGTCAGGTGGCTACGTGAAATTTCCACTTTTTCTTAAAAATCTCTCTTTTCCTTCCCCTCTCACTCCAAACCAAAACCAGTTCATTTTAACTTGATATTAGCATCCATAACAGTCCAATTTTAATACTTTATACCACAACACACTCATAACATCAATTATTCACCTAATCTAACATCGATACAAATTAAATCGGGCAACCTATAATTGTTCCTTATCTCTCCCAATTTCCTCTTCTCCATAACAACTATCCCTCAATTCACATAGCTCACATTCAAGAACAGTTCATACAAGATTACCTCATAAAAAAATTATTCTCATAATAATCATCATCAAATCACAAACACAATTCAAGGATTCATAATCCATCATATACATATCACAATTTCATCAATTCCAAATCCTCACATATATGAACCCTAAGGGAGGAAGGATCTCCCAATTACCCTTATTGTGTTAATTCACCAATTATAAAACCCATTCTCCCCCCTTACCTCGAAATAGAGATGAGTTCTTCGAAATCTTGGTCTTGATGATCTACGATCCTTGACCTTGCCTTTCTTCTCCTCTTTCTCCAGACCTCACTGTTCTTCGTCAAAAACACGATGAATGAAAACTGAATCCCTCATTCCACTTACATAAAACAATAATTCCACCTTTTCCCCTTAAACCTGTAACTAACCCTTTTTATTTTATTTTATTTAAATAATAACGATATTATAATAGTATACATTATTATATTATTATTATTCTCATAAAACATTTCTCTCCAATTTATCCAATTATACCATCAAAATATTAATATTTATTTCATAAAAATAAATATAAAATTAAGGCGTTACAGACTGTCCCGTATCTGGATCTGAGAGCTTTGTTGAGCAGGCTGAGGGGAGTTGGACACCGGGCTAGCAGTACCCGAGGTACCTGCCCCGAGGTCAGCGACCACCTCCTGGACACAGGGTGTCACTTTCTTTTTCTTTTTAGGGACCCTGTCCGGGGCCCCAGCCTGGTTCGCCAGCTTCAGAACTTGTTCACGATGAGCGGGCATAGTTCCTACAAAACAAAAACAACAAAAACACAGGTTAGTTGGACAGTGTAACACGGTGGGAGAACTGACTTTAGTTAAATGTTGCGGATAGCAAGAGTCCCCACCGACTTTTATTTTATCCAAAGGAAATGGCATAAAAGAACAGGAAAGACCTTAAAAGATTTTTGGGTTCGGGGGGTAGGTTATGTAAAGGGAAGGTGTTAGCACCCTTTACATCCATGGTTATCCATGGGCTCTTAGTTACTTAGCTCACTTAAAAATGTTTTGAGAAGTGTAGTGTGTGATTAAAAATTTTCTTAAGTACTTTATAATGATCCATGTACGGATATATATAAAGACTTTGTTTTGAAAATTTGTTTGAAAATGTGAAGTGTTTTTGAAATGTTTTGAAAAGGTGAGCAAGTACATAAGAGGAACCTACCCTAAGTTAAATCTTTTATGTTCTTATATGTTCTTTCAATGGTAAGACTATCCCAATTATTAAGGAATAGGTAGTCATTACCTTGGATGTTATGAGGAACAAATGAAGGGACATCTGTGATTAGGCAACTGTAAGGTGTACTTAGCAATTCGAAGGGACTTATCATCTTTTATTCGAAAGGGACAAGATCATTTACGAAGGCAACCATGAAGGGACTTGATCTTATAATTCTTTAAAGGGACAAGATGATTTTAAATAAGATAAGGGACTTTGCTTTATACACCTTACTTGACCTTTTATTTAGGCAACATGAGGGGTAACCCTTAAGAAGTGAGATGGCGATCCAAGATCGACTTACGTGTGTGTGTGTTCATGTTCATAATATTTATCTTAAAATTAGTGATCTAAATTCAATTTTAAACACAAACATGTTTTCATTCCCTATTTTACTAACCATAGCAATTTAAATAAATAATAAAAATTCTACAACTATTACATAATTTACACAATTACATTATAATAAAATAATTTAAATAATAAGCATATGATAAATAAATAAATAAAAAGGTTAGTAATAATAAATAAAATAAATATAAGAGAAAAAGAGGTTAACATAATAATATAATATAAAACAAATTAAAAGTTCAAATTTAAATAAATAATCATTTTTTAAGAATTTTAAGAAAAAGAAATAAATAATAATAATTATATACTAATAAATATGATTAATAGTTTAATAAATTAATTATATACATATTAGAAATATTTATTAATTATAATTAAACAAAACATAATAAAAATAAGAAATTAAAATCATAAAAGAAAATTAGGGTTTTGAATTGTTTTAGAAAAATAAATTAGGGTTTATAAATATAATTAGGGTTTTAAGTATAAAAAAATATTTTAATTTGATACCTAATTCTAATTTAATTATTTAAACAAATATACACATAATTTAATTCAAATAATTATTTTTTAGAAAAATATTTTAGGATATATAAACATTTACATATTAATTTAAATTTATGAAAATAAAGTTTAATTAGAAAACATTTGTAAATATGCTTTTAGAAATTAATTTGAATGAATAATAATAATAAGAAATTAATAAAACAAATAAATCTATAAAAAAAGAAAGGAAAGCCAAAAAGCAGGACCTGGGATTTGAACCCAGGTCCTTTACCTGGAAAATCAACAACATGACCACTGGGCTAGCGCGCGCTGGCTGTCAACCTATTGCATCCATGTGCTTTTATTCTTGTCCTGGAAAAATGTTGAAAAATAAAACAAAACCAAAATGGCCTGGGGAGGTTTCGATCCCAGGACCATTCCTTTACCAACAAACGCGCGTGCCAACTGAGCCATCATGCTTTTCTGAAATAATAATAACAACAATATCATAAAATATTATATCCAATTTTTAAATATGAATTTTGGCGCGCTGGACATCTTCTTCTTCCTCCAGACCTATGAATTTTGCTACGATTTTTGTTACAAGCTTTCCTGCGAATTCTCATTTGCAGCAAAACCTACGAATCTCAATCATCAATAAAACAGCAAAATTTCATCAAATTAAATTCACAAACATAATCCAGAGATCAATTAGAGTTGATCTATGGTTTTAGAATCTATTTATATCCCCTAAATCATGAAACCCTAAAACGGCCGAAGAACCCTAGCCATGGTGATTTCTCCATCTTACACCTAAAATCAAATTAATTTATCCAGAAAGCATCTAAACATTGTCATAAACACAAACCAACAGTTAGTTTTCATTAACAATGAGTAAATCATTCAAATCGAAAAATTTTAAAACATGAACAATGTGTATTCGGTTTTCACGATTTAGGGCATGAATGAATGATATTATGATCCAGAATCAATCCATGAACTTCAAGGAACAAATTGTAACCTTTGGTTTGTCTTGAAAGGGGCTCTAAGTGCCAAACCGAATTGGAGTTTTTTAGTGAAATTTTGAAGCTTGAATATGATATGAGGAGGCTGTGAATTCGTGTCCAATGATTTGTTAAGTGGTCATTATATATGAGTGAGTGAATTAGGTCAAAGACTTCACCAATTTGATGGATATTTGGATCATTTGAAGATTGAAAAAGATTAGCCTTAAAATTTGAATATTCTTTGATATGAACTTGCTATTTTAAGACAATCTTCATAATTTTTGTATCAATTAAATCCAATTAACTTTTATGACATTCTAGAAGCAAAATATTTTTAAATCTTCATCATTTTATATTTTATTTGAATTTAAAATGATTTTTAATATAAAAAATCATAATAAATAAAAATAAAATGAATAAAATGATGAAAATATTAAATAAATTTCGTGCATGATGTCATGGAACACATTGGGTCACAAAAAAGTCAGCCCATTTGGAGAATTATGGTTTTAAGACCCCATTTACTTCATAAACCACTCAAAAATTTCCCAACTTTGCAGGGGCACAAATCCTTCAATTTTAATGCTATGAGGGTGTTCTTGGACATTTTGGAAATATTAAAGAGTCCTATAACCAACCTCTTTGGTCTCATGTCCATATCTTTTACCATTCTCAAGTTATGCTCTTTGGAAGTTGTTGACTTTTTATTGACTTTTAAAAGGACCTATAATGTCTTAGCTCATACCTTCCAAATGAAGCATTTTTGGGCTTGGCTTGTGAGACACAAAGTTGTAGAGAATTAAATTTCCTTCAAAATGAGCTTTGGATGGAAAATTTTTGATGAAGCATGTGAAAGTTATGGCTGGTCAAAGTTCAGTTGACTTTTCCTATGAAAACCCTAATTTAGAAACTCCTGATTCTTGATGATCTGAAATCTCCTTGATGAATCATGATCAACCATTGATCAAATGATGAATTTTACTTCATATACTTGATGTTGGCAAAAAATCATGAAGTTTGACTTTGGTTTGACCACAGTTGACCTCGGTTTGACTTTTTAACTGCTTTGACTGATTTTAACCTATTTGATCATCTGACTGAGCAAATCTTTTGGGAAAGTCTTGAAACTTGACATGGGGATTCTTGAACACATATAAGATGTTATGAAGCTCACTTGAAGTCTTGGAAGTCCATTTAGCCTGATTAAAGTCAAAACCCTAGTTTAGGATGCATTGCTTAGGAGGATGCATTGTCTGAGAGAATTGTCAAACTTTCTGACTAATTGTGAATCTTGTGAACCTTGTGAACCTCATGAGATGTCTTGTGAACCTTGTGAACCTTGTGAGCCTCTTAGTACACAATGACTTGTTTTGTGGAGGGCAAATTTTGGGGTGCAACAGCTGCCCCTGTTCAATTTTCTGAAACATGAGGGGTTAGATTGGTATATGTGTCAGTCGTGACCTGGAAGGTTGAAGGGGATTGAACACAAAAGCCCAAAAATTTGCGATCGCCGGTGCGCAGAGTAACACTGATGATTAGTTGTATATTCTTGAGTGGGCTTGAAGATGCCACTTGGAAGAATTGGAGATGGGCTTAGAGATGCCATCTAAAGTATCAGGATGTGATGATGTCTTTATGTTGATACTGGATATCAATACTAGGTCTTCGTATAGGCCATCTCTAAATTATTTATGCAACATGATTTGAGTTGTTGAATGGACCAGTAGAAATAAATCTTGTGATGATTATCTTTTCTGGAAATATCTTGGATTACAGACTGTTTGCCTATTCTCCAAGGTCAAAAGAACGTCAGGATTTGTTCTTCTGAATAATGTCTTGAACCAGAGAATGGATCTTTTTACAGACCGTTTTCCTGCTATTCAAGGGCCAAAAGAACGTCAGGATTTGTTCTTCTGAATAATTTCTTGAACCAGGGAATAGATCTTTTTACAGACCGTTTGCCTGCTATTCAAGGGCCAAAAGAACGTCAGGATTTGTTCTTCTGAATAATGTCTTGAACCAGGGAATGGATCTTTTTATAGACCGTTTGCCTGCTATTCAAGGGCCAAAAGAACGTCAGGATTTGTTCTTCTGAATAATGTCTTGAACCAGGGAATGGATCTTTTTACAGACCGTTTGCCTGCTATTCAAGGGCCAAAAGAACGTCAGGATTTGTTCTTCTGAATAATGTCTTGAACCAGGGAATGGATCTTTTTACAGACCGTTTGCCTGCTATTCAAGGGCCAAAAGAACGTCAGGATTTGTTCTTCTGAATAATGTCTTGAACCAGGGAATGGATCTTTTTACATACCGTTTGCCTGCTATTCAAGGGCCAAAAGAACGTCAGGATTTGTTCTTCTGAATAATGTCTTGAACTAGGGAATGGATCTTTTTACAGACCGTTTGCCTGCTATTCAAGGACATCTTGAGCAAATGTATGGATCATTTCTGACCTGTTGTAAGTTGTTGATATTGATTTATCTGCATATAACTTCCCTGCAAGGAAAAAAGTTAGTTTATGCAATGTGTATGCATGTATAGTATGATGCACCTAAGTAATGTATTATGTATTTATGGATATGTATGTTATGGTATGATGTAAATGATGTATGTATGAATCATGCAGCCTGAAGCGTCTGGATATCTTTGTATAACAACTGCTGGCTAGGGAAAATAAATCCCGATTCGTTGCTGAAGAATATGAGGAACTTGTTCCCGTTTCGTTTGATAGTATAATATTCATAACTTCCCGTCTTCGTTTGATAGTATAATATTCATAACCTCCCGTCTTCGTTCGTCGTACCTTCGTTGAAGGAATAAGTACCCGACTATCTGTCTGAGGATAAAAGAGATGGATATAAATTCAAGGGGAGATGTAACTCGAAGTATTTATGATGATAGATTTGCCCTACTGGGGATTTGTAGTTGTCTTGTGGGGATGAACTGGCGAAGCTTCGGTGAATTCCTTCCCTCGTTTGTCCTTAGTAAATACTATTACTGCATTTTCATGCATTTCTGGTAAACATCAATCATATTAAGCATTTATGCATTTTTGGTAAACATCAATCATATTCAAAAGCATACATACATTCAAACACAACCAATGGACGTTTCGCTTATGTAAATAAGGTAAAAGTAAATCTGGATTCAAAGATGAAATTTTATTTATATCACAAAGTGGCCCATACATAGGCAAGTTTGTACAAGGAGACAGAAATCCTAGTAAGAGGAATTCGTCATAAAAACAAAGAAAATCAGCTATGTGGGAAATAATCCTATTGAGTTTCAATTCTACTATTGCCATTATCTTCAAGTATCTCATCTTCTGCTGTTGAGACTGAAACAATTGGATTGAGCTTTATCTGTTCGAGCTTGAGTAAGTAGCATAACTGGTTGTAGTTTCATGGGTGATCCAAACGAGACATAATCATACGCTTTAATCCCTAACTTTTGCCTGGATTGCCTTTTCAGGTTTTCAATCCACCGGGATACCCTTTTTTGCCCAAGCCGCCTTTTCAGGTTTTCGACTTGCCGGGTGTACATTTTTTATATATATCCCTAATTTTTGCCCGAACCCTTTTGGTTCGCCGGGATGCCCTTATTTTTGCCTAGGCCAGTCAACCTAGCGGGTCTCTTTTTATGCGTAGTATTTTTTAACTATGTCTGCGTTTACAGGCTGTGGGAAGTCTTCAACATCCATAGTAGTAAGTATCATGGCACCTCCTGAGAATACTGTTTTGACCACAAATGGCCCTTCATACGTAGGAGTCCACTTGCCCCTAGGATCACCCTGTGGTAATATGATATGCTTGATTACCAAGTCACCAACCTGATATACCTTTGGCTTAACCTTCTTATTAAAAGCCTTAATCATTCGTTTCTGGTACATCTGACCATGACACACAGCTGCTAACCTCTTCTCATCAATCAAATTTATCTGGTCAAGTCGAGTCTGAATCCACTCATCTTCATCCAAGCCTGCATCTTTCATGATTCTTAGAGAAGGGATCTGAACTTCAATGGGTAGCACTGCTTCCATACCATAAACTAGGGAGAATGGGGTTGCCCCTGTTGAAGTACGTATTGTAGTACGATAACCATGAAGAGCAAATGGTAACATCTCATGCCAATCCTTATAAGTAACAGTCATCTTCTGTAGAATCTTCTTAATGTTCTTATTAGCAGCTTCTACTGCCCCATTCATCTTCGGACGATACAGAGAAGAGTTGTGATGCTTAATCTTGAACTGTGTGTAGAGATCAGTAATCATAGTGTTGTTCAGATTAGAGCCATTGTCAGTAATAATCCTTTCAGGGATGCCATACCTACATATGAGATTATTCTTAATGAATCGAGCCACCACATTTTTAGTAACAGATGCAAATGAAGCTTCCTCCACCCACTTAGTAAAGTAATCAATAGCCACCAGGATGAAATGATGCCCATTAGAAGCAGTAGGCTTGATCTCACCAATCATATCAATGCCCCACATGGCAAAAGGCTAAGGAGCAGTTAACACATTCAATGGAGATGGAGGTATATGTACTTTATCAGCATAGATTTGACACTTGTGACATGTTCTGGAATGTTGATAGCAATCAGCTTCCATGGTAGACCAATAGTACCCTGCTCTCAATATCTTCTTTGCCATGGTATGACCACTAGAATGAGTGCCAAAGATCCCATCATGCATATATTCCATAATCTCTGTTGCTTCCTTCTTATCCACACAACGAAGCAAAGTTGAATCATGATTACGCTTGTACAAAATTCCATTACTCAAAAAGAACTTAGTGGAAAACCTTCTCAGAAACTTCTTATCTTTGACAGATGCCCCTTCAGGGAGCTCCTGAGCTTCAAGATACCTTTTCACCTCATAGAACCAAAGCTTCTCCTCTGCTTCTTCAGTGTCAATCTCATTGCAGTATGCAGGCTTCTCAAATCTATCAATAGTAATCTTGGGAGCTTCATCATCCCATCTAATCTCAAACATAGATGCCATGGTAGCTAATGCATCTGCCAACTGATTCTCTCTTCGTGGAATATGTCCAAAGGTAATCTCTTTGAAATGTGGGATCAAAGACAACACATACTCTCTGTAAGGGATGAGGTTATCATGCTTAGTATCCCAATCTCCTTTGATCTGACTTACTACCAGGGCTGAATCTCCATACACGTCAAGGAACTGAATCTTCATATCAATGGCAGCTTTGATGCCCAGGATACATGCCTCATACTCAGCCATGTTATTTTTACAATAGAAACAAAGTCTTGCAGTAATCGGGGTATGATAACCTTCAGGGGAACTGATCACAACACCAACACCATTACCAAGTGCATTAGAAGCTCCATCAAAAACCATAGTCCATCGGGATCCTTGTTCAGGTCCGTCATATTGTCCAGGTTCTTTGGTAATAATCATAATGTCTTCATCAGGGAACTCAAAACTCATTGACTGATAATCATCGACTGCTTGATGAGCCAAATGATCAGCCACAACACTTCCTTTAATGGCCTTCTGAGTAGTGTACTGTATATCATATTCTGTCAAGATCATTTGCCATCTCGCTATTCGTCCGGAGAGAGCAGGTTTCTCGAATATGTACTTGATTGGATCCATCTTTGAAATTAATAAGGTAGTATGAGTCAACATATACTGTCTTAGTCGGCGAGCAGCCCATGCCAAAGCGCAACAAGTTTTCTCGAGCAGTGAGTATCTTGTTTCACAGTCGGTAAACTTTTTGCTAAGGTAGTATATTGCCTGCTCTTTTCGACCAGACTCGTCATGTTGCCCCAATACACACCCCATTGAGTTGTCTAACACTGTTAAGTACATAATCAAGGGTCTTCCATCAACTGGTGGCATCAAAATGGGAGGTTCTAGAAGATATTTCTTGATTTCATCAAAGGCTGTCTGGCACTCATCATTCCACTCCATTACCTGATCTTTCTTCAACAACTTGAAGATTGGCTCACAGGTAGCAGTTAATTGGGAAATAAATCTTGCAATGTAATTCAATCGTCCCAAGAAACCTCTAACTTCCTTCTCAGTGCGGGGAGCTGGCATCTCTTGTATAGCTTTCACTTTTGCAGGATCTACTTCAATACCTTTTCCACTGACAATGAAACCCAGGAGCTTACCAGATCTAACTCCAAAAGTACACTTGTTTGGGTTCAATCTCAAGTTGTATTTCTTCAACCTCTCAAACAATTTATGCAGATGATCAAGATGTTGCTCTTCATTCTGGGACCTAGCTATCATATCATCCACATACACCTCTATCTCATGATGAATCATATCGTGAAACAAAGCCACCATAGCACGCTGATATGTTGCCCCGGCATTCTTCAAACCAAATGGCATCACTTTATAGCAAAAGGTGCCCCAATGTGTAACAAATGTTGTCTTCTCCATATCTTCAGGTGCCATCTTGATTTGATTATAACCAGAGAAACCATCCATGAAAGAGAATACTTTATGCTGAGCAGTGTTGTCTACTAGAACATCAATATGAGGAAGTGGAAAGTCATCTTTGGGGCTGGCCTTGTTCAAATCCCTGTAGTCTACGCACATACGTACCTTACCATCTTTCTTAGGTACTGGTACCACATTTGCAACCCATTGAGGATAAGAAGTCACAGCTAAGAACCCTGCATCAAACTGTTTCATTACCTCTGCTTTAATCTTCTCTGACATTTCAGGACGCATGCGACGAACCTTTTGTTTCTTTGGACGACAATCTTCTTTTACTGGTAAACGGTGAACCACAATGTCTGTATCTAACCCTTGCATATCTTCATAGGACCAAGCAAAGATCTCCACATAATCATGTAACATCTGAATCAATCTGCTCTTAACACCATCCTCTAATTCAGCCCCTATCTTGACCTCTTTCATGTTTTCTCCAGTTCCCAGATTCACAACTTCGACTGGCTCTTCATGTGGCTGTATAACTTTCTCTTCTTGTTGTAACAACCTAGCAAGCTCTATAGGTACTTCACAATCGTCCTCCTTTCCATCTTCAGCTTGATAGATCGGATTCTCGAAATTATAATTGGCAATAGTAGAACTGTTATCAACAGGATCCAGAGTGGATGAGGATCTGCATTTTAGTGATGTGGGTGTTTGTAAGAACACATAGCTGATAAAACAAAAATAAAATAAAAGAAAGACAAGGAACACAATATTTACGAAAACGAAACGTCCATTGATTTTTATTGAATGAAGTATGCAAATGAAATGACATCCCGAAACAAGCATACCATTGTGCCTCGGGTAAGGCACAAGGCTTAAAAGTTTAATTGTTTAAGAAATTACAAACTTAAAAGTAACAACACAGTAATAGTATTTACTCCTGACTAAAGGAGATAAGAATAACATCTTCAGCTTTCCAATTATTGAGCCCATCACCCACAGTAGGAAAAATCCAAGCATCCAAGTTGTAGTCTTCATCATAGTCATCCACAGCATTGATCTGATCTTTCATAACCCCTTGATTGGTGATACGAACAACACGAGCACGACGAACAGCCTTCTGGGACTCTGCAGTGAAACCCAAACCAAACTTGTCAGACTTGTAAGGAATGTCAGGAAGCTGACCCCAAATAGTACAACCACCTTCATCCACCACAGCTCTAGCATCCTTGAGGGAGGCCATCGTAGGAGGTACTCTGGTGACCACAGGAACTCTTTTGACAACAGGAGGAGCTTCAACATTAGGAACAACTTAAGGAACTACTTCAAACGTCTGGCACGGAGTTTCAACATATTCACCTTCCACTTCAAGATATTTAAATGTGTTCACATGGCTAATCATATATCCTTCCTCTCCGTATACAGTAACAACCTTTCCCTCTACTGGATATCTCAGCTTCTGATGTAAGGTGGAGGTCACGGCACCTGCCCCATGGATCCAGGGGCGCCCAAGCAAACAAGAATACGAAGGACGAATATCCATTACATAAAAGGTAGCATTGAAGACCTGAGAACCTAATTTTATTGGGAGATCTATTTCTCCGTGCACCACTCTTCTTGAACCATCAAAAGCCTTCACCACTATATTACTGGGCCTCAACACAACATCTTCAGGACTAAGCTTATTCAGAACTTCTTTGGGCAACACATTCAGCGAGGAACCATTGTCTATTAACACATGTGACAGGGTAGTGCCCCTGCATTCAATAGAGATATGTAGAGCCCTGTTATGATCCCTCTTGGCAGGAGTCAAATCAGCATCGGAGAACCCTAACCCATTATCATAGGTCAAGTGTGCAACACAATTTTCAAACTGGTCTACGGAAATCTCATTTGGTACGTGAGCAGTCTTCAAAAATTTAATTAAGGCTTTGGCATGAGCCTCAGAACACAACAATAAAGACAACATGGAAATCTTGGAGGGAGTATGTCCCAATTGATCAACAATATCATAATCACTCTTGCAAATGATCTTCAATACTTCTTCCATCTGCTTAGAAAGATCATCAGCAGCTGGTACATCAGTTTGTATAGGTTCAATAACAGGACCTTTGCCCCGAGCATCAGTAGTGGAGGTAGTAGCTGGAGTAGATGTATTCTTGGAGGTAACCGGAGGAGAGAAAACTCTTCCACTTCGTGTGATCTTACTAGATCCAGCAATATTATCAACGTCAAGGTTTTCATCAACAACAGGTGTCTCAGCTAAGGGTTCCTGCTTAACACCATGAATATAAACATCGGAGCCATAATGCCAAGGCACCGCTTTATCAGAAGTGTACGGAATAGGACCAGGAGTGGTGATGATCATAGGAGTCACTCTAGCTTCAGCAACAATCTTCACAGGGCCTTCAGCAGTAATCTTAATTGGACCCTTATGAGTGATTTTGACAGGACCCTTGGAAGTAATCCTTACTGGCACTTTATCAACCATATCCACCTCTTCAATCTTCGCACCTTGAGTTATATGTTCAACCATGCTCTCTACAGAAGGTGTCCTCTCAAACAATATTATGTAATTGTCCATGAGGCGTTGAATTCCGTCCTTTAACTTCCAGCAACTATCCGGTTTATAAGCACAATAGAAACAATCTTCATTACAACCTGGAAAGAACCCAGCTTGTACCAACTTCTTCTTAATAACAGACAATGGTGTAGTCACATCTGCAATTGAGGAAATATGTGAAACTTCATCAATGGCATTAACAGTCTTTTCATGATTTGGCATGGGAGCAGTAATCACATTTGGAGTACCCGGAGGGTCAAACTCAATCTCTCCAGCATCAATCATATCCTGAATTTTATTCTTCAATATCCAACAATTATTGGTATCATGTCCCTGACAATTAGAATGATATGCACATCGTGCATTAGGATTGTACCTGGGAGAGGTAACATTGGGGTTCTGAGGAGGGTCCTTCAAAGTGATGAGTTCACCCTTCAACAAGTGTTGCAAGGCTTGGGCCAGTGACATGTTGAACTTGGTGAACTGTCTTCTAGGCCTCTGCTGATTGCTCTGTGGTTGTTCTGGTGTTGTAGGAGTAGGGTTAGAGATATGAACTGCACTCACAGATTGATGTCTCCTATTACGATCAGGTTGACCATAAACAGCATTTGACTCCTTCTTCCCACTAGGGGGCTTCTTTGCAGTACTTGATGAAGAAGCACCCACTTGTATCTTGCCACTCCTTATACCACTTTCTATGCACTCTCCTGTTATTATCAACTCAGTGAAGCCAGATGATGAGCTTCCAATGAGATGACTATAAAAAGGACCATTCAATGTACACATGAACATATCCACTAACTCCCTGTCAGTTAGAGGAGGTTGTACTCTACCAGCCAAGTCTCTCCACTTCTGGGCATACTCCTTGAAATTCTCTTTAGCACCCATAGACATGCTTTGTAGTTGCATGCGAGTTGGTGCTAGATCAGCATTGTATTGATATTGCCTATAGAAGGCCTCAGCAAGATCATTCCAATCACGGATGTTGACACTCTCCAATTGATAGTACCATTCCAATTGAGCTCCAGACAAGCTCTCTTGGAAGAAATGGATCCACAACTTCTTATCAGCAGTATGGGGTTGGATCCTCCGGACATAGGACCTCAGATGCAGCTTGGGACATGAAACACCATCATACACTACAAAAGCAGGGACCTTGAAACCAATGGGTATAAGCACTCCAGATATCAAACTCAGGTCTTCAAAATCTAGCCCAGAAGACTTTTGCAATTCCATAGCATCCATTCTATCCACCAGCATCTTGAACTTATCTTCATTAGGATCATGATAGTAGTTAGCTTCAGAATCAGAATCCCCCATTGTATTATGGAGACTGCCTCCCTCTTTCTCAGACTCCTCAGACTCATATTCTTCAACCTGTTCCTTGGTCTTGACAGGACCTCTGAACCTTCTTCCCATGTTGATTAGGCCTCCTGACCTTCTAGTCTTCTTAGTCTTCTTGGCCAACAGTGTCTTCAATTCATCCTGTCCCTTGGACAAGTTCAGGATCAGCTCTTGGAACTGGGCGTTCTGTGCCTGGAGATCTTTGACTGTTTGTTCAAGATCCATTTCTGCTGAAATAAACAACGAGAAGATAAGATACCTGTACATAAGAAACCTGTGATGCAGTGATATGGTATGCAAATGCGCATGCAATGTTTTCAAGGACCGCAGGATTTAAATTTGCTTAAACAACCAAGAAAGTAAACTTTTATTAGTAATAAATTTGTTTGCCCTTTGGGCTTACAATAAAAATGAAATAAATACAAGAAATGGGGTTTTAAGTCTCCCATGGACGTCTCCTCTTTGTATTGAGGTATGAGTTGAGATTCCGTTCCTCGTGAAGTTGCTTTGTTAGCTCCAGGATTCTTTCTTGACTTGCTTTGTAATGAGTCTCAAAAGTATCCCTTTGCTCCTTCAACTGGATCCAGGACCTCTGTAAGTCTTCCATGTCAGTGGGCATGTCTGGGTGAAGGATGGTATAAGAAGTATCTCCTTCAGCAACAGGTTCCATAGTAACTGGCAGGATGGCAGGATATGGCATCATAAGAGTCTGAGCACGAGATCGCACCCATCTGAGATAAGCTTCCATAGGAATAGTGTACTTGGGCTCCAGAGTCTTGCTGTCAACCTTGTTCACTTTACCCCATGCTCGTATGAACCTTTGACGATAACCTTGCAGATCGTTGTCGTAGTCAAACATAATACCCTGAATCAACATGTCATGAGGACCATCACTCCGAGCGTAACCAAACTATCGTAGAGCTAAGGAAGGATTGTAGGTAATGCCCCCTCTTATGCCAAGGAGTGGCACATTAGGGAACTCCCCACAACGGTCAATGATAGTAACATTCTCCATAGGTCTAGAGCACCAATGAATATATGAATGAGAGAGTGACATAATCCTCTTGGACCACCTGAACCCTTGTTCATTCTTCATCACTGATCAAGGAAGGTAAGAAATAAACCACCTAGATAGTAAAGGTATACAACACATCAGAGTTCCTCGTACCTTCTTAGTACGGGTATGAAGAAAGTGTAGGATGTCTCCAAGCAATGTAGGCACTGGATTATGAGTCAGAAATATGTTGATGGCGTGAACATCTATGAACTGATCTGGATTGGGGAACAACACTAAGCCATAAATCAATAGGGCTAGGATCTCCTCAAAAGCATCATAACTCATAGCCTTCAAGAACACTTGAGCTTTCTCTATCAACACCTTAGCAAGAATACCCTTAACTCCACTCCTTGTCTCTAGGACAATGTTTGATTTCTTCAAATGTAGGGCTGCAACAATGACTTCAGGTTTAGGCTCTTTTTCCAAGCCTGTGAAGGGTTTCTGATCAAGTATATGTATACCCAGAAGTTTGGAGAACTCTTCCATTGTAGGAACCAGCTGATAGTCGGGGAATGTGAAGCAATGATGTTTAGGATCAAAGAACTGAAACAGGACACTCATCATGTCTTCATTGAACCCTGAAGTGACTAGATCCAGTAGGTGACCATGCCTCTTGATGAACTGGGAGTTTTCAGAAACTTGAGAAACCAACTCCTTAAGCTTGGGAGGTATTCCTACAAAGTTGATCCTGATAGTATTCCTACGAGTAGAAGCCATGACCTGCAACAAAGAACAAAGATAAATCCTTTGGTCCTTGAAATAGTTAGTTAAAATGCTATGCTTATGATGCATGATGATGCTATGATGTTATGCTCAATCACAAACATGTGGCACACACAAACAAGTCACACAATAGCCCTAGGTTTGAAGGCTTGCATGAGGTTTAAAGGTAAGTACCCTCCCCTGAAGTTTAGATGGTTCATCCTGTCCTATAAAGTAACCAGGTTCTAAGGGATCTCAATATCATTGATCCCTCACAAGGGTGGTTGTTCAGTAGGCAACTTACTTGCCAACCAAAACGCTCCAAGTTTAGAATCTCAATGAGCGTAGTATCGAGTATCAACCAACTTCAGTTTTCACCAAAGCCGGTTATCTCACTACTTTCTAAAGGCCAAGATGGGATGACTAGGATTCTAAAAGTCAGTTAGTGTATTGACAACATATGGCAGCCTCATATTATCCTCAACTTGACTTAAGGAACATAAGCACCAACCAAGGAGTCACACTAACTATGGCCACCAGATCAACCATATCGGTATACGCCGTACAGTTTCCTTGGTCTATTGCCATTTACCTAAGGTACACTAGATCCGGGTTAGGATCTTTCACACATAAGAGCACCCAACAAGTAAAGTAAAGCAAACAAAGCAAACAAATATAAAGTGATCTAATTCCTAAGGGTACCCCTCTTTAATAAATCCCCATCAGAGTCGCTAGTTCTGTAACACGGTGGGAGAACTAACTTTAGTTAAATGTTGCGGATAGCAAGAGTCGTCACCGACTTTTATTTTATCCAAAGGAAAGGGCATAAAAGAACAGGAAAGACCTTAAAGATTTTTGCCCTCCATATCTTAAAATTAGTGATCTAAATTCAATTTTAGTCACAAACATGTTTTCATTCCCTATTTTACTAACCATATCAATTTAAATAAATAATAAAAATTCTACAACTATTACATAATTTACACAATTACATTATAATAAAATAATTTAAATAATAAGCATATGATAAATAAATAAATAAAAAGGTTAGTAATAATAAATAAAATAAATATAAGAGAAAAAGAGGTTAGCATAATAACATAATATTAAACAAATTAAAAGTTCAAATTTAAATAAATAATCATTTTTTAAGAATTTTAAGAAAAAGAAATAAATAATAATAATTATATACTAATAAATATGATTAATAGTTTAATAAATTAATTATATACATATTAGAAATATTTATTAATTATAATTAAACAAAACATAATAAAAATAAGAAATCAAAATCATAAAAGAAAATTAGGGTTTTGAATTGTTTTAGAAAAATAAATTAGGGTTTATAAATATAATTAGGGTTTTAAGTACAAAAAATATTTTAATTTGATACCTAATTCTAATTTAATTATTTAAACAAATATACACATAATTTAATTCAAATAAATAACAAATTATTATTTAGAAAAATATTTTAGGATATATAAACATTTACATATTAATTTAAATTTATGAAAATCAAGTTTAATTAGAAAACATTTGTAAATATGCTTTTAGAAATTAATTTGAATGAAGAATAATAATAAGAAATTAATAAAACAAATAAATCTAAAAAAAAAGAAAGGAAAGCCAAAAAGCAGGACCTGGGATTTGAACCCAGGTCCTTTACCTGGAAAATCAACAACATGCTATGAGGGGCCCATTTACTTCATAAACCACTCAAAAATTTCCCAACTTTGCAGGGGCACAAATCCTTCAATTTTAATTCTATGAGGGTGTTCTTGGACATTTTGGAAATCTTAAAGAGTCCTATAACCAACCTCTTTTGTCTCATGTCCATATCTTTTACCATTCTCAAGTTATGCTCTTTGGAAGTTGTTGACTTTTTGTTGACTTTTAAAAGGACCTATAATGTCTTAGCTCATACCTTCCAAATGAAGCATTTTTGGGCTTGGCTTGTGAGACACAAAGTTGTAGAGAATTCAATTTCCTTCAAAATGAGCTTTGGATGGAAAATTTTTGATGAAGCATGTGAAAGTTATGGCTGGTCAAAGTTTAGTTGACTTTTCCTATGAAAACCCTAATTTAGAAACTCCTGATTCTTGATGATCTGAAATCTCCTTGATGAATCATGATCAACCATTGATCAAATGATGAATTTTACTTCATATACTTGATGTTGGCAAAAAATCATGAAGTTTGACTTTGGTTTGACCACAGTTGACCTCAGTTTGACTTTTTAACTACTTTGACTGATTTTAACCTATCTGATCATCTGACTGAGCAAATCTTTTGGGAAAGTCTTGAAACTTGACATGGGGATTCTTGAACACATATAAGATGTTATGAAGCTCACTTGAAGTCTTGGAAGTCCATTTAGCCTGATTAAAGTCAAAACCCTAGTTTAGGATGCATTGCTTAGGAGGATGCATTGTCTGAGAGAATTGTCAAACTTTCTGACTAATTGTGAATCTTGTGAACCTTGTGAACCTCATGAGATGTCTTGTGAACCTTGTGAACCTTGTGAACCTTGTGAGCCTCTTAGTACATAATGACTTGTTTTGTGGAGGGCAAATTTTGGGGTGCAACAGACAGACACAAGACCGAGAAAAGAAAGTAAGTAAAAGAAAACCTACGCAGTAACTCCAAGGCCTCCTCGTCCGTATCACACTCGAGCAGAGCCCTCGTGTTTATAAGACGGGTTTCACAAATCGACATCCCAGCCTCATCGACGTAGGGAGTACCTTTCCGGTCAACCCAAATCGCCAGGTTGAAACTTTGTACATACTCCACCAGCCTCTTGTAAGTCAGCATGTCCTCGACCCCCAGGCTCGAGAATTTTACCCGTTAGTGACTGGTCGAGAGGTTGAAGTGGTCGGGTTGCCACCTCAAGGGGATCCCCGACATAAGTTTTTCCTCTCCAGTAGAATTCCGTTTGTAATAATAAAGGGAGTTTAAGGAAGAACGAGTGATCGACTTCACCGTATACCACTGCCCTTTAAAATGTCGGGCAGAATCCACATAGGTCTTGAATAGCCTCACTGTCTGCTTCAGAGACACCCAACTGTGACGTCCCCGGGCACCAGACCGTTGCAGGTGGAAGATGTGGAAAAATAGGGGCAGGGTGCACCCAACGCCTAGAAAACGGCAGACTAACTCGAACGTCCGCATAAAAGCGATGGCGTTCGGATGCAGTTGTGACGGTGCCAGTCGAAGCCACCTGAAAACCCCCTTCTGAAAAGAGTTGAAGGGCAACCTAACCCTCGCTTCTCGGAAGGCGAATTCGTACATAGCAAACTGCTTCCCCGGGAAGCGGTGACATATCCGGTCCGCCTCCTGAGGAGCAAGGCATTGCCAATTCACAGGGTCCTCGGGATTGAGGTCTTCCACCACGGCGTATGCATTGGTCGTCTCGTTGGCAAAGTACGATTCTTCTTCCAACGGTTCATCCGAGACCCACGATAAGTCATTACGCCCGGACGAGGAAACATGTTCGTTGTCCTCCTCGGCATTCCTCTCCTAGGGGTTTCGATGCACGACCTCCCCTTCATCAATTGGACGTAGTTCGGCGTTCCCTTCCCCGACCTGCCGATGCTCGGTCGTACCTGAAACGCAGACAGAAAAAGTGAATTCGACATCGCATCAAATCCACCCTTCCACCGCAAGTCAGGTGAAAGGGAGAAAAGCTAAAACGCAACGCCCCAAAATCTGACTAAACTAGCCTAGACCGATGAAGGGGCAACCCCCGCACGCATTCGGGCACGTAAAGTTCCAACCTACAATTTCATACAGACGTGAACTCTATGCCCGTGGCATGCTGGCCTTGCCCGAGATATTCATACACGTATGAATTCTACGCCCGAGGCATGCTAAACTTGCCCGAGATATTCATACGCATATGAATTTTACGCCTGTGGCATGCTAAACGTGCCCAGCTTATTCAAGCGCATATGAAGTTTTTGCCCGGGATATTCTAATCCTGCCCGGGATATTCATACCCAAAACCTAAAAAACTATCCTCAGACCCAGATTTATCTACTCTACACAAACATATCATGCAATTTTCTAGCTACCAAGTGAAAAAGCATGCAAAATAGAGAGTTTGAAGTGTTACCTTACATATTAGAGGTGAGGAGAAGATGGTGGCGCGCGGGCAGAAATGGCGGTGCAGACGGCAAAGACGGGCGAAAAGAGAATTCTTTTCAGAGCTTCCGGTCAAACGTCAGAGCGAAAAAGTCCAAATGAAGTGGATCGTCCCCTTTATATAGCCATACGCGCGTGGACGGACGCGCCAGGTAATCATTACCTGGAACCTATGCCGCCGTTTACATAGGAAACGAGGCGACGCAGCATTAATGCTGAGACACCTCAGTCCACAAGAATCCTGAACGACGTCGAGCAACTGCAAATCTCCCCAGCTATAAAGAGCACCCTCGACTCTGTGAAACACCGCATGCCCGACAGATTCAACAGCGCGTGCAAGTATATGCCTGTCACCTTCTTCAGCACCCTTACATCTATCTATGTTCTAATTCATCGCTCTGACTCGTAGACTCGTCTTGAGGGGCTCCTGTTCCGGACTAGGCCTTCGGACTGTATTGGGCTACGGCCTAATATGTCGAGCAGAGGCCCATATGCTCAGGCAGGTATGTCTGAGAGACGGGAAATGGCGCTTAACGGTCAGGCACATATCCTAGATGTCAAGCACGCATTTAGAACGGGCAGAGAACATGTCAGCCAGTTCACTGGCCACATCACCCAACCGTCCCCCATTATCTCCTGAAAGATAGGGGCAGTTGAACCAAGGATCAAACCACTTAGCTAGGTCTTCACGCTTCTCACGCGTTCCTTGGCAGTTCTTCCTTGGGCCTAGATGATCCGTCCCAAGGAAGGACCTTGGCCCAGTGCTGAGGGCTCTCTATAAATACCCTTTTTCACTAAAGGGTCAGATATTTTGATTCCACTCTGTTAACTTACCTATTTGTTGTACCTCTATTAACTTTGGCATCAGAGCGCCTTGCAGGTACACCCCCTCCTCTCCATCCACTTGCTGCTGCACCCCATTGCTGGAAGACCCTCCTGATCAGGTAAGATCAGAAAGAAAAGAGTGATAGAAAGAAAAAAAGGAGAAAGAGAAGAGAAGAGAAAAGTAGAGAAAAGAAGGAAAAGTTGGAAATTCATCAAGATTGCTCCTAGGAATCGAAATAATTGGGTAATGGTGATAAACATGTTATCTTAACCTTGTATATGATTATGTATGTATGTGGATGATTGGGTTTGATTTTGATGACGTTTAGAGAATATAAAAAGTTAGGGTTTTTGATGAAAATGTGAGAATTGGTAGATTAATCGGTTATAAGTTGTTATAATCGAAGTATGATGTTAGATACATGTTATTGATCATGATTATTGGGGTTTTGGTTGAGTTTTGGGTGGTTGGAGTTGGCTGTCACGCAGCTGAGAAATTCCGGAAACGCTGTTGTCACTCAGCGAGAGTTCCAGGGATTTTCTCGCTCAGCGAGCAAGTAGGGCGCTCAGTGAGCCTGAAGGTTTTTGGGAGGTTTTGTGTTTTAATTCGTAACTTTAGTTTCGGTTATCCGTTTTAGGCGTTCTTATATCAATTCGAAGCTAGAAACGTGTAGAAACTAATGATGCTAAGAAATGTAATTTTTAGCCGACTTTCACCCGACTTTTCTGATAAAATGTAAATGGGTTAATTATGGAAATGTGGGTTTGATGTGATGTTGTGGCCGTTTGGCAAATGAATGCATTGCTTGAATTGAATGTCAATGTATGCTAATTGAATGAGTTGAGTGCATAATTATGTTGTGAATAATGTATGCATTTTTCAAGAATGTTGTGTGTCATTTTGCATATGAAGCATAATGTATGCATTCTTGTGTTGTGGGGTTCTTTGTGAATCCGTTGTAGCATCGTGTGCTCATGTGGAGTGTGAGCGATGACTACAACACGATCATATGCCCATGTGGGGTGTGAGCGATCAGATTGTGTGCCCTTGTGAGGTGTGAGCAATCCATACACATTGTATGCCCGTGTCGGGTGTGAGCAATGAGTGATTTATTCACATTGATTGTGTGCCCGTGTGGGGTGTGAGCAATCAGATTGTGTGCCCGTGTCGGGTGTAAGCAATTCATAAACATTGTGTGCCCATGTGGGGTGTGAGCAATGGGTGAACATCGTATGCCTGACGGGGAGTTACTTAGGTAACGAGCGATGGTTCCAATTAGTTCCTGAGTGAACTTGATGAAGATTATTTGCATCTGCATAGAGTCGTGTGTCGGTCTCTATGATTTGCATTTATCATATGAATTGTGAAATTATGAAATAAACATGAATATATATATATATGGAGATGAAAGTATGTATTGATGAAAACATGCTTGTTTATATATATATATATATATATATATATATATATATATATATATATATATATATATATGTTCCGGATTGGGCCTCAAGACTAAATTGGGCTATGGCCCAGCATGTCAATCAGAGACCCATATAATCGAGCAGGGACACCTAGCAGACGGGCAGAAACATCTTACGGTCGGGCAACTTTATCATACTACGGGCACTCATTCAAGACGGGCGAAAAGCAAGTCTACCAGGTCACTTGCCATGTCACCCAATTGTCC
This sequence comes from Lathyrus aphaca, assembly GCA_963966055.1. NCBI lineage: Eukaryota > Viridiplantae > Streptophyta > Magnoliopsida > Fabales > Fabaceae > Lathyrus > Lathyrus aphaca. Next base: position 160,996,082 of record OZ014520.1, on the reverse strand, counting down.
CTTATTATCTCCTGAAAGATAGGGGTAGTTGGACCAAGGACCAAACCTCTTATCTAGGTCTTCACGCTTCTCACGCGTTCCTTGGCAGTTCTTCCTTGGGCCTAGCTGATCCAGCCCAAAGAAGGACCTTGGCCCAGCGCTGAGGGCTCACTATAAATATCCTTTCTCACTAAAGGGTCAGGTATTCTGATTCACTCTATAACTTACCTATTTCATTGTACCTCTAATCACTTAAGCATCAGAGTGCCTTGCAGGTACACCCCCCTTTTCTCCCATCCTTTGGCTGTTACACCAAATCGCTGGAAGGTCTTCCTGATCAGGTAAGATCAGTGGTGCCGTCTGTGGGAAACTAGCTTCCCCTTCTTCCACAACAGAAGATCAAAGCTCAAACACCATCCTTCCAGCATGTCCGGATAACAGCTCAACGAACGCAACCGTCCCCTCGTCGACTACACGATGGAAGACAATCTGCAATACCATGAATCTGACGCCCGAGATGGGCGCCCAACCACCCCGTCTCCTGAACCCGAGAACAATGGGAACCCGCCTCAAGTTCAAGACCAGGTGGCTGACACGTTCCAACCCATCCCCGTTCCCGTCGAAGGGGACGCCACCATGATTGCTATGGTGAACGCCCTCAACCAGGCCAGCTCCATGCTCTACCAGCAGCACGAGAGGATCATGGCCCTAGAAGTTGATTGACAGGAGGGCCGACCTCAGCAAGAAAGGAGGACGCAACAACGTCCAGAAGCAACAAAGAAACGGGGACGACGCTCCCCAGAACCCAACAAGAGTAGGGCGCGTGCCCGCCGTGATTCCGCCGATCGGGGACCTCGCCAAGGCGCGATCGAAGCCCCGACCATAACGAGCTCTCCCCACCGAGGAGCGACGAAGAAGACCTATATTGCCCCCTATCACGGGCAATAATGGAAGCTCCACTCCCCAAAGGCATGAAGAAGCCCCCAAACTTGGCCATCTACGACGGGACCACCGACCCCGATGATCACGTCGACAATGTCAACGCAATGCTCGACTACCGCAACGGTATCACCGGGAACCTCAAATGCAGTCTGTTCTCAACAACCCTCGGGAAAGAAGCCATGGCCTGATACAAAAGCTTGGCCCCAGAGTCCATCACATCCTGGAGAGTTATGAGATCCATGTTCACGAGGCATTTTACAGCCTCCCGACGCCACCCCAAGACAGAAGCGACCCTCGAAGCCATAGTGCAAAGGAAAAATGAGACATTGCGCTCGTATATCGAACAATTCAACCAAGAGGCTGTCGAGGTGGACACCACGGAACACATAAGGAAATATCTCCTCGAGAGGGGACTCTTGCCCGGAAGCGAACTTAGCCGAGCAGTTGGGATAAAACCTCCTCGCACTCTGAATGACCTCCTGCATAAAGCCCAGGCTTACATCAGATACGAGGAAAAGCATGTTGCCCACAATGCTCGCAGCAGTCGTAACACCGGGGAAACCGACCATCCCAAGCGCGAGGATCCGAACGTTCCCCGTCGCAACAGGGATAGGCGAAAGGAAGAAAAACCCCGTGAACCCCAGGAAGGAAGAGGCCCCGCGGGCCGATACAGCGAGTATACATTGCTGACAGCTTCCCGCGAGCGCATCCTCGCCGAATGCATCAACTCGGAGTTCAAATAGGGCAGGGTGAGGTTCCCAAAACCTTCTGCACCCAAGCCTCACACCGACAAGTCAAAGTACTGCAGGTTCCACAGAAGCCATGGGCATGTGACTGAAGATTGCGTTCACCTGAAAGACGCAATAGAGATTTTGATCCAAGAAGGACATCTCAAGCAATACACTAGGAGGAACGAAGCCTCCAAACACGAAGAGCAAGAAAAAAAGAGACCCCGGGAGGACACTCCCCCCGACGACTCTTCCTACCAGGTGGCCCTTTGTATATCACAACCAGAAGACTTCAGCTTCCCCGGTACACCACCAGAAGGGCGGATCACTGCTCTCAGCCCCTGGGAAGACTTTCCAACCACCCTTGTCATATCAGGCAGAGGGATGAACGGCGAAGCCGCTGCCCTTTCGGTAAAACGCAAGTTCGACGAACTCCTTCTGACCGCACCCGAGCAAAAGGCAACGCTGACAAAATACCGAGGCAAGTCCAACCCAATATCCTTCTTTCTAGAGGAGCTTCCGGGAGGTTCCCCCAACTCGAGCATCCCGTTGCTGATTAGAGCCAAGATGGCTCACTTCGACGTCTGGCGCATTCTGGTCGACCAAGGCAGTTCGGTGGACATCATGTACGTCCACCTTTCAAGACCCTAAAATTGGACAAAACCAACCTATCTCCCTACGTCGGATCCGACCTCCAAGGATTCAACGGGGCCACGACAAATTCGTGGGGCTACATCGAGCTCCTCGTCACCTTCGGAGAACAAGAGACGGCCAGAGAAATCAAGATCCAGTTCCTGGTCATAGAATGTCCCTCTCTTTACAACTGCATCCTCGGCCGCCCGACTCTAGCTGAGTTGACGGTGGTCCCGTCTACCGTCCACCTGAGGATGAAATATTACAACAAACAGGGCCGCGTAGTCACCATCCACGGCGACATCGAAGCCGCCCGAAGGTGTTACGATGCCGCAGTAAAAGGACAGGCCACAATCAACACAAAGAGTAACAAAAAGCCCAGGGCCGAGGAGCCTCCCCCCAGGGAATCAAGCCATCGACCTCGATTGTCGCATCGTCCAGGACGAAACTGAAGAATGGAAACCCACCGAGGGACAGGCTCCCACTCACCCGTTCCTCCCAGTCCCGGACGAAGATTTCGAGCTCGTCCCTCTAGGCGATGACCCCGACAGGACAGTAAAGATAGGCAAGGGGCTGCCCGAAGAAACAAGGAAGCAACTCGCGATATGCCTTAGGGAGAACTCTGATCTCTTCGCATGGAACGCCGCAGAGATGCCTGGCCTAGACCCTGAGGTCGCATGTCACCAATTAACTTTAGACCGGGAAATCAGGCCTGTAGCACAGCGTAGGCGCAAGCAGTCCCCCGAGAAAGCGGAGGCTGCCGAGCGAGCTGTAAAAGACCTCCTAGAGGCAAATTTTATTTCTGAAGCCCAGTACACAACCTCACTCTCTAATGTAGTTCTCGTTAAGAAAAATAATGGAAAATGGCGTATGTTTGTTGATTATACTGATCTTAATAAGGCTTGTCCCAAATATGTTTTTCCTCTCCCTAACATAGATAAACTCGTCGACAATTCTGCAGGTTTCAAACTCTTGTCCTTCATGGATGCATACAGTGGATATAATCAAATCCCTATGTCGGACATGGACAAGAGACACACGACATTCATGACCCCGACCGACAATTACTATTACAACGTAATGCCTTTCGGACTCGAGAATGTCGGGGCCACGTACCAGCGCATGATGAACAAAGTCTTCCGAGGGGAAATCAGGGATATGCTCGAGGTATACATGGATGACATGATCATCAAATCACACGAGGAGACCGACCACGTTCGACACCTCTACAAAGTCTTCGAGCAGGCGAGACAATGCAAAATGAGGTTTAACCCTGAGAAATGCACATTCGACGTCTGGGCAGGAAACTTCCTAGGTTTCTACCTCACCGAGAGGGGAATCGAGGCCAATCCCGACAAATGTCGAGCATTCTCGGAGTTTCCGACCCCGAAATCTAAAAAGTCCATTCAATCCCTCAACGGGGTACTCACCTCGCTCTCCCGTTTCATCGCCAAATCCGCCCAGCATGCGCTACCTATCTTTAAACTCCTCCGTAAGGAAGCCACCTTCGAATGGACCGACAAATGCGAACGGACACTACTCCATCTGAAGAATGCCCTCTCCGAACCCCCGATCCTGTCACGACCATTGGAAAGGGAGACCTTATATCTGTATCTGTCCGTGGCAAACGAGGCCGTCAGTGCCACCCTTATCAGAGAAACCGACGAGGGACAAAAACTCATCTACTTCACGAGCAAAGCACTCCAAGGCCCCGAGCTCAGATACCAGCAAATTGAAAAAGTTGCATTAGCTCTCATAAACGCCGCGAGAAAATTATGTCATTACTTCCTCGCTCACACGATCAAGGTAAGAACCGACCAACCAATAAAACAACTCCTTGGTCGACCGGACATGGCCGGTAGAATGTTAAAATGGTCGTTGGAACTTTCCGAATTCGACATACAGTATGAGAACAAGAAAGCTTTGAAAGCTCAAGCCCTGACCGACTTTGTCGCAGAAATGACTCACAACCCAATACCAGCGGACGACGCCCATAAATGGATGATCTTCGTCGACGGTGCCTCCAGCTCGACAGGCAGCTGGGCCGGGATCATCCTCGAAAATGAGGACGGAATCCTGATTGAGGTTTCACTAGCATTAGCCTTCCCAACCTCCAACAACCAAGCTGAATATGAGGCTTTCATCGCTGGTCTGAGATTGGCCGAAGACTTAGGAGCAAAGGAAGTAAAAATATCAACAGACTCCCAGCTCGTGGCATCACAAGTACGGGGAGAGTACCAAACCAAGAACGACAACCTCATCGAGTACTTAGCGCTGGTCAAAGAAAGACTCGAAAAATTCGAGAAGTGGGAAGTTCAACACGTACCTCGCGAGCATAACACGCGAGCAGACATCCTATCAAAACTGGCTAGCACGAGAAGGAAAGGCGGAAACAAATCAGTAATCCAAGAAATACTTCCTCGACCCAGTACCGAGAGGCCACCTCCTCCACTCGAGGTTAACATGATCGGGGACACTCATTGCTGGATGACACCCATCTATGATTACCTCACAAAGGGCGAACTCCCCACAGACCCTAAAGAGGCGGCCGCTACCAAACTTAGGGCGTGCTCGTATGTCCTCCTCGAAGGGAAACTCTACCATAGAGGACTCTCCATCCTATTACTCAAATGCGTCGAAGAAGAGAAAGTTCCCAACATATTGGGGGAAATGCACCGAGGAATCACGCCCAACATCCCAGCGGACGATCGCTCGCACGCAAGGCTCTTCGAGCTGGCTACTATTGGCCGACTATGCAACACGACTCCAAGGAACATGTCAAAAAATGCGATAAATGTCAACGACACGCCGAAATGCACCTCGCACCCCCAAACGAGCTAAAAACACTCTCCTCTCCTTGGCCCTTCGCATGGTGGGGCATGGAAATCCTCGGGCCCTTCGTAACTGGATCATACCAAAATAAATACCTCATTGTAGGGGTAGACTATTTCACCAAATGGATCAAAGCAGAGGCACTGGCCAAAATAACGACACAGAACATTCTTTGATATTTCAAGCGAAATATCCTCGCTCGGTTCGGCATACCTCGGGTCCTCATCACGGACAACAGGATGCAATTCACGGACGAAGGATTTCAGGACTTCGTGGCCAATTTAGGCACTAAACAACATTTCACATCCGTCGAGCACCCTTAAACCAACGGACAAGCGGAGGTGGCTAACAGGGTAATCTTGCACGGACTGAAGCGCATACTCGGCGAGGCAAAAAGGGCATGGGTCGAGGAGTTACACAGCGTCCTGTGGGCATACAACACGACACCACATTCCACGACCGGGGAAACCCCATTCAGACTAACATACGGCACCGAAGCAGTCATCCTAGTAGAAATACGAGAGCCGACGAGACGCATAGAGGAGCCCCTCGACGAGGAGATGAACGACGAGGCACTTAGAGCCGAGCTGGATCTCGTCGACGAGATCTGCTCCAAAGCAGCCCTTAGGGAAATATCCCTCAAACAAAAAATAGCCTTGTGCCATGACGCAAAGGTCATAAAGAGAGAGTTCCAGGTGGGCAGCCTGGTCCTTAGAAGAAACCAAAAAAACCTAAGAGAGGGTAAACTGGCCGCCAACTGGAAAGGTCCCTACCGCGTCCGCGACAAGACGAGCAACAGGGCCTACTATCTAGAAAACCTACAGGGTGAAGAACTCGCTCGACCATGGAACGCAGAGAAACTTAGACAATATTACAGCTAAATATGTCACGGGGAGACATGGGAGGTACGACCACACTCTCCACCACCAAAACAACAGGGAGGATCCACGCTACCCAGGGACGAACACGACCTTTCCAGCGGACTCAACCCTCCCCGACATTGGGGACCTCAAACGAGCCCCAACGTCGCAGTACCACGATTGGTAGGGCACCCAGCTCGCGATGGGAAGGCCCAAGCCCCGAGGTCGGAGTTCTCCAATCGCGAACTCGACCTCGATTTTAGGCGAGCACAACGCCCGCTACCTCATCGGTTCCCTAAACTGGCGGGACCAACATAGTCGAGCATAAACAGTTCAAAAACAGTTCAAAAATATAGCAAATATAAAAATGAACAGAATTGAGCAAGTTAATAGCTAAAATTTGAAACATTCATTCAACACGGTCGTAGCCAAAGAAAATACAAAGTGAGCCCGAAGGCCAATATTTATACAGGCACGAAGGCTGTCATACATGGGCACGCAGGCCATACAAATAAATAAAACAAACAAAAATCCAAAGACTCCGCCCGGAGTTACTCTTCTTCTTCTTCCAGCTCCTCGTCCGCTTCGAAGGGACACACAATCTCCCCGTCAGAGACGCAGTAATTGTGAGCCAACCCCTCCGTCACCAACCCGGGATTCAATATTCTCAGTTGGTCGACAACATTGTCGAACCCTTCTTTGAACATGGCCACTAGATCCTTGTTGAGCGAACAGATGTATCCCACCAATTCACCCCGAGAACGGAGAGCAAGTTCCTCTTCATTCTCATCCGCCAGAGGATGAACGGTACCCTCGAGCAAAGCCAAACGAGCACGGAGCTCAACATTTTCCTCGGCCACCTTTTTATGCTCAGCAGCTTGCTCCTCCAGGCTCACCTTCTCCGCCTTCAGTGTGTCCCGCTCCAGCTTCATCTCCTCCAGCTTTTTCTTCAGCCCCTCCTACAGCTGATGTTCCTCCTTATAATCGGACAGGTCCTTTGACAACTTGTCCTTCTCAGAACGAGCTTTTAGAAGGGCATCCTCCAAGGAAGCCGTGGAAACGGAGGTGTCGGTCAGAACCATGGCCGTCTCCATCACCCTGATGACCGCAGCCAGATCCCTCGCCAACTCCCTTCGCCAGATGTCAGCATCCTGGCTCAAGATGGCCTTCGCCTCGGGCGCCGACACCGCAACAACACCTTCAGCTTTGAAAAATTCCTGCTCTATATAGCAAGGGGGCAATAGATAGCTCTCAGGGCCACCCGGACTGCTGCCCCCCGCTAAGGCAGACCTGGCAAGATCCCCATCCAAGCGCTTCCGTTTGAGGATAGGAGAGGTAGAAGGAGGCAGGTTGTCTTGTATGTGGATTGGAGAGGAGCGTTGAACGGGCGATGGGGAAGTAGGCACCGGGCTAGCAGTGTTCGAGGTACCTGCCCCAGAACTACCAACCACCTCCTGAATGCGGGGTGCCGCCTTTTTCTTTTTCTTGGGAACCCTGTCCGGAGCTCCTGCTTGGTTGGCCAGCTTGAGAACACGATCACGAACAGAGGGCATATCACCTATAAAACAAAAAACACAAACGTCAGTAGGCAAAACACGACCAAGGAAAATAAGAATAAAAAGAACACCTACGCAACAGTTCCATAGCCTCCTCGTCTGTATCACACTCGAGCAGAGTCCTCGTGTTGATAAGACGGGGTTCGCAGATCGGCATCCCAACCTCATCGACATAAGGAGCCCCTTTTCGGTCGACGCAAACCGCCAGGTTGAAACTCTGCACATATTCCACCAGCTTCTTATAAGCCAGTCTGTCCTCGACACCCAGACTCGAAAACTTCACCCGGTAATGACTGGTTGAAAGCTTAAAATGGTCGGGCTGCCCCCTCAAGGGTATCCTCAACATATGCTTCTCCTCCCCGGCCGCATTCCACTTATAATAATAAAGAGAATGCAGGGCAAAACGGGTGATCGGCTTCACCACATACCATCGCCCTTTGAAGTGTCGGGCGGAATCCACGTACGTCTTGAATAACCTCATCAGCTTCTTAAAGGACACCCAACTGTGACGCCCTCGAAGACCGGACCGTTGCAGGTGAAAAATATGGAAAAAGAGGGGCATAGTGCACCCGACGCCGAGGAAACGGCAAACCAATTCGAACGCCCGCATGAAAGCAATGGCGTTGGGGTGCAACTGCGATGGAGCCAGCCGAAGCCACTTAAAGACCGACATTTGAAACGAGTTGAAAGGAAGCCTGACCCTCGCCTCTCGAAAGGCGAACTCGTACATGGAGAACTGTTTCCCCAGGAAGCGATGACATATCCGGTCCGCCTCTTTAGGAGCATGACACTGCCAATTTCCAGACTCCTAGGGACCAAGGTCTTCCACCACGGCGTAGGCGTGGGTCGTCTCATCGCAAAAATAAGATTCTTCTTCCAAGGGTTCGTCCACAACCCAGGATAGGTCGTTTTGTCCAGACAAGGAGATGTGCTCGGTGTCCTCCCCGGCGTTTCCCTCCTCGACATTTAAGCGCACAACCTCTTCTTCATCTATGGGCCGCGGTTCGACATCTTCTCCCCTGGCTTGAAGACGCCCGGTCGTACCAGAAACGCAGACAGGAAAAGTGAATTCGACATCGCATCAAATCCACCCTTCCACCGCAAGTCAAGTGAAAGGGCGTAAAACTAAAAACGCACGCCCCAAAACCTGACTACTGGTCTAAGACCGACGAAGGGGCGACCTTCGCGAGTGTACGAGCATGTGAAGTCCCGACCCGCGAAGTCACGCTGACATAGACTCTACGCCCGCGGCCCACCAGGTCTCACTTAGGAATATTCATACACACATGAACTTCACGCTCGAAGCGTGTTAAACCTGCCCGTAACATTCATGTGCGTATGAATTTTACGCCCGGGACATTCATACATGCATGAATTTTTCGCCCGTGGCATACTCAAAACACCCAGTTCATTCAAACGCATATGAATTTTTTGCCCAGGACATCCTAACCCTACCGGAAAATTTCACACCTATATTCTAACAAACTATTCCCAGACTAATTCTACCTACTTTACGCAAATAAATCATGCAAATCCCTAGGTACCAGACGCAAAAACACAAAAAACAGAGGATCAAAGGTGGTACCTGACATATTTGAAGCAGAGGAAGGAACGGTGGCGCGCGAGCAGAGACGGCGTTTCAGGCGGTGGAGATGGGCGGAGAAAGGATTTTTCTTCAGAGCTTTTGGTGAACGTCAGAGCGAAAAAGTCCAAATGAAGTGGTTTATCCCCTTTATATAGTCATAAGCGCGTGGACGGACGCGCCAAGTCATCATTGCCTAGTGCCTACGCCGTCGTTTGCACAAGAAACGAAGCGATGCACCATTAATGCTGAGACACGTCAATCCATAGGAATCCTGAATGACATCAGACAACTGTACATCTGCCCGACTCTATGAAACATCCTCGACTCTGTTAAACATCACACGCCCGACGAAAAAAGAGCACAACAGTTGATTCTGTTAACATCATGCTCGACTCAGCTATGCGTCCGCTGCTTTATCCAACGCGCTTACGCCCGACTATATTACAATTCGTCACTCCGACTCGGAGACTCGACTTGGGGGGCTCCTGTTCCGGATTGGGCCTCAAGACTAAATTGGGCTATGGCCCAGCATGTCAGGCAGAGGCCCATATAATCGAGCAGGGACACCTAGCAGACGGGCAGAAACATCTTACGGTCGGGCAACTTTATCATACTACGGACACTCATTCAGGACGGGCGAAGAGCAAGTCTACCAGGTCACTTGCCACGTCACCCAACTGTCCCTAATTATCTCCTGAAAGATAGGGGCAGTTGGACCAAGGACCAAACCTCTTATCTAGGTCTTCACGCTTCTCACGCGTTCCTTGGCAGTTCTTCCTTGGGCCTAGCTGATCCAGCCCAAAGAAGGACCTTGGCCCAGCGCTGGGGGCTCACTATAAATACCCTTTCTCACTAAAGGGTCAGGTATTCTGATTCACTCTATAACTTACCTATTTCATTGTACCTCTACTCACTTAAGTATCGGAGTGCCTTGCAGGTACACCCCCTCTTTTCTCCCATCCTTTGGCCGTTACACCAAATCACTGGAAGGTCTTCCTGATCAGGTAAGATTAATATATATATATATATATATATATATATATATATATATATATATATATATATATATATATATATATATATATATTGTGGTGTATATATGTGAATTGTGCATAATAAATGTGCTAGTGTGAATATATATATATATATATATATATATATATATATATATATATATATATATATATATATATATATATATATACATACATTGTGATGTATATAGGTGATGAGAAGTGATTGTGGTGAGAACATGGTTTATGTGCATTTTATATGTTGAGATATATAATTATATGCAATGTTATTATGATAATGTTTCTCACCCTTCTGTTGTTTTATGATGCTCTATGAGGCATTGCAGAGTAGGTTGCTGGAGGTCTTTTGTGAAGCTTGTCTTCATCTTTTTGGTCGGTCGGCTCTGATATGTAGCACCGGGTAGCTAGGGTCGACTTGATGCCTTTGTGATACATTTTGTATATGTATTTTGGTGATGACTGTTTATGTAATCATGAAATATTTTGGTGAATCAAACTTGTTGATATATTTATGATAAATATATAAGTTTGAAGTTGTTTTGTGAGTTTCCGCTGTTATTTGAATTTATTGAATACGTGTGTAAAGATGAAATCCTTCTATTGCAAGTTACCTCGTTTGTTGCATATCTTTTAATGAGCAGGTGTTGTATGTTTTAATTTTCAAGTATAATGTGACATGTCCCTTTTATACCATGTTTCAAATACACTCTGATGAAATTTTTAGGAAGTGCCTAAATATTTTAATTGAATATTTGGGGGTATAGGAAGGGGGTGTTACACAAACCAAGAACCCTCACGAAGGGGACATCAAAATGTATTGTACTGATTTCCTCACTCCACGGAATGTCCATAATGTAAAGAATATTTGTTTTGTACTATGTACTATTTTTCCTCGTATAAACCCGTCCTTATCTTCTTTTCTTCAGTGGCTTCTGAGTAAGCATTATTTAAAACATAAATTAGAAGATTTAATTTTGTTTGAGTTCAGAAACTTCAATCATTAATCAGAAGCTTAATCACATTAGTATCTGACTTGAGATTCTTCAAGATCTTTCAGCAAGTAGAACTTCAAAAGCTTCAGCAGTCTTTGAAAGCTAATTGATCATAGTCACACGTCAGAAGCAAGTTCCAAGAGAATGTTGCAACAATAACATACAGTTTTCTCAGAAGCTTCTTTATTCATGAATTTAAGCAAAAACGATTTAGATCATTGTATTCATAATCTTGAAACGTTTCACGTTCAAGAATCAGAATCAACGTTGTTTGCTAAAGCTACACAATAAAAAACGGCTAGGGTACTAAAAATGTTCTCACACAAAGACCAACTTGTTATCATCAAAACTTAGAGATACAAATGCAGAACTAAATCTTGTTCTAACAATATCCCTTTTTTATGATGACAAAAGACTGTATTTTGATGAATAATTTTTGTTAGGTAATCACCAAAAACATAAACATATATCATAAAGAAACACAAAGCCCCCCCCTGAGATAATCAACTCTAAAAAGATAATCAGAATGAAAGAGCACTTCCTTAATTAACCATTTTGAAGATATAGATGAACCTTCTTTTCAAAAGAACTGGTTTATCTTTCATAAGTTTCTTGAACAATTTCTTGTTGTTGTTAAGCATTTTATCAAGGATTTAACACACAACGACTTCTGGTGAGTTTCATTTCTAATCAGTCTTGAACAATCTTCAAAGTCTTTTCTCACTTGGAATGATTCAGAACTATAAGAAGCTAACATATATTCATAATTTGAGCTTCAGTTATTCTGTTCTGATTTTCTCATTGAAACGAGAGAATCTTGAGGTTGTGTAGATATGATACTTCATGGTTAAAAGAAGGCTTATAAAGATTGATTGTTACTACTTATACCAACAATATGCATATTCTTTTTGGTAGCCCAACAAATAAGAACTTCATAGTTAACATTGATTGACTTGGAATAGTATTTGGATGAGTGACATTCTAGGAAGTTTCTTTAAAAGCATGAGTATGGATAGAATATGCTGAAAAGACCCATGTTGAATTGTAGGGTCATTATGTAATCCTGAAAGCGGTTTGAGGCATTATAAATGGTATTAGAACATACCTCTACCAATACGATATGGTTCGGGCACGAACCAAATAGAAGTTGATGTATATGTAACACTCGAGGGCGAGAAGTGGTTGTAACACCCGAGGCCGAATAGGGTGGTGAGTTGTTGTTTGAATTTACATCGAAATGAGAGGGTCCTAAGGTTGTGCATGTCACTACTACAAAATGCGCAAACAACAACGTCAATTTTACAATAAATTCATATACACCGTTGTAATAGGTTAAAATTTTCGCAGCTGGTTTATAACGCTTGATTTAACGACGGGGTTGTCTAAAAAAGCATTGTAATATATGATGTGTAACAAACATCGATTCCCAGCAACTACATTTTTTTTCTATATTTTTACATTTTAAACATATATTTTATTTCATTGTTTAGTTTTTTAGTGTTACAGAGACTTTAACCTCAAAACATAAAATTCATTAAAACTAAAATTCATCTTATTATTTCATTTTTTAGTGTTATTGCCCTTAGAACTCAAACCTTCATTAAAAAAAGTGAAAAAGATGAGTATATATAAAAGAAATCTTCATTAAAATTTCAGAAAAGAAGAGTACATTGATAACCATATATTACATATTTAACAAATGTCCGAGCCCATAGCAACAAATGCATCTTCATAATCTGGGACTCTCTCCTCACTACCATAATTATAATCATAAGAAAAAGTCCTCTGTTTTTTTTCTTTTTCTTTCTTAGCTTCTTCTTCCTCACCCTTAACGTATCCTTGACAACCAAAGATCTAGATGGTTGAACCTCCTCATTTGATCATTGACGTTGTTCATTTGTGACCTTATTGGTGATGTTTCTGTTAGCATTCTCATTTGAAGAACTCATTGCTACGAAGAATATATTATGAAGAAATGTAAAATTGTTTATTTATATATGACGTTGAAGATGAAAAGTGTGATAGTTTAGTGCTTGCAATGATGATAACTTGTAATGGTTGATATTCTCGAACGATATTTTTGAAAAATAGAGAAATTTTAAATTATTATTATACTTGGGATGAGTGTTTCTCTATTCCTAGAAGAGCAAAAGTTGTAATATTACAACAGTTTCTTATAATAACCATTGTGATATATTATGTAAAATGGAACAATGTTGTTTCCAGGAGTCGAAACTTGTACCAAATAAAATGGGTATCGCTACAGTTCATATTGTGGAATATTGGATCGAACTCTAATACAAAAAAGTTTTAGTATGAAGTCGAAGCTGGTTCACATGCTAGTGCAGAAATTATACATACTGTAGTCGAAGTCAGTTATAGTATGTATATTTAATTGTTTCCTTGATTTTGTAGAGTTTGTTCCAAGGTAGAGATTTGTGAGATATTGGAACGAACTCTATGTTTAGCATGCCGTCAAAGTCCGCTCATATGTTGTTGTTTAATCAGGCTTTATGTTATGGATCCAATTGTTTAAGTTAGATTGTACCCTTAGTTAGCTTGCAATGGTAATTATTAAAAATCCCATTAGGTTAGTATGTTAGTTTTCTTATAAATAGCATACTAGTCTCTCATCTTTTAAATAAGGGAAAATAGGAAGATAAAACCCTAATTCAAAAGTGAGAGAGGTTATTTGTTATTCTTGTATACTTGTAATCTTGTTTAAAGAGAAAGGAAAGAATAACAGTTTATAACCAATCCTTGTTGTTATCTTTGGTTACCCTAAACCTTAACCCTTGTGGGTTTCTTGACTGGTCAAGGAACTGGTTATACTTTTTTCTAAGGTATCCGATTCACAACACATATGATTAATTGTTGTGATATATTTATAATTTATATACTTATCATTACGGTTATTTACGATAACTGTTGTGAAATATTTACCCATATAAGTGAATTAACTTTCCCTTATTGACTGTAGCCCCGTTTCCTTCATAACGAAACCCTAGCACCCATTTTTTTATCTTGTTCTTCACCATTAGTCATGAATCCTGTGCTTCATATATTAAGGTATTCTTCTTCTTCCATCTATTGTTAGATATTTCTCATTAACACCCATTTTCTTTAAGTTTCTTCCTACTTGTAAGCGTAATGTACATGGTGATAATACTAGCGATAATAAGCGTAATGTACATATTGTTTGTGTAACAATAGAAAATAAGGTATTCTTATACTTTAATCTTATTATTAGATATTTCGCATTATCTTGTTTGCTTCATGTTGTTTTTGTTGATTGTTCTCATTTTTGCATATTCGTATTCAATGCATTAACAAAGATCATACTTTGGCTATGAGACATATTGTTTGTGTAGTAATGGAAAAAATTATAAGTATAAAGCTATATATTATGGAAACTTCATCCACCTTGTACTTTTTCTTCATTGCTTCACGAACAAGATGTTTTTCATACTCAAGATGTTTCACAAGCTAGATGAACTTCATTATAATGGTAACAATCCATCTTGTTTTATTACAGTCCCACTTAGGTTACATTCTCAATTCTTAGGTTTTTTTTTCCAACTTTTGTTGGTTTTGTTTTGAATACTAACTAATTTTCTTTTATTTAAAATAACTGAAGTTGTATAGTAAAAATGATACATGGTGATGATGATGGTGGTACCAAGCGTATAATATGGGTTGAAAAGGTACATATATATGAAGTCCTTTTGATATTGTATATGAAATTTAGTTTATTATATACTATTTATATTTTTTGTTTCATTATCCTTTTATTGAAAAGACAATCATTCAAATTGACATACAAACTTAGAATCTGAAAATTAAGATGAATTTGAAAACCAACTTATATCAATCAATGTTTTCCGAATTGCTTGCATCTCATTCTGCACATTTTATGTTCCTTAGCATACAATATATGGTTCAATGGTCTGTTTGCTTCAATTCATCGATATCTACAATTCTACTTCACCTCATCGTCATCACTTATCACCGTGATTGTTATGATAATAAGTCATCATAACAATCACAATTATAAGCGGCGATGATGAGGTAAACAATAATAAAAAATATCGATGTATTAAAGGAAACTAACCATTGAACCATATTTGTGCTAAGGAATATAAAAAGTGCACAATGAGACGCATGCAATTTTTGGAAAACAGTGGTGTGCTTAAGTTGGTTTTCAAGAACAATTTAATTTTCAGTTATATAGTTATTTACCAATTTTAATGGTTGTATTTCTTTAATTAGGTGTATGGTAAAACAAGAAATATACATTGATATATAATAAATTAAGGGTATGTTCCACAACGGTTGAAACTCATAATCGTTGTGCTATCCAGTATATATTATAACAATTGTTATGCATAACTGTTGTAATATACCGCACGCTTTTCAGAATACAACAACGGTTCCAGGTTCGTGATTATAAGTAGCGTACTTACGACAATACTCTACATAAAAACGCATACGCACACGTCATTGTATATCTTTCACAACCGTTGTTAAATGTATTTTCCGTAGTAGTGTGTATGGAACTACATGGTTGAAGGAAGGATTATTAGGATTAATTGATACTATTAATACCAACAATACACATCTTATTTTTTGTAGTCTATCAAATAAGAACTGCATAGTTAAACGTGTTTGATTTGAAGTAGTATTTGGATGTGTTACCTTCTGTGAAGTCTCTCGGAAAACGTGTGACTGAGGACAAAACATGCTGAAAAGACATGTGTTAGTTTGTGGGGTCAGTCACTAATCCTGAAAGCAAGATGGGGTGTTATGTTAACCACTTCATTAAACCAAACGTCTTTATTCTCGGCCAAATCAAACAGTCCAACATACTTATTCTTCAAGATTTCACCTTCTATGCAAGGGTTAAAACAAAACTGCATTTTAGATATGTTTCATCACTTTTTGTGTAACTTTTTAGAGAACCAATGTATTTTAAATACCAAACCCCCACTTTCTAACTTTTTAATATCCTGCCACCAAACTGACCTAATCCTATTTATTCTATTCACTAACTTTTGGATGTACCATATTTTATCAATATGACCTTGACCCACAAATTATTTTTCTCGATTCGCATTATCCATTCCTGTTTTTCTAATAGTGCTAGATTAAATGCCCTTAAACTTTTAGTACCTAAACCCTCATCCTCTCTTTTTTGACACACCTTATCCCAATGAATCTAATTAATTTTTTGCTCTCTATATTGCAACCCCAAAGAAATTTTTTAAAGAGAGATTCAAGGTCAGATTTTATACATGAAGGTTCTTTAAAGAAATAAAGGAAATATATCTATAAGACATATAGAAAAGATTTTAAAAGTATGATTCGACTACTAATAGATAAATGCCAATTATTCCATTTCGATAATCTTTGGCCACTACAACCATCACCAATTTCCAATACTCCTTTCTTCTATGGTTACCACCTATAGGAAAGCCAAGGTATTTGAATGGAGTATTTCCGACCTTACAAATTTATCACGTGCACCACTTCTTCTAACCAAAGTTGTGGGATATTGACTCTAACTATTTCCAATCCACAAAATTATATGCCTTTTCAAAATTAACTTTAAACAACAATGCTTCTTTTGTTCCTTCTTTTAACATCCATCATCCACAAGCTCATTGGCTATAAGTATTATATCAACCATTTGACGACCTTCCAGGAAAGCAGATAGTGGTTCTGTAATAACTTTTAAAATATATGCCACTCGGACCAGGGCTTTTCGAACTCTCGCATTCCCAAACAAATTTTCTTATTTCCTTATTTTTAAATTCAACAATGAGAGCATATGTATCTTTATCACTAATTCATTTAAACTCAACATTATGTAAAACTGGTCTATTCATCTTTTGCTCTTCACACATATTGAAAAATGCTTGAATATCTCATTATTTATGTCCCACACCTCTGTTTGTTTTGTTCCATCGACTTCTATACATCTAATTTAATTGACTTTTCTTCTATTTTAAAGACATTTATGAAAGAACTTCGAGTTGGTGCCACTTTCTTGAGCCATTTCAATATGCTACAATTTTGCTTTAACATTAAGACTAGTTGAGTTAATACTTATCTTTTAGCTTTAATCTCCTCTTCAAACAATGTTGTGTTTTCACCTTTTATTTTCAAGTCACTGACTACTTTTTTTTGCCTCTTCTATTCTTCCACCTATATTTGCTATATGATTTTTACTCCATTCTCTAACATGAGTCTTAATAAATTTGATGTTTTTTTAAAAGACAAATGCACCCCATCCTTGAACTTTCAGAGATTTCCACATTTCTTTCACGAAGTTATGATACCCTTCCCGCTCCATGTGGGGTGACAATGTTAAATAAGTTAGGTGTATATAGCAAAGTTGGGCCTGTTGGCCCATCTATTATGATAATAGTACCATAACCATAATAACTACGGTTTGACTGAGCACTGGTGGGTGGAGTCAAGTAGGAAACTTCGTCATCTTCACCACCGATCGACGATTCTTGCATTCTCATCTCACACACCACAATGTCAGAAACTCTCTCCAGTTTCAAAGAAGCCACACTCTCAATCATGTCCACGCGCCACTCCTGGACCGAATTCCTCTCCCTCTCCTCCCTCTCCCTCCCATCCTCCCTCTCAGAAGCGACCACGCGCATCGGCATCAATCTCACGCGCTTCCTCTTCAACTACTCCTCCATTCTCCTCTTCATCCTCCTCCTCACTCTCGTCTACCATCCCCTCGCCATCATCCTCCTCCTAATCGCCTTCTCCGGATGGTACTTCCTCTTCTTCTCCCGTGACTCCTCCGAACCGTTCATGCTATTTAACCTAGTTTCGCTCGACGAACGCGTCGTCGTCGCGGCTCTGTCGCTTTTTAGTTTTGTTGCTATTGCTGTTACCGGCGTGTGGTGGAACGTTGTGTTGGCGGATGTAGTGGCCGCGGTTGTGGTTTGCTTGCACGGTGCGTTGAGGAGGACGGATGAAGGTGGCTTGGATGATTATGAATCGCCCTACGGTCCGATGCTCAGTGACGGTGCTGGTCCTTATTCAGCTGTTTGATTTTCAGATTTCATTATTTTGTTGTAGATTGAATTGAATTCACTAACAAACTGCTATTGGTTCATCCTTTTTGTTATGTTCTGCGATTTATTTATATACATTGTTGAAATTAGTGAGCATGTAGTGTGGATTAGGGTTTTGTGCATATAGAACTTAAAATACTAGTGAATAAATTGATTCCCCTTTTGCTTCAGTCTTTGTGTGTTTATGTTAATGTGTCTCTGTTATTGTGATGGTATGGTATTGTACTGAAGATGCTTGCCTGCTAAGTTAGTATTTTGAGCTATGAAGCCAGACACTGGAAATACGACACCAGTGCTTACACGTTGGCACCAATACTGACACGTTGACACGATAATAATTTGAAAAAAAAGTGTCGGTTTAGAGGTGTTGGTTTCAGATACCGACACTGAAATACTTTTTGTTAGAGGAGTGAGTGCTACTATAGAGATTTTTAGAGACATGAAATACAATTACAATGATGTCTAAAACTGAGAGTGGAGGAAAGAAGAGAGAAAGAACCCTGTATTATACTATCTAATATCTGTGAAGTCAGTTTGTTGAATAGATGCTTCACTTTACTCATGTTTAGAAATTGGAATAGAAATAGATCTTATCTATAATAAGTTATCTATAATAAGTAATCCTTAAGTATATGAATTTCACCAATTTAGTCTCTGAAGTATATTAAATTTGTCAATTTAAGTCCCTAGATCTGAATAGAAGGGACTAAATTGACTCATACACTTGAAGAACTACTTATTATATTCATATATTTACTAATTAAATTGAAGATTGAAGAGAGAGTGGTATTTTTAGGACTAAATTAATGGTTTAAATTCTATGAGTCAAAGTGAAAGAAAGAATGTACTAAAATGAATTGAAGGTAGTGGCCTTTTTTTAATCTTGAAGTAGCAAGTATTACTAAATTAAAAAGGAGTGATGAATATTTGACTGTATCTAATTGCTTCTGTTTGCTTGTATTTTATTAATAGTGGACTGTCATGCTAAAATGTTCAGGGACACTGTCATATTACTGTGTTCCATATTGTTCAAAACTAACACAAGCAGATTTAGATTAGTATATACCAATTGGCTGTGGGTCATATTAGTCAAGCTATTGTATTCTTGTTTGCCATTTTCTGGTAGCATTGTGTTATCCCTTACTGAGCTGATTATCTTTCTCATAGAACTCATTTCTTTTTGTAACTATAATAAGACTATAACCATGTATTTTATTCTCTGGTATGATTTTTTATTTTATATAAACTTTAAATGTTTGGTTACATTGGATTCAAATTGATTTTGACATCAGAAGTGACAAAAAAATACATAAAGATAAAAAATGTACACCATGGTTTATAGGTAATTTGTTTTTAGTGGACATTTCAATTCAATTTGTTTTTGTGGTATTAATTATACCGGGGGAACTGATGTTTGAACCACAAAATGGGACATCAAAACTCATTCGTTTGGTGCACTTTTTTATTTTGAAAACCTGTCAGTTAGATATAAAGTAAGGTAACAGACATAAAGCATCCTAAATCGCGTTTTAATGACAAGTAATATTATAATGTCATAACACGTGAATTCTTGTACAAATCATAACTAAAATGATATTTTGTTCTACAAAGTTTTCAAGCATATATTATAATTAGGAGACCTAACTATATATTTATGCGCATCTATATTATTTTATGGGACTTAGATGTGTGTAAATATGTGTTAGAGAGGATATGCTCTCATCATTTTTTATATCAGAATACTAACATGCATTGCACTCCAATTATTATTATTATTTTATTTTTATGGATACAATCCTTCATTCAAGGAAGAGAAGGACCATGGGGTGGCAGCCAAGGTGCTCACCAAGCGGAACCCCATGATTTAGTAAGCCATGTTAGGGGTTTTAGAGTTCAAATTGTGATAGATATAGACAACTTCCTATGCCATTTCTTGGTGTTATTAGTCGTATTTTCTTACATATTCACAAGTTTTGAAGATATATTCAAATGTATTTTATTTATTTATTGAAGGTTGAATTTTTCTGGAGATATATATGTGGAAACATCATAAAATAGTAAATATTGGATTTTTTCGGATAAATAAATGCTAACACACACCTAAAATTGGTGGATCTCATATATATATATATATATATATATATATATATATATATATATATATATATATATATATATATATATATATATATAACATAAAATTGGTGGATCCCATACAAAAATATATTAAGTATATTTTCTTATTATTTTTTTTCTTCGTCTTTCTAATGTGGATTCCACTAAAATAAATGATAGATTCCACACAAAAATCGTTTACTGCAGAGCCGGTGCTCGGCCAGCTTGGGCAGTGGCCAATACTCATAACTCTCAATCTCTCTTACAGTTTTGATTAGATCAACACTATCATAGCTTAGACGTGTGTTATTTTCCTCTACATAGACATACAAAAAGAAATGGTAATCACAAATTTCAATGGAGTCGACATCCGTTTTGGTATGTCAATTCCGTTATCACGACCAGCTTCTCCAAACCTTAAATCACTCACACTTGTATATTTCTTTTTGTAGTTTTCGGCGTTGGTTGCGGTTTTGGTGTAGGATGGAGTTTGAAGGCCTGTTTCTGCACTCTACTCTTTTTCTTCAATTTCATTTCTAAATTCCTTTTATTTATTCTTTTTCACAGTTTGCAACTATTTTCATGTGCTCTTTGTCCCCAATTTGGTATTCTTACTGGTTTTTTTCAATTTCCTTTTTATTCAATTTTGATGTTAATGTTTTCACTTTAGATAAATTAGTTAGGTATGCTTATATAACTGATTGAATATTATTATTTGTCAACTATTGAATCTGGAAATTTGAGGAGTGGATAAAATTTGTGAGATGAAATTTTTTAATCTTCTTCCATGAAGAGGATTTAATATTGGTGGCAGGAGTGAGAAAGTATTGTACTATGAATAAACCATTAATTTAGTCCATAAATTTTTATTCTTTTCAATTTAGCCCCTAAAAACTATGTAAAATTAATACTTAGTCATTACACTAAACTAAATCTGTAAATTTAGCCCTTCTTGTTAAAGACAATAGGGACTAAATTGATTAATTTGCATATGCTTTAGGAGCTAAATTCAAGTATTTTGATATAATTTAGGGTTTACTTGTTGTATTTATATAGTTTATTAAGGACCGGATTGGATAGAGAAATTATATGGCACTATAGAAAGAGTAAGGATGAAATGGATTTGGGGTTCCATTACAATCGTGATTCCAATGAATGTTTGTTTCATCTACTTAACGAAGATAATATGTTAGAGAAGTGAAAAATTACTTTCCATACAATCATATCTAATAATCATAGATTTTTCTACACGTTTTATGGTTGGTTCATCTGAGAACATCGTACTTATACACTTTCTTGCCTTTGTTATTCTTACTTAGATGTTTTAATCAATTTCTCGTCTCTTTTATCTTCAATTATTTCACTTCACGATGTTGAATTATTGTTATTATTGATGATGATTGTTGTTGCATATTGTGATTTATGAATTGATATTGAATTGTTGTAGTTTCCATCGTTTTACAACTTGCACACTAAGTATTCGATAAATTGTTTCAACCAATTTTTTTTTCCTTTTATGATCTTTAAATTTTTGCACAGGCTTAATAATTATTATGGCTTCGCCACTGCTAAGGTGTATATTGCTAATGCACATCTACATGAGTGTGTATTAGCATGACATATATATATATATATATATATATATATATATATATATATATATATATATATATATATATATATATATATATATATATATATATATATATATATATATATATATATATATATATATATAATCCAGAACCATTTGGAACATATATTCGCACAACACTCTTCTTCCCCCCACTTATTCATTTGTTTTATTTCTCTAAAAATCTTAAAACTTCTCAAAACTCTTCACATTTTTTTTCAAAACATGATTTTTTCCGTTCGAGATCATCAAGGAGCGTCTGTTTTAACAATAACAGTTTCCAAATCCTTCCAAACTTGATTTATACGATAATTTTTCGTGTTTTTGATAAATACTCTAGTATTTTTCTTAAACGAGTTAGAATGTATTGTTCTGGCGTATCTGTATGCGAGGTTGAGAGAGGGATGCTTGTGGAATGCGAAACATGTGACAGACACTTCCCGAGGATCGCTGGCTGGGCCAGTGTGGCTGACTACACCAAGGACATGTCGCGTTCCTGTGCTTCTGCCCACTCAGAGGGAACCAGACGGTCAAGCCTTTCAGAGTCTATCTCGATCGGTTGGTTGCTGAGGACATCCATTACAACTGCTATGTCGATCACCGTGAGACACATCCTTTTAATGACATATCAGTATACTCCAAATGGTTGATCTGCAGTTCAGTCTTCATTGTTCCTTGTCTGCCCGAGCATGTCTTGCAACAGTTTGGGTACACCCAGACGATACCCATGCATCTTGCTATCTCCGTTCCTCTTGGCTTGACATGTATACAGATCGCTAAGATATTTGCTAACAATGAGAGACACCTAGTACCCGACGAGGCTCAGACGACCATATCACTAAATGACTAGAGCTATGTTGAAGGTTATATCAGTTGGTTCTTTACCGTCTCACACCCGTACATGGTGCCCACTGCTCCAGGATCACCACCTAGACCATTTCATCAGAAGATTCTATAGGAGAAACAATCTCGGTTGGATCACACTCATGATGTCTAGCCTCGTTGTCGTCGGATGGTCAATATGGTGCGGGCATGCATTGACGTCGTTTTTTCCCCTGAGAGGTCTGGTGGCAGGCGAATACTGGATGTGAATATTGTAGAGGAATGTGAGGCACTTATGTACCGCAGACATCGTGCGAGGACGGGGAGATCAATGACCGATGACGCAGACCAGAAAATCGAGGAGGCAATAAAGGTAGAAGAGACGGCAAATGAGACAATGGAGATGTTGTCGGGCATATTCAATAGTGTTTGTTGTGTTTTTATTTATGTACTATTGTTTGTACCATTTTTCTAGTTTTTTTATGTACCTTTTGTGACATATGACATATGACATATGACATTATTTTTCGGCGGATTTAAGACCTGACTATCCGTTTTGTCATCCCTACCCTACATCGACACCCTATACCGACACTGATATATTGACATCGATTATAATTTTAAAAATAAAAAAAAATGAATAAAATTACAATCAATACGAATTCGAACATAGTTTTTTTCTCCGTCGGTGCTATCATGTGCTTTGATTTTAGGCATGGCAAAGGGACGAGTCAAGGATAAGGGAGATGTTCTAATATTGAATTAAAAGGAAGATAAGTTGGAAAAGAGTGTTTAACTTATTACTCATGTTAAAAGTATTTATAGGGCTACAAATAACGACTAGTTTGAATAACAATTAGTTTGAATAATATCGAGTTTGAATAACGACTATTTTGAATAATATCGAGTTTTGATAACGTCTAGTTTAAATAATTGCTAGTTTAAATAATATTGAGTATGAATACTAAAAGAAATATAATAAGGTGAACACTCTGATATCCTTGGATTTAATTGGATACTAGTATCTTCATCCAATAAAACACTCACATTCATTGTCATGTCATTTATTATATTTTAAAATTAATTTTAACTAAAAATATCGATACACAATTATTTATCATGAGTATCTAAGAATTTAACATATTATAATAATAATAATAATAATAATAATAATAATAATAATAATAATAATAATAATAATAATAATGTGAATCTAAAAACTATTTAACATATATTTCTTATCTTTCACATCAAAATTTTTTTATCTTGTATTCCTACATTTAACCCCATAGTTCTATATATTTTTAAAAATTATAATTTTATCCTTTTCAGTATTTATTTATTTATTTATTTTTATTTTTATTTTTTAAGAATTTCCGGAAGTGTAATTAATTTTTTTTATCTTGTATTCCTACATTTAACCCCATAGTTCTATACATTCATGTTTGTTACTTTCGAAGTGTAATTTTTTATTTTTTTCTCAACCGGAAGTAACATCTTTGTTACTTCCGATGTGTATTTTTTTTCTTAATCGATTGTTATTTCCGGAGTATTTTTTATTATTTTTTTTTTCTCATTCGAAAGTAACACCCTTGTTACTTTCGAAATGTATTTTTTATATATTTTGTTTATATATATTTTTTAATTTTTTTTCACTCTAGTTAAGAAACATGAATGTTCCTTTCATGATATGCGGCAAAGACCAGACAAATGTATATACAACAAAGATATTTTAACCTACAGAAGAGAAGAGGTTAATTAGATGGATTATGGAGGTTGGACTCAGAAATAGAGTCATTGTTATAATAACTCGTTCAGACACAAAGACCGGTAAGAGAGGAAGAAACAAATTATTATAACTATGACTCTATTTCTGAGTTCAACCTCCCTAATCCAATTAGTCATTTCTTCTCATGTTGGGAAATTTTTCTGTAGTAGAGAATATCTCTGTTGTATCTACATTTGTCTGGTCTTTGCCACATATCATCAAAGAAACATTCATATTTCTTAACTAGAGTGAAAAAGAATACACTCCGGAAGTAACAAGGGGTTACTCCCGGTTGAGAAAAAAACAAAAAAAAAACACTCCGAAAGTAACAAAAGTGTTACTTCCGGTTGAAAAAAATATATATTTTGGAAATAACATAGGTGTTACTTTCGGTTGAGAAAAAAAATACACTTCAGAAGTAACAAGAGTGTTACTTTCGGTTGAGACAAAAATAAAAAGAAATATATTCCAGAAGTAACAAGGGTGCTACTTCCTGTTTAACAATTTAAAAAAAAAATAAAAAAATAAAAAGGATAAAATTAAAATTTTAAAAAATATATAAGAGTATGAGATTAAATGTAAGGATACAAAGTAAAATTTGCTCACATTAGAAATAACAAAATCTGGACCAACTATTTGGATAAACATTTTATTATCTCACAAAAACAATTATATCATCCAAACATAATTTATATAATGTTAGAACATTCTTAGAATTTTTTATTCAAATATCCTACTTTCTCAAAAAAAATCCCCTAATAATCCACTTTTTAAATTAATTCTCTATCTACCCCATTTTTCATAAAAAAAAATGAATTTGCTGGTAAATCCAATTACTTACTGATTTTCCTATATATTTGACATTACCTGTAAATTTACCTATATCTGTAGGTAAAAATTCGCAAGTAAATTCGCAGGTAATCTCAAATCTGTAGATAACTGGAATTTTTAAGAAAAATATAGGAAGCGCCAACTCAATTGGCGTCTCCCCTTTAAATCAATTTTTTTTTGAAAAGTAGATTGAGAATTAATTTGAAAGATAGGGTAGTTAGGGATTAAAATTGAAAAAATGAGATAGTTATTTAATAAGAAAATAAATGGGGTTGTGCGTAAAAAAAATCAATTTTAAAAATATTCATGAATAATCTACTAAATGCAATTAATCATGTATTTAAACTCCATTAATCACTTAATGACAAAAACACTATGTTGTGTGTCAAAAATCAATATGGAAAACGTAATTAATCACAAATTAAGCTATGCTAACCATTTAATAAGATATGAAATCAATATATTTATGTCAGAAAAACATTTTCGGACAAATATAATTGAGAGGTTAAAAAAACCAATACAAAAGAGAATAAAATCTTAACCGTTTCTTTTTCTCATAAAAGTAAAGTGTCATAAATCAAGTACGCATGCCAATAATATATATATATATATATATATATATATATATATATATATATATATATATATATATATATATATATATATATATATATATATATATATATATATATATATATATATATATATTGCTATGCACTGTCAGTGTAAATTGTTTTACACAGTGCATCACAACCACTCAAAAAGATTACTTCTTAAATAATTAAAATCAAAGTCAAATTATAATTAAAATTTAACGGTTACGATTAACTAACAGTGTAAAACTGTTTTACACTATCGATATATATATATATATATATATATATATATATATATATATATATATATATATATATATATATCCGAACCTACCCAAAGTTGATGGAAAAATTCCGCTTTATTTGGATTTGAGTCCGGGTTTACGTTTTTCTCGATTGAAAAATATGGGAACAAATCATGCAATAGGGACACTAGTACCAACTCTGAATCCGTCCCCGAACCTACCTCATTTATTTCATTATGTACATTATTATTTAGTTTTGTTAATTTGAAATATTAAATATTTATTTTGATTTATATTAATTATTTAAAGGTTTAATTGTAATTTTGATCCTCTATTTTTATTTTATTTTTTAATTTTAGGTTCCCCTATTTTAAAATCCAGAACTTTTGTCTCTCTACTTTTTTCATTTTTGATTTCTCTATTTCAAAATCTGAAATTTTGATCCCTTATTTTTAACTTTATTTTTTTTATTTTTCCCCCTTTTCCAATTGAAAATGGGACTAAAATCAAAAACTAACTTAAAATAGGGGATTAAAAATAAAAGAAAAAAAGAAAATATAGGAATCATAATTCCGAAATTTAAAATAAAGGAATCACAAATAAAAAATTTGAAAATGGGGAGACTAAAATTTTAGATTTTAAATTAGGGGGATCAAAATTAAAAATAAAAATAAAAATATGAGAACCAAAATTATAATTAAGTTTAAATATTTGATATATATATATATATATATATATATATATATATATATATATATATATATATATATATATATATATATATATATATATATATATATATATATATATATATATATATATATATATATATATATATATATATATATGAAATTGGTTGGGATTGTTTTATTTTATTATTTGGAATGTAATTGGATTTTGAAAAAAATAAATATTTCTTTAAAACATTTGATTTTACTAAATGAATAGTGGCGGACCGGGGATACCCGAACCCAATCCGAACCCGCTTAGGACGAGTTTGAGTTTTAATTCTCCATCATCGTTTAGGTTTGGGGTGGTGAATGAAGATTGTTTGGGGATTCTGGTTTGGATTTGAGGGAGGTAAAATTTGTCCCCGACCCGCCCCTTTGCCATCCTTAAAATCAAGGCACATGATAACACCGACGGAAATAAATTGTGTTTGAATCCGTATCGATTGTAATTTCATTCATTTTTTTTTATTTTTAAATTATTATTGATGTCAATATATCAGTGTCGGTATAAGGTGTCGATGTAGGGATGACAATACAAATAGTCCTCTCTACCTCGCCTTAAATCCGCCAAAAAATAAGCGGGACAGACAAACTCGCTGAGAGAAATTGGACTTATAAATCTAGCCTATCCCATCAAGGTGATAGATTGGCGGACGGCTGATTTGTCCGTCTATTTTTTTAAATAATTTTTTAATAAAATAAAAGACTTTTTTTTTTACATTTCAGTATCAAATCAACAATTAAAAAACATAAAATAACATCTAAAAGTCTAAAACAATCAAGAAATTTCATTAAAAATAGAACCATCAACAAAAGTTTTAAAATTATAGTTCAAATATTAATATTCAATCATCTAAAATAAATATTGAGAGATTGATAACTAGAATAGCAATATGACGAGTCAATCCGCTCGTTTTTGGCGGACTTAAGACGGGGCAGGTTGAATCGATAGATGGATAATTTTTTTTAACCCAACCCGACAATTTTTGACGGGTTGTGAGCCGGCTCGGCGGATCCGATAGCAGGCTCTCTGCAAGTAAAACCACGATAAATTTCGAACTAAACTTCAACTTTAGAGTCAAAAGCTCAAATTCTATCTTTAAACTAAATTAAATCCGAAACAAAATCCAATTCTAACCAAAAACATTCAAACAGGTCAAAATCAATTTTATAATTCTAAAATAAAATCACTTCTATCCCTATCAAAAGTTGAATCCAAAGAAGTCTAAAAATAGTTCATGTATGAATCCTCATCTCAACTCAAGCCTTTCTACCATAAGAAAGGACCATAACAAAATTCTCAGCAGAACTTCCAACAGATGTCTCAATCATTTCTTTCTTTGACATTGTTTCCAACCACATCTCCATCAAGTTTTGCACCTGCATTGAACAATAAACTGGCTTCCCTCCTAGTAAAATCTCCACCTGTCAAAGTATAAACATAAATAATCAAAATTTACATTAAGTTTCTCAAAAAGTTGTAAATTTTAATACATTGGTTCATACTAATGTGAGAAAACCAGCTTACCTCAGCTTCACTAGCAAGATCAAGCTTCTGCACAAGATACTTTTTGATATATGAAACAGTTAAACTTCCATCCCTACAAACATTCAAAGTACTGTTTAGATTATACTCAAGTGAATAGGATTGTTTATGGTCCGAACGGAACTCTTACAATAGTTCGATAACGATTAATCAAACCATGTTAATAGTCTGTCCTGAACCAAACTGGTATAGAGATTTGGTTCACTCAGAACTATCTTTAAAAATACCAAACTGTACTTTTTTTAATTTATCCGATTTTTCGGGAACCTGGTTGTACTAAATTGTTACTATTGACCGATAATTAGGACTGTTGAGTTCACTTTGTGAACTGTAAGTCACATATCGAGTTTTTCAGCGCGGTTCAGTTAAGGATAAGAAAAAAATATACTTACTTGACTCTTAAGTAATGAGAAGATATTTGTGGCAGCGCACCGAGTTCTCTGCATCCATAAATTCAAATATCATATATACGATATAAGTTTTCGGGAGATGAATATTAACCAGACATGAAAAGTAGTCATACCGATCCTTAGAAGCGACCAAGGAGAACCAAAAAGGACCAAATTCTTTTTTGGTTTCAGTTTCAGGTGGTGCAGGAAGGTTCAAGTCCTCAGAAAATCTCACTCTTTTTTCTTTGTTTGTGTCCACCCTCTTAATCTTAAACTTCAAGGAACTAGATTTAGATGGACCAGACTCATTTTGATCGCCACCAGCTTCTGTGTGGTGGCTACAATGCTTGTTAAGATCAACCTTAGATACGCTACGAGAATCGTCGTTGTCACTAGAGTCCACAAGCATTGGAATGACACCATTTCCTTGCAGGATGGAGTCATTAAGAGACTTGTCCGCGTTTGTTGGTTCCACAAACCAATTCAACGGCTCGCTAACAGCAGCAGCTTTTTCTTTCCTTAACTCACCTTTGTCCTTTGAAACATTCTTCAACACTGATTTCTGGTTTGATGATTCTGGTTTTGAAGAACTCTGCTAATCATAGTATACAACAATGTTGTTAAATAAAGACTATATTGGCACTATAGTGCTACATTGTTCCGAAATTCAGTTTTAGTATAAAGTGTTGTCAAATAGAGGCTATCAGCATTTTAACGCTGCAACGTAACGGAATTTGAACAAACTGATATATCAGATAAAGAATAGAGGACTAGAAAAAAAAAAGTTTCCCTTTTACCTTAAATCTGATTTTTGGAGTCTCGGTGAATGCTTCAAGCCGAGGGAGGAAATCGTCTTTCTTTCCATCAGATGCAACTTTGTCAGGCTGAGAACTAGAATCTAATTCAGTTCTGATAAACTTTTTTCTCGCCGCATTTTTTGCTTTTCTAGCAGATAGAATTGTAGAAACTTCATCCAAAATCTCTATTCCTCGTTGCTGTTTCTGTTTCGCGTCTTTCTTAACATCCGCTGCAACAGCGATTTCAGAAGCAGGAGTTTTCGGTTCCTGCCGCGGAGTGATAAGAACTTCTTCCTGCAGCTGCCTTGGCTCTTGTAGAATCTTCTTTCCTTTTCTTACCTCTTTCTTAAATTTCTTTGAATCTTTTTTCGCCTTTTTCGCGTTGGACTGCCAAGAGGGTTGAGAGTTCTTCTTTTTATTGGTAACTAATTGAGTTGAAGCAACATTTTCATTTGTCTTAAAATATTTTCTTGTAGAGGTGACAATCTTACTAAGCATTTCTATCTTATTATTATCAGTCCTGTAAATTTCCATTTCCACGGTAAGTTCAAGAAAACTCTACAAAAGGTAAAACTAGAAACAAAACCAATGAATTGCTACAACATATGAACCACTTAAGCAGACACCTATTACAACACTGACACATCACACCGGTAATATAACGTGACAAAATTAAATAATTGAATTTAACCACATGTGTCATATCGTCTCAGTGTTCAACACTGAGAGATACAGACGCATATTGGACACCAGACACTAACAAGATAAGTCGGGTTGAAGGCGAATACCTTAGTTTGTCTAATGGAGAACATCCCAAGTCTACATTGCATATTGGGCAATGGTTTAGATTCTCATCAACTATCTTGCTTTCTATACATTCCCTGCAAACTGTTATAAAACTCAGAGATTTAACTACAAGGAAAACATGAAAAAACAACATAAATCAAAACCTAGTTTCAAGCATAAGAACAAGGTAAAAAGAAAAACTTACAACTATCCAAGCATTCAGAAATTACTGTGGCATTCCTCAAAACTCGATCACACAAACTACACGAGAAGAATGGCGAGAGCTTATCATATTTAAACACTTCTCCATATTCCATTGTTATTGTCTTTTTATAAGAATACCTGTCTCTGAAAAAGACACACACGTAAGCACTTGTTCTCCTCCATATTCACGTAATTACATGGTGCATGTCACCAAAACATGACAGTTTCTACAACGTTCGAGAATAACAAAGAAAAATAGTTGAGAAACAAACAAGAAAGGGTTTCGAGGATTGAATTTGCACGGTCGATTCTACGAAAAACGAAAAGTGGGATTCTTGGACTATCGAAATGTGTTGTTCGGTTTGTACTATGATTGAGGTGGTTTTTGTTTTTTATGTAATGGAGGCTCAAGAACAAGGTAATCAAAAATCAAAAATCAATAACCAAACACATCAAAAAAATCAGAGATTAATCTTTTGTTTTTTAATGTGACAGAAATTAAGATTGTTGTGTGCGTGCGTGAGAGAAGAAACGGCATAAGTGTTTATTCTTAATTATAAATTAAATAAATAAGTTTCTTTCTTTATTCAACCTAAATATCCTATGTTGAGTGAAATTAAATTGAACATGATTAAGGTAAGAACAAAATTTTAAAATAAGTTGATACTATACTAAGATTGTAACCACTTTATTTTAGAAAATGTAGAAAATGCTAACAAGTATTCTAAATTAAAAATTGAGAAAACAAAAATAAAAATTGCGTATAAAATTTATTTTAAACTTTTGAGAAATTGAGGACCCAAAT
Source organism: Lathyrus aphaca (assembly GCA_963966055.1). Taxonomy (NCBI): domain Eukaryota; kingdom Viridiplantae; phylum Streptophyta; class Magnoliopsida; order Fabales; family Fabaceae; genus Lathyrus; species Lathyrus aphaca. The sequence goes on along the minus strand of OZ014520.1, from coordinate 160,964,573 downwards.
ATGAAGACCAAACTATTGAGTATTGTTTAAAATAAGTAAAAAATTAAATTTACAATAGCTTTTAAAGAAGTGTCATCTTAATATAATATCAGAGTGGATTTAAAAATATCAACATGAAAATGAAATCACTAACCATCTATATATATTAGATTTGATGATGGATATTATATATACTTATAAGATGACTTTTGAAAATAAAATTCAAACTATTTTATCATTGCTAATAATTCAAATTACTATAGTTAACAAGTATCAGTACCTCTCGACACAAGTTCTGAATTATTAGGATCTCTTTTTCATGAAATTAAGAATACAAAATAAATAAATAAAAATCAAACTATTTTATCATTGCGAATAAGATGAAGCCAGACATTGAGTGTTATTATGAATAAAGAAGATCAATATTAAATTAAAAATGTGTTCAATAATATATAAGTGAGATGATTCTTGAGTCAAATGCTCTAAGATTTTAGGTAAAATATCTTGTATTTAAACTACATATGTGTATACTCCTAGTACATTATCACGATTCAAATGTATTTTTTTAAAGTAAGCAATTAGATTTTACTAAAAAATAGTATAAAGGGTGCTAAAACCCGAATTACAAAAGACAGGAATGATACATCTACTTGATATAATCAATAGAGACACAATACCAATTATAAAACTTGCACCTACGCTTCTCAAAACTAGAGTTTACACACAACATGATATTAATCTTCAAATATTTTGTAGTTTTTCCCATGAATCAACAATGATATCAAAAGTCAATATCAAAATTCAAAATGCTATTGAAAATCACATGAAATTTAGACACTACATATCAAAATTCAAAATAATTTTAACAAGAATTAACAATAATAAGTTTGGTAAAGAAGTTAGAATACTTGAATGTGATCACCTTTTCTTTTCTTGAATCAATAACACCTATCTGTATCCACTTTTCACTTTACTTCGCATCTGTTGAGCCAATAAATCTTTCTGCAATCATAAAAAAATCTTCAGATTTAAGTTTTTTTATAAGCAAAGAACAATTATATTAGATCGGGACATACAGGATGTCCAATCTAAAACACAGAACAAAGAGAAATAAAAGGTTAGAAATTAATCGAAGCAAGAGTTTAGATTCTCACACCAATCTAACCAACCTCTAGCCCAATTGAAAATATTTAAAAGCAACTAACATTCCCAAGCAACGAACTTGATCATAATTTTACATTATTTTATAATTATATGACACCTTAGATTCAATTCAATTAACTAAATCCAGTGATTTACAAGTGTCGTCAATAGTTAAACCCTAGATTTCTCCCCATTAGAAAAATGTGAAGTCACACAATAAAAAATTCTCAACTATTAGATGAATACTAGATGATGGATAATCTGATTATACCAACTCCATTTTGAATTAATAGATGTCAAATGATCTTCGTCAAACCCTAAAATCGATCCGAACGGAGACTCCAAATCGTAAAATATTTTCGATTAACAAAATTTAAAAATTGAATATAATAGCTAATAACACTAATGAATTGACATAATAGAGTACATATTAAAAAATTTGCCGCATATGTCATTATTTGGCCTAAATATCAATAATCAAAGATTGATTTAGATCAAAATATGAAATTAAACACATCCCCTTTAATCTCCTTCCGAATCATATGTAATACAACAAAAAATGGTGGATTGGCTTCAGATTTAACAAGATTAATACAGAAATGAAAAAGAAGAGAGAATGAATGAAAAGTACCTAGTTAATCTTGGATGAAAATGGTGTTCAAGCAAGTTCTCCCATTTGAATTAGAAGATGGTGGGCATGCATCTAGAAACTGTTTTTAATATATATATATATATATATATATATATATATATATATATATATATATATATATATATATATATATATATATATATATATATAAAATTCAGGATCAACTTACTCTAAAAGTAAGTTTTTTTAAATTACTCTATAATCGTAACCTTTAAATTAAATTCAATCCAATGGTTATAAGTATAAATATTAATTTAACCATTGAATTGAATCTAATTTTAATGCTACGATTATAGAGTAATTTAAAAAATTTACTCTTTGAGTAAGTTATATATATATATATATATATATATATATATATATATATATATATATATATATATATATATATATATATATATATATATATATATATATATATATATATATATGAGATTTATCTAGTGAAAAATAATAATCTTATATGAGTGAGGAAAAGATAACAACCATTTGATTTAAAATAAAATGTTGAGATTTAATATATGATTACATGATCCTTTATTTTCTCAACTGTTAAGAAAAAGATCATGTAATGAGATATTAAATCTCAACCATTTATTTTAAATCAAACGGTTGTTATTTATTCCTCTCATTTTCGTTGGATTAGTTAGAAGGATGTTTGTCTTCCTCACGAGAATAGGGGGTTAAATATCAAAAACATGGAAGACTTTAATTTAGCCCTTATTAATAAATGGAGATGGAGAATACTACAAAGTCAAAATGTTCTTTGGTATAATTGGTTGAGAGCCCGATACAGAGACATTGCTACCAAGGTTATGTGTGAAGAAGATAACAAAAAAAGTGCTCCCACGATGTCTATTTGGTGAAATGATATTTCCCCGATCGGTAAGAAATTTTCTAATGATCCAATCATAGATTGTAGTAGATTCAAGGTTGGAAGAGGTTACTCAATTCCTTTTTGGGAAGCTAGATGGATGGGGAACATAATTTTGAAGGAGGAATTTTCGGATTTGTTCGCGGCATCAAGTTTGAAGAGGGTATTGGTTGCGGGTAGGGGGTGGACTGACGATGTTGGTTTTGGGGGGACTTTGGTCTTGGAGGGTCATTAGCACTTAATTCTCATCTAACGGTTGACTTAGTTTCTTAGAAGGAGAGGGTTAGAAATCATGGAATTTTGGAGGAACATTTTGACAGTATTTCTTGGGCTTAAAAATTCGAGTGTGGTCTTTCGATAGCTTCTTATGTTTTTTGTGCGTTTTATTGTATTCCTTTTGGTCCCTTTAATAGGTACGATGAGACTTTGTCTTTAATTTGAAAGATGGAGGTTCCTTTCAAGATAAAGGTTTTTGGTTGGAGACTTCTTGTGAATAGACTTCCAACAAAAGATCTTTTGGTATATAGAGGTATTAATTTTTACATTGATTCTTTGAAATGTGTTTTTTGTGGGGTGGCTTTGGAAAACATGAACCATTCCTTTTTTTGCTTGTGATGTGGTTAAGTTGATATGGAGAGAAATAACCATTTGGTTGGGTAAATCGGAAGAGTTGGAGGATGAGTGTTGTAACACCCACTTTTCCTATTTTAGAAAATAACAGAATAACGTGTAAAATCAGAGTTTTTTTTATCCAAAATGGAATGCCACATCATCATAAATAAAAATAAAACTTCTTTATTAAAACAACGGAAAAATACGAATTATTCAACTCAAGGCAAATTGCCAACATCTATAAGACTCATCAATATCTCATGGTTTACAACTTTTCAATCAAAGTGCTATATGTAACAAAATATAATGAATAAGTAAAACATCAAAAATAATCCCCAAATATCGTGTTACGTATTGTAACACCCCAAATTTTCCCTTTTCTTTTTAAGCATCATATCACATCATATTCATCATGAACATATCATATTCTTGGCATCCTAGCATGGAAGGATGAATCATAACATTCTCATGACCTAGCATTAGGCATATGATCATCTGTGGAGGTTTTTTGAAGCATCACAAGCTATGACAATGGGGCCCAATGGATTTTTTCAAGTCCTATGAGGGGTCTATATTGCTTTCACAAGTTCAAGATCATTCACAAAAGCTCAGAAGTTTGGAAGATCATCAGGGAATTCAGGCTAGGACAAAGCTCCTACACAGTGATCCCAAATTAGGGTTTGAGTTTCAAGCATGAAAACTTTAAGAATTTGGCCATTTCATTTGGGCAAAGTCTCTTACATGTAAAGAGGATCCTAGGGATGAAATTTGGTGAGAAAATTCCTTGTGGAAGTCAAGTATTTCTTCAGTTGCTTGTAAATGAAGTAATTGGTCAACTGTGCATTCTGAAAGTCAACTGTGAGGTTTCAAGGGGTCCAACCCCATTTTTCTAGCCAAGGGATGTTCTTATGACATTAAAAGAGATTTAGCAAGATTAAAGATCAAGAATCATGAGGTTTTGAGGTGTTTTGCAAAATTGGCATAAGCTTGGTCATGGAAAATGCCATTTTTTGTAAGTTTTTGCCCTAATTTTCAAGTAAGCATAACTTTGTGAAAAAATCTTCAAATGGACAAAATCCAAACATGAAAGTTGAAGATTAAAGCCTCCCATTTTCAAAAAGTACAAGTACTTTTTCATAGCCTTTATGGTTTAAGATTTAAGGCCCTCGAAAATTTCAAGGAAATTAGGGCAAGGCATGCATTTCAAAGCTTCCACAAATGCAAAACTACATGGAACTTATTTTTGAGTGTTGGTATGAACCAAATAAGGTCACAAAATTATAATGCATTGCAAGAAATCCACTTTGCTCCAAAAATAATACCAAATTCGTGCATGATGTGAGGGTTATTTCATAAGTGTAAAATTTGCATGATCATGAGAATTGTGTGATCCTTACATCCAAGGGCCATGATAGTTGTTGTTTTGAATTAAGGGTGAGATTTTGAAAGCACATGGGCAAGGAATGAGTGGAATGCACAAGTAGAATGCCTCATCACACCAAACTTGCCAATTTTGCAAATTCTCTCCCACACTCCCACCTCACGTGCATTCTTCCTCATTCTTTCAGCATTGTTTCTTGAGACCATATAAAAGAAGCTAGGGTTTTAGTTTGCCTCAGATCCATCCCATTTTCATCACTCCATAGTTTTTTCACTAGAAGCAACTTTCTCCGAATCTCTTTATTCTTCCACTCTCTTCACAAACTTCTTCCATATTCTTGTTCAGTGAGTCACAAAGATCATTATTCCATCATTCATTTAAGCTAAAAGTGCAAGAATATAAGGGTGCCATTCAAAGGCAGGTTGCTTTGAAGCTTCAGATTCAAGTTCTATCAAGCATCCTCTTGCATTTATTTTGCAAGAGGAGATCAAAAGAGTTAGATCTGCAGCATTTGGAGCATTTTCTTGGTGGTTTTGAGGTGTCTCCATCTCAGGTAAGCTTCTGAATCCATGGATCTGGAATTGGCTTTTGATGTGTGCTTTTTGATCTGTGAAGTTTGCTGATTACACTGCATGTTTTAAATTCGAAAATGATGCATTATTGAGCTTTGTATGTTGATTTGAAGTTTCATGGTGAAACCTGTTTCTCTTTGATCCAGCTGGTTCATTGCTCCTTTGTGAATTTCATGGCCATTTTTGGACTAAGCGTACCTTGTTTATTCAATCTGGACAGTTTGTCCATTTTTATTAAGGTTTGTTCATTGTTTTTATTTTCCGGTGCCGGAGCCCTAGCTCTGGTCACCGGATTCTGGGCTGGTGTTATTTAGGGTTTGAAGGAGGAAGATGACTCCTGAGCCCTTGGATTGTATCATCTTAACGTCCACCATCATGCCAGCACATAAATGAAGGGCCCTCCCCCTCATGTGTTTCCTTTTTCTTTTTTTATTCTGAATAATACAAATTGTTTCTCACCTCACAATAAAAGCATGTTCCCTCACTCTCCAACCAATCATTTGCTGACTTACTTAAATGAGTTGACTAATATCCAGCGTCCTTCAGATCTGATGGTCCCTGATTTTTCCAGATTTTCTGAATTTACACCACATAATTGTGAGGCTGCGCTGACTTCTGGGTGGGCTTGACTTGATATCCCCACCCCCCATACGCATAAGCCCAATAAACTGAACTGATCCTGCTTGCTATTCATACCCCCAGCCTGTTTCATTTTTATTTTCTTTTCTTTTTATTTTCATTTTAATATCAGTTTGGATTTTAATTTTTAAAAATAGTTTTAGGTTATTAAAAATTCTAAAATAATTCAGGAATGTTATCTTTAGTTTTCTTTAATTTTTGACATTTTTATTTTCCATTTATTTTATTTTGACACGTGTAAATTAATTCTCCCTTTTAATTAATTCATTTTATTCCATTTTGAACCTTGCTGACTTGTCCATTTTTTATATTGATCCTCATTTTGAATTTTTGGTTGGTTCTTTTTGCTTTGGACTCATGATAGGATGTAGTTTCTTGGTGATTTTTATTATGATTTTTAGAATCTTGATTAATTGGTTTTGGTCCTTAACTTGTGAGTGAAGCTTTTTAACCCTAGTTGATGTTTGACCCCTCATTTGACTTGCTTGACTTCTGAATTTATTCCTATCCTTTTGGCATGTTGTTATATCATGATTGAGGATCTCTTGTCCAAGGTTGTGGTTTTTTTTGGGTGCATACTTGAATTGTTTTAAATTTTTGTTTTTTGACTTGTCCCATTGTGCTTCTTTTTGATCATAAGCCCCCTCCTTAGCTTAGAAGGGCACTTGTGCCAACTTCTTCATCTTGTTTAGGGTCTCTTTAGGGCATTGACACCTCTCTGATCTTGGGTTAGGGTTTGTGTTTTGGAAAACTTTTAATTTGTTTTCCTTTGGAGTTCTTCCATTCTTATGTCCATCCACCTCACTTCCTTTGCTTCTTTCTTCCCATAATGTGATTGCTTGACCATATGCCTCTCTTCTCTTCGCCTATCATGCTCTTTAGACACTTTTCTAACTTGAGTAGGGTTCTGGACTTGTGCTTTGAGGTTGTGTTTTGTTTATTTTGCTTTGCTTTGCTATGTGGTTCATGTTGCCTCATGTTGATTGGTGTGCTTCTTTTATCATTCTTGTGACTTGTGTTAGCATTGAGCATTTATGTATATGACTTCACTTCTGTTTGTATGATGTTGGTATGGCATTGTGATCATTTTATATTGCCTTTGTACTTGTGTCACTAACCTTTTCAGGGGCTTTGGTAAGTGAGAGGTGTGGATGTGATTCCCACATCTCCAGATCTTATCTCTTCTCTTCTTATTCTTATTTGTTCTAACCTTGTGATTGTTGGGCTTAGGCCTTTCTTCCTCTTCTTTCTATTCTTCTTTCTTCTTCTTCTCTTCTTCTTTCTTTCTTCTTTAGGATAGTAAACCTCATTAACCTAGGATTTCCATGCATGATAACACTTAGGATTCATTAGTCCCCCCACTAGACTTTTGCCTTTGTGATCCTTTTGGTTTCTTTTCTCTTCTCATCTCAAAGCCCTAAAGAAGATACTCAATAAAGATTGAAGTGATATCTTGAGCAATAGCCTTATCCTATGAGACACTTGTAGTCTTCCCATCTTGGGATAGTACAAGCTTGTCTTGTGATGCACAAGTCTGATCAGGATATCATCTTCACCAAGAAAATCATAAAACACACTTCTCCATTGTAAATACAAAAACACTTAATAAGTTAATGAGTTAGTGAGCTTAAGCCCTAATCTCTGGATTCAAGTTTTGGGGATCTTCTCCTTACTTGAGTGTGCTTGTTCTATTATTCCATCTTAGAATGTAGTGACAAGTGCACATTCCATGGAAAAGAGCTTGAGTTCACTTCCTTGTGACACACTCATAAAAAGCTTCATAAAAAACACAAACAAACAATAAGCGTCTTTCCTTCGGGAATTATTTTCTCATCTCCTTCGCTCTGTACGTGAACTTGCTCCTACTTGTCATTTTGCAAGACGGTAACGCACTCGTCGTCCGAGTCTGCAACACCTGAGCATTGGCATAGGCAGTTCAAGCCTTAAGAAATAAGCAATCCTTTCCACCCCTAGTTAGGGGAACTACGACATCTCTGATCCTCATTTTCCCGATGAGGTACGTAGGCAGCGGGGTAGGGTCCGTTCGAGCACAATCTTTATTTTCCCTACATTTTTTCCTTTTCATTTCTTTTTTTCATTTCTTTCTCAGTTCCTTTTCCAGTCCCAGTCCCTTTTCTTTTTGCAGCGGCTTTCATTCCTTCACCCTTTGAAACAGATTTCTTTGCAAGAGTGGATCCCGTCGGGTACGGCGGACGATCTGGGTGCTAATACCTTCCCAGGTCGTAACTGACTCCCGAACTCAGTCTCTTTGGTTCGCAGGACCCGTGTCCTTCCTTTTCTTTTCTTTTGGTTTGTGCAGCATTACCATTCCCGTTCCTTTGGGATAAAAATGCCTGGCTGGCGACTCTATTCTTTTCCGCGCCACTTTCGCGTTTGTACCAGGATGGAAATCCGGGGAGCGACACGTATCAGAGCGATCTTATGAATCGAACAAGCAACACGTAATCCATGCACACTTAAGTACCTGGATTATCTGTGCTTCCAAGGAAGCACAGACACAACAACAACAACAATAAATGGGTGAGAAACACATTCAATAATTAACGATATATAATACATTTCAAGGAGTAGTATCTCACGCAACCAACATACACAACAATAATTAACAACATGACTCATGACTCAACAACAATCAATATGCAATGTGACTCAACAATGACACAATGCATGTGGTACCAAATCACCATAGTTCTTTCAATCGAACTCGATTCATAAAAAAATCTAGATAAATCACATACACCCATCCGATAATGATTTATCTCCAACACTCTCCATAACGGAGTTCAGATGAATCACGTACACCCATCCGACAATGATTCATCCCACCAATAATATATCAGTGTATGCATGACAATGACTATGCATAAAAAACATGTATAAATACATAGTTATACATCTTCACGATCCATCTGATCACATATGCAACATAAAATCCACATAATCACCAAAAGTACCTCACACGACTTAAGTAATTAATCGTCTAATTAATCCACCCAAGTTTCGTTATCAATTGTTTCCCATCACCAATCATCGATTAGATAAGTCCAAATGTTTACTCCAAAACCTCAGATCAAGATAATCACCATCAAACGTGAAATCGGGACAAGCATCGCAAAAACATCAAAATTGCACCACACTATTGACCATACGCGTAATGCACAAGGGCATACACATATTGCCCAGCTGCCCCACACCCATGCCCTTATGCTACCACTACATGTATCACTCCCCAACTTCAACCTCATACACGTATGGATAGCCCCCTTACACGTATGGGCAGAACCAAAATCCCGTTGAAAACCCACTCAACATGATTCAATACGCGTATCACTCATCCATACGCATATTGCCTATCCCTCTTACGCGTAATCTACGCATTTGGCCAGATGGTCGTGCCACCAATGCTTCACATACGCATAGTGCACCCTGTTACGTGTAACACCTCACTCTCCCAATTAATTAAAATAACATTTTATATACAAAAATCAGATTTTTCAAAGTGGAATGCTACATCATTTGCAACAATAATCACCATATTAAGTTCTTTTACTAAAACGGTGGAATAAAAATAACCATTTAATTTAACTCAGGCAATAAGCCAATCTCAACAAAATCTCCTCAATAATCTGGTTTATAAAAATATATACATAACAAAGCAAAATAAAATAACAACTAAAATTTCCGCATTCCCGTGTTACGTATTAGAGCATCCTAGACTCGAACGAGCAACACGACTCCATGCACACTCAAGTACATGGATTATCTGTACTTCCAAAGAAACACAAATACAACAACAACAAAGGGGTGAGAAACAAATTCAAACTTAAACGGTGAAATTAACATCTATAGGGTAGTTTCTCACGCACAACAACAACTAACACATGTTCACCGATAATACAACAACATTAGATTAAACAATAATTATAAAACAACAATCAACAATAATTATGCAATGTGACTCAACACGACACAACGCATGTGGTACCAGAGTTTTGTTTATTCAATCGAACACATATAATCACATACACCCATCCGACAATGATTATCTCAACACTCTCCATAACGGAGTACAGATGATTGTATTCGCCCATCCGACACGATCATCCCAACAATAATATAACAATATATGCAAGACCATGAATATGCATACAACCTGTATAACCACCATATTATACATCTACATGATCCATCCGATCAACATACAACATCACATATAACTCGAGGGCAACAAGTCTCTTACAATTTTATTTACATAGTCCGATTAAACTAATTACTATGTTCCGCTAACATTACTTACTACTAGCTTATTACCATACACCTATCCAATTCTTGCTACTAACGTCCCTCTACTGTTACTTAATCTCCTTTTACTAGATCATCACCAAAATCACTTGTTGCTTAATTTCCTTTTTATCAAATCGTCACCAAAATTATTTTCTAATTCTCTGTCACTGAATTAATGAGCCTACTGCATTTTACTTGGTACTCCTCAACTTAAATTATGCTACTGTAAATATAAAACTTCCCAGACACAGGAACCAGACCTTAAACCACTAAAATCCCATTTCAGGCATATGTGACGGGCGTCACACACCTGAGTCGACCGTCACCACCCATTATACAACGAGAAGGACGTATCAATTTTCAGACGGGCGTCCCAACCCTCAGAGGGTCGTCTGGTTTCAGGGACGATAATCCCACAGATAAACTACGTACTCTGTTTCGCCTCTTCTTCATTCGCTTCTGCAACTTCCTCACGATTCCAGGATTGTTTCTATCTAATTTTACACTCTTAATTGTGTCCTTCTTTCATCCAATTTACTAAACCAGTTTGATCATCTTTCTGTGTTTAGGTTCATATACACCAACAACCACAATATTCATCACGTAATCACACAACAAAACAACCACACAATACATATCACCATAACCCACAAAATTATGCAAGGATGTTCACAGATTCAGAACGATAATTACATATATAATATACATCACAAATTCGTCAAAACAACATAAATTCCTATGAGGGAAGGAAACCCTCACTACCCATCATGTTAAATCACCTATTTAGAATTCCTTTCTCCCCCTTACCTCGAAATTGGAACAATTTCCTGCTAAAATCTGGTTGTGTAGATGCCTTGGGTGTTCTTCCTCTTCCTATACTTTCTCAGTTCTTCACCAAAATGCCACGACCAATTCTTCTCTAACTGTCTAATTGGTCTAACTTCTCTATAAAACCCTCACCATCCAATTTTACCAAATTGTCCTTATTTTTAATTAAGCCCAATAATAATACTAATAATAATATAAATACTAATTCAATGTTCTTATTATTATACGCACACCCGCTAATACTAAACACACCACAATTCTACTCATCCCACTAGGATCCGACACCAAAACAACAAAACATACACCTTAAACAAGGCCAATAAAGCACCAAAAATACTCGACAAATAAATATTAAAAATGGGGTGTTACAACTCTCCCCCACTTAGAATATTTTCGTCCTTGAAAATATACCTGATGAGAAAAGTTATGGATACGACTCCCGCATCTTGCTTTCCTACTCCTAGGTCACACTTCCACCAGTAACTCCACCCCAAGCTAGTCTCACCAGAGGAATCTCCTTACCTCTGAGTTGTTTCATCTTGCGATCCTCGATCCTTATCGGCATCGATTCCACGGTAAGGTTCTCCATAACCTGCACCTCATCTCTCTAAATAATGTGAGATAGGCCAGACACATACTTTTGAAGTTGTGATACATGAACACATCATGCAAGTTCGCAAGTTCTGGCGGCAACGCCACTCTATAAGCAACGATACCAACTTTCTGCAGAATTTGATACGGTCCAATGAACTTAGGATCCAACTTCTTTGATTACAAAGCACGACCAACATATGCCATTGGATTGACCCTCAAAAACACATGATCACTTTCATCAAATTCTAATTCTTTCCTCATGTTATCATGATAACTCTTCTGTCTACTCTGAGACGCTTTCATCTTCTCACGAATCTTCTAAATCGCTTCAATAGTCTGTTGTACAATTTCAGATCCAAGTACCACACTTTCACCAGTTTCATACCAACATATAGGCGTTCTACACCTCCTACCATACAAAGCTTCGAACGGAGTCATCCCAATACTAGAATGGTAACTATTATTGTACATGAACTAAATCAATGGCAAATGAGTATCCCACACACCACCTTGCTCAAACACACAAGTCCTCAACAAATATTCTAAAGTCTGAATAGTTCTCTCTGACTGACCATCCCTCTGCGGATGATAAGCCGAACTTAATTTCAACTCCGAACCTAAAGCCTCTTGGAGAATTTTCCAAAATTCAGAAGTGAATCTCGGATCTCTGTCCGAAACTATGCTCGAAGGAACACCGTGCAACTTCACAATTATCCTGATATAAATTTTTGCCAACTTCGTCAACGGAAAACTCATATTAATAGGGATAAAATGTGCGGATTTTGTAAGTCTATCCACAACCACCCAAATAGCATCAAACCCCCTCGCCGTATTTGGAAAACTAGTAACAAAGTCCATAGTAATATTGTCCCACTTCCATTCCGGAATTTCCAACGGTTGCATCATTCTCGAAGGCTTATGATGCTCCACCTTCGATTTCTGACACACCAAACAAGCATACACAAATTGGGCTATATCTCTTTTCATACCAAACCACCAAAATAACTTCTTCAAGTCTTGATACATCTTTGTAGCCCCCTGGTGAATACTCAATCTACTATGATGACTTTCCTCTAAAATTTCCTTTTTCAACTCCACATTGTCCGGTACACAAATTCTGCCTCGGAATCTCAACAACCAGAATTATCTAACTGGAAATCACTTTCAGGATCATTGCCTCCTGTAGACATTAAGTCAACCAAATTCACATCAAGTCTCTGATTCTCCTTAATAGCATCCAGAAAGTCATTATTCACCTTTAACATTCCAAGTCTAACACTCTCAGGTGTCGTCTCATAAATCATACTCAAATCTCGGAACTATTCAATTAGCTCTAACTCCTTTATCATCAATGCCGACATATGAACTATCTTACGGCTCAAAGCATCTGCTACCACATTAGGCTTTCCCGGATGATAGCTCAAACTAAAGTCCTAATCTTTCATAAACTCCAACCATCTTCGTTGCCTCATATTTAGTTCCTTCTGATCAAACAAATACTTCAAACTTTTATGATCACTGAACACTTCAAATCTCGATCCATACAAATAATGCCTCCAAATTTTCAACACAAACACCACTTTCGCTAATTCCAGATCATTAGTAGGGTAATTCCTCTCATGCACCCTCAACTGCCTCGATGCATAACCTGCCATTTCCGTCTTGCATCAAAACTCCACCTAATCCCATCTTGGACGCATCACAATACATAACAAAAGATTCACCAAGACTCAGTAAAACCAACATTGGTGCCATAGTCAATTTCTTTTTCAATTCCTCAAAGCTTTCCTCACAAGATTTATCCCAAACGAACGTTTGATTTTTTCGAGTCAATTGAGTCAACGGCAATGCCAAATTAGAATATCCCTGAATGAATCTTCTATAATACCCTGCTAAACCCAGAAAACTTTGAATCTCCGTTATTGTCTTTGGAGGTTCCCATTGCAACACAACACTTACCTTAGAAGGATCCACTGTTACACCATCACCAGAGATAACATGACCCAAGAAACTTACACTATCAAGCCAGAACTCACACTTAGATAACTTAGCAAACAACTTGTTATCCCTCAACACCTGCAACGCAGTCCACAAATGTTCCTTGTGGTCATCTTCCATCTTAGAATGAAAAAGAATATCATCAATAAACACTACGATGAACTGATCTAAATAAGAATGAAAGATACGATTCATATACTCCATAAATACACCTGGCGCATTGGACACTCCGAAAGGCATCACAACATATTCATAATGTCCATAACAAGTTCTAAACGCAGTCTTCTAAATATCATCCTGTCATACCCTAATTTTTGACCCTAAGATTTTTCACATCTCATCAAACAAGATCACATACTAGTTCATCTATCCTTTTTCAATTGCAGGTTTATGCCTCACAGGGGATCACCGTGTTTTTACTTGTCTTTATTTGTGTATATTTACTAATCTCTAACCAAAATACCAAAAAATTGTTGCAGTTTGCTTCTTCTCTTCTCTGTGTACAGGTTTTCAAAGGCAAGGCAAAGTTTTCAATTCAAGTGTGGTTGTTCAATTACGATTTGATTCAGATGGAAATTTGACCTAATCTTGGTTAAACAATCAAAAGATTATTTTGACTGCAAGTTATTTGTGCCAGTGTCTATTTCTCAAATAGTGCATGTTCAAAGTTCAAGTTGTGTTGTGTGCAAAATTCATCAGATTCTCAAGTTGTGGTTCTTAAGAAGTTTCTGGCCATATTGTTTTGGTTGAGTGTTCATCAGTTCATCAGTGGTTCATCTGTGGATTTATTTTCCTCGGTATGGATTCAAATAATCATGACAGATTTCAGTGATTGTGGTTGAAGTGGCAAGTTGTTCAGTGGCTCAGTGATGGCTGTGTTCATTTTAATCAACTGGCTTGTGCAAGATAAATCAATAGTTGGTTGTGGGCTTAAAATCACCGTTTCATATTGTAACACGGTGGGAGAACTGACTTTAGTTATGTTGCGGATAGCAAGAGTCGCCACCGACTTTTATTTTATCCAAAGGAAAGGCATAAAAGAACAGGAAAGACCTTTTAAAAGATTTTTGGGTCCGGGGGGTAGGTTATGTAAAGGGAAGGTGTTAGCACCCTTTACATCCATGGTTATCCATGGGCTCTTAGTTACTTAGCTCACTTTAAAATGTTTTTGAAACGTGTAGTGTGTGATTAGAAATTTTCTCAAGAGTTTGATAATGATCCATGTACGGATGCGTAAAAAACCTTTGTTTTGAAAATTGTTTGAAATTGTGAAGTGTTTGAAAAGTTTTTGAAGAGTGAGCAAGTAACTATGAGGAACCTACCCTAAGTTTAAGTCTTTTCTGTTCTTGGATCCTTTAAGTGGTAAGATTATCCCTATTATTAAGGAACAGATAGTCATTACCTTGGATGTGAGGGACAAGTAAGGGTCATCTGTTAGTGTAGGCAACTGTGGGGTGTATTAAGCAATTTTAGAGGGACTGTCATCTTTATTCGAAAGGGACAAGATCATTACGAAGGCAACATTCGAAGAGGGACTTGATCTTTTATTGTTAAGGGACTAGATGACTTTACTTTGAGGGACTTTTTGCTTTATACACCCTACTTGACCTTTTGAATAGGCAACAATGAGAGGTATCCCTAAGGAAGTGAGATGGCGATCAAGGATCGACTTACGTGTGTGAGTGTACAATTTAATATTTATCTTTTGAATTAAGTGATCTAAATTACTTTAAAATATACAAAACATGTTTACACTCCCTATTTACTAACCATGGCATAAAATAAATAATAAACATTATAAAATATTACATCCAAGAGCAATTACATAATAATGATAAAAGCAATTTAAATAAATAAGCAAAATAAAATAAATAAGTAATTATAATTGGGTTAGTAAAAATAATAATAATAAAAATAACAAATTAAATGGGGTTAGTAATAATTATATAACCATAATTAATAATAATAATGAAATAAACAAGGATATTATAATAAACAAAATTTTTAATGGTTAATCAGAAAATATGAACAATTATATTAATTATTATAAAATTTGAAGTTATATGTAAATTATAAAATTAAATCAATTATGAACATATTATGAAAATAAATTATAATTTACAAAAATAAAATTAGCAATTTTAAACATATAATAGAAATTATTTACATGCAAAATTAAATTATAAACAATTATAGAATATTTACATATTATAAAAAATAAATTAAACATTTTAATTTTTAAACATATTTATGTACAAAAATTTAAATTATAAGCAATTTATACATTTAATAAAAATTGGATTAAGAATTTTAATTACATTATAAATATAATATATATAAATAATAATATTAAACAAATAGAAGAAGAAAAATTAGGGTTTGAAAATTGTTAAGATTAATTAGGTTTTAATAAAAATTAGGGTTTTATATACAAAAAAAAATGTTAAATATTAAAGATTAATCTAATTATATAAATAAATTACATATATACATATTAATAAAAGAAAACAATTTATTTTAGATCATATTATTAGGATTAAATTAAGATCATAATTTTAATTAATTAACATTAATAATAATCAAAACAAATAGAAAACAAAAAGAAAAAGAAAACTTACCTGGCTGGGATTTGAACCCAACACCTCTTGCTCGCAAACACCCAGGCCAGTAACACCTACCACCAGGCCAACGCGCGCGCAGGTGATAAAGCAAGGAGAAGAATTCGTTTTATGCCTTGTTCCTGAAAAATCACAAAAAAAGAAAGAAAGACAAAAGGCCCGGGGGGATCGAACCCAGGACCTTCAAGCAATCACACAAACACGTTAACCATTCCAGCTGGGAGAGCGCACCTGTATATACAACAACTATAATTCATAATATATTATGATGGCTAAATATCTGGAAAAAATAAGCAAAAGGTGTTGAAGCCAGGATTCGAACTCCTGCCCTCCTACAATATACGCGCATGCTTCACCACTGGGACAAGCACAAGCTTGTGAAATAAAAACAGAAACAATTCATAATATTTTAAAACAACATTTTGAATTTGAAATTCGCGCGCAGCTGGTCATCTTCTTCTTTGGATTACCTGCGAAAATTACTATGAATTTTCCTGCGAAATTTCCTGGGTGTTCATAAACCAGAAATCCTAGGTTTTTGGATCATCACGCAAACAATAAAATCAACACAAATTGACAGCCCAGATCAAACATACAAAGCTTATACATCATAACCATGTTCTTAAAAGTCATTTATCTTCAATAAATCATGAATCCCCAATTTGAGAACTCAAACCCTAACAATGGTGTCTTTCGACTTAGGGCATATTTCTTCAATGTTTTTGTCCAGAATCCATCTAATCATCATGATAAACAAGATTAAACACACAAAAACGATTCATAATGGTTAAATGAATGAAATCGAAAAATCAAAAAAGGAACAAGAAAATGCATTCGGGTTGTCCAAATTATGAAGCTATGGATGCATATGAGAGTGTAAATCGTATCAAGGAGGTCCAGGGATCCTGTCTATGTCCATAGAATTCCTTTTTACCTTCTCTAAGATCAAAACCGAAAGTTCACTTTTTGGAGAATTTTTTGATGTTGGGAACTTACTCTTGAGGCTGGAAATTCGTGAATAGTGAGTAGGGTTATGTAATGTACTTATAGAGCAATGAATTAGGTCAGAAAAGATTGGTCATTGTGTGAAGAATTTGATCCAAAAAGATTCAAAAAGATAGGCTTTGAAAATCAAATATTTTTGTATGAACACCTTCTATTTTAGGCCAATCATCATGATCCTCTTACCACTTTGATACCAATCATATTTATGAATTTCTAGAAGCTCAATCATTTTTAAATCTTTGACTTTTATATTTTATTTTAATTTAAAATGATTTTAAATGAATTAAATCAAAATAAATAAAAATAAAATGATAAAAAATCTGATTTTTGTTGACTTGGGTCGTGCATGAGGTCATAGTATGGATTGGGTCATCATATGGCAAGCCCATTTAGAAAAAATTGGTTTTAGACCTCCATTTTCTTCATAAACCAACCAAAAATTTCCCAACTTTGCAAGGGCCCACATCCTTCAATTTTAATGCTATTAGGGTGTTCTTGGACATTTTGGAAAGCTTAAAGAGTCCTCTAACCAACACCACTGGTTTCATGTCCATATCATTTACCATTCTCAAGTTATGCCCTTTTGAAGTTGTTGACTTTTTGTTGACTTTTAAAAGGACCTATAATGTCTTAGCTCATACCTTCCAAATGAAGCATTTTTGGGCTTGGCTTGTGAGACAAAAAGTTGTAGAGAATTAAATTTCCTTCAAAATGAGCTTTGGATGGGAAAAATGTGATGAAGCATGTGAAAGTTATGGCTGGTCAAAGTTCAGTTGACTTTTACTAAGGAAACCCTAATTTAAAAACTTCTGATTCTTGATGATCTGAAATATCCTTGATGAATCATGATCAACCCTTGATAAAATGATGAATTTAACTTCATATACTTGATGTTGGCAAAAAATCATGAAGTTTGACTTTGGTTTGACCACAGTTGACCTCAGTTTGACTTTTTAACTGCTTTGACTGATTTTGACTTATCTGATCATCTGACTGAGCAAACCTTTGAGAAAAGTCTTGAAACTTGTCATGGGGATTCTTAGACACATATAAGATGTTATGAAGCTCACTTGAAGTCTTGGAAGTTCATTTAGCCTGATTAAAGTCAAAACCCTAGTTTTGGATGCACTGCCTAGGAGGTGCATTGTCTGAGGGAATTGTCAACTCTTCTGACCAATTGTGAACTTTGTGAACCATCATAAGATGTCTTGTGAACCTTGTGAACCTCATGAAGTGACTTGCAGACTTCATGAACCTCATGAAAGGTCTTGTAAGTATTTTGAACCTTGTGAACCTTGTGAACCTCATAAAGTGACTTGTAGACTTCATGAACCTCATGAAAGGTCTTGTGAACCTTGTGAACCTCTTAGCACACAAAGTCTTGTATTGTGAGGGCAAATTTTGGGGTGCAACAGCTGCCCCTGTTCAATTTTCTGAAACCTGAGGGGTTAGATTGGTATATTTGCCAGTCGTGACCTGGAAGGTTGAAGGGGATTGAACACAAAAACCCAAAAATTTGCACTCACCAGTGCATAGAGTGATACAGATGACTAGCTGAATATGCTTGAGTGGGCTTGAAGATGCCACTTGGAGAGAAATTCTTCAGGTACATTTCTTGGAGGATAAAGCAGTCCAAAATATGAAGGTAAAATGATAGCTTTCAGGAAGATAAACAACGTCCGGAGATAGTAATATACTTTCATGAGGATAAAGCAGTCCTGAGGTAATAATATGCTTTCAGGAGGATAAACAACGTCCTGAGGTAGGGGTGATAGCTTTCAGGAAGATAAATGACGTCCCAAGGAGATAATATGCTTTCAGGAGGATAACAACGTCCTGAGGTAATGATATGCTTTCAGAAAGATAAACAACGTTCGGAGATAGTAATATACTTTCAGGAGGATAAAGCAGTCCTGAGGTAATAATATGCTTTCAGGAGGATAACAACGTCCTGAGGAAGTGGTAACCTTTGGGAAGATAACAACGGCCCAAGGTAATAATATGCCTTCAGGAGTATAAACAACATCCTGAGGAAGTGATGATAGCTTTCAGGAAGATAAACAACGTCCCGAGGAGATAATATGCTTTCAGGAGGATAACAACGTCCTGAGGAAGTGGTAACCTTTGGGAAGATAACAACGGCCCAAGGAGATAATATGCTTTCAGGAGTATAAACAACATCCTGAGGAAGTGATGATAGCTTTCAGGAAGATAAACAACGTCCCGAGGAGATAATATGCTTTCAGGAGGATAACAACGTCCTGAGGTATAAGAAGCTTTCAGGAGGATAAAGCAGTCCTGAGGGATTGATAACTTTCAGGAGGATAAAGCAGTCCTGATAGTCACAAGTCTGTTTGCTGGAGAATTAACCTGAAAACAAGGTAGCATTCTATATGGTAGTATTAGTTTATGCATTATGTATGCATGTATAATATGATGCACTTAAGTAATGTATTATGTATCTATGGATATGTATGTTATGGTATGATGTAAATGATGTATGTATGATATGATGCTGCCGGAAGTGTCTGGATATCTTCGTATAACAACTGCTGGCCAGGGAAAATAAATCCCGGTTTGTTGCTGAAGAATATGAGGAACTCGTTCCCGTCTTGTTTGATAATAAGGCATATATAACCTTCCGTCTGCTGGGGATAATAAGGTATATATAACCTCCCGTCTTCGTTCGATAGCTGAGTATATATAACCTCCCGTCTGCTGGGGATAGCAAGGTATACATAACCTCCCGTCTTTGTTCGTCGTACTCCTATTGGAAAGTAAATTCCCGAATATCCGTATGAGGATAAAAGAGATGGATATAAATTCCAGGGGAGATGTGACTTTATGAAGATGGATTTGTCCTACTGAGGGTTTGTAGCTGTTTTGGTAGAGATGAACCGACGAAGCTTCGTTGAAATCCTTCCCTCGTTCGTCCTTAGTAAATACTATTACTGCATTTTTATGCATTTCTGGTAAACATCAATCATATTAAGCATACATGCATTTCTGGTAAACATCAATCATATTCAAAAGCATACATACATTCAAACACAACCAATGGACGTTTCGCTTATGTAAATAGGGTAAAAGTAAATCAGGATTCAAAAATGGAATTTTATTTATATCAAAGAGTGACCTATACATAGGTAGGTTTGTACAAGGAGACAGAAACCCTAGTAAGAGGATTTTGTCATAAAATTTTACAAAACAAGGAGAATCAGCTATGTGGGAAATAATCCTATTGATTTTCAATTCTACTATTGCCATTATCTTCAAGTATCTCATCTTCTGCTGTTGTGACGGAAACGATTGGATTGAGCTTTATCTGTTTGAGCTTGAGTAAGTAACACAACTGGTTGCAGTTTCATGGGTGATCCAAACGAGACATAGTCATACGCTTTAATCCCTAACTTTTGCCTGGATTGCCCTTTCAGGTTTTCAATCCACCGGGATACCCTTTTTTGCCCAAGCCGCCTTTTCAGGTTTTCGACTTGCCGGGTGTACATCTTTTTATATATATCCCTAATTTTTGCCCAAACCCTTTTGGTTTGCCGGGATGCCCTTATTTTTGCCTAGGCCTGTCAACCTAGCGGGTCTCTTTTCATGCGTAGTATTTTTTAACTATGTCTGCGTTTACAGGCTGCGGGAAGTCTTCACCATCCATAGTAGTAAGTATCATGGCACCTCCTGAGAATACTGTCTTGACTACAAATGGGCCTTCATATGTAGGAGTCCATTTGCCCCTAGGATCACCCTGTGGTAATATGATACGCTTGATTACCAAGTCACCAGCCTGATATACCTTTGGCTTAACCTTCTTGTTAAAAGCTTTGATCATTCGTTTCTGGTACATCTGGCCATGACAAACTGCTGCTAACCTCTTCTCATCAATCAAATTTATCTGGTCAAGTCGAGTCTGAACCCATTCGTCTTCATCCAAGCCTGCATCCTTCATAATTCTTAAGGAGGGAATCTGAACTTCAATGGGCAGAACTGCTTCCATACCATAGACCAAGGAGAATGGGGTTGCCCCTGTTGAAGTACGTATTGTAGTACGATAACCATGAAGAGCAAATGGTAACATCTCATGCCAATCCTTATAAGTAACAGTCATCTTCTGTACAATCTTCTTAATGTTCTTATTAGCAGCTTCAACTGCCCCATTCATCTTTGGACGATACGGAGAAGAGTTGTGATGCTTAATCTTGAACTGCGTGCAGAGATCAGTAATCATAGTGTTGTTCAGATTAGAGCCATTGTCAGTAATAATCCTTTCAGGGATGCCATACCTACATATGAGATTATTCTTAATGAATCGAGCCACAACATTCTTGGTAACAGATGCAAATGAAGCTGCCTCCACCCACTTAGTAAAGTAATCAATAGCAACCAGGATGAAACGATGTCCATTAGAAGCAGTAGGCTTGATCTCACCAATCATATCAATGCCCCACATGGCAAAAGGCCAAGGAGCAGTCAACACATTCAAGGGTGATGGAGGTATATGTACTTTATCAGCATAAATTTGACACTTGTGACAAGTTCTGGAGTGTTGATAGCAATCAGCTTCCATGGTAGACCAATAGTAACCTGCTCTCAATATCTTCTTTGCCATAGTATGACCACTAGAATGAGTGCCAAAAATCCCATCATGCATATCTTCCATAATCTCAATTGCTTCCTTCTTATCCACACAACGAAGCAAAGTTGAATCATGATTGCGCTTATACAGAATCCCATTACTCAGAAAGAACTTAGCAGAAAACCTTCTCAGAAACTTCCTATCTTTGACAGATGCCCCTTCAGGGAACTCCTGGGCTTCAAGATACCTTTTCACTTCATAAAACCAAGGTTTCTCCTCTGCTTCTTCAGTACCAATCTCATTGCAGTATGCAGGCTTCTCAAATCTATTAATAGTAATCTTGGGAGCTTCATCATCCCAGCTGATCTCAAACATGGATGCCATAGTGGCTAATGCATCTACCAACTGATTCTCTCTCCGTGGAATATGCCCAAAGGTAATCTCTTTGAAATGCGGGATCAAAGACAACACATGCTCTCTGTAAGGAATAAGGTTATCATGCTTGGTATCCCAATCTCCTTTGATCTGACTTACTACCAGGGCTGAATCTCCATACACATCAAGGAACTGAATCTTCATATCAATATCAGCTTTAATACCCAGGATACATGCCTCATACTCAGCCATGTTATTGGTACAATAGAAACAAAGTCTGGCAGTAATCGGGGTATGACAACCTTCAGGGGAACTAATCACAACACCAACACCATTACCAAGTGCATTAGAGGCACCATCAAAAACCATAGTCCATCGGGATCCTTGTTCAGGTCCGTCATATTGTCCAGGTTCTTTGGTAATAATCATAATGTCTTCATCAGGGAACTCAAAACTCATTGACTGGTAATCATCCACTGCTTGATGAGCCAAATGATCAGCAACAACACTTCCTTTGATGGCCTTCTGAGTAGTATACTGTATATCATATTCTGTCAAGATCATTTGCCATCTTGCAATTCTTCCGGAGAGAGCAGGCTTCTCGAATATGTACTTGATTGGATCCATCTTTGAAATCAATAAGGTGGTATGAGTCAACATATACTGTCTTAGTCGGCGAGCAGCCCATGCCAAAGCGCAACAAGTTTTCTCGAGCAGTGAGTATCTTGTTTCACAGTCGGTAAACGTTTTGCTAAGGTAGTATATTGCCTGCTCTTTTCGACCGGACTCGTCATGTTGCCCCAAGACACACCCTATTGAGTTGTCTAACACTGTTAAGTACATAATCAAGGGTCTTCCATCAACTGGTGGCATCAAAATTGGTGGTTCCAACAGATATCTCTTGATTTCATCAAAGGCAGTCTGGCATTCATCATTCCACTCCATTACCTGATCTTTCTTCAACAACTTGAAGATTGGCTCACAGATGGCAGTTAATTGGGAAATAAATCTTGCAATGTAATTTAATCGTCCCAAGAAACCTCTAACCTCCTTCTCAGTACGGGGAGCTGGCATCTCTCGTATAGCTTTCACTTTTGCAGGATCTACTTCAATACCTTTTCCACTGACTATGAAACCCAGGAGTTTACCAGATCTAACTCCAAAAGTACACTTGTTTGGGTTCAATCTCAACTTGTATTTCTTCAACCTCTCAAACAACTTATGCAAATGATCAAGATGTTGCTCTTCATTCTGGGACCTGGCTATCATATCATCCACATATACCTCTATCTCATGATGTATCATATCATGAAACAAAGCCACCATAGCACGCTGATATGTTGCCCCTGCATTCTTCAAACCAAATGGCATCACTTTATAGCAAAAGGTGCCCCACTGTGTAACAAATGTTGTCTTCTCCATATCTTCAGGTGCCATCTTGATTTGATTGTAACCAGAGAAACCATCCATAAAAGAGAATACCTTGTGTTGAGCAGTGTTGTCTACCAGAACGTCAATATGAGGAAGTGGAAAGTCATCTTTGGGGCTGGCTTTGTTCAAATCCCTGTAGTCTACACACATACGTACCTTACCATCTTTCTTAGGTACCGGTACCACATTTGCAACCCATTGAGGATAAGAAGTCACAGCTAAGAACCCTGCATCAAACTGTTTCATTACCTCTGCTTTAATCTTCTCTGACATTTCAGGACGCATGCGACGAACCTTCTGCTTCTTTGGACGACAATCTTCTTTTACTGGTAAAAGGTGAACCACAATGTCTGTATCCAACCCTGGCATATCTTCGTAGGACCAAGCAAAGATCTCCACATAGTCACGTAGCATCTGAATCAACCTGCTCTTGACACTATCCTCTAATTCAGCCCCTATCTTGACTTCTTTCCTGTTTTCTTCAGTTCCCAGATTCACAACTTCGACTGGCTCTTCATGTGGCTGTATAACTTTCTCTTCTTGTTGTAACAACCTAGCAAGCTCTACAGGTACTTCACAATCGTCCTCATTTCCATCTTCAGTTTGATAGATCGGATTCTCGAAATTATAATTGGAAATAGTAGAACTGTTATCAACAGGATCCAGAGTGGATGAAGATATGCATTTTAGTGATGTGGGTGTGTGTAAGAACACATAGCTGATAAAACAAAAATAAAAGAAAAGAAAGACAAGGAACACAATATTTACGAAAACGAAACATCCACTGATTTTTATTGAATGAAGTATGCAAATGAAATGACAGCCCGTAACAAGCATACCATTGTGCCCCGGGTAAGGCACAAGGCTTGAAAGTTCAATTGTTCAAGAAATTACAAACTTAAAAGCAACAACACATTAATAGTATTTACTCCTGACTAAAGGAGATAGGGATAACATCTTCAGCTTTCCAATTATTGAGTCCAGCACCCACAGTAGGAAAAATCCAAGCATCCAAGTTGTAGTCTTCATCATAGTCACCCACAACATTGATCTGGTTCTTCATAACCCCTTGATTGGTGATACGAACAGCACGAGCACGACGAACAGCCTTTTGGGACTCTGCAGTGAAACCCAAACCAAATTTGTCAGACTTGTAAGGGATATCAGGAAGCTGACCCCAAATAGTACAACCACCTTCATCCACCACAGCTCTAGCATCTTTAAGGGAGGCCATTGTTAGAGGTACTCTGGTGACCACAGGAACTTTCTTGACAACAGGAGGAGCTTCATAATCATTAACAATCCAAGGAACCACTTCAAATGTCTGACACGGAGTTTCAACATATTCACCTTCCACTTCCAGATACTTGAAGGTGTTCACATGGCTAACAAAATATTCTTCCTCTCCATAGACAGTAACAACCTTTCCTTCTACCGGATATTTCAGCTTCTGATGTAATGTAGAGGTTACAGCACCTGCCCCATGGATCCAGGGACGACCAAGCAAACAAGAGTACGAAGGACGAATATCCATCACATAAAATGTAGCATTAAAAACCTGAGAACCAACTTTGATTGGGAGATCAATTTCTCCATGCACCACTCTTCTCGAACCATCAAAAGCCTTCACCACTATATTACTGGGCTTCAGCACAGCATCTTCAGGACTCAGCTTATTCAGGACTTCTTTGGGCAACACATTCAGAGAGGAACCATTGTCTATCAATACATGTGACAGGGTAGTGCCCCTGCATTCAATTGAGATATGCAGAGCCCTGTTATGATCCCTCTTGGCAGGAGTCAAATCAGCATCAGAGAAACCTAACCCATTATCATAGGTCAAGTGGGCAACACAATTTTCAAACTGGTCAACAGAAATTTCATTGGGTACATGGGCAGTCTTCAGAAACTTAATCAAAGCCTTGGCATGAGCTTCAGAACATAACAACAAAGACAGCATGGAAATCTTGGAGGGAGTATGCCCCAACTGATCAACAATGTCATAATCACTCTTGCGAATGATTTTCAATACTTCTTCCATCTGCTTAGAGAGATCGTCAGCAGCTGGCACATCAGTAGGTATAGGTTCAATAACAGGACCTTTGCCCCGAGCATCAGTGGTGGAGGTAACAGCTGGAGTAACTGCATTTTTAGAAGTAATTGGAGGAGAGAAAACTCTTCCGCTTCGTGTGATCTTACTAGATCCAGCAATATTATCAACATCAACAGGCATATCAGCTAAGGGTTCCTGCTTAACACCATGGATATAAACATCAGACCCATAATGCCAAGGCACAGCTTTATCGGAAGTATACGGAATAGGACCAGGAGTGGTAATGACCATAGGAGCCACTCTGGCTTCAGCAACAATCTTCACAGGGCCTTCAACAGTAATCTTAATTGGACCCTTATGAGTGATTTTAACAGGACCTTTGTAAGTGATCCTCACCAGCACTTTATCAACCATATCCACCTCTTCAATCTTTTTACCTTTAGTAATATGATCCACCATACTCTCTACAGAATATGGAGTCCTTTCAAACACTATGGTGTATTTATCCATGAGACGTTGAATTCCATCTCTCAACCTCCAGCAACTATCCGGCTTATAGGTACAATACAAACAATCTTCACGACAACCTGGAAAGAACCCAGCTTGCACTAACTTCTTCTTGATAACAGACAATGGTGTGGTCAACTCTGCAACTGAATAGATATGTAAATCTTCATCAATGGCATTGACAGTCTTCTCATGATTTGGCATGGGAGCAGTAATCACATTTGGAGTACCCGGAGGGTCAAACTCAATCTCTCCAGCCTCAATCATATCTTGAATTTTGTTCTTCAAGACCCAGCAGCTATTAGTATCATGTCCCTGACAATTCGAATGATATGCACATCGTGCATTGGGATTGTACCTGGGAGAGGTAACATTGGGATTCTGAGGAGCCTCTTTCAGAGTAATAAGTTCAGCCTTCAACAAGTGTTGCAATGCCTGAGCCATTGACATGTTGATCTTTGTGAACTGCCTTCTAGCCCTCTGTTGGTTGCCCTGTGGCTGCTCTGGTGTTGTAGGTGTTGGATTTGAAATATGAACTGCACTCACAGACTGATGCCTTCTATTACGATCAGGTTGACCATAAACAACATTGGATTCTTTCTTCCCAGTGGGAGGCTTCTTTGCAGCACCTGATGAAGAAGTACCCACCTGGATCTTACCACTCTTTATACCATTTTCCACGCGCTCTCCTATCATTATCAACTTAGTGAAGCCAGATGATGAGCTTCCAATGAGATGACTGTAAAAAGGACCATTCAGCGTACACATGAACATATCAACCAATTCCCTGTCAGTTAAAGGGGGTTGTACTCTTCCAGCTAAATCTCTCCACTTCTGAGCATACTCCTTGAAACTTTCTTTGGCACCCATAGACATGCTTTGCAGCTGCATGCGAGTGGGAGCTAAATCAGCATTGTATTGATACTGCTTATAGAAAGCTTCAGCAAGATCATTCCAATCCCTGATGTTGACACTCTCCAATTGATAATACCACTCCAATTGAGCTCCAGATAAGCTCTCTTGAAAAAAATGGATCCATAATTTTTTATCAGCAGTGTGAGGTTGGATTCTTCTGACATAAGACCTCAGATGCAGCTTGGGACAAGAGACCCCGTCATAAACAACAAAGGTAGGAACCTTGAAACCAATGGGTATGACTACCCCAGATATCAGACTCAAATCTTCAAAATCCAGCCCAGAAGATTTCTGCAACTCCATAGCATCCATTCTATCCACCAGCATCTTGAATTTGTCTTCATTAGGCTCATGGTAGTAATTAGCCTCAGAATCGGAATCCCCCATAGTGTTGTGAAGGCTGCCTCCCTCTTTTTCAGACTCTTCAGACTCATAATCTTCAACTGGTTCTTTGGTCTTGGCAAGACCTTTGAACCTTCTTCCCATGTTGATCAGGCCACCTGACCTTCTAGTCTTCTTAGTCTTCTTGGCCAGCAGCGTCTTCAATTCATCCTGCCCCTTGGTCAGGTTCAGGATCAGCTCTTGGAACTGTGCATTTTGTGTCTGGAGATCCTTAACTGTTTGTTCAAGAGCCATTGCTGAAATAAACAGCGAGAAGATGAGAAACCTGTGCACAATTATAAACCTGTGATGCAATGAAATGATATGTGAATGTATATGCAATGTTTTCAAGGACCGCAGGATTTAAATTTGCTTAAACAAACACGAAGGTAAACTTTTATTAGTAATAAATTTGTTTTGCCTCTTGGGCTTACAAAAATGAAATGAAATAAATACAAAGGATGGGGTTTTAAGTCTCCCATGGACGTTTCCTCTTTGTGTTGAGGTATGAGTTGAGATTCCGTTCCTGGTGAAGTTGCTTTGTTAGTTCCAGGATTCTTTCTTGGCTTGTTTTGTAATGAGCCTCGAAAGTATCCCTTTGCTCCTTCAACTGGATCCAGGATCTCTGTAAGTCTTCCATGTCAGTAGGCATGTCTGGGTGAAGGATGGTATAAGCAGTGTCTCCTTCAGCAACAGGTTCCATGGTAACTGGCAGGATAGCAGGATATGGCATCATGAGAGTCTGAGCACGAGATCGCACCCATCTGAGATAAGCTTCCATAGGAATAGTGTACTTAGGCTCCAGTGTCTTGCTGTCAACCCTGTTTACTTTTCCCCAGGCTCGTATGAATCTCTGACGGTAACCTTGAAGATCGTTGTCGTAGTCAAACACAATGCCCTGAATCAACATGTCATGTGGACCATCACTCCGAGCGTAACCAAACTGTCGTAAAGCTAGAGAGGGGTTGTAGGTGATGCCTCCTCTTATGTCTAGAAGTGGCACATTAGGAAACTCCCCGCAACGGTCAATGATGGTGACATTCTCCATAGATCTGGAGCACCTAATGGATATCTGAGTGAGAAAGTGACATGATCCTCTTGGACCACCTGAACCCTTGCTCATTCTTCATTACTGAGCGAGGAAGGTGAGAAATAAACCACCTAGAAAGCAAAGGTATGCAACACATCAAAGTTCCCCTTGCCCTTGTAGTACGAGTATAAAGAGAATGCAGGATGTCTCCAAGCAATGTAGGTACTGGATTGTGACTCAGGAATATATTGATGGCATGAACGTCTATGAACTGATCTGGATTGGGAAACAACACTAAGCCATAAATCAGCAAGGCTAAGATCTCCTCAAAAGCATCATAGCTCATGGCTTTCAAGAACAACTGAGCTTTCTCTATCAACACCTTGGCAAGAATACCCTTAACTCCGCTTCTCGTTTCTAGAACAATGTCAGACTTCTTTAGATGTAGAGCTGCAGCAATAACCTCAGATTTAGGCTCTCTTTCCAAGCCTGTGAATGGTCTTTGATCAAGAACAGGTATACCCAGAAGTTTAGAGAACTCTTCCATTGTAGGAACCAACTGATAGTCAGGGAATGTAAAGCAATGGTGTTTAGGGTCAAAGAACTAAAACAGAACACTCATCATGTCTTCATTGAACCCTGAAGTGACTAGATCCAATAGGTGACCATGTCTCTTGATGAACTGGGAATGATCAGACACTTGAGAAACCAACTCTTTAAGCTTAGCAGGTATGCCCACAAAGTTGATCCTGATGGTGTTTCTACGAGCAGAAGCCATGACCTGCAACAAAGAACAAAGATAAATCCTTTGGTCCTTGAAATGGTTAGTGAAAATGCTATGCTTATGATGCATGATGATGCTATGATGTTATGATCAATCACAAACATGTGGCACACACAAACAAGTCACACAATAGCCCTAGGTTTAAAGGCTTGCATGAGGTTTAAAGGTAAGTACCCTCCCCTGAAGTTTAGATGGTTCATCCTGTCCTACAAAAGTAACCAGGTTCTAAGGGATCTCAATATCATTGATCCTTCACAAGGGTGGTTGTTCAGTAGGCAACTTACTTGCCAACCAAAACCCTCCAAGTTTAGGATCTCAATGAGTGTAGTATCGAGTATCAACCAACCTCAGTCTTCACCAAAGCCGGCTATCTCACTACTTTTCTAAAGGTCAAGATGGGATGACTAGGATTCTAAAAGTTAGTTAGTGCATTGACAACATATGGCAGCTGTAAACACCCCAAATTTGCCCTCACCCATTCACACCATGGCTTGTGATCATCTCATATGCATATACACAAAACATATCATCTCACATCTCATTTTGATTCACTGCATAGCTTCTAAGGCATCTGCACCTAGGGTTTGTGATCTGAGCAACCTCAGGGCCTCCTGAGCCATTCCAAAGACCACTAATCAACTCAAAGTGGTTCATGTGTGTTCTTATGTCATATTACATCCTCACAAAGTCAAAAATGCAGAGGAATCACAAGAATTAGGGTTTGAGTGGATGCAGAGCCAGGATGAACTGCACAGTTGACTGAAAATTAGGGTTTTGGTTTCAGAGGCCATAACCCCAAATTTTTTGGTCATTCTTGTTTCCATTGATCTTTATATGGTATAGGGAGTATGCATATCAATTTTCATGAAGAAATGCCATGGGGAAGTCATCTGATCAAGAGTTGACTTTTCAGACAAGTCAGTGTAAAATCAGGGCATCTGAGGCCCCCAATGACCCAACCAATGGGTGGTCTTCATCATTTTGAGTGTATATGATCTTTATTTGATCATGGAAGAAGTTTGAAGTTCATGGAAATCAAGAATTTAGGGTTTTTGCAAAAGTTGACTTTTTGGGTTTTGTTGACTTTTCAAGAATGCACCATTTTAGGTCAATTTTCAAGCCTTGATTCATGATCCAAAAAGGCTTCAAATGGAAAAACTTTGGTCATGAAAGTTGTAGATCTCATCTTTCCCTTCTCAAAAAGTACAAGAACATGATCTAACTCTTCATGGATCAAAAGCTATGGCCATGCAAAGTTGCCAAAAATCATTGTTTTTCAAGTTATGCACCAAGTGGAAATTTTGCTAAGTCTTGAATCAATGCATGATTGCTGCCTCAAATTCATGACAAACCAGCATGTGAACATCCTCTAAGTCACAAAAATCAGAAATGGACCAAGTTTGCTCATGGTTTGGTTCATGTAATTTGACTTTTCTCATGAAAATCCATAAAGCTAGCCAACTTGCATTTTCACTCATGACCACTTCACCAACTTATGACATTGGCTGCTGAGCTTTGCTAGGCCTATCCATCACCTTTTGCTGCACCAGCCATGCCTTGTACTTGCTTAACTTTGAGCCATGCCCTATCTTACACAAAAGTGGATTTTTAGCAAAAGTAGCCTCACTTATCATAGCAGGCCATGTCACATCAAGCAACCAATCAGAATTGTTTATCATTTCATTTTGCAAGTGGAACATAACAAGAACAAGGGCTGAAACCAACTCACTCATCACTTACACAAAATCCCTTCACATTGCAAAATCCATCGAATCTGCCTCCACAGCCAAGAAACTCCCAAACTTTCTTCATCACTAAACTCAGTACACTCCATAGGCCCTAAACCATCAAAGCTCAGGCCTGAATCAAGCCTGATTTGAACCTCACCATTCTTCATCCTCAGAACCAGTCCTCTTCGAATCTCACTGTCCATCCCTCAAACACTTCATCTTCCTTCACCAACAAGTCAGGCATACTTAGAGGAGTCCAAACCACCCATTACACTGGCCTAAAACAGCCTGTACACCAAGGTCATTCTCTGCTACACCAGTTTGGTAGCCATTGAAATAGCTTGCTAAACTTCATTTCAAGCTTGCCATTGACACCAGGGGATCCATTAGAGCTAGCTTGCATCAAGAAACGGCTCTGGAAGCTCAGAAACAGGACTTGTCACCTCAGGTAGTCTCAAACTTCAAACCTTTTAAAACCTGTTTCTTTTGTTACAAATCAAAAATACATGCTCTGGGGATCACTGTGATATGATTAGAATCAAAAATGGTGTGGAAATGAGTATTTTATGCATCTCTGAAACTTGGCCCGTGAATGCGTTTCGTTTCGATTCTCTTTGTTCATGTTAGATAAATGTATTTTGATCTTGGATTGAGGTTTAGTTAGGATGGGGGGTTGTTTCTGGGCAGGAAATTTGATGATTCGTGGCCTGTGGCGTTTTCTAGGGTTTGTGATACGCCGGAGAAGACGACCGGAACTACTGTTCCGGCCGTCTGAGTTTACCCTGCCCTAATTAGGGTTTAGCCAGTCATTAGTGTTTTTTAAATCTGGGCCATTGGATTGCCCTTCCCGCGCGTAGACCAAGGGACCAGATTGCTTCATTAACCTTAATTTCCACTTAATTAATTTAATTAGGTTTAATTAGTTTAATTAACTGAATTTAGGAAGTTTAAATCTGGACCACTAGATAGCGCGCCAAGTCAACCCAATCTCCCTCAGATCAAATCCTGGCCACGCGTTCTGTTTACTTTTATTTTCATTTGATTTTTATTCATATTTATTCCATTTAATTTGTACAATTTATTTAAAATAGCAAAAAAATCATGAAAATTATGAAACTTTTTCTTTAAGGTTTTATTAATTTTTATGACACAAAAACATTTTTATTTTATTTTTTATCATTAAAAAAGTATTTTTAAATATTTAAAAGATTATTTTTAATTGATTAATGAGAATTAATTAATTAAAAATACTTTTAAGTATTTAAAAATTACAAAAAAATTCATGAAATGTTCTAAGACATTTAGAAACATTGTCCAACCTTCAAACCAAATTTCTTTTTTGATCTTGATGCATTTTAAGAATTTTTCATTGAATTAAATCATTTTTGATGCATTATTTTGATCATATGTTTGAAAATTCATTTCTGTCTTTTGGTAAAGGTTGAGACATTGATTCTTTTTGTATTGTTTTCCATTTGACATGAACTTTCAAGGATAAAAAGGCCAAGATTTGATCTTGCATTTTCTAATTGATTGGCATTTCTTTTATTACAAACCCTAAAAAACCCTAATAACTTGCAAAATTCATATCTTGAGTTTGGTTGAGAGTTGAGAGCTCCCCTTTGGGCAGTGGTTTGTTATAGGTCTAGGGTTTCTTTGGGTACCATTTTCCATTTTTTATCTTAGGGTTTGCTTCTGTTTTGAGTTTGTGTTTGATGTTTGTTTCATAAACCCTAATTTGGGCTTTCCCTTGCATCCTTCTTGCATTTCCTTGCATGACTTGACTTGCCATTGCATTTTGTGCATTCTTATGATTCATTTGACATCTTAAGACATGTATGAAGCATCATTGATCATTGCATTACATATTTGCCATGCCATTTGTCTTGTATGTTTCATAACATTTCATGCTTGTTCATGTTCCTTAGCTTGCATCATTTGCATCCATGATCTTGTATGAACATCTCCATTGCCTTGCCTCATGTTTGCAGCACCTCATAACATCATAATCATCATGTGTATTGCTTCTGGTTTTGCTTTGCATCATATCATTTCATTTCATTTAGCATTGTATTGCATTTGCTTCTAACATTTCAGGTGGTAAGTAACTTGGGAAGTGAATTTGCCTTCACTTCTCATAACTTTTCTTCTCATCTTTCTTTTGCATACCTTGCTGCATTCCTACTTGTGTTTGAGCTTGAGCTTGCTCATTCTTCCTCCTCCCATTTTCTTTCTTCAAGTGACTTGACTTCTTGAATGAAGCAAGTCACTTTGCTTCTCTTGATCTTGTTCATCTGCTTCCTGGTGGTTCATCTGAAGATTGTTCTTGAAAACCTCACAAACATTAGGACCAACCAAGCATGATAATGAATTAGGGTTTTGATTAGTCTCCCCCATAGTTTTTACCTTTGTGTCTCTCCTTGAGTCATCTCTTCTCATCTCATAATCAGGGACTAAACCCTCAAGGCTTTAAGACTTTGTGATTAAGATCATGCCTGCATCCTTCTTTTAGGATGGAGTGTATAACTTTAATCCTAAGTCTTGAACCCTTAAGGTGTTGAAATCTCTTAATTAATCCATCTAATAATCATCAAGACATTACACTTGTAACTTGGGCCTTGCATTAGGGTTCCAATTCTTCCTTAATTGGTTAAGAAGGACTAACCCTAAAGTTAATGGACAAGTCCCCCTCAAGTTGTCTTACAAATCATAAAATTCACTCCATCATCATATCATTAAATAAAATCCACTTAATCAAAGGCTTGTTTTGTCATGGGTTTAATCCCTAATCATGGATTAAGTTGAGGAGCTTTCCTCAGCTTAAACTTTCTCATCTATTATCCTTCTTTTAGGATGGTGTAATGAGTCTGTTTAATCCTTGATTATGGCTTAACCTCATTACCTAACACTAAACAAAACCACAAAAACATCTAAATAATCACAAATAGGTTAATGATCTTAATCCTACACCAAAGGTGATTAAGTGTGAGAATCTGACTTCACACTTAAGGTATTCTCATTACCCCTAATCAGAGGGAAGATGTGATGAGTTTACTATCCCATTGGTTTAGGCTTAAGCTCATTATCTTATGACAAACTTTCAGAAGCAATAAAAGACTGAAAATGCAAAAACAAACAATAATCGTCTCCTCCGGGATTCTTTTCTCATCTCATTCACTCATAAACGAGAACTTGCTTCTTCCGTCTAATGCAAGACAGTTTGCACCTGAGCCAGACAGGTCATACACTTGAGCATAGACAAGTAAGCAGTTCACAAGTCAATTCACCTTTCAGTCTCTTTGGGTCGAACTACGGTGTTCTGACTTCCTCATTGCACGAGAGGATACGTAGGCATAACTTAACAGTTATCGAACAAAAGTCTCTGTACATTCCCTCTTCTTCCAGCTTTATTCTTTAGCCTCATGATCTTGAGCATACTCTTTTCCTTACACTGACACTGTATATTTATCACACTACACTTTTACACTGACACCTGTACATCTTTCCAGCTCTTTTACACACAAATTGCACTGACACTACCCCTTTAAAACACAAATCTTTCAAGCGTGGATCCCGTCGAGTACGGCGGACAATCTGGGTGCTAATACCTTCCCAGGTTGTAACCAACCCCCTTTCTCAGTCTCTCTGGTTCGCAAACCGTCTTATCCATCTTTTTCTAGGTCTATGCAGCATTGCCTTTCCTCCGGGATAAAAATGCCTAGCTGGCGACTCTATTCATCCTCCAGTGGGTTCACGGCTGTGTGTTCTCACTGTTCCCCTCGCCGACCGTTCGCGTCTGTACCTTCATTTGATCATTGTCATTTGTCGGGAGCGACAGCTTGGCGACTCTGCTGGGGACCCTTATACTGCAACCAGGGCTTCTGGTTCTTTTTGTGGGTTCCTCCTAGCGCTTGTTTGATTTGTGTTTATTGGGGTGTTATGTGTTTGTTGGTATATTTGCTTTATTTATTGCTTTCTGTACAGCTTTATTTATTGCTTTCTTTATTGCATTTGTATATATATCATACTGTCATTGTTGCTGGCTGGATCTGGTTTCTTTGTTTTGGTGGGTGGGGTTCATTGAGAGTTAAGGTCCTACACCTGGGACCTGAGTGACACCTAGGATAGAGTGAACCATATTCTTTCCCATTCCATTTCGGTCTGGTGCGGGAATATGGAACACGGTTCAGATATGGGTTTCTTCTTGAGAACTCTGTGTTGCGGATTTCCTGCAATGCTAGGGGGATCTGGGAAGCCTGCTAAGTCTGGATGACCTTTTAGTTTGACCTTCAGAAGCTGAGGTGAATTAGAGGAGGAATTGTTATGGTTATTGTAAACACTGTACCTCCGGGTTAGAAGTGTTTACACTTCTCATAACAGATCCAAGTCTGAGGATCCTTGTTCTAGATCACTACCTGTGAGGGGGTTGGGCTGTTTACAGGTTTGCAGGTACCTTGACCTCAGAATACCCTGTTACTTTGACTTTGTTAAGAATGCTCCATGTTGGATAGTTCTTGTGATTCTAAAACCCTGGACATGTGGCTCTTTATTTGAGTCCCCCACCTTGGTTACTGGATTTTTAGACCTCCATCTGGAATTCTTGAACACACATGGATCTATACCAAGGCAGTTAATCAGATCCAGCTCAGTCACAAACCCTTGCATTCCATCTGCATACATACTCATTGCATCATATTAACATGTGCTTATTTGTTTTTCAGGGTATCCATCCTCATTAGGTTTTGGTTTTGACCCCATCTACAGCTTTGACCTGTATTTGCTTCAGTTCTTCAGTTACCTGCACTAGCCAGTCAGTGGCCCACTTCTCAACCTCTTCATCAGCACTTATTCTACTCAGTTTTCAGCATCATGGCTCCAAAGAAAAGCAACATCACTTATCATTTCTTTCAACCAGACTTGTCAGATATCAGGAGGATTCAGACCCTGATCACCCCGGATTACATATCTTTGTTCAGAGAAAGCTATGGGGATATACTTGACTTGGTAATGGACCTGGACCCATCTCAGAGGAGCCTGATCCATACCTGCATCCAGTTCTATGACCCCCCATTGAGGTGCTTCACTTTTAAAGACTTCCAGTTGGGGCCTCTATTGGAAGAATATTCATATTTGACTGGTCTGCCTATTAAGAGAGAGATCCCTTTTAACCCTGAAATGATCTTTCCCAGCAATGGAGAGATAGCCAAAGCTTTGCATCTGGAGCCTGTTTTGGTGGAGCAACATATGACCTCTAAGGCTAAGGTCCCTGGTTTTCACCTGGATTTTCTGATCTCTCAAGCTAGTCTGAAGGCCTCCCTGGGGGAGTGGAAAGTTGTTTGTGCTTTGTTGGCCTTAAGTGTATATGGAATTGTGTTGTTTGCAGATGAGCCCCGATTCATCAGCAAGAATGCAATCCATTTGTTCATCCTGAAGAATCCAGTGCCAACTTTGCTGGGTGATCTCTACTACTCAGTACATCAAAGGAATGAGAAGCAAAGGGGGAAGTTAGTGAGGTGTTGTGCTCCACTATTCCATGCTTGGCTTCTCAGGCATCTACCCAGGACAGATGCATTCCTGAACCCTCACCAGCAAAGCAACTGGGCTAAGAGGCTCACTACTCTCACTTCAGCAGATATCAGATGGTGCACTCAGAGCACCAAGGGCAGAGATATTATCACAAGCTGTGGACACTTTCCCAATGTGCCTTTGGTAGGAGTTAAGGGGAGTATCAACTACAACCCTCTGCTGTTCAAGAGGCAATTGGGCTATGCACTGGTCCATGCTCCTAGGGAACAAGACTTGGTTGAGACCCTCTACTGTGAGAACAAAGTTGATCTTGCAACTGTTAGGCAGGCTGCTTGGGCCTGGGACCATGTTCAAACCAAAGGAGTCACCATTTTGGGAAAGTGCAACAATATAGCATCAGCCCAGTATCATGAGTGGTCCTATGCTAGAGCCCAATTCTCTGGATTGCCTTTCACCATAGAAGACATGTCTGAGTCGTCATCAGCACCACCCCCTGCCACTGTCAGTATGGAGGAGTTTGAAAGCCTGAAGGAGAGGAATGAGAAGTTATCCCAAGCCTTACAGAAGACCCTCCGGGAGAGAAGTGAAGGTGTGAGGGAGATTGAAAGATTGGAGAAGCTGAGAGTTGAGCACTTGACTAAAATTGAGAAGTCTGGAGAGTACATCAACAAGTCTAAAGCTGGTGAGCAGATTCTGAAGAATGCTTGTAAAGAAGCCCAGTTCCAAAGAGCAAGAACAGACTTGTACCTGAAAGAGAGTCAGGCCAGGTGGGTCCGGATCACTGAGGCCCGTACTCTAGAAGACAAGAGAGTTCAGGACAAAATGGAGCAGATGGAAAAAGCCCTGGCAGCAGCCCAGAAGGAAATTTCAGAGCTAGAAATCAGAGCTGGAGTGAAGAGGTCTAAAGACCAAAGTCAGAACAAGAAGTTGACTGCAGCTGTTGCAACAAGAAACCTTCTCATCAGAAGTCTTACGGAGCGCCCGGCTGATCCTGTGACCGAAGCACTTCTTAAGGAAGTTCGCGAGGATGAGTTTGGCCTCGGGGTTTGATCATTTGCTTGTTGTTGTTTCTATTCCATGTACTTTTGCTTTTCTTTTGTAATGTATTTTGACCCTTTTAAAGGCTTGTGTTGCAAAAAAGAACAAGTTGTATTGTTTCACCTTTGTAATATATTTGTGTTGGTTTTCCATCTGAGATTCATTTCAAAAGCAACTTCAAGCAGCATCATCTTCAAGGGTCTGGAAGGGTCAAAACCGAAGGCCAAACCGGATACCTTGAGAGCAAATAAGCATACTGCATTGCATACTAACCCCTTTCTGTTTGTTTTGTAGGTTTTGTTTTATTATTACTAACCTCTGTTGTGACATTCAGGAATTATTGCTCGCCGCCGGGTATTTCCTCTCAACAGGCCACACAGATACCCGACTAGAAACAACCTTCCGGGAATTCAGATGGATCAGATGCAGCAGGACCTTACGGAGGTCAGAAACCAGATGGCCAACGAAAGGTTGGAGATGAGAACCCAGATAACACAATTCATGGAAGTGATGAACAATTTAGCTCAAAGCCAGGAGAGGCTCAGAGTTTTGGTAGAAGGAAGGAATCAAGAGGAGCCCCATGTGGGAACTGCTGGCACAAGTAACAACGAGAGGGTCCAACCTCATGTCAATCCCCCAGTTTTTGGACCCCATCTCCATCCAGAGGCCAACATCCCAGTCAACATTCAAGGGACAGCCACTGCAGCCAGAGTACTTCAAGAAGATCCTCAGGAGGACCAGTATACAGTGATGGGTGCCGGAGAGGAAACTTATGATAGGCGATTGGAAGAGATAGCTGAGAAGTTGAGGTCCTTAGAATCTCAAAATTCTTTGGGTTTCGACGTCATGGACATGGGTTTGGTAGACGGGGTTAGGATTCCCCACAAGTTCAAGCCTCCATGTTTCGAAAAGTATAATGGGACTTCATGCCCCCGGACTCATTTGCAATCATTTCTGGGAAGGCTGAAAGCCTATACAATGGATGAGAAACTCTGGATGTTCTACTTCGAAGATAGCTTGACTGGAGCATCAAGGGAATGGTATTCCCATCTGACAAGAGCAACTATAAGATGCTGGAAGGACCTGGCAGAAGCCTTCATCAGACAGTATCAGTATAATCTAGATATGGCACCTAACAGGACCCTCCTAATGGGAATGTCACAGTCTTCGAGGGAGAGTTTCCGAGAGTATGCCCAAAGGTGGAGGCAACTGGCTGCTGCTGTTCAACCACCAATGTCTGAGAGAGAAATGGCAGACATGTTTATGAACACTCTCCAGGGAACGTATATTGACAGGTTGGCTGCTTTCTCCTCCACCAGCTTCGCCGATGTTGTCATAGCTGGGGAAAGAATTGAAAGCCTGTTAAAAATGGGTAAGATATCTGATAATGGTGCAAGCTCGTCCAGTAGTACAAGAAAGCCTTTTACAGGCCCGAGAAGATCTGGCGAGACCAATGCCATTCACACCAACAGGGGCAGACCCCAGTATGTTCCCAGAACAATAGCAGCAGTCACGATCCCTGCTCCAGCTCATCCTCAGCCCGTCTATCAACCTCCTCAACAAAATTTCCAACAACAACCTCAGTATCATCAGAATCAATATCCTCCAAGAAGCAACTACAACAACAACTCCAACAACAACAATCAACAGAGGCCATTTCAACAGAGGCCCTCTCAAGCTAACAGGGTGATAGACCCGATCCCAATGCCGTATGCTGCCTTGCTGCCACAACTTCTGAAACTCAACCTAGTTGAGCTAAGAACGTTGGCACCTCCGGATCCCAACAGTCTACCAAGAAATTATGACTCCAATGCTAGGTGTGCTTTTCATTCCAACGCACCTGGTCACAGTACAGAAAAATGCAGGGCTCTGCATATGAAGGTACAAGACTTGGTAGACTCCAAGGCTCTGAACTTTGCACCTCCGCCCAATGTCAACAAAAACCCAATGCCACACCATGGTGGTCCCCGAATTAACGCCATTGAAGAAGACCAACCATCTCATTTGATAACTAGTGTGGATCAGATCAGAACACCGTTGGTGGAAATTAAGGCTCAGCTCCGTGAAAATGATATATTTCCAGGGTGTGAGCTGGGGTGCCCTTACTGCAATATCTCTTGGAATGGGTGTGAAGACTTGAGGAATGGCATTGACAACCTTATTAAGAGTGGCCTCTTACAAATCACTACATCATTTCCGGCAAATCCGGCAACTTCATCAACAACGGTTCCAGACCCTCCTACAACTCCAGCAATCAATCATGAAGATGTCTCCACAGTTACCATATTCTACGATCCAGAAAATAACTCCGCCTACCATTCAGAGGGTGCTGCTCCCGCTAGAGCACCAGTTACTATTTTTTATGATCCACAGACGATAACAGTCCCTTCAGCAGCATCAATCAGTCCAGTTACCGTCACAGTACCTGGACCTGTACCATATGAAAGCAATAGGGCCATCCCTTGGCACTATGGCTCTGACGTATACTGTGAAGGGAAAAGAATCGCTCTTGAAACAACAGCACCTGCACCACAAATTGATAATGTGGGCGGAGGCGGAGGCTTCACCCGAAGCGGACGTCTCTTTGCTTCACAAGTCCAAAGACCTACTGCCGAAGCAGAAGCTGCTGCCAAGGCAAAAGGAAAAGGCCCGGTGCAGGAAGATCCAGCTGCCAAAGAAGCCCTGAAGACTTCATTTGATCAGGAAGTTGATGAGTTTATGCGGATCATCAAAAAGAGCGATTATAAAGTGGTGGATCAGCTTCATCAGACTCCATCCAAAATCTCCATCCTCTCACTGCTCATGTGCTCCGAAGCCCATCGGAATGCACTACTGAAAGTACTGCACGCAGCTTACGTGCCCGAGGAGATTACTGTCAACCAATTGGAAACCGTGGTTGGTAATGTTACTGCTAGCAACGGGCTAGGGTTTACCAATTCTGACCTGACAGTGGATGGCCGCAATCACAACAAAGCCTTGCACATAACCATGGAATGCAAAGGAGCTGTCCTTTCACATGTGCTGGTGGACACAGGATCATCCCTGAATGTCTTACCAAAGAAGGCTCTGGTGAAGCTTGAATATGATGGACTGGCATTGAGACCCAGCAACCTGGTGGTTAGAGCTTTTGATGGCTCGAAGAGATCGGTTCTGGGAGAAGTTGAGCTGCCTGTGACAATTGGCCCGCAGACATTTAAAACTATCTTTTATGTGATGGACATTCAGCCTGCCTACAGCTGTTTGTTGGGTAGACCCTGGATTCACGCCGCCGGCGCTATAACGTCTACCCTTCACCAAAAGTTAAAATATGAGTGGGAAGGCCAAGTTGTCACAATCTGCGGGGAAGAGGATATATTTGTTAGCCATCTGGCTACTTACAAGTATATTGAAATGGATGGAGAGATTGTTGAAACCATGAGCCAAGGTTTTGAGGCCTTGAATGTGAATGAAGCCTCTGCTGTATCGGGGATTTCCATGTCGTCGTACCAACAAGCCCGGAAGGTTGTTGAGGAAGGAACTGCCCTAGGCTGGGGCAAGGTCTTAGCTGTGGAGGAAAAGAAGGACAAGTTTGGGTTGGGTTACAAACCAACTCAACATCAAGTGAAGGCTGCTGGAGAGCCTGGTTTTGTCAGTGGGGGGATGCTTACCCCCGATGCTATCAACTGCCTGGAAGACGAGCTGGAAGAGGAGCGCAACCTGGAGAATTGGATTCGTCCGAAGATCCCGGGGAGCAGTGTCTCGAACTGGTCTTCCCAGGGAATTATAAGTGTTACTCGAGCAGAGTAATTATTATTTCCTGTATTTTATAAGCATGCATCAAAGTCTTGCATCTTGCCCAAGATGACAAGACTCATTTTGTAATCAGGGCCATCTGTACTTTTGTGCAAACAAGATTAAATTAATGAAATATCAGACAATCTTTTTGCAAACGAGTCTTTTTCTTTTATGCTCACTGTTTTTCCATTTTTCTTTTTGTACAAAAATAAATGGCAGTGTTTTTCAAAATGACAGCTTCATTTCACTTTTCTAAATAAGACTAAAATCAGATCACTAAAATGAACCAATTAAACCCTTGCAGAGAGTGCCATCCTGACCGCACCGACAACAGCACGGCTATGACATCGTATGACTTTGACAATCCGATCAATCAAGCTGACGAAGGGGTTGAAGAAGAATACGAGCTTCCTGAAGAGCTAGCCAGGTTGTTAAGACAAGAGGAAAAGGTTATTACCCCTCATCAGGAGGAGGTTGAAGTGATTAATCTTGGTACAGAGGAAAATGTGAAAGAGGTCAAGATCGGGGCCTGCCTGCAAGACTCAGTGAAGAAGCAACTGATAGATCTGCTTCAAGAGTATGTTGATGTGTTTGCCTGGTCATATCAGGACATGCCAGGGTTGGATACCGATATAGTTGTGCACAAGCTGCCTTTGAGAGAAGAGTGTCCTCCAGTCAAGCAGAAGCTACGCCGTACTCGTCCGGATATGGCTATGAAGATCAAGGAGGAGGTACAAAAGCAATGGGACGCCGGGTTCCTTGCTGTGACTAGCTATCCGCCGTGGGTTGCTAACATAGTACCTGTGCCTAAGAAAGACGGCAAAGTAAGAATGTGTGTTGATTACCGGGATCTGAACAGAGCCAGCCCGAAAGATGATTTCCCTTTACCTCACATCGATGTATTGGTTGATAATACGGCTCAGTTCTCGGTATTCTCCTTCATGGACGGATTTTCAGGATATAACCAGATCAAGATGTCACCTGAAGACATGGAGAAGACAACATTCATCACACCTTGGGGCACGTTCTGCTACAAAGTAATGCCATTTGGGCTCAAGAATGCTGGTGCCACCTATCAACGGGCTATGGTAACATTATTCCACGATATGATCCATAAGGAAATAGAATGTTATGTGGATGACATGATTGCCAAGTCCCTCACGGAGGAAGACCATCTAGTGAATCTGCTCAAGTTGTTCAAGCGTCTGAGAAAGTATCAACTGAAGTTGAACCCCAACAAATGCACATTTGGGGTGCGATCCGGTAAGCTGCTGGGCTTTATTGTAAGCGAGAAAGGGATCGAGGTTGACCCTGATAAAGTCAAAGCCATCCAAGAGATGCCTGCACCGAAAACTGAGAAAGAAGTTCGAGGGTTCTTAGGTCGATTGAATTACATCTCAAGGTTCATATCTCACCTTACTGCAACCTGTGAACCCTTGTTCAAACTGTTAAGAAAAGAACAGACGGTCAGGTGGAACGAAGATTGCCAAAGGGCTTTTGACAAGATCAAAGAGTATCTGCAAGAACCTCCAATCCTCATGCCGCCAGTTGAAGGAAGACCTCTAATTATGTACTTGACAGTATTGGAAGAGTCAATGGGGTGTGTGCTGGGCCAGCATGACGAGTCTGGTCGAAAAGAGTATGCAATATACTACCTAAGCAAAAAGTTTACCGACTGTGAACAACGTTATTCACTGCTCGAGAAAACTTGCTGTGCTTTAGCGTGGGCTGCTCGCCGACTGAGGCAGTATATGTTGACCCACACTACCTTGCTAATCTCAAAGATGGACCCAGTCAAGTACATATTCGAGAAGCCAGCTCTTACCGGACGGGTTGCAAGATGGCAGATGATTCTCACAGAATACGACATACAGTACACATCTCAGAAAGCCATCAAGGGCAGTGTACTATCTGAATATCTTGCTGAGCAACCCATTGATGATTACCAGCCAATGAGGTTTGACTTCCCTGATGAAGACATCATGTTCATTAAAGCAAAAGATCACGAAGAGCCTATTCACACTGAAGGACCTGATCCAGAAGAAGAATGGACTATGATGTTCGACGGGGCTGTTAACATGAATGGCCGTGGTGTTGGTGCAGTACTCATTACACCAAAAGGAGTTCACATGCCTTTCTCGGCAAAACTCACTTTCAACTGCACTAACAACGAAGCTG
Organism: Lathyrus aphaca; assembly: GCA_963966055.1. Classification (NCBI taxonomy): domain Eukaryota; kingdom Viridiplantae; phylum Streptophyta; class Magnoliopsida; order Fabales; family Fabaceae; genus Lathyrus; species Lathyrus aphaca. The sequence goes on along the minus strand of OZ014520.1, from coordinate 160,921,069 downwards.
AATACGAAGCTTGTATTATGGGTCTTGAGGAAGCCATTGACCTCAGGATCAAAACATTGACCGTATTCGGAGATTCAGCTTTGGTAATCAATCAGACCAACGGAAAATGGTACACGCACCAAGATCATCTGATACCTTATAGGGATTATACGAGAAGGTTACTGACTTTCTTCACAACAGTCAAACTTGAGTATATCCCTCGGGACGAGAATCAGTTTGCAGATGCCTTGGCTACCATTTCGTCCATGATCAAAGTTCAAACCGCCAACTTTGTACCTCAGATTTCAGTATCGAGACTCGATAGACCAGCATATGTATTTGCAGCAGATATTGCTAAAGATGATAAGCCTTGGTTCCACGACATTAAGTGCTTCTTGGAGGATCAAACATACCCACCTGGGGCATCTTCCAATGATAAGAAGACTTTAAGAAGGCTTGCTGGAAGTTTCTTTCTGAACACTGATGGATCTTTATACAAAAGGAACTTTGACATGGTACTCCTCAGGTGTGTTGACAAGACGGAAGCAGATCTACTGATGCATGAAGTGCATGAAGGCTCTTTTGGTACCCATGCGGGAGGACATGCAATGGCTAAGAAGTTGTTAAGATCAGGCTATTACTGGATCACAATGGACGCAGACTGTTGTGCCTACGCCAGGAAATGTCACAAATGCCAGATCTATGCAGATAGAGTGCATGTACCTCCAAATCCCCTGAACATCATGTCTTCACCATGGCCCTTTGCCATGTGGGGCATTGACATGATCGGCAAGATTGAGCCAACTGCTTCGAACGGCCACAGATTCATCCTGGTCGCCATCGATTACTTCACCAAGTGGGTTGAAGCAGCCTCATATGCAAACGTCACCAGGCAAGTGGTAGCTCGATTTCTGAAAAGAGATATCATCTGTAGATATGGAGTGCCCGAGCGAATCATTACTGACAATGGTTCTAATCTCAACAACAAAATGATGGCCGAATTATGCCGGGACTTCAAGATCCAACATCACAATTCTTCTCCTTACAGGCCAAAGATGAACGGCGCTGTTGAGGCAGCCAATAAGAACATCAAGAAGATTGTGCAAAAGATGGTAGTCACCTACAGAGACTGGCATGAAATGCTACCGTTTGCCTTGCATGGGTACCGCACATCAATCAGAACGTCCACTGGGGCAACACCGTATCAACTTGTATATGGTATGGAAGCGGTCCTACCAGTTGAAGTTGAACTACCCTCCCTACGGGTACTGATGGATGTCAAACTAAGTGAAGCAGAATGGGTTAGGTCCCGATACGAGCAACTGAGTCTGATCGAAGAGAAGAGATTGGCTGCAATCTGTCATGGGCAGTTATATCAGAAGAGAATGAAGAGAGCCTTCGATCAGAAAGTCAGGCATCGAGAATACCAAGTGGGAGATCTTGTGCTAAAAAGAATCCTCCCTCCTCATACAGACCACAGGGGCAAATGGACTCCGAATTATGAAGGACCATTCGTGGTAAAGAAAGTCTTCTCTGGTGGAGCACTGATGCTCAGCACCATGGATGGTGAAGACTTCCCGTCCCCTGTGAATTCAGATGCAGTTAAAAAATACTTCGCATAAAATGACCCGCTGGACATAAAAACAGAATGTAAGTCCAGGCAAAAATAGGGCATCCCGGCGAGTCAAAAACAGAACAAAAGACTCGGGCAAAAATAAGGGAAATAAATGAAAAAAACGTACACCCGCTGAGTTGAAAAGCCGCATTGGACAACTCAGGCAAAAATGGGTATCCCGATGGATTGAAAACCCGAAAGGGCGATCCATGCAAAATAAGGGAATAAGCGAACAACTGCACTCTGAATTCGTCTGTATTGTCAACAACTTGGTAAGCTTCGGAAGGATCCAGCTCTGATCAGAATCAACTTTCTCCAGAAAGCAAGACGAGAAGAACGTCATTGTCATACGAGTCATAGTGGGAGGAGAAGCTCTTCAAAGCGTCATCAACACTGCCAACACTTTATTTCTCAATTTGTAACAATTTCCTCATTTCAGGAGACTTGTTTCTTTGACTGTATCTTGCCAATTCAGGGCACATGAATTAGTAAAATCAGATTTTCAGTCATGTTTCGTTTTTTATATTCATGTTTTGCAAAGAGTCGTCTGATATCTCTAAAAATACAATTGCATAAGTACAGATGTTTTTCTCTAAAAGTAAAATACATGCTTACAGGGAATATACCTACTCTCGAAAGTACTTATCCCCTATGGCAAGATTCAGTAAGGGATACCTCGGGACCTTTGTGTGTTTCCTTATCTTTGCAGGATTGCAGGTATCCAGAACGCAACTTGGGGCATGCAAGGTATACCTCAGCCAGTTGGCAAATCGACGAAAGATATCAGCACCCGAAATGCTCTCTCCCCAGCTGAGTTATCCGACAGCATTCCCCAGTTGAAGTATCAACTATCCTTCCTCAGCAAGACACAGCATCAGGGAATCATCTCCCCACAGAGCCCCAGCCTCTATTCAGAAGAGCAACGCATGAAGAAGTCACAACAGAGAGGAAGAAAGCTTCTACAAACCCCAGCTGGGTCCCGTATTATAAGGATATGTCAATCAGTGGCCTTTATTCCCCAAGCAGATACATCATCAGATCTACCAATGATCTCATCCCCAGCTGGGATGTTCGCTTCAAGCAGATCAACCAGAGATCTTCGTGCCCCTGTGCATAATCATGGCATTTGCATCATATTATCCACTCAGAGCGTAGCATTCCGTTTAATACGGAGCATTACGGCAAAAATCAAATGCATAGCATAATCATAAGTCATGTGTGAATTGAACACGTGTAAATATTGACAGTCTGACAGAAAAAAATCCCCATCAGAGTCCCAGCAAAAGCAGTTGCCTTTCAAATCACAAACACCAGTATATACACCTTTTGGCACCCGTCCGTGTCATCTTTCCCCAGCAGGTTGCTTGAATACACTTTACAAACAAGATCACCCATATTACAGATATTTTCTGACACCCGTCCGTGTCAAATCACCAGCAAAAGCCAAAGACATCCTCTTTGCACTCACATATACCTATACACAATCCTTGACGCCCGTCCGTGTCATATCCCCAGCACAGTAACCTAAACACTTTGTATATCAGATACTTGTCCATACTATACTCTTCTTCTTTTGACACTCGTCCGTGTCACTCTCCCCAGTAGATAAACACTTACATTACTCATATACAATACTCACTGCTCATTGGTACACTTATACAGATACTCGTCCGTATCTTGTATACATCACCATCTATATCCCCACAGATTCGACAGTAGTCCTTGTTCTTTGTTAACCAGTTGATACTCGTCCGTATCATCATCTCTGAACATGTGTCAGTTTGTTTCTACATGATACTCGTCCGTATCATAGTCTTAAGGATACTCGTCCGCATCTTTAATCTACACACAATACCAAACACCTATACTTTCCTTTCTTGGTTGTGAACGCTCGTCCGTGTTCACTATATCCCTAGTAGATCACCAACGAAGCATTTCTATCTGACACTCGTCCTGTGTCATGATAACCCTGAGAGCAGCCGTACCCTGCTGAGTGGTCGTCCTCCACTTCTTGATGGTCGTCCTCCATCATGCTCATCCGATGGCCGTCCCCATCGTTGATTCTTTTTAGCAGCCGTCCCCTGCTAGGTGGTCGTCCTCCACCTCTTGATGATCGTCCTTCATCACTTTATCCAATGGCCGTCCCCATTGTTGATTTTGGTTATCTAACACTCGTCCTGTGTTATGATGAACCTCGAGAGCAGCCGTACCCTGCTGAGTGGTCGTCCTCCACTTCTTGATGGTCGTCCTCCATCATGCTCGTCCGATGGCCGTCCCCATCGTTGACCTTTTCTATCCGATGGCCGTCCCCATCGTTGATATTTTTGGCAGCCGTACCCTGCCAGGTGGTCGTCCTCCACCTTTGATGGCCGTCCCCATCATTTTTCTTTTATCCTCAACAGAGCAGCCGTCCCCTGCTAGGTGATCGTCCTTCACCTTTGATGGCCGTACCCCATCATCTGTTTATTTCATTTATTCTTTAACCCGATGGCCGTCCCCATCGTTGGCTACTCTGAACTTGATGGCCGTCCCCGTCATGTTTCACTGAATCCCCAGAGAATTTTACAGCTTTACTTGATGGCCGTCCCCATCATGATATCTTATTTTCCCCAGCTAGTCGGCCGTCCCCGTCTTAGCTTTACCTTTTTCCCCAGCATGTCGGCCGTCCCCGTCATTGCTCTTTACTCAGCAGTCGTCCTCTGCTCGACGGTCGTCCTCCGTCGCCCACACTTTACAATATACTTTATTTTCTTATACAATCTATATCCCTTTTCTTCTTCATTTTGTGAGTGCAAATTTTGGACTGTCTTTGATATTCAACCACAAGTTATCTTGTTTGCCTGTTAAGCCGTCGCTTACAACCTGCACAGCTAACTCATGATTGAATAGGGGCAGCTGTAAACACCCCAAATTTGCCCTCACCCATTCACACCATGGCTTGTGATCATCTCATATGCATATACACAAAACATATCATCTCACATCTCATTTTGATTCACTGCATAGCTTCTAAGGCATCTGCACCTAGGGTTTGTGATCTGAGCAACCTCAGGGCCTCCTGAGCCATTCCAAAGACCACTAATCAACTCAAAGTGGTTCATGTGTGTTCTTATGTCATATTACATCCTCACAAAGTCAAAAATGCAGAGGAATCACAAGAATTAGGGTTTGAGTGGATGCAGAGCCAGGATGAACTGCACAGTTGACTGAAAATTAGGGTTTTGGTTTCAGAGGCCATAACCCCAAATTTTTTGGTCATTCTTGTTTCCATTGATCTTTATATGGTATAGGGAGTATGCATATCAATTTTCATGAAGAAATGCCATGGGGAAGTCATCTGATCAAGAGTTGACTTTTCAGACAAGTCAGTGTAAAATCAGGGCATCTGAGGCCCCCAATGACCCAACCAATGGGTGGTCTTCATCATTTTGAGTGTATATGATCTTTATTTGATCATGGAAGAAGTTTGAAGTTCATGGAAATCAAGAATTTAGGGTTTTTGCAAAAGTTGACTTTTTGGGTTTTGTTGACTTTTCAAGAATGCACCATTTTAGGTCAATTTTCAAGCCTTGATTCATGATCCAAAAAGGCTTCAAATGGAAAAACTTTGGTCATGAAAGTTGTAGATCTCATCTTTCCCTTCTCAAAAAGTACAAGAACATGATCTAACTCTTCATGGATCAAAAGCTATGGCCATGCAAAGTTGCCAAAAATCATTGTTTTTCAAGTTATGCACCAAGTGGAAATTTTGCTAAGTCTTGAATCAATGCATGATTGCTGCCTCAAATTCATGACAAACCAGCATGTGAACATCCTCTAAGTCACAAAAATCAGAAATGGACCAAGTTTGCTCATGGTTTGGTTCATGTAATTTGACTTTTCTCATGAAAATCCATAAAGCTAGCCAACTTGCATTTTCACTCATGACCACTTCACCAACTTATGACATTGGCTGCTGAGCTTTGCTAGGCCTATCCATCACCTTTTGCTGCACCAGCCATGCCTTGTACTTGCTTAACTTTGAGCCATGCCCTATCTTACACAAAAGTGGATTTTTAGCAAAAGTAGCCTCACCTATCATAGCAGGCCATGTCACATCAAGCAACCAATCAGAATTGTTTATCATTTCATTTTGCAAGTGGAACATAACAAGAACAAGGGCTGAAACCAACTCACTCATCACTTACACAAAATCCCTTCACATTGCAAAATCCATCGAATCTGCCTCCACAGCCAAGAAACTCCCAAACTTTCTTCATCACTAAACTCAGTACACTCCATAGGCCCTAAACCATCAAAGCTCAGGCCTGAATCAAGCCTGATTTGAACCTCACCATTCTTCATCCTCAGAACCAGTCCTCTTCGAATCTCACTGTCCATCCCTCAAACACTTCATCTTCCTTCACCAACAAGTCAGGCATACTTAGAGGAGTCCAAACCACCCATTACACTGGCCTAAAACAGCCTGTACACCAAGGTCATTCTCTGCTACACCAGTTTGGTAGCCATTGAAATAGCTTGCTAAACTTCATTTCAAGCTTGCCATTGACACCAGGGGATCCATTAGAGCTAGCTTGCATCAAGAAACGGCTCTGGAAGCTCAGAAACAGGACTTGTCACCTCAGGTAGTCTCAAACTTCAAACCTTTTAAAACCTGTTTCTTTTGTTACAAATCAAAAATACATGCTCTGGGGATCACTGTGATATGATTAGAATCAAAAATGGTGTGGAAATGATTATTTTATGCATCTCTGAAACTTGGCCCGTGAATGCGTTTCGTTTCGATTCTCTTTGTTCATGTTAGATAAATGTATTTTGATCTTGGATTGAGGTTTAGTTAGGATGGGGGGTTGTTTCTGGGCAGGAAATTTGATGATTCGTGGCCTGTGGCGTTTTCTAGGGTTTGTGATACGCCGGAGAAGACGACCGGAACTACTGTTCCGGCCGTCTGAGTTTACCCTGCCCTAATTAGGGTTTAGCCAGTCATTAGTGTTTTTTAAATCTGGGCCATTGGATTGCCCTTCCCGCGCGTAGACCAAGGGACCAGATTGCTTCATTAACCTTAATTTCCACTTAATTAATTTAATTAGGTTTAATTAGTTTAATTAACTGAATTTAGGAAGTTTAAATCTGGACCACTAGATAGCGCGCCAAGTCAACCCAATCTCCCTCAGATCAAATCCTGGCCACGCGTTCTGTTTACTTTTATTTTCATTTGATTTTTATTCATATTTATTCCATTTAATTTGTACAATTTATTTAAAATAGCAAAAAAATCATGAAAATTATGAAACTTTTTCTTTAAGGTTTTATTAATTTTTATGACACAAAAACATTTTTATTTTATTTTTTATCATTAAAAAAGTATTTTTAAATATTTAAAAGATTATTTTTAATTGATTAATGAGAATTAATTAATTAAAAATACTTTTAAGTATTTAAAAATTACAAAAAAATTCATGAAATGTTCTAAGACATTTAGAAACATTGTCCAACCTTCAAACCAAATTTCTTTTTTGATCTTGATGCATTTTAAGAATTTTTCATTGAATTAAATCATTTTTGATGCATTATTTTGATCATATGTTTGAAAATTCATTTCTGTCTTTTGGTAAAGGTTGAGACATTGATTCTTTTTGTATTGTTTTCCATTTGACATGAACTTTCAAGGATAAAAAGGCCAAGATTTGATCTTGCATTTTCTAATTGATTGGCATTTCTTTTATTACAAACCCTAAAAAACCCTAATAACTTGCAAAATTCATATCTTGAGTTTGGTTGAGAGTTGAGAGCTCCCCTTTGGGCAGTGGTTTGTTATAGGTCTAGGGTTTCTTTGGGTACCATTTTCCATTTTTTATCTTAGGGTTTGCTTCTGTTTTGAGTTTGTGTTTGATGTTTGTTTCATAAACCCTAATTTGGGCTTTCCCTTGCATCCTTCTTGCATTTCCTTGCATGACTTGACTTGCCATTGCATTTTGTGCATTCTTATGATTCATTTGACATCTTAAGACATGTATGAAGCATCATTGATCATTGCATTACATATTTGCCATGCCATTTGTCTTGTATGTTTCATAACATTTCATGCTTGTTCATGTTCCTTAGCTTGCATCATTTGCATCCATGATCTTGTATGAACATCTCCATTGCCTTGCCTCATGTTTGCAGCACCTCATAACATCATAATCATCATGTGTATTGCTTCTGGTTTTGCTTTGCATCATATCATTTCATTTCATTTAGCATTGTATTGCATTTGCTTCTAACATTTCAGGTGGTAAGTAACTTGGGAAGTGAATTTGCCTTCACTTCTCATAACTTTTCTTCTCATCTTTCTTTTGCATACCTTGCTGCATTCCTACTTGTGTTTGAGCTTGAGCTTGCTCATTCTTCCTCCTCCCATTTTCTTTCTTCAAGTGACTTGACTTCTTGAATGAAGCAAGTCACTTTGCTTCTCTTGATCTTGTTCATCTGCTTCCTGGTGGTTCATCTGAAGATTGTTCTTGAAAACCTCACAAACATTAGGACCAACCAAGCATGATAATGAATTAGGGTTTTGATTAGTCTCCCCCATAGTTTTTACCTTTGTGTCTCTCCTTGAGTCATCTCTTCTCATCTCATAATCAGGGACTAAACCCTCAAGGCTTTAAGACTTTGTGATTAAGATCATGCCTGCATCCTTCTTTTAGGATGGAGTGTATAACTTTAATCCTAAGTCTTGAACCCTTAAGGTGTTGAAATCTCTTAATTAATCCATCTAATAATCATCAAGACATTACACTTGTAACTTGGGCCTTGCATTAGGGTTCCAATTCTTCCTTAATTGGTTAAGAAGGACTAACCCTAAAGTTAATGGACAAGTCCCCCTCAAGTTGTCTTACAAATCATAAAATTCACTCCATCATCATATCATTAAATAAAATCCACTTAATCAAAGGCTTGTTTTGTCATGGGTTTAATCCCTAATCATGGATTAAGTTGAGGAGCTTTCCTCAGCTTAAACTTTCTCATCTATTATCCTTCTTTTAGGATGGTGTAATGAGTCTGTTTAATCCTTGATTATGGCTTAACCTCATTACCTAACACTAAACAAAACCACAAAAACATCTAAATAATCACAAATAGGTTAATGATCTTAATCCTACACCAAAGGTGATTAAGTGTGAGAATCTGACTTCACACTTAAGGTATTCTCATTACCCCTAATCAGAGGGAAGATGTGATGAGTTTACTATCCCATTGGTTTAGGCTTAAGCTCATTATCTTATGACAAACTTTCAGAAGCAATAAAAGACTGAAAATGCAAAAACAAACAATAATCGTCTCCTCCGGGATTCTTTTCTCATCTCATTCACTCATAAACGAGAACTTGCTTCTTCCGTCTAATGCAAGACAGTTTGCACCTGAGCCAGACAGGTCATACACTTGAGCATAGACAAGTAAGCAGTTCACAAGTCAATTCACCTTTCAGTCTCTTTGGGTCGAACTACGGTGTTCTGACTTCCTCATTGCACGAGAGGATACGTAGGCATAACTTAACAGTTATCGAACAAAAGTCTCTGTACATTCCCTCTTCTTCCAGCTTTATTCTTTAGCCTCATGATCTTGAGCATACTCTTTTCCTTACACTGACACTGTATATTTATCACACTACACTTTTACACTGACACCTGTACATCTTTCCAGCTCTTTTACACACAAATTGCACTGACACTACCCCTTTAAAACACAAATCTTTCAAGCGTGGATCCCGTCGAGTACGGCGGACAATCTGGGTGCTAATACCTTCCCAGGTTGTAACCAACCCCCTTTCTCAGTCTCTCTGGTTCGCAAACCGTCTTATCCATCTTTTTCTAGGTCTATGCAGCATTGCCTTTCCTCCGGGATAAAAATGCCTAGCTGGCGACTCTATTCATCCTCCAGTGGGTTCACGGCTGTGTGTTCTCACTGTTCCCCTCGCCGACCGTTCGCGTCTGTACCTTCATTTGATCATTGTCATTTGTCGGGAGCGACAGCAGCCTCATATTATCCTCAACTTGACTTAAGGAACATAAGCACCAACCAAGAAGTCACACTAACTATGGCCACCAGATCAACCATATCGGTATACGCCGTACAGTTTCCTTGGTCTATTGCCATTTACCTAAGGTACACTAGATCCGGGTTAGGATCTTTTACACATAAGAGCCCAACAAGTAATATAAAGCAAACAAGGCAAACAATTTAAGTGATCTAATTCCTGAGGGTACCCCTCTTTTATTAAGTCCCCAGCAGAGTCGCCAGTTCTGTAACACGGTGGGAGAACTGACTTTAGTTATGTTGCGGATAGCAAGAGTCGCCACCGACTTTTATTTTATCCAAAGGAAAGGCATAAAAGAACAGGAAAGACCTTTTAAAAGATTTTTGGGTCCGGGGGGTAGGTTATGTAAAGGGAAGGTGTTAGCACCCTTTACATCCATGGTTATCCATGGGCTCTTAGTTACTTAGCTCACTTTAAAATGTTTTTGAAACGTGTAGTGTGTGATTAGAAATTTTCTCAAGAGTTTGATAATGATCCATGTACGGATGCGTAAAAAACCTTTGTTTTGAAAATTGTTTGAAATTGTGAAGTGTTTGAAAAGTTTTTGAAGAGTGAGCAAGTAACTATGAGGAACCTACCCTAAGTTTAAGTCTTTTCTGTTCTTGGATCCTTTAAGTGGTAAGACTATCCCTATTATTAAGGAACAGGTAGTCATTACCTTGGATGTGAGGGACAAGTAAGGGTCATCTGTTAGTGTAGGCAACTGTGGGGTGTATTAAGCAATTTTAGAGGGACTGTCATCTTTATTCGAAAGGGACAAGATCATTACGAAGACAACATTCGAAGAGGGACTTGATCTTTTATTGTTAAGGGACTAGATGACTTTACTTTGAGGGACTTTTTGCTTTATACACCCTACTTGACCTTTTTAATAGGCAACAATGAGAGGTATCCCTAAGGAAGTGAGATGGCGATCAAGGATCGACTTACGTGTGTGAGTGTACAATTTAATATTTATCTTTTGAATTAAGTGATCTAAATTACTTTAAAATATACAAAACATGTTTACACTCCCTGTTTACTAACCATGGCATAAAATAAATAATAAACATTATAAAATATTACATCCAGGAGCAATTACATAATAATGATAAAAGCAATTTAAATAAATAAGCAAAATAAAATAAATAAGTAATTATAATTGGGTTAGTAAAAATAATAATAATAAAAATAACAAATTAAATGGGGTTAGTAATAATTATATAACCATAATTAATAATAATAATAATGAAATAAACAAGGATATTATAATAAACAAAATTTTTAATGGTTAATTAGAAAATATGAACAATTATATTAATTATTATAAAATTTGAAGTTATATGTAAATTATAAAATTAAATCAATTATGAACATATTATGAAAATAAATTATAATTTACAAAAATAAAATTAGCAATTTTAAACATATAATAGAAATTATTTACATACAAAATTAAATTATAAACAATTATAGAATATTTACATATTATAAAAAATAAATTAAACATTTTAATTTTTAAACATATTTATGTACAAAAATTTAAATTATAAGCAATTTATACATTTAATAAAAATTGGATTAAGAATTTTAATTACATTATAAATATAATATATATAAATAATAATATTAAACAAATAGAAGAAGAAAAATTAGGGTTTGAAAATTGTTAAAATTAATTAGGTTTTAATAAAAATTAGGGTTTTATATACAAAAAAAAATGTTAAATATTAAAGATTAATCTAATTATATAAATAAATTACATATATACATATTAATAAAAGAAAACAATTTATTTTAGATCATATTATTAGGATTAAATTAAGATCATAATTTTAATTAATTAACATTAATAATAATCAAAACAAATAGAAAACAAAAAGAAAAAGAAAACTTACCTGGCTGGGATTTGAACCCAGCACCTCTTGCTTGCAAACACCCAGGCCAGCAACACCTACCACCAGGCCAACGCGCGCGCAGGTGATAAAGCAAGGAGAAGAATTCGTTTTATGCCTTGTTCCTGAAAAATCACAAAAAAAGAAAGAAAGACAAAAGGCCTGGGGGGATCGAACCCAGGACCTTCAAGCAATCACACAAACACGTTAACCATTCCAGCTGGGAGAGCGCACCTGTATATACAACAACTATAATTCATAATATATTATGATGGCTAAATATCTGGAAAAAATAAGCAAAAGGTGTTGAAGCCAGGATTCGAACTCCTGCCCTCCTACAATATACGCGCATGCTTCACCACTGGGACAAGCACAAGCTTGTGAAATAAAAACAGAAACAATTCATAATATTTTAAAACAACATTTTGAATTTGAAATTCGCGCGCAGCTGGTCATCTTCTTCTTTGGATTACCTGCGAAAATTACTATGAATTTTCCTGCGAAATTTCCTGGGTGTTCATAAACCAGAAATCCTAGGTTTTTGGATCATCACGCAAACAATAAAATCAACACAAATTGACAGCCCAGATCAAACATACAAAGCTTATACATCATAACCATGTTCTTAAAAGTCATTTATCTTCAATAAATCATGAATCCCCAATTTGAGAACTCAAACCCTAACAATGGTGTCTTTCGGCTTAGGGCATATTTCTTCAATGTTTTTGTCCAGAATCCATCTAATCATCATGATAAACAAGATTAAACACACAAAAACGATTCATAATGGTTAAATGAATGAAATCGAAAAATCAAAAAAGGAACAAGAAAATGCATTCGGGTTGTCCAAATTATGAAGCTATGGATGCATATGAGAGTGTAAATCGTATCAAGGAGGTCCAGGGATCCTGTCTATGTCCATAGAATTCCTTTTTACCTTCTCTAAGATCAAAACCGAAAGTTCACTTTTTGGAGAATTTTTTGATGTTGGGAACTTACTCTTGAGGCTGGAAATTCGTGAATAGTGAGTAGGGTTATGTAATGTACTTATAGAGCAATGAATTAGGTCAGAAAAGATTGGTCATTGTGTGAAGAATTTGATCCAAAAAGATTCAAAAAGATAGGCTTTGAAAATCAAATATTTTTGTATGAACACCTTCTATTTTAGGCCAATCATCATGATCCTCTTACCACTTTGATACCAATCATATTTATGAATTTCTAGAAGCTCAATCATTTTTAAATCTTTGACTTTTATATTTTATTTTAATTTAAAATGATTTTAAATGAATTAAATCAAAATAAATAAAAATAAAATGATAAAAAATCTGATTTTTGTTGACTTGGGTCGTGCATGAGGTCATAGTATGGATTGGGTCATCATATGGCAAGCCCATTTAGAAAAAATTGGTTTTAGACCTCCATTTTCTTCATAAACCAACCAAAAATTTCCCAACTTTGCAAGGTCCCACATCCTTCAATTTTAATGCTATGAGGGTGTTCTTGGACATTTTGGAAAGCTTGAAGAGTCCTCTAACCAACCCCACTGGTTTCATGTCCATATCATTTACCATTCTCATGTTATGCCCTTTTGAAGTTGTTGACTTTTTGTTGACTTTTAAAAGGACCTATAATGTCTTAGCTCATACCTTCCAAATGAAGCATTTTTGGGCTTGGCTTGTGAGACACAAAGTTGTAGAGAATTAAATTTCCTTCAAAATGAGCTTTGGATGGGAAAAATGTGATGAAGCATGTGAAAGTTATGGCTGGTCAAAGTTCAGTTGACTTTTACTGAGGAAACCCTAATTTAGAAACTTCTGATTCTTGATGATCTGAAATATCCTTGATGAATCATGATCAACCCTTGATAAAATGATGAATTTCACTTCATATACTTGATGTTGGCAAAAAATCATGAAGTTTGACTTTGGTTTGACCACAGTTGACCTCAGTTTGACTTTTTAACTACTTTGACTGATTTTGACTTATCTGATCATCTGACTGAGCAAACCTTTGAGAAAAGTCTTGAAACTTGTCATGGGGATTCTTAGACACATATAAGATGTTATGAATCTCACTTGAAGTCTTGGAAGTTCATTTAGCCTGATTAAAGTCAAAACCCTAGTTTTGGATGCACTGCCTAGGAGGTGCATTGTCTGAGGGAATTGTCAACTCTTCTGACCAATTGTGAACTTTGTGAACCATCATAAGATGTCTTGTGAACCTTGTGAACCTCATGAAGTGACTTGCAGACTTCATGAACCTCATGAAAGGTCTTGTAAGTATTGTGAATCTTGTGAACCTTGTGAACCTCATAAAGTGACTTGTAGACTTCATGAACCTCATGAAAGGTCTTGTGAACCTTGTGAACCTATTAGCACACAAAGTCTTGTATTGTGAGGGCAAATTTTGGGGTGCAACACATATCCATTATCATTATCATCCATATTTTGAATCATTTCCATTATTTCACATCCAATTCATTTTTCAAAAAATTTATTCGTTAACCATTTCTTCGATTACCCAATTATTTTCAATTTCCATTTTTTACACCCATTAAACCATATTTTCCATCCATTTCTATTAAACCCAAAATAAATATAGCCCATATAAAATAAGTTGAAAAAATATACAAGTTACAAGAATTCTTTAGACCCATTCTCCAAACCCATTACACATACAACAAAAAAAGTTTAGGCCTATGACCCAACCCACCATAACAACCAACCAAAAAAAATGAAAAAAACTACTCCATTGAGCCCACACGCTGACTTTCTTCAGCCAAAAAGCCACATGAGGTTTCTACCAAATATCATTGCTTCAGCTTGCCAAACACACGACCCTTGAAGCCAAACTTTCCCGCGGAAAAAATGCCACACTCAAAACACAGAGGAAACAAGGCTAAAACACAGACATACAAGCTGATACACGCATGTCGCTCCCACCAAATGACACCTCAGGTCAGAAGGGGTACAAACGCGAACGGTCGGTGAAAAGGATGGGAACACACAAGGGTGAACTCAGAAAGACAAGAGTCGCCAGCTAGGCATTTTTATCCCGGAGGAAAGGTAATGCTGCATAGACCTAAGAAAAGATGGATAAGACGGTTGCGAACCAGAGAGACTGAGAAAAGGGGTTGGTTACAACCTGGGAAGGTATTAGCACCCAGATTGTCCGCCGTACTCGACGGGATCCACGCTTAAAAGATTTGTGTTTTAAAGGGGTAGTGTCAGTGCAATTTGTGTATCAAAGCTGGAAAGAATGCAAGTGTCAGTGTAAAAGAGGTGTGAAGTGTATAAGAGAAGTGTCAGTGTAAGAACAGGAATGAAATGCCCAAGAATATGAGGCTAAAAGAATGATGCTGGAAGAGGGGGAATATACAGAGACTTTTGTTCGATAACTGTTAAGTTATGCCTACGTATCCTCTCGTGCAATGAGGAAGTCAGAACACCGTAGTTCAACCCAAAGAGACTGAAAGATAAATTGACTTGTGAACTGCTTACTTGTCTATGCTCAAGTGTATGACCTGTCTGGCTCAGGTGCAAACTGTCTTGCATTAGACGGAAGAAGCAAGTTCTCGTTTATGAGTGAATGAGATGAGAAAAGAATCCCGGAGGAGACGATTATTGTTTGTTTTTGGTGTTTTCAGTCTTTATTGCTTTTTGGTGTTTGTCATAAGTAAATGAGCTTAAGCCTAAACCAATGGGTTAGTAAACTCATCACATCCTCCCTCTGATTAGGGGTAATGAGAATACCTTAAGTGTGAAGTCAGCATCTCACACTTAGACACCATGATGTAGGGTTAAGATCATTAACCTACTTATCTTTATTTAGATGTTTTTGTTGTTTTTGTTTAGTGTTGAGTAATGAGATTAAGCCATAATCAAGGATTTAATGGACTCATTACACCACCCTAATAGAAGGATAATAGATGAGAGCATTTAAGCTGAGGAAGACTCCTCAACTTAATCCATGATTAGGGATTAACCTCATGACAAAACAAAGCCTTTATTAAGTGGATTTTAGTTAATGATAGAATGAAGAAGTGATTTTTATGGTTTTTAAGACAACTTGAGGGGGACTTGTCCATTAACACTAGGGTTAGTCCTTCTTGACCAATTAAGGAAGAATTATAACCCTAATGCAAGGCCCAAGTTACAAGCTTGATGTCTTGATGATTATTAGATGGATTGATTAAAGGATTTAAATACATTAAGGGTTTAACACTTAGGATTAAAGTTATACACTCCATCCTAATAGAAGGATGCAGGCATAAGCTTAATCACAAAGCCTTTAAGCCTTTAGGGTTTAGTCCTTGATTATGAAATGAGAAGAGAAGACTCAAAGATGACACAAAGGTAAAAGCTAAATGGGGGACTAATCAAAACCTAATTATTATCATGCTTGGAGATCCTAGGGTTTATGAGGCTCAAAGGGGAAAGATCTTCAGAGAAACCACCAGGAAGGAAGCAGATGAGAGGAGCAAGAAGCAAAGAGAAGCAAAACAACTTGCTTCACTTAAGAAGACAAGTTGCTTGAAGAAAGAAAATAAGATGAACAAGAATGAGCAAGCTCAATCCAATACACATACAAAATGCAACAAATGAATTATGAAAGAGATGAGAAGAGAATGTGAGAAGTGAAGGCAAATTCACTTTTCAAACAACTTACCACCTGAAATGTTAGCATAAGAAATGAAATGCAATGCAAATGAGATGGGATGTGATGATGCAAACCAAAACCAGGAGCAAGAACATGAAGTTAATGATGCTAAGAGATGATACAAACATGAGGCAAGACATGAGAATGATCAAACAAGCATATGGATGCAAAAGAAACATGCTTTGAACCATGGATGTTCATGAAAAGTTATGAAATGTAATGGACATAAAAAATGGCAAATGAAAGATGCAATGATCGAACATGATTCTAATATGTCCTAAGATGTATTATGAATCATGAGGATGCACAAAATGTCATGGTAAGTCATGGTATGCAAGCAAATGAGAAATGGATGCAAAGGAAAGCACAAATTAGGGTTACATGCATTATGCCAAACAAAAATCCAGAACCAGAAGCAAATGTCATGACAAAAATTTGAAAATGGAATCAAAGACACCCTAAACCTATACAAACTCACTTCCCAAAGGAAAGGATCCAATTCTTAACCTATTGAAAGTTATGAATTTCCTAAGATTGCTAGGGTTTTGGGGTACTTCAACAAGAAAAATGCTAAACAAATTGAAAATGCAAGATCAATTCAAACCAATTTTATCCTATAAACTACATGCTATGCAAGATGCAATGCAGAAAGAATCATCCTCCAACTCTCAATGGTTAGGCAGAAAGGAATTTTTGAAGTTTGAAGCAAGATATTGCCTAAAAATGAAATTAAATCCAATGAAAATGATCAAAAGGCATCAAGAACAAAAACGAAATTTGGTTTGAGAGTTGGACAATGTTTCTAAATGCTATGTGAATTTTTGTGTGATTTTTAAATACATAAATGTATTTTTAATTAATTAATTTTCATTAAATAATTAAAAATAAACATTTAAATGATTTAAAAATAATTTTTAATGCAAAAAATAAAAATAAAAATATTTTTGGGTTTTAAAAATTAGTGAAATCTTTGACAAAAAATTTCATAATTTTTAAATGGTTTTTGCTATTTTAAATAATTCGTGCAAAATAAATATGAAATAAATGAAATTAAAATTAAAATGGAAGAAGTATGCAAAAGGAGGGGTCAGGATTCATTCTGGGCTGGAAAAGTTTGACTTGGCGCCACATCCAATGGCCCAAGTTCAAACTCCCTTAATCTGAATTAATTAAATATTAATCACATAATTAAAATTAAACACAAGATCCAGACCACTCAAATGCGCGCGGGAAGACAGATCAAAGGGTCCACGTTCAAAGTTTTCCCTAACCCTAATTAAGTCACTAATGACTTTCAGGTGGCTGGAGAAGACCTCCGGTCATCTTCTCCGGCCAGACCCTCACCTGAAAGTTGCCAACTTCTCCCCTAGGTACTTTCTGGAGCTCTAAAGCTCCAGATTCACTCCTCTCACTCCCCTAAGATCAAATCCACCCCCAAACTTCATTTCTTTTCACCCAAAATCAAGATTCGAAGAAAACATCGAAAATGGCAAAAATTTCAGAAGCTCAGTAAATACTCATCTCTCCACCATTTTCAAAAATACAAAGTTCAGTATGATCAGGAGATCATGCTTTATCATTTAGAAACAAAAAATAAGAGTTCTGGAAAAATGTTTCAAGGAGGTACCTGAGCTTGAGCTTTCTCAGTTTGGGACTTTTAGGCCTCCTCTCTTTGTGCAATCCACTCCTCTTGAACTCCTGATGAAGTTTTGATGCTTGGAAGGAATTTCTTTTGGATGATTTGGGAGTTTGCAAGCCAACTGGTCAGAAATCGTGTTTGGTTTATGTGAGGTTCTTGGTTGTTTCAATGGTTGGTTTGTGGTTAGTGAGTCATCTTGAGATCAATGGTGAAGTTGGTTTGAAGATTGGTTGAGTGAGCTGAGAGATTCGAAAGGTTTTGCAAGTTGGAGGATTTTTGATAACTATGGCAATCTGAGGTTTCAGCTTGTGTTCTTGTGTGTTATGGCTTGGGTTTGATCCACATATCAACTTGTGATAGGTTTGTGGAGTGGTTGTGCCCTATTGTGATTGGTATGGGTCTTTATGCAAAAAGTCAAGATTTGTGTAAGAGAGGTATGGGTCAATGGTAGGCCAAGGACAATAGGGGTGTCCTGCGCAGCAAGGAATGAGGAGAGCCATGGGATCAGTCTTGAAGCCAATTAGCAAGTGGATTAGGGTTTGTATGATGTTTTGCAACTTTATCCAACTTTGGCCCTTTTGAAGTTTCTTGATCCACAAGTCATGGAAATGGGCAAACCTTTGGTGCATTCTGAATCTTAGGCCTTGGTTTATGTTTGTACAAAGATTAGAAGTTCATTTGAAAGCACAATTTGTCTTGGCAAGTGGTTTTGCAACTTTGCCTCTTTGGTAGAAAACTTGAAATTATGTGATTTTTCCCAACTTTGACAAGCCATAACTTTTGATCCAAAATGAATTAGAATGAGTTCTTGTACTTTTTGAAAAGGGAATGATCCATTCTACAACTTTCATGACCAAAGTTTTCCCATTTGAAGCATTTTTGAATCAAAAAGCAAGGGTTGAAAAAGTTTCCCAAAATGGCAAGTTTCCATTACAAGTCATTTTCCCAAAAAGGCAACTTTGCAAATGGCTTGAAATTCTTCAATATTGTGAACTTCTAACATCTTCTATGATCAAATAAAGATCATACACATTCAAAATGATGAAGAACACCCTTTGGTTGGGTCATTGGGGGCCTCAGATGCCCTGATTTTGCACTGACTTGCTCAAGAAGTCAACTCTTGATTAGATGCCTTCCCCATGGAATTTCTTCATGAAAATTGATATGCATGATCCCTATACCATATGGAGACTAATAGAAACAAGAATGACCAAAAAATTTGGAGTTATGGCCTCTGAAACCAAAACCCTAATTCTAGTTCATCTGTGTAGTTAAACCTGGCTCTGCTTCCATGCCTTTCTCAGTTCTTGTGATTCTTTGACTTTCTTGACTTTATGAGGATACAATATGATGATTGAACATACATGGACCCCTTTTAAGTGATTGATGACCTTTTGAGTGACTCTAGTAGCTCTTGGATTGCTCAGATCACAAACCCTAGATGCAGATGACTTTGAACCAATGCAGTGAATCAAAAATGTAATATGAGATGCTATGATTGAACTTATGCATATGAAAAGATCATAAGCCATGGTGTGAATGGGTGAGGGCAAATTTGGGGTGTTTACAGCTGCCCCTATTCAAACATGAGTTAGCTGTGCAGGATGTAAGCAACGACTTAACAGACAAACAAGATAACTTGTGGTTGAATACCAAAGACAGTCCAAAATTTGCACTCACAGAATGAAGGAGAAAAGGGATATATATTGTAAAAGAAAATAAAGTATATTATAAAGCGCGGGTGACGGAGGACGACCGTCGGGCAGAGGACGACTGCTGGGGAAAGAGCAATGACGGGGACGGCCGACATGCTGGGGATATAAGAGATTATGATGGGGACGGCCATCAAGTAAAGCTATAAGACTCTCTGGGGATTAGAGGTAAAAATAAGTGATGAGGTACGGTCATCAAAGGTGAAGGACGATCACCTAGCAGGGGACGGCTGCTCTGTTGGGGATAAGATGAGGGACGGTCATCTAAGGTGAATGACGATCACCGGGCAAGGTACGGTTGCCAAAAGCATCGCGACATAGAACAAATGTCGAATAAAAAGGTCGACGATGGGGACGGCCATCGGATAAGCGTGATGAAGGACGATCATCAAGAGGTGAAGGACGATCACCTAGCAGGGTACGGCTGCTCTCGGGATTTATCATGACATAGGACGAATGTCAGATAACAAGGTCAACGATGGGGACGGCCATCGGATGAAGGACGATTATCAGGAGGTGAAGGACGATCACCTAGCAGGGGACGGCTGCTAAATATCACGACATAGGACGAATGCCGGATGGAAAAGGGTTTCAATAATGGAGACTCCGCTGGGGAAAGGATGAGGGACGGTCATCCAAAGGTGAAGGACGATCACCTGGCAGGGTACGGCTGCCGAATATCACGACATAGGACGAATGTCAGATAGAAAAGAAATAGTTCACTGGGATTTGCTGGAAAAGTAAGCACGGACGAGTGTCTACATCCAAGGAATGAGAAGCATGAGTGTTTGGCACTGTGTATAGACTAAATATGCAGACGAGCATCCTTAGGACAATGATACGGACGAGTATCCGGTAGAAACAAATGTCGACACATGTTCAGAGATGATGATACGGACGAGTACCAACTGGTTAACAAAGAACATGGACGAGTATCGATTCTGTGGGGACTCTTCTGGGGAATAGTAGACACAGACGAGTGTCTAAATTCAAGAAGACATAAGTGTTTGACACGTGTATGGATTAAAGATGCGGACGAGCATCCTTAAGACTATGATACGGACAAGTATCAGGTAGAAACAAACGCTTGACGCATGTTCTGAGATGATGACACATACGAGTATCACCTGGTTAACAAAGAACACGGTCGAGTGTCGAATCTGAGGAGGTATAAGTGGTGTATACAAGATACGAACGAGTATCTGTATGAATGAAACAAGAGTAATAAGTATGAGTGGTGTACAGATGAGTGTTTAACTTGCTGGGAGAGTGACACGGACGAGTGTCGGAAAAAGTATACTATAAACAAGTGTATGGTTTATAAAATGTTTTAGGTATCTATGCTGGGGAAGGTGACACGGACGGGTGTCAGGGAATAGATATATGTATCTGTGAGTGCAAAGAGGACGCTTTGGCTTTCTACTGGGATATGACACGGACGGGTGTCAAGAAGTATCTGTATCTTTAGGGAAAGTGCCTTGGCTCTCTGCCGGGGAATCTGGGGAGTTCTCTGTATATCACTGACGGATTGTCAGTATTCACAAGTGTTTGATTCAGAACATGGCTTATGATTATGAAATATGTTTGATTTTTGCCGTAATGCTCCGTATTAGACGGAATGCTACGCTCTGTGGGGAAAATATGATGCGAATGCTATGATTATGCAAAGATAACGACTCGGGATTCGGATCCCATTGCTATGAAGATCTCCGGCTGATCTGCTTGAAGTGGACATCCCAGCTGGGGATGAGATCATTAGTAGATCTGACATATGGGACTCTGCTTGGGGATATAGGTCACTGATAGACCTACTTTGGTAATGAGGGACCCAGCTGGGGTTTGTGCAAGCTTCCTTCACTCTGTTGTGAGATCTTCAGGTATTGCTTTTCTGGATTAGGAGTTGAAACTTTGTGGGGAGATGGTTCCCTGGCTTTTGCACTTGGCTGATGAGGAAAAATAAATGGCAACTCAGCTGGGGAGAAAGCACCTCCGGTGTTCAGACTGAGTAGATAATGATTTGCCAGCTTGCTGGGGTGAAGCTTTCATGCCCCATGATGTGCTTTGAATACCTGCAATCCTGAAAAGTCAGAGAAACGCACAAGTAATCCCGAGGTATCCTTTACCAGATTCCATCATAAGAGTTTTGGCACTCCTGGGAGGGAGTATATTTCCTGCAAGCACGTATTTTTAGAAGAGAAGCATCTGTGTTTATGCAATCAGTATCTTACAAGACATCGGACATTCTTGCAAATGAAAATAAAATGTACGAAACGAAACATGACTGAAAATCTGATTTTATTAATTCATGTGCCCTGAATCGGCAAGATACAGTCAAAGAAACAAATCCCCTAAAATGAGGAGATTGTTACAAATTGAGAAATAAAAGGTATTGGCAATGTTGATGACGCTTCAAGGAGCTTCCCTTTGCTATGACTCGTATGACATTTGACGTTCTTCTCATCTTGCTTTCTGGAGAAGGCTGATTCTGAAAGAAGCTTGATCCTTTCGAAACTTACCAAGTAGTAAGTGATACAGACGAATTCAGAATGCAATTGTTCGCTTATTCCCTTATTTTGCGTGGATCGCCCTTTCAGGTTTTCAATCCACCGGGATACCCATTTTTGCCTGAGTTGTCCGATGCGGCTTTTCAACTCAGCGGGTGTACATTTTTTATTTATTTTCCCTTATTTTTGCCCGAGTCTTTTATTCTGTTTTTGACTCGCCGGGATGCCCTATTTTTTCCTGGACTTACATTCTGTTTTTATGTCCAGCGGGTCATTTTTATGCGAAGTATTTTTTAACTGCATCTGAATTTACAGGGGATGAGAAGTCTTCACCATCCATAGTACTGAGCATGAGTGCTCCACCGGAGAAAACTTTCTTTACTACGAATGGCCCTTCATAATTCGGAGTCCACTTGCCCCTGTGGTCTGTATGAGGAGGGAGGAGTCTTTTCAGCACAAGATCTCCTACTTGGTACTCTCAGAGCCTGACTTTCTGATCGAAGGCTTTCTTCATTCTCTTCTGATACAGCTGCCCATGACAGATTGCAGCTAATCTCTTCTCTTCAATCAGACTCAGTTGTTCGTATCGGGACCGGACCCATTCTGCTTCGTTCAACTTAACATCCATTAATACCCGCAATGAGGGTAGTTCAACTTCAACAGGTAGGACTGCCTCCATACCGTAAACAAGCTGATACGGTGTTGCCCCAGTGGATGTTCTGATTGACGTACGGTACCCATGCAAGGAAAATGGTAGCATTTCATGCCAGTCTTTGTTGGTAACTACCATCTTTTTCACAATCTTCTTGATATTCTTATTAGCTGCCTCAACAGTGCCATTCATCTTTGGCCTGTAAGGAGAAGAATTGTGGTGTTGGATCTTGAAGTCCCGACACAGTTCTGCCATCATTTTGTTGTTCAAGTTGGAACCATTATCAATAATGATTCGCTTGGGCACTCCATACCGACAGATGATGTCTCTTTTCAGAAATCGGGCTACCACTTGCCTTGTGACATTTGCATAAGAAGCCGCTTCAACCCACTTGGTGAAATAGTCAATAGCAACCAGGATGAATCTGTGGCCGTTTGACGCAGTTGGTTCAATCTTGCCAATCATATCAATGCCCCACATGGCAAAGGGCTAGGGTGAAGATATCACATTCAAAGGATTGGGAGGTACATGCACTTTATCCGCATAAATCTGGCATTTATGGCATTTTCTGGCATAGGCACAACAGTCTACATCCATTGTGATCCAGTAATAGCCTGATCTTAGCAACTTCTTGGCCATGGCATGCCCCCCTGCATGGGTACCAAAGGATCCTTCGTGCACTTCATGCATCAGCAAGCCTGCTTCTGTCTTATCAACGCATCTGAGGAGTACCATATCAAAGTTTCTCTTGTAAAGGGAACCGTCAGTATTCAGGAAGAAACTGCCAGCAAGCCTTCTCAATGTCTTCTTATCATTGGAAGATGCCCCAGGTGGGTATGTTTGATCCTCCAAGAAGCATTTGATATCATGGAACCAAGGCTTATCATCTTTAACAACATCTGCTGAGAACACATATGCTGGTATGTCAAGTCTGGATACTGAAATCCGAGGTACAAAGTTGGCAGCTTGAACTTTGATCATGGATGAAATGGTGGCAAGAGCATCTGCAAATTGATTCTCGTCCCGAGGAATATACTCAAGCTTGACTGTTGTAAAGAAAGTCAATAACCTCCTTGTATAATCCCTGTAAGGTATCAGATGATCCTGGTGGGTGTACCATTTGCCGTTGGTTTGATTGATTACCAGAGCTGAATCTCCGAACACAGTCAAAGTCTTGATCCTGAGGTCAATGGCTTCCTCAAGACCCATAATACAAGCTTCGTATTCAGCTTCGTTGTTAGTGCAGTTAAAGGTGAGTTTTGCCGAGAAAGGCATGTGAACTCCTTTAGGTGTAATGAGTACTGCACCAACACCACGACCATTCATATTAACAGCCCCATCAAACATCATAGTCCATTCTTCTTCTGGGTCAGGCCCTTTAGTGTGAATAGGCTCTTCATGATCTTTTGCTTTTATGAACATGATGTCTTCATCAGGGAAGTCGAATCTCATCGGCTGGTAATCATCAATGGGTTGCTCAGCAAGATAATCGGACAATACACTGCCCTTGATGGCCTTCTGAGATGTGTACTAAATGTCATATTCTGTGAGGATCATTTGACATCTTACAACCCGCCCGGTAAGTGCTGGCTTCTCAAAAATGTACTTAACTGGGTCCATCTTTGATATCAACAAGGTAGTATGGGTCAACATATACTGTTTCAGTCGGCGAGCAGCCCACGCTAAAGCACAACATGTTTTCTCGAGCAGTGAATAACTTTGTTCACAGTCGGTAAACTTTTTGCTTAGGTAGTATATTGCATACTCTTTTCGACCAGACTCGTCATGCTGGCCCAGCACACACCCCATTGACTCTTCTAATACTGTCAAGTACATGATTAAAGGTCTTCCTTCAACTGGAGGCATAAGGATTGGAGGCTCTTGCAAGTACTCCTTGATTTTGTCAAAAGCCCTCTGGCAGTCTTCGTTCCACCTGACCGTTTGTTCTTTTCTTAACAGCTTGAACAAAGGCTCACAAGTTGTTGTAAGGTGAGATATGAACCTTGAAATGTAGTTCAATCTACCTAAGAAACCCCGAACTTCTTTTTCAGTCTTCGGTGCAGGCATTTCTTGAATGGCTTTAACTTTATCAGGGTCAACTTCAATCCCTTTCTCACTTACAATAAATCCCAGCAACTTACCGGATCGCACCCCGAATGTGCATTTGTTGGGGTTCAACTTCATTTGGTACTTCCTCAGACGCTTGAATAACTTCAGCAAATTTATCAGGTGGTCTTCTTCTGTGAGGGACTTGGCAATCATGTCATCCACATAACATTAAATTTCTTTGTGGATCATGTCGTGGAATAATGTTACCATAGCCCGTTGATATGTTGCACCAGCATTCTTCAATCCGAATGGCATCACCTTGTAACAGAACGTGCCCCAGGGTGTGATAAAAGTTGTCTTCTCCATGTCTTCAGGTGACATCTTGATCTGATTGTATCCTGAAAATCCGTCCATGAAGGAGAATACCGAGAATTGAGCCGTATTATCAACCAATACATCAATGTGAGGTAAAGGGAAATCATCTTTCGGGCTGGCTCTGTTCAGATCCCGGTCGTCCACACACATCCTCACCTTGCCATCCTTCTTAGGCACAGGCACAATATTAGCGACCCACGGCGGATAGCTAGTTACAGTGGGGAACCCGGCGTCCCACTGCTTTTGTACCTCTTCTTTGATCTTCATTGCCATATCTGGGCGAGTACGGCGTAGCTTCTGTTTTACCGGCGGGCAGTCTTCCTTCAAAGGCAGCTTGTGCATGACAATATCGGTGTCCAACCCTGGCATATCCTGATAAGACCAAGCAAAGACATCCACATATTCACGAAGCATGTCAATCAGTTGTCCTTTTACTGAATCTTGTAGGCAGGCCCCGATCTTAACTTCTTTCACATCTTCTTCCGTACCAAGATTAACCGTTTCGACCTCCTCCTGATGAGGAGTAATAACCTTCTCCTCTTGCCTTAACAACCTGGCGAGCTCTTCAGGAAGCTCATAATCTTCTTCAACCCCTTCATCAGCTTGATTGATTGGATTGTCAAAGTCATACGAAGTCATAGCTGTGTTGTTGTCGGTGCGATCTGAAAGGCACTCTCTGCAAGGGTTTAGATTGTTCATTTTAGTGATCGATTTTAATCTTCGTTTAGAAAAAGGTGAAACAAAGTTATCATTTTGGAAAACATTGCCATTTTATTTTTGTACAAAAAGAAAAATGAAAAACAGTGAGCGGAAAAGAAAAAGACTCATTTGCAAAAGATGTCCGATATTCATTGATTGATCTGTTTGCACAAAATTACAAGATGGCCCGATTACAAAATGAGTCTTGACATCTTGGGCAAGATGCAAGACTTGATGCATGCTTAAAATATACAGGAAATAATAATTACTCTGCAGGAGTAACCCTTATAATTTCCTGGGAAGACCAGTTTGAGACACGGCTCCCCGGGATCCTTGGACGTATCCAGCTCTCCAGGTTGCGCTCATCTTTCGACTCATCTTCCAAGTTGTTCACTGCATCCGGGGTGAGCATTCCCCCGCTGACAAAACTGGGCTTCTTGGAAGCCTCTGATTGATCTTGTTGAGCTGGTTTGTAACCCAACCCAAATCTGTCCTCCTTCTTCTCCACAGGCAACAGCTTGCCCCAGCCTTGGGCAGTACCCTCTTCAACAACCTTCCTGGCTTGCTGATAAGACGTCATGGAGGTTCCCAGTACAGCAGATGCTTCATTAACGTTCAAGGCCTCAAACCCCTGGCTCATGGTTTCATGGATCTCTCCATCCATCTCAATATACTTGTACGTAGCCAGATGGCTAACAAAGATGTCCTCTTCACCACAGATAGTGATGATTTGGCCTTCCCACTCGAATTTCAGCTTCTGGTGAAGGGTAGACGTAACAGCGCCAGCGGCATGGATCCAAGGTCTACCCAACAAACAGCTGTAGGCCGGCTGAATGTCCATCACATAGAAGGTAATTTTAAAAGTCTGCGGGCTAATCATCACAGGCAGATCAATCTCCCCAAGCACTGATCTTTTAGAGCCATCAAATGCTCTCACCACTAAATTACTTGGACGCAGTGCCAAGCCATCATACTCCAGCTTCACCAAGGCTTTCTTTGGTAGAACATTGAGTGATGACCCAGTGTCCACCAGCATATGAGATAGAACAGCACCCTTACATTCTAGAGTGATGTGTAAAGCCTTGTTGTGGTTACGTCCCTCAGTTGTTAAATCAACATTGGTAAAGCCCAGTCCATGACTGGTATTGACATTTGCTACCACAGTTTCTAGCTGATTAACAGTGATCTCCTCTGGCACGTATGTTGCGTGCAAGACTTTCAGTAATGCATTCCTGTGAGCTTCAGAACACATCAACAGGGATAATATGGAGATCTTTGAGGGAGTTTGGTGAAGCTGATCCACCACCTTGTAATCACTTCTCTTTATAATTCTCATAAACTCGTCTACATCTTGCTCAAAAGATGTCTTCTGAGTTTCTTTGATGATTGGTTCTTCAGGTACCACACTCTTCCCCTTAGCTTTTGCAGCAGCTTCTGCTTCGGCATTAGGCCTTTGCAATTGTGAGGCAAAAAGGCGTCCGCTTCTGGTGAAGCCTCCGCCTCCCCCAACATTATCAATCTGTGGAGAAGAGGTTGAAGAATCCAAAGTGATTTTCTCCCCGTTGCAGTAGAGGTCAGAGCCATAATGCCAAGGTATGGCATTACTGCTTTCATATGGAACGGGTCCAGGCACCGTGATGGTAAATGGACTGACTGCTGCAGAGGAAGGTACTGAAATGGTGTGCGGATCGTAGTAAATGGTGACCGGTGACCTGGCAGGAGATGCCACTGTTTGTTGTTGAAAGTTGTTGTTTGGAGGAACATTTGATGGATCATAGTAGATGGTGACTGCTGAGATATCTTCATTAATTTCTGTTGGCATTGTAGAAGATTCTGCTGAATAAATGGGTGCTGATGTTGTAGAAGAAATGGTTGTTGACATCTGGTTTGCTGAAGTGATGGACGGAGCCATTGTTGATGATATTGATGAATTGGTCGGAATGATTGTTGTTGCAGTTGTAGAAGAGTCAGGAATTGTTGTCAAAGGGATTGCTGGATTTGTAGGCGCCGTTGTTGTGATCTGGAGTATACCACTTTTGATAAGACCGTCTATGCCGCTTCTCAAGTTATCACACCCGTTGAACGAAATGTTGCAATAACCACAACCGAACTCACACCCGGGGAACATCTGGCACTCTAGAAGCTGAGCTTTAATTTCGACCAGAGGTGTTCGAATCTGTCCAACACTGGTGATTAAGAAAGATGGCTTGTCTTCCTCAATGGCATTAATTCTTGGCCCTCCATGATTGGGCATGGGATTCTTGGTGACACTTGGAGGGGGTGCAAAGTTGAGGGCTTTAGAATCCACCAAATCTTGTACCTTCATTTGCAAGGCCCTGCACTTCTCCGTATTGTGGCCAGGTGCATTGGAGTGGAAAGCACATCTGGCGTTGACATCATAATTTCTTGGGAGGTTAGAGGGATCTGGCGGTGCCAATGTCCTTAGCTCAACCAAGTTAAGTTTCAGGAGTTGTGGCAATAAAGCGGCATAAGGCATAGGGATAGGGTCAATCACCATATTTGCCTGTGATGGTCTTTGCTGAAAAGGTCTTTGCTGATTGTTGTTGTTGTTGTTGTAGGTCCTTGGTGGCGGATACTGAACTTGCTGCTGATAATGTGGTTGTTGTTGTGGTTGATATGCTGGTTGCTGAGGAATCGAAGCTGGAATAGTGACAGCTGCTACTGATCTGTGGACATACTGAGGTCTGCCCCTGCTGGCATGAATGGCATTTGTCTCACTGGTTCTTCTAGGTCCCACAAAAGGCTTTCTGGGATTACTTGACGAACTTGCACCATTATCAGAAATCTTACCCATCTTCAAAAGGCTTTCAATTCTTTCTCCAGCTATAACTACGTCAGCGAAGCTGGTGGAAGAAAAGGCAGCTAGCCTATCAATATATGTTCCTTGTAGAGTGTTCATAAACATGTCGGCCATTTCTCTTTCCGACATGGGTGGCTGGACAGCAGCAACAAGCTGTCTCCACCTCTGGGCATATTCCCTGAAGCTTTCTCTGGAGGATTGAGACATTCCCATCAGAAGGGTTCTGTTAGGAGCCATGTCCAGATTGTATTGGTACTTCCTGATGAAGGCTTCAGCTAGGTCCTTCCAGCATCTGATAGTAGCCCTGGTCAAGTGTGAATACCACTCCCTTGAAGCCCCAGTCAAACTGTCTTCAAAGTAAAACATCCACAGTTTTTCATCCATGGTGTATGCCTTAAGTCTTCCCAGAAAAGACTGTAAGTGAGTTCGTGGACAGGAAGTTCCATTGTACTTCTCGAAGCACGGGGGTTTAAACTTGTGGGGAATCCTTACCCCGTCCACTAACCCCATATCCATGACATCAAAACCTAGGGAGTTTTGAGACTCCAGAGATCTCAACTTCTCAGCAATTTCATCAAACCTCCTATCATAAACTTCATCCCCAGCTCCCATTACAGTAAACTGCTCTTCCTGGGGGTCTTCCTGTAAGATCCTTCCTCAAGTAGTATTTCCTTGCACATTACCCAGGATATTGACTTCCGGATGCAGATGTGGCCCATATACTGGTGGATTAACATGAGGCTGACCCCTCTCATTGTTACTTGTTCCTCCAATTCCCAGATGGGGTTCTTCCGGGGTTTGTCTTTCTACCAATGCCCTCAAGCTTTCTTGACTTTGGGCCAAGCCATTCATTACTTCCATGAATTGGGTCATTTGGTTTCTCATCTCCAGCCTTTCATTGGCCATCTGAGTTCTGACCTCTGTCAGATCTTGTTGTACTTGATCCATTTGGATACCAGGAAGATTGTTGCGAGTAGGATACCGGTGCGGACGATTGAGAGGGAACACCCGGCGGCGAGCAATAATTCCTGAACCACAACAGAGTTAGAAACAAAGTAAAGACAAACCTACAAAAAAAAACAACAGTCAGTATGCAATGCAGTATGCTTATTTATTTTCCAAGGTATCCGGCTTGGCTCTTGGTTTTGACCTTTCCAGACCCTGAGGAAGATGCTTTGATGTTGCTTGAGAGAAAGAAAACTCAATGAATCAAACCGACAAATACATTACAAATGGTGGATCATACATAGTTTGTTTTTACAACATATGCCCCTGAAGGGTCAAAATACAACATAAAAGGAAAAGTACATCAAATGGAAATAACAACAAGCAAAGAAGTCAAACATCGAGTCCAAACTCATCCTCCTTAACCTCCTTCAAAAGTGCTTCAGTTACAGGACCAGCCGGATGCTCTGTGATGTTTCTGATAAGAAGGTTTCTGGTGGCAATAGCAGTGGTCAGCTTCTTGTGCCTGTCTTGGTCCTTTGATCTCTTCACACCAGCCCTAAGCTTCAATTCTGAAATTTCCTTCTGGGCTGCCAGCAAAGCTTCCTGTTGCTTCTTCTCATTGGCCTCCAACTGCTCAATCCTGGCTTGAGTCTCTTATCTTCTTGAGTGCGAGCTTCAGTGATCCTGACCCACCTAGCTTGACTTTCTTCTAGATAGAGATCAGTCCTAGCCTTCTGAAACTGGGCCTCTTTACAGGCATTCTTCAATATTTGCTCTCCAGCTCTTGATTTCTTGATGTAGTCTTCTGCTTTCTCAATCTTGGCCAGATGCTCCACTTTAAGCTTCTCCAACCTCTCAATGTCTAGACGACCATCACTCCTCTCCCAGAGGGTCTTCTTCAGAGCTTGAGACAGATTCTCATTCCTTTCCTTCAGCTTCTCAAATTCTTCCAGGCTGACAGTGGCTGGAGGTGGTACTGTGGATGGTCCAGGTGCATCCTCAATGGTAAAGGGCATCCCAAAAATCTGAGCCCTAGCATGAGACCATTCATAATACTGAGCTGAAGCCACATTATTGCATCTTCCAAGAATGGCCATCCCTTTGGTCTGGATGTTGTCCCAAGCCCAAGATGCTTGTCTAACAACAGCTAGATTAGGCTTTATCTCACAATACAGGGTTTCAGCCAAGTCTTGCACTCTAGGAGGGTGAACCAAAGCATAGCCCAATTGTCTCTTAAACAACAAAGGATTGTAGTTGATGCAACCTTTCACTCCTATTAGAGGTACATTGGGGTACTGCCCACAGCTAGTGATTATGTCTCTGCCCTTGGTGCTCTGGGTGCACCATCTGATGTCATCTGAAGTCAGAGCAATGAGTCTCTTAGCCCAATTCTTCTGTTGGCGAGGGTTCAAGAAGGCATCGGTCCTGGGTAAGTGTTTAAGCAGCCAAGTGTGAAATAGAGGAGCACAACATCTCACCAACTTTCCTCTCTGTTTCTCATTTCTTTGGTGAACAGAATAATAGAAATCCCCCAGCAATGTGGGTACTGGGTTCCTCAAAAGGAAGAGATGAATGGCATTCTTGCTGATAAACTTGGGCTCATCTGCAAATAGTATAACCCCATATATACTGAGGGCCAACAATGCACAAACTTCCCTCCATTCTCCCAAAGAGGCCTTCAGGATAGCCTGAGAAGTCAGAAAGTCTAGGTGCAAACCAGGGATTCCAGCCTTTGTTGTCATGTTCTGCTCAATCAAAATAGGCTCCAGGTACAGTGCTTTTGCCACTTCTCCATTGCTGGGAGAAGTCATCTCTGGGTTGAAGGGGATATCACCCCTGACAGGTACTCCAATCAAGGATGAGAACTCCTCCAGCAAAGGTCCTAACTGAAAGTTCTGGAATGTGAAGCATCTCAAAGGAGGGTCATAAAACTGTAGGCAAGTGTGGATCAAACTCCTCTGAGAAGGGTCTAGGTCCATAACCATATCAAGGATGCCTCTATAATGCTCTCTGAATAATGGGATGTGGTCCGAAGTGATAAGTGCCTGGACCTGCCTGATGCCAGCCAGCACAGGCTCAAAGAAATGGTATGAAATGTTGCTCTTCTTGGGTGCCATGACTGCTGAGGAAGAGCTGAAAACAGATGCTGATGATGAAGACTGATACTGGAGATGAGCCACTGATAGGCTGAGGATGATGATGGAGGTAGCTGAAGCAGGCAACTGATGAAGATAGCTGAAGCAGATAGCTGATGAACAGAGGTCTATGCAGATGAAGGGGTCAAAACCAAGCCAGATGTAATATGGATACCCTGAAAAACAAATAAACAAATGTTAAATGATGCAAATGATGAGTATGCAAATGATATGCAAGGGTTTGTGATCAAGCTGGATCTGATTATCTGTCTTGATATAAAAGGCCCATGTATGTTTAAGAAGTCCAGATGGAGGTTCAGAAATCCAGTAACCAAGGTAGGGGGACTCAAATAAAGAGTCACATGTCCATGGTTTAAATCACAAGAACTGTCCAAAGTGAAGCATTCTTAAACAAAACAAGTGTCAAGGTATGATGTGGCCAAGGGTTCCTGCAAACCTGTAAACAACCCAACCCCCTCACAGGTAGTGTTCTAAAACAAGGATCCTCAGACTTGGATCAGTTATGAGAAGTGTAAACACTTCTAACCCGGAGGTACAGTGTTTACAATAACCATAAAAGATCCTCCTCTAATTCACCTCAGTTTCTGAAGGTCAATAATAAAGGTCATCCAGACTTAGCAGGCTTCCCAGATAGCCCTAGCACTACAGGAAATCTGTAGCACAGAGTTCTCAAGAAGAAACCCACATCTGAACCGTGTTTCATATTCCCGCACCAGACCGAAATGGAATGGGAAAGAATATGAACCACTCTAGCCTAGGTGTCACTCAGGTCCCAGGTATAGGACCTCAAACTCTCAGTAGAACCCCACCCACCAAAACAAAAACCAGATCCAGCCAGATGACAGTATGACAGTATGATATATATAAAGCTGTAAAGAAAACAATAAAATAACTGTACATAAA
This sequence comes from Lathyrus aphaca, assembly GCA_963966055.1. NCBI lineage: Eukaryota > Viridiplantae > Streptophyta > Magnoliopsida > Fabales > Fabaceae > Lathyrus > Lathyrus aphaca. The sequence continues at coordinate 160,888,401 of OZ014520.1, read as the reverse complement.
GCAGTAAATAAAGCAAATATACAAACACAAATAGAACATAACACCCCAGTAAACACAAATCAAACAAGCGCTAGGAGGAACCCACAAAAAGAACCAGAAGCCCTGGTTACAGTATAAGGTTCCCCAGCAGAGTCGCCAAGCTGTCGCTCCCACCAAATGACACCTCAGGTCAGAAGGGGTACAGACGCGAACGGTCGACGAAAAGGATGGGAACACACAAGGGTGAACTCAGAAAGACAAGAGTCGCCAGCTAGGCATTTTTATCCCGGAGGAAAGGTAATGCTGCATAGACCTAAGAAAAGATGGATAAGACGGTTGCGAACCAGAGAGACTGAGAAAGGGGGTTGGTTACAACCTGGGAAGGTATTATCACCCAGATTGTCCGCCGTACTCGACGGGATCCACGCTTAAAAGATTTGTGTTTTAAAGGGGTAGTGTCAGTGCAATTTGTGTATCAAAGATGGAAAGAATGCAAGTGTCAGTGTAAAAGAGGTGTGAAGTGTATAAGAGAAGTGTCAGTGTAAGAACAGGAATGAAATGCCCAAGAATATGAGGCTAAAAGAATGATGCTGGAAGAGGGGGAATATACAGAGACTTTTGTTCGATAATTGTTAAGTTATGCCTACGTATCCTCTCGTGCAATGAGGAAGTCAGAACACCGTAGTTCGACCCAAAGAGACTGAAAGATAAATTGACTTGTGAACTTCTTACTTGTCTATGCTCAAGTGTATGACTTGTCTGGCTCAGGTGCAAACTGTCTTGCATTAGACGGAAGAAGCAAGTTCTCGTTTATGAGTGAATGAGATGAGAAAAGAATCCCGGAGGAGACGATTATTGTTTGCTTTTGGTGTTTTCAGTCTTTATTGCTTTTTGGTGTTTGTCATAAGTAAATGAGCTTAAGCCTAAACCAATGGGTTAGTAAAATCATCACATCCTCCCTCTGATTAGGGGTAATGAGAATACCTTAAGTGTGTGTTGCACCCCAAAATTTGCCCTCACAATACAAGACTTTGTGTTCTATGAAGGTTCACAAGGTTCACAAGTTTCCCAACACTTACAAGACCTTTCATGAGGTTCATGAAGTCTACAAGTTACTTTATGAAGGTTCACAAGTTCCACAATGCTTTCAAAACCTTTTATGAGGTTCATGAAGTCTACAAGTCACTTCTTGAAGGTTCACAAGGTTCACAAGCTTCTCAACATTTACAAGACCTTTCATGAGGTTCATGAAGTCTGCAAGTCACTTTATGAAGGTTCACAAGGTTTACAAGCTTCTCAACATTTACAAGACCTTTCATGAGGTTCATGAAGTCTACAAGTCACTTCTTGAAGGTTCACAAGGTTCACAAGATTCACAATGTTTACATGATCTTTCATGAGGTTCATGAAGTCTACAAGTCACTTCATGAAGGTTCACAAGGTTCACAAGGTTCACAATACCTCCCATGAGGTTCACAAGACATTTTATGATGGTTCACAAGGTTCACAAAGTTCACAATTGGTCAGAAGAGTTGACAATTCCCTCAGACAATGCACCTCCTAAGCAGTGCATCCAAAACTAGGGTTTTGACTTTAATCAGGCTAAATGAACTTCCAAGACTTCAAGTGAGCTTCATAACATCTTATATGTGTTTAAGAATCCCCATGACAAGTTTCAAGACTTTTCTCAAAAGTTTGCTCAGTCAGATGATCAGATAAGTCAAAATCAGTCAAAGTAGTTAAAAAGTCAAACTGAGGTCAACTGTGGTCAAACCAAAGTCAAACTTCATGATTTTTTGCCAACATCAAGTATATGAAGTAAAATTCATCATTTGATCAAGGGTTGATCATGATTCATCAAGGAGTTTTCAGATCATCAAGAATCAGGAGTTTCTAAATTAGGGTTTCCTCAGGAAAAGTCAACTGAACTTTGACCAGCCATAACTTTCACATACTTCATCACCAAGTCTCCACTCAAAGCTCATTTTGAAGGAAATTGAATTCTCTACAACTTTGAACTTGCAAGTCAAGCCCAAAAATGCTTCATTTGGAAGATATGAGCTAAGACATTATAGGTCATTTCAAAAGTCAACAAAAAGTCAACAACTTCAAAAGAGCATAACTTGAGATTGGTAAATGATATGGACATGAAACCAATGGGGTTGTTTAGAGGACTCTTCAAGCTTTCTAAAATGTCCAAGAACACCCTCATAGCATTAAAATTGAGGGAGATGTACCCTTGCAAAGTTGGGAAATTTTGTGATGGTTTATGTTGAAAATGGAGGTTTAAAACCACTTCTTTCCAAATGGGCTGGCCAAATTGTGATCCAATCCATACCATATCATCATGCACGACCCAAATGATTAAAAATCAGAATTTTTATTATTTTATTTTTATTTATTTTGATTTAATTCATAAAAAATCATTTTAAATAAATATAAAATATGAAAATATATTATTTGATGAAGATTGAGCTTCTAGAATCTCATCAATACTGATTTGAATTGAAAGGGAAGGAAATCATGAGATTGGTACAAAAATAGAAAGCCTTCATGAACAAATATTTGAATTTTAAACCATGATCTTTTTCAATCTGCAAATATCAAAATCTCCACACAACAATTGAATTTTCTTAACCTAATTCATTCACATATAAGTACTGATCATAACCCTAGCACTCATTGACGAATTTGCTGCCTCTAAGTGTAAGTTCACAAATAAAAAAAAACCATCCAAAACTCACATTCGGATTCTTCAATTCAGGGCACTAGAAGGTAAAATAAGAACATGGAGAGCTTCATTGGACATCATTGATCATAAACCATCATTCATATGCATCCAAATCGTGCTATAATGATGAACCCGTGGCTTGTTTATTCTTGAAAATTATTTTTTCGATTCTAATCTTTTATGCATTGTTAATGAATTTTGTTTGAGTTTTTGTGTTTGTGAGGTTCCAAGGATCGATTCTGGACAAGAAACTTGAAGTTTCATGACCTAATGGACAAACGGCCATAGTTAGGGTTTAGAGTTCAAAAATGGGGTTATTCGATTCACACAATATAAATGCATTTGCTGGACATAATTGAATTGTACAGATTGTAAGGGACTCAAAGATGTCTTTGATTTGATAAAATGATGTTGTTTGATAGTAGTTTGAAAAACACAGGTTATGTGCGTATGAAAATTCGCAGGTATGTTTATAGCAAATTTCGCAGGTAATTTGGCCAGTCTCAAGGAAGAAGAAGACCTCTTCCCGCGTGTGTTTTAAATTCAAATATTTAGTATTATATTTGATGAATTGTTTGCTGTTTGTTTATCACCACTGACTGAGTGGTCCAGTGGAAAGCCATGCGTGTGTTTGATTATAGGGCCAGGGTTCGAATCCTGTCTTAAACCATTATTTTTCCTATTTTTCCAGGTAACAAAGAGGCTTAATATATTATAATCTGTGGCCATCAAATTACCAGTTAGGCTCGCTCAGCCAGGTGGTAAGGCGCGCGTGTGTGTATCTATGAGGTCCTGGGTTCAACACCACCCCAGGCCTTTTGTTTCTTTTATTTTTCCAGGTATTTCCAAGGCAAAGCACAAAACAAATTAATCCTCCTTCATTGTTGCCTGCGTGTGGGCTAGCTTGGTGGTAGAACTTGCTGCTTGTGAGCCTGGTGACCTGGGTTCAAATCCCAGCCAGGTTTGTTTTAGCATTTTATTCTATTTTTTTTGTTTTATTCTATTTTATTTAATTTAAGTTTTGTCCATAATCATATATTATAAAAAATAATCTTATAAAATGTTTTATTCAATATTTTCTAATGTTCATAAATTATTTTGTAATTCAAAAATTATTTTTTATTATGTATGCAAAAACGTAATATATGTATAATTAAATTAAAAACCCTAAAAAATATTTTCTAAAATAAACCCTAATTTTGTGAAAACCTAATTTTATTTTCTAAACAATTTTTACTTTCTAGTTCTTTATATAATTATAATGTATATATTTGTTTAATGTTAATTTTGTAAATATAATCTATTATTAATAATATGTAAATATATTTTATAATACAAATTATTTTCTTTTAATATATGTATAGAAACAATTAAACTTATAATAATTTAATTTTTTATAATTATAAATAATTTAATAATTAGTACATAAATTAAAATGCTATAATTATTTAGTTGTTTATATTAAATTTTTGTTTATTATTTTAATGTTCTTATAATATTTTTGTTAATTCAATTTATTTTGATTTCTATTATTATTATTAACCATATTATTACTAACTTTTGCTTATTATAATTTTACTAACCTTTTATTTAATTTTTTATTATTACTAACCCTTATTTTTGCTTATTTATTTATTTTTATCTATTATTTATATTTTTGCTTATTATTTATATTTTGCTTTTATATTTATATTTTTGCTATTTATTATAATTATTTTGTAATTGCTCCTTGGTGTAAAGTTTGTAAATATTTAATTATTTAATTTGCTTGCTATGGTTAGTAATTTAGGGAGTGTAAACATGTATTCTCTTAAAATCAAATTTAGATCACAAATAATTATAAGATAAATAACATTGAACACTCACACACGTAAGCCGATTTTTAATCGCCATCTCACATTCCTAAGGTCATCCCTCAATGTTGCTTACTAATAAGGTCAAGTGGGGTGTATAAAAGCAAGTCCCTTAAAAGAAAAAATCATCAAGTCCCTAATGGTTGCCTTTAAAGATCAAGTCCCTTCGAAAAATGATGATAGTCCCTCATATATGCTTAATACACCCCACAGTTGCCTTCATGAAAACAGATGTCCCTCACATGTCCCTTACATCCAAGGTAATGACTACCTACTCCTTAATAGTAGGGATAGTCTTACCAATTAAAGGATAAAGAACAAGAAAGACTTAAAGCTTTAGGGTAGGTTCCTCTTATGTACTTGCTCACTTCATTCAAAACTTTTTAAACTTTCCACAATTTCAAACAAATTTTCAAAAACAAGTTTTTACGCATCCGTACATGGATCATTATTAACTATTATGAAAATTTTTCTATTCACACACTACACTTTCAAAAAAACAATTCAAAAGTGAGCTAAGTAACTAAGAGCCCATGGATAACCATGGATGTAAAGGGTGCTAACACCTTCCCTTTACATAACCTACCCCCCGGACCCAAAAATATCTCTTAAGGTCTTTCCTGTTCTTTTATACCCTTTCCTGTTGGATAAAATAAAAGTCGGTGGCGACTCTTGCTATCCGCAACATAACTAAAGTCAGTTCTTCCACCGTGTTACAGAACTGGCGACTCTGCTGGGGATTTAATAAAAGAGGGGTACCCTTAGGAATTAGATCACTTTAAATTGTTTGCCTTGTTTGCTTTATACTTACTTGTTGGGCTCTTATGTGTGAAAGATCCTAACCCGGATCTAGTGTACCTTAGGTAAATGGCAATAGACCAAGGAAACTGTACGGCGTATACCGATATGGTTGATCTGGTGGCCATAGTTAGTGCGACTTCTTGGTTGGTGCTTATGTTCCTTAAGTCAAGTTGAGGATAATATGAGGCTGCCATATGTTGTCAATGCACTAACTAACTTTTAGAACCCTAGTTAACTCATCTTGGCCTTTAGAAAGTAGTGAGGTAACCGGCTTTGGTGCAGACTGAAGTTGGTTTACACTCGATACTACGCTCATTGAGATCTTAAACTTGGAGGGTTTTGGTTGGCAAGTAAGTTGCCTTCTGATCAACCACCCTTGTGAAGGATCAATGATATTGAGATCCCTTAGAACCTGGTTACTTTTGTAGGACAGGATGAACCATCTAACTTCAAGGGAGGGTACTTACCTTTGAACCTCATGCAAGCCTTTAAACCTAGGGCTATTGTGTGACTTGCTTGTGTGTGCCACATGTTTGTGATTGAACATAACATCATGACATCATCATGCATCATAAGCATAGCATTTTCACTAACCATTTCAAGGACCAAAGGATTTATCTTTGTTCTTTGTTGCAGGTCATGGCTTCTGCTCGTAGAAACACCATCAGGATCAACTTTGTAGGGATACCTGCTAAGCTTAAAGAGTTGGTTTCTCAAGTGTCTGATCGCTCCCAGTTCATCCAGAGACATGGTCACCTATTGGATCTAGTCACTTCAGGGTTCAATGAAGACATGATGAGTGTCCTGTTTCAGTTCTTTGACCCTAAGCACCATTGCTTTACATTCCCTGATTATCAGCTGGTTCCTACAATGGAAGAGTTCTCTAAACTTCTGGGTATACCTGTTCTTGACCAAAGACCCTTCACAGGTTTGGAGAAAGAACTTAAACCAGAGGTTATTGCTGCAGCTCTACATCTGAAGAAGTCTGACATTGTTCTAGAAACGAGGAGCGGAGTTAAGGGTATTCTTGCCAAGGTACTAATGGATAAGGCTCAAATGTTCTTGAAGGCCATGAGTCATGATGCTTTTGAGGAGATCTTAGCCTTGCTGATATATGGCTTAGTATTGTTCCCCAATCCAGATCAGTTCATAGATGTTCATGCCATCAACATTTTCCTGAGTCACAATCCAGTACCTACATTGCTTGGAGATATCCTACATTCTCTTCACACCCGTACTACAAGGGCAAGAGGAACTTTGATGTGTTGCATACCTCTGCTTTCCAGGTGGTTTATTTCTCACCTTCCTCGCTCAGTAATGAAGAATGAGCAAGGGTTCAGATGGTCCAAGAGGATCATGTCACTTTCTCACTCAGATATCCATTGGTGCTCCAGATCTATGGAGAATGTCACTATCATTGACCGTTGTGGGGAGTTTCCTAATGTGCCACTTCTAGGCATAAGAGGAGGCATCACCTACAACCCCTCTCTAGCTTTACGACAGTTTGGTTACGCTCGGAGTGATGGTCCACATGACATGTTGATTCAGGGCATTGTGTTTGATTACGACAACGATCTTCAGGGTTACCATCAGAGATTCATACGAGCTTGGGGAAAGGTAAACAGGGTTGACAGCAAGACACTGGAGCCTAAGTACACTATTCCTATGGAGGCTTATCTCAGATGGGTACGATCTCGTGCTCAGACACTCATGATGCCATATCCTGCCGTCCTACCAGTTACCATGGAACCTGTTGCTGAAGGAGACACTGCTTATACCATCCTTCACCCAGATATGCCTACTGATATGGAAGACTTGCAGAGATCATGGATCCAACTGAAGGAGCAAAGGGATACTTTCGAGGCTCATTACAAAGCAAGCCAAGAAAGAATCCTGGAATTAACAAAGCAACTTCATGAGGAACGGAACCTCAACTCATACCTCAACACAAAGAGGAAACGTCCATGGGAGACTTAAAACCCCATCTTTTGTACTTATCTTACTTTCATTTTTTGTAAGCCTAAAAGGCAAAACAAAGTTATTACTAATAAAAGTTTACCTTTGTGTTTGTTTAAGCAAATTTAAATCCTGCAGTCCTTGAAAACATTGCATACGCATTTACATTCCATTTCATTGCATCACAGGTTTATAATTGTGCACAGGTTTCTCATCTTCTCGCTGTTTATTTCAGCAATGGCTCTTGAACAATCAGTTAAGGATCTTCAGGCACAAAATGCACAGTTCCAAGAGCTGATCCTGAACCTATCCAAGGGGCAGGATGAATTGAAGACACTGCTGGCCAAGAAGACTAAGAAGACTAGAAGGTCAGGTGGCCTGCTCAACATGGGAAGAAGGTTCAAGGGTCCTGTCAAGACCAAAGAACAGGTTGAAGACTATGAATCTGAGGAATCTGAGAAAGAGGGAGGCAGTCTCCACAACACTATGGGGGACTCTGATTCTGAGGCTAATTACTACCATGAGCCTAATGAAGACAAATTCAAGATGCTGGTAGATAGGATGGATGCCATGGAGTTGCAGAAATCATCTGGGCTGGATTTTGAGGATTTGAGTCTGATATCTGGGGTTGTGATACCCATTGGTTTCAAGGTTCCTACCTTTGTTGTTTATGATGGGGTCTCTTGTCCCAAGCTGCATCTGAGGTCTTATGTCAGAAGGATTCAACCTCACACTGCTGACAAGAAGTTGTGGATCCATTTTTTTCAAGAGAGCTTATCTGGAGCTCAGTTGGAGTGGTATTATCAGTTGGAGAGTGTCAACATCAGAGACTAGAATGATCTTGCTGAAGCTTTCTATAAGCAGTACCAATACAATGCTGACTTAGCCCCCACTCGCATGCAGCTTCAGAGTATGTCTATGGGTGCCAAAGAAAGTTTTAAGGAGTATGCTCAGAAGTGGAGAGATTTAGCTGGAAGAGTTCAACCCCCTTTGACTGACAGGGAATTGGTTGATATGTTCATGTGTACGCTGAATGGTCCGTTTTACAGTCATCTCATTGGAAGCTCATCATCAGGCTTCACTGAGTTGATCATGACAGGAGAGCGAGTAGAGAATGGTATCAAGAATGGCAAGATCCATGTGGGTACTTCTTCATCAGGTACTGAAAAGAAGCCTCCCACTGGGAAGAAAGAATCCAATGCTGTTTATGGTCAACCTGATCGTAACAGAAGGCATCAGTCTGTTAGTGCAGTTCATATTTCAAATCCAACTCCTGCAACAACAGAGCAGCCTCAGGGCAACCAACAGAGGGCTAGAAGACAGTTCACGAAGATCAACATGTCAATGGCTCAGGCATTGCAACATTTGTTGAAGGCTGAACTTATTACTTTGAAAGAGGCTCCTCAGAATCCCAATGTTACCTCTCCCAGGTACAATCCCAATGCACGATGTGTATATCATTCAAACTGTCAGGGACATGATACTAATAACTGCTGGATCTTGAAGAACAAAATTCAAGATATGATTGATGCGGGAGAAATTGAGTTTGATCCTCCAGGTACTCCAAATGTGATTACAGCACCAATGCCAAATCACGAGAAGACTGTCAATGCCATTGATGAAGACCTGCATGTCTATTCAGTAATGGAGTTGAACACACCATTGTCTGTTATCAAAAAGAGGTTAGTACAAGCTGGGATCTTTCCAGGTTGTCGTGAAGATTGTTTGTATTGTACCTATAAGCCGGATAGTTGCTTCATATTGAGAGATGGAATTCAACGTCTCATGGATAAGTATACTATAGTGTTTGAGAGGACTCCTTCGTCTGTAGAAAGTATGGTGGATCATCTGACTCAAGGTAAGAAGACTGAAGAGGTTGACATGGTTGACAAAGTACCGGTAAGAATCACTTCAAAGAGACCTATTAAAATCACTCATCAGGGTCCAATCAAGATTACTACTGAAGGTCCTGTGAAAGTTGTTGCTGAAGCCAGAGTGGCCCCTTTGATCATTACTACTCCTGGTCCTATTCCTTATACATCTGACAAAGCTGTGCCTTGGCACTATGGGTATGATGTTTACATCCATGGTGTTAAGCAGGAGCCTTTACCTGATGTGCCTGCTGACATGGATAATATTGCTGGATCTAGCAAGATCACTCGTAGTGGAAGAGTCTTCTCTCCTCCAGTTGCTCCTAAGAATGCAGTTACTCCTGCTGCCACCTCTACCACTGATGCTCGGGGCAAAGGTCCTGTTATTGAGCCTGTATCTCCTGATGTGCCAGCTGCTGATGATCTCTCTAAGAAGATGGAAGAAGTATTGAAAATCATTCGCAAGAGTGATTATGACATTGTTGATCAATTGGGGCATACTCCCTCAAAGATTTCTATGTTGTCCTTGTTGCTGTGTTCTGAGGCTCATGCCAAGTCCTTGATCAAGTTTCTGAAGACTGCACATGTGCCCAATGCCATTTCTGTTGACCAATTTGAGAACTGTGTTACCCACCTGACCTATGATAATGGGTTAGGATTTTCTGATGCTGATTTGACCCCTGCCAAGAGGGATCATAACAGGGCCTTGCATATTTCAATTGAATGCAGGGGCACTACCCTGTCACATGTGCTGATAGACAATGGTTCCTCTCTGAATGTGTTGCCCAAGGAAGTCCTGAACAAGCTAAGCCCTGAAGATGCTGTGCTGAAGCCCAGTAATATTGTGGTAAAGGCTTTTGATGGTTCTAGAAGAGTAGTACATGGGGAAATTGATCTTCCAATCAAAGTTGGCTCTCAGGTGTTTACTGCTACATTTTATGTGATGGATATTCGTCCTTCATACTCTTGTCTGCTTGGTCGTCCCTGGATCCATGGGGCAGGTGCTGTAACCTCTACATTACACCAAAAGTTGAGGTATCCGGTGAATGGAAAGGTTGTTACTGTCTATGGAGAAGAAGAATACTTTGTCAGCCATGTAAACACTTTCAAGTATCTGGAAATGGAAGGTGAATACATTGAGACTCCGTGTCAGACATTTGAAGTGGTTCCCTGGGTTGTTAATGATTATGTAGCTCCTCCCGCTGTGAAGAAAGTTCCTGTGGTCACCAGAAAACCTCCAACAATGGCAATGGCCTCCCTCAATGATGCTAGAGCTGTGGTGGATGAAGGTGGTTGTACTATTTGGGGTCAGCTTCCTGATATTCCATACAAGTCTGACAAGTTTGGTTTGGGTTTCACTGCAAAGTCCCAGAAGGCTGTTCGTCGTGCTCGTGCTGTCCGTATCACCAATCAAGGGGTTGCGAAAGATCAGATCAATGCTGTGGGAGACTATGATGAAGACTACAATCTGGATGCTTGGATTTTTCCTACTGTGGGTGCTGGACTCAATAATTGGAAAGCTGAAGATGTTATCCCTATCTCCTTTAGTCAGGAGTAAATACTATTACTGTGTTGTTGCTTTTAAGTTTGTAATTTCCTGAACAATAAAACTTTCAAGCCTTGTGCCTTACCCGGGGCACAATGGTGTGCTTGTTACGGGTTGTCATTTCATTTGCATACTTCATTCAATAAAATCAGTGGACGTTTTCGTTTTCGTAAATATTGTGTTCCTTGTCTTTCTTTTTCTTTTATTTTTGTTTTATCAGCTATGTGTTCTTACACACACCCACATCACTAAAATGCAGATCCTCATCCACTCTGGATCCTGTTGATAACAGTTCTACTATTGCCAATTATGATTTCGAGAATCCGATCTATCAAACTGAAGACGGAAATGAGGACGATTGTGAAATACCTGTAGAGCTTGCTAGGTTGTTACAACAAGAAGGGAAAGCTATACAGCCACATGAAGAGCCAGTCGAAGTTGTGAATCTGGGAACTGAAGAAAACAGAAAAGAGGTCAAGATAGGGGCTGATTTAGAGGACAGTGTCAAGAGCAGGTTGATTCAGATGTTACGTGACTATGTGGAGATCTTTGCTTGGTCTTATGAAGATATGCCAGGGTTGGATACAGACATTGTGGTTCACCGTTTACCAGTGAAAGAAGATTGTCGTCCAAAGAAGCAGAAGGTTCGTCGTATGCGTCCTGAAATGTCAGAAAAGATCAAAGCAGAGGTAATGAAACAGTTCAATGCAGGGTTCTTAGCAGTAACTTCTTATCCTCAGTGGGTTGCAAATGTGGTACCAGTTCCTAAGAAAGATGGTAAGGTACGTATGTGTGTAGACTACAGAGATTTGAACAAAGCTAGCCCCAAAGATGACTTTCCACTTCCTCATATTGATATTCTGGTAGACAACACTGCTCAGCATAAGGTATTCTCTTTTATGGATGGTTTCTCTGGTTACAATCAAATCAAGATGGCTCCTGAAGACATGGAGAAGACAACATTTGTGACACAGTGGGGCACCTTTTGCTATAAGGTGATGCCATTTGGTTTGAAGAATGCAGGGGCAACATATCAGCGTGCTATGGTGGCTTTGTTTCATGATATGATTCATCATGAGATAGAGGTATATGTGGATGATATGATAGCCAGATCTCAGAATGAAGAGCAACATCTTGATCATCTGCACAAGTTGTTTGAGAGGTTGAAGAAATACAAGTTGAGATTGAATCCAAACAAGTGTACTTTTGGGGTAAGATCTGGAAAGCTCCTGGGTTTTATTGTCAGTGGAAAAGGTATCGAAGTGGATCCTGCAAAAGTGAAAGCTATACGAGAGATGCCAGCTCCCCGTACTGAGAAGGAGGTTAGAGGTTTCTTGGGACGATTGAACTACATTGCAAGATTTATTTCCCAGTTAACTGCCATCTGTGAGCCAATCTTCAAGTTGCTGAAGAAAGATCAGGTGATGGAATGGAATGATGAGTGCCAGACTGCCTTTGATGAAATCAAGAGATATCTGCTAGAACCTCCAATTTTGATGCCACCAGTTGATGGAAGACCCTTGATTATGTACTTAACAGTGTTAGACAACTCAATGGGGTGTGTGTTGGGGCAACATGACGAGTCTGGTCGAAAAGAGCAGGCAATATACTACCTTATCAAAAAGTTTACCGACTGTGAAACAAGATACTCACTGCTCGAGAAAACTTGCTGCGCTTTGGCATGGGCTGCTCGCCGACTAAGACAGTATATGTTGACTCATACTACCTTATTGATTTCAAAGATGGATCCAATCAAGTACATATTTGAGAAACCTGCTCTCTCCGGAAGAATTGCAAGATGGCAAATGATCTTGACAGAATATGACATACAGTATACTACTCAGAAGGCCATCAAAGGAAGTGTTGTTGCTGATCATTTGGCTCATCAAGCAGTGGATGATTACCAGTCAATGAATTTTGAGTTTCCTGATGAAGACATTATGACTGTTACCAAAGAACCTGGACAATATGACGGACCTGAACAAGGATCCCGATGGACTATGGTTTTTGATGGTGCCGCCAATGCACTTGGTAATGGTGTTGGTGTTGTGATTAGTTCCCCTGAAGGTTGTCATACCCCGATTACTGCCAGACTTTGTTTCTATTGTACCAATAACATGGCTGAGTATGAGGCATGTATCTTGGGTATTAAAGCTGCTATTGATATGAAGATTCAGTTCCTTGACGTGTATGGAGATTCAGCCCTGGTAGTAAGTCAGATCAAAGGAGATTGGGATACCAAGCATGATAATCTCATTCCTTACAGAGAGCATGTGTTGTCTTTGATCCCACATTTTAAAGAGATTACCTTTGGACATATTCCACGAAGAGAGAATCAGTTGGCAGATGCATTGGCCACCATGGCATCCATGTTTGAGATCAGCTGGGATGATGAAGCTCCCAAAATTACTATTGATAGATTTGAGAAGCCTGCATACTGCAATGAGATTAACACTGAAGGGGCAGAGGAGAAACCTTGGTTCTATGAAGTGAAAAGATATCTTGAAGCTCAGGAGTTCCCTGAAGGGGCATCTGTCAAAGATAGGAAGTTCCTGAGAAGGTTCTCTGCTAAGTTCTTTTTGAGTAATGGGATTCTGTACAAGCGCAATCATGATTCAACTATGCTTCGTTGTGTGGATAAGAAGGAAGCTACAGAAATTATGGAAGAGATGCATGATGGGATCTTTGGCACTCATTCTAGTGGTCATACTATGGCAAAGAAGATATTGAGAGCAGGTTATTATTGGTCTACCATGGAAGCTGATTGCTATCAACACTCCAGAACGTGTCACAAATGTCAAATTTATGCTGATAAAGTACATGTACCTCCATCACCATTGAATGTGTTGACTGCTCCTTGGCCCTTTGCCATGTGGGGCATTGATATGATTGGTGAGATCAAGCCTACTGCTTCTAATGGACATCGTTTCATCCTGGTTGCTATTGATTATTTTACAAAATGGGTAGAGGCAGCTTCATTTGCATCTGTTACTAAGAATGTGGTGGCTCGATTCATTAAGAATAATCTCATATGTAGGTATGGCATCCCTGAAAGGATTATCACTGACAATGGCTCTAATCTGAACAACACTATGATTACTGATCTCTGCACGCAGTTCAAGATTAAGCATCACAACTCTTCTCCGTATCGTCCAAAGATGAATGGGACAGTTGAAGCTGCTAATAAGAACATCAAGAAGATTGTACAGAAGATGACTGTTACCTACAAGGATTGGCATGAGATGTTACCATTTGCTCTTCATGGTTATCGTACTACAATACGTACTTCAACAGGGGCAACCCCATTCTCCTTAGTCTATGGTATGGAAGCAGTTCTGCCCATTGAAGTTCAGATTCCCTCCTTGAGAATTATGAAGGATGCAGGCTTGGATGAAGATGAATGGATTCAGACTCGACTGGACCAGATAAATTTGATTGATGAGAAGAGGCTAGCAGCAGTTTGTCATGGCCAGATGTACCAGAAGCGAATGATCAAAGCTTTTAATAAGAAGGTTAAGCCAAAGGTATATCAGGCTGGTGACTTGGTAATCAAGCGTATCATATTACCACAGGGTGATCCTAGGGGCAAGTGGACTCCAACATATGAAGGACCATTCGTAGTCAAGACAGTGTTCTCAGGAGGTGCCATGATACTGACTACAATGGATGGTGAAGACTTCCCACAGCCTGTAAACGCAGACATAGTTAAAAAATACTACGCATAAAAAGAGACCCGCTAGGTTGACAGGCCTAGGCAAAAATAAGGGCATCCTGGCAAACCAAAAGGGTTTGGGCAAAAATTAGGGATATATACAAAAAGATGTACACCCGGCAAGTCGAAAACCTGAAAAGGCGATTTGGGCAAAAAAGGGTATCCCGGTGGATTGAAAACCTGAAAGGGCAATCCAGGCAAAAGTTAGGGATTAAAGCGTATGACTATGTCTCGTTTGGATCACCCATGAAACTGCAACCAGTTGTACTACTTATTCAAGCTCGAACAGATAAAGCTCAATTCAATCGTTTCCGTCTCAACAGCAAGAAGATGAGATACTTGAATGGCAATAGTAGAATTGAAACTCAATAGGATTGTTTCCCACATAGTTGATTCTCTTTTGTAAAACTTTATGACAAAATCCTCTTACTAGGGTTTATGTCTCCTTGTACAAACTTACCCGTGTATGGGTCACTTTTGATATAAATAAATTCCATCTTTTGAATCCAGATTTACTTTTACCCTATTTACATAAGCGAAACGTCCATTGGTTGTGTTTGAATGTATGTATGCTTTTGAATATGATTAATGTTTACCAGAAATGCATGTATGCTTAATATGATTAAATGCATGAAAATGCAGTAATAGTATTTACTAAAGACGAACGGGGAAAGGATTTCAATGAAGCTTCGCCGGTTCATCTCTACAAAACAGTTACAAACCCTCAGTAGGACAAATCCATCTTCATAAAGTCTCATCTCCCCTGAAATTTATATCCATCTCTTTTATCCTCATACGGGATGTTGTATCTACTCTACTATCAAACGAAGACGAAGGTTATATATACCTTACTATCCCCAGCAGACGGGAGGTTATCTATACCTTACTATCCCCAGCAGACGGGAGGTTATATCCATCCTTACCATCCCCAGCATACGGGAGGTTATGTATATCTCATCATCAAACAAGACAGGGACGAGTTCCTCATATTCTTCAGCAACGAATCGGGATTTATTTTCCCTGGCCAGCAGTTGTTATATGAAGATATCCAGACGCTTCCGGCAGCATCATATCATACATACATCATTTACATCATACCATACCATACAAATCCATAGATACATAATACATTGCTTAAGTGCACCATATCATACATGCATACATAATACATAAACTAATATTATTGTACAAATGCTACCTTGTTTCAGGTTAATTATCCAGCAAATAAACTTACGAGTATCAGGATTGCTTTATCCTCCTGAAAGCATATCATCCATCAGGACTGCTTTATCCTCCTGAAAATTCCTATTACATCAGGAATGCTTAATCCTCCTGAAGACTTATCATCTCTCAAGATTGCTTCATCCTCTTGGGAATACATTGTTACATCAGGACTGCTTCATCCTCCTGAAAGCATATTATCAAATACCTCAGGGTTGCTAAATCCCCCTGACAGCTTCTTTACCTCAGGGTTGCTAAATCCCCCTGACAACTTCTTTACCTCAGGGTTGCTAAATCCCCCTGACAGCTTCTTTACCTCAGGATTGCTTCATCCTCCTGACAGCTATTATCATTATTTCAGGACTGCTTTATCCTCCTGAAAACTCCTATTACATCAGGATTGCTCCATCCTCTTGAAAGCACATCATTACATCAGGATTGCTTCATCCTCCTGAAAGCATAGCTTCATCCTCCTGACAGCTTCTCATACATCAGGACTGCTTTATCCTCCTGAAAACTCCTAGTACATCAGGATTGCTTCATTCTCCTGGAATCATAATATCAATACCTCAGGATTGCTTTATCCTCCTGACAGCTTCTCGTACCTCAGGATTGCTTTATCCTCCTGACAGCTACCATTGTACCTCCATATTTTGGACTGCTTCATCCTCCAAGACATGTATCTGAAGAATTTCTCTCCAAGTGGCATCTTTAAGCCCACTCAATCACATTCAACTAGCCATCT
Organism: Lathyrus aphaca; assembly: GCA_963966055.1. Lineage (NCBI taxonomy): Eukaryota > Viridiplantae > Streptophyta > Magnoliopsida > Fabales > Fabaceae > Lathyrus > Lathyrus aphaca. The sequence goes on along the minus strand of OZ014520.1, from coordinate 160,871,986 downwards.
GTACCACTTTATGCACTGGTGAGTGCAAATTTTTGGGCTTTTGTGTTCAATCCCCTTCAACCTTCCAGGTCAAGACTGGCAAACATACCAATCTAACCCCTCAGGTTTCAGAAAATTGAACAGGGGCAGCTGTTGCACCCCAAAATTTGCCCTCACAATACAAGACTTTGTGTTCTATGAAGGTTCACAAGGTTCACAAGTTTCCCAACACTTACAAGACCTTTCATGAGGTTCATGAAGTCTACAAGTTACTTTATGAAGGTTCACAAGTTCCACAATGCTTTCAAAACCTTTTATGAGGTTCATGAAGTCTACAAGTCACTTCTTGAAGGTTCACAAGGTTCACAAGCTTCTCAACATTTACAAGACCTTTCATGAGGTTCATGAAGTCTGCAAGTCACTTTATGAAGGTTCACAAGGTTTACAAGCTTCTCAACATTTACAAGACCTTTCATGAGGTTCATGAAGTCTACAAGTCACTTCTTGAAGGTTCACAAGGTTCACAAGATTCACAATGTTTACATGATCTTTCATGAGGTTCATGAAGTCTACAAGTCACTTCATGAAGGTTCACAAGGTTCACAAGGTTCACAATACCTCCCATGAGGTTCACAAGACATTTTATGATGGTTCACAAGGTTCACAAAGTTCACAATTGGTCAGAAGAGTTGACAATTCCCTCAGACAATGCACCTCCTAAGCAGTGCATCCAAAACTAGGGTTTTGACTTTAATCAGGATAAATGAACTTCCAAGACTTCAAGTGAGCTTCATAACATCTTATATGTGTTTAAGAATCCCCATGACAAGTTTCAAGACTTTTCTCAAAAGTTTGCTCAGTCAGATGATCAGATAAGTCAAAATCAGTCAAAGTAGTTAAAAAGTCAAACTGAGGTCAACTGTGGTCAAACCAAAGTCAAACTTCATGATTTTTTGCCAACATCAAGTATATGAAGTAAAATTCATCATTTGATCAAGGTTTGATCATGATTCATCAAGGAGTTTTCAGATCATCAAGAATCAGGAGTTTCTAAATTAGGGTTTCCTCAGGAAAAGTCAACTGAACTTTGACCAGCCATAACTTTCACATACTTCATCACCAAGTCTCCACTCAAAGCTCATTTTGAAGGAAATTGAATTCTCTACAACTTTGATCTTGCAAGTCAAGCCCAAAAATGCTTCATTTGGAAGATATGAGCTAAGACATTATAGGTCATTTCAAAAGTCAACAAAAAGTCAACAACTTCAAAAGAGCATAACTTGAGATTGGTAAATGATATGGACATGAAACCAATGGTGTTGTTTAGAGGACTCTTCAAGCTTTCCAAAATGTCCAATAACACCCTCATAGCATTAAAATTGAGGGAGATGTACCCTTGCAAAGTTGGGAAATTTTGTGATGGTTTATGTTGAAAATGGAGGTTTAAAACCACTTCTTTCCAAATGGGCTGACCAAATTGTGATCCAATCCATACCATATCATCATGCACGACCCAAATGATTAAAAATCAGAATTTTTATTATTTTATTTTTATTTATTTTGATTTAATTCATAAAAAATCATTTTAAATAAATATAAAATATGAAAATATATTATTTGATGAAGATTGAGCTTCTAGAATCTCATCAATACTGATTTGAATTGAAAGGGAAGGAAATCATGAGATTGGTACAAAAATAGCAAGCCTTCATGAACAAATATTTGAATTTTAAACCATGATCTTTTTCAATCTGCAAATATCAAAATCTCCACACAACAATTGAATTTTCTTAACCTAATTCATTCACATATAAGTACTGATCATAACCCTAGCACTCATTGACGAATTTGCTGCCTCTAAGTGTAAGTTCACAAATAAAAAAAACCATCCAAAACTCACATTCGGATTCTTCAATTCAGGGCACTAGAAGGTAAAATAAGAACATGGAGAGCTTCATTGGACATCATTGATCATAAACCATCATTCATATGCATCCAAATCGTGCTATAATGATGAACCCGTGGCTTGTTTATTCTTGAAAATTATTTTTTCGATTCTAATCTTTTATGCATTGTTAATGAATTTTGTTTGAGTTTTTGTGTTTGTGAGGTTCCAAGGATCGATTCTGGACAAGAAACTTGAAGTTTCATGACCTAATGGACAAACGGCCATAGTTAGGGTTTAGAGTTCAAAAATGGGGTTATTCGATTCACACAATATAAATGCATTTGTTGGACATAATTGAATTGTACAGGTTGTAAGGGACTCAAAGATGTCTCTGATTTGATAAAATGATGTTGTTTGATAGTAGTTTGAAAAACACAGGTTATGTGCGTATGAAAATTCGCAGGTATGTTTATAGCAAATTTCGCAGGTAATTTGGCCAGTCTCAAGGAAGAAGAAGACCTCTTCCCGCGTGTGTTTTAAATTCAAATATTTAGTATTATATTTGATGAATTGTTTGCTGTTTGTTTATCACCACTGACTGAGTGGTCCAGTGGAAAGCCATGCGTGTGTTTGATTATAGGGCCAGGGTTCGAATCCTGTCTTAAACCATTATTTTTCCTATTTTTCCAGGTAACAAAGAGGCTTAATATATTATAATCTGTGGCCATCAAATTACCAGTTAGGCTCTCCCAGCCAGGTGGTAAGGCGCGCGTGTGTGTATCTATGAGGTCCTGGGTTCAACACCACCCCAGGCCTTTTGTTTCTTTTATTTTTCCAGGTATTTCCAAGGCAAAGCACAAAACAAATTAATCCTCCTTCATTGTTGCCTGCGTGTGGGCTAGCTTGGTGGTAGAACTTGCTGCTTGTGAGCCTGGTGACCTGGGTTCAAATCCCAGCCAGGTTTGTTTTAGCATTTTATTCTATTTTTTTTGTTTTATTCTATTTTATTTAATTTAAGTTTTGTCCATAATCATATATTATAAAAAATAATCTTATAAAATGTTTTATTCAATATTTTCTAATGTTCATAAATTATTTTGTAATTCAAAAATTATTTTTTATTATGTATGCAAAAACGTAATATATGTATAATTAAATTAAAAACCCTAAAAAATATTTTCTAAAATAAACCCTAATTTTGTGAAAACCTAATTTTATTTTCTAAACAATTTTTACTTTCTAGTTCTTTATATAATTATAATGTATATATTTGTTTAATGTTAATTTTGTAAATATAATCTATTATTAATAATATGTAAATATATTTTATAATCCAAATTATTTTCTTTTAATATATGTATAGAAACAATTAAACTTATAATAATTTAATTTTTTATAATTATAAATAATTTAATAATTAGTACATAAATTAAAATGCTATAATTATTTAGTTGTTTATATTAAATTTTTGTTTATTATTTTAATGTTCTTATAATATTTTTGTTAATTCAATTTATTTTGATTTCTATTATTATTATTAACCATATTATTACTAACTTTTGCTTATTATAATTTTACTAACCTTTTATTTAATTTTTTATTATTACTAACCCTTATTTTTGCTTATTTATTTATTTTTATCTATTATTTATATTTTTGCTTATTATTTATATTTTGCTTTTATATTTATATTTTTGCTATTTATTATAATTATTTTGTAATTGCTCCTTGGTGTAAAGTTTGTAAATATTTAATTATTTAATTTGCTTGCTATGGTTAGTAATTTAGGGAGTGTAAACATGTATTCTCTTAAAATCAAATTTAGATCACAAATAATTATAAGATAAATAACATTGAACACTCACACACGTAAGCCGATTTTTAATCGCCATCTCACATTCCTAAGGTCATCCCTCAATGTTGCTTACTAATAAGGTCAAGTGGGGTGTATAAAAGCAAGTCCCTTAAAAGAAAAAATCATCAAGTCCCTAATGGTTGCCTTTAAAGATCAAGTCCCTTCGAAAAATGATGATAGTCCCTCATATATGCTTAATACACCCCACAGTTGCCTTCATGAAAACAGATGTCCCTCACATGTCCCTTACATCCAAGGTAATGACTACCTACTCCTTAATAGTAGGGATAGTCTTACCAATTAAAGGATAAAGAACAAGAAAGACTTAAAGCTTTAGGGTAGGTTCCTCTTATGTACTTGCTCACTTCATTCAAAACTTTTTAAACTTTCCACAATTTCAAACAAATTTTCAAAAACAAGTTTTTACACATCCGTACATGGATCATTATTAACTATTATGAAAATTTTTCTATTCACACACTACACTTTCAAAAAAACAATTCAAAAGTGAGCTAAGTAACTAAGAGCCCATGGATAACCATGGATGTAAAGGGTGCTAACACCTTCCCTTTACATAACCTACCCCCCGGACCCAAAAATATCTCTTAAGGTCTTTCCTGTTCTTTTATACCCTTTCCTGTTGGATAAAATAAAAGTTGGTGGCGACTCTTGCTATCCGCAACATAACTAAAGTCAGTTCTCCCACCGTGTTACAGTGTGAAGTCAGCATCTCACACTTAGACACCATGATGTAGGGTTAAGATCATTAACCTACTTATCTTTATTTAGATGTTTTTGTTGTTTTTGTTTAGTGTTGAGTAATGAGATTAAGCCATAATCAAGGATTTAATGGACTCATTACACCACCCTAATAGAAGGATAATAGATGAGATTATTTAAGCTGAGGAAGACTCCTCAACTTAATCCATGATTAGGGATTAACCTCATGACAAAACAAAGCCTTTATTAAGTGGATTTTAGTTAATGATAGAATGAAGAAGTGATTTTTATGGTTTGTAAGACAACTTGAGGGGGACTTGTCCATTAACACTAGGGTTAGTCCTTCTTGACCAATTAAGGAAGAATTATAACCCTAATGCAAGGCCCAAGTTACAAGCTTGATGTCTTGATGATTATTAGATGGATTGATTAAAGGATTTAAATACATTAAGGGTTTAACACTTAGGATTAAAGTTATACACTCCATCCTAATAGAAGGATGCAGGCATAAGCTTAATCACAAAGCCTTTAAGCCTTTAGGGTTTAGTCCTTGATTATGAAATGAGAAGAGAAGACTCAAAGATGACACAAAGGTAAAAGCTAAATGGGGGACTAATCAAAACCTAATTATTATCATGCTTGGAGATCCTAGGGTTTATGAGGCTCAAAGGGGAAAGATCTTCAGAGAAACCACCAGGAAGGAAGCAGATGAGAGGAGCAAGAAGCAAAGAGAAGCAAAACAACTTGCTTCACTTAAGAAGACAAGTTGCTTGAAGAAAGAAAATAAGATGAACAAGAATGAGCAAGCTCAATCCAATACACATACAAAATGCAGCAAATGAATTATGAAAGAGATGAGAAGAGAATGTGAGAAGTGAAGGCAAATTCACTTTTCAAACAACTTACCACCTGAAATGTTAGCATAAGAAATGAAATGCAATGCAAATGAGATGGGATGTGATGATGCAAACCAAAACCAGGAGAAAGAACATGAAGTTAATGATTCTAAGAGATGATACAAACATGAGGCAAGACATGAGAATGATCAAACAAGCATATGGATGCAAAAGAAACATGCTTTGAACCATGGATGTTCATGAAAAGTTATGAAATGTAATGGACATACAAAATGGCAAATGAAAGATGCAATGATCAAACATGATTCTAATATGTCCTAAGATGTATTATGAATCATGAGGATGCACAAAATGTCATGGTAAGTCATGGTATGCAAGCAAATGAGAAATGGATGCAAAGGAAAGCACAAATTAGGGTTACATGCATTATGCCAAACAAAAATCCAGAACCAGAAGCAAATGTCATGACAAAAATTTGAAAATGCAATCAAAGACACCCTAAACCTATACAAACTCACTGCCCAAAGGAGAGGATCCAATTCTTAACCTATTGAAAGTTATGAATTTCCTAAGATTGCTAGGGTTTTGGGGTACTTCAACAAGAAAAATGCTAAACAAATTGAAAATGCAAGATCAATTCAAACCAATTTTATCCTATAAACTACATGCTATGCAAGATTCAATGCAGAAAGAATCATCCTCCAACTCTCAATGGTTAGGCAGAAAGGAATTTTTGAAGTTTGAAGCAAGATATTGCCTAAAAATGAAATTAAATCCAATGAAAATGATCAAAAGGCATCAAGAACAAAAAAGAAATTTGGTTTGAGAGTTGGACAATGTTTCTAAATGTTTCTAAATGCTATGTGAATTTTTGTGTGATTTTTAAATACCTAAATGTATTTTTAATTAATTAATTTTCTTTAACTAATTAAAATAAACATTTAAATGATTTAAAAATAATTTTTAATGCAAAAAATAAAAATAAAAATATTTTTGGGTTTTAAAAATTAGTGAAATCTTTGACAAAAAATTTCATAATTTTTAAATGGTTTTTGCTATTTTAAATAATTCGTGCAAAATAAATATGAAATAAATGAAATTAAAATTAAAATGGAAGAAGTATGCAAAAGGAGGGGCCATGATTCATTCTGGGCTGGAAAAGTTTGACTTGGCGCCACATCCAATGGCCCAAGTTCAAACTCCCTTAATCTGAATTAATTAAATATTAATCACATAATTAAAATTAAACACAAGATCCAGACCACTCAAATGCGCGCGGGAAGACAGATCAAAGGGTCCACGTTCAAAGTTTGCCCTAACCCTAATTAAGTCACTAATGACTTTCAGGTGGCCGGAGAAGACCTTCGGTCATCTTCTCCAGCCAGACCCTCACCTGAAAGTTGCCAACTTCTCCCTTAGGTACTTTCTGGAGCTCTAAAGCTCCAGATTCACTCCTCTCACTCCCCTAAGATCAAATCCACCCCCAAACTTCATTTCTTTTCACCCAAAATCAAGATTCGAAGAAAACATCAAAAATGGCAAAAATTTCAGAAGCTCAGTAAATACTCATCTCTCCACCATTTTCAAAAATACAAAGTTCAGTATGATCAGGAGAGCATGCTTTATCATTTAGAAACAAAAAATAAGAGTTCTGGAAAAATGTTTCAAGGAGGTACCTGAGCTTGAGCTTTCTCAGTTTGGGACTTTTAGGCCTCCTCTCTTTGTGCAATCCACTCCTCTTGAACTCCTGATGAAGTTTTGATGCTTGGAAGTAATTTCTTTTGGCTGATTTGGGAGTTTGCAAGCCAACTGGTCAGAAATCGTGTTTGGTTTATGTGAGGTTCTTGGCTGTTTCAATGGTTGGTTTGTGGTCAGTGAGTCATCTTGAGATCAATGGTGAAGTTGGTTTGAAGATTGGTTGAGTGAGCTGAGAGATTCGAAAGGTTTTGCAAGTTGGAGGATTTTTGATAACTATGGCAATCTGAGGTTTCAGCTTGTGTTCTTCTGTGTTATGGCTTGGGTTTGATCCACATATCAACTTGTGATAGGTCTGTGGAGTGGTTGTGCCCTATTGTGATTGGTATGGGTCTTTATGCAAAAAGTCAAGTTTTGTGTAAGAGAGGTATGGGTCAATGGTAGGCCAAGGACAATAGGGGTGTCCTGCGCAGCAAGGAATGAGGAGAGCCATGGGATCAGTCTTGAAGCCAATTAGCAAGTGGATTAGGGTTTGTATGATGTTTTGCAACTTTATCCAACTTTGGCCCTTTTGAAGTTTCTTGATCCACAAGTCATGGAAATGGGCAAACCTTTGGTGCATTCTGAATCTTAGGCCTTGGTTTATGTTTGTACAAAGATTAGAAGTTCATTTGAAAGCACAATTTGTCTTGGCAAGTGGTTTTGCAACTTTTCCTCTTTGGTAGAAAACTTGAAATTATGTGATTTTTCCCAACTTTGACAAGCCATAACTTTTGATCCAAAATGAATTAGAATGAGTTCTTGTACTTTTTGAAAAGGGAATGATCCATTCTACAACTTTCATGACCAAAGTTTTCCCATTTGAAGCATTTTTGAATCAAAAAGCAAGGGTTGAAAAAGTTTCCCAAAATGGCAAGTTTCCATTACAAGTCATTTTCCCAAAAAGGCAACTTTGCAAATGGCTTGAAATTCTTCAATATTGTGAACTTCTAACATCTTCTATGATCAAATAAAGATCATACACATTCAAAATGATGAAGAACACCCTTTGGTTGGGTCATTGGGGGCCTCAGATGCCCTGATTTTGCACTGACTTGCTCAAGAAGTCAACTTTTGATTAGATGCCTTCCCCATGGAATTTCTTCATGAAAATTGATATGCATGATCCCTATACCATATGGAGACTAATAGAAACAAGAATGACCAAAAAATTTGGAGTTATGGCCTCTGAAACCAAAACCCTAATTCTAGGTCATCTGTGCAGTTAAACCTGGCTCTGCTTCCATGCCTTTCTCAGTTCTTGTGATTCTTTGACTTTCTTGACTTTGTGAGGATACAATATGATGATTGAACATACATGGACCCCTTTGAAGTGATTGATGACCTTTGGAGTGACTCTAGTAGCTCTTGGATTGCTCAGATCACAAACCCTAGATGCAGATGACTTTGAACCAATGCAGTGAATCAAAAATGTAATATGAGATGATATGATTGAACTTATGCATATGAAAAGATCATAATCCATGGTGTGAATGGGTGAGGGCAAATTTGGGGTATTTACAACGCACGTTACATACAAGGAGAAGAACAAAACGCAGGGCCATGAGTCGAAAAACAATTAAAATGCAGCCTACACACGAGAATTTCCTGACTCCAAACACAACAAATCAGTGACAAAATGACAGAATTTTTCAATTCGAAACACATCAAAAACCTGTACAAAATGGCAACCACATATTCCTTCATTTTTCTATAAATTGAACACCTCTCACACTTCAATCTCAAGCTTTGAAAGCCCTAAAAAACGCTTCAAAAATCAAAACAAAGCTTCAACTTCAACCTTTCATAAACCATAAAATCCAATTCAATTCTTTCAACTCCATTCATTCACATCAACCTGAAAATATTCACAAAATCAAACAAATTACTTTCCTTCGGTTTTAACGAATCAACCCGCTAAATAATAGATTCAAACCGCAAAACCACTCACAAGCTATTCAATAACGATTCCATGGGATCTTGCAACAATATTTCAAACCGAATCTGAAACAGGAAAGGAAAAGGATGAGTCACGAAGAGAGAGAGAGAGAGAGAGAGAGAGAGAGAGAGAGAGAGAGAAAGAGAGAGAGAGAGAGAGAGAGAGAGAGAGAGAGATCTGAGACTGAGAACAATACAGGCGTGGTGAGTTTTTTGAAGTAGAAGGTAGCGATGGCGGCAATTTGTTTCCCCCCTTGAATGAACAGTACCACCGTGTTTTAGAGAAGAAGAAGTTATGTTTCTTCAAATTTTTTTATTTATTTATAAAGCTTGTGCAATAAGAGCCTAGATGTTTGGGCCTTGGAGATGAATTGGACTCCAATTGCTATTTGTACACATTTAGCCTGCATGTCCCCCTCATTTCTTATTATTTTTTTAATGATTTTTTTTCTTATTGTTGTTTTTTTAATTATTTTTCAAAATTTGTTTTCATTTTTCAGATTTGATTTGATTTCTAAAAAAAATATGAAAGGATTATTTGAACAAATATTAGAAAAATATTTCAATTATTTTTTTATGGATTTCATATTAGATCCATATTTCTATATTTCATCCCTTATTTTTCTTTTGGTCGATGAGATCTCCGATTCAAAGATTATTGGTTTTCGAAGATTTTTAATCTTCATTATTTCAAATCTATGGGTGAATGATCATTTGGATCATTCTCCATACTTTGGGATCGTGATAGGTTGCATTTGATAAATCAATGTGAAATCTCGATTAAGATTAGACCGTTACCACTTTTTCTTTTCGTGCGACATGTTTTCGGAGAATGATCCATCATATAATTTCTATAACATGTATTAGCACAAATATTTTCCACCTTAATTGGTGGTGGCCGGCCTCATTTGTAGGGTAATTACTTTGTAAATTACTCGGCGATTGCTTAACATAGACCTAAACTTGTCCCGAATTCGGAATAAAATCCAATTGGATCTGGTTGCCTTGCGATTTTGATTATCTATTTTTGGTTGTGGTTGATTAAGTTCACCATACCATTATTATGTAAATATTAATATACTAACATTTTAATTCCTTCTCGCACCTTATCCTCTTTATTTTAATCTCTTGCTCCTTATCTCTTTTATTATGTTTTTATTATACTATATCATTCATCATATTGTATATGTTTATATTCATATTATTCTTGTGTTTTTTCCTTTGTCCATTTGGACACAAAAATATTAATAAAGGATTAAACATCTAAAAACTTGTGACTTTAATTTTGGACTATGGCCACTATCCTTAGCATTGGACTTGGAGTTTTGGATTTAGATTTTAGGATCTTGCCCTTTGCTCAAGTTATTATGGATTGAAGATCTTGGCCTTCGGTTCACTTGTTTATGAAGATGAAGTCCTATTGCTTCGAAGAATGTTCACCATACGGTTTGATCGTTCTTCCTTTAACTTTTACTTTAAATCTTAGGATAGTCCCTTCATCTCCTCCCCTTCTTAAATTTTCAAATCTTCTCCCTATTTCAAAAACCTTCTTTGTTTTCAAACTTCAAACCTCTTTCATAATCAAACCTTGACTTAGGTCAAGAAATTTTACCTTTTCATTATGTTTCTTAATAAATCCTAAACCACATAAGCATATCAAAACGTTCTTTTCAAAATACTTAAAAAAATGCAAAAACTCATTCAACTGTCTTTGTGCCCTCGTGCACTTTTCCTTTTAATCATTTTTCACATGTTTAGATATGTTTCATTCTTTTTAGCGGAATTATTCGCTAAAGAATGACAACTTATCTTTACATTTTAAAATCAATTCAATACATTAACTTTTTCACATTTTGTACCACGAACTACGAGGTTTTGATCTCGCATTGCACTTTGTGGGTACGTAGGCATGAGATAAACGTCTCTTCAAACACAAAAATCTTAAAAAATATTTCTCTTCTCATCTCTTCAATCTCTTTTAAAACAAACCTTTTTCAAACCAAAAGCAATAAATATTTCAAAGGTCTCCCATAGAGTACCACATACATTTTGGGTGCGTAAAACCTTCCCGATTTGTAACCAACCCCCTTACCCGTTCTCTGCTTGATTCTTTTAGCTTTTTTCTTTTAGATTCATTAGGATTTTATTTTCTCTTTCTTCCTTTTCCATTTGGAATAAAATAAAAGCGTGGTGGTGACTCTATTTACTTTGAGTTAAGTTAATCAATAACTTACACTCATGATTTTACCGCTACAGAAAAGTGGCGACTCTGTTAGGGAGTCAATCTCTATGTGGATTTGGCCTACTTTGATTTATTTACTGCTTTGGTTTGATTTGTTTTTTATTTGTTTGTTCTATTTCGGTTTTGGTGATCCTCTGTGAGTGAGATAGATTCTAACCCGGATCTGAGTTGAACTTATGATAGGACGAGGATATTCGAAACGATACGCGATGGAGTAGTCCAAAGCAATATCAGTATGATAATCTCCACTCGGTTAGGCTCTCTTGGATTATCAATGTCATGACGAGTAATCATACGTGGCATTATTTTTCGACCTTGAGCTGATCATACTGAGGACCATAGAACCCTTAACCCATCCATGCTAATTTAGGAACGTAGTGCGGAAACTATCCGGGTGTAAACCTAAAGTGGTTGTCACACGATACTACACTCGGGCGAGGTCTATTTTAAGAACGTTATCGGTTGGGGAGTAATCTAACGTACTAATAATATTCTAAAGATGGCTGCTAACTCCGGGCACCTCTGTTAGAACCCTTTTGGTTTTCTGCAGGTACAATGAAGATAAACCTTAGTACATGCCTTTGTGGGTTGTTGGTTCTTATCCCTTGACTCCATGCTTATGATCCGAACCTTTGAACCTATGTGCTTTGCGTGATCTTGTTTGTGGTTGTTGCATCTACATATTCATCATGATCATCATTACAACCATTTCTCAAGGAAAACAATTCTGATTATTGCAAATATTGGAAAAAGAAAATATTCCTTTTTGTCAAGATTTTTCATGACCATATTCTCGATGTTGACCATGTTTGTAATAATCGAGTTGTTTTTCTGAAAATGGAAGTGAACATTGCATATCATTGCATCCTCGCATATTCTTGCGTTCATCCGAGTTGTGTGGGAACTCATCCCAGTTGTTTCCTTCTTCAGTTGTCTATTGATCCATCAAGTTGTCTCCTCAATACAGATACGGAACTAGAGCTGCTAACAGATTGAGAGCTATCAGATTGAGAATGGAAAACCAAGAACAACATAACTTGGAAGTCAGAATGGAGATTGATGAGTTGAAAGCCAGTATGACCAGACTCACTGAAATGATGCAAGTTCTGATTGCTCAAGGTGAACCACCTCAAAGGACTATTATCTCTGAAGTTTCGACTGTTGTTGTTGACCTTCATGTGATTTAGCAACCGGTTTCTACTTGGCCAGAATTTGGGTTACCTCCGGATTATCTGCCAGTTTCTGCTACTACTCAAATGGTTGGTCCATCTGTTGTTCCAATCTTTTCAGCTCCGACATTAGTCGAACCTCAACCTGTTGTGCACACTGCTGCTCAAACTACTTATCAGAATTCTCCTTTCGTGTACCATGCTGCTGGTCCACAAGCTGAAAGTCAGGGTGAACCTGGATATATGGATGAAGTTAGAGAGAAATTCTTGACTCTTGAGAAGAGGGTGAGAGGCTTAGAAGGCAAATATCTCTTTAGTGTTGCTGCAATAGACATGTGTTTGGTTTCTGACCTAGTTTTGCCTGATAAGTTCAAAGTTCCTGTGTTCGAAAAATACAATGGGCATACTTGTCCAAAGATTCATCTGCTGATGTATTGTCGCAAAATGGCTACACATGCCAAGGAAGACAAGTTGCTTATTCACTGTTTTCAAGATAGTCTGAGTGATGCTTCTATGAAGTGGTATGTGGGACTCGAGAAGAGTCACATCCAAAGCTGGAAGAATTTATCTGATGCTTTCATAAAGCAATATAAGTACAATCTAGACATGGAGCCTGACCTCTATCAACTTCAAAACATGTCACAGAAATAGAAAGAATCGTTCAAAGAATACGCTCAGCGTTGGAGAGAGCTAGCTTCTCAAGTGGAGCCACATTTGGCCGAAAAAGAATTAACTGGTTTGTTCATGGACACTCTTTAACCTTTATTTTTGGAGAAGATTGTAGGAAGTGTTTCATCTGGTTTTGCTGACCTAATCACTGCTGGAGAAAGACTAGAGGAATGTATCAAGAAAGGTAAGATTACCAATGCTAAATCTTCTAATGCTGCAAGAAAGTCTCATGGGAACTTTCAAAAGAGAAGAGATGGTGATGCTTACGCTGTTTCAACTGAAAGGAGGCCTTATCGCCAACAACATTGATATGTTCAACCATATGTAGCTGCAGTTTCTCCTGTTGTTAAAGCTCAACCAGCTCAAGCTCAAGCTCAAGTTTCTTATCCTGCTGCCAAACCAAATCAGTATCGTAGTAGGCCAAACTTTGATCCTATCCCGATGACTTACACTGATTTGTATTCTTATTTGATTAAGAGTGGTATGATTACTACTAGGCCTCCACCTACTATTCCAGATCCTCTTCCAGCTAACTATAGATCGGATCTTCGCTGTGAGTTTCATCAAGGTGGAACTGATCACGACTTGGAACACTGCTTTGCATTGAAGGCTAAAGTGCAAGAGCCTATCAGGAACAACATCCTTTCCTTTCATGACACAAATCCTAATGTTGTCAACAATCCTTTGTCGAAGCATGAGAAGTGAATCTTTCAGTCAACTTCAACAGTCAGATTATCTTCAAGGCCAGAATATCAGATGGGATAACTCATCCTTGTTGTTGGTGGATCACTAGGCCATTGTTTCTTTATGTTTTCAATTTCTTCAATTGTATTGACTTGTTTGCTTTTAAACTTTGTTTGTACTTTCATGTTGATTTTAATGAAATGGGCATTGATTTGTTTTGATTAAATTACATTCGTTATTTGCATCTTTATGATTTATATTTCAAGTTCATTTTCTTTCTCAAGTTGTTACAATGATTGGAGGGAGAATGATGAAAACGAGATACCCATAATTGTTGTTGGTATGCTTTCAACTGATACTTGGTTGATGATATACATGCATTGTTTCAAATTCCATACACAGGAGAAATAAGGAAGTTAATCCCTTGTCAACCCCTTTGAGCCTTGAAGTTGGAGTTTCTTTCTATTTGAAAAAACCCGCAATTTTAACCCGGGGATGGGTAGTTCTCAATTAATTCGAATGTGCATTCAAGTACAAGAGAATCGTTCAAGACACCTTTCAATAAAGATTGCAATCTCAAGCTTTCCTTCACACATGACAAAGAAGTGTTAAATATGTCTCTCAATTCAAAAGCTAATGATGGTTCATCGTAATCATTAAGCCAGGAAGTCATTATCTTTAAAAAAAAATGATATTGAAAAAACTGATTAAAAAAATCAAAGCCCGCTAAGTCAAAACCTATGAAGGTGACTTAGGAAAAAACTGGAGCATCCCACTGACTGTAAGTTCAAATGACACAGTTCAGGCAAAAGTTAGGGATAACAAAAGAAGATCAATCAAGAGGTCATCAAAATCCTCAACAAAAACAAGATGAGTGGACCAAAGTCCTCACCAGAAATAACAAAAGGGAGAGAGGTGACTGCTATTTCAAAATCCTTGGCTTATGAACTATCTTCACCTGTGCAATCCCATATGTCTTGGAACTTGAATGCATAGGCTGAATTAATTGAATGTATGACTAGAGATCATCACGAAATTGGGTTGGGTACAAGTAAACTTTGAGCCTATATCCTTTGTTTCATAAACCGTGAACCAAACCATGTTACAACCTTCAAAAGTTCTAATTGAATCCAGGTTTCTTTTGAAAAGCATGCTACAGTGAGCTTGCGTAAACTGACTCCCAAGTTTGTTACCAATAATTTGTTTCTTACTTTTGCTTTATCTTTCATTTTTCTCTCAACCTCCGTGTTTTGACAATGTTTTCATTTACTTTACATCAATAAATTTCATTCTAAAAATGAATTTTGATTTCAAACTTTGCATTGAACTTTGCATTAAAATTACCAGGCTTGTACAAACACTTTTTATTTGCAAACAAACTTTCCTCATCAAGGAATTTTCAAGCAGTTGAGAAACTTGGTCAGTGATCTTATCTGGGGCAAGTTATTCCCATGTCCTATGGTTCAAGAGTTGTTTCTCATTGCAAGTTATTCTCAGATTTGGTTAACCAGAAGATTCTCTGCAAGATTCATACTGGGTTTATCTTCTCAACATTCATTTCAAGAACTGAAGCCATGATCAATTTATTCTCCTAACAGTCATTTCAAGATTTGATTAATTTTTCTCCGATAGTAGTCAAGAACTGAATTCATCATTAGTTTACCCTCACCAGTCATTGAATTTGGGGAAATCTTCTTCAAGAATCCCTAAGCAGCTTTTCATGACTTCTCTCAAAAGATTTTCAACTTGATACAATTTACCGACGTGACAAAGATTTGTTCAACAGTGGTATCTCTAATCTCCGAGCAGAATGGCATTGATCTTCGTGTTGAGGAATCAGCCTTCCGTCTTTTTCACTCCCCAAAAGAGTATAAAACTTGTTGATTTCCACTCCCCAAAAGAGTATAAACTTGTTGATTTCCATTCCTCTAAGAGTCTAAACTGGTTGTCAAGCATTTTTCTCTCATATTATGTTCTTGGGTGTGTTATTCGCCAGTTTCGTTTACGTTTGCATATTTGAGTGTTTTATTCCTCATTATGCATTTTCTTGGGTGTGTTATTCCCCATTCTTGTTAGCGTTTGCATATTTGAGTGTGTTATTCCTCATTATGTATTCTCTTGGGTGTGTTATTCCTCACTTTCATTGGCATATTTGAGTGTGTTATTCCTCATTATGCATTTTCCTGGGTGTGTTATTCCCCATTTTCATATATGATTGCATATTTGAGTGTGTTCTTCCTCATTATGTATTCTCTTGGGTGTGTTATTCCCCATTTTCGTATAGGTTTACATATTTGAGTGTGTTATTCCTCATTATGAATTCTCTTGGGTGTGTTATTCCCCATTTTTCATATATGATTGCATACTTGAGTGTGTTATTCCTCATTATGCGTGTTTTTGGGTGTGTTATTCCCCATTTTCATATACCTCGGCATATTTGAGTGCGTTAGTCCTCATTATGCATTTCTCGAGGTCTTGTTGTTTTCAACATCTTACCTTGTGATCAAAGTCCAACTTACTTGGCACCTACAAAAATACTTGTTTGTCTCTTCTTATCCGATGTTATTCCAGATATCCTTATTTGTCCTGATGTTTTCCCAGAACTTTCACCTCTATATGATGTTGTTCCAGATATGTTAAACCTCTACCCGATGTTATTCCGAATATCCTTGTTTGTTCTGATGTTTTCCCAGAACTGTCACCTTTATCTGATGTTGTTCCAGATATGTTAAGCCTTTATCTGATGTTGTTCCAGATATGTTAAGCCTTTATCTGATGTTGTTCCAGATATGTTGAACCTTTATCCGATGTTATTCCAGATATGATGGTAACCTTTGTTCTGATGTTTTCCCATAACCTTTTTGTGTTTATCTGATGTTTGTCCAAATATACCTTGCTTTGATGTCTCTCTAGAATATTTTCTTACCAGATTTTTTTCTCAGATATTACACCTTTTATCCGATGCCATTCTCGGATGTCCATAACTGAGTCATCATTGATTTGATGTACCTTCCAGGATTTTTCCCATTTCATCCAGTTCTATTCCTGGATGTTGTGATTCACATTTTTATCTGATTGTTATTCTTAGATGTTGTGATTACCTTTTTCCGATTTCCATTCTCGGATATCCCTTGTAAAGTCGTTAATGTAATTCTTGGATGCTTCTGATGTACGTTTTTGGGACTTTTCTCACTTCATTCAGTGTCATTCTCAGATGTTGTGATCCTTTTTGTCCAATTGCCATTCTTGGACATTTTCGCCTCAGCTGAGCCATGTTGTGGTCTCCAGTTGCCTAGTGCTTTATTTTCCCAGTCGGAGTTCTATTCTCCTTATCCCCCAATGTTTATTCTATTTCATGTGTCGTTTTGTTCGTTACGAATTTCTCTGCATTTCATATGCTTTCTACATTTTCATAACATTTCATATACATTTCATATGCTTTCATAACATTTCATATACATATCAGATAATTTCATAACTTTCATATCATTTCATATCGTTCGTTTCATTTCATTTCTTTTTTGTGGCCTCTTAGGGCCAAAAATTGGGTTTTTGATATTTAAGTATCTTCCATCTTGTCGAAACGAAGATTTCAATCTTCATATCTCTGTATTGAAGAAACTTAAATAGGGGCATCGTCATACCCTAATTTTTGACCCTAAGATTTTTCACATCTCATCAAACAAGATCACGTACTAGTTCTTCTATCCTTTTTCAATTGCAGGTTTATGCCTCACAGAGGATCACCGTGTTTTTACTTGTCTTTATTTGTGTATATTTACTAATCTCTAACCAAAATACCAAAAAATTGTTGCAGTTTACTTCTTCTCTTCTCTGTGTACAGGTTTTCAAAGACAAGGCAGAGTTTTCAATTCAAGTGTGGTTGTTCAGTTATGATTCGATTCAGATAGAAGTTTGACCTAATCTTGGTCAAACTATCAAAAGATTGTTTAGATTGCAAGTTATTTGTGCCAGTGGCTATTTCTCAGATAGTGTGTGTGTTCAAAGTTCAAGCTGTGTTGTGTCCGAAATTCATCAGATTCTCAAGTTATGGTTCTTAAGAAGTTTCAGGCCATATTGTTTTGGTTGAGTGTTCATTAGTTTATCAGTGGTTCATTTGTGGATTTATTTTCCTCAGTATGGTTTCAAATAATCAGGACAGATTTCAGTGATTGTGGTTGAAGTGGCAAGTTGTTCAGTGGTTCAATGATGGTTGTGTTCATTTTAATCAAGTGGCTTGTGCAAGATAAATCAAGAGTTGGTTGTGGGCTTAAAATCATCGTTTCATATCCATTATCATTATCATCCATATTTTAAATCATTTCCATTATTTCACATCCAATTCATTTTTCCAAAATTTTATTCGTTAACCATTTCTTCGATTACCCAATTAATTTCAATTTCCGTTTTTTACACCCATTAAACCATATTTTCTATCCATTTCTATTAAATCCAAAATAAATATAGCCCATATAAAATAAGTTGAAAAAATATACAAGTTACAAGAATTCTTTAGACCCATTATTATTTTTTTCTCCAAACCCATTACACATACAACAAACAAGGTTTAGGCCTATGACGTGACCCAACATAACAACCAACAAATAAAAATGAAAAAAACTACTCCATTGAGCCCACGCGCTGACTCTCTTCAGCCAAAAAGTCACATGAGTTTTCTATGAACTATCACTGCTTCAGCTTGCCAAACAAGTGACCCTTGAAGCCAAACTTTCACGCGGAAAAAATGCCACACTCAAAACACAAAGGAAACACTCACAAGCTATTCAATAACGATTCCACGGGATCTTGCAACAATATCTCAAACTGAATCTGAAACAGGAAAGGAAAAGGACGAGTCGCGAAGAGAGAGAGAGAGATCTGAGACTGAGAACAATACCGACATGGTGATTTTTTTGAAGGAGAAGGTAGCGATGGCGGCAATTTGTTTGCCCACTTGAATGAACAATATCGCCGTGTTTTAGAGAAGAAGAAGTTATGTTTCTTCAGATTTTTCTTTTTTTATAAAGCTTGTGCAATAAGAGCCTAGGTGTTTAGGCCTTGGAGATGACTTGGACTCCAATTGCTATTTGTACACCTTCAGCCTGTGTGTCCCCCTCCTTTCTTATTATTTTTTTAATGATTTTTTTTCTTATTCTTGTTTTATTATTTTTACAAAATTTGTTTTCATTTTTCAGATTTGATTTGATTTCTAAAAAAAATATGAAAGGATTATTTGAAAAAATATTAGAAAAATATTTCAATTGTTTTTTTATGGATTTCATATTAGATCCATATTTCTATATTTCATCCCTTATTTTTCTTTTGGTCGATGAGATCTCTGATTCGAAGATTATTGGTTTTCAAAGATGTTTAATCTTCATTATTTCAAATCTATGGATGAATGATCATTTGGATCATTCTCCATACTCTGGGATCGTGATAGGTTGCATTTGATAAATCAAGGTGAAATCTCGATTAAGATTAGACCATTACCACTTTTTCTTTTCGTGCGACATGTTTTCGGAGAATGATCCATCATATCATTTCTCTAACATGTATTAGAACAAATATTTTCCACCTTAATTGGTGGTGGCCGACCTCATTTGTAGGGTAATTACTTCGTAAATTACTCGGCGATTGCTTAACATAGACCTAAACTTGTCCCGAATTCGGAATAAAATCCAATTGAATTCGGTTGCCTTGAGATTTTGGTTATCTCTTTTTGGTTGTGGTTGATTAAGTTCACCATACCATTATTACGTAAATATTAATATACTAACATTTTAATTCCTTCTCGCACCTTATCCTCTTTATTTTAATCTTTTGCTCCTTATCTCTTTTATTATGCTTTTATTATACTATATCATTCATCATATTGTTTATGTTTATATTCATATTATTCTTGTGTTTTTTCCTTTGTCCATCTGGACACAAAAATATTAATAAAGGATTAAACATCTAAAAACTTGTGACTTTAATTTTGGACTATGGCCACTATCCTTAGCATGGGACTTGGAGTTTTAGACTTAGATTTTAGGATCTTATCCTTTGCTCAAGTTATTATGGATTGAAGACCTTGGCCTTGATTCAGTTCACTTGTTTATGAAGATGAAGTCTTATTGCTTTGAAGAATGTTTACCATACGGTTTGATCGTTCTTCCTTTAACTTTTACTTTAAGTCTTAGGATAGTTCCTTCATCTTCTCCTCTTCTTAAATTTTCAAATATTCTCCCTATTTCAAAAACCTTCTTTGTTTTCAAACATCAAACCTCTTTCATAATCAAACCTTGACTTAGGTCAAGCGGTTTTACCTTTTCATTTCATTTCTTAATAAATGCTAAACCACTGTCGCTCCCGAAGATTTGCATCCTGGTACAGGCGCGAACGGTCGGCGAAAGGAGAAAATGAAGGTGAAATGAATAGAGTCGCCAGCTAGGCATTTTTATCCCGAAGGAAAGGTAATGCTGCATAAACCTAAGAAAATAATGGATAAGACGGTTGCGAACCAGAGAAACTGAGAAAGGGGGTTGGTTACAACCTGGGAAGGTATTAGCACCCAGATTGTCCGTCGTACTTGACGGGATCCACGCTTAAAAGATTGCGTTTAAAGGGGTAGGTGTATGTTCTATCTGTGTGCAAGAGCTGGAAAAGGAATATACAAGTGTCAGTGCAAAAGGGTGAATTGCTCAAGAATGAGGCTTAAAAAGAATGCTGAAAGAGGGGGAAGACACATAGACTTTTGTTCGATAACTGTTAAGTTATGCCTACGTATCCTCTCGTGCAATGAGGAAGTCAGAACACCGTAGTTCGACTCAAAGAGACTGAAAGATAAATTGACTGGTGAACCGCTCACTTGTCTATGCTCAAGTGTATGACTCGTCTGGCTCGAGTGCTATCTGTCTTGCATTAGACGGAAGAAGCAAGCTCTCGTTTGTGAATGAAGAAAGAATCCCGAAGGAGACGATTATTGTTTGTTTTTGTGTTTTCAGTCTTTTATTGTTTTTGGTGTTTGTCATAAGTTAATGAGCTTAAGCCTAAATCAAAGGTTGTAAACTCATTATATCCTCCCTGATTAGGGATAATTAGAATACTTAAGTATGAGATAAGCATCTCAACTTAATTACCACGATGATGTAGGATTAAGATCATTAACCTACTTGTGATTATTTAGATGTTTTTTGGATTTTTGTTTAGTATTAAGTAATGAGTTTAAGCCATAATCAAGGATTAGTGAACTCATTACACCATCCTAATAGAAGAATAATAGATGAGAACACTTAAGCTGAGGAAGATACCTCAACTTAATCCATGGTTAGGGATTAGAGTCATGACAAAACAAACCTTTATTAAAGTGGATTTTAATTAAAGGGATGAGATTAAGAAATGGATTTTGGTTTGTAAGACAACTTGAGGGGGACTTGTCCATTAAACACTAGGGTTAGTCCTTCTTAACCATAAAGGAAGAATTAGAACCCTAATGTAAGGCCCAAGTTACAAGTTAAACTCTTAGTGATTATTATATGGATTGATTAAGAGGTTTAAACAAATTAAGGGTTTAACACTTAGGATTAAAGTTATACACTCCATCCTAAGAGAAGGATGCAGGCATAACCCTAATTCTAAAGTCCTAAAACCTTAAAGGTTTAGTCTCTAATGATGAGATGAGAAGAGAGACACAAAGAAGACTCAAAGGTGAAAACTAAGGGGGACTAATCATAACCCTAATTATTATCATGCTTGGATGTTCCTATGGTTTGTAAGGTTTGAGAAAGATCTTCAAGGAAGCCACCAATGGAAGAAGCAGATGAAAGGAGGAAGAAGCAGAAGAAATAAGTTACTTACTTCATTGAAGAAGATAAGTAACTTAAAGAAAGAAAGTGAGAGATGAACATGAATGAGAAATCCCACTCCAAGACAATTAAAAATGAATCAAAGATGCATATGAAGAAGATGAAGAGAAATGAGAAGTGAAGGCAAATCCACTTCTCAAATTAACTTACCACCTGAAAATGTTAGCACAAGATGCATAAGAAAAGAGATGAAATGGAATGAAGAATATGCAATGACAAAGATCAAAACCAGAAACATACACACGATATAAATGATGCTATGACATGATGCAAAGGCATACAAAGTGCAATGAATGGTCATACAAAGATAAGATGCAAATGGAAGCATGCTTTGAAGTTTGAAAGTTCATGAAAGTTAATGAATGGAAATGAATACAAGTCATGGCAAATGAATGAAGAAATGATCACATGTGATTCTAACATGTCTTAAGATGTCTAAGATGACATATGAATGCATGAAATGTCATGGCAAGTTCATGTATGGATGCATATGTAAGATGAATGCAAATGAAGATGCAAAATTAGGGTTTTAAGGCAACATGAGATGCATATGGTAAAGACAGAAGCAAATGACATGATAAAATTTTGAAATCACACTCAAACAAACCCTAAACCTATGCTAGGTTACCATCCAAAGGGGGAGGTCAGAAGCTAAACCTAGAAGGAGTTGTGAAATTCCTAAGTTTCTAGGGTTTTTTTGGGTGATCTTCAATGTAAATGCTAAACAAATTGAAAATGAATGATAAATTTATGCCAAAGATATCTTAGAAACTAAATGATATGCACAAAATAATGCAAAAAGAATCATCTTCAAACTCTTCTTGGTTAGGCAGAAAAGATTTTTCTAAGTTAGGATTCAAAAATAGGATTTAAATGACCCTTAATTCAAACAAAATTCTCAAATGATCATCAAACCTAAAAAGAAATTTGTATGAAGAGTTTGAAAATGTTTCTAAATGCAAAGAGATGATTCATAATTTTTTTGGTGATTTTTAGAGACTTAAATGGTATTTTAATTAATTAAATTCAATTAATTAATTAAAATAAACATTTAAATATTTTAAAAATACAATTTTTATGCAAAAAATAAAATAAAAATCATTTTCTGATTAAGAAAAATATTTTGAATAAAAATGCAAAAGGAAATATTTTTGGGATTTTTCTAAGTATTTTAAAATAAATATGCAAAAAAATGCAATTAAAATGAAATAAAATGAAATAAAATGGAAAGTATGACAATCTGAGGGCTAGGATTCAAAGTTGAGAAAAAGGGGTTGACTGGCGCGTGAATGAGTGGCTGAGATTCCACCTGGCTAATTAATTTGGATTAATTTAATTAAATAAAAATTAGGGCTAATGAAAGGATCTGAGCCTTTAAAACACGCGCGGGAAACATCATCTGAGAGCTCACATTCAAAGTTCACTAATTACACTGATTAAACCCTAATTATTTTCAGATGACCGGAACAGTGCTCCGGTCATCTTCTCCGGTGAACCAAAATGCTATGTCTCTCCCTAAGCCTCTAAAACCTAATCTTTCTGCCCAGAATCAAACCCCAAGCATTATACAACAAGAATCATCCATCAAAACAAATTTATTTCACATATTCAAGTTGAATCGAAGCAAATTAGTTCTAGGTCAAAACATTTCAGAGAGCTCATACATGCTTAATACTCAATCATTTTCAAAACTAAACACATCAGGATCATCAGTGAATCATAGAGAATCATTTAGGAACATAAAAACACATTTCTGGAAAAAAAATGTTCTTGAGGTTACCTGAGTTGAAGCTTTCGAAACTGGAACTTTATGGGCTCTTCTTTAGTGCTTTTCCACTCCCATTGATCCCCTTATGCTTCTGGAATGCTTGAAAGGAATTTATATGGAGTTTTTTGCAGGTTTCAGTTCAGAGGTGATGGAAATCGTGTTTTTGTTTGAGGTGGTTTCAGGCCAATGTGAGGGGTGGGAAATGATCCTGAGGTTATGTGGAGATGATTGGTGAAAGAATTTTGAAGTTTTGATGGCTGAGTTGGGAGATTCGAAGAGATGAAGTTTTGAGAGGATTTTGGCAATCTGAGATATGGCTGTGTTTCAGGCTTGTGTGATGTGTGTTATGAGTTCCATAATGCTTGCATATGATGCTGTGATTGGTTAGAGGAGTTGGCGTGGCATAGTGTGATTGGTATGAGTGTTTTTGCAAAAAAGTCAAGAATGTGTACTTGAGGTATGGGCATGGTGCAGGCCTAAGATTTTGGGGTGTCTGGCCTCAACATGGATCAAGGAAGGCCATAGGATTGAAACATTGCAGCTGGATCACTTGATGCTAGGGTTTCTATGTGTTTTGCAAATTTTCCCTCTTTGGTGTATCTTGTGATGCAAGGCATGAAATGTTGTGATTCCTTGGGCAATTCTCAGCAAAATGAGTCATGTGATGTTGTTATGATGTTTAGAAGTCAATTAGAGGTCACTTAGAAGCTTGGCAAGTGAATTTGCAAAAATCCCTCTTTGGCATGAATGTGAAAATTATGTGATTTTTGCCAACTTTGAAGGATCATAACTTGAGTTCCATAATGAATTAGAACATGTTCTTGTACTTTTTGAAAAGGGAAAGACCTAATCTACAACTTTCATGACCAACAATTTTTCATTCGAAGCATTTTTGGTTGAGAAAGAGGAGGTTGAAGAACTTTCCCAAAATGGAAAGTTTCCATTACAAGTCATTTCCATTTTAGGCAACTTTTCAAATGGCTCAAATTTCTTCAATTTTGTGAACTTCCAAGCACTTCAATGATCAAATAAAGATCATATAACTTCAATTTGATGAAAATATCACTTTGGTTCCATGGTTGGGGGCCTCAAATGCCCTGATTTTGCTCTGACTTGCTCAAGAAGTTACCCAGTGAACAAATGACTTCCACAATGAATTTCTTCATCAAACTTGGTACACATGATCCTTATAACATATTAAGAACATTAGAAACAATAATGACAAAAAAATTTGGAATTAAGGCCTCTGAAACCAAAACCCTAATTTTGGTCATCTGTGTAGTGAAAACCCTAGCTCTGCTTCCATGCCTTGCCAGTTCTTGTGATTTCTTGACTTACTTGAACTTTGAGGGATATAATATGATGATAGAACACACATGGAACCTCTTGGAATTCTTGGAGGCCTTTGGAGTGGCTCAGATGGATCCTTGGATTGATCAGATCACAAACCCTAGATGCAGATGAACTTGAACTGTGCAGTGAAACAAAAATACAATATGAGATGATATGCTTATGTTTATGCAACAAATGAAAGATCACAAGACATGGTGTGAATATGAGTGAGGGAAATTTTGGGGTGTTTACATCTGCCCCTATTCAAGCATGAGTTAGCTGTGCAGGATGTAAGCGTCTAACTTAACAGACAAACAAGATAACTTGTGTTGAATACCAAAGACAACCCGAAATTTGCACTCGCTGGGGAGAAGAAGAAAAGGGATATAAATTGTAAAAGGAAGTATAGTATGATTATAAAATGCGGGCGATGGAGGACGACCATCGAGCAGAGGATGAATGCTGGGGATAACGCGGTAAGTAAAGCAATGACGGGGACGGCCGAAAAGTTCGGAAAATAAAGAAACCATGACGGGGACGACCATCAGGTAAAGAAAGAAGATTCTCTGGGGATTAAAATAAAGGCAATTATGGGGACGGCCATCAGGTTTGCAAAGTAATGTAACCAACGATGGGGGACGACCATCGGTCTAAGGAATAAATGAAATAATGATAAGGGACGGTCATCAAAGGTGAAGGACGATCACCTAGCAGGGGACGACTGCTCTTTATCACGACATAAGACGAATGTCGGATAGAAAAAGTCGACGATGGGGATGGCCATCGGATAAGCATGATGAAGCATGATCATCAAGAGGTGAAGGACGATCACCTAGCAGGGTACGGCTGCTCTCGGGTTTTATCACGACATAGGACGAATGTCAGATAAAAGGATCAACGACGGGGACGACCATCGGATAAACTGATGAAGGACGATCATCAAGAGGTGAAAGACGATCACCTAGCAGGGTACGGCTGCTAAATATCATGACATAGGACGAATGTCGGATAGAAAAGGGTTCCAATAATGGAGACTCCACATCTAGAACCTTCTTCCATTGGATTTTATCCCATGTTTTATAAATCAGGCTCTTATGGTATGCCTCAAATGCAGTTTGCCTTAGGTGTTTAAAACTGAAATGAAATGATCCACTACAGTCCTGGACATGGTACTCATGGTATGATGCATTCTGATGTGGATTGAGGCAAGTACAATGATCATTGTCTTGGATATGCAGCATACTTATGGCTTGAATTTGGAGAGGGTGCATGGCAAGTGAGGTGATCATGCACTCATATGATGATGCATTCCTCAAATGAGCTTATGGACATGAAGTTTGTGATCATAACATGTGAATTGAAACACATAAGCTGAACTGCAGTGTGATCCCTTATGCCTTGGCCTGCAAGAAACCAGATTGCATATTGTGATATTCCAGAAGCTGTTTCTTCCTCCCCGAGGCATCAGATGATGGCAATCTTGTGCTCAATCTAAAGTGGATGTTCCATACTCCAAGTTTGTAGTTCACACAATCATGGAATATGACCTCTAGAGACCTCAAATATCCCCTTGAACATCACACTCTAATGTTGCATTGTGGGCCTGCATGCCTTGCCTTGTTATGCACCATGATTCCTCAGGCCTGACCAGTTGCAACCTTCCCCCTTCAATCCATCATAACTTCCAAACTATTGATCCTATGAAAAAACCTTGAACATGAAAGTTATTGCAAACACATGGGTGAACAACTTTGTAGTTCAAGAAAATTTGATTTGAAGTCTTATTGACCAAGAAAAATGGCTTCACATTTGGTCCCCCACCTGTTTGATCGAATGCCTTGCAGGGCGCACGCGCTGACCAGCTTCCTGCCTCGCCCATGACCTAGTTTTGCCTTGATTTTCCTCAACTTTACATGATCATAACTTTCTCATTTTTTATGCCATGGAAGAGTTCCACCTATGTATTTGAAGCTCAATATGCCCTCTTTAATTGGCTCCAAGTATAATTTTCATATCTTTCATATTTTGGGAGAAGGCCTCATTCAAAGTAGCTGCAAAAATAGCCAAAACTTGCCATTTTTGGAAACCCTAATTTTCCAAAAATGGTAAGTTTTTGTTTTCTTGATTTCTCTTGATTCCTCCATAGTTTATTGATCAAATTTGAAACATAGGATATTTGTAACCCTAATTTCATGATTTTTATCTCAAAAAGTCAGGAGTTAGCTTTTTCTTGAGATGGTTGACTTTTCCCCAAATTCCTGATTTTCAATCATCTGACCAATTGAACCTCTTCCAAAATGAATTTGTGGATGAAATTTGAAACCCATACACTTGTTGTCATATAGAACACAATGGAATCCACTTTTGCTCAAAAGTTCATGGAGAAGCCCAGTAGAAATGAAACCCTAATTTGGCCATTTTCATCAGGAGATGTTGCACTGCTTGCCTTCCTTGATCAAACCAAAACTTTCCATGACTTGTGGCTTTAAATAAGAACTTGTGGGATGTTGTGGACCCTTTACACAATGTTGAGAAGCTTTGTGACCCTTTGATTGTCTTTGTATAGCCTTCAGTTGCTTCATTCATTGACCACATACCTATGCCTCAACTAAGCTACACATGATGCAATGTTTTTGGTTATTTTTATGAACTCATGTATGCTAAATGATATGCCAACTGTTGAGGAAATGAGAGGGGAAATTTTGAGGTATTACACACGGCGAAGAATTCCAAAACGCTTCATTTGAAGAATTTTTGCGAAGAGCACGAAATCTCTCACAACTTCTCCACACCAAGAACTCCTCAACAAAACAGTGTCGTAGAAAGGAATAATAGGTAGTTGGTGGAACTTGCAAGAACGATGCTTAGCGACTCTAATCTTCCAAAATACTTTTGGGCGGATGCGGTAAGCACAACATTTTTCGTAAACAACCGTGTCAATATTCTGCCAATTCTCAAAAAGAATTTATTTGAGTTATTCAAAGGAAGGAAACCCAATATATCTTTTTTTTATATTATCGGGTGCAAGTGCTTTGTCCTAAACAAAGACAAAGACAACCTTGGTAAGTTTGACAAGAAATCCGACGAAGGTATTTTTCTCGGTTACTCTCTCTCTAGTAAAGCTTTTAGAATTTACAATAAAAGAACTTTAACTATAGAAAAATCAATGCATGTCAAATTCGATGAATCTAACCCATCAAAAGAGGAAATTATTGTTTGTGATGATGATGATAATTTTGTAGAAATCCCTAGAGTAGATACTTCTAAGAATATCATTGAGAATCAAGTGAAACATCAAGATAGTCTGATTCAACAAGATCCTGAAGTCAATGATCTACCAAAGGAATGGAGGACTCATAGAGATCATCCTATTGAAAAAGTTATCGGATACATAAGTCAAGGTGTTACTACAAGATTGAATATCAAAGATGCGTGCTTGAACATGGAGTTCGTTTCTCAAATAGAACCTTCCAAATTTGATGAAGCTCTTGGAGATGATTAATGTATTATTGTTATGCAAGAAGAATTAAACCAATTCGAGAGAAATCAAGTTTGGGAACTTGTTTCTAGGCCAAGTGATAAACATATCATCGGAACAAGATGGGTGTTTAAGAACAAATTTGATGAGAATGGAATAATTATTCGAAACAAAGTAAGATTGGTGGCTCAAGGGTACAATCAAGAAGAAGGAATCTACTTTGAAGAAACTTTCGCTCCGGTTGCAAGGTTAGAAGATATACGTTTATTACTTGCTTATGCATGTTCAATAAGCTTTCAGTTATTTCAAATGGACGTCAAAAACGCCTTCCTAAATGGATATATCAACGAAGAATTCTATGTCAAACAACCTCCGGGTTTTGAAGACTTCAAGCATCCTTCACATGTGTACAAATTGAAGAAAGCGCTCTATGGACTAAAACAAACACCAAGGGCATGGTATGTGTTGCACCCCAAAATTTGCCCTCATCTAGACAGGACATTGTGTACTAAGGTATCCCAAGAAGTTCACAAGGTTCACAAGATTCACAAGGTATCTCAAGAGGTTCACAAGGTTCACAAGGTTCACAATTAGTCAGAAAGTTTAACAATTCCCTCAGACAATGCATCCTCCTAAGCAATGCATCCTAAACTAGGGTTTTGGATTTCATCAGGCTAAATGGACTTCTAAGACTTCAAGTTAGCTTCATAGAATCATATATGTCTTTAATAATCCCTATGTCAAGTTTCAAGACTTTCCCAAAAGATTTGCTCAGTCAGATGTTCAGATAGGCTAAAATCAGTCAAAGTAGTTAAAAAGTCAAACTGAGGTCAACTGTGGTCAAACCAAAGTCAAACTTCATGATTTTTTGCCAACATCAAGTATATGAAGTAAAATTCATCATTTGATCAAGGGTTGATCATGATTCATCAAGGAAGTTTCAGATCATCAAGAATCAGGAGTTTCTAAATTAGGGTTTTCATAGGAAAAGTCAACTGAACTTTGACCAGCCATAACTTTCACATGCTTCATCAAAAAAATTCCATCCAAAGCTCATTTTGAAGGAAATTGAATTCTCTACAACTTTGTGTCTCACAAGCCAAGCCCAAAAATGCTTCATTTGGAAGGTATGAGCTAAGACATTATAGGTCATTTCAAAAGTCAACAAAAAGTCAACAACTTCCAAAGGGCATAACTTGAGAATGGTAAACGATATGGACATGAGACCAAAGAGGTTGGTTAGAGGACTCTCTAAGCTTTCTAAAATGTCCAAGAACACCCTCATAGCCTTAAAATTGAGGGATTTGTGCCTTTGCAAAGTTGGGAGATTTTTGGGAGGTTTATGAAGCAAATGGGACCTTAGAACCAAATTTCTCCAAATGGGCTTGCATTTTTATGACCCAAACACTTCCATGACATCATGCACGAATTAAAAATCATTTATTCCAATTTTTATTCATTTTATTTTATTTATTATGATTTTATACATTTTAAATCATTTTAAATCAAAATAAAATAAAAAAAATGTGAATATTTGATAAGATTTTTATTCTAGAAAGTCTTAAAAGTCATTTAGAAGTGATTGAGATTATACAAAATCAGATCAATCAAAAATAGCAAGGATATATCAAAAAAATTCAATATTTGAAGGCATATCTTTTTCAATCTCTAACTATCCAAAAGTCCAAAGTAAATATTGATTTTTTGACCTAATTTTGTTCTATGATATATATACAACATAAACCAATGAAGGGAACACGAATTTGGCAGCTACAAGCATCATATTCAATCTTCAAAAGTTCATACAAAAAGCTTGATTCGGATTCACACTTAGAGGGTAGTTAAAGGTATTTTAAAAACATAGAGATGATCCTTGGACTCTCAGGATGCTATCCATATGATCATAAGCATTCATAACCTCATGAATGATGCAAACCGAATCAGTTTTATGTCCAATATATTTTTTTTCGATTCATAAGTTTTATGCATGATTAATTAAAATTGAGCTTGTAATATTGTTTGTTGAATGATGTAGATGGATTTTGGATAGTTGGTTATGAATTTCAATGCAGGTTTGGAGTTTCACCATTGTTAGGGTTTGAAACTCGTTTTGGGGTTTTGCGTATAAGACAATATAAATTCATTTAAAGACCATGGCTAGACCGTATACCTCTCAAGGATCACATTGACCTGATTAATTTCATGAAACAATGAGTTTAGCTATGAGATGTGATTTTCGCAGGATATAGATATTGAGAAATTCGCAGGAAAATTCATAGGTGATTTTGCAGGTGAATTCGCAGCAACCAAGGAAGAAGATAACCTCCTTGGTGCCATCTGGAAATTTAAAAAGTTGATTTAATATTTTTAGAATTATTTTCTGTTTTATTTCAACTAATGATGCTTGGTCTGGTGGTTATAGTAGGCGCTGGTAATGTTCAAGACTTGGGTTCGATTCCCAGGTTTTCCTTTTTTGTTCATTTATTTTCATATTTTCCAGGCTTATCATATAAGGGCTTGGATGCATTCCCCATCAGCTGTGCAGGCGCAGCCCAGTGGTCTCTCACCTTGCTGGTAATGGGGAGGTCCTGAGTTCAAATCCAGGTCTCCCCCATTTATTTTTAACCTAATTTATTTTGTTTTGTTTTCTTAATTATTTAATTATATAAATTATATTATCAAATTAATTAATTTCTAAATAATAGTATAATATTTTCTTATAAGAAAAAAAACTTTATATTTTTTAAATCAATATTTTATTTTCTCAAATATAATTTGTTTCTATTTTATGTTTATATTATTATTATTATGTATATATTTTATTTTGTAAATAAATTAATATTTCAATTAATAATTAAAACCCTAATTTCTAAAACCTAATTTTCTTAACCCTAATTTTCTCTAACCCTAACCCTAATTTTTATTAACTTTAATATTTAATTTAATTATGTTATAAACTATAATCTAATAATTAATCATTTCTTTTGTAAATAATTGTTATATTGTTTATTATTATTATAATTATTCTATTTTCTTTTAAAAATTCTTTAAAATTGTTTATTTAACTTAAAAAATAATATTTTCTTGAATCTTTATTTCCTTTATATTTTTACTAACTCTTTTATTATTATTATTATTATTATTATTATTATTATTATTATTATTATTATTATTAACCATTTAAATTATTGCTTATTTATTATATTTATTATTAATTGTTTCTATTATTATGTAATTGCTAAAGTCATGTAATAGTCGTAGATTTATTTTTTGTCTCTATTTTATTTTTATAAATATTTTATTGCCGTGGTTAGTAACTATAGGGTGTGTATAACTATGTGTAATTAAAATAATTTAGAAGACTAATTAGATAAGATAAATACTTGAATATAAACACTCACACACGTAAGTCGATCTTTGATCTCCATCTCACACTTTCTAGGGTTACCCCTCATGTTGCCTATTTTTAAGGTCAAGTAAGGTGTCTTAAGCAAAGTCCCTTCATAAATATCATCAAGTCCCTTTAAGTTTATAAGATCAAGTCCCTTCGAGGTAGCCTACGGAATAATGATCTTGTCCCTTCGAATAAAAGATGATAAGTCCCTACGAATTGCTAAAGACACCTTGCAGTTGCCTAAATTCAGATGACCCTTCACATGTCCCTTATTACATCCAAGGTAATGACTACCTATTCCTTAATAATAGGGATAGTCTTACCATTGAAAGAACATATAAGAACAGTAAAGACTTAATATCGGGTAGGTTCCTCTTAAGTACTTGCTCACCTTTTCAAAATACATTTTACACTTCACATTTCAAACAAATTTTCAAAACAAAGTCTTTATATACATCCATACGAGGATCATTATAAAGTACTTAGAAAATTTTTAATCACACATTACACCTTTCTCAAAACAATTTAAAGTGAGCTAAGTAACTAAGAGCCCATGGATAACCATGGATATAAAGGGTGCTAACACCTTCCCTTTGTATAACCTACCCCCCGAACTCAAAAATGTTTTTAAGGTCTTTCCTGTTCTTTTATGTCCTTTCCTTTTGGATAAAATAAAAGTCGGTGGCGACTCTTGCTATCCGCAACATTTATAAAAAAGTCAGTTCTCCCACCGTGTTACAGTATTATCGTTTAAGTAACTTTCTATGTGATAAAGGTTTTGAAAAAGGCAAGGTAGATAAAACTTTATTCATTAAAAAGATAAAGAATAATACCTTACTAGTTCAAGTTTACGTGGACGACATCATCTTCGGTTCAACAAATAAGGAACTATGTGAATAATTTGCATTGATGATGCAAGGCGAGTTTGAAATGTCTATGATGGGTAAGATGAGTTACTTCCTTGGATTGAAAATCAAGCAACTAAAAGACGAAAACTTTATCAACCAATCAAAGTATTGCAAAGAGTTATTAAAGAGATTTGATATGGATGGTTGCAAAGCAATGTCAACGCCAATGGGATCCGGAACCTATGTTGATCAAGACAAATCAGAAATATCGGTTGATATTATGAAGTATCGAGGTATGATTGGTTCTTTACTATATTTGAAGGCAAGTCGTCCTGACATAATGTTCAGTGTGTGTTTATGTGCTCGCTTTCAAGCAAATCCAAAGGAATCACATCTCACAACGGTTAAAAGAATCATGAAGTATCTCAAGGGAACAACGAATGTTGGCCTATGGTATCCTAAAGGTAGTGTTTGTACTTTAATAGGTTATTCTGACACGGATTATGCAGGTTGTAAAACAGATAGAAAAAGCACGAGTGGAACTTGTATGTCCTTGGAAATGCACTAGTTTCGTGGTCTTGTAAGAAGCAAGCATGTGTTGCTCTTAGTAGGGCTGAAGCAGAGTACATAGCAACGGGCAGTTGTTGTGCACAAAACCTTTGGCTAAAGCAACAATTAAACGACTACGAAATTGATCTTGGATGCATTCCTCTCTAGTGCGACAACACAAGTGCGATTAACATTACAAAGAATCCGGTCATGCACTCAAGAACCAAACACATCGACATTCGACATCATTTTCTCCGGGATCATGTGCTTAAAGGAGATGTTAAAGTCACCTCTGTAGATACACATAATCAATTTGCAGATATCTTCACAAAACCTCTCGCAAAATAACTGTTTTTCAAGATTCGGCGAGCACTCGACATTCTAGATGAAGGTGACATCTAATTCTTCTAAATACATGTTACATATGGTCAAGGTACATGAAAATCAATTTATTTCATTTTAATTATACAATGTGTTATATTAAAACGCATAATGTCGGTAAAATTTTATCGTTTTTCTCATTTTCCCACACCTAATATTAATCGGTTGTTAAAACTTTTTTGACCAAAAGTTTCCCTATGGTATGTGCTAACATGTTTGAATAGTATTTATGTGGAAAAACTTTCCCGTTTGGGCTATCTTAAGCTGCTGGTTTTTATAAATAAAAAAATTAAAATCTGAGGCAAGTAACCGGTTACCTTTGCTATTTTCTGAAAAAAAAATTACGTTTTTATTATGCAGTATGTGTTATGTGTTGGTTTATATATTTTTTGGTTAAGTATTCATGTGCTAATTGATTTTAAGTACTTTTCTCATCCTTTTTGTGGATGACAAAGGGGGAGAAGTCTCTATGGTATGCATTCTTGTTACTCTCTTTATGCGGAATTTTTCATACAAATCTCCTAGTATCACATTGAGGGGGAGCACCTTCAAAGGGGGAGTTTTTGGAGAAACATAGAAACAAACTTCATTTTCATTATTATGGTTGTCATCATCAAAAAGGGGGAGATTGTAGAAGCAAGCTTCTCAAATTATATTTTGATGATAACAACTTAACAATCAAGTCTTGAAAGCACACAAAAAGGATCATTCAAGATTCGATCAAAAATGGAGTCTTCATAAAGACATAAGATTTTTTCATCGGAAGGTATAATCTTATTCCTCATGAATCAATAATGTCAATAAATGTTCAACTTAGGATGCACTCACATTTGCTATTTGGAACAAATCATATTGCATGCCTATGTGTTACTAATCTCACTTCAAAAGGAATTTTTCTGAGTTTTGATCAAGTAACCGGTTACTTCAGCCCCAATTTGAAAATTTTGCAACGTTACAGCAAGTAACCGGTTACCCCAGGGGTAGTAACCGGTTACCACTATTCAAATTTCAAAAATTATTTTGTTTCAATTTAAATTATGTCTTTTGATTTTAATTTGAATTGAGACATTTTTTCATAATTTTTGTACATTTTTAAAAGGGGTGTCTTGACTCTTATAAAAACCTTTTAAGTGCAGAATTTTTTCCTGACCTGCTATAATTTTCTTAAAAACATTTTCTTGCTCACAAATCTCCAATTTTCATACAAAAGTCAAACTGCACTAAATTCAATTCTTTACAAAGTAAAACTTTACATACACACTTTTATATTTTTTATCTTAAAATTTTACATACACTTCAGTGGACATTTATATATTCATTATTGTGAGTGAGAAATGTCCATCAAAGGAGAGATTAACATTGCTTGATGTTTCAAAGAATTCATCATTGTCATTTCTACAAATCAACTTATCTGTTTGTATTACTATTTCTTTTGTATTACCTTGTTGTCCAGGATTGTTGGAAACAAGTGAGTGTTTGAAGAGGATTGTTCTTCTACACTATAAATTACATATAGTTTAGATAGTAGGTTTCACCGGTTTGGCGTGAATAGGCTTGTACGATAATTCTAAAACTATAATGAAAATCTCTTACGAGTCGTAAGGGGACTGGAGTACTCTCGGTTTGTGAGGGGAACCAGTATAAATTTCTGGTGTTTTTTATTTTTTTCGTACTTTACTGCTTTCATCACTTAGAGACATTAGACATAAAATTTAACTACCGCAAAAATACCAAAAAAAAGTCTCAAAAGTATTTAATACATAATTTTAATGAGGTTGGTAATTCACACACAAAATTTGCCTTTGGTGTAACATATAACTACATCTCTGAAACTTTTGTAAGCATCCATCAACAGAAAATATATAATAACCTATTAACAAGTAAAATTAAACAAATAATGAACTAAAACATCTATCAATAACAATCTATTATTCTTCTAACACTACTATGTAAACAAAGACAACACCATACTGAAATCGCAAACCACATATTAAAATCACAAAAAAAAAAAAATATTATTTTAAAATTTATTAATAAAAAATCAATTTGACAACATAATAGAAAAGAAGAAGAGTGAGATCATCATCCACACTCTTACAGGTCCTTAAACCAAACAGTAATAACAATCACAAGTCACTAAAAAATAGAGCAAAAACTTAATATATATATATATATATATATATATATATATATATATATATATATATATATATATATATATATATATATATATATATATATATATATATATATATATATCAAAAAATCCCATAGAAAAATACAACACCAGAAACCGGTGGTGGACACTCAAACCGCTGAGATAAAAAGATTTTTGAAAGTAAGACGCTACATAAAAATATTATTTTGACATTAAAATTTTGAGGTCAAATTTGAGTTTTAATCGTGATTTTGAAATACATGTAAATTGAGTTTCTCAAGATAAATGGTGTTTACCTTAATGTCAAATAATACAACTATTTTCCAAATTCATCGATACAGAGAAATTATTCACACACAAACAAACAAAAAAATACAAAGAAATTGTGAGCAAAACCTCATTCAATGGCTGGATCGAAATGGTAAACAAATTTATTTATATTACTTATCTGATCCATGTTTACATGAAGTTTACAGAAGAAAAATAGTACTATTACATCAACAAAAAGAGAGTATATAAAGATTAACAGCATATTCAACTTAATATAATCACATTTCAAGGCCTAAAGTAATTCAAAATTAAAAATTAGCTCTAGATTCATAGTTTTTTTTATTATTAGACTTCAATCCAAATGACTAAGTAGTGAAGTAATTGCAAAGTGCAGAGCTGCTACGCCAATACCAGCACCATAGCAACTTTGGGACTCTTAGAGCTAACCTTCCATTATAACTCTTCCATTATAACTTTAATGGAATCTTGAAAAAAATTGACAAAATCTTGAATCATATCAATATCTATAAGGTTTGTAACATGAGTCATTACCATTAGACTTTATGTAGTAGTCCTAGAGTTCATTCTCTACACCCCTTTTCCAGCATATTGATTTTCATGTTCCAACTAACCCCTTTTTGAGAGCAAAGAGGGTAATCATGAGAAACATAATAGCAGAACTTACTCCTCCGATGATAACCACCTGCAAGTAAAGTAAACATGATTATATGTTACTCTACCTAGTTAGAAATGTTGCAGCCAGATGCGTGCGCATCAACAGAAACAGTTTTCTTACCCATTTGAACATGTATGAATGGTCTTCATTCCAAGAATATGGGATGTTCATGCCAAAAATAGCAGTCACCAGAGAGTAGAAAGATAGACAAACAGTTCCAGAGCTAAGAAAGAGCTCTAACTGCAGGAGTGTTGAAAGGTTTAGCAAATACGTTTTATGAAACACGATAGAAGACATGCATGCTGTAGAAACATAAGATATACCTGAATAAGCTGATTTCGATGGTTGTCAAGCTGCAAAATGGAAGGAAAAAATATTCATATTACATGTCATTCACCAAATACTTATTGTTATTACCAGTAAATAAACTGCCAGTTGCTTACTTGAATGTTAATGTAATCTTCAGTATCGTCAATATACTCTCGCAGCTTTACATTGAAAAGAAAAAGGAAAGCAATTAGGCTAAATATTATATCCAGTTGATATGAGGTAAAGAAACAAAAATGAAAATTCCGAGTTCAAGGAAACACTGGTTAAGAACTCAAGGTCTAGCATTTAACAAGGGTAGTGTGTATCCTCTCACAACTCTTACGACTAATGAGGCGGAATTTTAAAAATCACAGCGCAAAGAAAAGAAACTTTGACTTTGAACAGCAGGAGTGGATCTAGGAAGAGCGTAATATGCATATATATCCACTGCCCACCATTAATTTCAAAATATTAATATAGTAATCTTGTAAACATTAAGAGTGTCAATTTTGTTAAACTTCATGATGCTTACAAATCTAAAACTAAGTATCAAAAGGCCAAGTCTAGTAATAAGATTAGTAAACAGATCAATGGGTCATAGGCTCTAAATTACTTGGTGAAAACGTAAACATAATTTTTCTTCATATTACAACTAAACAGTCTTTCAAAATACTTCATACCTGGCATTTATCTTCTGTAACACATTAATTAAGATTGACATAAGAGACGACACTTACTGTGGTTAGTTTGTTTAATGTACCATCAATTTGCATGAAATAAGCCTGAAAATGAACACGATAAAATCAGGTTTTTTTATTAAATAACTAAGATCCTTCCTATATAATTTTTTGAAGAAAATAATGTTATAACCTCAAGTAACATTTCAAGTTCTTCAACGTCATTTTCATCAAAACGTATTGTTGCAATACTTGCTCGACTTGCTCTGGATATCTTCGATCCTCCGGTTGGGGAGCCAGCAAACCAATTTGCGTTACCTGATCCACTAACTGGTGATGCTGAACCTGCCTTTCTCGA
This sequence comes from Lathyrus aphaca, assembly GCA_963966055.1. Lineage (NCBI taxonomy): Eukaryota > Viridiplantae > Streptophyta > Magnoliopsida > Fabales > Fabaceae > Lathyrus > Lathyrus aphaca. The sequence goes on along the minus strand of OZ014520.1, from coordinate 160,834,203 downwards.
TAGGTATAGATCAGCCATATCATCATCATCATCTAACAATTGTTCAAGCTCATCTCTGACCTGCAGCAGATAACAAGAACTGGTGAGTGATATGATCTGCAAAAATGTTGTATTTTGTGTAGAAGAAAGGAGATGACATCTCCAATGCAAGAATGAGGTGCAAAACTCAGCCAAGCAAAATGATATAGTATATGAAGAACTGCCTACTGAAAAATATATTGATATTGATTATGTGAAGCTATGCAGAGAAACAAATCAACAACATTTTACTATGATCATAAATGAGATGAACACAATGATCTAGATCCCCATAATATTCAGCATGGAGATCGTGAAAGCTCCTTAAGTCATTCAAGCAAAACCCTGCCACCTAATAAAATATTGATAGCCCTACTTCATATACATTAAATTTCATAGCCAAAAGATCAATAATCATCTTGAAACAGAAGGTGCGGAGTATATTCATAAAAAGAAAACGGGATTTTCTGGTAACAAACTTTTCACTAGCACTAGAAAACTTGACGTACCTTTTGAACCCGAGCAGTCAGCCTTGTCATTGCACTCTTTAGTTTACGAACTCTGTCCAAATTACGACTACTAATCTGCAGATTGATGTAATTCAATAGTTCATAACAATTAAACAAAATAAAGTTGAGAATATCAGAAAATAAAACGAACAGATTCCTCAAGAAGGTCAAACATGGAACTAGAACATCCACATTTCAAGCCAACCAACAGAAATCATATAAGGGAATGCATCCATAATTAGAACTAATACCTCAATGATGATAAGTACAAGAATTAAAAAGCATAAGATGTCAAAATTGAAGTTAAAAAGCATAAGATATACGTGAATGCATCCATAATTAGAACTAACACCTCAACCACTTTTGAAGAAGCTTCTTATTCGTTAGCCTATTCGATATCTGAGGAGGGCTCATATCAAAACTGAAAAACAAGATAAGGAATTGAATTATATAGTACCTTGGAAGTAAGTTCATCTAATGCAGGATAAGCAGCCATCTCTAACTCAGTTGTACGTGCAGCAAGAAAACTACAAATGGCTTCTAAGGCTACCTCCAGGGCACGGAACTCAAACGGTGACTCTACAATGCAATTTAGATCATTCAGATGCAGAAAGAAAAACAATGTCCGAGAAGAATCAATTCTGATAAGTTCTTTACATAGGGGATTAGATGGTGCAAACGGAAAACAAATTTCTGGGAGGAAAAGACACAATCAACTATTATTTTACACAGTTCATCTCTAATCTAACATACCATCTTCTTCAGCAGCTTCATTATCATTTTGACCACCAAGATACTCTTTACCATCTCCTTGTTGTTGATGAATTGCTCCCAGTTTAGGCAATCGCCTCTGCAGTTCCTCAACAACAGGGACCACGTGTTCATCTGTTGGATCTCGCAGTAATACCTATACCACAACTTAGTTACAATTATGGATCAGATAAGATACTAAGCGCATACCACTTCTACGATTCCTCTAGTCCACACAACTCATTGCTCAATCAGTCTAATCATATCAACTTTGTTTTTGTTTGAAAAGGTAAGCTTTTCAACAACTAGTGACCAAAAACTTAAAACTAGAAGCTTGTTCTTTATTAAATTCATATTGTTTCAAAGTTTTTTCTCTCTAAGATATATAGGATAGGAAGCATGGTGTTTCAAATCTCCAAAAGTGGGTCTTGCTAATGTGGTAAGAAATTAAACAAATGGATGTTTTGTATTGAAAAGAACAAACTTTTAAGGAATTGTAAATACAAATTCCAAGACAATCCACAATACTTGGTTCTTTAACATGCTCTCTTCCAGCACTTGTTAGCTCTATAACACCTTTGAAAATGTGTGTCACTATCAGTGTCAGTGTCCGAAACCAACACCGACATCAATACAAGTAATACGTTTAATTTATTAATTTTTTCAAATTATTACCGGTGTCGACGTGTTAGTGTGAGTGTGTGTGGAGTGTCCGTGCTTCATAGCTGGTTAGCCTCTGCCTTAAAAAAAATAAGAGATAAGGGGACATGCACAGCAGACACAATAAAAAGATAGTATTTTTCTTTTGTTAATTTTAAGATGAGGATACAAAATTCAATTACTATCATCAATCAAAAAATTAACCGATTGAAAGAAAAGATGACTAACCTCTTCAGCAGTGATTATAGCCTTGATATGCTGAAATACAGAATCATAAAAAAAACAAATTAAAAACCAGAAAACACATAATACAATGGGAAAACAAAAAGGATATGAACCTCCAAATTAAGAACAATAGCCTTCTCACGACCGAGAATGGTAGAAGGGTAAGAGAGAAAGGGATCAAGGATTCTAAGATCACGTGCATTAATCTCAACCCTATGCATGATAGCATACTTGTCCACGTCAAGTATCGACCCTTGGCCCGTAGCATCAAACAGAATCCAACTTCTAGCAGACTGTGTCTTCTTCTTCGCAACAACCATAGCCTGTGGGTCCGCAGGGACAACGCTGCCATCTCGAGCCATCCCCTTACTCTGTCCCTCCAACCACTTCAAATCACATACCACACCACAAACTCAAATCAAAACAGCAATTCAAACTCCAAACTCAATTCAATTCGATTCAATTCAACCACCACCAGTAACAGAAATAAGGAAATTCGTCAAACCTCTTTTGGGCATTTAATCAAACACCGCATGGGTATCAGATTCCCACTTCAAAAAAGGTTTTCTTTGGTTCGAAGAGAATGAAATATACAAAAATATCATAAAAACAAATGAACATTTATTTTTATTTTCCTTCTTTTGTTGCCCTTTTCTCGAAAAAAGAGAGATGTTTTTTTATTTGTGATTATTAAGGTTTCTGGAGAAGGTTTATTTGTTTTTGGGAAATCTATGATTATTTAGGGTGAGGTTTTTTTTTATTGTTGTTGTAACGAAGCATAAATTAAGAAACAAATAATTAAATTTTTGGTTCACCTAATATATAGGTCGTTCTCAATCTCATTTAGGTTACAAACAAATTAGTACTAATAAAAAACAAAGTATAAACTATAAAAAAGATTTGGTGAATTTTTTTTTAAGATAACATAGTTTATTAATTTAAATATCAAAATAATAATGTCTTAAAAAAAATTCTCAAACTAATATAGTTTGAATACATGTTCGCCAATCCATTTGGAGAACAAGTTCATTTTCTCACTAATTCGCCAAATGGATTGACTTGTTTCAAATCTTTTAAACTAATTCGCCAAACCATTTGACGAATGAGTGTCATGTGTTAGTGCATTCGTCAAATGGTTTGTTGTGTGTGTTAGTGTTATTTTTGTGTTTGTTATATATATATATATATATATATATATATATATATATATATATATATATATATATATATATATAGATATATATATATATATATATATATGTGTATATATATATATATATATATATATATATATATATATATATATATATATATATATATATATATATATATATATATATATATATATATATATATATAAGTATATAAAAGAAAATTATTCATATAAAAGAAAATTAGAGAATCTAACAAAGAGAAATATAATATAAAAGAAAATTATTATTAATAATCCAACAACGACAGTACAAAAACTAATTTCCCGCCCGATCTAACTGTCCCCCAGTACCACATCCACGGGGATGACCCCGTCTTCGAACTCTACCACCAGGTGGTCGAGGTTCCGCTTGTATTTGTGTGTTTGGTGGAGGCGGTTGTTGTTGAGTCCATGATTCTGTTATATTTGCAACTGCTTGTCCCCAATTACGTGGAAGGTTGTTGCCAAAGCCGCTGCCGTAACTCAGTTGTGTGCCCATGTTTTCAAAGCTGGGTCGGATAGGTTGGGCTGGGTTGGATTGGGTTGGGTGAGGACGATAAGCTTGACCAAATGAGGATATTGCCTCGTTTTGAGAACGAAACAAAGGTGGGGGGCTATAGGTTGGTGTGGATATGAAGGTGTTGTCGGGGGTATATTGGTGTTGGTAAGGCTCTTGTTGTTGTGATTGGGTTTGTGGCATGAAGGGGTTACGTGTTTGGAGGAATGGTCTATGGGTGTTTGAAGTTGATGGCTGGAATTGGGTGGGTAGTCATGTTGTGGGGTTGGTGGTTGGGCGTATGCTGCGGCCTGCGAGCGCGGGTCAATCAAGTATGGGTTATCAGACACCCATTGTTGCGTAGTAACTGACCTAAACCAAACTAAATATTCTCTAGTTGGTTTGACATTTTGAAGCACTTGGTCAGTTAGGACATGTTGACGTCGATCCCTCCATTGTTGACGTAATTCCCTTGCAAAGTCTCTCCAATCTTCCATATTCCACATGTCACTTACTCTTTTCAAATGCCATTCTCCCAAACATGTCGGAGGGCCCGGAATATCTTATTGCATTCCGAACTGCATTTTCACTCGATCTGTTTGGTGCATTTCAATCGTAGTGAATCGGATGATTGGTGTTTTTGCTGTCCAAATTTCAGCATCCTCTGGGTTAGGCTCATGGTCGAGGGCTAAATATGGCCGCCAGATGAACTACGTTAAAAAAAATCGTTTAGTAGAAAATTATTTTAGTGAATAATATGCATTAAAACGAAAAGATATTTTTTATATATGACAATACCTGATCGATCCCCACGTGGTCTAACAAACTGCGATATAAAACTATGGAACTTCTTGGATTTCTACTATAATCCATCCCAAGATCGGACCAGCTAAGCACAATAGATTTAAAAGCATTTAGATACAATAACAATTTAAATATTTAAAATTTAATATGTTTGGAAATAAAAATTAATAGTAGACTTACTGGTTTGCGTAGGGGAACGGGCATGGATTCATGTTGCGTGGGGCAAGCATCGGCAGTCTTGAATACCCCCAAGCTTGTAACAAAAATGCACAACCAAAAAATGTACAAGTATCCTTTGCGGCATTTTTACAAAGGCTACTGTACAAATGTGCCAAAACAGTCGAACCCCAACTATATGTATTTACATTGTTGATGTTTCACAACAATGGTAAATACATCATATGTATTGTGTTTCCGGTACCGTCGGGAAATAAAAAATGACCGAATAAAAGCATAATATAACACCGAGTTTTTTGAATTTTTTCTAACTCGGTGGATTCTTCGTTTAAAATAAAACTAGCATAGTGGGCTCTAAGGACTCCTAGATTAATACCTGAACCCCTGCTACGAGTATTTGTTGGCTGCTCCTCGTCAATGAGAGGGGCACCCAGCAAGTCCGCTACTATAGAAATTTCATGGTTGACCTTACCAAAGACAGCTCTGCCGGATACACGTAACCCCAAAAGCATATAGACGTCTTCCAATGTGACAGTGCATTCACCGAACGACAGGTGAAAGGTGTGTGTCTCTGGCCTCCACCTCTCTTGTAGTGCCAAAATGAATTTTGTGTCTATAGAATTGTTGTGCACCTTTATGACTTCACCAAATCCGCATGAACGTAGATACGGTTCAATGATCGGATCAAACTCTATGTAGTCGTGCACCCGACACCGAAATCTTTTTACATTCTGTAAAAATATTATTCGAAATAAGTTAAAATATGCAAGAGTAAAAAGTATATATAAATATATGTGTAAAAAAATATACGAAGAAAAAACTTACAAATGACGCGATATTTTCGATTGTGCCTCGATGTTGATCTCCCATTGTTAGTAAAGCCATTGAAAATATTTTGTAAAAAATGCCTAGACCAATTTATGAATTGATTGTGTGATTTATGCCTAGACCAATTTATAGAATGATTGTGTGATATATGAATTTATAGAATTGATTGTGTGATTTATAGAAACATTTGCATGCAGTAGCCACACCATGTGGCGAATTCAAACAAAAACACTTGTACATATTCGTCACACCATGTGGCGAATTCAAACAAAAACACTTGCATGTTCTCTGATTGGTTCAACAGCATGGTTGTGGATTGTGAAGATTCATTCTGATTGGCGAATGAAGGTCTTGAAGGATCACCAAGTTGCCTTTCACATGCAAAGCTTCTTGTGCAGCATCATCTTCAATGGAATCTTGACCATGGCAGGACATTGAAACCAAGCACGAATCTCTGTTTTTTCAGCTTTAGCAGGTATTGTGCAGTAGCCATGTTGATTGGCGAAAGCATGTAGGGATTCGCCAAATGGTTTGGCGAATTAGTTTAAAACAGCCTTGGTTAGTCAATCCATTTGGCGAACGTGTTTATACAGGTTAGGGTTTAGTTTAGTTTATTAAGTTTATGTTAGTTAGGGTTTAATTAAGTTTATGTTAGTTAGGGTTTATTTAAGTATGTTAGTTGGGGTTTATATATGTAGGGTTTATTAAGTATGTTAGTTAGGGTTTAATTAAGTTTATGTTAGTTAGAATTTATTTAAGTATGTTAGTTAGGGTTTATATATGTAGGGTTTATTAAGTATGTTAGTTAGGGTTTAATTAAGTTTATGTTAGTTAGAATTTATTTAAGTATTTTAGTTAGGGTTTATATATGTAGGGTTTATTAAGTATGTTAGTTAGGGTTTAATTAAGTTTATGTTAGTTAGGGTTTATTTAAGTATGTTAGTTAGAGTTTATATATGTAGGGTTTATTAAGTATGTTAGTTAGGGTTTATTTATGTTTATGTTAGTTAGGGTTTATATATGTAGGGTTTATTTAAGTATGATATATATATATATATATATATATATATATATATATATATATATATATATATATATATATATATATATATATATATCATACTTCTTAATAAGTAAACCCTATATATATATATATATATATATATATATATATATATATATATATATATATATATATATATATATGTAAGTTAGGGTTTATTTATTAAGAATTATGATATATATATATATATATATATATATATATATATATATATATATATATATATATATGTGTGTGTGTGTGTGTGTGTGTGTGTGTGTGTGTAAGTTAGGGTTTATTAAGTTAATACATTTATTAAGAAGTATGATATATATATATATATATATATATATATATATATATATATATATATATATATATATATATAAGTTAGGGTTTGTTAAGTTAATATATTTAAGAAGTATGTGCAGAAGATAAGACATATGTGGAAAAATAATATAGTCTATATGTGCAGAAGATAAACCTATATGTGTAGAAGATAAGACATATGTGGAAAAATAATATAGTCTATATGTGCAGAAGATAAACCTATATGTGCAGAAGATAAGACATATGTTTAGAAGATAACCCTATAGGTGCAGGAGATAAGCCTATGAGACAACTAGTACACATTAATTCAAAACAGTAAATATATCCATAAAATAAGTTTTTACTTTACTATTTATAGATTATTTTCATATCTTCATTGTACCATAAACTTCAAAACATTTTCGTATCAATTACCCCAGTATATGAACTATGTCTCAATTACCCTAGTATATGATCAACGCACATATAAATGGCAAAATATTTGAATGTAACCATTCTGGTTTCGACTTTTGTAACACCGAGGTTACTCGGTTCTCAATAACCCGACAATCCAATTTTGCTCATCTAAAAAAGATATTGAAAAACAAAATGCAGCGTGGTTCAGTGGACATCATTATTTACAAAAATCCAGTATTCTATGAGGATAACCAGGTCATGTATTTCCAATTAACTATATCTGATGACGAAAGTGTTCGTACTATGTTTCTAAGCCATGAGTATTCTGGTTTCAATGATATCGAGCTCTATGTAACGCTTCACCAACAACAAATGTCTCAGACCATTAATCATTCGCAAGTCTTTTTCGAATCTGACAATGATTTGGCTGAAGTCGATGTTGTTGATGAGGACGAGGAACAAGAGGAGGCAGTAGTTGATGAAATGGTCAATGAAGACGAGGTCCCGGCCAGTCATGTATATCGTCCTCCTCCACACATGACAAACTTGAACTTGGGAAGTGAAGGCCCATCTTCAGACATATTTTATGATTCGTATCCACAAAGACAATGTGCATTAAAGGATGGCGACCATTTTCGAACAAAAGAAGAATGCGTTCGAGCTATAAAATTTTACCACATGGATTTATCAGCTGATTATAAGGTCGACCGAACGAATCCTACACTATATATGATACGTTGCCGTAACGTGGCGTGTCCGTTTCGATTGACAGCATCATACAGAAAGAGAAGTGAAGATTGGATGGTTGCTTCTATGGGACCTGAGCATACTTGTGTAATAACCAACTCATTGCAGGATCATCGGCAACTGAGCTCTCAGCTAATATGCAACGATATCCTATCAATCGTCGTCGATGATCCTTCGGTAAAGGTCAGCACGATAATTAAGCATATAGTACAGAAGCACAATTATACTCTATCATACAGGAAAGCATGGATTTCTAGAACTAAGGTTGTTGCCATTGTATTCAGAAATTGGGAGGACTCGTACAAAGAACTCCCAAAGTTTTTGCTGGCACTAAAGCACTATGCACCAGGGACCGTTTTCATCCTTGAGACCTTGCCGACGTATACTTCGGAAAGTCATTGTGTTAGTGGAAATGGCATATTCCACCGACTCTTTTGGGCTTTTGACCCATGTATAAAGGGTTTTTCCTTCTGCAAGCCTATAATCCAAATTGATGGAACATGCTCTACGGCAAATACAAAGGAACTCTATTAATGGCAGTGACACAAGACGGCAACAGCAATATCTTCCCAATTGCATTCTCTATAGTCGAGGGAGAGACTGCCGAGGGATGGAGTTTTTTCCTTAAAAATCTTCGCTTGCACGTGGCTCCCCAGTCTAACTTATGTTTAATTTCGGACAGACATGCATCAATTGAGAGTGCATGGAAGAATGTTGATAACGGCTGGCAGGAATCACCTTCAACACATGTCTATTGTATTAGACACATCGCGCAAAACTTCATGAGAGAGATCAAAGACAAGACATTGCGGAAGAAGGTCGTGAACGCAGGGTACTCATTAACCAAATCGTCATTCAAACATTATCGTGACGAAATCAGACTGACAAATGAAGATGCGTTCAGATGGATAAACCAGATTCCTTTGGATAAGTGGACCAGGGCCTACGACAAAGGACAATGTTGGGGTCACATGACAACAAACCTCGTGGAATCAATGAACTCTGTTTTCAAAGGAATCCGCAACCTACCGATAACCGCTTTGGTGAGGTCAACCTACTTTAGGCTCGGAGCACTTTTTGACACCAAGCGTTCAAAGTGGAGTTTAATCCTACAGTCTGGTCAAGTGTTCAGCGATAGTTCTATGACATTCATAAAATACGAAGCATCCAAATCTAACACACATGTGGTCACCGTGTTTAACCGCGATAAGGGACATTTCAATGTTGCTGAGATCATGGATCACAACGAAGGGAGACCGAGGGGATCTTATCGGGTAGAACTTGATAACAATTGGTGCGACTGTGGAAAATTTCAAGCCTTTCGCATGCCTTGCTCCCATGTCATAGCGGCATGTTCGAAGGTTCGGCTGGACCCTTCAGGCTTACTATCCCCTGTTTACCAAGTGCACAATCTTTGTAACGTCTACAACAAAAGCTTTTCGGTGGTTGCAAATAAGGACTACTGGCCCTCCTACAACGGGGAAATAGTCTGGCACAATGAGAACATGCAAAGAAAGAAAAAAGGGCGTCCTAACAGCACGCGTATTCGCACCGAAATGGATACGGCGAATAAGATGGTGAGATTGTGTAGTTCATGTCGTCAGCCCGGTCACAATCGTAAAAAATGTCCCAACGTTGGACCAAGCTCAACATCATAAATTAAACCATTGTAACCGTATTTATTTTAAATAGAAGCCTAGTTCATTTCATTCATATCAGTAAAATCATACAACCACAAACACGAACATACATAAATAAAACAAGGAAATACATGATTCAAAACATGATCGTACATAAATAAAACTAAAAAATACATAAATTTAAACATGACCATACATAAATAAAACAACTGGAACATTCAACATATCTAGCCTATCAGAACCATCAGGACAACTTCACCTCCGCCTAACATCATCGAAAGAACACCTGCATCATTGACAACTTTTCTCCATTTTGTCACACCAGACTCCACAACCCGCTTCTCAATTTTAATTATCTTTTATTTGTGGCCGATCTCTCCTTCTAACCAGCGGGTTAATTATTTATGCAAGTGTTCCAAAGTTTGGGGGTTCCATAACAGCATCTTCAAAGGAGGCTTTGTTGCCGAGAAAAACACCAACGCATTTTTCTTCAAAATATCAAATTTTGGAAGCGGTTCTTCTGATGTTGAGGAAGACGGTGTCGATGCAAAACTAGATGGACGAGGAGAAGCCATGTTGTAAGAGGGAGAGATTGAAAGGAATGAATGAGAGAGGGTTTGTAAGGAAGGAGTGAGATAAATATGATGTGTATGAGTGATAACCGGGCATATGTATTTATAGGAAAAAATTTGCAATCCCTAACACATGCACAACAAACCATTTGGCGAACGCATGTAAAAATTAGCACTCATTCGCCAATCCATTTGGCGATTAGTTATAAAAAATTGAAACAAGCCAATCCATTTGGCGAATTAGTGAGAAAATGTACTTGTTATCCAAATGGATTGGCGAACATGCATCCAAACTATGTTAGTTTGGTATTTTTTTTAAAACATTGTTATTTTGGAATTTAAATTTATAAACTATGTTATCTTAAAAAAAATTCAGATTTGGTTACCTATTTTATTTTGACGGCTAATCTTTTTTAAATTTTAACTTTTTATATATAAAAAATAATCAATGAGAAAAATGATGATGCATCGTCTAAATTAATTTTATATCGTCAGTCAGTCAATGACGATTGTATATTTTATCAAATCAGATTGAAATTTTTAAATTTTTTATATGGCATAACAGAGTGATATATTTTATTCGAATAACAATTTTTATATTGTCGATTAAATTCATAATCAATCTATCAAATAATATAAATGTAGGATAAAATATTTATTAATATACGGGTTGATGTCGATTTCACATTTATTTTTTAATATTTTTTATTTTTGTTTTATTATTTAAGAGTTTATTATTATAATTTAATTGATATGTATCTACAAATAGTTGTAATTGTGGGTGAGTAAAAAGATTGGATCCGTTGAGCGTTTTTGTTTTATCTGAATTTTTTTTCTAAAAGTAAATTGAATAGATTAGAATATTCGAGGTATTCAACCAATTACAAAGTCGGGAAAATACCAGAGAAATTTTCAACCAACACGACACTAACTTAAGCTCCTAAACGTATCCGAGAAAAAAGTCAGAAAATTGGAGTTGGAGTAAGGAATTTCACTTAGACACTGCCACTTCCAAGCGTGAAATTTAACCATTAAACAAATATCAGCACTATTACAAATATCATTGTTAAAAATAAAATTATTTCTAGATATCCAAAGATACCAACCAATCGTCAACCAAATTGATTTGAAACCCAAATTCCCTTCTCTATTATTACCCAACCCATACCATTCCGCGAAATAAGTCATATGACATTCTGCATAAGAGGTTTTGCAACCACACAAATATTCCACTCTTTCCCAAATAAGGGCAGCAAAAGAGCACTCAAAGAAAGAATGCTTCAAATCTTCTTTTGTTTCGTTATAAAATACACAAGACATGTCCAAAGAATTAAGCAATCTCTTCAAGAGTTGGTCCTTCATGGAAATTCTATTCCAAAACATCACGCAACCAAACACTTGAACTATCATTGACACTTTGATTTTCCAAAGAACACCAAACGCACTCGCTTGGGAACTATGTAACAATAGACCCTACAATCTGAATTCCATCATAATTTGGTACACACTTTTAAAACTATATACCAGAGAAGAAGAATATATTCAACCAATGTTGTCTTTCACTCTCGTGATCGGCGAAATAACAGCTAACAATGACTTCAACTTCTAGAGATCTTCCGCTTCTGCAACCTGGACTGTTAAGGGTATACCCAAGTCGTCCCAACTCTAGTTTCCTGCACACCATTTGCCCATAGAACACACAAAGTTATCTTTTGCACAACTACTTTGGAATAGTACCAAGAAAAGTTGAAATAATGAAACAGAGCATAGCCACTTAGCATTCCATAATGGAGTTGTATTTCCCTCTCCAAGATCGAATCAAATTTTCCCTGCAAAATATAAACCAATGTTAAAAGTGGTTGTACCACTATTTAGCGGATCATTCAACCAATTGGAAGTCGATACCTTCGAGGTATTCTTGTCCAATAACATTTGGTTCTCAATAAATTTGTATCTTGCTATGAGCACCTCCTTCCAAATGAACTTCTTATCCTAAAAAATCCTCCATTTCCATTTTGCAAATAATGCTAGATTGAATTCCTCCATGCTTTTAATTCCTAGGCCTCTCATCTTCTTCGGCCTGCATATGATGTCCCACTTCTACTAGTATTTTTTCGAACTAGCTTCAACCCCTCCCCATAAAAATTGATTCCTAACTTTGTCAATTTCTTTCAAAACAATCACAGGAGTTTTATAAAAAGAAAACCAGAAAATAGGGAGGCTAGATAATACCGAATTGATCATAGTGATTCTTCTCGCCATAGTTAAATATCTACCTCTCCACCGAGCCAACTTAGATTTGAATTTATCCACGATCGGCAACCAAGTCTTAACTCTTCGAAGATTGCACCCAATATGTATTTCCAAAAAGTTAAAAGAATGAGAATCAATATTACATGATAAAAATTTTGAATCAGCCAAAAGTAAGTGGCTACTCACACTCAAACCAATTAGCCTACTCTTATGATAATTCACCTTTAACTCCGAAATGATTTCGAATCCCCTGAGAATCACTTTTATGCTCCAAATATTCTCCCAACCACCTTCACCTATGATCAAAGTTTCGTCTACAAATTGAATGATATCCACTACAGTATTCGATCCAACATTGAACCCCTTAAATTTGCCGAAATCAGTAGCCTACTTCATAAGGTGAGATAAACCTTCAGTCACTATTACAAAAAGAAGGGGAGACAATGGATCTCCCTGTCTTAGGCCCCTTTCCACTTCAAAGTCCTTTCTATGACTATCGTTAACCAAGATGAATAAATGATAGCTTAAAATACACACCTCCATCCACCTCATCCACCTACTCCCAAATACCATCTTGCCCATCAAAAAACGAAGGAAATTCCAATTATCACAATCGCATGTTTTTTTGAAATCAACCTTAAAAAGAACACATTCCCTTTTTTCCCTAGTAGCTAAGTCAACGACCTCATTTGCGATAATTACTCCATTAATCAGTTGCCTACCAGGAACAAAGGAAGATTGACACATAGAAATGAGACCTCCAATAACTTTTTTCAACCTTTATGCTAACAATTTCGCCAATATCTTGTGCAAACTACCTACCAAACATATAGGTTTATACCCACTTAGATTGAGAGGATGTTCTACTTTTGAATTGATAGTAAAAAAATAGGAGTTTAATGTTTTAGGAAGATAAGATAGGTGATTAAAGTCTTTCAAAAAACGGGTGATATCCTCCTTCAAGACTTGCCAACACTTATTTATAAAGATGAAATTGAACTCGTCCGGTCTCGGGCTTTTTGAACCATCACAACTCCAAACCACTGCTTTGATTTAGTCTTCATAGAAAGGGTGCTTCCAAAATATCTACATTTGGCACCGATAAAGAGTTGAAAGAAACTCTTTCCAACACATGCATGTTCAAATCAGATCCAGAAAACTTCTCTTTGAAGAAACTTCTAACAACCTCCTTAACATCCTCCACTGAATATTTAACACCCCAGTTTCCTGATTATAAAATACATAAAATAATTGTGGAATTAACCAGAGTTTACACACAAGTAGGATGTCATCTCATAAAAACACCATGAAGTCTTAATTACTTAATTCCCTTTTTTCTCATAAATAAATTAAATAGCGGAAATAATAAGTTTGGTTCAACTACACGACACTAAGGCCTTAACAGAAAAACATCCACATAATTTTGTGGTCCAACATAAGTCTAACAAATGGAGATACGTAACAAATTAAATTAGAAACAAAACATAGTAAAACTCTTAAATCTTGTGTTACGTATCAGAGTGACTCCTAAGACTCGATCAAGTAACACGAACTCCAAGCACTACTCAGGTACCTGATTATTTGTACTCCCCAAGGAGCACAGACATAACAACAAAAAAAGGGTGAGAGTTATATTCAATAATTAACGGTGAAAAACACATGCTAAAGAGTAGTAATTCATACACCAACCAGTTATTCACAATCACAAACAAGTCATGACACACTTGTCATACTCAAATCACAATAATTCATAAATGTACAAATGCAATGTGACTCACTGACACAACACATGAATATGGTACCATTACAATCCATACAGCTCATTCATTGAACCCAATTCCCTTCGGAATCTGGATAAGTCATATGTGTTCCTCTGAATTATGGCTTATCTCCATCACGACTCCCACATGGAGTCCGGACGAGACTAGGCACCCATTATGGATTCCCACCTAGCTCATCTCCACAAGACACATCATGAATGCATGACCTACAAATATGCACAATCATATATAATTAATTATGCATACTACATGATCCTTATTGATCACACGTGAGTCATATACTCATTGTAATTCCCACGAGAATTACCTAAACTTGTCCAATATAGTCCACACATTCAATAACAACACATCACATGGCATTAATTAATTAATTAATAATCTAATTAATCCATCCAAACCACATTTTACCATTTTTCCTACCATTACTAGATTATACACGTCCATTAACGTCCTACTGATCTCACTCACTAAGGGAAATTGCATCAGACACAAAATCGGGAAAGAAATCGCGAAAACATGAAAATTTGATACACTGCCTGTACATACTCGTAGCTCACTCGCCCTAGGACTGCGTACCCAACGCGTATGGCCTCTCAACTATCCATGTTATACGTGTATTGCCTTGTTCCATACGCGTATGACTAGAGGTCATTTCCTCCTCCAAAATCCCTTCAGACTTCCCATACGCGTACTAGCGTCTCTTATGCATACTGTCAGACCTCCCATATATGTATCTTACGCACTTTGGTATAGGGTTGTCATGGCCTTGGGGAGGACTCGTACCATACGTATACGACCCCTTGGGTGTGCCCCTCATATGTGTATTGTTCCCTGCATTACGTGAATGGCCAGTCTTGTACTACAAAAATTTCCAGTTTTTCCTTCACACGAATTTTCACTCCCAGATCCCTCTTTTCAGTACCAGATCAGATCCAAAATTGTTTCTACACCAGTTTTATGTCCCATAATCTAATTCCATCCATTAATATATTATTACTGTCAGGATTATTCATTCACTAATTTTATTTTCGTCACTTCCTAGACCTGTTAATTTACCAAATCTGTAACACAAGCCAACACAGGAATAACAACATATATTGCACACAAAATATCATAATAGTACTAACAAAATCAGTACGAAATTCATAATAATCATACTATTACAAATCCAGAATTTGCAAGGAGAAGAATTAATACGAAATCCTAAGAGGGAAGGACCCTCACTATCCTCTCATGTCAGAATCACCTATTAAGGAATCCCTTCCCCCTTACCTTAGTTCTGAGTTTTGATTCTGCAACAATGGTGAAAAAATTTCTCTTCTCGCTTTTACCCTAGCACTCCCTTTTGCTATTTCTCATTTCCTTTTATGTGACACCAGTTAACTCTTACTAATCTCATATTAATTGGTTTTATTCTTCCTTAATTTATTCCTAATGATAATAATAATTCTCATAATAATAATAATAATAGTTGTAATAATAATAATAATAATAGTATTACCATTATACATCCCTATCATTATTTATCATTATATTATTATCCTAATGTTTAATTTTAGTTTACTCAATTAAGGTTACTACCCCTCACTCACCCATGTCTACATACCCTTAGTAAAGTCAATTAAATCACAATCAACACACAATTACTAAATATTTTAAATGGCTTGTTACAAATTGTTCCCTCTTAGAATATTTTCATCCTCGAAAATGTATCTGACGAGAACAACTCTGGATATAACTCTCGCATCCTACTCTTCAATTCTCAGGTTGCACTTGCTCCAACAGCTCCTCCCCAAGCTACTCTCACCAAAGGAATATCCTTTCCTCTCAACTGTTTCATCTTGCTATCCTTGTTCTTTATCGGCATTGTCACCATAGTAAGATTATCTTGAATTTGCACTTTGTCCCTCTGGATAACATGAGATGGATCAGAAATTTACTTTTGAAGTTGTGACACGTGTGTAAGTATACGAGTGCGCCTAAGAGGGGGGGGGGGTGAATTAGGTTCTTAGAAATTTTTCGATCCTTTTTCTTTAATGGATGGATTTTGATTTTTACGGTTTATGTTATGAAAACGATAAAGCAGGAAAGTAAAAGTGACACAGAGGTTTATCCTGGTTCCCTTCACAATCCGAAGGTACATCCAGTCCCCTTTCAATATGAAAGAGATTTCCACTAGTTTTTATAGAACAATACAACCTATCACACCTTCAATGGTGAGGCCTACTTTCTAACAAACTAAATAATCAAGTGTGCAAGAACAATCCTCTTGCCACACTAACCCTTATGTCCAAACAATCCTTGGAACATAAGTCACAAATAGAAAACAATTTCTATAATTTGTTTAAGTGAGTAATACAATGATTGATATCAATATAAATTGATCTTCTCTTTCTTTAACAATTATTCACAATCATAAAATATTAGATAGCTCAAGAATTTTTCAATTATGTGATATGAAGAATGTAGAAAAATTCTTGTCAAAAGTTTAAGAGTTTTGTGAATATTTTATGAAAATTATTTTTTGAAAGAGGTGACAAAAATATTTGAAAAAGTTTGGATTTTATATGCACATAACACCCTTATGAAACAGTGTAATTAACAGTAAAAATTCATGAACAAATGCCAATGCATTATGAAAAGGTTTCATGAAAGGTTACATGAAGAGGTGTTATGAAAAATACTGATTTTTCAAAATTGTTCAGACTGCAATCGATTGCACTATAATGCAAATCGATTGCATATGCATACGTTGCCCAATTTTTCAAAATTTTGAAACATGCAATCGATTGCATGAAAGTGCAAATCGATTGCACCAAGTTAAAATTGCCAAAAAACTTAAAACAAACAGATGCAAATCGATTGCATGAAAGTACAAATCGATTTACATATGTTTAACTTTGAAAAATGCAATTTTAAATGATGCTAAAGTTAAAAGATGATTATGCCATGACATAGGTATTTAATTGAGCATCTAAGATTTTAATCTTTGTGTATAATTGCTAAAAAATACCTTCATGAATCTTCTTCTTGAAGAAATAAGACTTTGAATCATGATGCATTAATCTAGAATATCATATTTGCCTTCTTTATCATATTGTAGCTAAGAGATGTGTCTTCATCAAAACAAGTGTTGACCATGGAGAAGCTTGACTTCACATTCTCCCCCTTTTTGATGATGACAAACAATCTTCTTAGATGCTTTAACATTTTCGGAATGCTTCTCCCCCTAAGATGTATATCTCCCCCTTTGTATGTGGATTGGAGCTTTGTACCTTTAGGAAATTCAAAAACAAGAAAATGTACAAGCATAACATCTTTCTCCCCCTTTGACATTATCAAAAAGAAGGGAAAGATGGGTGAAAATAATAAAAGCCATAAACAAGAAATAATAAAAAGAAATAACAAAGCATAGATTAAAACTTGAGTTGCATACATAGCATAAATGTAGAATTTTAAATTGCAAAGAAACATAACGAGACATACGGAAACAAAGGAAATAGAAATGAAACATTACAACTAGTAAGCATTAACGACTACATAACGAAAACATCCAAACATAAAGACATAAAAAAAACATTTTCAAAACAGATCCATATTGGGGTCAAAAGGGTCTTGATTAGGAAATTGTTGGTTGAGAGGTGCTTGGCGAGTTGGTGGGGCAGCCGGGTTGGATGGATAAAAAAGGTGGTATGTAGAGGTGGGAATAAATGTATGAGAATTGTTGGTTGACATTATGCTGAAAATCTGAAATCCTTGTGTTGACAGATGCATTAACGGCATTGTAGCGGTCATTGATGTTGTTGTTCATGTTGGAGAATTTGAAAAGTGTTAAATGAGTCAAGGTAGGGAATCTTGTAGGTTAGGGCTATGAGGGAACAAAAACTGAAAAGTTGGCCTAGGAAATGATGTGATTTGATGTATAAGAGTTTAGGATACCAAGGATCAAAGAAAATAAGAGGGAATAATTAAAAATTATATTTTTTTCAAAAAGCTACAGACTGCAATCGATTTGCACCTTAATGCAATCGATTGCACTATGTCAAAATTACGTAAAAAGGCATTTTTTCCAGACTGCAATCGATTGCAGTAAACATGTAATCGATTGCAAGTTTAAAAATTTGCAAAAATATGAAAAAATAAACATTCTAAGACATTTTTAAACAAATTTAATGAAACATATTCATATATGACATAATTATAAGAAGAAAAACATATTGAAATCTTTTGCTTAAGATAAGAAAAGAATGAATATTGTGCACCTTTGTTAATGGATGATTTATATATCTTTTTCATCTAGGATTCTAAGTTCTCTTCTAATCTTGTAAAAAGGTTCTCTTGCGAGTGGCTTTGTGAAAATATTCGCTAATTGATTATGCGTATCCACGAAGGTAACATCTACGTCTCCGTTAAGAACGTGATCACGAAGGAAATGGTGCCGAATGTCTATGTGTTTTGTTCTTGAATGCATGACCGGGTTCTTTGTGATGTTGATGGCACTTGTGTTGTCACATCGAAGATGAATGCAACCAAGATCTACGCCATAGTCAAGAAGTTGCTGCTTGAGCCACAAAATTTGTGCACAACAACTGCCAGCCGCAATGTATTCTGCTTAGGCCGTGCTAAGTGCGACACAAGCTTGCTTCTTGCATGCCCATGATACTAGTGCATTTTCAAGAATATGACAAGTGCCACTTGCTTTTCTATCGGTCTTACATCCTGCATAATCAGCGTCAGAATAACCAATTAAGGAACATGTACTACCTTTTGGATACCATAGTCCGACATTCGTTGTTCCTTTGAGATACTTCATAATCCTCTTTACGGCGGTGAGATGCGATTCCTTCGGATTTGCTTGAAAGCGTGCACATAAACAAACACTAAACATAATGTCAGGACGACTTGCCGTCAAATATAATAATGAACCGATCATACCTCGATACTTTGAGATATCAATTGAAGTGCCGGATTCATCTTGATCAACGTACGTTCCGGATCCCATAGGAGTGGACATTACTTTGCAACTATACATATCAAATCTTTTTAATAGTTCCTTGCAATACTTGGATTGGTTGATGAAGATGTCATCCTTTGTTTGCTTGATTTTTAGTCCAAGAAAATAGTTCATTTTTCCCATCATGGACATTTAGAATTCTCCTTGCATCATAAGTGAAAATTATTCGCAAAGATCTTTGTTTATTTGAACCGAAGATGATGTCATCGACATAGACTTGAACCAATAAGGTGTTACCTTTGAACTTATTTATGAACAGTGTCTTGTCAATCTTTCCTTTTGTAAAACCTTTCTCACATAGGAAGTTGCTAAGGCGATCATACCATGCCCTTGGTGCTTGCTTTAAGCCATAAAGAGCCTTTTTCAACTTGTAGACATGAGAGGGATTCTTGAAGTCTTCAAAACCCGGAGGTTGTTTGACGTAGACTTCTTCATTGATGTAACCATTTAGGAAAGCGCTTTTGACATCCATCTGGTACAACTGAAAATTCATTGAACAAGCATAAGCAAGTAATAATATAATTGCTTCTAACCTTGCTACCGGAGCGAACATTTCATCAAAGTCGATTCCTTCTTCTTGGTTGTAGCCTTGTGCGACCAATCTTGCTTTGTTATGAACTATGATTCCGTTCTCGTCAAGTTTGTTCTTGAACACCCATCTTGTGCCTATGATATGTTTGTTGTCCGGTCTTGGTACAAGAGTCCAAACTTGATTCCTTTCGAATTGATTAAGTTCTTCTTGCATAGCTATTATCCATTGATCATCGCCTAAGGCTTCATCGATTTTGGTTGGTTCAATTTGAGATACGAACACCATGTTGAGACACACATCCTTGAGATTAAGTCGAGTTGCAATGCCTTGGCTAATATCACCAATAACTTTATCTATCGGATGATCTCTATGAGTTCTCCATTCTTTCGGAAGATCTTGATGTTCTTCAATAGTTGGTGAGTCATCTTCTTGTGATATTGCATGTTCTTTTGATGTCTCCTTTTGTTGTTGTGATAGATCTACTACATCATCATCATCATCCACAATAATATTATCCTTTTTCGAGGGGTTAGTCTCATCAAACGAAACATGTATAGATTCTTCAATAGTAAGTGTTTGTTTATTGAAAATTCTAAAAGCTCTACTTGAGAGAGAATAACCAAGAAATATACCTTCATCGGATTTCTCATCAAACTTACCAAGGTTGTCCTTGCCGTTGTTGAGAACGAAGCATTTGCATCCGAATATGTGGAAGAAAGATATGTTGGGTTTCCTTCCCTTGAACAACTCATATGGAGTCTTCTTGAGGATTGGTCGAATATTGACACGGTTACTTACAAAACAAGCCGTGCTAACCGCATCCGCCCAAAAATATTTAGGAAGATTTGAGTCGCTAAGCATTATCCTTGCAAGTTCCACTAATGCTTTATTTTTCCTCTCTACGACACCATTTTTTTGAGGAGTTCTTGGTGCAGAAAAATTGTGAGAGATTCCATGCTCTTCACAAAAATCTTCAAATGATGAATTTTGAAATTCGCCACCATGGTCGCTTCTTATGGAGACAATTGAGAGTGACTTCTCATTTTGAATTTGCTTGGCATACTTCTTGAATGCTTTAAAGGCATCACTTTTCTGCACTAAAAATAAAGTCCAAGTGTATCTAGAGAAATCATCAACAATAACTAAGGCATAAACGTTACCTCCGAAGCTTTTTGTTCTTGATGGACCGAAAAGATCCATATGTAACAATTGTAATGATCTTGAAGTAGATATCACTTTCTTGGTCTTGAAGGATGTTTTGGTTTGCTTCCCCTTTTGACATGCGTCACAAAGCTTATCCTTGATAAACTTTATCTTCGGAAGACCAACAACTAGTATGCAAGCTCTCAACATATATTCTAATGACTAAATAGTCCTCTATGACTGACCATCCGTCTGTGGATGATAAGAGAAACTCAATTTCAGTTTAGAACTCAAAGCTTCCTGCAAGCTTTTTAAAAATTCTAAAGTAAACCTCGGATCTCTATCTGGCACTATGCTCGAAGAAACTCCATGCAACTTCACTATTACCCTGATATAAATCTTTGTTAATTTGGATAAAGAAAAATGATGTTAATCAGTATGAAATGTGCCAATTTCGTCAGCCTATCCACAACTACCCAAATAGTATCAAAGCCTCTCGCTGTATTCGGTAAACCCATAACAAAGTCCATTACGATACTATCCCACTTCCATTCCAGATTTTCCAAAGGTTGCATCAAACATGAAGGTTTCTGATGCTCGACTTTTGACACATCAAATAAACATATACAAACTAAGTTATATCCCTTTTTATACCTGACCACCAGAACAATTTCTTATGGTCTTGATGCATTTTTATAGCTCCTGGGTGAATACTCAAACTACTCTAGTGACTTTCTTCTAAGATCATCCTTCTCAACTCAACCTTCTCAACACACCAAAATCATCCACTTTAAAATCACTATCAGGATTAGTCTTACCTATAGGCATGAAATCCACCTATTTCACATCTAGTTTATGATTCTCTCTAACTTCATTAAGGAAATCATTGTTAACCTAAAGCATACCCAAACTAACACTCTTCGGTGTCAACTCACAAACCATACTCAAGTCTCCGAATTGTTCAATTAAATCCATTTCTCACATAGACATATGAATTGTCTTTCGACTCAAAGCATTTTCTACAACATTAGCTTTTCTTGGATGATAACTTAAGCTAACATCATAGTCTTTCAAAAATTCTAACCATAGTCTCTGCCTCATATTCAATTCTTTCTGGTCAAATAAGTACTTCAGACTCTTTTGATCACTGAACACTTCAAATCCTGACCCATATAAATAATGCCTCCAAATTTTTAACACAAAAAATACTACAACTAATTCAAGGTAATGAGTAGGATAATTCCTCTCACGCACCATCAACTGTCGTGAAACATAAGCTACATCTTTAACATCTTGCATCAATACTCCGCCTAATCCAATCTTAGACGTATTATAATACACAATAAAGGCTCATGTGGACTTAGTAGTGTAACGCCCCAGTTTATTTATTTAATTATTTAATTTAAATAATTGGAAACTTTATGTGTGTTGTGTGAATTGTGAAGTTTGGTGGTGTGTTTAGTGAAGGGATAATATTATTTTAATTTATATAAGTTTAGATAATTTATATTATATTGGAGTAAATATTTAAAATATTAAGTGGAGAGGTAGTACGGTAATTAGAAGAAGAATTAGTGTTGGCAAGATGGAGATTCCATAGTAGGGGTCTAAGGGTTAGGTTGGGAATTTGGAAAAAGGAAAAACAGTCCTCGTAGAAACTGATCGTGGAAATTCTTAGAAGAGCGTGAAGAAGAGAGAATAGGAGAAAGACTAGAAGCAAGAAATTCGTGAGGAAGGAAGGAATTTTTCATCAAATTAAGGTAAGGGTGGGATCTCTTTCATATTTTAAGGGTATTATGATATGAATGTTAGGGTAGATGTCCTTAGGTATGTTAGTGGGATTAGGGGTTAATAAATTGATGAATGTGATGTAGAATTGAGAAATCAATGAAGTTTGATTTGTATATTTAAGTTAGTAATGTTAATTGTGAATGTTATAGTGGAAAATAGTGATTGAGACTGATATTATACACTATTTTAGGGTGAGAATCGCATGAGAGAAGTACAGAAATCGTAGGGTTTTTCTGTCTGTTTCGATTTGCCTGCTTAGCAAGCTGTTGAAAATTTTCGCCTCTTCAAGGCAGTAGCTTGCTTACTTAGCGAGCAAGGGGGTCGCTTAGCGAGACCTGGGAATGAGAAATTGTGTTTTTAATTCATTAAAAATCATGAAAAATTGTGCTTTATGTTTTAGGAGGTTTGGTATGTTGTTGATGCAATGTGAGCAGATTTATTGAGGTTGTATGTGCATTTTGTTAAGGTTAAAAGTTGTTGTGTGAATCTTGTGAATGCATGATATATGTTTAGTTGTGTACATGTTGTTGATCTAAAATTGTTAATATGAGAACGAATATGCATGAAATGTTGTTGTTGTATATTGTTGTTGTTGTTGCATGTTGTCTTTGTTGTTGCATGTTGTCGTTGTTGGTGAGGTGATTGTGTTAAATCACGGTGTAGGGTATGATCATGAAATAGGGGTCACATTGGACCATGAAATAGGGGTCGAGGGTGTAATCATGAAAGAGGGGTTGCACTGGACCATGGAAAGGAGGTCGAGAGTTCTGACGGGAACTGGATCATGAAATAGGGATCGATTATTGGTAACACATACATTGAGTCTATGGTTGAGTCTTATTTACATGCATTGTTGTTGATGTGTATGATGTAGATGTTATGTTGTTGATGTGTTTGTTGTAGATATGTAGTTAGGTTGTGATTCTTGTTGTAATAAGTATGTTGGTGTTGTACTTATGTGATATATGCCTTATATTTATATCATTTTCCTCTTTTAATTGATTTAAGAATCTCACTCCTTATGTTTGAATGTTACCCGATGTTGGTAACATGCTGATACTCAGGAGTAGTCGTAGTCGTGGTCGTGGCGTCCGCTCTGATACGTAACATGAGAGTCAGGAGCGTCAGTTTGTTATTTTAGTTTAATTGTTATGTTTAGAATATGTTGGTGTTGTTTTGGAGTTTTCAAATTATTTCTATTTTGATGATGACATTACCAATTAGTTTTTTTGTTGCTTAATTTGAACAAAGTTTCCATTTCATGTTATGTATCAAACCTTTAAGGGCATGTTTTGAGTGGTTGAAAGTAGCATCTCGAATTGAGGATGAAAATTTAATCTGATTGTTGTATTTTATTTATTAAAAATGACGGGGAATATTCGGGGTGTTACAATTGGTATTAGATCCTGGTTGGTTGGTTCGTCCGACCAAGTCATTAAGTTGTTGTCGTTGTCGTAGTCGAGGTCCGTGATAGTCGGTCGTTGTATGTAAATGTGTTTTGACTGTTATTTCTTGTTGTTGTTGCTTAACAGTTGAGAATGGTTGGAAGTAACGATGATGCACTTGTTGCCGCTATACAATCTATGTCTCAAGCTGTGTAGAATCCGCTTAATGCTAGGAACAACGAGAATGATGAGTTACAGAAGAACAGTCCGCCTACTTTCAAGGGAAGGCATGACCAAGATGGGGATAAAGAGTGGATCAAGGAAATCAAGAGGATTTGTTGGGTAATGGAATGTTCTAAAGCACGGAAGGTGCAGTTGGGTTCTCATAAGTTGGTAGGAGAAGCTGATGATTGGTGGGTCGGTACTCAACAATGATTAGAAGCGTCAGGTGAGGCGATCACTTGGGTTGTGTTTAAGAGAGAGTTTTTGAGGAAATACTTTCCTGAAGATGTTCGAGGGAAGAAAGAGATCGAGTTTATGGAATTGAAGTAGGGTAGCATGTTAGTAGTTGAGTATGCTGTTAAGTTTTCAGATTTGGCCAAGTTTTATCCGCATTACAGTGAGGCGACTGTTGAGTTCTCGAAGTGTGTGAAATTCGAGAGTGGTTTGAGGCCTAAGATCAAACAGGCGATTGGCTATCAAAGGATCAAAATATTTTCATATTTGGTTGACTGTTGTAGGATCTTTGAGGAAGATAGCAAGGCTCGACCAAATCATTTCAAGGGTTTGGCTGAGAGAAGAGGCAAGCAACAGATGCACTATGGGAAGCCTTATACAGCTCCGGCTAATAAAGGTAAATAGAGAATTACTGATGGAAAGAAGCCAAGTAGGGGAAGAGAGTCCGTTCCTTTAAAGTGTTACCGGTGTGGTGAGTTAGGTCACCGTTTTAGTGAGTGCACGAGTGATGTGAAAAAGTGCTTCAAATGTGGACAGTCTGGGCATTTGATCGCAGATTATAAGACTAACATGGTGACTTTCTACAACTATGGAGATCAATTCCATATCAACACTCATTGTTCGAAGCCGAAGAAAGCTTTAACTAGAGGGAAAGTATGTGTTTACATGAACTCAGACTTCCAACGAGGATCGAGTAATCAAAGGTATTTGCTACATTAATGATATGTCTTTGATTGCTATGATTGATATTGGTGCAACACACTGTTTTATTGTTGGTGATTGTGTGAAAAGATTAGGTCTTGTTGTTTCTTCGATGAAAGGAGGAATGGTTATCGAAACTCCTACGAAGGGATCGATGAATACTTCTCTGGTCTATTTGCAATGTCCTTTATTAATTTATGGTAAGGACTTTGGTGTTGACCTCGTTTGTTTGCCATTGGAGGGTCTTGATGTAATTTTGGGAATGAACTTGTTGGAGTTCAACCATGTTCATATCAACTATTACAATAAGACTATTCGATTCCTTGCTCTAGAAGAAGAGAAGGAAGAGGGTTAATTATCTGCTAAAGATTTGAAGGAGCTTTTGAATAAAGAAGCTCAAGTGTTGGCATTCTTCGTATCCTTGGTGGTTGAGAAAAATTCCGTAGTGAATGAGTTGCAAGTGGTAAAAGAGTTTCCAGAAGTATTACTGGATAATATTGTTGATGTACCTCCGGAACAAGAAGTAGAGTTTAGTATTGATCTTGTACCAAGTACTAGACCTATTTCTATGGCTCTGTATCGCATGTTGGCGTCAGAGCTATCAGAGTTGAAGAAATAGTTGGAAGAGTTGTTAGAGAAAAAGTTCGTGAGACCAAGTGTGTCACCTTGGGGAGATCCGGTGTTGCTGGTAAAGAAGAAAGATGGAAGTATGAGATTATGCATTGATTGCAAACAGTTGAATAAAGTGACGATCAAGAACAAATATCCACTTCCGAGAATAGATGACTTGATGGATCAATTGGTGGGTGCGCGGGTGTTTAGCAAGATCGACTTGAGGTCGGGTTATCATCAGATACGTGTAAAGGATGAAGATATTCAGAAGACATATTTCAGGACTCGGTATGGACATCATGAATATGTGGTGATGTCGTTTGGAGTTACTAATGCGCCTGAAGTATTTATGGAGTATATGAATCAAATTTTTCATGAGTACTTGGATCAGTTTATGGTTGTTTTCATAGATGATATTTTGATTTACTCTAAGTCATAAGAAGAACATGCGGAACATCTACGAATTGTATTACAAGTGTTGAAGGACAAGTAGCTTTATGCAAAGTTATCTAAGTGTGAGTTCTAGTTGGAAGAGGTGAGTTTTCTTGGTCATGTCATTTCAAGTAATGGTATTGCAGTGGATCCATCCAAGGTAGATCGTGTTCTCTAATGGGAAGCTCCGAAGTCGGTGACCGAGATCATAAGGTTTTTGGGATTAGCTGGTTATTATCAAAGATTCATTGAGGGGTTTTTGAAGTTAGCTCTTCAATTGACCCATTTAACCTATAAAGGTAAGGAGTTTGTGTGGGATACTCATTGTGAGCGAAGTTTGTTGAGCTGAAGAAGCGATTGACTACAACTACAATTTTGATTTTTCCTAAACTAGATGAGCCATTTGTGGTGTGTTGTGATGCTTCTCTTGATAGGTTTAGGAGGAGTATTAATGTAGAATAACTAAGTGGTGGCTTATGATTCACGTCAGTTGAGGATTCATGAAAGGAATTACCCTACTCACGATTTGGAGTTGGTCGCGGTGGTGTATGTACTAAAGATCTGGAGACATTATCTTTATGGTTCTAGATTTGAGGTGTTTAGCGATCATAAGAGCTTTGAAGTATCTATTTGACCAAAAAGAACTGGATATGAGGCAGAGACGTTGGTTTGAATTTCTGAAGGATTATGATTTTGGCTTGAATTATCACCCCGGTAAGGCTAATGTTGTAGCGGATTCTTTGAGTCGAAAAACAATTCATATGTCGGCTATGATGATGAGAGAGTTGGAGTTAATTGAGCAATTCAGAGACATGATTTTGGTCTGTGAGCAGACGTCGTATAGTGTGAAACTTGGAATGTTGAAGATTAACAATTATTTTCTCACTAATATCAGAGAGAGCCAGAAGTCAGATGTGAAGTTAGTAAACTTAATGGTTAGAGATGAGCATGCGAGAAATGGTGATTTTAGTGTGGATGATCAAGATGTGTTGAGATTCCGTGAGCGGATTTGTGTTCCTGAAGATTCAAAACTAAAAAGAATGATTCTTGAATAAGGTCACAAAAGTAGTTTGAGTGTGCACCCGGGAGCTACAAAGATGTATCAGGATTTGAAAAATATATTGTGGTGGCATAGATTGAAACGTGGCGTAGCTCAATTCGTGTATGCTTGTTTAACTTGTCAGAAGTCGAAGGTGGAACATCATAAACTTGTTAGTTTGATGCAACCGTTGGATATCCCCGAGTGGAAATGGGATAGTATCTATATGGATTTTGTTACAGGATTACCTAATACTCCGAGAGGGAATGATATGATTTGGGTAATTGTTGATCGACTGAAGAAATCGACACATTTTATCCCGATTGGTATTAGTTTATCATTGCGGAGGTTGGGCGAGATTTATATTCGTGTGATTGTAACGTTGCATGGGATTCCGTTGAGCATTGTGTCAGATGGAGATCCGAGATTCACTTCTAGATTTTGGGAGAGTTTGCAGGAGGCATTGGGCTCGAAATTGAGGTTGAGCTCCGGTTATCATCCACAGACAGGTGGGCAGACGGAAAGGACTATACAATCTTTGGAAGATTTGTTGAGAGCTTGTGTACTTGAACAAGGAGGTGCTTGGGATAATCATTTATCATTGATTGAGTTCACTTACAATA
Organism: Lathyrus aphaca; assembly: GCA_963966055.1. NCBI lineage: Eukaryota > Viridiplantae > Streptophyta > Magnoliopsida > Fabales > Fabaceae > Lathyrus > Lathyrus aphaca. The sequence continues at coordinate 160,806,054 of OZ014520.1, read as the reverse complement.
ATAGTTATCATTCCAGTATTGGAATAGCACCTTTTGAAGCATTGTATGGTAGGAGATGTCGAACACCTTTGTGTTGGCATGAATCAGGTGAGAGTATAGTGTTTGGGCCTGAGATTGTTCAGCAAACCACTTAGACGGTTGATTCAAGAGAAGATGAAGACTTCACAAAGTAGACAGAAGAGTTATCACGATAAAAGAAGGAAAGCTCTTGAATTTCAAGAGGGAGACTATGTATTTTTTAGAGTTACTCTGGTAACAGGTGTCGCTCCTAAAGATTTGCATCCCGGTACAAGCGCGAACAGTCGGCGAAAGGAGAAAAGGAATGAATTGAATAGAGTCGGCAGCTAGGCATTTTTATCCCGAAGGAAAGGTAATGCTGCATAAACCTAGAAAGATATGGATAAGACGGTTGAGAACCAGAGAAACTGAGAATGGGGGTTGGTTATAACCTGGGAAGGTATTAGCACCCAGATTGTCCGTCGTACTCGACAAGATCCACACTTAAAAGATTGTGTTTAAAAGGGGTAGGTGTATGTGCTATCTGTGTGCAAAATCTGGAAGGGAAATATACAAGTGTCAGTGCAAAAAGAAGTGAAATGCTCAGGAACTGAGGCTTAGAAGAGAATGCTGAAAGAGGGGGAAGACACATAGACTTTTGTTTGATAACAGTTAAGTTATGCCTACGTATCCTCTCGTGCAATGAGGAAGTCAGAACACCGTAGTTCGACTCAAAGAGATTGAAAGATAAATTGACTGTGAATTGCTTACTTGTCTATGCTCAAGTGTATGACTCGTCTGGCTCGAGTGCTAACTGTCTTGCATTAGACGGAAGAAGCAAGTTCTCGTTTATGAATGAGTGTGATGAGAAAAGAATCCCGAAGGAGACGATTATTGTTTGTTTTTGTGTTTTCAGTTTTGTTATTGTTTTTGGTGTTTTGCATAAGTAAATGAGCTTAAGCCTAAATCAAAGGCTTGTAAACTCATTATATCCTCCCTGATTAGGGATAATAAGAATACTTAAGTATGAGATAAGCATCTCAACTTAATTGCCATGATGATGTAGGATTAAGATCATTAACCTACTTGTGATTATTTAGATGTTTTTGGGTTTTTGTTTAGTGTTAAGTAATGAGTTAATCTCTAATCACAGATTAATGAACTCATTACACCATCCTAATAGAAGGATAATAGATGAGAACATTTAAGCTGAGGAAGATACCTCAACTTAATCCATGGTTAGGGATTAAATTCATTAGATGACAAGACTTTATTAAATGGATTTTAATTAAAGATGAAATTAAGAAGTGAGTTTTATGATTTGTAAGACAACTTGAGGGGGACTTGTCCATTAAACACTAGGGTTAGTCCCTCTTAACCATAAGGAAGAGATAGAACCTGAATGAAAGGCCCAAGTTACAAGATGAAGTCTTAGTTATTATTAAGTGGATTGATTAAGAGGTTTAAACAAATTAAGGGTTTAACACTTAGGATTAAAGTTATACACTCCATCCTAAGATAAGGATACAGTCATAACCCTAATTCCAAAGTCCTAAAACCTTAAAGGTTTAGTCTCTAATTATGAAGATGAGAGGAGAGACACAAAGAAGACTCAAAGTAAAAAGTCTAAGGGAAACTATCAATCCTAGAAGTTATCATGCTTAGGCATCCTATGGTTTTGTGAGGCTTAAAAGGAGAAGTCTTCAAGGAAGCAAGATGAAAAGAAGGAGATGAGAAGAGAAAGAAAGGAAGAGAAGCACAAGTGAGGCAAGCCCACTCAAAGACAAACAAAAATGCAGTAAGAATGCAATATGAAGAGATGATAAGAGGTGGGAGGTGAAGGCAAATCCACCTCCCAAACAACTTACCATTAACCCTGAAAAGTTAGTACAAGATGCAATATGAAAGGAATGAAATGAAATGAAGAAAATGTAAGTGAAAATACCAAGACCAGAAGCATACACATGATGTAAATGATTCTATGATATGATGCAAAGACATACAAGATACATATGTGTGATCATACAAGAGAATGAATGCAAATGAAGCATGTAGGAAGCATGTAAACACATGGATGTTTATGAAATGGATGCAAAGCATAGCAATTGTATGGATAAATGATCAAGCAATGTTCAATAAATGTCTTAAGATGTCTAAGATGACATACAAATGCTTAGAATGGCATGGCAAGTTCATATGTTCATGCAATGCAATGTGAGATGCAAGTAAAGATGCAAAATTAGGGTTACATGGAAGGATGAGATGCAAATGGTCACAACAGAAGCATATGACATGATAAAAAATTGCAAATGAGCTCAAACAAACTCTAATCCCATATGATATCACACCCCAAAGGAGAAGGTCTAACTCATAACCTATTGAAAGTTATAATATTTCTAAGTTTGCTAGGGTTTTTGGATGCTTCAAAAGGAAAAATTCAAATCAAATTGAAAATGCAAGATAAATTCATGCCAAAAATATCCTAGATACTACATGATATGTGTAAAACAATGCAAAATGAACCATCTTCAAACCCTTCATGGTTAGGCAGAAAAGATTTTTCAAAGGTTAGGGTTTAAAAATGTGATTTTATGAACCCTAAATTCAAAGAAAATTGTCAAGTTATGATCAAAACCAAAAAATTTGTATGAAGGGTTTGAAAATGTTTCTAAATGTATTAAGATGCAACATGATTTTTTTGGTAATTTTTAGAAACCTAAATGTTATTTTAATTAATTAATTTCCATTAATTAATTAAAATAAACATTTAAATATTTTTAAAAAAAAATTTTATATGCAAAAAATAAAATAAAAATTATTTTTGGATAAAAAAAATTTTCAAGCTAAAATGCAGGAAATGATATTTTTAAAATGATTTTTGATATTTTAAATAAATTAAACAAAAGAAATGCAATAAAATGAAATAAAAATAATTAAAATGGGAAGTATGCAAGATCAAGGGCTGAGGTTCAAAAGGAAAAGGAGGGAATTGACTGCGTGCCAGATCCAAGGGTCAGCATTCAAACTGGCTTTTAATTATGTTTTTAATTAATTAATCAGGATTAAATGATAATGACTTAATCTGGACCACACGCTGCTAACCCTAATCCCAATCCAACGACCATAAACACAACTGGGGAATTAATCACAGATTAGGGCTTAACAATTTTCAGGTGACCGGAACAGTGTTCCGGTCATCTTCTCCGGCCAGACTCTCACTCTATCTCTCTCAAAACGCCATGAAACTCTACCTAAATCTCCAGAAACACTCATTAAACACCACTGAACTAGAATCCACACACAAAATTCATTTATTCTTCATCAAAATCATGAATCAAAGCAAAACGGAAAACTTGGCAAAAATTTCAGAAGCACGATACATCCTCAAAACTCAACCATTTTCAAAACTAAACACATCAGCATGATCATGGAAATTCATAGATTCATTTAGAAACTTAAAAACACATTTCTGAAAAAAGTTTGAAGATGGCTACCTGAGCTGGAGCTTTCACTTTTGGAGCTTTCTGACCTCTTTCTTTGTGTAATCAACCTCCAATGGCTTCCCTTGAGTGAATGGAAGGCTTAGAACAAGCTTGCAATGAGTGGTTTGAGAGATTGCACCTCAGCTGCACCAAAATCATGTTTCTGATTCTTGGGGTTTTAGGGCTTGGCAATGGTTGGGAAATGATCTGGAGGATGTATGGAGATGATTGGTGAAGTTTGTTTGAAGTTCTGTTGGCTGAGCAGAGAGATTCGAAGAGCTCAAGGTTTGGAGTGTTTTGGGGATTCTTGAGTTGTGATCAGTTTCAGGCCAATGTGTTGTGTGTTATGGCTTGCATAATGTCCACATATCATGTCTTGATAGGTCAGAAGAGTGGTTGTGGCCTATGCTGATTGGTATGGCTTCATTTGCAAAAAGTCAAAAGTCATGGTACCATAAGCATGGCACGGGTCAGAGGCTATTTGAAGGGGTGTCTGGCCTCAGCTTGCATCAAGGGTGGCCCTTGGATTGAAATATGTGAGCTGGATGGCTTGATTCAAGTGTTCTCATGGTTTTGCAACTTTTCCCTCTTTGGATTTTATTGAGAAACAAGGCATGAAACCTTCCAATTCTTGGGCCAATTTTGAGTTTTTGAAGTTGCTTGATCATGTCATGAAGTATTTGGGCACATTAGAAGTCATTTGAAGCCTTGGCAAGTGGTTTTGCAAAAATCCCTCTTTGGTGCATTCTTGAAAATTATAGGATTTTTGCCAACTTTGAAGGATCATAACTTGAGTTCCATAATGAATTAGAACATGTTCTTGTACTTTTTGAAAAGGGAAAGACCTAATCTACAACTTTCATGTCCAAAGATTTTTCATTTGAAGCATTTTTTGTCATGAAAGAATAGGTTGAAGTTCTTTTCCAAAATGGAAAGTTTCCATTACAAGTCATTTCCAAAAATAGCAAGTTTGCATTTGGCTCAAAATTCTTCAACTTTGTGAACTTCCAACCTCTTCAATGATCAGATAAAGATCATAGAGACCCAAAATGATGATGATGACCCTTTGGTACCCTTGTTGGGGGCCTCAGATGCCCTGATTTTGCTCAGACTTGCTCAAGAAGTTACCCATTGATCAGATGACTTCCACATTGAATTTCTCCATCAAAATTGGTATGCATGATCCTTAACATATCTTAAGAACATTAGAAACAAGAATGGCCCAAAAATTTGGAGTTAAGGCCTCTGAAACCAAAACCCTAATTTTGGTCATCTGTGTAGTGAAAACCCTAGCTCTGCTTCCATGCCTTTTCCAGTTCTTGTGATATCTTGACTTCCATGAACTTTGAGAGGCACAATATCATGAGGGAACACACATGGACCCTCTTGGAAAACTTTGAGGCCCTTGGGATGGCTCAGATGGAATCTTGGATTGCTCATATCACAAACCCTAGATGCAGATGATCTTGAACTATGCAGATGAGACAAGTATGAAATGTGATGTGGTATGCTAATGCTAAATGCAAACATGAAAGATCACAAGACATGGTGTGATATGAGTGAGGGAAAATTTGGGGTGTTTACAGCTGCCCCTATTCAAGCATGAGTTAGCTGTGCAGGATGTAAGCGCCTGGCTTAACAGACAAACAAGATAACTTGTGGTTGAATACCAAAGAGAGTCCAAAATTTACACTCGCTGAATAGAAGAAGAAAAGGGATATAAATTATAAAAGGTAGTATAGTATGATTATCAAATGCGGGCGATGGAGGACGACCATCGAGCAGAGGACGACTGCTGGGGATAAAGCAGTAAGTTAAGCAATGACGGGGACGGCCGACAAGCTGGGGAAATAAATTGATCATGATGGGGACGACCATCAAGTAAAGTAACAAGGTTCTCTGGGGATTGCAGTAAAGGCGATGATGGGGACGGCCATCAGGTTTGCAAAGTAAAGTAAACAACGATGGGGACGACCATCGGGTTAAAGAATAAATGAAATACTGATGAGGGACAGTCATCAAAGGTGAAGGACGATCACCTAGCAGGGGACGACTGCTTTTTATCACAACATAGGACAAATGTCGGATAGAAAAGGTCGACGATAGGGATGGCCATCGGATAAGCATGATGAAGGACGATCATCAAGAGGTGAAGGACGATCACCTAGCAGGGGACGACTGCTCTTTATCACGACATAGGACAAATGTCAGATAGAAAAGGTCGACAATGGGGACGGCCATCGGATAAGCATGATGAAGGACGATCATCAAAAGGTGAAGGACGATCACCTAGTAGGGTACGACTGCTCTCGGGGTTTATCATGACATAGGACGAATGTTGAATAACAAGATAAACGATGGGGACGGCCATCGGATAAGCATGATGAAGGACGATCATCAAAAGGTGAAGGACGATCACCTAGCAGGGTACGGCTGCTCTTTATCACGATATAGGACGAATGTCAGATAGAAGGTTCCACTAATGGGGACTCCGTTGGGGAAAGGGATGAGGGACGGTCATCCAAAGGTGAAGGATGATCACCTGGCAGGGGACGGCTGCCGAAAGTATCACGACATAGGACGAATGTCGGATAGGAGAAAGTTGCTTTGTTGACGACCTACTGGGGAACGGTAAACACGGACGAGTGCTCACATTGAAAATTATAAGTGTTTGACGCTGTGTATAGATTAAAGATGCGGACGAGCATCCTTAGGACCATGATACGGACGAGTATCAGTAGAAACAAACGCTGACGCATGTTCAGAGATGATGATACGGACGAGTACCAACTGGTTAACAAAGAACACAGACGAGTGTCAAATCTGTTTGAAGAGTGATATACAAAGGGGATCTGTATTTGAGAATGCAAAGGGGATGTTTTGGTTTATATCTGTGGAGAATAATATGACACGGACGAGTGTCAAAAAGAGTATATATGAACAGTAATTTGTGTTGGAGAGTGCAGAGGGGACGCTTTGGCTTTTGGTTGCAGGGGATGCGAGCCTTTATATTCATTGTTGATGAAATACTGGTGGTAGTTACAGGTGACTGGCTCGAACCTGGCTTGTGATCATGCAAATGTTTGATTTTTTTTGCCATAATGCTCCATATTAGACGAAATGCTACGCTTATTTTGTGAATATGATGCGAATGCTATGATTATGCAAAAGAGAAACCGATCCGGGATTCGGATCCCGCTGAAGGTAAGATCTCTGGCTGATCTGCTTGGAGGGATATCCCAGCTGGGGAAGAGATCATTGGTAGATCTGTTAGTAGATATAGCTCTGCTTGGGGAAATAGATCGCAGATAGACCTGTCCGTAAGGGGAACTCAGGTGGGGAGAAGGAAACTTTCGTCACTTTGTTGTGTAAGAGTTTCAGGTATTGCTCTTCTGGGGAGAGGATGGAAACTCTGTGGGGAGATAGTTCTTTTATCCTTGCTGAGGATGAGAGATCTGGAACTCTGGTGGGGATCTTGGCTGGGGAAACTCTTGTTGAGTAGACTTGTGCTGGGGATGAGGAGGCTTTGACAACTCCGTTGGGGAAAAGCATTTCAGATATTGCTCGGGAGATCCTGTTTGGGGAGGAGGTAGTTTCATGCTGGGGATGAGATGCTTGGTGTGCCCCATGTTGCGTATTGAATACATGCAACTTGTTAAGACAAAAGAAACACACAAGTATCCCGAGGTATCCCTTACCGAATTCTGTCGTAGGAGTTAGATATTCCTGAAAGTAAATATATTTCCTGCAAGCATTTATTAAAAACGGCTCATTTGTTTTATGCAAGTATTGTATCATGAACATCAGACATTTTGCAAACGAAACAAAAATGTATAAAATGAGGTACGACTGAAAACTCTGATTTTATTAATTTGGGGGCCCTGAATTGGCAAATACAGTCAAAGAAACAGATATCCTGGAATGAGGAGATTGCTATAAACCGAGAAAATAAAAGTGTTGGCAATGTTGATGACGCTTTAGTGAGCTTTCTTTGCTATGACATGTATGACCTTGACGTTCTTCTCGTCTCGCTTTCTGAAGAAGGTTGATTCTGACTGATGCTTTATCCTTTTGAAGCTTGCCATGTTGTGAATGATACAGACGAATTCAGAATGCAGTTGTGCGCTTATTCCCTGATTTTGCGTGGACCACCCTTTCGAGTTTTCGATCCACCGGGATACCCATTTTTGCCTGAGCTGTCCAATGTGGCTTTTCAACTCAGCGGGTGTACATTTTTTTTTAATTTTTCCCTTATTTTTGCCCGAGTTTTTTATTCAGTTTTTGACTCGCCGGGATGCCCTATTTTGCTTGGACTTACATTATGTTTTTATGTCCAGCGGGTCATTTTATGCGAAGTATTTTCTTACTGCATCTGAATTCACAGGGGATAAGAAATCTTCACCATCCATGGTAGTGAGCATCAGTGCTCCACCAGAGAAAACCTTCTTTACTATGAATGGACCATCGTAGTTTGGAGTCCACTTGCCCCTATGGTCTGTATGAGGAGGAAGAAGTCTTTTCAGCACAAGATCTCCCACTTGGTATTCACGAAGCCTGACTTTCTGATCGAAGGCTTTCTTCATCCTTTTCTGATATAACTGCCCATGACAGATTGCAACTAATCTCTTTTTCGATCAGATTCAGTTGATTATACCGAGACCGAACCCACTTCGCTTCATCCAACTTTACATCCATCATTACCTGTAAGGAGGGTAGTTCAACTTCAACAGGTAGGACAACCTTCATAACATACACAAGTTGATAAGGTGTTGCCCCAGTAGACGTTCTGATTGAGGTTCGATACCCATGCAAGGAAAATGGTAGCATCTCATGCCAATCTTTATAGGTAACTACCATCTTCTGTACAATCTTCTTGATGTTCTTGTTAGCTGCCTCAACATCGCCGTTCATCTTTGGCCTGTAAGGAGAAAAGTTGTGATGTTGAATTTTGAAGTCCCGACACAGTTCTGCCATCATTTTTTTGTTCAAATTGGAACCATTATCAGTAATGATTCGCTCGGGAACTCCATATCGACAAATGATGTCTCTTTTCAGAAATCTAGCTACCACTTGCCTCGTGATGTTTGCATACGAAGCTGCTTCAACCCATTTAGTGAAGTAATCAATGGCTACCAGGACGAATCTATGGCCATTTGAAGCAGTCGGTTTGATCTTTCCAATCATATCAATGCCCCACATGGCGAAGGGCCAAGGTGAAGACATTACATTCAAGGGATTTGGAGGCACATGCACTTTGTCTGCATAAATCTGGCATTTATGACATTTCCTGGCATAGGCACAACAGTCTGCGTCCATTGTGATCCAGTAATAACCTGATCTTAACAATTTCTTAGCCATTTCATGTTCTCCAGCATGGGTACCGAAAGAGCCCTCATGCACCTCGTGCATCAGCAAGTCTGCTTCTTTCTTATCAACACATCTGAGTAGTACCATGTCAAAGTTTCGCTTGTATAATGAACCATCAGCATTAAGGAAGAAACTGTTGGCCAGCCTTCTTTGTAACACCCCAAATTCGATTATGAGTAATTGTTGCTTATTTGAGGATATATGATGATTTTGGAAAATAGGTGGATATGTGGCCCAATGCATTGTGGTGATATTATTTTAATAATATTAATAATAAGAATAATCATGTAGTATTATTCGAAATTATTGTTTATTATTTGATAATAATAAAAGTGGGGGTATGGAGGTTATGTTGGTCAATTGGGAATATGATGAGTACTTTTATAATATGAATAATTAGTGTATTATTATATTAGTATTATTTAATAAAAATATTGAGGAAAAGGGCAAGATGGTCTTTATGAGGAAAAAGTAAGGTTATGTTGGGAAAAACATAAACTAGAATAGCTTTTGTAAAAGTGAGAATACGATCAAAATTGGATCTATCGTGTTTTTGGAGAAGAGCTCTGAAGAAAGGAAGGAGAAGAAGCTCAGAGTCAGGAAGTTACGAAGGACCTTGGATAGGTGTATCAATCGGCAAAATTCTCTAAGGTATAAGGAGTTTTTATAATCTATTGTAAATGTGTAGGAATTGGACTATGAATAGATTAGGATTGTATGAGTTTACGAGTTTTAGGGGTTTTGATTTCGGTGGAGTTTATGAGAGAAATCTTGATGAATTAGAGTGATTAGAATAAGTTATAATCATATATTTGTTGGTATAATTGTTATCTTGATGTTGTTGATGTTTGATTGATGTTTTTGAATGGTTTTTTAGTGTTTTGATGTGAAACTCGTAATGGGATTTGAGGTTTTTTGGTGTTAAAGCAGTCTGCAATTGTATAGCAGAGAACTGCTGGAAAACGTGCGTTAACTGGTTAACGCTATGGGTTAACCGGTTAACCATTGAAAATTTGGTGTTTTTCTAAGAGTTTCGCAGGCGTTAACTGGTTAACGCTATGGGTTAACCGGTTAACACTGTTTGAGAGGCAAATTTTAATTCTTTAAAAATCCATAACTTTCAAACCGTAAGTCCGATTCACATTCCGTTTGAAGCGTCGAAAAGAGCATAAATTGAACTTTATTTTGATGAATAAAAATGAGAAAAAGGAAATAGTTTTTATAAATGAATTTATGAAGTAACCTTGTAATTGACTCATAAATTTACCGGGTACGGGTTAATTCTTGATGTGTCAGAGTGGTTATAGGACCAGTGTTCTGGGTGTAATGTCATGATGATATATATGATTATTTGATGATTGGTTTGCTGATGTGAAATGATGATGCGAATTATTTTGATGAATTTTATGATGTAGCGCATCATTGCATTTCATAACATTCACGATGGGGCTTCGGCCTATTTAATTGCTTCAATCCCATTGTGAGGATTGAAGTGTCTCGATGATTTACGATGTGCTCCTTTGTGGAGGGTTGATGGTCATGTATCCATCTCACGATGAAATTGGTACCACATGCATATGGCATATCAGGATGGTTAGAATTGCATATTCTGGAAGAATTTCATGACTGTGTTGGTGTTGCTTAATTTCATGATCGTGTTGTTGTTGTTGCTGAATTTTATAGCTGATGATGTCATGATATGTTGTACTAATTTATTTATGTTCTATATTCTTGTACGTTTATGATATATTATGATTACTCACCCTGCCTGCTTGGAAATGTTGCCTCTTTCATGGGTAACTTGCAGATGATAAAGAATAGGCTTGCAGTGCAAGAGGAGTTATTCATGAGTCTCGGAGCGTGCTTTAGTGTTCCTTAGAAGTGGTTTTGGTCTATGTGTCCTGATTTGTGTCATGTAACACTGGGGTGAGTTTTCTTTTGCTAAATTGTTTTCAGTTATGTTATTATTTGGATAAATGTTTTCCATTTTATGATGTTAAATTCAGGATGGTGAAAATTATGTATATGAAGTAAACTAATGAAGTTTTGAATTATGAAGTTTAAATTCCGTTGCGAAATGCTATATGTTATTCTTGATGTTGATTAACCCGTGTTACGGGACAGGACACTGTTTGTTTTTGAATTATGATGAAATGTGATACCCTTCTCGATGATTACTCTGATATTATTTAAATATTTTGTTTTGGGGTAGAAGGGTGTTACATTCTTAATGTCTTCTTATCATTGGATGATGCCCCAGGTGGGTATGTTTGATCCTCTAAGAAGCTTTTGATGTCATGGAACCAAGGCTTGTCATCTTTAGCAATGTCCATGGAGAATACATATGCTGGTCAGTCTAGTCTGGATATCGAAATCCGAGGCACATAATTGGCAGTTTGAACCTTGATCATGGAGGAAATGGTAGATAAAGCATCTGCGAACTGATTTTCGTCTCGAGGGATATACTCAAGTTTGACTATTGTGAAGAAAGTCAATAATCTCCTCGTGTAGTCGTGATATGGAATCAGATGCTCCTGGTGAGTGTACCATTTGTCGTTGGTCTGATTGATTACCAAAGCGGAATCTCCAAATACAGTTAATGTCTTGATCCTGAGGTCAATGGCTTCCTCAAGACCCATGATACAAGCTTCGTATTCAGCTTCGTTGTTAGTGCATGCAAATGTGAGTTTTGCCGAGAAAGGCATATGAAATCCTTTAGGTGTAATGAGCACTACACCAACTCCTCGACCATTCATATTGACAGCCTCATCAAACATCGTTGTCCATTATTTTTCTGGGTCAGGCCCTTCAGTGTGAACAGACTCTTCATGATCTTTTGCTTTTAGGAACATGATATCTTCATCAAGGAAGTCAAATCTCATTGGTTGGTAATCATCAATGGGTTTCTCAGCTAGATAGTCAGACAACACACTACCTTTGATTGCCTTTTGAGATGCGTAATGAATGTCATACTCTGCCAGAATCATTTGCCATCTTGCAACCCTTCCGGTAAGTGTTGGCTTCTCAAATATGTACTTGACGGGGTCCATTTTTGAGATTAATAAGGTAGTGTGAGTCAGCATATACTGTCTTAGTCGGCGAGTAGCCCACGCTAAAGCACAACAAGCTTTCTCGAGCAGTGAATAACGTTGTTCACAGTCGGTAAAATTTTTGCTTAGGTAGTATATTGCATACGCTTTTCGACCAGACTCGTCATGCTGGCCCAACACACACCCCATTGATCCTTCCAATACTGCCAGGTACATTATTAGAGGTCTTCCTTCAACTGGAGGCATAAGAATTGGAGGTTCTTGTAGGTACTCCTTGATTTTTTCAAAAGCCTTCTAACAATCTTCGTTCCACCTGACCGTTTGTTCCTTTCTTAACAATTTGAAGAGGGGCTCACAGGTTGCAGTGAGGTGAGATACGAACCTTGATATGTAGTTCAATTTACACAAGAACCCTCAAACTTCTTTTTCAGTCCTAGGTGCAGGCATCTCCTGAATGGCTTTGACTTTGTCAGGATCAACTTCAATTCCCTTTTCACTTACGATAAATCCCAGCAACTTACCAGACCGCACCCCGAACGTGCATTTGTTAGGGTTTAACTTCAGCTGATACTTTCTCAGACGCTTGAACAACTTCAGCAAATTTACTAGATGATCTTCTTCAGTAAGGGACTTGGCAATCATATCATCCATGTAGCATTCAATTTCTTTGTGGATCATATTATGGAATAGTCTTACCATAGCCCGTTGATAAGTCGCGCCGGCATTCTTCAGTCCAAAAGGTATTACCTTGTAACAAAACGTGCCCCAAGGTGTGATGAAGGTTGTTTTTTCCATGTCTTCGGTAGACATTCTAATCTGATTATACCCTGAAAATCCATCCATGAAAGAAAATACCGAGAACTGAGCTGTGTTGTCGACCAATACATCAATGTGAGGTAATAGGAAATCATTCTTTGGGCTAGCTCTGTTTAGGTCCCGGTAATCCACACACATCCGTACTTTGCCATCCTTTTTAGGCACTGGTACAATGTTAGCAACCCACGGCGGGTAACTAGTTACAGCAAGGAAACCAACGTCCCACTGTTTTTGTACTTCTTCCTTAATCTTCATGGCCATATCTGGACGCGTACGGCGTAACTTTTGCTTCACTGGAGGACAATCTTCTTTCAAAGGTAGCTTGTGCATAACAATATTCGTATCTAGACCTGGAATGTCTTGATAGGACCAAGCAAAGACGTCGACATATTCTCGAAGCATGTAAATAAGCTGCTCTTTTACTGAAGCCTGCAGACTGGCCCCAATCTTCACTTCTTTCAAATCCTCTTTGGTACCAAGATTAACTGTTTCAACCTCCTCCTGATGAGGGGTAATCACTTTCTCTTCTTGCCTCAACAACCTGGCTAACTCTTCAGGTAGCTCATAGTCTTCTTCAACCCCTTCATCAGCTTGATTAATTGGATTGTCGAAGTCATACAAGGTCATAGCAGTGCTGTTGTCGGTGTAATCTGGAGGATAATCTTTGCAAGGGTTGAGATTTGTTCGTTTTAGTGATCAATTTTAATCTTGTTTTAAAAAAGTGAAAATGAAGTTATTTATTTTGAAAACATTGTCATTTTATTGTTTTGTACAAAAGTGAAAAATGAAAAGACAGTGAGCAAAAAAAAGACTTGTTTGCAAAAGATGTCCGATATTCATTGATAATTCATTTGCACAAAATTACAATATGACCCTATTACAAAATGAGTCCTGACACCTTGGGCAAGATGTAGGACTTGATGCATGCTAAAAAAGGCAGGAAATAATAATTACTCTGTAGGAGTAACCCTTATAATTTCCTGGGAAGGCCAGTTAAGGACTTGGTGACCCGGGATCCTTGGACGTATCCAGCTCTCCAGGTTGAGGTCGCTTTCCTCCTCGTCTTCCAGGTTGTTAACAACATCTGGGGTGAGCATCCCCCCACTGATGAACTTGGGCTCCTTTGCAGCCTCTGATTGATCTTGTCGGAATGGTTTGTAACCCAAACCGAATTTGTCCTCCTTCTTCTCCACCGGTAGCAGCTTGCCCCAGCCTTGGGCATTACCATCTTCAAAAACCTTTCGGGCTTGCTGATAGGAGACTATTGAAGTACCCATCCTATCCTCCTGGGATAGAGCAAATACTTCAGTCGTCGCTGTTGCACCCCAAAATTTGCCCTCACAAGACATATTATGAGGTTCACAAGACCTCTCATGAGGTTCACAAGGTTCACAAGACATCTTATGAGGTTCACAAGGTTCACAAAGTTCACAATTAGTCAGAAGATTTGACAATTCCCTCAGACAATGCATCCTCCTAAGCAGTGCATCCTAAACTAGGGTTTTGACTTTAATCAGGCTAAATGGATTTCCAAGACTTCAAGTGAGCTTCATAACATCTTATATGTGTTTAAGAATCCCCATGACAAGTTTCAAGACTTTTCTCAAAGGTTTGCTCAGTCAGATGATCAGATAGGTTAAAATCAGTCAAAGCAGTTAAAAAGTCAAACTGAGGCCAACTATGGTCAAACCAAAGTCAAACTTCATGATTTTTTTGCCAAAATCAAGTATATAAAGTAAAATTCATCATTTGATCAAGGGTTGATCATGATTCATCAAGGAGATTTCAGATCATCAAGAATCAGGAGTTTCTAAATTAGGGTTTCCTTAGGAAAAGTCAACTGAACTTTGACCATCCATAACTTTCACATGCTTCATCAAAATTTTCCCATCCAAAGCTCATTTTGAAGGAAATTGAATTCTCTACAACTTTGTGTCTCACAAGCCAAGCCCAAAAATGCTTCATTTGGAAGGTATGAGCTAAGACATTATAGGTCCTTTTAAAAGTCAACAAAAAGTCAACAACTTCAAAAGAGCATAACTTGAGAATGGTAAAAGATATGGACATGAAACCAATGGGGTTGGTTAGAGGACTCTTTAAGCTTTCCAAAATGTCCAATAACACCCTCATAGCATTAAAATTGAAGGATTTGTGCCCTTGCAAAGTTGGGAAATATTTGGGAGGTTTATGAAGCAAATAGGGCCTTAAAACCAAATTCTTCCAAATGGGCTTGCAATTTTGTGATCCAAACTTTAACATGAAATCATGCACGACCCAATCCTCATTTATTCAGATTTTTATTATTTTTATTTTTATTTATTTTTATTTTATTCATTTAAAACCATTTTAAATCAAAATAAAATATATAAATCAAATATTTGAATGAGATATTGCTTCTAGAAAATCATAAATATTGCTTGGATCAGATTGATATGCAAATTATGGTGATAGTCTTAAAATAGCAAGGTTGGATCAAAAGATATTCAAGTTTTAAGGCATGATCTTTTTCAATCTTCCATGACCAAAATATCCAAAGGATAGCCCAACTTTTTGACCTAATTCAGTTCACTATATGTACACAAACTCATCACAATGTAGAGGGACGAAATTGGCAGCCTCCAAGAACACTCTTGAGATTCAAATTTTCATTGAAATTTTAAATTTCGGATTCTATTTTGCAGGGGGATTTAAGGTAATCTAAGGACATAGACATGATCCTTGTGCATCATTGATACGATCTCAATGCTTGGCATCATCAAAATCATCCCTGAATGCATAACCCGAACCTCTTTTGCTCTTGAATTTGAATTTTTCGATTCCATTTATTTAGCTAATGTCAACTGATTTTGTTGTTTGATTTGTGTTAGTCATGAGTTGTAGATGATTTCTGGACATTTTCGTGAAGAAGCATAGCCTAGAACTTGACTTGCCATTGTTAGGGTTTTGGTTACCAAATTAGGGTTTCCCAAGAAACCAAATATAAATGAATTTGAAGAACATGACTATTGATAACAGTTCCTCATCACTAAAATGCAGATCCTCATCCACTCTGGATCCTGTTGATAACAGTTCTACTATTGCCAATTATAATTTCGAGAATCCGATCTATCAAGCTGAAGATGGAAATGAGGACGATTGTGAAGTACCTGTAGAGCTTGCTAGGTTGTTACAACAAGAAGAGAAAGCTATACAGCCACATGAAGAGCCAGTCGAAGTTGTGAATCTGGGAACTGAAGAAAACAGGAAAGAAGTCAAGATAGGGGCTGAATTAGAGGATAGTGTCAAGAGCAGATTGATTCAGATGTTACATGATTATGTGGAGATTTTTGCTTGGTCCTATGAAGATATGCCAGGGTTGGATACAGACATTGTGGTTCATCGTTTACCAGTAAAAGAAGATTGTCGTCCAAAGAAGCAGAAGGTTCGTCGCATGCGTCCTGAAATGTCAGAGAAGATTAAGGCAAAGGTAATGAAACAGTTTGATGCAGGGTTCTTAGCTGTGACTTCTTATCCTCAGTGGGTTGCAAATGTGGTACCTGTGCCTAAGAAAGATGGTAAGGTACGTATGTGTGTAGACTACAGAGATTTGAATAAGGCCAGCCCCAAAGATGACTTTCCACTTCCTCATATTGATGTTCTGGTAGACAACACTGCTCAGCATAAAGTATTCTCGTTCATGGATGGTTTCTCTGGTTACAATCAAATCAAGATGGCACCTGAAGATATGGAAAAGACAACATTTGTTACACAGTGGGGCACTTTTTGTTATAAGGTGATGCCATTTGGTTTGAAGAATGCAGGGGCAACATATCAGCGTGCTATGGTGGCTTTATTTCACGATATGATTCATCATGAGATAGAGGTATATGTGGATGATATGATAGCCAGGTACCAGAATGAATAGCAACATCTTGATCATCTGCATATGTTATTTGAGAGATTGAAGAAATAAAAGTTGAGATTGAGCCCAAACAAGTGTACTTTTGGAGTAAGATCAGGTAAACTCCTGGGTTTCATTGTCAGTGGAAAAGGTATTGAAGTAGACCCCGCGAAAGTGAAAGCTATACAAGAAATGCCGGCTCCCCGTACTGAGAAGGAAGTTAGAGGTTTCTTGGGACGATTGAATTACATTGCAAGATTTATTTCCCAATTAACTGCTACCTGTGAGCCAATCTTCAAGCTATTAAAGAAAGATCAGGTAATGGAGTGGAATGATGAGTGCTAGACGGCATTTGATGAAATCAAGAAATATCTGCTAGAACCACCAATTTTGATGCCACTAGTTGATGGAAGACCCTTGATTATGTACTTAACAGTGTTAGACAACTCAATGGGGTGTGTGTTGGGGCAACATGACGAGTCTGGTCGAAAAGAGCAGGCAATATACTACCTTAGCAAAAAGTTTACCGACTGTGAAACAAGATACTCACTGCTCGAGAAAACTTGTTGCGCTTTGGCATGGGCTGCTCGCCGACTAAGACAGTATATGTTGACTCATACTACCTTATTGATTTCGAAGATGGATCCAATCAAGTACATATTCGAGAAACCTGCTCTCTCCGGAAGAATAGCAAGATGGAAAATGATCTTGACAGAATATGACATACAGTACACTACTCAGAAGGCCATTAAAGGAAGTGTTGTGGCTGATCATTTGGCTCATCAAGCAGTGGATGATTATCAGTCAATGAGTTTTGAGTTCCCCGATGAAGACATTATGATTATTATCAAAGAACCTGGACAATATGACGGACCTGAACAAAGATCCTGATGGACTATGGTTTTTGATGGAGCTTCTAATGCACTTGGTAATGGATTTGGTGTTGTGATTAGTTCCCCTGAAGGTTGTCATACCCCGATTACTGCCAGACTTTGTTTCTATTATACCAATAACATGGCTGAGTATGAGGCATGTATCCTGGGTATCAAAGCTGCCATTGATATGAAGATTCAGTTCCTAGACGTATATGGAGATTCAGCCCTGGTAGTAAGTCAGATCAAAGGAGATTGGGATACCAAGCACGATAATCTCATTCCATACAGAGAGCATGTGTTGTCTTTGATCCCACATTTCAAAGAGATTACCTTTGGACATATTCCACGAAGAGAGAATCAATTGGCAGATGCTTTAGCCACCATGGCATCCATGTTTGAGATCAGCTGGGATGATGAGGCTCCCAAGATTACTATTGATAGATTTTAAAAGCCTGCATACTGCAATGAGATTGACACTGAAGAAGCAGAGGAGAAGCCTTGGTTCTATGAAGTGAAAAGATATCTTGAAGCCCAGGAGTTCCCTGAAGGGGCATCTGTCAAAGATAGAAAGTTTCTGAGAAGGTTTTCTGCTAAGTTCTTTTTGAGTAATGACATTTTGTACAAGCGCAATCATGATTCAACTTTGCTTCGTTGTGTGGATAAGAAGGAAGCAACATAGATTATGGAAGACATGCATGATGGGATCTTTGGCACTCATTTTAGTGGTCATACTATGGCAAAGAAGATATTGACAACAGGTTACTATTGGTCTACCATGGAAGCTGACTGCTATCAACATTCCAGAACGTGTCACAAGTGTCAAATCTATGCTGATAAAGTACATATACCTCCATCACCATTGAATGTGTTGACTGCTCCTTGGCCTTTTGCCATGTGGGGCATTGATATGATTGGTGAGATCAAGCCGACTGCTTCTAATGGGCATCGTTTCATCCTGGTCGCTATTGATTACTTCACGAAGTGGGTGGAGGCAGCTTCATTTGCATCTGTTACTAAGAATGTGGTGGCTCGATTCATTAAGAATAATCTCATATGTAGGTATGGCATCCCTGAAAGGATTATTACTGACAATGGCTCTAATCTGAACAACACTATGATTACTGATCTCTGCACGTAGTTCAAGATTAAGCACCACAACTCTTCTCCGTATCGTCCAAAGATGAATGGGGCAATAGAAGCTGCTAATAAGAACATTAAGAAGATTATACAAAAGATGTCTGTCACTTATAAGGACTGGCATGAAATGTTACCATTTTCTCTTCATGGTTATCGTACTACAATACGTACTTCAACAGGGGCAACCCCATTCTCCTTAGTATATGGTATGGAAGCAGTTCTACCCATTGAAGTTCAGATTCCCTCCTTAAGAATTATGAAGGATGCAGGCTTGGATGAAGATGAGTGGATTCAAACCCGAATTGACCAGATAAATTTGATTGATGAAAAGAGGTTAGCAGCAGTTTGTCATGGCCAGATGTACCAGAAACGAATGATCAAAGCTTTTAATAAGAAGGTTAAGCCAAAGGTATATCAGGCAGGTGACTTGCTAATCAAGCGTATCATATTACCACAGGGTGATCCTAGGGGCAAGTGGACTCCTACATATGAAGGACCATTTGTAGTCAAAACAGTATTCTCAGGAGGTGCCATGATACTTACTACTATGGATGGTGAAGACTTCCCGTAGCCTGTAAACGCAGACATAGTTAAAAAATACTACGCATAAAAAGAGACCCGCTAGGTTGACTGGCCTAGGCAAAAATAAGGGCATCCCGACGAACCATAAGGGTTCGGGCAAAAATTAGGGATATATATAAAAAAAATGTACACCCGGCAAGTCGAAAACCTGAAAAGGCGGCTTGGGCAAAAAAGGGTATCCCGGTGGATTGAAAACCTGAAAAGGCAGTCCAGGAAAAAGTTAGGGATTAAAGCGTATGACTATGTCTCGTTTGGATCACCCATGAAACTACAACCAGTTGTGCTACTTATCAAGCTCGAACAGATAAAGCTCAATCCAATCATTTCCGTCTCAACAGAAGAAGATGAGATACTTGAAGATAATGGCAATAGTAGAATTGAAACTCAATAGGATTATTTCCCACATAGCTGATTTTCTCTGTTTTGTAAAAAATTTACAACGAATTCCTCTTACTAGGATTTCTGTCTCCTTGTACAAACTTGCCTATGTATAGGTCACTTTGTGATATAAATAAAATTCCATCTTTTGAATCCAGATTTACTCTTACCCTATTTACATAAGCGAAACATCCATTGGTTGTGTTTGAATGTATGTATGCTTTTGAATATGATTGATGTTTACCAGAAATGCATAAAATGCTTAATATGATTGATGTTTACCAGAAATGCATGAAAATGCAGTAATAGTATTTACTAAAGACGAACGAGGGAAGGAATTCAACGAAGCTTCGCCGGTTCATCCCCACTAGACAGCTACAAGTTCCCCAATAGGGAAAATCCATCTTCATAAATACTTCGAGTCACATCTCCCCTGGAATTTATGTCCATCTCTTTTATCCTCAGTCGGGATACTCAGGAAATTATTCTTTCAACAGGAGTACGACAAATGAAGACGGGAGGTTATGGATACCATACTATCGAACGAAGACGGGAGGTTATGGATACCATACTATCGAACGAAGATGGGAGGTTATGAATACCATACTATCAAACGAAGACGGGAAGTTATGAATACTATATTATCAAACGATATGGGAACGAGTTCCTCATATTCTTCAGCAACAAATCGGAATTTATTTTCCCTGGCCAACAGTTGTTATACAAAGATATCCAGACGCTTCAGGCTGCATGATTCATACATACATCATCTACATCATACCATAACATACATATCCATAAGTACATAATACATTACTTAAGTGCATCATACTATGCATGCATACATAATGCATAAACTAATATTTTCCTTGCAGGATAGTTATATGCAGGTAAAACAATACCAACAACTTATACCTCGGGACGTTGTTTATCCTCCTGAAAGCTATCATGACTTTGGGCCGTTGTTTATCTTCCCAAAAGTCATATCATTACCTTGGGCCGTTGTTTATCTTCCCAAGTACCCTATCATGACTTTGGGCCGTTGTTTATCTTCCCAAAAGTTATACCCTTACCTTGGGCCGTTGTTTATCTTCCCAAGAACTCTATCATGACTTTGGGCCGTTGTTTATCTTCCCAAAAGTTATACCATTATTTTGGGTCGTTGTTTATCTTCCAAAAAGCTATTCCATTACCTTGGGCCGTTGTTTATCTTCCCAAAGGTAATGTTGGGACGTTGTTTATCTTCCCAAAAGCTATATCTTCTTACTTTGGACTACCTTATTCTCCAAGAAATATATCAGAAGAACTAATCCTGACGTTCTTTTGACCCTTAAGAACAAATCCTGACGTTCTTTAGGATACCTCCAGAAGAGATAATTATCACAAGATTCATTTCTACTGGTCCATTCAACAACTCAACTCATGTTGCATAAATGATTCAGAGACGGCTTATACAAAGACCTAGTACTGATATCCAATATCAACATAAAGACATCATCATATGCTGATACTCTAGATGGCATCTCTAAGCCCATCTCCAATTCTTCCAAGTAGCATCCTTAAGCCCACTAAAGCACATACAATTAATCATTAGTATTACTCTACGCACCTGAGTGCAAATTTTTGGGCTTTTGTGTTCAATCCCCTTCAACCTTCCAGGTCACGAATGGCACATATACCAATCTAACCCCTCAGGTTTCAGAAAATTGAACAGGGGCAGTTGTTGCACCCCAAAATATGCCCTCACAAGACATCTTATGAGGTTCACAAGGTTCACAAGACCTCTCATGAGGTTCACAAGGTTCACAAGACATCTTATGAGGTTCACAAGGTTCACAAAGTTCACAATTAGTCAGAAGATTTCACAATTCCCTCAGACAATGCATCCTCCTAAGCAGTGCGTCCTAAACTAGGGTTTTGACTTTAATCAGGCTAAATGGATTTCCAAGACTTCAAGTGAGCTTCATAACATCTTATATGTGTTTAATAATCCCCATGACAAGTTTCAAGACTTTTCTCAAAGGTTTGCTCAGTCAGATGATCAGATAGGTTAAAATCAGTCAAAGCAGTTAAAAAGTCAAACTGAGGCCAACTATGGTCAAACCAAAGTCAAACTTCATGATTTTTTTGCCAACATCAAGTATATAAATTAAAATTCATCATTTGATCAAGGGTTGATCATGATTCATCAAGGAGATTTCAGATCATCAAGAATCAGGAGTTTCTAAATTAGGGTTTCCTTAGGAAAAGTCAACTGAACTTTGACCAGCCATAACTTTCACATGCTTCATCAAATTTTTCCCATCCAAAGCTCATTTTGAAGGAAATTGAATTATCTACAACTTTGTGTCTCACAAGCCAATCCCAAAAATGCTTCATTTGGAAGGTATGAGCTAAGACATTATAGGTCCTTTTAAAAGTCAACAAAAAGTCAACAACTTCAAAAGAGCATAACTTGATAATGGTAATAGATATGGACATGAAACCAATGGGGTTGGTTAGAATACTCTTTAAGCTTTCCAAAATGTCCAAGAACACCCTAATAGCATTAAAATTGAAGGATTTGTGACCTTGCAAAGTTGGGAAATATTTGGGAGATTTATGAAGCAAATAGGGCCTTAAAACCAAATTCTTCCAAATGGGCTTGCAATTTTGTGATCCAAACTTTAACATGACATCATGCACGACCCAATCCTCATTTATTCAGATTTTTATTATTTTTATTTTTATTTATTTTTATTTTATTCATTTAAAACCATTTTAAATCAAAATAAAATATATAAATCAAATATTTGAATGAGATATTGCTTCTAGAAAATCATAAATATTGCTTGGATCAGATTGATATGCAAATTATGGTGATAGTATTAAAATAGCAAGGTTGGATCAAAAGATATTCAAGTTTTAAGGCATGATCTTTTTCAATCTTCCATGACCAAAATATCCAAAGGATAGCCCAACTTTTTGACCTAATTCAGTTCACTATATGCACACAAACTCATCACAATGCAGGGGGACGAAATTGGCAGCCTCCAAGAACACTCTTGAGATTCAAATTTTCATTGAAATTTTAAATTTCGGATTCTATTTTGCAGGGGGATTTAAGGTAATCTAAGGACATAGACATGATCCTTGTGCATCATTGATACGATCTTAATGCTTGGCATCATCAAAATCATCCCTGAATGCATAACCCGAACCTCTTTTGCTCTTGAATTTGAATTTTTCGATTCCATTTATTTAGCTAATGTCAACTGATTTTGTTGTTTGATTTGTGTTAGTCATGAGTTGTAGATGATTTCTGGACATTTTCGTGAAGAAGCATAGCCTAGAACTTGACTTGCCATTGTTAGGGTTTTTGTTACCAAATTAGGGTTTCCCAAGAAACCAAATATAAATGAATTTGAAGAACATGAATAGACTGTGTGAATCTTAAGGAACTCATTGACATAATCAATTTGATGAAATCGTACCATTTGCTTGCTGTTTGAAATTCGCAGGTTATGAGTATTAAGAATTCGAAGGAAAATGCGTAGGTGATTTGGCAGGAAAATTCGTAGGTATCAAGGAGGAAGATGAAGTTCTGGCGCCAGAATGAAATTCAAATATAGATTAAATATTTTATTAATTGGTTTCTGTTATATTTCAACTATGTAGTAATGGCTCAGATGGTAAGCATTCGCGTGAATGAAGATCAAGACAGGGGTTCGAATACCACCTCCAACATATTTTTTTGCTTTATTTCCCTTATGTTTTTCAGGCTAAAAATATAATAACCAGTGTTCATTCTATATTCACAAGCGCACGCTTGGTCTGGTGGCAGTGGTGTTGGTCCAAGAGATGGCAAGCCTAGGGCCTGGGTTCGAATCCCAACCCCAGATATGTTTTCTTTCTCCTTTTCTTTCTTTTATTTTATTTGTTTATATTTTATAATTAAATTAATTTCTTAAAATGTTAAAATGAATATATATATTATTTCTTATACCTGAAATTCATGTTTTTTTTAATCAAACTTTATTTTCAAAATTTAATTATTTATATGTTCATATTATTAAATAAATATAATTTGTAAATAAATGAATTTGTGTTGTAAATTAATAAATAAAACCCTAATTCTATTTTTTTAAAACTCATAAACCCTAATTTATTTTGATTAACCCTAATAATATTTTATAAACCCTAATTATCTTGTAAATATCAATTTATTTATTTATAGATTTTGATTTGTCCATATTATATGTAATTGTTATATATAAACAACTTGAATAATTTAATTAATTAGTAAACCCTAATTTATTTTCCTAAAAAACAATTAAAAAAACCCTAACTTTATTTTATTAAATTAATTTTTTGTTACATGTTTATTTAATTGTAATTAGCAAATATTTTATAATATGTATATAAATTTAAATCATTAGAATAATTAGTCATATTTATTAATATATAATTATTATCATTTATTCCTTTTATTAAAAATCTAAAAATTAATTATTTATTTAAAATTGAACTTTTATTATATTATATTATTATGCTAATTTTTTCTTCTTATATTTATTTTGTTTATTATTACTAACTTCTTTATTTATTATGTGATTATTTATTTAATTTATCTTATTATTCTTATTATTACTAACCCATTTACTTATTTATTTACTATATGCTTATTTATTTTAATTATTATAATGTAATTGTATCCATTATGTAATAGTTGTAGTAATTTTTATTATTTATTTTTAATTGCTATGGTTAGTGTAGATGTTTAAGAATTGGCAGAATTTTTGACCAACAAGAAATGTTGAATTCAGTTCAGAATGTCCTATCAGATGTTGGGACATTATCAAACAGAGTATATGAACTTATATCAGGATGTCTCATCAGATGTTAGGACATTGTGTTAATAACTTAAGTTCAGTTTTTCAGGATGTCCCAACAGATGTTGAGACATCTCAAACCTGCTTCCAGAATTAATTATTGATTAACAGATCAGAGATTTTTAAGGAGAGTTATCTGGAATTAATTAATGATGGATAAAAACAGAACAAGGCGCATCTGTAGGGAGTTTTATATTGAAGATTCAGTTTAAAACAGAAGACCTAAAAGCACCTAGAATCTAGGAGGTAACAAACCCTAATTCAAGGTGGAAGCTGCTGCGCATTAGGGCTGGATCATTCTACAGAAAGCCCAAAATTCAGATACCTATTTAATTAACAGAAACTCATAGAATTGAGTACGAATTTCAGAAGACCAAATAGGGTGTCTAGTGTTTTAATAGCAGGTTGTGTTTTATGTACCACTTTATGAGCTTTTAAGCAAAAGTGCATTTGTGACTTGATTGAAACTGTGAAGTAAGATCAAGCTGTATTGTTTGAAGGATGTCTTCAATTTCTGTAAACTTGTAAACTTGATCACTGTGTGATTGAGGGGGAGTGAGTAGGGTACTCTTATCTAAGGTGTGTCTTAGGTAGAAATTGCATTGGATAGTTATTAAGTGATAGATTAAACAGGGTGGTTTAAGTCTAGAATTAATATTACTTATAGTGGATTTCCTCCTGGCTTGGTAGCCTCCAGATGTAGGTGTGGTTATACACTGAACTGGGTTAACAAACTTCTGTGTTGTTTACTTTTCTTGCTATTTAAGTTTTGGTTAAATTTGTCAAGTGTCCTATCAAGTGTTGGGACATCTCTTAGGACATCTCATACCTGATCACAGAATTTCAATTGGCATCAGAGCAGGCACCCTGCCTGTTTATACTGGGTGAGATCTAGGGAAAACAAATTCTGTAACATGGACAGAGATATAGGGTCAGTAAATAGACCACCTATACTGGATGGATCTAATTATGACTACTGGAAGCCAAGAATGATTGCATTCTTAAGATCACTTGACAACAGGGCATGGAGAGCAGTCAATGTTGGATGGGATCATCCTGTCCAAGACACCAAAGATGGAACAAAAGTGCTGAAACCTGAAGAAGAATGGAGTAAGGAGGAAGAAGATTCAGCACTAGGCAACTCAAAAGCCTTAAATGCTTTATTCAATGGCATTGATAGGAACATTTTCAGACTTGTTCATCATTGTGAGCTGGCCAAAGATGTTTGGGACACTCTCAAAACAACTCATGAAGGAACATCAAAAGTAAAAATGTCAAGACTTCAACTTCTCACCACCAAGTTTGAAAACTTGAGAATGAAGGAAGATGAATCAATTCATGAGTTCTACATGAACATCTTGGATATAGCCAATACTTCTGGAGCTTTGGGAGAAAAGATGACTGATGAAAAGCTTGTAAGAAAGATTCTCAGATCTTTGCCAAAAAGATTTGACATGAAAGTCACAGCAATAGAAGAAGCTCAAGACATATGCTCCATGAAAGTTGAAGAACTCATTGGCTCCCTTCAAACTTTTGAGATGGGAATGAATGACACAAATGTTAAAAAGAACAAAAGCATAGCATTGGTGTCAAATACTGATGAAGAAGAAGATGATGAATCAGAAAATGGTAAAAGCTTATCAGAAAACCTAGCTATGCTTGGAAGACAATTCAAACAGATTCTCAGAGGAATGGATGGCAAATCCAAATCCAGTGGAAAATACACAAACTCTTCTGAGAACAGGAGACCTTATGATGCTAATAAAAAGTCAAATTATGCTGAAAAGACCAGTCAAGAAAAAGTCAAATGCCATGGATGTGAAGGATATGGACACATCAAGAAGGAATGTCCTACCTTCTTAAAAAGACAAAAGAAGGGACTATCTGTAACCTGGTCTGATGAAGACTCAGGAGGAGATTCAGAAGAAGAATCAGCTAAGCATATTACTGCTTTAGCTGGACTGTGTGAATATGATAGTGATTCCAGTTGTGGAGAGCTTACTTATGAAGAACTTGAGCAAGCATTCAAAGATCTATACAAAAGAAGCTCTGAAATATGCAGTGAGGTTATAAAGCTAAAGAAGCAGAATGAGACATTAGAAGATGAAAAAGCAAATGATCAAGAAATCATTGACACCTTGAAAAGTGAAGTAAGTCTTCTCAACTCCAAGTTGGAACATATGTCCAAATCTGTTAGAATGTTGAACAGCAGCTCAAATACACTGGATGTGATTCTCAACAACAATAAGCACTCAGGGGATAAAAGTGGACTGGGATTTAACAGAGCAAATAAAGATGAATCTAGCTCTAGCAAAACAGCTTCAAAATCCATACAGTCTAACAAGATGTCCCAACAGATGCTTCAACATCATGAAAGAAACACAAAGTCAAACATAATGTTCCAACAGATGTCTCAACATTCTGAAAAGAACAAAATGAAGAAGAAGTATCAAAGATGGAGATGCCATCACTGTGGAAGATTTGGACATATCAAACCTCATTGTTATAAGCTACATGGATATCCAAATCAGATGTATCAGCAACCTTCCAAGCAGAAAGTAGAAGGTACCAAGAAAGTGCTGCATAGACATCAAAGAAATCAGCAATCTCCTAAGCAAAAGACAGAGGTCATCAAGAAAGTGTGGAGACCAAAAGCCAGCATTTAAACTGATCAAAGTCACATACCCAAGAACAAGATCAACAATCAATCTTGGAGATCAGCTGATAAACAACACACAGGGCAGAGGCATCAAAAGAAATCTCAACTCATCTGGTCAAAGAAAAATACTGCATACATAGCACATACATCACTGAGAGTATCAGCTAAAGAAGACTGGTACTTTGACAGTGGATGTTCAAGACACATGACTGGATTGAAGAATTTGCTAGTAAACTTAAAATCACATTCATCCAGGTATGTGACCTTTGGAGATGGAGCTAAAGGAGAAATCAAGGGAGTTGGAACCTTGGACTGTCAAGATGTTCCAAGACTAGATGATGTGCTGCTTGTTAAAGGTTTAACTGCTAACCTGATCAGTATAAGTCAGTTATGTGATCAAGGGTACAGTGTAAACTTTACCAAAACTGAATGCATAGTGACTAACAATGAACAAGAGGTTGTAATGAAAGGAGCTAGATCTAAAGACAATTGTTACATGTGGGAACCACAAGACTTTAGTCTCACTTCAACCTGCTCTCTAGCTAAAGAAGAAGAAGTGAAACTGTGGCACCAAAGACTAGGTCATCTTCATTTCAGAGGCATAAAGAAGATCATATCTATGGATGCTGTAAGAGGTATTCCTAAACTGAAGATTGATGATGGCAAAATATGTGGTGAATGTCAAATAGGCAAGCAAACCAAGATGTCCCATCCAAAGCTCCAACATCTGACAACTTCCAAAGTTTTGGAACTTTTACATATGGATCTTATGGGACCTATACAGGTTGAAAGTCTTGGTGGTAAGAGGCATGCTTATGTGGTGGTTGATGACTTTTCAAGATATACATGGATAAATTTCATCAAAGAAAAGTCTGATGTATTTGATGTATTCAAAGAATTATGCCAAAGATTACAAAGAGAAAAATCCAGCTGTGTAATCAGAATAAGAAGTGATCATGGAAAGGAATTTGAGAATCAAAAGTTCTTAGATTTCTGCTCTTAAGAAGGAATCAATCATGAATATTCTTCACCAATCACTCCTCAACAGAATGGGATTGTTGAGAGGAAGAATAGAACTATTCAAGAATCTGCAAGAGCTATGATCCATGCAAAAAAGTTACCTCTGTACTTCTGGGATGAAGCTATGAACACTGCCTGTTACATTCATAACAGAGTTACCTTAAAGAAAGGAACTTTGTCCACAATATATGAAGTCTGGAAGGGCAGAAAACCCACAGTTAAGTATTTCCATGTATTTGGAAGTAACTGTTATATTCTGGCAGATAGGGAGCAAAGAAGAAAAATGGATCCTAAAAGTGATGAAGGGATTTTCCTTGGATACTCCATAAACAGCAGAGCATATAGAGTATTTAATTCTAGAACCAAGGTTATCATGGAGTCCATAAATGTGATAATTGATGATGCTCCTACAGATGTCCCAGAAGATGTTGGAACATCTGTTGATATCAAGATTGAAGCTGAAGAAAAGAATGATCAATATAACTTCACTCAAACTGATACAAGGACAGAAGAATCCAGCAAACCTCCCTCCATCAGAATACAGAAGGATCATCCCAAAGAATTGATCATTGGTGATCCTAACAGAGGTGTGAGCACTAGATCAAGAGAAGTGATTTCAGGTTCTTGTTTTGTTTCCAAAATAGAACCTAAAAACATCAAGGAAGCCCTCACTGATGAATACTGGATTTGTGCTATGCAAGAGGAATTAGGTCAATTCACAAGGAATGAAGTGTGGAATCTTGTTCCTAGACCTGATGACATAAATGTGATTGGAACAAAATGGGTGTATAAGAACAAATCAAATGAACAAGGAGTTGTTACAAAGAACAAAGCTAGACTTGTAGCTCAAGGATACACTCAAATTGAAGGGGTAGACTTTGATGAAACCTTTGCACCAGTAGCAAGGCTTGAATCAATCAGACTGCTGTTGGGAATTGCTTGTATCTTGAAGTTCAAGCTATTTCAAATGGATGTGAAAAGTGCCTTTTTAAATGGCTACCTTAATGAAGAAGTATATGTAGAACAGCCTAAAGGATTTGTTGATCCAAGCTGTCCAAATCATGTATACAAACTAAAGAAGGCACTTTATGGTTTGAAGCAAGCTCCAAGGGCATGGTATGAAAGACTGACCACATTTCTTATCAAGCAAGGATACAGAAAAGGTGGGATTGATAAAACCCTGTTTGTTAAAGATGAAGAAGGAAATGTCATGATTGCTCAAATATATGTTGATGACATTGTGTTTGGTGGGATGTCTGATAAGATGGTCAAACATTTTGTCAAGCAGATGGAATCTGAATTTGAAATGAGCCTAGTAGGAGAGTTAACCTACTTTCTTGGTCTGCAAATAAAGCAAATGGAAGACTCAATGTTCATTTCCCAAAGTAAGTACTCCAAGAACATAGTCAAGAAATTTGGAATGGAAAATGCTACTCATAAGAGAACTCCTGCCCCCACACATTTGAAGCTGACTAAAGATGAAAAGGGTGAGAGTGTAGATCAAAGCTTATACAGAAGCATGATTGGAAGCTTGTTATACTTAACTGCTAGCAGACCTGATATAGCATTTGCAGTAGGTGTATGTGCAAGATATCAAGCTGATCCAAAAGTCAGTCATCTCAATCAAGTCAAGAGAATTCTTAAATATGTTAATGGTACTTGTGACTATGGCATAATGTACTTTCATGGCTGCAAACCAATTCTCACTGGCTTCTGTGATGCTGATTGGGCTGGAAGTGCAGATGACAGAAAAAGCACTTCAGGAGGGTGTTTCTTTCTAGGAAACAACTTGATTTCCTGGTTCAGTAAGAAACAAAATTGTGTATCCTTATCTACAGCTGAAGCAGAATACATAGCAGCTGGAAGCAGTTGTTCTCAGTTGGTTTGGATGAAGCAAATGCTCACTGAGTACAATGTCCCACAGGATGTCATGACATTGTACTGTGACAACTTAAGTGCAATCAACATATCAAAGAATCCTATCCAACATAGTAGGACCAAGCATATTGATATCAGACATCATTTCATCAGAGATCTTGTAGAAGAAAAGGTGATTTCATTGGAGCATGTAGCTACAAATCTGCAGTTAGCTGATATCTTTACCAAAGCATTGGATGCTACACAATTTGAGAACTTAAGGGGCAAACTTGGAATCTGTTTATGTGATATTTAGCAGTTAATGAGATGTGCCAACATGTCATATGACATTGTATGGCATCAGTTCCAGATGGCAAAACCAGTCTGGACAAGATCCTTGGGAATTTCATTCCTAATCATTTGCACTGTAACAGCTACTTATTTAGTAACTGTTTATAAGCAGCTATCAAGATTCTCATCATACTATCACAAGCGAATCACTTTAACTAGCTATCCTTCAGAAATCATAAACCCTAAAGCTGTTCATCCATCTTCCTCAACAATGTCTCAAAACCCTAACACAACTGAGGAAGTTCTCAACAAGGAAGACGTAGTTCATGCCACTCCCATCTCTGTGGTACCAATGCAATCAACACCATTGGACGAACTCAGGGGAAGCGTTTCTCACACTAAAAAGGCAAGAACTCCAAAGAGAGCTAAAGACCAAGTCTGCAGCAAGGCTAAAGGAGGCATTCCTTCTCCTGCTAACATGCCCCCAAAATCCTCAAAATATGTGGATGATTCCATCAAGGATATTGTCAACCAAATCCTTTTTGAACAGAGAGTGGTGAGTGGGATCTCTGTTCCTCTAAACACAATGCCTGCACCTCAAGAAGAACAAGCTCAAGATGCAGAGGACACTCCTGCAGAACAAGATGTCCCAACAGATGTTGGAACATCTGAAGATAAGAAAAAGAACTCATCTGATGTTGACTTGGAACAAACTGAGGACCAGAATAAGGCCTCAAATGAAAATGATGAAGAAGTCTCTGAGGATCAGACCAAAGCCTCAAATGAAGATCAAATCCCTGCTGATCAACCAGCTGAAGAGGAGGCTGCTCAATCTCCTCCAGTGGTAAACCTGGAGCAGGACTCTGATGCAGAGATCATAGCCTCTGTTAGACCTAGCATAGCCAAAAGACTCAGGTCCAGGAAAGGAAAGATGCAAGCTGAAGCTGAAATTCCTGAGAAGAAGAAAGCCTCCCCAAAGAAAGGCAAGGCTAAAGCTACCTTTGGTCCAACAAAATCATGGAGCAAAGTCCAAACCCAGAAGAGAAAAGCTGCAACATCATCAGATTCAGAAGTTGAATCAGATGTCCCAACATCTCCTCCCAAGAAGAGACCAGCACCATCCAGAGCTTCAACTGCTGTTCCAGAAGCTCCCTTGGACAACATATCATTCCATCATGTCTCTAGTGTTAACAGATGGAAGTATGTGTACCAAAGAAGGGTTACCCTGGAAAGAGAACTGAGCAGCAATGCACTTGAGTGCACAGAACTGATTGATCTCATCTCTGCTGCAGGACTATTCAAAACAGTCTCAGACCTCTCTCCCTGCTATGAACTTCTTGTCAAAGAGTTCATTGTGAATCTTCAGGAGGATTGCTCAAATGGTAAGTCCTCTGAGTTTAGAAAAGTTTTTGTTAGAGGAAAATGTGTAGAGTTTTCTCCTCAAATCATCAATCAGTATCTAGGAAGAGAAACAGATGGACCCAATGAGCTAGGTAAGACAGATAATCAAGTCTGTAAGGTGATCACTGCAAACCAGGTCAAGGCATGGCCTGTGAAGGGAAAGCTCTCAGTGAGCATGCTTACCAGAAAGTATGCCATGCTGAACAGGATTGGTACTGCTAACTGGGTGCCTACCAACCACACTTCTTCAATCTCAACTGGTCTGGCCAGATTCATCTATGCTGTGGGAACTCAAACCAAGATGGACTATGGAGCTTACATTTTTGATCAGACCATGAAGCATGCCAGCTCCTCTGCAACAAAGCTGCCAATAGCTTTTCCTTCATTGCTATGTGGTATAATATTAAGCCAATATCCTGGGATTTTAACTGAGAAGGACACAGTCTGCAAGAGAGAAAGCCTCATGGCTTTTCACTACAAGTTATTCCTCAGTCATCATGCAGCAGATGTTGAAGCACCTTCTGGGACATCTGCAGGTCCTTCAACTGCTAAGAATCCAATCTCCAAGAAGGCTTTAATTGCTGAACTCAAAAGCACCTGCAAAGAGCTTGAAACTAGAAAGCAGAAGCTTGAGGAAATCATTCAAAGGTTGGAGAGTGAAGAAAACCAGACAGCTGCCTCTGATGAAGACAGTGCATCTGATGAAGAAAGTGAAGCTGATGAAGAAACAGAAGTTGAGGAAGAAACTGAGAGTGATGAATCTGAGTGATCATTGTATGTGAGGCAAATGTAATGACATCAATGTATTTCTGGAATAGTGTCTTTGGCCCTAAATTTTGTGACTAACAAGGGGGAGAACAACAACAACAAATTGTATTGCTGTTTATTTTTGAATGAAAAATCTGTTTGTTTCTGTCTGAACTGAATCAGTGTGTTTTGATGAATATTTCTGTTGCCACAAGTCTGGATACATATATGTTGAGGGGGAGTAATCTCAAATAAGAATCAACAGAAAAGTAATGCTATACTCTGATAAAAAGAACTTCTGTTGCACTCTGAAAACAAGAAAAGATGTTAGCCAAAAATTAGCCAAAGGGGGAGTTTGTAGATGTTTAAGAATTGGCAGAATTTTTGACCAACAAGAAATGTTGAATTCAGTTCAGAATGTCCTATCAGATGTTGGGACATTATCAAACAGAGTATATGAACTTATATCAGGATGTCTCATCAGATGTTGGGACATTGTGTTAATAACTTAAGTTCAGTTTTTCAGGATGTCCCAACAGATGTTGAGACATCTCAAACCTGCTTCCAGAATTAATTATTGATTAACAGATCAGAGATTTTTAAGGAGAGTTATCTGGAATTAATTAATGATGGATAAAAATAGAACAAGGCGCATCTGTAGGGAGTTTTATATTGAAGATTCAGTTTAAAACAGAAGACCTAAAAGCACCTAGAATCTAGGAGGTAACAAACCCTAATTCAAGGTGGAAGCTGCTGCGCATTAGGGCTGGATCATTCTACAGAAAGCCCAAAATTCAGATACCTATTTAATTAACAGAAACTCATAGAATTGAGTACGAATTTCAGAAGACCAAATAGGGTGTCTAGTGTTTTAATAGCAGGTTGTGTTTTATGTACCACTTTATGAGATTTTAAGCAAAAGTGCATTTGTGACTTGATTGAAACTGTGAAGTAAGATCAAGCTGTATTGTTTGAAGGATGTCTTCAATTTCTGTAAACTTGTAAACTTGATCACTGTGTGATTGAGGGGGAGTGAGTAGGGTACTCTTATCTAAGGTGTGTCTTAGGTAGAAATTGCATTGGGTAGTTATTAAGTGATAGATTAAACAGGGTGGTTTAAGTCTAGAATTAATATTACTTATAGTGGATTTCCTCCTGGCTTGGTAGCCTCTAGATGTAGGTGTGGTTATACACTGAACTGGGTTAACAAACTTCTGTGTTGTTTACTTTTCTTGCTATTTAAGTTTTGGTTAAATTTGTCAAGTGTCCTATCAAGTGTTGGGACATCTCTTAGGACATCTCATACCTGATCACAAAATTTCAATTGGCATCAGAGCAGGCACCCTGCCTGTTTATACTGGGTGAGATCTAGGGAAAACAAATTCTGTAACATGGACAGAGATATAGGGTCAGTAAATAGACCACCTATACTGGATGGATCTAATTATGACTACTGGAAGCCAAGAATGATTGCATTCTTAAGATCACTTGACAACAGGGCATGGAGAGCAGTCAATGTTGGATGGGATCATCCTGTCCAAGACACCAAAGATGGAACAAAAGTGCTGAAACCTGAAGAAGAATGGAGTAAGGAGGAAGAAGATTCAGCACTAGGCAACTCAAAAGCCTTAAATGCTTTATTCAATGGCATTGATAGGAACATTTTCAGACTTGTTCATCATTGTGAGCTGGCCAAAGATGTTTGGGACACTCTCAAAACAACTCATGAAGGAACATCAAAAGTAAAAATGTCAAGACTTCAACTTCTCACCACCAAGTTTGAAAACTTGAGAATGAAGGAAGATGAATCAATTCATGAGTTCTACATGAACATCTTGGATATAGCCAATACTTCTAGAGCTTTGGGAGAAAAGATGACTGATGAAAAGCTTGTAAGAAAGATTCTCAGATCTTTGCCAAAAAGATTTGACATGAAAGTCACAGCAATAGAAGAAGCTCAAGACATATGCTCCATGAAAGTTGAAGAACTCATTGGCTCCCTTCAAACTTTTGAGATGGGAATGAATGACACAAATGTTAAAAAGAACAAAAGCATATCATTGGTGTCAAATACTGATGAAGAAGAAGATGATGAATCAGAAAATGGTAAAAGCTTATCAGAAAACCTAGCTATGCTTGGAAGACAATTCAAACAGATTCTCAGAGGAATGGATGGCAAATCCAAATCCAGTGGAAAATACACAAACTCTTCTGAGAACAGGAGACCTTATGATGCTAATAAAAAGTCAAATTATGATGAAAAGACCAGTCAAGAAAAAGTCAAATGCCATGGATGTGAAGGATATGGACACATCAAGAAGGAATGTCCTACCTTCTTAAAAAGACAAAAGAAGGGACTATCTGTAACCTGGTCTGATGAAGACTCAGGAGGAGATTCAGAAGAAGAATCAGCTAAGCATATTACTGCTTTAGCTGGACTGTGTGAATATGATAGTGATTCCAGTTGTGGAGAGCTTACTTATGAAGAACTTGAGCAAGCATTCAAAGATCTATACAAAAGAAGCTCTGAAATATGCAGTGAGGTTATAAAGCTAAAGAAGCAGAATGAGACATTAGAAGATGAAAAAGCAAATGATCAAGAAATCATTGACACCTTGAAAAGTGAAGTAAGTCTTCTCAACTCCAAGTTGGAACATATGTCCAAATCTGTTAGAATGTTGAACAGCAGCTCAAATACACTGGATGTGATTCTCAACAACAATAAGCACTCAGGGGATAAAAGTGGACTGGGATTTAACAGAGCAAATAAAGATGAAGCTAGCTCTAGCAAAACAGCTTCAAAATCCATACAGTCTAACAAGATGTCCCAACAGATGCTTCAACATCATGAAAGAAACACAAAGTCAAACATAATGTTCCAACAGATGTCTCAACATTCTGAAAAGAACAAAATGAAGAAGAAGTATCAAAGATGGAGATGCCATCACTGTGGAAGATTTGGACATATCAAACCTCATTGTTATAAGCTACATGGATATCCAAATCAGATGTATCAGCAACCTTCCAAGCAGAAAGTAGAAGGTACCAAGAAAGTGCTGCATAGACATCAAAGAAATCAGCAATCTCCTAAGCAAAATACAGAGGTCATCAAGAAAGTGTGGAGACCAAAAGCCAGCATTCAAACTGATCAAAGTCACATACCCAAGAACAAGATCAACAATCAATCTTGGAGATCAGCTGATAAACAACACACAGGGCAGAGGCATCAAAAGAAATCTCAACTCATCTGGTCAAAGAAAAATACTGCATACATAGCACATACATCACTGAGAGTATCAGCTAAAGAAGACTGGTACTTTGACAGTGGATGTTCAAGACACATGACTGGATTGAAGAATTTGCTAGTAAACTTAAAATCACATTCATCCAGGTATGTGACCTTTGGAGATGGAGCTAAAGGAGAAATCAAGGGAGTTGGAACCTTGGACTGTCAAGATGTTCCAAGACTAGATGATGTGCTGCTTGTTAAAGGTTTAACTGCTAACCTGATCAGTATAAGTCAGTTATGTGATCAAGGGTACAGTGTAAACTTTACCAAAACTGAATGCATAGTGACTAACAATGAACAAGAGGTTGTAATGAAAGGAGCCAGATCTAAAGACAACTGTTACATGTGGGAACCACAAGACTTCAGTCTCACTTCAACCTGCTCTCTAGCTAAAGAAGAAAAAGTGAAACTGTGGCACCAAAGACTAGGTCATCTTCATTTCAGAGGCATAAAGAAGATCATATCTATGGATGCTGTAAGAGGTATTCCTAAACTGAAGATTGATGATGGCAAAATATGTGGTGAATGTCAAATAGGCAAGCAAACCAAGATGTCCCATCCAAAGCTCCAACATCTGACAACTTCCAAAGTTTTGGAACTTTTACATATGGATCTTATGGGACCTATGCAGGTTGAAAGTCTTGGTGGTAAGAGGCATGCTTATGTGGTGGTTGATGACTTTTCAAGATATACATGGATAAATTTCATCAAAGAAAAGTCTGATGTATTTGATGTATTCAAAGAATTATGCCAAAGATTACAAAGACAAAAATCCAGCTGTGTAATCAGAATAAGAAGTGATCATGGAAAGGAATTTGAGAATCAAAAGTTCTTAGATTTCTGCTCTTAAGAAGGAATCAATCATGAATATTCTTCACCAATCACTCCTCAACAGAATGGGATTGTTGAGAGGAAGAATAGAACTATTCAAGAATCTGCAAGAGCTATGATCCATGCCAAAAAGTTACCTCTGTACTTCTGGGCTGAAGCTATGAACACTGCCTGTTACATTCATAACAGAGTTACCTTAAAGAAAGGAACTTTGTCCACAATATATGAAGTCTGGAAGGGCAGAAAACCCACAGTTAAGTATTTCCATGTATTTGGAAGTAACTGTTATATTCTGGCAGATAGGGAGCAAAGAAGAAAAATGGATCCTAAAAGTGATGAAGGGATTTTCCTTGGATACTCCATAAACAGCAGAGCATATAGAGTATTTAATTCTAGAACCAAGGTTATCATGGAGTCCATAAATGTGATAATTGATGATGCTCCTACAGATGTCCCAGAAGATGTTGGAACATCTGTTGATATCAAGATTGAAGCTGAAGAAAAGAATGATCAATATAACTTCACTCAAACTGATACAAGGACAGAAGAATCCAGCAAACCTCCCTCCATCAGAATACAGAAGGATCATCCCAAAGAATTGATCATTGGTGATCCCAACAGAGGTGTGAGCACTAGATCAAGAGAAGTGATTTCAGGTTCTTGTTTTGTTTCCAAAATAGAACCTAAAAACATCAAGGAAGCCCTCACTGATGAATACTGGATTTGTGCTATGCAAGAGGAATTAGGTCAATTCACAAGGAATGAAGTGTGGAATCTTGTTCCTAGACCTGATGACATAAATGTGATTGGAACAAAATGGGTGTATAAGAACAAATCAAATGAACAAGGAGTTGTTACAAAGAACAAAGCTAGACTTGTAGCTCAAGGATACACTCAAATTGAAGGGGTAGACTTTGATGAAACCTTTGCACCAGTAGCAAGGCTTGAATCAATCAGACTCCTGTTGGGAATTGCTTGTATCTTGAAGTTCAAGCTATTTCAAATGGATGTGAAAAGTGCATTTTTAAATGGCTACCTTAATGAAGAAGTATATGTAGAACAGCCTAAAGGATTTGTTGATCCAAGCTGTCCAAATCATGTATACAAACTAAAGAAGGCACTTTATGGTTTGAAGCAAGCTCCAAGGGCATGGTATGAAAGACTGACCACATTTCTTATCAAGCAAGGATACAGAAAAGGTGGGATTGATAAAACCCTGTTTGTTAAAGATGAAGAAGGAAATGTCATGATTGCTCAAATATATGTTGATGACATTGTGTTTGGTGGGATGTCTGATAAGATGGTCAAACATTTTGTCAAGCAGATGGAATCTGAATTTGAAATGAGCCTAGTAGGAGAGTTAACCTACTTTCTTGGTCTGCAAATAAAGCAAATGGAAGACTCAATGTTCATTTCCCAAAGTAAGTACTCCAAGAACATAGTCAAGAAATTTGGAATGGAAAATGCTACTCATAAGAGAACTCCTGCCCCCACACATTTGAAGCTGACTAAAGATGAAAAGGGTGAGAGTGTAGATCAAAGCTTATACAGAAGCATGATTGGAAGCTTGTTATACTTAACTGCTAGCAGACCTGATATAGCATTTGCAGTAGGTGTATGTGCAAGATATCAAGCTGATCCAAAAGTCAGTCATCTCAATCAAGTCAAGAGAATTCTTAAATATGTTAATGGTACTTGTGACTATGGCATAATGTACTTTCATGGCTGCAAACCAATTCTCACTGGCTTCTGTGATGCTGATTGGGCTGGAAGTGCAGATGACAGAAAAAGCACTTCAGGAGGGTGTTTCTTTCTAGGAAACAACTTGATTTCCTGGTTCAGTAAGAAACAAAATTGTGTATCCTTATCTACAGCTGAAGCAGAATACATAGTAGCTGGAAGCAGTTGTTCTCAGTTGGTTTGGATGAAGCAAATGCTCACTGAGTACAATGTCCCACAGGATGTCATGACATTGTACTGTGACAACTTAAGTGCAATCAACATATCAAAGAATCCTATCCAACATAGTAGGACCAAGCATATTGATATCAGACATCATTTCATCAGAGATCTTGTAGAAGAAAAGGTGATTTCATTGGAGCATGTAGCTACAAATCTGCAGTTAGCTGATATCTTTACCAAAGCATTGGATGCTACACAATTTGAGAACTTAAGGGGCAAACTTGGAATCTGTTTATGTGATATTTAGCAGTTAATGAGATGTGCCAACATGTCATATGACATTGTATGGCATCAGTTCCAGATGGCAAAACCAGTCTGGACAAGATCCTTGGGAATTTCATTCCTAATCATTTGCACTGTAACAGCTACTTATTTAGTAACTGTTTATAAGCAGCTATCAAGATTCTCATCATACTATCACAAGCGAATCACTTTAACTAGCTATCCTTCAGAAATCATAAACCCTAAAGCTGTTCATCCATCTTCCTCAACAATGTCTCAAAACCCTAACACAACTGAGGAAGTTCTCAACAAGGAAGACGTAGTTCATGCCACTCCCATCTCTGTGGTACCAATGCAATCAACACCATTGGACGAACTCAGGGGAAGCGTTTCTCACACTAAAAAGGCAAGAACTCCAAAGAGAGCTAAAGACCAAGTCTGCAGCAAGGCTAAAGGAGGCATTCCTTCTCCTGCTAACATGCCCCCAAAATCCTCAAAATATGTGGATGATTCCATCAAGGATATTGTCAACCAAATCCTTTTTGAACAGAGAGTGGTGAGTGGGATCTCTGTTCCTCTAAACACAATGCCTGCACCTCAAGAAGAACAAGCTCAAGATGCAGAGGACACTCCTGCAGAACAAGATGTCCCAACAGATGTTGGAACATCTGAAGATAAGAAAAAGAACTCATCTGATGTTGACTTGGAACAAACTGAGGACCAGAATAAGGCCTCAAATGAAAATGATGAAGAAGTCTCTGAGGATCAGACCAAAGCCTCAAATGAAGATCAAATCCCTGCTGATCAACCAGCTGAAGAGGAGGCTGCTCAATCTCCTCCAGTGGTAAACCTGGAGCAGGACTCTGATGCAGAGATCATAGCCTCTGTTAGACCTAGCATAGCCAAAAGGCTCAGGTCCAGGAAAGGA
The DNA here is from genome assembly GCA_963966055.1 of Lathyrus aphaca. Taxonomy (NCBI): domain Eukaryota; kingdom Viridiplantae; phylum Streptophyta; class Magnoliopsida; order Fabales; family Fabaceae; genus Lathyrus; species Lathyrus aphaca. Next base: position 160,766,412 of record OZ014520.1, on the reverse strand, counting down.
AAGATGCAAGCTGAAGCTGAAATTCCTGAGAAGAAGAAAGCCTCCCCAAAGAAAGGCAAGGCTAAAGCTACCTTTGGTCCAACAAAATCATGGAGCAAAGTCCAAACCCAGAAGAGAAAAGCTGCAACATCATCAGATTCAGATGTTGAATCAGATGTCCCAACATCTCCTCCCAAGAAGAGACCAGCACCATCCAGAGCTTCAACTGCTGTTCCAGAAGCTCCCTTGGACAACATATCATTCCATCATGTCTCTAGTGTTAACAGATGGAAGTATGTGTACCAAAGAAGGGTTACCCTGGAAAGAGAACTGAGCAGCAATGCACTTGAGTGCACAGAACTGATTGATCTCATCTCTGCTGCAGGACTATTCAAAACAGTCTCAGACCTCTCTCCCTGCTATGAACTTCTTGTCAAAGAGTTCATTGTGAATCTTCAGGAGGATTGCTCAAATGGTAAGTCCTCTGAGTTTAGAAAAGTTTTTGTTAGAGGAAAATGTGTAGAGTTTTCTCCTCAAATCATCAATCAGTATCTAGGAAGAGAAACAGATGGACCCAATGAGCTAGGTAAGACAGATAATCAAGTCTGTAAGGTGATCACTGCAAACCAGGTCAAGGCATGGCATGTGAAGGGAAAGCTCTCAGTGAGCATGCTTACCAGAAAGTATGCCATGCTGAACAGGATTGGTACTGCTAACTGGGTGCCTACCAACCACACTTCTTCAATCTCAACTGGTCTGGCCAGATTCATCTATGCTGTGGGAACTCAAACCAAGATGGACTATGGAGCTTACATTTTTGATCAGACCATGAAGCATGTCAGCTCCTCTGCAACAAAGCTGCCAATAGCTTTTCCTTCATTGCTATGTGGTATAATATTAAGCCAATATCCTGGGATTTTAACTGAGAAGGACACAGTCTGCAAGAGAGAAAGCCTCTTGGCTTTTCACTACAAGTTATTCCTCAGTCATCATGCAGCAGATGTTGAAGCACCTTCTGGGACATCTGTAGGTCCTTCAACTGCTAAGAATCCAATCTCCAAGAAGGCTTTAATTGCTGAACTCAAAAGCACCTGCAAAGAGCTTGAAACTAGAAAGCAGAAGCTTGAGGAAATCATTCAAAGGTTGGAGAGTGAAGAAAACCAGATAGCTGCCTCTGATGAAGACAGTGCATCTGATGAAGAAAGTGAAGCTGATGAAGAAACAGAAGTTGAGGAAGAAACTGAGAGTGATGAATCTGAGTGATCATTGTATGTGAGGCAAATGTAATGACATCAATGTATTTCTGGAATAGTGTCTTTGGCCCTAAATTTTGTGACTAACAAGGGGGAGAACAACAACAACAAATTGTATTGCTGTTTATTTTTGAATGAAAAATCTGTTTGTTTCTGTCTGAATTGAATCAGTGTGTTTTGATGAATATTTCTGTTGCCACAAGTCTGGATACATATATGTTGAGGGGGAGTAATCTCAAATAAGAATCAACAGAAAAGTAATGCTATACTCTGATAAAAAGAACTTCTGCTGCACTCTGAAAACAAGAAAAGATGTTAGCCAAAAATTAGCCAAAGGGGGAGTTTGTAGATGTTTAAGAATTGGCAGAATTTTTGACCAACAAGAAATGTTGAATTCAGTTCAGAATGTCCTATCAGATGTTGGGACATTATCAAACAGAGTATATGAACTTATATCAGGATGTCTCATCAGATGTTGGGACATTGTGTTAATAACTTAAGTTCAGTTTTTCAGGATGTCCCAACAGATGTTGAGACATCTCAAACCTGCTTCCAGAATTAATTATTGATTAACAGATCAGAGATTTTTAAGGAGAGTTATCTGGAATTAATTAATGATGGATAAAAACAGAACAAGGCGCATCTGTAGGGAGTTTTATATTGAAGATTCAGTTTAAAACAGAAGACCTAAAAGCACCTAGAATCTAGGAGGTAACAAACCCTAATTCAAGGTGGAAGCTGCTGTGCATTAGGGCTGGATCATTCTACAGAAAGCCCAAAATTCAGATACCTATTTAATTAACAGAAACTCATAGAATTGAGTACGAATTTCAGAAGACCAAATAGGGTGTCTAGTGTTTTAATAGCAGGTTGTGTTTTACGTACCACTTTATGAGATTTTAAGCAAAAGTGCATTTGTGACTTGATTGAAACTGTGAAGTAAGATCAAGCTGTATTGTTTGAAGGATGTCTTCAATTTCTGTAAACTTGTAAACTTGATCACTGTGTGATTGAGGGGGAGTGAGTAGGGTACTCTTATCTAAGGTGTGTCTTAGGTAGAAATTGCATTGGGTAGTTATTAAGTGATAGATTAAACAGGGTGGTTTAAGTCTAGAATTAATATTACTTATAGTGGATTTCCTCCTGGCTTGGTAGCCTCCAGATGTAGGTGTGGTTATACACTGAACTGGGTTAACAAACTTCTGTGTTGTTTACTTTTCTTGCTATTTAAGTTTTGGTTAAATTTGTCAAGTGTCCTATCAAGTGTTGGGACATCTCTTAGGACATCTCATACCTGATCACAGAATTTCAGTTAGTAAAATAGGGAGTGTAAAACATGTTTGTATGTAAAATTGAATTTAGATCACTAATTTCTCAAGATAAATATATGAACTCGTACACTCACACACGTAAGTCGATCTTGGATCGCCATCTCACTTCTTAAGGGTTACCTCTCATGTTGCCTAAACAAAAGGTCAAGTAAGGTGTAAAGCAAAGTCCCTTCAATGTTTATATCATCTAGTCCCTTAAAAGATAAAAAGATCAAGTCCCTTCATGGTTGCCTTCGTAATGATCTTGTCCCTTTCGAATAAAGATGATAAGTCCCTTCGAATTGCTAAATACACCTTACAATTGCCTAAATAACAGTTGTCCCTTCACTTGTCCCTCATACATCCAAGGTAATGACTACCTATTCCTTAATAATAGGGATAGTCTTACCATTTAAAGGATATTTAAAAACAGAAAAGACTTAACTTAGGGTAGGTTCCTCTTATGTACTTGCTCACTTTCCAAAACATTTCAAAAACACTTCACATTTAAAACAATTTTCAAAACAAAGGCTTTATATATATCCGTACATGGATCATTATAAAGTACTTAAGAAAATTTCTAATCACACACTACACTTTTCAAAAACATTTTAAAGTGAGCTAAGTAACTAAGAGCCCATGGATAACCATGGATGTAAAGGGTGCTAACACCTTCCCTTTACATAACCTACCCCCCGAACTCAAAAATATTTTAAGGTCTTTCCTGTTCTTTTATGCCTTTCCTTTGGATAAAATAAAAGTCGGTGGCGACTCTTGCTATCCGCAACATTTAACTAAAGCCAGTTCTCCCACCGTGTTACAGTCGCCTCATTGACATTCAGGGCCTCGATCCCTTGGCTCATAGTTTCATGGATTTCACCATCCATCTCAATGTACTTGTACGTAGCCAGATGGCTAACAAATATGTCCTCTTCACCACAGATGGTGATAATCTATCCTTCCCACTCATATTTCAATTTCTGGTGAAGGTTCGACGTAACTGCGCCAGCAGCGTGAATCCATGGTCGACCCAACAAACAGTTGTAGGCCGGCTGAATGTCCATCACATAGAAATTAGTATGAAAGACCTGCGGACCGATTATCACAGGCAGCTCCACCTCTCCAAGAACAAACCTCTTGGAGCCATCAAAAGCCCTAACCACAAGATTGCTTGGTTGGAGAGCTATTCCATCATATTCGAGCTTGACATAGAGCTTTCTTCGGCAAGACATTGAGTGAAGACCCAATGTCTACAAGAACATGAGAGAGTACAACCCCTTTGCACTCCAGGGTGATGTGCAAAGCCTTGTTGTGGTGACGTCCTTCTGTTGTCAAATCAGCATTGGTGAAACCTAGCCCATGGCTAGTATTGACATTAGACACCACTGTTTCAAGCTGATTCACTGTGATCTCTTCTGGCACGTAGGCAGCGTGCAGAACTTTGAGTATTGCATCCCGATGGGCTTCGGAACACAACAACAAGGATATAATAGAGATCTTAGAAGGAGTCTAGTGGAGCTGATCCACAACTTTGTAATCACTTCTTTTAATTATCCTCATAAACTCATCCACATCCTGATCGAAGGATGATTTATGAGTCTCTTTTGGCGCAGGATCTTCTGGTATCACACTCTTCCCTTTGGCTTTGGCAACAGCCTCTGCCTCAGTATTGGTTCTTGGAGCTTGTGACGCAAAAAGGCGTCCGCTTCGGGTGAAGCCTCCGCCTCCCCTGACATTATCTACTTGTGGGGTAGGAACTAAAGAATCAAGAAGAACTTTTTCTCCGTTGCAATAAAGTTCAGCACCATAATGCCATGGTACAACACCGTCTTTATCATATGGAATAGGCCTCGGCACCATGACGGTGACTGGGCTAACTGTAGCAGAGATTGGGACCGTTATTGTCTGTGGGTCATAGAAGATGGTGACAAGACTTCTTGTGGATGTTGGTGGTGATAAATTGAAGCTTGGTTGTTGCTGAAAATGTTGCTGAGATTGTTGAAAATTGCTGGAGTTTGGGACCGTTGTAGGGTCATAATAAATAGTAACTGTGGAGACGTCGTTGTTGGTGGTTGCTGAAGTTGTAGAGGGAGATGACATGGAATTGTTGTTTGTTGAAGTGAAGGAAGAAATGGTTGATGAAGTTGTAGATGAATCGGTTGGAACAATTATTGTTGTAGTTGTAGGAGAATCACTTGTTATTGACAAAGGAGTTACTGGTGTTGTAGAAGCTGTTGTGGTTATTTGGAGAATGCCTTCTTTGATCAAGCCATTAATTCCATTCCTCAAGCTTGCACACCCATTCTCGGAAAGTTTGCAAGATTCACAACAGGCCTCACAACCTGGAAACACTTGGCATTTCAAAAGTTGGGCTTTAACCGCTGCCAGAGGTGTCTGAATACTTGCAATATCTTCAATCAAACTCATGGGTGAACCTTCCTCTATAGCATTAATCCTTGGCCCACTGTGGCTTGGCATAATATTTTTCATGACATTGGGAGGTGGTGCAAAGTTCAGGGCCTTTGAATCTACCAGATCCTGGACCTTCATATGCAGAGCCCTGCATTTTTCCGTGGAGTGACCAGGTGCATTAGAACGAAAAGCACACCTAGCGTTGACATCGTAATTTCTCGGAAGGTTCTGAGGATCAGGTGGAGCCAATGTCCTCAACTCAACAAGATTGAGCTTTAGGAGTTGTGGCAGCAATGTGGAATATGGCATTGGAATAGGGTCAATCACCCTGTTGATCTGAGATGGCCGCTGTTGAAAAGGGCGTTGTTGTTGATTGTTGTTGTTGTTGTAGGATCTCTGTTGAGGGAACTGTGGATGTTGAGGAAAGTGCTGTGGTTATTGAGTATACTGAGGAGGTGGAGTAGGAATAATGACGACAACAACTGATCTGGGAAGATATTGGGGTCTTCCTCTTCCCACATGCACAAAGTTTGTTTCACCAGATCTACGGGGCCCAACAAATGGCTTACTTGTACTGCTTGAACTGGCACCGTTGTCGGAGATCTTTCCTATCTTTAGTAAGCTCTCAATTCTTTCCCCAGCTATCACCACATCTGCAAAGCTGGTGGAAGAAAATGCAGCCAATCTGTCAATATAGGTACCCTGAAGAGTATTCATGAACATATCTGCCATCTCCCTCTCTGACATAGGGGGTTGAACAACATCAACTTGTTGCCTCCACCTTTGGGCATACTCTCTAAATCTTTCACGGGAAGACTGTGACATTCCCATCAGAAGGGTTCTGTTTGGAGCCATGTAGAGATTATACTGATATTGATGAATGAAAGCTTCAGCCAAGTATTTCCAATTTCTCACAGTGGCTCTGGTTAAGTGGGAGTACCATTCTTGGGATTCCCCTGTCAAGCTATCCTCGAAGTAAAACATCCATAACTTCTCGTCCATGGTGTAAGCTTTCAATCTCCCTAGGAAAGACTGAAGATGGGTACGTGGGCAGGATGTGCCATTGTATCTTTCAAAACAAGGGGGTTTGAACTTGTGAGGAATTCTCATCCCTTCCACCAATCCCATGTCCATGACATCAAAACCTAGAGAGTTTTGGGATTCAAGAGACCTTAACTTCTCTGCAATTTCATCCAGCCGACGATCGTAAACTTCGTCTCCATCCCCAACCACAGTAAACTGCTCTTCTTGAGGGTCCTCCTGCAAGGCCCTCCCTCCAGTGTTACCTTGGGTGTTTCTTATGGCATTGATGTCTGGGTTCAGATGAGGTCCAAACTCTGGTGGATCAGTGCGAGGTTGCACGTGATCGTTGTTACTGGTACCCCTTGTACCTGGATGGTGTTCCTCAGGAGTTTGTCGCTCAACCAACTCCCTCAGTCTTTCCTGGCTTTGAGCTAAACCAGTCATCACTGTCATAAATTGATTCATTTGGGCCCTCATCTCTGTCCTCTCATTGGCCATCTGGGCTCTCACTTTAGTCAAGTCTTGTTGAACCTGATCCATTTGTAATCACGGAAGGTTGTTTCTTGTCGGATACCAGGGCACTCTATTGACAGGGAACACTCTTCTGCGAGCAATGTTTCCTGAAACCACAACAAGGTGAGAAAAAACAACAAAACAAAAACCTACAAAACAAAGAGAGAATGTTAGTATGCAATGCAGGATGCCTATTTGTCTTCCAAGGGTATCCGGTTTGGTTCTTTGGTTTTGACCTTTACAGACCTCGAGGCAATGATGATGTTGCAGAAAAATTAAGCCCAAAATAATACAAACCATATATTACAAAAATGTGAAGATACATAGTTTGATTACAATACAATCCCCACGATGGGTCAAAATACAACAACAAAAATAAAAAAGTACAGACAAAAGGAAATACAAATACAAGGAAATCAAAAATCCAGTCCAAAGTCATCTTCTCTGACTTCCTTCAAGAGAGCCTTAGTCACTGGACCTACTGGGTGCTTTGTGATAGTCCTAATGAGGAGGTTCCTGGTGGCAATGGCATTGGTAAACTTCTTGTGCTTATCCTGATCCTTTGACCTCTTTAACCCCGCCCAAAGTTTCAACTCAGAGATCTCCTTTTGTGCTGTTTTCAAAGCTGTCTTATTCTTTTTCTCACTAGCCTTAAGTTGCTCTATCTTAGCTTGAGTTCTTTGATCTTCCTGTGCACGAGCCTCAGTGATCCTGATCCACCTAGCCTGGCTTTCCTCTAAGTAATGCTCAGCCCTGGCCTTCTGAGTCTTAGCCTCCTTGCAAGCATTCTTCAGTACTAGCTCCCCTGCTCTAGCCTTTCTGATGTAGTCATCCGTCTTCTCAATCTTGGTCAGGTGCTCAATCCGGAGCTTCTCTAACCTCTCATTATCCAGACGACTATCATTCCTCTCCCAGAGGGTCTTCTTCAAAGCTTCAGAGAGTTGAGCATTCCTTTCCTTCAATTTTTCAAACTCCTCTAAGCTGACAGTAGCTGTAGGCTGCACTGCTGATGGTCCAGGTGTGTCCTCTAAGGTGAATGGCATTCGAGTGATCTGTGCCCTGGTACGAGACCAATCAAGATACTGTGCTGAAGCTATATTGTTGCATTTTCCAAGGATAGTTGTCCCCTTAGTCTAAATGTTATCTCAGGCCTAGGTTGCCTGTCTGACAATAACAGAGTTGTGCTGGATGTCACAATAGAGGGTCTCTCTCAAGTCTTTCCCTCTTGGAGGATGAACCAAAGCATACCCTAATTGCCTCTTAAAAAGCAAAGGGTTGTAGTTGATGCAACCGTTTACTCCAATCAAAGGCACATTAGGATATTGCCCACAACTAGTAATGATGTCTTTGCCCTTGGTCCTCTGAGTGCACCATCTGATATTTTCTGATGTAAGGGCAATCAATCTTTTGGCCCAGTTCCTTGGTTGATGAGGATTCAGGAAAGTGTCTGACTTTGGCAAGTGTCTTAACAACCAACAGTAATAGAGGGGTGCACAACATCTGACCAAGCTTCCTCTTTGCTTCTCATTCCTCTGGTGCACTGAATAGTAGAAGTCTCCAAGCAAGGTAGGAACTAGGTTCCTCAGTAAGAACAGGTGAATGGCATTCTTGCTTACAAACTTTGGCTCGTCTACAAACAAGATAACTCCATATATGCTGAGGGCTAAGAGTGCACAAACAACATCCCACTTCCCTACTGCAGCATGCAGTGTGGCCTGAGAGATCAAAAAGTCCAAGTGAAGGCCTGGGATTCCAGCCTTGGTGGTCATGCTCTGATCAATGAGGGTAGGCTCCAAGTGCAATGCCTTAGCTATATCTTCATTCTTGGGAGCAACCATCTCAGGGTTGAAAGGAATCTCCCTCCTGATGGGGACGCCTAACAACATGGAAAATTCTTCTAGCAAAGGTCCCAACTGAAAATCAGGGAATGTGAAGCATCTGAGAGGAGGGTCATAAAACTGTAAGCAAATGTGGATCATGCTCCTCTGGGATACATCCAGGTCCATGATCATGTCCAATATGCCTCCATAATGTTCCCTGAATAATGGGACATGATCAGGAGTAATGAGAGACTGGATCTGTCTGATGCCTGTCAGAGTAAGCTCAAAGAAGTGGTAGGTGATGTTGCTCTTCCTGGAAGTGTCCATGCTGATAATGGATGTTGGTGAAGAAAACTGAGGTAAACCCTGATGAAGGTAGTTGCTGAATACTGATGAAGATAACTGGAGAAGGTGCTAAAGAAGGGTCTCTGATGAGGATAGCTAGAGAAAAGTCTCTGATGGAGACAAACTGATGAAGGTGCTGGAGAAAAGTCTCTGATGAAGGCAACTGGTGAAGATGCCGGTGCGGATAACTGAAGAAGTCTGAGCAGCAGAACAGGTCAAAACCAAACCAAAGATAAGATGGTGGATACCCTGTAAAACAAATAGGCAAATGTTAAATGATGCAAGATGATGTATGCAGAATGATATGTAAGGATTTGTGATCAAGTGCTGGATCTGTTATTTGCCTTGATAGGGTCCATGTGTGCATAAGTCCGGATGGAGGTTTAGAAAACTAGTAACTAGGTGGGGGACTCAAATAAAGAGTCACAAATCCAGGGTTTCACAAGAACTTTCCAAAGTGATGCATTCTTAAAACAAAATTGGTAACAAGGTATGATGAGGCTAAGGGTTCTTGCAAACCTGTAAACATCTCAACCCCCTCACATGTATTGTTCTAGAACAAGGATCCTCAGACTTGGATCAGTTATGAGAAGTGTAAACACTTCTAACCCAGAGGTACAGTGTTTACAATAACCATAAAGGATCCTTCTATAATTCACCTCAGATGCTGAAGGTCATAAAAGGTCATCCAGACTTAGCAGGCTTCCCAGATAGCCCTAGTACTACAGGAAATCCGTAGCACATAGTTCTCAAGAAGAAACCCATGTCTGAACCGTGTTTCATATTCCCGCACCATACCGAAATGGAATGGGAAAGAACATGAAGCCACTCTAGCCTATGTGACACTCAGGTCCCCGGTATGGAACCTTAATCACTCAAAAATCCCTCCCACCAAGGTAAACACAGATCCAACACCAATGATATGATAATAATAGTATGAAATGCATAAAACTGTAAATGAGAGCAATAAATAAAGCTGTATAGAAAACAATAAATAAATAAGCACAAGTAGCACATAACACCCCCGTAAACACAAATCAAACAAGCGCTAGGAGGAACCCACAAAAAGAACCAGAAGCCCTGGTTGCAATATAAGGGTCCCCAGCAGAGTCGCCAAGCTGTCGCTCCCAAAGATTTGCATCTCGGTACAAGCGCGAACGGTCGGCGAAAGGAGAAAAGGAATGAACTGAATAGAGTCGCCAGCTAGGCATTTTTATCCCAAAGAAAAGGTAATGATGCATAAACCTAGAAAGATATTGATAAGACGGTTGCGAACCAGAGAAACTGAGAAAGGGGGTTGGTTACAACCTGGGAAGGTATTAGCACCTAGATTGTCTGTCGTACTCGACGGGATCTACGCTTAAAAGATTGTGTTTAAAAGGGGTAGATGTATGTGCTATCTGTGTGCAAAAGCTGGAAGGGAAATATACAAGTGTCAGTGCAAAAAGAAGCGAAATGCTCAGGAACTGAGGCTTAGAAGAGAATGCTGAAAGAGGGGGAAGACACAGAGACTTTTGTTCGATAACAGTTAAGTTATGCCTACGTATCTTCTCGTGCAATGAGGAAGTCAGAACACCATAGTTCGACTCAAAGAGACTGAAAGATAAATTGACTGTGATCTGCTTACTTATCTATGCTCAAGTGTATGACTCGTATGGCTCGAGTGTTAATTGTCTTGTATTAGATGGAAGAAGCAAGTTCTCGTTTATGAATGAGTGTGATGAGAAAAGAATCCCGAAGGAGACGATTATTGTTTGTTTTTGTGTTTTCAGTTTTGTTATTGTTTTTGGTGTTTTGCATAAGTAAATGAGCTTAAGCCTAAATCAAAGGCTTATAAACTCATTATATCCTCCCTGACTAGGGATAATGAGAATACTTAAGTATGAGATAAGCATCTCAACTTAAATGCCATGATGATGTAGGATTAAGATCATTAACCTACTTGTGATTATTTAGATGTTTTTGGGTTTTTGTTTAGTGTTAAGTAATGAGTTAATCTCTAATCACAGATTAATGAACTCATTACACCATCCTAATAGAGGATAATAGATGAGAACATTTAAGCTGAGGAAGATACCTCAACTTAATCCATGGTTAGGGATTAAATTCATTAGATGACAAGCCTTTATTAAATGGATTTTAATTAAAGATAAAATTAAGAAGTGATTTTTATGATTTGTAAGACAACTTGAGGGGGACTTGTCCATTAAACACTAGGGTTAGTCCCTCTTAACCATGAGGAAGAGATAGAACCCTAATGTAAGGCCCAAGTTACAAGATGAAGTCTTAGTGATTATTAAGTGGATTGATTAAGAGGTTTAAACAAATTAAGGGTTTAACACTTAGGATTAAAGTTATACACTCCATCCTATGATAAGGATACATGCATAACCCTAATTCCAAAGTCCTAAAACCTTAAAGGTTTAGTCTCTAATTATGAATATGAGAGGAGAGACACAAATAAGACTCAAAGGAAAAAGTCTAAGGGAAACTATCAATCCCAGAAGTTATCATGCTTAGGCATCCTATGGTTTTGTGAGGCTGAAAAGGAGAAGTCTTCAAGGAAGCCACCAAGGAGAAGCAAGATGAAAAGAAGGAGATGAGAAGAGAAATAAAGGAAGAGAAGCACAAGTGAGGCAAGCCCACTCAAAGACAAACAAAAATGCAGTAAGAATGCAATATGAAGAGATGAGAAGAGGTGGGAGGTGAAGGCAAATCCACCTCCCAAAAACCTTACCATTAACCCTGAAAAGTTAGTACAAGATGCAATATGAAAGGAATGAAATGAAATGAAGCAAATGTAAGTGAAAATACCAAGACCAGAAGCACACACATGATGTAAATGATTCTATTATATGATGCAAAGACATACAAGATGCATATGTGTGATCATACAAGAGAATGAATGCAAATGAAGCATGTAGGAAGCATGTAAACACATGGATGTTTATGAAATGAAATGGATGCAAAGCATAGAAAATGTATGGATAAATGATCAAGAAATGTTCAAGCAATGTCTTAAGATGTCTAAGATGACATACAAATGCTTAGAATGGCATGGCAAGTTCATATGTTCATGCAATGCAATGTGAGATGCAAGTAAATATACAAAATTAGGGTTACATGGAAGGATGAGATGCAAATGGTCACAACAGAAGCATATGACATGCTATAAAATTGCAAATGAGCTCAAACAAACCTTAATCCCATATGATATCACGCCCCAAAGGAGAAGGTCTAACTCTTAACCTATTGAAAGTTATGATTTTTCTAAGTTTGCTAGGGTTTTTGGATGCTTCAAAAGGAAAAATGAAAATCAAATTGAAAATGCAAGATAAATTCATGCCAAAAATATCCTAGATACTACATGATATATGTAAGACAGTGCAAAAAGAACCATCTTCAAACCCTTCATGGTTAGACAGAAAAGATTTTTCAAAGGTTATGGTTTAAAAATGTGATTTTATGAACCCTAAATTCAAAGAAAATTGTCAAGTTATGATCAAAACCAAAAAGGAATTTGTATGAAGGGTTTGAAAATGTTTCTAAATGTATTAAGATGCAACATGATTGTTTTGGTGATTTTTAGAAACCTAAATGCTATTTTAATTAATTAATTAAAATAAACATTTAAATATTTTAAAAAAGTCTTTTTATATGCAAAAAATAAAATAAAAATTATTTTTGGATAAAAAAAATATTTCAAGCTAAAATGCAGAAAATGAGATTTTTAAAATGATTTTTGATATTTTAAATAAATTAAACAAAAGAAATGCAATAAAATGAAATAAAAATAATTAAAATGGGAAGTATGCAAGATCAAGGGCTGAGGTTCAAAAGGAAAAGGAGGGAATTGACTGTGCGCCAGATCCAAGGGTCAATATTCAAACTGGATTTTAATTATGTTTTAAATTAATTAATCAAGATTAAATGATAATGGCTTAATCTGGACCACACACTGCTAACCATAATCCCAATCCAACGGCCATAAACACAACTGGGGAATTAATCACAGATTAGGGCTTAACAACTTTCAGGTGATCGGAACAGTGTTCCGGTCATCTTCTCCGGCCAGACTCTCACTCTATCTCTCTCAAAACGCCATAAAACTCTACCTAAATCTCCAGAAACACTAATTAAACATCACTAAACAAGAATCCACACACAAAATTCATTTATTCTTCAACAAAATCATGAATCAAAGCAAAACGGAAAACTTGGCAAAAATTTCAGAAGCACGATACATCCTCAAAACTCAACCATTTTCAAAACTAAACACATCAGCATGATCAGGGAAGTTCATAGATTCATTTAGAAACTTAAAAACACATTTCTGAAAAAAGTTTGAAGATGGCTACCTGAGCTGGAGCTTTCACTTTTGGAGCTTTCTGACCTCTTTCTTTGTGCAATCAACCTCCAATGGCTTCCCTTGAGTGAATGGAAGGCTTAGAACAAGCTTGCAATGGCCGGTTTGAGAGATTGCACCTCAGCTTCACCAAAATCGTGTTTCTGATTCCTGGGGTTTTAGGGTTTGGCAATGGTTGGGAAATGATCTAGAGGATGTATGGAGATGATTGGGGAAGTTTGTTTGAAGTTTTGTTGGCTGAGCAGAGAGATTCGAAGAGCTCAAGGTTTGTAGTGTTTTTGGGATTCTAGAGTTGTGATCAGTTTTAGGCCAATGTGTTGTGTGTTATGGCTTGTATAATGTCCACATATCATGTCTCGATAGGTCAGAAGAGTGGTTGTGGCCTATGCTGATTGATATGGCTTCATTTGCAAAAAGTCAAAAGTCATGGTACCATAAGCATGGCACAGGTCAGAGGCTGTTTGAAGGGGTGTCTGACCTCAGCTTGCATCAAGGGTGGCCCTTGGATTGAAATATGTGAGCTGGATGGCTTGATTCAAGTGTTCTCATGGTTTTGCAACTTTTCCCTCTTTGGATTTTCTTGAGAAACAAGGCATGAAACCTTCAAATTCTTGGGCCAATTCTAAATTTTTGAAGTTGCTTGATCATGTCATGAAGTATTTGGGCACATTAGAAGTCATTTGAAGCCTTGGCAAGTGGTTTTGCAAAAATCCCTCTTTGGTGCATTCTTGAAAATTATAGGATTTTTGCCAACTTTTAAGGATCATAACTTGAGTTCCATAATGAATTAGAACATGTTCTTGTACTTTTTGAAAAGGGAAAGACCTAATCTACAACTTTAATGTCCAAAGATTTTTCATTTGAAGCATTTTTGGTCATGAAAGAATAGGTTGAAGTTCTTTCCCAAAATGGAAAGTTTCCATTACAAGTCATTTCCAAAAATAGCAAGTTTGCATTTGGCTCAAAATTCTTCAACTTTGTGAACTTCCAACCTCTTCAATGATCAGATAAAGATCATAGAGACCCAAAATGATGATGATGACCCTTTGGTACCCTTGTTGGGGGCCTCAGATGCCCTGATTTTGCTCTAACTTGCTCAAGAAGTTACCCATTGTTCAGATGACTTCCACATTGAATTTCTCCATCAAAATTGGTATGCATGATTCTTAACATATCTTAAGAACATTAGAAACAAGAATGGACCAAAAATTTGGAGTTAAGGCCTCTGAAACCAAAACCCTAATTTTGGTCATCTGTGCCGTGAAAACCCTAGCTATGCTTCCATGCCTTTGCCAGTTCTTGTGATCTCTTGACTTCCATGAACTTTGAGAGGCACAATATGATGATGGAACACACATGGACCCTCTTGGAACACTTTTAGGCCCTTGGGATGGCTCAGATGGAATCTTGGATTGCTCAGATCACAAACCCTAGATGCAGATGATCTTGAACTATGCAGATGAGACAAGTATGCAATGTGATGTGGTATGCTTATGCTAAATGTAAACATGAAAGATCAAAAGACATGGTGTGATATAAGTGAGGGAAAATTTGGGGTGTTTACAACAGGCGTTGGACGTGCTTTGAAGTCGAAGAAGCTTACTCCGAAATTCATTGGTTTGTATCATATTTTGGCAAGTATTGGGTCAGTTGCTTATAAAGTGTCAAATTTGCATGAAGTATTCCATGTTTCGCAGCTTCGAAAGTATGTTCTAGATCCGTCTCATGTAATACCAATGGATAAGGTAGAATTAAGGGATAAACTTATGGTTGAGGCTTTACCTAAATGTATCAATGATCGCGAAGTGAAGCAGTTGAGAGGCAAAGAGATTGTTCTCGTGAAGGTAGTATGGGGAGCTGTTGTCGGTGGGAACATGACTTGGGAATTGGAAAGTAAGATGTGAGAGTCATATCTGAATCTGTTTATGACAGGTAATTTTCGAGGACGAAAATATTCAAGTGGAGGAGAGTTGTAACGCCCCAGTTTATTTATTTAATTATTTAATTTAAATCATTGGAAAATTTTTGTATGTTGCGTAAATTGGGAAGTTTGGTGGTGTGTTGGGTGAAGGGATAATATTATTTTAATTTATATAATTTTAGATAATTTATATTATATTAGAATAAATATTTGAAATATTAAGTGGAAAGGTAGTACGGTAATTAGCCGAAGAATTAGTGAGGGCAAGATGGGGATCCCATAGTAGGGTTCCAAGGGTTAGGTTGGGAATTTGGAAAAAGGAAAATTAGTCCTCGTAGAAACTGGTCGTGGAAATTCTGAGAAGAGCATGAAGAAGAGAGAAGAGGAGAAAGGCTAGAAGCAAGAAATCCGTGAGGAAGGAAGGGATTTTTCATCGAATTAAGGTAAGGGTGGGATCTCTTTCATCTTTTAAGGGTATTATGATATGAATGTTAGGGTAGATGTCCTTAGGTATGTTAGTGGGATTTGAGGGTTAATAAACCGATGAATGTGATGTGGAATTGAGAAGTTTATGAAGTTTGATTTGTATATTTGTGTTGGTAATGTTAATTGTGAATGTTCTAGTGAAAACAATGATTGGGACTGATATTATACACTATTTTAGGATGAAAATTGCAGGAGAGAAGTGCAGAAATTGCAAGGTTTTTCTGTCTGTTTCGCTTTGCCAGCTTAGCGAGGGGCTGTTCGCTTAGTGAGTTGTTGAAATTTTTTGCCTCTTCGAGACAGTAGCTTGCTTACTTAGAGAGCAAGGGGATCACTTAGCAGGACCTGGGAGTGAGAAATTGTATTTTTAATTCATTAAAATTCATGAAAAATCGTGCTTTATGTTTTAGGAGGGTTGTTATGTTGTTGATGTAGTGTGAGCAGATTTATAGAGGTTGTATGAGCATTTTGTTAGGACTAAAAGTTATTGTGTGAATCTTGTGAATGCATGATATATGTTTAGTTGTGTATGTGTTGTTGATCTAAAACTATTAATATGAGAACGAATATGCATGAAATGTTGTTGTTGCATGTTGTCGTTGTTAGTGAAGTGATTGTGTTCAATCACGATGTAGGGTGTGATCATGAAATAGGGGTCGAGAGTGTAATCATGAAAGAGGGGTTTCACTGGACCATGGAAAAGGGGTCGAGAGTTCCGACGAGAACTGGATCATGAAATAGGAATCGATTATTGGTACCACATGCACTGAGTCTATGGTTGAGTCTCATTTGCATGCATTGATGTTGATGTGGATGTTATGTTGTTGATGTGTTTGTTGTAGATGTGTAGTTGGGTTGTGATTCTTGTTGTGATAAGTATGTTGGTGTTGTACTTATGTGACATATGCCTTATATTTATATCATTTTACTCTTTTTATTGATTTAAGAATCTCACCCCTTCTATTTGAATGTTACCCCTATATTGGTAACGTGTAGATACTCAGGAGTAGTCATGGTTGTGGTCGTGGTGTCCGCTCTGATACGTAACATGGGAGTTAGGAGCATCGTTTTGTTATTTTAGTTTAATTGTTATGTTTATAACATGTTGGTGTTGTTTTGGAAGTTTTCAAACTATTTCTATTTTGATGATGACATTACCAGTTAGTTTTTCCTCTACTTAATTTGAAAAAATTGTCCATTTCATGTTATGTATCAAACCTTTAAGAGCATGTATTGAATGGTTGAAAGTAGCATCTCGAATTGAGGATGAAAATTTACTTAGATTGTTGTATTTTATTTATTAAAAATGACGGGAAATATTCAGGGTGTTATAGGTATAATCAACACTAACGTTGTAGTCAGTTTCTTCTTCAGTTCTCTGAAAATTTTCTCACACATGACGTCCCAAATAAAAGCTTAACCTTTTCTAGTCAACCGAGTCAATGGATGAGTCAAATTAGAAAATCCTTCGATGAATCTTCTATAATAACCTGCTAAACCCAAGAAACTCTTAATCTCAATCACTGTCTTCAGAGGTTCCCATTGAAGCATTATGCTTACTTTAGATGGATCCACTATTATACCATTACCATAAATAACATGTCCCAAGAAACTCATAGTTTGCAACCAAAACTCACATTTAGAAAACTTCGCAAATAACTTGTTATCCTTCATTACCTGCAATGCAATTCTCAGATGTTATGCATGATCTTCCTATGACTTGGAATAAATCAAAATGTCACTGATAAAGACTACAATAAACTAATCTAAATAAGCATGAAAGATATGATTCATGTACTCCATGAATATACCGGAACATTAGACAATCCAAAAGGCATCATTATATATTCGTAATGCCCATAGTGAATTCTGAAAGTCATTTTCTGAATATCATCATCCTTCACCTAATTTTGATGATAACTCGATCTCAAAACATTTTTACCGAAAACATGAGCTCCTATAAACTGGTCCATTAAATCATCAATCCTTGGAAGCATATACTTATTTTTAATGTTCACTTTATTCAATTGACGGTAATCAATACACAACCACATACTACCATCATTCTTTTTAACTAATAACATTGAAGCTCCCCACGGTGACACATAGAGTCTAATAAACTTCTTATCAAGCAACTCTCCTATATGAGATTTCAATTCCGCCAACTCTGATGTGGATATCCTGTATGGTGCCATGGATATAGGTCTGGTACCAGGAACAAGATTAATTGTAAATTCAACTTCTCATTTCGGAGGTAAATCTGTAATGTCATTTGGAAATACTTATGGAAATCTTCTCACCATTGGTAACTCATTAATCGATGTCTTGACTTCAACAGATAGTGAGGCAAACACTGCGAACATTTTAGCTTCATCTTCCAACAAGGTTCTCAATTCCTGGGTCGATATAGCATTAGCCAACTCTTCCTTCTCTGGAGTAAGAAACAACAATGTCTTCCTATAGCAGCCAATATAAACACTATTGTGCTCTAGCCAAATCATCCCAAAAATAACATTCAGATTACTGGGTGGTAAACAAATTAGATCCACTCCGAAATCCTTACCAAAAATTTTCAACGGACAATTCAAACACACTATGTAAGTAGTCACAGAACCGATAGATGGAGTATCAATCACCATCCCCTGATTCAAAGTAGACAACACAAACCCCAATTTCCTTACAAAATTAACAAAAATGAATGAGTGGGTTGCACATGTGTAAATGGTAGCAATCAAATGAATGTCATGAATAAAACAAGTACCTCTTACTAAACGATCCTCACTGGTAGGTTAAGCTCCCACCAATGCGAACACTTTCCCATTAGTCTGCGATTTCTTTGGCTTTTGACAGTGAGTACTGATATGACCATGTTCTCCACAGTTGTAACAAGTAGGTATATTGGTCTTACACTCTGCCACAATATGACCTAGTCGTCCACACTTGAAGCATTTATTCACGTCATTTTGACATTTATTAGCACGGTGAGCCATGCCACCATATTTGAAGCACTTGATAGGATTGGGAGCAATCCCTCCCCCATTCTGCTTCTTTCCCGTAACAACTTTCTATTTTCCCTTATCGGCTGGAATGTTGTAAGGTGTACATCCATGTCTCTGCTTACCCCTCTTATCACTCAAAGTATTATTGAAATTCGGGTATCAGATACACAATGTCGAAGGTGATGTCACGACATTACTATCTGAGTAATAACAATATAAACAAAGTATAATTAACAACAATAAAAACACACAGGATTGTTATCCCAGTTCGGTGAAAACACACCTACTCTGGGGGCTACCAAGCCAGGAAGGAAATCCACTATTAGTAGAAAAATTCAAAGCCTAAACATTCCCAGTTTAAAACTTCTCACTTGAACCTATCCAATGCAACTTCTACCTAGAAATCAACATTTAGATATGAGAAATCACCATCTCACTCCCCCTCAATCACACACTGTGATAAACAATCAAATTAAGGAAAAATAGAAGATCACTCTTCCAAAACACAACACTTTAATCTTGCTTAAAAGCTTTGATCAAGAATAAACACTCATGCTTAAAAGCTTAGAGTGGACAAAATTACAACTCAAAAATTAATCCAATTCAAACATCAAGGTGATGTATGAATGGCTCACAAATAAAACACGCACAATAAAAAACCCTAACACTCAAAAGCACCCTGCTTTACAATTCAATATTTCGTACAGAGAAATTAGGTTAAACATCAATAATATAGAATTCTAAGTGGGCTTGGATTTGATCAGAACTTTCCTCAAAAAGATTACATGAATCAAGCACGAAAAGATCTTCAATAATTCTCCAAAAACTAATGCATAACAACTTCTGATTTTGACAACAACACTCCTTTGATTTTCGCACATCCTGGAGCAAAACAAAACGCCAAAATCCTGCTAAAAATATACATAAATTAAATCAAAACTTTCTGTGATTAGAAAGTCCCAGAACTGTCAAGATAGATGTTACAACATTTTTTCTAACATCACAAAAGCACTGCACACCAGAAGATCTTCAAGCATGTCAAGGACATCTTACAGGACATCAAGGCAAATTGTGGCTAAAAACATTATCAATACATTATCAGCACCAGACAACACCAGACAGAACCAACCAGCAGAGATCAAAGCAGCAAAAGAAATAAGAAACAACATTCTGGTTGTACAAAGTAACAACACCCAATTAGAATAGAATCAGAAGAAATAATGCATAAATAACTAACTCTCCCCCTTTTTAGTCACAATATGACAACCATACAAACAACATATCCCCTATAACATTGGATTAGTATTCAACAGAGAGAGACCACACAAGCCTCCCATGTCAATATTGGAAGCATCATCACCAATCTTCTTTTCAGCAACTTCCTATTCAGGAATAATGTTCTCAATATCATCTTCAACAATATAGCCAACAACATTCTTCAGATTATTATTAGAAAGAGAAAGAACAACAACAAATTTGTCTTTCCTTGTCTTGGTCTTTATATCACCATCAGGATTCACACTTTTGATCCATCCATCATTAATAGGAACAAAAAAACACAATTGCAATATGAGAACTGAGAAGTCTTGACTTGTTTTCCCACATAAATTTAATTGCTATAGATCCTCATTGATGTAAATCCCTATCTTACCTATCAGGATTTCAAACTGATTAGCATCCAAGGCTTTAGTGAAAATGTCAGCCAGTTGTAAATCAGTGGCTACATGTTCTAGAGCAACAATCTTTTCTTTAACCAGTTCTCTGATGAAATGATGACGAATATCAATATGCTTGGTTCTGCTATATTGAATAAGATTCTTGGAGATGTTGATGTTACTCAAATTTTCATAGTATAATGTCATGACATCTTGAGAAACATTGTATTCTATCAACATTTGCTTCATCCAAACTAATTGAGAACAACTACTTCCAGTTGTTGTGTATTCAGCCTTAGTTGTGCATAGAGAGACACAATTTTGCTTCTTACTAAACCAAGATATCAAATTTCCCCCCAAAAATAAGCATCCTCCAGATTTTCTTTTTCTATCATCAATACATCCTGCCCAATCAACATCACAATAACCACTTAGCTCAGAATTGGAACCATGATAATATAATATACCATAATCACATGTACCATTGACATTCTTCAAGATTCTTTTCACTTGGTTGATGTAACTCACTTTGGGATCAGCTTGATACCTATCCCAAACTCCTACAGCAAAGGAAATGTATGGCCTATTTGTTGTTAGATATAATAAACTTCCAATCATACTTTTGTAGAGACTTTGATCCATATTTACACCATTTTCATCTTTAGATAACTTCAGATGAGTAGGAGTAGGTGTCCTTTTGTGGCTAGCATTCTCCATTCCAAACTTCTTCACTATATTCTTGGCATATTTACTTTGGGACATGAATATAGAGTTTTCCATCTGCTTGACTTGAAGACCAAGAAAGTAAGTCAATTCACCAACAAGGCTCATCTCAAATTCAGACTGCATTTGTTTAACAAAATGTTGAACCATCTCCTCAGAAATTCCACCAAACACAATATCATCAACATAAATAGAGCAATCATGAGCTTATTTCCTTCTTCTTTCACAAAGAGAGACTTGTCTATGCTACCTTTTTTGTAGCCATGTTCAACAAGAAATTCAGTAAGTCTCTCATACCAAGCTCTAGGAGCTTGCTTTAACCCATATAGAGCTTTCCTTAACTTATAGACATTATTAGGTAAATTAGGATCAATAAATCCTTTAGGTTGTTCCACATAGACTTATTCATTTAGGTAACCATTCAATAAGGCACTCTTGACATCCATTTGATATAGCAACAGGAGCAAATGTCTCATCAAAATCAATTCCTTCTACTTGAATATATCCCTGAGCAACCAGTCTTGCCTTATTCCTAGTGACAACTCCCTATTCAACTGATTTGTTCTTGTACACCCACTTGTTACCTATTACATTTGATCCTTCAGGTCTTAGGACAAGATCCCAAACTTCATTCCTTTTGAATTGATCTAATTCTTCCTGCATAATATTAATCCATAATTCATCAGTTAGTGCTTCTTTGGCATTCTTTGACTCTATCTTTTACACAAAACAAGAGTTATAGATTATCTCCCTTGATCTTGTAGTAACTCCTTTATCCAGCTCTCCTATGACGAGGTCTTTAGGATGATCTTTCTATATTCTGATAGAGGGGCCTTTGTTGGTCTGACTATCTTCAAGCTCAGAGCTTGAGGGTTATTCATCAGTACCTTTGTCTTCAATTTCTACTGGAGTTGCATTCTAGAATGTCTCAACATCATCCAAGACATCAGCTTCTTTGCTCAAGTCTTGATCATCAACAACAACATTTATACACTTCATCATTACTTTAGTTTTGGAGTTGTAGACTATATAAGATATATTGTTGGTAGAGTATCCTAAAAATATTCCTTCATCATTTTTTGGATCTAACTTTCTTCTTTGTTCATGACCTTCCAGGATATAGAATTTGCTTCCAAAGACATGGAAGTATTTCACAGTAGGTTTTCTTACTTTCCATAATTCATACAAAGTAGCTGAAGTACCTTTTCTCAAGGTGACTCTGTTATGAATGTAGCATTCAATATTCATTGCTTCAACCCAAAAATGATAAGGTAATTGTTTTGCATGTATCATGGCTCTAGCAGATTCTTGTATAGTCCTGTTCTTGTGTTCTACAATCCCATTTTGCTAAGGAGTAATGGGATATGAGAATTCATGTCTAATTCCTTCAGAGGAGTAAAATTCAGCAAACTTGGCATTCTCAAATTCCTTCCTATGATCACTTTTGATTCTGATAACATTTCTTTCCTTCTCTCTTTGAAGTTTTTGATAGAGATCTTTAAAAACTTCAAAAGCTTCTGATTTTTCTCTGATGAAATTTATCCAGGTGTATCTTGAATAGTCATCCACTAAAACATAAGCAAATTTCTTTCCACCAAGAATTCCTACCTGCATAGGTCCCATCAAATCCATGTGAAGAAGTTCTAAGACTCTTGAGGTGGTAAGATGTTGAATCTTCTAATGTGACATCTTAGTTTGCTTCTCTACTTGACATTCTCCATAAACTTTTACTTCTTCAATCTTGAGCTTAGGAATCCCTCTGACATCTTCCATGGATATGACCAAGCCACAATAATACCCTTTTTCTGATTCTTGAGATGTGTGGGACATCCAAATCTAATGTGCCCATAACCTTCACATCCCTAGCACTGAACTCATTTTCCTTGAAAAGAGTTCTCTTCAGCCTTTGTCTTTCTACCCGAATCATTTGACTTATTGATGTCAAATGAGTTATTCTTGACATTTGATCTTGACTTCCTATATATAATTTGCATAACTTTGTTGAATTGTCTCCCAAGAAGTACTATAGCATTGGATAGCCCTTCCTCAGTATTAAGATTACAATCTTCTTCTCCATCTTCAATGTTGGAAGAGAAGGCAATATTTTTGTTTTTCTTGTCAAATTTGTCAATTATCCCAATCTCAAAAGTTTGAAGAGATCCAATAAGTTCATCTAATCTCATCTTGCTAATGTCATGAGCTTCTTCTATGGTTGTGACCTTCATGTCAAATCTCTTAGGTAGAGATCTGAGAGCTTTTCTTACCAACTTCTCTTAAGATATTGGTTCTCCAAGAGTACTTAAGGCATTAGCTATTTCAAGGATATTCATATGAAAATCATAAATAATTTCATCATATTTCATCCTTAAGTTTTCAAATTTTGTGGAGAACAACTAAAGTCTAGACATCTTGACTTTGGAGGTACCTTCATGAGTAGTTTTGAGAATATCCCAAACATCTTTGGCAACAATGCAAGTATAGATCAATCTGAAGGTATTTTTGTCAATTCCATTGAATATGGCATTCAAGGCTTTAGAATTTCCCAAAGCAAGCTCATTTTCTTTCTTAGACCAGTCCTCTTTTGGCTTAAACTCTACAATATCATTCATATCTCTGTCCTTAACAACAAGATGTTTTCATCCTCTTAGAACAACTTTCCAGTCCTTGTTGTCCAAAGACTTCGAGAAGGTAACCATCCTTGGTTTCATGTAATCATAATTAGTTCCATCCAGAATGGATGGTTTGTTCACAAACCCTACCTTCTTGTTCATTATACCAGAAAGTAACTTCCTTGTATCTCACCCAGATACAGAGCAGGATACCTGCTCTGATACCAATTGAAATTCTGGTATCAGATACATGATGTCGAAGGCGATGTCACAACATTACTATCTGAATAATACCAATATAAACACAATATAATTAACAACAATAAAAACACACAGGATTGTTAACCCAGTTTGGTGCAAACACACCTACTCTGGGGGCTACCAAGCCAGGAAGGAAATCCACTATTAGTAGAACAATTCAAAGCCTAAACATTCTCACTTTAAAACTTCTCACTTGAACCTACCTAGTGCAACTTCTACCTAGAAATCAACATCTAGATATTAGAAATCACCATCTCACTCCCCGTCAATCACACACTGTGATAAACAATCAAATTAAGGAAAAACAGAAGACCACTCTTCCAAAACACAACACCTTGATCTTGCTTAAAAGCTTTGATCAAGAACAAACACTCATTCTTAAAAGCTTATAGTGGACAAAACTATAACTCAAAAATCAGTCTAATTCAAACATCTAGGTGATGTATGAATGTCTCACAAATAAAACACGCACAATAAAGAACCCTAACACTCAAAAGCACTCTGCTTTACAATTTAATATTCCATATAGAGAAATTAGGTTAAACATCAATAATATAGAATTATGAGTGGGCTGGGATTTGATTAGAACTTTCCTAAAAAATATCACATGAATCAAGCATGAAAAGATCTTCAAGAATTCTCCAAAAACTAATGCATAGAAGCTTCTATTTTTGACAACAACACTCCCTTGATTTTCACACATCTTGGAGCAAAACAAAACACCAAAATCCTGCGAAAAATATATAGAAATTAAATCCAAACTTTATGTATTAAGAAAGTCCCAGAACTGTCAAGACAGATGTTACAATATTTGTTCTGACATCACAAAAGCACTGCACACCAAAAGATCTTCAAGCATGTCAAGGATATCTTACAGGACATCAAGGAAAATGATAATGTTTTTCAACATATGCAGTCAAACTAAGAAACTTCAATTATAATGAGCGATTCAAGCCTTGTTGTCTTCATCATAGATTTGACACCTATTCACCAGCTCCAAATAATTCCTAATGTTTTGATAGCAAACACCCTATTTGATCTTGGGGCATAGTCTGTTCTCAAATTTTATACACTTAGAAGTCATAACATCATCAGTATTGTAATGAGGACAATACTTCCTCAATTCCTTAAATCAAGCAGCATAATCAGTAACCGTTATATTTCCATGTTTCAATTACAGGAACTCAATTTCCTTTTTTCCACGCACATCTTCTAGAAAATACTTCTCCAGAAATTCAGCCTTAAACACCATCCAAGTAATATCATTACCTGCATCTTCCAATCTCTGACGACTGTTATACCAAACTGTACCTTCTGAGCTTCACTGCACCCCATGACTCTAAAGATATTCTCAATAGCCTTCATCCACTTCTGTGCATCATCTGGATCATGAGCACCCTCAAACATTGGTGGTTTATTATTCTGGAACTTTTCCAAATTATGGAACTCGACATCCTCGGTATTTTGATTGTTGCTCTGCATCGCTTGTACAACATCATGTAATGTAACATCAAAAGCAACATCATTTCTTCCATCCATATTGTTCAACAATCAAAATATAGGTTAGAATAATGCATAACTACCTCCACTATATGGACATACTCTACTAAGACACCTGGTCGGATGGACCGACCTTCTTTGATACCAATTGTAACACCCCACTTTCCCGATTATAAAATACATAAAATAATTGCAGAATTAACCAGAGTTTACACACAATTAAGAAGTTACATCTCATTAAAACACTATGAAGTCTCAATTAATTCATTCACTTCTTTTCTCATAAAAAATTAAACAGCATAAATAATAAGTTTGATTCAACCCATGACACTAAGCCCTTAACAACAAAACATCCACATAATTTCATGGTCCAATATAAGTTTAACAAATGGAGATACGTAACAAATTCAATTAGAAACAAAACATAGTAAAACTCTCAAATCCTGTGCTACGTATCAGAGCGACTCCTAAGACTCGATAAAGCAACACGAACTCCAAGCACTACTTGTAGAAGCATGTTTCAACCTCAAGGATTTTGATGAAGACAACAAGCTTCCATGCACTTCATGTTTGCAAAAAGATAAGAGCTTTCAACATAATCAAGCAACAAAGACATGGTATTTCAAAGGCAATGGCATTATGTGATCAAGCTTCATGTGCTCTTTCTTAAAGTTTCAAGATTTGGACACATTTGTTAAGGTATATCAAAATCTCTCTTTAGAATTGATATACAAGTGTTCAATTATCATATTGTATGTTAGCATGATGCATACAAACATTAGGACATCTTTAGAACTGGTTTAACACTTTTAAAACAAAGTTTTTCTGTTTTTTTAACAGTGTTAACCGGTTAACGACCCCAATTTTTGAATTCTTTGTTAACATTTTAATTGCGTTAATTGGTTAACCATTTGGTTATCCGGTTAACACTGTTTGTTTTAGTGAAAATGGGCCTCTTTTGATTCAAAATAATTTCAATTAATTATACCCTTTAATAATTTTTCATGAATAAAATTACACCTCTTTGAATGGGTGTTTTACCTATTATAAATTCTGAAAATTTTAAATTATATTTTACCTCCTAGAATTTTCAAAAATCATATCCAATCACTCTCACATAATTCAAACTTTTGAAAAGTGTTCATACTTTATTCATATTTTTTCATTTTGAACTTGAACACTTGTATACATTCTTGAGTGATCTTGATTCAGGAGAAGATCTATCAAATAGATTCATACTTCAACCTTCATCTTACTCTATCAAAATTTGTAAATATTTATTTCTTTGTTGACTTGTGTTCCAGGATTGTTGGACACAAGGGTTGGTGTTTGCAAGAGGATTGTTCTTGCACACTCTTGTTTATAGTTGTTAGAGAGTAGGCTTCACCAAGTTGGTGTGATAGGCTTGTACTTCTCTAAAACTATAGTGGAAAATCTCTTACGAGTCGTAAGGGGACTGAAGTACCTTCGGATTGTTAAAAAGGAACCAGGAAAAATCCCGGTGTCACTTTATTTTCCGTATTTACCATCTTTTCTAACTTATAATCATAAAAAGGAATATTCAATAATCTGAAAAAATAACCCGGAAAAACATCTAGTGCCTAATTCAACCCCCCTTCTTAGGCCTATCTGATCTTACACTACTCAAGTACCAGATTATCTGTACATCTCAAGGAGCATAGATACAACAACAAAAAATGGGTGAGAATTACATTCAATAATTAACGGTGAAAAACACATGCTAATGAGTAGTAATTCATACATCAACCAACTACTCACAATCACAAATAAGTCATGACACACTTGTTATACTAAAATCACAATCATTTATAGATGTACAAATACAATGTGATTCACTGACAAAACACATGCATGTGGTACCATCACAATCCATACGGTTCATTCATTAAACTCGATTCTCGTCGGAATTCGGATAAGTCATATGCGTTCCTCTGAACTACGACTTATCTCCATCACTACTCCCATATGGAATCCGGATGAGACTAGGCACCCATCATGGATTCCCACCTAGCTCATCTCCACAAGAAACATCATGAATTCATGACCTACAACTATGCATAATCATATATAATTAATTATGCATACTACACGATCCTCATTGATCACACGTGAGTCATATACTCACTGTAATCCCACTGGAATTACCCAAACATGTCCAATACAGTCCACATATTCAATAACAACACATCACATGTCGTTAATTAATTAATCATCTAATTAATCCACTTAAACCACATTTGACCATTTTCCTACCATTACTAGATTCAACATGTTCATTTACGTCCTACTTCAGTCACTAAGGGAACTGCACCAAACACAAAATCGGGAAAGATATCGCAAACACATGAAAATTTGATTCACTGTCTATCCATACACATATGGCCCTACCCCATACACCTATCGCCCAGTTCGTTCACCCTATGCCTGTATACCCTACGCATATGGCCTCTCAGCTACCCATAACATACACGTATGAACAAAGGTCATTTCCTCCTCCAGAACCCCTTCAAACTTCCCATACGTATACTGCCAGGCCTCCCATACACGTATTTTATGCGTTTTAGTAGAGGGTCATGTTGGCCTTAGGGCCAGGCTCATACAATACGCGTGCGACCCCTTAGGTGTGCCCCTCATATGCGTATTATTCCCTGCATTACACTTATGGCCAGTCCTGTAGTACAAAAATTTCTAATTTTTCCTTCACACGAATTTTCACTCCCAGATCCCACTTTTCTGTACCAGATCAGATCCATAATTATTGCTACACCAATTTTATGTCCCATAATCCATTCCATCAATTAACTTATTTTTTCTATTAGGATTATTCACTCACTAATTCTATTTTTGTCACTTTCTAAACCTGTTAATTTACCAGATCTGGAACACAAGCTAACACAGTAATAACAACATATATTGCATACAATATTTCATAATAGTACCAATAAAATCAGTACGAATTTCATAACAATTATACTATTACAAAATCAAAATTTGCAAGGAGAAGAATTAATACGAAATTTGCAAGGACCCCGACTACCCTATCATGTCAGAATCACCTATTAAGGAATCCCTTCTCCCCCTTAGCTTAGTTATAAGTTTTGATTCTACAACAATGGTGGAAAAATCTTATCTTATCTCTCTTGCCCTAACAATCCCTTTTGCTCTTTCTCCTTTCTTTTTAAGTGACAACAGTTAAATCTTACTAATCTCACCCTAATTGGTTTTATTCTTCCTTAATTTATTCCTAATAATAATAATAATTCCCATAATAATAACAATAATAATAATAATAATAAAAATAATATTAATATTACCATTATATCTCCCTATCATTATTTATAATTATATTATTACTATTATCCTAATGTTTAATTTCAGTTTATTCAATAAAGGTTACTACCCATCACTCATCCATGTCTACATACCCTTAGTAAAGTAAATTAAATCACAATCAACACACAATGACTAAATATTATAAATTGAGTGTTATGGAATCCACCACCCCATGCTCAATTTCTACCATTTCAATGAATTTCTTCCTCGCCATCCCCTTTATCAAACTATGGAAAACTTTAGAGTTCAAGTCTCCGCCTCGATTCCACTTAATCCTAGCCTTTTGAAGAAGCATATTATCCTTGATATACAAGTTACTCCACATCGAGCTACACGACAGAGCTCTTTTTACAACGAGATCTTTCACCTCTTTTTTTACCACAAGAGTGTCGCTCCCTGGATTTCCATCCTGGTACAAATGCGAAAGTGGCACGGAGGAGGGTAGAGTCGCCGGCTAGGCATTTTTATCCCAAAGGAACGGGAAAGGTAATGTTGTACAAACCAAATATAAAAAAGAAGGACAAAGGTCCAACAAACCAAAGAAAATAGGTTCGGGAGTCGGTTACAACCTGGGAAGGTATTAGCACCCCAGATCATCCTCTGTACCCGACGAGATCCACGCTTGCAAAGAAAATATTTCAAAGGGTGAAGAAAAGACAGTTGCTTCAAAAAGAAAGACTGTAACTGGATAAGAAAAGAAAATAAAGAGGGAAAATGTAGGGAAAATAAAAGAGTGCTTGAACGTGCCCTACCCCGCTTCCTACGTACCTCATCTGGACATGAGGATCAGAGTCGCCGTAGTTCCCCTAACTAGGGAGGAAAATGGCCTGTGTTTTGAAGCTTGAACTGCTTATGTCAATGCTCAGGTGTTGCAGGCTCATCTGGCACGAGTGCATTACCGTCTTGCAAAAGACAATTAGGAGCAAGTTCTTTCATTATGAGTGAAGGTGATGAGAAAAGAAGACCCGAATGAGAGACGATTATTCTTTGTTTGCGGCTTTTAGAAGCTTCTATTTGTTTGGCATGAGAAAGTGAGTTCAAGTCTTTTTCCATGGAATGTGTACTTATTACTACGTCCCAAGATGGAATGAGGAACAAGCACACCCAAGTAAGGAGAAGACCCCCAAGACTTGGTTCCATAGATTAGGGCCTAAGCTCACTAACTCATTGAATTTATTAAGTGTTTTTGTGATTTAAAGTAAAGAAGTTTTTTTTGAAGTTTTCTTTGTGAAGGTAATATCATGATTAGACTTGTACATGATGCTAGACAAGCTTGTACTATCCCAAGATGGGATGAATACAAGTGCCCCATGGAATAAGTCCATACACACAAGACTTCCTCAACCATTATTAAGTGTTTTTTTTAGGTTTTTTATTTTAAGATGAGAGAGAGAGCACCAAAAGGATCTCAAAGGTAAAAACTAGATGGGGACTAATAATCCTAAGTGTTATCATGCATGTGATTCCTAGGTTAGTGTGGTTTGAATTCTACCCTAATGAAGAAGAAGGAAAGAAGAAAAGAAGGAAGAATAAGAAAAGATCAAAAGGATTCAACTTACTTCTTAAAAGAAGATAAGTTGATCCTAGGGTGAATGAAGAGGAATTTAGACATAGATGTCCTAAGCACATCACAGACACAAGTATGAAAGTTTAAAACAAATGAAAGAAGAAGTTGAGATGTGGAATAAATAAATGTGCAAGTGAAGAAAGGACAACAAATATGAGAGAAGAAAGCAACATGATAATAATCAGACAATCGCAGACAGAGCCTACATGAGGCAGGATTTCAGATGCAACCAGTATGCCCCTAATATGGAATCAAGACTAGAATGAGGTGTGAGATAAAGTCGTGCTCAGGGGTACCTAATGGAGAAGGTTTGTTTCCTCTTTAGTGTACACAAACAAACTCAGGAAAGATGTCCAAAGATTCACATAATCAATCCAATTAGTCCTCAAGTGTTCCACATCACGAATCATTATGGTTAGCCCAAACTCTTCAATGTGCAAATGAAATCAAGAAAGATTTGTCAGAAACCAATCAGCCAGAATGTCCATCAAGATAGGCCATCGTGTCCAGGAAATAATCCACTAAGCATCGTGTCGTACCTCGAAAAATACGATCCTTGCGATGAGACGCAGAAAGAAACAATAGAGTCGCCACCTAATTCTATTTATTCTACGAGAGAAAAGGGAGATATAGATACAACCTAAATAGGATAAGAAATGGTCAACGAAACCAAATTCTAAGTTCGGGAGTCGGTTACGCAAGGGGAAGGTATTAGCACCCCTCACGTTCGTTGTACTCAACGGGAACCTCTTAGTCTAACTATGCGATTAAATGTTGATTTATGTCTTTGTCTTCTAAATGGTTTGTTAAAATGTTTGTTCTAAGGAAAATTATTATTATTGTTATTATGACGGAAAACAAATTAATTTTTTTTATTATTATGCTCGCGAAGGATTGAAATCCTTGTGCCTACGTATTCCCTTGTGCAATGGGAAAGTCAGAGCTTCGTAGTTCGTGCAACTACGGTTTGTGTTTTTTTAATGAACAATTGTTTAAAATGCTTTTGAACTGCTAAGTGTTGGCTTTTTCTCACGGCGGAGGCTGAAGCGCTAGCTTGTTTGCGAGATAGAAAGGTTTAAACAAAGTTCGTTTAAAGAAAGATATTTGATCTTACTTAAGGTGTTTTAAACGAAAGAGCAAATGAACCACAATGTGTGGGGCTAGCCCAGGAGTGATTTCATTCAAGAACCCGAGGAATGCTAGATTCCTGAGTTCAGTTCTTCGTTGATTAATTATGAAAAATTATTTGAATTTGTTGGGTATGTTTTAAGTTGTTTTTGAGAGGCGAAAGGTCGAATGAATCACAACCCAGGGGCTAGCCTCAAGAGTAATTCATTCAAGGACCCAAGGAATGATAGATTCCTGAGTCCAGTTCTTCCACTACTCGATATGTGAATTAAGAGTTGATTGCTTGAGTATTCTAGAAACAAAAGAGGGAATGAGGCACAACTCGAGGGCTAACCTCAAGAGTGATTCATTCAAAAACCCGAGGAATGCTGGATTCCTGAGTTTAGTTCTTTCGTTAATTAATTATGTGAATTAGGTGCTCTGTTTTGGACGTTTTAGGGTTTAATTTTTTTTGAAACGAAGGAGTAAATGAAACACAACTCGAGGTCTAGCCTCAAGAGTAGTTCATTAAAGAACCCGAGGAATGCTAGATTTTAGAGTTCAGTTCCTCGTTAATTAATTAAGACGCGTAAAGTCGTGCAGATGGTGATCACATAGGTGGTCGACTTACGTGTGTGCAAAAATGTGGACGTATGAATTTACTTGGCGTTGGACCAAAAAA
The DNA here is from genome assembly GCA_963966055.1 of Lathyrus aphaca. Classification (NCBI taxonomy): domain Eukaryota; kingdom Viridiplantae; phylum Streptophyta; class Magnoliopsida; order Fabales; family Fabaceae; genus Lathyrus; species Lathyrus aphaca. The sequence continues at coordinate 160,734,530 of OZ014520.1, read as the reverse complement.
TTAATTAAGATTATCTTTGAGACTTACCCTAGTGCAATATTATTATTTTTCACTCTGTCAATTTATAGTCATAACGCGAGAGTATACCACGAGCACACAACCAAATTATAAGCAACAAATATCGAGCGTGTACAAATATTTATCATACAAGTGAAATCAAACAAAAGATGATTAATTAACTAAATAAGATTATTTAATAGAAAGAAAATACAAATTAATTAGCAACATTATTCGAAATAAATCGTTAATACTATTTTTTTAGGATTTGTTCAATAAGAAAATAAATAGAAAGGAAATAGAAAGAGAATTTAAGAGGAAGAAAAAATTAAAGAAAGTTAAAGGTAAGTATAAATAAATTAAATAAAACGGGCCATTTTCCTTTAGAGGAGGGCGAAGCCCATCAATAATAGCCCCTCCCGAATAGACTCGGGTTATGGAGGACCCAAATGGCCCATTTGGTCCAACTCCAAAAATAAGGTTCTAAATAAAACAAACAAATAAATATAACACTCTATCCGTTTTTTTAAATAAAAAAATGGTCCCATCGGTGTATTAAAGGAGAAAATAGGGAATCACAAGTTGCCATCTCGGCAGTCAAAGCATCTAGGGAACGCAACAGGTGTGCCTTGGATAGTGGGAATTTTATTTGGAAAAAAGAACAACACATTAAACCATAATGAAAAATATTAAGTGTGAAATAAAAGAACACATCAAAAGTAATGGGAAACGGAAAAGAAACGGACCCGTCCCACCACCAATTGCCACGTGTAAAGCAAAAGAAAGTAATAAATGGTGGCAAGGAGTGATTAATGTATGAGAAAGCAAACAGACAAATCAAATAAAAAGAAACAAAACGTAATATCACCATAAAACATCAGAATATCTTCACGAATTTTAAACATACATTCTTCTCTATGAATTCTCTCTCTCAACTCTTGATTTCAATCTCTCAAAATTGATCCTTTTGATCTCGCTCAAACGCCTTTCTCTTTTTCTTTCTCTCAACATTAAGTCTCAGATTGTAAATTGAACTCAGTAAAATTAACCCCAAATAAAAAACCCCAGGTCTACCACAAAATTGACGGAATCAAACAATTATCAAGGGGTTTCAACGCAACAAATATGGAAGGCGAAAGTCAAGCTCAAGAGAAGCATATTCATACCTGAATCGGAGAAAATCTGATTTCCAGCTTTGACATTATAGGTACCTTTCTTATTTCTTCCTGTATGATGTATACGTTGCTTCGTATTGTGTTCCCCTCCTCTCTTTGTATGTGTTCTTCTGTGTTATTATTGTTGTTTGGCTATCCTTGAATTGCTCAGAGTCTCCTTCTTTTGACTTAGGGTTTTTAATGTTTCTACATTTTTTGTTTGAAGGGGTTGAAAAAGAGGTTATGGGGGAGAGATTGATGAAGGTTTAGAGGAGGCGAAGGTTGCTTGCTGTTTGTGAGAAACGATGGTCACCCAAAAGGAACAATGTTGGTGAGTTTCGTTTTATTCAATTCTCAGATTCTCATAATCTTTTCTCTGGTTTTTTATTGGTATTTTATTTTTTAGTGAAGAAAATCAAATGTGTTTTTTTTCGTTCAGTCCTTTTGTCGCCCTTTTGTTCAATGAAATTTTCCCTTTTAAAATAGGGTCACTTTAGGGCTTGTCCATTTGCAATTGTGTCTGAAGACTTGTTGAAGAAGTCTATGATATCAAATCTTGTTTGGTACTGAGTAGAAGTCCTTTTCAAGTGTTTTTTAAGCCCATTTGAGAGAAATAAGGAATGGTCCGAATTTGCTCTGTAGGTATGCAAAAGTTTTTTCCTCCTTTTGTGAATCTGCCTGCTCTACCTTTTATTTGCTTGTTTTTGTCTGATTGTAAGGCCCCCTTGTTGTCATCTTTGCTAAGTTCTGCGATTGCCTTTATGTATCAAAAGTTTTTTATTTCAAATTTGTGAAACCCTCAGTTATGTATCTTTGCTACTATTTTGACTCAGTGTTTCTTAGTTTGAAATGAATTGAATAAGTCGAGTTGGGACTGAATTAGCTTGTGTTTGGTTTTAAACAAAAATCTTGCGAATCTTTTGTATCTCTGCAATTGCTTTCCCATGCTTCAGTTTTTTCTTGCCAAAGTTGTGAAAATACTTTCTTTATAATCCTACTGCATTTCTGAATATTGTCCCATCTAGTTACTGCAAAATCTGACTTGGTTCTCCTTGGTTTGTAGTGAACTAAAAAAGGCTGAGCTTGGATTGAAATGTGTTTTTTTGAGTACCAGCAAGTTGACGTGATATTATTTGTTGCAACAAATTGGTAGCAAGTATTATGTTCTTAACTGAGTTTGGTATGGAGTATCCTGGTCACTTTGCTCAGACCTGCCTATTTCCATTGTATATTTTTTGTGCAAAACTAAACTTGGGATACTTGCTGCAGGTGCAGGGTACGACGACAGGCTGGTGAACAATACTTGACAATAGTTTGACTTTGGCTTTGCAGTGAGGACAAATATGATGTGGGGTCAAATTTCAGACAGATTCATAGAAGACTTAGGTTTACAACCTTTGTAACAAAAAATGATGGATTTCTTTCTTGATTTTTATTATTCGTAAATGGACTTGTATTGTTGTGGTCTTGTAATCTTGAGACAAAGAGTTAGTAATTATGTAAAACTGCACCCCTTTTGTAATTGTGATATCATTGGTTATAAACTCAAATTTGTTCAAAGATAAGTTTCCAAGTTTTGTGGTTCTAACATGAAGAGATATGTTGGCTAACAAATAGTTTCAAGGCTTTGATTTGAAAATGAATGGATGAAGTTTAGGAAATATGAACGATTTGAAAATGAGCCTAAAACTCAGAGATTTATCATCGAATTCCAGGAAAAATAAAATGGCTAAGAGTTGTAATATTTGAATGAGAATTGAAATGGAAAGAAAAATGGAAGTTTAGTATTTAAAATCACATAGCAGAAGTAGAGATTGAATTTTGGAATTGAAATTTTGAAATAGAAATTGAAATGGAGATTGGAATGAAAACTTGCAATGGAATATAATTGAGACTAACATTGGCATAGAATTTGGGATTGACAAGAAAATTTGAAAAATTGAAAAATAATTGAAATGTATTTGTAATATGGATTGGAAAAGGACTTAGAATTAAAAAACAAAAATTGGAAGTAGAAAAAGGAATATGAAGTGAACTTGGAAATAAGAATGTGAATTGAAATTTGAATAAGAAATGAAACTCGGAATTGGAATTTAGAAATAGATTTCGAATTTGAAATGGGACTAGAAAATACGGAAATAACTCGACAGTTGAAACTAAAACTTGAAACGAGATTTGAAGCTAGAATCGATTCCTTTAATAAATACCAGAAGAACGAACTCCATTTTTAACGAAACAATAGGATTTATCCTTCCTCTCTTTTCCAAATACCAACCAAAATTTGTTTCTCGTAAGATCACCCGAACCAAGTATCAACAAATTCATGCCGAGGTAATGCACCAGACAAAAGCCAAAGGTGACTTGAGGTCTTGAACGCGTCCATAATTCAAACTTAAAATTCCATAATCCATAGTGTTGTACCCTAAAATTTTCCCTCCCATAATAAAAGTAATATGTCCCTAGATTTCTCTCAAGGTTCACAAGGTTCACAATTTGGTCAGAAAGTTTGAGAGTTCCCTTAGACAAAGCCTCCTCCTAAGCAATGGATCCAAAACTAGGGTTTTGAGTTTATCTAAGATAAATGGACTTCCAAGGCCTCAAGTGAACTTACTAACATCCCACATGTCTTCAAGAATCCCCATATCAAGTTTCAGGGCTTTCCCAATAAGTTTGACCAGTCAGATGATCAGATATGCAAAAATCAGTCAAAGTGATTAAAAAGTCAAATTGAGGTCAACTGTGGTCAAATTAAAGTAAAGCTTCATGATTTTTTTGCCAACATCACGATTATGAAGTAAAATTCATCATTTGATCAAGGGTTGATCATGATTCATCAAGGAGGTTTCAGGTCATCAAGAATCAGGAGTTTCTAAATTAGTTTTTTTTTAAAGAAAAGTCAACCGAACTTTGACCAGCCATAACTTTCACATACTTCATCCAAAATTTCCCTTACAAATCTCATATTTAAGGAAATTGAATTCTCTAAAACTTTGTGTCTCACAAGCCAAGCCTAAAAATGCTTCATTTGGAAGGTATGAGCTAAGACATTATAGGTCCTTTAAAAGTCAACAAAAAGTCAACTTTTTCCAAAGCTCATAATTTGCAAATGGTAAAAGATATTGACATGGGACAAAAAGGGTTGGTTAGAGGACTCTTTAATATTTCCAAAAAGTCCAAGAACACCTTCATATCCTTAAAATTGAGGGAGTTATGCCTTGGCAAAGTTGGAAAATTTTTAAGGGGTGCATGAGGCAAATAAGGTCTTAAATCCATTTTTTTTCCAAATGGGCCTATCATTTTGCAATCCAATCTTCACAATAACATCAAGCACGACCCAATTCCAAATATTTCTGATTTTTATAATTTATTTATAATTTATTTGGATTTTATTCATTAAAATTCAATTTAAATCAATAAAATATAAAAATTCAAATATTTGATTTGATTCTTCTTCTAGAAGATCTTAAAGACCATTCAAGTTGATTTGATCTCATCCAAATTCGTGCACGTCCTTTGGAGTATGTAAAGATATGATTTTTCATTACATTTATGGTTGATATTTCTTCACACTCCAGCTATCCAAAAGCCCACATAACACATCAATTTTCTGACCTAAATTCACTCATCTATAAGTACATGACATGACCAAAGCATGGGAGGAGGATTTTCTACAGCCAATAACCATAACCAATCTCAAAATTTTTCAAGAAAATTCACATTCGGATTTTGGATTGTAGGCTATATCAAAATGTTTTGAAGGTTTAACATGTTCCTTGAACATTCTTGATGTTATTCCAACCATTTGCATCATCCAAAACATCATCACATAACTGAACTGAATCACACTTCTTCTTGAATTTATTTTTTTTTATTTCATTTATTTACGTGTTTATAATGCAATTTGATCTTGTTTTGATGTTTGTATGAACTCATAGATGAATTATGGATGTTTACATTGAAGCTTTGTGGCCAGATTACATAACTGCCATTGTTAGGGTTTGGAGTTCTCAATTGGGGATTCTTGATTTACATAACATAAATCTTGTTTAATGATGTGTTTAGATTGTATGTGTTATGGGCAACTAATTTATGTAAACAATTTGATCTAACCACGCTTGTTACATGATGCACATAAAAACCTAGGTTTATTTGCAAAAACAAATGCGCAGGAAAGTTTGTAATAAAATTCGCAGGTAAAATCGTATGGCTAGAGGTAGGAGACGAAGATCTTGGCGCCAATGTGAAAATTCAAATGTGATTTTAATATTTATTGTTTGTTATGTGGTCATTTATCACAAGCGACTGCTTGTCCTAGTTGCGATGAGAGTCTATGTGTGTTCTATGAGACGCGAGTTCGATCCTTGGTGAGATCCATCCTTTTTTTTAATTTTTCAGATATTCAATATGTTTTATATATTATGATACTTGGTTATTATTATATCAGACACGCCTCATGTGGCTTGATGGCAAGGAGGTTGGCTTTGTATGCATGAGGTTGAGAGATCGAATCTAGGCTGAAGCAAAATTTTTTTATTTATTGTTTTTTAACAAGCTTAAAATATAATGAATTGATGATGGCTATAGATCACCACGCGTGTGCAGCCCAGTTGGTCATTGTTCTCTTCATCCAGGTTAGAGACCTGAGTTCAAACCCCAGGTCCACCCTTTTCCTTATCCATTTTTTTCTAATTTCCTTTTTCTTATTTTATGTCCTTATTTTCAAAATAAATTTAATAAATTTAATAAAACCAAATATTTTCTAAATTAAAAACTAATAAATAATGACTTTTTATATTTTTCTAAATTAACTCATTAGTCCCTTGCTTTTTTTTATTAATTTATTTAATTTTCAATTTGTATATAAATATTTATTATTCACATGTTTTGTAAATAAAAACCTAATTAATTTTTTTTCTTCTTCTAATTATCTTAATAATAATTTTGTATATAATTAATCCATTATATTTTAACTAATTACTAATTATTAATTATATCATAATCTTTCTTAAAAAGTTTATTTACCATTCTAATTTTTCTTAAATAAATCTTTAATTTAATTCTAAAACCCTAATTTTGTTAATTAACTATGATTTTCTCTAACCCTAGTTATTTTATTTTTGATTTATTATTTTTGTTTATGTTTAATTTTTGCTTTATTTAAATTATTAGAGAAAAATGTATAAGTTGCAAATTTACTTTCCGCCCGATCATTTTGTATCTGCTCCAAAGCCTCGTAATAACGTAGTTTTACTTTTTCGTCCTTTTAATTATATTATTTGATTGCGTGGTTAGTAAATAGGGAGTGCAAAACCTAATTGTAATTAATTTGGACTTAGAAAAGTAATTAAATAAGATAAAATATCTAAAAATAAATATTCACACACGTAAGTCGATCTAAGATCGTCATCTGCACTTCCTAGGGTATTCCTCTTGGTTGCCTTATTTAAAATGGTCAAGTCCCTCGAATATAGGGGTGTCTTAAGCAAAGTCCATTCACGTATAAATCATCAAGTCCCTACAAATTTAAAAGGTCAAGTCCCTTTGCGGTTGCCTACGATAATGATCTTATCCCTTCGAATAAATGATGATAGTCCCTACGAATTGCTAAACACACCCTTTAAGTTGCCTTCATTGACCATACGATGACCCTACGTCTGTCCCTTAAACAAATCCAAGGTAATGACTACCTATTCCCTAATAATAGGGATAGTCTTACCCTTGAAAGGACATATAAGAACATGAATGACTTAGTCTAGGGTAGGTACCTCACAGTTACTTGCTCACTCTTCAAAAATACTTTTCACAGCTCACAATATTTTCAAACATTTTCAACAAGGCTTTGTATACATCCATACGAGGATCATTATAAAGTACATAGAAAATTTCTAATCACACACTTCACATTTTCAAAAACATTTAAGTAAGCTAAGCAACTAAGAGCCCATGGATAACCATGGATATAAAGGGTGCTAACACATTCCCTTTATATAACATACCCCCGAACCCAAGTCTTTTAAAAATAGGTATTTCCTGTTCTTTTATGTCTTTTCCACTTGGATAAAATAAAAGTAGGTGGCGACTCTTGCTATCCGCAACATTTATAGAAAGTCAGTTCTCCCACCGTGTTACACATAACTTAAGCAATCAATCCACCAATATAAACTTCAAAGCACAAAACCCTAATTTCTCAAACCAAACGATCATATCTCCAATATTTGTTACAAAAATCCCTCTTGCCATTCCTGCAAAACTTCAGAATACTTGGTATGCACTTGGTATGCTGATGATGAGATGAAAAATATGATATGAAAAAGTTAGGGGTAAATTTGGGGTGTGACAGTTGCCCCTATTTAAATAAATTTTAACAGATGATCCGAGTGACGGTAGACACTCATATGATAATGATGAAAGATATTTAAATATAGAAATAACCAGAAATTTTGCCCCTAAATGCAGTGTTATGCTGGACTATGGACTATCTAACTCTTTAATTATGCAATGAAAGATGAATATGATGCGATATATCGACGAACAAAGGGTAATGACTCACTGGGGATGACGTATGCTGGGGACAAAACGGGAAGTATTCAAAGTGATAGGTCAACAGGTTCAAGTGTAACTGTTGGCACTAAGAATAACAAAAGACGGGAAACGAAAAGAAATTCAAAGTGTTAAATCAATGAACAAACTGGCACTTTAGGATGGCAAGAAAATAGTTCAAAGTAAAAGTGCAGTGGCCCGATGCGACCAAACTATCGTCAGGAATAGAAATACCTGAGAATAAACGAAATAGCCAATCAACGGCTCCATGCGACCAGTTGACATTGAGAAATAAAACAAACAACCAATTCAAAATGAATGCGCAACGACTCTATGCGGCCGACTGCCATTATAAATGAGAATAAACTATCCGAAGTGATGAGCTAGCAAGTTCAAGGGTGACTGTTGGGGATCCCAATATAGTAACTCGACGGTTGAGAAAGATAGTTGAAATGACATCGACTCGGCGGTCGAGAAAACCAGTCAACTCGGCGGTTAAAAACATCGACCCAGCGATCAGGAAAACAATTCAACTCAGCGGCTGAGGAAATAACTAAAGGACATCGACTCGGCGGTCGGGAAAACAATTCAACACGGCGGCTGAGGAAATAACTTAAAAGACATCGACTCAGCGGTCGGGAAAACAATTCAACACGGCGGCTGAAGAAATAACTTAAAAGACATCGAATCGGCGGTCGGGAAAACAATTCAACACGGCGGCTGAAGAAATAACTTAAAAGACATCGACTCGGCGGTCGGGAAAACAATTCAAAACGGTGGGTGAGGAAATAAATAAAAGACATCGACTCGGCGGTCAAGAAAATAATTCAACATGGTGGTTGAAGAAATAACTTAAAAGACATCGACTAGGCGGTCGGGAAAACAATTCAACTCGGCGGCTGAGGAAATAACTAAAGGACATCGACTCTGCGGTCGGGAAAATAATTCAACACGACGGCTGAGGAAATAACTTAAAAGACATTGACTCGGTGGTCGGGAAAACATATCTACACGGCGGGTGAGGAAATAAATAAAAGACATTGACTCGGCGGTTGAGGAAAAGAAAAATTCAAAGTATCCAAAGTGATAAATCAACAGGTTCAAGTGTAACTGTTGCCACTGAGGATAAAGAAGACAAACCAATAATTGGGTAGCAGCTCTAAGCGACCAACTGATACTGGGAGTAGAATGCAACATACTCAAACATAAATCAACAACTCTAAACGACCGACTGGCAATAAGAAAGAAAGTTTGGAGTTTTAAATAAGATAAACGTCCAACCTCTGGAAATTCCCTAAATGAAGAGTTCGAAGAAGACCTTCAGGAACCATCAGGAAAACACTGATGCGTGTTGAATTAAACGGCCTTAAACCATAAGCAAACAACTTAAAGGATTTGCGCCAATGAAAAATGGACTTAAAAGAAAAATTGGTGGTACTAAGGTAAATACCAACAAAAAAATGGACTTCTGCAGGGGATGCCAGTGTTACTGGGAAGAAGACTTTGATTAACCACACTTCGGGGTACCCACAACAATGGATTCCAAAATGAAAGCTGACAGTAATATGGACCCGGAGTCAGACAGATAACAACTAGGGAAAGCCAAATGATAATGTAAAATGCGTATGATTGAGCACGATGCGGTGATCATGATATGCAAATGTTGACTCTAGGGAGACAGAGAGTTTTGACAAAGACTCAAAGGAGAGTAGGATCTCAACGCCAATACTTAGTGTTGCACCCCAAAATTTGCCCTCACCTTGACAAGACATTGTGTACTAAATGTCCCAAGAGGTTCAGAAGGTTCAGAAGGTTCACAAGGTATCTCAAGAGGTTCACAAGGTTCACAAGGTATCTCAAGAGATTCACAAGGTTCACAATTAGTCAGAAAGTTTGACAATTCCCTCAGACAAAGCATCCTCCTAAGCAATGCACCCTAAACTAGGGTTTTGAATTTCATCAGGCTAAATGGACTTCCAAGGCTTCAAGTGAGCTTCATAACATCCTACATGTCTTCAAGAATCCCTATGTCAAGTTTCAAGGCTTTCCCAAAAGGTTTGCTCAGTCAGATGATCAGATAGGCTAAAATCAGTCAAAGTAGTCAAAACGTCAAACTAAGGTCAACTGTGGTCAAACCAAAGTCAAACTTCATGATTTTTTTCCAAAGTCAAGTATATGAAGTAAAATTCATCATTTTATCAATGGTTGATCATGATTCATCAAGGAGATTTCAGATCATCAAGAATCAGGAGTTTCTAAATTAGGGTTTTCATAGGAAAAGTCAACTGAACTTTGACCAGCCATAACTTTCACATGCTTCATCAAAAATTTCCATCCAAAGCTCATTTTGAAGGAAATTGAATTTTCTACAACTTTGTGTCTCACAAGCCAAACCCAAAAATGCTTCATTTGAAAGGTATGAGCTAAGACATTATAGGTCATTTTAAAAGTCAACAAAAAGTCAACATCTTCCAAAGGGCATAATTTGAAAATGGTAAAGGATATGGACATGAGACCAAAGAGGTTGGTTAGAGAACTCTCTAAGCTTTCTAAAATGTCTAAGAACACCTTCATAGCCTTAAAATTGAGGGATTTGTGCCTTTGCAAAGTTGGGAAATTTTTGAGAGGTTTATTGAGCAAATGGGGTCTTAGAACCAATTCTTTCCACATGGGCTTGCATTTTTATGACCCAATCTCTACCATGACATCATGCACGAATCAAATATTATTTGTTCAAATTTGTATAGTTTATTTTTTATTTATTTTTTATTTATTTATTAAAAATCAATTTAAATTAAAATAAAATATGAAAACTCAATATTTAAATTTGATTTTTGTTCTAGAAGGTCATAAACATTATTTAGAGATGATTGATTTGATCCAAATTCGTGCTAGACTAGATTGGAATACAAAGATTTGATTTTTCACATATTTTGATCATGAGATTTCTTCACACTCAAGCTATGCAAGAAAGCCCATAAATCCACAATGTTATGACCTAATTCAGATCACTATAAGTTCATAAACCTATTACAAACTCAGGGGACGAAATTGAGAGCCTCTAAGAACACCATTCAACTTCAAATTTTCACACAAAAATTCACATCCGGTTTTTGACCTAGAGGCACTTTCAAGACAAAACAAAGGTTGCATTAGCTTCCTTGAGACACACTGATCATGTTTCGATCATTTGCAGCATCCAAATCATCACTAATTGCATAAACCGAACCAAGCTTGTTCATGTTTTTATTTTTTTCGATTTCGATTGTTTGTGTGTTGTTGATGAATTCTAACCATATATTCTTGTTAGCCATGATGTTTATATTGTTTCTGGGCAAAGAGATTGAAGAATCATGACCTGAATCGAAAACCACCATTGTTAGGGTTTATGATGGCCGTTTAGGGTTTCTTAATTAAACCAATATAAATAAATTCTAAGAACATCAATGAACTGTGTATGATGTGTGGATCATGTCTATGTGATCAATTTGATGAAATTTTGCGTATTAAGAAAGATCCAGTTTTCGCAGGTTCTTGAAATTCAAAATTCGCAGGAAAATTTGTGGATGAATTTGCAGGTGTTTTCGCAAGAAATAGGAAGAAGATGAAGTCAGTTTGGCGCGCAACTGGAATTCAAATATTTGATTTAATATTTTATTGAATTGTTTTCATATTGTTTCAACAGATGCTGCTTGGCCCAGTGGTGAAGGCATATGCGTGTTATGGTTGTGACCTGCGTTCGATCCTTGGTGACAACATATTTTGCTTAATTTTTCCATTATTCAACTAACTTAATATTTTATGTTTGTTTGTGGATTAGCTTGCAGACGCGCCCCATGTGGCTTAGTGGTTGGAGTGTTTGGTTGTTGTTGTGATGGTCAGGGGTTCGAATCCTAGGTTCCAACATTTTTTTCATAATTATTTTTGTTTTGCAGGTTTATAATATAATGATTTTATTGCATATAGCTAACACCAGCGCATGCTGGCTCAGCTGATTTTGAGTGTTGTTGTTGAGGTAAGGGACCTGGGTTCAAATCCCAGGTCCTATCTTTTTAGGGCTTTTCCTCAAAAAATTTTCTTATTTCTATTATTTTCTTATTTTTAATTTAAACTAATACAATTAAAATAATTTCTAAATAATAACTAATAATATTTTCATAAAACTTTATATTTTCTAAAATTCATATTTATTTTCTTAAATGTAAATTACTTTTAAATGTAAATTACTTGTATTTATTTTATAATATGTTTATATATAATTATTATGTATTTTTGTAAATAAATTAATAATGTATTTTAATTAAAAATCCTAATTTTCTTAATCTAAAAATTAACCTAATTTTTTCTAAACCCTAATTATATTATTAATCTTTATTTTTAATATGTAAATAGTTTGTTATTTGTTTATTATCATTAAACTTTTAAAGAGTTCAATATCAAATTGGTAGAAAGATTTATGTTTGGTTGGAGAATTAACATCTAATAAAGGGTTCTGTTTTAAAAATTTTGTTGGGTACAAGTTAGGAGATGGTCAATTGACTCCATTTTGGAGAGGAAGATGGAATAGAAATTTACCCCTTGCAAGTATTTATCCTGAGTTGTATCATAGTTTCAACATAAAATCAGATATGTACCAGATCTGGGTAGTTGGATAAATGGGTGTTGGAGGTGGGGGCAAGTTCGGTATTACTATAGAGGTGCAAAATTCAGCTTTGAAAAGTTATCAAAGTCTGCAGCATTTGTTAGCAGAGGAACATTCATAGGCAGGATTTAAAGATGTCGTGCTTTGGAGTGGAGAAAATAGCAATGATTTTATAGTTTGGGAAGAATATCAAATAATGTTGGGTGACAATATTCTTGATAACTTGGAGGAGGCCCATGTTAGTGCTTTTAGTTGGTTATGGAGGCCGAAAGTACCGACGAGAATCAAAACTTTTGGATATAAAATTTTTCTTAACAGATTGGCTACAAAAGATCAGTTGCGAAAAAGAGGATTGTGTCAAGCAAAAGGGTGATTTGGATTGTGTTTTTTGCTATCAAAATTCTAAAGAATTAAACAATTTATTCATTAATTGTCATTTTTCTTTGAAGGTTTGAGAAATGGTGCGAGGATGGATTGATTGCTATATCCTTTTAATGGGGTTTCTTGGAAGCACTTTGTTGCTTTGTTTGTCTGCAATACCAGACAAGGAAGGAAGGTCTATTTAGGAGTTGTTCGGTTATCGGTAGTTTGGAGCTTATGGAAATCAAGGAACGACCTAATATTCAACAACGATAAATGTAATTTAAATGATATTGTTTGGAATAATAAATTTTTAGTTTGGAAGTGGTCGTTCATATGAGATATTTCTTACCCCAACTCAAATTTCTTCGATTTTTATATCACTCCATTTATTTAAGATGTTTAGAGTTGGTTGAGAATTTCTTATTAAATATCTCTTGTTGTAATGTATTGGAGTATCCCCTATACTCTATTTCAATATATATATATATATATATATATATATATATATATATATATATATATATATATATATATAATGTAAAAGTTCTTAATTACTCATATTTTGGTAAAATGTTAAATTATAAAAGGATCCTATTATGAATAATTTTTAGGCCTTATATGTGTTAGAACAAACATAAACAACAAGAAACAGAATTTGAAAGTAAAGGTTTAAAAATGGTGGAAATCAATTTAGGGAAGAAGATGAAATTGAGAGAGAAAGAGAATTAGAGAAGATAGAGTAATTGGGATGTATTATTAATTTGGCATTAACCTTGAAATGGGAATTACATTGAGTATATATTGGATACAAATGAGAGAAAAAAAAAAAACAATACAACTAAAAGTGCAATGCTGTAAATTCTGTTATTTTTCTGTTTTTGACAGTGGTAACCGGTTACTCACCAGACGGTAACCGGTTACTGCTGTTGCAGACAGAAAAATGCTGCAATTTAACAGCACTTTCAACACACCACCTCACTTTAGTTGATCCAAATCCAGCATGTTCAAGCTCTTCACTAGTCTCTTGAACACCTCATTTGTCACGCCCTTCGTCAACAAATCCGCAACTTGGTCTTCGCTTCGGCAATAGCTCAATCTAAGCTTTCCGTCACCAACTAATTCTCTCAAGTAATGAAACCGCATCTCAATGTGCTTGCTCCTTCCGTGTGCAATCGGATTCTTCGCAAGATTAATCGCGGAAACATTATCCACCAACAATGTTGTAACATCATCACCACATCCCAATTCCTTCATTAGATTCATAAGCCACATAGCTTGGCACGCACTCAACGAAGCCGCAATGTACTCGGCCTCACAAGAAGAGAGTGCTACAACCGGTTCCTTCTTGGAGCACCAAGAGATTGGTGTTTTACCGAACATAAAGATGTAACCCGCCGTTGATTTTCGATCATCTTTATCTCCGCACCAATTGGAATCGGTGTAGCCTAGTAAAGCACATTTGCGTCCCATATCCGATGCGGGAAATAGAATTCCGCAACCAAGAGTACCTTTCATGTATCTAAGGATTCTCTTAACCGCTGCCAAGTGTGACACTTTAGGTCTCTCCATGAATCTACTAGCAATACCGACACTAAAAGCCAAATCCGGTCGCGTATTGCACAAGTACCTCAACGATCCAATCAAACTCCGGTAAAGTGTTGGATCTACATCATCCTCATCCTCACTTTTGGACAGCTGCACTCTTGCTTCACACGGTGTATTAGAAGCGTTGCAATGCTCCATTTCACACTTTTTCAAGATATCAAGTGCATACCTCCTTTGATGCATAAGCAGCCCCGCTTTTGACTTGTGGAACTCTATGCCAAGGAAGTAACTCATCACTCCAAGATCCGTCATCTCAAACTCACTCATGAGCTCTCCTTTGAACCTTGAAATGCACTTGTCATTGCTGCCCGTAATCAAGAGATCATCAACATACAAGCAAAGTATGATAACACCATCAATCGTATCCGACCTCACATAAACACCATGTTCGGATACACATCGCTTGAAGCCGATGTCAATAAGAAAGCCGTCAATGCGTTTGTTCCAAGCTCTTGGAGCTTGTTTCAAACCATACAACGCCTTATGTAGCTTGTAATACTTCCTCTCTTGATCTTTAATCACGAAACCGGGTGGCTGCCCCACATAAACTTCCTCATCAAGAGGACCATTCAAAAACGCCGACTTCACATCCATTTGGTAGATCACCCAATTGTTGCTATGTGCCATCCCAACAACCAAACGAATAGTCTCTAGTCTAGCCACCGGTGCGAATACCTCTTCGTAGTCTATGCCTTCACGTTGCAAGAACCCTTTGGCCACTAATCGAGCTTTATGCTTGATCACTTCACCCTTAGGATTTGCTTTGACTTTATAGACCCAACGCACACCAATCGGTTTCTTTCCAAGCGGTAAATCGACCAACTCCCAAGTACCATTCTTCTCAATAGATTCCAGCTCCTCCTTCATTGCACATATCCATTTAGGATCACTTAAGGCTTCCTCCTCATTTACCGGTTCAGATTCGGCCATAAGTGCGAAATGAACAAAATCACCATCGTTATTCACTTCGGTATCTAGGAACCTCTCATAGTCTCGGAGTCTTTGAGGCATAGCTCTTTGCCTCACAGGTCTACCTTCATTAACAACATTGTTTTCAGCTGCTGTAGGTGCAGGTACAGCGGAATCGAACGCCTCCGGATCAGACAATTCAAAAAACTGATGTTGCTGATTTTTCTGCAGTAACCGGTTACTCACCGGTGGGTAACCGGTTACTGCTGTTGCTGCAGAATTTTTCACTTCATCAAACAGCACGTCCCGGCTTATCACGATCTTCCGATTCTTCTCATCAAACAGCTTGTAACCTCCAGTAGAATGATATCCAACAAGTATCAACTTTTCACCTTTATCATCCAACTTCTTTCTAAGTTGATTCGGTATGTGACGATACGCAATCGATCCAAAAACGCGCAAATGAACCACACTAGGTTTGAAACCACTCCAAGCCTCTTCGGGTGTGATATTCTGCAGCTTCTTAGTAGGACACCTATTCAACAAGTAGGTAGCCGTAGATACGGCCTCACCCCACAATTCCTTAGGTAACTTCTTCCCACAAAGCATGCTACGCACCATGTTCATTATTGTACGATTTTTCCTCTCGGCAGCCCCGTTTTGTTGAGGCGTATATGGAGGCACCACCTCACGCACAATACCCTCAAGATCACAGAAATTCCCAAACTCGCTAGAGGTATATTCACCTCCACCATCCGTTTTGAGAACTTTGAGCTTCCGGCCGCTTTGACGCTCCACCAAGGATTTGAAACTCTTGAACACTCCAAACACCTCATCCTTTCTTTTGATAAGATAAGTCCAAAGTTTCCTACTAAAATCGTCAATGAACGTAACAAAGTATCGATTGCCGCCATAAGTCTCTACTTGCATCGGTCCACAAACATCGGAATACACCACCTCAAGTAGGCCTTTGGCTCTCCGACCCGCATCCTTGCTAAACACATTCTTGTGTTGCTTGGATGTCACACATTCTTCACACAATTCTGTCGGAATACTAATAAGTGGCAGCCCCGTTACCATACCACTTTGTTGCAACATCTTAAGATCCCTAAAATTAAGGTGACCAAGACGGTAATGCCATAGCCACTCCTCTCTACTCACCGCGGTAGCCAAACAACGATGCTCCATAACCCTTAACTCAACTTTAAAGGTTCTATTGGCAGCCATCGGCGCTTTTAGAATCAACACACCTTTTGAATCTAAAACACGCATCATCTTGTTTTCCATCCGAATTAAGTACCCTCTTTCAAGCAATTGGCCAATACTTAAAAGATTGCACCTAATTCCCGGTATGTACAAGACATCTTTGATCCTTGAAAAGCCTCCACTCTTCCTTCCGATCAAAACGTCTCCAACCCCTTCCGCGCTTAAAGTAGTGTCGTCGGCAAACTTGACTTTACTCTTTGTCGCTTGATTGATTTGCACAAACCAATCCTTACGACCCGTCATATGTGTTGAACAACCGGAATCCAAGTACCATTCATCTTTACTTTGAACTCCATCACGTACGGTAACCAATGCATCTCGATCCGAGCACATTTTTTTACCACTTTCCGAAACGGTACAGCTGCTGTCCCGCGAACTGTCATGACAGTAGCTGCTGTCCGGAACATCCACAATGCCACTTTTCTCCTCCGTGATCATCACTAGAACGGTGTCTTCATCCTCCACCTCTTCTCTAGAAACCTTGGCTTCATCATCGCGAGTCTTGTTCAATTTTGCATAACATTTCGATTGAACATGTCCAAGCTTTTTGCACCTAAAGCATTGAACCTTACTCCAATCCTTTTTGAAACCGCTACTACGATCACTCTCCTTGGAGCTGCTCTCACCCTTTTCATACATCGAACCCTTCGAATTTTGAGAATTGTTTGCACCAAAATTCTGAAAATTTGGCTTACCTCTAGCTACAAATTTTCCTTTCGACCTCTTGCTCTTCTCATTCAAACGTGCTTGTAAAGCGATCTCCGCTTTCGCTTCGACACATCTCTCATCCATCCTTTGCTCATGCGCCTCCAACGAACTTTGCAACTCATCCTTGCTCATAGTCGTTAGATCCTTTGATTCTTCAATAGCAACCACAATGTTATCGAACCGCGATGTTAACGAACGCAACACTTTCGATACAACATTCTGCTCTACGATCGTTTCGCCGCAAGACTTGATTTGATTGACTAACCGAGTAATGCGCGTAATGTAGTCGTTGATCGTTTCTTTGTCTTCCATCTTCGTTAGCTCAAATTGACGCTTGTAAGTTTGTAACCTTACCACCTTCGCTTTCGCGGCACCGGCATAAGCTTTCTCCAAGATTTCCCACGCTTGCTTCGCAGATTCACAATCACCAACCTTCTCGAAGTTGTCGTTATCAACACAAGAGTGAATCAAGAATAGGGCTTTGTAATCCCTCTTCTTTTCTTCTTTGTGTGTAGCCCTAATCGTGTCGGTAGCTTGTTCCCCCAATGGTGTGACTCCATTGATGACAATCTCAAGCACCTCTTGATAACCAAATAGAACCTTCATTTGTTTCGCCCATTTGTCGTAATTTTTCGAATCAAGAATTGGAAGATTTGTGGGAATTCGATCATTGGAAATGGTAGCCATTGTTGCAGCGGAATCGGATCAATAACCGAAGCTCTTGATGCCAAATGTTAGAACAAACATAAACAACAAGAAACAGAATTTGAAAGTAAAGGTTTAAAAATGGTGGAAATCAATTTAGGGAAGAAGATGAAATTGAGAGAGAAAGAGAATTAGAGAAGAGAGAGTAATTGGGATGTATTATTAATTTGGCATTAACCTTGAAATGGGAATTACATTGAGTATATATTGGATACAAATGAGAGAAAAAAAAAAAAAAACAATACAACTAAAAGTGCAATGCTGTAAATTCTGTTATTTTTCTGTTTTTGACAGTGGTAACCGGTTACTCACCAGACGGTAACCGGTTACTGCTGTTGCAGACAGAAAAATACTGCAATTTAACAGCACTTTCAACAATATGAAGGGTATATATATAAATATAGAGGGAGATGGGAGGTATGATGGATCATGTTCCTTTCCAAATCCCATGAATGAGTGGATATTAAAGTTGAATGCATTTTTTATAGACAACAGATCCCTTAAAATAATGGATATTTTCATCTAAAGCTAGGACATGAAGCTGTCATATTGTCCGATCCTAGAATTCTTTTATACTTTTATTCATACATGCATATGCATCATTGACCCTTAATATCATTAATAAATAATAATGTCATTGATCAATGTACACATATATATAAATTGATATTCCAACTATGTGTTCACTCACCAACCCTACATTCAGCCAGTAATTAATGTGAATTTGATATTACAAAACTAAATGACAAAGACTACTATAATGGCCATAAACAAAACTCCATTAACATGCACATGGCTTTGTTCCCTTCACACTCTTACAAATATTTAACAAATCTCTTCATCCAGCTTAGACATATACTGATCATTTTTCAGTACACAAATCAATTAAAACATTACTAAATAAATGAAATATAAGAAGAAGAATCTATACATTGAAATTCATAGTATATATATAATATATAGCACACACAACAAACATGACAGCATGGAAGCAATGACATAATAGTAATAATATTAATTAAACAAGGCAAACTATATAGTATATAGGTGGTTTGGTTAAGTTTATTGCTTCATGTCGATTACAAATACTTAGAAAATTAAAGTTGAATCTATATACGAACAAAACAAAAAACACTGAAGACACATTCAAACTAACAACACTCCAATAATCCACAGGTACTGCTAGCTTCATATATATCTTTTCTTATAGGTCCCCTTTGGTACAGGACTTTTATATAAGATATGTATTTAGCTTCTGTTTTTGCATTTCTCCATTGCTCTTGGTGCTGAAAAAATACATAGAAAAAAATACCAATGTTAGAATCAATAACCAGAAAAGAACAAAGTGATGTTACTAATTAATAACTATATGATATGTATTCATACCAAGACCAATAGCTTCTGATCCTTTCATTATGCGAAGACGCTTGCATGATTCAACAAACATCCTTCAAAAAATAAATAATCAAGGTTAATTTAATATATGAAACATGAACATCATAAACACGACACTGATTCTGACACGTTCGCATGATTCAGACACTAACACTAACACTAACACAGACACACCCTTTTCAGAGATGTCGTTGGTATGAAGTTTAATATTAATAAATTGTTTGGGACCTTGATGTATATAAATATAAGAATAAATGATTATGGTATATAGTAGGTAGCTGGATATGGAGGTGCATAAGGTAGGAACTTACTCCCATGGGACATCTCCAACGAGCATCCAATCGCCATCCTTATCTTCATAGGTTGGCACATACTCAGAGCTGTTAAGAAGATCCATCAACTTGCTTTCATTCATGAAGTCTATCATTCCTTGGGCCCCATAGTTACCTGATTAAATATTAACAATGCATAATCAATCACTCACATTAATCATGTATGCATCTAGAATGTTACAATCCCAAGATGATAATAATAATTAACCCTATACTTGCACATGCATCTTCAAGATCTAAAACCTTATAATAATAATAATAATAGTACTAATAGTTTACTATCAAATAATTGTGGAATCTAGATTCGAATGCAAACCCTGATAACGCGCGTCAGTGTTAAAACTCTCGAGAGAGTGTTATATAATTTATTGTAGTTTTATGTAACTCGATGAATTAATCTATACAGTTGTGTGCAGAAGATACTAACCAGTGGTGAAGGAGCTGAACATTTTGGCTAAAGCATCAGATAAATCCTTGTAGGTTTTGTACATTGTTAAGTCGACCTTACGAAGGTAAGGTGCTCCATCCATGGAAACCTTAACAAATGCACCAGCAGTAGTGCTACTTGTTGTCTTCTCATTCTCCTCAGTATTGTTAACCTTTTGTGCCATCATGTTCTTCCTGTATGATCTCACTGGTGGCCAACCAACTACTTGAGTCCTGAAATATAAAATATTCATTCTCAATCCCCATAAATCTCAATTATTCTTTTCTCTTTCTAAGCCTTGAAAATTTGCATAAAATTTAGAAAGTTGCTGATAAACTCATGCAAGCTACTCTCTCCTGTCACCGTTATAAATTCATTGAATATCTGATGTATCGGGATGTTTATATAGACACAAAATATTTCAATTGTTCGGTATATCTACAAAATCTTTATTTATAATAGTATCGGGTGGTTTATATACTCTAACTTAACATCTAAAGATATATTGTTAATTAGCAAAAGATGGTAAAGAAAAAAATAGAGAGAATATGTGATAACAATAAGCCTTTGTTTAGTCTCATCATGAATTTGTTATTTGTATCGTTTATACTTATCAAAAGAAAAATAACATTTAGATACTTCATGTATATAAACTTATCTTTTTTTCTGTTAATATTTTAGAGTTAGTTAGAGTATATATCATCAAAGTTCTAGTGCAAGTTTCACTTTGTTTGATAAAAAAGAAATTGAATACCTCTACTAATGTTATGCTATAGATCCAAAAAAGTTAAGAGAGATTAGATAAAGAGAAAACTTACTTAGCTGGTGGCTTAGCAGGGTCCTTAAGCAAGTTCTTCTCCTTTGAAACATTCTTCAGATTCTCATTCAGATCTTCCTTGGTCTGAATATTCAGCTTCAAATCAACTGTCTCAGAGAAACCTCTCTTTCCACTAGCTCTAGGAGTTTCAACCTCAGATACACCACCGCCGCCGCCACCAGGCAAACCAAGACAAAGCTCAGTCTCCTTCATGTTCAAAGTATCCATTTTTGGCTTCTCAATGAAATCCAAACACTCTTTTTCCTTACCCTTCTCTCTGAAACTGAAAATGTTTGCTAGCTTCTCCTTAAGGGTGTGTATATATGTGTGTGTATGTTATGTTCTCTTGTATTACAATGTAGCTTGGTTTGGCTATATAGAAGTAGAGAAGAAGAGAGAGAAAGTGCTATACCCCCCTCAATAATACTTGTGTTTGTGGCTGCATGCCAATTTCACATCATGTAATCAACCAGTTGCATGTTGACACGTGGAGAAATGTTGAACCGTTGATATTTAACCGACTATAGTAATAATTTTTGATATGCAAACGGGATTTCAGGTACCTGCTGAAATGGTTGTCTGTCTCCCCAATAAACTAAGCTAAGAAATCACATGCATGCCACTTGGGTTTGTTAGTTTTCCATCTTCCATTGTCCTCATATTTATGGACTAGTTACCTTGTTTAGTTATCGAAAACAGTGACATTTTATTTCTCTGTCTTTACAGTAATGTAAATTTTCATATCTTATTTTATTGTATAGTATTTACTTGGTAAACAATAATGCTTTGCAAACAAACACTGCTCAAATAATTGAAACGAAATTTGTGAGTATGCCTACCCTTTTTTAGTCTTGTGTACCAAACATTAATTGGTGGAATTTTAATTTTTTTTATATATAATTGCAAGTGTGTCAACGAAATATGTTTTAGTTACTAGTATTATAAGAAGATGATTGATAATTTGATATATATATATATATATATATATATATATTTAAAATACAAAGGTCGCGACAAAAAAATATCAGAATATATTAATATTGATTCGGTTATTCATTGTTTTTATGATAAAAATCAATGATAATTATTTACTACGATGACTGCAATCAGAAAGATTTATAACGAAAATTTTTACGCTCCAATTATTTTTTAATATTTTAAGTTTCATTATGTATGATGTATGTTTTAAAATTTAAAACAATACATCTGTTTTTTACTCCTTAAAAAGAACTGTGATTTTGAAAATAAAATTGTACAAAAGATATTCAACTAAAATTTGCAGCTTTTTGGAGTTTCTTTTAAACTGTGGTATATATTATTATAACTACAGTTAATGAGAGTGATGATGGCCAAAAAAGGAAATAATGGTTGTCCTGATTATTCAATAATAATAGCAGTTTATGATGGTGAGTGATAGTTTGCAACTCTGAGTGACATCAGAGCAGTTAGAGGGAGAGGCCAACTTCTCTCTAACGTTTTAGTTCAACTATCAACCAACAATTGAAAATTAACATTGTATTGCTAATTATGGAAGAATGGAAGAGAGTATCTAAGCACAAGAGTAAGAAGCTCGACATCATTTTTTACATGAATTAGAGACGATTTGTAGGACAAAAGAGATGTATGAGGTGTTTAGGACATTTGAAGACATAGATGAAGTGAATGCTCTAGCTAAGAAGGATAGAAGAGGAAAGAGATACAACTTCTTCATATTCTTTGATGTGAAGGATCAAGATTTTTTAGTAATTAAGTTGGATAACATCTTTACAGGAACCCTATTTTTTTTTTATGTAAATGTTCCTAGGTTTCAAAGAAGGAAGATGGAGAAAAGATTTATGAATATGGATAACAAATTTGGAGCAAAGGAAGAAGGTTCGTTGGGAAGAAAAAATAAACATGAAGTTCAAACAGGGGGAAACTAGGGTGGCAATTGATTCCGGTAAAACAAAACTCATTAATATAAAAAGGGTTAATAGGTTATATTAGCGAATTTTGCTTTTTCCTCACTTACTTTGTCTTTTGACAACGTTTTTTTTTTTTTAAATCAGTTGTCAAAATCTGCATTTGGCAATCGTAGAAGGTAAATTAAAACACGCTGATATTGTAAGAGGGTGAATGTCTATTAACCCAATAATCCATCTAATTCATCCACCACATAAAAAGTAATTTAATGGATTGTACTAAATCCATACATTTATATGTATGGATTAATCCAACAAATTTTAATGATCTAATGGATTATTTTTATATTCATCGTATCTATTTAAAAATAATAATAATAAATTATTTTAAAAAATTGATTTTTTTACGGAAATACTAAAATCGATTTTTTTCAAAAATACAAAAAAAAATTGTTTTTTTCAAAAATTAAAAAAAAAATCAATTTTTTTCGAAAATATCAAAAAATTGTTTTTTTTCGAAAATATCAAAAAATCGATTTTTTTCGAAAATATCAAAAAATCGATTTTTTTCGAAAATATCGAAAAGCCGGTTTTTTCAAAAATATCAAAAAACCATTTTTTCCGAAAATATCAAAAAACCGATTTTGTTTTCGAAAATATAAAAAAAATGTTTTTTTTCGAAAATATAAAAAAATGATTTTTTTTTCGAAAATATCAAAAAATCGACTTCCATCATAATGTATTACACTCTAGTTTCGAATATCAAAAAATCATCTAAAAATCGAATATTTTCCCCAAAATTCAAAAAACCGACTTTTTTTTTCGAAAATGTAAAAAAAATCCGATTTTTTTTTGAAAATATAAAAAAACGATTTGTTTTCGAAAATAAAAAAAAAAGCGATTTTTTTAAAAATAACAAAAAACCGATTTTGTTTTCGAAAATATCAAAAAAATGACTTTTTTTAGTATATCAAAAAACCAATTTATTCGAAAATATCAAAAAATCGCATGTTTTCGAAAATATCAAAAAACCTACTTTTTTTACTTTTAAAAAATATTGATTTTTTCGAAAATAAAAAATCGATTATTTTTAGAATATAAAAAATTGATTTTTTTCAAAAATAAAATAAAATTGGATGGATGGATATCCATCTATTAAAAATATTTTAACGAATGGATTGAATGAATTTTATCCTTAATGAATGGATTGGATTGGATATTTTTCAGAAATTTTTAGTGGATTGTTAATGGACTAATGGATTGTTTTGATCCATCCATTAACAATCAAATCCGTATCTATCCAATCAATCCATTTTGCCACCCCTATGTTGGAGTAGTCCAAGACTTCAATGTTCAACAAAAAACAATTTTCAAAAAGAAGACGAAACCAACTTTCTCCCAATTGGAATTTAATATTCAAAACTTCGAAGTGGATAGATCCACAAAAAGATTTATTGGGTTTTTAAAGAATCTCGGTATGACATACAATATGCAAGAGATATTCAATACAAGGGGTTATTTTGCGATCAAAGCAACACCATTGGGATCGAATATATGCTTGCTTGAGGATCAAAAAATAGGAGAACTAGAAGTTCTTGTGGCTGAGGGAGCGGATTGGTTGAGACAATGGTTTGAAGAAACAAGGGAATGGTGTGCTTCAGATGTGGGCATTGAAATGGTTACATGGTTACGCTGCTATGGTGTGCCTTATCATGCTTGGAACCCGGAGTTCTCCGAATTCATTTCTACACATGTGGGAGTTTACATGTGTTCAGGGGATAATATGAGAAACACATATTTATGGATGTAGCGTGGATCCTAGTCAGAACCAAATCCTCCATAGTTTTGAATGAACCTTTCAATGTCAAGATAAATGAGGATGCTTTTAGGATTAAAGGGGTTAAAGATTTGCATGGACCTCTAAGAGTTAACTTATCCAAACCACTAGAAAAGGAGGTGGATTAATCAAATATAGATGATTTTTCTAATAACTAGGATGGGGAAGAAGTTGGTTCGAAATTTGAGAAAGAGGGTAATGATAATAACCTACATAACAGGTACAAAAAGTGGCCAATGAAGGAGAATCGATATCAAACTGGGTGCTTGTTTTGTTTGATCATGCAAGTAATATAGAGCATGAGGTGTTAGTTTTGATGTGAAATAGGGAAGAAAGGCCCAATCAGGTGGAGAATGGAAAATTTCCAAACAATCAAGAAGAATGTTGTATTGAGGCTTTACTTGAAGCGACTTTTATTGATAATGTTAAGGCCCATAAAAATATGATACAAACGCTTATTAGCAGGTCATACATACTAAATACTCAGGTGAAATTATCTCCCAACATTGTTGCCTAATGTTTGTGACCTAACCAAGGGCGGATCCACGTTTGGGTATACTGTGGCTAAAGTCACACCAAATTTGTTTTCCTTTTCATTAATATATATATATATATATATATATATATATATATATATATATATATATATATATATATATATATATATATATATATATACACACTAATTTCTAATGTTTTAAAAATCAAACCGATCAACCAATCGATGAAAGGTGGATCATTGGTTTATTGATTCAATTACTAGTTTTAGTTTAATAGTAGATTCCCATGATTAAACAAGATTAAATCGGATAATTAAATTGAATAAATCATATTACTCAATTGAATAAACATACAACAAAACTATATAGTTATTAAACTGGTCGAACCAAATGACTCAATCTTTAAAAACACAAAAAATCTATCAAATTTTAAAATATCATAATTTTACAAATTTATTCTTTAAATTAAAATTATAAACATAAAAATCACACACAACAAAATAGTACAAAATACAAATTAAAATAAATTTTGAACAAAAACTATTTCTAACATAAACTGAATAACAAAATAAGTGCAGTGTCTGATAAATTTAATTGAAAAGAGGGAAAATTGTTTCAAATAAGTTTCGAACAAAATCTACTTATATTTTAATTTTATTTTTTGAAAAAACTTATCCAAACATTGTTGTTTTATTTGAGGAAAAAACAAGCATTTAATCTGTCGATTTTCCAAAATTGTCTATTCGCTAATTATACCGGATTTTGTTGATTCTAACCGACTCCCATTTATTTGACAACTTACCTGATCTAGCTATCAAATCACGCCGATGACTTTTTTTAGTTTCCAGTTCAACTGGCTAGTAAAAAATCCGATTTTGGAAACGATGTAACCACCTCTCAAGTTTCTCTCTCATTTTTTATATTTTCTAATTGTTTTAAATTTTTACTTTCAATATAATTTAGTTTATATTTTTTTCTTATTTAGCCACACCAATACATAATATCTGGATCCGTCCCTGGACCTAACCCAAAGGAAAATCAATGTAGAGTTCATCTGAAGCGGGTTCAAAGAAACTCCAAAGAGTGTGAATTTGCCAATTGTTGTGTTGTTGTTAAGTTCCAAATTATAGATATTTTTTTATAGTATTTTGTGGCACTTTACAATTTTTTGTGTTTAATTCGGTTGAAAAATCGTATGTTTTAGTGCAAAAACGTAATTTATCACTTTTGCTTTTCATTTCTCGTATTATGATCTTTTAATTGCTTTTTATAGGTTTTTGTGCTTCCTCGAGTGCTCAGAAGGCTAAGGATGAAGAAGAAGTGCTTCAAGGATCAATTTCAACAAGTTTGGAAAGCACTAACATGCTATGTGCGCCTTCAGCGAGCTCTGGAAAGTACTAGCGCGCTACACGCGCCTTCAGCGAGACTGCAATGAGCTTCATGGACCATAAGCAGTAGCAAATTGGGAATTTTACGCTTGGACCACGCTAGTGTTAATTTTTCTGCCTTTGAACTGATCACGCTAAGCGCACTCTAAGGCCGCTTAGCACGGTGCCACTTACAGACACTTATAAGAACTTGTATAAAGGTGGATTTTTAGTTATTTTATGGAATTGTACTTTCATTTTCACATTTTCTGACTTTTAGACCAAAAAGCTAGGGTTTGAGCTTAGAGAAACTTCAAGTAGAAAGGATAAAAGTTCTACCGTATCAATCTTCGATCTTTCGACTTTGATGCTCGTAAAACTTTCTTCCTTTCTTGCAAAGCAAGTCACCATGGAAATGGGTGGCTAAGCTCTCTTTTGTGTCAAGATTAGAGGTAGTTAACCTTACTAGTATCTATTTATTTTGATCTTTTGTATTTGAACAAGGTTATGATCAATATATGATGAAGTAATTTAATTTTCTTGAGTTTGTATGATTTAAATTAATCAAGGAATGCATTTCTAAACCTTGAACTAGTTTATTCATGTATTAATGACCAAGTACTAGGAATAGACTTTTAAATAAATATTCGCTTTGTATTGATCTTCACAACTATTGTATTGATTGATATTTAGAGTGATCACTTAACAATCGGTACAATAACACTCACAATTTCGGCTTAGGAATGAGAATTATTGAGAGGGTACATGATTGTATTGACCGTAACTAAGTTCATATAATTTATTAATTGAATATATATATATATATATATATATATATATATATATATATATATATATATATATATGAAAAGGGTTAGCAAACCCTAATCTTGGCATTCTTTTCTCAAACAACATCTTGTAACACCCTAAAATTTGTCCTCTCATTTTCATGTCATTTAGCATATCATTTCCATACATTGCATTACATTCATATCATAGAAAGATGAAGCATAAGGCATGTGATCAGTGATTTGCAAAGTTGTGATCATTCAAATCCAAAACTCAAGAGCCATGGGTCTCAACAAGCCTCAAGGGTTTCTCACATCCCACACAATCTCAAATGATCCCTAAAGTCTTTTCAAGAAGTGAATTGATCAAGAAGTTGGCTTAAGGTTCCATCTCCTACACAGATGGTCCAAAATAGGGTTTTGTGCCAAAGCAGGCAATCCTCAAGATTTTGGTTCCAACTTGTTCTCATGGTTTTCTATATGCTAACAAGTGTTCATGGATGGAATTTTGTCCATTGGTTCCTTGTGGAGGGTTTTCAGTGGATAGTTACTTGAGAACTAAGCAAAAGTCAACAGTGGAAATGAAAAGTCAACCATGGGTGTCTAAGGTCTAAAGCATGCTCATCAAGCTCATGAACCTTTATTTGGTCAATAAATATCAATAATATCATCAAGAATCAAGAATCAAAGCTTAGGGAAAAAGTTACTAAAAATGGAAATGACTTGTAGTTAGAAGTTTCTATTTTTGGAAGCTTTATAAGTCATATTCAACTTGACTTTTCATCATAAAAAATGCTTCAAATGGATATTTTCCAAACATGAAAGTTGAAGATCATCCTTTTCCCTTTCCAAAAAGTAAAATATCATCTCCATAGCCTTCTTGGTTCAAAATATATTATCAAAAGACTCCAATGTGGTTTTAGGGTTTTCCATGCATTCAAATTTTCCACCTTTTGCAAGAAGCCTCAAAATGACTTGCATGTGCTTCTAATTGCCAAAACCATTCCATAACCTGAAAATAAACACCATTTGGCACAAATTTGGCTTTTTAAGCAAGTGGCTTCATGCCATATTTCTCATTTATTTCACAAGTTGCAAAATTGCAAAAACCATCCAAACACAAAATCAATGCCATGCCAAGTTCCAAATTCAATTCCATTGTGATCAGTAAACAAAGTGGGAGTGCTTCATAACCACAACAAGCCTCACGCACTTTACATTGCCCATGCATACAAATTTTCAACTTTTCAAAATGAATCAAATATCACTAACCATGGTTCCAATGGATTCATAACCCTGGTCAGGCCCAATAGCTTCCATAGATAAGCCTCTAACTCATGTGGTTAGCGCTAGAGTTCCCTCATTTTCAAGATTTCAAATTTTTGCTCTCAGCTTTCTCTTCTTCTATTTTCACTTCTCCTAGGGTTTCTGTGAATTCTCTTTGCACATTCTTGATCAACAAGTTACAAAGAACAGGAATCAAGCCGAAGTTGAAGCTCATACAGAGGATTTCATCATATTCATTTTTGAGAGGTTCAACTTCAAACTCTCAAATCTAGCTTGATTCAAGGATTTAATTGCATTTATTTTGCAATTAGAGATCACAATAAGTAAATATGCACCTTCCTACTAGATTTCTAGGGGTATTTTTGCTAGCTTCAAGTTTCAGGTGAGTCAGATTCATCACTCTCTTTCTTGTTTTTAAGATATGCATTAGGATCCTCTTGTTGTGTTGATCATTCTGGTATGGTCCGTGTTTGATTTGGAAGTGTATTATGTCTTAATTTAAGATCTGGAAAAAAAAATTGGTTCAAACTTTATGGCTTCGATTTGAATGATGTGTGCATGATTTGATGAAATGGATGTGATATTTGAATTCAGCATGAAATTTTAAGTTGAATTGTGGTAGTATTTTTAATTTCTGGAAATATATTTGGTTGAGGTTGCCAGAGAAGACGATTGGAGATAGGTCTCCGACATCTGGTTCATGAACTTTCAGATGAGAGGTTAGAGGAAAGATACGAAATCCTGACTTATGTTGTTTTGGTCCAACGACTATACGTTTGACAACACATTAATGAAGGATGGTGTGTCGCACGTGCTTGATTTTATAAATTTAAATTCCGATATGCTTTATGTGTGTTCCCCTATGTTTTTTAGCATGCACATTAAATCTGGACCTTCCATCTCATATACTTTTCCTATTGTTGACTTGTATTGTACGTGTTAGATGAATCTCATGGTTTAGATTAGTCAATTGTGTTGACATATGTCCACCATAAAATCTTTGACTGCGCTGATTGGACTGTGGGCTCTGACTTGCTTTTGAAACCCCCTCCCTTGGGCCCAATGCTTTGTTTCAACGTGCCAATTGCTTTCTCTACGCCCTCCCTCCCCGCATTGTTCTCATTTTTTTTATATTTTATTTTTGCACAACATTTTATTTTTAATTTCTAAAATTATTTCCAAGCGTTGAAAAATCACAAAAAATCATGAAGCATCTCTTAGCATTTAATTATTTTTTTATTTTTTTATTTCTGACTTTGTTAATTTTTTTTAATCATATTTTGCATATTTCATTTTATTTCTTTTGAAATTGTTTCTATTTTTTATATTTCAACTTTGAGAAATTGTTTTGCATACCTCATAAAACATTTTGCATACAATCTTTTTGAATTATTTAAAGGATATCTTGAAGTGTCTAAAAACATTTTTCTCATATTTTTAAGCTCATTTCATATTGCATTTTGATCATCGTCTTGTGCATTGTTCATCCTTTGACCTTGTGTGACTTTGAAGCATTGATTGAAGTAGTTTGCTTTTGAATTTTGTATGATATTTTGGTATTTTGTTTGCCTCTGAATTAAGTCACTTGAGGTACATTTTCATAATTTTTTAATGTGGTTTGGCCTTTGTTTGGTAGCTTGTGTTTGAAGTAACTTTTTTGTGAACCCTTTCTTTCTTCTTAACCCTAATCCATTAGGAGGCACTTGTGCCATTGTTTGAGGTTACTTGTGTGATGTTATAAGACGTGTTTAGAAATTTATAGGTCAACCATTTTCATATTATAAGTCATCTTTGGTTTGTGTTTGCATTTGCTTTGTGTTTATGCATCCATGTTTGAACTTTGACCTAGTTTCTTATTTCTTCTTCTCTTATGCTTCACATGTTCCTTGTATGTATCAAGTATGATCATCCCTCCATCTCATGTGAATTTTATACTATGTATGCTACTGAAATCATGCTAATTCATTCGTCTTGGTATGCCATCTTGCATTTGTATCTTGTATCTCAAGAATGTGACATCCATTCCTAATGTGAGATCTTTTGTTAACTTGTTTGGATTGTCTTGACATCTTCCATTTGTGCATTTGGTATGATCATATTTGCATTATTATAATGTCATATTGATCATATTCTACTTAATTACATCCATTCATATGCATTGTTCATCTTTGACTTATGATCTTAACTTGTTTGTTTTCTTCTTATGTGAACATGGAATTGTTTTCTCTTCTTCATCTCATTTTACTATGAACTAACACATGCATCCTTTGTATTCTAATTTCATATCATTTTAGGAATTCTAATATGTAATATCATTCTGACTTTGATGATTCATGCATGTTTTCATTCATGTCATACCTCATATGCATTCATATTTCTTAGGCTTTGCCTTTTGTGAACTTGTTTGCTTCCTTGGTGCTTCTTTGACCTAGTTTGGGTTTCTTTAGGTACCTTTTGCTTCTTAGAGCTTTGTTATGGTTTGGTTATGACTTGTGGGGTTTTTATACCTTAATATACCTTT
This sequence comes from Lathyrus aphaca, assembly GCA_963966055.1. Lineage (NCBI taxonomy): Eukaryota > Viridiplantae > Streptophyta > Magnoliopsida > Fabales > Fabaceae > Lathyrus > Lathyrus aphaca. The sequence continues at coordinate 160,703,469 of OZ014520.1, read as the reverse complement.
CACGTGACTTACTTTCTTGCTTGACTTCCCTTTCACTTCTTATTTGCAATTATGATTCATTTCACTAAATTTTCAGGGGCTATGGTAAGTCATAAGAGTGTGGATGTGCATCCACATTCTAACTTATTTCCTCATATTTTTAAACTTATAATTTGTGTTTAATTAAGCATTTAAGATGCTTTTCTTGTACAATCTTCTCTCATCCCTCTTACAAAAAACTTAACTTCCATCTTGGAATTAAGTTGCTTTCTTTTTTTCTTCTTATCTTTCTTCTTCTTTTTCCTTCTCTCCTTCTCCTTTATTTTAGGATATAGATCTAATACAACACTAACCCTAGGACATCCAAGCATGACAACTATTATGATTGTTAGTTTCCCTTTATACTTTTACCTTTTGAATCTCTTTTGAGTCTTTCTCTTTCTCATCTCAGAACAAAAGATAAAAAAACACCTAATAATGGTTGAAATGACTTCTTATGCCATAACCTTATTCCATGGGGAACTTGATTCTATCCCATCTTCAAGTAATTTGAGCTTGTCTAGCATGATGCACAAGTCTTCAACATGAAGTTGTTACACAAAGAGAACCTAAAAAACACTTTTTCACCTAAAAACAACAAAACACTTAATAAATAAACTAGGCTAGTGTGTTTGAGCCTCATTCCTTGGAACTAAGTTTGGGGATCTTCTTTGTACTTAGGTGTGGTTTCTTCATTCCATCTTGTAGTGATGTAAGAAGTACACACTCCATTGAATGAGACTTGAATACAAACTTTCAAATAAAAAGCTTCTAAGAAACTTCAAACCCACAGTAAGCGTTTTCCCTTAGGGAATTCTCTTCTCATCTCCTTCACTCTAAGCGAAATAACTCGCTCCTACTTGTCATTTGCAAGATGGTAAACACACTCTTTTTAGACGAGCCTGCAACACCTGAGATAAGACATAAGCAGTTCCCTTCTAAAAAACACAAGCAAGTTGTGTCAATCTTATTGAGTCAAACTATGATGTTCTGACTTTCCTATTGCACAAAGGGAATATGTAGGCACAAACGAAGACGCTTGGCAAACACAATCTTTCAGTCTCTTTCCTCGTTCCATTTCATCTCCTTATCTTTTCATCTCATTCTTCTTTATTTCTTTTCAGTCCTTTCTAGTAGCAGTTGCAGCAGTAGAAAATACCCTCACCCTTTGAAACAACGCTAGAAAGCGTGGATCCCATCGAGTACGATGGACGATCTAGGGTGGTAATACCTTCTCATTTCGTAACTGACTCCCTTATCCGTTATCTTTGGTTCGCGAGACCCCACTTTCTCCTTCTTCCGGGTTTGTGCAACATTACCCTTCCTTCAGGATAAAAATGTCTGGCTGCCGACTCTTCCTTTTCCGCACCACTTTCATGTCTATACCAGGATGGAAATCCCGGGAGCAACAGCTGGTGACTCTACTGGGGACTTGCTTTCCCATATGCAAGTCAATCTTAGCACTTGTCTATTTCTATTTCTTTGGGTGTTTATCTGTTTGTTGTTGTGTGCTTTAGTTTAGCTTTATTGTTTTATTTACAGTTTATTACTTTACTTTATTTACTGCTTTCGGCATTTACATTTCATGTATCACTATGCGGGATTGTTTGGTTTTTTGGCGAGATGGGAGTTACTGTGATATGAGCCTAATACATAGGCTCGAGTGCACCCTAGACTTTAGTATGGACAATCACTTTGCTTTCATGATATCTTGTCATGCGAGTAGTAGTGAGATCCAAACCCAGATTGCGACCGTCTTGGAAATGTTCTATTATAGGGGTCTTCCTTATTCCATGATACAACCTTTTAGTTATATACATCTGGGGACCGATCATTGAGGACCTTTGTGGATACATCCCTCTCCAGTGGTGACAGTGGCAGACCACATTTATTGGCAAGCCCACTCACACCCGAAGCCCACTGGAAACTCGCATAGGATGGCCTTGTTCTCTCGTAAGAACTAAGTCAAAGAAATCCTCGTATGGCGATAGTATTGTACCCTTCAGGATGAATGTACTATTGCTTCTCGATCTCAGTGCTTGAAGCTAGAAACTTATGGGGATGCTTGTTTTCAGGACTCAGCAAAGACCTCCTTGATTGGTGTATAATGTTAAACCAGAAATGGTAACCGTATTATCGCTTCTCGACCTGAGAGTCTGTGAAGTTGACCCTTATCCACACCTGTGAGATGGGGGGATTGTTTATAGGTTTGCAGGAACCTTGATCTTCTACATACCCACTTCATTTGTGTTGATTTTATGAGTTGATCTGGTTCTATACAGTTTGTGATTCTCAACTTGGGTTCTATAAAAAGATGATACTGTTATTAGGTTCTATGCAGACACTTGACGCTCTTTTCAACACCAACACTAAATACGTGTTACGGATCACATGCTTGTTGGATACATGACATCATAGCATTTCAGTACACATATTTAATTATTTCCGAGGATCTCATATCTGAATCATGCTGTTGGATTTTTTCTGTATCAAAACTTGAATATAAGCAGATAGATTCCTTGGAAATAACCGAACATGGCATCTTCATACATCCTTTCATTCATGACAGGTGTTCAGAGACAGATTCTCCTATTGACTTGGTTTTTTCTTCAGAATGGCCAACTTGAATCACAAGAATCAGGGTATGGAATTGGAACAACTCCAACTGGAAGTGACTGAGATGAAGGCCCAGCTGGGGCATTTTAGGGTGGACATTTAAGCGTTTTCCTAAGATTAGAAACTGGTGAGAGAAGAGGTCAACTGGATGAAGACTCTGATGGGCCGGATTACATAAATCTTGGGTGCAGTATTGAGGAAGGAAAATAACCAGTTGTCTGTTTCTGAAACTGAAGTTCTGACTCATCCCATCTCTTTGGGATCTTTGCTAGATCATGGATTTCCTTCCGAATCTCTTCTACCATTAGAGTGTTCTCATCAACCACCTCTTCCCAAGGTGTTCAAGACAGAAAAGTCTGAGAGGATGTTTGACTAGATCCTGGTGCCATATGTGCAGTTGCTTCAACTATTGCTAAATGTGGAGCTAATTAAGTTTATTGTTGCATAACCCTAGCATACAAGATATCCTATGGGTTCTAATGACTATGCTAGGTGCGAATTCCATTCAGGAGCACCTGGTCATAGTATGGAAAATTGTAAGATGCTTAAGCATAAGGTTCAAGAACTCATCGATTCAAGGTCAATCAGGTTTGCACCCATCAACATGGTCAAGCGAGGTTATTTTTCTCTAACTACTGCAAAAGAGATGGATATTACTCCCCTTGTTCAGGGATCTTCCTCATGTCATAAGCCTTGGGTTCCGAAACTACTACATCAACAATTTATAACTGGGACTCTCCTAGTTGTACCACTTCATCATCAGCAGAAGCAAGAAAGGGTTTTTGATCCTTTACCAATGTCTCATGTTGATCTACTTCAGCGTCTGCTTCATTTGAGATTGATTGAGCTTCGCAAGATGTCCCCACCTTCAACTTCACTTCCAGATGGATGGGATGCCAATTCTCATTGTAATTTTCACTCAGGAGTACCAAGTCATGATATTGAAAAGTGTCAATCCTTCCAGAATCAAGTGCAAGACTTAATTGAATTCGTAGTAATCGAGTTCAGACCGGCTAGCATAAAGGTATATGGTGATCTTGCGTTAGTGGTCGCAGAGGAAATGCGTTTTCCTTCCCCTTCTCCAGGATTTACCTCTGGTTATGGGTATACTCCTCAACTTAGGGTTTTAAAGTCATCACAACAATAATCTTTGTCGAATGCGGGAAGAAAGGTACAAGGGCAGTTTGGGCGCCCTAATCAACACCGGAAGTAGAATCGTCAACAACAGAGGCAAAGGCCTAAGAGACCCAAGATAGCGTTTTCTCAAGTTTTTGTTACTCGAAACCAGCTGCTTGCTCGTCTTCTCCAAGGCTCTTTGATTCAGTTGGGCCATGCCACGTCGGTGTCGTACCTTTTTCCTCCATACTATGACATGACTGCTAGGTGCGAGTTTCACTCAGGATCGTTTGGACATACAATTGATAATTGCAAAGTGTTCGAACATAAGGTGCAAGATATAATGGCCATACAATATATATATCTAGAATAATATTATACAAGTGTTATTTTGGTACTGACACCATCATAAGTGCCTAATAGCATAATTCACATTCTTGACCAATTCTAAAATTCTATACAACAATGGTACAAGACTTGGAAATTATACTAAAAATAAAATACTAGGATCAAATACAATATCCATCATTGTACAAAGATAAATACATAACGGAAGACTAAATCTATGCTTCACTTGAAACATCCCGATCATAGATGCACTTGTAAATCAAACCTGTAAAAGAAACCTGAAAAGCAACAACAATAGTGGGTTGAGATAACAACATCTCAGTGGGTTCCCTAACTTAGAGTTCTCTCGGCTCTATAAGGTTCTATCAAACCTAACTCAAGTCTTTGGTCACTTCTCTATGAGGAACCAGAACAAGATGGACATGGAGCAACCATACAACGCTCACAACACTAAACGAGTGGAACATCTACCTCAAGCCTTTACGAATGCTTCCCGTGGGACTAAAGGTAACCCACCTCAAGACTTACTCAATACTTTACAGAGGGCTCGATATAACACTCACCCAAGTCTTTACGGATGCTTCCCGTGGAACTCAAAATAACCCTCCTCAAAACTTACTCAAGACTTCTCGCGTAAACTAGTGTAGTACTCACCTCAAGCCTTTACGGATGCTTCCCGTGGGATTCAAAGCAACCCACCTCAAGACTTACTCAAGACCTTACGGAGGATCTAGTAACATACACGCCTCAAGTCTTTACGGATGCTTCCCGTGGGACTCAGTATCACCCACCTCAAGACTTACTCAAGACTTCACCGAGGATCTAGTGTGATACATAAATCAAACCACTACTTGTAACGCCTTAATTTTATATTTATTTCTCTTATGAAATAAATATTAATATTATAATGGTTTATTTGAATTATTTGGAGATAAATGTTTTATGGGAATAATAATAATATAATAATGTATACTATTATAATATTGTTATTATTTAAATAAAATAAATAAAAGAGTTAGTTATAAGTTTAAGGGGCAATAGTGGAAATGTTTGTTTTATGTAAGTGGGATTAGAGAAACAAACCTCATTCATCGTGTTTTGGACGAAGAAAAGAGAGGTCTGGAGAAAGAGGAGAAGAAACGCAAGGTCACGGATCGTAGAGCATCAAGACCAAAATTGTGAAGAAAAGCTTCAATTTTAAGGTAAGGGGGAGAAAGGGTTTATGATTGGTGATATAACATAGAAGGGTAATTGGGAGTTCCTCCCTCCCTTAGGTATTCTTAAGAGATTCTGTTATGAATGGTTGAATTGATGAAATATTATGAAATTGTTCATGAATATGATCATAGATTGTGTATTGATAATATATTTAATGTTGTATGTATGATATTGGGAAATTTGGCATATGAATGTTAGAGAGGTTAGAGTGAGTGAGGAAGAGGATAAAACCTCATAATTTCCCCAATTTGATCTAAGAGAGTTTAAGTATAAAACTAATTAATGTTATAGGAATAAATAGATAGAAAATATGTAAATTGGTCTGTTTTTGGATGTTAAATTTGAGCTAGAATGTATTTAGTTCGTGCAGGTGTAAAAGAGAGAAGAAATTGGAAGAAATTGAGAAAATTGGATTTTTGAGTACAGGAGGCTTGACACGGGCCGTGTCACAGGACACGGGCGGCCGTGTCAGACCCCTATAGGATGTGATTTTGTGATTTTTTGGGGCGTGTCCCTAGGTCACCTGACACGGGTCGTGTCAGGGGACACGGGAGGCCGTGTCAGGCCACTGTAACTTTGAAAAATCGTTCGTTTTAAGGCGGATTTGTCTAGTTCTTTCGATTTAGGATTACCCTAGTGGAATAGGACCTTGAAGGTGATTTTAATAGTGATGATAGGACCTGATGACCACCTTTAGGGAAAGATTTTGGGTGCCTAAATTAATTGTAGGTTTCCTTGTGAATTGTTTTAATTATGAATAATATGCATTGTATACTTGTATGAACTGAAATGATGCAGTAATATTTGTTGAAAGGGATCATGAGGATTGTGGTGTATGAATTGTTCATGCATGTTGTGATATTGTATGTGTTATTGAGTATGCATACACATACATTTGGTGGAATAATCATGTCTCAGATGGAGCGTAAGTGATTATTCGGATTCCTTGAGAATCGTTGGTGCAGAGATGATCGTGTCTTAGTAGGAGCGTAAGCGATGCATCCGGGTTCAAATTAATGAATCGTTGTTGTGAGTCGGTACTGCATTTTCATTGTGCATTTGAGTCACATTGCATTATGATAATCGATTGTTTGAGAATAATGCGTTTGGGTGTAAAATTACTCCTTCATATATGTTGTTTGCACCGTTATAATGTGAATCTGTTTCTCACCCTTGTGTTTGTTTTGTTGCATCTGTGCTTCTTTGGAAGTACAGATAACTCAGGTACTTGAGAAGTGTTGTGGTGTTGAAGTATGTGTCCTAGGAGCTCTGATATGTAACAGGAACGGGGACTTTTTATGAAACCATTTTTATTTTTGAACTCTTAAACTCTGTCATATTTATGTATTTAATTATGAAACGATTTTATGTTTAAAGTTAAGTTGATGTAAGCACTTGAAGGAAATAACTTAATATGTTGGTTTGTTTTGAAAAGTGAATACCCACTTGGTGGTTTAAACTCTGATTAACTTAGAAAATTGTTTATTTTTTTTAATGGAAAAAAGTGGGTGCTACAATTGGTATCAGAGCAATTCGGTCCAACCGGCCAGATTGAGTCAGTCCTTAGAACAAGAGTAGTTGAGAGTCCTAACCTGTATGTATTTGTTGTATCAATATGGCAGGAAGGAATGATGCTGCTCTTGTTGCGGCTATGCAAGCCATGGTGCAAACTGTTGAGAACGTCGTGCAGGTCGTTCAGGGAGGAGGTGATGCTCAGTCTCGTGCATTGGATCAGTTCAGGAATAACAAGCCGCCTAAGTATGAAGGTGGAATTTTGGATCCCGAGGCTGCGTAGAAGTGGTTAAAAGCAGTGGTGAAGATCTTCAGAACCATGGGATGCTCTGATGTTCAGAAGGTGAGATTTGGTACTTATATGCTGGAAGGTGAAGCTGAAGTCTGGTGGGACAACAACCGCCAGAGATTAGAAGTTGCAGGTACTGCAATCACTTGGGCTGTTTTTCGCCGAGAATTCTTGGAAAAGTATTTCCCGGAAGATGTCTGTAGTGCTAAAGAAGTCGAATTCTTGGAACTCAAACAAGGTAACATGACTGTGGCAGAGTATATTGCCAAATTTGAAGAGTTGGTGCAATACTGTGCGCACTACTACACTGGAGAGGCTATGTCTTCCAAATACTTGAAATATGAGAATGGATTACGTCCTGAGATTAAGCTGGGAATTGCTTGCCAAAAGATCAGGAATTACCCAGAGCTGGTAAGTAGGAGCAGGATATATGATAATGACAACAGGGCCCGAATTGCGCATTATAAAGCTGTGAATGAAAAGAAAGGAAAGTCGAGATCCGGTGGTACTCCGTATAGTGCTCCAGCTGATAAAGGGAAACAAAAGGCTAGTGCTGAGAAGAAGCCAAGGGGGGGAGGAAGTACTCCCAGTAATCTCAAATGCTTCAGATGCCATGGTACGAGTCATCGTGCCAATGATTGTCCTAATGAAGAGAAGAAGTGCTTCAAGTGTGGGAAGCCAGGTCACTTGATGGCCAATTGCAGAGTAAATGTGCCCACTTGCTATAACTGTGGAGAGCAGGGTCACATTAGCACCAATTTCCAGAAGCTAAAGAAGCAGCAACAGTCCGGTGGAAATGTGTTTGCATTGGTGGGAGCTCAGCCTACTAGTGAAGACCGATTGGTCAAAGGTATTTGTATTATCAATAAAATTCCATTATTTGTGATTATTGATACGGGTGCAACACACTCGTTTATTTCTTTGGAATGTGTGAAGAAGCTAGGATTGGGACCTTCTCAGTTAAGTCGAGGGATGGTTATTGATACGCCATCTATAGGTTCTGTGACTACTAATTTGGTATGTCGTAATTGTATCTTAACTATCTCGGATAGGGAATTTGGAGTGGATCTTATATGTCTACCACTCAGTAATCTTGATGTAATTTTGGGTATGGACTGGTTGGAAGCCAACCGAGTCTATATCGACTGTTTTAGGAAGAGGTTGTTACTTTTGACTCCGGAAGAAGAGGCCTTAGCTAGTTCGATCTCTATGAAAGAACTGAGGACCTTATTGGAAGATGAGGCGAAGATGTTTGCGGTATTTGCCTCATTGTCTGTTGAAGAGGTGGTTTCTATTGAAGAGTTACCAATAGTGAATGAGTTCTTAGAAGTATTTCCTAGTGATATCACAGAGTTGCCTCCGACGCGCGAAATGGAGTTTACTATTGACTTGGTTCCTGGTACAAGGCCAATTTCTATGGCGCCGTATAGGATGTTTACAGCTGAGTTAACTGAGTTAAAATCTCAGATTGGTGACTTGCTTGATAAGAAGTTCATTAGACCTAGTGTATCGCCTTGGGGAGCGCCGATATTGTTGGTGAAAATGAAAGATGGTAGTATACATTTATGTATTGATTACCGACAGCTGAATAAAGTGTCTATTAAAAACAAATATCCATTTCCGAGAATTGATGACTTGATGGATCAACTTGTGGGGGCTTCTGTTTTTAGTAAAATTGACTTGAGGTCGGGATATCACCAGATTAGAGTGAAAGAAGAAGACATTCAGAAGATGGCATTTAGAACTCGATATGGTCATTACGAATATGCAGTGATGCCTTTCGGAGTGTCTAACGCGCCGGGCATATTTATGGAGTATATGAACCGTATATTTCACTCTTACTTGGATCAGTTTATTGTAGTATTCATTGATGACATATTAATCTATTCAAAGTCCGAAGAAGATCATGCGGAACACTTGAGGATTGCATTGCAAGTATTGAAAGAGAATAAATTGTTCGCTAAGTTCTCAAAATGCGAATTCTGGCTGAAGACAGAGAGCTTTTTGGGACATGTGATATCTGGTGAAGGTATAGCAGTGGACCCTTCGAAGGTTAGTGATGTTCTTGAGTGGGAACCTCCGAAGACGGTAATGGAAATTAGAAGTTTTCTTGGTCTAGCTGGTTATTACCGAAGGTTCATAGAAGGATTTTCTAGTTTGGCATTTCCATTGACTCAGTTGACCCGAAAGAGTCAAGCTTTTGTTTGGGATGCAACTTGTGAAAAGAGCTTTGATGAGTTGAAAAAGAAATTGACTTCGGCACCAGTATTAGTCTTACCAAATTCGAGTGAAGCCGTCGTTGTTTATTGTGATACATCTAAGATGGGTTTAGGTGGTGTGTTGATGCAAGTCGGCAAAGTAGTAGCTTATGCTTCAAGGCAATTGAGAACACATGAAAGGAATGATCCTACTCATGATCTAGAATTAGAGACTGTGGTTTTTGTGTTGAAAATTTAGAGGCATTACCTATATGGTTCACAATTTGAAGTTTTTAATGACTATAAGAGCTTAAAATACTTATTTGATCAGAATGAGCTTAATATGAGACAGAGAAGGTGGTTAGAATTTTTGAAGGATTATGATTTTAACTTGAGTTACCATCCGGGAAAATCAAATGTAGTAGCGGATGCATTAAGCCAGAAAACAGTTCATATGTCGGCTATGATGATGAAGGAGATAGATTTAATTCAGCAATTTAGAAACTTGAGTATGGTGTGTGAGATGACACCTGAAAGTGTTAAGTTGGGTATGTTGCGAATAAATAATGAATTTCTTGATGTAATTAAAGAAGGCCAACGACAAGATGTAAAATTAGTAGATTTGATGCCTACTGAAGGAAATGACCAAGGAGGTGATTTTGTTGTGGATAACAATGGTATTTTGAGGTTCCGAGGAAGAATTTGTATACCGAATAATATTGAATTAAAGAAAGCAATTTTGGAAGAAAGTAATCGGAGTAGGTTGAGTATTCATCCAGGAGCTACGAAGATGTACCACGATTTGAAGAAGTTATTTTGGTGACACGGTATGAAGAGAGATATCACGCAATTTGTTTATTCTTGCTTGGTGTGTCAGAAATCTAAAGTGGAACATCAGAAGCCTTTGGGGCTGATGCAACATTTGGAGATCCCATAGTGGAAATGGGATAGTATTGCTATGGATTTTGTGACAGGTTTGCCGAATACGACGAGAGGCCTTGATACTATTTGGGTAGTTGTAGACCAGTTGACTAAGTTTGCACATTTTATTCCGATCAACATTAGTTATCCGTTAACAAAGTTGGTGGAGATTTACATTTGGGTTGTTGTGAAATTGCATGGTGTGCCGTCAAGTATAGTATCAGATAGAGATCTGCGGTTTACTTCTGAGTTCTGGAAAAGTTTGCATGAGGCATTTGGTTCTAAGTTGAAATTGAATTCGGCTTACCACCCACAGACGGATGGACAATCCGGGAGGACTATTCAGTCATTGGAAGATTTGTTGAGAACTTGTGTGCTAGAAAATGGTGGTGCTTGGGATACACATTTAGCACTAATTGAATTTACTTATAATAACAGTTACCATTCAAGTGTTGGAATGGCTCCGTTTGAGGCTTTATATGGTAGAAGGTGTAGAACACCGTTGTGTTGGTATGAGACGAGTGAAAATGTTATGCTTGGACCTGAGATTATTCAGCAGACTACTGAAACTATTTAGATGATTAAAGAGAAAATGAAAGCGTCTCAGAGTCGGCAGAAAATTTACCTTGATAATAGGAGGAAAGACTTAGAGTTCAGTGAAGGTGACCATGTATTTTTGAGATTCAACCCAATGGTCGGTGTTGGTCGTGCTTTGAAGTCTAAGAAGTTGGATCCTAAGTTTATTGGACCGTATCAGATTATGCAGAGAGCATGCAAGGTTGCTTACATAGTGGCATTACCGCCAAAACTCTCGAATTTGCACGATGTGTTCTATGTGTCACAACTCAGGAAGTATGTACCTGACCCTTCACATGTCATTCAGAGAGATGAAGTGCAGATTCGTGATAATCTTACGGTGGAGACCTTATCGTTAAGAATTGAAGATCGCAAGATGAAGAAACTGAGAGGCAAGGAGATACCTCTTGTGAGAGTAGCTTGGGGAGGAGCTGTTGTGGGAGTATTACCTGGGAATTGGAGAGCAAGATGCGGGAATCATATCTAGAGCTATTCCATTCAGGTACATTTTCGAGGACGAAAATAATTAAGTGGGGGAGAGTTGTAACGCCTTAATTTTATATTTATTTCTTTTATGAAATAAATATTAATATTATAATGGTTTATTTGAATTATTTGGAGAGAAATTTTTTATGGGAATAATAATAATATAATAATGTATACTATTATAATATTCTTATTATTTAAATAAAATAAATAAAAGAGTTAGTTAGAAGTTTAAGGGGCAATAGTGGAAATGTTTGTTTTATGTAAGTGGGATTAGAGAAACAAACCTCATTCATCGTGTTTTGGACGAAGAACAGAGAGGTCTGGAGAAAAAGGAGAAGAAAGGCAAGGTCACGAATCGTAGAGCATCAAGACCAAAATTGTGAAGAAAAGCTTAAATTTTAAGGTAAGGGGGGAGAAAGGGTTTATGATTGGTGATATAACATAGAAGGGTAATTGGGAGTTCCTCCCTTAGGTATTTTAAAGAGATTCTGTTATGAATGGTTGAATTGATGTAATATTATGAAACTGTTCATGAATATGATCATAGATTATGTATTGATAATATATTTTATGTTGTATGTATGATATTGGGAGATTTGGCATATGAATGTTAGAGAGGTTAGAGTGAGTGAGGAAGAGGATAAAACCTCATAATTTCCCCAATTTGATCTAACAGAGTTTAAGTATAAAACTAATTAATGTTATAGGCATAAATAGATAGAAAATATGTAAATTGGTCTGTTTTGGATGTTAAATTTGAGCTAGAATATATTGAGTTCGTGTAGGTGTAAAAGAGAGAAGAAATTGAGAAAATTGGATTTTTGAGTACAGGAGGCCTGACACGGGCGGCCGTGTCAGCCCTCTGTAGGATGTGATTTTGTGATTTTTGGGGGCGTGTCCCCAGGCCACCTGACACGGGCCGTGTCAGGCCACTGTAACTTTGAAAAATCGTTCGTTTTAAGGCGGATTTGACTAGTTATTTCGATTTAGGATTACCCTAGTGGAATAGGACCTTGAAGGTGATTTTAATAGTGATTATAGGACCTGATGACCACCTTTAGGGAAAGAGTTTGGGTGCCTAAATGAATTGTAGGTTTCCTTGTGAATTGTTTTAATTATGAATAATATGCATTGTATACTTGTATGAACTAAAATGATGCAGTAATATTTGTTGAAAGGGATCATGAGGATCGTGGTATATGAATTGTTCATGCATGTTGTGATATTGTATGTGTTATTGAGTCTGCATACGCATACATTTGGTGGAATAATCATGTCTCGGATGGAGCGTAAGTGATTATTCGGATTCCTTGAGAATCGTTGGTGCAGGGATGATCGTGTCTCAGTAGGAGCGTAAGCGATGCATCCGGGTTCGAATTAATGAACCGTTGTTGTGAGTCGGTACCGCATTTGCATTGTGCATTTGAGTCACATTGCATTATGATAATCGATTGTTTGAGAATGATGCGTTTGGGTGTAAAATTACTCCTTCAAATATGTTGTTTGCACCGTTATAATATGAATCTGTTTCTCACCCCTGTGTTTGTTTTGTTGCGTCTGTGCTTCTTAGGAAGTACAGATAACTCAGGTACTTGAGAAGTGATGTGGTGTTGAAGTCCGTTTCCTAGGAGCTCTGATATGTAACGGGGACATTTTATGAAACCATTTTTATTTTTGAACTCTTAGACTCTGTCATATTTATGAAGGAAAATTGCGATCTAAACGCAGCGGAAAACAAAATTTTCCTTTAGTGATCCTTACGAATGAGCATGGTCAGTGATAGAATCGTTACCTCTTTGTGGCGATTCAGATCTTTGATGCAGCGATCACAAGCGTTGATGAAGTGCAACGCCTCTACTCAGTCCACACGAACAGCTTCCGGTCACAGTGCTAGCTGCTTACGAACGGAATTATTTGAGTGAGAAAAGAGAATCAAAAACGAAATTGCATCAAGTGAAAGCTTCATCACAAGGGTTCCTTTTATAGACTCTCTTGTGGGCTGCGGGCTAAAAGCCCAATTCACATGATCCATAATAATATTATATATTATTATAATAACTATTATTATAATAAATATATTTATTTTATTATTATTTTATAACCATTATAAAATAACAATAATTATTATTATATTATCCGAATTTCTATTTTCACTTAAGTGCACCGTACCTTACGGTGTTCCTTTGATTTCTCTATCTCTCATCAAACTGTCCTTATGTGTGTGACCCTGTAGGATTTCGTAACGTTGGTAATTATATTAAATTATATATTTAACATAATAAACAGTGAGCGGTATCTAGCAACACATCACTGCTACCCAAGTCACGAAAATGTCACGTGATCTGACAAAACCTTTTTCGTGATAATATATGTTTGTACAATTACCCTTTTGCCCCTATGTCTATATTGAACACAAGGCATACACTGTGTCATCCTTGTCCAGTTCAATATTGGGCCCTTAGACATTTCTCCTGTTATGCAGGATTGGCAAATTCCATCTAGGACACTCATGTCCCTCAGCATGCTTCGTGGAGTGCCCATCAACTGTCTTTATGATCATCCAGTTACGGATAATGTTTGATCAGCAATAAAGCACCCGACTCTACATCTAGGGTCCATAGTGGTTTCAGGTCGAAGGGTGGTAATACACCATTATCACCATGAGAATAACTTATGACACTTTGCATAACATACTATGTAGTATTCTCATAGCGGGTCAATCCGGTATAAATATTACTCCTAATATTTATACCTATGTCAAGACTTGATAACTCTTTATCCATGATCCATGAGATGTGATCATCAGTCTATCTTCATAATAGTCTCAATGCTTTAATGTTATCCCACTTTGCAATAAAGCTTGACTACGGATATTTTAAGAATAATGTCTTTATGTTTAATGGGATCTCATGATTAAGTCACACTTAACATTTCATTAAACAGACTAACTATTCTAGGGACTTTATTATTCTGAAAGACAAACATAATAAAGAAATGCCTTTTATTATTAAACGAATAATCCGATACAAGTACCAAAAAGTATTGGCCTCTAGGGCTTACACCAACAATCTCCCACTAGCACTAGAGCCAATTAGGCATACCCTTAATACCCATAGATCTAGTATGACCATCATGCTTCTGTTGCGCAAGAGGCTTTGTTAATGGGTCAGCGATATTGTCAAGTGTAGGTACTCTGCATATCTTCACATCTCCCCGATCGATTATCTCTCGAATGAGGTGATAACGCCTAAGTATGTGTTTGGATCGTTGGTGAGATCTAGGCTCCTTAGCTTGTGCGATAGCACCATTGTTATCACAATATAAACCAATGGGATCCACAATGCTAGGGACTATGCCAAGTTCACTAATGAACTTCTTGATCCAAACAGCTTCCTTTGCTGCATTTGAGGCAGCAATATACTCGGCCTCAGTTGTAGAATCAGCAACTGTTTCTTGCTTTGAACTTTTCCAGCTCACAGCGCCACCATTGAGACAGAACACATAACCAGATTGTGATCTAAAATCATCCTTATCTGTCTGGAAGCTAGCATCAGTGTAACCAATTACATCAAGCTCTTCCTGACCTCCATATATCAAGAATGAATCCTTAGTCCTTCTCAAGTACTTAAGGATATTCTTGACAGCTACCCAGTGAGCATCACCGGGATCAGATTGGTACCTACTCGTTGCACTTAATGCATACGAGACATCTGGTCGAGTACATAACATGGCATACATGATAGATCCTATTGCAGATGCATATGGAATCTTATTCATGCGATCCCTTTCTTCCTTAGTTGAAGGGGATTGTGTTTTTGATAAACACAGACCATGTTGCATAGGTATGAATCCTTTCTTGGAATCATGCATATTAAAGCGTCTCAACACTTTATCTATGTATGTACTCTGACTTAGGCCAAGCAGTTTTTGTGATCTATCTCTATAGATCCTAATTCCTAATATATAGGCTGCTTCACCTAGGTCTTTCATAGAAAAACAATTCCCTAACCAAGTCTTCACTTGTTGCAAGGTAGGGACATCGTTTCCAATGAGTAATATGTCATCTACATATAATACCAGAAACACGATCATGCTCCCACTAACCTTCTTGTAGACACAAGGTTCATCTTCATTTTTGATGAATCCATATTGTTTTACGGTTTCATCAAAACGAAGATTCCAGCTTCTGGAAGCTTGCTTCAATCCATAGATTGATCGCTGTAACTTGCATATCTTTTGGGCATCTTGTGGTATGTCAAATCCTTCAGGTTGTGTCATGTACACATCCTCAAGAAGATTCCCATTAAGGAAAGCAGTTTTGACATCCATCTGCCATATTTCATAATCATGATATGCAGCGATGGCAAGTAAAATTCGAACAGATTTAAGCATTGCAACTGGTGAAAAGGTTTCATCATAGTCAACCCCATGAATTTGTTTATAGCCTTTTGCAACCAGTCTTGCTTTATAGGTATGTACCTTACCATCCATGTCAGTCTTCTTCTTGAAGACCCACTTGCATCCTATAGGGTTAACTCCTATAGGAGGTTCTACCAAGGTCCAAACCTGGTTTGTGTACATGGAATCCATTTCAGATTTCATGGCTTCTAGACACTTCTCAGACTCAGGACCAGTTATGGCCTCTTTGTAGGTCACAGGCTCATCTTGATCCATGAGTAATACATCACCCTGATCACTTATGAGATATCCATATCTCTCAGGTTGGTGACGTATCCTGCTTGACCTACGCTGGTCTTGTTCTACTTGAGCAGGTTGCTCTTCCACAACTACTTGTGTTTCCTGCTCTAGTTCCTCCATAGGTGTTTCAATGTTTTGTGATTCTTGAATTTCTTCAAGCTCTATTTTCCTCCCACTGTTTCCTTTGGAAATAAAATCCCTTTCCAGAAAGACTCCAGTTCGAGCGACAAACACTTTGCCCTCAGAAGGATTGTAGAAGTAATATCCTCTTGTTTCTTTAGGATACCCCACAAATAAGCATTTGTCAGATTTGGGCTCAAGCTTGGTTGAAATTTGTCGTTTGACGTAAACTTCGCAACCCCAAATCTTCATGTAAGACATATGTGGTTTCTTACCACTCCATATCTCATATGGTGTCTTATCAACCTTTTTGGATGGAACACGGTTAAGTGTGTAAGCTGCTGTTAATAATGCATGTCCCCAAAAGGAGTTTGGAAGATCGGCGTGACTCATCATGGATCGGACCATGTCTAACAAGGTTCGATTTCTTCTCTCAGATACACCATTCCATTGTGGTGTTCCAGGAGGAGTAAGTTGGGATAGAATCCCATACTCTTTTAGATGGTCATCAAATTCTAGGCTTAAATATTCACCGCCTCGATCTGATCGAAGAACTTTAATATTCTTACCTAGTTGGTTTTGTACTTCATTCTTGAATTCCTTGAACTTTTCAAAGGACTCAGATTTGTGTTTCATTAAATACACATATCCGTATCTACTGAAGTCATCAGTAAAAGTGATGAAGTACTGAAAACCTCCTCTGGCTGGTATGTTCAGTGGTCCACATACATCAGTATGTATGAGTGCCAAAAGATCATTAGCCCTTTCACCTTTTCCTGTGAATGGGGACTTTGTCATATTTCCAATTAAACAAGATCTGCATGTCTCATATGATTCATAATCAAAAGAGTCCAAGAGTCCATCTTTATGGAGTTTGGAAATGCGTTTCTCATTTATGTGGCCTAATCGACAGTGCCAAAGGTAAGTTGGATTCAACTCATTAGGTTTCAACCTTTTAGTATTAATGTTATAAATTGGCATTTCAAGATCAAGGACATATAGTCCATTATTCATTTTTGCAGTAGCATAGAATATATCATTCAAATAAATGGAGCAACAATTGTTCTTTATTATGAATGAAAAACCAAACTTGTCCAAACAAGAAACGGAAATAATATTCCTGCTAATTGCAGGTACATAATAACAGTTCTCTAACTGAATTATTAAACCACTAGGTAAAGTTAAAACATAAGTTCCTACAGCTAAAGCAGCAACCTTTGCTCCATTGCCAACTCGTAGGTCAACTTCACCTTTTGCCAAATCTCTACTCCTTTTTAGCCCCTGCACATTAGTACAAATGTGAGAACCGCATCCAGTATCTAATACCCATGATGCAGAAGTAGATAAATTAATTTCAATAACAAAAATACCTGAATTTGAAGTCTCTACTCCATTTTTCTTATCTTCCAGGTACTTTGGGCAATTTCTCTTCCAATGTCCGGTCTTACCGCAATGGAAGCAAGTGCCCTCCTTTGCTATTCCTCCACTAGGCTTCAAAACAGGAGGAGTGGGTTTGGGTTTGGCAACTTCCTTGCCTTTCCCTCTACCACCCTGTTTGATGGGCCTCTTGTTCTGTTTCTTTCCATTACTGACCATCAGAATGGATTTCCCTTTTGTCTTCATATTCTGCTCAGCAGTTCTCAACATGCCTAGCAGTTCTGGAAGACTTTTGTCCAAGTCATTCATATTGAAATTCAGGACAAACTGACTGAAGCTCTCTGGCAACGATTGCAAGATCAGATCAATCGCAAGTTCTTTTCCAAGGGGAAACCCTAATCTGTCAAGGTTCTCCACATACCCAATCATCTTGAGTACATGGGGACTTACAGGGGCTCCCTCAGCTAACTTGTTGTTAAAAAGGGACTTTGAAACCTGAAACCTCTCATTTCTTGCTTGCTCTTGATAAAGCCTTTTCAGATGTCCGATCATATCGAACGCAGACATGTTCTCGTGTTGCTTTTGCAACTCAGAGTTCATGGTAGCAAGCATGAGGCAAGCGGTTTCATTGGCATCATCGAAATGCTTCTTATAAGCATCTCTTTCTGCCTTTGGTGCAGAACTAGGAGGTTCCTCCTCAGGAACTGGTGTCTCCAAGACATACAACTTCTTATCGTGCTTGAGGATAATCCTCAGATTACGGTGCCAATCCAGGAAATTTGTCCCAGACAATTTTTCCTTATCTAGGATGGATCGCAAAATATTGTTCGATGTGTTTGTTGTCATGGTAATCTACAAGAGAAATATGAAAATATAAGTATCATTAAAAACAACATATTTAATTAGGCCTTTAATCAAATATGCTCCCACTATTTTATTCAAAACAAATGACCCTCATCATTTGATTCGGAAAATCCCGTTGGAAGACTTTCTAGTGGGTCGAGATCCATGTTTCACTTTGTTTTAAGTCAGCGTTAGGCTGATTACACAAAACTAAGTTATTTAGGTGGGAACTCCTTCCAATTGTATCTCATACAACTCTCGAATATTTTCAATTGGGTGAATAACTCCTTATTCTAATCCATCACATGAATCATTCCCAATTCTTGCTTCTAAACATGTATAATCTTATTATAATTTGTTTAGTTAAGTTTGACCCATTGTTTTAGCAATTGGATATTACAATTATCCCATCACACCTTACTAATATAGAACATGCACCTCGCGTAGGCGAAACCTACAATGCTCGATACTAGTCTTGATGAGTGCTAAAAATTGGAAAGCATAAACTTAATATTTAATTTTTTGAGGGAATTTGTTATTAGATTGATCTCACCGGCTTAACATGCAAAACGTCTCTCACATGCATCAACATACAATTACATGCATCAACATACATATAAAAAGATACAATTATGGCCCCTAACGCAATTGTTCTCTCAAGCCAATGAGAGAACCTAAGCTAACCTAATAACGATCTAAGCTTCTCCAAGCATGATCTCCAAGGTTATCCTCCTTTAATATTGAATACTTCTTTTTTCTTCATAACATAATATTACATTACATATAAGAAAACTCGTTTTACATACGAGGGAGTGAGATGAGAAAAGAAGTTACATAAAGAGATTGAGAGAGAGGCACGACACGCAGGCCGTATTTAAAAATCCCAAAACAATAATAAAGGATAAACTAAGGCCATAACTGATCACCACAAATAAATAATAATAAACACACTTTTATTATTAGTTTAAAATTCCGATAATTAAATAAACTAAATTAAATTTTGGCTGATTGATCACACTTTGCAGACTTAGCCGGGGGTTCCGCTGACCGTTCAGCGGACGGGGGTCAAGGGGGCAGCGCCTCCTTGCGGGGTTGTTAGGGGCAGCGCCCCGACGAAAAATTTTATGAACACTTCATTGTATTTCACGTCGTTTCCTGCATAACTTTTGTGCATTTACAACCCCAACCGGAAAAGTCTGCGGCAATACAACACTTGTACTGCCATTAATCCTAATGCAACAATTTCATGCCGTCAAACACAACTCGATTGATAACTCAATATGATAGATCAACATGTCATTGCTTCACCATACTAACGTCGGATTCCGAAGCGAATGAAAATGATGATCTTTCAAAAGAATTACAATCCTTATGTGATTGAATGGATGAAATCAAAACAGTATATCCCATATACCATCTTTGCATCAGAATTTCTTATATCTTATATAAAAGTGATCGATCTAATTGTGTAACCTATGGATGATCAATGTATCGCACAACTTCACCATACTAATGTCGGTTTCTGAAGCATAATCAACATCAATCATCCAAATCGTACACAACAGATGCCAAATTTAATTAATCATTTATTGTTAAATTCATTCTGTGTTTTAATCGAATCAAATACAGAAAAGACGGGAATTTAACAGCTATCAGATCCATGGTTTCGTAAGTGGCTCTGATACCACTGAAGGAAAATTGCGATCTAAACGCAGCGGAAAACAAAATTTTCCTTTAGTGATCCTTACGAATGAGCATGGTCAGTGATAGAATCGTTACCTCTTTGTGGCGATTCAGATCTTTGATGCAGCGATCACAAGCGTTGATGAAGTGCAACGCCTCTACTCAGTCCACACGAACAGCTTCCGGTCACAGTGCTAGCTGCTTACGAACGGAATTATTTGAGTGAGAAAAGAGAATCAAAAACGAAATTGCATCAAGTGAAAGCTTCATCACAAGGGTTCCTTTTATAGACTCTCTTGTGGGCTGCGGGCTAAAAGCCCAATTCACATGATCCATAATAATATTATATATTATTATAATAACTATTATTATAATAAATATATTTATTTTATTATTATTTTATAACCATTATAAAATAACAATAATTATTATTATATTATCCGAATTTCTATTTTCACTTAAGTGCACCGTACCTTACGGTGTTCCTTTGATTTCTCTATCTCTCATCAAACTGTCCTTATGTGTGTGACCCTGTAGGATTTCGTAACGTTGGTAATTATATTAAATTATATATTTAACATAATAAACAGTGAGCGGTATCTAGCAACACATCACTGCTACCCAAGTCACGAAAATGTCACGTGATCTGACAAAACCTTTTTCGTGATAATATATGTTTGTACAATTACCCTTTTGCCCCTATGTCTATATTGAACACAAGGCATACACTGTGTCATCCTTGTCCAGTTCAATATTGGGCCCTTAGACATTTCTCCTGTTATGCAGGATTGGCAAATTCCATCTAGGACACTCATGTCCCTCAGCATGCTTCGTGGAGTGCCCATCAACTGTCTTTATGATCATCCAGTTACGGATAATGTTTGATCAGCAATAAAGCACCCGACTCTACATCTAGGGTCCATAGTGGTTTCAGGTCGAAGGGTGGTAATACACCATTATCACCATGAGAATAACTTATGACACTTTGCATAACATACTATGTAGTATTCTCATAGCGGGTCAATCCGGTATAAATATTACTCCTAATATTTATACCTATGTCAAGACTTGATAACTCTTTATCCATGATCCATGAGATGTGATCATCAGTCTATCTTCATAATAGTCTCAATGCTTTAATGTTATCCCACTTTGCAATAAAGCTTGACTACGGATATTTTAAGAATAATGTCTTTATGTTTAATGGGATCTCATGATTAAGTCACACTTAACATTTCATTAAACAGACTAACTATTCTAGGGACTTTATTATTCTGAAAGACAAACATAATAAAGAAATGCCTTTTATTATTAAACGAATAATCCGATACAAGTACCAAAAAGTATTGGCCTCTAGGGCTTACACCAACAATTTATGTATTTAATTATGAAACTATTTTATGTTTAAAGTTAAGTTGTTGTAAGCACTTGAAGGAAATAACTCAATATGTTGGTTTGTTTTGAAAAGTGAATACCCACTTGGTGGTTTAAACTCTGATTAACTTAGAAAATTGTATTTTTTTTTAAATGGGAAAAAATGGGTGTTACACTACTCACTCCTTAACAGCGGTACCTCAAGCCTTTACGGATGCTTCCTGTGGGACTCAATGCAATACCCACCTCAAGACTTACTCAAGATTCTCCAAAGGACACCTTGTAATACACACCTCCAACCTTTACGGATGCTTCCCGTGGGACCAAGATCTACCCACCTCAAGACTTACACACGACTATTACAGAGGCCTAGTGTATAGCGCTCTAAAGGTTAGTAACAACCTAGGGTAATCCTAGTCATCTCACGAGTTACACCATTAAAAAAGTTATAGTCACAATACTAGGCCACACTATTGGTTTATGGTAAGATTTTCCTCACTCTTTCTCCATTCTTAATGTTTTTAATTATATAGTTTTCAAACATATAATTCTAACATTTTAGTTCAATTATCACCATTAAACAATTCTCACAATAATCTCATTGCCTCTACTCTCAATCAATCCTCATGATTAAACACATAAACCACCAATTGATTAATAATAAAATTCCCAAACTAACATAATTCCGATTGGTTAGATAAGTCGGGTAAAAGTTGGCTCAAATTAATGTTTCTCGGTCTCATTAGATAGAACATATTATTAGCTTCAAAACTATGTGTGGAACACTAAAAACGGACACCCGAAACAAAAGTTACGTAGCTAAACGTAAAACATGACAAACTGCCAGGCTCGCTAAGCGCGGGCTTCTCACTAAGCGAGCTACACCAGAACAAAGGATTTTCTATAGAATCAACCTGCTCGCTAAGCAAGCTCTGCAAATTCAGCTGAAAACAACTATGGGCAGAACTTCTCCCAAATGCTAAAACTCACCAAAATCATCACCAAACAGTGGAATCAATCACTACACATGGATACAATCACATATTAACTAACATACTTTGATTTTATCGAGTTTTAACCGTTTAATCTTTCGATTCTAAGATTTTCTACAAAACCCTAAAATCACAAACTTCCACCAAAACTAAAGGAAAAGGTTTCTAACTATGAACCCACCTTATAATGAAGAGGAGTTTGGTGAAGATGATGAAGATTGATGAAGAATGGTGATGATCCAAGCATTTTCTCTTCTAGTGTTTTCCTTCTTCTTTTCCTCCATTTCTCTTCTTTCTCTTCTCTTCCTTTCTCTCCTTTTTCCTCTTTATAACAAATCCTTTTTTTCTTTCTTTTAAACCAAACAACAATAGTTATACTAATATAACTATTAGTTAGTAAGATAACGGGTCCGAATTGAGAGTATCCAAAAATATCTCTGAGTCGAATATTTAATAAAATCTTTGAGTCAGATAATACTAATCAATTAATTTAAGCTCGTCGGTTGCTCTAATTATTTTAATTGGAAACTCTCGGAGTACACTGGAAGCCTATTAAATTCAATTAATATTATCTAGAGCATTTTATTAAAATACAGGGCATTACATTCTCCCTTCCTTAAATTGAAATTAGTCCTCGGATTTCCTTTAATCCATAACAACGACAGTTTACAACAGTCTCTTAGATCCATACTTATCCTTACTTCTATTACATATCCTAACATATTCAAATATAACTCTTGACTTTGCGGCTCAAAGTCCTCGTTTCATAACAAATCAAACTTTATTTCCTTAGTCATACGCTTGTTCCAACATTAGGTTAACTTCCAACTTACTATTTCCGCAATTCGTCTGTTGCTTCATACTGAATCACTTAGTCTCATTCCTCCTTCAGATAAACATACCATACTAACTCATTCCATTGAGGCACAACATAAAATCATAACACTCCAACTTGATTTCAGAATACACCAACACTCGACAAAAACTCCACAAGGTATTTTGGTGAAATCTTAACTACATACAATTTCCAACGAAATTCTTATTACAATCCTTCAATCACTAAAGCCATTTCAAAGGTTTTCAAACGACTTCTTTACCAACTCCACTTGGTCTTACATATACATTGTGATCATTTACGTCTGACACTCAATTCCTTCAGTATCTTACTATAGATAACACTCTTAGAACAAAATTCTCTTACTTTAACACTTATAAATAATTCTCTTCTGATTCTCAATAATCCGGATGAACTCTTTCATCTGTCTCCTTCCACTACGCTTTTAAGGTCTAACAGTGGAGATACCACAAATTCTCAAACAACACTAGGAAATTGATAGTCCGCGAAGAACACACGTATCCATTGGAGTTCTCACCAACCAACGAAACAAAACTTGCATACATTTGGGGATAAAACAACTTACTTTCCAATCATATGATAACAACATCGATCCAAATTCTCCAACGACAAAGATACAAGGTTGTACTGTTGCAATCATAACTTGTACAATTCCGATTCCATCCTAGACTCAAAATAATTTATCCAATTCATCTCAACAAATCGGCCATGGTTTCTATACTTCATGCCTACCCTCTTCACAGGATTCTGTTAACTCAAAGTTCTGTTGACACAAGGTCTCCATTAATAACAACGTAGCAATTTCGCAGAACTTACAATAATTAGTGAGTAACCAATACCAAACTTAAACCATCCTTAGTATACTTGCGGATTTCCATAACACTTGCCTATTACATACAATATTCCACACACTCACCTTGAAGACCACACGAAACTTCTCGTTCAAATGCATCTCTCTTAAGGGTCTCGTTCCATAAACGATCCAATTTACATGCTTAACTTTGGAACATTCGTTTCTCACTCTTACCTGGAAGGTAACTTAAAATTTCCTATCTCTGAATACGGCTCAACTGCACACATCGACTTTATTTGGAGAACCCACTAGGGAAAATGGCGAACACTGCCGGACAAGGAAGAGAACTCCTGGGCTCTTCTATATCTTCACCTCTACTGGGGAATGATGAATTCTCACGTACTACTGGAGATAATAAGACTCTGGTGGGGAACACCTCTTCTCTGGGGGAAGGCTCTCTACTTGGGGAGAATGCTTGCCTTTTTCCAATTCTGACTCTACTGGGGATAATGGAGAATGCCCTGGGAGGGACATTTACTGCTGAAGCTGAGAGTCTTGAATCATATCCTTCTGGGGATAAGGAGAAGAAAGTATCATGCTAGGGATGAGATTATGACATTATTCCATTCAAGAAGTATCCTACCTTTTTCAGCTCTGCTGGGGAAAACTTCCCTTTCCAATCCTGCTAGGGAGGATGGAGAACTCAGCTGGGGATATTTCTTGCTGGAAATAAGAGTTTGATCACCTCTTGTTGGGAATGTGAGGTAGGATGTGTCTCATGCTGGAGATGAGAAACAGAAGGCGTCCTTTGTTGGGGATAAGAGGTAGTGATACCCTTCTGCTCGGGAAGTATTATTCTCTTTGTTGTTGCTCCGCTGGAGAGGCGATGATCTGACGAGACTTTCTAAGGAGTCACGCTTCAGGATCGGATGAGGAAGAGGCTTCTCGAAGCTCTATGCTAGAAATGGCTTTGTTGGCAACACCTGTAGCTTCATGTTAATGAACACATCTGATAGTACATGCAAAATAGAGAGTTAGTTTGGCCTGCATGCCTCAGATTCCTGGTCTGAATCCATCCCAGTCACTCAACACATCAAATATGCGTCAAATGCTTTTACTCTCCTGCACGTGGAGTAAGATATTCATGCATTCACAAAGAAATATTTATCATAATTTGTTGGACGTTTTTGCAATCAAACAGTGGTAGATGAAAAACAAAACTCACGAACACAAATTTGACTGAAATTGCGCTTTTTATTGATGGAAGAATGGCCATGAATAGGCATTACATCAGGAAGCAATCCCTGGAAACAGGAAATTGCACAAAAGGAAATTAAACTATCCTAATGGCAATGTGACAAACAAAGTCTCATCAAGCTCCGACCCGGCTATGACTTGTATGTCCTCAAGAATCTCTGCTTGCTTCGCTTGGAGGAAGATGATTGAATTGATCTTCAACCCTTGAATTGCCTTTAATTGCAAAGGACTAATCACTGATATCGCAGATCGTAGTTGTTCGCTTTAGTCCCTCTTTTGTGTGGATCGCCCTTTCGGGGTTTCAATCCACCGGGATACCATTTTTTGCCTTAGCTGTCCAGTGTGGCTTTTCAGATCAGCGGATGTACATCTTTTTAGATATTTCCCTAACTTTTGCGCAAGCCTTTAATTCTATTTTTGGCTCGCCGGGATGCCCATTTTTTCCTGGACTCTTATTATGTTTTTGTCCAGCGGGTCTCTTTATGCGAAGTATTTTCTAATTGCGTCTGTATTGACAGGGGATTAGAAGTCTTCGTCATCCATGGTTGTCAGCATCAAGGCTCCACCTGAGAAGACCTTTTTAACCACGAATGGACCCTCATAGTTGGGTTTCCACTTTCCCATATGATCATTATTAGGAGGAAGAATCCTTTTCAGCACCAGGTCACCGGGTATGTATCGTTGAGGCCGTACCTTCTGGTTGAAAGCCTGTTTCATCCGTCGTTGACACAACTGTCCATGGCATATAGATGCTAGGAGTTTTTCTTCGATAAGGCAAATATGATTGTACCTGGATCAGAGCCACTCAACTTCGTCAAGCTTGACGTCCATCATTATTCTCAGCAAGGGGATCTCGACTTCGACCGATAAGAATGCCTCCATACCGTATACAAGTGAGAACGGGGTTGCCCCTGTAGAAGTGTGCACGGATGTCCGGTACCCATGCAGTTCAAATGGTAGTATATTATGCCAATCTTTGTATGTCACAACCATCTTCTGAACGATCTTCTTGATGTTCTTATTGGCCGCCTCGACGGCGCCATTCATCTTCGGGCGATATGACAAAGAGTTATGATGCTCGATTTTGAAATCCTAGCATAGATCTGCCATCATCTTATTGTTGAGATTAGAACCATTGTCAGTAATGATTCTCTCGCGAATTCCGTAGCGGCAAATGATGTCCCTTTTGATGAAACGGGCTACCACTTGTTTAGTAATGTTGACATAAGACACCGCTTCGACCCACTTCGTAAAATAGTCTATGGTAACTACGATGAAGCGATGACCGTTGGAAGTTGTTGGCTCGATCTTGCCAATCATATCAATTCCCTACATGGCGAAGGGTCAAGGTGAAGACAGGACACTCAGTGGATTTGGAGGTACATGAACCTTGTCAGCGTAAATTTGGCACTTGTGGCATTTGCGGGAGTATTTACAGGAATCGGATTCCACGGTAATTCAATAATACCCCGACCTGAAAAGTTTCTTTGCCATAGCATGCCCTCCAGCATGGGTACTGAAGGAGCCTTTGTGAACTTCTTGCATCAACAGGTCTGCTTTGTGTCTATCCACGCATCTGAGCTGGACCATGTCGAAGTTCCGTTTATAGAGCACATCCTCTTGGTTTAAGAAGAACCAGCCTTCCAGCCTCCTGAGGGTTTTCTTGTCTTTGCTTGATGCCTCCGCCGGGTATTCCCGAGACTTTAGAAATTGCTTGATGTCGTAATACCAGGGTTTGTCATCGTTAGCACTATCAACTTCAAATACATAAGTCGGCCTTTCGAGACGAGATACGTCGATTCTTGGCATGTAGTTATTTTGATGAACCTTGATCATGGACGTTAAGGTTGCCAAAGCATTAGCAAATTAATTCTCGTCCCGAGGTATGTACTGCAGCTTGACCTTTGCGAAGAAAGTCAACAACCTTCTGGTATAGTCCCTGTATGGAATCAAATGAGGTTGATGAACCTGTCATTTGCTGTTAACTTGGTTGATGACCAGAGCAGAATCTCCGAAGATCTCGAGGTTCTTGATTCTCAAGTTAATTTCTTCCTCGATCCCTATTATGCAGGCTTCATACTCCGCTTCATTGTTAGTGCATTCGAATGTTAGTCGGGAAGTGAAGGGCATATGGATCCCTTCCGGCGAGATAATGACAACACCAACTCCACTTCTGTTCATGTTAACAGCTCCGTCAAACATCAAACTCCATTTGGATTCGGGGTCTGGTCCCTCCTCCGGGAGTGGTTCTTCATAGTCCTTAGACTTGAGGAACATGATGCCCTTATCCGGAAACTCGAACTTCGTCGGTTGGTAATCATCAATTGGCTACTAGGCCAGATAATCTGACAATACACTTCCCTTGATAGCCTTTTGTGAATTTTACTGGATATCATATTTCGTCAGAATCATTTATCATCGGGCTACTCTTCTGGTTAGAGATGGCTTTTCGAAGATGTACTTTACAGGGCCCATCTTGGAAATCAGTAGAGTGGTGTGAGTCAGCATGTACTGTCTTAGTCGGCGAACAGCTCATGCCAAAGCGCATCAAGTTTTCTCGAGCAGTGAGTAGCGAGTCTCACAGTCGGTAAACCTTTTTCTAAGGTAATAGATTGCATGCTCTTTTCGACCAGACTCATCCTGCTGACCCATCACACAACCCATTGATCATTCGAGCACCGTGAGATACATGATTAAGGGTCTCCCTGGCATTGGAGATATGAGAACCGGAGGCTCTTGCAAGTACTCCTTAATTCTATCGAAATCTAGTTGGAAGTCATCATTCTATGAGATGGCCCGATTCTTCCTCAGAAGTTTGAAGATTAGCTCACACGTGGCTGTTAGGTGAGATATGAACCGTGCAATGTAGTTCAACCTCCCTAAGAAGCCTCGTATCTCTTTCTTAGTTTTCGGCTCAAGCATCTCCTGAATTGCTTTTACTTTCATGGGGTCGACCTCAATCCCTCTCTTTCTAACGATAAAGCCCAACAGCTTTCCGAAACGCGCCCCAAATATGCATTTGTTTGGATTCAACCTCAGTCTGAACTTCCGAAGCCTGTCAAACAGCTTGGCTAAGTTGACTAGATGTTCCTCTTCTGTCTGTGACTTCGCTATCATGTCATCAACTTAGACCTCAATCTCGTGATGAATCATGTCATGTAATAGAGTCACTATTGCACGTTGATATGTTGCCCCATCATTTTTCAAACCAAATGGCATGACTTTGTAACGGAAGGTGCCCCATGGTTTGATGAATGTTGTCTTCTCCATGTCATCTGGCAACATTTTGATTTGATTGTATCCTGAGAAGCCATCCATGAAGGAAAACACAGAGAATTGGGCAGTGTTATCAACTAGCATATCAATGTGCGGCAACGAGAAGTCATCTTTGGGGCTCGGCCGATTCAAGTCCCGATAGTCCATGCACATTCTGACTTTACCATCCTTCTTGGGGACCGAAACAATGCTCACAACACACGGAGAATAGCTCGTTACAGCCAAGAACCCGACGTCAAACTGCTTTTGAACCTCTTTAATTTTGATGGCCATATCAGGGCGTGTTCGTCTCAATTTCTGCTTTACTGGCGGGTAATCTTCTCTGAGTGGCATCTTGTGCACTACAATATCGGTATCCAACCCTGGCATGTCCTGGTAAGACCAGGCGAAGACATCGACGTACTCTCGGAGCATGGAGATCAAGCGGCTCTTGACATTTTCTTCCAATGCGGCCCCGATCTTGACCTCTTTTCTGTCTTCCTCCGTACCCATGTTTACCACCTCAATGACTTCCTCATGTGGTTGAATCATCTTCTCTTCTTGCTTGAGCAATCTGGCTAGTTCTTCGGGTAGTTCATAATCTTCTTCACCTTCCTCTTCGGCAAGGTAGATCGGATTGTCAAAGTCATACTGAGCCATAGCAGGGTCTTCACTGATGAGACCTGATGAGGAGCATCTGCATGAATGATGATTCATGCTAGATTTTAGAAAAAGTGTGAGACATGGGAATCATTACCATTTATTTTTATTTTAAACAAAAACAAAACAAAAAAAATGAAAGACAAGGAACAACATGATTGAATGCAAAACGTCCACTTTATTGATGATTAAGATATTTCAATATGAACAATGAACCCTTACAATAAGTTATTATGCCCCGAGCAAGGCATAGAGCTTGAATACAAGAGAATAGAAACATAAAACCATTACTCTTCTGGCTGAGTGACGGAGATGATCGCTTTGACCAACCAGTTGTTGAGTTGCATCCCTGGAGCACAAGGCTTTATCCACTCATCCAGTTCGCAATCACTATCAACCGTTTCTTCCTGTACTGCGCAGACGTTGCCAAGATCAAACCATCCCGCACTGGTGAAGGTAATTGGGCCTTTCCAACCCCTATCACGTTGCTTTATCGTTGACTGACCAGGCTGGTAGCCAACCCCGAACATGTCCTTCTTCTCTGGGACTTCGATCATCTTGCCCCAGCCCTCATTTGCACCTGATTCTACAACTTTTAGAGCTTGCTTGTAGGAGGTTATGGAAACTCCTTTCTTCGGGTCCTCTGATGATGATGTGCTTGTAGTTCTGATGGGCTCAAAGGCTTGGCAAGGGGTTTCGACAATCTCTCCATCCATTTCCACGTATTTGAACGAGGCCAGGTGGCTGATAAAAATATCTTCTTCCCCACACAGTGTCACAATCTGTCCTTCCCAAACAAATTTAAGCTTTTGGTGAAGGGTAGAAGACACAGCGCCCGCTGCGTGTATCCAAGGTTGTCCTAACAAACAGTTGTAGGCCGGTTGGATATTCATGACATAAAAAGTAGTATTGAAGATCTGTGGTCCTATCTTGAATGGTAGTTCCACCTCTCCAAATACTGACCTTTTCGAACCGTCAAAGACTCGGATGACCAAGTCACTTGGCCTAAGCACAACCCCGTCGTAATCCAGCTTGATCAGTGCTTTCTTCAGCAATACATTCAATGACGACCCTGTGTCTACCAGCACATGGGAGAGCACAACCCCTTTGCATTCCATGGAAATGTGCAAGGCACGGTTGTGGTTGCGTCCCTAAGATGTTAGGTTCATCTCCTTAAATCCCAAACCATGGATGGAATTCACACTTGACACTACCGTCTCCAGCTAATTCATGAATATGTCTTACGGCACATACACATTGTTCAAGATTTTCAACAGAGCCTTCCGGTGCGAGTCTGAACACATGAACAGGGATAAGATCGAAATCTTAGAAGGAGTCTGATGTAAGTGATCAACAATCTTGTAATCACTCTTCTTGATTATTCTCAAGAATTCTTCCGCATCCTTATCGAAGGTGATGTCAGGCTTTGTCACAGGTACATTTGCATCATTGGTCACAGGTTGCTTTCCCCTAGCCTTGGCTTGAGCTTCAGCATTGTCTTTTGGTGGTAACACATTACTTCTCAGCGTTTCTGGTGCAAATAGTCTGCCACTTCTAGTGAATCCTCCGACCCCAACATTCTCAACCAGGTGTGGAGATGAACTGGATATAGCAATGTCTTGCTTCTGACCATTGTAATAAACTTCTCCCCTATAGTTCCATGGGATAGCTTTATCACTCTGGTACGAGATTGGTCCAGAAGTAGTAATGGTTACCGATGCCACCCTTGCTAGTGCAGAAACTTGTGCCTGATTGTAGAAAATCGTAACAGTTGATATCTCATCCTCTTTCATGATCTTGTCAAACTGTATACTTCCTTCGTCCATCATCTTCTGTATTCCCGATCTCAATCGGAAACAACCATCGACAAAATTGACACAGTCTGAACAATCCATTTCACAACCTAGAAATATGCCCTTCTTAACCAGGCAAGCCTTTACATCCAACAATGAAGTCTTCAGGTCACTGACGTCAGATACTAGGTTCAAATATTCCCCACTATCAACCGCTCCTACAGTCCTTCTGTGATCAGGTATGGGATTCTGTAGCACATTTAGAGTTGGAGCGAAGTTGATCGCTTTGGAGTCTATCATATATTTGACAACATGCTTCAAAGCCTTGCAATTCTCGGTACTATGGCCCGGAGCCCCGAAATGGAATTCACAATGAATATTAACATCGTAGCCTTCAGGGATTTGCCCCGGCCTCGGAGGCTGCTGAGTTCTCAATTGAACCATCTGAAGTTGGAGGAGATTCTGTAGAAGCTGAGAGTAGGACATCAGAGGCTTCTTGAGATGCCTATCCTTTAGCCTAGGAAGGTAGTACGGACGAGGAGCCCTCTGTTGTTGGTAATTTTGTTGGTGCTGTTGTTGAGGTTGCTGAACCTGTTGCTGGTTAGCTGGAGCAGCAATAGTGACAGGCGCTACATAAGCACTTCGATTCCCACTCTTCTTCTAAGTATATACAGCCCCAAATTCTCCTTACCTGCACTTCACGAAAGGCTTCTTAACCCCGGAGGTTGATTATCCTACGCTCCAAATCTTGCCTTGTTTCATCCAACTCTCGATTCTTTCACCCGTCAGAATAATATCCGAAAAACCACTGGAGGAACAGCCAACCAACCTCTTCATGAAGTGCCCCGGGAGGGTGTCCATGAAGAGATCAACCATCTTCCTTTCCAACAATGATGGCTGAACTCTGGCGTCAACCTCGCGCCATCTCTGCGCATAATCTTTGAAACTTTCAGAACTCTTCTGAGACAAGCTTTGAAGTTGAGTCCGACTGGGAGCTATGTCGATGTTGTATTGGTAATGCTTGAGAAAATCTTCCCCAAGCTCCTTCCAATTGTGGACAGAATTCTTCTCCAGCTTCATGTACCATTCCAGCGAGCCCCCAGACAGTTTGTCAAGGAAGTAATACATTCATAGTTTCTCGTCTTTGTTATGTGCGTAAATCTTGCGATAAAAGGCCTGCAAGTGAGTCTTAGGGCAAGAGTTATCATTGTATTTGTCGAAAGTTGGAGGTCTGAACTTTGGAGGGATAACCCCTCAAACCAAACCCATATCAGAGACATCGATACCGAGAGTATCTTTGCATTCCAGAGCTCGCACCTTCTCAGCCAGTATTTGGAAATATTTATTATTGGCTCCAGCACCAAATCCTATATCTTCGTTGACCAGAGTGAACTGATCTTCCTGACGGTCCTGTACAAAGACGGGAGTCGGGCCAGCAGCCTCTGGAGTTGGTGGTTTGTTCACCACAGGTGGAACAAGAGTGTCATTGACTGGATTGCCTTGAGCGTCTAAGGTAACCACCGGAGGATCTGCCTGTGGGGGGTTGAGCCTTTGCATAGCAAGCCTTATCTCTTGCTGCCCCAGAGCTATACCCTGCATCATTGTCATGAACTCCCCCATTCGAATGAGAAGCTCGTTCAGTTTTGTCTGTACAGTATCCATGAAATTCCTCTGATTTCAACAGGTAGTGTACCGATGTGGCGGTATATCGTGCCTGAGAAGACGAGTCTTGGTGGCTCTCGCAATCCTTCTTGAAAAAAAAATAAGTTAAGAATCCTGGAAAACCTGCAAAAAAAGAAAAATGCAAATGATATGAATGCAATGTCGTGTTCTTTTCATTCTCAAGGTTTTTTACGTTCCCGTTCCGGTATTCAAGAATTCAGATATCCTTTTCAGATTTAGGGAAGATGACCCTGTATGATGCTCAGATAAAATGATAGTTGTGGATAATTGAGGCTTATTACCCCGTGTTAGTGCAAGACATAACAACCAGAGGTTCAAACCAAATCACACATATCATAAACTAGAATCTGAATATAACAACATCCCCGAAGGGTGCCAATTCATACATCAAAGAGTAGTAAAGTAAAGTAAAGAGGAATCCCACAACAAGCCTGTGGGTAATCCAGGTACAAAAGAATGAGACTAAACCCTATGAAGCTCCATGTCTTGCAGCCTCTAACTAAGACGTTTGACATTCTGGAACAGTTGGGCAATGTCTGGATGATTCGGCTCCTAGATGTGCTTCTGGATAAGAAGATCCCTTAGATCAAAGGAAGTGTGTAGCTCGTTGATCTGTTGTAGGAATACCTCCTCCTTTTCTTTGCTAGGACTCGGCTCAGTCTTGACCTTCTTAACATCATCCCAAAGCTTCAACTCTTCTAACTCCTTCTGGATGTTGGCCATCTTCTGAAGGTGTGTAACATGGTGGGAGAACTGACTTTTAGTCATGTTGCGGATAGCAAGAGTCGCCACCGACTTTTATTTTATCCAAATGGAAAGGACATAAAAGAACGGGAAAGACCTATTTTAAAAGACTTGAGTTCGGGGGTAGGTTATACAAAGGGAAGGTGTTAGCACCCTTTATATCCATGGTTATCCATGGGCTCTTAGTTACTTAGCTCACTTAAATTGTTTTTGAAGAGTGTAGTGTGTGATTAGAAATTTTTCTAAGTACTTTGTAATGATCCTCGTATGGATGTATACAAAGCCTTATTTTGAAAAATGTTTAAGAAAGCGAGGTGTAAAAAGTATTTTGAAATGTGAGCAAGCAACTAAGAGGTACCTACCCTAGATTAAGTCTTTCATGTTCTTGTATGTTCTTTCAAGGGTAAGACTATCCCTATTATTAAGAAATAGGTAGTCATTACCTTGGATTTGTTTAAGGGACGGGCGTATGGTCATTGTATGGTCAATGAAGGCAACTTAAGGGGTGTCTTGAGCAATTCGTAGGGACTATCATCATTTATTCGAAGGGACAAGATCATTATTCCGTAGGCAACCTCGAAGGGACTTGATCTTTTAAATCTGTAGGGACTTGATGATTTATACGTGAAGGGACTTTGCTTAAGACACCCCTATATTCGAGGGACTTGACCATTTAAAGGCAACCAAGAGGAATACCCTAGGAAGTGCAAGATGGCGATCAAAGATCGACTTACGTGTGTGAGTATTGTTTTCAGATATTTATCTTGATTATTAATTTTCTAAGTCCATGGTTCATTTATTTCTTGGCACTCCCTATGTTACTAACCACACAGTTAATATGAAAAATAAATGGCCGAAATTAAAAGGCAGAAAATAAAATTCCTACACTATTACATGGCTTAGGGGCAGTTACATAATAATAATAATGACGGAAAATAATAAAAAACCAATTATTACAAAGGGAAGCAATTACATAATCAGGTAAACAGTGAATGAATAACATAAAAATGAGTGAATAAATTAGAGAAAAAAAAAGTTTGCAAACTAGGTTAAGAAAACAATTAGGGTTAGGGTTTGAGAAAAATTTTAAGGTTTAAAAAAAATTTAAGGTTTAGGAAAACTTTTAGGGTAAAAATTAGGGCGAAATCTGAGTTTTAAGATAAAGATTAGGGCTAAATTTTTAGGGTTTAAAATTTATGAAAAAAATTAAGACGTAGGTTTAAAGTTAAGGTTTAGGGAAACAAATTAAGGTTTATGAAAAAAAATTAAGATTTATGAAAAAAATAAGGTTTATGAAAAAAAAATTAAGGTTTATGAAAAAAATAAGGTTTACGGAAAAAAATTAAGGTTTACGAAAAAAATTAAGATTTAGATTTATAAAAGAAAAAGGTTTTACAAAAAATAGGTTTAAGGAATATATAAAAAAATATAAGTTTTAAAAATAAAATAAAAAAATGATTTTGTTTTATCTTTTAGAAATTAGTTTAATAATAATAATAAGGAAATTCAAAGAAAATATATAATCTGATGAAAAAAAGGGAAAAATAAAGTTAGAGATACCAAAAATATTGGGGGTTGGTGTTGAACCTCTGACTTTGCCTTTGCCAACAAAAACCTTCAGCCACTACGCTACGCCATGTTTCTTTGCCAAAATGTTGGGAATGAGTGTTGAACCCACGTGTCTTTGCCAAAATGTTGGGAATGAGTGTTGAACCCACACCCTCAGACTTTTAAACTTAGGTCTTTGTCACTAGGTCAATCAGCGCACGCCACACACCATCTTCTTCCTCCCACCTGCATATTTTTGGTATATACTATTGGAAGAATAAAAAAAGAAATAAACAGGATCAAATAAAATCGCTGCAGATTTTAAAATAATGAAAAATAAGAAAAGCGATTAAAATAAAATCTAAAAATTTTAAAACGATGCTAAAAATCTAATAAAATCAAATAAAGAACGCAAATTTTTTTTAGATTTTTTTGAGAATATGAAAATAGAAAATAAATAAAATAAAATAGAAAAAAGAGGAATTTGCGAAACAGTAGTACTTACCTGACTTACCTGTCAGCCTGGAATTCTTATCACTACTGCAGCCTTCGAAGTATCGACGAAAACAGATTACAGCAGATTAACCAATAGTTTAGTTCTCCATGGTGCCCTATGATTCCTGCATCGAAACTTAAATCCAACTATCCAAAAACCATCTACACAATCAAACAAACATATTATGTAATCAAAATCAATTAATCATGCATAAATCATTGAAATTGAAAAAAATCAAAAGAAAAGCAAGAATATGAATTTAGTTTGTATGATTTGGCATGAATTTGATGATGAGGATGATTGGAATAGGTTCAGGAAACCTCAAGGATTCATTTGCAGCGTTTAGTCCACTTGTAAAAGTGGTGGATTGTGGAAACCTAATTTTGAATTATGTGAAATTTTAAAGTACGAATATCATCCTCTTACTCTCCATCATTTTTTTGTCTTGTGATGTTGTTGTGGTTATATAGTAATGTAATTAGGTTAAGAATTTGGGCCTTGGTTGGAGTTGTATGGATTGCTTGATTGTGAAGAAAGCTATTGTAAAAAAAAACAAAAAAAATCAAATGATATGTTTCCAAATTGGTTGTGCACTAAATTGGAGAGTATCAAATCAACTTAAATGATGTTTAAGAGCTTCTAGAAGAAGAATCAAATCAAATATTTGTATTTCCATATTTTATTTTGATTTAAAATGAATTTTAATGAATAAAATCCAAATAAATAATAAATAAATTATAAAGAATCAGAAAATATTTGAATTGGGTCGTGCTTGATGTTATCATGAAGATTGGGTTGCAAAATGATAGGCCCATTTGGAAAAAAATAGATTTAAGCCCTTATTTTCTTCATACACCCCTTGAAAATCTCCCAACTTTGACAAGGCATAAATCCCTCAATTTTAAGGCTATGAAGGTGTTATTGGAATTTTTGGAAAGTTTAAAGAGTCCTCTAACAAACCTCTTTGGTCTCATGTCCATATCTTTTACCATTTTCAAGTTATGCACTTTGGAAGATGTTGACTTTTTGTTGACTTTTAAAATGACCTGTAATGTTTTAACTCATGCCTTTCAAATGAAGCTTTTTTAGGCTTGGCTTGTGAGACACAAAGTTGTAGAGAATTAAATTTACTTCAAAATGAGCTTTGGATGGGAAATTTTTGATGAAGCATGTGAGAGTTATGGCTGGTCAAAGTTCAGTTGACTTTTCCTGTGAAAACCCTAATTTAGAAACTCCTGATTCTTGATGATCTGAAATATCTTTGATGAATCATGATCAACCCTTGATAAAATGATGAATTTTACTTCATAAACTTGATGTTGGCAAAAAATCATGAAGTTTGACTTTGGTTTGACCATAGTTGACCTCAGTTTGACGTTTTAACCATTTTGACTGATTTTTGCATATCTGATCATCTGACTGAGCAAACCTTTTGGGAAATCCTTGAAACTTGAAATAGGGATTCTTGAAGACATGTGGGATTTATGAATTTCACTTGAGGCCTTGGAAGTCCATTTATCCTGATGAAATCCAAAACCCTAGTTTAGGGTGCATTGCTTAGGAGGAGACTTTGTCTGAGGGAACTTCCAAGCTTTCTGACTAATTGTGAACCTTGTGAACCTCTTGGGATACCTTGGTACACAATTCCTTGACTAGGGGAGGGAAAATTTTTGGGTGCAAAAAGGTGGTCTCTTTGTTGCTGGTGGGCTTTCTGGAGCAACTCTTCCTGCTCGTTCAGAGTCTCTTGAAGGTCTTTGATCTTGAGCTTGTACTCGATCTCTGCTTCTTTCTGTTTTCTCAGATGGTCTTCCCACTTCTCTTTCCAAAGGGTCACAACTTCGTTAGCTTCATCTAAAGCTTTCTTATCCTTCTGGCGCTGACTTGCCCTGTGGATCTCAGTTAAACCCCTCTTCTTGAAGTAGAGCTCTCGTTCTTCGAAGTCCTGCTGCTTGAGCCTGACACTCTTCGGCTTGATAAGCTCTCTCTTCTAGCTTCTGGTTCTGAATCTTCAGCTTCTGACAGGAATTATTAGCCTCCTGATTTTCGGCTCTGAACTGTTGGACCAAGGCCTCCAGCTTCTGGTAGTCTTCCAAAGGCACAGTTGCAGGAGGTGGAATTGGTGCGGAGAAAGGGATTAGGGACACTTGAGCTTTCTCCCTTATACAGGCTTCGAACTCGGGGAATATCTGGTTGTTGCTCTTACCCAATCTTGTTGTTCCCTTCCTTCTAATTAATCTCCAAGAGCCTGCAACCTTCCTGACCAACGGAAGATTATCTTTTGCCGAGAAATAGAAAGTTTGGAATAATTCTGATTCATCGGGGACCTCTTTAAGAGTGTACCCCAATTGTCTTCTTAAGAGAATGAGGTTGTAATTGATACCCCCTGATACTCCTAACAAAGGCACGTTGAGATAGTTTCCACAACTAGAGATGAAGTTCTTCCCTTTTAGTCTAAAGTAAACCATCTAATGTCTCTAGCAGACAACGTACTTAGTTTCTGGGCCCAAACAGTATTGGGATCAGTGAAGACCTCGGTGGTAGGTAGGTGCCTCATAAACCATCTGTAGAAGAGAGGGGCACAACACTTAACCAAGCCACCCCGTCTTTTCTTGTTCTTGTAATGCACTGAATAATAGAGATCACCCAGGAGGATGGGCACCAGATTCTTCAGTACAAACAAATGAATGTCGTTCATGTCCACGAATTTATCCATATCAGCAAATAGGATGATCCCATATATGGACAATGCTAGGATGACACAAACTGAATCCCACTGATTTGCACAACAATTTCTCCATCTCTTATAACCATAAACTCTAGAGAGAAACCAAGCACTCCAGCTTTGATAGCAATTAGATTGTCAGACACTTCATATGAGCTCAAATAAAGAGCTTTGGCGATGTCAAAATGAGTCAGTCTATCCATCTCTGAGTTGAAGGGAATCTGATCTTGGATTGGCACCCCCAGAATCTCAGCATACTCTTCAAGTAGAGGGCTTAACTGAAAGTCATGAAAGGTGAATCACCTGAGCCGTGGGTCATAGTACTGCAATAAAGTATGAATGACGCTCCTTTGAGAACTGTCCAAATCAATTACCAAATCCAGAATACCACCATATTTCTCCTTGAAGTATCCAAACTGACTTGGGGTAATAAGAGACATCATCTGGTTGATCAAAGTCACTTTGGTGTCGAAGAATTTATAGTGCACAGTCTTTTTCCTGACGTCTTCCATTATGAAGTAGTAATATGACCGGGAATCGGGAATAGTATGAACCCTGAGAATGAAAAAGAACACAATGATTAATGATGTCATGATGCTTAAGCAATGCAAGGCATGTGGTTGGTGATGTGTCTGTGATATGTCAATCATATATTCACGTGTCTGTGCAGGGTCACAATATCATAATAACATTTCCTCTAAACAAGAAACCCAAGTCTCAAAACCAAGGAAACGGAGAACCAAATCACTATACTGAACAATACTGGCAAAGTTGAGCAGCAATAATACGTGGTGTTCTACTCGGGTCAACATCACGGACTCTCAAAGCCGAGCAACAATAATATGTTCACCATCTCTGAGAAATGGCTCATGACCAAATCAGGGAATCAATTTGGCATTATGTACTACTTAGGGAGGTCTCAGCTGAGTCCAAGGAAACAAGCATCCCTCATAAGTCCTCAACTTCAAGCACTGAATCGAGAAACAATAGTACATTCAGCCCTTGGGATACAATACTATCTTCATACAAACAATTTGCTTTAACTGGATTCCTATGAGAGAACCAGGTCATCCTATGCGAGTTCCCAGTGGGCCCTCAGATGCGAGTGGGTTTGCCAACAAATGTGGTCTGCCACTGTCATCACTGGAGAGGGGTGTTTCCACTAAGGTCCTCGAAGATCGGTCACTAGATGTATATAACTATCGAGGTCATACCCAGAAGTGAGGCAAAACCCCCACATAGAATAGTTCCAAGACGATCGCAATCTGGGTGTGGAACACATCGCCACTCATCATAACCATGCGAGTAAAATGTCTGTCCATGCTAATCCTATGGTGCACTCAAGCCGGATAGTTGGCTTATCTCACAGTAACTCCCATCCCACAGAAAAAATGCAAACTAGCACAGTCAGACAGTCTAGTATATATGATGCATGGAAAATAAATACCGAAAGTAGTAAATAAATGTTGTAAAGTAAAGAACTGTAAACGAAAACAGTAAAACTTGTCGTACCCTAAATTTTGACCTGAGATTCTTTTTGTCCGTCTAAAAGTCAAAGAGGGACTCTTTTGACCTTTTAGACTGACTTTTGAATTTTCATTGGATTTATCATTATTTACTTTTAGAGCTTAAGGGGTACCACATTAGAAAATTTTTATTATAAAATTTTTAGTATAATTTTATACATAATTAAATGAGGGTTTTATTTTTAAAAAAAGAAAGAGGTATATTGGGTTTGTTAATAATATTACTACTAACATTATTATTAATTATAACTGGGGTTTTATTAAAAGTATTGTTAAGAGGTCATGATAATCTTTTTGTTTTTAATAATAGTAATAAGGGTTTTATTATTTTTTAAGTAAAATGATATATTTGGGTTATTAATATTATTATTAGTCTTATTAAAAATTATTATTTTGGTTTTAATATATTAAGAGAGGGGGTTCCGTTTATTTGTTACTAATAATATTATTACTAATATTGTTATATTTAATCATAGGGATTATTTAAACTATTGGTTTATTTTATATAATTAGTTTTAAATTTATAGATTTATAAAGGGGTGGGGATATTTTATTTTAAAATTTAAGAAAATAATATTATAAAGTTTTTATTAATTGGAATATTTTTATGAAGACTTCGTATATAATTTTTTTAGTCATTTTTATTATGTTGGACATATAAGAATATAAAATGAGTTTCTTATAGAAAAAATGGTTGATGTATTTATTCTAGAAAATTATTTTAAAATCTAATAATTACTTATTAGATTATTAAAATAAAAATCTTTGTTTTTATGTTTTAGAAAATGAATTTTTATTCCTTTGATTTGAAAAATATTT